>JBAIAC010000004.1:119600000-122100000 GCA_037349315.1 Chelydra serpentina | reverse complement strand
GAGAGGTGTTCTTGGATATCTAGACTGCCTGGGAATTTGGTCATGAGTTTGATGTATTTTAAAAATTGGTCTTCAAGGACTGATTCTGGTTAAATAAAGATCACGCTACAAAAAAGTCTGAAAAGAAATTCCTTGAACGGAGAAGAGTATTGTAAAGATTGTGTTGCAGGAAGGGTAGTTTCAAATTTAATTACCTACAACAGAGTCATTTGTTATGGGTTTGATCAAAAACATCTGGGCTGAAATTCTAGCCTCCCGCTAGACAAAACTCCAGTAGATTTTTGAGGCCAGGATTTCACCCCTTGCTCTAATGTATGGAAGGGGTATTAGATTCCATATATCAAGAAAATGTTTTATTTAGAAAATGAATCAGGTCTTCAAACTTTGGAAAGATGTACATTGGAGAGATTTAGAATGAGGAATGGAGATTGTCATATTCCTTAAGAGCATTGCTCTTAGTGCATTCTTTGGGTTTCATTTAGTAAACAGTTCAATTTCTTCAGATAAGAGTGATACATTCTAATTGAAGTATTAATGGGAGATAAATGTTACTATTGACTGATAGCTTCTCATGTCAAGGCACAGCTGAGGAGCTTTTAATCTGCATAGTAACTGCATATTAAAAATCTTTTACAATTTTGATGAAAAGTAATTACAGGGCATACACAATAGTTGTTTTTATAAGCTAAACAATTCACCAAACCCAGTGAATCCACATTAGACTAATGGCCTATAACATTTCATCATAAAAATAAATGTTAATTTTATTAATGGAATACAAATGCCTAATTTTTAAAGCCTCCAAAAGAAAACTTGCACCACAACCTTGTGAGGGAAGAACATTCTTCATTGAAAACTAAATGCATGCCCTCAAATGGCCGAGGAAGGTAGAAGAAAAATGGAAGGGGTATTAGAGATTCCAGGATAGCTTCAAGAAGTCCTAAAATAAATGTTCTAAGAGACCATGACTTCTAAGATTTAGAGGACTATCAACACCACCTCAAGTGAAGGAAAGGAAGAAGACATTGATATCTATTTTTAGAAAAAAAAATCATTTTATAACTTAGATGGACATTTTTAAGTTTCATGTAGCTCACCAAAACAAATCACTTTTATTCATCAGAGCTTTTGTGCCAAATTCCAGCTTGGTGAAATTTTACAGGAGAATTTCAACTAGTAGTTAAAGCACTGACAGCCATGAGAGAATAGCAAGTACAAATTCCATGACTAATTCTAATTCCTAATTGTCCTTGTTTTGCATTTTCACTAGTCAGAGTGTGAGCACAGTGTACATGAATCCACTTAAATCCACTTAAATGCCCCCAAAATACACTAAAATATCAAATATCCAGTTTTTCCATCATTATGTCGAAAGGTATGACGGCAAATAATCACTGCATAATGTTAGCAAGATGCAAGTTGGTCCTTCAGTAATTCTCTCCACCTGTCACTCACATACATACACAAAAAAGTACTTAGGCAAAGCTGAGGTGTTCGGTTTTGAACAGAAACTGTTATATAGGAACTAGCACTCATTCTATTAATTTTATTGATATTTTACCAAATGCAAATGAAAAAGGAAGCTTTCCAAATCTAAATCTCAAATTAGCCAGCTGAAACTTTCTCCTTGCTGAAGGATGAAAGATGTCGTGACTGTGATATGGGTGAGTTTAATCTTAGAGAGATGGTTTGTAATTGGAAATGAGCAAATTTATTTTATTTTCTCAAATGTATTCACTGTTGGAGGGATTCTTAAACTTTTTTCTGTGCAGTTATAAATGACTAAGCTATATTATGATATTTTGTACTTTTTCTTTCACTCCACATTGTCTCCTTATCTAGGGTTCATTTTGGTATCTGAGCACCTCACAAATGTTAATGAATTTATCCTCACAACACCCCTGTGAGGTATCAGAGTATTATTATTTCTGTTTTAAAGATGGGGAAATGGGGCACACAGATTCAGTAACTTCCGAAGGTCCCATAAGCATTCTGTATTTAATTCTTGGCTCTGCTACAGATCTTGTCAATCCCAGTCCAATGTCTAACTCACATGACCATCCCTGCCTTTCTCGCACACTGCTTGCTTGCTTATTTGCACCTGAATTCAAGGTTTGGGTAGCCCATGTAGAGAGAGAAGGGAGAGGCTTACACTCCCTGGCCCCACTATGCCGGTGGGTAGGCTTAGAGACACTTGAGCTCTAAATGAGACGAGCTGTAAAATAGAAGAGAATGTTATAAAGCACCGTTTGAACATTTTACCAGACACCTGCTTGCCTGAGAGCTACATTTACTAGCCAGAGACAAATGTGAAGGATTGTGTGGTAAGGCTCAGGAGCAATATAGTTGAAAAGACTGCGGGGTAGCGGGGAGGAGGTGATGGGATTCCAGTTTCATCTCTCTTCTGACCATCTGGTATCTAACATATCAATGTTTTATATTGTGGCAAGTTTGGACTATTAGTCTTTTGATGCTTTTAATGCTAAAAAAAGCCTTTCTGGTGTTTAAAGATGTAATTGATGTCAAAATATCTCCCCCCTCACTTTTGAATACTGATTGTTTCCTATACTAAATTTCCAGTTATCTAGCTCTTCCCAAAAATATTGAATCATTTTGCATTATTTATACTGACTAACTATTGGAGCTTTGTATATTTCAACATGCACTTCAGTTCAGAAGTGATTGCCCCAATCTTGTAAAGTGAAGTACTCCAACAACTTTCAATCACTTAAGATTGGCTTCCTAATTTGTAACTTTGTAAAAATGAAAATAGTTTCACTCTTAACCTGCCTAAAGCAAACCTGTTTGTTTGAGTGATAACAGAATATTGTGCTCTTTGGAAGAAGCAGGTTTGAGGGTGACCTCTGGAGTATGCTCTTGGGTCTGATTGGAGTATGAAAGTGCAATTTCCCCATCTCTGGGAAGAGAGAGGATGCAATTTACACTGATAGAAAACAATCTTGCTCACCTTTCAGATCAGAATGGGATTTTAGCCACAGCTTCCTAAATGAAAGGGGCTTTGCCAGGCTATTGCTTCCTATGAATGGTTATAACACTACTAGGCAGATTTTGTGCAAGCACTCTTTGAGAAGGGTGAATTTAGCTATAGGGTCTGATTTCTCCCCTCTCAGTCTCATTTGTGATACCAATCAATGTAAGTACTCGGTGCTGAATTACCTTACAGAATTGGCTGAAACAGCCTACATAGCTATGATGTGGCTACGCTAGAGTAATAACCACAAATACAGAGCGATATCAGTGAAATTCTGGGGAGACCACTGATATGTGAAAACAAAGGAGGATAAAAAACAGGATGTGTTTGTTTTTGTTTGTTTGGGGTTTTTTGGGTTTTTTTAGGCTACAGGGCTCCTGAGTTGGAGACAACTGATAAGCACAATTCCTTATATTAAGGAACTCAGTCTGTGGCATATTGCAAGTATTCAGATAAATCTATTACAGTAAACGATTTTCTGAATTGAAGAAGTTGCGGCAAACACTAGTTTTACCTGTCTTTGGGTCCAGACTGGATCTCAGTTGAATTAAATGGCAAAACTCACACTGAATTTAGGGGGAGTAGGAAGAATGTGGTTGTGCATGTAATTTGTAGAAATACTGTAAGTAAAGGAGGGAGGCTCAAGGTTAAAAGGCCCTGGTACAGTTGAAATCTATGAGAGTCTTTCAATTTACTTTATTGGGAGCTAGATTCAGCTTGAATAAAATTTTATCTGTCACACCCATTTCTGGAACTGAAATTAGTTGGCTTGAATGGGAATGTATGGTGTTTCCTTACATCTTCCCACCTACCCCTTGTCATATCTGCATACCTTGATTTATGGATGAACTTTGTGAGATCAGTATTTGAACCGACTGTAATTTTGGTAATTTCCGGCTAAAGCTGGACACATTTTTAAAAAAACCTGATCCATCATATATAAATTCTTCAAATTACTCTCTCCCTCTCAGCCTCATTGAAACACTTTTACCCAGAACTTTAAAGGTACACATCCACTACCATTACACATTCTCCACTAACATTCTGCTGTTCATGTATACATTTTGCTTGATGCTTACTGCTCATATGCATTGGTTGGTAATCTGTATCTCTCAGAGTGAAAAATGATTGACTCATCATTGGAACCTTTTAAATTTTAATAGCAAATGAGCAGAAAAAGGAAAGGTGTCAAAACTTGCAGTAAAACAGCTGAAAAGAGGATATTTTGTGGAATATCCAGAGTTTGTAATATGATAGTTTAAACTGTCTACAAATGTGGTAATAGAGCCATGGAAATTAGACAGAGAAAATCTGTTAGCTTCCATTAGATCTTTAGTGCAGGATTATTTCCTAAAATATAATTTATAGTGTTTTGTCCGGTTCAGTTATAAATCACTGTAGTAATAATGCTAAAGCATAGATAGCCAGACGGCTGTATTCCTGGTTCTGTCATGGATTTCTACCGTGCAACATTAGACAAGTCATTTAATCACGCTGTACCTCGATTTCCACGTCTGAAAAATGGCAATGATAGTATTTACCTCAGAAGTACTATGAGTCTTAACATTTGTAAAGCACTATGAGATTTCTGAGAAAAAGAGCCAGGAAAGTGTTCTGGTTTAGCTTAGTGCAGCTTCCTGTGTTATCACGGTGTGTCTGCACTACATCTGGGAGCATGCCTCCTAGCTCAGGCATGTTAGCTCTGCTTTGAGCTACTGTTCTAAAAATAGCAATATGGACACTGCAGCATTGGTGGTGGCACAAGCCCATCTGACCTCCTGGGTCTGTATTCCGATAGCTAGCCTGTGCCGCTGCCCCTACGTTCACATTACTAGTTGCAGTGTGCTAGCTCAAGCAGAGCTCGTGTGTGTCTGTCTATCCAGGCTGGGAGGCACTTTCCCAGCTGCAGTGTAGACATACCATTAATCATAATGGACCAAGCCTGCTCTTCAACTCTTATTTTTACAATGGGAAAACATAATTACAAGAGGACATGACTTGCAGATCAGAGGGAATTTTTACATAAAATAATTTCACTTAATGTGTACTATACATGGTTACACTTTATGAAAAGGGCCTGCTTGGGAGAGACAGCATCAGTATGGTATGTTCAAGAGAAAACTAGATGATATTTCTGATTGAAAGATACACCTGTATAACATCACTAACCTCAGAGTTACTCCTGATTTACATTAGGGTAAGGTGGAAAAGAACCAGGCCCACAGAGTGCAGATATCGAAGGTAAATAAAAGGAGGGATGGAAAGTAAGCAGGGCAATGAATAAAAGGCAAGAGCCTGTATCTTTCTGTGTACTCGGGATTGTATTTTCTCACGTAAGAAAAGAAATGACTGTTAAATGCACTGTTTTGATAAATGCTTATGAAGGGAGCAGTTACTTCTTGGTGTTAGTATCAAATTTTCTTTCTTCACCTTTTCAGCAAATTTCTGAAAACCTTTAGCATATAAGGTGTTGATTTGCAATGTACGGTAGGTAATTACCAGGCTTTCTTCACACTTTTAGCAACACCTCCTACTCCTTGTCCTTATTTCACTAGGCTGAGTGTTAGTTTTTTGTCAAGTGCTTTTCCTGTGCCAAGCTATGGCTGCAGATACCTCCAGGAATCCCTTTAGTACAGTGGTCTTCAGTAACTTTTCAGGAGCAGTGACGTTTGTGCTCTGCAAGCCTGTCACATCTGGAGGCATGGCTACAAATTCCTTCGTTCTCTTACAGCTGTAAAGGAGTTAGTCGGCATTTGTCCATGTGACAAAAACATTACTGTTCAGCAAAATTTGCCATCTCTGGTATAATGCGAGAATAGTGCATAGTGATGTGCAGGCCTCCCTTCAACGTCAGTCCTTATCCGAGACACATCTCCACCAGCTTCTGCCACAGCCTCTTGGTTGCTACAAGAGCGAGGAAGAAAGAAGTTTCTGCTATTCTCCCTAGCCCTCAGCCTACGTTTCTTTGCCTCTTCTGCCATAAAAGTCTCCAGTGTCAACCTCTGCTGCTCTCCGTTCTGCCCATGGTTCACAACTTGCCCACAGGTTTCTAAATGGTGGGAGCAAAGCCACCCCAAATTTTATGGACTTTACTTTGTTGCTGCTTGGCAAAATGATGACAGGCAGAAGAGGCATAGGAATGATCTGCAGCCTCAGGCTGGAAGATTACATTTGGAATGTTCTCCTCATAACCATGAGGGCTAGGAACTTTTTTTTTCTTTTAATGAAAGTTTAAATTGTGTAGAAGCTGAAGGCTTAAGCCCTCACAGTTGCCAGGGAGTGATTTTCACTTGCCATTGGCAAATGGGTGTGTTTTTTCTAAGCATTGGAATAATTATTTGTTTCCTTGGTTCTATTTACTAGCTTTCTACAAGGGCTAAAAAACTATTGGGACCTTGTTATCACACAACCTAAATAAATGCCTACCTTAGCTTCTAAGAACTGTCATTTGGACAGAACTATCCAGTAGCCAGGTGATTACAATCAGGAATAGCAGTGCAGATGAATTCTTTTGTAATATACCATTTTAAAGTTGGGGAAGATGCTTTTAAGCTCTGCACTGTTAACTTACCCATGTAAATAAAAATGTAGGAAAAATATCTGAATGTTTAGGATGAGAAAAAACTAGAGAATAATGTTGTAGTTGGCTGAGCTCACTATACTATTTCCTTTATCCAGCTTGAAAAACTTGATTGTGCTGTGCTGTGTCACATTGAATTATATTGCGTCTGGCAACAACACTCATCTATTCACCTTCCTTTCAACCTGAGTGTTGCTATATGAAAACAACTCTGAACTCAATACCTGTCATCCTGTCATCAAGCTAAATATTTACCTTTCTTTTGTGTCTCTACCAGTTACCTGCAGGCCCATTATATGCATGTACATTATTCAGTTAGCCAAATAAAAAATAAAAACCCTACTTTTAGGGTTGATCGTTTAAAATATTAATATTTAATAATTAACATTATTTAATGGAACAGTGAACAATAAAGGAATTATACTTTAGTGTCTGTGGGTTTTGTAATATTCCAATATATGCCAGTCCAGAAAGAACTTGGATTAGGGACAAAAGCTTAATAAAGTGCTGTATTGGATGCAGTTTGTGCTCCAGGATAAACTGGTAGGATTTTGCCTCAAAAAGTTGTAGTCCAAAGACAATGTGACTGCTGTGACCTTGCATCTTGAGTATGACTGGCATTTTAAGGGTTATTTCCTTAAATTTAAACAATACCTTTCTGCAATGCAAATAGTTATTTTATTTTGACTAATTTTATTTCCACACAGAAAAGTTGAAAATTTGCCAATAATTAGTTATAAAGCAGCTAATGTCTGGTTTACTTCTATAGGGCCATGGTGATTGTGCACACATTTTAGCAGGACATTTGAAGGGACGCTAGAAAAATAACCTACCTTGCAAGAATATGGATTTCACTTGACATATTTCATAGCAAAAATTATGCGCCTGAGAGAGTCCTTCCAGCGGAAGAGATTAAAACCATTAGACAGTTCCAAATTGGTGTGATTGGCTTAAAGCCAATGTGGAATAATGAATGTCTTTGAACCTGAAGGGGAATCACCAACAGATATTTGGTCAGATTTTGATCTCATTACGACCAGTGTAAATCATCAGTGACTTAATTGAAGTCAATGGAGTTACTCGGGAGTTGCACCTCTGCAAATGAGAGCAGAATCTGGCTCATCTCTTCAGGATCTGAGAGATATTTGAAATGCTTAAAGTAAGATGCAAACACCGTCAAGGAGGATTTCTCCTGTGTAGCAAAACAAACTGAGAAAGAGCAACTCCTCCCCATGAGGGGTCTTCTCCAGCTTTGAGCAATACCTAGATCATGGTGTCACACACAATAAGAGAGTCTTCATGTGTTGGGAGACAAGGTTAAGCCCAGATCTATTCTGGAAACTAAGACCAGGTCTTCACTGAAAAAAGGTGTGCTTTTAATACTGAGATTACTTTCTCATTGTAAATCCTAGTGGAGTCAAGGTACTGTACTTTTTACCTAGATATAGTTAGTCAAGGCCTATGCTCTTCCATCTAAGGTTTGTGACACAAGTGGAGCAATTAAGTAATAATGCAATCCACAAAAGCTAGCATATTAGGCAGGCAGCTGCCTAAGCTAGCCAATGGGGGATACCAATGAGAGGAGCATGTGCTATGCCCCTCCTTTCTTTTTGAGATAAGCACCGAAGTCCAGACTGCAGGAAGGTACCCATCTCTGCTAGCCATCCATGAAAGGGAACCCATCTGGAGTGAGGCGGCTCAGGGTGTGTGTACACTGCAATTAATAACACATGGGTGGTCTGTGCCAGCTGACTCAAGGTCTCAGACTAAGGGGGCTGTTTAATTGCAGTGTAGATGTTTTGGACTTAAGCTGCAGCCAACCCTGAATGTCTACACCACAATTAAACAGCCCTTTAGTCTGAGCCCCATGAGTTCGAGTCAGCTGTCATGGGCCAGCCACAGGTGTGTAACTGCAGTGTAGACATATCCTCAGGCACCTATGGCCTTTCTTGCAGGAATGCCTTAGGTGCCTGCCCAACTCCACCTAAAACAGCTGGAGGAGGAGATGGTCGTGCCCATCTTATAACTTTTAGTTAGAGTACTCACCTGGGATGTGGAAGAGGTTCAGTTTCCCCCCCCGCTCCCTGTGAGGGTGAGAGGATTTGAGCAGGGGTCTCCCACCACCCAGGAGAGTTCTCTAACCACTGAGCTGTGTGATGTTCTGATGTAGGGCTTCCTCAATCTCTCCTGTTCTAGCTGTTCCACTGTGGATAAATAATGAAAGAGTAATTGGAGCAGGGGGACAGTACCCACTGTACCCTAAACATTATGGTAGAGAATCACCCCCTGCCTCCTCAGGCCCAATGACTGTTTAAGTATTTATTCACACTGGGACGGTCATTAGGACAGGGCAGATAAGAGACATCATGGATTGCTTTGGGACCTAGGTGGGAGACAGGTATCCAGACACCTAGAGGGAAGCAGTAGTGCACATGCAGAAACAAAGGCATTGAGGGAACTTTTACCCTGAAAACTTACTCACTGAGAGTTGAGGCACCTACAGGTTCAGCAGGAGTTTTGTGGATAGCAGTTTTAGGCACAATGGAGCCTAAAACTGTGCCTTAAGCACCTAAACCTGAGATTTAGGCACCTAAATCTGGGGTTTAAGTATCTAAGTACCTTTGTGGATTGAGTGATGACTGGGCCTGATGACTGGCCTGTCAACTTTATAAACCCAGGTCTGGTGAGAGGGTTGGGTTTTTCCTTTCCCATTCCTTCAGCATTAAACACTACTCCATCAGCTTCTCTTCCTCATCGTGCGTCCAGCGTCTATCACTTTTCTGACTTCTTCCCAACTATCCTTCCCTCTCTTTACTCCTCTATTTTCCTCTCCTCACAACTACCTCACTCTCAGTGACTTCCACTTCTACTAAAATGTAGCAAAGTCAGTGCAGTGAACAAAACTAATGATGTAGGTCATTGAAACAAGTGCTGGGGATGTGTATCGGAGATATAAAGAAAAGAGGTAGGTTGAAAGGGAGGACATGGGGAGAAGGGGATGGAAGCAGGAGGCATATTTAGAGTTAGAGGAGGTGGAAGATAATATACTTGGGGCTGATGGAAAGCAGTCCGATCTAAGGAATTTTTTTTTTTTTTTGGAGCATCACTACAGTTGAAACTGCAAATATCAGTACAGAGAATGAATGAAAATGGAATAAGTCTGAATATACTGAACAGACGGTTGTGGAATTAAAAGAAAATGAGAGAAAAAAAAACAGTCTGCATTTGTGTAGGCTGTCCTCATCGCTCTTCATAGAAGTTGTCTTGGATTCGGATGGATTTACCTCTACTGTAGGCTATTTTCAATGTTCATTTCTATTTAATGAATTCTTATTTATCTAACGTTGTCAAATGTGCCCATTAAGTAGGCACATACACATGTTTGTGCCCTGTAGGTACATTTGTCTTTACACATGCATATAATTGTAGCACTGTCTACAAATGGACCATCCTGCCCCCATCATCAATAAAATCCTAATGCTTCTTATCCCAACACATGGGGAAAATCCTAAGAAATAGATCTTGAGGCGCAGGCTCTTTTGAGCTAAGGAATATTAGCTTAGAAAGGGTTAGTTATTGTTTCTTTTTGAAAGTCTTGAAATGTTGGAACTAAAAGATTTCCAAAATTCTTCAACTGGAATTAATGTTAAGGAACTCCGGCCCTGATCCAGCAAAGTACTTAAACACATGCTTAACTTTAAGTATGTGAATGGTCCCACTAAAGTCACTGGTGTGAAATTGGAGCAATGCACTGGAGAATCAGGCCCCTTGATTCTGCGCTGAAAGCTGCTTTGTGGCAGGACCTTTTTGTTGTTCATGCATTTGCTGTATTCTTCCTGCTTCTCAAATTCCCATCAACACTGGGCCCCTTCTTGTTCCCTTGATCCATTATGCTGTAGTCCATCTCCAAATTGTTGTCCTCAGCTGTTTCGTCCATTGTTTCAGAGTGATGCTTGTCAGTGCTGTGTCATGTTGCAAAGAAATCATCCAGCTGCTGCTTTGGCCACCTTCCTCCTTTTGTTTGCATCTTCAGTGATCATACTACCTTCTACCATACGCACCTGTACATGGAATGAGACAGAATTTACCATAGCATTTTGATAGAGTCCAAAATGCCACACAAGTTACAGTGCCCTCATAATGTGATAAGACTGATATTTAATAAACCCTTATTGATATTCCTTTTTAGCTTCTCTAACAATTCTGCTAAGTGAAACTGTATTTTCACTGGATGGCTGAAAGGAATACATCTGGCTAGAGACTATTTCTTTGCCAAATTACAAATTTCTGCCTTGTCTTGTTTAGGTACAAGAGCTGTTCATAGAAAAGTTGCAATTTCTTATTTCATTTTAGAAAAATATCTTTTTTTTTTTAATTCACTCTCTTCATTTTCAAAAACTGCAGAGGCATTTTTGCTCAACATTTATTTCCAAGTGTCCTCATGAAGAGAGCAGACCTGGAAAATATCAGCCCAAAAGGTAAAAGATAGCAAAGTAATAAACATCTGAAAAAGGCCTTTGGAATAGAAAATTTAGTAGACTACTAAGGATGTAATTTCAGCCTTAACTCTTAGGACCTGATTGTGGGCCCCTTATTTACATGAGTGGATAGTTACTCAGATAGATAGTCAGTGGGGCTAATCCTGTGAATAACTGCTCCCCCAGGTGAATAAGAGGGGGAGGCAGCATAATCTAGCCTTTAATGAAGTTTTATTTATTGGAGAATATATTTATTGGGGTAGGTACTAAACATGGGACAAGGGCTACCCAAAGAGGATAACAGAAATATATGTCCTTTCAGTTACAAGGAAAATTGTGAGTTTAAGATACCAAGGGTGGAACTCCTGGCCTTGTTGAAGTTAATGGAAGTTTTGCAATGGATTTCAGTGAAGCCAGGGTTTACCCAAGATGTGTCTGGGAAGAGAAAACTCATGGGAACAGCACAAGTAGTATGTTTAAAGACTACTTAAAATATGGGATTGTTACTACATTTTAGGGAGTTCCTTTCTTCGGTAATACAAAGTTAGATAACCTTTGGACAGATCAAAGGCTGCTGCTTTTTGAGCTAGTGTGGGACTTTTATTATATATTTGTTATTTGTATTATACTAGTGTCTTGCACCCTTGAGCTAGGTGCTGTAAAAACAGAACAAAAAGACAGTCCCTCCTGTAAGGGCCTTACAAGCTAAGAATAAGATAAGAGACTGCAGATGGGTACAGACAGATGGGGGAGTACAATTAAACAATATGAGACTATATTGGTCAGCATGGTATGTGGTGGTCTTGGCGCACTTGCAGCCTCACTGTTGTCAAGTTTTTTATAGACCTGACAGCAAAGGAGTTTTCAGGAGGAATTTGAAGGTGGATAATGAGGTAGCTTTGTCGATGTTTATGGAGAGTGTCTCCAAGCCCTGTGGGGCAGCATGGGGAAAAGCGCAAAGGTATTTGTTTGAAAATGTGGTAGTGGAGGCTGGCATGACAGGTTGATTGGAGGTTAGCACTGACAGCTCAGCAGGAATTGAGAGATGACTGGTAGGGCGGGGACTGACTGTGAAGGTGGTGGTATCTACTCTACTCACTAGGGACACTGTACTGCTGCAGACTAAAATATTCAACACAATTTCTCTTCCTGAGCATCCAGTAGTTTACTCTCAAAAGAAAGAAGAACCCTATTAATTTTACAAATGCCACATTTTTTTACACTGAAAGACTCCCCCCACCCAGTTCACCCCCTGATTTTATTTTATTTCTGTGATTTATTTTTCCCCAAAACAATTAAGTCAAAGTCATGGCTTGTTCAACCTTTCTTCTTGTTTAGCTGGAATTCCTTTTCTGTTGCTGCTGTTGGGGTTTTTTCATATAAGGCTTGATTGTGCAACCCTTAAACCACATTGATGTAATCCTTACCCACATAAAGAGTCTCATGAATTAAGCCAAAGTACTGTCCCAAATTGATGTGTCAATAGAAGAGGTTTTAGAGCAAACTGGTAAACTAAACAGAAATAAGTCACCAAGCCTAGATGGTATTTGCTCAAGAATTCCAAAAGGAACTCAAATATAAAATTGCAGAACTATCAACTGTACTACATAAGCTGTCGCTGAAATCAGCCTCTGTAGCAGATGACTGGAAGATAGCTAAAGGGGATCCTAGCAATTACAGGGCAGTGAGTCTAACTTCAGTACCAGGTAAATTGGTAAAACAATAGTAAAGAACAGAATGATCAGACACACAGATAAACATGGTGTGTTGAGGAAGAGTCAACATGGCTTTTGTAAAGGGAAATCATGCCTCACAGTCTGTTAGAATTCTTTGAGGGAGTCAACAAGCATGTGGATAAGGGGGATCCAGTAAATAAAGGTCCTCTTATGGATCAGTAACTGGTTGAAAGATAGGAAACAAGGGTGAGAATGACCGGTCAGTTTTCACAATGGAGAGGAGAACAACGGGGTCCCCAAGGATCTGTACCGGCACCTCTGCTGTTCGACATATTCATTAATGATCTGGAAACAGTGAAAAGTGAGGTGGAAAAGTTTGCAGACAATAAAAATTATTGAAGATATGTAAGTCCAAAGCAGCTGATGAGAAGTTACAGAGGGATGTCACAAAATTGGGTGACTGGTCAACAAAATGACAGATGAAATTCAACATTGATAGGTGCAAAGTAATGCACATTGGAAAAAATAATCCCAGCTATAGATGTACAATGATGGGCTCTAAATGAGCTTTAACTAACCAAGAAAGAAATCTTGACGTTACCATGGATAGTTCTCTGAAAAATTCTGCTGAATGCGCAGCAGTGATAAAAAATGCTAACAGTATATTAGAATCTATTAGGAAAATTATAGAAAATAAGACAGAAAACATGACGACACTATATAAATCCATGGTGCACCCACACCTTGAATACTGTGTCCAGTTCTGGTTGCCCCATCTCAAAAAGGATATAATGGAAGTGGAAAAGGTTCAGAGAAGGGTAACAAAGACAATTACGGGTATGGAACAGTTTCCATATAAGGAGAGACTAAAAAGATTAGTGCTGTTCAGGTTAGAAAAGAGATGACTAAGGGCTGGGGGGTGGGGAGCGACATTGCAGAGGTCTATAAAATCATGAATGGTGTAGAAAAAATTATTAGAGAAGCATTATTTACCCTTTCAAACAACACAAAAACCAGAGGTTACCTGATGAAATTAATAGGCAGCAGGTTTAATACAAAAAGAAGGCATTACTTTTGTCACACAGCTAACCTGTGGAACTCATTGTCATGGGATGCTTGATGGTCAGAAGTATAACTGGGTTCAAGAAACAACTGGATACATTAATGGAAGATAGGTCCATCAATGGGTATTAGCCAAGATGGTTAGGGACACAACCCCATGCTTGGAGTGACCCTAAACCTCTGACTGCCAGAAGCCAAGAGTAGAAGACAGAAGTGGATGACTCCATAATTGTCTTGTTGTGTACACTCCTCCTGAAGCTCTGGTATGGGCCACTGTTGGAGACAGGACGCTGGGCAAGATGGACCATGGTCTGACCCAGTATAGCCATTCTTATGTACTTATGTGAGTAAGAGTTGCACAGTTCTGCTCATAATGAACAAAATATGGACCTAAAACAGATAAACCCTCACATTTTCTCAGGGGCATATGTTTTTAATATTTTTGTATTCTATAGACTGGGGTGCAGAAATGTTGGGAAGTGGACATCAGGAATTTTGTTTTGATGGTTTTTCTTGTTCGCCTTATTTGTGATTTTGCTCTCTATTATTGGGAAAGCAAATGGAGTGCCCCTTCCCAGTGGGTTTGAAGGATATCGTGCTGCTAACTGAAAAATTCTTATATTATCCCTGTATGCATGTTTGACTAAATAAACAGCCTGTAAATTGGCTTGTAACAGCTGCCATGCTGTCTTTAGACAATAGAAATAGCTAATCCAAAATTCTTAAAGGACAGATTGTTGCAGGACAACAACAATAACAACAGAATGCATGCAAATAGAAATGACTACATTTTCTATTATTTGTGTGTCATCAACCACAGTCTTTTGTGAACTATTAAAACTAGCAAATTATACTGTGGTTGATAAAGGTAAGTGTTATGTTCCTTTTATTACCTACCAGATTTGTTGTTGCATTTTTTATTGGCCAAAGTGAAGTGATCCATTAAATGTATGTATGTATTTAGAATATGTACCTTATATCCTCATCTGTATTGCGATTGTGAATTAATGAGTTATTTTTTTCTTTTCATGTAGTTTTCCCTACACAAAATGGAAATGTTGCTATAGTGACTGGAGGTGCTAAAGGAATTGGTTATCATACTGTGAAGCATTTAGCAAGACTTGGCATGCACGTTATAATAGGTACTGTCATTATTTTGTCAATACAAATGTATATTGTGCCTCAGGGACTAAAATCTTAAAGAAATATCTCTCCATCAGTATAACTAAAAATATGCCTGGTTGTTACGGAGCCAAATCCTGCCAAGCCTTATGTTTGTTTATTACAGCAGTGCCTTGGGCCAACCAGTCGTGGGGCCTCATGGTGCTAGGCCCTGTACAAACACAGAGTGGTAAATAGTCCCTGTTCCAAAGAGCTTACACAAATCTCTTTTGTAGGAGTTCTAATGCTTAGCCCCTCTGAATATTTGGCCCATAGTTTATGTTGCAAGCATTTTTAAGAACTAGTACTGGAATCCTTTCATGCAAAAAGCAGTCAGTGTGAACACATACATAAAAACACACACTTGAGCATGGTAATTTGAAATACATTGTACAGTGGGCACACTTTAAAATGTTTTTTTTTACTGATTTTTAGGCAAAGTACTAGTGTTATGAGCAGGTATTCCCTCTACTTAGGATGTGGGAGACTGTAAAACTTTTTTAAGGTGTCCATTCTATATTAAGAGGAAATCTTATGAAAAATTTAAAGGTATTTTTTGGTGTATGGTGGTTCGTGTTTTGTCCTATATAGCGTAACTCAAAAGAAGTTAGGAAAATTGTTCTAAGCAATACAAACATTGAATTATCCACACACAAAAATATTAGTGAAGACTTTGAGTCATCTTTCACTCTAATTCTGGGGTTTTCTTGGATTTAAAAAAATATATATATATAATGGAACACTACAGTATATTACCTAATCTTTTCCTGTTGCTAACCCACTAGCTTTTATTTTAAAAGAATGTAATTTAGAGCTATTCCAAGATTACTCCAAGAATGAATAAATAACTATTTTGCTGTGCATGTGTTAAAAATTCTGACTTTAAACACAGAACTTTAAGTTGGCCTCTTCCTTAAATCTCAGTGAGTTAATAAAACAAGCCTAGCATAGTGATTCTAATTTGAGCTGTTACCTATGTGAAAAAAAATCCATTTAGCATATATGGGGAACAGTTGGGTGTTCTTCCCCACCCCTGTCCTTCCATCCGACTCATATACACTTTCACATCTATAATTCAAAACAAAACTGAACCAACTTTGTTCAAACCGGGGGTATAAGTAGTGGTAACTCTAAAACACCACCTTTCGTAGCACTTAAATGAGACATCACAGACAGTAAATTGTGTAGCTCTTTGATTCCTCCCTCCCTCTCCTTTCTTACATGAGGAACGAACAGTTACCAGTTCTGACACTTGAATTATCCCTAGGCCTTTGAGTTAGCTCCTTACTGACAGGAATTGGGCAGTTCACACTCAGAGCTATTGTTCCAGATTCTCTGTAAGCATCTCTTCATCAGTTACATGAGTCACATTTTTTAAGTTTTCTTCATAACCATTACATCTGTAAACTGAACTATTTAATGGAAGCTGAGATTCTGGATCAGGATGCCGCAGATCAGCTCAATCTTAGCCCAGGTTCAAACTTGCAGAACATTCCATTCACTGAGTCAAAGCATGCAAAACTTTAGATCAAAAAGAATTTGTATCCAAAAATTATGAGCAACTGAAAAAAGGGGTTTTAGAATGGAAGTTGGAACTCGCCTTACCTGTGGAAGGGACTAGTTACTGAATAACTGCTATAACATGGGCTTGCTGTTCTAGTTTGGAATTACAAATATCTACTTTTGAATTTCCCCTTTTGTGTAAGGGCTGGTGGTACTAAAGGAAGTGGCAAATTTTGATTTGTGAGGCAATAGCTAATATAAAATATATCTACTATAAAAGCTCTCATTCTCCACAGCTTTGCACCATCAGTGAAAAGTTCTGATTTGACACCATTCTGTACACGCTGGACACAGCTGAAAACGCAAGGTGGTGGAAAATCAGGCCCATATTGTATACTTCAAAAGAAGCCATCACACTATAAATACACTTAACCTGTTGGAGCCTCAAATTTTGTTACAGATTAATAAAATTCCACTGGGAAACCCAGCACTTATTTGAAACCCTTTCAAGTCCAGCTGCAACCGAGAAAACAAATATCTTTGTCATCTCTTTCTGTTTTGTCCAGTTTCCAATTTTCAAGTTAGACTCCTTATGCTCTAAATCAGTCCAATTGAATACAGTATGTTAAAACCACAAAGGTGACTTTAGCAGGATAATTAAATCCTATCTCGAGGGTGCAGTTTTTCATTTTCAAAGATAGTTTGATTTAATTTCAATTACAGAAAATGTATATATGACACTCGAGTATCAGAGGGTTAGCCATGTTAGTCTGGATCTGTAGAAGCTACAAAGAGTCCTGTGGCACCTTATAGACTAATAGATGTATTGGAGCATAAGCTTTCGTGGGCATCCAGTGAAGTGGGTATTCACCCACGGAAGCTTATACTCCAATACATCTGTTAGTCTATAAGGTGCCACGGGAGTCTTTGTAGCTTCTATATGACACTGTGTCTCCTCTCACTGTAGATTGTTGCTGAGAGATATTTGAGTTCTAATATGTGCAGGAAAGCATTTCTCTTCCTAAGTGAGGCATATTTTGTTAGGATGGTATGCACGGTAGAGTTAGAGTTGAGCAGTATTTCATATTTGAGAGCTTGTTTTCTAATTCTCTTATGAGTGCTGAAAAACATATAGTGGATCATCTAGTAATGATCTCACTTTAATAATTTACTATAGTAGTTGCGCTACAGTGAAGGCTACAAGAGGTTCAGCTATCACCCTCTATTTTTACACGCACACAACCTTCCAATCATTCACATTTGCTGAAATTTTCCCAGCTTAGTCTGTTTAAAGACAATTTAAAAGTAAAACCTGAGCAAAGCCCCTATTCCTTGTTTAGTTAGGGATAGCTCTATTGTTTTGTTCCTAGTCACGTAGAGCAAAACGTGTACTGAGTCTAAAACCATCGATAGTGTGTATTGCAAGTCAAGAGGTGGAATGTCTTCTTTGCACTTCCCTGTTCTAGTTATTTTAAGTGTATCTGGTATACTTTTTTTGGAACTTCCTGGTTCCATTTCATTTCTGCATTTTTTTTTAAAGTCAGTAGTCAGGAAATTCTCCATCTTGCTAACTTTTGTAATAACATTTCTTTTTCATTCCAGGCAATCTTAAGCTTTGCCGGTTGTAACATCTTATTTGAAATATTTTAAGTTTCCTTTTTTCACCCTGAAATAGTTTCTCCCATTGTGAGAGCTGTTCAAGAAAGAAAATATTTTTATAGGGCTGTCGATTATTCGCAGTTAACTTACGCGACTAAAAAAATTAATCATGATTAATCACAGCTTTAATTGCACGGTTAAACAATAGAATACCAATTGAAATGCATTAAATATTTTGATGTTTTTCTACATTTTCATATATATATTGTATTCTGTGTTGCAATTGAAATCAAAGTATAAATAAAAAATAATATAAAGTAAAAATGATAAACAAAAGAAATAGTATTTTTCAATTCACCTCATACAAGTACTGTAGTGCAATCTCTTGTCGTGAAAATGCAACTTACAAATGTAGATTTTTTTTTTGTTACATAACTGCACTCAAAAATAAAACAATGTAAAACTTCAGAGCCTACAAGTCCACTCAGTCCTATTTCTTGTTCAGCCAATCGCTAAGACAAACAAGTTTGTTTACATTTACAGGAAATAATACTGCCCTCTTCTTATTTACAATGTCACCAGGAAATGAGAACAGGCATTTGCATGGCACTTTTGTAGCCAGCATTGCAAGGTATTTATGTGCCAGATATGCTAAACGTTCGTATGCCCCTTCATGCTTCAGCCACCATTCCAGAGGATATGCTTCCATTCTGATGACACTCGTTAAAAAAACAATGTGTTAATTAAACTTGTGACTGAGGGGGCGAATTGTATGTCCACTGCTCTGTTTTACCTGCATTCTGCTAGCAGTCTCTGATGATGACCCAGCACATGTTATTCATTTTAAGAACACTTTCACTGCAGATTTGACAAAATGCAAAGAAGGTTCCAAGGTGAGATTTCTAAAGATAGCTACAGCCCTCGACCCAAGGTTTAAGAATATGAAGTGCCATCCAAAATCTGAGAGGGACGAGGTGTGGGGCATGCTTTCAGAAGTGTTAAAAGAGCAAAATTCCAGTGTGGAAACTACAGAACCCAAACCATGAACATGCATCGGTCCACACTGGTTTGGGTTGTTATCAAGCAGAATCCATCATCAACATGGACTTGTCCCCTGGAATGGTGGCTGAAGCATGAAGGGACATATGAATCTTTAGTGCATCTGGCACGTCAATATCTTGTGATGCCGGCTACAACAGTGCCATGAGAACACCTGTTCTAACTTTCAGGTGACATTGTAAACAAGAAGCGGGCAGCATTATCTTCTGCAAATGTAAACAAACTTGTTTGTCTGAGTGATTGCCTGAACAAGAAATAAGACTGAGTGGACTTGCAGGCTCTAAAACTTTACATTGTTTTATTTTTGAATGCAGGTTTTTTTACATAATTCTACATTTGTAAGTTCAACTTTCATGATAAAGAGATTGAACTAGAGTACTTGTTTTAGGTGAACTGAAAAATACTATTTCTTTTGGGTTTTTTATAGTGCAAATACTTGTAATTAAAAACAAATATAAAGTGAGCACTTTATACAGAATACACTTTGTATTCTGTGTTGTAATTGAAATCAATAGATTTGAAAATGTAGAAAATATCCAAAAATATTTTAATAAATAGTATTTTATTATTGTGTAACAGTGTGATTAATTGCAATTAATTTTTTTAATCACTTGACAGCCCTAATTTTTTATTTTGGTTACCTTTTTCTATAGCCAGGTGAATAATTAATTCCCTATGTTTACAAAGTACATATCCAGCTAGAAAATACCTCTGATATTTCATTTGGATCAGTCAATCCTGTCTGTAAACAGTGAACATGATTGAAAATTATCCTTTTTGAGAGATTCCAAATAATTTAAAAAAAAAATTCTAAAAAGCATGCATTCATACGGGGGGGAGGGGAGGATGGGATAGCTCAGTGGTTTGAGCATTGGCCTGCTAAACCCAGGGTTGTGAGTTAAATCCTTGAGGGGGCCATTTAGGGATCTGGGGCAAAAATTGGGGATTGGTCCTGCTTTGAGCAGGGGGTTGGACTAGATGACCTCCTAAGGTCCCTTCCAATCCTGATATTCTATGATTCTATGATACATGAGATTCTAGCCAGTAGGGGCTGTTGCATTTGCAACGAGTGACGCTGAATGCAGGTTAAGTTGAACAAGTGGAACTTTATTAAACCCTGTGCACTGCTCTCTCCATGTGGCTGAGTTGCTTCCAGCCTAACTCCATGGCATTCCCTGTGTCCACTGGTGTGCCGTCACTAACAATCCCTCCAGGGAACATGGGACCTCTGACTTTAGTTCCACTGATCATGATACATCTTCCCTATTTTACAAACATTTTAATATAAACATTTACAACAAATTATTGATGCCCAGTCCCCCCAATCCATTTCCCTTCTGCCAGAAGTTGCTAACATATAGCCAAGTTGGAGTCTCATCTTTACCACAAACTTAGGTGGTTACATTTTCTTGGCGATAGTTTGGTCTCCTCAACAGGCGACCACCCTGGGAATGACCTGTCTCCTCCCTCCTTGTGGGGTTGGTCTCTGAATAGTTCTCTGTTCTATGAGGATCTCTCTATCTCAGTAGGCTCTCTGGCTGTTGTGTCTGCTGGCTTGTAACAGCCTCCTGTTCCTTTGGATCATTGTCCCTCTTACTTATCTTATATGCTCTGATGCCACTGCACCCCCTCAGGATCATTTAGCTGACTTTTTCTGGTGTCTGTCTAATGGCTGGATCCTCACAGGGATGCCTGTCTCTAGGGCCGGTAGGTCCTTAGCTGACCTGTCATACTCTAGTGCCAGCATTCTCTGATTGATGGACATCTCTTCTCAGTGGTGTTTCCATCCTTCTGATTGCAACAGATCTCCTCTCATTGATAGCAGAACTCATTGGTTCTTCATCCCATCAGTGCCTGTGCCAGACTGTTTTGGGACCCTTCTGATAGGGGATTCCTGTGTGCCAAAAATGTTAACAAGGGGTCTGAACCAGAAGAAACAGCCTTGTGTAACTGTCTTTTAGCTGTTTTCACAATTGAGTCAACTGCTGGGGAGGAGGTATGGTGGTCAAATTCCCATTTGCATGCGAATTGCTTTGAATTTTTCTGAGGCAAATTGGGGGCTATGGTTGGTGAATACAGTGTTCAGAATGCCATATCTTGCTAAGGGGCCCCTCATTTTGACTTGCTTCTTGTATCAGGCACGGCACTGACATGTGCCTAAATGTGCCTAAAATGTGAATAGCAGTTCACTGTAATCAAGTACTGGTTTTCATTGAAGGTAAATAAGTCTGCTCCCACCTTTTTCCATGGTCAGGTGGGCCACTTATGTGGTAAGAGTCTCTTTCTGCTGGCATTTATCACATGACTGTCAGGCATCACTCATCTATCATGGAGTGGACTTGTGTATTTGTTCCCACCCAGTAAACACATTCTAGGGCACATTTAAGTCATCTGTCAATACCCAGGTGCGAGGCATGTATTTTTCGCATGAAATCCTTATGTAATGAGGCGGAGACAGCAGGTCTTTGTCCACAAAATATGATTGCATCCTGTACTCTCAGCTAATCTTTAATGTGAAAATATAGTTCTTCTTCTACTAGTACTTGGCTATGGTAGAATTGCTGTCTTTACTGCCTGTAGTAGTTGGGTGTCCTTTTCCATAGACAATTTGATTTTCATCGGTTTCACTGTTAAAACTGGGAGACAGTACAGCATGTTAAAGGATTCAGTGTCCTGATCTCCTCCTCCCAACTCGCTGATGGTGGGTATATATGCCCTGCTCAGGGTGTTAGCTAACACCACTACGCATCTAGGAACAATGCTGGGTGAGTCTTCTCCAGAACCTCTCTCATGCTGGCCTTATGCATATTGGCACGTGCAGCCATCTATAGCAACCAAATGGTGTTGCAAGTGTTGTTGGCATGCTAAACTCTGTCCTGGTTTCTGTGACCAAATCCATTCCTCCACAGACTGCCAAGATTCTGGCTTTGGAAAGTTCTGACAAGATGTCATCATGGATAGTGGCATCATTTCAATGCCTGGTTCAGTGGCATTGAGTCTATGCAGATGCACAGTTTGACAGATGGCTTCTTTGCCACCACCATGGTACTATGATACCCTTGCTCTGCAGACTTTCAAACTCCTTGTGTACTCCCTAGTGCCACTAGAATTTTCCTTCGTGGTAAGTACACAGGTTCCACTCTGGGGTCTGTTTCCGTCACAGCTTTTCTTCAAGGCACCCATCACATTTAAAAACATCCCTTCTATACTTTTAAAATTATCTACACTGTCTTGCTGCTCTGCCACTATAAAATTCTGAGTCTGTAGCCTGATCAGATCCATGACTTGTATGGATGTATTCTCCAAGAAGGGTCTGTGGAGCTTACCATCCGTCACCACAAACTTCTCTAGGTGCCATCTGTTAGTTATTATTGGATCACATTTTCCTATGGGTTGCATTATGCGCTCATACGTTATTAGATTTGCCTGCTCTTTATAATTAGTGAGTCCAGTTAATTCTGGGGAATCACACTGCAGGAGGTTCCATGATCCTGGAATTATGCAGGATGTTTCCCTCATAACATTGTGCATGCATGTAGGTTGGTATTATCCCTTGTCGCTCTCCTGTCAGGACTTGATATGCTCTTAGAGTCAAGGAGAAAGACATAATGTTATCACTGCTGTCTGATGTACAATCTGCCTCTTGTGCAAATCTGACTGAATCTTTCTGAGACCTTCCTCTGTTCTTGCACACACTGCTAAAATGGTTCAACTGGTCACATTCCTAGCACTGCTGTCCTAGTGTGGGGAACTTCACCTTCATCCACTCATGTTGTCTCCCACAGTAAATGCATCTCACTATGGGTATGGAACTCTGGCCACGGGCTCTCCTTTGTTGTTATCTCTCTGCACGTACTACTGGGGGGTGTTGTGCCTCCTAGGGCTTCCATCCTTTCTCTTGAGACTCCTGCTGCATGCCCCATGTCTAAGCATCTGTCTGATGTGAGATTGCCTTCCCGGAGAAGCTGCTCCTGCAGGTGGTGATCCCAAGTGCTGAAAACTATCCTGTCCTACATTAGGGAATCTACCAAGTCCCCAAAATTGCATGTAGCAGCCACTGTGCATAAGGCTGTAAAATAGGGACTCCTTCCCTTCCCTTCAGAGTCACCTCTAGTGAAAAACCCATGTCATGCCATAGTATCGTTCTACTTTAGGGAAGAATGGGTCCCCAGAGCTCCTAGGATTGCTGTGTGGCTTGAGGCAGTAGTGAGCTTCAGAGTGTTGCAGGCCTCTCAGCCTTTTTCCTGCTGCTGTTGTCCTCCTGCGTGGTCAGGTCTGTGTACTGCTCCAACTCCTCCTTTCACTGGGTCCATTGCTAAGCTAGGTTTGTGCCTGGAAAATTCAATTCTCTGAGGGGGCTTCAGACTGAGTTTCATGGCTCATGCTGCCAGCTGCTGCCCTGCAGAGAACTTGCAGCTCAGACTGTGCCACCATGTTTCCTTCACAAAGAGTGAAGCTGAATACAGGTTAAGCTGAACAAGTGAAACTTTACTAAACCCTGGGGACTGCTCTGTCCATATGGCTGAGTTCCAGCCTAACTCCCCATGTTCCACTGATGTCCTGTCAATAACAGTCCCTCCAGGGAATGTAAGTCCTCTGACTCCAGTTCCACTGATCATGATGCAAAGGTAGAAGCAGCCCAAATAGGGATTGCTGCACTCAGGGGGAGGGAGCAAAATGGGGCTCACCTTGAGGCACCCCTTTCTTCCACTGTCCTCCAGAACTCAGCACAGTCTAGGGGAGACACCTCCACTTTGGGGGCATTAGGACCCAGATGATGCCTCCTCTTCCTGCCCATGTGGTGTGCAAGAGCTGACCCCTCCTCACCAGAGATTTGAGCAGGCAGGAGCAAAAGAGCCTTTGGAGATTCAGAGAACTTGCTAGAGTTTAGACTGGACTTTCTCTGCCTTATGCTGGTTGACTGTTTGCGCCAACCCTTCCTCTTCCTTCCACAGTCTCTTCACCTCAACTTCACTCCACACCTGTCCTCTCTTCCCCTGCCCTGTCCCCCTCACCTTCATTCCCTTCATTTTTCTTTCCATTTAGCTGATCCCCTCCTAAGAATGCCATGCACTGTCCCCCGAAAAATAGAGCTAACATGCCCTTTACTGCTATCACAGTGCTCACTCTGCTCGTGTGTTCTAACGCTTTCCCCATTCTGTGTCAGTCTTGTCTATCTAGACCGTAAGCTCTTCAGGGCAGGGAGAATCAACTACTTTGTATTCGTATAGTGCCTAGCACCACGGGGTCCCACTCTTGCTTGGCCCTAAGGCACTACTATGATACATGTGTTTATTAATAATAAATAAAACATGAGTTCAGAACTCTCTGGAATACCTGGATAATGCATCTGCAGTACCAATAATGCATAAAATCATTCAACTGTGTTGAATTACTAAGACCAGATTTTGTTTCCCTTAATTAAACTGAGTAATGTGTTGCTCCTTGGTAAGTCCCATTGAAACGGCCTTCAGAGTGAGGTTCTTGTCAATGTAAGATGGTAGAATCTGATCCAAAGCCCATTGGGTCATGTAACCAAATGGCTTGACATGCAGCTTTATGTAAATGAAGACAAGGGGAATATTTGTAACTAAGTTTATACTCTAGCTTTATTATTTGCTTTATACATTATTAGCTTTAGTATTTCACCGAGAAATAGAATTTTTCATCACACTTCAATCATACCTTATTTTATGCATTCAGTCAAATTTGCATGACTAGTTTTATTTTTTGGACTTGATTGTAGAAATATCTTTGGTAAATCAATCTCGCCTGAATTTATTTCATTATTTACATGGTACAACATAGAAGAAATAAGTCAGAAAAGAGACAGAACAGCTTTGCATTAATTATTCCATGACCAGCTGTGTTTTTTTTATTTCCCTCTAAACATTATGCATTGAGCAGAGAAAGGAGAAGTGGGGAATTCTTTAAGTAGCTCAGTAGTCTAAGTTCCCAAGACAGTTGTTATTTATTCTAAACAGCTTTCCTCAAAGTTCTTTCATTGGATATGAACATGCCAAACTCTCCCAAGTTTTTTGAATCTAGGTTAGGCAATTCTTATCAAGTGAAGGCTGCTCATCCCCAAATTCTCATGGCTAAATTCAGAAGTGGTGAAAGTGAGCACAATTTCATTGACTCAATGGGGAAAAAAATCCAGGAAGGGGACTCTACTGTGGATCACAAAGCTTTGAAGAGGTCATTTACAAATGTGTTAAAACACTACATTGTGGATGTTTATACCATGTCTGAATTTAGTCCTCATACCATAATCTCTTTCTGGTCAAAACGTCTCACTCTCTAGTTCAGAATACATCATCTCTTTTAGCATTGCGATACAATAGCATCTTTCTGTGTTTGAATGCCAGACCTGTTTGTGATGCACAACATTCTCTCCCGTTTGGATTTTCAATAACCTGACTCTGCTAAAATAAATTTACTTTGGTTCCTCAGTTTCATCGTTGGGCATCATCTTTTAAGGCCTGATCCAAAGCCCATTGAAGTCAGTGGGAGGCTTTGTCTTGACTTCAGAGGGCTTTGGATTGGGCTCTTGGTTAGTAAAACAAAATCTTGAACACCATCTTTTCCATGCCTTTTCACTCCAACTTTTCACTCCAGCTGTCTGTATGACGTCTGCTACATTGCTGCTTTACTTTCCTTCTGTAACTGTTTATAGTATCTGTCAGATACAGTATATGTTGATTCATTCTGGAATGTATAGATTTAGGGCCAGATGCTGCTCCCATTGAAGTTCCATGAAAATTTTGCCATTGACAGCAACGGAAGCAGGATCAGGCACTTACTGAGAGAATTCCCTGTTGCTGAGTAGTCTACATTGTCCTCAGTTTTCTACCTCAAAGTTCAATAGATCGTTTGAATCAGCTTTGGGTTTGTTTGTTTATTTATTTATTAACACAAAGCACAGTGCTAAGTCCTTTTTTAGCTTTTGTTTTTAATAGTTTTATCTTTTGCATTCTTTGTTTTTTGGAGAACACTTAGACACTTTATCCTTCTCCTTGTGGCAGCTCGATTTTTGGCTCTGTCACTGTCCTTGGGCAAGTCACTTTGCCTCTCTGTGCCTGTGGTTCCCCACCCACTCTTTGTCTGTCATGTCTGTTTAGATTGTAAGCTCTTTAGAACAAGGCTGGTCTCTTACTAGGAGATTGTACAGTTTCTAATGCAATGGGGCCCCAATTGTACCTCTCCCACTTAGATGCTACCGTAATACAAATCATCATCATCATCATAATAAACATTGACATTTTAATGTCATATAGAATGTTAATGCAGATTAACCTTTAGCTAGACATTTAAAACCAATGCTATTCTATTGCAAACGTACATGTTTCTCTGAAATTGTATAGGGTATTTTTAAAATTCTGTTGAAAGGATATTATATTCTGTGGTTGCTTATCTTGATTTCTCTGGAAGTCTTTAAAAATTTAGAAAACCTTTTTAGTTTCATCCGTATTACATTTTATAGTTCATTTCAATAAGGATATTTCAAATGGTGCTTAAGAGTTGTTATGACCTTTCCTTTCTTGGAGTATCAACATTCCTGGTAACTTCAGCACAGCTTTGAGAGTGTAACCTGTTTGAAGAGTCTGCAGTGAGAGGCTACAACACATTTTGTATTTTTGTCTAGGTCTTACATAAAAGAGACGATAGATTTTGTGTGTATGATTCTTAAATATTGATTGGTGACTTTTAAAAATAAAATCAGAATTTACTACCACATTGGAACATTTTAAATTTGCTCTCAGTAGTAGCTATTCTTTGTGTGCACTGCCCGCTTTACTAGTGGGTTACAAAACTGCTTGTTAGACAGCAGTACAATACAAGGAACTGGGTTGTGTTCCTGGCTCTGGAAGGGAACTGTGGCCCAGTGTTTAAAGCAGGAGACTGAAAGTTAGGACTCTTAGCTACTAATTATTTGATTATGATGCTTTGCACTTACATATAGGACTCATTCATTTGTGGATTTTAATGAGCTTTCTAAAGGTCAGCATGCAGGAGTAGATGTGTTTGCAAACACAATAGCCAAGCACATAGATTTGGCATGTTCATTCTAGGAGGCAGCATGTTTAAGTAGATGAGATTCAGGCACACATAAAGTCTACTCCCACTTCTGCCCAAAGTCGTCATGTGAAACCTTTCAAAATCGTAGTTAACATTTTTTTAAATGAGGGAGCATTTTATCTACTTGTCTGTTAAGGTAGAAGTATGAGGCCTTGCTCAATAATAAGGGTTATAAGTGAGCAGAATATTGAAACTAGTCCATGGAAAAAGTGAATCAAGAATTCATTGTCTGGTTCCCACCCCAATGGTCTTCCAAACAGTATTTCAGTGGAGCTGCTGCTTTCCGTCTTTAACCCTTTGTAGTTGTTTGGTGTCAATGAAGGAGTATCACTGTGGGCTGGGAATGTGCCAAGCTGGGATATTCAGAAACCTAAAAAATATCTGTTGAGCATGTGGACATGACTATTTTTCCAAGGCTTATTACCTAGCCAAAACGGAACAGATTTTCCTGGGGTGAACAAAATGCAAAGGCCCCAGGACTAATCCCCCAGTCAAATTAAAAGGAACTAAACTGTGTGTGTTTAGAAGTGGCAGAATTACCCATTTTTCACTAGTCTCAGTCCCTTTTGAGTTGTGTTTGCTCAGATTTTCAAAACAAAATTCATCCTAAGGCAGAGATCAAGCATGAAAAATTTCAGACCAAATGGTTAGTTTGTCACAGTAAAAGCAACTGAAACCGGGGATTAAAATGGAATGTGTTTATCAACTTTGACTATAATTGTTGCTATTGCTTTGCCCCTAATAAGTAAGGAATCACTCATCTCTTTAAATAAAATCAGAAGTGTAGATTACTCTTACAATATTACTGTATCTTTTTGTGATACATTACTTTGAACTTTTTATAAGGATTTGGTCACTTATCCAGTCATTTTATTCATCCCTAAAGCATTTGCTTTGCAAAATTCATTTCAAAAGCCTCCAGAACACAAACAACTTTGGCAATTTTCAATTTTATGATGCTCCCAGCTCCTAGACTCACGTTTTCAAACTCCCTCTTAAGCTAATATGGAAACAGATTTGAAGCAGCTATTTAATAAAATGATTCTTTTGTCCCAATGGTCTTGAATTAAAATATGCAAATAAGAATAAACTGAGCTCGTTTGGAGGGTCCTGAGCTTTAATGAGGAACCATTAATATAACAGTGAAAATAATGTGAATTACAATTTGTTGTGCAATGCAAGTTCTTTGAAAAATAAATTAACATACTGAGAGTTAAATCAAGTCACTGGAGGTTTTAATATGCATGTTCATTGTATGATAAATGCTGAATGAAAGGAGGATCAGATGGGACCCTCACAGGGCATGCCACAGAAGTCAGTTTTTAACATAACTGTATCTAGCACTGTGACACATTGATTTTTGAAACCTCACTGTAGGAAATCACTTAAGCTGAAAGAGTGAGGAGAGTTGATTCCTTGCCCATAGCTGCTTTGTGCAGAGTTCCACCGACGTGGCAGTTTCACTGTAGGGTTTGTTCTTTGACACTGCATCTATTTCCAGAAATTAGGATCAAGCTGAATGTTTGTATGTCATAAAACCCCAGATGAATGTTGCAGAAAAACAAATACTACAAATGAGTGTTTCTTTGTTTTGTTTCAAAATGGTCAGTATGAGGAGGTCAAAAAGGAATTGAAAAGCTGATCTAATCTGTACATACCATTATAGACCAGTATGCTTGTAGGTGTTTACAGGCAAACTGTCTTCCCATTAACAGTTTTAAATGGCAAGATTGCCTATTTCAACTGCTTTCATATAAATAGTGAGTCTTCTCCTTCCATTTCATGAACCCACCCGTTTGTCACCTCCAGACAGAATATTGTAACTCCCTGTACCTGGGGCTAAATGCGGAAGCAACATTGAGGCTCCAGCTTCTGCAGAATACATTAGCCTACTCCCTCAGTGGCCTGGGTGACATCGCCCCTGTGCTGGTCTGATCCCTCCACTCGCTCTTGGACAATGCAGTTTATACAATCCAGAATGAAGTGTAATGAGGTCCCAGAGATAAAATGTCCTCTCTCAAGGGCATACAGGGAGTTCCCAGAGGAAGTCAGACTAATCCACAGTCTGATTTAACTGTTCGGCATGCCACAATAAACTTCTCTGTGAAAGATCTCTCCCTCCATAACCAGAAAGAGAAAGGAAGAAATAAATGGAAGATAAATAAACAAATACATAAATAACCTAATAAAGAATAACAAATAAAAAAAGGGGGAAAATAAAGCCTTCCTTATTGCCCAGATTTATAAAAACCCAGGCAGTCTTTCTATAACTAGAGGCAGCAGAATACTTTTTATCGTTCATTAGGGGGCTTACTATGTGCCAGGGAAGGACTTAGATGCTGTGATGATGGGTGCTATAGAAAATCTCTATATCTGTTGGATAGACAGAGTGGTAAATTCTGTCAAAGCAACTGCCAAACAGTGAATACTATCCAATTGTTAACTATGTTTAGTGACACAAGGGCAGAGTCTCTTCTCTATCTTTGGTGTCTACACTTATTTTCTATTAATGCTAGTAAGAACTGTGCCTATGCACTGAGTCAGATGGACTGGACACTTTAGTGAGTATCCACCAAAATACTCAGTGAAATCCCATCAATTCTTTTTCATTTTGGAAAAAGAAATGCTATGCAGTCCAAGCTTACTGCTTTATTGCTGTTTCACTTGGATCACCAGATTTGGTTTTAGCTGCAGCTGCTCCAGCATGTGGCTGTCCAGGCCTCATGCAATAACTAGAAGAGACAAAACAGTCCAGTCATGTGTGAATAGCAATGTGTTTGTATGGTGCCTTTTGAAACCTCTGTTAGTGTGATTGCAATAAATAATTCTCTTTCACTTCAAGCTTGTTGTTTGCTTTTTGATTGTGGCATTTTACATTGTGGTTAACCTATACTTGTGGGATGACTGAGTACTCAACAGTCTTTAAGCTGATTGCATTATTAATTTTGCATTTTCTTGATGATGACAGCTGGAAACGATGAAAGTGAAGGCCAAGAAGCGGTGAGGAAAATAAAAGAAGAAACTGTGAATGAAAAAGGTACGATACTGTATGCATTTGTAAAACAGCTGCTGTTTATACCTCATGGCAATTTTCTTCCTGGGTTACAGAATAATCCTTTTCCATGGTATTTATGTGCAAACAAATGAGTATGTGTGATCGTGTGCTCTTGAAGTGTTGCATTTTGGGAAATGAGTTCCTGAATCATCCTGTCTGATTTTTATGTAAGGATACATTTAGAAAATTGTTTGACTATGTAATCCTTTGATGTTACAACAGAACTGGCTGCAGTTTCTGTAGGGCCCTGTGTGGACTGCAGTAATTCACTGTGTGTGTGCACGTCTGTGTCTGTGTGTGAGAGAGAGTTTGACAACTGGGCAGAAGATCATGACGCTAGTCATTTTGGTTTAAAGAAAGGATGACAAGTAGTTTATAGTGAGTGTGCTCTTGTCTTTGTCACTGATGGGCTTCAAATCTCTTCTTTTGTGGTGTGGGAAATCCCAGCAAAAAGGTGTGTTTGGAAAGAGTGTGCTAACAGTGCAGGGATATAAGATGTGTGGGTTCCTGTCCAGCCCTGCTCACTTGGCACATGACTAGAGCTTATAAACATTAGTAACAAAATTGTATTTTAAAAACAAACTTTCAAGGTAAGCAACAAAAACTGCCAGGAGATACAGTGAAAAGTAGCAGCCAGCACTTGAGGAGAATTTAAGCTTAGAGTTCTAGCCGGAGAGAATGTTGATTCTCTGATCTCAACAACTGTGTGCCTTTAAAATGCCTAGATATGTCAAAGAAAAGTGAGTTTGTCAGTTGTGTCCTGGGTTGCTTTAATACTGCAGTTTGAACCATAATAAATCCATTTTATGCGAAGTGTTTGATCTGTATGAGTCAGAATCCTTGACACCTCACCAGTAGAAACAATTTTTCTACATTCCAACACACAATCTAATTGATTGGCTGGTAGAACTTGATAGTGTTGATTCATTATAATTTTTTTAACCTCTTAAAAAAGACCTCTTCGTTTTCAAATCTTCATCAACTGGTTGAATTAAGTTCTACTGTACACAAAGGAGACCCTGTATAGTCTGAGCGCTAGTCTGTTTAAGAAAGAGAAGACTGGATTTGTGTGGACACAGCTTTATCACATCTGAAAGCAAAATCTAACTGCTTCACCATGGAGCTCTTAGGAATACTTTAGCCCTGTGCTTTTGAATCTGTTGAATGAGTGATCAAGTAGGGTCGTAAGAAAAGGAAAGTGGCTTTATTTCTGAGAAAAGTCATACGGCAAACTCTGTTTCCTGGCAATTCTAGTTTACAATTTATTCTCTAGGCCATTGCCTCTGTTACTTTTATGTTCTGAAACCACTGGGTGTAGTTCTTCCAAAGTAATTTGTGGTGACTCACTGTCACTACTTTGATGTATAATTTCTTGGCCAGAAATGCTGCACAGATACTGGAGTGTTGAACTCCACCCTATTGAGGACCTTCATGGCTTCTGCTAAAAGCTGATTCTGCTTTTAATATTTACTGTTGTGATGATTGAAAGAACCAAAAACTTTCATTAAGATTTATCTTTTGATTTTAAAAAAAGGGCACCCATCATAGCCTCAGGATGCATCATAGAGTAACGGTCAGAACCATAAAAGGAATAGGGTAATTGCTATATTTTCTAAACATTTTCCTGGAAGTTTCATTTCTGAGAAAGACCAAATCTTTTTGACTAAGTTATATTGGTAAATGTGCACCCCATTTGAATAATCCAGATCTCTTCTAATCTTATTCCATTTATGCAATCATAGAAATTCCTAGGATCTTGGACTCACCTAACCGTCTGAACTAAGGAAGCTCTGATTTTGGGTGATAAACTGTTTTAACCTACAACTGGTAGAACCAATAGTTTCAGTAAGATGAGGCTGTACCTCAAGATGATATAGATCAAGTCTGGCCTACATTACAGTTCTAATGACTAAGAGGCATCAGTAAATTTAGATACTGATTGGTCAGTATCTGAAAAGACTATAGAAAATTATTAATTTAATTTTGAAAATACGACCTCGTTTGAAGAGGATTTTTATGCATGTCTACTCTATGTTGTACAAGTAGAAGGAACAAAAGGTAGAATCCTGTTCCTGGTGAAGAAGATGGGGGGAACACCATTAGGGTTGAAGATGAATGGAAACAGAGAAATCCTGGCCCAACTGAAATCAGTGGTAAAATTCCCATTGACTTCAATTGGGTCAGCATTTCACTTGAAATATACATTGAAAATGTTTTCTTGGGCTTGTGCTTTTTTTTTTCTTCTCTTCTCTTCATGATGAAGGATGATATTTTTTAAAGTTAGAAATATCAAAAATGTCAAGTCCAATCTTCTTTGGTTTTGCTGGAAGACTTCTTTTGCTTGAAGACTTCTAGGAAGGCTCAAGGATGTTTATTGTAGAAGCCAGAATTATGTCAAAGTTGTAGTAGGGGGGAAGTATTATTATTTATTCTTTGTATTATCGTACAGCCTAGGAGTTCCTGTGATGGACCAGGACCCCACTGTGCTAGGCATTGTACAAACACAGCGTAGCCGATGGTCTCTGCTCTGAAGCGCTTACAATCTAAATAGACAAGACAGATCCAGGGTCGGGGGTGGTGTCTAATAAACAAGCAGAGTGAACAATGTGATGGCAGCAAACAGCATGTTATTCCATGTATTTTTTTAACATTTTTTCCTCTTTAGGTGGGTATATGTAGGAGGGGTAAGCTAACGGGAAAGAAAAGGAAAGGGATGGCAGACATTGAAGGGAAGGGATGGGAGGACAGGGCAGGGGAGAAGAGGGTAAGAGGGGCAGCTGTGGAGTGGCACTGAGGTGAACAGATTGTGAGGTGTAGGGGCAAGGGTTGAAGCAAACTGCCAATCAGCATAGGACAGAGAAAGTCCAGTCAAAATGGTAGAACATTCTCCCAAGGATTTCCCTGCTTTGGCTGCTCCTGCTCCTATCGGCTGCAGTCTCTGGTTGGCTCCTCAATGTGGCTTTCTCCTAACACCACATGTTGGAGGGGAGGGGAGGGGAGGGAAGGAAAGGCAGTGTGTGGATCCTAGTGCCCCCAGAAAGTGTGTGTGTGAGGGGTGTGTGTCTCCCAGGCACAGTTTTGGGCTGGATTTATCAATTTACTCCATCTGGTTTGTACCACGCTGACAGTATGCTCAGCATCTGAGTCACTGGAGCAATCTGCCGCCGCCTCAGGAAGACAACACTTTATTGGTTTATGTTCAGTTCATAGTGGGAAGTTTATCTTACCAACCATAAGGCTGGAATTTTATAAAAATTGATTTTGTATTATTATTTAAAAAAATATGTATATTGCAGTAGCATCCAGAGCTCACAATCAGTACTTGTGCTGTAGAAACACATACAAAGATATGCTGCTTGCTCCAAAAAGCTAAGATCAGGAACTGAGGAAAGCTTAGTCTTCAGGCACTGATGTCTTAGGCCTCCCCTTCTCCTCCTTCCCCTCCACCCCATTTATCAGGGAAAAGTTCCCATATGAACTGATGTGACAGCACCATCTTGGCCAGCACACAAGAAACTGATCCGGGGACCTCCAGAGCTAAAAACACAAGTCTCTATAGCTTGAGCTCACAAGCTAAGGCTCTCTAAATAGGACTGTAAAAGTCTCACATCCTCTGCAGATTGGGCACAGAGGCATTTGTAACACACAACACACATTCAAGAATGGGTTACACGGGCAATTAGATTTTTCAAGATCTGATGTAAATCCAGAGTAAATCACCTGATGTCAGTGAAGTTACCTCAGATTTACCTGAGTGCAAGTGAAAGCAGAATTTGACCCAATCACTTTGCTGTTTATGCCATCTGTGAATTTGGCCATTTGATTTCAACTGAAGCACTCTGTGAGTAGGATTTGATCCTATTAGTATGCCATCTTTTCAAAAGATGAAATTTGAGACCTATTTATCCACTCCATAATGATAATCATTACTATCCTGATAATCTTCTGCATAATTAACTTTCAAGCACTTTTAGTGGGATATATGCACTAATCAGATAAAGTCTAATGAATGTATTGCTTAGGAAAAAAGTTTCATTAAAAGGGAGCTGTTCCCATTTAGGATAATTTATAATGACTTTTAAGGAAGAACATTTCAAGATTTATTGCTAAACAGACAAAGAGGATGTTTGAATGAAAGCCATATTGTAGCAACATGACCATGAATTAGGATGGTAGGGTGGGAACGTCTTAATTTCACCCAATAATATGCACAAATGCTGTCTATTTGCTTTCCTAGATGTCTAATTTGAATGACTAGGAAATATTTCTCTCTCATTAGCAGGCAATCTTAAGGGATTTCCCTCTGAAATAGTGGAAGAGGTTGGGGTGGTAAGAGATGTGACTGGAATTTATCAAAGAAATTCTCAGTTGTGGAAATTCCCTTCCTAAATAGAATTTTATCATGCGTCTAATCTATTACTACAGAGAAAAAATTGCCTCTGGCAATTGCATGGTGTAAGGAAGGAGCCAGGAGCCTTCTCCTGCCCCTTCTACCCATTGTGTACAGCCACAGAGACTGCTTTCTCCTGGCATCTTAGGAGTGCATGTCATACCAAAGAGGAGAAAGAGGAAGCGAGGCTGGTCAGATGCATGCAGACAACAACATCTTAAGGAGAGATGGAGAAAGGATCGTGCCTCTGAAGACACAGAGCTCCCCCTGGTGTGATTAGGGTGACCAGATCGCAAGAGTGAAATATCAGGACACATCGGCCGAGCGGGGGGGAGGGGCGGGCGACGACGACAGGCACACATGCACAACCCCAACTGGAGCCATGAGAGGGGGCACACAGCCCTAGGAAGCTGCAAGAGGGGTTGTACGGCCTGCCCTGGGTAGGCTCAGCATGTACAGAGGCAGGTGCCTCCTTTCCTTGGCTCTGCCATGAGCAAGGTGGACCGGTCTGCACACGCTCTGCTGGGGAGGAGGATGCAGCCTCTGACACTTACCTGCCGGCCGCTTCCTGGGAGGAGGTGAGCAGCAGGAAGGGCGGGGCCAGCCAGGGGCAATGGGGCATGCATGACATGGCATGGCCAGAGGCACACTGGTCCGCCTGACCCTGTGCTACCACCATGCCCCTTCCTGTTGGGGGTGGGCCTATGCTGCAGGACACAGCTCCCCTGCCCAGTGCCCCCTGGATCCACTATGTCTTGCACCCCCTGAACCCACTATGCCCAGAGCCCCCCCACAACAAATGCACAGTGCTGTGCACACCACCATCGCTACCCAGCACCCTCCCACCCACAGCCCCAACACAGCTGCCCAGCACCCCACACAGCACCCCCCCACTCACTAGTTTCCCAATACACACAGATTTCCCCTCCCTCCCAGTGCCCTTCCCCACAGCCCCACCACCACAACTACACACTGCCCCACACAGACCCCCACTGCCCCGTGTCCTGACGCACACAGATCTCCCCCACTGCCTAGCACCCCCCAACAGGCCCCCACTGCCTGGAACACCAAAACACAAACCTCCCCCACTGCCCAGCGCCCTCCACACACCTCCCAGACACTCACCATCACCCCTGACCCCTTCCCTGGCCACACTCACCAGCTCTGCTGGGAGGTCTCTGGCTCCGAGGGTCAGAGCTGGGAGGGGAGTCTCCAGACTCTCCACGTGCTGCGCCCGCCACAAGCACGAGCTCGGAGGCTCCCATTGGCCGGGAAAAGCACCAATGGGAGCTGCCTCGGAGCGGGGCTTGCAGGTACCAGCAGCACGCAGAGAGCCCCCCCCACCCCCCCAAGAGCCAGAGGGACCTGGGGGCGAGGTGGGGAGTCCCGGCCGGCGGTGCTTACCTGGGGCAGCTCCCGGCCCGGGAAGCATCCACAGGAGGTCTCTGCGGCTGCCGTGTGCTTTGCCTGCAGGGACTGGGGGGCTTGCAGGCGCTGGCCACCAGGAGCAGGCAGATAGCCCCTTCCCCTCCCCTCCCCTCGACCCACAGCCGCCCGGCAAGCACAGAGGCAGCAAGCAGCCCTGGCCAGGAGCTCTCCACGTGCTGCAGGGGCGGGGGGGGGGGGTGCTATCTGCCCACTCCCGGCGTCTGCAAGCCCCCCCGCCCCACTCCTGCAGCACGTGGAGAGCTCCTGGCCAGGGCTGCTTGCTGCCTCTGTACCTGCCGGGCAGCTGTGGGTCGAGGGGGGGTGGGGCTATCTGCCTGCTCCCGTCGGCCGGCGCCTGCAAGCCCCCCAGTCCCTGCAGGCGCAGCCGCGGAGACCTCCTGGCTGGCGCTGCCTGCTGCCTCTGTGCCTGCCAGCTGCCCTGCATGCAGCGCCAGCGACTGCGGAGGTCCCGATATCGGGACAAAGGGCGTCCCGACCGATGGAAGGTCGGGACGCGGGACAAGTCCCCTAAAATCGGGACTGTCCCGATAAAATCGGGATGTCTGGTCACCCTAGGTGTGATGCATGTTCACCCAGCCCCAACTCTGGCTCTGATTGTGAATGACACAATCTGGTGCATGGCTATTACTTAGCAGTCTACTGCATCTTTTGACAGTGCTAGAGAGCACCTCTTCTCTCTTTCTGCTGCGGTTTTCTTGCTACTCATCAATTCTCTTTATAATCTGTGTTTCAAATAGAAGTCCAATTAATTCTGTGGATTTAGTGTGCCATGTGTTATGATCATGTTTTAATTTGAATTAGTTGTCGCAGTAAATGTTGGGAAAGATTAATCACAAACCTCTCCTTTTCAAGCTGTTTGTGATTAATGTGGTTTTACACCTAATTTTCCCTCTAACGTTTACATTTTTCCCCTTGAGCTTAGTTGTTGTAACTCCAGGTCCCACACTGTGTTTTTGAAGGTCTTCCCTTGGTACTATGCTAAGTAAAAGAATTCATGTTTATGCATAAGCTTTTGATAATTTTCAATTCCATCTCCATTCATGAATACAAATGGAGCATGAAAAGAGCTTTTGTTGATATTTATATATTAGTTTAATTCTTATGTATCATTGTATTCAACAAGTCAAAGTTCATTTAATTTACACAGATATAACCCAGAGTGACTGAGTTAGTAGAGTTGCTCTATGTTTTTGCTGGCATCACCAAGAGCAGCATTTTTGCCAAAGACTTCTAAATTCCCACAGATCACTTGAGTATGTGCATTTAGGCTATATCTACACTAGGAGCGATTCCCTCATGCTAGATCTCATTGAGCTACTGTGCTGTGGTAGCATGGGCAATGGCACAGGCTAGCCATGCTGAGTACACACACCCCTGAACCCCATGTAGTCGGGGTGGATAACCTGTGCCACCACTCACTGCTGCCATGCATCACAACTATTTTTAGCATGCTACCTCAATGAGAGCTAGTGAGAGAATGTCTATACAAACTAGGGAATCCCATCCCTAGCTCCAACTGTAGACATAGCTTTACATATCATTCAGTGCTAGTAATTGCATGTAAATATGAATCAATGTATTTGCATTCTCATATACTTAGAACATCAGTGTGGTGATTTCTAGCCTAGTGATGGATTTTTTCAACCATATAACTAGTACTGTTAACAATACAAGTAAACATTTTAGTAAACATGTCAAATTAGCTACCATGAAATATTCTGATCCAGCAAAACCTCTAACAGGTTAAGCTTATATGTAAGTCTTTGTAGAATCTGGGCCTAAAAGTGTATGCCGGCTAGAATCCCTGTAAAGTGGAAAGAACTATGGATGTGGCTCTGCACTTGACCCCTGATGCCACTGACAACTACAGGTGAAGAGCCCTTGATCTGTCAGGCAGGGAATATTTTAAGCAAATAAAAAGCACTTCCGATACTAGCAGCATTGGATGGGCGGAATGACAAACAAATCAGGTTTTCCTGCCTTTCTTCCATTTTACATAATACTGGAACATGAAAATATGTTCACAGTCAACAAGTATGTCTGTTTGTATGAGTTTGTTGCTTGCCTTTTAATTTTAAACGCATCAGTTTTTTAGGGAGTGTTGGAAGCCATTTAAAATAACTGAGAATTTTCTGTTTTTTTTCCATGAGCCTTTTACTTCTTAGAAATTAAGATGTGAGGTTAATAGGATGGCGGTTCAAACACTAACAGAATTACACATATGGTTCATAGAGAGAAAAACGAGCTATAGATCTGGAGAAAGAGATAAAGGCAACATCTTTCAAATATAAAATGTATTCATAATGGAGACACCAGCTATAGCTATCAATTTCTATCATTCCCATTTCCGTTGGAAATGTGAAATGGAAATCATTAGCAAGCTATGCTATTATGAAACCTGATTTTCTTTTTTGTATTTTTTCCTAACTGGTGCTTGGAAACAACAAAACAAACCCAGATAAATAAACACAGTTATAGCTTTAGGCAGAGAAACAAAGTCCATTCAGATATTTATAAATGATTTTCTTATCCTAAATCATTGTGATGGGGTGGACTAGATCTGGATGCCCCCTGCTGGAGGCCTCATGGCCCTGCCTCACCCTGCCCCAGAAAAGAGCAGAGAAGTCCTCCAGATGGCCTAGAGTGGCTGCAGAGAAGCAACCAATCAGAGGGGCTGCTGGAGTGACCAGTTATGGGCCCTATAAAAGGAAGCAGCAGAGGCAGAGCAATCAGTTGCTGCCTGGAGCTTGCAGAGGGAGAACGGGGTGCCTGGCTTGCTGGAAGAGCAGCAGGACCACAGACAGCTCACTGCAGGCAGGACTGAGCCCAGGAAAGGCTGCTGAAGATCGGGTGCCTGGCTGGCTGGAAGAGCAGCAGGACCATGGACAGGTCAGTGCGAGCAGGCTGAGCCCAGGGGACTAAGCCCAAAACCTAGCCTGACCAGACGACGGTAACATGATGGGCCCTGCTGGTCTGGTTGAAGACTGAGCCCAGGGAAGGCTGCTGAAAGGACACCAACTAAGGGTACCAAGATGGGCCCCTGTTGGGCTGTTAAAGGAGGCAGTGCCGCCAAGGGGAAGCCTTGGTGCTACGGCCCCATAGCAGGGCTGTGAGAAAGAACTAGAGACTGCATACCCCAGAAGGGGGAACAGTGTTTGTGACTTGGCCAGAGGACTGAGTCACTGAAGACCTGCCGAAAGAACCATCGGCCGGGGTGGCAGGGGCACTCGCAGGAGGCGGGTGCCAATGCCGTTACAATCCCATAAAGCTTTGAGTGGATATTAGAGGCTAATAATGTCCTAATGGAACCCGACCTTGGTGTTTATAATTTCATTGATCACACTGTTCTATTAGAGATGGACTGGGGGAAAAGGAATTTAAAAATGAAATCACCTCTGCAAGACTTGAGAATTATTCTGTTTCACTCTTCACACATTTTGGTCCTCTTTTCAGTCTCCAGAGGCCTGGTGTCATGCAAGTGACCTTCCCTCTGATGGAAGTGGGGCTGTATTTCACACCCTCCAAAGTTTGTCACTCTTTTTGGAGGCACTGGAAGCTCTCACAGAGAACAATGTGAGCTATTCCAGATCCTGCCAGTTCCGAAGGAGATCTTTGCAGGGTCCTGAAAGACAGAGAAAGAAAAAAGGCAATTTTCCCCCCTTCCAGGATCCTTCCAGCTCTCTTCCAAAGGCTGTTTTATATAATCCTATCTTCCATGGGTTATTCACAGGGCTTGAAAAATTCACTTGTCCATAGCAAGTAGGAAGCTTTCCTGAGCAAATGCCTTTAACTTCTGCAGAATCCAAGCTTTTGTTTTTTTAAATACTGGGAACCTGAGTTTCAGAAGTGCTGAACATTCATAACTGTAAGTGAAGTCAGTGGAAGCCACTAGTACTCAGACCTCTGAAAATCAGATCCTCCTACACTAGCACTGGTGGTTGTGAAGATAATCCTCCAAATGTGAACTAAGGGCTAGGTTTGCATAGAGATTTAGGTGTCTGCCTCTTTATGCACCTAATTTCAGCATTTAGGCACCACTGATATTCACAAAACCACTCCTCAGCTATTGCCTAACTTCATAGGTGCCTAAATACCTATAGGTGCTTCGGTTTCCACTGAGGAGCATGTGTCAAGGCACCCAAGTCCTGATGCCATACCACAGCTAATGAGCTGCTTGCTCACACCTAAACCACAGTAGGATTTTCAAATTAGGCTTTCTCCTGCCTATCTTGCCTGCGGGGACTGATCTGGTAGGTGTGATCAGAGCACATCTAACCCACACAGAATATAGATGTAGGGGTAAGCAGGCTGGGACGTTTTGGGGTGAGCTACCTAGCTGCCATGTGTATGTTCCAGAACACCCAATAGCGCAGTGATTAGGGTACCCCCCTGAGATATGGAAAACCCAGGTTTGAATCACCACTCCACCTGCTTTGGAGAAGGGAGTTGAACCTAGGCCTCCCCAGGAGAATGCCCTAACCACAAGGCTATTTGTGTTTTGTGGGGTCACTCTCAATTTCTCTTGTTGAAACTGTTCCATATTGCATAAATAAAAACAACGAGGAGTCCTTGTGGCACCTTGGAGACTAACACATTTATTAGGTGTGACAAAGTTCCTCCTCTACCTTGGTGAGTCCTGCGCTTATTGGCGGATTTTGATCGCCTCAGAGATCTTCCCCTCTGGTAGAACCCACAGTCAAATTCCTCCTGTGTCTGATCAGGAGTTGGGAGGTTTGGGGGGAACCCGGGCCCGCCCTCTACTCCGGGTTCCAGCCCAGGGCCCTGTGGATTGCAGTTGTCTATAGGGTTTCCTGTAACAGCTGCGTGACAGCTACAACTCCCTGGGCTACTTCCCCACAGCCTCCGCCCAACACCTTCTTTATGCTTACTGCAGGACCTTCCTCCTGATGGTCTGCTGATGCTTGTACTCCTCAGTCCTTCAACTCTTCTCACTCTCAACTCCTTGTGTGCCTCTTGCTCCCAGCTCCTCGCACGCAACACCACAAACTGAAGGGAGCTCCTTTTTAAACCCAGGTGCCCTGATTAGCCTGCCTGTCTTAATTGATTCTAGCAGGTTCTTCTTAATTGGCTCCAGGTGTCCTAATTAGCCTGCCTGCCTTAAATTGGTTCCAGAAAGTTCCTGCTTGTTCTAGTGCAGCCCCTGCTCTGGTCACTCAGGGAACAGAAAACTATTCATCCAATGGCCAGTATATTTGCCTTCTATCAGACTTCTGTACCCCACTTGTCTGGGTCTGTCACATATCCCTCCCCCCTGCTCAACACCAAGGGGTTGGGCAGCTTGGGACGCCAGACAGTGCACACGTGACAAGCCATCGGCATTGCCATGACGGCTCCCTGCTCTGTGTTGCACACGGAACTGGAAAGGTTGGAGGGATAAGAACCACCTGGTCACCCTAGTGTTCTTCTCCTTGTTCCGCTGCATCCATTGAAGAGGGACATGGTCGGTCACGAGGACAAATCTGCGCCCGAGCAGGTAGTAGCGGAGCGTTTCCATGGCCCATTTTACAGCGAGGCACTCTCTCTCCACCACGGCATATTTTTGTTCCCTCGGAAGGAGTTTCCTACTGAGGTAGAGAATTGGATGTTCCTCTTCCCCGACCATCTGTGATAGAACGGCCCCTAACCCTACTTCCGATGCATCCGTCTGCAGGATAAATTCCTTGGTGAAATCTGGGGCTATCAGTACGGGGTTACTGCAGAGGGCAGTCCGTAGGTCTGTGAACTCTTTGTCAGCTCCGTCAGACCATCTCACCAGATCAGGTCCACGGGCTTTCTCTAGGTCTGTCAGGGGGCTAGCCCTTGTGGCAAAGTGGGGGATAAATTGTCGGTAATACCCCACCACACCTAGGAATGCCCGGACTTGCTTCTTGCGACGTGGTCGGGGCCAATTTTGGATGGCCTCTAACTTGTTCAGTTGGGGTTTTACCAGACCTTTTCCCACAATGTAGCCAAGATATTTGGCCTCTGTAAACCCTACAGCACACTTAGCAGGGTTAGCTGTAAGGCCAGCTCGCCTGAAGGTATCGAGGACTGCCTCCACCTTCTTGAGGTGGGTTTCCCAGTCTGGGGTATGAATGACCACATCGTCCAGGTAGGCAGCCACATAATGATTATGGGGGCGTAATAGCTTATCCATGAGGCGCTGGAAGGTAGCTGGGGCCCCATGTAGTCCAAAAGGGAGGACAGTATATTGAAAAAGACCCTCTGGCGTAGAGAATGCAGTCTTTTCCTTTGCGTCTTTGGCAAGGGGAATTTGCCAGTACCCCTTTGTCAAGTCCAGGGTAGTCAAGTACCGGGCATTGCCCAGACGGTCCACTAACTCGTCTATGCGAGGTATGGGGTACGCGTCGAATTGGGATACCTCGTTTAGTCGCCGGAAGTCATTGCAAAACCTTGCGGTGCCATCAGGTTTGGGCACCAGTACGATTGGGCTGGACCACTGACTGTGGGATTCTTCGATGATCCCCAACTCCAGCATATTTTTTACTTCTGCTTTTATTTCCTCCCTTTTGGCCACTGGCACTCTGTAGGGCCACATTGTTACTCTGGCCCCAGGGTTTGTGACGATGTGGTGATACGTCTCAGTTGTTCGACCCGGTTTTGTGGAGAACACATCTTGGTTCCGGAAGATCATCTCAGACACCTCATTCTTCTGGTCTGGTGTTAAATCGGGAGACACTCTCACTTGTTTGGAAGGTTTGTTTTCCTGGGGTAGGTCTTTTCGGACAGCTGCGCATGCCTCTTGTGCATGCCAGGGTTTCAGAAGGTTGATGTGATATATTTGTTCTTGTTTCTGACGTCCTGGCTGCCGCACCTTGTAGGTTACTTCCCCCACGGGTTCAACCACCTCATAGGGCCCCTGCCATTGGGCCAGAAGCCTGCTTTCTGCCGTGGGTACCAACACCATCACCCGATCCCCTGGTTGGAACTGTCGGATTTTTGCCTGGCGATTGTAATGGGTTCGCTGGGCCTCCTGTGCCTTTTCCAAATGTTCCCGTACAATAGGGGTGACCCGGGCTATCCGGTCTCGCATCTGCAATACATGCTGTATTATATTTCTCCCCTCACTGGGTTCCTCTTCACAGATCTCTGTGGCGATATTTAGTATGCCACGGGGGTGGCGCCCGTATAATAATTTGAAGGGGGAAAACCCAGTTGAGGCCTGAGGTACCTCCCGGATAGCGAACATAAGGTAAGGTAGTAGGGTGTCCCAGTCCTTCCCATCCTGACTTACCACCTTCCTTATCATAGCCTTGAGGGTTTGGTTAAACCTTTCTACCAGCCCATCAGTCTGCGCGTGATAGACTGAAGTTCTCAGGGCATGTATATGGAGCAGCGTACAGAGGTCCTTCATTAGCTTCGACATAAATGGAGTCCCTTGATCTGTTAATATCTCCTGTGGTAGCCCCACTCGGGCAAAGATCCCCACCAGCTCTTTGGCTATCGTTTTAGAGGCTGTGTTCCGCAGGGGGACGGCTTCTGGGTAGCGAGTAGCATAGTCCAAAACATATACTGGTGACCCCGAGCCGTCTTCTCCAGGGGTCCCACTAGGTCCATGGCTATTCGCTCGAAGGGGACTTCTATGATGGGAAGGGGTACTAAAGGTGCCCTCAAATGGGGACGGGGACTGTGCAGCTGACACTCTGGACAGGACGCACAGTACCTCCTCACTTCTTCATGTACTCCAGGCCAGAAAAATCGTCGTAGGACCCGTGCCAGGGTCTTTTCTACCCCCAAATGCCCCCCAAAAAGATGACTATGGGCAAGGCTTAATACAGCATTCTGGTGTTTTTGAGGTACTAGGATCTGCTGTACCTTCTGCCCCTGTACTGGTGCAACCCGGTATAAGAGATCCTTCTTCATTATGAAGTAGGGTCCTGGTCCCTGGATTTTCCCTTCCACGGGAACCCCGTCTATTTCAGTCACCTCTTTCCTAATGTTGTCGTATCTTGGGTCTTCAGCCTGGTCCCGTCCAAAATTTCCTCTCCCGGGGCTAATCTGTCCAAGATCTAGGGGGCCAGTCTCTGTTGCCTCTGCTGGTTCAGAGGCGTTAGGGTGGGGGTCAGACTCGGGTGCTTCTCCCTCCTGGGTGGCCTCTTGTTCAGATGCATGGGTCCGCCTCCCTATGAGAGCGACCCTCTGGCTTTGGGTCAGTATTTTGGTTCCCAAGGCCTTAGCTGCCCTTCTTTCCCTTTTCGTCTTTCTGCCCTGTCTGGGAGTGGGGACCAAATCTGGGGATATTTCAGAGAAGATTGGGGGTTGACAGTCTACTGTGGATGCCTCACTAATTTCAGGGTTCCCTTCTTTCTCCAATCCCCCTACTGGGAGTAAGTCTCCAAACCCTGGGAAGTCTCTCCCTATGAGCACTGGGTATGGGAGTTTAGAGACTACACCTGCTGCTACCTCAGTAGTGTTTCCTTGGATTTCGATTTTTACTGGGATGGTGGGGTAGTAACTAACTGCCCCATGGACACTGGTTATCCCCGTACGTTTAGCCTGCAGCAGCTGACTACGCTTCACGAGCCTCCCTGAGATGAGCGTGATAGCACTCCCTGAATCAACCAGTGCTGTGGTCTCTACCCCATTTACTTTCACTGGTCTGGTGTGCATATGTGGGGTTAGTGAGACCCCCACAAGGTGGATTAGGGAGCATGGGTCTGCCCAATTTCCCAGGTTACACTGCATAGGCTCCTCGGTGCTGGGACACTGTGCAGCTATGTGTCCCCACTCTCCGCAGGCATAACATCTGTATGGAACCCTAGGCATTCCCCGGTCTCTTGGTTTGGGAAGTCTAATATCACGAACTTCTTCCCCCTCAGTGCTCCGACTCTTTGTGGCCTCTGGTGGGCCTTCAGCCCCTCTCTTTTTCCACCTGGGCTCTCCTGGTGGCCCAGTCACTCGAGCTCTTGGGTTTGGTGCTGCTAGTTTAACCCGGGGTTCCGCTTCCTTAACTGGTCTGGTCAGCTCCCTTGCCATCCTTTGCCTCTACCAGTGCAACAATCCCATCATAGGTGGAGGGTTCATTCTGGCTTACCCATGTGTGAAGGTCTGGCGGTAGTCCTCTCATGTATCAGTCAATGACCAGAACCTCTAGTATCTCTTCTGGACCCCGGGACTCAGTTCGCAACCACTTTCGTGCGAGATGGATGAGGTCATACAATTGGGACCGTGGGGTTTTGTCTTCCTGGTACCTCCACTCGTGATACCGCTGGGCCCGCACTGCGGTCGTTACCCCAGATCTGGCAAGGATCTCTGCTTTCAGCTGTGGGTAGTCTGCTGCAGCCTCTTCAGGCAGATCATAGTAGGCCTTCTGGGCCTCCCCGCACAGGAATGGGGCGAGGATACCAGACCACTGATCTCGAGGCCAGGCCTCCCGTAGGGCTGTCCTCTCAAATGCCAGGAGATATGCCTCTATGTCATCCTTCCCCGTCATTTTCTGCAGGCAATTGCTGGCCTGTACCTTCCGCGTCCCATCATGGCCATGGTTCATCTCCGTAAGGGCCTTCACTTGGTTTACTAATTCCCGCAACATAGTCCGGTCTTGAGCGGCCTAGTCCATCAACAGGTGATTGGTCTCCTGCTGCAGCCGCACTGCCTCCTGTTGGGCAACTGCCTGGACACGGGTAGCTTCCTGCTGGGAAGCTGTGGCTTGTATCAGTGCCCGTACTACATCTTCCATTGTGGTGGGGAAAAAAAAAACCCGCTCCCCCCTTTTTTTTTTTTTTTTTTTTTTTTTAAAAACACCCCTCTTCTTCCGCTGCGCTGTGCACACCACAATCCCACCTCTGACACCAGTTGTGACAAAGTTCCTCCTCTACCTTGGTGAGTCCTGCGCTTATTGGCGGATTTTGATCGCCTCAGAGATCTTCCCCTCTGGTAGAACCCACAGTCAAATTCCTCCTGTGTCTGATCAGGAGTTGGGAGGTTTGGGGGGAACCCGGGCCCGCCCTCTACTCCGGGTTCCAGTCCAGGGCCCTGTGGATTGCAGTTGTCTATAGGGTTTCCTGTAACAGCTGCGTGACAGCTACAACTCCCTGGGCTACTTCCCCACAGCCTCCGCCCAACACCTTCTTTATGCTTACTGCAGGACCTTCCTCCTGATGGTCTGCTGATGCTTGTACTCCTCAGTCCTTCAACTCTTCTCACTCTCAACTCCTTGTGTGCCTCTTGCTCCCAGCTCCTCGCACGCAACACCACAAACTGAAGGGAGCTCCTTTTTAAACCCAGGTGCCCTGATTAGCCTGCCTGTCTTAATTGATTCTAGCAGGTTCTTCTTAATTGGCTCCAGGTGTCCTAATTAGCCTGCCTGCCTTAAATTGGTTCCAGAAAGTTCCTGCTTGTTCTAGTGCAGCCCCTGCTCTGGTCACTCAGGGAACAGAAAACTATTCATCCAATGGCCAGTATATTTGCCTTCTATCAGACTTCTGTACCCCACTTGTCTGGGTCTGTCACATAGGGTATAAGTTTTCATGGGCTAAAACCCACTTCATTAGATGCATGGAATGAAAAATACAGTAAGCAGTATAGATATGAAAAGATGGGACTTGCCTTATCAAGTGGGGAGTCAGTGCTAACAAGGGCAATTCAATTAAGGTGGAAATGGCCTATTCTCCACAGTTGACAAGAAGGTGTGAGTATCAGCAGAGGGAAAATTTCTTTTTGTAGTGACCCATCCACTCCCAGTCTTTATTCAGGCCTAATTTGATGGTGTCCAGTTTGCAAATTAATTCCAGTTCTACAGTTTCTCATTGAAGTCTGTTTTTGAAGGATTTTTTTGTTGAAGAATTGCCACTTTTGTGTAGCCATCATATACAGCCCCCAACTAAAACCTCTCCAGTGCATCATCAAGGATCTGCAACCTATCCTGAAGGACAATCCCTCACTCTCACAGACCTTGGGAGACAGGCCAGTCCTCGCTTACAGATAGCCCCCCAACCTGAAGCAAATTCAGATGAGCAACCGTTTTCATGTTCTCTCCACAGGCACTAGTGCAGAGAGTGGAGTGAATGATGCATCTGAGGGAACACAGCAGAAGGAGACTCCACTGATTGGAAGGCATGAGATGCACAGTCCTAGTGATGGGGGTTCCACGACCACCACTCCCAAGAGGAGGAGGAGGGTGGTGGTGGTCGGGGACTCTCTCCTCAGGGGGACTGAGTCATCTATCTGCCACCCTGACCGGGAAAACCGAGAGGTGTGCTGCTTGCCAGGGGCTAGGATTCGTGATGTGACGGAGAGACTGCCGAGACTCATCAAGCCCTCAGATCGCTACCCCTTCCTGCTTCTCCACGTGGGCACCAATGATACTGCCAAGAATGACCTTGAGCGTATTACTGCAGACTACGTGGCTCTGGGAAGAAGGATAAAGGCGTTTGAGGCGCAAGTGGTGTTCTCGTCCATTCTCCCTGTGGCAGGAAAAGGCCGGGGTAGAGACCGTCGAATCGTGGAAGTCAACGAATGGCTACGCAGATGGTGTCGGAGAGAAGGGTTTGGATTCTTTGACCATGGGATGGTGTTCCAAGAAGAAGGAGTGCTAGGCAGAGATGGGCTCCACCTGACGAAGAGAGGGAAGAGCATCTTTGGAAGCAGGCTGGCCAACCTAGTGAGGAGGGCTTTAAACTAGGTTCACCGGGGGAAGGAGACCAAAGCCCCGAGGTAAGTGGGGAAGTGGGATACCGGGAGGAAGCACAAGTAGGTGAGTGCAAGAGGGGAGGGCTCCTGCCCCATACTGGGACAGCAGGACGATCGGTGAGTTATCTTAAATGCCTATACACAAATGCAAGAAGCCTGGGGAACAAGCAGGGAGAACTGGAAGTCCTGGCACAGTCAAGGAATTATGACGTAATTGGAATAACAGAGACTTGGTGGGATAACTCACACGATTGGAGTACTGTCATGGATGGATATAAACTGTTCAGGAAGGATAGGCAGGGCAGAAAAGGTGGGGGAGTTGCGTTGTATGTAAGAGAGCAGTATGACTGCTCAGAGCTCCAGTATGAAACTGCAGAAAAACCTGAGAGTCTCTGGATTAAATTGAGAAGTGTGAGCAACAAGGGTAATGTCGTGGTGGGAGTCTGCTACAGACCACCAGACCAGGCGGATGAGGTGGACGAGGCTTTCTTCCAGCAACTAACAGAAGTTACTAGATCACAGGCCCTGGTTCTCATGGGTGACTTTAATCACCCCGACATCTGCTGGGAGAGCAATACAGCGGTCCACAGACAATCCAGGAAGTTTTTGGAAAGTGTAGGGGACAATTTCCTGGTGCAAGTGCTGGAGGAACCAACTAGGGGAAAAGCTCTTCTTGACCTGCTGCTCACAAACAGGGAAGAAATAGTAGAGGAAGCAATAGTGGATGGGAACCTGGGAGGCAGTGACCATGAGATGGTCGAGTTCAGGATCCTGACACAAGGAAGAAAGGAGAACAGTAGAATACAGAGCCTGGACTTCAGAAAAGCAGACTTTGACTCCCTCAGGGAACTGATGGGCAAGGTCCCCTGGGAGAATAACATGAGGGGGAAAGGAGTCGAGGAAAGCTGGCTGTATTTTAAAGAAACCTTATTGAGGTTGCAGGAACAAACCATCCCGATGTGTAGAAAGAAAAGTAAATATGGCAGGCGACCAGCTTGGCTTAACAGTGAAATCCTTGCTCGTCTTAAACACAAAAAAGCAGCTTACAAGAAGTGGAAGATTGGACAAATGACCAGGGAGGAGTATAAAAATATTGTTCAGGCATGCAGGAGTGAAATTAGGAAGGCCAAATCACACTTGGAGTTGCAGCTAGCTGGAGATGTTAGGAGTAACAAGAAGGGTTTCTTCAGGTATGTTAGCAACAAGAAGAAAGTCAAGGAACGTGTGGGCCCCTTGCTGAATGAGGGAGGGAACCTTGTGACAGAGGATGTGGAGAAAGCTAGTGTACTCAATGCTTTTTTTGCCTCTGTCTTCACAGACTAGGTCAGCTCCCAGACGGCTGCACTCCGCAGCACGGTATGGGGAGGAGGTGACCAGCCCTCTGTGGAGAAAGAAGTAGTTCGGGACTATTTAGAAAAGCTGGACGAACACAAGTCCATGGGGCCGGATGCACTGCATCCGAGGGTGCTAAAGGAGTTGGCCGATGTGATTGCAGAGCCATTGGCCATTATCTTTGACAAATCATGGCAATCGGGGGAGGTCCCGGATGACTGGAAAAAAGCTAATGTAGTGCCCATCTTTAAAAAAGGGAAGAAGGAAGATCCGGGGAACTACAGGCCAGTCAGTCTCACCTCAATCCCTGGAAAAATCATGGAACAGGTCCTCAAGGAATCAATTTTGAACCACTTAAAGGAGGGGAAAGTGATCAGGAACAGTCAGCATGGATTCACCAAGGGCAAGTCATGCCTGACTAACTTAATTGCCTTCTATGATGAGATAACTGGCTCTGTGGATGAGGGGAAAGCAGTGGATGTGCTATTTCTTGACTTTAGCAAAGCTTTTGATACAGTCTCGCACAGCGTTCTTGCCAGCAAGTTAAAGAAGTATGGGCTGGATGAATGGACGGTAAGGTGGATAGAAAACTGGCTGGATGGTCGTGCTCAACGGGTAGTGATCAATGGCTCCATGTCTAGTTGGCAGCCGGTATCAAGTGGAGTGCCCCAAGGGTCGATGCTGGGGCCGGTTTTGTTCAATATCTTCATCAACGACCTGGAGGATGGTGTGGACTGCACCCTTAGCAAATTTGCAGATGACACTAAACTGGGAGGAGTGGTTGATACGCTGGAGGGTAGGGACAGGATACAGAGGGACCTACACAAATTAGAGGATTGGGCCAAAAGAAATCTGATGAGGTTCAACAAGGACAAGTGCAGAGTCCTGCACTTAGGACGGAAGAATCCCATGCACTGCTACAGACTAGGGACCGAATGGCTGGGCAGCAGTTCTGCAGAAAAGGACCTAGGGGTTACAGTGGACGAAAAGCTGAATATGAGTCAACAGTGTGCCCTTGTTGCCAAGAAGGCTAACGGCATTTTGGGCTGTATAAGTAGGGGCATTTCCAGCAGATCGAGGGACGTGATTATTCCCCTCTATTCGGCACTGGAGAGGCCTCATTTGGAGTACTGTGTCCAGTTTTGGGCCCCACACTACAAGAAGGATGTGGATAAATTGGAAAGAGTCCAACGGAGGGCAACAAAAATGATTAGGGGGCTGGAGCACATGACTTATGAGGAGAGGCTGAGAGAACTGAGATTGTTTAGCCTGCAGAAGAGAAGAGTGAGGGGGGATTTGATAGCTGCTTTCAACTACCTAAAAGGGGGTTCCAAAGAGGATGGATCTAGACTGTTCTCAGTGGTAGAAGATGACAGAACAAGGAGTAATGGTCTCAAGTTGCAGAGGGGGAGGTTTAGGTTGGATATTAGGAAAAACTTTTTCACTAGTAGGGTGGTGAAGCACTGGAATGGGTTACCTAGGGAGGTGGTGGAATCTCCTTCCTTAGAGGTTTTTAAGGTCAGGCTTGACAAAGCCCTGGCTGGGATGATCTAGTTGGGGTTGGTCCTGCTTTGAGCAGGGGGTTGGACTAGATGACCTCCTGAGGTCCCTTCCAACCCTGAGATTCTATGATTCTATGATTCTATGAAATACTAACCAGCAACTACACACCCCACAACAAAAACACTAACCCAGGAACCAATCCCTGCAACAAACCCCGTCGCCAACTCTGTCCACATATCTAATCAAGGGACACCATCATAGGACCTTACCACATCAGCCACACCATCAGGAGCTCGTTCACCTGCACATCAACCAATGTGATATATGCCATCATGTTCCAGGAATGCCCCTCTGCCATGTACATTGGCCAAACCGGACAGTCTCTACACAAAAGAATAAATGGACACAAATCAGACATCAAGAATTGTAACATTCAAAAATCAGTTGGAGAACACTTTAACCTCCCTGGACACTCAATACAGACTTTTCTGTTTCTGACAATTCTTCAACAAAAAAACTTCAGAAACACACTTCAACAAGAAACGGCAGAACTGGAATTAATTTGTAAACTGGGCACCATCAATTTAGGCTTGAATAAAGACTGGGAGTGGATGGGTCACTACAAAAAGTAATTTTCCCTCTGCTGATACTCACCTCTTATTGTCAACTGTTGGAAACGGGCAACACCGCAATACAAATAGTACATTATGACTATAATACAGCCCTTGAAAACAGACTTTGGAGAAGGTGAAAGGACTTTGGAGAAGAAGATTGGGGTTACATGAAGCATAGAATCTTTGCTGTAGTTCTACATTCCTAATGGCAACTAGGGTATTCATTTGCACTTCTAAATCCCTCTCAGACTATCTAAAGAGTTTCAGTAAATCCATAATAACTAAGCCTCCATTTTGCAGTGTTTTGTGAGCCCCTTGACTATAAAACTGAGTTGGAAGAGAAAATCCTGCTAATGAGATTTCCTTTAATCAAACAGAAGAAACCTTGAGATGTAACATGAGTTGCATTGGATTCCTAATTCTAATGTCTAGATTTGCATTTTTTCTGTTTCATTGTGTGATGTTTCTGGGGGTGCGGGGTTGATGTCAACACTCACCAGTGCCTGATTTATTTTGATTTCATGGCCTTCATCCATATCTTAGCGGCAGACAGAATGTTAAATAAAGGACTATGCTCTCAGCAAGATTACTATTGATTTCATGCTGCTTGACAAGAGTAGCTCTTCAGAACTGATCTGACGCAATGTGACAAAATGAATCAAATCATTTTTCAAACATTTAGTTTGACCTAGTTGAAAAATAATTCTTGTCATTGTTTTATCTCCCCAATACAAAAATCTATAGGCTTGGTATCCAAATCATAGTGAAAATCTATGTACACAGGGGACTGTTTGTCTACACCCCTGCTGGGCAGGGGGTAATCCTCAGAGAGGAGAAGGATATAAAAATAAAGGACAATGACCTCCGCGGGACCCCTCTCTCCTTCCATCTCTCTGCTTATGAGAACAACGACTCTGAAAGAACTGAACAAAGGAGGGAGTGGCCCCAGTCTGGAAAGGGACCCAGCCTGTGAAATGTATTGCAGCTCATGCTGAGACAAACCTTTTGCTTTTAAGCCTATTTAGCCTGATGAAGTTTAGGCATTAGCTTGCATGTTTTTATCTCTTTATTTCCTTTGTAACCAATTCTGACTTTTATGCCTGACTACTTGTAATCACTTAAAATCTATCTTTCTCTAGTTGATAACTTGTTTTATTATTTTATTGTTTTATCTTAACCACAGTGTTTGGGAAATTTCTACTCAGGTCAACAGGGCTGGTGCATATTCATTACCCATTGTTGGAATGACTGACTATTTCTGAGCTTGAACAGTTCAGTGGGCTACTGAATGGTACAAGATGCACATTCCTGCGGGGGAAGGCTGGGACTGCGCGATATGCGGGTATTGTCCTATATGCAATTCATAGATGGCTGGGCATAGCATTCATGTACTCAACTGGGAATGACTTTGCATGCTGGTGGCTGAGAGTGAGCAGAGCCTGGAGGGGTTTGCTGTTCACTAGCAAAGCAGTGTAAAAAGCATCTCAGGCTGGAGAGTTAAGGAGACACAGCAGTTTGGATTCCACCTTGGGAAATGTCACAGTAGCTATAGAGTCAATCTCTCTCTCTCTCTCCCACCAGAGAGGCCTGGACACTGTGCCCTCTCCCCCCCCCCCCCCCCCCCCCCCCCCCCCCGCAAAAAAAAGCCACCTCCCTAAATTGAAAAGCTCATGTTTAGATCTGGAAATGGGCATATCAACACACTTCCATTTTCCCAAACATGTTTGAAAGCTTTTTTTCAAAAATTATTGAGAAATGGAAGTGTTATCCTCTGGCCAGCTCTACTTTCAAGTGAATCTGAGCCCAGTTTCAGTCAAATCTGGCCGTTTTTTATGGCTCTTGCATTGAAATCTTGGAAAATTCATGGTTTTACATAGTTTCGAAGGAAAACTATGTAAACCCCTGTGCTTTCACAGAGTTTCCCTTTGAGGTTTTGTCTGAACCCAAAGTTCAAACAAATCTCGGGTGCTGTGAACTCATGTATATTGAAACCAAAGAAAATGGGCAGATGGAAGGTGAGAGATGGCAGAAAATCCTCTTGTACCGTTAATGTTGAGCATCTTTTCCTCTGTGTACCCTATTTGTAGGCTATAATGCCCCCATCAAACTTTCTTTATCAAAGAGAACAATTTAGAAAGGGAAAGCTAACAGCTAACAAAGAGGAAGCTAAGAGCCAGAGACCTACACTAGCTAATTATCTCACAGGCAGTGATGTTATATAAAATGATGAAAGCTGGGTTTCAAATGGGATGCTTTCATACTACCAAGTTTGAGAATGAGAATATGTTTTGACTAAATCTGTAGGCCTCATGTTTTGTAGTGTTGAAAATGTCATTTACTCACTTAAGGAGCAGAAAGAGATTTACCTTTAGGTGTCCGATAGCCCACATTGGAGAGGAACAAGTATGGGATTTAGGACATCTGTTCATGGCAGGCTGCATCTTCTGTGTGTTGCACAGCTGTTCCCCAAGGCAGTGGGGAATTCTAGGGTGGGGGAAAAGACTTTCTGGCCGTTCTCCCTCAGAAGTGTATTGGGGATTTGATATAAGTGGGTTGGAGATCATTGTAGCCTGGAGAAGAGAACTGGATCAGTGGCCTGTGTAAAGGAGTTTCCATTCATTTGGGTCCTTCAGATCCCTCCCAAACCCAGCTGTTCCGGCTCTGTACTGGGATGAATCCATTGGGAGAGCCAGTGCTCTTAATGTCTTACCTATTTGTAGTCCCATCTGAATTCTGAACAACCACATCCTTCACAGTTCCATTGAATTTATGAGGATCTGTTCAATTTTTATGAATTCTGCATGAATACAGTTGTGTGAAAATCTGTAAAGCCTACATTCAAAATACAATCTCTTCAATTTTATTTCCCCCCATGTATGGGGATAATATTTTGAAACAAAACACCACTTTCAAATTTTCCACCTTCAAATTATAATATGTATAGACCATGTCTTGAAGTTGGCAGGGAATGAGTTAACCCCTTTCCATCAGCTAGAAGAACTGCTGCCTGCCCTGAGCCCAGTGATTTGCAAGACAGTAGGGCTGGGCCAGCTATAGGGAATTCATTTCCTTCAGCACACAATAAAAGGCACATGCAGTGGAGAGTTCGGGCTCAGTCTGGAGTGATGAGTCTGAGAGGAAGATAGCGTAAGAAGTGGGCAGGAATCTGAGAGCCAGAATTTGTGCATTTGGCTTTATGTATAGCCAGCTTCACCATATCCCCGTCCAGTGAAGTCAGTGTAGATGCAAGTTGTTTTGATTCTGCAGATTGACTTCACTGCCTCTCCAGGCAACTTCTGAAGCTCTTTAGGCATTTTTCGCACAGCAGTCCAGCATGCAGCCAGTAAAAACAGCTTAATAGTATGAAAAACATATATACATTGGCTTATTTGAACATTTTATGGGGAGGAAGTCAAATCTAGGGGACAATTGTTCTCTGAAAATGTTGACCTTGCTGGGTTATAGACAAATGACCACCCTTTCCAGAGCTCCACATTGATCTCTTCATTCTTGGCCAGATTCTTTCCTGGTGTAACTCAATTGACTTAATAGGGTCCAAGCAGGGGCTGGCATCCGGCCACACTGAACAACTTGTAGAATTGTATCAATTCTTTCTGTTTATGTCCGTCTTTCACAAAGGAGCAGTAGAGGGGAAAAACATGTTTAAAATAGGAAAATATGGAAAACCCATAAAAACTGGCAGGAGGGATCAGGGGCAGGTGTAGTGCCTGAAAAATCTTCTAACTCATTTTTTAGATCAGCTTGATTTCAGATTGCCCATGTCCCTCGGCATTACCTAAAGAAATTAGGCCTTTTAATAGTTAACTCTACTGATCACTGCACACCGAGAAAAGGCAGCTTCTCACTGTTAATGTTAGTTCTTTCTGTTTGACCACGTGTAACCACAAGAGAGGATGATGGGTGATTGGTGATGTCAAAGGTATCCTGTATCAGTGGGGCGATGTAAATGTATGCTTCCAGAGATAATATATTTCCTCTATTTAAAAAGTGACAGTTTTACTAGGTTTATTATTGTAATGCTATAAATCTATTTCCTTGATCAGTAGATGAATTTTAGATTATTTATGTATTTGATTTGTATTATGGTAGTGCACAGTCAGGACTGGGGGCCCATTGCACTCTGTCTCTAAAAAGAAGACAAGGGGCCAGATTTCAAAGGGAGTTGGCTTTATAAATTCTGATCCATGGTCCTTGCCCCAAAGAGCTCATAATGTAAAGAGACAAAATGGGCTGAAGATGGGAGGAAAGGAGCACAGCATGCAAACAGACTACTCAGAATGAGAGGTGAAAACACCATGTCAATCCTACATTCTTTCATTGGTAATTTTTTAGGTTGTATTTTTAAATTCAGCCAGGATGAAGGAATGGGGAAGGAGGGGGAGAGGGCTGAACTGGTTTGAGAAAAGGATTAAAGAAGAGATAGGGAAGAGGGTACAAGGTGAGAAGGGGAAAGAGCATGGGAGTTGAGGGAGGGAACTTGTGGCAAGACCGTGAGGGAGAGACATGGGAGCAGCTTGGTGCAAATAGCTACTTAACAGAGAGGAAAGAATGTGTGTTGGTAATTTAACATGCACAATTTCTGAAATTTGAGGAGGCCCATTGTGTTTTGTTCCAGGAGTGGATGGAGGCACAGACAGCAAGGAGTATGAGGTTGGGGGGGGGGGAGGGGGAAGGATGGCAGACCAATTTGAACTAGCAGGTATTGGACACATTTTTTAAATTGTACATTTATGTGCTGGGTGAAATTCACTCAATGCAGAGAACTAGCACAAAGCTGATGCCCTGTAGAAATCCCACGTAAGCCCTCAGGGGAACATTTAAGACTTTGTTCTAGCCCTCCTCTTAAATATTTTACCCAATTTTAAATAAGGCAACGTTTTACATTTTTCTTTCCACTCTCTGCCTCCTGTTTCACATACTGTAATTTTTCTGTATTCTAAATTGTTTTGCATTATCATAAAAGAAGAATGGACACATTATTATTTATTTGTGAATAAGCAATCTGTTCTTTCTAATACACATCTTACTGCAATTTTTAAAAAAATGATGGTAAGTTACCCATCATCACACTTATAAGAAAGAGACCTGTACATACGCTGTTTTTATTTAATGCCAGCATACAGCAAATATTGCTGGGAACAGCCTGTACTTTATTTCACTTATTCATTTCCAATGCAAAATTGATCACAATTTCATGGTCAGAAAATTATATATTCTTTTGATATGAGAACCATGTGGTTTGCCACTCTGCATGTCGCTTCCAATTTCTTGGCTTTTATTTTGCTGCTGGATTCTCAAATGGAGGCATAAAAATATAAGCCAGCCAGTAGAAAGAAACTCCTTGATCATTTACACAGGATTTTTGTGGTTACACACTGAAGAGCCAGGTCCCAGGATAGTCTTTGCTTTGGCATCTATTCTATCAGTTAATTTTGTAGCTGTCACATTTCAAAAAAGAAAATAAGGGAGACATATGATGTCCAAAGGATATGTTTGTCCTGGCAGGGAGTGTCATGCCTTTGTTGGCCAAGAGGCAGAAATAACTTCAATTAGGTTTTAATTGGAAACCACCAACCCCCAATTAAATCACAGCTTCAAAATGCTGAAAGAAACAAATTTTCCCTGAAATAAAAGGAAATAATTTACTGTGTGTGTGTGTGTGTTTTCTTTCCCTTTCCTATCCTCCACTCTTTTCCTGTCTGTATCTTGAGTCATCTTAGGTCTTTGCATATTCATGGATTTTCCTCAGCCTCGCTTCATATAACAACACCCTTTAGTGTGTTGGGGTTCATCCTCTGAAATTCTCTCTGGCATGTTTTCCTTTCTTATTTGGCCTGTCTTTTTGCCGCCTTTGGTTCTGATCTCATGCCTATTAAAATTAACAGAAAGTTGCCCCTTGACTTCAATGGGCTTAGGAATAGGATCATTTCCATTGTTCAGATCCCATTCCCACCTAACATCTTCTCCATTATCTCTACTTTCACAGTCCCTACTTGTCTGCTCATGCCAGTCATCTTCTACTGCTCCTTCCTAGTGCTCACCTCTCACCTTCCTCTTATCCCTATTTGTGTTTTTAGATTGTTCTGGATGATGCCATCTTATTTACAGGTCAAAACACTGAGTGACATTGCCAAAAATAAGCTAGAAATGGATCAAGAGGGAATCTCATTCAGTAAAAAAGGTTTTTAAAATGATGTATACTAGAGGCCACCTCTAAAGTGGAGAGTGCACCAGGAGGCCAGTATTAGGCAGAAATAATAAGCCAGCACTTTGATTCATAAACCGGTCCTTTCAGATACAGTTATTCATCCCTGTCGTTTCAGCACTGCCCTTCACCAGTTCCCTGCAAATCGAGATCCTCCTACCTTTTGTCTTCAAAGCTCTTGTACTCGTTTACTGCTGCAGTGGCACTGATACACACCAGAAAGTTTTGAGTGCTGTTCTCACTGTAGCTTATTGCCTCTTCAGGTGACTTCAGATGCTCTGGAGGTACTACTGGTGCTGCAGACCAGCATAGAGCAAGTGAAAAAGCTTAACAGTATGAAAAACATATGCACACTTGCTTATTTAAGCACTGTATGGGGACCCTCAATGTGGGGGGACAGTTCTACTCTGCAAATGGTGACCTTGTTAGCTTATAGACAAAGAACCATCCTTTCCAAAGCTCCAACTGGACCTCTTCACCATGGGACAGATTCTCTGTTGGTGTAATTCAGTTGATTTCATTGGACTTACACCAGCAGAGAAGCTGGCCTGCTGAGTTTCTGCAGTAGGCAGGCAAACTGCAGGCATGTACTTGAGCCTGGCAAGTTCCTCTTCTGGCTCCATCGGTGAACTCATATTGTATTTTCTTGTAGTGTGGCCACCTTTACAAATCATTAAGATAGGGGAAAAACATGCTAGTGAAAGGGCAAATACAGACAGGTAACCACTCAGAGGGATGTGGTGAGGGTAAGGGCCCAAGCCACCTAGTCCAAGCATGAGGTGTGGACTTACAGGGTGTCCCTAGAAATTCAAAACACAGAGGATATGGGCTGGTTGCAGGCAGTGTGGGTTTGAGTGATTAAGCCAGGAGAAGCAGTTGTGTAACCCTGAAAGGAAGCAAAGTCAGAGAGGCAACCTTTTCTTATGCACAGTAGAAGCTAGAGGGACTCAAGTCGCTTGGCGTTTCTGAGAAAAAAAGTATCAGAGGGGTAGCCGTGTTAATCTGGATCTGCAGAAGCGACAAAGGGTCCTGTGGCACTTTATAGACTAACAGAGGTATTGAAGCATAAGCTTTCGTGGGTCAATACCCACTTCTTCGGATGCAAACAGAGAAAAGAAGCTGTTTGTACATTGCTATTGTTGCTTGGGAAAACAGGACTTTGTGTCTGTACCTGTAAAGAATCAGATTAGTGTTACCAATCTCTCATCCAGCCAGAACCACCTCACAACGCCCTGAATTTCAGCTTTCCATTCAGCCTAAAGAGGCAACAATATTAAAACTACAATCCCTAACAATAACATAAGCTATAACAAAGACCTCAGAAAACCAGCAGCTGAGTTTACAAAACCCAAGCCTTACTCAGAAAACATAACTTAAAATCTCCATCCCTCAGTTTGCCCAAGAATCCCCTTTGCCCTAAACACTTTAGCCCTCCCCAGATACTCCTCAAAAGAGCTCCGTAGAGTCTCATCAGCATACTGAAAACACTCCAATCTGTCTCTCCTGACTACCCCTTGTAATTACCTCATTTCCACATTGAACAGAAAGGGTGACAGAGTGGAAACCTGTGAAGCCCCCTGTGAACTTTTGGAAGCCAGAGGTTGTCCAGAAGTACCTTCCAGTTTCTTTCTTGAGAGAAAATAAAGAGTGTAGTTCTATTCCTCCCTGGCAGGGCTCAGGCAAGTCAAATGTGCCTCCTTCATAATCAATGGCCTCAAAGGCAGCGGATAGATCCAATAATGTGACCAGCGCACCTGATCTCCATCCATTGCCAGGAGGAAATCTTATTGATTCTGCATCCAGAAAACTATATGATTACAGTGCATAATTAAACATTAGATTACATCTAAATAGTTACTAACCTTCTGGAAGAGGAGTGTCCACATTTTACTTTCTTAAATTACAGCTTTCCTGGTGCAATCCCAGGTTCACTCAAGTCTGTGGCAAAACTCCCATTGACTTCAATGGAGCCAGGATTTCACTGCCATAAATTAGGAAGGTACAATGCATCTCCATGTCATCCAGGATCCTGTCATTATCAGGCGGTTATGCCAGGTTTATTAGAGAAAAATTAAACTTTAATAATTTACCTGGACAATTATTCAATCCTATACCAGAAAAAAATAGAATTTCTGATCCCAGCTACTATCCATTTATGCTGTGAAGCATGAAGTCTGATGGCTTTTACAGTTTGAATCATTGTGTGAGTACACGCAGATGTTATCCTTATTAATGTGCATGCTTATAACTTAAAATTACAAACCTAAATGTCTATTTCCTGAGGCAGTGAGATTTCCATTTCAACTGTACATTGTATAACATTGTATGTCCTTTTTTTATGTTTTCAATTTTAAAACAAATTACAGTTAATTGCTAATATTTTCAAAAATAGAAACTAGGGCTGTCGATTAATCACAGTTAACTCACGCAGTTAACTCAAAAAAAATTAATCGTGATTAATCACAGTTTTAATCGCACGGTTAAACAATACCAATTGAAATTTATTAAATATTTTGGATGTTTTTCTACATTTTCATATATAGTGTATTCTGTGTTGTAAGTGAAATCAAAGTGTATATTTTTCATTACAAATATTTGCCCTGTAAAAATGATAAAAGAAATAGTATTTTTCAATTCACCTTATGCAAGTACTGTAGTGTAATCTCTTTGTTGTGAAAGTGCAACTTACACATTTAGATTTTTTTTGTTGCATAACTGCACTCAAAAACAAAACAACATAAAGTTCAGAGCCTACAAGTTCACTCAGTCCTACTTCTTGTTCAGCCAATCGCTAAGACAAACAAGTTTGTTTACATATAAAGGAGATAAGAAGAGGACAGCATTATTTACAAAGTTCACTAAGAACAGGTATTTGCATGGCACTTTTGTAGCTAGCATTGCAAGGTATTTACATGCCAGATATGCTAAACATTCGTATGCCCCTTCATGCTTCGGCCATCATTCCACAGGACATGCTTCCATGTTGATGATGCTCATTAAAAAAATAATGTGTTAATTAAATTTGTGACTGGACTCCTTGGGGGAGAATTGTATGTCCCCTGCTTTGTTTTACTCTCATTCTGCATATATTTCCTGTTATAGCAGTCTCGGATGATGACCCAGCACATGTTGTTGTTTATTTTAAGAACACTTTCATTGCAGAGTTTACAAAATGCAAAGAAGGTACCAATTTGAGATTTCTAAAGATATCTACAGTACTTGACCCGAGTTTTAAGACTCTGAAGTGCCTTCCAAAATCTGAGAGGGACGAGGTGTTGGAGCCTGCTTTCAGAAGTCTTAAAAGAGCAACACTCTGATGTGGAAACTGCAGAACCCAAACCGTCAAAAAAGAAAATCAACCTTCTGCTGGTGGCATCTGACTCACATAATGAAAATGAACATGTGTTGGTCTGCACTGCTTTGGATTGTTATCGAGCAGAACCCGTCATCAGCATGGACGCATGTCCTCTGGAATGGTAGTTGAAGCATGAAGGGACAGATGAATCTTTAGCACATCTGGCATGTAAATATCTTGTGACAATGGCTACAACGGTGCCATGAGAACACCTGTTCTCACTTTCAGGTGACATTGTGAACCAGAAGCAGGCAGCATTATCTCCTGCAAATGTAACCAAACTTGTTTGAGCAATTGGCTGAACAAGAAGTAGGACTGAGTAGACTTGCAGGCCCTAAAATTTTACATTGTTTTATTTTTGAATGCGGTTTTTTTGGTACATAATTCTACATTTGTAAGTACAGCTTTCATGATAAAGAGATTGCACTACAGTACTTGTATGAGGTGAATTGAAAAATACTATTTCTTTTTTTTTACAGTGCAAATATTTGTAATAAAAAATAAATATAAAGTGAGCACTGCACACTTTGTATTCTGTGTTGTAATTGAAGTCAATATATTTGAAAATGTAGAAAAATATCCAAACATATTTAAATAAATGGTATTCTTTTATTGTTTAACAAAGTGCGATTAATCACAATTAATTGTTTTTAATTGCTTGGCAGCCCTAATAGAAACCTGAAGTTTGGCTCCTAACTCCTTTTTTAGGCTCCAAAATAAATGGCATGATTTTCAAATGTGCTAAACACCCAGTAAAAGACCTGTGGATTACCAGTGGACGAGAAGCTGGATATGAGTCAGTAGTGTGCCCTTGTTGCCAAGAAGGCCAACTGCATATTGGGCTGTATTAGTAGGAGCATTGCCAGCAGATCGAGGGAAGTGATTATTCCCCTCTATTCAGCACTGGTGAGGCCTCACCTGTAGTATTGCGTCCAATTTTGTTCTCCCCACTACAGAAGGGATGTGGACAAATTGGAGAGAGTCCAGCGGAGGGCAATGAAAATGATTAGGGGGCTGGAGCACATGATTTACGAGGAGAGGCTGAGGGAACTGGGCTTATTTAGTCTGCAGAAGAGAAGAATGAGGGGGGATTTGATAGCCTTCAACTACCTGAAGAGGGAGTCCAAAAAGGATGGAGCTAGGCTGTTCTCTGTGGTGGCAGATGACAGAACAAGGAGCAATGGTCTCAAGTTGCAGTGGGGGATGCCTAGGTTGGATATTGGGAAACACTATTTCACTAGGAGGGTGGTGAATGGGTTACCTAGGGAGGTGGTGGAATCTCCAACCTTAGAGGATTTTAAGGCCCGGCTTGACAAAGCCCTGGCTGGGATGATTTAGTTGGGGTTGGTCCTGCTTTGAGCAGGGGGTTGGACTAGATAACCTCCTGAGGTCTCTTCCAACCCTGAGATTCTATGATTTGTAAAAACAGCTTAAAGTACTGCTCAGTCAAACCTCTTGACAGGAGCGAACTCCTTCACTTGAGCCTGAGGACGAGTGAGCCCAGCCTTCAAGCAGATTAAAGGACTCTGCTGAGTTGTGGTAGGACTGACTAATTGGCCAGCCCACCTAACTGGCTGACGGGGGTCAAGCAGGTGTGCTTTTAAATTCAACAGCAGCAGATTTCTGGCTGCTCAATGTGTATGCGCATAGTTGGGATCACTTCTCCCATCTGAAACAGCAAGTGGAAGCAGGAGCTAGAGATTCCAAGTTCAATATAAACCAAACTTTGAAATTATTTGAGACCAACAATCCCAACTGAAGTGCTATTATTTTAAAGCATTTTAAAATAACTTTAAAATATGATATGGGGAAAGAATTCCCCTTGAAGATAAATATTTTGCAGTCTCCTGGTTACCATGGGGAAACTCATCTGGCTTCACTGGAGTTATAACGGGGATTCATATGGTCCCTTCTCTTGTGTGAGCGGGGGATTGGATTGTATGACCTCCTGAGGTCTCTTCCAACCCTAATCTTCTATGGTTCTGAATCTAATCAGCTTGAATGGGATCTGCTTTCTCAGCACTGTTGAAAATCAGGCCACTTATATAGGAGTCTAAATAAAGAATTAATAGCTTAATTATGAGTTTTTATTTTCAGAAATCTTGGCTTGTGATGTTACCTTTTAATTTATTTGAATCGCCTCTTGTTCTTGTAGTATTGGACCGAGTGCTAGACCCTCAAGTATGCTAATGTCTTATCCTCTTCAGCATTGGCATAAGCGGACGCTCCCACTGGAGTCAGAGTTGTGCCTTCTTATGTTCTGTGGCTGAATTCAGCCCCAGATCTTTTAAAATAACTCCTATGCTTATTATTAGTTGCATTGCCCTAATATCTTGGGACCCATATCCTGGTTCAAGCACCGTGGTGCTAGGCACTGTCCCCCCCCGAATCCCTCCCAAGGGCTCTTATGGAAGTCTCCCTTCCCTTATGCCTTCACTGATTTTTGTGACCTTCTCTTGCTTGGTATTTATACTTCTGCCCTGTCATTTTTGAGCACGGTTTCACATTTTTAATAACATTTTCTTTTTTACAGTACTTTTACTCCCCACTCTCAGCCTTATGCATTTGGCTGCCAACATCTTTAGAGGGGGGGAGGGATACCTCAGTGGTTTGAGCATTGGCCTGCTAAACCCAGGGTTGTGAGTTCAATCCTTGAGGGGGCCATTTAGGGATCTGGGGCAAAAATTGGGGATTGGTCCTGCTTTGAGCAGGGGGTTGGACTAGATGACCTCCTAAGGTCCCTTCCAACCCTGATATTCTATGATTCTATGAACTGTCTAGATCTCTTTCCTGAAAATTACACTAATCCAGAACTTTGGTAGTCTAATTTGTTCCTTCAATTGTGAAATACTTTGCACTTGTCTGCAATGAATTTTATCTGCCATGTATTGCCCAATTACCTGGTTTTGTTTGGTTCTTCAGGAGTGCCTGACAATCCTCCCCTGTATTGAGTAAGCTGAACATTTTGTAAGTTGTCATCAACTTTCACTACTTGTCGGTTTAGCCCATTTTACAGATAATTCATATTTTTTTTGGCACAGATTCACTTGCTTAGGTACAAAGCAACTAAACAACAGGATTTCCCTAGAGAGCATCAAACAATTCAGGAGTAGCAGCAGACAGAGGAAATAGGTCTTTTTTGAGACTCAGGTGCAGACTGAAAGGCAGCTGCGGCTCCCCCCAGGGCCCAAACATTCAGTGAAACTTTCAAAACCTGGGCTGACTTTTTAGTTATGTGCATGCAGAATATTGAAATAAACAAACCAATGCAACCCCAACGTGACCAATGTGTCTATCTCAACTTTTGCTTTTAATTGCAGGCTCCTCCTTGTGAAAATCTTGGCCATGGCCCCTGATCTTGCTATTGAACTCAATTGCAAAATTCTAATTGAGTTTGATGGTGCCCAATCAGGCCTTTAGAATCATGAACATTTTCAGCCCTGGGACTACAGACATAGGTTCTTAAATACAGGACTGACTTTCAGAAATGCTGAGCACCCACAAATTCACTGAAGTCAGCTTTGCTCCTCTTACATTTGGGAGCCAACCTGTACATGTAGCAATCTAACTTTAGGCACCCAGGATTGAAAATGTTGGCTATGCATGTTAAGAATAGAACAAAATTTGATCATGTACGTCAGGGATCAGCAACCTTTTGGCCCATGGGTTCGGCCGATCGCGGCTCCCACTGGCCACAGTTCGCCGCTCCAGGCCAATGGGAGCTGCGGGAAGCGGCGCGGGCCGAGGGATGTGCTGGCTGCTGCTTCCCGCAACCCCATTGGCCTAGAGTGGTGAACTGCGGCCAGTGAGAGCTGCGAGCGGCTGAACCTGCGGGCCAAAGGTTGATGATCCCTGACCTACATGATCAAATTTTGTTCTATTCCTAACATGCATAGCCAACATTTTCAATGTTGTGGATGCAGCAGGTAGATAAACCAGCCCGGCCTGCTAGGGGGCTTACTCTGGCGGGCCACATGCCAAAAGATGCTGATCCCCGCTGTAGGCAGTAGCGTAGCCAGGGGGGGAGCAGGGGGAGCGGCCGCTCCCCCTGTGAGAAGCGGCACCTTAAAAAGCGCCACCCGAGCCCCGCTGCCGGAGCCGGGCTCAGGGGGAGGGGCGCTTTAAAAGGCCCGTGGCTCCTGCCGCTGCGGGGAGCCGCGGGCCTTTTAAAGCGCCGCCCGAGCCCAGCTCCAGCAGCAGGGCTCGGGCGGCGCTTTAAACGGCCTGCAGTTCCCCCGAGTCCCGCTGCCGGAGCCAGGCTTGGTGGGGGGTGGGGTGCTTTAAAAGGCCCGTGGCTCCTGCCGCTGCGGGGAGCTGCGAGCCTTTTAAAGCGCCCCCACCAGCCCTGCTGCCGGAACCGGGCTCGGGCGGGGATTTAAAAGACCCGTGGCTCCCCGCGGCTGCAAGAGCTGTGGCCCTTTTAAATCCCTGCCCGAGCCCCGCTGCCAGAGCCGGGCTGGGGGAAGGGGGCGCTTTAAAAAGCCCGCGGCTCCTGCTGCTGCGGGGAGCTGCAGGCCTTTTAAAGCGCCGCGGGAGCCCTGCTGCCGGAGCTCCTGCGGCGCTTTAAAGGGCCCGGGGCTCCGCAGCGGCTGGAGCCCCGGGCCCTTTAAAGCGCCGCTGGGTGAGTACAGGGGGAGCGGGGAGGCGCCTTTTTATAGCGCCGCTCCCCCTGTGCTCCAGACCTGCCTACGCTACTGGATGTAGGTTATTCCACTGAAATTCAGGATTGTGGCCCACAGTACATATTCTCAAGATTTGTCGAGACCAATCCTAAAAGTCACAAACAATAGAGCTTTACCACTTGTCTTTTGTCTTGTACAACTTAAAAGATCAGTTTTCAGGTCACTTTTCCTCAAATTCAGCCTAAAATTTCCCTTCTTTAATTTCATCATATTACTCCTAGTCCTAACACCATGGATTATAATATAAAAAGATGACATCTCTAAGGTAAAGTCTACACATCCATCATCTTTTAGAGGAGCAGATAACTGATTTAAATTGCTGATTCAAAAGGACACTTTCATGTCCAATGAATTTGGTTGGAAGCATCAGGAGAGGGATGGGAATGGGGAAATGAAACACTGGGAACACCTTGTAGGGTTGAGAGAGGTTGGCCTATCTAAATCAGTGGTTTTAAACCTTGTTTCATTTGCAGACCCCTAAAAAATTTCAATTGGAAACGCCGGCCCCCTTATAAATCTTAGACATAGTCTCCCAGGGGTCTGTGGACCACAGGTTGAAAACCACTGATTTAAATGATAAAAATGAAAAGAATGAGTGTCCCTTTCTTGTGCTCATTCTATGCTAGACATTTTTCTTTTTTGTAATGTTTATTTTTACCTTTGTGACAGTGTCTGAATGCTACATTTCATTAAATGAACCAGACAGAAACATAAATTAAGATTAATTATGGCTGTGGAATTTTTCTCCAGTTAACTGAAAAGATATATTCACTAAATGAATAAGCATTGTTTTATTTCTTCATCAACATGTCAATAAAAGCTTATCTTTGGGAATCTTGACCTTTCCAAATCCAGTTTCCACTGCCTTATTTATTTACTTTTTTTAAATTAAGAGTTGGCAGGAGAAAAAAGAATATTGACTCATTTCTGAGTTGATACAATCTTAATGGAGAGTGCCTGGTTCTCATGCTGACATTGATAACCTTGTTTTCACAATATCAATTCAAGTTTAAGAGCCATCTCTTACCCTCCCATGGCAGAAGACACAGGCAAGGGCTCAGAAGTGTTCACAAGGTTTGCTTTATGGTGTTTACACAAACACTCCGCAGTAGGGTGTGGTTTGGGAACCTATGGAGGAGGCAGATGATGTAGCTTCCAATCCCTGGATCCATCAGTAAAGGAAGAGCTTTCATGGTTCTCACTGAACTCTTCCTCCTAAGAAGCTATGCCACACCTGCATAATACCTACCTATGAATGCAGCTACACAGCAAAAGGTAATGATGCTTCCATACAGCTCACATCTGGGTCCTCTGAGACACAGTAGAAAGTGGTTGCTGCACGGCCACACCACCTTCCATTCCCAACACTGCCCTACAAATGCTCGTGGGCCTTTAAAGTGCAGAGTTCTGTAGGATGGCAGGAGCATGACCCTGTGTTAGAGAGATTTTCTATCTGTTTCCTTATCTTTGCTCCACTAGCTGCCTCACATCAGAGGGGAATGTAGGGGCAAAAATAGCTAGATAATATTTTGTGTTTAAAAAACCTTGGGGTTTTTTTGAGTGCTGGTCCCTATGTATATTCCATCGTGGGTTATGGATGCACTCCATATGCCTGAGACCAGAAGATTCTTGCTAATAGGCTCCGTTGGTCTGTGCATGTGCTTTGTCTCCTTGTGGTCTGAACTGAGGGTATAAGGAGTGGTGCAGAGCAACGACCTCTCCAGTTTTTTTTTTACTGCCGCATGGTGTGAAATGGAACACTCCAGTGTCCTCAATTCTCTTCCTTTGTCCTGATCTGTAAATAGTGTGATTTATTTTTTCTTATTAGATAATTTTAGCATGGTCAGTTAGGAACTAGGGAGTCAATTTCCCCTTTGGGAGCTCCTGCTTTCTTTCTAGTGTGGAGATCAAGTATGCCCGGAATGCTGGGACTTAAACGCTCTCCTTCCCGCAAGCCTTCCTGATTAGCAATGACCATCGTCATACTGCCAGGGAAAAGCACACATCTCTGCCAAGTGCAGTGTCTGCTGCTCCTTTCCTAGACAGAGTCACCAGCCATGGGAGTTGAGGCTCAGAAAACAACTTATGGAACAGGTGATGAAACCTCAGTCTGACCCAGGCCAGGCAGACCCCCACTGCACAGCAGGTTAGAGGCATTGAGAAGCACACCTCCTAGTAACGTGGCTTCTGACAAAGGCATGAGTAGGGATAGAGTTAAGGACTCCTCTATTCAGGGAAAGCGCATTCTAAAGTCTAGAGATAAGTCTCCCTCTAAGTCCTACTCTAAGATAAAGATTTTGTCCCCAAACCCTTCTGAATTGTCACACTCTGGTCACAGGTCCCCAAAGACCCACAATATAGATGCTTAGACATGGAAGGCTAAGACTACTTTGATTTCAATACTAGCTGTTACTACTTGACTATTGGTACTGAGACAGGAGAAACACTGGGAGTCTAGACCTCCATCACTGATGATGCCAGCAAAGCAGAGACACAAAGAGCCATGTGCACCAATGGTACCATCATGCTTGCATACAGAAGCTATGACTTCCTACACCAGCTCCATTGGTACGGGGAGACCAGAACTTTCATCCCTTATCAGGGGAGAGGTATACTACCACAGAGAATATCACTATCCCCTCCGATAGACACACTCCCTTCATTTTGTAACTGGTTCTCACTAGAGAGATTTTGACACCTGACATGGGATTACTATGAGGAGAGAGATTCAATTCCACTACCATTCTCCAGCAAGATATCCATGGTACCGAGGGCATCACCTTTAGAAATGGCCCCTACATTTTCGTCAAAGCATCCAACATTGAGGACTGACATCACCCCCACTGAAGGAGATTAGTCCAGATGTGAGATCCAGAATTTCCTGGTTTTGGGCAACATACCCCCGCAAATCTCTAGGACCATTGGTATCCCATGTCTTGGGGGACCATTGCACAAATTCAGCTCCCTTTGCTCGGGCCATATTGGGTACCATGAGCCCTGTATATGCATTACCAAGAAGTGGTACAGTCCTATAGAGAATTACATATTCCTTCTTCTCTGAGAGATCTGCCTGAGCATCTACTGGAACCCATGGAAGAAGAGGAAGAATAGCTGGATCCAGTGGTACCACCGTTTCATCAGGTATAGCATCTTCCTCCCTGGATGATCACAAACAGTTGCAGAAGCTATTACAAATGGTGGTTGAGGTGCTCCAGATCCTTGTGGAGGAAGTCCAGGAGCCACCCCACAAACTCCTGGACATTCTACAGAGTGCTGGACCTCGTAGGGTGGCGCTCCCAGTAAACAAGGCTCTCCGAAAGTCATCTAAAGCAGTGTGGCATATTCCAGTTATATGGACAACCACACCTAAGAGGGCAGAAAAGAGATGCTTTGTCCCAGCTAAGGCTGCAGAGTTTTTGTTTATTCATCCTGCACCAAACTCCTTGGTGGTGCAAGCCACAACAGAAAGGAGAAGATAACAACAAAGCAGATCTACCCCTTCAGTTAAGGAAGCAGAACACCTGGACCTTCTGGGGAGGAAGGTATTTTCATCAATAAACTTGCACTTCCGAATAGCTAATTATCAAGCTTTACTGCCAAAGTATGATTTTTCTCAACTATTCCAAGTTTTTGAAATTTAGAGGCAAGCTCCTGCAGGAAGACAGCATAATTCCAGGTTCTCATTGAGGAAGGTAGGCTGGTGGTCAGATCATCTCTTCAGGCTGCAGGAGATGTAGCTGATACAACATCAAGATCAATGGCAACTGCCATTGTGATGTGACAGGAGTCCTGGCGTTACTCCTCAGGGCTCCCCAGAGAGGTACAGATGACTGAGGAGGACTTACCCTTTGAAGGGGACAAGTTTTTGAGTCATTTGACTAATTAAAAAACTTAAGGGTGATCCTCCTTACTTTGGGTAAATACAATTGAGCTCCCAAGAGGAAATAACAGACCTAGACTGCCAACCCAGACTTTCTACTATCAGAGAGAGTACAAATGCCAGAAAAGAAAATGATTCTTCCTCTTTTCATCCTCAATCACCAGGGAAGAAATACTTTTGATGGGATTTCTGAGAGCTGTGAATCAAGCCAAATGCCATGTTCTTCCAACCTCAAAATTCGATTTCATAGCCAGATGGCCCAGTTTCTCCATATATGGCGAAAAATAACAATGGACAAATGGGTTCCCTTTGGTTGCACCATAGAATTTCTCTCCCTTTTCTCTCCAAAATCCTCTTCCATTCAGGGACCACTCTCAGGAGGGATACTCTTACAGGAAGTAAGAGGGGGGAGGGATAGCTCAGTGGTTTGAGCATTGGCCTGCTAAACCCAGGATTGTGAGTTCAATCTTTGAGGGGGCCATTTAGGGATCTGGGGCAAAAAAAATTGGGGATTGGTCCTGCTTTGAGCAGGGGGTTGGACTAGATGACCTCCTAAGGTCCCTTCCAACTATGATATTCTATGAAGTACACTTTAGTGAGGGATCACACAACAGATGATCCTCCATCACCTCAATATCTTTATGCCAAAGCTAAGATTCAGAATGCCAGGGTTTACTCTGGCATTGAGAATCCCACTCTAAACAGAAAGGAATGGTTCACAGCTCTCTACATGAAGGATGCCTATTTCTACATAAAGAAAATAAGTAAGAAAGAAAGAAATACTTGTGGCACCTTAGAGACTAACACATTTATTTCAGCATAAGCTTTCGTGGGTTAGAACCCACTTCATCGGATGCATGGAATGGAACATACAGTGGACAGATATTTATACAGTCAGAGAAACATGATAAGGTGGAAGTGCCTATACCAACCTTAAGAGGCTAATTAATTGAGAGGAACCATAACAGCAGGGGAAGAAAAACCTTTGAAGTGATAAACAAGATGGCCATTGCGGACAGTTGACACACAGGTGTGAATGAGGATCGTTAACTTAAGGGAAATAGAATCAATTAACGTAATGGCCAAGCCATTCCAAGTCTCTATTTAATCCTGAGTTGATGGTATCTAGTTTGCATATCAATTCAAGTTCAACAGCTTCTCGTTGTAGCCTGTTTTTTAAGTTTATCTGTTGTAAAATTGCGACCCTCAAGTCTGTCACTGAGTGGTTAGGGAGGTTGAAATGTTCTCCTACTGGTTTTTGAATGTTATGATTCCTGATGTCAGATTTATGTCCGTTTATTCTTTTGCGTAGAGACTGTCTGGTTTGGCCAATGTACATGGCAGAGGGGCATTGCTGGCACATGATGGCATAAATCACATTGGTAGATGTGCAGGTGACTGAGCCCCTGATGTTGTGGTGGATGTGATTAGGTCCTATGATGGTATCACTTGAATAGATATGTGGACAGAGTTGGCATCGGGCTTTGTTGCAAGGATAGGTTCCTGGGTTAGTGTTTTTGTTGTATGGTGTGTGGTTGCTGGTGAGTATTTGCTTCAGGTTGGGGGGCTGTCTGTAAGCGAGGATTGGTCTGTCCCCCAAGATCTGTCCTCCATACAAATCATAATCAGTAGAGGGTGCTTCCCTTTGGCCTGGTAACACTTCCCAGAGCATTCACAAAGGTGCTCTCAGTAGTGGCAGCTCACTTCTGTCGCCATGGCTCAATAGTCTTTCCATATCTAAATGCTTGGCTTCTCATGGGGAGGTCTTCTTGAGAAATAATGACATAAACCTCACCCTTACTCACTCTCCTAATGTCACTAGGAATCTGCGTAAATTTAGATAAGTCCACCATAGCTCCAACACAGGCCATAGTTTTCATTGGAGCAACTCTAGACTTGCTCAGAGCCAGAGCCTGCCTGCCTCCCCATGGACCGGTTTCAGTCAATGAACCATGTGATCAATCAGCTGAGAAAGAGTCCACAATCATTGGTTCAGACACACCTCATCCTTCTGGATCACATGGTGTCTTGCACCTACGTGACCCCATTTGCAAGACTTGACTCTGCTGTCTACAAGCTGGCTTCGGAAGGTTTACATGCCAAGCAAGCACAGTATGAACAAGTTGAGTTCTGATCCCTGCCTGGGTACGAGACGCTCTAGCTTGGTGGCAGGACAAAAAACAGATGTGCCTGGGAGTTCCCTTCTCTTCACCCCACCACCTCCACTTTCATGCATCTAGTGACTATGCAGTGTCTGAAGGGTTTACACAGAATCTTTCCTCCAGTAGCTAAACGTACTCCAGCTTGGGATCCTAGCCTGGTCCTTTCAGCACTACCTAAGCCACCATTTGAATGAGTAGGGACATGCTCACTGTCTCATTTATCTGTGAGGGTCTGTGACCCTAGGAATCCCTCAGTGCCTACTGGTAAAGGGCTCACTGTCATATAACGGCAACTCACATGAGACCTGAAAAACTCACTACATATAACACACTGTTGTCATGGTAGTTATCTATAAAGAATGTCATGTTAGGTATCAAACTGATAACATACCGATCATTAATATCATTGTGAAATGTGTGTATTGACACTATATGAGGAATTATGAACATTTACTGATACTATGGTTTACAATCTGTAACCAAACAAAGGGAGAAACAAGGTATTTTTTACCAGACAGGAGGGAAAGGTAGTTATCTCCTTAGCTCTAATTGGAATTAAGCAGCGAGAGCCAAAGACAATGGTAATTATATTTGCATATTGAGTCAACAGGAAAAGTAAATGAACAGAGATGCAAAAACACTGGAGCCTGAACACCAGGGGTTCATCCTGACTCTGGAAACAAAGACAATAGATGTTGGGAAATACAAGAAAAAGAAAAAAAAACATTGTTATCCATTTCACTGAGGAACATTCCTGACAGAGAGGAATGATTCATGAAAAAGCTGAATCCTGATTTAACTGAAAATCAGCAATCTCTGCAGAAAAGAACTTTGAAGATGAGAGAACTGCTTTGGCTAAAGAATTGTAGCTTGTTTATCACTAGAAAACTCGTTGCAAAGACTGTTTAAGTTGATCTAGGGTAGTATCTTGCTCTGTCATCAGTTGTCGGAGATTCCCCTACCACAGAGAGTGAGGGCATACTCCACCAGAGCAAAGGAGGCGTAGATACCTTCGCTTTGGCGAGTACCTCTCATTGACACATGTAAAGCAGCCACATGGAGTTCTGTTCGTACCTTTATAAGACATTATGCCTTGGTGCAGTCCTCCTCAGCTGGTGTCATAAATATGAAGGGAGTGGGTCTGATGCAGTACTATAAAATCCTCTTCCCAGTAAAGGGTTAAGAAATGCAGGTAGCCAGACTGACACCTGACCTGGCTGGCATCTGACCAATAAGGGGACAAGATACTTTCAAATCTTAGGAGGGGGGAAGGCTTTGTGAGTGTCTCTTTGTCTGAGTCAGAGTGATCTTGGAAGACAGAAGGAACCTGCAGAAAATCAAACCTCCCTTTTCTGAAGTAAGTTTAGATAGCATAGTGAATAGATTTCTGTTTAATTTTGGCTTGGTGTATTCCCTGTGTTAGAAGTGGCGGCGGGGGAGGGGGGGTGTAACGTTAAGGTTTTGTCCAGAGGGGGAAATCTCTCTGAGTTTGGAAATATAGTGCCCTGTAAAATAGTTACCATCCTGATTTTAGAGAGATGATTTTACCTTCTTTATTTTTAATAAAATCCTTCTTTAAGAAGCTGACTGTTTTCTATGGTGTTAAAACCCAGGGGTGGGTTTTTAGATCACTGTGTAACCAATTGGTTGAGAGATTGTTCTCAAGCTTCCCAGGAAGGGGGGTGTATGGCTTGAGGGAATATTTTGTGGGGGAGGGAAGTTCAAGTGATTCCTTTCCTGGATTCCTGTTAGATACTTGATGGTGGCAGCGAAAGAAGCATTTCTCAGGGTGCAGGGAATTTTGTACCTTGGGGGTTTTAACCTAAGCTGGTAAAAATAAGCTTAGGGGCTCTTAATGCGGGTCCCCATGTCTTTACCCTAGAGTTTACAGTGGGGAGGGAACCCTGACAGCTGGTGTATCCTTTAGCTTTGTGGCCCTTCAATCCTCAATACTGCAGGGATCCTTGCACCCCTGTTTCATGAGTCACCCACAGTGGAATACACATAGTCACTAGCACACAAAGAAGAAAGAGAGGTTATCTACCTTCTGTAACCAGAGCTCGAGATGTGTGATCCTTATGTGTATTCTACTGTCCACCTCCCTTCCCCTCTGCTTTGGATCATAGATATGATTCACAGTAGAAAGGGAACTGGAGAGGTGGTCGATCCATACAACCTCTCCTACCTTTGGTCCAGAGCACATGGAGAGAGAGAGAGTGCAGGCATGGACCAATGGACACTATTAGAAAGAATTTTGCAGTCTCAGGTGCATGGCACATACCCCAGAGTGGAATACACAAAGGGACCACACATCTTGAGGTCTGATTATAAAAGGTAGGTAACCTCTCTTTCTAACTAGGCCTTTTCTTTTCAAACTACAGATAGTAATAGCTACAAGACATTAAAAATTAAAACAAAGCAAGTGATGATTTAGCTCCCTTGCTGCTGCCACATCAGCATCTAAGGGCTGATCCAGTGAGTGGGGATGCATCAGGGCAGGAATATCAGGTAACATATGCAGGATTGGGCTCCTAGATCCAAAAGTACAAATGGCCACATAATGAGTTCTAAGGAGGAGAAATGGAAACTAGCAAAGAATGATAGAAAAATACCAATTGTTCAAATAGAAAGAAACAAATTGTGTTTCAGTTTGAAATTATGCTTTGAGCTCTTTCTGAGCCCAGGCTTTGTTTAGGAATTGTTTAGGAACACATTGTTACCATGTATTTTTAAGGCCAGAGGGGACCATTACCGTTATCTAATCTGGCCTCATTCTTAATGCACACCATGGAATTTCATCAAAAGATCCCTGCATTGTGAGCCTAGCAACCTGTAGTTGAACTACAACAAATCTTCTAGAAAAAATTCCAGTTCTGATTCATGTGACTGGAGAATCCATTTCATCCTGAGGTAAATTATTCCAACGGTTACTTACCCTCACTGTTGAAAAATTTGCACACTATTTTCAGTTTGAATTTCTCTAGCTTCATCCTTCTGCCATTGTATCTTGTTATGCCTATGTCTTAGATTAAAGAGCCCTGTGTTATCAGAAATCTTTTTATCATGTAGGTTCTAGTAGACAGCAGTCAGGTTCCTGCTTTACTTCTTTTTGAGATTGTTTAAACAGCAATGTAAGGGTTCCCAAACAGATATAAAAGTTGCAGTGTTTCATTATGTTTTGCAACAGTTTGAGTCTATGTGCAATGAAAGGAGTATTTTAATAAAGACAGCTATGAATATGTGTATTAATTTTTATATGGGATAAAGAAGCAAGCGATTTTACAAGTATATATTGGAGACAAATATGTATGTATTGGAGACAAATACGAAGCTGTGTATGTTACCACAGGTAGCCCCAATCTAGCAAAGCACTTAAACATGTGCCTAACTCTAAGGAAAACCAATACACTGTTTGACATACTCCTTTCCTATTACTTTTCCTTCAGGCCCCAATCCTGCATTGTGATCCATGTAGTCCACCTTTTATTCCGTGGGGTTCCACATGGGCAGATCACAATGCAGGATCAGAGTCTTATGTACAAAAAATAGTAAGACATTTTCTTTCCCCATCTGCCTGTTCTTTATATGTAGATTATCCAATCCTTGCTTGCCTCTCTTTACTGGAGGACCATAGTGAAATCTTTGAGGGACCCGAATAGAGAGGCTACACAAGACTATAACCTGAATGGCAACAAACCCCACAGTTTAACTGAGAAATGAGAGGATATTGGCTCTCTCAGGTTGTAGACTTGTGTGACATCATTATTGTTAAGACTCTTCAATGTGCTAAGATTATCCATCGAAGATAAAAAAGGGCAGCCTTAATAGATTAAATAGAATTTTTAAAAAATCATTAGGAAAAAAGCCAAAATTGTGTTTATATATTAAATACCCATTACTGTAATTTAGGGGTTATGACATTAACAGTGCTACTTGGAATAAAGTATTACACAGTGTAAGGATGTCAGAAATGGAATCTATACAATGATTTAGATGAGGATCTAGCAAAATCTGTAATTTTTAAGTACTTCTGTAACAAAGTTATGTTCACTTGTTCAGTGTATTTACCAATCCTCTCCCCCCACACACACCACACAAAAACAAAACCCAACACTTCAGTGAGTTTCTTTGTATTTACCTGTACTGAAGGGTGTACAGCTTTTGGAACAATAACAAATATTTCACCATGTCGAATATTACCTGCTGGAATTATTTCTGACAACATATCTAGGGCATAAAAGATTGCTTCTCTGAATTCCAGTGTACACTGTAATTTGTGCATTAAATGTATTTCATTTTTCTAGTACTGCATGCTTCCTATTGAAATCCATTAGTGTATCCTCTATGTGAACCTTTTCAAATTGTGTCAGTAAGAGTGCCTTTTGTTTGCTGTTTAAAAGTGGTAAGTTTGCAAAGGGGGTGAAAAGCTAGGAAAGTGTGATAAGGATCGTGGTCTTGTGGTTAATGTATTGGATTAGGACTCAAGATATATGGATTTGATTCCTGCCTCTCCCACAGACTTGTCCAGGCATCACTTACTCTGTGTGATAAAGTTTCCCATCAGTAAAATGGAGATAATGATCCTTTCATGTGTTTTTAGATTGTAAATTCTTTGAGGGGGTGGGGCAAGGACTGTCCTTCGCGATGTGTTTGAATATCACCTAAGACCGTAGAGCTCTGATGTTGGGTGGGGCTTCTAGGTGCTACCATAATAACATAATATTATGAACTTGTTGTTCAAGGTTTTGGAGGAGTACAAGGAACTGCAGCCCTCTTTACTTATTTTTCCTCAGACTCCCTAAAAGAATTAGTAATCTTGTCGATTTATTTAAAACACTTCTATCCATAGCTTTTCAAGCAATTTGCTATCTACAATGGGACTTTCAAAACTTCCTGGGCGGTTGTCTACACAGTGCTTTAGTCCACACCAGAGGGGTGTAAATTTTAGTCCACACTAGCATGTCACACACTAACTCGCCCATGTGGACCCTGCTGGCATGCATTAAAAGTTCCCTAGTGTGTATTAATGTAATAATGTTTTAAATGGTAGGAATGTCTGGTGTGTGCCAGCAGGGTCCACATGGTCCAGTTATTATGCAATATGCTAGTGTGGACTAAAATTTTACATCCCTCTGGGGTGGACTAAAGCACTGTGTAGACAAGTCCTCAGTTAGGCATCCAACTCCCGTTGAAAATCATTGGGAGTTGGTGCCTAACTTTGTTGGGTGCTTTTGAAAATCCCACCCATAATCTCTATGTTATTGAGGTGTTGGTCATGGCTCCATGGCCAAGGCTGAATTTTGAAATAGTCTCATATATATGAGAGGCTCAGTATCTATCTTTCGAAGTATTTAGACACAGCTATCAGTTCTGAAACTGCTGAACTTGTCATTGTTAGGGTTGCATATGACAATGTGTACCTGAGACTGGGAGCAGAAAGTGGGGCTCAGCTCATATGGCAGAATTTACAACTCTCATCACAGAATCTTAGGCTTTGTCTATAGTGGGGATATTGGTAGGGGTGTAAACACACCAGTGCAAACCACATTGTAGCTGTGCTGGACCAATTCCAGTTTGAAACCAGGGCTAGCTGTACTGGTGCAAGGCCCTGTTTTAAATGGGTGCATCATATCTATACCAGAGGTTTGCAGAGATACAACTACATCCTCTTTCAATCTAAGGGCTAGAATCTGCCACCCTTACTCATTATGAATAGCACCGTTGAGCAGCTGAAATCATTGGGCGAGACCACTCAGATGGGTAAGAATTCACCAACATAGAATCGTAGGGTTAGAAGGGATCGCATGGGTCATCTAGTCTAACCCCCTGCCAAGATGCGGGATTTGTTGTGGCTAAACCATCCAAGACAGATGACAACCCTGCCTCCTTTTGAAAACCTCCAGTGAAGGAGCTTCCACAGCCTCCCTAGGCAGTTTGTTCCATTGTCCTACTGTTCTTACAGTTAGGAAGTTTTTTCCTGAGATTTAATCTAAATGTGCTATGCTGTAGTTTGAGCCCCTTGCCTCTTGTCCTGCCCTCTGTGGCAAGAGAGAACAACTTTTCTCCACCTTTTTTATGGCAGTGTTTCAAGTATTTTTTAGACTGCTATCATGTCCCCCCTTTATCTCCTCTTTTCCAAACTAAACATACCCAGTTCCTTCAGCCTTTGCTTATATGGCTTGCATTCCATCCCTTTGATCATCTTTGCTGGTTGCCTTTGGAGCCTTTCCGGTGTTTTTACATCCTTTCTATACATTGGTGACCAAAATTGGACACAGTACTTGAGCTGAGGCCTAACTAGTGCCGAGTAGAGTGGTATTATCACCTCCCATGACTTACATGCTGTGCCTCTGTTAATGCAACCTAAAATTGCATTTTTTCCCACAACGCCTAGATCCTTTTCAGTAGTGCTGCTGCCAAGCCAGTTATTTCCCCATTCTGTATTTGTGCGTTTGGTTTTTCTTCCCTAAGTGTAGGACCTGACATTTGTCTTTGTTGAATTTCATTTTGTTGTCTATAGCCCAGTTCTCCAATTTATCAAGATCCCTCTAAATTTTAGCTCTTGTCCTCCAGTGTTCATAGAATCATGGAATATCAGGGTTGGAAGGGACCTTAGAAGGTCATCTAGTCCAACCCCCTGCTCAAAGCAGGACCAATCCCCAATTTTTGCCCCAGATCCCTAAATGGCCCCCTTGAGGATTGAACTCACAATCCTGGGTTTAGCAGGCCAATGCTCAAACCACTGAGCTATCCCTCCCCCTATGCACCCAGCAGTGTCTCATCTGCAGATTTGATCAGTATGCTCTCTATTCCTACATCCAGGTCATTAATAAAGATATTAAACACCCCTGGACCCAGAACAGATTCCTATGGAACCCCACTTGAGACCTCCCTCCAGAGTCTAAACCCATTGGGACTATTCACACCGTGAATAAGGAGGGCGAAAATCTGGCCCCAATTAGTTTCCACTAAAATAAATCTAGAAACTGGTATAAGAAACATGTGCAGAGGAAAAATGTACTGTTTTCCATCACATTCGCTCCCAGCAATGTCTGTTGGGATGAGTGCTTTCAACAATCCTAATCTTCTCTAGCATTCTGGAGTGACTAAGGGTGAAAAAATAGAATGTAGCCCAGGGAAGCAGACAGTTTGCTTCTGTAAAATTATGGTTAGTAAACCTTTTGGGAGTTTGTGTCACTCGTATCTGAAATGCTCTTCATCATGAAAAAGAGAGGCATGTCATGAAGGAGCCTTCTGGGTGTATGGAGGAGCTGTTGTTAAAGCATCTTAGCCAAAGAAAGGGAACTAGTCACCAGCTCTGTGTGGAAACCTATTAGTATTCACTACCTATTCCAGTATATATTTTTAAGATTTGGAAAGCATCCAGTTTAGAAGCTACAAACCTAAATTGCTAAATAAGAAACACATGGTACCCCTGACTGTCACGGGGCAGCATGGTCTAGTGGAAAGGGCATTGGACAGAATCAGTACACCTGAGTGCTGTCTAGAGCTGGGTGAAATTTTTCAGCTGACAATTTTTTTTTGCCCAAAAATGCAATTTCAGGTCAATTGAAGCATTTCATTATTTCATATCAATTGCAGTGAAAAAAAAAACAATCTGGAAATGCTGTAGTGGCTCATTTTGACATTTCCAAAACAAAACATCTTGATTTTTCAGGCTAGATTCACAAGTAGGCTCTGGGGCAGGACTTTGTGTAGGGGGTATGGTCCACACATTTGTTTACATATGACTCCTGGCTCACCAATTTAAATTATGCCACCCCTTGCCCTTCTGCACAAATTACTGCTGTCTTTAGCAGGGATAATCTTTGGTGGTAGAGTGGAGATTAGGAAAACTGCAGTTCAGAATGTGGGCATACAGCATTGCTTTTATGGTTCTAATATGTGCCTCTTTCATCTCCTTATTGATGTACATTATTTCTTCTTCTTCTTCCCCTTATCCCATCAGCTGGAGTTTGGTCCTGCAAGCATCGAGCATCTTCATGTGTCCGAGGCGGCACTAAGGTCCAACTGCTTACCATCATCTTTGATGCAATTCATCTATTGCTTTTTTGGCTTTCCTTGGGGTCTCTTTTCTACCTCCCTTTCCTGCCATACTATCTTCACCAGATCCCCTTCATTCATCCTCTGCATGTGTCCAAATTAGCAAAGTTTGTGCTTCATGGATTTTTTCATCCATTTCACGGACTTTGACTTCCATCTGAATATGTTCGCTTTGAAATTTGTGTAACTCCTGTGGCGCGAAGACCTCTCCTCTCAAACACTTGTAGGCATTGATCCTGCCATCTCTTTATTTCCTATGCTTCTGCAACACATGTCATTGCAGGGTGCGCCATTGTTCTATGAGGTTTGGCTCTTAGTCTCAGTGGCATATGCTTGTCATATGCTTCTTCTGGGAAATCATTCCACACTGTTCCAGCACACCCCAAGCAAGACTGTATCTTATGTTCAAGTTCGACATCTTCCATGACCCAGCTGCCAAGGTACAACAACTGGTCAGTCTGGTTTAATCTCACTCCATTAATCTCTCTACGTCCAGTTTCTCTGTGGCACCTCTACTGACCCCCATGACCTCAGTTTTAGTCATGCTCATTTACACCCTGTGCCATCCTATCTGTTCATATATCAGTGGTTTAGGGTATTTCCTCTAGGTCTTCTTTTGGGGATGCCTTTATTGCTATTGGTGTACAATATTTCACCAGCCCATATGTCACACACATTGCTGATTAATGGTTTTAGCTAACTGTCCGGCAGTGGAAACATTTTATATACAGTGAGACACAACAAATGGATGTTTAACGCATATTTGCGTTCAATGTCTGTGCTCTGTGACTATTTTTTGCTCTGCAACGATTTGTTTTAAATAAAAATGATGGGTTGCTGAGATTTTATTCAGATCATCACATTGCACCATTCTTCCTTTTTTGTTGCTGTTAGAAATGCCAGTCACAGGACCCAGATGCCAAGTAGCCGTGGCAGCTGGCTGTATGGCAGATCCCTAAGGCTGCAGCTGTGTGACTGCTCCTGGACTTACTTGGGCTGTATCACATAGATGGGTTGCAGATTATTTGTCTGAGCTGTCTTGCCTTGCAAAAGCCTCCAGCTCCTTTCTTTCCTTCTCCTGATCAAAAATATAAGCAGTTTTATGTTGTCGAAACTGCAACCCTGGGTAAATCTCTCTTGAAATGTGTGAGTGTTGTAGGCCAAAAGGGTTGTTTAATTTTAAGTGTATCATTCCGCATGCATAAATTCAGTTAATTCATTCAGTTAATAAATAACATTAAATATTTGAATCATAGAAGGGACCTCAGGAGGTCATCTAGTCCAACCCCCTGCTCAAAGTAGGACCAATCTCCAATTTTTGCCCCAGATCCCTAAATGGCCCCCTCAAGGATTGAACTCACAACCCTGGGTTTAGCAGGCCAATGCTCAAACCACTGAGCTATCCCTCCCCCCATTTAATTAATATTCTCAATAAGGTACTAGATTAAGGATGCAACCTTTCCTTGAATACCCCCAATCTATTCTCTCCTTGTTCTATCTATATAGAAATTTGGTGATGATAGGGGTCCTGTGTGAAGATCAAAGCAGAAATATTAATTCAGACAGGATTCAGCTCTGTTTTTAAAATAAAGTTCTCAATGTTTTTAGGCTAAATTGATTGATTTTATGTGGAGCAAAGTACCACGTAATGTGAGCGCTGGTGGTAGAATATGGCTCTAGGTTTCTAAAAGAACAAAGGTTACTATTCTGAGGCTATGTCTACACTACCGTGGTAAGTCAACCTATGCTACGCAACTCCAGCTATGTGAATAATGTAGCTGGAGTCTATGTACCTTAGGTTGAGTTACCGCAGGGGGGTCGATGGGAGAAAATCTCCTGTCGATTTACCTTACTCTTCTCGTCGGGGGCGGGGGGGGTAGAGTACAGGGGTCAACTGGAGAGCGGTCTGCAGTTGATTTGGCGGGTCTTTACTAGACCTGCTAAATCGACTGCTGGTGGATCAATCTCAGAGCGTCAATCCCAGCTGTAGAGTAGAACTGCCCTGAGAAACAGCTTTCCACCCAGATGAAGGAACTGCAGCTAGTACTTCCAAGGCCTGGAGCTGTCCAACATCTTGTATAACCGGACCGGACATAGAATATGTAATAATGTTGTGGCTGTGTCAGTCCCAGGATATTAGAGAGACGGGGTGAGTGAATTAATATATTTTATTGTACCAATTTCTGTTGGTGAGAAAGACCAGCTTTCGAGCTACACAGAGCTCTTCAAGTCTGGGAAAGGTATAGAGTGTCACAGTTAAATACAAAGTTGAACAGATAGTTTAGCATAAGTAGTTAACACATATTCTAAGGAACCATTCAAGATGAAGTGGCCCATTAACATGCCTGTAGTCACAAGACAAAAACTGGGGTTAGTGCGTTAAGTTAAGACCATGATTTGTAGTGTCTAGCAAAGTTAAGAATTTAAGCTCCCAGCCTCATCTTTTGAAAGCATTATGCAGGTTTCCTTTGAGGATGAGGACTGAGTGATCGCTTTGTGAAAAGTGTTCACCCACAGGTGATAGGATGTTTTTGTCTTTTTATAATGTTTCCTGTGCGTGTTGTGTTCATTTGAGCGTGTAGTCATTGTCTGGATGTAGTCCACACATTTATTTACATATGACTCCTGGCTCAGCAACTTAAGTTATGTCCCCTCTGCACAAATCACTGTTCCTAGGACCCTGTGAGGGAGGAGGATTCCAGAGCTCAGACTTCAGCCCAAACATCTACACTGCAATTAAACAGCCCCTTAGCCTGAACCCCGCGAGCACCAGTCAGCTGGCACAGGCCAGACGAGGGTTTTTAATTGCAGTGTAGCCATACCCTGTGTAGCTTGAAATCTTGTCTCTCTCACCAACAGAAGCTGGTCCAATAAACAATATTACCCCACCCACATTGTCTCTCTCAGATGTAGAAGAGTCACCACCAGGTAGATCACAGTGACAAAAGATACTGGAGCCAGTAATGAAATTAGCCCTTTATCACAAACAAAATACTCCTTCCCTCCTTTGACAGCATCAAGAAAAGGGGATTGCTCCAAATTTGACAAAGGGGCTATCCAATTGACCTAACCGTGCCCAGGCTCTGCTTAACTCACTGCTTATTTTCCTAAGGCTTTGGAGAACAGCTGCTAAAATGGAGCTAAGTGCTATATATTTTTCATCCCTTTCCCATCACGTCTTCCCAGAAACACTGCTTATGCTTTGCAGAGCTACTGGTGAATATTACTGTTATGCAGAAATGACTTACAGTAGTCACAGGCGCGGATTTCCGGTTCTGCCCGTGGGTGCCATCACTCGGCTTCGGGAGCGGGGCCCCGCCCCCAACGTCGGGTGACAGTGCGGGGCCCCGCCCCCAACGTCGGGTGACAGTGCGGGGCCCCGCCCTCGACGTCGGGTGACAGTGCGGGGCCCCGCCCCCGACGCGACGTTGCCCAGCGTCAGGGGCGGGGCCCCGCAACGTCTCCCGGTGCCGGTAAGTTTGCCGCGGGTCCGGGGCGGGCGGGGAGTTGCCGGTGGGTGCGGAGCACCCACCAATTTTTCTCCATGGGTGCTCCAGCCCCGGAGCACCCACGAAGTCGGTGCCTATGACAGTAGTGATTGCAAATGCACAGTATCAACCAAAGTCAACTCCACGGTCATTTGTTTTAAAGCTGCTGCATTATCCGTATGTCTTTTTTTACAGTGACTGTGCTATATTTGTTGTTTATAGCGCCTGCATTGTCTAATTGAGTGGCACAGTCAAATAACATTTCACTTGTGCGACTTTCTCCAGCTGCTTTTGCATGACCATCAGTTCATGTTGTCACTTCCTATTCTGACTGGAGCTGTGCAAATAACCAATATTTCAGTAGGTGAACCGAAGAAAAAAATAGTTTCAGGTTGACATGAAATGAACATTTTTCAAATTCTTCAGTAAACCAAAAAGTCAAAATGTTGGATTTAATTTTACCTTTTAAAAAATTAAAGTAAAATTCAACTAAAAAAATCCCAATATTTCATCTCGAAAATATTAAAATGAAACATTTTGTCTTTTGAGGAATTTTTTTTTTCTTGACAGTTTGGCCACTTCAGCATGAATTCACTAATTGTTTCAGTCAACGCGAATCTGCATTTTTTTTTTGGTGAGGGGAGAAAAGTTTCTTTTGAAAAAATTTGCCAGCTTTAATTCTGAACTTTCAGCTTCTAACAACATTTGGTACTCCAAATGATCTCCACAGATGATATGTCGCTGCACTTTAAGCCACAAAAGCTTCTCTCCCTAGCTCAAATGTACATTTGCTTTGTCCTAAAGGAATTGCAGTCTCGTTATCAATGTTGACTTTCTTTTGATGAAACCATGAACTGCAGACTGATTGCTCACTTCTTTTTGTGTCACTTTCCTATAGGAAACAAGTTTCTATTTGACAGCATCCTGTATTTTCCTCTCATTGTTAGTTGTTAATAGAACCCCTCTTTTGCTCTTGTCCCTATAGTAGCTATTTACCCACTGTTACAATTCTGACTTAGGGAAGTACCTTGTGGGGTTGTTCAACTCCTTTAACCTCAATTTTTTGCTGTCTGTGAAGCTCCTGTTAGTTCTCTGTCATGCTTCCAATTGATAGGATTCCTGACATTTAGGCTCACGCTATTGTTTGACAAGTTGTGCTGGCAAAATGTCTTGTCTTCCTCCCTCCTCCCCCCCACCAGTCTATTAAAAACCTGGCTGCTGAAAATTAGTTGTTGCTGGCAACAAATCAGCATCAGAGAGCAAATATCCATTTTTGGTTAGATAATGTTTCTTCATGCTCTGTCTCATTTCATTGAATGGATGCTTCTATATTCCTGAGGCTTCTGTGTTTCTGTTCTGGTATTTTATTCTTGTATCTGTTTTTTTTCTGCTCTATTTCTGCTTGATCCAAACATTGTCTTACATAACATCCCAGGGGGCCTGAACCAACAACCATTGATGTCAATGGAAGGAATGTGCAAAGTATTTGATTTTGGGGACCCATGCTGACCTCCTTGGGTTAAATATGCAGATTGTGCTGGGTAATTTCATTGCTAAGCCTTTCCATCATATACAGCTATCTCAGTCTCTTTAATCTGTTCCTTAAGTCTTGTATTTTTTGTCTTAATTACAGTCAGTCCAAATCACAGCTGCCAAGTATATCGCGTCTCAGTTTTCCAATCACATCTCCCTATACTTAAAGCTGAGTCTGCACTGGCCCCCTTCTTTTACATGTCCAGGTCAGTCTTCTCTGCCTGTAACCTATCCTGTGCTGTATGCGCCACACATGATGCTTCTTGTCATTTTGTCTACATCTAAGACTATGGCTTCATCCACATCATCCCCAGTGCTTGCAACAGTCTCACCATTAATATTTGCTCAAGCTCCTTATATTTTTCTCCTTCAGATCATTTCAAAAGACTATGGACTTGTTTTTCTTGCTCCCATTGAAGTCAGTAGAGGTTTTGTTATTGACTTCAGTGGAAACAAGCTCAAGCCCTATATACATAACCCCGTTGGCTATAACTAATGTTCACAATACTGTGCCTGTTTGTGCTTTTCAGATTGTTAACACTTCGGGGTAGGAACTCTTTCTCATGTGAGCTACTTCATGAACTTCAATGTGACAATGTCAATGAGTCAGGACCACTTGCATGAGTAAAAGTTCGTAGGCGCAGACTCCGTGTTTTGTTTTTCTTTTAGTATGAAGCGCCATCCACAATGCTACAGAAATGCTAATAACCACCTGAGCAGCCTAGGTGGGGTCAGTCAAGGTTTGGGCTTCAACTTTCCTTTTCCTTGGCACCAACAAGCCTTCTTTCTCTCCTCTTGTATCAGGGGCTGAGCACAGGGCCCACATTCTCCATCATGTGTCATAGGGCAAGGCTTTCCCCCAGCTTGTTAAGGACTCCCTGCCACACCCACAGCCTATTTTAAGCAGCTTTATTTTCCAAACACAACCAAACAGATCCTCGGCTCCCATTTTATATCTCAGGCTCTCACTGCCTCCCCTGACAGCAGCACCCACTGCTATCTCAGCCAGTTCTAACTCACTGGATCTCTCTCTGATCCTGTATAACCTCAGGTGCAGCCCCACCCTCCTTAATTGGCCTAGCTGCGTGCACCTGTTCTGGCACAGGGCATAGGGGAGTTGGACCTGCATCAGTTATAGAGGCCAGCCACCTGTGATGCTCTTCTTAAAAGGTAAAGTAACTTTTGTCATGAAGAGACAGAGATCCCAGGAGTGTTCTGTTGCTGATCAAAAGGTTTGGTTTTCTCTGCTTTTCTAGAAGAAGTAACAGTAAAATACATACATACATATTGTGGCAAATTGCCGGCACTACTATGATGGGTCCCGCACTTTCTCTTCTTGTGGCGGGGGCACGGGGGGGGGGGGGGTTTCAGGGTGCCATTTCTTGCCCCTGAACTGGGGTAACAACTATCCCACTAGTATCCCAGGGAAGGGGAGTGGAGAGGGAGGGACCCGGGCCCACCCTCTACTCCGGGTCCCAGCCCAGGGGCCCTAGGATAGCAGGTGAACCACTTGTACCAGTGATTCTTTCCACTGGGCTACTTCCCTCTCCTGACCTTCAGCTTGTGGGGCTTCCTGCCTTCCCTCTGCACAAGCCAGGTGTCCCTTTACCTAGGATCTTGGTCTTCTTAGCCCGCCGCAGCACTTCTCAAAACTCTCCTCCAATTTCCTCCGAACTGCTCTCTGTACCACCACCAATCCGCTCTGCTTCACTCCTCCAAACTGCTCTCTGCTCCAACTCCTCACCACTCTGCTCCAGCTCCTCCTCTGGCTGATTGAAGCAGGGGGATTTTATCAGGTGGCTGGCTTCAGGTGCTCTAATTGGTTTCAGGTGCTTTTAATTAATCTACAGGGAATAAGGCTTCTCCTCATCCTAGATCACTCTCCTGCTGCCTTCTGGCCATGCTGTATCACATATCCTCCCCCCTGCTCAACACCATGGGGTTGGGCAACTTGGGACGAGAGGCAATGCTTTTGTGACAAGCCATCTGCGTTGCCGTGTTGGCTTCCGGCCCTATGCTGTACTCAGAAATGAAATGGTTGCAGAGATAGGAAGTCACTCTTGTATTCTTGCATCTAGTCACTCTTGCATTCTTCTCCTTGTTTCTGTGCATCCACTGGAGCGGGGCGTGGTCTGTCACCAGGGTAAATCGCCGCCCCAGTAGGTAGTAACAGAGTTTCCATGGCCCATTTTATCACCAGACATTCCTTTTCAACGACGGCATACTTTTGTTCCCTGGGGAGGAGCTTCCGGCTGAGGTACAGGATCGGGTGTTCCTCCTTCCCTACCATTTGCGAAAGGACGGCTCCTAGTCCTACCTCCGAGGCATCAGTTTGTAGAATGAATTCTTTCTTGAAGTCTGGGGCTATGAGTACTGGATGGCAGCAAAGGCCTGTCCTTAAATCTGCGAATGCCCCTTCTGCTGCATCAGACCACTTTACTATCTCGGGGCCCCGAGCCTTTATCAGGTCAGTCAATGGCCCTGCTCTTGTAGGGACGAATCTCCGATAGTACCCTACTAACCTGAGAAATGCTCTGACCTGCTTTTTACGGATTGGCCGAGGCCAATCTTGTATTGCCTCCACTTTGTTCCATTGGGGTTTTACCAAACCTCTCCCTACTACATACCCAAGGTATCTGGCTTCAGCTAGTCCTATCACGCACTTGAGAGGGTTGGCAGTGAGGCCAGCCTTCCTCAAGGTGTCTAGTACCGCTTCTACTTTCACTAGGTGCGTTTCCCAGTCAGGGCTATGGATGACTATATCGTCTAAATAGGCGGCGGCATACCTGGCATGGGGTCGCAACAATTTATCTATAAGTCGTTGGAATGTTGCTGAGGCCCCATGGAGTCCGAAAGGGAGGACAGTGTATTGGAACAGGCCATCAGGTGTAGAGAAAGCAGTCTTCTCCTTGGCGTTCTTGGCCAGGGGAATTTGCCAATATCCTTTAGTCAGGTCCAGAGTGGTTAGGTATCGGGCCTTGCCTAACTGATCAACTAGCTCGTCGACACGTGGTATTGGATAGGCATCGAATTGGGATACTTCATTCAACTTCTGGAAGTCATTACAAAACCTCCAGGTGCCGTCAGGCTTGGGTACTAAGACGATAGGACTGGACCACTGGCTGTGGGATTCTTCAATAACCCCAAGTTCCAACATCTTCTTCACTTCTGTCCTAATTTCCTCTCTTTTAGCTTCCGGTATCTGGTATGGTCTTATCGTCACCCTTATTCCGGGCCTGGTGATGATATGATGTTGGACCAGTGTCGTACGGCCCAGCTGTGTACAGAACACATCTTGGTTCCGTTGGATCATATCAATGACCTCTGTTCGTTGTTCTGGGGCTAACTCAGGGGATATCCTCACCTGCCCCTGTGGGTCGACCGTCTGGGGTGGAGCTCTCCGAATGACCAGGCACGTCTCTCTGTCACGCCAGGGCTTCAGCAAGTTTACATGGTAGATTGGGGGGGAGGGATAGCTCAGTGGTTTGAGCATTGGCCTGCTAAACCCAGGGTTGTGAGTTCAATCCTTGAGGGGGCCATTTAGGGATATGGGGCAAAAATTGGGGATTGTTCCTGCTTTGAGCAGGGGGTTGGACTAGATGATCTTCTAAGGTCCCTTCCAACCCTGATATTCTATGATTCTATGATCTGCTCTGGTCTTGGGCGGTCTGGTTGTCTGACCTTATAGTCCACTTCCCCAGTGGCTTCCACTATCTCATACGGCCCATGCCAGCTGGCTAGGAGTTTGCTTTCTGCTGTCGGCACTAGCACCATCACCCGTTCTCCTGGCTGAAATTTCCGTACTTTCACCTGGCAGTTGTAATATGTCCACTGGGTCTCTTGTGCTTCTTCCAAATGTTCTTGTACTATAGGGGTTACTCGAGCTATTCGCTCTCTCATCTGTGTCATGTGCTCAATGACATTCTTTCCTGGGTTGGGTTGTTCTTCCCAGTCCTCCTTGGTGATGTCTAATATTCTGCGTGGGTGGCGTCCGTATAGTAGCTCAAAGGGAGAGAAACCGGTGGACGCCTGGGGGACTTCCCGTATTGCAAACATTAGGTATGGTAGAAGGGTTATCCTAGTCTTTTCCGTCCTGTGCTACCACCTTTCGGATCATACCTTTACGGGTGCGGTTAAACCGCTCGACCAGGCCGTCTGTTTGAGGATGGTAGACTGAGGTCCTTATGGCATGGTACATAAGTCCTTCATTAATTTTGACATGAAAGGGGTTTCTTGGTCAGTCAGGATCTCGTTAGGGATGCCCACTCTGGGAAAAACCTGGAGTAGTTCTTTTGCTATTGCCTTGGATGTGGGGTTTCTTAAAGGAATGGCTTCTGGATACCGTGTGGCATAGTCAAGGATTACTAGTACGTTTCGGTGGCCCCGTGCTGATCTTTCCAGCGGGCCCACAAGGTCCATGGCTATCCTTTCGAACAGGACTTCAATAATAGGCAAAGGTACTAATGGGGCCCGCATGTGAGGTCGCGGGACTAGGCAACTGACATTCTGGGCAGGAGGCACAATAGCGTTGGACCTCCGCACATATTCCTGGCCAATAAAACCTTCTTAGGACTCTATCCAGTGTCTTGTCTATTCCTAGATGTCCCCCAAATAAATGACTGTGGGCTATCTCTAGTACTGCCCTTGTGTGTTTCCGTGGGACTAAGAGCTGCTCTACTTCTTCCCCTCGGATCTGCACTATTCGGTACAACAGATCACGTTTGATCACATAATATGGCCCCGGGCCTTTGGTCTTTCCTTCCACCGGTACGCCATTTACTTCCACTACCTCCTCCCTCACATTCGCATATAGCGGGTCATTGGCTTGGTCCTGCCTGAAATTCTCACGGGCGGTACCGATCTGACCTAATTCCAGGGGGCCTATTTCTACTCCGCCCCCTGGGTTGCCCCTACTTGGGCTAGGAACTGCCTCTGAGTCCTCACTGGCCTGAATTGTCTCCTGGCCTCCTGAACGAGTTCGCTTACCAACAAGGGAGGCTTTCTGGTTCTCTGCTAGAATCCGGGTGCCTCGCCTTTTATCTGCCCTCCTTTCCCGCCTAGACTTTCGGGGTTTCCCGGGGGATGAGAATAGCTCTGGGGCAAATTCGGCAAAAATTGGGGTGAGGCTATCTGTAGATGCCTCCATTTCAGCCTGGGGGTTGCTACCCTCCCTTGGCTCTACTGGGGGGAGTAATTTCTCAAACCCAGAGAAGTCCCTACTAATTAAGACTGGGTAGGGGACCCTAGGGACTACCCCTACAGTTACCCTGGTAGTGTTCCCCTGGATCTCAATCTGTACTGGGATTGTGGGGTAGAAATTTACGGTGCCATGAACACACGTTACCCCTGTGGTTTTGGCCTGGGTTAGTTGGTCTTGCCCCACCAACTTCCCCAAGACCAGCATGACAGCACTCCCGGAATCTACTAATGCTGTGGTCACAATACCATTCTTTTTTACTGACCTTGTATACCCATGTGGGGTCATTGCGACCCCTACCAGGCCAATTAGGCCACATTGTTCCCCAGGATCCCCCAGATTGCACTGCATAGGCTCTTCCCTGTTGGGGCATTGGGCTGCTATATGCCCCAATTCCCCACACTTGTAACACCGACCCCTTATCCCGGTTGCCGCCCTCTGCCTGGGGCTATTTGGTTGGCCCCCCCAGCCCTCTCTTCCCAAACCCCCAGGTCCCTTCTTGGACTCAGGCCATTCCTCAATGTCTTTCCTCCCAGTTCTAGTTCTCCTGTAGTTCTCGGCGGTCCGTGACCCTGGCTTCCTGGATTGCCGTGTTTCACCTGGGGTCTGGAAAAGTTCATGGGCTGCTAGCTGTCTTTCCACGAGGGAGACCAACTCATCATAGGTGGAGGGGTCATTCTGGCCAACCCAAGCCCGGAGGCCTGGTGGTAGCCCCCTCATATACCGGTCCAGTACCAGAAGCTCCATCATCTTCTCAGACCTGAGGGCCTCAGGGCGCAGCCATTTCCGGGTCAGGTGGATCAGGTCAAACAATTTCGATCTGGGTGTCTTGTCCTCTGTATACTGCCACTCATGGAACCTCTGGGCTCGCAATGCCCTAGTTACTCCGGATCTGGCCAGGATCTCTGCCTTCAGCTGGGGGTAATCTGCTGCAGTCTCTGCGGCCATATCGTAGTATACCTTCTGGGCCTCCCCACACAGGAACAGGGCAAGGATACCAGACCACTGGTCTCGGGGCCAGGCCTCCCACAGGGATGCTCTCTCAAAAGCCAGGAGGTATGCTTCTACATCATCCTCCAGTGTCATTTTCTGTAGGCAGTGGCTGGCCCGTATAGTCCGGGTCCCATCGCAGTTCTGGCTTCGCTCCATAAGGGCCTTCATCTGGTTCACCAGCTCCTGCAGCAGGGCTCGGTCCTGGGCAGCCTGACTCATCAACAGACGATTAGTCTCTTGCTGTACCCTAGTCGCCTCCTGTTGGGCGGTTGCTTGGACCCGGGTAGCCTCCTGCTGGGCCGCGGTGGCTTGTATTAGGACCTTGATCATGGCGTCCATCTTAAGGACTGGATTGTTTTGGCTAACCCTGGTTTAAGTCCCCAGCGCGGAGATCCCACCCCTGACACTACGTGTGGCAAATTGCTGGCACTACTATGATGGGTCCCGCACTTTCTCTTCTTGTGGGGGGGTTTCAGGGTGCCATTTCTTGCCCCTGAACTGGGGTAACAGCTATCCCATTAGTATCCCAGGGAAGGGGAGTGGAGAGGGAGGGACCCAGGCCCGCCCTCTACTTCGGTCCCAGCCCAGGGGCCCTAGGATAGCAGGTGAACCACTTGTACCAGTGATTCTTTCCCCTGGGCTATTTCCCTCTCCTGACCTTCAGCTTGTGAGGCTTCCTGCCTTCCCTCTGCACAAGCCAGATGTCCCTTTACCTAGGATCTTGGTCTTCTTAGCCCGCCGCAGCACTTCTCAAAACTCTCCTCTGCTTTCCTCCGAACTGCTCTCTGCTCCACCACCAAATCACTCTCCTTCAACGCCTCCAAACTGCTCTCTGCTCCAGCTCCTCACCACTCTGCTCCAGCTCCTCCTCTGGCTGATTGAAGCAGGGGGATTTTATCAGGTGACTGGCTTCAGGTGCTCTAATTGGTTTCAGGTGCTTTTAATTAATCTACAGGGAATAAGGCTTCTCCTCATCCTAGATCACTCTCCTGCTGCCTTCTGGCCATGCTGTATCACAATACATATAGTATTTTAACAAAATTCTGTATAATCACTATAAATTACATAGCAATTTATATAGTTTACATTTCTTCCCCTGAAGAATTTATAATCTAAGTTAAAGCAGAGAAAAACAAGCCAATGGGCAACACTTTATGAAGGGAGGGTACAGAGATAATTGCTGATGTGAAGAAGGCAAGAAGCGTTGTTTGAAGACATAGGGTTTACGGAAGGATCTGAGAAGCAGAGAGAGATGTTCCATATAGATATACATAGGGTTTCTACACGGCTGCAGTATGATATGTGTCTGTAGAATAATTATATGACAGTGACGGAAGCAGTAATTCATAGCTACTTGCAGCTTTAACACTAGCAGAGCCCATTGTTATCTGCAAAGCTCCAAAAGCGCCGTGTGTATTGTTTGTTACTCTGACTGCTCATGAATTTGTGGCTCTGGAATTCGTCATGGAATTCAGCATGTTTCTGAAAAGTTCACTTTCATGGCCTATGGACATACTGTCTGTTGTAAAGCATGATGAAATGCTGCCAAAACTACTCCTGGGGGAATTCTGCATCACTGCGCGTGCACAGAATTCATGGCCCCAGCAGATTTCTTTGCTTCCCCGCAGAAGAATGACTTCTGATGGGGAAACAAAGGGAAGCTGCAAGAGAGGTCACGTGCCCTTCCCCGGCAGTGCAGACAGATCAGTTTGGGCACCCAGAGCAGCCGGTAGAGACATAAATCACCATCGGGATGGGAGGGCTGGGCAGTCAAATATGTGTGTGAGAGAGAGACACTCTGTCCCTCTCACTCACTACTGCAGCCCTCACTTGCTCTTCAGTTGCCTATGATGTAACACTGAGCATATGGCTGCATATATTTGTTGACTGATAACTACAAGTAAAGGGTCAATACTAGCTACATTACTATTAGACAGAGGGTGGTTGGGAATTTCCTCCAGTGCTCCCCACTCCCATTCTTCATCCATTGTAATGTATTTTAAACAAATTACCAAAATAATTGAAACCAGCGTGATTATACTGCGTTATTTTAACAAAATATGCAGAATTTTGCAGAATATTAAAATATTGTGCACAGAATTTTTAATGTTTTGGTGCAGAATTCTCCAAGGAGTACAAAACCAAAAAGCCACAGGAATCTGCAGCTCAAGACTGCATGTTGTCGGACAGGGAAAAGAGAAAAATAAATGAATCAAATAAGTAAAACAACAGTCTCCCCATGCAGGATGGAGCCAGACAATTCACATGACAGAAATCAGATTATTTATTCAATGCCCATTTTGATTGCCTGCTGGAGTTCAACACTCTTGTGAGTGATATTACCTGGACAATTACAGGCTACTATACCATTATACCTTTAGAGTAAAGCAACAAAGCAAGGAAAAGCCCTGAGCTAATTTGAATAAAATATAGAGAATTGCTTGTATTGTGAGCAGTATTCTGTGACAGAGTCCTAGTGCAGTGGAAAAATGCTAATTTAATCTCTTCAGTAATGTTGGTAAGCTTTTTAATGTTATTCAGAACCATTTTCTATTAGCATTTTCTCCCATTTGAATGCATTTTGCACATGATTTATCTCCCCCGCCTTCCATTAATCAGAGTGGTGTCGTAACCATTGAAAGAATATGAATGACTGCTGGTGGCATTGTGGCAACCAAGTGATGATGTCAGATAGTCTTGTAAAGAAACAAATTGGATTTTCCATTTGAAATGCTGGCATGATACTGCATGAAGCCACAATGGCATACAACTTCCCCCACCCTACTCCCCTCACCACCCTCTTATTCCCCCCTAATTTTGCATTAGACAGGATTTGTTTCTGAGCCCCATTTAGCCACCAAGAAAGAGGGGCCTTTGGACTATCTAGCAATATTTACCACTTATTTTATAGCTAGCTATAAAAAGCATGTAATGAATGCACGTGTATGTAATGTATGGCTGTAGAACCATGAACCAGTGCTCTCTACTGGATGGGAACAGAACTAATCAACTGCAACACCAGGGTCTCCTCCCACAACTGTTAACCACAGGATATGAGCTGGGCCTTGGATTTTACACCACTCCAAAGAAGGTATAAAATAATAGCAGATCAAAATGGATTTTTACATCCCCATTGCAGTTGCTTTGCATGAGTGTAAATCACTGCAGAAGCTGAAAGGCAATAGAGAATCAGACCCATTACGTTATGGCAAGGGTATAATACAGGAAAATAATATCACTTTCTAGTTCTGTCCCATTACCTCATTCATACCTGAATGTGGAATAATCTAAAAACGGGGGGCGGGGAGGGGTGTTTCTCTACTGGGAAGTGATTGCCTCCATTTCTATATATCTACAAGTATACTCTCATCTCAATGTAGGTTCAATTAAAACTTGCCACTATGTATCAAAATCATGGTAGTTGAAAGAATGAAAGTGCACAGGGGCACTATTGAAAAGTCATCATTGGACAACACTGATCACAAAATAGTATCAGAGCTACTGCAGTTATTTCCTGTTCTAAGGGCTTGTCTTCACTACTGGGTTAAGTTGACCTCAGTTATACTGTTCCAGCCATCTGAATAGTGTAGCTGGAGTTGACGTCGCTTAGGTTGACTTGCTGTGGTGTCTTCACAGCGCTGCATTGACAGTAGACGCTGTCCAGTTGACTTCCCTTACTCTTTTCGGAGAGCTGGAGTATCGGGGTTGACTGGAGAGCGCTCTGCCGTCGATTTAGCGGGTCTTCTCTAGACCCGCTAAATCGACCCCTGCTGCATCGACTGCAGCAGCGTCAATCTCCCCGTAGTAAAGACAAGCCCTAAATATGGAGAAAGATTGTGGCCCCTGAGATGCCACTAGATGTGATGAGCCTAATGCTGTCTTTGTAATGGCAGGCACTTAAGATCATACTACTCATAGGAGAAAGGAATATGTGAAGGAGCAGATCCTCCACGGAAGTCAGTGGAGCAATGACAATGTATGCCCGCTGAGGATCTGCACCGAAATCTTGTATTAATGCTGATATTTTTGTTTCCTGTCTAATAGCCAGATTATGCCAGGATCTTATGTGGGTTCATAAGATCGTATGTGTCTAACAATATGAGGAACCAGTATGACATAGCTGGCTTCCAAATAAACAGGTTTACTAACTATGTATACAACTATGTATGGCCTAGCTATATGTATATACAGTTGCTCCATTAGGATCTGGTGGCTTCTACAATCAAAGACAGGGAGGCTCACTAGAGGACCCTCATGCTATTTAAAGGGATACTGCCCAGTCCCTATACTCTGCAATGAGGAAGGCAAAAGATGTCACCTTCTCACTTGTATAACCAGCACAAGGGTCAGGCACTATTGCTGTCCCATTTTCCTCAGGGTTTGCAGTGCCCAAAAGGGGATGTGAGGTAGCTGGATCAATCCTCTCCTGTAGCAGATTGCAGAGTAGGACTGCCCCAATAGGGAGGGGGCGATAACTTATACACCGTGGAGGGATGTTGTAGCTGGTGTGCTCCCTCACGAACACTGGGACAGAATTCTTCCCCAAACTCTCTCAGGGACATTGAGGGTCCACACTATTTCTGCCTAAATGGCACAACTGAGTCCTAATTTTCCATATTTATATATTAAAATATATGCATTCATCTTAATGAACTATGCAAGTCTATTAAGTAAAGAGAATTGAATAGACTTGAATAGAATTGCTTTGTTTAAATATGCGGTAGCTTTTGTTCACATATATGGCTCACCTTTTGCAAACACTTAATATCCTCTGGTGATTGCTCAACTGTGCTGTCGTAGCCTAGAGCCAAGAAACTTGTTGATGCCGTTGCAGCTTCTCTAGTTAGTACCATATGGGAAACTGAACTATACATTATTGTGCTTCAAACACAAACTTCAAACCCATTATTGTTGCAACTGCAACAATTCAAAGGTGGGAGAGTCACTGTCCATTTGATTTATGTAGGTGTCATTCACTGTCCTTTTTAATACGTATATTTAGCAAAAGTGGATCAATCTATTTCAGAACAATGAACTTCAGTACTTCCAAACATGTAGGTAGGTTGATTATTTTGGCCCGTTGTTGAATCAGCTGCTTATATTTAAGCTAGCTCCTTAGGAGTTTTAGTTTAATTAACTTAGATTAGTTAATATTTGTAAAGGACTTTGAAGATTAACTGCTAGATCTTCTTACTGTAAGTTAAGCAAAGGCATCCTTTCGTCTCATGAGTAGCTTTTATTGTGAAAGGTGTTTCTATAACTTTCTGGCATTGTCAGCAGTATTTTTTTTTTCTGCCTAGGCAATGGCACATCTGTGGCTTGGATTTTCAAAGGAGCCTAAGGGAGTTGGGCACCAGATTCCATTGACTTCTGTGTCTCTCATAAAAGCTGATGTCTCCCTTTAAGGGAAGTATCCCTATTCAGAAAAATACTTAAGCATACACTTAAAGTTAAGCACATAATGAAGTTATCTTCCTGAAGCAGGGCCTCAAATAGGAAGTGTTATGAACAGCAGTGAGAGCAGAGAAAAAATACAGAGCCCTAGAAAAATTATAAATAAGGGCAGAAAATATCAAAATGTTATACCAAATGGCCAAATGCAGGCTAATACATCTGGGGAAAAACAATCTGAAACGCTTGATCTTCAATGGGAAGGAGTAATACGCGACAAGATTTTAGTGCAATACGAGACAACAAATGAGATATGAGTTTGTAATGTGATACTGTAGTTATAAACAACCCAAATGTTACTTTGGGCTGCCCACACTGTGGCATCAAGTCAAGGATCAGGGAGGAGACTCCTTCCCTGGCATAGATCTGGGACAATCACAACCGGAATATTATACTAGGTGCCTTTTCAAACTCCTATAGAAGTTTTCTATAGCTCTCTCAGTAATGGTTCCTCTCAGGGAAAGAGTAGCTCATTTATTCAATTTTTTCAATTAAAATATTTTCTTTTTCAAGGCATTCTTTGCACAAACATAGACAACATAGACAATCTTGTTAAAGATTGTTCCGTCAGTGTCATCTTGTTCCGTCAGTGTCATCTGATATCCATTTAAAATACTGTATGAAAACACTGTATGAGTGTTCAGTGTAAAGTTTATCAATGAATGTGCCAAACTGATTATACTTCTCTATATTTTTACACACAGGATCTTTTAAATTTTGATAAACAAATACTCATACACACAATACAACTAACTATGAAGTATATACACAATAATTGTAATGCATGGGAAATGCAAATAATTTAGCACAACAAATACATAAATCTGAGAGTCTAAGGGTGCACTTTTTTCAGAAAATAATACAGGCTATATAATTGATATACTTTCCTTAGCAAAGGTCTTGTATCTGATACAATCTAAGAATAAAGGGAAAATGTTGCTTAATAATTTCTGTTAATCAGTTTAAATAACCAACAAATTTATGGATGTGTATGCTGATTTGAGCAGGCCATTGATTGTAGTAGCTACACCTAACAGACAGGATTTAAATCTGTTTAACAGCAGGTTCTCCATCCCATCTAACTAGGTTCTTTGGTAACCTTGAAGAGACAATGTTTTCTTTTGATAAAATGTTTGAAAGCTGTGGATATGATTTATATGTACTTTGGCAATCAGTCAGTTTTATTGCTTGGCTGTCTTCCCAGTTGCTGGTTGCTTGTACAACTTAATTTTGTATGGAACAAGCAAATAAATGTTCTAGTTATATATAAGGAAGCCGCTGTTTTGATTGTCATGTTTTGAATTCTTAACAACAGCTTAAAGTATTACAGTTATCAGCATATTGTGGCAAGTCTTATGAATTAATTTCAATAATGAATGCCAGGAAAATGCTACTAAAACCTACAGTACAGCTCTGACATATTTTCATAGCTGTGGTTGATTTAACAATATTTCTTGTAGCTTCCATGTAATGATGATTACTGTTTGAGAAACTAGGGAATATAGTGCACAACTTAGTTCCTGCTTAATTTTATAATCTTTCAGAATTCCTTTAAAGAGAGACAAAATCTTACCATATTTAGAATCCTACAGCAGTCCTTAGAGCACTTCCTTAGTTTTAGGCGTTCAGAGACAAATACTTGCTCCTGCCACCTCTGCAGAAGCAAAAGGATCCTGTTGCAGCAGAACCAGTATATTTCTGCTGTGCAAAAAGTGGGGTCAGACTTAGAAAGCCCATGCACCGCCTGTGCATTCCCAGTGCACCACAGAGCTCAGCATTGATTGCAGGGACTACTTGAGTGTAGCTCAGCAAAGGGAACTTGGATGCACACTTTGTATGCCTGCAAACACATGCACCTAAACCAGTGAGCAGTAAAAGCATCAATAAATTATTTCTACTGCTATACTAATAACAAGAGCAGATCCAGGCATATTATACCAATTTTATATCTAGGTTGCTACATCCAGTCTTTCCAGTAATGGAGATATATTGCAGCTTTCCCATGCTGCTTCCACTGCGGCTAAGGCAGATTTCTAAATCCCATTCTAACCCCCCCACCCTCCACCTCCCCTTTTCAGTTGCTTATATCTTTCTCAAACAAATTGCTTGAGCTTTGCAGCTGAAATTTGCATGCTTGATCTCATCCCAAAGTAAATTATTCTGAAAAGTTCAAGCAAATGGCTATGCATCCATTTATGAGTTACACCAGACATTGGCAACCTTTGGCACGCGGCTCGCCAGGGTAAGCCCCCTGGCGGGCGGGCTGGTTTGTTTACTTGCTGCGTCCGCTGGTTCGGCTGATTGCGTCTCCCACTGGCCATGGTTCGCCGTCCCCGGCCAATGGGGGCTGCAGGAAGTGGTGGCCAGCACATCCCCCAGCCCGCACCACTTCCCGCAGCCCCCATTGGCCTGGGACGGCGAACCGCAGCCAGTGGGAGCCGTGATCGGCCGAACCGGCAGACACGGCAAGTAAACAAACCGGCCCGGCCCGCCAGGGGGCTTACCCTGGCGAGCTGCGTGCCGAAGGTTGCTGATGCCTGAGTTACACAATTTGGAGGAAGGGGGGAATTTACTCTCCCAAGTTGTTTAAATTGAAATGTTTGTGTTCACGGGGCTCAGAATGACTCTAGGCAGCAACTTCCCGTTTGGCCATTTTAATAGTCCTTATTGCAGAAGGAAAAAAAAGAAGATTAATATGTGACTTGATTACAGTGTACAAGTAATTTCAGGGGAGAAAATATTAGGTACCAAAGGGCTCTTTAATCTAGCAGAGAACAGCATCGCAAGAGCAATGGCTAGAAGTTAAAGACAGACAAATTCAAATTAGAAATAAGGTACAAATTTTTACCAGTGCAGAGGATTAACCATTCACCAAACTACCAGGGGAAATGGCACCGATGGAGATGAAATCAAGACTGGATCCCTTTCTGAACGATGTTTTGTCAAACACCAGTTATTGCATTCAACACTGGAGTTATAGGATGGAATTCTGTGGCCTGTTTTTATACTGGAGGTCAGACTAGATGATCTAGTCGTAAAGCTTTGAAATATCTGATTGTGAAGGGGCATGCCCTCACTCTGGTGGAGAGAAGACTAGCAAACTCTTCTGGGCCTGTTCAGCACTAACAAGGTGCACCCAGAAGGCTTGGGATGCCTGAAGGCAAGGGACCTTAAAAAGGGAAAACCTATCACAGGAAGAGGTGGTGAACAGGAGAAAGGCTGCTCCACCTCAGAGACTGCTGACATCAGAGACAGGTCAGCCAGAGGGAGACAGTTGTGAACCTTGCTGACCCTGAAGCTGCACAGACCAGCTGCAAACAGCATGCCCCAAGAGGAAGTCTGGAGATAGACCCTAATAAAAGACTGTAGATCCGCTGATAGGCCAAACCCAAAGAGCTGAATCCAGAAAGATTGCCGAAGGGCCAGGTTACCTTTGCCTTTCTTTGCTTTCACTTGGATTCCCCTCTCCCATAAGGGAAAGAGAGAGAAAAGGACTTTTCTTTTGTCTGTTTGATTTGCTCAGAGAACCCCCTCATCTGATAGGAACTGGGGAGGAAGGACATTATAAGTGACTTGAAGGGGCAGTATAGAAGGGACTCGGGGGAAGCCCTCTCCCCCACAATGATTATGATTGCGGACCATTTGATAGGATGAGGGCCATGTGCATACCTAGAGAACTAGATGGATGGGCACTGTGATGCTGGCGGGTCAGGTACAGCTCATGCCAAGGCCCGTAGGCCTCAGTGAACACTGACCAATGCATAGCTGGAAACCAGTCTGGCTCACCTGTGTACTAGTATTGTTAAAATAAGTATTAGATTTATAGAGATGTGTTTAGTGTTTGGACTTTATAAAATGGTTGTGAGTTGCTGCATGCATTAATCTCACTTATAATATCTGTATCCGGTGTTATAAGGTAATATTTATCTCTGTAACTATAAAAGTGTTTGACATGAAACTGGAAACCCCCATGACCAAGAGAAATATTGCCCTCTCCAAATTCCAAACAGCATAGTGATCACAATTTCTTCTTGACAGGGATTTTTACTCCCTCCCCCACAGACTTCAAGATGTGATGGGATGAGCATTTGTGCACATCCCCTCCTCGTAGGTGTGGAAAACAACCAACAAAGTATTTTGTCCACTGATGTTCCACATGTTTTGTCTGGTGTTTGTAGGCTTTTTTTCTTTAGGCACGAGATGACACCTCTTGTGGTAAACTAGTATTTCACGTTCGGTAATGCTTCGCTTGTTTACTTGAATGGGATCAGTTAGGCTAAGGCTGAGCATTTTTGAAAATTTCACCAACGTGTTAAAGTGATTAGGGGAATAGCGAAGGAATAATCCAATACTAAACAGTTATGCATTGACCTTTCTAAGGCGATGTCTACACTGACAATTGAACGACAAAACTTTTGTCTTTCAGAGGTGTTAACCCCCATTTCACCCCCGAAAGACAATGCAAATGCCGCTTATTGCGGGTGGAAGTTTTTTGTCGGCAGGAGAGCCTACAAACAGCGGCTACACTGCACGACTTTTAGCGGCATGGCTATAGCGACACAGCATGTCACTAGAAGCTGTGTAATGTAGACCCAGTCTAACTAATAATGATGTGATTAATCCAGTTTTTCAGCAGGCCATAAGGATGAAGGAAAACATTTAGCTAGCTACTTTTATTATTCAGACTTTTGATAATAAACTTCTAGTGTAATGCACTCAGGCCATTACACACAACACTTACAGCTAATGTATAATTATCTCTAATTTTCAAATAACTCATGCTTCTTTCCTCTATGCATTTCATTAAAGTGCTTTCAAACATAATGGAATTTCATTAAGGAAAAAACAAATGTATAGCAACCTATTTATGAGTTTAAACATGTCACATATTCTTCATTAAAGTCAATGAGACTTTTATCAGAGTAAAGACCCTCCCAGGAGATTCACATTCCAATATCATATCCTGAAAAAAAGTCAGAATTGGGCCCATTAGCTGTAAGAAAATGTTGCTTCAGAAGAAAACAGCCCAGATAATCAGCAGAATACGGTGGAGGTTGATGATGTGGCTACTCCTTTTCACACTGTATCTGAAAGACCCAGTGAAAAGAACATGCAACAAGATGTTCAGATTTATAGATGACATGAAACTACAGGGCAGACCGGTGCCAAAGGTGAGGCTGGCAAATAGCTTGTGCAAATTTAGGCTCCAATCATGTAAAGACTAGTCAGAACTATACATGGTGCATAAAGTAAAACGTGTAAGTCTCTGCAGGATGCCCGGTGTGGAAAAGTCTGTTAGAGATACAGGGTTGAAAAATGGACAAGAGGATTTTGCCTTAAATGATCAGACACTGCAACCTATGACATGATAGTGGAGAGAAACTTACAATCATCAACTCGCTCTCTGACCATCACAGAGAGCCAATAGAATGGTGGTATGTGGAAATGAGAAGAACGAAAGACAAATCAGAAGAGATCATAAAGGATCAGTGTAGAGCAGCGGCGTATTATCACCTAGGCTGACAAGGCCTAGGCCTAGGGCGGCAAATTTCCAGGGGGGGGGGGCAAATTTATAATAACAGCATTTTTGTAATCATGGCATCAGTGACGCCGCGATTCTACCAATCATAGCGTGTATTGAAACCACCAATGATGGCGTGATGCCATTTAATAAACATACTCGCGAGAATCTTAAATGTTAACAGTATGACTGGAAGGAGGAAATTAAGCGATTCTCAGTTTTAAAAAAATGCTATACAAAAGAAAGAAAAGGAAAATGAAATGATAGCAAAAATGTGCAAAATAGATTCCTTTGTTGTATCAGTTAGTGCCAACAGTGAGACAGAAAAAATAGTTGAAAGTAGTAGTGAAGTAAAAAGTGAAAATATTGGTGTTGATATTGAAAATATTGATGTGATTAAAGTACATATTGAAACTAATGAAGATATTCCAGCTGCGGTTAGTGTTGAAGAAAATGCTCCAAATACTGGCATATCAGAGACTACTGGGAATCATTTTAGTTCAAACGAATTTGTAAAAAAACTAAAGCAAGTTCATATGGGACCGGGGGCGGCAATTATTTCAGGGCCTAGGGGCGGCAAAATCATTACTCCGCCACTGGTGTAGAGTTAGTGATGCGACAAACTCAACTGGAGGACGGTGTGTGATTATGGCAAGACAGGAAGTACAGGGAATATTTTATTCAAAATATAGGATATGTTTTTAGAGGGCTGAGAACACTGTCTGCTCTTGACTAATAATAGGTAATAATAATAATTACACATATTTAGTATTAAGACACCAAGGATAATAGCAAATCTCTGTGTTTATAGCTGAAGATAGCTTTGGAAAACTAGGCTTGTATTCAATTTGAAGAGAAGCTTTTTCCTGGCCGCTACACAATCCCAGGATATTGTCTAGGCGTGCCTTCTGTTGTCCCAGCCAAACCAGGACAGTTATATGAACGCAGTGAGCCATTTATAAACTTAGTGTATTCTCTGGTACACTTTGGTTTCATTGGTTAGATCAGTGTTTCCCAAACTTGGGACGCCGCTTGTCCAGGGAAAGCCCCTGGCACGCCCAGCTGGTTTATTTACCTGCCGCGTCCGCAGGTTCGGCCGATTGCGGCTCTCACTGGCCGTGGTTCACTGTGCCTGGCCAATGGGGGCTGCGGGACGCGGCGCAGGCCGAGGGACGTACTGGCCACCCTTCCCGCAGCCCCCCCATTGGCCGGGCTCAGTGAACCACGGCCAGTGGGAGCTGCGATCAGCCGAACCTGCGGACGCGGCAGGTAAATAAACCGGCCGGGCGCACCAGGGGCTTTCCCTGGACAAGCAGTGTCCCAAGTTTGGGAAACACTGGGTTAGAATACAGGTGACAAATAAAGGATTGTAGCTTTTATAGAGTAGGTGCTGTGAGTTTTTAAGTATGTAAATATTAAACCCTATGTTCATAAACATTTACAGAGAGATTGGCCTGGTGCTGCAAGGTAGCCCAAAGTCAGAGTAGTAGTAGTAGTATTTCATTTGTATTGCAGTAGCGCCTAGCAGCCTCAGTCAAGGACCAGGACCCCATTGTGCTGGGGAGGTACAAACAGAACAAAAAGACAGTCCGTCATGAGTTCTAATGGTGTTTCCTGGCGTCAGAGGCATTTTTGAGAAAACTTGTTTGGAACTTTGCTGTGTATTTTAGCTGCCCTCTACTCATCCTGCTGCTTAGTTTCTGTTACCTCTGCTGCTGGTGTGTTTTTCACTATGACTATATTACTTGTTTCATTCTTGTCATGTTTCAGTCATTCTTCTCTGTTTGAGATGTTCAGTGACATCTGTCTGCAGATTTTCTCCTCCCTATATCACATTCCTATCTTCCAGCAAAGACCCAGGAGGAGTCAGGGGCAATGTGCTAGAATGTCTCCATGATTTATAGCGGTAACTCCCCTCTATGCCTCATGCGTGAGGAAAAGGGCAGTTTTGATAGTGAACTTTTTCAAGGCTGTCTTAGTGGATTTTTCTGTTCCCCATGTTGATATGATGAGACTTTAAAGAATTGTAATGGTGGATTTTCCAGTTTGGTTCAGACAGTGCTTTGGTATTAACATTTTATCATATAGACTCCAGTTCCCTCTAGTGCAATCAATTCAGCAGAGGTATGGTTTGCTAATAAGAAACTGCAGAATGTTAGTTCTGGAGATGATCTTTCCCCACTTGGCTGACATGAGAGCCATAAAAAGTCCTCTTAGAAACTTTAATTTAAAATAACTAATTGCATAGGTGGTGTTTGTGCATAGTCCTGTACACTAAATTATATATGCTAAAATTTCCAGTATATTTGCACTACTTTCCATGCATACGGGGCACACACAAACTTTGAGTAACCTTTTATTATTATTATTATTAATAATCCTGTTTAGTACAGTACTGCCTAGAGACCAACCAAGACTGGGGACCCATTGTGCTAGGCACTGTCCAACAGAGTAGTAGATGGAGGTTCCTGCCTCCAACGAATTAAAATAGAAAAGAAGCAATCTGTCACTATCTCAAAGTATGACATCTATTAAACGTATTCACCTGATTTCTAATACTGACCTAGTAGTGTGATTGACTCCTATAAGAGTACTTTAGTCATTTGTTGCAGATTGTTTCCAGTACAATGTTTATTATAGGTGTAGCATATAGCTACAGCTATATGTACAGTTGCACAACCTACTTCCATTCTAAGGGACTATTTTCATTTGTTTATGATATTTTTGCATTCTTTAATCTTTCTGGCGGAAATTTGGCAAGTTGGTTTTCAGTTTGGGAGTCGGCGGAGCTCAGAAATCTTCAGTTCATAGCATAAGTGAGATTATGTATGTAAGGAAGTAAAGTTGTAAGGAGACCTGCCTTTTTCCATAGGACATGGAAATGTGTTCCTGGAATAAGGCTAGAGCGCTTCTGCCTTTGATTCTGTATTACTCCTGGGAGAATTCTGTACCAAAAAATTAAAAATTCTGTGCACAATGTTGTAAAATTCTGCATATTTTGTTTGTCAAAATAACACAATATAATTATGCCAGTTTCAATTATTTTGGTAATTTTATTTCAAAATACCTGTCAGCAAGTATGTCTGTAACAGTACAGACAACAAAAAAGATTCAGGAAATGTTTTTTTGACAAATAAATTACCTACTAGGCAAATCAATACAGAACTTTGAGTAATAATTCATTTAAACTACAATACAGAAACGTATTTCCCGCACCCCTGGGAAGCAGTGCAAAGGCTTGGGGGGAGTCAGGAGTAAGGGAGGAGCTGAGGGAAAAAGAAGTAATTGCTGGGAAGAAGACCTGAGGGAACCTACAGGATTGTTGGGTGTGGGTGGGAGAAATATGGAACAGGAATTTTGGCTGGGGGGAGGGATTGTTAGGTAGTTGGGAGCCTGCCACATGCAGACCCTGGCTGACCCTTAGCCTCTCTCAGGCACATCTGCCCCTATACCAATGTGTCTTGGCACCCCACTCAGCCACTCCCACCCCCTTCCCTTCTGTATATACATTATGTCTCAATATTTTATTAAATAATATGTACTTTTTTCTGTAGACTTCCAGCCTCATTCAGGTCACACACTGGAGGAAAAATAAAGCAGGGTTGTGTGATACAGAGAGTCTCAAACTGAAGTCTATGGATCACTCACTCCTGGTCCATGAGGGGCTGGCTGAGTCATTAATTCATAGATTCCAAGGGCAGATGGGATCATCTAGTATGACTACCTGACTAACACAGGCCATAGAATTTCCCTCAAATTATTCCGGGAGCATATATTTTAGCAAAACATCCAGTCTTGATTTAAAATAGTCAGTGATGGAGAATCCATCACGACCCATGGTAAATTATTCCAATGGTTAATTACTCTCACCATTAAACATCTATGCCTTATTTCCAGTCTGAATTCAACTAGCTTCAACTTCCAGCCATTGGATCATCTTATACCCTTTTCTGCAACACTGAAGAGACAATTATTAAATATTTGTGTCCCATGTAGGTAATTCTAGACTGTAATCAAGTCACCCCTTAACCTTCTCTTGGTTAGGCTAAATAGACTGAGCTATTTGAGTTTATCACTAAAGCATGTTTTCTAATCCTTTAATCATTCTTGTGGCTTTTTTCTGAACCCTCTCCAATATATGAATGTCCTTCTTGAACTGTGGGCAATAGAACTAGACATAGTATTCAAGCAGTGGTCACACCGGTGCCAAATACAGAGGTAAAATAACCTCTTTGCTCCTATTCAAGAGTCTCCTGTTTATGCATCCCAGGATCACATTAGCTCTTTTGGCCACAGCATCACACTGGGAGCTCATGTTCCTTCTGGCCTTAAAATCTTAGACTCTCTGAAGGTGGCGTTGGCAATATTAACCTAATTATTTTGTGACTTCTGAGTACAGTATTTTACTTTGCAGTCTCTAATGTTCTTTTCATGTAGTATTTTTTTTTTGTATGGAATTATAACTGTTATTTGAACTATTCTATGGTACTTAGCACAGTGAGCCAGGAACGACTTTTACACTGCGTTTAACCTATTTTTTTGTTAGGCAACAGCCTGTTTAACTTATTATTTGGTAGTCTTCAGCCACTTTAAAAATGCATTTTATCAGAATTTAAAAGTGTCTATTACAGTATTGTCTGGCTGCTCAAGACACTTAACATTCTTCTCACCAAAGCTAGTGCATCATCATTTAATTCTGTGCACTGTTTTGAATCTGATATTCCTACTGTTTTTTATCATTATAGGCTTTATAGTATTTGTCTTTGTCAGCTCATCTCTTCTTGTGCATGTTAGTATAATATGTGGACACTGAAAAATGCAGGGTTGTGTACAGCTAACTCAAAGATGAAACATTTGTTGTCATTTAGCCACTTCACTTATCTTTCAAATACCAGCTCATCCTCTTGCTTGATAGAAGTTCCATTAAACCATAACCGCACAGTAAGAGTCTAAGGGGTTCTGTATATATAAAGCACTTTTCTTCTGCTCGTTTTCTAATCATGTCATATTTTTACCATATTAGAAATGTTGCAAGATAGTCTCTTCTGACTCAGCTGGATACTGAAGTGAGGGTTGTTAATGATCTCATGACTTTGCTAATCTGATCTGTTGCAGTGCTTTATAATACATGCTTTCCTTCCCAATGCTCTGGGATAGGTGATAGTGGTTTAGAACAGAGGCTCTCAACCTTTCCAGACTACTGTACCCTTTTCAGGAGTCTGATTTGTCTTGCACACCCCAAGTTTCACCTCTCTTAAAAACTAGTTGCTTGCAAAATTGGACATAAAAATACAGAAGTGTCACAGCACACTATTACTGAAAAATTGCTTACTTTCTTATTTTTACCATATGATTATAAAATAAATCAATTAAAATATAAATATTGTACTTACATTTCAGTGTATAGTATATAGAGCAGTATAAACAAGTCATTGTCTATATGACCTAGAACATTTTGTCTATTCTTCTTCTTGAGTTCCACTAAGGCTTCTTGAGTTTTAATTCTAGGCTAAAGTTTTATTTCACCACCACCTCCCCCCCAGCCTCTCAAGTGTCTTAAAGCTAATGAGCTTCTATGATGTGATTATGATTTTGCAAAGCTTGGCAGCTTTTGAGATGCTTGTGCATGAAAGATTATGCAAATTGATAACATTCATCATTTATTGGTGATAAAATTATTCCTAAAAATCTTTAGAGTCTAAATCCATCATTTGATAAAAATAAGTTTCTTCATCTAAAATTGCTACAATATGTAGAACATTCAAATGATTCTTGGGAGAAACAGAAGATATGCCTTAACATGTGTAATTGGAGACATTCATAAATCTTTCTTTATTTCAGTGGGAAGTTTTGTGTTATCCTCCATGATAACATCATAGTTTCCCTTTCCTTTTAGTAATTGAAATTGGAGTATTGTGCATGCAGAGGCATTGTCCCTAATTCCATGTATTAGTTTATTTGTTCCAGAAATTCAGAAGTGAGCAGTGTTTTCCTTGCAATTTGCACCTCCTGCCACTAAGAGGAAGTGTTCTGCATTGTTGCCATGCATTGTACTTTCATTTTGATCAGTTTCAATTTTTTTCAGTTATAACTTAGAGTTCTCTTGAAAACTCACAAACCACTTACTGGCTGAGGTGGGCAATTGTTACTTTAAAAAGGATAATCAAATTGTCAGCTATGTCTAGTCTGTAGTTTTCAAAGTCTGGTAACTGTGGTTGGCCTCTTACTGTTACACACACAACTTCATATTAAGTGGGAAGTAGGGAGCACATTTTTTATTTAACGTCTTGCATCCCTAAATGCTCTTCTAATGAACCTAGAATTGCAAATAGGGAACAAGTTATGAGCATTTGTTCTCTCACTGGTTGACAGTTCTGCTAACAAGAGAGTAAGAAGGATCCAAAAGCAAAATCTGGCCCACAGTGATTCAATTCAAAGGGCATGACAAAAGATTTTTTTTTATTAAACCCCGGGATATCACCACTGCAGAGTTACCTCAGGCTCTTACTTGGATGTTACTCCTAACCTGCCTACCCATCCACACACAAAATCCTGTGTCCTGAGTTTGCTGATGCTTTAAACCTGGGCCAGCTGGCCCAGTGTTGGCGAAAGCTGGTAACCCACCCACTTTGTAATGACAATGCAGGCTAACTCACTCAAATATTGATAGTCTTCCAATTCCTTCCCACAATTCCACTCAGGTGCCCAGAAGGAGAGATAAGTTGTTTCATAATTCACTGGGAAAGAATCATAGAGCAATTGATCATGAGCACAAAGGATCATGAAATATGCCCCCAGAAGTCCTAGCGACACACATAGGGGAGGGCAGCACTAGTAAAGACACAATAACTTGAGTCATAGAATCATAGAATCTCAGGGTTGGAAGGGACCTTAGGAGGTCATCTAGTCCAACCCCCTGCTCAAAGCAGGACCAATTCCCAATTTTTGCCCCATATCCCCAAATAGCCCCCTCAAGGATTGAACTCACAACCCTGGGTTTAGCAGGCCAGTGCTCAAACCACTGAGCTATCCCTTCCGCCCTGTCATAGGCGCCGACTCCGTGGGTGCTCCGGGGCTGGAGCACCCATGGGGAAAAATTGGTGGGTGCTCAGCACCCACCGGCAGCTCCCCACCGGCCCCGCGCCTGTTACCGGAGCACTTACCTTTGCCCCGGACGCGGGCCGACGTTGCGGGGCCCCGCCCCCGACACCGTCGGCTCATATGACTTGAGTATGGCTTTTCAGTGTGTCTGCTCGCTCTCAGGTTAGGCCAATTCGGGTGCTCAGACCCAGGAGCCAGCCAGTGAAGGTATACCCCCAAGATACCATACTGTAACTGCAATATGTTTAACATATAGCTTCAAGCTGCCCCATGAAGGATGTTGGTTTGTGCTTTCCTTATTCTTTATTCAAGGACATTGGTTTGCTCTTTCTTTATTCAAGGGCTCACTTTAATTTTTAAAGCAAGTCCCTTTTCCTTCTTTGCTGACATTCTTATCTGAATGCTCACTTTTTCAGAAGCCCTCTGCATGCATGCTTACAGTTGAATAACATAAAATATAGGAGTGTGACCAAGTAAGCTGCATTTTCCAAAGGGAAGTGATCTTTGTAGAAAAGCGGGGGCGGGGGAGAGTTAAAGAACAACGGTCAGAAAAAGTTAATTCAGAGCTGAAGGGTGTAATCATTTGGAATGAACAAGCCAAATATTTAAAGTTTTGTTTTCTGATGAGAGATGTACAGTTCCTGAAAAGCATTGCCAAACCCTAATGAATTCTTTACTACCAGTAAAATGAAATGGTGCAGAAAACTGATGTGGCACACAAACAAAATAGTATTCCACATTGTCCAAACGTCTAAAACCTTACTCCATAGTTTGGGCTTCACATTTTTGTTTGTTTGCCAGAAGCAAGGGCCAGGAACAAGGAGGTTTGCTGTGAGGGGCGAAGAATGCAGTTGTTTCCAAAATGAGGAAACAAAGTATCTGTGAAAACAACAAGGAGTCCTTGTGGCACCTTAGGCTAGGTCTACACTACCCCCCCCTATCGAACTAAGGTACGCAACTTCAGCTACGTGAATAACGTAGCTGAAGTCGAAGTACCTTAGTTCGAATGAAAAAGCACTTACCCGGGATCCACACGCGGCGCGCAGGCTCCCCCGTCGACTCCGCCTACTCCGTTCGTCGAGCTGGAGTACCAGCGTCGACGACGGAGCACTTCCTGGTTCGATTTATCGCGTCTTGACAAGACGCGATAAATCGAACCCAGAACATCGATCGCGCGCCTCCGACGGGACGCGTAAGTATAGACATACCCTTAGAGACTAACGCATTTATTTGGGCATAAGCTTTTGTGGGCTAAAACCCACTTCATCACATGCATGGAGTAAAAAATACAGTAAGCAGTATATGTATGAAAAGATGGGAGTTGCCTTACCAAGTGGGGGGTCAGTGATAACAGGCCAATTCAATTAAGGTGGACTTCGCCTATTTTCAACAGTTGACCAGAAGGTGTGAGTATCAGCGGAGGGAAAATTACTTTTTGTAGTGACCCATCCACTCCCAATTTTTATTCAGGCCGAATTTGATGGTGTTCAGTTTGCAAATTAATTCCAGTTCTGCAGTTTCTCATTGAAGTCTGTTTTTGAAGTTTTTTTGTTGAAGAATTGCTACTTTTAAGTCTGTTGTTGAGTTTGTTGAGACTAGGCCACTTCCACCTTAATTGAATTGGCCTCATTAGCACTGACCCCATACTTCGTAAGGCAACTCCCATATTTTCATATATATACTGCTTACTGTATTTTTCACTCCATGCATCTGATGAAGTGGGAAGTGGGTTCTAGCCCATGAAAGCTTATGCCCAAATAAATTTGTTAGTCTCTAAGGTGCCACAAGGACTCCGTGTTTTTGCTGATACAGACTAATGCGGCTACCACTCTGAAAAGTATCTGTGATCACTTACCATCTCCTTCATTACACTCAGAACAGCTTAACAGGGAGTGGCTATTACTAAGATTGCAGTCATTCCAGTTCACCTCTCTCACTGGGGAGGTTACTTTGAAATGGATGTAAAGTCTGGGTACTGTTGAAAGTCAATCTTAAAATATACAGGGTGAAGGTCTTTTATGAAGCACAATACTGTGTCTGTTCAGTTACAATTACAATGTGCTCACTGTAAAGTGCTGAAACTGTTAGGATATATGTTATTACACCAATATTTAACCAGTTGTTTAGAGGTCAGTACCTCCGACTCATAGCTGTAAGCTATTCATATTAAAGACAACATATCACAACTACTGAAATCGAAGGACCTGTCCTGTTACGTATTTAAACCTTAGGTTAAGGTTAAAAGCCTGGCCATTTAAGTCAATTGGAGTTTTGCCACTGACTGCAGTAAAGCCAGGATTTCACCCCCAGTCTGCAGTTTAATGGACTAAAATACAGTATATTACAAGGTGAAGGATTAATTGGGCTAGACCCCTGTTAACTCTAGAGGCTTGATTCAAAGGTGAGAGACAGTAGGTCCACCAAAGGGATGGCCAAGTCAAATAGTAAAATGTGTGATATTGATGATGGTGCTATCTGGCAAGCTGAATATCATCTGAATAAAATCAATATGTTCATTCTCAGGGGGGCAACAGTAGATCCTAGACTGATTGTTGATCCAGTACTGCTATCTCATTGGCCAAGAAGAGCTAGAGGAGTGCAGACCAGTTTCTCCACTGGTGTCATGAACTACGGTGCACCCTCTCTGTTGCCACACAAGATACTCACTGGCAAAGGGGAGTGCAACCCTCACCAGTTACTCCCCACCCCAAGAGAGTGAGAAGGAGAGAGAAGGAGAGTAGCCCAATTTGTCTACCATCCTGCCTCAATCCCTGTACCTTAGAAAGGATAAAAACCTCCCAAAGAGTGGATGTCTCTCTAAAAGATGTGATGGAGCTGAACCAGAAATCATAGGTTCAATACGGGAATTACTAGTTAAAGTTCTGTGCTGTGTTATGAAGCAGGTCAGACTAGATCGGTGGTTCTCAACTGTGGTCCACCGCTTCTTCAGGGAAAGCCCCTGGCGCGCCGGGCTGGTTTGTTGACCTGCCGTGTTCGCAGGTTCAGCCGGTTGCAGCTCCCACTGGCTGTGGTTCACTGCTCCAGGCCAATGGGGCTGCAGGACGCAGCGCGGTGCAGGGGATGTGCTGTCCGCCGTTCCCGCAGCCCCCATTGGCCTGGGGCGGCGAACTGCAGCCAGTGGGAGCTGCGACCGGCTGAACCTGTGGACGCGGCAGGTCAACAAACCCGCCCAGTGCGCCAGGGGCTTTCCCTGAAGAAGCGGTGGACCACAGTTGAGAACCACCGTACTAGATGATTGTAATGGTCTCTTAGTGCATTAAAAGTTTATACATTTATGAAGCACCCACCCAGGACAAGACACCTCCCTTACTAGGAGCCATGTTCTAGAAATAGTATGGCCCAGTGGCATCTATCCCTTCTCTCAGCTTCAGGGTCTGTAACTTGGTCCTCCTTTTCCTGGATTTTTAGAAGGTTTTTTGATGATGTCTGGTAGGCAGATAACAATCCCCCTCAGTCTAGTTGAAGATCTTTGAGAGGAGTGTAGCCTGCACCCCAATTATCCGGCGGTGTGGGACCAAGAAACACTGCCTACCAGTCCTGCAGATAATGGCCCTTTAATTCTTGTCAGTGGGATGTGGTATCGTGCCACTGTCTCCAGAGTATTGAAAGGGTTCTTTCAGCAGGTACTGGAGGAATATTTCTTGGTCTTGTGGTAGAAAATTAGAGTGAGGAAGTGGATCAAGCCACGCATCCCCTCCTACAGAAGTCTACTTTTCTGTTCTTTTTCTTTCTTTCTGTGTGGGGGTGTAGGGTGTGTGTGTGTGTGTGTGTGTGTGTGTGTAAGGTGATTAGCTGAGACTTAGCTTCCCACATTGAAGACTTTGGAGGTTGAAAGTAGAAGAACATCTGGTCATCTCCTTCCACTCAGAACACAGCCCTAGGTTTGCGGTATGTGTGAACTAGGTGCATGATGGAGGAGGGAATCCAGTAGGAGAGGTTTGTTGCCGAGAGGCCGATACTTGGATTCAGTGGGTACTTGGGTCCAGATATCACTCATATATCAGGAACCCCAAACAAATTCCATTTGAATATTAGCTCCTTTGCATACTGTTACCCAGCAGTGTATAAGAGCAATCAAAGAAGATTATGAAATTATAGAGAAAATAATTATTTGTATTAGTCTTTCCCACAGAAGATTATAGTGAAATCCCTACCTCAGGATTCACTACTTACAATAAGGTAGCTCTGCTATTGTTGGAGATTGAATTGTCAACACATGGGGGTTTGGAATAAGTAGAGAAATTAGACTGCAATAAATCACAAAGAGTAGATGGCAGGCATCCAAGCATTCTGGAAGATCCAAGCGATGAAGCTGCTGAGCTGCTAACAAAAATATGTAATTCATCATTAAACTGGAAGCTTTCCAGTGTCTTCTACCTGTCTTTTAAAAATGTGCTAATGTTGATCCTGGGAAGTATTATAATCCAGTGAGATTAACTAATACCAGAAATAGTAGCTGAGAAAATCATAAAGGGATGGATTATTACTTTACAATCCAGTGCAAGGAAGGAGCAGCATGCAAATGCACTGCACATACGCAAAGCAGGGATTGAATTGTCACGGAGCCACAATTCAGTCGCTGCTTCTCCACGTTGCTCCATGGGATAGCAAGCTGCACAAGCCCTTTCTGGGCATAGTTTATTTTCCTCTCCACATCAGGTCAGCTGTGCTTCCTTGCTTAGCTGTGTGAGAGGGGAAGTAGTAGCCCATCAGCAGCTGTTCTCCCCACCACATCCCGCACAAGGTCTGGTGATGCTGTAGACCCCACAGGAAAGGAGCCTGCTTAGGCCCTCTCAGTCAACTCCATGGGTACACGGCAGGGCTCACTATAGAGTCCTAAACATAGAATGATGAAGCATCTACAGTAGGTAAGAACAAATTCTGAACCCAAATTCTGCAGCACACTGAACCCAAATTCTGCAGGAGAGCCTTGATCTTGCAGTTCTGCTGGTACAGAGCTCTGCAGCAACTGAAATGCCCCCCAAAACATTCACATAAAAGCGTTTTCCTGAATGACGTGAATAACACTATAGATAGTATAATTTACACAATTTGAATGTTTTCCAATGCATTTTAAGTTGCTGTGGAATTCTCACCTTATGAAAGAATGCAAGTCTGACACACAGAAGAAATCAGAGGACCTTGATGAAGCATATTGTGCCACCAATTATATATGTTTGCACCCACTTTTCATGGTTACTGGGAGACAATGATGTGCTCCAGCTCCTTCCAAGTCTTAGGGCTAGTCTACACTGGCAACATGAAAGTGCTGCCATGGCAGCGCTTTAACATGGCTTGTGTAGTCGCGGCACATTAAAAACCCACCTCCTCGAGGGGCGTAGCCTCGTGCACTGTCCACACTGGCACTTTACAGTGCTGAAACTTGCTGTGCTCAGGGGGGTGTTTTTTCACACCCCTGAGCAAGAAAGTTGCAGTGCTGTAAAGTGCCAGTGAAGACAAGCCCTTAGTATCCGCTCTCTAGTCGGAGATGGTACAACATAAATCATCTGAGGTCCTATTATTGGTGATTAGGGGAATGCATAGATCCATTCTTTTCCCCTATCAAAACCTGGCACCTACTAATCTATATTTCTTTCATGCCACACCAGATGGAGGACTGTATTTGAGAGTGAACTCAGAGGGACAAAATAGTGAGTTAGGAATGTTTGCAAGTGACCCAACATTATTGAGGGTAGGAAAGAGAGATTTGGGATGCAGAAGAAAACTTCAGGTAATTGGGCAATAGAAGAAAATTAAGCATAGAAAAGTGCAAGGCACTTTGTAGAGAGAATTTAATTTACTGTCATATTATCATGATTTCTGAATTGGTTGTGACTTCTCAGGATAAAGTTTTAGGCATCATTGTACAACATGAGATCATCTGGTTAATGTGTCCTGGCAGTCAGAAAAGGTAAAGATGATGTTTTTGGTATTGGGCTTTTTTCGTATGTGTGACTGAGCTGTAGGAAATTTTGCAATAGATACACTTTGGTTATCATTATTATGGTAGCACCTATAGACCCCGAGTGAGACTTGGGTTCCATTGTGTTGGCATTGTACAAACACATTGAGCAGGCAACATGGGGTAGACAGGTGAAGTGACTTGAACAAGCCCATATAATGAGTCACTGTCAGAACCAGAAATGCAACCCAGGTCTACTGACTCCTAGTTCAGTGCCCTTCCCACTGGACTATGCTGCCTCTCAGCTTATACTTCAGTACAAATAAATAGTTATCATTACAGTATATTAATTTTATGTTCTTTTCCATTTTTTCTTATTAATATTACATCTAAGGTTTTAGAAGAACAAAGTTTTAAGAGAACTTTTTTTATTGCCTCTTTCCTCTATGGTTACTTTACTTGTTCCCCTTTTCTTCTTCTCTTCCCATCCCCGGCTGTTTTTCTGTTACTTTTCACCAGATCATTCTACTGCAGAGCCCATTTGTAGTGAGGGGCTTCAAAGGAAGTCTCTCTCATAACAGCACCCCGCTAATGTCAGCCATGAATTCAAGCAGTGTAAGTTGGGTCAGTGTAGCAGGAATTCATACTCTGTTCTCTTCTGCCTCTAGTTATTTAATTTTGAGGTTATTTTCTTTCTGCTTAGAGGCAAGTGTTCTACTGAGCATTATGGAGTTTCTGAGTAATTCTTGCTTTCAGGACCATGCGTCGTCTGTATTGTCTAGTATCAACTCATGCTGACTACAGCTTTCTTTAGAAATTTTACAGACACTCTCCCTTTGTCCAGACTTTAGCTGATCTCATATTACAAAAATAGCTGAAGTCAGGTTTACCCAGAAAGGTACAATTTAATCTGGGGAAGATTTAGGCAAGAATGGGCATTTCCCACTTACTAAAATCCCAGAGCATGGGGTTGTGTCCTTGTACTAATAAGTCCAGTTCAAACATCAAAGCTAGAGTGGGTTGAAATTTTTCAAACAAAACATTTTTTGCCAAAACATTTTTAAATGATATTTTTTGTGAAAGACTGCTGATATAGTTTAAACTTTTGTGTGTGTGAAAAATGTCATGTACTCTAAGAAGAAAATTAAAATATTCTTTGTTATTTTCATTCCTAAGCAATCATCCTTTAAAGTACGTCTTGCACGTCTCACGGAATGTGGAGCTTGCCAAGCCAATTTGCAGCAGCCTCATCAGCGAAACACAGAGCCCTCAGACCACCATGAAATCTGGTCAGTGGGCAGTCACCACCCCATTGTAAGCGGTGTGTAGTGTACATGTGGTTACGTGCCGCAGTGGAAAGCAGGCCACGTCCACACTGCAGTATGTAGTTACACATGTCAAACACTCTGGCAGCTTGGAGGCTGAGGGGAAAGATTTCAGCAGCTCCCTGCTGCCTGAGCCTTTCACCGTGGTGAAGAAAGGCTCTGGCAGGGAAGAGGCAGCGGGGAATCCCCCTGCCAAAGCCTTTCCCTGCTGCCAGAGTCTTTCTCTGATCCAGAGAAAGGCTCCAGGAGTGGGGAGCTGGCAGAGCCTTTCCCCACTGCGTCCCTGCTGCTGGAGTCTGTTCCTGTGGTGGGGAATGCTCTGGCATCAGAGAGCTGCCAAAGCCTTTTGCTACTGCCTCTCCCCTGCCAGAGCCTTTCCCCACTGTTGGAGTCTCTTCCTGAGGCAGGGAGAGACTCCAGCAGCAAGGCACTACTCTGCTAAAAATAGCATTTAGACTGGGAGGCATGGCTTAGGAGAGTATAGCGCCATGTAGGGTATGTACTTGTGTCTTTACTCATTTAACTCATGCTCGGGGTGCTAAGTGCATATGTTCTCTACATGCCATTGAAAGAAGCGTGCAGTGTCGACGTATCTTTAGTGTTGTCATAATTGGGCCTATACATTTACCCTAATTGTAAGCTCAATTGTAAAAAGGTATATGAAAGTTCATAAGATGTTACCACAACCTATAATAACAGATGTTGATGAAAAGTAGGTCAAGTTGCTTTCAGTAATGAATGTTATAAACAGGTGCAAGAGAACCAGAGAGACTAAATTAGTCCGAAAAAAAGGCCACACTGCTATGATTCAAGGACTATGTTGAAATCATGCTTGGTAAAAATAGAAGATGTGCAATCAGAAAGCAATGAACAAAATTGGTGTGCTGGATATTAGGCCAAATTAGTGGACAAAATATTGAAGGGATGGACTATTTCATGCATCACTCCCTTTGTGCATTCTTAAAGAAAGAGACTTGGGAGGACAAGAAAGGAAGAACAGCAGAGGCTACTGGAGCAAGTTTCACCATCATGACTTGCACCCCTACTGTTTCCTTATAATCCAGATCCTAAGAGATGTCTTGACTAAATGGGGTCAGAGAGAAGGATTCAAATGACATAGCCATCCCTATCAGCTCCAGATCAATCCCAAACACCACCCGAGATGAAATGGGAATAGAGTTGAATAACAGCTCCAGCTCATGTAAACTCATTACTTCTCTTTTATCCAAAAGGACAGTTATTACCATCTGAGACACTGTCAAACAAAGGGATTTTTGCTCCTAAAACTCTCTCCGGCTAGACAGAAAGGGAAAAAGGGATGTTATTAAAATGAAACCTGTGCTTAATACTTTACATTTCAAATGCTTTACCTGGTTTTTCTTCTTTTCTGTATCTTGAATAAAGAGTTAAAAAGATTTTTAGAATGTTTGCACCATGGTACCAAAGAGGCTGAGAGCTCTGTTTACCAAACCTTGGTTACCACCGTTTAATGTTGCACAGTGATTGGGTTATTCTAAAACCTTTTACCCATTTATTCTGTATAAATCAGTGACTCTCCACCTTTCCAGACTACTGTACCCCTAAGTTTGTCTTGTGTACCCCTAAGTTTCCTCACTTAAAAACTTACAAAATCAGACATAAAAATACAAAAACGTCACAGCACACTATCACTGAAAAATTGCTTACTTTCTCATTTTTACCATATGATTATAAAATAAATCAATTGGAATATAAATATTGTACTTACATTTCAGTGTATATTTTTATGTAGCCTGTTGTAAAACTAGGCAAATATCTAGATGAGTTGACATACTCCCCAGGAAGGCCTCTGAGTACCCCTGGTTGAGAACTACTGATCTAAATTAATGCAACCATATTTCCAAAGAAAAATGATAATATTCTTGGCTGACCTCTTGGGGCAGTGGCTCATCAAACTGGCCTGTACTTGGGAGGGATTGCATTCTTCCCACTGCTCCAGATGGCAAACTCTGTCACTGTGTTTATTCCAACATAAGAACAAAGAAGGCAAGAGGGATTATTAGTTTAAACATTTTTGTCCACCCACTGGTTGCTGTCTTAGGCTCTCCATTCCCCCCTCTGCTGGACAAAGATACTCCCTCTGAGATACATCTTAATACCCTGATACAAACAAGTTAATATTGCCTTTGACATAGTTACTGCCCCCTGACATGGCTACTTATTACCTTGTACATGTTGGTTTGATTAAAACATTTGTAGTGCATACTGTTATTCTGACCTTATCTTTTGGGAGGGGTCAGTGTGTTTCTCTTATCCTTGGGGAATGTTTTTGTACCATCCTTGATATCGGAATGTTCTGGTACCACTTGATATCGGGATGTGTTTGCGTAATTACTTTGTGCTTAGCACTTTTTAGGAATGTGTATTTCTGCAATATCAGCCCTGTTCTTGCCAGATTGTGTGAGCAGGTTCTGCCTTATACCAGGCCTCTGATACAAGAGCTTATGTCTTAGGCTCTCTTTATTTACTAGCTGCGGTAGCTTCATAAATAAGCAGCTGTTTTTCCCACTACCGACTGACTGTGATGTTCATGCACAGAAATGTGGAATGGCCACATGTATATGCCATGTATGCAGTAAACATGGCATAACCTAATGAAAGAGAGAAGAAGGATGGTCCCATGATTAGGGCACTAGCCTGGGACTTGGGAGACACTGGTGCAATTCTCTGTGCTCCAGCACAGGCTTCCCGTGTAACACTGGGCAAGTTGCATGCTCTCACTGTGTTTTAGTTCCCCATTTGTAAAACAGGGATGATAGTACTGCCCTACTGCCTAGGGGTGTGTTGTGAGGTTAAATACATAATGATGCAGTAATGGGGGTCCAAGAGAGAGAGAGCCAGATAGTCTTTCTCCTACTTGGACTGGCTAAGATTTTTCTTTTGTCATTGTCTTAGAGAAATAAATGCTCCCTTGGCCAGGGAGAAGGGGAAGGAAATTGAAGACCTCCTTCCTCCCCCACCCCAAAAAGTTAGATTCCAGATCTTCTAGGTTGCAGTAATTAGGTTGGATGTTTGCGTATCAGTTCCACAGTACTTCTGCTTACTAGACTGGAATGAAGGCCATTCCAAGTATAGCCAACATGTACGTATATGTGTGGCTTAACTAATGGGAAGGAAGAAGCAAGAACTAGGTTAAAATGTTTCATGATTGCAACACTGTTCTGTCTTTTTATGTACAATAACCTCTTAAGGAAGAGGGAGGAAGAGTAGACAGCCCCTTGTCTTCTTTAAACTAAGGTACAAATGAGTGGAGAATCTTGATTTCTTTTTTCCATGTGATTCAGTTATATAATTAACATAACACATATCCAGAAAGACCAGACCTCTTTCTGGTTTTACACCCTCTGTATGGAATTATTATTTTTTAACCTTGTGAACTTTTTAATGCTTTATCTAAAATATGTTGTTAAACAATCTAGAGTTCCTACCCCAAATGATATATTCTTGTTTCTAATGTTTTATAGTTGTGAGGCTATTCCCAATAATTCCAGCCAGGAAAAAATATATATTGTTGAAGTAATCACCTAGCATATTTTTTCTTGAGTAGGAAACACTTTCCTAAGCCACATTTGTTCAGGTATGGCAGTGTTTTGCACTGACATGTCTTTCTACTCTCAAAAGGTAATTTAAAGGAAAAATAGTCTCTTTGTGTGTCTTGTCAGTGTCAAATGGGTCACAGAAATATTGAACATACTGTACATCCCTTAAGATATCCTTGCTTAGAGTGAAAAAATATTGACTTTTAATCGTTTGTTTAAAATGATTTGACCTCCACAAGAGAATTTTTGATCTTTGAAGTATTAAGTATAACCATAACCAACCTACTTCTCTTAGCTCAGAGATCACAGAACTCCGAGGTGTTTTGCTGGTGATACAGAGCTGTATTACAATAATACCTATACGCACAGACGATTGCTCTTATCCTGTGGTGTTGAAAGGTTAAACAGTTGCACCTTTCTGTATTTCTCCAGTATTGTAAGCTCTTTCCAGGAGATGTAGCCAATGGGAAAACTATCTTGCCATCATATAATGGTTTTCTTATCTTAAAACTGAACACCATCTTGAAGGCGTATGTGTGAGATTTAGACACAACGTTGACTACAGGTTTTATTAAGAGTGAATTATTGTAGCTCTCCAACCTTATTTGCTGTATTTGTCTCTGTAGAGAAACCTCTGTTCAGCATACTAGAAAAGATTTGTTTGGGTGCTCCTTTGAAAAGAATATATTCATGTTTTCTGTTCCATTACCAGCCAATTTGTCTTAACTTGTATTAGTCTAAACAAACAGACCTGCTACATTTATGGATCTCATTTTGTGTGGTTTTTAAAAAAAAATCAAGAACATGGGGCAAGAACATGAATTACACCTACCAGAGGATCTATCTAATTCACACTTCGGTAAAGCCTCCTTCTTCTTTGTAATAACATCCAGGATGAGAGAATAGAAGCATCATCAGTGGCAACAATGGAACTTATGTGGCCAAGCCTTGAGAAATGTGTGAGCACTGTGACGTCACTAGCATTGACCCCATTCCTGTATCTGGCAATCCATAAACCTCACTAATCTGCATGGGAGCTCCCTCATCTAAAGGAAGTTCTGATGTGCTAATATAGTGCGTACTACAGCTGTGCTTGTAATTAAGATGTCCATGTCTGTTACAGCTGTCCCCCTGCTGGATTCTTTTTTCAATAGTGGCTGCCCCCCCCCCCCCCCGGGCCATGGAACTGACCAAAGTCAGCCTGGCCCTGCTCATGAAAATGGCTTGAACAGACTAACTGGAGCCATTGCTCTGCCTAGGGAGGAGGCTTCTTGCTCCTTTGTCTAGCTCCTTTGTTCAGACCCGGGCTCGGTGTAGGGGTGCTCTGCCCAGGTATGCAAGACCTAAAGTGGCCACATAGCTGAGCATATGGTCATACCTGTGGCTCAGAACTTGCCCAGGCATGTCTATGCTTACCTGTAGTTTTCCCTGCCTTCTCTCCTCCCCTGTATCCAGACAAGCCAATCAAAAGTACTGGTGGGAAACTGCCTAAGTTTGCCTTTAAAACCAGACATTTTCTGATCAGACCCCTGGAGAAGTTCTTTGCCATGCCACCTGGTCTGATCAGCTAGGGGTCTTGGGAGGCCCTCTCCCCGCTCTCGTTTGTTTTTTGAGCGTACCCCCGTTTTAAACTCCCCACCCACGAACAACGAATTTGTGCCTGAAGATCTCCTGATTATTGTAAGCGAATCGAGTTTTCTCTGCTTGTTGCTGTCCTGGAAAGTGGTAAGGAAAAACCTCTTGCACACTTCCCCTTGTTTTAATGCTGGCTTTCTTTCCCCAGCAGGCAGACTCCTTGGTCTGTATTAGGTTTAGCTTTTAGTCTAGATAAATTGTAATTTCATTTTGCATAGCTGTGGTTAAATTTGCTTTAAAGAATTGTTTGTATTGTGTTCTGTGTTACTTGCTAACTCGTGTAGTCTTGGTTAAGTTAAATCATAGATAAGATTTTACTGTGTTCTGTATAATTGTGGTTAAGTCTGTCTTCCCACTGTCCAAACCCCCCAAGCTCGCCCGTGTCTCCCCCCGAGCTCCCCAGTCTCGTTGCAGTCTCTCTGCTGTTTAAACTTGCAGCCTGTCTGCTCTCTGTCTCTCCCTCAGTTCAAATCTCCCTCTGGTCTCTGCTCCACCACGTGTCTTTCCCCCCCCCCCCCCCACCTCATTTCTCTACCACTGCCTTTCCAAGCCTCAATTGCTAGCATAAAAACCCCATTGGTTACTTTCCTTTTCCTCTCTAACACACCTCACATTTTACATTTACACCACTGTAACCCATTTTTACCTAAAGTTATTGGTTATTTAACACATTTTACCCATAACTGTTAGTTGGTTATATGCTGCTGTGACACATCTTTTACATAGAAATTGTTAGCTACCTGTTACATTTATACTTCAGTGTTAATTGGTTACCAACTGTATTGTACCCCGCTGTACTGTACCCCACTATTGAAACCCCCTATCCTGTTTACTAAAAGAAACCCCTCCCCAATTGTCTACCTTAACAAACCCCATACCCCTCACTATTGAATTTTCCCTGTTTTTATATTTTCTTAATAAAGTTTATTTTGCACCCTACCCGTGCAGTAATTGTCCTCCAAGATCCCCTACCTGCTGGCAGGGACAGTCCATTGTAAACTCCCGTTTGCACAGATCCATAATTTTCTGAAAAAAATCAACTTTTCAGCTAACTTCCCCTCTTCTCTCTCTGTCCAAAAATGAATGCTTCTGGAAAGTTTGGGCCCTTTCTTTTTGAGTTAGGTGGGGTGCCCCATCTCAAAAAGGGTATATTGGAATTGGAAAAGGTTCAGAAAAGGGAAACAAAAAGTATTAGGAGTATGGAACAGTTTCTATATGAGGAGAGACTGGGCCTTTTGAGCTTGGAAAAGAGATGACTAAGGGGTGATATGGTAGAGGTCTGTAAAATTGTGATGGAGAAAGTAAATAAGGAAGTGTTATTTACTCCTTTTCATAACACAAGAACCAGGGGGTCACCAAATGAAATTAATAGGCAGCGGGTTTTTAAAAAAGAAAAGGAAGTATTTTTTCACACAACGCACAGTCAACCTATGGAACTCTTTGCCAGAGGATATTCCGAAGGCCAAGACTATAACAGGATTCAAAAAAGAACTAGAGAAGTTCACGGAGAATAGGTCCATCAATGGCTATTAGCCAGGATGGGCAGGGATGGTATCCTTCTGTTTGCCAGAAGCTGGGAATGGGTGACAGGGGATGAATCACTTGATGATTACCTGTTCTGTTCATTCCCTCTGGGGCACCTGGCAATGGCCACTGTCAGGAGAAAGGATGCTGAGCTAGGTGGACTTTTGGACTGACTCACTATGGCCATTCTTATGTTTTTTATGAAGGAAATCACTTTATTTATTTATTTTAAAAAACCCTAACACTTTTTGGGGGAGGAAGGCGCTATGGAGCAGGGATACGAAAAAGATGGCTGAAGTTGAAACCCAGTATGTAAATTGCCTTAATTGGGGACTAGAGGCTTTGCTAGCTTTGCAGAAAAAGTGGTTTTGATTTAGTAAGTGCATACATACTTGCAAATTGCACATTGTACATACAGAAAACACAAATTCTGTAAGTCTTAGAGGTGAACACTTTGTGAGAAGAGCTGGGTGCATAATTTGGAGTATGTGCACTTTTCATAAAAGGTTCTGAACTCCTGATTGTTGCCTTTTAAACTGGGCCCTCTTGCTCTCTGCCCAGCTCTCTTGTTCCTGCATATATTTCTGTTTTTTAGAAATCTTGATCAATAGAATATATATATGATTCAAAGGGTAGGTGTAGGTGTAATTTCCAGCATGTGTAGACATACCTGCACTAGCTCTGATTGAGGTAGCATGCTAAAAGTAGAAATGCCAGCAGCAAGACTGGCTAGCCGCCCTGAGTACGTGCCTATGATTTCAGACGGGATCATGCTAGGGCAGCTAGCCCACCTGTTTCTCATGGCACTGCAGCTAAACTATTTGTAGCATGCTAGCTCAATCAGAGCTAGTGCAGGTATGTCTACCCATGCTGCAAATTACACCTACAGGGCCAGTGTCGACATATCTAAAATGTCTTAGCTTTTGGGCTTTGCACCCAGAATGCACTGCAAATTTGCAACTATAGAGTTGGGAAATTTGAAAGAGATGATAGAGGTTCTGGTTTCCCAAGTTTGAGCTAAAACCTCACCTGGTATCGTTGGGCTGAGCTCCATTGACTCACTGAACTTCAGCAATTTACACCGTTTTAGGATTTGGCCCTGTGTTGGGTATGCGTGACTGTTATTTGGTCAATCTGGCTTTGTGTCAGTCCTAGCCAACTGTGAAGTATATTTTCATTTTGTCATGCTTCTGCCCTGTTGATTTTTACCATCTTTAATAATATATATCTGTGCTGGATGCTGATTTTCCATTCAGTCTCTCAAGGGGTAAAGCTACGCTTTAGTTTTCCCGCAGGTTTTTAAAACTTTTAGCACATTGTTGGAGAAACCTATAATCACTTTAAATGTTTCATGGGAAGGAACAAAAGAGAATTTCTCATACCTTATTTATCTTCCATTTACAATAACCTATTCTTTTAAGTTATTGTACTTAGTTTGAATTTTATGCAGCCATGAGACCAAACTAACAAGAATCAGCAGGGATCGTTATTTCTTTTCTTTTGTATTATATTTGATGGCAAATACCTATGCATTGCTTGGAAAAAGTTTTGCATATAAGTGAAATTCACTCTTCTATTGGGGGAAGAGGCACTGCAAGGACAATGCACCACTTATGCCCCACATTAAGCCCTATTTTGCATGCATAAGTGGAATGTAAGTGGTGCATAGAGTAGGTCTTGTGCCGGCCTGTGCACAGGAGGGAATGTCAACCGTGGAGGGGGGGAAAACGCAATTTGCAGCTTGCTAATTAGAGGAATGAAAAGCGTCCATTTTCACTGTTTCAAAAACCCATTCACCTGTGTCAAGTAGGAAAACTTCCCCAGCTAGTAGGGGCAAGGAGATTCCAAGCAATCAATTTTTGCAGTTCCCCTCTTCCAACAAGAGATTCCCTTTTGACAGAGGAATCCTCAGCTGCTTCTTTAGAGCACCTGTAAGTTCCCTTTGTATCATCCCAGCGATGCAAATGGGACTTAACCTGGACCAAGGATCTGGCATGATGTTTCTAACCCTTATGGTTGTGAAGACAGTATTCCAAATGTGAACGGATGCATAGCTACCTTCCTGAGTCTTCTAACAGGCAACTCCGGTGCCCCTGCTCCTGCACCTACTTTTGCCAAACCACATCTGCAGAGTGAAACTGTTAAGTCGCTGGTCATTTTCACTCTGGTGCCATTCAGAACCCTTTGGACAGCTGCAAAATTGACAAAGCCTTGTCAATTTCACCCTAAAGCTATAGCAAGGTCAGAAGCAGATCCTAAAGAGATCCAGGAGAGAGTGGGACCCCCCCCAAAAAAAACAGTCTGGGGAAGGGGCAGAGCTACAGAAAAACTCCTAGGAAGCAAGAGTCTGGCAGGATAGCAGAGACCTCCCCCACCTTCCACTGCAGCCAGTGACCTGAGTATAAGGAAAGCAGTGAACATACCCATCAACCAGGAGGCTCTAGAATGTGGGGACAGGGGACAGAGAGCTCCAGCTTTCCAGCAGCCATAGGAGTGAGCTTCAGATGTAACAGACATCTAATACTCATAGGCTGTTATGACTAATCAGGGAAAAACTCCCTCCCTAGAGGAACCCATCTGCATTGCAGGCAGCTGAGGCAAGGCTTCTTACCCAGCTTTCTCACCATGGGACTGCCCCCTGGACCTTGCAGGTGTCATCCCTTCCTCTCATGTTTTGTATCTGCCTCGGCCTATTATGTTTCGGCCTCTGGTTAGATGGTGGCTGCTCGGTTTTTCAAGCCCTGTCCATATTGAGCTGAAAGCATATGCAAATATCATCCAGCAAGGCAGTGTATTTACATGTGTTTATGAAACACATGCATACTGTACCCGTAATGTATACATTTTGAGAAAAGAAAGCTTGTTTCAAATAACACACAATTTGTGGTATGAATAGATTGAGGCAATCACGCTTGAGTAGTTCTCAACCTTTATCTGAACTACTTTTTGCACCATCATTCTGTGATGTGTGCTCTGGAAAGGTGACTGAACTGTGAGTCAGTCTGAAGATTCTGTTATAATGATGTACTATTTTGGCAGTAAGTGGAGCAATTGCTAGTGATGGAACTTGAAAGCAGAGCCATTATTCTACATTTTGCTTATTTGAGGACCATGTGTTGCAGTAGAACTGGCTGAATTTGACACACAAGAGGGTCAGTGGACTATGCCATTTAATTCTGCTACACTCCTTTTTTGATATATAAATATACTCACCAAGAAGGTTAAATTATAGGAGGTGAAAATGGGTAAGTCAAGCTGCATTTTTTTTTTAATTTCCTTTCAGTTTTAGCCTTTTTATTTTTGTTAAAGTAACTCCTGAAACGTAAATCCTGAAAGTTGTTTTTCCCCTTCCCTCTTAGTACAATGAGTCAAAGCTACATAGTTAAGAAGTGGCACTATAAACTGCTTTTTCAATTGTTTCTTTTGAACAGACAATGTTCAAACAGTTCTGGGAAAAAAGCATGTGCAAATAATTATCCACTAAGAATTTCTAAATACAGTGTTCCTTAAACACCCCCAAACAAAAGTCATATTGCAATAAATAGGCTGGAGAATCCCACTATTACTGATCTTAACCAAGGACTTACAGTATACTGTCTTGGAAAGTTCACAATTTCTACTTATGCACTTTGGCACCAATGTTATGACACCACAAGGGTGCACTTTGACATTTGGTGAGTTTGGATTTTATTCTTTTTTTTTGCACATTACAGAAACCTGTTTAAACAGAGTTGATCTGTACAAGGATCAGCTTTGGTTAGCTGTATTTGTTAATGATCTGTAAAAGTGGGAAGAGCAAAGCATTTCTTTAGGACCATTTAGCTTGAGGTGGGGGAAGTTCAAAGCTGTTTACCTCCCATATAGCATCCAAGTGTACTGGGTGTGCCACAGATACAGGTGAGATTGTGCTTGCCAGGTTTGTGATGACTGTTCTGTCTCCAGCTATGTACAGTTTGTTGTTAGTCATTTTGTTTGGTTTTTATGTACAGAAGCTTTAAAGCAGACGTTGTTATGATGTTGAGGTACATCCATTACTTGCTTAAGCAAAATGCTACAATAGAATAAATATATGTTAAAAAACTTGTCACATTGGGCAAAGCAGCAATATTGATAATATCAAACATGCATGTTTGGATGTGAATAAGCACAGAATGAATTCTGGTAATCTTTTTGCTCTATTGTATGTAATTAGCTAATAACTTTCTGAGTATTGAGTTAGGTGTCCCCAGATTACAGCAAAATAATAGTCAAATCTTTTTTTCCCTCCATTCTGTGTGAATATTTTAGCTAGCATGTATTTTAGCTAGCATGTATTTTAGCTAGCATGACAAAGATGTAATTGCTTTGCTTTTCATGAAGGTATTACCTAGATCAGAGTGCCAGACATACCCACACAGAGAAAAGAAATAAAGGCACATGTGTCATTCTAGAAGTGAATGTGTGTGAAAGAATAGCAGAAGAAACTGCTGAATGGAATAGTGTTAGAAATGATTATGATGATTCAGCAGCATTAGCTGCTAGTGTTCCTCTTTCTGGATTTCCAAATCCTATGTTCTTGCTCTGTTTTTGTTTGAGAATTTGAAAGCCACATGCAAAGCAAAGGACTGATTAGTTTTAAAGACCTGTTATGCTAATAAACTTGGAACATAAACAAAATTATACTTGTTAACAATTCTGGGGACATGAATGATTTGAGGCCTAATGGACTGATAAACTGAAAATGTTAAAAATAATTTTTGCCTCATATTTATGCCTAATATTGGCACCAGCTTTAATTTGGAGAATTTGACTTTGTTTGTATTCCATCAAAGTTAATGTTTGCTTTCTTTGCCCAGACCTACTATACATGAAAAACTTCATGAGCTGTTGTTTCTGATTATATTGGTCAAGTAACAAAGATATTGCAAAGTTAAGGCTTTACTACGCAGTGGGGTGAGCACACTGACATGCACAAGACTAATGACTGCAGGTTAAGGGCTTCTCTACACGGACAAATAAATGCGTATCACATTAGTGCACTTTAGAAAATACAACTCCTTTAGAGCGCATTACCCCACTGTGCACCGAAGCCCTTAATCTGCAGTCATTTGTCTCGTCTCTATTGCTGAATGTTGGGTTTGGTTAAAGGGTAGTTTAAAAAATATGTGGGTGGTAAATTTGACTATACTTAAAACTATTATAATCTGGCAGTACCATTTAGATTCTTAATATGCAATTATTTAATATACTACTCAGGCTAAAAGAACCAACCATAGGAGAAAGGAGATCTGATGTCTATTCTCTGCTCTGCTACCAATGCACTGAAAGACCTTGGGCAAGTCATTAGGGCCATATTCAGACATTCTCATGTGGAGTAGGGCCTTAATCTCCAAAAACTTCCATTTATTTCAGTAGAACAACTTGGAGAGTGAGGTACTGCTACATGTGAGTAAGAGTGTCAACCTCTGGCCCTTAATCTCTCTGCTTTATGAGCAAACTAAGATTAATGTTCCCTACTTTGTGAGGATTAGTTTATTCATTTTTGTGAACTGTGTTGAGATCTTTTGATGGAAGGAATTTTAAAATGACAAAGTTACAAAATATCATTATACATTTGCCAAGAAATGAGCCCGAAGCAAGAAAACAATATTAGTAGCACTTTTGGTAATGACCAGCGGCCCCATTAATGGATCAAAGCCCCATTGTGTTAAATACTTTGTCGTTGTCATTAAGAATGACTATGAAGTGCCGCCCTGAATGGCCGTGAATAGTTATTAGGCCAGGGAAAAAGAGTGAGAATGGCTCTATAGTTCGATGGTTTATGCACTCACCGAGGATGTGGAAGACCCATTTTAAAGTTTCTGCTCCAATGACTATTTCATTGCTCTACAGCCAAAATGCTTCTGAAATAAATGTAGTCAAACTTTACTAACTCTGGGTCACTGAGAACGAAAATGATGCTTAAAATTGTTGATTGGCTCTAGTTTTCAAGACATGCTATTGGGTCAGTATATACGACCCTTGACTTGGGAATGGCGGAGGATAAGTGAGTTATAAAGGGAAGGGATCTCAATTTAAACCAGAAATGACTCAAATACATCTTTGACTGGATCTATGAATAAATCTATGACTGGGTTTGGACAGTACTTGCTTTTTAGGCAAAACAATGCATGATGCAATCTGAAGCTGGTATTGCATCATACATGATATGAATTGCATCATGTTATTCCTAGAAGTCATGGATGATGCAATCATAACGAAGCTTACATCACTCTGCTGAACAAATTGCCCTATATCAGCTCTAGAAATCATACAGTGTCGTGCTCTCTTATTTGTCAGTGTTTGATTTTGCAAAGGGACACATTTCTGTTTAGCCAAAGTGAGCAGAGATGCCTCGTACTTGTGTGAACAGTGCAGATAACTTCTGCTATGTTTGTGGTGAAGTGACTTTTGCATCACAAAAGCACAGTATAACCACTATGGTTAAGAAAGCCTATCACCTTTCTTTTGGCTGCAAAATTGGAGATCAGGACAAGAGGTGGGCCCCACACATATGCTGCAACACTTGTGCAACAAATCTTCGCCAGTGGTTGAACAGGAAAAGGAAATCGATGCCTTTTGCAGGGCCAATGCTTTGGAGAGAGCCAACAGATCATACCAGCAATTGTTACTTCTGCATGGTGCCTCCAGTTGGGAAAGGTGTGTCAAAGAAGAAAAAGTGGACTGTGCATTATCCGAACATTCCATCAGCTATACGCCCAGTACCCCACGGAGAAGGACTGCCGCTTCCTGATGCACCAGAATCATTCTCACTTGAGTCAGACGAGGAAGAGGAAGAGGATGAAACTTCTGGTCCTGAACCATCAATGTCACAGGACCCACATTTTCTCCCATCCTCCTTCTCTGAACCACACCTCATAACACAAGGTGAACTGAATGACCTTGTCAGGGATTTGGAACTACCCAAGAGTAAGGCAGAGCTTTTGGGCTCCAGACTACAGCAGTGGAATCTCCTGGCAGGTGATGTTAGGGTTTCCATGTTCCGTGACCATCAAAAGGATCTTGTCCCATTCTTCTTCATGGAAGGTGATCTTGTAGCCGGCAACAACATCGATGGTGTGATGGCAGCCCTCAACATCGTCCATGATCCAGATGAGTGGAGACTGTTCATTGATTCATCGAAGACAAGTCTTAAAGCTGTTTTACTGCATAATGGCAATGTTTTGCCATCAATTCCAGTTGGTCATGCAGTCCATATGAAGGAAACCTATGACAACATGAAACAACTTTTGAGGTGCATAAACTATGACCAGCATCAGTGGCAGCTTTGTGGCGATTTGAAGGTTGTTGCTCTCTTGCTTGGTCTGCAGACTGGATACACAAAGTACTGCTGTTTTCTCTGCGAATGGGATAGTCGTGCAAGAGATTCCCACTACATCAAGAAAGATTGGCCACTCCAACAGTCATTGGAGCCTGGGAGGAAAAGTGTTCAGCGTCTACCACTTGTTGAATCAAGGAAGATTTTGTTACCACCCTTACACATCAAGCTGGGTCTGATGAAGAACTTTGTCAAGGCCATTGACAAAACACAGGCAGCTTTCAAGTACCTCCGTGGAAAATTTCCAAGGTTAAGTGAAGCTAAGATAAAGGAAGGTGTCTTTGTTGGTCCTCAGATTCGTGAACTTCTTCGAGATGATGCATTTGACCATGCACTGCGTGGCAAGGAAAAAAAGGCATGGAAAGCCTTCCAGTTAGTGGCAATAAATTTTCTCGGAAACAACAAGGCAGACAACTACAGGTTGTTGGTGGAAAACCTCCTCAAGGCATCCAAAAGCCTTGGTTGCAACATGTCACTAAAGAGACATTTTTTGCACTCTCATCTAGATTTTTTTCCACCGAACTGCGGAGCAGTGAGTGACGAGCACGGCGAGTGATTTCACCAGGACATTGCAACAATGGAGAAACGCTATCAGGGCAAATGGAGCCCATCAGTGCTTGCAGACTATTGCTGGACAGTGACAAGAGATGCTCCATTTAATGAATACAAGAGACAAGCCAAGAAGCGCCGAGTAGACACTGAATAGGACTAAACTATGTACATAATGGTTGTTTGCCTTTTGTTTCATAATAAATTTTATTTATATAACCCCTTTGCTGATTTTTAAAGTGTTACATAAACAGGAGAGGTGAAATAGTATCATGTAAAGCAACCATAAACACATGAAAAGACCTAGGTTTACAATTTATGATTAAAACTCTACTATCTACACAATATACATAGACATAAAATGTAAAAACTTAAATATCTTAGAAACAGTAGCCAATCAGTTGTTTTAATTGTCATATTTGAATTCAGCACATCAAAATACATACTAAATAGCACATTTTATCTCTGAAGCAGACGACTTCTCAAAAATTGTAGACCAGTGATTGTTTATAAAAAGTGAAACAATAAGAGAGACTGAGGAAAACCTGTGCCAGAATACTCCAAAGCCCAGTGGTTAGCGCATTCACCTGAGAAGTTGGAGACCTGGGTTCCAGTCCTTTCTCCTCATTAGTTAAGAGGGGGAAATTGAGCACCCACATCCCAGGTGGGTACCCTACCCACTGGGCTATAGGCTACAAGGATGATGTTGTTCTTTCTTCCCAACCGCCCACAAGCCATTTTGTGAATCTAGTTCCCCTTTGGTTTTGTTAAAATTTTGAATTGGGTCAAAATGGAATGTTTTGTTTCAACATTTCAGACACGTTGCGATCTCTCAGTCTGGTCGAAATGTTCAATGAACTCAATGGTTTTTTGGCGTATAGTTTATTCACTGAAAAAATGATGCTCAGCTCTAGTCACGAGTGCTTTGTGTCTATTGTTATATTGTATTAAAAGGAACTCCTCCTTTCATGGTGCACACATGTCTCCCCTGGAAGAGGCGACCATTCTTTTCCTAATTCTCTTCTTTTGGGGGGCTAGAGCCGATTGGAGAAATAAAAAGCGACAGTAGATTCAGAGTATTTTTTGATATTTCTGTTTGCACACATAAAGGAAAGAGCTAGATGGTAGTCAATACTGTTCAGTTATAAACGTGCATTATTAGTTACTAAGGAACAAGAAACACCAGCTAGTAACTACCTGGGAGATTACAGTATTGCTCATGTGGCTTTATACAGCAAGAAGGCCAAAGAAGGAATGGCTGTGTCCACTTTCAGCGTGCAGTAATCCCCTAGAAATATGCTGTCTGTTGTGTCTCATTGCCACTTGCAAATGCAGTACACAAAATCAAGGAAAGCAGCAGATCTAACCATATCTGGAGTGTTATTGACAATAGTCTGACATAATTGACAACCAATTGGAAGCTTCATTTGTGTCTGAAGTTCTAAAGCTGTTTCAAACTGGAAAAGTATTCTGCTGGAATGAATTTGAATAAGTCTTATCATTACTGTTTATTATGTGGATTGCTGGAGTGCCACTTTAGCAGATCCCGCTTTAGCGGATCTTGTGGCTTAGCTGTAATGCACTCTGTACACACAGTCATACGTCAAAGAACTCACATTCTATTTTATGAGCATATAAAACACGTGGATTAGATGAATAAGTGGGGAAGGGAACAATGAGGCAACAGTTGTAGTAGGAAGAGAGCCTGAAACATAAGCACTTGTATCAGAGGCCTGGTATGAGGCACAACCTGCTCACACAATCTGGCAAGAACAGGGCTGATATCGCAGAAATAGACATTCCTAAGAAGTGCTAAGCACAGAGTACTCACGCAAACACATCCTGATATCAAATGGTACCAGAACATCTCGATATCAAGGATGGTACAAAAACATGCCCCCTGGATAACAGAAACATACTGACCCTCCAAAAAGATAAGGTCAGCATAACAGTAAGTAATAAAAATGTTTTAATTAAACCAATGTGTACCAGGTAATAGCTAGCCACATCAAGGGGCAGTAACTAATTATGTCAAAAGGGCAGTAGGTAACTTGTTTGTATCAGGTTATAAAGATGTATCTCAGAGGGAGTATCTTTGTCCTGCCAAGGGGGGAATGTAAAGTCCCGCCATTCACTGAGCTGCATCCATTGTAACGGGCATACATGTCTTAGTATCCTCGTAGCGTCTACCAGGTACTATTACTATGCTTTGTCAACAATAAACCTGGCCTGGTGCCTTTGCACTTTAGCGGATCTTGAGGTCATTGGGCAGTTTGCTTGAGGTCTGCTGTGCTGTCTGTCTGCGCAGAGCTGGAACAGCACACAGGGAGAACACACACACACATGTACAAGGTAATAACTAAACAAACGCACGCAGCCAACATCTAACCACAACAGTAATGCTGAATATGTTACAGTACAATAAATAGTAATCTCAAATCATCACGTGGCTAACCTAATAGTCCTGTGTCATTGGCACAAATTGTTGTTTTATGTGTAACAAACCAAAAGAGAGAAGAAAGAGCATATACTTCAGAGAGTATGGTTGAACCCCTCTCTCCATGTTTGTCAGTCTACATTTTTAAAAGTGGCATGCAGTTTGCATAGCTCTTCAAAGGCAGCCTGCAAAAAAGGGAGGTTGCACTTTTTTCTTTTGCCTCCTTTTGATGTATAAAAAACATCTGAAAGTTTTGCTTTAAAAATAAAATGAATAAATAAATTTAAGTTTGATGGGGTGAGTGGGAAGGGGGGGAGGAGCAGAGTTATTAGTTTTTCACATAAGACATCCAGGTCTCCTCTGCCCTGTAATATTCTACACAAGAGAATTAGTGAAGTGGTGACATCAAAACAGTCAAGAGAGTGAGAGTTGAACAACTGAAAGGAGAAACAATTTTTAATCAGACTGTCTAAAACACATGGGAGGATTTTGAATGTTTATTAATTTTGTTGACACCTATTTAATTACTGATTAACATTGAATAAAAGACATTTTGTTAAAGATTCAACACTCTTTCAATTAAGATGTGATATTTCACAATAAATATGCTCTGAAACATTCAACAGATACTCTAGCAAAACAAGGGAAGACCATACTTGACATTGCTGATATTTGGAAGGTAAAAAACCAAGAACTTGAAAAAAACAAGCTGAAAGAAAATGAAAGAAGGGGAAAAACCTAAACAAATACTTTGCTTCAGTTTTGAATGAGTCTAATGAAGAACTTAGAGGTAGTGGTAGTGTGGCTAAGGGTAACAAGGATATGGAGGTAGAAATTACCTCAGGTGAGGTAGAAGTTAAGATCAAACATCTTAAAGGGACTAAATCGGGGGGCCTGAATAATCTCATTCAATATATTAGAGGAACTAGCACACAAAATTGCAAGTCCAATAGCAAGGAATCTGTAAATTCGGGGTCGTACCTTATGACAAGAAAATTGCTAATATAGTTCCTAATTTTAAGAAAAGGAAAAAAAGTGATCCAGGAAACTACCGGCCTGTTAGTTTAGATCTCAATTGTATGCAAAGTCTTGGAACAAATTTTGAAAGAGAAAGTAGTTCAGGACATAAAGGTGAATAGTGAGTGCGATAAAATACAACATGGTTTTACAAAAGGTAGATCTTGACAGACCAACCTGATCTCCTTCTTTGAGAAGATAACTGATTTTTTTTTTAGACAAAGGAAAAACTGTAGATCTAATCTATCTAGATTTCAGTAGGGCATCTGATACATTTTCACATGGGAAATTATTAGTTACATTGGAGAAAATGGGAATTAATATGGGAATTGAAAGGTGGATAAGGAACTGGTTAAAGGGGAGACTACAATGGATGATACTGAGAGGTGAACTGTGAGGATGGAGGGAGGTTACTAGTGGAGTTCATCAGGGATTGATCTTGGGACCAATCTTATTTAACATTTTTATTAGTGACCTTTGCACAAAAAGTGGGAGTGTGCTACAAAAATTTGCAGATGACACAAACTTGGGAGGTATTGCCAATACGGAGTAGGATCGGAATATCACAACAAGAGAAATGGGATGAAATTTAATACTGTAGATTGCAAGGTCATGCATTTGGGGACTAACAACAAGATTTTTTGCTATAAACTGGGGATTTATCAGTTGGAAGAGACAGAGGAAGAGAAAGACCTAAGTATATTTGGTTGATCATAGGATGACTATGAGCAGTCAATATAATGCGGCAGAGAAAAAGGCTAATGCAATTCTAGGATGCATCAGGTGAGGTATTTCTACTAGAGACAGGGAAGTGTTAGTGCTATTATACAAGGCAGTGGTGAGACCTCATCTGAAATACTGTGTGCATTGCTGGTCTCCCCTATTTAAGAAAGATAAATTCAAACTGGAACAGGTGCAGAGAAGGGCTACTTGGATGACCGAGGAATGGAAAACCTACCTAATGAGAGGAGACTCAAAGAGCCTGGCTTGTTTAGCCTAACCAAAAGAAGGCTGAAGGGAGATATCATTGCTCTCTATAAATACATCAGAGGGATAAATATCAATATGGGAGAGGAGTTATTTAAGTTAAGTGCCAATGTTAACACAAGAACAAATGAATATAAACTGGCCATCAACAAGTTTAGGTTCGAAATTAGGCGAAGGTTTCTCACCCTCAGAGGAGTGAAGTTCTGGAACAGCCTTCCAAGGGGAACAGAGGGGGCAAAAAACCTAACTGGCTTCAAGACTGAGCTTGATAAGTTTATGGAGGGAATGGTATGATGGGACTGCCTACAATGTCATGTGGCCCATCAGTGACTGCCAGTAGCAAAAATCACCAATGACCGGTGATGGGACAGGGCTCTTGAGTTACTACAAAGAATTATTTTCCAGGTATCTGCCTGGTGGGTCTTGCCCACATGCTCGGGATTAACTGATCGCCATATTTGGGGTTGGGAAGGAATTTTCTCCCAGCTCAGATTGGCAGAATCCTGGATTTTTTTTTGCCTTCCTCTGCAGCCTGGGGCACGGGTCACTTGCAGGTTTAAACTAGAGTAAATGATGGATTCTCTGTAACTTGAAGTCTTTAAACCGTGATTTGAGAACTTCAGCAACTCAGCCAAAGGTTATGAGTCTATTACAGGAGTGGGTGGGTGAGGTTCTGTGTGCTGCAATGTGCAGGAAGTCAGACTAGATGATCACCATGGTCCCTTATGACCTTAAAGTCTCTGAATCTGGGTAAAAGAAAATGTTTTCGGCCCTCCTTATCCATTATCAAGAATTTTTTAAAGGGCACAGGCCAATTTTTTTTTTAATCCCTTTCTTTGTAGGTTACACTCAAGCATAAGGGGTATGATTGTGATATATAAATTTGTATTTTGTTTGATTTCACTGTAAACTGACTTCACTGGGTGTTTTTTCTATGTTTCTTTCCAGTGGAGTTTTTACACTGTGATTTGGCTTCAATGAAGTCCATACGGCAATTTGTGCAACAGTTTAGAGCAAAGAATTGTCCACTCCATGTCCTGGTGAATAATGGTAAGTTCTCTTTCACCTTCTCACATATTTACTGTAAGATTCTGACATATTGGGTTTTGTACAGTGCTTCACATTTCAGATACTTTATTTGAACCAAACAACAAGATAGCAATATGACTCAATTACTGCTTACAGCCTTGTTAGCACTTCAGTATATTTTAAGAGGCATCCTCAGTTTGGCAGCTTTTTTGATTGTATTGTAAGTGTCATGAGACTCATGTTTTTTTTAATTAAAGTCCCAGCTCCTGGAGTTATGGAATTACAAAAGAATTCCAGTATTCATTTTTTTAAAGTTTCTAGCACTCATGGTTGTCGAGAAAAACTGGAAAATGTGACTCTAAAGGTTCAAAAATCTAGAGGCAGATAAAAAACCCAACTTGTGTTTTAGAATCATAGAATAGCAGGATTGGACGGGAACTTAGGAGGTCATCTAGTCCAACCCCCTGCTTAAAGCAGGACCAATCCCCAATTTTTGGCCCAGATCCCTAAATGGCCCCCTCAAGGATTTAACTCACAACCCTGGGTTTAGCAGGCCAATGCTCAAACTACTGAGCTATTTGTCTCCCCTGTTTTTTTTAATCTCAAGATTTTTGAACATTAGGATTGGCAGTTCTAATTACCTAATTTTTTTTATAACATTAAAAATCTTCAGGATCCAGCCCAGAGAGATTTTTTTTTTCTCCTGGCATTTTTGTTTTAAAAGCCCCCTCTATATTAAGCATTCTGCTATAAGGGGAACTTTTCACATATGCATTTAACCGGAAGCAAATCATCAACAAACCCACACCCCCTCCCCACTCACTTAGGGCTGTTGTCTAAGCCCTTCAGCGCAAACACACTGTTTTTTCTTTCCCCCCAATTATTTGCATGAACCGTCTCTCAATGAAGACACAAGGGAGATACCCGAGAAATCCAAAAGGACCCACATTATTTCCTCCACCCATACAACTGTCCTGCGCTGCTGAGGGCAAAACAAACTAATAATTTCACTTGCATTACATTAGATGATTTGCTACATGCACTTATGTACTATAGGAGCTCTTGATAGTGAAAGCAAACTGTTGCTCGCGCAATATTAAAATGAAAATATAGAGTTTTAGTCTATGGAGTTAATGTAAATGTCTTCCAAATCTTGACTCCTTACTAGCTCTTCTCTTCTGCAAGTGTCCATAAAGACAACCCTCTCCCCGTGCTGGTCATCTACGCAAACAAAATTTTGACTGCAATGGATGGGATTCTTAAGTGGAATGGATCTTGATGTCTTTAAAAAACAAAACAAAAAAAAAACACTTCTGGATTCCGTACTTCTATACTTACGCGTCCGGTCGGAGGCGCGGTATCAATGTTCTGGGTTCGATTTATCGCGTCTTGTCTAGACACGATAAATCGAACCAGGGAGTGCTCCCCCGTCGACGCCGGTAATCCTGCTCTGCGAACGGAGCAGGCGGAGTTGACGGGGGAGCCTGCGTGCCGCGTGTGGACCACAGGTAAGTTCGAACTAAGATACTTCGACTTCAGCTACATTATTAACGTAGCTGAAGTTGTGTATCTTAGTTCGACAGGGGGGGTTAGTGTAGACCTAGCCCATAGACTCATAGAGTTGTAGGCCAGAAGGGGCCATTAGGTCATCTATTCAGACCTTGTGAATAAAAGGCTAGCTTCCAGCCCAGCTGCAGCCTATGCAGTAAAAATGAACACTCATACTGTAGCTATACATTCTTGCTCATCAGAGCAGATAAAAAGCATTATAGGCCCAATTTTTCAAATGTAGATGCCTAAAGTTAAGCACCTAAGTAATTATTTAGGCACTGGAATAAAATTGGCCTGCTTTTCAGGGTGTCCAGCTCCCATTGACTTCAATAGGATTTGTGGATGCTCAGAAATTCTGAATATCAGGCCACTTTTACTCAGATGCTTAAATAACACACCTAAGTTTGAACATTTGGTCCATAAGCTATGTAATTATTCAACTGATCTGTGGCATATTAATATCTAGCTCTTCAATAGTGTTTTTTTATCAGTAGACTTCAAAGCTCTTTACCAAGGAGGTCAGGATCATTATCTCCTTTTTGCAGGTGCGGAAACTGGGTCACAAGAAGGAGAAGTGACTTGCCCAGTGTCACCCAATTAACAGCAGTGAAGCTGGGACTAGAACCCAGATCTCTACAGCCATAGTCCCAAACACAATCACTAGGCCACATTGATATCTGAGATGAAGGTTGACAAAGGAACAGTGATGGTAGGGAGAGAAGTAAGAAATAAGTGCTTGATCTTGCAAATACAACTGAGCATATTGCTCATAACTTTATGTAGTTCCATTACTGCCTTGGTTTGTCCCATTGAGTTATGGGACAACCGAAAGTACTAAACACTACACTTGGTAATATAATTGTGTTTGAAGGATCAGACTCTAAAAGAGTGGCTTTGGGAAGATGATAGCAAGCATCTGATTTTCAATGCTGTTACATTCTTGCTGTATCACTACATGGGAAACAAGGAGCCTAACTATTAAAGCAAAATCCATCATCTTAAAAATGTTAGTCTTTGATGGACTTAATAAAAAACGGGATATGACACCAAAGCCTCCAAGTCCGAAATATAAACTTTAAAGAGGCTTGACATACAGTGCCCTGAACTAGTTCACATTTTCATGACCCCCAAGAAAGGCATTTTATTTAATTCATGCTCAGTTACTGTTGCCCAGATAAATTAGCTCTTTAAGAAAATCCTTTCAGAAGCTGTAATGAAATGGATGGCTTAAGTTTGCCTTTTACTAAGGCTATAACAGAATCACAGGAATAATCATCCCCAGAGTCGCTGTAAAGGCTCCCTTCTAATAATTAGGTTAGCCTCTGACAATCACATGGTGAATCACCAGGCTTCCGCTTCTGGGGGCTTGTTTCCTATTCTGTTCAACATCTGTTTTAGCTCCTGTAAATAATCTGGCATTTGGCTGGCATTAAAAGGGAAAGTTAGTAGGTTCCAACACAGTGAGCGTCTCATCCTTTGACAGCACGAGAGAGGCTCCCAGTGACCTTGGATTAGTGCAGAGTGCATAATTATGCCGATAGAGCCATTGATGCTAATTGATATTTATTTTCCTTTTTAATTTTACATTCCAGTGTCTTCACTGAAAAGCCATTAAGTGTGATTTATACTGTGGTTAGGGAACATGATTCATTCATAGATTTTAAGGCAATAAGGGACCAATATGTTCCTAGTCTCTGACCTCCCTCCATGCTCAGACGTTGTTCTTCCGCCTCCCATGTTCAGTCACAAAAATACCAGTCACTAGAACAAGGGCAATTCCTGCTGTAATTCTGCTTTGGACTGGTTCTGATTGGATTACAAATATGCGTGTTTGCATGTTTTTTGTTAAAATATTTGATTGTCAAAAAATGAACATTTTACATTAATATTAAGCAGTTTGGGGAAAATTAATTTTCTTCAGGGAAACTTTGTTAATGTGCAGATCTAAAATAACCCATTTGTGAATCATAGAATCATAGTTGGGGATTGGTCTTGCTTTGAGCAGGGGGTTGGACTAGATGATCTGATATTCTGTGATTCTATGAAAATGGGAAATGAGTAATACTCGGAAATATTGTTATATTTAATGCAAAATAAGTTACTTCAGAGTACTACTTAGTTTATTTATTCCATTCTCACAAGGTCTTAATGTTATTTTAGTTGCTTGAAATGAAATATTTAACATTTAAAATATAGATATAGTTTCATTTATTATATATTATACATATTTATATGATGTAAATGTATGATTATGCAATACGTTTATACTGGGCTTGTGTGTGTATCTATCTATGCACACACACACTTAACTTATATTTAAAGTAAGTAATTCATTGGGCCAGAGAGACCATGAGAATGACTCTATAGCTGAGTGGTAAAGGCACTCCCCTGAGAGTCGGATTCAAGTCCATGAATATTTACATATTTTATACAAAATGTAACAGCTTCAGAGTGACCCAGTGCAGAAGTCACTGGTTAAGGGACTCATCTTGGAGGGAGAAGGCCTTGGTTCAAGTCCTTGCTTCACATCAGGTAGAGGTGGGAATTGAACCTGGATTGCTCACTTTCTGGGTGAGTCCTTTACTACTGAGCTTTTGGGTACGGGGCAGAGGGGGGAGGAGGAAAGCAGCTCCTCTTCCTTTTTTATTTTATTTATTTATTTATTTAACAAGAAAGGGCTGACCTGGCTTGGCTGTCTAACTCCAGGAGAGCAGAGGGAGGTACCTCCCTCTGGCCTTTGAGGGGGTGGGGCTTAGACCATACCTCTTTCCTGGGCATTTTCTCTTGGCTAGTTTAGGTGGATCCCTGTTCAACATGCTGGCTTCTGTGAACCAGGGACAGAGCCACCCAATTAGCACCCAAGCCCACCCAAATCAGAAAAAAAATGTCAACGTTGAGCCAGGCCACTGAGCAGTCTTTTAATGCAGTTGCCTCAAACTGCTCTGCTCAGCTCCTCTTCCCCATCGACATAGACTCCGACTCTCTCCCCCCGCCGCCGCCGCCGCCCCCAGCTCCAGTTACTTCCTCCCTGTTGGCTGGTTGTTTCTTAGCTCCCAAACAACCAGGTTTGGGCCAACCCCTCCCCCCAGCAGTGGGCAGGAGCAGGGCACCCCTCTCACTATGGGGAGGAAGCAACTGTGTGGCATGGGATGGAGATGCCGGGCCAAATTTAAATGGCATTAAGATGTGGTGCATGGGGTCCTGCTGCTCCCCCATGGATGTAGGATCTGCCATGTCAGCATCCAAAAGCTCAGTAGTAAAGGACTCACCCAGAAAGTGAGCAATCCAGGTTCAATTCCCACCTCTACCTGATGTGAAGCAAGGACTTGAACCAAGGCCTTCTCCCTCCAAGATGAGTCCCTTAACCAGTGACTTCTGCACTGGGTCACTCTGAAGCTGTTACATTTTGTATAAAATATGTAAATATTCATGGACTTGAATCCGACTCTCAGGGGAGTGCCTTTACCACTCAGCTATAGAGTCATTCTCACGGTCTCTCTGGCCCAATAAATTACTTACTTTAAATATAAGTTAAGTGTGTGTGTGTGTATAGATAGATACACACACAAGCCCAGTATAAACGTATTGCATAATCATACATTTACATCATATAAATATGTATAATATATAATAAATGAAACTATATCTATATTTTAAATGTTAAATATTTCATTTCAAGCAACTAAAATAACATTAAGACCTTGTGAGAATGGAATAAATAAACTAAGTAGTACTCTGAAGTAACTTATTTTGCATTAAATATAACATGCCATGTCAGTTGGAGCCTGGGATTGGGACCAGGAGCCCATGCCCCAGGTCACAATACTACTCAGATTTGGCTCGGCCACCCCTATCATATCAGCAGGGAAGGGGCTCTGCTGTTATGCCACCCAGCCCTCGTTGTTGCCTCCCCATTGGCAGTGGTCTGCCCCGACGTGCCCTTGGCTGGGTGGGTGGGGCTGACCACAGCCAGATATGCAACAATATATAATATAATAATATACAATATCAATGATTTGCTGTGACATCAGACCATCGGTCACTGTCTGTCCACCAGAAGGTGTGGCCCACCTATGTTTCCACTCCTAACTATGTCACTGCTGTGAATCCCATTCTTAGGCACATGACTCTTCCCATGCATTGTGGGCATGTAACCTGAGCTATGGATTCCATTAGGCTGCGAAGCACCTACAGTTGTGTTGCATCGTTGAGCCTACATCTCCTTTCTGGATCTAGCCAAGTCACTTCAGATACTTTAGAAATGTGATCTGCTATTTAGAGCTCATTCCATTGCATGGATCTAATCCAAATGTGATGTATTATGCCAAAGCTGGAAGTTTCAAAAGAGCCTATGGGAATTAGGGACCCAAATCCCATTGAAATTCAGTAGGATTTGACCAATTAACTCCCTGAGGCTCTTTTGGAAATATGCCAAAAGTATAGCCATTCCAAAGCAAAATGGGATGAGGTAAGCGCAGTGAGGCAATCTCATCTATCTCCGTGCTATCGTTGATTGAAATGAGAACCTGAATGCTATCATAACATAAGTCTGGGGTTTAATTTAGGGGGAAAAAACTGGTTGAAAACATTCTACAAATGAGAACAGAAACAAAGAAACTTAAGGTGAAATTCTGACCCCATTAAAGTCAGTGAGGAGTTACCATTGACTTCAATGGAGCACAGATTTTGCCTAAGTGACTTGCCCCAGTTTATACAAGAAGTCTATGGTTGAACCAGGAGTTGAAGCCATATCTTCTGAATCTTAGTCCAATGCCTTAATCACAAGACCATCCTTCATCTCCTATGCCCTATATTACCACTTACATTTCCTCAGAGCCAACTATACCCACTTGCCCTTCACACTGTGATTAATTAGCTGATTTTTTTACAGGTATTGTGGCAGACCTGAGTCTAGGGGAGAACTTTGAAGGAGGAGAAGATAGTGACTTTCTGGATTAGCTCAAAGAGGGTCTTCCGTGCATTATTGGCAGCACTGAAGGAGGCATAAGGATATTTGTGTGTAACACTAATTTATTGTATAAATGTGAGATATTCACAGAGAGCCAGATTTTCAGACAAATTTAGCATGTAACAGCTACTACCATTTAGTCTCCCACATAAATGGCTGGATTTTCAGACAAGCTCAGCTCCTAGTGTAGTCATCTAAATTAAGTGTCCAGATTTTCAATAATGATCAGCATCCAGCATTGTTCAGTGGTTTACTGAGCAGTATTGTTGTCATCTGAAATGATATGTACATACTTCACCTGATAAACATATCAGAACTCTTCTAAAAGGTCTATATGTTTATTATAACAAGTCAGTTACAGTAGCAAATTGCTCATTCAGGATAGTTCTGGCAGCCAGAGAATCCACATTGCATACATTGAAATCCTGACTTTTGTTTAGCACAGTCTTGTTTTTTTCCTAACTAGTTTAAATTATTTTTCTCATTCCATGATGTCAAACACTCTGTGAAACTGTAAATATCTCAGTCTCCACAGGTGGCGAGTTCACCACCTTTGGTTTCATGTCTCAGCTGCAAATTAATGATGCCAGCTTTATCATAAAACATAGATACAAAACTCAGCTGCAGATGTGCTGTCTTGTTTAATCTTAAACTATTGAAGTCTATGGGACTTGTGCAATTCACTTCAGTGGGAGCAGGATTGGATCCATAATTTATTTTTTACCAAACTCTTTCATTTTGTTCTACATTAAATTATTTTTAATGCAAATCACAAAATAAGAAACTTCACCATCAAGCAGCATTTCTTATTGAAGTAGAATGGTGTGGCTGCCTTATCTGTTTTATGATTGAGGTTGTGAATGCTTGTCTTGAATAATAATGCACTGGGGGGGAATGTATTTTCAGGAATAAAATGTTTTTCTTCAGCCAGACCCAACCAAGGATGCTCTATTTTGTTTTAATGAGAAAAAAAATCCATTATAAAATAATGTATTAAAATGAAATATAAACTCATTTTTTGTGTTTTCCAGAAAGCCGGGTTGGGTTTTATGTATTTTCATTATATACATAAATCAACACACTATTGTGCTCCATAAAGTTCGAAGTAAGATACGCGACTTCAGCTACGTGAATAACGTAGCTGAAGTCGAAGTATCTTATTTTGAACTTAAAAGTACTCACCCCTGGTCCACACCGCGGCGCGCAGGCTCCCCCGTCGACTCTGCCTGCTCCGTTCGTGGAGCAGGATTACCAGCGTCGACGGGGGAGCACTTCCTGGTTCGATTTATCGCGTCTAGACAAGACGCGATAAATCGAACCCAGAACATCGATCTGACGCCTCCGACGCGACGGGTAAGTGTAGACCTATGTTTATAGGCTTTTCATTTGTGTAAAAAACTAGATGAGTTTCACTTATTGTTTGTTGCAATTGGGCTCTCTGTCTTTTTTCCCCACCTGATAAACCTAAGCCTTGTCTACACTAGAAAGCTGTACCACTTTAACGATACAGGTACAGTTAATCTTCTCTAGTGTGGATGCAGTTACTGTAGGCAGGACTTCTAACACCACCTGTTAAGGTTGCCTGACACACTTCTAATTTTAAGACCCTGTTTTCAGTTGCTTATAACATTGCCAAACTTCAACTGTTTGGGCTGAAATTTTCCATGTTGTGTTCAGGCTGGATTTTTTTTGGAAAATTTCAGCCAAAATTGTTCAGCTGTTTCTGACAATGAGGTAAGGGGAAAATAGTTATTTTGCTCAGGGTAAAAAGGTCTGGCAACCTTTAAAAAACAAAAAACCTCCAGCAGTCTCAAGCTTTGAAGCAGGGACTTGAAAGTTGGCAGGGGATGTCCTTTGTGTCAGGGATGTGCCTTTTGCCATCTCTATGGAAATCCATCCCAGTTTGGCTAAATTATAAGTCTTTGAAAAATGGCAATTCACACATGCTCAGTAGACACGTCTTAGATTTTAGCAGCTAAACTTCCTGAAAATTCAGTCTGCACTGGGCTTGCTTCATCTCAGGGCTAAGCAGGACTTTCCTGCAGTTCCAGGTCCAGGTCTGGGCACTTGAACTGAGAGCAGGGAGCCTGTCTCTCCTGTGCTTTCAGTGACCCCCATGCAGGGAAAGCAGGATAGAAGAGGAAGCTGCCCCATTCAAATGCAGAGGGAACAAGAGCTAGACTCCTTGAGGGAAAAGGGAGGGAGGAAAGAGATTGGGACAAGAAGTCTGGGTGGACAGAAACTGGAGTGGGAATGAGAGAAACTAGGAGTTGAGATGGGAGGAGTCTAGGACTGGCTGGGCAAAGGAGACTGGGACTGAACCCGTGCAGCAGGGGGGAAGAGAGACAGCCCTGAGGAGCTGGAGAATTGGGGTGGGAGGCTGAGCAAAGAAACAGGGACAAGGAGCTGTGGGCACAATGAGGTTGGATGAGGAGCCCAGGAACAGAGATTGGGACTGGCAGCCAGTGGGGATGGGGAACATGAGCGGGGGAGGGGAGGGTGCCTGGAGGTTAGAGTGGGGGAAATGGATCAGATCAGGAGCCAGGGAACTGGGTCTGGCTGGGCAAGGAAACTGGGAGGTATGGAGGAGGGTGAAGAGAATGAGACGGGAATGAGGAACAGGGGAGAAGAAACAGGAGTGGGACAGAGATAGGTGGAAGGGGAAGGGTTCAAGCTTGAGGTGAATGGGCAGTAGAGGCTGTGCCCACTAGAGAACACTCCTCCTCCAGGCATTGGAATGGAACCAGAGATCCCTGAGACTCACCATTCCTCTGCTGCCAGCAAATATCTCTGAAACCCCATGGCAAAGTGGCCCATCACCCTCTAATGCTGGCCCACATAGAGGATAACAACCTACTATTGTTTTCAGTTACACTGTTAGCTCAAGTGACAGAGGTCTATACGGTGGATCCAAAAGTTCCACGCTTGCTGATGACCCATGTGGGTGTCAATATGATGCCACACAATGGAATTTTTGTATTTTTAGTTTGCTTGTTTAAAACCTAGGAAATTACACACCAAAAAATGTTAGGAAATGACAGAATTAAGGTTGCTTGTGCAACCCCCTGTAGAAAAAATATTATGTGATCATTTAATTAAAGACTGTATCAGAATGTATAGGCACAAGTGGGCCAAATTATGATTCCACAGGTAACTTCCATTCTGGCATTTCCCAACTATGGAGTGACTTGACTTTGCAACCTTAATAATGTTCTTTTAACATAGATTTTGTGTGTAGGGTATCAGTATAAAGATGTTTTAGACCAGTATAACTATTCCTGTGCCAGTATCATTAAAGCAGTACAACCCCCTAGTGTGGATGCAGTTATCCTGGCATAAAGGTGCTTATGCTGGTATTCCTGCACAGAAGGGGAACAAGCTATACCAATATAAGATATCTGTTTACCAGTATAATTGTATCCACAATAGGGATTGTACTGGTATAACTCTTTTGGAACTATATAAATTGTAGCAGCATAGTGGGCATGATCATGTTGGTAAAAAAAATCACACCCCTAACAGAAATAGTTACACTGGTATAAAAACTATGTGTAGACAATGCCTTGTCCTCTCATGTGGAATAGTCTTCTATTCATTGTTTCCCCTGGAATTTCTTTTTTAGAACATACTCTTCCTTTGTAAGCCAGAGGAAAGCACATCTGGAAATAATATAAAGCCTGTGAAAAATACTTTGAGAGAGAGATTCAGCTCCTCTGCAAAATGAATTGCATGTAAATATGTATAACTGAGCCATCTCAATGCCCAGCATTGCTTTGTGCTGTCATGGATCGAGACTTAGGTGCAGTAGCAATGCCCTCAAAGTTGGGTGACATTTTTTGTCAGAACATTTTTGATGACAAATGCAAATTCAGCAACACTGAAACATTTCATGAATTCGTGTTGGTTTTGTTTCAGTCAGGGAGAAAAAAAATCAGAAAAAATCAAAATGTTTCATTTTGACATTTTCTAAATTTAAACATTTAAATTTTTCAGTGTGAAACAACTTTTTGTTTCAAAATTTTCTTTTTATATTTACAGTCAAAACAATCAAATGTTTAAAAAGGTTGAAATCAAAATCAAGCATTTAACTTTGTTCAGTCCTAACTTAAATATTTTACTTTTCAATTTGCAAATAAAAATAATTGTTTTGACTTCAACCAGAAATTATCCCCGTACCTCATCTGCCAGCAAACTGAAAAACCTGTTATTTGCACAGCTGTCCTTGGGACTCCTGTTCCCTGAGCCCATTGAAAACAGGCAAGCAAGGGCAACATGTTGATTACTCCATGGGAGAGATACTTCAAATCTTTTGTGTATTTGTGCCATGCTTGATTGATTGATTTAAAATTTGAGAAATATAAATATCTTTAAAACAAAACAAATTGAAGTAACTCTTTGTAAATAACAGTCTTTCTTTAATAAATCCTTTGCTTTAAAGCTTTTAAAATACATTTACTTACAATATTTAATTTCTCATGAAAGCAAAGTAGCAGTGCTTATAATCAACTCTAGTATAGCCACCCACTGTGCAAGTTCCTACAGACAGTTCTGTGAAGGTTCCTTGGTCCTGACCTGGAACACTTATGCCAGTCCTGAACCTCTTGTCAGGGCAGGTAATGAAGTACAATATTTTTGCTTGTGCTAATTTATTTGTATTTTGCAGCATCTCCTGGCAGCATGGCATTTTATGCAGTTCTCAGTATGCATGCTGTCAGTCCTCTGCTTGGATACTTCAGTAATAATGGTTAACCAATTGCAAAGCAAAAGCCCCATTAGCAGCTTACTTATTAATTCATTTTCTAATGTCATGTTTCTATTGGTGATGTCTGTTTAAACAAAGATTTCTGGAGTCAATCCAGCTGAATCAGAGAAAATAACATATAAGACAGTTGAATCAAAACAGAGATTGTGAATGCTAATGGTCTGTATGTTGCCATTTATTCTTTAAATCCACTTTCAAAGCCACTCTAAAAACACTGGGGAGAATTACTAGTCCAAAGGCAATTTGTAATGAAACAAGTCTGAAAGATATTGTTATATGGCTTCTCTATCAGAAGAATACTAATATCCCTCTCAGCTCCAGTTGGTTTGCAGTGAGGATATAAGATGGAAATGCTACATGTTCTTGGCATCAAATAGTCTCTGAGCTATTGGAAAAATAGAAATAGCTTTTGTTCTTTTATTTCACCTCCTTCAGGGCCCACGAGTAAAGCTGATGATGTGGCTGGACAAAAGAAAATCAATAGTGTACCACTTTTACTACCTGCTGAATGTTAGGTAGTTAATAATTTAAAAAAAGAGAGCTTGTTACACTTGTGAAGTTTACCCTATTGTCAAAAAACCTACCCAGTTCAGTTGTTCACTGTACCTATACTCTGTCTTCCTGTAGCTATGGACATTAAAACTGCTCTTCCTCAAATTGCAGGAAAGGTTTTTCACTAACCTTGATGTGAATCTCTTCAAAGCCTTTAGGAGAATGGGGAAAAATATTTGTTGAATACTGAAAAATCTCAGTTTGCCAAATTTGTTATTGGATTAATATTTGTTAGCAAATTCTTTTTTTTAAAAAGCGGGGGGAGGAGGAAGACATTCTAGCAGGAATGACTACGAGGAAGGACTGAACAAGAATTTCTGCAAAGAGGAAACTCTTAAGCAGAGACAAAAATAGTTTGGTGGAATTTGTACTTTAGAAATTACACCCTTGAGTGGGTAGAGTGGGTATGAGCTCTCTCCCTCCTCACCAGGATCACAGGCATAGGCTCAGATGTGGTGCTGTGCTGGAGGTGCTGCCCAAAAGGTGGATCCCAGTGTGGGGGTGGAATGCAAAGGCATCTCTAAGCCCCCTTTACACACCAAATTCAATGTATCTCCAGAGGTCAAAATGTCTCCTGGAGCTGCTCTAATAGAGCTGGTTGAAATTTTTCATCCTTAACGTTTTTTGGCAAAAAATGCAAATTCAGCAACACTGAAACATTTCGCGAACTCCCGTTGGTTTCGCTGAATTGTTTGTGTGGAAAAAAATAAACCTCTGACAAAGTCGAAGTGTTTCATTTTGACATTTTCTAATGGAAGCATTTCCATTTTCCAGTTCTAACCAGTTTTCATTTAGAAATTTCCTTCAGATTTATTTTTAAAAATTCAAAAATGTTAAATGCTCGGAATCTAAATGAAAAGTTTCATTTTGCATCAAATGAAACGTTTTATTCAAGCAAAAATATTTTTGACTTTTTGATTTGCTGAAAATTTCACAAAATGTAGTGTTTTGGGTTGACACAAAACACATTTTTCCCCCTGAGTTTTCAGAATTGCCGGTGAACTGAAAAATCAATTATTTGCACAGCTCTAGCTCTAAGTTATGACAGCCTCCCCAGGCCTGCCTATGGCTAGTGACAGAAGCCAGAATGTCGATAGAAGCAAGCGTCACAGCTCTATCCTCTTCTACCTTAACACCCCCTCCATGTCTGGGCTGGCAGGGGGAAAGCATACAGCTGGCTAGAGCAGCCCACTGTTTAGGGTTGCCAACTTTCTACTCGCACAAAACTGAACACCCTTGTCCCACCCCCTACCCTGCCCCTCCTCTGAGGTTCCGCCCCTGCCACACCCCTTCTCTGAGGCCCCGCTCCCCACTCACTCCATCCCCCCTCTCTCTGTTGCTCGCTCTCCCCACCCTCACTCACTCGCTCATTTTCACCAAACTGACTCAGGGGGTTGGGGTGCGGAAGATGGTGAGGGCTCCAGCTGAGGGTGCAGACTCTGGGGTGGGGCCAGAAATGAGGAGTTCAGGGTGCGGGAGGGGGCTCCGGGCTGAGGCAGTGGGTTGAGGGCATGGGAGCGGGTACAGACTCTGGACTGGAGGTGCAGGTTCCACGGTGGGGCCAGAAATGAGGGGTTCAGGGTGCGGGAGGGGGCTCTGGGATGAGGCCAGGGGTTGGCATGTGGGAGGGGGTACAGACTCTGGCAAACCTACTTGTGTCTGTGCCATGAGAATTTTCCCTGGCCCTGGGGATCTCAGAGATTCATAAAAATATCAGAATGTCCTGCCAAACAGGGTCTCCATAGAGCCTGAACAGATCACTTCTATAGGGTTTGCTTATGCCACCTGCCTGCAAAGTGGAAGGGACTTTGCTGAGGTTCAACCTATGTCTTCCATATAGTAGCATGTTACATTGCTTCTGAGCTACTCACTCCTTCCACATTTTTCTTTCTCCCCTACCCATGCTCTGTCTTCTTTGATCCCTTCCCTCTACTCCCCTTTCCACCTTTCTCTTGCTTCCTCACCTCTCCCCTGCATTTTCCCTTTCCCTTTCTTTTTCCTTCCACTATCGCTCTACTCCCTTCACCTTCCTCCTCCTCTCTCTCTTCCTAACTGTATAAAAGAGCTGGACACAGAAATGGTACAATTATTTATCTCTGCTCTTACAGAATGCTCATGCCCCATTCCAGACTGTCACACACAGCTATCTATTTTGCAGTGTATAGGCCCATTAACGAGTAGGAATTACATATGTATTAGAAAAAATTGCTACAGGAGCTTGCCATACAAAAAAAAAGAGTACTCCATTCTTTCCAAGCACCCTGTAGCATAATGACATTGTTGTTGCAATAGTAATCCTGCTCAGTACGAGAGGAACCGCAGGTTCAGACATTTGGTGTATGTGCTTGGCTGAGGAGCCAATGGGGCGAAGCTACCATCTGTGGGATTATGACTGAATGCCTCTAAGTCAGAATCCCCCCTAAACATAACGATACGGCAGCGCCGTGGAGCCTCGGTTGGCCTCGGATAGCCGGCTCCCCCTCCCCGTCCGGGGCGGGGGGGGGGGGGCGGGTAGGGCTCGGTGAGGAGAGCCGTTCATGTCGGGACCGGAGCGCGGCCAGAAGGGAGCCGCCTCTCACCATAATGACATTGTTTGGCAATTGGACCCCAGAAAGGAAGCAGTGATACAAAAGCACAGTAGGAGCAAGTCAGATTGGGAGGTTTGTGTGCCATCATCAGTCTGACTCTTGGTAAAAGACTTTTTAATGGAAATGTGAAGCATCATTCGGAGGAAGCTGATATTCTTTCATGTCAGAGAGCACAGTTAACCTTCCCATCATATGGTACTTAGTGTTTCAGAGGAAAAGCAGAAAACCTTTAAAACTATTAACCACATGAACAATATGCATCTCTGATTCTCTCAATGGTGAAATTCAGTTGTGCAGCAATTAAAAAAATGAAATGTATTTCATCACTTTTTAATTCAATTTTTTTTCTTGTTTTTATACCCCTTCCATATCACCCTGATACATGTAGCATTTTTGAATTTGGGTGCTTCAAGTTATGCTCCTAAATCCATAATTAGGCACGTAAATAGAAGCTTTGGGCTGATTTTCCAAGGTGTTGAACAACCTCAGTTTCCAGAGAAGTTAATAAGAGCTGCAGCTGCTTGAAAATTAGACCACTTTTATATGGATTTAGGAGCCTAACTTTATGCACCCAAGTTTGAAAATTGTATATATAGATATACACAGTATGTATTTCCCTAATGAGTCATAATAAAACTGTGTGCGCGCGTGTGTGTGTACACACTGTTTTGTTAATACTTATCAGGGTAGATTTATTTCTGCTCCAGCTTTCCCCGCCCCCCATATGGAGACAGCTGTGGGGATGGGGGTTTGCTCCTAGGGGAGGGTAGCTTTTTAAACTCCAGCCAGGATTCAATAGAAAAGTCGCCTGGAAGAGCACATCTGCTGATTAGCCTGGCCCTGCCCACTGGTAGGGTGGCAGGGAGCATTTCGCATTTCTGCATTCCCACTCCAGATGGACGTACCACTGTCAGGGGCCCACAGTGTTGAGAGCTGGTGCAAACCCAAAGGTTAAACTGACCCCATCATTTTCAAAACACCTTACAAAAATTAACTAATTCATCCTTACAATGCCGGAGGAAGGGAGGGATGATTCTATCCATTTTCTAGATCGGTAAACTGAGGACTGGAGTTTGTCATTTTTCCCCAGGGGAGTCAATCAGTGTCACTTTTACAGTTCACATGCAATCACCAATCATCCGTCATGCTGAAAGTTGTGTTTAAGATGTGTAGCCGGAGTCTCGTGTTGATTTTGTGTCAGGAATCCCCATTCAGTCTCTGAAGTCATCACACGTTTTCTGCACTTTCTTCCTTAGCGGGGGTGATGCTGGTCCCTGAAAGGAAAACAGAGGATGGATTTGAGGAGCACTTTGGCTTGAACTACTTGGGACATTTCCTGTTGACTAACCTTCTCTTGGAAACACTGAAGCAATCAGGAACGTGCAGTCGCAATGCTAGAGTCATCACTGTCTCGTCAGCCACCCATTATGTCGGGAGATTGCACCTTAATGATTTACAAAGCAGGTACAAATATCTTGTTTTCTGTTTGCACTGGACTGCCACAAGACTGCATATATTAAAGTCAGTATAAATTGTCATTCAATGTCCGCTCTGATTTTCGTTAACCAGAGGCTCAAATAATTGCTGGTACCATTAACTTTCATAATGCTGTGATAGTTTTTGGCTTGTGCAACCCTTCCAGTCATGGATAGGAAAGAAAAATAGCATATAAACACATTTATAAATTGAGTCTTTAGATTTACATTTACATTGGGCCTTGAAAATCTTTGGGCCCATTTTGATTCTTATCTAATTGTGATGAATGTGGTATAAAAAACATTAGACTGACTCCATAACCAGGGCATGCAGGATTCTATGTAACTGGGGCTTTGTAAAATGGCGTAGATAAATACTAATGGATTCTGGGTATTGTCCTGCAATCAGATCCACAGGCAAATGCTGGCACAGAGCCCCATCGGAATTCCCCTCCAGTGTAACGCACCACTATTGTGGTATGCCAGAGCCGTTCTTAGCTTAAAGGGTTTCAGTGCTTCTGGACTACTGAAACTTTGTGATGTGCCAAAGCCAGCCACTCCTGCCTGGCTGGCTGGCTTTTAGCTTCTCCCCCACCACACACTGTCTGCCTTTTCTTCTTCCTTGGCAGCTCCACCAGCTGGCACACAGGTCTTCTCCAACTAGCCAGAAGCACTCGGTATAAGCTTCTCCTCAGAAACCCTGCCAGCTGGCTGCCACTGCATCATGTTGCAGATGGCATTCCTCCTGCTCAGGTACCATAACCCAGCCTCCTGCCTGCTTCTCCTGCTTCTCTCCACAGCTAGCAGGCTATATCCCTACTATGCCTTTTGTCCACCCTGCCCATTTGCCTTTTCCCTAAGTGTACACCTACAGCTGCTGCCCAGCTGCTCCTGCTCTCTCTCCACTGTCCTCCAGCTACACAGTACTCCCACTCCGCTTTCCCAGGTCTGCTCGCAGCCTTACTGATCAGCCTCTGTGACTGACTGCAACCATCTACCCACACCCCAACATACCGGCCATGCCCCTTTGCCCGCCTCCTAGCTTTGTCACCCTCATGTCTTCTGAACTTTCCAAAAATGTTGACTGATTAAGGGGTTAACAGAATCCAAACTTATAGTAATGCCTTTTTTTAAGCTGGGCAAAGGTGCTGCATAGCAGCATTTCCCCAAATAGCAGACAATGTGACTGTTTTCTCTTTTGTGCAAGAAAATACAAACCTTTATGCTAAGTGAAACAGGGCTGTTTGTATCATAAGTAACTGCCTAAAAGTTGTTTAATTAATTTGAGAGTGAGAGAACTGTGTTTCCAAGCACGATTTACTAACTAATTCAAATGGCTTTATCCTTTCAGTCAAAGTCAAAGAGTTTCAGCTGGTTTCATACTGAAACTAAGCATTCCACATAATTTCCATACCAAGTCCTATCTCAGTCCCTGTGACCCTTAACAAGGACCTTAGCAAACCTTTTGAGGCGCCTGGTCTGACTTTTCATTTTGGAATGAAACCTAAAGGCAGAAGGCTTGTGTCTTTTATTGCGAATATTTCACATATGAACACCACATTAAACATGTCAAGACTTCCTATCTGATTTCTGATTTTATTCTAGGCTATCCATTTCATCACAAGTATATTGCATAATCTCTGCAGAGCAATTGTAATTTCATCTCTCACTTGTAAAACAAGCTCAGGAAATTATCCTTACACTTCACGTAAAGTACATATTCATTGACTAGGATCTGTATGCACTGGATGATGCCATTTAATGCAGCTCTGCTATGTCTCTAGATAACAACAGCTTCCTTTATTACAGAGAAACCTTGTACAGTGCCTCTTTAGTTTAGGATGTATTTTACCAGTAGCTCATTGTTATGAACTCTTTTCAGGGAGATATAAACATAAATGTTTAATTGAGAAAAGCTGTGGCTCAATGTGTATAGGAAAAATCTTGCAGCACAAGTGCCAGTGAGTTTTAGTAGGCAGCCTTGGTGTTGCACAGGTGTAAACAAGGGCAGAAGCTGGCCAGTTGTGTGCATTTCTGTCCCAGGGGAAGTTCTGCCTGAATAGAGAGTTCTGGCTACTGTATATACACGCCCACCGATGATTTCAAGAAGTGAGTTGCAATTTGAACTCCAGACCTGCATCTGTGAAAAGACAGCCCTCTCCCCAGATAGAAAATAAGTGGAGATCCTCTCCTAAGTGCCAGATGAATAGTTACTCACACAAATGACCCCACTCAAATCAGTGAACTTAATTGTGTGTGTGTGTGTGCGCGTATGTGTGTGGGAGAGAAAGAAACTGCTCACCGATGTAAGGGAGTTCAATAACCTGGCCCTTTGCCAGCATGGAGAACTATTATACAGTATCATAAATACACAGAAATTGACTATACCACACAACTTGAGATGCGTTGATTCAGAGTAGGATATAACAACTTTCACAGCTATAATAAATAAATCCCAGAATAACCATTACGGTCTCTTTCATTGTGCTAACTCTTAATGTTTGCCCCCTATTTCTTTCTTTTAAAAGTGTTTTTAAAATACTAATGTAACAGATTATTGCTACTTTTCTATTGTAATATAATGACCTAAATCCACATAAGCAATAGAATCAAGGTTAAAGTAGTCATACCACCCTTACCTCACCCTTTTCTGCCTACATGTTGCAGTAACATTCATGGCTCTTGGGAGATTTCACATCACAGGACTCTTAAAGCTTCACAGCACACTACTTAGAACCACTGTCTTGGACTTAACCTGGTGAGGAGTGAGTCCCCGTAGTGCTCTTAAAGATGCAAATGTTTTGTTTGTGGGTTTTTTTGAAGTCTATGTATGTGTGTGTGTGTGTGTATATATATATGCCCCAGGTAAGCCAACATAGTTAGTTTTATGGCACTGTGTATCTCTGTCCTTTTGTTCTACTGAACTGCCACATTTTCCAAGAGACAATGCCAAAATCACCCCTTGTTTTTGCAGTTAAGATGACTGCAAAATCTGTGTGACCATTTTTCACATACCTTTTTGTAATTTTGAGCCGCCTTTGATTGGTTCTGATTGGTCATGTGATATTGGTTCTGGTTTTCTGATTGGCTGAACATACCCCATATTATCAGGAGAGTTAGCAATTTACTCAAAGGGAGATGATCTATTCTGTGTGCTGTCTCTGAGACAGTCTGGTAGAAATGTCGATAGAAGCAGGGATAACTGCTTATCATGCAATCATCCATCCAAAGACATTTCCGGGATTTTAAATTTCTGGTTCCCAAACTGGTGACCCATTAGTAATACCAGACGGGAGAGCCATCCTTCCATTTGAGACACCAGAGAGAGAACGATAGAAAGCCATCACTACTTTGGTGCACAAACACCGGGTAGGGAGCTGGCCAGGGAGCTGACCTGTGTTAAATTCTCTGCTCCACCAGACTTCCTCTGTCACCTTTTCCATACTCTGTGGACTCCTTGTTGGATTTTTCTTCTGTTTCTTTCTTTTTTTTTAAATGGGACGCTTCATGAATTTGAATGTCATTCTGGTGCAGGGGCCACGCTAGTTGGATATAATCTGTTTTATCTGCCCTACACCTCTGTTCTCTTGCTCCGACTGCCCAAAATTCTGGTTTGAAGTCACAAACCACATCAAGTACACTGGCCACAAAATACCATGAGGAGAAATAATTTTAAAACGGTCTATTTCCGGTGAATAAAGTTACATAAAATATATACAGTGAGCTTTGTTATGTTTCTCTTTCTTGTGTTTGTGCGTCTAGTGCTCTGACTTCTCCTGTTCTTTCCTCCTCTTATATACCTATTAATTTGCATCTTTTTTCTTTTGATTTCTTTGTTATATTACATTCCTTTTTCCTCCTTTATTTTCTCTCTCTTTAATCTGTTTACTTGATTCCTAATTTTACATTTTCATCTTCTTTTCTCTTCTTCATTTGTATATTTATTTCTCTATCTGCTTGGTCTTTTAGCTTCTACCTCTCTATTTCCATCCTTGGCTTTGTTTTCCTTGTCTGCTTGTTCTGCTTCTTCTTTCCACTTTCTTCTCCATTTTCACCTTCTCTCTCTGTGCTTGCTTCTCATCCTCTTGCCCCTTCGTCCCCCACCAACCCGATTCCTCTCTTCTGAATGTTTATTTCCCACTAACAGGGCACGCTGTGTGGGTACTCTGTGACAAGACAGCTTGTTCCACATTGACAAAGCATAGCTTGTTTCATGTGGTTTTTCGGAAAAGGAAACTCACAAGAGCCATGACTGTTCTCACAATGCTTTTGCTGAAGAACATACTGAAGAACGTCAAACGTCTTTGTGGTCTTTCAGATCCAGTCCATTTTCAACAGATCTCACATGAGCCAACATGGGGATTCCTAAGGCGAATCCTATTCCATCATCCACATTTTGAATAAAAGCCCTTTAAAGAGTAGTTTACTGAATGTATTCTCTGCATGTCAGAAAACAAAGTTGTGTGTGGAGGTGGATGGGAAACAATTTTCTTGTCCCATGAGAATTGTTGAGATTTGGAATTTTCCCCCATCCCAAATGGGAAGAAAAATTGAAATCTCAAAATAAATAAATAAATATTTTAAAAAATTGCAGGCCAATAATATGAAAAAAAACAACAACATTAGATTGGGTCAGTCAAAATGTTTCAATGTACATCTATACTCGGAGCTGGCGATGTAATTCCCAGGTTGAGGAGGCATACCCACACTAGCTCTGATCAAGTGAGCACACTAAAAATAGTGTCGCTATGATGGTGTGAGTGGTGGAATGGGCCAGCTGCCCAAATATGTGCCTCAGATGGTGGTCATACTTGGGATGTCTAGCCCCTGACACCACTCACACTGTGCCAATTTATTCATATCTTAAAATAGTTTGGTTTTAGTTCAGTTAAAAAATACTGGTGAAGATTTGGTGAAGGAATAGGAGGAAGACGGGAGTAATTTCTATTTTTATCCAAACCATCTGCCTGTGAAGTTTTAAATTAAAGTGAGGAATAGCCCCTCATCCCCACAGAAATGGCACCTAAGGCTATGTCTCTCAGAATAACGGGGACTACTAATTATTTTTAATTGCTCATATAAGAATGGTAGAAAATTTTCTCTGCCAAACCTGTTTTGTTTTTGACTAAATAAATATTTTTTTGGAAAAGGTGTCTGTTTTCAACAACAAAAAAAATATCTAATTTTCATTGAAAACCCAGATGCCCCCAAAATGAGCTATTTTTGCTGAAAACTGTAATATTTTGATTTGGAAATATTGCCACAGTGCTTCATGTGAATTGTAGTTTGGTTCCTTCATGTCTCTTCCTGGGATGGGCTCCCTGGCTGGACTACATCTCCCATAATGCACCACCACAACTGTCCAAGGGGGTTGACTTTTGTGCAGCATGGGAAACATAATCCAACCAGCGAGCCCAGCCTACAGAAGAGAATGAGAGCTTGAGGCACTGGAACTACAGTTTCCAGGAGGCACTACAGCAGCATTTCCACCTCAAAATATTTTGATGTTTGGATGATCTATTTTGGTTTTCAGCTGAAAATTTTCAGTTTTCAAATTACCACTGAAAATCAAAATTTTCCACAGATAAAAGCCCCATTTTTGACCAGCTGTATTACATAAGAACATAAGAGCAGCCATACTGGGTCAGACCAAAGGTCCATCTAGCCCAGTATTCTGTCTTCCAGCAGTGGCCAATGCCAGGTGCCCCAGAGGGAATGAACAGAACAGGTAATCATCAAGTGATCCATCCCCTGTTGCTCATTCCCAGCTTCTGGCAAACAAAGCTAGGGACACCATCCCTGCCCATCCTGGCTAATAGCCATTGATGGACCTATCCTCCATTAATTTATCTAGTTCCTTTTTGAACCCTGTTATATCTAGGCCTTCACAACATCCTCTGGCAAGGAGTTCCACAGGTTGCCTGTGCTTTGTGTACTCAAATGTTTTTTCCCATAAAGGAACAAATAATCCTGCCCACCCACCCTGCCTTCAGATAATGAGATCTCCAAGCACAATAGAACAGGTGCATTTGTACACTGAGGTTGAAGGGGGTGAGATTTGGGGACACCATGTTGGAAGTAAGACACAGAGATTCCATGTGGTTTTCTTGCATGCTCTAATATGGAGAGGTTTGGTAACAAGGGAGGGAGGAGTAAAGCCCAGACCAGTAGACCCATCTCTAAGTTGCCTGATCAGCCATTGTCTTCCATGAAAATGAACTTAACAGCAATGAGGGTTACTGAAGCTGCAAAAATTTGCAGCAGCGGAGGCCAAGGAGTGGCTACATGGCCTGAGAGAAGGGTCTTTTCTCCCCAGCACTTGCAGAGCATTATGTTTCACAGTCCAGGTACTTGTGCTATATATTGATTTTCAAGGTTTGGCCAAGAAACTTTTAAAATATTGTTTGGAAGCATTTTTAAGCTTTGATGAGTTACTCTGCCTACTTCCTCATACGCACCTTGTTGGTCCTGGCTTTGATTGAAATGCTCATGTGTAATTGCACATTCTATCTCCACTTTCCACCTTGCCGCTGCTTTTGGAAATAATTGGTTTTTCATCACAAATCATGCAGGGATCAGCTTACTGTGATTCAGTGTGACAAAGTATTTGGGAAATTTAAAACCTACTGGAAGGGAGGAAGGTGACAGCAATACTTCTTCCCCCCTGTCTCCTATGGTAGCAGGTTTTGAAATGCTGGTTACAGACCACTTGAGCTGCACTGCATGGCCCAGACTCTCAAGACACATATATGAATCATAAAAGACATTTTTAGGACTTTGGTGAGGTTGGATTATTGGCTTTATACAGTTTGAAGAGAATTGTAGTGTGCCATAAATAGTTTAAAGTCAAACCAAAATTATATGATAGAAAAGACTGCACCAAACAAGCCTCACATCAAATATCATTCTGAGTAAGAAGGAAAGGGAAACATTTTATTTTTTGCTTTTACTGTCTGCTGAACTTTGCCATTTTAGACGTGCTAAATAAAAATCCCCTCTGCACAAGCTATTTTTCATTTTCCGTACTTTTATTAATCCCACATCTTTTCTGACAGCTGGATGTGGGCCTCTGGTGACATGCAGCTTTATATAACTAAGGCCTTCATAAAGGCTTTGCATCTGGGATGTGGATCATCCTTGAGGTCCAAAAATCTCAGGCATGTGAGTTGTGTCTGTACCTGTTTCAGCTGTATTCCCTCCTTCAGCCACGGGGGCCCAAGAAGAAGTGGGGTTTTCATGAGATGTCTTGACTGTTTTTAGTAAATCATTTTCTTCTCTGGCCATTATCTTATTCATTCTGTTACTAAATTAACTTAATGGGTTTGGTGACTGTGTACCTCTGAGAGTCCTCAGCTGTATTCTTACCCAGGGTATGTTAAAACAAACTTTGAAAAAGCAGAGATAATTAAAAAGAAAATAGCAGTTGTGGTTATTTTTTTACTGCTAGCCTTACAGACTGAAGTTTTTTTATCACTATATATAATAGATAGTGACAGTGCAAGTGTTTCCTCTCAGTCCTGCCAATGCTCCTCAGTGCTTTTTTGGATATAGCTCTGTGGGTGGAGGGTCATTCAGTCTTAATGCCATTCAAGCCTCTGCTAAAACAGCCTGATTAAGTCAATGGGAGCTGAGGATGCTCAGCAGCTCACAGGATGAAAACATGTTATATAGATACCTCTCCTAAAAGCACTGGATTGAGCCCAACTTATTTCACATGGTGAAATAAGGGTAATAACATCCAAGGGTAATAACTCTTGGTCATTATTAAGCTGGCTGGATTTGAACTGGCAACAGCGTATTGTTCATCACCAATCTCCATTGCCTTCCAATCCCAGCAAGAAAAGAAATAATATATTTAAGTTCAGGATCTGTATTAGCCACTACAAATAACTCTAGGAGTGAGTTAATTTTAATATGGTTTTACTAAATGGAAAATGACCATATAAAAGAGGTTAGGTATTGTTTTTATTATTATTGGCCCAGCTTGTACCCTGGTAGGGTTATCATCTTTGAAATGCAAAAATAACCCTGGCATCCCTCCCCACAAGGCAAGCCTGAGGCAACCCCAACCACAAGGCAACTCTGCAATGCCCCGCTTCAACAGCCACTTATAGGATCTAGAGCAGTGATGGGCAAACTGCGGCCCACGGGCCGCATGCGGCCCATCAGGGTAATCTGCTGCTCCCAGTGGGCCGTTCCCGGCCAATGAGAGCCAAGGGAAGTGGTGTGGGCCGCAGGGATGTGCTGGCCGCTGCTTCCCGCAGCTCCCATTGGCCAGGAATGGTGAACCACAGCCACTGGGAGCTGCGGGCAGCCGTGCCTGCGGATGGTCAATGTAAACACTGTCTCGCGGCCCGCTAGTGGATTACCCTGACAGGCTGCAGGTTGCCCACAACTGATCTAGAGAGAGAACACATATAGGTACGGCTGATACCATCATTGTCTCACCTTGGTCGTTTTTCCCCAAGTTGCTTTGTTTGTGTCCATCTTCATTGAGATGATTTTTTCCCAAACTGCCTTGATTCTATATTTTAAATATATACTTGAATGTGAATGTTTTGGAACTTCATCACCTGGATCACCTGGATCGATCGGACTTCAGCTGTCGTTAAGACTGCGCCGATCACAACACATCTGCCATTCTTCTCGCACTCTTGCCTTTCTTCTCCACGTTCGTCCGAAACGTTTAACGATGTCATCTTCCCATCTTCTTGGGGGTCTTTTCTGTTCTCGCGGGTACCACTCAGCAATGATTGCGGTCCACCGGTTATCCGTGAGCTGTGCTGTGTGGCCCGCCCATCGCATCTTGTTATGTCTGCTTTCCACGACAATATCTTTCACACTGCTGCGTTCTCTGATGATTTCATTTGGTATACGATCCAGGAAGGAGATTCCCAACATAGCTCGTTCCATTGCCCTTTCAGCTACCAACAGCCGTTGCTCTTCTCTGTTCGTCAGTGCCCACGTTTCACTGCCATACAGCATGGCTGGCAGCACTGCTGAATTGAAAATATTTTTTCGTGTGGTCTTGTCAATTTTTCCTTTGAGGACGTCCTTGATGGAATTAAATGCACACCATCCTGCCCAAATCCTTCGTGAGAGTTCTCCGTTCAGGTCTTGGCAAGTTGGAACAACACGAGTTGGAACTTCATACATAAAGAAAATCCATTGAGTCTATTTCTTGAATTTGTATTTGCCGTTTGAGTTTGCCTTTTCCACCAATTTATTATTTTTAACGGCAACATCGTAGAATTCCAAACAGGAATAGTTGAGGTTGCATATAATGCAAAGCTCACTTTTGACCACTTCAACACCTGGGCAATTCCTCTCGTCAGTCCAAAGGTTTGGTGGTGGGCTGGCAGACTGCTGTATTTTCAACAGTTTTGATCTGTTATCACTTAAACTACGGAATTGGGAACACTGCAGCACCTTTAGCTTGACACTGAAATGTTTAACATTGAATATCCCAGTGTATTGTGATAATAATGCAAATCTTTAGACCCACATTAAAAAAACAGGCCTATTAAAAGTATTTGTCTGGCAACTGGCAAATCCATAAAAAATCCAACCAGGCTGGTCAAATACCGGCCAGGTGGTAACCCTACATCCTGGCTATGATGAAGCGGCTGTAAGGACCTCCCTTGCTCCCTGGTGCACAACCAACACTGCAGGAGTGTGGAGGAACTTCCACAGAGGCCTTGTTCTCCCTTCCACACATATGGGCGGGGAGTGGGCAGAGCCTTGGCAGTATACCAGGGGAAGTAGTCTGTACCAAGCATAGGGCTGATGCACATTACTTCCCCTGAGGTGAAGGGGAAACCAGGAACTAGATTGTGACCCTCAGAGTCCTGGTCTGCTCCTGGGACAGTGCAGCTATGCACTACCCCTTACAAAGGGCTTTTGGCAAAGCCATGACTGAGCATATTATTGATTGCAGGGATTTTGAATTAAACAAATGAGTACAGTTCACGTTTCTTATTGAGGTACTTCAAGTGGTAACAAATAGTTCAAGTAATTACTTTTGAGCTTCTGTTTTTGTAGAAAATGGGTATTTTGTAAATACTGACTTGTGCCAATGTCTTTATGTGGGTTTGTTTCCTGTAAATATGGACATCCTGTAGTTGCTCCTAGAACTACTCATTACTGTTCAAAAGTAGATAAGGAAAGGGTATACCGGCCATTCATAACTACCTTTTTAAAAGCGACGATTCTACTGTCCCTTTGAGAGATCTGGCCTTTGTTGTCAAGTTGCATAGATTTCAGATTTCAGCCCATGACTGTGGATGTGGGAGAGTGGAAGGAGGCCTCTCAGTGGTACATTAGAAGGGGGACCAGGGCCATATTACAGTGATGGGTCCTTTCCTGTGTGGAAAGTGGTGCCCATGCTGGCAAGGCCCATTCTGGTTTATTTTGTTATTAATACTGTTTGTAATATGGTGCCTTAACATTTATTTCCAGGCTGCAGATTTACAAAAAGAGAGAGAGGAATTCACTCTTCATTTCCCACATATTATAAACGAATCTGTGTATGAGCAAGACAAGGCATGGAGTGACTGATCTCAGAGAGTGGGAGAAGCTCTGAGACTTGATCAATTAATTCCTTCCTTCCTTTCTACTGCAGGTCAGAACAAGAGCTCTGGCTGGACTGATTTAAGAAATAGACTCTGCCTCTGGCAGTTTGAGAATTCCTGGCAACACAGGGCTAGGTTTTCAGCTGGTATAAATTGATGTCGCTCCATTGACTTCTCTAACCAAACTAACATCAATATTTTCAAATTCTGGTATCTGAACTTAGGCACTTACGACCACATTTTTTAAAAATAATATATGATGTGTGTATATAACATTTGCACAAGAAAATGTAGGCTGAACACTCATTATGCTCATGTATGCAAAATGGATAACTGTGCAATTGCATGTGTGTGGTAGATGTAGTTGGTAGCAGGACAGGTACAGTACACATCTCTGTGATGAAATATAGATAATTTGGTGTATCAGTTCCTTTGAATTTAGTTCTATTTCACTATTGTATATCATGGAATCACAGAAATGTAGGGCTGGAAGGGACCTCAAGAGGTCATCAATCCCAATGCCCTGCCCTGAGGCAGGACCGTGTAAAAGTAGACCACCTCTGACAGGTGTTTGTCCAACCTGTTTTTAAAAACCTCCAATGATGGGGATTCCAGAACCTCTCTTAGAAGCCTATTCCAGAGTTTAACTACCCTTATAGTAGAAAGCTTTTCCTAATATCTAACCCAAATCTTCCTTGTTGCAGATTAAGCCCATTACTTCTTGTCCTACCTCCAGTGGACATGGAGAACAATTGATCACTATTGTCTAGTCTAAATAACAGCCCTTGACGTATTAGAAGACTGTTTTCAGGTTTTTCCCATAAGTCTCCTTTTCTCATGCCATTTTTTTTTAATCTTTCCTCATAGGTCAGGTTTTCAGAACCTTTTAACATTTTTATTCTCCCCTGGACTGTCTTCAATTTGTTCACATATGTCCTATATGTTTGTTTGTTTTTCAATTAATAAGACTTTTTTTCAATAGGAATATACATATTCTCCCAGATTCTCCCATTCTTCCCTTTCTTGGTTTGTGGTTTCCTTTACTTGTATCAATGGAAAATGACTCTTCAGTCTCTGAGAAGTGATTGTACAGGATAAAGAGATGTAGCACAGACATGTAGCACAGAGATGTAGCACAGACAATAAATATAATGAGCAATATTTTGGACTCTGACCTTGGTTTATCATAAAAAGGGAAATGAAACATTTATAACAAATAGCCAGAAAAGAGGCACCTAGGTTCTGCAAAGCATCTATGTAGCTTTGTTAAAAAATAAACTGTAAAATCTTTTACAAGTCTTAGGGCTTGTCTACAGTCTTAGGGCTGCTTAAGTAGATGTAACTTACGTTGCTCAGGGGTGTGAAAGACCCACCCACTGAACAACGTAAGTTACATCGACTTAAAGCAGTGTCTACACCGCATTGAGGTTGAGTAATTAAATCAACGGGAGAGCGCTCTCCCGTCGACATAGTGTGTCTTCACCAGACGTGCTACATTGGCGTAGCTGCATCAATGCAGCTGCATCAATGTAGCACAGTAGTGAACACAAGCCCTTAAAGAATACTTTAAATTCCTGCATACCATTCTTTGGGGGGACAAAATCTAAAAATCTGATAGCACTGTCCGGGTTTAATAATGGTCTTTTAGATTCTTGATGAAGCAACAATGATGTATTACAATGTTAAAACATAAATCATTTAAGAAGTTCAGTCATTTTAATAGATCGTGCCTGCTTTTGCTATATAAACTGATTCTACCCTAGGTATGCATTGCAGTTGTGCATGTGGTCTTCCATTAAAAACCCCAGCATGTTACTCACATTGTGCAGCAGTCCCCAGGTTTTGATAGAAGACACAGCTATCTGGCTGTACTGCAGTTTGATCTTAGGGCACTGTGCCCTGTAGCCAATTACCCACTGGGAATTGAAGGGGCATGATGGGAGAGGGAGAAGGCATCAGGGTTTTGACCTGTAAAACAATACAATGATTAGTGTCAGAAAATCTTAACTTCCAGCACCAATGAGGTTAAATATAGCTATATATTGTGATCTGAGCTCACTCATGTGGCTCTCTGAGGCTTTTGCTTAAGCAAGAGGGGGTGGGGAAGAAAGCCTTCAGGATCTTAGAAATGACTTTGAGAGGACATTGAATGTGTTATTCTAACTAGAACAGGGCAAAACACTGTTTTTTCGGTTTACTGTTAGTTCAAAAAAAATTGGTTTGGGTTGAACAAAACATTTCATTCAACCTGCAATTAAACATTTTGCTTTGGGTACTTTTAATAAAACCAAAGGAAATTAAGGGCCAGATTCACAAAACATAGCCGGAGGAGAAAGTGATGGTAGTGGTGGGTCTTTCTTAACCTCTCCTGTGGAAGTTGTTCCATTTTGTATGAAATAATTAAATATTCATTGAGCCAGAGAGAGAGAAAGTGTGACTCTGACTCTGTAGCCTGGTGATTAGGACATTCATGTGGAGGGGTGTGTGGAGGGAAACCTGGGTTTGTAGAGAAAATGCCTTAACATGATGCTAGGCAGACAGCTGTTGGAGATAGCCCCGTATGGATGATCTGTAAAATTATACCTGATTATTATTCCTGATTATAATTGATTGAAAATATTTTTTATTTTGCTGCAAATTTAGACCAAACCAAAAAAGTCTTTCATTAATAACCCCAAACCTTTCGGCAAAAAAAAAATGGGGGGGGGAAATGGGTTTCCATCTAAAAACCAAAACAAAATAGTTTTTCAATGAAAAGTCAAGAATTTCCATGGAAAACAGATTCTTTTTGTGACAAAATTATTTAGTCAAAAAACGCATTTTCTGTTGAAAAACAGTTTAAACAGAAAATTGTCACCCAGATCTAATCCTGATCAGTTGTGGTCACTGGAGATTCCAAAGCATTTTCGTAAGAGTAACAGAGTTGTTCATTCTGGTGTCTTTGACTAATTTGATTCTGTCTACCTTACTTTCCCTTGTAGTTTCAATTGAGTAAATTATTCTTTCTTTCCACTATTATGTAGTATAGCTGATGCAGAATTCCCTCTAGAGAGGATTTCTTTTCACTGGTGGGAGAAATAATCACTATGTATGTGTAACCCACACACCTCCTGAGTGTGGTGTTCTGTCCCTTCTAGTGGCACCAAGACCACTTAGCCCAGGGCTACACTGGGGGGGGGGGGGGGGGTCGATCTACGATACGCAGCTTCAGCTACGTGAATAGCGTAGCTGAAGTTGGCGTAGTGTAATCAACTTACCTGGCCGTGAGGACGGCGGCGAGTCGATCGCTGCCGCTCCCACGTCGACTCCGCTTCCGCCTTTCGATGAGGTGGATTTCCGGAGCCGACGGGGAGCGCTTTCGGGGATCGATTAATCACATCTAAATGAGACGCGAAAAATCGATCCCCGATAGATCGATTGTTACCCGCCAATCCGGCGGGTAGTGAAGACAAGCCCTTAGAGATTAATGAGTCTGCTCTACAGCCTTAGTTATGAGGCTTCTGGCTTTTAGCTCATGCAGTAGAGGTTCCTGCACTAGGCTCCAGAGATCCCAGGTTTAATCCCGCCCATCAATGAGCAGCGTCTGTAAAGCAGATGCTCTGTAAAGCACTTTGAGATCCTTCTGGCTGAAGGATCTCAAAATTTGGTCAATTTTCTCGCACAGTTTTATAAAAGATGCTACAGAGAGAACATAGAGAAAGTGGAGAGTGCACAAAAGAGCAACTAGGACGGTGAAAGGTTTGCATTGAAATTGATAGGCTCTGAGGCTAAATTCAGGGAGTTAAATATATATTGTACTACCTGGATTATAGGGGATACAATTATGCTACGTGAGCACATATGAGGAGGGAGAGGAATTTCATTAGTTACCAAAAGTAAGACAAGAAATAATGGAATTAATAGTAGTAATTGGGTTTTCAGGACCTGTGTCAAATGTTTTATTAATTTTTAATTCAAGTCCCTTTAATTAAGGTTATTTTTACCTCATTACCATTTGACCAATTCAATGTGTTTTCATTACTTTTATTCAAGACCATAAACAACTACTAGGTAACTAACTTATTACATTTCTCTAAAGTTCTAAACAATACGAAAATTAGATTGAGGTTCCAATGTAAATCAAGCTAGTCAAATCAATGAGTTAACAATAATACAAATTCAAATTGGTTAATTAAAAAGAAAACAATTTGAGACCAATAATTTCTCAGACAATTGCATGAACACAATCAGTAATCAAATTATAAAGTTAACATAATGACTGAATGGTGTACTTAGTCTTTCTGTCTCTGTGGAGTTGATTTAGCAACTTATACTTTCCGTTGTGGAAATAATATGTTAAGGTTAGATGCCTTTTCATACCCAGGGTGACATCGAGGAGTGATCTGCTTTGAACCTAGGTTAATTGATGCCCACTGGTAACTTAAATCTACACTTAAAATAGCTAGGACAAGTCTTTCCTGGCAGGTATCCCTGCAGAGGTACTAGTATCCTCTCAAAGAGGTACTCATATCCTAAAAAGAAAGTTACTTAGGGCAGATCAACACTACAATTTTACATTGTTGCAACGGTGTCCAATACGTTCACCACTTTCCACATGTGGCTAATAGGCTATTGAATTGTGGCTAATGCATGTGGCTTTTTTATAATGTGGCTAATAAGGAAAATTCAAAACCACAAGTGTGGTTAGCAGTGTGGCTAGCATCGAATTTCTATTGGACACCGCTGGTTTAAAATGTCAAAATATGTGTGAATAATAAGGTGACATTTTGAGTATTTTGGACCAGACTGTATTTCAAGAGATGTGCAGATGTTAGCAAATGTAAACTATAGCTGCACTACTTTGACTAACTCAGTCACTTTTATTCCAGTGCAGTAACACTTAAAGTGGTTTTTATTCATTATTAAAAAGTCCTAGTCCACTCCTAGACCCAGCTGATATATTTATAATGGTTCCGCTACTTTATCTGTTATGTTACAGCTCAGACAATTGACTGATATTATGACACTTTATATGATCTTCTTTATTACTATCTTACAGCTAAATACATGGTGGAACAGCTTGTTCAGCATATATAGTGAACGCATATTTTAAGGAGTGTCTGGCACTCCCAGGGGTCGGGGAGAGGGCAGGGAGGGTAACTCACCATGTGACAGTCAAGGAAGCCTTCTGCTTCCTGCAGCAGTCGGGTGGTCTTGGCTGCTGGGGCCTGGCTCCCTGCCCTTCTCACTCCTCCACTGTGCAGAGGAAGCAGACAGGAGCCACACTGAAGGGCCAGCATCAGGAAGGGAGCAGAAGGCTGCACCCTGTGAGTACTGATATCCCTGTCAGAGAGAACCCCCTTCTCTCCCCGGCCCTGGGATGAGGAGAGCATTCTGCCTGGCAAGGGGGCCCAATACTCATGGGGTGTAGCGTTCCACTCTATGAGGGCCCATTGCTGCAGTGGTCAGGTGGTCTCGGGTGCCCGGACCTGGTTCCCTTCCTGTCTCTCTCCAAGAAATTCCCAGGTCCTGCAAAAGCAAAAATTCAGGTGAAAACTGTAAAATCCGAATACTAGCTTTTTCAATAGCCGGGGATTTTTCTGAGAAAAATCGATAAATACTGAAAACAAAGGGACTTGGCTATTAGAGTCACTGTTGCTTCTGAAAGTTCCTGATTGTCCACATTGTTGGCATCCAGCACTGCTAGCAGTTAGATAGCTTCAGTGGACTTATAGATCTACACGAAATGAGAGTGCTTGCTAGAGGCCTATTCTTCCACCTCCAGGCTGACTGGTCAAGTGTACAGAACATTAAAAGCCAGGTATGACATGGGAAATAAAGAGTAAACAGAATTCTGAGAAACAGTTACCATTCAGTCATCACATACTCTTTTGTGCATAGCAAAACACAGAAAATCTTCCTAGGTATTACCCTTGGCTCTGTGAAGCGCTGAGAGATTAAATGAAAGGTCTGCAGTAATTACAGAAGCAGAGTTGTCATGGAAGTGGAATTCATGGAAATGATGTTGAAACCCCAATCTGGGGGAGTATTTTCAGTGACAGACCCACTAATTTGCTTGACAGTAGCATTCTTCATTCAGACAGAATTTAAAAAAATGAAGTGAAACATGACTAATCAGCAACCACTAACTAAGAAGGTTGACTTTGAGGAATTTGAATACCAGAACTTCCAACATCTGAGTCACAGAATGGGTACATCTTAACATAAATGTTTTGACATAGATTCTATCATTGTTATGTTTGCATTACATATGACGTTTGTCGTGGGCTCCATTTAAACCGTTGTTCTAACCAGTTATTTTCCAATGTTAAAGGTTTTATGACTTCTGTAGTACAACTTTTAATTACCTTGTCACCATGCTAGCCATCACACACTATTGCCTGCTTATCCACCTGTTATATCTTGTCATAATCCTAGACTGTGATCTGGGGCAACATAATGCAACCGTGATCAGGGCCCAATAGGTGCTGCAGTAGTATAAATAATAAATAAATAAATAAATCAAATAATAATAGGAGGAATGAGACTGGGGCATTCTGTGGTTGATATTTCAGCATTTCCAGGGAAAATGATACCTAAATCGTTTGCAGCATGGATTCTGATATGAATATGTATGTTTATCTAAGATACTTTCCATAAAGCAATCATTGAATCTAGTGAAATAGTCACCAGAACTACAACAAGCAATCTGCTTTCAAGCGATAAGGCTTTCCTGTGCCAACTTACTGTGTTGCTCTCTACCGCATAATTTAGCAAACTGGCAGTGCATGTGATATCTGTGCTATAACATTTTTCTTCTGATTATTTTCCTTTCTCTCTCTTTTCTATGCAGATGTTTTTATTCACCCCATGGAGCCTATGCCCAAAGCAAACTTGCCCTTGTATTGTTTACCTATCAACTACAGCATCTTGTGACAGCAGATGGGAGCCATGTGACTGCTAATGTAGTAGACCCTGGAGTAGTGAACACCGAGCTCTACAAAAATGTCTGTTGGGCTACAAAAGTGGTCAAGTGGATGACAGCCTGGCTATTTTTCAAGGTACATGATTATTTTAATGATTTCGGTGTCATGTTTTTGCATTGCTAGAGCTGCAATCTGTGCAGGACTACAGAGACTTTCAGGCTTATCATTATGTGTTTTATTTATTATGATAGTTTCAATGCTGATAAAGTGCACAGAACTTTAGTCAGTCTCTTCCCCAGAGAACTTATTTAGACGATGGAGAAAGGACAAGACACAGACTCAGATCAAGGGGAAGGCTGTACCATTTCTTTGTTTGTAGTTGCACATATGGATACTCCTGGAGGAATTCTGCACCAAAAAATTAAAGATTCTGCACACAATATTTTAAAATTCTGCATATTTTATTTGTCAAAATAACACAATATAATCACTCCAGTTTCAATTAAGACTCCCCCAGGAGTCTTAAATAAACCCCTAAGACAACCCAGTTCCAGTTGGCCTTTGCTGGAGGGAGCTGCGTGGGGTCCCCAAATGACAAACAACTGCACCTCTCTCCCCCAGAGCCCAGCTGCGGGGCACCCCCAGATCCAGACACCCACATCCACTTCCTCTTCTCCCAGAGCCCAGCCGCGGGGCACCCTCCCGGCCCAGACACTTATACCTCCAGAGCCTTTACTCCCCCCCAGCTTCTTTACTATCCCACCGTGGGATATGGTGTGGTGCAGCCCTACCCATCCCTCACCCTTTGCCAGAGCTGGGTTTCCAAGGCCCTCTCCATTCCCAGAAGAATGAGGATCAAGCCAGGCAGCCAGAGCATGCAGCCTCTATCCCCGCCAGGCTGGTCGTTACACTCACTGCGAGCTGGGCTCTGAAGAGTCCAGAAGCCCCAAGTGGCGGCCAGCAGCTCTGCAGTCCCAATTCTGCCGAGAAAACATGGAATTCTGCGCAAATTCTGCATTGCACAGTGGTGCAGAATTCCCCCAGGAGTAATATGGATTATTTGTACACACTAATTATCATCACACCAAAGAAAAAATAGATTAGTGTAAGCTTGTGGAATCATATTCAAAATGCTCTCATAAAGCACCTTCCACAGCCTATCACATTCTGAGAACAAGAGGCAAGCTCCAATGGCAGTGTGTGTTCTACTTGCTTATGTGATCTGTCCATCACACTGGATGGCACTATGCAAGCACACATACCATATGTTATGTACAGGAGAGTGGAAGGAGGAGAGAGGCAGGGCAAATGAAAAACCGTGGTGAAAAGTGGCCCAATCTCCAAATGATGTGGCTCTGTTTTGAATGCATGCTTCCAGTTGCATGTTGTACTCTAGGCCTGCTCTATGTTGGAAAAGTTGCAGCTGTGTGACTAAGTTGATTTAAAATTGATCTAGTTACGCTGGTGCAAACCCCTAATGAAAATGCACTTAAACCAGTTCAAACGTCACTGAAATCCTATCTTTATTAGGGGTTTGCACGGGTGTAGCTATATCAATTTTAAATTGGTTTAATTACACAGGTACACATTTTCTAATATAAACAAAAGAGCTGTGAAGAGAGAATTTTCTGCTTGTGACTCATTCCCCAGCTTTGCAGGTAGGATTGGGTTAAGTGAACTAAGCCTGATTCCAATGTAAAAGTTGTTTTCCAAATTAAAATGAACCACTTTAAATGATCTAGGAACAGATCCTCTGTCTCACAAAATAAAATAATTTAAAACTTTGATATGGAAATAGTGTTAGTTTTAATGTTTTATAAAGGGCCTGGAGTCTGAAGGAACTGCTGTAAAAACAAAATATAAACAAAATAAAACCATGTTTTAGAAACACTTTATAGTGTTTTTTAAGTATAGTGTTTATTTTTTCTTGCATACTGCTAGCAAAAATTGTAAGGGGAACATTCATTGAAATGCAACACAACATTCTAAAAGAAAGAGACTCTCATTTTGCTACATTTCATGGCTTGTCTGCCATTTCTTTTCAAAGTGCCAGACTCCAGTTTTGTTGTTTGTTTCCTTCCTACCTCACTTGCTAACATTAATTTTCTTTAAGGTGTTTAAGTACAGCTCAGCATTCCATGCAGAGCCACAGCAAAATTCTCTTTCTCAGAAAAGAAATAAAATATCTTATTGTTTGCAGCACTCAGTGCCACTCAGCTTTATTGTTGTGTCAAGGGACTCATTTTGGTACTATACTGACGATATTTAGAAACTAAACAGGATGTCACTGAACACACATAAAGTGAGTTTGGATGTATCACAAAAGGGAATTGAGTCCTTACAGCTGTAATAGTAATGCCTCCTACAGTCCCTCATCCCCTCTTATTCCTTATATGAGATGCCAGTCTAAAAAAAAAAGCTGTTCCATCTTGTATTTAGCAGTGCACTCTGAGTTAGTTTCCCAGACCTTAAGAAGAGCTCTGTGTAAGCTCAAAAGCTTCTCTCTTTCACCTACAGAAGTTGGTCCAATAAAAGCTATTACCTCACCCACCTTGTCCCTCTAATATCCTGAGACTAACATGGCTACAACTACACTATGCACATTAAAAAAAAAAAAGCAAAGCTGTCTTGTATCAATGGATGAAGAAGAGATAGTGAGTTGCTTTGAAGTGCCATACTCACAGAGTGTGAAATGAGAATCCAACTATTGAAGGGTTGCTTTTTGAGTCAGAATGTACTTTGTTTGTAGCAAGGCTGCATTTTTCCTGTAAAGCAGTGGGGGCGGAGGGAGGACAGAATAATAAAAGACGTCTCTATGAATTTTGTCTCTCCTCCCTCATTAGCTGTCTGTACTGTACCTTACTTTACCTTCTCCTTTTTATTGCTTATTTTTTGACAACATGCTTACTTAATTGGGGCTCGATTCTGCCATTCTTTCCCACATTGAGTTGCTGCTTATTCCACATATGGTCCAATTCACTGCAGTGGGACTGTACGTACCCCCATGCAGAGAGCCAAGACAAGGCCAACATACCACTTAAGCCTTCAGAATAAATGATATGTGATAGTCTTCTGCTTAGGGGTGAAGTTCCCCCTAGAAAAGTACATGAGTAATGACTGCAGAACTGGCTCCCTTAGTTACATCCAATTAGAGTGGATATTATTTATTTCTTTGGGGGGGAGGGGGAGTTTACCTCCCCCAGAATTTAATTTGTGAGTTGATAAGGGTGAATCTGATTTTTAGGGTTACATGGCAACAACACATTGAACATTGTTATTAATATTAATACCGGGGTGTGCCTTTCATCCTAAAGGATCTCAAAGCACTTTGTAAATATATATACAGGAATTCCTTCATCCACTGTAACCTGACACTGATGGATGTACACCTGGCCCAAATAGCTCCCAGACAGGAACTCTGGAATGTTTTTGTCACCTCTTACATTCTCTCATTTTGTTTGTCGCTATTTTGTTTGATTCCATTTAAGGGCCCAGAAGGTCAAATAGAAAACATCCAGCTTACTGTATTACTATCTTAACTAGCATTAAATCAATTTATTTTACATCTATGAGCCCAAACTTCTGAAAAGACAAATATCTCCTGTGAGGTGCCAGCCACACTCAGCTCATCACCTCCCAGGAGATCCTCAGCACTTTGCAGCTACGGTCCCTGACCTGCCTAAAACAGGTATTTATGTGCCTGATTTTAACTCGTAAACGGCCAAGTTTAAAAATATGCCACTGCACGTTCATTTACTTTTCTTTAAGTATTGACAACTTAAGCTGCTTACAGCATATGAAATGTTTTCGTCTGGTTACTGAATAAAGCTCCGAAAAAATCTCCCTAGCATTATTAAAAATTGCTCTCCAACATACTGCAGTGATGCACACCACTGTAAAAGTATGGATCAGTGAGTATTACCAGCTTCTTTAATCTTATAAAAAATGCTAGACTAATGTCCGCTCTCAAGTAGTGACCGAGGGGCTTATCTTGAGAAGTGCTGATCATCTGCAGCTCTTACATTATCTGTCAAGGATGCCAGTCCCCACTGTAAAATTTCTTCTTTAAGTACCCTATCTCCAATACAGTTTATCGATTTTTTCCCTGCAGGAGGTTTCAATACACAGTCATTACCCCTGTCACTCTGAGAGAAACCAGGTATTCCTTCTTTAAAATGTAAATTGATTTTCACCCTTATGACTCGCTAGTAGTCAAAGGCTAATTGAACTCTAGAGAGAGTTCTATCAGATGTTAGCCCTTAGGAATCCTTAATGGATAATGGACTTCAGTTTAAAGGAATACAGCCCCTAATTGTAAAAGATAACAAATTAATAGGACAATAGTTAACTAGTTAACAGGACACTCATCAAACCTACAACTGAAATGTAGTCAATTCTGTGGTCAAACACAACAACTTCAGTGAAGGATACTGGCTGAAACTCAAGCAGAGAAGGTGCATTTTGTCCTCTCCAGAACTGCCTCTTCCCCTGTAGAATCTGAAAGTTCTTTCTAAATCCAGATTACCTAGTCTAATATAATAAAAACTCCTTACAGAAATAAATACTCCATCACTGGATGGAATCACTGAGGAGTCTCCATAATATCCACTTTCAAAAACAGTTCCAGTGCATGGGACTTCATTGTGCTATGGTGGAAGAAAGGAACTAATTTCATTGCTTCCTGCACAGCTGCAAGATTCCCACAACTCTTTATGGTGCATTTGGTTGGACTCAAATTCTTTGCCACTAAAACGCTAGCTGTCTTTACTCATGCGTTATCTGTCTCAGACCATCTGTATATTCCAAGGTATCCTCTAAGGATGAAACTGAGGAAGAAGTTAACCCTCTGTTGATTGTCATTCATAGATTTTGTCCCATATAAGAATTACTGACTATTAAATCCAAAGCAAAGAAGAGGCTGAACATAAGCACTCATGACCTATATTGATTTGGGGTATAGAGGGGAGTGTAGTCAGGCATAGGGACTGTGGCAGTCAGTCAGAGTGAACTATCCCATTTCTTCCAACACTTGAAATAAACTTAATAGGGGTTGGTTTGTTTTCTTTGTTTTCTTCATTTGTTTGTGTTTCTAGATTATTGTTAAGAAATCTTACAAATGCTCAAGTGATGCTGGAAAACGAAATCCAAAAAAGCTGGATTTATCTTTCGTGCCAGCAGAATTTTCACACAGGACTTAGTATCACATTTACTATTCAGAATGAGGCACTTTTTCCTTTTGGCACTCTGAGTGTAGCAAATGCATTTCAGCTTCCTGCTTGAGGTGTTAGAAGACAAGCACGTCACCACATATTAACAGCAGCTGTACAGAATTAGAATAATTAAATTCTACAGCTGAAAGTAACAATACATTAGCATCAAAACCCACGTCTGTCCCTACAAGATCATGACTCTTTTTACCCTGAAATATGGCCTAAGGAAACCCAGGATAAGTCTATATTTTTTTTCAATGTAAAATGGCTTCTGGTTAAAAGTTTTGCAAGGATAAATAGATGAAAGTTATAAACAAGTGAGGAGTTCTATTGACAAAGCTCTAGTCTTTTATAAAAGAAAATATCTATTGTTAACGTCTGTGTGATAAAGGATAAACTGTCAAATTCATTTGATTTTCATCCATGCAAGTTTTTCAACATACCTGAAAAGATACAATTCCCATAGAAATCAATGAAGAAATGCTCTTTGCAGTGCTCTAATGGATGGGTAATAGATAAATAATTGACAGGATATGGCATAGAGAACATTTAAAACATTACAGCAGGTGCCAAAGATTATTATCTCTTTAAAGAGAAGATACATGAAGTTCTTCTGATGGTGAAAACATTTTTGTATTCAGAATTATAGGAGTTAGAGATGGGGAAGACTTACTAGATCATTTAGTCCACCCGCCAGCCAATGCGGGATTGTTTTCAATCATACATTTTCTAGTGAGTGTTCAGTCTAGTTCCAATCAGTGGGGCTTCTGCCAGAGTTGATGATGAAAGTGGAACTACAGCTAATGGAACAAGATAATTTGGAATGGATCAAATAGAGTTTCAACTCAGCAACGGGACTCAAATGATCATTTAATGAAACTTCCGGATGATAAGCACTTAGAAGAGACTACCCTAAACTTTCCTTTGTTTCTCTGAAGAAGGATTGTTTAGAAATGCTGTATTGGAAATGCCAATTCAAATACAGCATTTTAGCAACATGGATAAAAGAACAGGGCTGGGGGTAAATCTGGATAAGATCTAGTCACAAATAAGACTCTATGGAACAGAGTTTTAAAATCAAAAAAGGAATACCCATGGCTATTAATAAATCTAAATGAGTGTCTATACAGCAAGTTAATTATTTTTTCCCTGAGGAATGCATCTCATCACGTTTTCCCCTTCTGGTAGCAAGTGGCTCAAAAAACTAAGTATTAGCTTCTAGCCGCCTCTTTGTGTGTGTCTGTACACAGAGTGCCCTTTTCTGGGTCACTGTGTGAAACAGAGGATTTCCAGTTGCTATTGTGTTACTTCCTCTCTCCATTCTCCAGATAGCAAGTGTTATCTTTCCTGTATTATGTCTGGTCTCCACTAGGTAGCCCCCAAAACAAACTGCAAGACTATCCCTGACTCCAAGCCTCCTCCGGGATAGTGCTTCTGCTCCACCACCCGGACAGCTTCGTTTGTAGAGATCTGTGACATTATTCATTCCAACAACATTAACAATGCAGTAGGTGTTGTGGCAACAATACTATAATTATATGTCCTCATAGTTGTGTGTGTCTAACGCTTTGCAATGCAATGTGCTTTGGTAAAGAGCTACCATCTTTTTCAGGCAAGTTTCATTTCATTATGACATTATTGCAATGCTGTCCCAGTGGCTTAGTGGCAGTGTTCATATTTTTATTTAAAATGTTATAAAAAGACACCTAGGACCTTGCATATGTGCCCTAACATCTTCAGTTAATTATACAATGCAATAAAAACCCAGCAACATTAAAATAATCATTCCAACAGGAACTCAACATCATTCTGATGGGATACAACATGTGCAGTACGACATACTCCAAAGCAGGAGTTTCCAAGTCTCCTACTTTAACTAAGGCAGGGAAGCTGCAGATAGTGCTGGCCTCCAGCTCCAGAGGTAATAGAAGGCGTTTTACATTTTAATCCATTGGCCACAGTGCAGAGAGTGGTTGCTACGAGGGTCTCCCATTAGGACAGCTGCCATGACACCACCTGTGGAGAGGGTGTGAATAGCGTAGCTGAAGTCGACGTATCTTAGGGCTGGTCTACACTAACCCCCCAATTCGAACTAAGATACGCAACTTCAGCTACGTGAATAACGTAGCTGAAGTCGAACTATCTTAGTTCGAATGAAAACGTACTTACCCGGGGTCCACACGCGGCGCGCAGGCTCCCCCGTCGACTCCGCCTACTCCGTTCGTCGAGCTGGATTACCAGAGTCGACGGGGGAGCACTTCCTGGTTCGATTTATCGCGTCTAGACAAGACGCGATAAATCGAACCCAGAACATCGATCCGACGTCCGATCCAGCCGGTAAGTGTAGACCTACCCTTAGATTGAATTACAATTACTTCGGTTCCACGCGGCGCAGGCTCGCTCCCCCGTCGACTCCGCTTACTCCTCGCGCCGAGCTGGAGTTCCGGCGTCGACGGGGAGTGCTTCTGGGGTCAGTTTATCACATCTACATGAGTCACGATAAATCGATCCCAGAATAGCGATCTCTACCCGCCAAATCAGGCGGGTAGTGTAGACGTACCCTCACTGAAACATCCAGCAGCAGAGAAGAGAGACAGTATCAGCGAGTCTTCACTGCACCCCATCAGGAGGCATAACTGTGAGATAGGGGAAAAAGCCATTGGCCTCTCACTAAAAAATCCTGTCATGCTACCCTGAGTGGAGGAGCAGTTCTGGGACAGCATCATCAAAAGTAGGGAAGATGCCGAAGAATAGTTTGGACGGGGTGTGTGCAGATAGAGAGAAACTACATGAATATGTGGTGCGATATACAGGTTTGCTGAGACAAGATAGGTGAGGTAATATCTTTTATTGGGCCAACTTCTGTTGACGAGAGAGATAAGATTGCCAGTTTACGCAGAGCTACAGGTTCGTTAGCATTCGTTTGGGCACGACTTGCATAACTCACTTACTATGTTGCCACTTACAAATAGTGCAGCCAGGCCAAATTGATGCTGATAAAACTTATTCCATCTGCATGTGCCACTTATGTGACAGAAAAAATATTTTTGGAATGTTTTGGCGAATTATTGGCACTGTTTCCCACCTCCCGCCCCCAATCTCTGTGCCTGTAAAGCCAGGTGCCTTAGTTACCATGAATTCAAGTGTACAGGGCTCAAAGCATGACAGAAAAAACTCTATATGTAATCTAAAATAGTGTTTCTATAGATAAACAGACAAAACTCTGAATCTTTATCTCAGGCCTTCAAGGAGGAGCAGCAATTGCTGGGTCCCACTGGAAAGCGGAGAAATCCCCTTTTCCAGTGGTTCCAAGTTTCCATGTCTGGTCCTACAGTGCTGGATATTAATGCTATCACTTCTGTTTAAATAGAAATATTGGTACAAGACTAAATCTAGTCCATTCTGGGCATGAGGCAGGTGTAATTCAGGGTGGGGTGGGGGTAACTTCCACACTTGCGGAAGAAGGAGTAAACATTTAAATCTAGATAATACTTAGTCCTGCCTTGAGTGCAGGGGACTGGACTAGATGACCCTTTCAGTTCTATGATTCTATGATTTTCAGGCCAAGTTGTTGTTGTCATTGTTGTTTTTAAATAGTGCCTTTTGAAGCTCTGTTGGGGCTTGGAATGCCAGATTCAGCTACCCTTGGACTTAATTTGTAGGTTGCTGCAGGTGAGGCAATCGAAGGTGAATATAAATAAATTGATCACAAGACTCGCAATTTATTGCATGGATATTTCCTCCACCTATGTGGTGGGTGGGTTGGGTGGGTGTATGGATATATGCACTCCCTGTATGTATTCGAAATACTAAATGTATAAAGAGGAGGAGATATTACACTGGTCATCCTTGAAAACTTACGCATAAACTATTCAGTGAATACTTGCATATAACAAATACATTTGTAAAAATTAGGCTCAGTTTGCATATGATTTGTGAACAGGAAAAAAAGCTAAATTCACAAGAGGTTATTTGACCAGCTTTCCCTGAAGTAAAGATAATAGAAATTACTTGCACAGAAGATTTATTGCAAGCCCCAAGCAAAAGCATCTACATTGTGACCATGTGAAAACAAAAAAGGGTACTAAAGTATTGAAAGATCAAATAGATGGCAGAGTTAAATATATTGTAAGAAATGACATATAATAAGCCAAATTCTATTTTCAATTAAACTCACTGAAGCTTATGGAGTTTCAATGGTGTAACTGAGTACAAAATTTGGCCCGTATCTCTAGCTGTGTGTTCCAAGAGTACCATAATCTTGGGCATACCGTAGTTACAAGTAATCAATACACATATTGGCAGGTGAGTGTTAGCTTGTCAGTTTATAGGCATTATTACACTGTTCAAATATTTCCTTCCAAATATATCAAGTCTGTAACTTTTCACAGGGCACGTAGTTACATTTGGCAGTCCCGGTTTTAGTGTTGGAAAGTGTAAGCTCACAAATGAGCTGCATTACCTTATTCCAGCTGTGCGGGAGGAAATGCAGGTCACAAATGACAGAGGATTTGCATGAGTCCTAAACAACATGCAATAAAACCACAATGTGCTTGCACAAATTGTGCTGGTTGTGGCTCTTTCAGACTGAACTACTTCTTTGTCACTGGATGAGATGGAGATATCTCTCCCAGTCCAGTGTCCATACATGCTTTTAAAAATTAAGAGTTTCCCAAAATGTTTGGATGTTTTTGGTTTGCTGTCTCGAGGTATGGAGCTTTCAACCTTTGACCTAAAATCCTTTCTTCATTTTGCTAATGGTTTAGCCAGGATTGATGCATGCATTTTGAGAAATGACATTATTCTGATTCTAATGTAACCTTATTCAATATCTTTGTTTGCTGAGCTTTTAGGAAGCATTGCTTTCCCAAATAACTCTGTGAAATTACTTGCAGCATATTGTGTTCAGATGATTAAAGGCAGAGAGAGAGACTCTCATTTTTAGAATTTAATCTGTTGAAAATAAGATGACCCATTCAAAGTAAGTTTTAAAGAGAAGCTTTGTTCTGAAGAGTGGCTGTAAAGATGGCATTGTGGAATACCATGTTTACTGTCACTTTACAAACATGCCAGACCTGTAAACTCAGCCTGCATTCTGAGACAAACTGGATATTATCTCCTCACACATTTATTAACAGGATTACAGGTTCTGAAAGCTAAACTACATCCTATATAAGCCCCATTGTCTTCAGATGATGTCTTCCATGGGTACTTCAGTGGTTCTGCATAAGTGTAACTGAAGACAATTTTGGGCTTATCTACAGTGGAAAATTGATCAGCGTAGCTATAGCAAAATAAGCTATTGCGCTATAACCATGCCAGAATAACTCCCAGCATGGATGCTCTATTCTGGTATAAAAGTGACTTTTATTTGGGACTAGAGTGTTCACATCAGGAGTTGTTGTTTTGCTATAGCTATGCCAGTTAACGTCCCCATGTAGACAAATCCATAGTAAAGTAAACAACCAGGCTGATGATGCACAAAACAGAAGAGAATTCAGCTCACAATCATCTTTCTTTTGGCTCTTGTAGAAGCAGTGCTTATCCAGTCTGGCTCTCGGGCCTGCCACTGCCTTAGTTTCTCTAATTAAGAAAACTTTGCACTGTGGGTGTTTTCTCAGTAACTCTCCCCTTCTGGGAGTCTGGTTTATTAGCGTAAAGTTCAAAATAACACAAAACTTTCACCAAACCTTCCTAGCTGGCTCCTGCTCTCTACAGACTTGCACTTCCTAGGCTGTCCCCATGGAACTAACTTGTGTCTCTGTGTAGTAACTTGTGTCTCTGTGTAGTTGTAACCCTTTTATGCATCTGTTCTACCCTGGCACCAGTGTAGCTGAGCCCCAAGCCCCTTAAAGGGCCAGCTCCCCCTTTGACATCTCTACAGGGTAACAGGAGATAAAAAGGCAGAAAATGTATTTTTGCCACTGTTGAAGCTGAAAGTAGATCTGGCAAGTCAGAAGGTGGCAGTTTGACCTAATCACTTTTCTGAATAATTTTCACTGTAAATGCTGTTGCAACCATACATTCAGTCCTCAGTCAGTTTTCATTCAGGCCGAGCCTCTTTTTCAGCTGCTGTAACGCCCTACATACCATAAATGTGTACATCTCTCAGTGCTTTGGCTGTGTAACCTCTTTCTGAAAGGCCTGCACTGTATTAGGTCAAACCGACTGTTAAATGGGTCATAGATTTCCAGCTTTTAAAAAAGTAATAGAATATAAAATGTGTTTATGGCAAGATGTTTAGATTTGTCATCTCTGAGTTACTAAATATACTTTAAGAAGAGGATCTAAAGGCGATACAGTACTGTCAGTGCTCCCGCACTCTACTAGTATGTGTGATGATGTAGCTGTGGTTTTCTGGTTATGCTCATGCTCTCAACACTGCAATGAAAGGCATCTGAAGCGTCAGAATTTAGAGGCTGGGATAAAGCAGGATTGTGCCAGTGCTACAGTGGTTGCCATAAAGAGCCAGCATTTACCAATGGAATCCTGTGCAAGTTACTTCCTCTTCTAAGAACCATTCTGTGATAGCTGTAGGCAAAGGTTGACTTTTTAACAGTGTCTACTGCCAGCATATATCATAAATGGGGGAATTGACAAGCACAAAGGTGTTTATTGACATGTCATAAACCAAAATAAATAGGGGTAAGTTTTGTTTTCTTCTCTCATGCTGGGAATCACTTTATGCTGACATTGTTTTCTCTGCCATTCTTTCATTGCCTTTTTGACCAAAAAGGGAGGGAGGGTGTTTATAGTAAGGCCCCAAGTAAATATTTAGGCACCTAAATAAGTACCCTGCTTTTCAAACCAATCAGCCTCTCCTTTTGAAAACCTCAGCCAAATGTCGTGCTTATTGGCCTGTCTCATCTCTCTCTGTTTTGCTTTTCGGAATAATAGTTCTTCCTGTTGGCGATTGACAAGAAGAGCTGGTTCCCACAGTGCTGATACAGAACCATAGTGGGAAGTATTGGGCTATGTGAATAGAGATCTGAGTTGAGCAGCTTTCAACCAAAGCAGGAACTTTTATTATTCATTTTCAGGTGTAAAGAAAGCTGTGGACATCACATAGAACAAATTTGTCTAGATAAACTGGGATGTGTGGCAGCAGTAGGTTCTTTTGCCTTTTTCACTTCCTATTTGGATTACCGTAATGTGCTCCTGGAGATTGGGCAGTCCTTGGAGGTTCCTTAGAAACTTCAGCTAGCGTATATTTCAGAGGCCAGGCTGTGTGGAGGCGTTGACTACAGATTGACTGAAATACATTAGTGCTCCCATAGCCTGCCCTGGTTTCCCGTTCATTACCAGGTGTAGGTCAAGTGCTGATCTTGATCTTTCAAGATTTATATGGTTTGATTTGTGGCTCCCTTAAAGACTGTAGCTCTTCTGGTATCCTGCTGTGACACTTGAGGTCAGCTGATGAACTCTGGCCAGCCATCTCTAGAGTGGACTTAACTCTGAAATCACTTCTCTCAGTGGCCTGAATAAGCCTGAATTTGTTAACCTTCAGAGCACCAAGCAAACACCATCATTATGTTCAGGCTTTTGTATGAGAGGCTGGGAGAGGTATTTTTAAGTTCTTGTTTTAGTTTTAGTATGGTGAGTCTGCTTCATTTGAACTGATGCTTGTAACACTAAATCTTGGGTAGTTTTTATGTACACATGGAGAATTGGTAATGGGCACATTTAAAAAATTGAAAAATAAATATGCTGTTTCAGTGGTTTTTAGTGTGTTTTTAAAAAACATGATACTTCATTTGAACTGATGCTTGTAACACTAAATCTTGGGTAGTTTTTATGTACACATGGAGAATTGGTAATGGGCACATTTAAAAAATTGAAAAATAAATATGCTGCTTCAGTGGTTTTTAGTGTATTTTTAAAAAACATGATACTGTAATTTAAACGGGGCAGGATGAGTGTATAGCCTCTAGTGGGCCCTTGGACTCCAAGTTATAGGCCTGTGGTAAACCACTGTCCACTGATCCCTTATGACAGGTAAGATGTGTTAACAGTCCACAGAATTACTGAGCTATATGTTTGCCCTCTGATGTGAATCCATGTCTAGATTTAACAACGATAAATCCTTTGGATTATATTGAAAATTTGAACTGCCAAGAAATAGATGGTGCACTAGACTGAGACATAGGTCTCTTAAACTGCCCTAAATTTAGATGCAATTCACTAATCCCTCATGCACTTTTCATTGCTCTTGGCAGCATGTAGGGTTTCTCTTATATTTGTGATGGAAACATCTGTTTACAAATCTTGTCACTGAGATACGCATCTTCCTTATTGGTTCTCCAAAGTATTCGGTAAATAGGCGCAGTTCCTCTGGCAAACATCACTGCATTGCAGACTCATTTGCACCAGGAAATTTTTGTTCATGTACATTTCTCTGCTGCGTAAAAAAATCCCTTATTTTCACATATGGTAGCCATGAGCTATCGAGGTGGAATACATGTAGCTCTGATTCTCTGTTTGTCTTACTCTTGGTATCAGCTTGTATCTCTGGTTGTGGTTGATACATATTCACTCTGATGGTGAATATGTATTAACAGAGCTTTGCAGACATTTTATTACAACAATTACACAATGCCATTATCATGGAATAAGATATGAATCGAAAACTCAGCAGGCTAAGGCACTCTGCGTGTTCTGGTGGTCCCTCTCAATTATCGATAGATTCTAGGTAGTTTTCATGTTCAAGTATTACTGTTATATCCTGTTGTTTTCCATATACTACGTTATGTCCATGAACCAAATGATTTATATATATATTTTACCATATGCTAAAGAGGAATGTGACCTGTCATTCTAATGTGGCAAATATATATATATTCTATATATATAAAAGAATATTCCAGTATAAACTTAGTTATAGCACTGAAGACAAAGCCTTGAGAATGCTGGCAGCTTACACAATCCTTTAACTTCCACGTACTATTTGTCATTGTCAGTGCAAATCATGGAGCAGAAACCTTGCAATTATCCTCCAGTTAATGTACTTTCAAATCAAAAGAAAGGGCAGATCTGTGGTACATCTGACAAGCAATCAGCTCACCTTCATTCCAAGCACACAAAAAAAGCTCTTCAGTGGGGCTTCTTAATGATGAAACACGTCGGGCCAGGTCTGCTAACAACACTTAGAACAAGAAAGATGACAGTAACTTTTTCTTTACATTAAGCAGAAGCTTGGGAGCAGATAGTGCAAGGTGCCCAGATATGTGCTCTGTGGTAATATAGTAGCTACCTGACCTGCCCTTCACATTACGAATGCATTAACAAAGAACAAAAAAAAAAAAGGCATTGCAGTATTATTGATATTCTTCTCTCAGGTTCATAGAATCATAGAATATCAGGGTTGGAAGGGACCTTTGGAGGTCATCTAGTCCAACCCCCTGCTCAAAGCAGGACCAATCCCCAATTTTTGCCCTCTCGCTCCAGTGGAGTACCAGAGTCGACAGGATAACTCGGTGGTCAATTTATCGCATCTTCACTAGACGCGATAAATCGACCCCCCCCCCGCTGGATCGATCTCTCTGGAGGTAAGTGTAGACATACCCTTAGTGAATATCAGGAAAATATCCAGATTTTAAAGGGCACATGCAAGATTAAATATCCAACTCCTGTTGCCCTCCAGTGGGAACTGGGCACCTAACTGCCCTTTGTACCTTTGAAAATCTCCCCCTAAGACCAGATGTAGGTACTATATTATAGGTCAGTGCAGATGTTAACAAAGAAGTTGCCTGTGCATTAGCAGATATTAACGTTCTAAGTAATATAGATAAAGGCCTGATTGGCCTGTTGAGTACTTGGATGGCAGACCTATAAGAAAATACCTGAAAGGCCTGATTCTCATGTTGCCTTGAACCTGGAGTCAGTTATAACTGGGAACTGTGTGAAAATTTTTACTGATGTTGTAAGTGAGCAGAGAATTCTAATTTGGAAGCTTTTTTAGTTTTATGTCCACTTTGCACTGGATTCACATAGGTATAAATGACCACCTAAGATGGAAGGCCGTATGAGAGAATTAGGCCTATTATGCTTTAAGAAGTGGTGGTGATGATTCAGAAGGTAGCAGAGCACCTACTAAGTCAGTGATAAACCTCCTTTCCAGAATACTCTTAGGAGCCATTGGGCCAGATTCACTGACACTCCAGCTTGTGCCATTCAAGCTATTCCAAGCAGTGGACCAGTGCATCTGGGACACTGCTTTGCTGGAGAGGCCTGTCTTTCGGAAAAGACATAGGACTGGATTCATAAAGTCGTAGATTCCAAAGTCAGAAGTGTCCACTGTGATCACCTAATCTGACCTCCTATATAACCCAGGCCATAGAAGTTCCCCCACACTGTGTTATTCCAGGTTCATGCTGAAATAACTCCATTGGCTTCAGAGGAGGAACACCAGCATAAAACTCGAGTAATGCAGCCAGGCCAATAAAAATTGAAGTCCTGACCATTTTGTGGTCATTAAACATCCCTCGGAATAAACAGTACAACACAGAGTGCCAAATCCACATTATCACAGTGATACTTCTAAGCAATCTTGCCACTGAGAGTGATCAACTGCAAATCACATAGGTTCATTTATGTTTCAAACTAATGTTGAGTTGTTATATATTCGCAGTATCACAGCAAAAAAGAAAAGCCATCTCAATCTAAGAAGGAAAGCAAATATTACTGTAGAACTCTTAAATAGTGTGCATATTTCTTGTGGGTATAGATTCACATGCTTCATGGCTTCAGTAATTATTTATGAATTAGAGCCAATTTTTTTTCTCAAAATGGAGCTCCTACTCGTTAAGTACAGTCATTATCAATGATTAGCTTTAAAGTTATTTTCATGCACCAGCAGTTCAGATTAAGAAAAATAAGTAACTTATTTTACAGCAACATGTAACAGCTGTATAGTGTTTATTAATAGCTGACGGGGTTCTTTTGATTGCCACAAATCCCAGAATGACTAGAACAGTCTTTGTTTTTTAAATGTCATGTTATCTCAGGACGGAGCTGCAAACGATGAATTTGTCAGTTTGATGTTGATGTAATTTGCTGGTATTCAGGGTACATGGCTCTCTTTTTAATCCCAGTTGTGCTGATTTCTGTGTAATAGACAATACGTTACTTTTTCTGATGAAATGATGAGAATAGTGATTTAGCAAGGAGGAAATAATTAAAACTGTTTGTCTTGCAGACTGTCAGAGGCTGTTAGGGATGACACAAATAAAAAATAATTTTTTTTCTGTCTGTGTTACAGTCTCTGCAAAGTTCACAAACAATTGTAATCCTCTTTTACTGAGCACAGACTTAAATGTAAAAGGTCGGTTATCTTTCATTCATTAAGGATAGTCTTAGATTAAATGAAAAGCGAATATTTTATTATGAAAATGTGCTGATCAGAAAACTGCCTGGCTCCAGATTCTGAGGTGTATTTTGGTCCCTTTATGCCACTTGGGGACTGAAAACCAGCCAGATTGTCTCACCGGCAATCCCCAGAGCTGTGTAGCCAACAGAATGATCCTCTGCTACCTCTCGATGTAGCCCCCACACAGGAGCATGCCTGAGGAAAGAACGGGGTGTCCTAGAGTGTTTGTGGCTCAAGCACTTTGCACTCCAGCTATGCTAGGACACCAGACAGTAATTTGGGGTTGTTGCAGCCAGGCCAGACGTTAGAGCAGCCCATGGGGCTGAGCCAAGGTAGCTCTCAGCAGTCCAAGAATACAACTGGCACAACATGTTAGAGTCACTTTCACCTCCACTCTTGCTGGCTTGTGCTTTTCACAGGACGACCTGCACTTTCTGCCCCAGCCTGTATGCATGACAGCTAGTGCCACCTTCGGGGCCAGCTGTGAACACTTTTCCCTGCACTTTGCAGGGCTGGCTGGGTCAAGGTGCTGATGAATTCACTTGATGTAGGTCTGTTCCCCCTTCTGTTGAACTTATTCCTTCCCACCAAAATGCTGCTACCGCACCCCACCACCATGCCTGTTGGCCGCCACTCATGTCTGCTCCAGGGACTGGGAGAAGGGAGTCTGCCAGAACAGCTGATCCACCGCAGCCTTCCACATATTCTGCACAAGCTGATGGAGGGGTTGCAGTAATGAGAGTGGTGTTCTGAGGAAGGGGGTTGCTAGAATGGCATTGAAGCCCCCTGGCTCCTGAAGCACAGAGGAGACCTCAAGTTCCATCCCACTGCACCATCAGGGGTGAATTGAGCATATTTATCAAATGAGAATGTCCTGGGAGACCCAGAAGAGCGATAACTTAAACATGTTTGTTTTACAATCAGGGTGGTGATGGAGCTCTATGGCATTGAGTTAGCATCTGTGGGCCATGTGGAAAGACTGGGCTTTCCAGAGGGATATGAGGGAAGGGAGGGTGGGTGCTTGGCATACTGGGGTAGGGTCATTATTCCGGGCATGGGTGAGGGTCAGGTGGCAGCATGGAAGGAGGCATGAGAAGGAAATGAAGGGAGTGGTGAGGTTGGTATCTCTGGTGAAACAAAAGGGTGATGGGGGGTCATAATAAAGAGTGAGCTGAGAAAGAGATGAAAGTTTAGCATGTGAACCTGTTTGCATGGTGCTACAGTAGAGCCCTGATTGAAGCCCCTGGGTTCTGCTGTACAGTACATACTAAATAATAAATGGATGCAGAATTGTGCAGAGACTTCAAGGTGAGGACCAGAATTTTAAGCATGATTCAGTAAGCGCAGGGGAGACAGTGGAGGGATTTGAAGCACAGTGCCAGCTGATTCAAAATCAGAGTTCAAACTTCAGTTCAAGTCCCTGCCTTTATTTTTATGTGCTAAAAACATTTACTGAATCACAACACACAACGATTTCCATTCATGAATTCAATTGGAAATTTCCCCAGCAAACAAAGGCTTAATAATCCAGGACCGTCTCTGTTTATACAACGTTACAATGAGGAAACAGGCTCACGTCTTGAACTTCAATCACAGTGAAAAGTATGCATGGCATAAGAGAGCCAAAGTGAATTATTAAAGGGCAAAGTTCAATATATCCCCCAAGGAAGCACATTATCTCAGCACCTGATGAGCTCACAATGTGTGTTTATTGCATCACACAAACCTCACGGGATCATTTCGCATTCTAAACAAGCACTCTAACCTTTCCGTTAAAGACCCCTACAAATGAAAGCACAACAAAATACTTCCTGGGGCACTTAATACAATGAGAAGGTTAATTCTTACAGCTGTTATTGTGACTCGTGGTAATTCTGGAAACTCGGAAGCTCCCGTTTATTCAGAATGGCACCCTAGGGGATGAGGGCAGAAGCTGCTTACGCCCTGAAGGGGTGGAGCAGCAAGGCCTGCGTAAAATAGGTAGGGGAGCTGAGTGAGAACAAAATGAGGAGGAGCGAGTGAGGTACTGAGGAAGCTGGTTGGATTTATGAGAAGATTTTCATCTCAGAAATATTTCTGAAAAATTGTTGCACTCTTGAAGGATTTTGGTGCCAAATGAAATAGGAGGCATTTCTCCCCTTCTCCTTTCATTTTCAGTTTCTTCTCATTTTCCTACCTTAAATCATGGGGTTTGGCCCTTTGCCATTGCTCTTGTTCTTCTCAATGCCTGAATTAGCTCTGAGCCATTATTGTATATCCTGGACGTGATAACCCACTCTTTTCCACAGGTTTTCCACAAGACGTGCACATACTGTACCAGCCTCCACATCAGTATGCCACTTCAGCTATGACTCCTGTCACTATTCAAAAACAGGCAGGGCCGGTTCCAGGCACCAGCTGACCAAGCACGTGCTTGGGGGAGCCAATCTTGGGGCGGCGGGGCAGCGCTCAGGTTTTGTTTGTTTGTTTTTTACTTCAGCAGGGTGGCGCTCGGGGGAGGGGGAGTTGTTTCGGCGGGGCAGGAGGGCGCTCGAGGGAGGGGGGGTTGTTTCGGCGGTGCAGCGCTCGGGGGGGTTGTATGGGCGGGGCGGCGCTAGGGGGGTTTTTTTGTTTTGTTTTTTGGTGGGGCGGCACTTGGGGTGGGGGGGGCTGTTTCAGCGAGGCGTCGCTCGTTTTTTGTTTTTTTTTCCAGGGGGGCGGGACGGCGCTCGGTTTTGGTTTTTGTTTTTCGCTTGGGGCGGCAAAAATGTTAGAGCCGGCCCTGAAAACAGGACTTCTGAAAAACAACTCTGTGCAGACCACATTTTGTGGAGAACTCTGCATTTGGGCAGGAAAATTGAAATTGTCCCTCTTACATGTTCTTGCTCTACATTTGCTGCTCCCTCGTCTGCCTATTAGTCAGTCCTGTGGAGAAGACTGCAGCCTGCCCCGGCATGGCAGTACCATTTTTCTCATCCTTAGCACACTGAAGCAGCAAGGAGTGGGTGGAGGGAAAAGGAGGGGGGGAGGGAGGAAGTACTGGAGAAGAGACTGAGGGAAGCAACCAAGCAGTGGGAAGAAAAAGTCCTGGGGTAAATATTTCATTATTCTGGCTTTTAGCTAGTTGATTATTTGGCTAATAATGATTTTGAAATTAATGAACAGTCAGTATTCTATTTTATTTTAATTGTTAAGAAAACAAAAACAACTACAATGGTTGCCCTTAAAATGTTACTACCAGTTAGAAACATACTTCCTGTGTTATACACATAAAGGGAATAAATTGGAGAAGGTTCAGAAAAGAGCTACACAAATGATTTGAAGGTTTGAAAACCTGCTTATTGTCAGAAGCGTAAGAAGCCCGATCTATTTAGCTTACTAAAAAGAAGGCTAAGACCTGACTTGACCGCAGTCTACAAGTACCTAGATGTGCAGAAGATCTCTGATGGTAATGAATTCTTTAATCAAGCATAAAAAGGCATAAAAAGCTGAATTCAGACAAAAAATAAGGTGCAGATTTCTAATAGTGATGGTAATTAACCATTGGAACAACTTACCAAAGGATGTGGTGGCTTCTCTATTACTCAAAACATTTTTTGGATGTCTTTCTAAAAGATGCGCTGTAGCTCAACCAGTTATGGGATTAATGCAGGAATTGCGGGGTGAAATTCTCTGGCTTGCATTATACAGAAGATCAGACTAGATCAGTGTTTCCCAAACTTGGGACGCCGCTTGTTCAGGGAAAGCCCCTGGCGCGCCCGGCCGGTTTGTTCACCCTGGGTGTGATTGAGAAGCATGGCACAATGTAATAGATCTTATCCTGTGGATCCTCCTTTCTGGAGTGGCACCATATTAGTGGAGTTAACCAGAGCTGTGGTGTATGTGATCAAAAATTCAGACTTTTCTTAAATATGAGAGCACAGGTAGAGGGAAGACGTTCACAGGGTATGCCTATGAAAGAGATGCTCATATGCCATGGCAACGAGGGCCATATGACTATCTAGAGAGATTTTTTTTTAGTTGACTGACAAGCTATGCCTTAATTAGCTCCTGTTGCCCCAGACTTGGTAAAGTTCTTGAACATGTACATAATTTTAAGTACATGAATAGTACCAATGAAGTCAGCGGAACTCCCCATCTTCTTACAGTTATGCGTCTACTTTAGTGCTTTGCTGGATTGGGACCATACAGTGCTTTTCATTCACAGGTCTATTACAGTATTACAGTATATTAATATGCCCAAAGACCAGTTGGAGACGTCATCACAAAGATTCTGAAGTTGAATCTCAAGCTCAGAAATCAAGCAATATAGTCCTTCTTCCGCTATACCCTTCTCCTTCAGCAAAAGACGCAAGGTTAGTCTACACTGCAAACTAAAAATCTGCAGCCCTGAGTCTCAGAGCCCAGGTCAATTGACTTGGGCTCATGGGGCTCAGGCTGCAGGGCTAAAAATAGCTATGTAGATGTTTGTGCTTGGACTATAACTTGGGCTCTGAGTCTGCTGAGGGCTGAGGGTATTGAAGCCTAGGCTCCAACCTGAGCCTGAACGTCTACATAGATACTTTTATCCCCGCAGCCCCGCAAGCCTGAGTCAACTGACCTGGGCTCTGAGACTTGGTGCCTCCGGGGCTTTTTTTGCAGTGTAGACAGACTTGAGATCTACATCGCTTCTTCCCCACCTTACAAGCAGTGTCACCCAGGTGAGACCCAGATTTACCTCCTCCTTGTACAGACCTGCTGTTAATTGTCTTTGTTGTTGTTGTTCCAAATAAACATCAGAATTGCTGAAACTTCACAAGGAAGTGAAGTCATGGAAAACATTTAGATTCAGTGAACAATTCACACCTCATGTCAAGACTTCAATGGCTTGACACTACTGTTTTAATAAAAAGAAAACAAGAAAAATACCTGTGGCACCTTAGAGACTAACAAATTTATTTCAGCATAAGCTTTCGTGGGTTAAGAACCCACTTCATCGGATGCATGGAATGGAACATACAGTAATCAGATATTTATACATTCAGAGAAAAGGTGGGAGTGTCTATATCAATGTTAAGAGGCTAATTAATTGAAAGGAACTGTTAGCAGTAGAAACTTTTGAAGTGATGATCAACATGGCCCATTACAGACAGTTGACACAAAGGTGTTAGACAGTTGACACAAAGGTGTTAAAGGTTTTTTAAGGAGGGGAAATAAATTCAATTAACGTAATGACCGAGCCACCCATAGTCAATATTCAAGCCTAAGGTAATGGTATCTAGTTTGCATATTAATTCCAATTCAGCAGTTTCTCGTTGGAGCCTGTTTTTGAAGTTTTTCTGTTGCAAAATAGCCACTTTAAAGTCTGTCATTGAGTGATTAGTATCAGAGGGGTAGCCGTGCAAGTTTCCACTGCTTGCATCCGAAGAAGTGGGTATTGACCCACGAAAGCTTATGCTTCAATACCTCTGTTAGTCTATAAGGTGCCACAGGACCCTTTGTCGCTTCATTGAGTGATTAGAGAGGTTGGCTTTTGAATGTGATGATTCTTGATATCAGATTTGTGTCCGTTTATTCTTTTGCGTAGAGACTGTCCAGTTTGGCCAATGTACATGGCAGAGGGGCATTGCTGGCACATATCACATTGGTAGATGTGCATATATGCCATGTTTTAATGTCTTTCATTTTAGGTCTGTCCCCTCACCATGGGGCCTTAGCAAGTGAACAGCTACAGTATGAAACCAAGATACACTGTAGAGATAAGCAAAATGTAAATCAAGTGGGGTTTAGAGATGTTGGGTTTTATTGTGCTACCTGTGCCTGAGCACTTTAATTCCAGGAAACACAATTCCCTAGAGAGTTATCAGACTCAATTCTTGCCTCTTTAAAGTCGGTGGAAGGGAGAACGAGAAGAGTGGCTGAGACTCAAGTGCTGAGCCTAAGGGAAAAGATTAGTACCAATAGATTAATCTCTCTCTCTCTCTCTCTTTTGTGCAACAGCTATTGGAGAGCCATCCAAAAAAAAAATATGCTGGCTGGCTGTCAAATATAAAATCTCACCGGTCTAGGGCACCAGATGTACAGCTATATGTGTTCCCTGCTTATCCATTTGCAGAACGTTGTTGCATGCCAATTGCTATACTTCAGGAGGAGTGAATAGAAGGAGGATCCATGAGAGAGTCCACACTAAATTTTTTTAACAAATGTTCTTTTCCTTCTGATTTATTTCCTCTTCCCCAGTGTTTTTCCTCTTTCATGCTATTAGAGGAGTGCAGAATGTTTAGCTGTAGTTACAGCACCATGCAGTCATTTGGGGCTAGCTTGCTTATCTTACGTAACTGAACACTAGCCCCACACACACTTTGGGCCCAGTTCTTTCTTATCCAAGTGAGTTGATTGACTGACTTCAGTGGGACTAGGGCTGCAGGATCAGGTCCTTTACCAGGCACCTCAGAGGTTAGTTTATCTGTTTACTCTCTGGGTATTTAGGACTGAAGTCTTACTCAGTTCCAGTACTGACACCACTAGCTGTTTATTTGGAAATGGTAGTGCTCTTGAAATACCTGGTGCTCTCTCTATCTTTGGAGTATTTAATAAATGACTCTGCATGTTTTTTGTCTTATGCTTTATCAGCCTGTGCCATTTTAACAAAAAGGTTTCCTACACTAATACTATCAAAACATTACAGAGCTTTGTATGTTCGGAGCATCCTATAGATATTAACTAATTCATCCTCACAACTACTCTGTAAAGTAAGTGAGAAAGTATCATTATCCGATTTTATAGATGGGGAAACTGAGATAGAAAGGTAAACTGACTTGCCTAAGGCCAGGTCTACACTACAGACTGATATTGGTATAACTGTGTCACTCGGGTGTGAAAAATCCACACCCCTGAGCGATGTAGTTATAAAGACCTAACCCCCCTGTGTAGAGTGCTATGTCGACAGGAGAACTTCTCCCATCAACAAGGCTACTGCCTCTCGGGGAGGTGGATTAACTACACCTACGGGCAGGGCCGGCGCTTCCACTAGGTGACCCTAGGCAGTCTCCTAGGGCGGCAGGATTTGTGGGGGCAACATTTCGGCAGTGACTCATTTCCCGGAGGCGATTCGGCGACAAGAAAAGCGGCTGCCAAAACGCCACCGAGAACACAGCTTCAGAGGAGCTGCCGCCGATTATGGCAGAAGAGCGCTGCCGCCTCGGGCAGCAAAAACCCTGGTGCCGCTACTGCCTACGGGTGAAGCTCTCCCATCGGTGTAGTGGTGTCTTCACTAAAGATAGGTCAGATAGAGTGATTGCTTTGTGAAAAGTATTTTACATCATTGTGTGTGATATGAAAAGTCATTCTACATTACATAGGCGTGCATTTAATTAAGAAGAAAATAAATTCCAAATCCACTGGGAAACATCTTTATTAGTTAGGACGTTGCTTGTTCTCATAACATCTTGGCTTGGTAATAGTATAGCAATCAGTGTAAGTTAAACACTACTGATTTGCTGTGGTGTAGCATTATGGTTGCCCAGAACCTGGCATTCTTTGAAAGAATTCACTGAAGTGGGGATGAACTATAAATTGGCATGAGACAATGCATGGCAGAATTATAAATTAAAAGCTTTCATGAGGGGATTGTTGTTTTGATTCCTCTTTTAATTTTGATCCATTCACTCTTTGCTTCATATTTAAATTGGTTTCCCAACAAAGGGAAGGGAATGTAAGTCATTAGATGAAGCAGATGTTCTAGCATTAGAAATCAAAGAGGATCTCTCTCCAAGTAGCTTTGTTGTGTTTACTGAGGGAGAAACTGTCTTATGTTGTCAGTTATATGACTCAGATAATAACAACGATAGCTGAAATCTCTGTGTAGAATTAAGACATAGCATGATTAATAGGAATAACAGTATTGCTCTTTAACATAACAAGTCTCTAGAGTGACTACTAAATATGATTAAGTAGTCTTAGGGTACGTCTATACTACCCGCCCGATTCGGCGGGTAGCAATCGATCTTCTGGGATCAATTTATCGCGTCTCATCTAGATGCGATAAATCGATCTCAGAAGTGCTCGCCGTTGACACCGGTATTCCTGCTCCATGCGAGGAGTAAGCGGAGTCGACGGGGGAGCCTGCCTGCTGCGTCTAGACCCGCGGTAAGTGCTTTTTAGTTCGAACTAAGATACTTCGACTTCAGCTACGTTATTCACATAGCTGAAGTTGCGTATCTTAGTTCGACCCCCCTGCCCCTAGTGTGGACCAGCCCTCAGTTAATGATAGATCAGTCTACATTTAGGAGTGAGGAGAGGGTTAAAAAAGATCTGTACTTTTTCTCTTATAATTAGGTGCTTGCATGCTATGGCAATGAAAGCCATAGAAATGGCTATAAATAAATGAATGACATATTATATATTGCAAACTCAGAGAAGAAAGACAAGCGTGGACTTGGTGGCTAGGTACTGGACTGGGACTCTGGAGAGATGGGTTCTACTCCAAGCCTCGAGCTGTAAACTGAGCAAGTCACTGACTGGGTGTGCCTCTGTTTCCCCTCCCACCCTTGTATGCTTAGATTGTAAACTCTTCTGGGAAAGGACTGACTCTAACTATACCTTTGTCCAATACTTAGGACAATGCAATTCTTGTGGCTGGGACCTTTGGCACTATTATAATATGGAGGAATTTGTGTTACCTTTACATATATATTGATCACATTTTGATTGTTAGTGGTTCGGTCTGAGATGGTAACAATGAAATAGGGAGACAGGAGTAGTCAGGCTTGATTGTCTTTATTAATAAAGTTGCCTTTATTATTTAAGAATAGCACATAATAAGAATAGATATACAATACCCAATCCAAAGCTAGCAGCCGATGCCAGTCTGATCCCAGTCCTGTCTGATCCAACCAATAACTCAAACTTGCAATCTTTTATAGATAGGTTGTTGACAAGCCATAACTTCCTTTTTTACACATGACAGTTACACACATCTGGAACATGGTTGCAAATTTCTAAGCACATATTGCAATATCCAGACTTTACATCCTCATGTGGTTAGTACGTTTTGTGGTTAAAAAATTAATATTATATTAAACATTAAGCAAATAAACTTTCCATTCTTATTAAGCTAAATTTCCCTCTTCATAAAGGATACACCACTTAATATTATTATTGAAAATTATTCTTAAAACTTCGTAGGGGTTTGGTTCACTTAACAATAGGCCTTTTCTTAACAATAGGCCCTTTGGCTTAATGGTTAATGTTGTTATGCTGAGAATAATCTTCACCAGGACTTCTCACTGGATAGCCCTGTGTCCCCATGAGAAAAATTTCTAATGAACAGATGTATCATTTTAACCGTAATGCTGCTGTCCAATGAGTTATATATAGCCTAGAATGCTGCCAGACAGGCCCATGGAGTTGGGAAGATACAGTTTGCCATAGAGAGGAGTTTAGGCTCCTGTTTGACTAACACCTAGAACAGACATGGTTGCAAAACATCAACCATGATGGCTCAGTCTATATAGCATTGTGGAAGGAGCAAACTAATAGAAACGGGCATGATGAAACAATTCATATACCTTCTAATGGTATCACTGTGAAGGGAGACTCATAGTCCAAATAGACACATTCACCATGAGACTATTAGTATTATTTATTATTTGTGTTTCTGTAACACCCCAAAATGCCAATTAGGATTGAGGCCCCATTGCACTAGATGTTGTATTAATACATGAGAATACACTTTTCCTTCCCTGAAGAATTTATAATCTAACTTAAATCAAAACATGATAAACAATAAGAGGGAAGAGGGAGGGGAGAGGATAATGTTAACAGTAATAAATGTATGCTTCACATAGGCCTGATATCTTGGGGGCAGCTGGGGAGCCACGTTAGCTCCCAGTAACTTAGAATAGCCTCAGGGCTGCTCTACCTTATCCCAGTTTATAACACTCTAGTCTGGAGGCTGTTATTTTGGCAGGGATCTCTAGAGTGCAGCATTCTCCAGTCTTTCTCCCAACATAAATCCCTACGTTGGTAGGTTAGAAGGGTGTGGAGTAGAACTGGCTATTCTGGCTTGATGTCATTCATAGATACCGAGGCCAGAAGGGACCACTGTGATCATTCAGGTCCCAACTACATGATTTGGACATCTTTAAGTCCCCTTTGCACTGCATGCGACCATATGAAATACACACATTGGTAGTACAAATTGTTGGCGTTGACAGGCTTTCACTTAAATGATCAAATGAGTTCTCATACCTCAGCAAGTGTCTGATCAAATGAATGCTCATACCTCAGCAAGCTGTAATCCTGTGGTTGCAGATGGCTAAATTTGTTGTGCAGAAGACTAGGTCCAGCATCAGATCATACGTGTGAGATACAAAACATGTTACTGTTGCTGGCCTCAGATAAAAGTTCTGTATATTCTAATAAATATACATAGTTCTTTGGTGTCACACCCAGCATTGCACTGTGCTGAAAATGTATTTGCCACCATTTCATCATACATCCTTTCAATAATTTATTTAAATCAATGGGAGTTAGGCACCTAGACACTTTCAAAACTCCCACTAAGTACCTTTTGACATTTTTTGGTCCCTAAATACTTCTGAAAACCTGTCTCTAAGGCCAGAATTTTCAAACGTGACTGTTTAAGGTTAGCCTCCTCAGTCCAAATTTAGGCTCTTAAATAAAATGGCTTGATTTTTCATAGGTTCTGAGCACCTACATAGCTCCTACTGATTTCAGTAGATTTCAGAACTGTGGCCATACTCCTCCTAAGTAAAAGTTTGCTCATTTAATAGTTCAGCTTTGTTTCTGTTTTAAGTGACAAACCTAGAGTCTGACAGAAGGCTTCAGACGCTTTCTCAATATTCTTGTACTAGAATTTCCGGGAAAAAGCTGGCAGTAGGTATCAATTATCCAAGTTAAAACATGTGTCTTTCTTGCTGTGCCTTCCACACTTCAATTTTTTTCTTTGAAACCGAATTCACAATTAGTTCAACCCAGTACTGCATCTTTTACTATATATTAATATTAATATCTCTGATTCCAGAATAAATTGTCCTCCGCCACAGCATTGTCCTGGAAAGGGCAGCACTTTTCAGCTCTGTCTCCTCTGTTTCTAATTGTCTCTCTTTTTAAAAAGTGAAATGTAAACCATTTTAATATTGAATGAACCTATTAAAGTCTTCACTTTGCTCAGAGTTAGCAGTTGAAGTAGTCTGAAATTAATTTGGTGGTGCTGGCTAAGTCTTTATGGAGAACAGTATAGTATAGTCTATGAAACATCTCCAGATATTTCTTGGTCTCTAATTGAGGCAGAGCAAAGAGAAGGGTAGAAACAGAGGAGTAGTGGATTAGAGGAGAGAACATGGAAGGAGGGAGAGAAGGATGCATGAAAGAGAAGGGTAGAATAAGGCTTTTTAAGTCAAGGATGAAGTCTCTGGTCTTGAAAGCTATATCACAGATTCTTGTCCTGTATATTTGTGTATCTGACATTTTGTATTGACTATAGATGTTGTCATTGTTTTGAGCCCAGCAATTTACTCAGTGACCACTGTATATATAATTATGGCTACATAATAGTTTCCATTCACATTTTCAAATGAGTGTTTTCAATCGCTCATAATTTTCTGAAATGCTCACTTTTGGGACTGAAACTTTCCAGGCTTTGATGTACGTAAGGAGCACTGTAGCTACACTGGGAAAGCTGCAAAGCAGGTCCTGCAGGACAAGGCCTGGTGGGGATTTTAAAGATTCATGCAGGCAGACCTCTGAGTCTGTTCAGAGCCCTGTTGAAGTTAATGGAACTCTACACAAGTTGAAGGGTACACGCACATGTAGCTCCACTGCAGGACTGGGGCCAGCACCTTTCAGGATTAGGCCTTTCATTTAGAACTCCAGTGCAACTTTTTATTTTTGGTCATTTTTTTAAAAATCCACATTATTTTAGTCATGAACTATCATCACTGGGTTTTATGAGTCACTGACATTTTTCCGGTAGACTTGTGTGTCCCAAAGAGCTGTTGAACTCAGTAACACAATATCCAATGAACCAACACATGAGTAATAGGCTTACTGTATCACTAGATTTATAATTAAAATACAGACAATATCTTAAGACTCAATGGTTTCCTTCTGACAGATGTAATATATTGATAAAATATTAATGATTACTACTAATTACTATCCTTCTGCTATTAAGAAATTTAATTTGTTGCTATTAGTGATGATGATTTATTATTTATCCACGGTTAGAAAATTTAATTGAGACACAAGCCTCTTTTACAAGGCAGACCTGGCTAAGAATTAAGCCCTTATTTGGCAAAGAATTATATACATGCTTAACTTAAAATAGTGTAAGCGGTATCTTTGAAGCCAGTGGAACTACTCAGAGTACGTAAAGTTCAGCATGCACATTAATCTTTGCAGTATCAGGGCCTTATTTGGTTTTACTGTTCCCAATGTCTTCCCAGTATAGAGTGGTTTTCATTGAAAAATCAACATTTACTAGTACTTGCATGGGCCAGATTTTTTTACTCATGTTGAGTAATATCTTACCCTGTGAATAGTCTCTTTGTTAGATGATTACCATAATATTTCACTATGCTATCTTTGGACTTGGAAATAACTGTGGTGCCTTAAATACCAAATCTTTGTGGGGTAACTGATAATAACGGTTGACATTTTAATTGTGATCAATGCAGTGTTGTATACTAATGGCCTGATCCAAAGTCCATGGGAGTCAAGGGGAGTTTTCTTGTTGACGTCAGTGTATTTTGAATCAGGCTTGAAGTGGAGAAATTGGGCAGTATGTTCATAGTAACACATACGTAGAATCTTCAACAATGTAAGATTCTAACATTAACTTAAATTTCTTTAAGTTGGTGAATGATTCTGTTGCTGAGCTTTGTTCCAATTAAAGTACACTGTTCACAGTTATTCGCATTATGAGGAATGTGCCTGGAACACGGTTAGAGGTTCATAGCCTGTCCTGCACAGCTCCTAAGCCACACAGTTTGTTCTGCAAAGCTTGGCTTCAGTCCCCCACCTCCTTCCCAAGATAGTGCTTTGTCCACAGATGCCCTTCTGCTTCTGCCAGCTCTGCATTAGGGAGCTGTTCAGGTGTGATAGGCAGTCAGCTGCCAAGCTCACCTAACACTGTCACATAGATCTCAATTTGCTATATTATTCAGCACGGCTCTGACACATCTATTGGGGTAATGGGGCCTCAGCACCTAATGTATGCCCAATGAATCAAAAAGTATAATGGTTGCTATTAAAACCTTTACGACTATTGCCACAGCAAATAGACAACATTACTGCAGAATTTGTGCTACAGTGGGAATGCTGTTGAATGAATATTGTTTTAAAAGTGTCTATTTATTAACAAAAATCACAAAAAAATCAAATTAGGTGTGAATATATTTGTACGAATCAGTCACCCCGCTCTATAGCATTTTGATTTATCTTTAAAATACTAATTGAATAAGATCTTAAAAATACTAGGGCTGTCAATTAATCGCAGTTAACTCACACAATTAACTCAAAAATTAATTGCAATTAATTGCACTTATAGCAGTAAAATCTCATATCTTCCCACTGATCGGTCCATCAGCCCTCACAGAGAGAGTGCCGATCACAACACATCAGATGCGTTGTTCTGGCCAGTCCTCCAACTACCCGCTGGCCAGGCTGTCAATAGCACCGGACACCCGACTGACATAGCGCACAGCAGCCTAGAACCCCTGAGCGATCCGCCAACCGCAGCCTCCCAAGCAGCTGGGATACAGGCGCGTGCCACCACACCTTAGCAGTAAAATACCAATTGAAATTTATTAAATATATTTGATGTTTTTGTACATTTTTAATATTGATTTCAATTACAACACAGAATACAGAGTGCACAGTGCTCACTTTATATTATTATTTTTGATTACAAATATATGTACCGTAAAAATGATAAACAAAAGAAATAGTATTTTTCAATTCACCTCATACAAGTACTGAAGTGCAATCTCTTTGTCATGAAAGTGTAACTTACAAATGCAGATTATTTTGGTTACATAACTGCACTCAAAAACAAAACAGTGTAAAACTTTAAATCCTATAAGTCCACTCAGTCCTATTTCTTATTCTGCCAATCGCTAAGACAAACAAGTTTGTTTACATTGACAGGAGATAATGCTACCTGCTTCTTATTCACAATGTCACCTGAAAGTAAGAACAAGCATTCGCATGGAACGTTTGTAGCCGGTGTTGCAAGGTATTACATGCCAGATATGCTAAACATTTGTATGCCCCTTCATGCTTTGGCCACCATTCCAGAGGACATGCTTCCATGCTGATGATGCTCATTAAAAAATAATGTGTCTATTAAATTCATGACCGTACTCCTTGGGGGGAGAATTATATGTCTCCTGCTCTGTTTTACCCACATTCTGCCATATATTTCATGTTATAGCAGTCTCGGATGATGACCCAGCACATGTTCATTTTAAGAACACTTTCACAGAAGACGTGACAAAATGCAAAGAAGGTACCGATGTGAGATTTCTAAAAATAGCTACAGCACTCGACCCAAGGTTTAAGAATCTGAAGTGCTGTCCAAAATCTGAGAGGGACGAGGTGTGGCACATGCTTTTAGAAGTCTTAAAAGAGCAACACACTGATGCAGAAACTACAGAACCCAAATCACCAAAAAAGAAATTCAACCTTCTGCTGGTGGCATCAAGCAGAACCCATCATTGGCATGGATGCATGTCCTCTGGAATGGTGGTTGAAGCATGAAGGGACATATGAATCTTTAGTGCATCTGGCATGTCAATATCTTCCAATGCCAGCTATAATAGTGTCATGTGAATGCCTGTTCTCACTTTCAGGTGACATTGTAAACAAGAAGTGGGCAGCTTTATCTCCTGCAAATTGTAACCAACCTTGTTTGTCTGAGCGATTGGCTGACCAGAAGTAGGACTGAGTGGACTTGTAGGCTCTAAAGTTTTACATTGTTTTATTTTTGAATGCAGTCTTTTTGTACATAATTCTACATTTGTAAGTTCAACTTTCATGATAGAGATTTGACTACAGTACTTGTATGAGGTGAGTTGAAATTTTTTTTTTTTAATCAAAAATAAATATAAAGTGAGCACTATACATTTTGTATTCTGTGTTGCAATTGAAATTAATGTATTTGAAAATGTAGTAAACATCCAAAAGTATTTAAAATAAATGGTATTATACTGTTGTTTAACAGCACGATTCATCATGATTAATTTTTTTAGTCACTTGACAGCAACGTTCCATCTAGTTTTTGACAGGCCGTGTGCGCAAAAAATTTCTTCTGTGCAAATTGTTGTGCTTCTGTGCAAATTTTTGTGCACGTGGTGTTTTGCCGCATGCGCGGGGTTTAGAATCTGTGTGCGCGTGCACACACACACAGCTTAGAGGGAACAGTGCTTGACAGCCCTAAAAATACTATCACATTTGTCAAAAGGTTTTTGAGAAATGCTATTCAATGAGCTTTAGGTAATACTGTGAATAAGCACTGTAGTGTTAATTACTTACAGAAGCAAAATTGTGAAGATTAAAATGATTATGTATGAGGCTTTGATCATAATCTGTATCCCTAATAAATGAAAACATTCAAAATAAATCTGTACTTCAGTGCATGTTTAAAAACAACAAAAACTGGCATCATTTCAGTGGTGGATGCGTGATCCCTCTGTATGCAGTCTGTAAAGTGTTTTGGGTTCCCTTACGATGAAAGGTGTTTCATGAAATAAGGTATTAGTTTGATTTAAACATTTGTTTCATGATAAATGTTACAAAACTTTTGTTTTATCTGACAGCAGTGAACTCTGATAATTATGTTCTATGCAAAATATAATATTCTGGTTTACCTTTCCTGGTTGTACTAAAGACCAGAATTTTCATTTGCTGTCATAGTTGTCATGGTCTTTTGTTCATGCCACATTATTAAAAAGTGTGCTTTATACACACAGCCTACACCTTCATCTGCTTAGAGCAGATTAAAGAACATATCCTTATAAAATGAACAATTACACTAGCGATTTTAATACTTTTGTTTGCTTTTAGAAATGAATTAACTACCTCCCTGAGAAACAAACTTTTTATTGTTTATTGCTGGAAAGGATGGGCCTGGACAAAAATCCTGGCTCTGAATATCTAAACGTTTTCCATGTGCATGTCAGAGTTTTGTGGCTTGAAGCTGCCTCTGAATAGAATGTTAGTAAAATGCTGTACTGGGCTGGCTGGATACATGGCCTTTTTCCTCCCCTTCCTCATCAGAGTGTGAATAAAACCACAAAGCTGGCTACAGGATAAGGGAAGTTCTTTGATATTGGCAGTGTATAGTGATGAACCAAGTTCTTTATATATATGCACCTGTCTCATTTAGCTTTGTTTTCTACTGGCTGCAGACTCCAGAGGAAGGAGCCTCCACGTCCATCTATGCAGCTGTCTCACCAGAGCTGGAAGGAGTTGGTGGCATCTATCTTTACAATGAGCAAAGGACAAAATCTACTGATGTATCATATGATGATGAGCTGCAGCGAAGGCTCTGGACTGAAAGCTGCAAGATGACTAGGATTTCTGATGTAGGTAGCAGAGATCTCTAAAAGTAGCCACGTCCAACTGGGTGAATGAAATGTGTCCAACAAGCATCCTTACCTGACTCCTTGCAGCATGAACCGTCATCCTGGAATTCACTGTTCAATCCCAAAGGCAAATGTGAACAGTGCTGCTTTACACTTGAACCCATAGTCTGCTAGGGAGTCAAGGGGAAATATTCCCACAGATATGTGTATAGGGTGGTTTTAAATCTAACCATCAGTTTTGTAATCATGATGTTTCAGTCGGTGATTAAAAAAAATCTTTAACCTTGTGCAGAATTGTGTTTTTCCCTTTTTATGTAACAAGAGGAGAATGTTCCTTGTGGGATTGTTATGTCTTAAAACCAGCTCTGCAAATCTTGTAAATATAACTTAATCCACTTTTTATCAGTTCTGAAAAGTTAGGGTTTCTTTCCTTAAACTTCTTAAATCCTGTCACCCATGAAAGCTTATGCTCCAATACGTCTGTTAGTCTATAAGGTGCCACAGGACTCTTTGTAGCTTCTACAGATCCAGACTAACACGGCTACCCCTCTGATATTTAAATCTTGTCAACACTTTATAATAAGTGACAGATTATTATAATTCATTCTTTTGGCCTTCATGATAATCATACTGTATCCATCACAGGAGCTACAGTATAGTACAACACCCAGATGTTTCAGCAGAAACCAGATGCATTTAGAGAAAAGGGCTTTAAGATAGGAGGCTTAGAAAAATTGTTGAAAAATTGGAGAGGGTTCAGAGAAGAGCCACAAGAATACTTAAAGTATTCGACAATATGCCTTATAGTGATAGACTCAAGGGCCCTGAGCCACAAAGGAAATTAGGCACCTAAACCCCAGACTGAGGCACCGAAGTCCCAGTTAGGCTCTACTGCAATCCACAACACTTCTCCTGAATCCTGTAGGCACCCACACTCACTCCGTGCCTAGGTTTTCAGGGTAAAAGTCCCCCTCACCAATGTTTCTGCATCTAAGCATGTGCACTGCTGTCTCACTCTAGGTATCCAGGGGACTATTGCACACCTAAGCCTCAGAGTAATCCACAAACCCAGGGAAGATAGGTGCGCTGATGGGTGGTGGTGCCACCATTGATGCCCATCTTCTCACTTTTAGCTCTATGGTTAGAACATTTGCCTGGGATGGGAGGCCCTGGTCCAATTCCCCCCTCCCTGCCTGAAGGGGAGAAAGAATTTGAATGGGGGTCTGCCACCTCTCAGTGGTGCTCTAAACACAGGGCTATAGGATATTCTGATGTGGGATGCCACTCAATCTCCCCTGTTGAAGCTGTTCCACTGTGGATAAATAATGATAGGTGATTGATTAAAGCATGGGGACTGGACCCAGGGTTTCCCACCTCCCAGGTGGGTGGACTAACCACTGAACTATAGAGTCATTCTCTCTGTCTCTCACCCAGCGACTAAGTATTTAGTCAACCTCAGGGTAAGTGATTTTTGGTTAACAAGCGGTTGGTAAATGCCTGGTGTATTTATGTTGCCGGCCTGATACATCCACTCAGCAGAATCGCAAAGGGATGGGGTTTTTTTGTTCCTTATGTTTTAAGAAAGTTTTATCCCTCATTGTTACAAAGAAAACCTTTCCAATGTGAACTGAGTGTTGACTCCATATAGCGTGAACCCTGATTCTTTTAGTGGTGTGTATTTCACCCTACTCCCACCTCGTGACCCATATCTCAAAAGCAAAATGATGACACTTCAAATGTCAGCAATATTTCATTGCTAATTTTTTAGTGGCTGGGATGAAAAGGGGGTGGGAGTGAAGGCCACACTAGGGGATTGGGAGTTGCTGCAGGAAAAGAACTATAGAAAAAAGAAAGGCGAGTCACAAGAACAGGTAAGACTGAGAGAAAGGAGGATGGGAAAAGAAAACTGGCAGGGGACAGAAATGTCTGGTCCCAAAGAGGATCATATTTTCCCTCTGGGCTGTGAGAGGTGTGATCTAGCCCTGGGTGTTTTCATTTATTATTTGCAATGGTTAGCAGCAGGCAATTTATCATCCAGTCACTGTAGCACTTTCCCTATGTCACTGGCTGATTTTTTTGGAAGGGAATGTGCTTGTGAAATGTGCCAGACTGACACGTTGGGAACTACATTCCTCTCTTTATTCACAGATCAGGCACAGAATGCAGTGGAGGGTGTTAGCTAGCCAGCATTTTATATTGCAATATTGTTCTCACAGAATATCATTATTGGCAGAAGTACTTGCTGAATTTACACACAACAGAAGGGACCATATGAATCCCCGTTATAACTCCAGTGAAGCCAGATGAGTTTGCCCCATGGTGACCAGAAGACTGCAAAATATTTATCTTCAAGGGGAATTCTTTCCCCATATCATATTTTAAAGTTATTTTAAGATGCTTTAAAATAATAGAACTTCAGTTGGGATTGTTGGTCTCAAATAATTTCAAAGTTTGGTTTATATTAAACTTGGAATCTCTAGCACCTGCTTCCACTTGCTGTTTCAGATGGGAGAAGTGATCACAATTATGTGCATACACATTGAGCAGCCAGAAATCTGCTGCTGTTGGATTTAAAAGCACGCCTGCTTGACTCCCGTCAGCCAGTCAGGTGGGCTGACCAATTAGTCGGTCCTACCACAACTCAGCGGAGCCCTTTAATTTGCTTGGAGGCTGGGCTCGCTAGTCCTCAGGCTCAACCGAAGGAGCTCGCTCCTGTCAAGAGGTTTGACTGAGCAGTACTTTAACCTGTTTTTTCAAATCATAGAATAATAGAAGATTAGGGTTGGAAGATACCTCAGGAGATCATCTAGTCCAACCCCCTGCTCAAAGCAGGACCAACTCCAACTAAATCATCCCAACCAGGGCTTTGTCAAGCCGGGCCTTAAAAACCTCTAAGGATGGAGATTCCACCACCTCCCTAGGTAACCCATTCCAGTGCTTCACCACCCTCCTAGTGAAATAGTATTTCCTAATATCCAATCTAGACCTCCCCCACTGCAACTTGAGACCATCGCTCCTTGTTCTGTCATCTGCCACCACTGAGACCAGCCGAGCTCCATCCTCTTTGGAACCCCCCTTCAGGTAGTTGAAGGCTGCTATCAAATCCCCGCCCCCCACTCTTCTCTTCTGCAGACTAAATAAGCCCAGTTCCCTCAGCCTCTCCTCGGAAGTCATGTGCCCTAGCCCCCTGATCATTTTCCTTGCCCTCTGCTGGACACATCCTTTCTGTAGTGGGGGGCCCAAAACTGGATGCAATACTCCAGATGTGGCCTCACCAGTGCCGAATAGAGGGGAATAATCACTTCCCTCAATCTGCTGGCAATGCTCCTTCTACTACAGCCCAATATGCCGTTAGCCTTCCTGACAACAAGAGCACACCGCTGACTCATCCAGCTTCTCATCCACTGTAATCCCCAGGTCCTTTTCTGCAGAACTGCTGCCCAGCCATTCGGTCCCCAGCCTGTAGCAGTGCATGGGATTCTTCCATCCTAAGTGCAGGACTCTGCACTTGTCCTTGTTGAACCTCATTAGATTTCTTTTGGCCCAATCCTCCAATTTGTGTACGTCACTCCAGACCGTATCCCTACCCTCCAGCGTATCTACCTCTCCCCGCAGCTCAGTGTCATCTGCAAACTTTCTGAGAGTGCAATCCATCCCATCATCCAGATCATTAATAAAGATGTTGAACAAAACCGGCCCCAGGACTGTTTGTTAAACTGAAGTTAAGGTTGAGATCACAAATCAGTAATTTAAGTGTAAAAACATAACAGTGATGTAATCTCCAAAACCATCTATCATTATTAGAAGTAGTAGTATTGTAGCACCTGGGAGTCCCAGCCATGGACCAGGACCCCATTGTGCCAGGTGCTGTACAAATATAGAAGAAAAAGACAGCCTGTGCCCCAAAATGCTTACAATCTAGACAGATAATTGGGGGAGTACAAGTCAAAAATGAGCCAATACTGGTCAGCATGATAGGCAGTGGTCTCAGCAAACCAGCGGCAAACAATCATTTCAAACCTAAGCACACATTTAAAAACAAATTTCAACATATTAAGGTATAGAAATGCACAGCCAAGGTACTCAAATAACGTTAACTGTGCCCTGTAATGACACCATGCCATAAATATACAATTATAATTAGTTCATAGTAGTGTTTATAGTAGGGTGACCAGATGTCCCAATTTTATAGGGACAGTCCCGATTTTGGGGTCTTTTTCTTATATAGGCTCCTATTACCCCCACCCCCACCCCCGTCTCAATTTTTCACCTTTGCTGTCTGGTCACCCTAGTTTATAGTTCTAGAATAGATTAATGAAACTGATCTTTAAAGACACATTAGGTTTTTTTTCTTTTCTTTTTCTTCCTCCTTGTGTCATATTCTCTATGCTGTTCGGAGTACCCATATTAACTGAGGGCAATTTGGTTTCACTCCTGTTAAGGGTAACGGGAGGCAGATGCCATTTGGAAGAGGGCAACTGTGTATTCAGTCCCATTGAAAACAATAGGAGATGGCAGCCTTTTTTTAAGAAAGCAATTTCTTCATGGAATTCTCTATAAAAGATTGTTATTTGTCAGCTCCCATTGAAGAAGAAACTTTCAGTTATAAAGAATAACAGCAAAAAATGACCACTAATCCTTATAAAAAAATTACCATCCGCACAAGCTTTCAGTGAATTTTAACTAGGTTGAAGTTTGAAGAGTTGGAATTATTATTTAATTCCTGAGATTATTCAGGACAAAAGAAAATGGGTCTGACACAGGGTGCTAAATTTCTTAACAGACCTCTTTATAAACTAATTTTAACTCTGAAACTAATTAATTCATTTGTAAATTCTCTGAAAAATAGTTCGATACTCAAAGAATTAGTGCTGTCATTTCAGGGAGGCTACACTGTGTTCTTCTCATGCATAATGAAGTGGTTCATACATAACAACATGTTTTAATCCCTGCTTAATTGCAAAACTCATGTCAACCTTAGCTATATAAACTCAAGCACCATTTCCATAATGTAGTTTTATAAATAATTGAACTTTTTGCTGTTCATTCATGAAGAGAGTGTGTAAGTATTGAACCATATATATATATATACATTAATGAATGTACTCTATACTTCAATTATTTTGCACATCTATCAAATTGCTTTCATAGATGACTAGAACTATGGATGCTAGAGTCACAAAAGATAGGCTTTGGGACTGAGCATCAGGTTTACAGAGGTCTGGTACTCATGTACGGCACTGCAAGCCATAAACACACTAACACTTCACAAATCCCCATGCTGAAAAGGCAGTCATCTTCAAGCAAGGAACGACTCTTGTACAGTTCTGGCCTTAGATTGTTCCTGCTCATTACATGACATTACGTATGCTCCAGCGGCATCATGGGAGACACGGAAAAGTTAGCATTCCTTTGCTGCATGAGCTCTTCAACTCAGGTGGGATAGAAAAGTCTGAGATTTCCGATAAATAATTTTAAAAAGGACACAGGTGGACGAAATAAGAGCATCAGCACATTGACATTTCTGATGCTACCCACATGGTCATTGCAGAACTTCAGCACGTTCCATGGTACCATCCCACAGAGGCAGGTAAGTCACTTTTTAAAAAAATCAGTATTGTTTGATTTTCCAACTATAATTTAGTTACATTTTTTTAAAAAGTAGCTCCATTCTGCAGTAGGACTCTCTGGTGAATGAACATGTAGCCTGGTTTGCCTGGTGGACACCACATGTGGACACCACATAAGACCACTTGTAACGTGCTGACCACCATGGACCTTATCAGAAAAAAAATGAAGTCCCAGGTTTATGTTGAATGGCCTTCTCAGCCTGTCTTGTTGAGGGCTCTAGCACATACTTTTCCATGTCACCTGTAAAGTCTTTTAAAGTATTGTTCACAGAAGAATACTCAGCAGATTTCTTCTAGGCAAAGGAGATAGATTAATTTTAAGGTGATGAGTGAAAGGAGCAGAAGGGAACGGTTGGGTGCTGTAAATTTTTAATATTTTTAGGTGAATGTAGTGCTCCCAAAAGGTCTCAGAATAATGTCCTTGAAGAATAATGTCCCCCCGTGTATCCACAAAGCAGATAAAGCTTGGGCCATTGCAAACTTCCCCTCACTTCCTGCACATGTGCACACAACTTTGCCAAGGAGGGGGCACCTCAAGGAGTAAGAGGGTAATGTAGTGTCCAAGTCAATGCAGTCTTTAACCTCTCTCCTGAGACATCCAACATGTGTTGACATCTGACTTTTAGGTCATGGACTGAAGCCAAGAATTCATTTCACACAGGTCATTTACAGTCTCTAGATGGTCAGTCATTTATACAGTCATTTATACTTTCAGTCATTTATACAAACTTCATTGAAACCAGTGACCTAGAGGTGAAAGTCTCCATATCCCAAAACCCAGACTGCAAGTTATACAGGCCACTTGAGTCCTTTTAAATTTAATTACCAGGCCTTCATAGATATGGGTGGTTTGTTGAAAGCTCACTTCTTCAAAGATAAATTGCAAGAAGTAAAAAGATGGCCAGGGTACTTATACTTCCCTTCCTAAGTGTATAGACTCAGAAGCATGGCATTTTCCTCCTGCCATGAAAAGCTGTGTGGCGCTTTATTCCTTGGCTTAAATGTTGGCCTTGTGTGGCATCATGCTCAGAGGGCATAACAGAAATGCCTGATTCATTTTGACTCACCTCAGTCTGCTTACTAGTGACATCTGTAATATCTCTGGATGTCCACGTTTATTGATGTGACAATCTCTGCAGTGCTAGTCTTCGTAGCTCCAAGGGCAGTGACTGTCTCACTCCTTAAGGTGTGGCAGGGTGACCAGACATCTTGATATTATCGGGACCATCCCGATATTAGGGGTTTTGTCTTATATAAGCAACTGTACCCCCGCCCAAAGAAAGTGTCCCGATTTTTTCACACGTGTTATCTGGTCACCCTAAGGTGTAGGTTAACAATTCTGAAGAAGAAAACTCTGTCTAAACTCTTGATACCTATGGGCCATATCCTGTATTCCCCATTCAGGCAAAGCTCCCATCCAAGGCAATGACAGCTTCGTCTGAGAAAGGAATGGAAGATTGGGTTCTATAAGGTTAGATTATGATATTTTTTGTGAAGTTCTGCCCTCTGCCCTCTACACCCTCTGCTGAAGTCAATGAGATAGCACAAATTCTGAACTAGAATAGTGAGCCCCTTACTGGAACAGCATAAAAAGCCATGAAAATATGTATGATTCATAGTTTAGTAATACCTAGACGCCTCAGTGACATAAGGCTCTATGGTATTTGGCACTGTACACACATATATTAAATGATCGCCCTTGCCCCAAAGATATTATAACCTGAAAGATCTATAATCAAAGGGCTTATCTATGTGAACATTTACATCCTGGCAAGCTGGAATGTGACTCTACCCCACTCTAGCATGCCACAGACTAGCTGTTCATGTGGACCCTGCTGATGCACATTAACAGTTTGTTAATGCACTTTGATCTAGTCCCATTTCAACGAGAACTAGATCAAAGCACATTAACAAACTGTTATGTGCATCAGCAGGGTCCACATGGACAGTTAGTGACTTGGGAAAGCAAATACATTAAAAATTCCATGGAGTCAAATACTTCAGCCACAATTGCTTTGTTTATAACTTTATAACTTTTCTTGTCTCTCTCCTTCCTCCCCACCCTTTGCAGCTCGTCTGGGCTGGTATGCAGGTAAATGATTTCTTCCAAAGGTGACTGTCAAGGCCCATAAAAGGGCAGTCTGATCTAGTGGTCAGCGTTGTGTTCGGGAGTCACACCAAAAGTGAAAGCCAGAGTCAGAGTCGGAAACCATGCCAGGAGTCAGAGCCATGCCAAGGATTAAACTGGAGTCAGAAGTCATGCTAACAGTCAAAGATAGAGTCAGCAGGGGATCAAGATGAGGAGCAAGGAGCAGGGTGAGGTAGCAGCAGTGGGGATGAGGCATGGTAACAGGAACAAGGTGAGTCAGCGGGAACCAGGAACAGGGATTTGGTATCAGGAGTCTAGACAGCAGCAGGCCTAGCAATTCATTGCTCAGATGGGGGTGAAACAGGAAGCTTTATACCCAGTGGTTTTAGGGTTGCCACCTTTCTAATTGCTGGTAACTGAACCCCAGGGCCCTAGCCCTGCCCCACCTCTTCCCCCCCAAGACTCTACCCCTGCTCTGCCTCTCCCCCAAGGCCCCCACCCCCACTGCTCACGCCTCTGCCCCGCTCCCCACTGTTGCTCGCTGGATCGTCTCAAGGAGCCTGCCTACAGGTAGGAGGCAGCCCCTGCTGAGCAGGGGCTGGCCCGGGCTAATGATCTGGTACCTCTCCCTCCTCACAGCAACTGGGCTTTTGGTTCGGTTGCCATTTAGGGTTGCCAGGTCTCTGAAAACCGGGCACTTGGCAACCCTAAATAGCACCCGGACATAGAAGCCAAAAACCGGACTGTCTGTGTAAAACCCAGACAGGTGGGAACCCTAGGTAGTGTCCAATCAGCAGTCTGCTTCTAACCACCTGACTTTTCTGAGTCAGCAGGTGGAGCCTCTGGTGGTGGGGCATTAGCTGCAGTTTCCTCATCTGACCTTGCAGTGCGGTGATGCAGCAGGCAAGGGTCTTGCTTAGCGACCCTGCAGGGCTTCATTTGAGACCTGTGGCACCTGACGGTGACAGAAACAAGGTTTTATACCCTACATCAGCATGGCATGACAACACTCAGCATGACACTAGAATTCCCTCTTTGCTGTGTTGGGTCCTCTTCCTCAGAGACTAAATTCAGGCTGAAAGGGTACCACCTTGCCTTTGTGGAAGAGAATTATTTGTACACAATTCTGTACCGTATTTCCCACCATATCTAGGTAATACAGAACTCCTTAATTCAAGCCTTGCCATATTACGGTAACACAGCAGAAAGCTGCATTGCTGCTATTTCAGCTCCTCCTTATTCTCCAGAGAGCACTGAGAGTGGAGCTGCCATCCTGAGGGAAATTCCAACATTCCGAAACTTCCTTTCATCTGAAAGCAGGATGACAAGTTGAAAATTTGGAAGTTACCGTGGAACAGAATTTCTGAAATATTTTGATTTGGTTTGATAATGTTCCGTTTTGATAGTGTCAAAATATTAGACTACATAATATTATACATTTAATACTTTACATTATAATAGTTGTGTAATATTAAAATTGATTGCAAGTTTTAAAAACGTTTTTGAAAATTAAACATAAAAACAAATTGTGAAAGTCAAAACAACACTCCATTTCAATTCAAATCGTTCAAAATTGATGCATTCCCATGAAACATTGAGATCTAGATGAAACAGCATTTTTCTATGGAAAACTGTTGTATTGAGACAAAATGTACCAGCTTTAACTTGAAGCCTTTAAGGAAAGGCAATGCTATATCTTTCATTCCTGTTCTGAAAATAAAAATCTTCACCTTTAATTCTTGGTTGGAGGAGATTTTTCCATCAACAGAGGGAAGGATTAATTACACAGAAGTCCTTCTACAATGCAGTTGATTCCATGGCCTCATCTCTTCTGCTGCTGTTACTGGAACGTATCAGAGACATGGTAAGGATAAGGATGAGGTAAATGTTTTTCTCGTTACCACATATATATTTTTCTCTTGTTCCTGCTCTAAAGTCTACATCCAAAACATAGAAAGAAAATAAGATGGGGGACTCCAGAGGCTACTGTGAGGGAAAATGGTGCATACAACGTATAGAGAAAAGCCAAAGCAGTGATCCAAATCTTAATCAGACCAAGCATGTCTCATCCCTGCTGTGTTCGGTCTTCAGAGCTCTGTGAAACGCTGTCTAATGCCCTCCTTTGGTAACTCTGAAGGTCACAAGACTTGCTGTTAGCAACATGAAAGATAATTTAAGTTTCAGCTATTAGGGGATGTGCCTTAAATGACTCTTTCTTTTATACTTTTTTTTTTTTCATTTTCTACACTCTTCTAACCATAATTTCCCAATAGATGGTAACACAAAGTGATTGCAATCTTCATCATAGCTGAAAAGGTCAGATTCTTAGTGATGGCACTTTTGAAACTTTATCAGCTTAATTCATTTGCAAATACAGGGAACATCATTTAGGTTTTATTTCAAAAACTCTCAGGCTGGGTAAAGTACTCTGTGGCTTTATGCACATTTTGTGGCTGCAAAACTGTGCAGATATTGTGTTCTCCCAAATCAAAAAACAGATTTGGTTCATTTGTCAAACTAAATTAACTCGACTTCTGTAATTTTGCATTTCCAGGAAATGATTTAAAATGACATGACTTAATTCTAGTGACTGTATTAGATGTGTTGGGGCGTTTCATTCAGACACAGATTCTTCCTAAAGGCCCCAATTAAGCAAAGTACTTAAGCATGAGCTTATCTTTAAGGACAAGCTTGAGCCCATTCCTATTCAGCAAAACACTTTTAAGCACATTCTTCAAGTTAAGCACATGCTTAAGTTCTTTGCTGAATCAGGACCTTAGTGCATATCACTGGAGTTAGGGAAAGGTTGACAGAGGGTAGAGCAAAATGAAAATAAGAAAGAAAAACTTGTAGCACCTTAGAGACTAACAAATTTATTTCAGCATAAGCTTTCGTGGGTTAGAACCCACTTCATCAGATCCATGGAATGAAACATACAGTAGACAGATATTTATACAGTCAGAGAAACATGATAAGGTGGAAGTGCATAGACCAACCTTAAGAGGCTAATTAATTGAGAGGAACCATAACAGCAGGGGAAGAAAAAACCTTTGAAGTGATAAACAAGATGGCCACACAGGTGTGAATGAGCATAGAGCCACATTCAAGAAGGCAGGACATGCAGCAGAAATAGGAACTGATGCATCCAATATCCATATACAATTGGGGGGGACACACATCCACTCCGTGCTTGAAAGAGGCTGCCACAAATGCCAAAAGATGTTTTTCTTAACATTATCCCTCAGCCATTTACTTCACTACTGCAGTGTAGTCAGTAAATTTTGCTGTCTGCATAATGTTTGCAGATGAAAACACCAGGGACACTTAAGTATTTTTTAAAAATCACACTGCTTCTCTAGTAAACATGTATTGCCACCACAAAAGCTTAGTAGGGATAGAGATCACAGAGTGTGGTGAGAAGGCCTTCTGTTGGCAAAATATTATAAATTGATGATTGTTATTTGCACGTACTTGATTATATACAATATTACAAGAAAATTGAAAGATCGACACCCATTTACTTTACAAGAATGAAGATAAGAGAGTAATTACTGTATGTCAATAGAAAATTGTTTATTTTCATGAATGGAAAATAAATTCAGGGTTGTTTGGACTTCAGATGTTAGAAATGGAGCTCATTTTCTGAATGCAGATGAATGAATAGATTTTCTTCTAATTTTTTCTTATTTCTTCTTCCATTTGTAATAAGATTTTTGTTAATTAGATGTGTTATATTGCACTGAATGCTCAGCACTGAAGGGACAGAAGCTTTAGAATACACCTCTTGAGGTAAAATCCTAATTTATCATTATTATTATTATTATTTATTATTTTAAAGGGATTTGTTTTCCTTCTAAAAACATAACTGCTTTGCCAAAAATCTCCAGCTGGCAGAATAGAAACATTTTTCTCTCCTGATTGCAAATTGCCACTTTTAAAATGGCATAGCAGTGGCATTCAATACTAATTGCTTACAGCTGGCCTGGCTTTTAACTTTCATTTTTTATTAAAGTAACACTACATTTATACCGTTATATTTCCAATATAGCTTTTCCAATACTGAGTGCAAATTATTAGACATATTTGTTAGTTGCTTGTGTATTTTAGGGAGAATTGAGGCGTCTTTCTATTTCTTGAGGCCCAGCAAAATTCAAAAAGCCCCTTTTATGTTGGCCCAAATGCACTATGGACTTGATGCTGCAATATACTAAGCAATGTAGCCCGATCCAGAAAAACACTTCAGCATATGCATAAATGCATAAAATTAAACATGTGAGTAGTCCCACTGACAGTGGATTATGTGTATTGTTGGAGTGGGCTAGAGTGCACAGCATCCTGCATGATCGAGTCCTATGGCTGGTTTTTTTGGTTTACCCTATCATTAGGGCCCTACCAAATTCATGCCCATTAAAACACGCCATGGACCATGAAATCTGGTCTCCCCCCATGAAATATGGTCTTTTGTGTGTTTTTGACGTATACTATACAGATTTCACGGGGGATGGGACCAGTGTTTCTCAAATTGGGGGTCCTGACCCAAAAGGGAGTTGCGGGGGGGGGATGACATGTCACAAGGTTATTTTAGGGTGGTGTCGCAGTATTGCCACCCTTACTTCTGCGCTGCCTTCAGACCTGGGAGGCAGGAGAGTGGTGGCTGCTGACTGAGGGCCCAGCTCTGCAGGCAGCAGCACAGAAGTGAGGGTGACAATACCACACCATGTCATCCTTACTTCTGCGCTGCTGCTGGCAGCTGCGCTGCCTTCAGAGCGGGGCTCACGGCCAGCAGCCGCCGCTCTCCAGCTCTGAAAGCAGCGCTTCCACTAGCAGCAGCGCAGAAGTAAGGGTGGCAGTACCACCCCCCCACACAGTAACCTTGTGAGCCCCCCACAACTCCTTTTTGGGTCAGGACCCCTACAACACCATGAAATTTCAGATGTAAATAGCTAAAATCATGAAATTTATTATTTTAAAAATCCTATGACCGTGAAATTGGCCAAAATGAACCGTGAATTTGGTAGGGCCCTACCTATAATAGAGAGGGTTCATTTATACCTATTTATATTAATTCTTGGCTGTCAGTGATACCTTCCTAATCTGACAAGAGACACTTCTAAAGTTCAATAACACTAATTCTTTCCTTAATCGCCCATAAGGATGTAAACACTAAGGCACTGATCCTGCAAAGACTATGCTTAGTATTAAGCATGTGAGTAGCCCCATTGACTTCTCTTGGACTACTCATGGGCTTAAAGTAAAGCACTTGCTGAGCTGTTTGCAGGATACAGTTTGTTTCCTGGCTTGTTGCAATATATTTCAGTTCTATTCTTAGTACTTAGCTCTTCAGTATTCAGTTTCACCAAACTTCCTCTCTGTGGCTCCGGAACACCACAATCGAGGGCAAAAATTTAACTTGACTTGAAATCTGTGTTCTTTATGTGAAGCCCATAAACCTGTAGTAATGGGAGCCCCTCACTCACCCAATATCTTGATATTAATAGGCCCAAACAAAAGTGTAGGTTTATTAATGACCTAAAAGGAAAATTACTTAAGAATCAGTAGACCAAACTTTTATGTGAACACAGGAGGTTGATTATTATGGAGAGAAACTAAGAACATTGTGAAGCTTTGCACAAACTAATTTTTCACCAGCAAACTCACCACTTTCATTAACTGCTGTCTCCTTGGTGCAGACGTTGTGCTGCGATGTTTGTTTAGGACAGCTGAAGAGCGGAAGGATTGTTTTATGGTTTAGCACAGTAGAGTAGCCATGGGGGGATCTTTTTTTAGCAGAGCTTCTTTTTAAGCGCCGCTTCTTGCATTCACCTGGCGGCGCTCCGGGTCTTCGGCGGCATTTCGGTGGCGGGTACCACCGAAGACCCGGAGCGAGTGAGGACCCGCCACTGAAGACCCGGAGCACCGCCGGGTGAGTACAGGGGGAGGCGCCTTTTTATAGCGCCGCTCCCCCTATGCTCCGGATCTGCCTACGCTACTGGTTTAGCACTAGGCTGGGACTCAGGAGACCTGGGTTCAGGTACTGGCTCTTCCACAGGTTTTCTGTGTGACTTTGAGCAAGTCAAGATTTTCAGAAGTGATTTTGGGTCCCCAGCTAGAGACATCATTAAGGGACCTGATGTTCAGAAGGCGAGGAGCATCTGACAAGTTCTCAGCACTTGATCTCTGAGACTCCTTTCAAATGTCTCAAATTCAGCATCCAAAATCATTAGTCACTTTTGAAAATCTTGGTCATAATTTCTTTTTGCTTTTGCTCCTCCTTTGTAAAATGGGGATAATACTTCCCCCGCCCCTCACAGTTTGTCTTATTGATTTAGATAATTCCCTGCCCCAAAGTACTGTAAAGCTTCATGGTACGTGCCTGTACTGTGCCTAGCACGAGTCAGCAATCTTTAGCACACGGCCCATTAGGGTAACCTGCTGGTGGGCCGCAAGACATTTTGTTTATGCTGACCGTCTGCAGGCACAGTCCCCCGCAGCTCCCAGTGGCCGCAGTACGCCATTCCTGACCACTGGGAGATGCGGGGGACTGTGCCTGCAGAGGGTCAACGTAAACAAAATGTCTCACGGCCCACCAGCGGATTACCCTGATGGGCCACGTGCTGAAGGTTGCTGACCCCTGGCCTAGCACAAAGAGGTCCTGCTGTTACTTTTTTTTTTTTACTTGACTTTTTTACTAAAGGCACTCCTGTTACACAGCTGGCTGATAAGTAATAATTAATAACAAGTTTCTCTGCTCCCCCTGGAAGGTACTGTCCTTAATGTATGCTGTTCAGAGATTCTTCCTTAGTGCATGCTCTCCAGCGATTATGCTCCCAACAGAAGTTAATAGTAGATTCAGTTTGCAGATACAGATTGCTTCCACCTTTCATTTGGACTGGGCAGGAACCCAGATTTTCATTCTCTGGGTATAGCTCCATACACACACTGTCACAGGTTGTACCAGTCCATTTAAGAATGTGAGGGAAGCCTCTGGGGCTCCATTATCCTCTTTCGGTGTCAGAAAGGTGAGGAGTAGAGGATTTAGAAAGGCAGACTCAAATTGCTGTCTTTCTTTAGGGCCCCCACACTCAGGGCTGGTTCCAGGCACCAGACGGCCAAGCGCGTGCCTGGGGTGGCGCCCTGTAGGGGGCGGCAGTCAGGGGATTCTGAGACGGCGGAGGAGCTTCTCTCGCCACCCCTTTCTCCCCCCAGTGTGGAGGGGAATAGGCGCATGCTCGTCGTGCCAGTCTTTGTGTGAGAGCGTGCGGGCGCCCCACACAGGGGAGGAGGGGGCGCCGGGCAGAGTGAGTCGGGTGGTGAGTGGGGCGGGCGGTGCTCTAGGAGTGGGGAAAGGAGTTCGGGCTGCGGCTGGGTAACGATGGCGCTGTGCGTGCGACCACTGGGCAGGTGGGAGAAATGAGGGGAGGGAGCAGAGCAGCACCCCCGCCCCCAGCCGGGCTGGAAGGTTTGGGGTGAGGTACTGGGAAGCAGGGGCCAGCTGTAATGTCGGCTCTGTGGTGAGCCCGGCTCCCGCCCCACGAGTCCCGGCGGCTCCTCGGGCTCCCAGCCCGGCAGGAGGCGGCGACTCCTCGGGGGACTCGTGCTCCTGGGACGCTTCAACTCGGGGCTGAAACTTGTGGTTTTTTCCCTTCTGGGCAGCGCGGAGGTGCCCGGAGCCCCGAGGGGTGGGCGGTGGCCCGGGCCGGGGCAGGCTGCCCCCAGGCCGCCACGGGAGCAAGTCCGGGAGCGCTGCGCCCCTGGGACACCACACCGTGAGGCCAGCGCACGGGAGGGGCCAGGCTGGCTGCAGCTGCTCAGACTGGAACGGGGTGGGTTAGCCAGCATGTCCCCCGACAGCCTGGGTGGGTGGGACAAGCCCCCTGAGCAGTTTCCTGTGCGCTGATGAAATTACTTTTTTTTTGCTTGGGGCGGCCAAAAAGCTGGAGCCGGCCCTGCCCACACTAGCTCACCTAAGAGTAGAATGAACAGGAAGCTCCCCTCACCTGCCAGTAAATGGGAAACTCCTAGAAGTCAGTCCCACTGCTGCTGGGATTTGTACACTGCTCTGACAAGACATACTGGTGTGGAGGCAGGGTATAAAAGAAGCTTCTTTCCTTTCAAGAAAGAGACTATGGGAGGAATTGTTGCTGCTGAGAGTCTTTCCTAGAGGCAGGGAAATATGTTTGTTTTCTGGCCTGGGTTTTTCTGGGGAAAAGAAAAGCCTGTGAGGTTTATTTCATTCATTCAGGGGAAGTTCATCAGCTTTTGAAAGGACTCTACAGACGTGGTTTTTTTGTTGTTGGTTGTTTGACCTTCTACACACACTTAAGGCACTAATAATGCTGAAGACAACTTGGACAGAAGAAAGGATTAGCAAACATTAACGATATAATACAAGATGATAGACTGGCCTCCTTCAATTACATGTGTAACGAATAACTAGTTCACAGTTCCTTCTTTCAACGGTTGTGCTCAAGGATCCATGCAAGGATAGGGGACAATTGGTCTGTTTCAACTCTTGCACTCTAGAAGAACATGTTAAGAAATATATGGAAACAAAAGTCACTTTGTAGGAATTACTACTAAGTGGGGCCCAGTGTGGTGGCGCGCGCCTGTAATCCCGGCTGCTTAGGAGGCTGCGGTTGGTGGATCGCTCAGGCGCTCTAGGCTGCTGTGCGCTATGTCAATCGAGTGTCCGGTGCTACTGAGAGCTTGGCCAGTGGGTAGTTGGAGGACTGGCTAGAACAACGCATCTGATGTGTTGTGATCGGTGCTCTCTCTGTGAGGGATGATGGACTGATCAGTGACTAATAAGTGGCTTACTGCTTTGCATTACTCTCTCAACCTCAAAGAAAAATAGCAAAGCTAAGATCTTTTTCCTATCACAACAGAAACCTGGGAGGATATCCGGCTTAATGGGAAAGATATTTCTAGTTCTTAATCCTTGTGATTCTTCCAGAACAAGATATTAAACAGGTATTATTGTACTCCAGAACATTTGTTTAAGGCTAGATTGGCAAGACACAGTGAATGTTAGAGCTGCACATAGCCCCATGCCAACCTTTCATACAACCTCTCTATACCTGTCAAAAATGCATGTATAAATCTGGATCACCATATTCATTACTCTCTCAGAAACTTTGTTTTGCTTTTTTTGCTTCTCTGAGCTTGTGTATTTTAGGGGTACAGGATGAGTTGGTATTACCAGTTAACATTGAGAAATGGATTGCAGTAAGTATTTTAGTGGCCAAAAAAGTTATTGTGAGAAAATGGAAATCTGCAATTCCTCCCTCATACACAGACTGGCTTAGTGAACTCTCTACTAGTGCATTAATGGAAAAAAATGACTCTGTCTAATAGAAACATTTGGAAAAAAATGTGAGGATGGCTGGTCACACATGAAACTATTTCATACTTTTGCAGTTTAGTATCCATTAGGCCCTGATGTTGAGAGGTTATGGTCTTACTTATTTATCTATTGAGTCACTTTAACAATTGATGCCCTGCATGACTGCTATGGGTTCAGGGCTTTTTTTGTTTGTTGGTTGGTTTGTTTCCAGCCTTTACAAATACTGAACACTGAATTTTGTTATTTCCATCTTGTGCAAGTATTTATGCATGTTTTGTTTAATTATGTGTTTATATTTTATATAAAAACAATAAAAATATAGTTTAAAAAATCCCCACGAGCTACAAGTATTCTTTATTGCTTGTGGTGAGCACGATGCGCCTGTAAGCTAGTCACAAGCAGTTCAGTGCACATGCCAGCACCGTGGTTCTGCCTGTACCTGCTGCGTACATTCCTGTGGGGGAAGCCAGAATTTGGACCTTAGTCAATGTTGCCATACACTATAAAAAATCAATGAGGCACTTCTCAGTTTATAGTTGGAGGGTCTTATTGAGAAATATCTTCATTACAATCCCAGGACATCAAAAATATTCCCTAAACACACAGAGAGCACAGGAGAGGGTGCTGAACACGCACTGAACACTTCAACAGCAGTAGAAATATCATCAAGCAAAGAGCCACAGGGGAGTAATATGAAAGACTGACTAGGCATTAGTGTCACCTGCTGTTGCTGACAATGTTAATCCTGCTCTTTTAGCAGCCTTTGCTCCTCCTCTTCCTCCAAAGGCATACTAGACAACTGTAATTACAGATGGCACCTATGTGGAACTGCTGCAATACCCAGATGTTAAATGCTTGAATGTTTCCTGCAGGCATGGTACAGTGGTTGCCCTTAAAAACATTCAGATTTTTCTTTGCAACTAGATAATGTTACCACAGACCCTATGCTCTCTGTGAGGGTGCTTAGATAATATTGTATGTATTCATGCATGTAAGGATATTTAGTTACAAAGACAATGGGAAAAGGTTTTAAGTTTGACCGCTCTATACAGGCCTTATGTGCTGGCTATCCCGCTGGCCACAGTGTTGGCTCTGTCAAAATCTTGTTGTGAAGAAAATACAACTGAACTGCCATCCTTTTTGCCACAGTAAGCATGTAAGTGGAAAAAATATCCTTCATGAATACCCATGAGATCCAGGTCAAGATCATATTACTGTGGTAAGGGGTCATTTCAAACCATATAGGCTTCTAATGTGAAAATGTCCAATCTTATCTCTTATTATTTTCCAACAGTGTGTGAGACACCATTAATAAAATTCTCTGATGCTTCCAACCCACTCCCCATTCTCTGCACTGAGCAGGGGAGGAGAATCTAGCCCAATGTGTAAATTGTAATGGAAAAGAGCCACAGTATAATCCTAGCATGGTATCCTTAAATTACAGTGCTATGTTTGTCTTGGAGCTTTGCATCCAGACATGATAGAAGCAACTTGCACGGAACTTGTAGGGAGGAGCACAGATTGCAGAAAGGAAGAGTTTGGAGGAGTCACCAAGAAGTCAGTCTGTGTGCACATGGCTAGAATTCTAGCTGTAGTTGCATTATCTCTGTAAACAGTTATCTTAATAAACTGCCAGTTTAGTTTTACAAGCATGGAATCCACTCATTTTAACCTAGCACTCAACATATGAAACAGTGATGATAATCTGTTGTGATTATAAGAATGGTAGGATATCACTCTGCAACTTTGTGTATGTCTTACTCTATTCCCTAGTGAACCGGTTCTCTGGCGTGTTAAAGATTTATTCTCAAATCTAGTCCTTTCCATTACATTGTGGGAGTATTGATTTAGCTTATCCCTACACAATCCTTAAGTGATGGGTTTTGGATCTAGCCTTGAGTGTATTTAGTGACAGCAATTCCACTATCCTTGACAGCGGTTTCCATAGCTGGAGTTAAATGAAATGGAGGCTGATTACAATAGGAGGAAGAGAAGATAAAGATAAAGAGATAGGGAGCCTGGAAAGAAAAAATGGGAGAGGGTTGGAATGGAGGAAAATGGTTTAAAAATAAGGAAGAGAAGAAATTAAAAAAAAAAAGAGGGGGATGGGAAACAGAGGGAGAACACAGCAGGAAAATGGGGGAAATACAGACCAGAAAATAAGTATGAATGACACTAACAAACCAGGGAATACAATAGGTGCTAGCTACAGAAAGGATACACAAGTGCCAAATAGAGAATGTATGAGGGTGAAAATTATATGAAACACGACTCATGGGAGATGGGAGAAAGGAAATCTGCCGTGAGTTAGGAAAAAAAGACAGCTGCAGGAAAAGAAGAAACAAACAAAGATTAAACAAAAAACAAACCGGAAGAAGGTGGTGTAAATAAGAAGCACAAACCAAATTTAAAAAGCTCAGCAAACTGATATATATATATTACTAGCCAGAGAGAGATGTATTTTGCCTATTGTAATTTTCAAGCAGCAGAAGCAAAAGGTTCCGATTGTTCCTTCCTTTATTCTTTGTCTTGGAAATATAACTCCTAAGCTTTTTGGGTTCATTCTGTTTAAATGTGTTAAGTAAAGATGACCACCATGAGGATGTCTAGGCATCAGCTTGAAAGCAGAGATATGAAGTGAGTTTTACTCCCCACAACGATATCTCAGAGGCTTTGGGACCACATGGGTATTACTGAAGAAACAACATTGTTTTACTTTGCATAAACAGCAAACCGAACGACACCCCGACATTGTAGCAACTACTAGGGCCACATTTTTGAACTTGGGAACCTAAAGCAAGGTACCTAAATAGATATTTAGGGATTTAAATCAGCTGTAAGATGTTCAATGTGAATAGTTAGGTGCCTAATTTTAGGTATTCCATTTGAGAATGTGGCCCTAGCATATGTAAGGCTCAACCTACTCTGAGGGCCTTTCTCTTCTCTCCCTAAAGAAGTTGCTTGTTCCACGCTAGCTAGCTTTTGTCTGAGTGCCTATTAAGTTCTGATTAATTACTTCATCCTGTACACCTGTGGGAGATCTCAGCGGGGGGGGGGGGGAAGAGGGACCTCACTGCAGGAACCTAACTGCCCACCTGCTGTTATTCCTATGGGCTGTCTCCACCCTCTGGCAATACAGCACATACTCTGTGTTTAAATACAGTGCTAAAGCAAACAAGTTCACATATTAAATCTTCTGCTGCTGCAATCTGAAGATCTTAAAAGAAGGGAAAATAAATTAATCACAGACAGAATTATAAATCTCCTGAGCAACAGCAGACCTTTCCCTGCATGCACCCAGAGCACAATCCAAATTGCTTCAGAGAGACTCGTTGATGACTAAAGGGATAATAATAAGAAAACCTGGTAAGTCATGGAGGCTGATTTTGAAGTCTATGTGTTGCATTCCTCACTGATCTCTTTGAAATTTAGCTAGCAGGCAACAGAGAAAGTTTGTCCCAGCCTAGTCCAGGAGATGAAGAAGGTTTTTCACCTCAGAGGAAAGAGATCTAAGGCTTGATTCTGACCTTGCTTGCACCTGTGTAAATGAAGAGCTACTCCACTGAAATCTATGGAGCTACAGTGGTGTAAAACCAGTGTTACTGAAATCCTTTTTTTTTTCCTCCCCCCACTCTGTGCCTAATACATAAACCCCATGTGGGATCCTAAGGAGTATGTGACACAACAGCCTCAATACCCCATAAATAATAACATGTCAGAGGCTTTTCCGTATGTCTGTCAGCCCAGCTTTTTCTCCCCCTTCACAGCTGTGGGGAAAAAATGTTTGTATACGTGCATGACCTGTAAGCCGCACTATTATTCTTACCTATGCACATGATGATTTTGGATGAAGATATCTACAGAATATCTGTGGTTTGTCTGCATCTGAGCCATCATCGGTGCTTGAACAAGAGCAGCCTCGGGCTCGGCCATCAAAAAGTCACTTGGTGTTATTCTGTGGGAGCTGTGTGACACTAGGCCCTGCTATTTTAACGTTCTTTATAAAGGTACATTTCTATATTTTGTCTCTCTATTATGAATTCATAGCACAGGTGTAAGAGCTGCTACTGGATAAAATACTTCCCACAATGGAAACATTCTCACATAGCAACAATAGCCTTGTGAAAGAGCTGAGCTGCCTTAAAGGTCCAAGCTCAGAAGAATAGCAAGCACAGCCTTTGAGAAATAGTGGGGTATTCAGAGTTTCTTTTGTAAACCTGTTTCCCCTTTTATGTGGGTGTTCTCAAGCCCACTGTTTTTGCCTCAAAAATAGAGTGTACTGGGAGTTCATGGACCACATTATACTCTTTCATTGTTGAGAAAGCTGAACACCTATCTCTGTACTGATGTCAGACAAGTACAGCCGTGTCTGTATTCTAGTCATGTCCCTTTATCATCTAGGCTGTTCTGCCCATCATCAGTGCACAGGAAACTGCTTAGGGGGATTTAATTCCGTATAAAAGTCTGTCACTGTGAATCACCGAGGGAAAAGGCAAATTGCTGGTCTCACAGCAGTATTCTGGTGCCAAAAAACCCCAGACCCTTGCAGTGGCAGGAAATCATTTGTGAGGATTATCACGGTGCCACCTGTATCACTTCCTTGAGGCTAGTGGCAGGCATGCTAATGACTTGTATATACAGAAACGCACACTCACACGTAAAGAGCATATTCAGAAAGAGAAGCTGGCACATCTATTTCTGACCCTGCCAGATTTTATTCATCAGAACTTCTGCATAACAAGTGCCTGCCATCTGAGTCTATCAGATTTGTATTTTTTCTGTAGGTTTTCTCTGTGATATAGTAGCTATTACGTGCAGTTTATTTGCCTGAACACTTCTTTCTTGTGGTTAAAAAAGGCAAAACTTTGTATGGTCTTAAAGAAGCAAAGTATTCATAACATAGACCTATATGATACTGGAGTGTTTTGTAAGGTTGTGACTTGTGCGTAAGGCTCTTCAGCAAGTAACCATTGCTTGGAGTGAACAGCTGGATCAGAGACTCTTCCGTATAGTTATGCAGCATATCAGGATTTAGAGTAGCTGTACGATTTAGAATTGTCTAAGATCCCTGAGACTAAGATCAGTGATTTTTAAAAGCCATACTCAGGGTAAAATCGAGCCTTGTGCCGAGGGCCGACACAAGGCCAGTGCACTATTTTAAATTGCATGTGAAGCCTCAGAATAAGGTTTAAGTGGGACCAAAGTAGTATATAGACGTACTGGTTTTCTGCATACAAGTGAATTTCACCCTCAGAGAAGGCATGGAGAAAATCTCCTTTAAATTGCTGTTTTATTCAACTCTTAGTTGTAAAGTTAGTACACATGAATGGAGAACACCCAGAGAATGCCAACAAAAAAAACACCCAAAACAATTGTAGATAGGTGGACAGTGTATGATGACATTTGACTAATACATATCCGTTCTTTATATTAATGAATACTTCCTGCACAAGAACACAACAAGTAGATACCATAAAACTGTGCAGGGTAGGCGATAGGCTTAATGCAAGTAAATGGAAAGAGAAAATAAATGAAATCTCTTTTCAAAGATTACTACACTTAACCGATGGCAACCAGTGCAAGATGAGAACAAATAACCCGTTGCCAGGATCTCTTGGTTCAATAAGTGGTTGCTGCATGATTGGATCTTTTAGAAAATGACAGATCATAAGATTATCCCTCTTGTTTTTAAAGGTTGATATTGACTTTGATGGAAGTCTTTGGTCTCAACGTACTACAAATGGCTGCTGCTCCCTAATCTTCAAATATTAGAGAACCTGCATGGGTGTGCAAGGTGTGGTGTTAGTTGTGGCTCTCTAAAGCTACTGTTTAAATAGGCAACTAGCTATTCATCTTCCACCTGGCTTTGTGACTCTGGGCATTCGACACAAAACAAACTCTCCATAATTGATGTAGTTAGTGGTTCTTTGCTAGGGAACATATCTCCAAGCACCCTCTGGGCACCGTGGAAGTAACTTTTGTAACATGGGGAGGATGGGAGTAAGGAAGTGAGTACTGAACACATATGGGGGCATGAGTAACCTTCCTGCTCTTTTCAGGGCACCTTGCTAATGGCAATGAGGCTGTAATGTACCTTTTGGTTTTGATTGGATTTTGTATACACTTTTAGCTGGAAATCAGACATGTACATTTATTTTATTTTTGAAATTGTAGGCTGTGCAATACTGGAACTTGCCAGTCAAGTTACTGGCACACTTCTGCGTTGATGGAGTGTGGCAAACTAGGTCCATTTCACCTCTGCTGCCTACAATTAACAAACACTTTTCCATACCAAAAGGAATCACCTTCTGTGTCTAAATATGCTGTGTGAGCCTTAACATTTTGTTACAAGAAACAACCCAGCACTTCTTTGAGATCACTTTAGGATCTGTATCAAAAAGAACCACCCAATGGAGATTCAATAACCAGTGTAGCCTATGGAACACTATACACATTTATTAAACTTAGAAATATAGATCTCCATCCTGCACAAACTTACTGCTGGGCGTAACATTAACTACACAGTCTCATTAGTTTACAGGAACTACAACTGATCAACTCTGTATTTAACCACAAAAGGGAGTGTCAGAGCTCGGGAATTTATAATGGGCTAAATATGCCCATGGGGATACTGTCTTAAAACACAGGGATATTACCTTTCATCAATGGGAGTTCCTGAGGGGTAAGATACTAAATACTTAGGGCATGTCTACACGATAGCTGCTACAGTAGCACAGCTATGGTGCTGCAGCTGTGCTGTTGTAGTGCCATAGCGTAGTCATTTGACTCATTTCCTACACTGATGGAAGGTTTTTGTTTTTTTTTCCATTGTGTAGTTAGTCCATCCCTCCAAAATTCTGTCAACCTAGCTGTGCCTACACCAGAGGTTAGGTTGACCAGCTACTGTGCTCAGGGTGCAAAATTTTTCACAGCCCTGCGTGACGTAGCTTCATTACACTAATTTTTAAGTGTAGGCCAGGCCTTGGACTGAGTCAAGGTAGCAGAACAGAGTCTACGGGCTGGTCCACACTAGGGGGCGGGATCGATCTAAGATACACAACTTCAGCCAGGTGAATAGCGTAGCTGAAGTCGAAGTATCTTAGATGGAATTACAAACTACTTACCTCGGGTCCACGCAGTGCAGGCAGGCTCCCCCGTCGACTCCGCTTACTCCTCGCACCGAGCTGGAGTTCCAGAGTCGACAAGGAGCGCTTCTGGGATCGATTTATCGTGTCTACATGAGACGCGACAAATCGATCCCAGAACATCGATCGCTACCCGCCGAATCGGGCGGGTAGTGTGGATGTACCCTAAGATTTCTATTTACTTCTGGTTCTTGGAGGAAAACCTGCGGCAAACACCTACTATAACAGGGGTTCTCAACCTCTTTCTTTCTGATCCCCACCCCCCCCAAATGCTCTACAAACTCCATGGCCCACCTGTGCCACAATTGGTTTTCTGCATATAGGGGTAGCAAGCTGAGCTATTGCCCAGGGCTCCATGCCACATGAGGCACTGTGAAACTAAGTTGCTCAGGCTTCTGCTTCAGCCCCAGGTGGCAGGGCTCAGGGCTCCAGGCTTCAGCACCATGCGGTGGGACTCTAGCTTTCTGTCCTGGGCCCCAGCAAGTCTAACACTTGTCCTGTTTGGTGGCCCCCCTGAAATCAGTTCATGGCCCCCCAGGGGACCCCAGACCCGTTTGAGAACCACTGTACTATAAGATATTTCTGTAGCATTTTAGTGTCTCATTCTTAGTTAATAAATAAAATGTGCAGAACTGGGCTTCAAAAACACCAGGCAAAATTCACTACTGTGCAGAGAAGCCAGTGTGAGGCCTATGCAGAACTTAAGTCCCACGTAAGCCCCTTCTGGGGAAATTTCACCCACTGTGCTTTTACAGATAATTATTTGGGATTTTTTAACAATCTACTTTTACATGGGAGTATGACACTTTATACTCTGAAGAATCCTTTGGTTCCTATGCTTATTACAGTTGTCACTAAGAGAATGTAAAATGACAGTTTCATTGTCTTTTATAGTCCATGAATGTTAGTTGTAAATGGAATTACTTTGACATTTAAGCTGATCTGTGAAATGAACTGATCTCTGTTCTCCCGTTTCTTCAGAAGCCTGAAAAGAAAAACACAAAAGGAGCCAATAAACTGAAGCCAAAATATTAAAGTTATAATCGATAGTCTCTATACAGGGCAGTAAGTGTTTTCAGGATTGGGACTATCATCATGAGCAGTCCCATTCTTGCCAAAGTAGACTATTACCAATGCAAGTGATTGGCAAAGCCATTTTGTGAGCATGGTCTTATTATCCCCAAGTGAGATATGAAATAATACATGGTTTTCAGCTATCTTCAGATAACCTGTTTGCACACATCTTCATTAAATATTCAATTTACTAACTGCCAGAGTTTGAGGCAGTGCTGTGGGGCATATTTTGCCCATTACAAATTCTCAACCTGGCACTCTACAGTGGTTTTCAAATGGGAAAGGAAATGTCTGCTCCCGTATGCAACATTGCCATGAATTCTGAGTACTTTTTTTGTAGCTAAGGAAATGTTTTGATTAGTTTAAGGGGCTTTACCTTCTTTGATATCATAAGAGACTAAGGAAATTTCTAATGGAAGACACCAAAACTGTGGCAGCCGTGGAAGAGATTTTCTTGTATTTTCATTTGCTTTTGTTCATCTGTATACGTATTTTCATACCTTCTCTTATCATGAGGATAACTTCTCATCACAGAAGAAGTTTCTGTCTGAGAACACTGCTGAGGAACACTACATCTCTGTGATAAAGTACCTACATGTCTCTGTGACTTGACTGGTATTGTCTTAACTGATATTCAATTAATATTAATGATAATTATTCCTCCTTTTTGAAGTTTTTCTTAGTTTTATTTTATAAGGGCCAGATTCTGTAGCCCTTACTCTCATTTAAGACCTCACTGCACACTTCAGTGTCAGTGGTTCTGTTGCCTTCAGCCTTGGTCACTTTGATTACTTCAGACTACTGTAGACCACTTGGAAGCATGATAATAGTAAGCACCTCCTCCACAGTGGTAGGAGCTGGGGACATCTGTAAAGCACATCTGCCATCCTTTCCACATCACCATAAAAGTCCTCCTAGAGACTCTGACTACATCCTGGCAGCTGAAAGCAGAGGGGGATTGAAGGGACTGCCTGTCCACCTACTACTCCCTTTACTAAACTAGGCAGCAACTGCTTTGGGGCAGTGGCTCTCCATAGGGAGTAAAGCAGAATGCACTGGTATTCCATCAAAAACCTTAATGTCACCACTCTTACCTCACCCTGAGACCAACCCAGTTCCAGCCACCACTAAGAAGCAGAGAGGGAGAGAGCCTCCAAGTTCAAAGCCAGCCTCACCATTAGTGGACTTTTCTCCTTTAGGACTCATTGCATCTGCCTGTATCTCAATGCATCTGCTGCCCTTCCTCACTCTCACCTGTTCTCAGGCCTTGCTACTTGCATCTCTGCCTCCTTTCTGTTCTTTGCTGTCCCCTACTTTGGTCAACTGCATGCTCAACCCATCATTTCAATGCTCCATCCCTAGCCCCTTCTCTCTAGTACTGTCTCCCATGCATTAAACCCATCCCACCCATGCAGCATCCATTAACATTACTTTAGTTCTTTAACAACATCACTACAGTTTTTAACAATCACTGTCCTGTCACCTTGATGCATGCACAACAATACAAAGGGTGGTTATTTCACTTGGTTTTTTTTTTTTTCTGTGTTCATTTTATAATGCCGCAGCAAGCCTTTTGCACTGAAACTACTTTTAATTGGTAGAAGCTATCTAATGAGAAAGTGGATTTGCTCGCCATCCCAGCAAAACAAAACAAAAAAGCCTATTAACATGAAACACATCTCTCACCTTCCATTAGAAAAGCATAGTTTAAAATGTGCACATAGGGGGACAAGAAAGAGGCCTGAGCGGAATGGAAAGCAAGTCAATCATCTTGCATTTTCTTTGTCTTTTCTGCCTTGCTCCTAGAGGAAAATGTTGTTTTCAGGTTAATAAGAAGACCAGACCTATACAGGAGATAATTTACTGATCATTTACTTATAAATTTTAATGGGTGTTCTGAAGAAAAGGTAGAAGCAAAGCAGATTTATAATCACTTGAGTGGGTAATGTGTACAAGTTCCAGGAACAGCTTTGTCAGTCCCACTATTGTAATTTGAAATTGAAATCACTCAGCTAACAAGTCACATCCTGTTTTCTCACCATTGCCGACTTGCACTGCAAGAATCTTAGAGGGCACAACAGAGGGTCTCTGAAAAAAAACAGTACTAACAGATCATATTTGAAGTGTGATACCCAGCAGCAGACTTTATGTAACTCTGTTGTTGCACTGCAATTACTCTTGCAACAATTTTAATCTTCCTTGATGAAGATTTCAGCTTTCCTTATTTTGTATTTAACATTCATATCCTGGGCCACATCCTTATCGGTGTAAACTGTCATAGCTCCTCCGAAACCACCAAATATTTTAACTAGCTGATTGCGCCTTTGACCTCCGTGGGGCTGCATGGGGGCAATTGAGGTCAGAATTTGACCCAGAACGGCTTTGGTGGTGATTGGTAGAAGTCAACTTCGCTTCCAGAATTATTTGCTTTTAGGGAAGGGATTTGCTTTGCAAACTTCGTGAGGTGGAATCAAATATGGTGAAAGATGTAACAGCCAGACATCAAAGGAGAAACCTGACTTCAAGGCTCAGATGCATAAAGGTACTTAGCTGACTAAAACACCAGATTTAGGCACCTAAACTCACTCAGTTCCTAAGTTTTCATGGTAAAAGTTCCCTAGGCACCTATTTTTCTGTCTCTGGACATGCACACTGCTATCCCACTCTAGGCATCTGAGCACCTATCTCACACCTATGCCCCAGCATGATTCACAAACCAGGGCAACATAGGTGGAGGATGTCTATCTTATCTGCAGGAGCTGATCTGGGAGCAGGTCTAATAGTGCCCACTTTATAACTTTTAATCCAGTGGTAATAGAGCACCCACCGGGGATGTGGGAAATCCAGCTTCAATTCCCCCCCTCAAGCAGAGGGCAAGGGGGAATTTGAACAGAAGTCTTCTACTTTTCAGGAGAGTGCTCTAATCACTGACTTATGGGATAGTCCGGGGAGGGGGGCCTCACTTAGTCTTTCCTATTGAAGCTATTCCACAAATACTTAGTGAGTGAGAGAGAGAATGGGGGAAATGACTCTATAGCCTGGTGGTATGGGCATCCACCTGGGAGGGAGAAGACCCTGGTGTGTCACTCATTACCCCAAAGCAACACCCTGGCACCCCCATATTCAGCACTGTCATATAATTGACATGTTTTGTGCAAAGTATGCCTTGTGAGGTATCATGTTAAAAGTCTTGATCTGTTGAATATTCGTATCCTGTTGGAGTGTATGTGCTATCATTGTATGTGGAGTTATGGAATTTTGCTATGTGTGTGTTACTGAATCATGTTGGGAAGTTGGAAACACTCACAACCAGCCTTTCAGGTACAACAATGGGGCAGCCAGACACTGATGGTGGCCCATTAAGGGGAATACACACTCACAAGGACTACACCAGGAATTGTATACAATGGAGACCTCTCAGAGAGAATACATAAACAATGGAGACTGTTTGACTCACGTCATGGCAAAAGATCTTTCCAGCAAGCCGGAAGAACCTATGAAGGAGGGGAAGTGACATCATCATTTAGCCCCACTCCCCCCGCAACTCAACACCCAGAAACATGTCTGGAAGACAGACTGAAGTGGGGAGGTGGTCCCAGGCTGGAAAGGAAAATCCCAGTTTGTATATCAAGGAATGATACCATCAGAGTGAAACACTGCTTGATTAAAATCCTGTCTAGTTTATAGAACTCAGATTGCAATTTTACTTTTATTTCTTAGGTAATCAACTTTGATCTGTATACTTACTGCTTATAATCACTTAAAATCTCTTTCTGTAGTTAATAAAACTGTTTTAAATTTTACCGAAAACTGTTTTGCTTGAAGTGCTTGGGGAATCTGCTCAGTGTACAAAAGCTGGTGCATGTCCACTTTCCTTTGTAGAAGTGGCGGACTGGGCAATAAACTTATGCTGGCCAGGCTTCTGACCAGGACAAGATGGTACAGCTCTGGGGTCCTAGGCTGGGGAGCTGGGCTTATTGGCTGGAGCCTCTCTATTGTTGGTTCATGAGTGGCTAGGAGAAGCATTCATGTAAGTCAGCTGGGAGTGTCCCTGCCTGTGGATGTCTGTGTAAATGCAGGATCTGGAGGGGTTTACAGCTTGTTACAGCATCACTGTGTGAGAGGAAGCCCAGGTTGGTGAGACAGAGGACTCTGCAGTACCCCAGTTCTAGGTTGCACCCCGGGGAAACCTGTCACTGCTGCATCCAGTCCCCCTGCTCCAATCACTTTAATCATTTATCCAAAGTGGAACAGCTCCAACAGGAAACTGAGGGAACCTCACATTAGAATATCCCATAGCTCAGTGACTACAGCACATTTCTGAGAGAGAGGATTTGAACAGGGATCTCCTTTCTACCCATCAGGCAGAGAGGGGGCAATTAACCTGGGTCTCCCAAATGACTGCTCACTAGGCTAAAAGTTATAAAGTGGGCTCCTCCTCCTCCTCTCCCCATTTTCTGTGGAGAGAGGCAGGCACTTAGGTGTTTCTTGTGAGAAAGAGTTAAGACATCTTACTCTAGGAGAGGGGTTCCCAGCTGTGGATCACTAGCAGAGATAGGCACCTCCCTGCAGCCCAGACTTAGGGGCCTAAGTGCATTAAGGGATGGGGCTTAGGACAGACTCATCTCATTAGTATCTCCCATTGGGTAGCCTAGGCAGCTCCCCACCTAGCATGCTGGCTTTTCTGGGTCCCATTCTGAGGTGCCTATTTCTCCCTATTCATTCTGTAGGGAGCCTAGGCACCTAATTCAGGCTTTGTGGTTTGCAGTGTTGTTCCAGAGATTTTTCTAGGCACTTGAAAGTTAGGTGTTGCTACACTCAGCATTGCAATGCCTAAGTCCCTTCATGGATCCAGGCCCAAGTACCTTAAGAGGCTAAACCGTCTTTTCTGTGGGCCAGATTTTAAAAAGAAAGAGATCAGCACATGGCTGCTCCCATTTAAGTCCCTGAATTAAACGGCCAGATTTTCAGAACTGCTTAGATCTCAGAACTGCCTTTGAAGAATAATGCTCCTACTGAGAGTTGCACGGTGCTGGACACTTTTGAAAATCTGGCCTTATGTTCGTGGCTGAATGAACTTCACCTTTATTCCCATACTGTGTGAACAGCTAAAAATAGAAACGGCCACATAAGCCACAAATTCAAAGCAAAGCTTTTTGAGAACCAGAAAAATCTCAGCTTTGTGGCAAGAGTGAAACACTGGTGCACACACAAGAGAGTTACCAACAGCTGAACCCTGCCATGGTGGAAACATCTCAGGGTCAGAGTTGCTAGATGCAAGTTCTAATTGTCTCCCGTATGTCAGTCAGAGAGAGGAACAAGAGAGCAAAGCATTAATGAATAAACACGGAGACAATAGAACTTGACAGTTCTCTTGCTGCCATCTGCTACCTCAAGTTTTTATTTTTAAATTCACTCACTCAATATAATTTTGGATATTAAATCTTAACAGGCAGTAGAGCTGGTTGAAGTTTTTCCAACTAAACAGTTTTATGTTGGAAAATGCTGATTTGACAAGAGTGATCTGTTTTGTGGGAACGTATCAATTTCATTGCCATTTTCAATGGGAGATCATTGAAAATGTTTTATTTAGACAATCATTTCAACAAAGCGTTTTGATCTTATTCAGCTGTTTTGTTTCATTGAGTGGTACTTTTCATTCTGATTTGGAAAAAAAGGAACTTTCAGAATGTCATAATTGCCCATGAAAAGGAAATGCTATTTCTCAGCCAGCTCTAATAGTCCGGACTAGATAGAAATCATAAAGACATTCTTAGCTATTCCTTCAATACTTGATCTATTGCCAGATTTTTCCTGCTTTGTAAGGAGAGTGCTTAAAAATACAAAAGCCAGGCAAATAATTTGGAAGCCTTATGATTTCCTGGGAATTTATGTATTAGTTGTAATTGCGAATAAACTTAATTTGACATCCGTGTCTTATTCTATCTGTTCTCTCTTGCACATACAAAGGGTAGAGAGTAATTCATCTTCTGAGACAATCACTTAGCACCTACACATCTACATTAACTACCAAATCCAAATTACAGCTGCCTTACACAGGAAAGGAAACACTAAAAACATGAGACGCATTTACATTTATTTTGGTGTAGTTACCTGGGGCCAGATTCTCAGGTGGTGTAAATCAGCATGGGTCTAGCCTTGCCTATGAAAAGCCACTACTGTCTATGAAATTTAGGAGCACAGGTTAAAGATGGGCAGCAGAAATCTCATGTGCCAGTAGCTCTCTCTCAGTTCAGAGTTCCCCCAAAGCCTACCTGTCACCACTATGCCAGGTTCAAAATCCTCTTCTTAAGCATGTTAACTCATCATGCTAGTTTTTTAGCCTCTAAAACATGTTGTCTTGTCCAATTTACTGAATACTAACTGGGCTGAATAACCCAAGTTTATATTGTTTTAATTCAGCATATTTTGTAATTTCAAAGATGTTTCCTATATGTCAGAGGACACTCAGCTAAATGAGGTTTCTCCCATGCTGCCCCTTTTGCGTGGGAGGAGCTCCCTGTAAATATCCACAAAGCCTCTTACAAATCTCTCCATAAAGCTCTCCTCTGCTGGGATGCCAGTTTGAGTGTGGTTAGGCAGCTGTGCCTGCTGTTTTTCATGCTGATCGGTATTGTCTCATTGTTCCTTTGTGCATCCATTTGTTATAGCCACCTGTGATCTACAGTCCTATAGATTGTAAGCTCTTTGGGGCAGGGATTGTCTCTCTATTTCTACGGTCCCTGTCCTCCATAACTGCAGCTGGGCCCTAGGTGCTGTGAGAACAATAAAAATAAATAATAATCTCCTCTTAAGAAGGCATGTTGTACACAAGACCTGCAGTAACTTTAGGGCAAACTGCATGGGGATAACACTGAAATAGTTATAAATCCTAAAACAGAGACCGTTATTGATTTATAAAGTGATGTATAAATAATCACATTTTATGATTATAATAATTTGATGTTTATATTGCAGGAGTGCTTAGAAGCCTGAGCTGAGATTGGGACCCCATTGTGCTAGGCCAGGGATCGGCAACCTTTGGCATGCGGCCTGTCAGGGAAATCCGCTGGTGGGCCAGGCCAGTTTGTTTACCTGCAGTGTCTACAGGTTCAGCCGATCGCAGCTCACTATGGCCGCGGTTCGCCGTCCCTGACCAATGGGGGCTGCGGGAAGCGAAGACCAGCACATCCGTCAGCCCGCGCCGCTTCCCTCAGCCTCCATTGGTCTGGGACGACGAACCACAGCCAGGGCGAGCCGCGATCGGCTGAACCTGCGGACACTGCAGGTAAACAAACCAGCCCGGCCCACCAGTGGATTTTCCTGACGGGGCCACATGCAAAAGATTGCTGATCTCTGTGCTAGGCACTGTACAAACTCATACAAAGACATGGTTCCTGCCATGAAGAGTTTACAATCTAAGAAGACAAGCAACATATGAAAGGTACAAGGAGAAGGATACAATCAAACTTATATAATGAATATATTGCATTGTTCAAATTTGCAATATTTCAGAAGTTATACTACACATGCATTATTATTTCTGCTAATCCATAAGTGCACATTTCACATTTAATTAGTTGTTAAAGAGTTGCTAAAATTATCCATTATTTGTGCTCAATCTGAAGCAAGCTAGTCATAGTAAAATGCATAATTGCAACTCTGTAATCACATTCAGTGTTAATATGTCCGTTGTATGGGTTTTAGTAGTTTAGCAAGGTATGAAGGCTTGGATGTCTGAGAGTGATGCAATTATATATTGAATGTAATTAGAGACTGAAAGCCCAGCTAAGGTCATGTGCCCTTAAAAAGATAGCTATTACAAGTATACATGGGGAGTGAAAAATAATTACCATTAATGGTCAGAAATCATAGGCGTAGTTTAATTTCTATATTTTTTTTGGTGGGGGAGCACCTCCAGTCAGGCCAATGGGGCCATGGGAAGTGGGGGTGGGGAAATTCTGCACCCGTCCAAGGCTTGCAATTTGGGGGAGCAGGAGAAGTCTTTTCTTACTGTGTTGTATGTACAGCATCTAGTATAAAGGGGCCTCCGTGTCTGTTTGGGGCCTCCTAGTATTACCACAACCCAAATAAGTCATAATAGCTACAAAGGGTGGTGGTCTGGGGAATAGTATTTCATCCCATTCCAGTAGTAGCCTCTGGCCTGCACTCTCCCATCCAGTGCTGCAGTCACCACTCAAATAGCAAGTGTGAATAGAGTTTTACAGGAAAAAGGTCTTTGTGAGCTTGAGCTAGTTCTGAAAAATACTTGGAGAGTTTTACAAAACCAGTAACTCTGTGGGGTTCACCATACTAGAGCTGGTGGAAATGTTTTTGACATTTCTTGTAGACAATTCCATTTTGTGAAAACAGAAATGTTTCATGGTGATTTCAACAAAATTTCTGTCAGGAAGATTTCTTGGGTCTAGGATACAGTTGTGCATATGAGAGAGAGAACAGCCACGGACACTGACTAAGGAGACCCAAATTCAAGTCACTCCTCCAGATCAGAGACTTGGGTCTCCCATTTTTCAGCTGTATGCCTCAACCACTGGGTTATACAGTCAGTCTCTCCTATGGGAGCTGAATTTGTATTAAACATTAAATATTCATTGGGCCATAAAGTGAGAGAATGATTCCATAGCCTGGTGGTTAGGGTAATTCTTGAGACACGGGAAACCCAGGTTCCCCCATCAGAATTCCAAACAGATTCCAAAACCTAAACATTTTTCATTAAATAGAGGGTGTGTTTTTTTAAAAAACATACATCGCTATGTTTCATACTTCTTTTAATCCTGACTTGAACAGGGACTTCAGTGACATTTGGGGGCTGTCTGACGTGTAGTGCTACTCTATAACTGTGCTTCTACTTCGCCCACTGGTATTATTTTTGTAGCACTGAGCTATCATTGCTTTTTTTTTTTTTTGAAGTGCTGGGCAGTGTTGATGAACATGGTCTATTGCTATGCCCTGAGCTATTGTGTCTCCTGGGCTATCTGGAAGCTTTTCAAAACCTTCAATACAGGTGAAATTTAAGAAGATTCACAGGAGGGAAAAAAGTCAGTATGTGCAGTCACCCCTGACTCTGCAACAGTCTTGGAGACAACTTAAAAGACTCCAAACACCAAATTCAAAAGAGCATAAGGGAGCGTTTGCTTGAAAACAAACTTCTGATCAATTGGCTCCCCTAGTCCTTATGATTAGCTGCCTTTCTAGTGAAGAGAAGAAATAGGTCAAATTAGCTCAACTACACCAAAACACAGCTTCTCTCGCATTCATTTTTTTTCTTTTGAATTTAGATATATTCAGAGTTAAACTAATAATATCAGAGGACAAAAGCTTTTTTAGGGGGCAAAAAGAATATTTTGAAAATATCAAAAGAGGAGGAGTATGTGAAAACTATCATGAAAGAATCTGCAGCTCAATTTGTAAAGATTCCATTTTTTGGTATGAAAACAGGGCTAAACATAACTATGAATCAAACACAGAAAAGATTCTGGGCTAACATTTCCTTTGTTTCAGAAATCAACAAATGATGCCAGCTTATTTTCTACTGCTGCTGGAAAGAGTACAATATGGAAATATCTTCATATTATGCTATACACAGTACATTCCATGTTTAATCAACAACAAAACCCCTAACACAGAGTTAATACAAGGCAAGTTCAGAAATCAGCACTCAAATGTGCAAAAGTCTAGAATGGGGATGGGCAAACTATGGCCCAGGGGCTGCATCCGGCCCTCAAGCTCCCGCTGGGCAGTGGGGTCTGGGGCTTGCCCTGCTCCGGCGCTCCTGCGGGGGAATGGGGTCGGGGCTTGCCCCACTCCACGTGAATCCCGGAAGCAGCGGCATGTCCCCCCTCTGGCTCCTACATGTAAGGGCAGCCAGGGGGCTCTGCACGCTGCCCCCCACCCCAAGCACTGTCCCTGCAGCTCCCATTGGCTGGGAACTGCGGCCAATGGGAGCTGCAGGAGTGGCACCTGCGGACAGGGCAGCGTGCAGAGTTGCCTGGCCGTGCCTCCGCATAGGAGCTGAAGAAGGGACATGCCGCTGCTTCTGGGAGCTGCTTGAGGTAAGCGCCGCCCGGATCCTGCACATCTGACCCCCTCCCATGCCCTAACCCCCTTCCCCAGCCCTGATTTCCCGCCCCCCCCCCGCCCTCCATCCCAGCCCACAGCAACCTCCTGCACCTCCAGCCCCACCCCAGAGCCCGCATCCCCAGCCGGAGCCCTCCCCCCACGCCCCAGCCCCCTCCCACACTCTGAACTCCTCATTTCACCCACTCCTGCACCCCAATCCCCAATTTCATGAGCATTCATGGCCTGCCATACAATTTTAATACCCAGATGTGGCCCTCGGCCAAAAAGCTCATCCATTGTGCTTGTGTCTTAAGTATGGTCTTTCCTGATTTCACTCTAAACTATCTGCCGAATAGTACAAGGCATAATGTCATATAAACTGGAAATGGAAAATATAACACCATTTCTTATATAAACTTGTGTACAGTAAACTACATTACAGTTGCTTATTTACATAGCTACTACTAGGAGCTGTGCAAACACTCAAGAAGGATGTTCCCTGCTCACAGAAGCTTGGAGTCTGGGAGTTCTATATTTTTCTCAGGCTTTACTTGATTCCTAAATCCTATTAAGAGTTACAGAACATGTCAAGTCGAGGGACAATCACTCCTGAGCATATGTGCAGGTAGCGAGCAGGATTTTGGGTGGAAACCACACAAACATTGGTCTTGAATAATTGTGTGCCTGTGGCATTTTGCCTGAGTTTCATTTTCAGGCTTTTGGATTTTTTGTGTGTGCGCGCGCTCATTTAGGCCTGAAACTAAGCCAAAGTAAGGGGATGCAAATCAAAGAAAGACATGTTTGCATTACCTGTCTATGAATTAAAACCAGTGTTACACACCTTTACTTATATATAATCTTGAGTCATAAAAGATAACACGTGTAATTGGCCATCACATCTTCTCTGTTTGCACTATTCTGCATCAAAGATTTCCACTCAGTTTATGTGACAAAGGGTCCTGTGGCACCTTATAGACCAACAGAGCCATAAGGTGCCACAGGACCCTTTGTCGTTTCTACAGATCCAGACTAACACGGCTACCCCTCTGATACTTGACACTCAGTTTATGTTGACTAACAAAGAAGAATGCAATTTATCTCAAACTTTAAAAGCCCTTATTCCCCCTGGTATTTTTTCTCTCTCCCGGCCGTCACATTTTTCAGTTAACTTGCTGCTTTCTTCTAACATTACTCTATTGTACACTGAATTTATGAGTCTCGGACAATAAAACTAAGTTTCCTGCTCTCTTTAGGTTCTGGCAGCTGATTTAGCAGTGTAGATATTTGTTTTCATGTTTGAAGTGAGAAAACGAGTCTATCATCCTGATTGCGGAGAATATAGTTTCCCTTGTGACGAGCAGTTGTGAAAAAAAAAACAGTAATTACACACTGAACTAAAACAGGAAGTTTTAAGAATTTTTCAACAATCACCTATGCTCTACTCTACAGTACCACAAACAAGCAGAGATGGACACATTGTTTTTAGCATACTAAATCCAGTGGTCACGTGAATTTACAATTAAAAAGGTGAAACAAATACCATGGGCAGAAAATATAGCTCTGCTCAAGGTTAAGGAGGAACTGGTGCTGGATAAAACTGAAACAAGAAGAGACAAATGTTTAATTTGCCCTGAGTGTCAGGATCGCATTGCTTTTATCCAATGGTCCTCTCCATTAAGTGTTTTTATATTGGCGAACCAAGCAGTTCAATAATAAAGTGCTTGAATCCCAAACAGAATTTACCCCTGTAATTTTTCTGACCCATTTTCCCCCCTGACATTAATATTTCTTATGTCTCCCTTGGTAGTTTTGGTTTATGCCAGTTCCAGGCAAACAAGAATTGTATTTAGTTATCAGTCCAAGAAACTAGGATGTCTCATATTTCTGTGAGGGGCAGGAAACCTCCTGAGTGCCCTGAGTGTGTTAATTAGACTAATAAAGAAGATTAAGAACTAATATCCTAAAATGAATCAATTAGGACCATCTTTGATAAATATGAGCCCATCCTATGTAGAACCACACAGCAGTCTGGTCCAAAATGACATATGAATTTAAGATATCATGTCTTATTACTTGGCTTACCAATAAGACCACAGCTGATCCTGGCTCTAGGCCCAATATTCCTGTTGCTCTTTTGGGGGGGGGGGCGGGGGGGCAGACTTTTTCCCCTTCCAATGCCAAAGCGGATATTCAGGGCCATGGAAGAAAATCATATACATGTAAGCAGAGTTTGGATGAGCTCCACCCTGACATCTGGTGGTGAGTCATGGCAAAGCACTCCAGGGGCTGATCCAATTTGCATAGGCACACCCACCCCGCCTGGTACGAATGATAGTGGCCCAAATGGGCACTTTGGGCTGCTGTAGGATCCCCAGTTTTCTGTATTGGGGCAGGAATTTCTGTTATTGGGGCAGGAAGAATAAACTGTTGTTATACTGCTTATGTAAATCATGGACAGGGGAACTGTACTTGGCCTTGTGTCAGGATAAAGGGGAACTCACCATTAGCTAAGCAACCCTCGCCAGCCAAGGGACATGGGTTCCAAAGCCAAGTGAATTGAGAAAGGTTGGGGACAAGTATCTGGTGGTGTAGGCATCTTGTGAGGATCTGAGACACCAATTGCACCTTCTTCTCTCTTCACTGTGGAATATCAGAGCTAATGTTGAGTTCCTTGAGAGTCTGGTTTCAGGCTGCTCAATTGAAATCACTCTGGGCTAACAGTGCAAATGAGCACTAGGACTCCCCTAACTACAAGCTGAAATCACTAAAGAGCTAAAAGTCTTATGAGCTGAAATCACTGAGCACTGTGTTAAGTAGTGGGGGAGCCTGAAGATAAATTGCTGAGTGGTTGGTGGAGCAGTTGGCAAGACAGCTGATGGTGTGGCGCTGCTGGCAAAGCGGAGCAGTTTGTGGGGGACAGTCGGAGCGGTGCTGCTGGCAGAGCAGAGCAGTTCGTGGGGGACAGTCGGAGCGGTGCTGCTGGCAGAGCGGAGCAGTTCATGGGGGACAGTCAGAGTGGCGCTGCTGGCAAAGCGGAGCAGTTTGTGGGGACAGTTGGAGCGGCGCTGCTGGCAGAGCGGAGCAGTTCGTGGGGGCAGTCGGAGCAGCTTGCAGGACGGCTGGTGGAGTGGTGCTGTTGGCTGGCGGAGCAGGTTGTGGGGACAGCTGTAGCAGCTTGCGGGACAGCTGGCGGAGCAGAGCGAAGCCCCACGGAGGGGTGAGGCAATCATCTTCACGCCACGTAAGGTGCCCCTTACCTCTCCCCTCTCCATTGCACCCTGCAGATGAACTTTTGAACTTTGGGACTGGAGTTTTGGGGACTTTGGGTGACTTTTGGGTTGCTGGACTCAAGAACCCAAGGGACAGGACATGGTCCAATTGGCTGGGGTGAGTCTTGCTCACAGTTTGGTTTCTGGATCCTACTTGCGGTGTTTTCCCAATTTAAGGTTGGTGTCGTTTACCTGCTGCTATTAAAGATTTTCTGTCACACCGAGGCTCTGTGCTTGCGAGAGGGGAAGTATTGCCTCTTCGAGGCGCCCAGGGGTGTGTATAGGATTTTCCCAGGTTACTGGGTGGGGACTCGAGCCGGTTTTGCATTGCATTGTTGAGAAGGGAACCCCTAAGTACTGAACCTGGCCCTTGCTGCTGTCAACTCGTCCTGGCAGAAGGGTTACATATATATATTCTGTAATAGACAGGATTCTGGACTAGATAAACCATTGGGCTGATCCATTATGATAATTCCTATGGTCCTTTTTATCTGAATAACTGACATACACCCTCACTGCTCTACCCTTGATCTTTGCCACTCTAAACCATCCTTGGGTTTGATTCAAATTGTGCTGTTTTTGTCACTGTAGGGTGCCTGGGGGCCACTGACAGACCACTCTCAAATCCTTCTGAACTGGTTGGGACTCTCTTTCTCGCTACTGAAAGGATTTCCAAAGCCATGTAACAGAAAGGACAGAAATCTGCATAATACATATTTAGGGTTTGGCTGCAGAGGGGGCAAAGAATCCACATGAAATTGTCTCTCATTCTGATACCCATTGATGGCACAATTGAGAGATTCTCCCACACCTCTCTCTTTTTCTCTCTCTCCCCTCCCCTCTGGGCAGAACTCTAGAGCAAAGTGCTTTCAGCTAGTAAAAATAAAAGCTGCCCACAGAAACAACCAAGTCAGATTCACTCAGCATCATCCAATAACCCCCTGGAACAGGTGATCAATATTCATCAGCCTCACAATTCCACTGCTAGTGATGGTTAATGGGCTGATAATGCCATCTTCCTTGTAGCCAAATCCCATCAGAGACCAGACAGCTGGAGCTAAAGGAGAAAACTTATCAGAACTGGCAGTAGACAGTTTAGGCAGCTAAAATTAACCTTGGACCATTCACAGAAAGAACTAATTGTTTGTGACTGCTAGAATCCTGCCAGTGGCAAAGGTTTATTGCTGCATAGATCTTATCCTGATACAAGTTTCTGCACTGCAACTGCAAAAGAAAAATCCAAGGATATTTTCAAAAGCACATGAAGAACTCTTCATTAGCTAGTACTTGGTAGTGTTAAAGATAACTTCAAGTTTAATTTGTGAATGATAGAATGATTCAGATTGCTTTGAGACTTCAAAATGTATTGTGAATTCAATGCCAGATAATGGGCTATGATTCAAAATCATGACCAGCCAAACCATTCTTAGTTATTCCCACAATATCGGTCTGACCTTACTCTAAAAACTCTAGTGACACCATTTTCCCCCTGCCACTTCATAAAGGAACTGCTATTCTTTGTGAAAAGCCATCAAGTTCCACCTAGTGGTGTCACATCAGAATAATGTAAAATCATTGCTTCCAGGTGATTTTGATGAATAATCACAAATAACTATTATTATAGATTGCATTACCATTGCGCCTTCAAGTCCTAGTCATGGGCCAGGACACTAACAGGCGAGGTGCTGTACAACGACAGAACAAAGAGACAGTCAAAGGATATGACAGGAGGCAACAGATGGAAATGAAAGACAGATGGAGGAGTACGAGGAAACAATGAGCCATTATTGGTTAGCATGAGAGGCAGTGGTCTCAGTACACCAGTGGCCTAATTGTTGTCAAGTTTTTTTGTAGGCTTCCCAGCAAAGGAGAGTTTTATAGCAGATTTGAAGGATGTTAATGAGGTAGCTTTGTGGCTGGTTACAGGCAGCTCCTCCCAAGTCCTGCAGGAAGCACGAGAGAAAGCACAAAGTGCTTTTTGGAAACATTTAACAATGTGTGGGTGATGGAGGCTGGTGTCATGGGCCAGTTGAAGGTGGGAGTCAACCTCTTGATAGTGAATAAGAGATGATAGGCTGTGAAATGCCTTGAAACTGAAAAAAAACGTATGTTTAATACTCTAGAGAAGTGGGGCGTCAGGAGGGATTCAAAGAGTGGGCTGGCATGGTCAAAGTGACAGGCTAGGAAAGTTATCTTTGCAGCAGCTTTCCAAATAGACATGAGTGGGGCATGATTGTACTGGTCAAAGCGAGAGGAAAGGATGTTACAGAAGTTGAGATGGCAAGGTGATGAGACTTTGGATGAGTTTTAGCTGTGTGGATGGATAGGAAACGCTGTATCAGAGAGATTATGAGGAAAGAATTGGCAAGATTTAGACAGTCTGAATGTGGGGAGCCTAGACATGTCTGATTCAAAGATGATGCCTAGGTTATGGACCTGAAATAACAGGCAGGATGGTGGTGCTATCAGCTGTGATCAAGACAGAAGCTAGTGGGTAGGTCTTGGTGGGGGAAGATTAAAAGCTCTGTTGAGCTTGAGCTGATGGCTAGACATCCACAAGGAGATGTCACATGGACAGGCTGAGATTTTAGTTTGAACAGAAGGAGATAGGTGTGGGGTACAGAAGTAGATCTGTGAGTTGTCAGTATAGTGATGGTAGTTGTATTTGTGGTTATGGCTGAGATTACCCAGAGAGACGATGTAGAGGGAGAAGAGAAGAACAGAGCCCTGTGGAACCCCCACAGAAAATTGGAGGATGGGTGTGTAGAATCTTCTGAAGGACACACTTGAGAAATTATAGCGGTAAAAGGAAAATCAAGAGGGGACAGAATCACAGAAGCCAAGGGAGGACATGGCTACAAGAAGAGGAGTATGGTCAACGATGCTTGACAGGTCAAGGAGGATAAGGATTGAGTAACGGCTCTGAAATTTGGCAAAGTAGCCCAAGTTAACCCTGAAGATTTGTGAATCTTAATAAACTCAACCATGTTCACTGATTAAAGTGTATAGTGAAAAATCAAGAACCAGACCCAGGCATGTCTCCTACTTTATTGTGCTTCTCCACAGTTTACACATTGTGAACATTTTCACTTGTTCAGGTCAGCATGGAAAAGTTCTGAAACTTATCCAAGCCCATTTGAGTTTAAGGACTCCCCCCGCAGCTCTATAGAATAGGGTGAAGTAGCCAATTGGAGGAATGGGATCACTGTCTTTAGAGAGAGGCCAAAGAGAGCAGGCAGGAATCTCTTCTCCACTCCCAGAAGGAGCAAAAGTTTGTGCTCTCCTCCTCCATTTCCTTAGGAGAAGGTCATTTGAGTTGCTGGGATGTTTTCTGACTCAGTGGGATCAGGACATGGGGACCTTCTTTCCCCCTCCCTACAGATGGGGAGCTGATCAACTGGAAAAAGGAGGTTGGACTAGCTGTGGGATGAAGCTGAAGGGTAGTGGAACACAGGGAATTTGACCTTACCTTATCTATCCATGCCTTTGTCACCACTAGGTCCAAAATAACTGCAATGTGTAGTTCCCTGGTATTCACTGGATAATTTCTGAATCTGGGCTTTTGTCATTTGGCTATTATATATCTTAGACCTTGTCTACCCTGAGCTTTTAGCTATTGGTGTAGTTACACCAATGTAGCAGGGGTACATTGCTCTGGTACAAGAGAATTTACAGTGGGGACTTGCACTGGGGCAATTACACCAGTGACCAACCTTCCCCCCGCACCCCAAAAACCTAAACAACCACCTCCCACTGTAGGTAAGATTTTAGAAAGCTGGTCTCTCCTATATTACCCCAGCTGTTGAGATCAGCAATATGGATGAGCGGACAGGTCTCAATTGCATTCAGCTGGGAACTGGCAGCAGGACATTGTCAGTGAAGGGGCATTGACACTGGTATTTGTTACCTCCATTGATGGGATTTTCCAGTCAGGCTCTATCCTATCTATTTATTGATACTTTTCTGAGTGACTTTGGTAAATGGGTGGAGTTGGATTTAAGGTCTGGGTTGAGTTTACATGTTGGCCTTCAGTCATCCTGTACCCTCAGAAAGGCCTTTCCTACTGCCATTCCCTTTGCATCACTGAAATAGAGAAAAGTCACAGCACAGTTAAAAAAGAGAGGGGGGAGAAGCAGAATTTCAGAGCACCAAGGATAATGATTCCTGTGCAGACAAAATGCACACAGTACCACTTCCTTGCCAGCAAAGAGAGAATCTGAGTGGAAAGGAATTTGAACACACTCATTTTTTCCCTACACCGTAGTAATCAGCAGCAAAATGAACGAACTCAGACCCAACCTCTGCTGGAGAGGTCACCATGCATATATTTTCCTGGGCATATATTTTCCCACAGACACAAACATACATGGCCACACATACATATTGTTCCTCTTATTTATAGTGTGATAATGCCTAGGAGCCCAGTCATGGGCCAGGATACCATTATGCTAGGTGCTTGTTACAGTGTCAGAGACTCACTACCGCAGCACCTCCTGGTGGTCATCTGGGAATTAGCTCAGTTCCAGCATTCAGAGCACCCCCAGTGTCTCTCCTGCCTCAAGGTCCATGTTCCTCCTACACCCTGGTGCCCTTCTACCTTGGGGTTCTGCCCCTAGCAATACCCCCCACTCTGGGTCTCCCCTCCCAGGGGAACCCCCAACTCTCTAAACTCACCTTGCCTCAGTGGCCACTGCCAGTCATCATCTAGCTCCCTTTCCCCAGGGCAAACTGCAGTCTGTGATGGCCACTCATCACTGGCAAGGGGGTTGGACCTGCTGTCTCCCTTGGCCCAGCTGTCTCCCTGCAGCCCCAGTACCTCCTTTGGCCTTCAGCTGAGTCCCCAGGCTCAAGCCTTGCCAGGCCAGAGCTGCTCTGCATACCCTGTGCACTATAAGGCAGCTAGGTCCTTCCCACTCCAAGGCTGGAGTGAGATTCTCTGTTTCCTAGCTCACAGCCTTTTTATCAGGGCCAGCTGTGCCCTGATTGAGCCAGCCATAGCTGAGGCCAACTACCTGGCCAGCCCCCTTCAGCTGCCCTTAATCCCTTTTCTAATTGGTTCCCAGTCACAGCCCTCTCCACGGGCTGCTTTTAACCCCTGCTTTCCTAGGGTGGGGCAGCCGGCCCACTACAGTGCTGTACAAACACAGAACAAAAAGACTGCTCGGGACCCAAACAGCCTGCAGAAAAGCTTTCATATGCATGTTGATGGTACTAAATGAATCAAGTGACAACAATACTGTAATAAAAGAACCTAGGCCATTATATTCTGGGAGATGCTTCCAACCCCTTTCATGCTCCAGATCTGAAAAGCAACAAAGATATTTATGAAGAGCAATGGTAAGGAACAGAGGGCTAGGCTAATGCTAGAGTACTAATAACTAGGATGCTATGAATCAAATAAGTAAGTAATAACCAGTTCCCCCTCATGCCCATGGCTTACAAGTGGAAAAATTAAAATGACAATGTTGCTAAATACAACATCACAGGAGGAAGAAATCATAGTTTGAACTAGACAGTCCCAAGAATGGTTGGAGGTTTGCTGGGCTTTAGGCAGCGACACAGTACTCGTAGCATGCCAGAAACAAAGAAAATCAACACTCACCTCTTGGTATATTACACAGTGCTCTAGCTAGAAAGATGTTATTTTCTTATTTATAGACTGAGGGAGCAATGACAATTTACCCCAGAGCGCCAGTCAGAGTTATGTTCCTAACGGCCCTCTGTACCTTAGAAAATCTCCTTCTGAATAAATGACACCAGCAGCCTTACCCTAGTATTGTAATGTGCCCCAAGCCCCCATGTATGTCCAGCCTACAGTATATATAAATATCCACAGTTCAGTGCTGGAACCTTCCATTTCTTTCTCTTCCACTGAAAGCTCTGTTTTTATTGCTGGAACTCATTGTTATGAATTGCTTTCACCCTGAAGGCAGGGGAAAGGCTTTAGGGTTGTAGTTGGCATAAAACAGTGGCTCTTCAGTTTTTCATTCTGCAAATGACTTTGTGAGAGAAGTATCCTCTTGGTGCTAAATCCACACCAGGGACCAAGGCACAGCGTTGCAATGACTAACTTTAGATGCCCTGCCATCCAGTGGCATTCACAGGCCTGAGTTAGGCACCCAGGCTTCCTATTCAATACATTGCAAGAGTTTTTGGGCCAGAGAGAATGACTCTAGAGCCTAGAGCATTTCCACTGATTGCATCTGAAGAAGTGGGTATTCACCCATGAAACCTTATGCTTCAATACGTCTGTTAGTCTATAAGGTGCCACAGGACCCTTTGTCGCTTCTAGAGCCTAGTGACTAGGACACTCACCTGGGAGACCCAGATGCCGGTTCCTCCGGTTAACTGCAAGGAATAGTTAAGCATTTTGTACAAAGTGCAATAGCTTCAATAGGAGAGACTAGCACCAGCGTACTCAATAGCCTCTGATTAGGGCACTCACCCATGAAGCAGAAGACCTATGTTCAAGTCCTTGCTCCAGCTCAGGAAAAGTGGGGATTTGCACTAGCATGTCTGATATCCTAGGTGTGGGCTCTAACCAGTGGGCTACAGGAAATATAGCATGGTACCACCCTCATGGTATTTTGGTCAGGGCCCAATGTGGGAGGCGTTCTCTAAGGTGGCCTCTGAGAACACTTAGCAAGCCAGGCCCCATTGGGGAGATAGACAGGGGAATGCCTACTTTGAGGATCCCACCAGGGGTTAGGCATGAACGAGTGGACAAGCTTCTTGGCAACTCCGTACATGCCCACCAGCAGAATTGTATGCAGCTGCAGGACTTTATAGGTAAGACTACGATTTAGTCACGGGTATTTTTAGTAAAAGTCATGGACAGGTCACGGGCAGTAAACAAAAATTCACATCCCATGACCAGTCCATGACTTATACTAAAAATATCTCTGATTACATCTTGGGGAAGGGCTGCTTCGGGGGGGTATCGGGGAGTGCTTCTGGGGGGGATCAGAAGAGGCTGCTGCTGTGGGCGGGGGGCGCCCGGGGCCAGCGGCATCAGCTGCTGGGGTCTGCGGACTACAGCTGCTCCAGCCCGCCTCCCGGGGACCACTGCTGGGGCCAGTCGACAATGGCTGCTCTGGCCAGCAGGGGACTGCTGCCTAGGGCCATGGACTGCAGCTGCTCTGGCTGCCCTGGGATTGCTGCCGGGGGTCGTTGGAACAGTGGCTGGTGTGGCTGTCCCAGGGGGCCACCTGAGCAGCTGGACCCAGAGCCAACTGCTTGGGCGGCCCTGGGATCAGCCACACTGGCTCCTTCACAAGTCACGGAGGTCATGGAAAGTAATGGAATCCATGACTTCTGTAACCTCTGTGACAGACACGGAGCCCTAGTTATAGGTGGAAACATAAAGAACAGGATTACTTGTGGCACCTTAGAGACTAACAAAGTTATTTCAGCATCAGCTTTCGTGAGCTCCAGCTCACTTCATCAGACGCATGGAATGGAACACACAGTAAGCAGATATTTATACATTCAGAGAAACATGAAAAGGTGGCAGTACCTATACCAACTCGAAGAGGCTAATTAATTAAGAGGAACTATATCAGCAGGGGAAAAAACTTTTGAAGTGATGATCAAAATGGCAGCTGAACACGTGATTTGACTTAGTTGTCTTAAGTGGCAGCTAGACCCCTAATTCCCTTTGTGGATCTAGCCCGGGGGTGGGGGGGGTGGGGGGCAACTTCCCTCCCAATCCCTCCATTCTATTCATTGCTTGGTTCTGAGAGTGTCTCCTTTTATGAAGTGCAAAGAAGCATAGGCTGTAGTTTGAGACTTTCTACACCATTGGTCATTGATGTATAACAATACAGCACCAAATACCTGCACACATATACTTGAATAAAATGATGTTGCACCAAGTAGCAGTGTTCTTTCTTGTATATAACAATGCCACGACTAAAACCTGCATTCATAATTGTGTATTGCTCACATATACTATATATATATTTCATCTGTGTACTTACTTGTAGATAACCCTATCTTACCAGAGTACTGACTACAGCTGGTTGAAAGGTATATCTCATAAAAAAAATAGAAAAAAATCATTTCATTGGAAATTTTTCTTTTTGAATATTTTTGTTTAATTTTGGTGGGAAAAATCCCACTTTCTCTGTGAAATCATTTGTTTTGAAATTTCACATGAAAACATATACTTTCAATTAATGTTTTCCATGAATACATTTAATTGTGGCCAGATTCCCATTTTTCAATGAAAAAAATATTCATGGAAAACAAAGTCAATCAGCTATACTACTGATTCATCAAAGATGCACACTGTTCCTTAGCTATATCTTTATGGGCACATAGAATTTGCCTTATTAAAAGGATGCAACAGTCTATATGCTCTCATAAACTGAAGCGTTCAGTGCTGGATACCCAAGGATACCTTGAGGTACAATTTCCCAATATGGTTTCGTAATTTTTTTCATAGAGCTTGGGTCTAGATGCCCTGTAATGTTTGGGACACTCAGTCTTAAGATTAAGTGTTAAAACCATTTTCTGCTCATGCTGCTGGGTAATATTCAGCATAGTACCAAAAATTTCACAGCCACACTTGAGCTATTGAGAATCAAAAAACATCCTCCAACATGTTAGTTTAGTGTGGCATGTTCACAGACTTATTAAATATGATATTCAAAGGGCGTAAAGTAATATCTTTTCCTTTACTGAAATAAGATTTACATAACAGTGTGAAGGGAAACAAACACAGAGCATGAAAAAGAGAGAGAATTGTAAATGACTGTTTTCAAAAAACAGTGTACCCTGCATATTCAGCACATTCATTCTTGAGCTTCTCTGTCTACTAATTTTCTCTCGTCTTGCTAAATCTTTGCTAGATGAAACATTTGTTGGCAAGCATCTTAAGAGATTCAAAGGCCAAACTGCCAAGAACAGGTTGGCTTAATTTCTTTATCATTCATTATTCAAGCTGCCGCTTGTAATATTTATATGGGTCATCCAGATTGTAGCACCTTCTTGCAGAAACTTATTAATGGTCATTAAAGTTGTAGCCTCTACCCCATAAGGAAGGCTAGCTGAATGTGCATGAAGGGCCTGACTTCAGAAATTAGGATGCCCTTGATCTGGCTGATAGCATCGCCATTTAATAGGAAGTGGCATTGGGGTCATCAGCCAGTGGTGTCAGAATGGTACCTTCAATTCCAATGCGTAAGCAATGGGTTTCACTTGCCTCTGAGAATAGTTTCAATATACGATATATACAAGTCATTAAACCAGACAGCACATAAGCATTCATGCTTCCTAGTGCAAATTACTAAGGGGGATAGGTTTACTGGGGAAGAGGACCAAAAAATGAGGAAATGAAATACTCCATAAAACACACAGAAAATCAATCTCTTTACCCTATCCAGTAGTGTAGGCAGGCCTGGGGCACAGGGGGAGCGACACTATAAAAAGGCGCTTCCCTAGGCTCCCCCTGTACTCACCCGGCGATGCCTCCGAAATGCCGCCGAAGACCCGAAGCGCCGCCGGGTAAGTGCAAGAAGCGGCGCTAAAAAGAGGCGCCTCTTCCTTTTTAAGGCGCCGCTTCTGCTCACAGGGAGAGCAGCCGCTCCTCCTGCTCCCACCCGGCTACGCTACTCACCTTATCAACAACTCCCACATCCCCCTCTGGCCAGCTAGTCAGGGCCCTGAGGCTTCAGAGTGTGACTTTAATAGTCCTGCCAAAACATACCTGCTTAAGCAGTTTTGAGAGCTTCCCTATTCTATAAGCCCAGTGCTGGCAGATGAGTGAAACTGGAGTCGTTAGAAGAGACTTTCAATAATTTTCAGGAACTGAAACCCAGCAGTAGTAACAACAAGCTGAATGCTTCTTATCAATACATAGACAACAATCTTGTGTCTAAATTCCAGGGCATTTAAGTCCCATGGAAGGTGAAATCCAGCAACCAGGCTGTCCTCAAGAGTTCTCTGAACCTGCCTACCTAGATAGACAATGGCTGCAGGGACATCCCTTGAGGTTCTCATAACAGCTGCCACTGTGCATATGTTAATCTACATGGGCATTTCTGGAATGGAAGCATGCTAAAACTGATGCTGCTTTCTCCCTTTGTTGTTTTCACTCTTTTTTTCGGTTCTGTCTTCCCTTTGTTTTAGTTGTGGGAAAAAGGAGGAGCAACAGGTTGCAAGAATAACTTTCTACTTTCAGGAAATGCTTTGTGCTAGAGCAGAAGAATTTACTCCAGAGACACGGACTGTGCAAGGCCTCTAAGTGCCCCCCCCCCACTCACAACCCATTTGGAAGAAATATGTCCTTGCTATTGTCATGGATTCACAGGATCTGGTCTATACCCCAGTCTGTAATGAACCAGTCCCTTGGGTGTGACCCCTTTAGTGTGCCAGACCGCAAGCATCTACACAGTTCTACAGGGCAGGCCCATGGCTTCCACAACTCCGAAACTGGGCCTTTGGATGCCGGTGACCTCGGTCTCTCTGTGTGGCTACCTGCAGTGCATCTAACCAAGCCAGATTTTTGGGAGGAGTCTTGTTCCTTCACCTTCAAGAAACATGCTCTCAGTAAATATCTGCAGCCACGGCAGATAACCTTTTCAAAACAAGATAACAATTTATTAGTCCCCTGACCTACAGAATCTGAATTCATTGCAGTATATTATGTGACCCAAGGTAACTAATTCAGAAGCCACAATACCTGTTGAGCTTTGAATGGACTACCTGCTCTACAGTCAAAAGGCTTCTGAAATAAATGTAGTCAAACTTTACTAATTCTGGGTCACTGAGAACGAAAATGATGCTTAAAATTGTTGATTGGCTCTAGTTTTCAAGACATGCTATTGGGTCAGTATATACGACCCTTGACTTGGGAATGGCGGAGGATAAGTGAGTTATAAAGGGAAGGGATCTCAATTTAAACCAGAAATGACTCAAATACATCTTTGACTGGATCTATGAATAAATCTATGACTGGGTTTGGACAGGACTTGCTTTTTAGGCAAAACAATGAATGAGGCAATCTGAAGCTGGTATTGCGTCATACATGATATGAATTGAATCATGTTATTCCTAGAAGTCATGGATGATGCAATCATAACGAAGCTTACATCACTCTGCTGAACAAATTGCCCTATATCAGCTCTAGAAATCATACAGTGTCGTGCTCTCTTATTTGTCAGTGTTTGATTTTGCAAAGGGACACATTTCTGTTTAGCCAAAGTGAGCAGAGATGCCTCGTACTTGTGTGAACAGTGCAGATAACTTCTGCTATGTTTGTGGTGAAGTGACTTTTGCATCACAAAAGCGCAGTATAACCACTATGGTTAAGAAAGCCTATCACCTTTCTTTTGGCTGCAAAATTGGAGATCAGAACAAGAGGTGGGCTCCACACATATGCTGCAACACTTGTGCAACAAATCTTTGCCAGTGGTTGAACAGGAAAAGGAAATCGATGCCTTTTGCAGGGCCAATGCTTAGGAGAGAGCCAACAGATCATACCAGCAATTGTTACTTCTGCATGGTGCCTCCAGTTGGGAAAGGTGTGTCAAAGAAGAAAAAGTGGACTGTGCATTATCCAAACATTCCATCAGCTATACGCCCAGTACCCCATGGAGAAGGACTGCCGGTTCCTAATGCACCAGAATCATTCTCACTTGAGTCAGACGAGGAAGAGGATGAAACTTCTGGTCCTGAACCATCAATGTCACAGGACCCACATTTTCTCCCATCCTCCTCCAATGAACCACACCTCATAACACAAGGTGAACTGAATGACCTTGTCAGGGATTTGGAACTACTCAAGAGTAAGGCAGAGCTTTTGGGCTCCAGACTACAGCAGTGGAATCTCCTGGCAGGTGATGTTAGGGTTTCCATGTTCCGTGACCGTCAAAAGGATCTTGTCCCATTCTTCTTCATGGAAGGTGATCTTGTAGCCTGCAACAACATTGATGGTGTGATGGCAGCCCTCAACATCGTTCACGATCCAGATGAGTGGAGACTGTTCATTGATTCATCGAAGACGAGTCTTAAAGCTGTTTTACTACATAATGGCAATGTTTGGACATCAATTCCAGTTGGTCATGCAGGCCATATGAAGGAAACCTATGACAACAAGAAACAACTTTTGAGGTGCATAAAAGGTGGCAGCTTTGTGGCAATTTGAAGGTTGTTGCTCTCTTGCTTGGTCTGCAGACTGGATACACAAAGTACTGCTGTTTTCTCTGCGAATGGGATAGTCGTGCAACAGATTCCCACTACATCAAGAAAGATTGGCCACTCCGACAGTCATTGGAGCCTGGGAGGAAAAGTGTTCAGCATCCACCACTTGTTGAATCAAGGAAGATTTTATTACCACCCTTACACATCAAGCTGGGTCTGATGAAGAACTTTGTCAAGGCCATTGACAAAACACAAGCAGCTTTCAAGTACCTCCGTGGAAAATTTCCAAGGTTAAGTGAAGCTAAGATAAAGGAAGGTGTCTTTGTTGGTCCTCAGATTCGTGAACTTCTTCGAGATGATGCATTTGACCATACACTGCGTGGCAAGGAAAAAAAGGCATGGAAAGCCTTCCAGTTAGTGGCAATACATTTTCTCGGAAACAACAAGGCAGACAACTACAGGTTGTTGGTGGAAAACCTCCTCAAGGCATCCAAAAGCCTTGGTTGCAACATGTCACTAAAGAGACATTTTTTGCACTCTCATCTAGATTTTTTTCCACCGAACTACGGAGCAGTGAGGGACGAGCACGGCGAGCGATTTCACCAGGACATTGCAACAATGGAGAAACGCTATCAGGGCAAATGGAGCCCATCAATGCTTGCAGACTATTGCTGGACAGTGACAAGAGATGCTCCATTTAATGAATACAAGAGACAAGCCAAGAAGCGCCGAGTAGACACTGAATAGGACTAAACTATGGACATAATAGTTGTTTGCCTTTTGTTTCATAATAAATTTTATTTATATAACCCCTTTGCTGATTTTTAAAGTGTTACAGAAACAGGACAGGTGAAATAGTATCATGTAAAGCAACCATAAACACATGAAAAGACCTAGGTTTACAATTTATGATTAAAACTCTACTATCTACACAATATACATAGACATAAAATGTAAAAACTTAAATATCTTAGAAACAGTAGCTAATCAGTTGTTTTAATTGTCATATTTGAATTCAGCACATCAAAATACATACTAAATAGCACATTTTATCTCTGAAGCAGACGCCTTGTCAAAAATTGTAGACCAGTGGAATTAGACATACTCTCTAATGCAAATGAATTTAGGACAGTTTTACTATATCATAAAGTTTTTAAACAGTATTTATGTGTAGTCTTCTTTCTAAGATCTAGAAAAAATAAGATGGGTAGAATGTTAACTTGTAGCAACTTCCTACATAACACTGTTGTTTTCCTTTTTTCGGATAATGTTGTTTCTCCTGTGAATTAACCGGGCTTTACAAAGTTATAGAAGAATGACTACATAAAGTGACTGACAGCATATTGACAGTTCAAGCAGCTTCTGCTCACATTCTAGAAACTCAGGAACATCAGACTGTGAACAGCAAATTGATTTAATCCCCTACAGTTGGGGCGGGCAAACTTTTTGGCCCGAGGGCTGCATCGGGTTTCGGAAATTGTATGGAGGACTGGTTTAGGGGAGGGGGGTCGTGGCCCAGCCCCCACCTCCTATACGTACCCCCCCAGGGACTCCTGAGCCATCCAACCCCCCCGATCCCTGATGGCTCCCCCGGACCCCCGCCCCATCCACACACACTCCCGCGCCCTGTCCCCTGACTGCCCCTGGAACCTCTGCTCCTGACTGCCCCCTGCCGCCCCATCCAACCCCTCCTCTCATTCCTGACGGCCCCCCCGGGACCCCTTCCCTATCCAACCACCCCTTCTCCCTGTCCCCTGACTGCCCCCAGAACCCCTGCCCCTGACTGCCCCATCCAACCCTCCCTCTCCCTGTTGACTGCCCCCGCCCCGGGACCCCTGTCGCATCCACATCCCCCCCCCACTCCCTGTCCCCTGACCGCTCCTGGAACCCCTGCCCCCTGACCACCACCCCGAACTCCCCTGCCCTCTATCTAACCCCCCCTGCTCCCTGCCTTTTATTTATTATTATGCTCTTCCAAATGTGAAAGATGCTTCCCAAACACACAAAGATGGACGGACCATGTCCCCAAAGAGCTTCCAGGCTTAGGCCCTTTGCTTTTAAACACTTATGCACATTCTTAACTTTAGGCCTATAAATTGTGTCACTGGAGTCAATGGAATGACTCAAAGGTGTAAAGTTAAACATGTGTGTGCATTTTTAGAACCAGGGCCTACATACAGATGTACCAAAACACAAGAGGGTAATCAATAAAGTAAGAGAGAAGTAGACAAAGTTCACAATAATGAAATCATGCAGTTCCTCATTTAAGGCATGTACACTTCTTGATTGTTCATTTACATGAATGTAGATTGGTATTTGCTTGTTTTTGTGGGGTTTAGACTGACACACGTTGCTATAAATTTTCTCAACCAAGGTAATTGTACACAGGGAGTCACATGCTATTGGACCAAGTGTACATACTTTTGCAATCAATATTTATACCAAACTACAGTTCATCAGATTATTTTGAGCTCGTTTGAATCCCATCAAAAGAAAAGCACTGCAGAATTAGGAATAATTGCAATCTCACCCAAAGGCTCATTACAAGCAGAGACCTATTGTGCTAGGCACTGTACTAACACATTGGAAGATTTGGTTCATGTCACAAAGAGGGTGATCTTGCACATTTAATGCTATTCTGGTGCTTTGATCATACACCAATTAAAAGTACTCATGGGTGGAAGCTCCCTGCCAATTCTGAAAAATACAGTACAATACAATAAAAAACCAAAAGCCTAAAGTTTCATCATGAGTTCACATGGCAAAAACGATTTTTAAATTGTTTCATTAAAAAAAGAAAAATATAAACCTCTAGGCTAAGGGATTTTTCCCAGCACACAAATCTCTAGAACAATGCAGGGATGGATGTATCCAACTGATTATAGTGGCTGAGATTAAAGAAGGGTTTTGATATTTCTCTTATTAAACTGATCTAACATAAAAGAAGTAAACAGTGGCTTTTAATAACAAATTAAACAAATGGTTTAGCTGTGAGACAGCTGCTTTATACCAACCCGTTGATAATATGTCTTCATTTTGTCTGTCCTACAATGTTAGGGGCAAGAAGGCTTTTGTGCTGCACAGCTAATGAATGCAGGGAAAACGTTTTTGCCCTGCAGCAACTCAGATTAGATTTTAATATTTCATTTCAGAACTAATCTCACCTCTTCAATTTGATTTTATTGAAATGATGCTACAGAAATACTAAAAAAAAGTTTATGTAGAGTTTCTTTTGAACATCGAATTTGCAGATGGGAAACTGCATTCTTCACTCACAGACAGATAAAGAAGAAATCTGTGCAGAACAAAAAGCCATGGAAGCCACAGAGCTGAGGTCTTCCCATATGTCTGCATCGCTTTTGGAGTTCTCTAAATTTGCAAAGTAAAGTTTTTAGCCCTCCCATATTCAAAGGTCACCTTGACAATGCAAAATGTAAGCACTTCTGTTGAGTCTGCATCGTGACAGAATTAACCAAGAATACTAAAAAAAAGAATTAATTTCCCACACTCACTTTGAAGGAATGTTAACTAAGAAACTAATTATCAAGGGCCTGCTGCTGGTCCCCTAAAATCCAATAGGAGTTTTGCAATTTACAGCAATGGAAGTCTAACAGTTTAAGCTTTTCAGATTTTAACCCTGTTAACCACTTCATCGCTGAATGAGAAACCAGATCCATCAAACAAATGCCCTTGTCCAGTACAGGGGCACATACTTTCCATATCCTGATAAAAAAGTGATAGAGGAATGCTTGCATCTTCAATCAGCTCTAAGAGGAAAAACAGCCAAACAGCAAGCTGTGCCAGTTGGAGTCATTGTTTTTACCCAGATCATGGAAAATAGCATAGAAAAGACAAGAATGACATTTCAATAGAGTGAATTAAAACAAATTCTAAACTATCTCTAACCTTTAGTCTAGATAGGTTTTACAATTTCAGTAAATCCTCTTATAGTTTTTGACTGAATGATGGCAGGCAAAACTGCAAAATTTCCTTTTTATTAGCAACCCATTGTTGTCCTTGTAAACCACTTCATCCAAAACGGAAACATAGAGCTGCCCAGAAAATGGAAATCCCGTTCCACAGAAATGTTAGTTTTGCAACGAAAGTATTTTTCACTGTAAAATCATTCAGATGAAAAATTTTCAACCAGTTCAACTTACAGCAAACAGTTAGGACTGTTTACATGTTCAAATTGCCTGTTGTGTATCTAACAACATAATACTAGGGCAAGCAGGTGAATTTTCAGATTCTTACAGTTAGATTATGCATTAAGTAACCACATATCAACACTCAGGTAAATCCTTTTGCACATCTGTTAAGCTGGAATCCTTATGCCACTCAACGAAGTGGAATAATGGTAGACCTTTTTTGGCCACTTTCATGCCAATACAGCTTGTTGCAGGGGGTGGGGGGGAGGAATAAGGGAGAGGGGGGAGAATTGTGATGTTTTCTGAAAACCAAATTTCCAGAAGTTGTGGGTTGTATTTTTCAAATTTGGACGTGTGAAATTTCAAAATTAGAACATTTCACCAGTTCTAGAGTTGGTTGAAAAATAGCAAGAATGGAGAAAAAATATGAAAATGCCATTGAAATTGTTTTCTTTTCACCAAATATTGTTGAAATTTTAAAACAAAATTAAAAATTGACCAATTCTAGTTGAAAAATTAGAAAGCTGGAGGAATCTGTTTACCGGAAACTCCTTTGTGAATCTAGTGCGCAGGATCAATATTTTCTCTCACTCTTGTCCAGCAGTCTGATCTCACTCAGATTCAGCTGGGAGCCAAGTTCTAACCTGTAGGAGCCAGGACTCAGAACAGTAAATCAGTGGGATGTGTGTTTACTCTGTCACTGCTTGGATGGATTGGTCTTGGAAAATGAGGGTCTCCAACTCTTAAGGTCTCCAGACTCATAGACTTTAAGGCCAGAAGGGACCATCATGATCATCTAGTCTGACCTCCTGCACATTGCAGGCCACAGAACCTTTGCCCACTCACTTCTGTAATAGACCCCTAACCTCTGGCTGAGTTACTGAAGTCCCCAAATCATGATTTAAAGACTTCACATTATAGAGAATCCACCATTTACACTAGTTTAAACCTGTGAGTGACCCAGACCCCATGCTGCCATGTCATGCAATACAAGAATAAAACCCAATGTGGTCCCACCCCCCACACCAAAGCCCAACAGTCATAGGTCCATGTTCTCCTTGGTCTTTCTGGCACCTTTTGCACCTGCAGGATGCACCTGGATTGGAATGAATCACTGCACAGGGTTCATTTATCCATTCCAGGTGTCAGAGTGTTTGCCTGTGACATGGTCCAGCCACTCCCTGAATTGTCCAAAGGATGGATGCTCTGCAGTACTTGACAGCAGTCAGAGGAGCAAGAGCTGACGGTTGCATTGGGAGCCTACAGTCTGGTAGCCAGCTCCAGTAAGTGTTCCAACAGCTCCTTCCTCGGCACTCTGTCTTTCTCCTTTAACCACTAGTTATGCTCCATGAATCTGTCTGCCAAATCTCTCCTCATGCTGTGCAGCCTCTGTCTCTCTTTCCACCCTGCAAGCATCTGTATCAAGTTGGGCCTGGATCTGCTGATTTGTTTTATTAAGCAGGGCTCCCATCATCTCAGCCACTCATTCTCTTCGCCTGCAGTAGGGTGGTCTGAACATGCAGGCTCCAGTTGCCATGTGTTCCTCCTGGTGCCTTGTGTTGCTCTGATGGAGGTGAAAGGCCATGAAGGGAGAGAGACAGAAAACATTATTGTCTGAGCCTGGTTAAAAAAATACATTGCACAGTTTATGAAAGGGGCTGTTTTAATTCAAGGTCAGATCCTCTGCTGGCAGGCTCTCCTCCAGCGGTGCTTGTGACAGGGGGGTTGCTGTTGCCATCCTCACTCAGCAGAGGATCATGCACCAGACACAGTGTTCAGTGCAGTTCCCATTTTCCGACTGAGTTTCTCATAAAAGAGGGAGGACTACAGGGAGTTCCGAGAGGTTAGCATCTTTGATTTTTTGGTAGTTTGTCTTCAGTCACTTGATCTGCTCTCTGCATTGATCTGCTGTCCTGTCAATCCCCAATGCCGCCAGCTGCTCAGATATCATTTTATACACATGCTCATTTCTCGTGCTCTTGAGTCAATGCCTCGTCAGAGGTTAACCAGAATGTGGCTGTTTTTCTCTGGCCAGCTAGCAGTGCACTTGATGCAGGACTTCATCTTACTGCTTGCTGGCCATACCTAATCCATATTAGCACTGAACGTGTTTGTTGTTTCCAGTTGAGCCGTCCATGTGGAAATGAAGGGTTAAACGCTGAGCAACTGTTTTCAAACCAGGAGGTTGCTTCTGGTTCCTGGGAAGTGAGTGGCAAACTTTGGAATTGAAGGGCTGGGAAGCATAGCCCCAGGGGATTGTGGGATAGCACTGATGGATTCTCCAGACCCATGTCTGACAACTCGGCCTTGATCTGCGTCCACACTGCAAAATGTCTGGGCTCTGACCCATGTCATTTTTGGGAATCATTAAGAAAGGGATAGATAATAAGACAGAAAATATCATATTGCCTCTATATAAATCCATGTTATGCCCACATCTTGAATACTGTGTGCAGATGTAGTCACCCCATCTCAAAAAAGATATATTGGACTTGGAAAAGGTTCAGAAAAGAGCAACAAAAGTGATTAGCGGTATGGAATGGCTGCCATATGAGGAGAAATTAATAAGACTGGGACTGTTCATCTTGGAAAAGAGACGACTAAGGGGGGATATGATAGAGGTCTATAAAATCATGACTGGTGTAGAGAAAGTAGATAAGAAAATGTTGTTTACTACTTCTCATAACACAAGAACTAGGGGTCACCAAACGAAATTAATAGGCAGCAGGTTTAAAACAAATAAAAGGAAGTATTTCTTCACACAACGCACAGTCAACCTGTGGAGCTTCTTGCCAGAGGATGTTGTGAAGGCCAAGACCATAACAGGGTTCAGAAAAGAACTAAATAAATTCATGGAGGATAGGTCCATCAATAGCTATTAGCCAGGTTGGGCAGGAATAGTGTCCTAGCCCCTGTTTGCCAGAAGCTGGGAATGAGCGACAGGGAATGTATCACTTGATGATTGCCTGTTCTGTTCATTCCCTCTGGGGCACCTGGCACTGGACACTGTCGGAAGACAGGATACTGGGCTGGATGGACCTTTGGTCTGACCCAGTAGGGCCATTCTTGTGTTCTTATGTTCTATGAGTTGGGCACCTAAATACCTTGCAATATCATTCACTTTTCTACATGTATGTTGGAATTTACTGATTAAATTTAGACCTGAAATGAGATGACTTAAAGATTCAGAATCATAAAGAATTTAAATGGCATATTTTTCACACTGTCCCAAAATGAGAACAATGGGGACACTCAAATTAAATTAGTGGTCATTAAATTTAGAACTAAATCGAAATATATCTTCACGTAGTAAATAGTCTTTGATCCAAATACATCCGGTGGATAATTTATTACAAATAATAACATTAATAGTTATGTATCAAGGCCCATACCTGCAGCTAGTGTACATCTCCATAGTTCCATTCAAGTCAGTGCTTCAGGAGGCAAATTAATCATTGCAGAGGTTAGGCAGGAACAATAGCTGAGATCATTGTTTTTCTTTCCTGTCTCTGAAGCTTCAAGTATTAGCTTCAGGATACCATGTTTAATGGTACAGGGAACTGACAAATCCAACCTTCCTATGGTAGCAAGCAGTTCCAGACTTTGGATCCTGTAGTTTCAATAGTTTCTAGTCTCTTTAGTTCAGATCCCCAAAGGTATTTGGTGCCTAACTCCCATTGAAATTACCTCTTCTTTTGGCTACAGTCTGCCAAAGAATAGGAACAACAGGCCTAGATCTAACTCCCATTGGATGTCTGTAGCCAAGAGAAGATGATCCACTGTTTTATGCAGAACCAATGCCAGTTCTTATATTTTGCCTCCCCCCATCATAGGTAAGCAGAGACAATATGAGTTAAGACCCGTTGAGGCTCCTCACCTTTTGCTGTTTGTCCACTTCTCAGGGCTGGTGCACAGTCTGCATCTTGATTCCTTTCAGACTGAGCGGGTCCCTGCTGCTGTGATCGCCCTGGGCTTGCCTGCGCAATGCCTCTATGTCAGATACAATATGTTTCAACACCCAGTGCAGTCTGAACAAATTTCCTAGGCACCCAGTGCAATACAATCTGACATTCTGGTGATCACAAATGCTGCGTCATCCTTTCCTTCAACATCCAGCAGTTCTGATGTGGCAGAGGTGTAATAAAGTGTAAGGAGGCATATGTGCCACTAATATAGCAGCACTATCTCTAAGGAAGGACTTTTTTTGCAGAAGAGTTGTCCTTAGTACTCAAATTTTGATTAGTACCAAGGCTTTGGCGAGAAACATGCACTTCCCTATATGTATCTGTGGAATAATTGTGTTAAGGGAAGCTGGGTTTCCAATGGTTACTCTTATAATATATTGCTGTTCTAGCTCATGTGAACAGCATTAAAGGTCACAGTAGAAAGAAAGAGTTATCAAGGACAGAAGGTGAAGTCTACTGGATGTCAATGAATCAGGATGTAACAATATAATGAAGTAATCATGCTTTCTGTGGTAATATCTCAAGAAGAGCCTAATGATTAGCTAGGAGGGAAGTTAATGTGGACCTAGAACGCCTAATTATCAGACCTCAGCCTCCATTAGGCTCCTTTGTGGGCATACACAACTGCGTGTGTATTTTTATTAAGCTAACACCTGCGGATATTCATCACATGGAGGTGCGGGCTCTGTCACAGGTCCAGTCAGGTGCTCTCACTTAACCACTGACACTGCTGTGAAGGTGACCTAGCCACTAGATCCTGTATGTTTTTTAAGCCTCCAGCCAGCCCAGTTCCTCTGTCAGGTGATCCCAGCCTCCTACCAGGTGACTTTGTCAGGGGGTGACCACTCCCCTGCCAAACCATTTCTTCTGGGTGGGAGCCTCTCTATTGTCTAGGATGTTTGCATTTTAATAGAGGACCTTCCCAAGTTAATGACCCTCTATTGTCAGCCCACATCTTGGAATTTGAGTTCAACATAGAAGCAAAGAAGCCACAGGAAAGGCTACCAGCCCCCACATTCAAAATGGACTTTGCAGTTTGGTAGAGTACTGAAGGAATGCATGGAGGTGGGCGGGGGCAGGGTTGCCCTCCCCTCCCCCTCGCCCTCACTCCACCCCCACCCCACTATTGGCAGGCATGGGTCACCTCTGGTAGAGTGAGTTCATAACCTCAGCAGGGACACTGTGATGATCTGAGAATCTGTACAATTTGTTGTACAACAAATTGTACAGATTCTCAGATCATCACAGGTTCTAAGTCTGTGTGTGGAGACTTCTCCAAGCCATTGCACTGGAGTAAACTCTGAAGAGTGTCTCCTATGACATTACTTGAGGCCTCCAGGAGAAATTCATTTCTTCTTATCATCAACCTGGTTTTCCCCAGTTTTTATCTGAAATACGTACAGTGGGTTCTGTGCAGTGTATCAGTCCCAGAGGGAAATTTCATTTTTTAAATAACCCAATTTTCCAGGAAGTAGCAGTGAAAAGCAAAATGATCAGGAACTGCCTTCAGCAAATGTGTGAACAAGGCACGCGACAGTACTAACAAATGGTAGCACTAACATCAAGTACCTACTGCAGCAGTGTGGGTGGGGATATGCGTGTGTACACAGTCCTATATCCATGTCTAGCACAGAGTATGTGGACTCTTTAGGTATGGGTATGGGAAACACATGAGAGCATTACACAAACCACTACTTGAGTACGCACGCAAGTGCAGCAGTCATAGGCTAAGGGTGAGACAGTAGTTAGTCTCAATGCCTATTCAGTTCAATCTTTAGTGTCCCTGCTGAGGTTACCAACAAGGTTGTCAAAATTGCTACCCTTTGTAGTGGTTATTTTTATGATGTGGACCTCTGTCAATTAGGAATGGAGCTAAAACCATGGAATATAAATTTTCCTTATAAAAAAAATCAATACAGCACTACAACAATTTTGGTATGGACAAGTAAGTCAGATCTCAGTACATAACAGAGAAGCAGGAGGGCTTAACAAATCAATATATGACTGGAGCGGATCAAACAGTTGAAGATTATTTTTGCTCTACATACCTGTAGTCTGACCTTATATAAATATTTGTGTGCACCAATTGTTTCACACAAAGACAACTCTATAGATGTAAAACTGAAGAAATTGAGATTAGAGATTGAGTTTGTTCATCTAACAAAAGGTTAATATTGAAACAGACATAATTCAGAATGTAGATATGGGATTACTCATGTGTTTAAGGTTAAGCAGATGTGTAAACATTTGCAGAACTGAGGCCATATATGTGCTATAGTCCACATAAAGTTTACATAATCCCATATATGATATGCAAACAGCATCATTTTGGTATTAGGTAATTTAACTTTGTATATAAAGTATTTCACCTGAAGACAGAGACTTTAGTTTTTAGTGCTCATTTAATAAAAGTTCCTATAGAAAAATGAAACATCAATTTACAATAGAATGATATACAATTTTTTAAAAAAAAAATCTTATCCTAAGTGACGGCAGCCCAAACCCCACATTTTCTCCTGAAAGGGTAGTTAATTATTACATGTAATGTAACTTAGATTTAATTTATACAAGTCTGTTCCCTTGTTTTAGAGAAGTAAAAATAAGAAACAATAGCCAAGTTATAAACTTAGTAATTTTATCTGTCAACATTTGTTTTCTTGCTGTGAAACTCTTTTACAGGCTTAATTTCAATTGAAATGAGAAGTATGCAAACGTAGAACAAAAGTGCTATGTTTTCAATTCTTTTTCTAATAAAATGATGACAGAAGTATAACATTATAAAATATAAGCTAATGTTTGATTATTATTAGTTATTCTTTTATATATTATAGGGGCAACATATGTTACTTTATACTGGAAATGAATCAGTGGAATATATTAAAATCCAGTATGTATATTAATCCATGGAGTAATCAATCACCTGGGCAGGAGCAGGACTGACACCAGAGTTTTTTTCCCATAGAGGCTCAGTTTAATATCATCCTCCTCCTTTAATCTATTTTCTAGCTTCCAAGCCTGGAACATCTCTTCATATGGGTTATGCTCGTTGAAGAATATGGAGTTGAAAAGACAGTGCTAAAATAGCCATTTCTGAATATTATGATGCTTCTGATCACACAAACAAAACATTTTCAATATGTAAATAATTAAGCTTAAATCCTCCCAAAATCATTCAAAATACGGGCGTGAGAAAATTAACACAACAAAAAAAATTATACAGCTTTTTTAAAAACCCCTAATTTTTTGTAGTTGGTTTGAATGATATGCAAAGGGTTGGATCCATTCATTCTTATTTTATCCAAAACACTCACATATCCCTAATTTACACCTCAGAGGATGAAGCTGATGGGATGGGAGCAGGGGCAGTTGAGTTGATGACACTGGTTATGAAGTTCTTTCTCCCTCCCTTCCTGTGAAACATTGGAGCTCTTTCCCCAAGCCCTTAATGAAAATATCTTTGTGCTGTCATAGTAGTTAACTAATTTTTAATAGAACAGTTGTATGCCAGATATAAATAGCCATGCTGCATGTCTGTCACCGTCGGTGATCCATATGCATAGCAAGCAATCTGTTACTTGGTTGACCTAGGGCAGGTTCTTTGAAATCTAAGTTATTAGTTCAAATCTAGCCCTGGTTGGTAGCAATTGAAAGTTTGCTACCATCTAATGGATGCTCAGTGATCAATTTAAAACAAGCCTGAAAGTTTCAGCCTTTTTTCTAGCACACATCGCAATGCACACTAATTAGGATCCTTGTTGGAAGTGTCAGCAGAGTGCCGGAGGTTGAGTGGAATGGAGAATGAATCTCCCCCCACCCCTAGATGTTGTTCTTCCAATGTGAAGCTCGGGCAGAAACCTGATGGTGTGAGGAAGTCTGCACTAATGCTGCTTTCTTCTGTGGATAAAAAAGTCTCCAAGGTTGTGCACTTTCCCTATGTAGTAAATGTACAGAAAAGGTAAAAGAAAGAAAATTAAAAATAGACTTAGTAAGGCAATCTGGAAAGGAAATCAAGGAGAGACTTCACAGCACTGTGATAAAGAAATATATTCTTCTCACTAGTGCCATTTCATCTCTTCTACCTCTCAACCCGATTGTTCCATCTCTGCTCACACCAGTGAACATTTACTCATGTAAGCATTCCCACTCGACGTACAATTAGACCCTTCATGTCTGTGATATTTTTTGTGTGTGTTCTTTGTGGGAGAAGTAGGGTACTGATAAGTTATATCAAAATGGCATTTTCTTAAGGCAGTCATTTTCATGTAAGGTAGGTATTAATTATTAAACATCCACCTGCACTTTCCCAAGTACCTGGCAAAGCAGGTCACCTTGCTACTTATGGGTATTTTTGACTGCATGCTCAAGTAACCAGGCAGGCCATTTATGTAGTCGCCTTTCCTCACACCAGGTACAGCTAAGTCTACCTTTCATTTACCCGTGGGTACCATAGAGCAATTTCACAGTGACAGCACTAACCAGTATATAACCCAGCCATGCAGAACTGCAAATCTCAAGAACAGTGAATCATCATTTACATAACCATAAACTTTAGCCTTGTGCTAAGAATAAGTCAATCTGCCTATATAAAGTGTTGTCCACAAATAGATTCTGCCCTCTAAATATTTTCTACTTGGCTGGAGTTCTCCAAGGACTGACTCTTTCTTTTACTCTTTTGAAAGTTCAATGATGAGAGAAAGGTCATAAGTACTAGCAATAGCTTAAACTATGAAAAAAACGTTTTTGTTATCATTTCTTTAAATTCTCCTGTTCAAGGAATTCTCCTAAACCTCACCTCCTTGGAATCAATTTTAAGAATAGGCATTAGGTACTCTTTGACCTCATTTCTAGTTCTTCAAAGTGAGAGCATATTCTTTAAGAGGCCCACAATTCAGCAGTAAAAATGAATTTCAGTTTGAAACTAGGCACACAAGGTCTCACCTCAGGAGTGAATTTAAGATACTTAAATCCCAAGCAGACTGCGAAGAACTACAAAAGGATTTCACAAAACTGGGTGACTGGGCAACAAAATGGCAGATCAAATTCAATGTTGATAAATGCAAAGTAATGCACATTGGCAAACCTAATCCCAATTATACATATAAAATGATGGGGTCTAAATTAGCTGTTATACTCAAGAAAGAGATCTTGGAGTCATAGTGAATAGTTCTCTGTAAACATCCACTCAATGTGCAGCGGCAGTCAAAAAAGCTAACAGAATGTTGGGAATCATTAAGAAAGGGATAGATAATAAGACAGAAAATATCATATTGCCTCTATAGAAATCCATGCTATGCCCACGTCTTGAATACTTCATGCAGATGTGTTCGCCCCATCTCAAAAAAGAATTGGAAAAGGTTCAGAAAAGGACAACAAAAATGATTAGTAGTATGGAATGGCTGCCGTGTGAGGAGAGATTAATAATACTGGGACTTTTCAGGTTGGAAAAGAGACGGTTAGCGGTGGGGTATGATAGAAGTCTATAAAATCATGACTGGTGTGGAGAAAGTAAATAAGGAAGTGTTATTTACTCCTTCTCAGAACACAAGAACTAGGGGTCACCAAATGAAATAAATAGGCAGCAGGCTTAAAACAAACAGAAGGAAGTATTTTTTCACACAACGCACAGTCAACCTGTAGAACTCCTTGCCAGAGAATGCTGCAAAGGCCAATCCTATAACAGGGTTTCAAAAAGAACTAGATAATCTCACGGAGTATAGGTCCATCAATGGCCAGGATGAGCAGGGATGGTGTCCCTAAAAGAAGCTGGGAATGGATGACAGGATGGAACACTTGAAAATTACCTGTTCTGTTCATTCCCTTTGGGGCACCTGGCTTTGACCACTTTCGGAAGATAGGAAGTGAACTAGATGGACCTTTGGTCTGACCCAAAATGTCCATTCTTATGTATGTTCTTATTTTAATTAATTTCAAGGGGTCAGCCAGTGATGTCTGTGGAGGAAGATGATAGTATGAACCTGACCTTTGTATACAAACATGGACTTTTCATTTATTGTAGAATCTAATTTACTCACAAAGTAAAAAAAAAGAAAGTCCTTAAAACACCCAAGGTTGTTCGGGAGATTCTTGAAGCCACTGGCAAAATCCAAATACCCCAAACCAGGTCTCAGTACCTGGTAAATGCAGAAATACTATATTTGCCTGATTATAAGGAATGCTTATTTTCTTTTTCTTTCTTTGCATAATTAGAGATAGGTCCAAGTCAACCCCCTAATTCCTTGAATTTAGTGGATGTTCATATTTGGATTTGTACATTGTAACTGGCTCTTAGCTCTACAAAGAGCTAAGCTCATAAATCCCAGAACTGAATATCTCCTCCCCATTTGGAGAAGGTTGGATCCTGATCTACACTTTGCTTCTCTGGCTCTTTTCATACATAATAGAATAAATTCATACATTAAAAAGACGGAAGGGACCACCACTGTGATCATCTAATCCGGCCCCCTGTATAAGAGCCCTTAGAACTTTTCTGAATTAATTCCTGTTTGAATTGTTGCATACATTTTAGGAAAACATCCACATTTGATTTAAAAGTTTCCCGTGAACAATCCACCAGAAGCCTTGTTAAGTTGTTCCAATGCTTAATTACCCTCACTGTTAAAAAATATGAACCTTACTTCTAGTATAAAATATCTAGCTTCAACTTCTAATTATTGGAACTTGTTACACCTTTGTCAGTAAAAAGAAGAGTTGCCCTGAACTGTCACACTTCAGGGCAACTGCACCTGTGTTTCCCCAGTGGTTCAGCCAGGCCACCCACTGTCAGCTTTCCAGATCTCTAGCTGTTACCTTTCTTGCGGGGAGACCCACATCTCTCTTCCTCCTGACCAGAGTATTTCCAGGCTGACCAGTTACCTGCCTTCATTGTGTTATTCCCAGCAAAAGACAGACTGCCTAAGCAGGCCTGCTTGCTTTCTCTTCAGAGACGGATAACACAGTAATTGCCAAAAATTATAAATGATCACACAGCACTTCCTATGCAAGCATATTTATTCTCATGGTAAACTCATTGCAAAAAAAACCATACTAAAACAATAAAAGAACCTACATGCACAGTAATAAGCTGACCAGGAATCATCCCAACTGTCTCCAACATGGGCTCTGGCAAATGAGTACTTCTCCCTTCCCCCCTTCCCCCCAGGGATCATTTTTGCATCTTCATGAGAAGTTTAGACCATCCTCTATACAGTTTGGACCTGGAGTTTCCAGGGTTACATAACACCGGTCTACAATTTTTGAGAAGTCGTCTGCTTCAGAGATAAAATGTGCTATTTAGTATGTATTTTGATGTGCTGAATTCAAATATGACAATTAAAACAACTGATTGGCTACTGTTTCTAAGATATTTAAGTTTTTACATTTTATGTCTATGTATATTGTGTAGATAGTAGAGTTTTAATCATAAATTGTAAAGCTAGGTCTTTTCATGTGTTTATGGTTGCTTTACATGATACTATTTCACCTGTCCTGTTTATGTAACACTTTAAAATTCAGCAAAGGGGTTATATAAATAAAATTTATTATGAAACAAAAGGCAAAAAACTATTATGTCCATAGTTTAATCCTATTCAGTGTCTACTCGGCGCTTCTTGGCTTGTCTCTTGTATTCATTCAATGGAGCATCTCTTGTCACTGTCCAGCAATAGTCTGCAAGCATTGATGGGCTCCATTTGCCCTGATAGCGTTTCTCCATTGTTGCAATGTCCTGGTGAAATCGCTCGCCGTGCTCGTCGCTCACTGCTCCGTAGTTCGGTGGAAACAAATCTAGATGAGAGTGCAAAAAATATCTCTTTAGTGACATGTTGCAACCAAGGCTTTTGGATGCCTTGAGGAGGTTTTCCACCAACAACCTGTAGTTGTCTGCCTTGTTGTTTCTGAGAAAATGTATTGCCACTAACTGGAAGGCTTTCCATGCCTTTTTTTCCTTGCCACGCAGTGCATGGTCAAATGCATCATCTCGAAGAAGTTCACAAATCTGAGGACCAACAAAGACACCTTCCTTTATCTTAGCTTCACTTAACCTTGGAAATTTTCCATGGAGGTACTTGAAAGCTGCCTGTGTTTTGTCAATGGCCTTGACAAAGTTCTTCATCAGACCCAGCTTGATGTGTAAGGGTGGTAACAAAATCTTCCTTGATTCAACAAGTGGTGGATGCTGAACACTTTTCTTCCCAGGCTCCAATGACTGTTGGAGTGGCCAATCTTTCTTGATGTATTGGGAATCTGTTGCACGACTATCCCATTCGCAGAGAAAACAGCAGTACTTTGTGTATCCAGTCTGCAGACCAAGCAAGAGAGCAACAACCTTCAAATCGCCACAAAGCTGCCACCTTTTATGCACCTCAAAAGTTGTTTCCTGTTGTCATAGGTTTCCTTCATATGGACTGCATGACCAACTGGAATTGATGGCCAAACATTGCCATTATGCAGTAAAACAGCTTTAAGACTCGTCTTCGATGAATCAATGAACAGTCTCCACTCATCTGGATCGTGAACGATGTTGAGGGCTGCCATCACACCATCGATGTTGTTGCAGGCTACAAGATCGCCTTCCATGAAGAAGAATGGGACAAGATCCTTTTGACGGTCACGAAACATGGAAACCCTAACATCACCTGCCAGGAGATTCCACTGCTGTAGTCTGGAGCCCAAAAGCTCTGCCTTACTCTTGGGTAGTTCCAAATCCCTGACAAGGTCATTCAGTTCACCTTGTGTTATGAGGTGTGGTTCAGAGGAGGAGGATGGGAGAAAATGTGGGTCCTGTGACATTGATGGTTAAGGACCAGAAGTTTCATCCTCTTCCTCTTCCTCGTCTGACTCAAGTGAGAATGATTCTGGTGCATCAGGAACCGGCAGTCCTTCTCCGTGGCGTACTGGGCGTATAGCTGATGGAATGTTTGGATAATGCACAGTCCACTTTTTCTTCTTTGACACACCTTTCCCAACTGGAGGCACCATGCAGAAGTAACAATTGCTGGTATGACCTGTTGGCTCTCTCCAAAGCATTGGCCCTGCAAAAGGCATCGATTTCCCGTTCCTGTTCAACCACTGGCAAAGATTTGTTGCACAAGTGTTGCAGCATATGTGTGGAGCCCACCTCTTGTCCTGATCTCCAATTTTGCAGCCAAAAGAAAGGTGATAGGCTTTCTTAACCATAGTGGTTATACTGTGCTTTTGTGATCCCTTCCCTTTATAACTCACTTATCCTCTGCCATTCCCAAGTCAAGGGTCGTATATACTGACCCAATAGCATATCTTGAAAACTAGAGCCAATCAACAATTTTAAGCATCATTTTCGTTCTCAGTGACCCGGAATTAGTAAAGTTTGACTACATTTATTTCAGAAGCATTTTGGCTGTAGAGCAGTGAATCAGCCAGTCAATGGGTCTCTGCTCAAAGTGCAGCTTCAAAAGGATGGATTCAAGTCGGCTCATTTGCATATCCCCCCCCAAGTATTTCCTAGGAAATCCACTTCACACATATTGTCCAAAAAGTCCTTTGAAGTTCCTAACATTTTCAAGACATTGCATTAATCATGGTCTTCCTCCTAAAGAAGTTCCATACAATCCCACAATAGTACATAAACATTTCCATTTCCATTTTCAATACAATGCGGGGGAGGGATAGCTTAGTGGTTTGAGCATTGGCCTGCTAAACCCAGGGTTGTGAGTTCAGTTCTTGAGGGGGGCCATTTAGGGATCTGGGGCAAAAATTGGGGATTGGTCCTGCTTTGAGCAGGGGGTTGGACTAGATGACCTCCTAAGGTCCCTTCCAACCCTGATATTCTATGATTCCCTTAATCCAATAAGGTTTAACTTAATTCCATCAGGTTTGTCCAGGATATTGTCATATATATCACACCCTCTATTGTCAAATATCTGTTACAGACTATGATCAAATCACTCTTTATCCATCTTGTGGATAAACTAAATGGCTCCTTGAGTCTTTCACTATCAGGTATTTTTTCCAATCCTTTAATCATTCTTGTGTTTTTTCTCTCAACCTTCTCTAAGGCCTTATATACACTACACAGTTTTGTCAACAAAACATTGTTGTGTATAGAACAATATACACTTATATTATTAAATATATTTTTGATGACATAATAGTGGCGGTGCACACAGTGCAATGCTCCTCTGACCAATTTAACTCTCCTTCTACCTTAACATAATAAAACCACCTCAACGAGCAGCGTAGAAGTTGGAATGCGGAAGGGTCTGTGTAGACACTGCACTTGCTTATGTTGCCCTCCCTGTTGGTGCCAGAGCACCAACTGTGGACATGCTCTGTTGACACAAGGAGCGTTGTGTGAACATGCACAAGAAATATAATTACAGTGGTTTATGATCGTCGGCATATTTTAAGTAGTCTTAACTCTGTAGTCTAGACATGGCCTTTAATTTTGCAACATTCTTCTTGAATTGTGGACACCAGCACTGGACCCAGTATTCTAATATGGTCATACTAGTGCCAAATACAGAAGTAATATAACTCCCACTTGATATTCTGCTATTTATTCATCCAAGTATTTGCCCTTTTGGTCACAGCATTGAACTGGGAGCTCATGTTAAGCTAATTATCCATCATGACCCCCAAGTCTTTTTCAGAGTTATTGGTTCCTAGACTAGAGTGTCCCCCCATCCTGTCATGATGGCCTGCATTCTTTCTTCCTAGGGTTTGTCTACACTGCACCAAAATAAAGCACTAAAGGGTTGTTATTTGTAAAGCTCTCTAACACGTTGCACTCTTACTGCCCCACAGAGAACCCGCTGGCAAGTCCTAAAAGGCACCTACTTTGCATGGACTATATTAGCTCAAAGCCCAGCAGGGTCCACCAGGGCCAGTTAGAGCATAACAAGTTGGAGCGCTTTACAAATCACATCTCTCTAGAGTTCTTGGTCATCCCATGTGGACAAGCTACTAGCTGTATGACCAAAAAGTATATTGTTTGTGCTCAGCTTAACAAGCAATCCACGTAGCTCTGTATCAGTGATCAGTCTCCTTTGCTATTTACCAGTATCCTGATCTTTTGCCACCACCAAAGTTTATCCATAATGATTTTGGTTTCTTCCAGATCATTGATAAAAATGTGAAATAGTATAGGGCCAAGAACTAGTCACTGTGAGACTCCATTAGAAATGCACTCACTCAATCATTACTCCCTATTTACAATTTGATTTTGGGACCTATCAGTTAGCCAGTTTTTAATCCATTTAAATGTGTGCTGTGGTTATTTTGTGTTGTTCTAATTTCTAAATCAAAATGTTGTATAGTGCCAACTGACATGCCTTACAAAAGTCTAAGAATATTACATCAGCTATTACTGTTATGAACTAAATTTCAGATTTGGAATTTCGAAATTGAAATCTCAAGTGGACCCAGATGATTATTATTAATCATTATTATTTTGCTAGTCTGTAATCAGGGGAATTATAGAGTTCCCTATTTATACTTTTTGTCCAAAAAAAAAGGACATTTTGTCCTTGTGAATATTCCTTGGTCTTGGTATTGCATGTACTTAGGTAAAGTACATCCACATTAAGGTTGTCAGACTGATGCAGTCATACAGACATGAGAGATTTATTTAAATTAAAGAAAAGTGGATTTTCTCCTCACTGATGTTAATGGGCCAGTACATCTTCATGAATCATAGAAGAACAAAGTGCTCTAATCTATGCAAAAGTCTAGCTGTGTAGCACCCTGAGGATAGCTTGAGGACAAGGGAAAAATGAGTGAGAGTAAGTGACCAAAAGTAAGCTCTGGGTGAATGGTGCAATTGTTTAATATCAAAAAGTGGGAATTTTCATAAGATTATTCTAAGCTCGTTGGAGGCTCCAGACCAGAGATTCAGGTTTGGAATCAGCCTTGAGATTCATGCTCCTGTACCAGTGGTATTCAGGCTGGGAGGATCTGCTTGACTTCTGGTAGGCTGGACAGGGACGATCTTTGAATTCCCTGCTGGTTGATAGAATACAAATTGGCCTCAGACTTAGAGGTCACCTTTCATCTCCTTTCCTGGCTTGTGGTACAATACAGGTGCACTGGGGAAGGAGGAGGAGAACTTGTGGATCTGTGTAGATAGCACTTTGAGTTGAATTCAGGTTCAGTAAGAGCTCACACTGGATCCATGAAGAGTAGGATGCCAATATATAAAGTTATATTTAAAATAATCATTTTGCGGATACAATCTGTGGTGGGGAAAACTAGAGATCACCATCAACTTTACATTGAACTTATGGCATGCCAGCTATTTATAACTTCAATGATATAAAAAGTACCCCAGGTTCAGTGGATCATTTGACCAGCCTATTATCTTAATTATTACCTCTGGTATCACTTTCACCCCTATATTTCTTTCCTTCCTTTTCTGTTCTCTTTTTCATTTATTTGCATCCCTCATTTAAGTCTTCATACTCTTTCAAGTATGTCATACATGCACTCCAAGGGCGGATGATTTCCCTATAAAGTAGTGCATGAATTCTTGAACTGCGTATATACACCTCTTCATTTTTGTGCACAAGTAATATTCATACTATTTGTAAAGACATTTATTGCACAGTGTGGGCTTCTGTTTCAAAAGCATCCTTTTTTGAGGGAGAAACTAAGTTTTTGAGTGGCCAACTTGGAACAACTAGTTTTCCCAAGATGGGCACCCAAAAATGAAGACAGCCAACATTAGCTCTGTTGAAAACATAGGTGTGAGAGATATGAGGATTTCCTGCAATATCCTTGGAAGACATTATTGCATTACGTTTAAACATGTTTGGGATCCATTGTATTATATGAGTAGTTTAAGTATTTTTCTGGGCTGGAATTGTATGTCTCTCTTTAGAGGGGAGATGGGATGTGAACCCTCTGAACTTCAAAGGACTATACTGAACAACGTGCCAGACAAGGATGAACTTTTGGGACAGTGTCAAGTGATTTGCCTGTAGAAACTGTCGGTGGAGGTGAATGCAAAGTGCCCACTTTCATTTATGCAGAAAGGCAGCCTTTTGAAGCTATGCCCTGGGAAGGGGACCCATTGTCTACTGATTACCTGCGCACAGAGTCTCAGGACCAGAGGCCCGAGCTGTATAAAGGAAAGACTGACTTATTCATGAGTGTGCTAGTTCTGAGCTAAGGCGTGTACAAAACCACTTGGTGGGGTCTGAAGGACTGACTTTTATCAGAGCAACTTCTGGAGTTAGGGTGATAGCTGGTAAGCTTACTAGCAAGAACATAGGTTATTTTATTATTTTACTATGTTTTCGCAGTAATGCCTTCACCTTAAGAGTAATTTGCTTGCTTATAAAGAGCTGTGTGGTAACTTATAACTGCTGTCAATTAGGCTGTTCATAACCCCTGGAGAGAAAGCAAAGTGCAGATGCCAGTCTGGTTAGGCAGCCCAACTTTCAGGAGTTTCGCCATGTAGGCAGGGAACTGTGCAGCCTGGAAAAACCCTATTCAGGAGAGGTGACAGCTGAGGAGCCGGCAGCCTACAGTGAGTGGCCACAAGGGAACACAGAGGAAGAACAGAAGTGCAGTTGCCGTGAACTGTGTCAAGAGGCAGATACATGTAACATGGGGCCTAATTTCTCTGGTGAGTAGCACCTTCTAATTATGTAAGATGGTAAGGTAATTGGATGAGATAGAAAGAGAGAAAGTAAAATGTTCCTAAAAGTTATTAATAACAAAAGGAGAGCTCATGCCCTTTGCTGTGGGATAGAAAGGTGTTAGAGTGGTGGGAATCAGGGGAAGGGGACTGCAGCTTTGTTGTCATTTATTGACACCTCTTCATGGGCAGCGGTGCCTCTGCTGAGCCCTGCTACAATTCCTTCCCTCTTCAGGGCTCTCCTCTTGCACTCAGAGCAAACACACAGTTTGTAAGTCCTTCTGATCAGGCATTCAGTCCCCAGGCCCTTTTGGCTCGGCTGTGAATCCTTTTTCATTTTCCCAATACAGCAAACCAAAGCTGAAAACAACCACATAGCAATTACTCGGCTGGTCTTGAGTTCTGGGGTCTGCCCTTCCACAGCTTGCTGCCAGACCTCATTCCTCTAGCTGTCTCATAACCCCCTTCACTACACTGTCCTGCCGCTTTTTATACTGGGACCACCTGATCCAGCCCAGGTGTTTCCCCTTTTGCAATCAGGGTTGGCTAGCCCTAGGCCCTCCAGCCTGTAAGGGCAGGCCACCCAGACCCTGTTACAAGGACATTACTCTAGTCTAGGAGGAACCAGTGCAATCAAATATTGCTTTGATTTTGGAGGAAGTACACCTGACACCACTATCAAATGAACTGGTTTTTTTGTCATTAATATTACTACAGATCCCAATGGCTACATTATTTTCAAATTGTTTCCAAAATGTCTTACTGAGCCAACCAGGTGTACAGCTGGGACTAAGAAAAACAATCAGTCTGCATGAGTAACTGTCTAAGAATGTTTAAAGAACATTTAATCAGCAGGAGACACTTACATTTACAAGGTAATCGGAAATTTCCCGTGGCTTTGTAAGTAATTTGGCCATCATTAAGGCTTTGTATATTTAGTGCTGCAGCTAAGGATATTGCTGTCAAACGAGTCTTAGTTAAAAAAATAAAAATAAAGAAAGTTGCAGCACTTAATTTGCCTAACGGGAAATTCACCTAAACCTAGAGAGCCCTTCCTGGTGCAGTTATTTGGGTAATTACTCTTTTTCCCCCTCCCCATGAAATTTTTCAACAAAAAGAAAATAAAAGTGTATCAGTATTTGGTATTTTGCTTTGTTTTGGGTTTGGTTTTTTTTTAGAAGAAGGAAGCGAGGGAATAACTTTTATTGGACCAACCTCTATTGGTGGAAGGTACAAGCTTCACAGAGCTTTGAAGAGCTCTTTGTTAGGTCTGGCTTCAGGGGTTCTTTGGGGGATTTTTTTGGAAAAAACCCCAAGCCCCCAAAACCAAAAATATGTTTCAGTTTTATGATTTTCAGGGACTGCAAAATCGTGGGTTTTGTGTTTACATTGTTTCGAAGAAAAAAAAGGATATTTTTGACGAAAACCAGCTTTTTTTCCAAAATAATTTTCCACAAAAATTTATGTTCATCCTCTCTTTCCCCCCACTCCCTCCAAAAAAACTCCCACACATTTTTTTGGACCACATCTTCAAATTGGACCCGTAAAATCACTCCAGCCTGAAGGTGGGATGTGTGTGGAGGGCTGCCTGCAGAGAATTCCATGTATCCTTCATGTACCATAAAGAGGTCTCTGCACTGGCCCTGGATAGGCCTGCATGGAGGGTGATGTTGGGAGCTGAAATTATGTGTCTGTTGGCTTTAGCTCTCTCTGTAAATGGCATGGAGGCACTGTTATTGATATTTCAGTTTATCGTTGCTGGCCTGGTCTTGGGTTGAAGGGTGGATTTCCTTCCACTTCACCCACATAAAATGTTTTATTCAGGCTTTATGTACATGAAATAAATGTTATTCCCTGGGAACAGATTAATCTGAAAATGACAATTCTTTCTAGTGCTGCCCTAGTCATCTAATATTTGGCCTGCTCCTTCTCCTATAGCTAGTAATGACATTTCCTCCTTTGGGGGAGAGGTTTGGGAATGAAAATAATATGTTGTTTTTCAAATTCTGATGCAGATGTGAAGTATCATCTTAGGCATCATGAAGTATCACCTTCTGCATGGTACTGTGGTGTTATATAACACCAGGGAAGATGATGCATTGCAACACAGTGAAGACTCTGAACCATATTGTATCTGACATTTAAACAAACACATTTTTTGCTGTGTTTTACTGTTATTTCAATTATTCCACTTGAGGGTCCAGATGCTCCAGACTGCAAAATCCCCTAGATCCTCTCAAGCTGCTCAGGTAGCTTTCTCATTACTATTTTGGCTTGCAGGAGGAGTCCATCTCTTGTGATATGCCATATTTTGTTTGGCAGAGTGACGCAAAGACCAGATTTCTTGGGCAAACTAAAAAACTGAGAAAATAGGTTTTGTAATTCCTACTCCAAAAGCAGCAATTCACTCAAGTACATCCTTACCTTTAAGCATGTGAGAAGTCCCACTAAAGTCCTATTGAAGTCAACAGCACTTCTCATGTATTTAACGTTAAGGCTGTCCTTAAGTGCTTTGGTGGATTAGGGCCACAATGACCAGAAAATTTACCACTGAAAATGAATATAGGCAGGCAAACAAACCAGACAGCAGAAATGGGCTTAGTTATTCATACCCAAAGCATAATTGGCAAATTGGGTGTAAAATGTTTGGCCCTTTGCCCAAATTGTTTTCATGATTGAAGTCAATGTTGGGATTGAAAACTGCTTTCTCCATACAATCCTGCCTGAATTGAGGATTACTGGAGCATATTACATTTTGGCTTCACTCCCCGTGCCCCCAACAAGCCCCTTCCCATGCCCACCAAATTTCCTATGGCATCGGTGACATGAAATGAGTGGCCAACCAGGGACTCCCCTCATATCAACAGAATTCCTAGTTGTTCCATTGGTTCAGCTCTCTAACCCTTTTGGACTGCCAGAGTGGCACAAATAGGACAGAGCCAGTGGTTGGGATCTGGCCCAGAGCGCTCACAATGTGTCATCATACAATATTCTCCACATAAATCATGCACGGTGTCCTAGTTTTTATAATGTACATTAAAAAAGAGAATAAGAACTTTGGAATCAGAGCACAGATAGGGTGCCAGGCCCTTGCAGTCATTGTTTGGTTAGGCAACTTTTGCAATAAGAATGACTGAGCAGTGAGCTGTGCTAGAAATAAAACTCCAGGAGATTCTTCTGCAGTTTAGTTTCTCAGCACATCTCTCAGTATTTCTCTTCCTTCCAACATTAATTGCTTAATCAGTATATTACTAGATTGCATCACGGTAGCTGAAAACAAGGCCAGAAAAGCAGGGGAGTAGTAATTATATGTTGACTTGTTAATTAATTGCTATACTGTACACTGGCTTTGTTGCAGGTTTTTCACCACAGGATTTTAGTGCATGGAGTTGATAGATTCATTACAAAACATGCAAACTAAATTTTCAAAAGTGACTAATGGTTTGGGGTACCTCAATTTTTGGGTGTCATCTATGGGTAGATTTTCAGAAAATACTGAGGATTATACTCTGAAAAATATCAGGTCCCTTTAAAGTCTCCAGTTAGCATCCAAAAATAAAGGCACCCACTTTGAAAAATCTTGGCCATAACATTTTATACATTTTTTAAAAAGTGCAGTTGAACTCAGCTATTTTGGATGAATTTTGGGTACTATTTGGACACTATGATATTAACTGGGTATTTTGCCTACTTAACTGAACCACTGTTCAGCACCATCTCCAAGTTGCAAGCCAGATTGTGGGACATTTTTCCATCAGAAAATGCTAATGCGGCAATATGAAATATTTTGTGGAAACACCTCACTCTCAGCGAAAATTGTATTAGAAAGAAAAAAATGTTAAAGCATTTTGATAAGGTCAAAATCTTCTGTTTGACTTTTTGGAATGGAATGTTTGAATAAAACATTGAAATTTTGTCAAAATGAAACATTTCAATCAAACTAAAATTTGTTTGGAATTCTTTTTCTGCTGAAAATTTCATTTTTTGTTCCATTTCGGAGAGGAAGAAATGCTGAAATCCTGAAATTTCCCTAAAGCAAAAATGCCAGTTGCTGTGACGCTCCAATGAGAGGCCATAATGTGCCCTGTTTAAACCCATTCGATAGCTACCCTTATCAGCATGGAGAGCAGAACCTCCATTGGGGCCACTATGTCCTCTCCCACACATGTGGATAGAGAGGATGTGGGGAATGGGTGGCGCCTGGGAACTGCCCCAAGGTTGCATATCCTGCATTGCCCAGGATATGCAGCACAAGGCATAGAGCTGGCAAAGGGTACAGCCCTTCCTCTCCCCAAACAGGCGGAATTAAAAGGCAGGTAATGACTTTGAGTCACAATATGCTTCCCTGCGTGCTCCTGGGGCCACAAAACTACATGCTGCCCTGTACATGGGACAAGAGTGCATGATATTGCTACCAGATGTAGCACTTAATTTTGTTAGGAGTGACCAAAAAGCATTTGTACCTGTTGAAAGATTACCTCATACATAGGAAGAGAATGCTTTGGGGGCATTCTTGGGAAGCCAGACATATCCTGGCTAAGCTTTTTAAAAGTGACTAGCTATCACATAGAAGCGACAAAGGGTCCTGTGGCACCTTATAGACTATCAGACGTATTGGAGCATAAGCGTTCGTGGGTGAATACCCACGTAGTTGCTTCAATTTCTGGACACCAAAAAGGTGCCTGATTTTCAGAAAATTCAGAGAACATGTACACTTAAAATTAGGCCCCTTTATGGTGCCTCAATTTGACACCCCAAAACTAAGGCACCTAAAATCACTAGTCATTTTTGAAAGACTTGGTCATGGCACATAAATTCTGGCCAGTCTGCGTTGGAAAGAATCCAATGACATTATTTGCGAGTTCTGCATTGGTTGTGTAGATGGTAATTAAAAGGAGCGGATGTGAAAAATTAAAGGCTGGCAGAGGGACTTCATTCAGAAAAAGAGGGAGTGGCTTGATGGACTAAAGATACATGTTGTCTGTCCATAATGATTCCCTAATACTCCTTTGGAGCGAACCAGGCAGAAGACTAGAGTGAGTTCCCCTATGGGTAGCAATCAATTTTAAGCAATGAACACATCAGACTGTGTAGTCCTGTAAATTAGGGTAATGCTGATTAATGCCTTTTGTAGGTGGAGAAAGAAGAGGTAGACAAATCAGAATTCTTCCAGTTTATCTGTGTGCATTTTAATCTGCACTGCTGCAAGATTAACATCTGTTACTGCAAACATCAAATCATTTCAAAGTACTTTTAAGCCAGAAATATTTTTAAATAAAAATTGCTCATTCAAAATACATGATAAAATTACTTACAGATGTTATGTAATATCTATTAGATTTTCTGGATTTTTCATTGGTGAGGTTTTGTGGTGGATTGTTTTTTGGCCAAGATATATTTTTCTCACTGATTAAGACTCCTCAACCAACACCAGCCTCAAGCCTTTCAATGGGCCTCTAGTTGCTGTTAATTTTCTTTTTTCCTTTAAGAAAACTATTCTAACTGAGTAGTTTGCAGTGGATCTTATTTTCCAGTGGCAAATTGGCTGGAGTATCTGTTCTGCCCATGGAAGAGCACTAAAGAAACACGAGAATATATCTAGTTTGGGGAAGGAACTGAAGCAAAAAGAGAAGGTGAAAAATATGATAGGTAGAGACATAACTTTCTTTGGCAGTTGAAACTCAGTCCTGATCTGAGCTATATAGGCACAGATCACTATTTGTCTTGTGAAATCTGGAACACATACAGTACATATGCTGGCCTGAATCTTCTTTTTGATCAAAATATAGATAAATGAAGAGAAACTGTAGGATTTCTAATATATAGGTTGTTTGAATAGTGAAGTCAGTGCCTTGTGTATTACAGCAGAAAGGCACTATAGTGCTTCTGTTAGGGCAAAGCGACCTGGGGAAAAGTACTATCCTTGCTTATTGCCTTTAGCTCCACTAAGGGCATGAAATGACACAACTGATGCGTATTTATGCTTTGGCATCATTTCCAAACTAAGTAGAAGACTCCATTTCCTGACATTTTGAAGAAAATTATCACATTAGTTCCTGCATTATATGTTGCCAACATAAATCTTTTACTGAAGCTGAATTTTCTCTCTTGAGGATACTTTGGGTGTTTGCCAAAACATGGCCCTCTTTGCTATTTGTACTTTAATAGATAGTTGATGGGTCAGTAAATTACATCCTTTCCCTTTTGTAAAACTTGCCTTCTTCCAGATCCTCAGCTGGTGTAAATTTCCATTACATAATTTACCCCAGCTGAGGATCTGCCCCAAGAGTATTATCTTCTCTGGTCTACTCAGAATTGCTATCATGTAAAGAATGTATTAGTTCTCCATTACCTTTATTCCTCAGTGTCCTCAGCCAGCTTAGTAAGGTATGGCTTATTATACCATGTCTATATTTTTAAATAGGACATACGTTGAAATCAACATTAGGCATTGCTCAGGAGTATGGTGTAGAAGAAGCTTTTCAGGGAGAACCGAGTCTGATTTTTGTACAATAGACATGAACAAATTGTTCTGGTGGACATATATAAAAGAAGAACATTAGTATACCCTTTGTGATAATGCTGCTGTGTGAATATAAATGGGAACAAAATCAGAGAGCCAGACAAAAAAAACAAACCAACGAGATACATTTGTTTTTTTTGTCAAAACATTCAGATTTGATTCTCCCTAGGTGATTAAAATTAATCTGGACATTATGCTAACCTACACTTGCAATCAACAACAAAAAATAAAAGATTGGTTTTTGCCCCTTAAAATGCATGCTGCTGAAGTCAGAATGTGAACAGTTGCCAGGAGCTGGTGAAGCAGCACTAACTGCTCTTTATTCCAGGCTCTATGCTCTACAGAATTTGCTGCAGACACTGATGAGCGATAGCCTGGAACTGACACAATTGATGCTTACATAAAATCCAGGTTAAAGTTTGGCGTAAAAAGCCCATATCTTCTATGTAAACTCCTGGGGGGTTTTGTGTAATTTTTTTTTCAAGTCATTGTAACCCTCCCATGGTTTACTCCTGCTAATTTACAAAAGACTTTTGGCTCTTTTCTAGTGTCTTCTCTTCCTAGACTTACATATTAAGCAGACAAAAAAGAAAATTAATAAGTACTCCAGCAACAGAGCCTCATTTTTGCAAAGTGCACCGACTAATGTTCCATTGCATTGTCTTATCAGAGCCAGTGTCTTTTAATTAGAAATGTCGTGCTCCAGTGGCATTAGAACACATGCCGGTTCAAGCCACTCTGTGTTGTCTCATAATCTTGTCCTTAAATTAAATGAGCAATAAAGGCCTTTTCATTACCAGGTTGGAAGTGTGACACATTCCTCTACTCTGCCTTTAAAAAAAAAGATTTTTCTTAACGTTGTGAGCACTAAATCACAATCGCTTCATCCTTGGTGCCAAATCTTCTCACAGAGACAAAACAGGAGCTACTAATGCTTTGAGAACACAGGACTTTCTCAACAAGTTCCCAGGATTGTAAAATACCTAAGAAAGAAACCACTGCCTCTTCTTTAATTGCAGGTTTGAGTTCTGGAGAACAGATACATGTCAAGATAGTAATCTCTTGAAATATGGAGGAAAGTCAAAAATAGAGACAGAAGGTTGCTTATAATCTATCATATAAACTAGGAGCTAATATTATGGAGAATAATTTAAGGATTGATATGAAATATTTATTTAAAATACATGGCACTCCGCTTGGTATTCATTACATTAAAAACCAGAGGGAGGTGTAAATTACTGTACAAAGGCCAGGAACGTCTGGAAATATGAAACCCAGGATGTGCTTTTCAAGCTAATATGTGAAATAGACTATCATTTGTATTTTCTCTGACTCCTAATCCCATCGCTAACTGATGCTGTCCCACCAGACCTCTTAACCTGCCCCAAATTTGAGACATAAGGAGTGACAAAGACCCAAACTTTCCGGATAAACAATTTTCAGCCCCTGTGTCTTATACACAAACTGTTCATTTTGGCTACTTGCTATATGCAGTGTGTGACTGGTCACCTAAATCACATTCCAGCCTCTCTGACTGACTTTGGGCCTGCTGCGTGGGTACATATATGGAAAAGCACAGCCACCTTTGTGTGGTTGTCGCTCACGTAGTGCATCATGAATCAGTGTTATGTTCCTTTATGTACAGCACTGTAGTTATGTTTTATTTTTAGGTGTGATTTATGACTGCCATCATTCCTGAACTGAAATTCTCCATCTCAAACACCTAATCTTACCTTTCTAGATGCAGCTTTCCTCTGGCTCTCACAGCTAGCCCCTTTAATAAAAAGCACCTAGAAAAGAAAATTCTGATGAAGGCCATTCAAAAATAGATGTTCCCTGACTTAAAAATCCATTCTTCCCATGAGGCTAGAGGCATAATTCAGACAGACTACAGGTGGACCAAATTTTCTTATCACAGCCAGACTCAAGAAATCCACCCAATCAGGATTAATAAAATCACCTGTACCAAGGAACCAACCTGTTCTCTGAAGTCTCTTAACCTAGAAGTGTCTGTTTTGCCACAAGTGCCTAACTTACTGTGCGCATGATGCCCTACTGGACATGTGCTGAGGTAAACATCTGATCTATGTGTATGCTTGCAGATATCTGCATACATAAATTAGGCAAATACAAATGTGTGTGCCTCACTTTGAAAATCTGACCCAGAGAAGAAAGGATTTGCTGAATTATCAATTCCTGTGATAATCTTAAAATGCATTGTATTTAAGATTGCCTGTTTCCTTTTTCAGTTTGGTTTATTTGACAAAAGTCTTGGGAAAGGTGGCTAAGCATCCTAGTTTTTAATGAGTGTCCTGGTTTCCTAATGACAGTCATTAAGAGGCCAAAGTACCCTAGTTTTTAAAGCTATTGGGGATCCTCATTCTGCTGTTTTGAATGCTATGTTTTAAAACCCCATTTAGGAGAGCCAAGGCAGGTTTTCACCAATTTTGTTACTAATATCATCTTAGAAAATTAGCAAAGGGGTGTGGATATCATAGCAACAGCAAAATAAAATAATACATAGTCAAATATTAAACATTTGTTATTGAATATTTGCCAAAGCCACCTTGAACCTTACAATTTGCTAGTCTCTTGCTTTATTGTTTTGCATTCAATATCTTTGCCATGCAAGTTTGCTATATTCATAAATATTTCCACTGAAATTCTGGCTGAAATAAATGTTATATCTGGCCACTATAATGATCTAATATTGTGACTATCAGGTCAAATCTCAAAATTCTGAAGACCATTGTTCTACCTAATTTTACTACTACTGTCACCTTAGTAACTTATAACTGACATCAGCTTGCAAATCAAGTTTACCTTTCTTTAGTTTTTTAATTAGTTTCTTAAGGTAATATTTATTCAAATTAGGAGTTAATTTATATCATGCTCAGACACTGATGTAAAAGACTATGTGTTCACTTTTCTATTTGTCATCTAACAGAACGGTGGAAAACATAGTTAAAGAGCTGTAGTTATTTAGGCATGTGAATGATGAATGTGTTATTATTTGTATTTTGGGAGCACAGTAGAAGCCCCATTCATGGATCAGGGGCCCACTGTGGAAGGCACTGCAGAGAAGCATAACAAAGAGACAGTCCCTGGCCCAAAGAGTTTATAGTCTAATTATTTTACAGTCTAATCTAATTATAAGATAAGAGACACCAGTTGATGCAATAAAAGGATTGGAGGGTGACCACAAGGTAACAAAGAGAAGATGGTGGTCAGCATGATAAACAGTAATTATATGTTGTTTAAAGTGCATTTCTGATCTGAAAAAAGTCACCCTAAAATGGCACTGTGGGATTTCATGAATATTTTCTAAATCTGATTTTCAAATCAAGATTTTATTTTGCTAACTGCCACCCCTATAACCTCAGCCTGGGGGTCTGAAAGTCTAACTAGGTTCTTGAAACCACACAACATATAAACTGCCTTCTCATTGACATGCACATATACTAGCCAGAAATTCCATTTGAGTAATCTGTGATCCTGTGACTTAAGTTTTGGTCAAATCAGAATTGCACATTTGAACCTCTTCATATTTCAGGTGAGGTATGATTCAGTTCTGGGACCAGCCATGGCGAGGCACTGCCACCCATTCATTCATACCCAAAGCCAGTGTATTACAGTCTGAACACTGCCACTGTGGCCCTTTCTCACTCCATTTATTTATTTTATAATACCCTTAAGTACCTTCATGCGAAATATGTCAGACTGTCCCTAAGAGCTCACACCTTAACTTTGGGACATGACAGAGAAAGAGGGGATATAAAATATACCAGGAAGGGGAGATGGAGGAGCAGATGGACATTATGGAGGTTATGGAATCATTAAGCAGTTAAAGGACATAGTTAGGACAGGGTGGGTGATTATTGGATCAACTTCTGTTAACAAAAATTCACAGCCCGTGACCTGTGTATGACTTTTATTAAAAATACCAGTGAATAAAACTTGGCGAGTGCTGGGGGAGGGCGGGTGGCGGTGCATGATGTTGGCGCACTGGTGCTGGTGGGGAGGGGGGTTGGCGGGGCTGGTAAGCTCCCTACCTGGCTCCGCACCTCCCCACAATAGCAGCAGCAGAGTTTGGGTCTGGGAGCGGGCAGGGGGTTTGGGCACGGAACGGGGTGAGGTGGGCTCTGGCGCACGGGGGGAGGGGGTCCACAGAAGTGGCAACATCCCCCTCACTCAGCTGCTAGGCAGAGGTGTGGCCAGGTAGCTCTGCCTTCAGGCACCGCCCCCGCAGCTCCCATTGGCTGTGGTTCCCAGCCAATGGGAGCTGCGAAGCCAGCGCTCTGGGCAGAAGCAACCCGCAGAGCTGCCTGGCCATGCCTCCGCCTAGCAGCTGAGCGATGGGGATGTCGCCGCTTCCAGGGAGCCCATAGGTAAGCGCTGCCCAGATCCTGCCTCACTCCATCCCATGACCCGACCCCTTACCCCCTCCCACACCCAAACTCTATGGGAAGAGGGGCGCAGTGGCCTGAGACTGCCCCAGCAGCGGCCAGTGCGCCTGACATAGGGGCTGCCTGTTTACAGAATCTGTGACTTCCGTGACCTCTGTGACAAACCTGCAGCCTTATAAATAAATGCTTCTTACTCAATAAAATCTCTCTCCCCCCACCCCTCAATATTTTATTGGTTTGCCAGTTGATGGAGAAAATGTATTAGTTTTTTGGACTTTTGTATCCTTCTCCTCTACTACAGTCCTTAGGATAAGTTGCATCAGTGTAAGTTAAGAGCAACTTTGTTGGCTTTATTGACACTGGAGTAACGAGAGTATAGTGTAGCCCTGTTCAGCAAAGGCAGTGCTTTTGTAAAGACTCATGTCAGTTTCAAGCACAATGGGGAAAATCAATGACTGTATTGTGACACTGATTTTAAAGAAGAGTTCACTATGAGGACTTCTCTTTAAAATCTTACAGTATGATACGGTCCAATAGTTTGGTGAAAATAAATGGTTCTAATCTATTTCATTTTTGTTTGTTATTTCTTAATCACAATGGACTGCTCCATATGTGCCCTGCCTATCACAACTAGAGCTGGCCAGAAAACAAGAATTTTGTTTCATGAAAAATTTTGAGGTTGTGATGTTTGTTTTCATTCTCCACTGGAACAAAAACTAGACCTTTCAAGATTTTTTATGGAGAAACACAAGCAGGACACCCATCACAGAATAGCCCAGTGGGTAAGGTACTGACTGACGATGTAGGAGACCCGAGCTCAAGTCCCTCCTTTGTTTGATTTGATGTAAGAACGTGAACCTGAATTTCCCACACCCCAGGTTAGTGCCTCAAGCAGCAGGCTGGATGCTGGGTCTTGTTCTCTGGTTTTGGCCAGAAACCATCTGGGAATTGAGAAACCTTTTTGTCAAAACCAATCGGGTTTTGAGAAAATTATCATTTTCTAATGAAAAACATTTTTCTGAAAATTTTCCCAACCAGCCCTCATCACTACATCATTCTGGAACACAAGCATTTTGAATGCTTTTTAAAGGTGATTTGATTAGACCTCATATTTCAAATGAGATGGCTGCATGTGTCCAAAAGTCCTATAAATCAGGTCCATAATTGCGCTTCTTGAGATGAAAATCAGATTATTACCTGGCCTTTACAATAAAAGGAAACAATTACATTACAATAAAAGGAAACAATTACATTCTGCTAGTTTCCATTGCAGCATACGCCTCACAGTCTGTTCCATTAAAACTTTTCATCCTCCTATAAGGTGAGGGAATTGAATCTGAGAGATAAATAGCCCATGATAACTGTGCACAATTTAGCTTCTGAATGGAGCCTAACATGATTAAAATAATAAGCCTCATACTGTGCTCAACAAAATTTCAACTAAAGTAACTAGGGTACACAACATTAAACATGTCTCTAACGCAAAACAATTTAAATGAAAACAGTAACAGCCAGTTTGGGAGAACATCACACTGTGGGCCAGATTGCTGTCAGTTCCTGATTAGGGGCTGGCCAAAAATGCAGCCATTGTCCTCTGAGGACAAAGAGCCTGATCCAAAGCCCATTCAGGTCAATGGAAAGACTAACAGTATGAAATGATGTGGCAAATTGAAAATTTGTGGTATTCATGACAGATATATCAATTTCCTGCAATATCCTGGATGAACCTTATTGAATTAAGTTAACATTTATGTATCATTATGGGCCAGGGATTTTATGTAATTCTATGGGGAAGGGGGAACCACAGCCCTCCATAAACTAAGATCAGTGGGGGCCAGTTAGCAAATTCACTCACCAATAGACAAGGAAAGAACTTTGAGTTGAAACTGACTCAGGGCATTCTTCTTGATCCAAAAAACAGATGGGATGTCAGGGAAGGGTTGGAAAGATTTGACCCCAGTCTGCTTGCTGGTGCTGAGCCAAAGCAGTTATGAGCTCTTCCTCTACGTGAGGAATAGCTCTGTGTGGCTTGAAAGCTTGTCTCTCTCTCCAACTGAAGTTGGTCCAATGAAAGATATTACCTTACCCACCCTGTCTCTCTTGCGTACAGTGGCATTTGGCAAACTTAGTCATTTCTCTGGCATGTACTTTCCTGCCTGTTTTGTTTGTCTCGTTCTAGATGTTGTCTACTCTGTGTCTAGTTCATAATAAATATGATTATCAGTCATTATCCAGTTTCATTATCTAGAGTTTCTTTTGACACTACAACACAAAATTGACTCGACACACCCAGTAATCTGAGAAAACTATACACCACCCCTGGACATCGTCAAGAGGCAATACTTCCCCACTCGTGAGCACAGAGTCTGTGTATGGAAAAGAAAACTTTTAATAAAAGGGGAAAGGAACCTGGCATTAATTTGGGAAAACACCACAATCATGATTCAACAACATATGACCATGAGCAAAACACTCACCCTAGAGTATATTGAGCAGTGTCCTTTTCCTCGGGTTCTCACCTTGTAGTATGAAAGTCTGATAAACAAATGTCCCTTTAACACACCACTGCCCTCTCCCTCCATTGCAACCCACTCACAGTTGTTGTCCCAGAGTTCAGAGGTGTGTTTGCATGAGTTCACTTACCATCTAGTGAGGTGGGGGAGGAAGAGGAGAAGAAAGGCCTCAGCTACTGCACCATTCACTCTGCATCACTCACTCTGCCACCAGCTGCTCCACTGTTTTTCACTCCACTTGCCTCTCTACTACAGCCTCTAGGATGTCTTGAGATCCCCCATACTTTACACAGGCCCACAGTGATTTCAGCTGTTAGTGAGGAAGCCTCACTACTAGTGCAAGCTGGGCAGTCTCTTTCACCAGAGATATTGTCCCATAAGCATGTCTAACTCTTAGCACTTAGACCTGGTTATCAGAGATTTCAGCTTTATTAATCTCCAAAAAAGACTCTTAATTGAGTCTTAAATAGTGGAGAGGGAAGGGTCCTTAAGCAAAGCCCATACCACTAAACACAAACACTTGTCATTCTCTTCTCCTCCTCTTCCTCCCTGGGCTTTGACATCCCTAGCCCCTCCTTAGTGAGTGAACTTCAGTTGAGGGTGACTGCCCTCAATCAGGGCATGCCAAGCACAGTTCTGCCTCCCTCTGTTCACTCAAGGATGTCACTTTATTACCCGTGCACTCAATAACAAAGTGACTTGCAATCCAATACCAGCCCAAAGTGGTCATTTGGGCAAAGCAGCTCCATCATGCCGCGCACCTAGGCAGAGTGGGTGTGTCTATGCAAACGAGGTCAGTTTCTGAAGCCTTCTCCCCCAGCTCATCACTAGATGTCAGAGCAGAGCTCATTGAGACCCTGCTTACTTCAGTAACAAACATTTTTATATTTTGATAAAGTACAGTGCATATTATTCATGAACCAAAAAGACCAATGAAATAAACTTTTATATATATAAGATGTTACAGATTTGGCAATGTTTGCGTGGAACAAATCAGTCTCTTCACAGGTATTGATTCTGCTGACTCATGATGACAGGTGGCTCATGTCCCACCTGGCCATGAGGGAGGTTGTTGTGACTTTGTAGAGCAGGGGTTCTCAAAGTGAGGGGCGCGACCCCTTCATGAGGTTATTACATGGGGGTCACTAGCTGTCAGCCCTGGCCATGGCGGGGCTGATAGCCTGAGCCCCCTGCTTTGCCTCCAGCATTTCAAATAGTATTAAATATTTTAAAAGATGTTTTAAATTTATAAGGGGGGTTGAACTCAGGGGCTTGCTGCGTGAAAGGGGTCGCCAATACAAAACGTTTGAGAACCACTGTTATAGAGAGAGAAAGGCTCGTGGGTGTGGGCTGAGCAATCCTGCAGCAGGAACTCTATGATGAGCCAAGCATGTGGAGAAAGCTTAAGCTGAATTTTAGGGTTAATTTCTTACTTCATAAAGATAACCCCTGGAAAAGAGATTAGTTTTTGACAATACACAGTGTGCGCATGGACTTTGTTTTAGGGCAGGCTAAGAACAGTACCACCTCACAATCTTAACACAATCTTTTAAAGACATATTTAATCCAAGGAATAAACAAAAATAAAAATAACTATGTATATATAAAAAAGATCTGTCTGCTCTCCCTTTAATGAAGCTGGCCAATGTAGCCCACACAGTGTCACTGCATCTACACACTGTCCATAAGTAAAACTGGTCAGATGTGGTAGTCTGACTGTCAAGAAGTGTGTTTAGAACCTTCACCAGCATATGGTGGCGCAAGACTTTAGCAACGTTCTCTCCTGATCTTTGCTGCCAACTTTCCTCTATCCGGTGACAATGCTATTGGAGCCGATGAAGGAGCTGGGTAGTAGCTATGACAGGAATGTAGTTAAGGATTCATTAATTATATCTATACTGTGCTGTGAAGAGGTAGGACTTAATACCCCTCTGGCAAAAATGGGCACAACTCCCTTATTTGCCCAGTGACGTGATAAGCATATATTTATTTATTATTTTTTGAACAGCTGGTTCAGGGAGAAATACTGTATGTATGCAGCATTTGTTGTTTCACCACTACACATTATGTGGTACTGTTCTGAGTCAAAACCAATTCTCTGAGACCTGCCAGATCTGTTATTTTATTGTTCTAAAGTTTGTACAGCAAGTGAACATCTGGTTACATTTGAGCGGAGCAGACTGTTTTATGATTTCAACATCCCTGCTTTGACCAGTGTAACTAGTAAGGCTTCCTAGCTAGATGGCATAACATCGGTTTGCTTGAGCAGTGGCTTCTCCATAGTGCACTCTGAACACTTGCTCTTACTCTTTACTTTTATCTACATATTCAGTGTTATGAGGGCTTGCCTATTTACATGGGAAATGGCTTTCCATGTCAGAATCCAAAAGCAAGAGAGTTAAAAATAAGGATCATATTTGCTGTGGTGGTCATTTGGTACTGCTCCAGGCGGAGCAACACTACAACAGCTTGCGGATGGTGTCATTAGAGTGCTATAGGCAGTAAAGCTTTTGCGTGCACCTGGTCAACATCAATATGATTTGAATTTTTCCTAGTCTTCAGCGCCATCTTGTCCTTCATCCTAGGCCTTGCTAATTGCTGCTTCAAGCCACAGAGTGCCAGACGTTGTAACATGGCATTTGGGAGACTGGCATATACACCCTGCAATTTGCTTATGCGGTTCCTTTGTGACCATATACTATGCGTCAGTGGGAACAAACAAAATTAGTTGCCAAAACTAGTTGTTTGTTTGCTGTTGTCCCTAGAATACGGACAGCTGAACCAAATATGCTACATTTTGAATAACACAATACACTAATAAAGCCAAAATGATGAAAGTAGTTTGTAAACAAGACCTGTTTAATCTGGAAATTCTTCACTGAATTGTATTTCATATCTTCCACTCTTCAACCATTTCAAATATGAATTAGATGATGGGAGCAAATGGTGAATTCTAAACTACTGTGCACATAAAACATTCAGTAAAATTCAACGCCAAGGATTCAAGTGGACACAAAGCATTGTCATGTACAGACCTGGATGTTTTCGTCATCAAAATGATTCCTCAGCAACAAGATGCAAAAATCTGGAGAACGAGAGAAAGCTGAGAAAAATATATGGGCCAGATGCTGCTTCTTGGTGCTGGTGCCATGGTGTAAATGGACCATAAACTTGCCCTTAAAGGGACAGCTAGGGATTCCCCTTCCTTAGGGGAATTATCCCCCTTAAGACACTTCCCTTGGAATAGGGAACAGGTTGGAGGAAGGAGAAATTGTGGCAGGGCATGTCATAACAGTAGTGATCCTGCCAGTCTAGTGATTTCTGCACAAGCCAGTAAAAGTCAGACCAACACTGCGGCTGCTCTAATTCATGCTAGGGGTTCTACCAGGCCCTAGAATCATGTGATGTCAAAAAGTGTCTTGAAAGCTCTTCTCCTTCCCCAGTGCTCTGAGCATAGCTCTGACAGGACTGATGATGTGGGTCTTTATGTGAAGTTCTTTGCAAATCAAAATTTTGTTTCTTTCTGTGCCAGCATTAATAGTGGGTTTTCAAAAGTGATGTATTTATCTGGCACACTCTAGAGGTGCCTTTTACCTGAACTCCTAGGTGAACAATAAGCAGGAACAAAGTAATTAATCTAAGCTAGTGAAAAAAGCAATAGTGCCTCTACATCCATCATGCTTTTTTGAGTGGATAGATATTTCAAAGTCTTGTATTTGTGGTATGGGTCAAACTCATTGTACAGTGCATGGGCACCTGGGGGAAAAAAAAAAGATAAATTATAGTAACAGGCATTCATGAGGCTTTTAGCATGAAAATATATGACTTGATGAATACATCTAACTGCATTTATCTATGGCTACACACTATTCTTTCCAGTGGAAGTCATGGTTTTCAGTAACATGCCCTATCATATGCTGAGATCTTAAGAGGTATATGGTATAGAATTTATCCTACAAATGCTATGATTTCATTTTAAAACTGTGGTTTCTATATATTGCCTCTTTTGCGGTTTTCTGTGCTGGATAGGTTGTCACTTTTTTTTTTTTTTTTTAGCAAAACTATTTTTTAAAATAGTATTTCAATTTTGGAAAAATGTTTTTCAGCATTCATAATTTTAAACATACTACCCAGCTGACACTTCATCTAACCTATAAGAATCTGTACAGATACAGAGCCTGAAGAAGCTCTGAGATGCAACACACCTAGAACATATTCTCTATTCCAAGAAAGATGGGCCATGTGGTCATGGAACAGTTTACCATTGGGTCGTGATAGGTTTTCCATCTCTGACCATTTTAAATCAAGATTGGATGTTTTTCTAGAAGATATGCTCTAGAATCTGTGAAGTCTTTCCTGTCAGAAGTGGTCACCTAAGCACATCCCTTTCCCAAGAGGAGAATCTAAGATTTCACCTCCTTACAGTAAGTTGTAGGAAATTATGTTAGGGAAGGTACTCAGAACTACTACAGGGCAGTAGTAACTCACTGTGAGCAGAAACTCAGTGGCAGAGTGTGAATTGGGAAAGAAAAAGGGTTCCTAAGTAAAGTAACTTTGTTCTTCATATGATCCACATCAAAATCCTCCACACATCAACACTGAGAGATCACATATCCTGCAACAAGCTGACAAAACACATTTCAAAACTATTGGGGGAATGTATGCATGCCATTCTGTTCCAGCATTCTAGAACTAAAACTTTACAAGCCCCACTGTCCCTCAGTTCTTCTCTGATTTCAGGCACATTCTTTAAATCTTTGGGGTAAAATCCTTGCCCTATTGAAGTCAGTGGAAACACTTCCACTAATTCCTATAGGGTCAGGATTTTTTCGCTGAAGTTTGCAACGCGGAATGGGTAAGCAGGAGAAAATGATAAGCCATGCTTACAACTCAGCCCACAATGTATTTGATAGATTAGAGCAGCATTCCCACGGGAAACAGAACTCATGCTAAGGGCAAAGTAGAAAACTTGGCAGTTGACAGCATGGTTTATATATGTCTAATATTTCTGTACCAGGTCTGTAAACTGAGGTCATAATATGCTTGTTTAAAATCACCCTATGCAATCATTGTAAAGAAGTGGCACTGGTGACACTAAAATTGTTCACTAACTTCATAGTTGTATAAATGAAATACAGAATGCAATAAGGCCTGAAAAAAAGAGTCCTGCAATTGTTTTCTATAAATGCAGGACACTGGGGAGGAATAAAGGTTGCTCTGTTATGTCCTTTAATACCAAAACTCTTATTTATCCACTTATTTGTGCGCTTGGTCATTAGCAGGCTATTATTCTGGGAATACTTTGCTTCTTTCTGACTTCTAACCAGTCTAATTACACCCAATAACTAATTTAATGACATTTGGTGAAAAAGATCCTCCAGACCTGATCAAACAATTATTTTAGAAAAGGCTGATCCTCTTATTACTGTTCAAGGTATTTTTTGGTTGACTGGAGAAGTGGCAATGGTGCAGCATATTCATGAAGTAATGGAGCTGAATGGCTCAGTGAAGTTTATAATGATGTTTCTGCTGTTTCTTGAATAAAAACTAAGCAGAAACCTGACTTATAGTGGTGACAAAGTATTTGTCAAGTTACCATGAGTTAGCATGAAGATATCATTGCTTCCAATGGAACCGCCAAGTAGTTAATGAAAAAGGCTGTGTGACAGTTCACAGTACTTCAATGAATACTGCAACTCATATCATCTCTATGCACATTGTTTCATCTGGGATTACTCAAGCACTGCTTTTGCTCCTCTGTTGCTAATTGTCATGAAGGGGCTAAAGCTAAATTACCGACCTGTTTGCTGGATACACTTATGACAAACCCCAGGTCCTGACTGTGATTGATTTAAACAGGTTGTTCATAGACTCTATATCAATATGCATGCAATGTATTATGGACATGCAAAGGGACTACTAGCAGGGAGGGGTGCTACTCAAGGTGAATAATAGAATCAGCCCCATATGATTGCTGTTATAGGACAAGAGTGACTAGAAGTTAACGGCACTTTGGTACTGTGTGTGCAGGAGCTGAACTTGTGTGTGTTCAGTGATGGATGCCCAGCATTAAGAAGGGAATCTATTCACCCTTAAGTGAACTAGATGCAAATATTACTGCTACAGCAATGTCCAGATTGGTCCTAGACCTTGTGTAGGGAAGGCAGGGAGAAGGGAATGTCATTCTCTTCATGCAGCCAGCCCAAGGACAATCTCAGTCCTTACCCTCAGTGGAGCACAGGGACGTCTCCTCCAAGCACCGACCAGAACACACATTCCCCAAAGGGCATATAAATGGATAGGGAGGAGGTGGAACCATGATGCCCTACAGTGGTCGGTGGAGTGAACTATGCACACCAGAAAGAGCATTCAGTAGCATCCTTTAGGCACAATCCTCACCTTAAATACCCTTTCATGCAGTGTGACTCTGCACTACCCTCAGTTCAGGGCTCTGAATTAGCCCTAAGGATTATCTAGCCACAGTGCTTATATTGTAATTGTCAATAATGGGCGGAGGGGCACAATTTAAAGGTTGGGTTCATGTGACTGCCCCACATGGCGCCTCTGCTGCCTACCTATCAGGCCTTTATATGCTCCCCTCCTCACTGTCCTCTCCCCACTTTACCCCTTCACCCACCATCAGCCCTGCTGCTCCTCCATAAACCCCCCGCAGGGCATGTCCCTGAGAAAGCCCAAGACTCTCCCGCACAGGGTGCTACCCAGAAGGAGCCAAACCCTGAATGTGCCAAAGCCGCCCGGAGCCGTGTGCAGCACCAGGTGGACACTCCACCGGCACCGGGGAGCCTCTCCTCCCTTCAGATAAGCCCTGGAGTATGGAGGGGAAGTGACTTCCAGCCCAACCTGCAGCCTCCTCGGCAGCCCCCCCGTTGACCGCTCCACTGTCAGAAACATGCTACTGGATGAGGTGGAGCACTGGTCTGAACCTGTATGGCAATTCCTATTTTTATACTTCCTTATTTTGGTAAAATGATACATTTGACAAATACGTTGCATGAAGTAATACAAAAAATGTTACTTCATCATCCTTTGTTTTTGTCCTTTTCACCCCTCCTCCCCCAGCCGGTCCGGGTCCTGTTGGCTCCAGGGAGCGCAGGGCTGCTCAGTCCCCTAGGTATCTTCCCCTGTTGAGCCACCTCTGGCAAGGATACACGGCCCCTGGACCCCTGCAGTCAGGTTTCCTAGGGCTCCAGTGCACAATGCCTCCTTAGGGCTTAACCCTTTCCTGCCTGCTCTGCAGCTTTTGGGACAGGAAGAGACTGGATTATGTCGGTGGCCAGCAGCAGCCTGGAGGTGTTAGCTTCCTTTTAGGGCTATGCGGGCAGGAAGGGACAGGAGCTGCTTCCAGCTGCAGTGGGGAGGAGGGGATGAGCTCTGCTAAGAGACAGGCCAAGTCATCCCTTCCCCCTCCTTCCCTCTGTGGCTGGAAGTAGCTCCCATCCCTGCCTGCCTGCACAGTGCAGAAAGGCTGCTGCTGGCCAAGTTCTGATATGAACTCTCCCTGGCAGAAATCGAGAGGGGGGGGGAGGGAAAGGCATGTGACCCCATGTGCCCTCCTCCCCATGCATCACCTCTGCTTTTTTCCTAATTCCCATTGAAGTCACTAGGAAAGCTAACATGAGAGGGATTTGGCCTTATGAATTTGTGCAGTACTGTGAAGGTGTAAACACCTACACATCATACATGCTAAGTATTTAACCCAAACTTTCAAATCATATAAATTCTCATGCTTCAGAGCATAAGCGAAACACTAACTGATAGGTGTTAAGGAAAAACTTCCCCTATGGGCAAGATATTCCCTGTATTTCCACTGTGGGGTTGCACCTTCCTGTGAAGTATCTATTATGGGCCACTGTCAGAGACATGATACTGGATTAGGTGGATCACTGCCTATATGGCAATTCCTATTGTTAATACGTCCTTATTTTGCGTGAAGTAATACAAGGAAAATGTTACTTCATCATACTTTGTTTTTGTAACTGATGGCAACTTGCATTCAATAATATAATGACAGAGATCATCAAGTATGGAGATTTTTCTACACTCATTGACTGACTGATCCCAGCTTTCCTGCTCAAATACAACCAGCTTCTTGACTGCCAGTCTGCCTTCAACCATGTATATACTTTATTGTGGGGTTCTGATTCCAGTCCAAAATAATCCTTTGAAGTGTTAGGAAGGATCAGTGTTCATAGTGCTTATCGAGGGCAAATGAAATATTCAGCAGCTAAGCACTTACAACAATTAAGGATGACAAATCTTTGGGCTGTTTGAAGCAACTTTGTTGCTTGCAAGAGAATGTCAGAATAGGGTAAATTTGGAAAGATCTGAGGGAGCAAGTTGTAACCTACTGAACATTCCTGAAAGAACACAGAGTAAAATCTGCTTTTAAAAATACAAAGCAACACAAATGCCTTTGACATTTTGTATGTTAAAATACAAATAATTGGTGCTAATGAGAATGTAGAACGGGTCAAAAGCAATTGGAAGGATAAAATACATCTTTTTGGAATCATTGCTAATAAACATTTTGAAAGTACAAAGAACCATTGCAAACACTGAGGAGGTTTCTGGACTGAGAGGGAAAATGGAGCAGCTGGGGAAATAGTCTCTTGAGGATTCATGATGAATCAGGTCCTGGAAAATTAACACTGTTTTTTTTTAATATAACCTTTACAGAAATGTATATTGCAGTAAAGCATTTAGGACCTGATCCTGAAACCACTAAAGTCAATGGTAAAACTTCCTATTGACTTCAATGACGAAGGGTCCTTAAGAAGCACATCTAGGAATACTACTTTGCCTACAAGCCTTTCTGACTCCATATAGTTGCCATCTTATTTCCTTGTGAGACTCTGATGTTTTGGGGTTCAGCCCAGATCAGTAAGGGGTTGTGTTACTGCCTGCCCTGCAATTCTGTGCCTTAAATACTATGCAGCTGTGGTTCACATTCCTGACACCAACAGCCAGCGTACAAGCATTCAACTCACACCCTGGCTTCCACCAGACTTCGTTACTTCCTGAATGGTGACCCCAACACTCTCCCAGTCCTGAATCACCCCGCAAATCACCTGTCTGTCACTATTTGCTGAGGTTTTCAGAAATGCGAGTTCCTGTTTAACCCCTCTCAGCTTCAGCAAGAGAAAGTTTTGCTGCTGCTAAACTCCCTGACACACCAGCTTGTTTGCCTTGCTTCAGGACTCTGCCAGTCCAAACCTTGCCTTGCAGGGAACAAAAAGTGAACCACAACTCCCAAGTTCCCCAGATATGTCTCCCTGCAGTGTCCAGCCCTCTCCTGGAACACTCACAGAAGATATTAAGTTCATCGTTCCTTTAGAGAGACAATATTCCTCAGCTCAATAATTTGACAAACACTCATTTCAATCACAGCACTGAATTGGTTTATAGTAAAAGTAAAACAAGTGTATTAAACAAAGAATCATAGGTCTAATGGACACCAACTATAAGGCATAATGATAGAAATGGTAACAAACAAGCAAAAGTAAAATTACATGTCTAAGGCTAAATCTTAACTTCAGCAACTTAAAATCTTTGCCTAAGCAGGGTTTTCACTTATATTTAGTTCCCAGAGGCTTCTACCCACTTGGTTGAAATATCCAACGTTCTGTGATTCCAAGAGCCGTGGTCTCTTGAACTCCCCAAGTGATAGACAACTCAAATGCCTTATTGCCTCCTATTACCACCCCAAAGTCCATAGTCTTTTTCAAGAGCCAGGAAAGCTTCCTGCTTTTCTTCTCTTCTTGTGGAGTTCCCAGCCCCCTGCTGGTTTGTATGTAAATGGGGTTTCCATTGTTTTGATTCCATAATTGTTGATTTACATTGGAGACAGGTAGATAGAGCTACCTTCCTGCCTTACTGGGAGAAAACCTGTTTCCTCCCTGTGTTTGATCACAGATTTTAAAGCAAAATATCAGTGAGTATGCATAATTCCTTATACAGAGTTAATACATACTCACAGACTATAAGGTCAGAAGGGACCATATGATCATCTAGTCTGACCTCCTGCACAATGCAGGCCACAGAATCTCACCCACCCACTTCTGCAATAATCCTCTCACCTATGTCTCAGCTATTGAAATCCTCAAATCATGGTTTAAAGACTTCAAGATGCAGAGAATCCTCCAGCAAGTGACCCGTGCCCCATACTGCAGAGGAAGGCAAAAAAAAACCCAGGGCCTCTGCCAATCTGCCCTGGAGGAAAATTCCTTCCCGACTCCAAATATACATTTCATAGTGCTATTAGTCACCAGTGTGTCACGGGCTTTCATAAAAGACCTTACTCAATGTACTTTTATAATATGGTAATATTGTATACAATCAGTCGATTCAATTATTTCGCATTTGAAGTTCAGATCCCTCCTCCTGTCTTTATAACTCAGTAAACATTTGAAATGTATTCTTTTAAAAGTAAGCCGAGACCAACCTTCTTTCTCCTGCTAGGCTGTGGATGCCATGCTGTCTTCCCAAAGTTAATCCTGCTTCAAGAGGCTGGAAGGCTCCCTGGGAGTGCAGTCTCCATTCCTTGTCGAGATTGTTAAGTGTTCATCTTTTCCCACTTGCTCTCCTGATGGCTTTGTTTGGTCACATCTTGTCTAATTTATGTTGGAGACACACTGAAGCAGGTGGAACCATGTTTCTTTAACTGGAACAGGCATGGCTTAGGCACTGCTTGCCAAGTATATTTTAAGGGTCCAACACATACCTATAAAGTCTTTTGTGGGTTTACCATACATAGTTCATAGACCATTATTAATGATCAGGGAATTATTAGTTTTCCAATGATATCTTACGTGCCACCTTTTGGGTACTATCATGACAACAATGTGTTGGGGTACACCGAGTACCCCAGGCCTGACAAGAGTTGCTAATACACACTAGTGAACCACCAATGGGTCTATGTCTATGTCACAGATTTCTATGTCACAGATTTCCCACTACTACCACTGCATCCTCCCTGATGGGGGCAACAGAACCCATGTCTAAACAGTGAAAGAATATTGCAGGTTCCCAAAGCCTTAATTTTGTAGACTTATCACCATGGCAGAACATATTGATCCCATCATTTCTGGATTTCTATAGCTGAAGAAATGGACTCTATCTGGGAGTCAGAACCATGCGAAGGAATTGTGGGTTTATTCACCTAGGGGAAGAAATCAGCAATCTAATCCAGCTTCCAGAAGTGTTTTACTCCCTTCTGTATCTCCCCTGCAGTGTCCTGTACTTCCTATTGTCCGTGGAGTGGACCAGCTGAGTGTCTGAATTCGGGTCTCTTTGGTTCTACCATTGAAGCACCTGCATGGTGAACAAGTACAAGAATAAAAAAGCAATTGTCAGATCTGGGAAAATAATTCATATCAAACCACTTGTCTCACTTCTCTTTCTTTATGAATTCTCCATTAAGAGATCACAATTTTCCCAAATATATTTTCTATTTGAAGTTATTCATGGAGTAATTTCTGGGAATGATTTTTGGTCTGTAGCTCAATACTAGTTTTCACTATACAAAATTTGGGCCGTTTTGTTTGGCTCTGTTGGTCACTGACTATGTTTTTGATCAATAACTGGATGAGTATAACTCAGAATCAGGTTTCCAGTGTGAATTCTCTTGATTAAAATGTTTATTCATTTTCTGTCCATATTTTGTAATATTTGTTTCCAGTTTGCTCTTTTGGACAAGTTTCCCCCCACTAACCTCACACAAAAGAGGTGTGAACACAGCCAAAGTGAATTCATTTAAAAATTAAAACAAATATTTCTGGAAACTCTTTCAGTATTATTTTTCCCATCCATAAGTAATAATAGTACTTAGATATATAGTATACAGACTATAAACTAGATACAATATGAAAATTTAACTGCATATAGACACTGTCAACTTTAACACTTACGTTGTGGATACTATAGGAAGCCAAATATTTTAATAATATTTAATTTTAGGAATTTATAAATATTTATACAATATTTAGGAATAAATATTTAGTTGTAGGAATCAAGACTATATCCCAAAAGATCTCCTTAGCAAAAAATCATGTCAGAGAAAGATAAGTGAAAAATGAGCCTACTTATGTAGTTGAATAGGCACCACTCATTATTTCTCTCTTTACTCTTTCTTTATGGGGTGTAGTGGTGTGGGACTCACCGGCGCAGCACCTCCTGCTGGTTGTCTAGGGAATTAGCTTTTTCCAGCCCAGAGCACCCTCTGCAGGTCGCTGACGCGCTCACTGTTGGCCCCAGTATCACTCCCGGACCCCGATGCCCTTTTGTCTGGGGTGCTGCCCCTTGGCAGTACCCCCTCAGTCTGGGTCTCCCCTCCCAGGGGAACCCCCACCCTCTATCCCCACCTTGCCTCAGCCTATGGGCTATGGCCAGTCATCATCAAGCCCCCGCTCCCTTGGGCAGACTGCAGTCTGTAATAGCCAGTCATCATAGGCAAGGGAGGCCTGGACCTGCTGCCTTTACCTCGCCCCGGGCTGCCCCTTCGCAGCCCCAGAACCTGTTTAGGCCCCGCACAAGGCCCTGAAGTCTGGGGTGGTTTCCAGGCAGGAGCTCCCCAGCTCCTCTTGCCTTCCCCCGGTGTTGCTCCCTGGTTAGCTCCCAGGCAGCCCGGTCTTTCCCTCACTACATTCAGAGAGAAACTATATGCTCCTGGCCCACTGCCCTCTTACAAGGGCCAGCTGGGTTCTGATCGGGGTATGGCCCACCTGCGGCTGCTTCCCCAATCAGTCATCCCCAGCCCTCTCCAGGGCAGCTTTTAACCCCTTTTATTTTAGGAGCAGGGTAGCCACCCCGCTATATGGGGTTATCTTCTTGACTGTGAGTGCAATTCACTGAAAATCTAATGTCCAGTAAGAAGACCACATGAAAACATCTGTATTAAAGCACATATTTATCTGGGGCCTGATACTCAAAGTGAGTATGGGTTGCAGTAATACTTACTCATGTAACTGTGGAGTGGTCACATGAGTAAGTACTACTCAAAGTGATTAAGGGTGTTAGAATTATGTCTTAAGTGATTACCTGTATGATCATCCCAATCACTTACAATGTTAAATTATATATGTTAAGAAATGACCTTTCCAACATGAGAAAAGATTGTTCAGAGTAGGTCCCCAAAAAGTACTTATATACATAGAAACCCTGTACTTTCTACATAGTTCTGTGTTTTAAATTTATATACTGAAACCCAAGACAGCAATGACAGATAATAAATGTTACACCTTTATTTCACCTATGTCTAATGTAAGACAAATGTTTAATCTACAAGTCATTCTTAAGAATACAATAGAATCTATTAAGTATGATATTTAAGTGCTTATGCAAGAATTAAAATAAAAATATTCTGTATTAAACAACAACAATTTTTTGGTATCAGACAATTATGACAATCTTTAGTTTTCAAGTAAAACACTGAGCCATCTATATTGAAAGATCAGCTTCCTTAAGAGACCACTTTTCCCAAGCTGTGGAATGATTGCTGGATACCATTTTTGCTGTATAGAGATTAAGGTACAATTTGGCAATGTATGCTGAGTAAAATGGACCCTAGTGTATTTTAGTATCTGCATGCCTGACCGAATAGCCCAAATCCTGATTCTTCTATTAGTCAGGCTCTGAAAATGTGTGGGTGTGGGCTCAGACCAAGCATGAAAGTGATTTGGGTATTGTTTCAATACTTCAATCCCTCTTAAAGTGGCTGCATCTAGGTGGTCTATAGAGAGGGTAGGAAAGCTTTATTGTGAATTCAAATGATGCTAGTAGAGTTTGATTGCACAGCCAAATTGTATTCCGGATACATTCTTCGATTTTGGAGCAAGGCAGTCATTTTATTGCCAATTTGAAAATAAATTACCATGTACTATAATCTGAAGGTGTAAATAACCAAGTAATAACAGCAATTGCTCAGCACTCTCAAATCAATTTCTGGTCAATATTGTACAATGACAGAATGAAATAGGCCAATATTTTAACACCAAGTGCATTGTAATTGAAGTTTACATTGGGATTTGAATGCTTTAAAAATGTGATAGCTTTATGGTACGTACTTTGCACAGGTAATTTACATCAGATGAAGCATGTAATTCACAGACCTTCCTTGGTGCATATCTTAGAGTCTTGAACTCAACTATACATGACTCAGTTGAAAACATGTGATAAATGATACATCAGGAAAAACTAAATGCGTGCACACTGGTTAAAACCCAACATTTATTAATATTTTATTTCTATACACTCCTAGGTGTTTATTCTGCTTTGCAGACAAATACAGGAAGACAAGGAACTCACAGAGAGCTTTACAGCCATGATTCTGCAATGGATACCACACAGGTGGACTGATATGTGTGAGTGGGGAGCCCTTGAAGCTAGTGGAGTATTCTGTAGGTACAGAAGCCAGCTCACATGTTATCAGTTGTAGTACTGGGGCCTTAGATCTTGATCTTGCTCCCACTGAAATCAATAGGCATTTCACTGTTGACTTTGGTCGATGCAGGATCAGGTTCAAAGTCAGACAATGTACAGCCAAATGAACAAGGGATAGATACCACACAATGGGACAGACTGTAATATACTTTGGATCTGAAAACACTTTACAAAGTTAGGAACATTCTGTTATCCACATTTCACAGGTAGGAAAACTTATTAATGGATTATTATAACTTATTAATTTATTTATAGTGTAAAAGTGTTCAGAAAATTGAATTTCTGGCCGGTGGCAAATTCTGACATATTGAAATGTCATCCTTAATCAGAATTGAAAGTCCAAATTTCAAATTTTGTCATAGAACATAAATTAATAAAAACAACAACAACATTTGGAAACATTGACCTTTTTAATTTCTTTGAGTAAATTGTTTTGTTTTGATAATATCCAAACATTATAATATTAAATATAATATATATTAAACAGCATACATAAATGTAATATATTAACATTTATATTGTAATATATAAGTAAATAGAATTAATTGAAATGACAAATGGGGGTTAAATACACATTTTTACTTAGAGATGGTAGAAGTATTAGTTGCATGCAATTTATCCATCAACTTTTACCTTTTTTCTTGTTCTCAAATTGTCTGCAAACGGATTGCAGTTTATAAATCAGTCTGTTATTCAAAAAAAAATGTATGGATGCTTCGTTCATGTTATTTATTTATTAGGCTATATGGAATTTATATGCTGACTTTATGAATGGCCACCTATGTCACATGGTATTGTTTCTGTTCTTTGATTAGATGTCCTAACTTTTATAAACAGGGAGCTCCCAAAGAAATCATTGGAGCTTTGATTCTGATTAGGGAGAATTGGGTAGCATTTTAGACAAAGACAGATAGCTGGAGCAAAGCTGGCCTAGGAAATTTTTGACACTTTAAGTACTTTCCTTTCCTCTCTTCCACAAGGAAGAACATATCTTACTACATACTTCTTCTTAGCAGACGTGTAACGTGCCTCAAGTGGCATATGACCAGGATTCATCACTGATTTCAGTCCACTGGTTGGATCATTAGCTTTCCCGGCCCGGGCTGGGTACTGATGGGCAGCGCAACATGAAAGCTGATCCATGCCCCCCATTACATACTTGAAACCCAGGCTGAAAGATATCTTTCCTCGGTCAGGGAGGCACCCAGGCACCAGCTGACTGTGGGAGTGGACAGGGCTTTGGACCCCTCCTCCCATTTGAGATCCTTTGCAGGGATTTGGATGGAAATGTGTGTCAAGTAATCTGTCATTTGGAAATCACTATCCCAGCCTTTAAGCAAATAGTTTTTTCTCATCAGACATTCCTACTAAAACGAAAGGGAGGCAAGACACAGATGGCAGCCTCCATGATGAAAATGTGGCTCATTGGCATGACCATTTCTAATTAACTATTAATTTGTGCAAGTATTAAAATTGTTTGTTTGTTCTCATTGTTTGACATGCTTTTGTCTAGGGAATAAAGTTTGATTTATGGTGTTTTTGCTAAGAGTCACTGTCACAATTAACTCTTTTGCTGCTGACCCTCTACTATAATTGCATTATTGCTGCCTTCCGTTGATATCAAAGAAACATCAAGATGCCTAGTATAATCAGCAGTAGTCAAGTGTTTGCTGAAATATCGCACTAACATTTGCTTGGTACTCAGGTAGCAAATTGTTTCAATCTCCATGTTTGTAATCACTCCTGATTTTCCAAACAATTTTAAGTTTGAGGAAAATTTTGAGCAGTCTTTTTTTTTTAATTGTGGAAAGAAATACATTTTTTGTTCAACCTCAATAACTCAACAACAGTTAAACCTCAGAATTAGACAAAATAATATTCCTCAATGAGGGGAATGTCCATAGGCAAGTTAGGGAAATGTGATTGAAAATTAACAATATTATGAATGTTTGAAATGGGGTTCTGAGCATATCCAGTGGAAAATTTCAGTAACACAGACTTCACCTTGGTGTGTCTCGTTGATTTCCCTATCCAGCTTGCTCAATTTGGAAGCGAAAAGATGCTTTTTTCTACCTCACAGCTTCACAGTCTCATCCTGGGCTCTGATAGTCGAGCTGAGTTCTTTCCATCTCGTGCATCATCTGTAGGTCAAATTCTGTCTTATTACATGTATGCAAACATTGTCTTCCCATTGTTACTGAAATATCGGGTCCACCTAGCTGAGAGCGAATAACAGCCAGACAGGGATAAGGAAAGAAAGGTTGCTTTATTCTGCCAGAGTAAAGGAGAGATTTGCAGTATGCAAATACTCTAATTTACACAGAAACCAAAGGTCTTTTATACACATTAGACAAAGCCCTGGTCGTGTTAACATTTGATTGGTGGTTGCCAGACCCTGGACGTCCGCTATCTGGTCAGTGAAAACCAGTTTGGGACCAGGTCCCTCTGCCTCAAGGCAGAGGAAAGAAGACAGTTTAAAAGTTCAGGGTATTATGTACGCGAGGCATCTACTTCCCCCTAGTGGCCGCTGGTTGCCATAAGGGCTGCTAGTGGTTAAAAGCAGGGCATTGTACCTTATGACTTTCACACCATTATACACCCAGTGATCCCTGTGTAGACCTCCCCTCTTCCTGCTAGCTGTGTGAGGATTTTCACAGGAGTTATGACACAATCTGGAGACAATGGGTGGCTGTCAAGCGTGGTGGAGGGTAACATTTGGTCTCTCTCAAAATTTGACCTCAACAGATGTGTGAACTGGAAAGAACCCAGCATAACTGTTGGAGGCCAGGGTGAGTTTATGGGGCTGGGAGTTCAAATGCATCTTTTTACTTGCAAAAAAGAGCAAATGCAATATGGAAAAATCAATGACACATTGATTATGGAAAACCACAACATCATTTAACAGAGTTAATTTTTAGGGCAGAACTGCACTTCAGTTTTTGCAGTTCGTGGTCCAAATTCATCCATGTTGATGATTTCAGTGAAATTACACCAGGAAAGTATTTACTCCCCCACCCCACTATGTGATTAAAATTGTTCAACTTTAAAGTTTCAGCAATGCAGATTTTAAGGATGTAGGTCCAGATCCTCATAGGGATTTAGGTGTTTAATTCCCAGTGAAATCAATGGGACCTTTGGAATCTGGGTCTTAGTTCTGTGACCTTAAGCCTCACAAATAGCACTCTTCACACAAGTTGTGAGTAAGGGCTGCACAACTGAGTCCTTAATTTTTTAATAAAACAATTTGCTTTTATAAAGCAATAGTAGATAAAATAAAAATTGAGAAAAAGGAAGGGAATGATTAAACACCAGGAAAGGGTGCAACTCACCTCAGAACACAAGTCCTGCTTGAGGCCCTATGCACCACTTAAGTCTTCAACATGAGAGAACAAACCATATCTGACAGATATTAGTTACAGCTAGAGCTGGTTGGGAATTTTCGATGAATTGTTTCTTCATTGAAGAACGCCGATTTGTCAAAATCAAAACTGTTCGCCAAACAGGGCGGGGTGCAACAAATTTCCCAACTCAAAAAAATATTGAGAAAAAAGTTTTGAAATTGTCAAAATGTTTTGTTTTAATATGTTCAAAATGGAAAATTCTGGCTTGCCAGTTCAAAATGACTTTTCATTTAGTAGTTTAAGCCAATTAGACCAACAACAAAAAAGGTTACAGGAAAAATGTTGAAATTGACCTGAAATGTTTTTAAATGATTAAATAGGTTTTAATTGACCCAAACTATTGACCCAAACTTTTTTTTTTCAGTTTTTCTGTTTACAAATATTTTCAAGATTTTGATTTTTCATCCTGATTCTAAATGGAAACAATGTCAAACTCTCAAAAATATTCATGAGATGGAAAACTTGTTTCCCACCCAGCTCCAGTCAGATCAGTTAATGCACTATTGGAAGATGTTAACACCATAAGGAGGGCAGTATAAAGACCTAAATGGTATGGACTAGAAAAAAACTGAAGTGTATAGGACCTTGTGAGGCCCCAATTTAACCTTCAGTATAGGGAGGGCTGCACAAGACCATAATACATACCAGTTAAGCCCCATGTAATAATGAAATTCACTCTAAAGTAAAGAGTCTGTGCAAGGCCCAATGCACCACTTGAAGCTCCCTTAAACACTTTATTCAGGCTTTAGACTTGCTCAAGTGGCACACACGGCCTTATGTGGACCTTCTGTACTAGGCTGACCTTTACTCAAAGTGAGTGAGCCTGGTTGCTGAATGTACTGTAGATAGGGCAGAAATATTGTAACCCCTGCATCGCTGTAACAGACACAGAAATCTCCCCGTTAACCAGCCTTCCATTTTAGACAGTAAAATTCACAGTAAACAATGACCAGAATAAAAGCAGTAAACAAAACACAATCACCTATCCTCTTCCAAACCTCCCCCCTTCCCTCCCCCAGCTAAGTGCTACCTCACACACGCTGCAGCACTAATTAGCACTGTATTACTCACAGGACCCTTCTATTTCTTTCCAGGGTCAATATCTATCACATTGTGCCTGGCAAGGCAAGGCATTTCTTAATTAAAGCAGCACTTCAGTCAACCACTCTAGTTCCTCCACAGTTTGTCTATGCCATTTCCTATTTAATTTTCTCTGATGGAAAGAGTAGTATTACTGGTCTATCTGTGATGTCATTTATTTTAAAAATTTGACTAAAACGATCGTTTCAAAGTGTCTTGGGTGGAGAAGAAGAAAGAGAAATTAAAAGCAATTCCACTAACACAGCAGTTGAGTTATGGGGGGTCTTAGGGAATGGCAGGTGGTTGGTTGTTGGATGCCAATTATAATTTGTACGGTAATGCATTGCGCCACACCCTTGCAAGCACTGGCTCTGTCACTTGTGAGTTTTTCTTTTTCTCAACCATTCCAAAGCTACAGCACCATTCATTTGTCAAATACTATCATGTCTCCCATTTCCATTTTGATTATACTCTTTTTTTTCCCCATAAAATGGGTCTGTTATTTGGGAGCCTGAGATCAGACAGCAGATGTAGCAGTGACAGTGTCACATATGATAATGTGCTTCAGTCTTCCCTCTTTCCCCTCTGTCCCCTTCTTGATTCAGCATGAGAATCTGCCCAATGCCTACAGCACATAACATAGCCCTGTCTGCATTTGCTGGTATAAAAATCTGATGTGTGAGGTTGTTCTGTGGTGCTAACAGCTCTAAGCAGAACTGCTCTTTTAACTGTTTTCTGCACAGATTTTATTTTACTCTTTCCCAAGATACCAATACTATCTTGTCACTGCAGTTTGTCATCATTTTTATGTGGCTGCTCTCTCAACAAAGTCTTTTCTTCCCAGCCCACTGAGATAGCCTACTAATTCATCTGGAAAAAGGTGCGATCACAAAGGACAACGTTAATGAGCATTGACATGGATCCTGTTCCTTCAGGCTGTGTAACTTCACCCAACGCTGAGTTAAAGGGTCATGCTTTTGCCCCTCCTCACTGTCTGCTGTGACTGCTAACTACTGGTACTCTCCAGCAAAAGAACACCCTATAGCATGAAGATACAGAATAGCACAAAGGGCCCATTCTTCTCAACTTCTACTAAACCTGACTGTCATTAGACTTGATGTAGCTATAACGAAGAACTGAGTCTCTTATCATGTGTAGAAGTCACTCAGCATTATGCCATCTGATTTTCCAAATTCCAAAGCTAAACATTTTAGCCTTCCTTCTTTTCTTTCTGTGTGTCGGTACTATTGTAAATAACACAGAGTAGGGGATAAGGCTAAATATCTCAGAGGCTGGTCCAAAGCCTGGGAATATTTTCAATTACTTGAACTGGGTTTGCATCAGGCCTGTGGTCACTCAGTGTTTGGTAGAAGGGACAGAATAAGCAATCTTAACGAGAAGGGTGAATAGCTCTTTCTGTGTCTGTTGGTGCAGCATCTGGGAGGAATCCTCCCAGTATCCAATTGCTGATGGTCAGCTGGTAGATGCGCAAGATTTTCAGAAGAGCTCAGGTTCAATTACAGTCCTGATCCAAAGCTCATTGAAAGACTCAGAGCCCAGGTCAACTGACTCAGGCTTGTGGGTCTTGTGCTATCAGGGATGAAAAATAGCAGTGTAGATGTTCCTGCTGGGGCTGCAACCTGGTCTCTGAGACCCTCCTTTCCTGCCAGGTCTCTGAGGCCAGGCACCAGCCTGAGTGGGAATATATATACAGCTATTCTTCGCCCCGCAGCGTGAGCCCAAGTCCATTGACTGAGGCTCAGACTCACTGCCACAGGTATTTTTTTCACTCTAGATGTACCCTTAGATACTTGAAAGAAGCGGCCAGATTTATACAAGTGCTCAGCACCCAAAAGTGCCTATTGTTCTCAATGGGGGATGCTGAGCACTAAATGCTTGTTAAAATCTGCCCTTTCCATTTAAGTGCCGAAATGGCAGAGGAGATCTTTTAAAAATCCAGCCAGTCAGAATTATACAACAGTATCTGTTCTGAACTTTATTTGTTCCCTACAGAAAAACAGGCCTTTCCCTTACAGTTTAGATTATGGCAAAACAAATAAAGAATAACAAATATTAAACTGTCTGCACCAGAGAGAGAATACAGAGTGTCTCTCAAGTTGTAATATCCTCCAGCTTGAATTGCCTCACAGCTTTGTTCCTTGGAAGACAAGCACCTTTACTTATCTCTCTGTTTACACTTTGCAGTCGTTTCATTTAGGCCGGTTTGGGGATTTGAGGAAAGGATTCAGTCTTCAAAGAAGTCTCAGATGTACAATTTTGAAAATGCAAAAAAGAACTCTTGTTCAGAAAACAGCACATATGAAATAATGTGAGATTGGTAAGTCTACTGCTATGGATCGTGGACCACCTCGAAACTGATAACTGAAAAAAGTATAGCTGGAAATTCGACATGGCCAATCTAACATTGCCACAGCTAGGGCATAGCTGCAAACAGTCCCAGTTTGGCAACTTTTCACAAATGGGCCTGACATCCAAGGGCATGAGAGAGAGAGAGACCAACTGATTCTCTGTCCCTGAGGGCATTGTGCAGTCAGCAGTAGCTATGGTAGGGTCCTAAGAAGTTGGTGGGAATTGCAGTGGAGGGGAGCAGCTTTATTAATACTCAGAATTCCTGCCTGAAGCAGGGCAGTTATTGTACTAAATAAATGGGGACTTTGGGGAGAAGGGAGGATGGGGACAGAATTAATTTTGGGGAAGTGATTTCCCATTAATAGGGAACACACAAGGAGAAAATGGGGGGGGGCAGTAGCGTAGCCGGGGGGGGAGCAGGGAGAGTGGCCGCTTCCCCTTGAGCAGAAGCGGCACCTTTTTTTAGCAGCACTAAAAAAAGGTGCCGCTTCTTTTTAAGCGCCGCTTCTTACATTCACCCGGCGGCGCTCCGGGTCTTCAGTGGCATTTCGGCGGCGGGTACCACCAAAGACCCGGAGTGAGCCGCCGAAGTGCTGCCGAAGACCTGGAGCGCCGCCGGGTGAGTACAGGGGGAGGCGCCTTTTATAGCGCTGCTCCCCCTGCGCTCCGGACCTGGCTGCGCTACTGGGGTGGGGAATGAAGGAACAAAGGATAATAGGCCTTCTGCTTCTCCCCAAAGATGCTGTATGTGTGTGGGAACTGCCGGTATCTGGGTATCCCAAAAGAAGGCAACTGCAGGTAAGTGGGAGTCATTTATTGGGGGTGAGGCTATTAGGAAAGGAATGGTTGTTCCCCTTCAATTAGTTCTAATTTTTAGCTGAGCCCTCAACTTTCTGTAACCCTGAGAATGGAGATAGCTTTGTATAATCATCTAAAATTCCCTCCGTTTCTGGGACAATTCTGTAAAATTTTTGTAAAATTTTAGCACTTATGCTCTAACAAAGGCTGTATGTGCAGTGATAGATGCAAATATTGTCTGGATGGAAAGAACAGAGCCTAAGATCAGGAACCATTGTATTGAATAGCACTTGGAAAAATGAAGAAGTGCTATCTCTACGTTTTACTTAGCAATTGCAGAGAGTTTCTGAGCTGACCCTGTAATTATAACAGTGTAAATTCAGATGTGAGAGGTCATTGTTTGGCACTAACACTTTACACAGACTTGTACTATGAACCTTGCTTTCCTGCTGGGAAAATTAATTATGTGATTGTCTCTGCTTGAAATTAACACAGTCCTAACCTTTTCACATAAAGAGATCAAACACTCCCATATGACTTGCAAATTACTCCTCTAAATGAGGGTCTCTCCCCTCCCCCGTAGAAATAATTAGTTCACTTTGGTATGATATATTAGTACCCTCATTATTCAATTCAAACATTCTGGAAGATTTTCTTTTGTTCTTTTTTTTTTTGTATTAAAGTTTTTACTAAGTTTAATTAGAAAGTGTACAAAGTACCTAGGATAAAAAAGATTTCTCAATACAGATCCTAATCTGAATTTACCGTGCTTATTTTGTATGTAAATAATAAAGCATAAAAATTATAGCAAGGTTGTCATAACTTTAATCTTTGTATTTTATATATGTAGTTTACACTTACATGCACAGGAATACACTCACTTGGGTGGGTGGGTTAATGTGTGTGTATAGCTAGCAAATCTACATTATAGTTTCTTGCCTCTTTTCAAGGACTGGCATCTGATTTCTATGTTCCTTCTGAGTTAGAATTAGGGCTGGTTGAACATTTACCATTAAAACTGTTTTTCGATGGAAAATTGGGTTTGCAACTAAACATCTGCTCTCTGGAAATTTTTAGTTTTTCATCAATAAACCAAACAGCCCAAAATCTTTTTTTTTCCAGATGAAAACAGAAACATGTTGGTCAAGAAGCCACCATGGTGCATCCTGGGAATTGTAGTTCATTTGTCTCACATCCCCATTCTGCTTCATGTGGCAGACTCCCCAGTTGGACTCCATCCCCCATGATACATCACCTCCCCCCACCAAGAGTGATACAAGGGTGGTTGAAAGAGCCCTGACACAAACGAAATTAGAAGGGTATTTCTAGAAGAAAGTAGCCTGAACTGGATAGTGCTGATGGGTGTTGAAGGGAATTGACACTTACAGTTGCTAATGGTCTAGGCTGGGACTTCCAGCAAGTGGGGGGAGGAAATTCTCCTTCTGTGGCCCCTGCACCAACATGTAAATAGACTGCTCAGCCCAGAAGGGGTAAGGAGAGGAGGAATGAAAATATTGTGTGTCACTGGGAGGGAACATTCTGATCAAACAGGGGAAGACATAGTATGAGGCTGCTGGATATCTAGTTTGTTTTGTTAGACTTTTTTGTCTATCCCCCAAAAGGGCTGAAAGGCTAAATTGTTTAAAAACACAAGAGTCAACCAACTTGGGGAAATTGAGGCAGCAGTGAAATCTCATGCCAGATCAAACAAAACCTTGTTAAAGAGCCACTGAATAAAAAAAGAACTTAAAATGTGGTCTAAATTTGACCTCTCTCTTTGTTCTTATCAGATTTCAACCAGTAAAGTGCCTTGGTACTGCATGAGAAGGTTAAAATTTACAAAAATATATTAATTTGTTCTGTGTGGTGGTCCTGTTAGGTATGAAACCTCCAATGAGAGAAAGGATCATCAGACATCAACAGTTTTATCCATTGTATTTTGCAGAATTTTCAATAAATATGTTTATTGGGTAGATAAAATTACCTTCGTTTCAGTGGACCTCAGCTTACCCCCTCCCACAATCATACACGTGAAAGGGAAAAAAAATCTATTTAGATCCCATGGACATTCTCCCTAAAATATTTTGCATGGGCCTGGATTGCAATGAGCAGTAAAAAAGTAGTTCCACCTTTAGAATCCCGTGGATCCCAGAATTCTACAGGAGGCCATGGCTATCTGTGAAGATCTCCCGGGAATAACCAAGATCAGATACCAAATCAATGACTACATAACCCAACTCTGGCTAGCTGACATGTGTCTGTTGAAGCCATTTAAGACAGCTTGACTGCCCCTTTGCACTATAGGAGCTGCATTACCATAGAAAAATAAAAAATATGATTAATCTACAAAATAATGAGTACATTTCCCAGACCTGAAGAAGAGCTCTGTGTAAGCTTGAAAGCTTGTCTCTCTCACCAACAGAAGTTGGTCAAATAAAATATATTACCTCACCCACCTTGTCTCTCTAAAAACGAGGCAGATCCTCAGCAGATGTAAGTCTTCATTGAAGTCAATGGAATTATGAGAATGTATATCAGCTGAGGAAAGGGATGCTGGAACTAAGGGTGCTGGCTTGAAGTAGTTTCCATCATATACAGAATTTACAGTTTTGTTCAATGTCTTTCAGCACCCCCACCATACAAATTGTTTCAACACCACTGGCTGAGGATCTGCTTTTGAACTTAGGTTAGAAACCATTCCCTTATGCCAGCTCGAAATTCTGCATGTTTCTATCACTTGCATTTCCTTTGCTCAAGAAAAGGAACAAGTTTAACTTGGGGAAAACTTACAGTATCTACTTTTCCAGTATCATCTTTGTTATAGGTAGGATCATCCAGTGGGAGTGGTAAGCAGAAAAGTCCAGTGGACCATAGCCCCCAGAAACTTCATGGTGTAAACCCAAAATGGGCTCAGCACACACACACGCACACACACTGATTAGTAAATTAACGTGACAAGAAAATTAATGCATATAAATATTTTGGTTTAAACATTGGCTTACAGAGAATCATGCCATTTGTTTGTTCTAACCTAAACTTACTTTCTAATTTTGCCTTTCAAATACTTAAAGCACTAAGCTAGTGTTTAGCAATATGAGTTCCATTAACTTTAAGGGAATAGCATGCTACAAAAAATTTCAGTTTGCTTCACAAAACAAATTAGAGATAGCATTAGACATATCAGGAACACAGATGTTTGCCAGTGGCAATGATACAATTTTTTCCTTATTGGAAAAATGTGAATGCCCTATTAAAATCTGTGGGAGTGAAGTAACATTTCAGTATTTTTGGATGGTGCCAGTCCTGGCACCTATTAGGCAATGTCAAAACAACATAAAAGATTCTGTATCATGCAACAAACAAAGGGTTAGAAATATGTACACAGAGATTGGGGATGAATGTACATCTTATTTATATGTTAAAAACATATTTACCCAACACAATACAATATGTACAGTATAACAATGTGTAGATAGAGGGACTGAGCCCCATTTTCTTCCTTTAAAAATCTTTCATGCACATATCAAAGTTGAAAGTTACAAAAACATTTTTTCCTCCAACAGATAATTTTGCACAGGCTCCTAAAGATCAAAGTCAAGTCAAGAGAGAAATGACTTCTGAGCTGACAAGGCATCGTAGCCACTTGAGAGCCCCAGAGGCCAGCCCTAGAGTGAAAAAACATGATTGCCTGTGGAACTGCCAAAGGATCCAGATGGCAGCACTGAAAGAAAAACGGTGTGATGACAAACATTCAGACAAAGAGTCACCTGTGGCCTATGTTTTTGTCTGAGTGCTGCTGACATGAGTGCCAGAGGAAGAAAGATGAGAACTAAAAGGAAGGTATATTTTTCCATTATTGTTCCAAGGTCCAAACCTTAACTCCTTACACATGTAAGATCCCCACTGAAGTCATTGAGTTTCATCTGCATCTTCATGGCAGAATTGGGTGCCAGTATTGTACTGTATTCTTTTAGTTGCTTTTAGCTGACCAACATGTACAACTTAACAAAACCAGCAAAAGGCCCTGAAATGGCTAATGAGCACTCAGGAGTCAGGTATGTCAGAAGGCACTTCAACGGCCTAACCACCTGGCTCAGCCTGAATCAGCCCTGGCTCCTGGACACTTCTAGGTCACACCAGGCATACCCAAGGCTTAAGACAGGTATTATTTAATTGTTATATTACAGTAGTTCCTGGAGGTCTTGGTCAGGATTGGAATGTTTTTGTGCAGTACAACACCTAAGGAAGAGATGATTCCTGCCCCTTAAGTTACTTCAGTCTAGCCCAGCATAGTTGTTCCCTCCTCCTTTATATAATCACTTGATTCAATGCTCCATTTTGAGCCCAATGCTAGTTAAAGTACTATCAGAATAACATCATGTAAACGAAATGTAAATGAAATACAAGGGAAAACGTACTTGTATTTAAAGTGATGGATCTGGCAGAATACTAAGAATGGTTATTGCAATGCCCTCAGGCATGCTCTTTTTTCTGTGACTAGGACAAGGCACAATCAGACCTATTGCACCACTGAGATCATTCTATAAATATTATGCAACATTCACTTGAAAAAGACAATTACGCTGTAGCACAGCACTTATGAAAATGTGGCTTATGAGAAACCTGAACCTGTAATAATCCTGGTGTTTCACTTGCATCATTGTTGGGTTCTGAAATTGGTTTCCATAAATAGCTCACCTAGCAATCAACATTTACGCCCGTGGTAATTCAGAGATGAGATAGTGATTTAAGACTACATTCTCCATAATAACCGATATATTGAAGCCCCGTGTATTTGCAAATATTGTTGAAATGCTTTACAGGACTTCACTATACTTAATTCGCAACAGCATCTATAGGTAGGTAAATAACATGGTGATGGGTTAAAGAAAGCCAGTGGGCCTACCTAGGCCTGCACTTCTATACCTGCAGCCAATGCCAAGCCTCAAGAGGGAATAAAAAAAGAGAAGCCTGGCTCAGTTCAGGGCTGACTGGCCAGGAAGGAGAGTGGAGCTTTGCCTCTCTGACTGAAGGGACCCTCACTGGCAGTGTTGCGGAGAGATGGGCATGCTAGTTGGAGCAGCCCTTAGACCCCAAAGAGTGAGCAGTGCATGAATCAGAGACTGTTAGCGAGCCAAGCAAAAGCCTGAAGGAAGGGGCAGGAATGCCCCCTGGAAGACTGGGCGATGTCCCAATATTGATTTATGTTTTTACTTTTTGTTATAGAACATTTGGGCTGAGCCTCTCAATCCCACTCAGAAGAGGACAAGACTGAAGGGACAATTAGCTGGTGGGCCACAGCATGCCTCAGTGGACACTGGAGATAGAGACTCCTACCCTCCTCATGGCATTACAAACTCTGGCGTGAAAAGCGACAACTGTTATACAACCGTGTAGGATTAACAGATTTCAAGTCAGAAGGGAGCACCATGATCACCTAGTCTGGCCTCCTGTATAACACAGGCCATAGAACTTCTTCAAAATAATTCCTAGAGCATGTCTTTTTTTAACAAATCCAGTTTTGATGTAAAAATTGTCAGTGATGGAGAATCCGCCATAACTCTTGGTAAATTGTTCCAATGGTTACTTACTCTTGTTTTAAAATGTACCTTATTTCCAGTCTGAATTTCTCTCGCTTCAACTTCCAGTCATTGGATCATCTTATACCATTCTCTGCTAAATTAAAGAGCCCATTGTTAAATATTTGTTCCTCATGTAGACACTTATGGACTGTAATCAAGTAACCCCTTAATCTTCTCTTTGTTAAGATAAATAGACTGGGCTCCTCGAATCTATCACTATAAAGCCTGTTTTCTAATCCTTTAATCATTCTCACAGCTCTTCTCTGAACCCTCTCCAATTTAGCAACATACTTCTTGAATTGTGGGCACCAGAACTGGATACAAGGATATTCCAGCAGCAGTCACAAAGGTGTCAAATACAGAGGTAATATATCCTCTATGTCTATGTGAGATTTCCCTGTTTATGCATCCAGGATTACATTAGCTGTTTTGGACACAGTATCACACTGGGAGTTCATGTTCAGCTGATTATCTACCATGACTCCCAACCTTTGTCAGAGTCACTGCTTCCCAGGATAGATTCCCCCATTGTGTAAGTGCGGCCTACGGTCTTTTTCCTTCGGTGTCTACATTTGTATTTAGTCATATTAAAATGCATATTGTTTGCTTGCACCCAGTTTACCAAACTATCCAAATTGCTACCCAAATCAATGAGCTGTCCTCTTCATTATTTACACTTCCCCAATTTTTGTGTCATTTGCAAACTTCATCAGTGATATTTTATGGTTTCTTCCAGGTCATTGATATAAATGTTAAATAGCATAGGCCCAAGAACTGATCCCTGTGGGACCCCACTGGAAAAAGACCCACTCAATGATGATTTCCCTTTTTGCAGCTACATTTTGAGACCTATCAGTTAGCAAGCTTTTAATCCATTTAATGTGTGCCAGGTTAATTTTCTATCATTCTAGCTTTTTAATCAAAATGTCTTGTGACCAAGTCAAATGTCTTACAGAAATCTAAGTATTTATGTCAATATTATTAATTTTATCAAGCAACCAGGATCTGAAGTTAGCTTTCCAAATTCATTTGAAACTGCAGTCTGCAGGCAGAATTTAATTGCCCATGTTAGTAAGGTAATCCTCTGTTAAGAGCTGCAAAGAGGAAGCCATTTTCAGCTAGTTGTTCTGATTCCTTATTATCAACACCTGATCTATAAACTAATTATGATGAAAATAAGAAAGAAAAACTTGTAGCACCTTAGAGACTAACACATTTATTTCAGCATAAGCTTTCGTGGGTTAGTACCCACTTCATCGGATGCGTACTAACCCACGAAAGCTTATGCTGAAATAAATGTGTTAGTCTCTAAGGTGCTACAAGTTTTTCTTTCTTATTTTCGTTTAGCTGACACAGACTAACACAGCTACTACACTGAAACCTAATTATGATGGTGCAGGTAGCAACACCTATAGTTACAGTTGCCTGACATTTTCCATTATAAAAACCTGGCTTTCAGTTGTTTATAACTTTGCTAAACTTTAACCATTTCAGCTGAAATTTCCCATGCTGAGTGTCTGACTCAGGTTGAATGTTTTTAAGAATTTTTTAACAAAAATGGTTCAGCCATTCCCCAGAATGAGGTTGGGAAAACACATTAGTTTGTCCTTATTTAAAAATAAACAAACCTTAAAACTGTGTGGTTGAAAAGTTCTTGTGCCTGTATGATTGGAACAGGGACTTAAAATTTGGCTTGGGGAGGGAGGGCCTCTCTGACATCAGGGATTAATCTTTTGCTATTTTTGTGAGGGTAAAAAACCACACCCAAATTTGATTAAATTATAAACCTATGAAAAAACTCAGTTTGTGAATGCTCAACAGAGTTTAGAGTTTAGCAGCTAAATTTTCTGAAGATTCCATCTGTACTGAGCATGCTCCAGCTTGACTCTGCAGGGGCTGTGAGTAGGACTTTATCTGGAATTGCTGCTCTCAGCAGCAAGAGGTGGTTGTGGTGTCACCCACAGGAACTGTGCACAGGGAGACTGAATCTCCTGTGCTCTCAGTGCTCCTCTGGCTGGTGCTTAGGTAGGATGCAGGAGGAGGTGGCTTGAAGGGAGACTGGTGAGAAGCTGGGCTTGGAGGGGGTGAGTGGAAGACTGGGACAAAGAAACAAGGAGGATGAGCACTGGGAAAATTGGAATTAAGACATGGAGCCAAGGGTAGAGGACTAGGACTGAGATGAGGACAGTCTTGAAAGTCTGGGGCAGAAGGGCTCAGGGATGCGGGTGGAGGTGGAGACTGGGTCTGTACCACTAAGGTGAACTACCCCCTTAGAAACTGTACTAGAATTCAGGATGCCTGAATTTCAGCATGCCTCTGCCATCAGCAAATATCAGTGAAATTCACTGACAAAATGTGTGCTGCATTTCCCTCTAATGGCTGGCCTACACAGCCAAAGTAGGTTGCCATCCTTTATCAGTTACTATTACCTCAAACGGCAGAGGTCTGTGCTATCGTTCAACACCTGCCAATGAACCATTGTGGGACCCCATATGGTTCCACTTGCTGAAATTTGCTTTTTTTTCAGTTTTGTTTAAAAACCTAGAAAATTGCAACCTGAACATTCTTTTAATGACATTTTTGTTTGTAAATTCAAATTCTCAAAAGTTAGGAAATGCCAAAATTAAAGTTGCTCGTGCAATCTCACTTTAGCCTCTTTGTGTATATACATAATGATACAGCAGGGATCGGCAACCTTTGACCTCCCTGCCTCGACCCGCGCCACTTCTTCAGCCCCCATTGGCCTGGAACGGCAAACCTCAGACAGTGGGAGTTGCGATTGGCTGAACCTGCGGACGCTGCAGGCAAACAAACCATCCCGGCCTGCCGGCGGATTTCCCTGACGGGCCGCATGCCAAAAGTTGCCGATCCCTTTGATACAGTCTGATGCACTGAATGAAACAGGGAGTGTCTAGAAAAAATTGTATGTCATCATGTAATTGAAGACTGTATTATAATGCATATGCACAACTGGGCTGAATTAAGGTTCTACCGCATTAATTCTGAGCTTTCCTAACTTCTGAGTGCTCGACTTTGTAGTCTTAACATTCACTGAATGCAGCTTTTTGCATAGAAGAGAAATATAGAGTGCTCTCATCACAGAGTCTAATACTCTGAGGCCAACACTGACACTTCTGCAAAAAATTAAGTGCATAGAATCATTCATGATCACAAGTTGTCAACCTTTCGTTTTATGTGGCTAGATCACAGTCGGTGTACATCTGTGTAGCTCCATTGAGAGAAGAGGATATGGAATCAACTCTCAGTACAATAAAGAAAGGCTATTGGGGAATTTCACAGATTGTTTAATTAGGTTAGAGAAATTGTTTTTAAAAAGTTGTAAGTGTGCAAACAGTTGCCAGTCATGCAGTATGGTAGTTGTTAGGAACAGGAGTGCTGGAACAGGTTGTATAGTGGAGGTGCTGAGACCCATTGAACTAAACTGTAAATCCTGTATATAATGGAAACCAGTTCAAGCCAGGGGGTGCTGCTGCACCCCCCGCACCACTAGTTCCAGCACTTATGGTTAGGGAGACCCCCTCAGGAATACTTATAAGCTTTCACCATTGAACTGCCAAGCCTGAGACAGCATCTTGTCTGAATCCTGTTGGCTAATGGAACGCTTTGGGTTTGATTGTGACATTAAGCTACAGACTGAGGTAAGGAACAGTAGGGAGGTAGGCTGAGGGAGCAGGCAGTTGCACCAACTTTGAAGAGAAGCAACACATACTCTAAGGGTACGTCTATACTCACGAGTCCCGTCGGAGGAGTCCAATCGATCTTCTGGGTTCGATTTATCGCGTCTTGTCTAGACGCGATAAATCGAACCAGGAAGTGCTCCCCCGTCGACGCTTGTAATCCTGCTCCACGAACGGAGTAGGCGGAGTCGACGGGGGAGCCTGTGCGCCGCGTGTGGACCCCGGGTAAGTACGTTTTCATTCGAACTAAGATAGCTGAAGTTGCGTATCTTAGTTCGAATTGGGGGGTTAGTGTAGACCAGCCCTTAGGGCTAGTCTACACTTACCGGATAGATCGGAGGCGCTGGATCGATCTTCTGGGTTCGATTTATCGCGTCTTGTCTGGACGCGATAAATCGAACCAGGAAGTGCTCCCCCGTCGATGCTGGTAATCCAGCTCGACGCGAGGAGTAAGCGCCGTCGACGGGGGAGCCTGCGCGCTGCGTGTGGACCACAGGTAAGTTCGAACTAAGATACTTCGACTTCAGCTACGTTAATAACGTAGCTGAAGTTGCGTATCTTAGTTCGACATGGGGGGTTAGTGTAGACCAGCCCTTAGTCCCTGCCCTATTCTGCTGATGAATGGGGGAGGGGACAGAGCAATAGTTTCTTCTGAAAGTTCATTGCCACTAAATTACTGTTGACAGATTGTGCTCAAGGTAGCACCAGAATCATGATCACGCATGGGAATGGAGAGAGACGTAGCAGAGCAGAAGGCTCCTTGCATCATCCCTTTCTTCTCCCCTCCCCCGCACTGACAAACACTGGGATCTTGCACATCTGAACAATTTTAGTATCACATTAAGACTATAAACATATCTGTTGTCTTAGGCCTCAGACAGATGATGAAATAAGTCAGACACAAATGGCCCTTTACTCCACTCTGGCAGCATAGAGGGCTTTAAAGTGTGCACAACTGTAATTAACAAGGCCAGAGTGATGTAAAGGGCCCTTAGTGAAAATTACAGTTGGGTGCAAATGCTTTGCAGAAGTGATATGATTTCAGAAGGAAGGAAAGTTACGTATGGTGTCCTGTTTTTCACACCAGAAAATTCTGAAACTTCCCAGGTAATTTATGTTACAAGGTGTCGGTCAGAACAACTTTTGGTGACTAAGTTTATCAGCCATACCTCTAGCCACAACGAAGGTGATGTATCTGCAATCATAACAAAAGCTGTTAGTGGAACACTATGTAGCCCATATAATCCTTTCACCCCAGATGTGAAGCTTTATTGGATGTGAACAGCTTATCACAGCCCTGGCAGACATCTTGTTAACACCTTGAGATTACTGAAGAGTAACTACCACTTCCTATTATGGCGACAAGTTTTATCAAGCTAGTAAAATGCAACATGATTTTCCACTCCAAGCCACACTGGCCTACAGTGTCACCATAAAAATAGGGCAATATGTTCCTGCACTACTCAGGAAAATAAAGTTCACATGGCATGTGGAATATTTATGTTCTGTTCTGTGGCATACGAAATTAATGTAGCTAACATTCTTAATTTATTTATGCTATATAAATACTTTGTTTTATACTGTAACATATTCACGTTTCTGAGTATTGAAACTCCAGTTTAGCATTTTATAAAATCCAGGTAATCGATAGCATAATCCTCCCCTGTAATTTAAAAAAAATAATCTTCTCCATCAAGGTGTACTTGAACTATAAAAAGGAACACATACATTGAGTGGGGCAGGGACATCACAAGACAGTAAGGTTAAGTTGGGATGCAGACTGTCAGTTCCCATGGCATATCTTGACACAAATGGGATGCACTCGTCACTTGTTACCAGAGATTGAAAATGATCTTGTTCTTTTCCAACAGATGAGAACAAAAAAGCCCTATGGAAGACATGGAATCTTTCAATTTCTAATCTGAGCCTTGAAAATACTTCTCTATCATATGACAACTGTGTATCAGACTCTGCAAGCATAACTATATCGTATAGTGTATGTGAAAAAATAAAATAAATTCTACATAGAAAGTTATCATTGTAAACTCAGTAATATCAAAAATAGAAACATTCCCAGACTCGAAACACTGCAGCTTTATTAAATAATGCAGTATAATATCTCACATAAAACATTATCTGTAAAAAACCCTATGATAAAAGAACATTAAGGTTGCAAAGTCAAGCATTCAAAAGTTAGGAAATTCCAGAATTAAGGTTGCCCTTGTAGTGCTAATTTGGTCCACTTCTGTGTATGCATTATGAAATCTTGCTCAATGTCAGATAGAAAGTCTATGGCAGAGACAGAGATAGAATCCATTTCAGGGCCTTAAACACAACATCCTCTCTCTTCTTGCAAGTCTCGGCACCATTGTCAGCTAACTGGGAGGAGGGTGATCTAGCTCAGTGGTTGGAGTGGGCAGCAGAGCAGGTATCAGGAACCAAGGACTGGGGTCAAAACCAGTGTCAGTAGTTAGAAACTGGAGCCGGAGCCAGAAGCCTAAAGTCATGGACTAAGCCAGAGGTCAGAAACGAGAGCAAGCAGGATAGTAGGCAAGGAGGGATTCAAGGCAGAGATAGCACAGAGATAAGGCTGGGAGCAAAGCAAAAGCACAGGCACAGGATAACACAGGAGCAAGCACACTGGGGGCATGAGCACTGAGCAACCATGGAACTGCTGCTGGCTTGAGAGCTGGCCTGCTGGCCCCTGCAGCCAATCAGGTTGTGTGGCTAATCAGGCAGCTTGCTGCAGGCCTCCTGTACTGATGAGTCTGCCTGGAGACTAGCTCTGCTGCAGGTCCTGATTTATGATATCCATTCATTGTCCATATTTTGCACTGAATGGAGTAAGACTTGGTACAACAAATAGAAGGGAATGTAGCTGTCTGGAGTTTGGAAATTGAGTACCCTGTAATTAGTTACCATCCTGATTTTACAGAGATGATTTTACCTTCTTTGCTTTAATAAAAATCCTTCTTTTAAGAAGCTGACTGTTTTCTATGGTGTTAAAACCTAGGGGGTGGGTTTTTAGATCACTGTGTAACCAATTGGTTGGGAGATTGTTCTCAAGCTTCCCAGGAAAGGGGGTGTATGGGCTTGAGGGGGTATTTTCGGGGGGAGGGAAGTTCAAGTGATTCCTTTCCTGGATTCCTGTTAGACACTTGATGGTGGCAGCGAAAGAAGCATTTCTCAGGGTGCAGGGAATTTTGTACCTTGGGGGTTTTAACCTAAGCTGGTAAAAATAAGCTTAGGAGCTCTTCATGCGGGCCCCCACATCTTTACCCTAGAGTTTATGGTGGGGAGGGAACCCTGACATGGTGGCAGAGCGGTGGGATATATTGAACCAGAGATTTTTTTTGAACCAGACACAGGGAGTTTAGAATTTTTTTTTCTTCTCTCTGGCTCTTCCCTGTAGCTGCTGGAAGCAGGAAGCGGGGAGGGGTTAAGCTTCTAGGAGCTAGAGTATCTACATATGAAAGCAGGTAGTTAACCCCTACAGGGAATACCCAAGCAAGTTTTTTTTTCTTTTCTAACTCTCTCGGGTTAAGACAGATTAAAAACAGAAAGGCTAAGATGACTGCCAGTGAAGCAGCTATTAAACTTGAGATAGCTTGGCTACAAGCCGATGAGGAGGAGAAGAAACATGCAAGACTGCTACAACTTAAACAGATGGAGATTGATGAGAAAGAAAGAGAGAGGAAGCATGCTGAGGAGGAGAAAGAAAGAGAGAGGAAGCATGCTGAGGAGGAGAGGAAGTATGCTATGGAGGAGAAGGAGAGAGAGAGGAAGCATGCTGAGGCGGAGAAGGAGAGATAGAGGAAGCATGCTGAGAAGGAGAAGGAAAGAGAGAGAAAGCATGCCCTGGAGATGGAGAAGACCAGGGTGGAGCGGAATCTACCGGATAACACTAACAATCCTTCCCCAACAATCCACAAATGGGAGCGACTATGTCCACCGTATGATGAATCCCGTGATATTGCTGAATATTTTCTCACCTTTGAGAGACTATGCAATCTCCATAACATTCCTGATGATCACAAAATGACCATATTGGTAGCAAAGTTAACTGGAAGTGCTCTGGACATATTCAATAACATGCCTATTGATGAGGCTTCTGACTATGAGAAATTCAAGGATTTGGTTTTAAAACAATTTCAAGTTACACCTGAAATTTAGAGAGTACAATTTTGAACCCTTATCCGAGGGCCTGGACTAAGTAATGTAGTTTATGTAAACCGGATAAAGGAGCTGTTAAATAAATGGGTCAAGGGAAGGGGTGTTAATAGCTTTGAAGGAGTGTGTGATTTGATGGCTCAGCAACAATTCCTGAATATGTCCAAGGATGAGATAAAACAGTGTTTATGGGATAAGAAAATGGACTCAGCAGACAGTCTTGCTGTTTATGCTGATCAATACTAACAGTCCCAGATTAGCAGAGGGACAAGGAAATTTGGCACACAAGGGGTGCAGGAAGCAGAGAGGAACAACCCTGGTCATAGTTTGGAGAGATACCAGAAAGGAAAACCCGAGACCACAACACATCACCAGGGGCAGCCCAAGGCCCCACAAGGAAAACCCCAGACCCCTTATTGCCCCACCACACCATTCTCTAGCAACCCACCTCGCCCCACTGACCAGTCAGCTGGGCGATGTTTTAAATGTAATGAATTGGGGCATGTGAAGGCCAACTGCCCCAAGAACCCCAACAGAGTACAGTTCATTGCACCGGGGTCACACCAAAGGTCCTCAGGCCCAGATGCCTCCCAGATACCCTTGGAGCGAAGGGAAACGGTGAGTGTGGGCGGAGCACAAGTGTCGGCTATCCACCAATCCTTAGTGGACCCCAACTTAATCAACCCAGAGGCACAAGTGACGATTCAACCCTTCAAGTCCAACTCTTTTGATTTACCTACAGCCGTGTTGCCTGTCCAGTACAAGGGCTGGTCAGGAAATTGGACTTTTGCAGTCTATGATGATTATGCCATTCCCATGTTGCTGGGGGAAGACTTGACCAATTGTGTGAAGATAGCCAAGAGGGTGGGAATGGTCACCCGCAGCCAGGCTAAGCAAGCTGTCACACCTAGCTCTGTTACTGAGACTTCGACCAGAACCCCATCTGTACTACCAGAGACCCAGATAGAGGTGGTGGAACCGGATACCCTGCCAACGACTGCAACAGCCGTCATAGATCCAGTCGCAGAACCCCAACCAAAGCCAGTCTCGGAACCGGAACTGGCGAAGCAACCAGCACCAGAACCCTTGCCAGCACTGAGTCCAGCGCTTGCAACCCCATCTACAGTGCCAACACCAGAGGGCACCACCGAGCCTGCAATGGCAGCAGCAGCCGATAACTCAATACAAGAGGCTCAGCCAGAGTCTGAATTACCACATCGTGCACCAGCGGAGAGCGGTTCGCAGTCAACGGAACCAACCCCATCACCTACATCGCTTCCAGAGGGACCCAGCCCAAGTCCACAACCCAGTGAGGAACTGATGTCTCCAGCATCTAGGGAACAGTTCCAAGCCGAGCAGGAAGCAGATGAAAGCCTCCAGAGAGCTTGGACAGTGGGATGGAGCAACCCACTGCCACTCAGCTCTTCTAATCGATCCCGGTTTGTTATAGAAAAAGGACTTCTATATAAGGAGACTCTTTCTGGTGGACACCAGGAAGACTGGCGTCCTCAGAGACAGTTGGTAGTTCCGACTAAGCACCGGGTAAAGCTCTTGAACTTAGCCCATGATCATCCTAGTGGTCATGCTGGGGTGAACAGAACCATAGACCGTTTGGGGAGGTCATTCCACTGGGAGGGAATGGGCAAGAATGTTTCTACCTATGTCCGGTCTTGTGAGGTGTGCCAAAGAGTGGGAAAACCCCAAGAACAGGTCAAAGCCCCTCTCCAGCCACTCCTCATAATTGAAGTTCCATTTCAGTGTGTAGCTGTGGATATTCTGAGTCCTTTCCCGAAAAAGACACCCAGAGGAAAGCAGTACATACTGACTTTCATGGATTTTGCCACACGATGACCAGAAGCAGTAGCTCTGAGCAACACCTGGGCTGAAAGTGTATGCCAGGCATTAACAGAGATTTTTGCCAGGGTAGGTTGGCCCGCCGACATCCTTACTGATTCGGGAACTAATTTCCTGGCAGGGAGCATGAAAAGCCTATGGGAAGCTCATGATGTGAACCACTTGGTTGCCGCCTCTTACCACCATCAAACAAATGGTCTGGTGGAGAAGTTTAATGGAACTTTGGGAGCCATGATACGTAAATTCGTAAATCAGCACTCCAACGATTGGGACCTACTGTTACAGCAGTTGCTCTTTGCCTACAGGGCTGTACCACATCCCAGTTTAGGGTTTTCACCATTTGAACTTGTGTATGGCCGTGAGGTTAAAGGGCCATTACAGTTGGTGAAACAGCAATGGGAGGGCTTTACGCCTTCTTCGGGAACTAACATTCTGGACTTTGTAAGCAACCTACAAAACACCTTCCGAGACTCTTTAGCCCTTGCTAGAGAAAACCTAAAAGAGGCTCAGGAAGAGCAAAAGGCCTGGTATGATAAACATGCCAGAGAGCGTTCCTTTAAAGTAGGGGACCAAGTCATGGTCTTGAAGGCGCTCCAGGCCCATAAAATGGAAGCGTCATGGGAAGGGCCATTTACGGTCCAAGAACGCCTGGGAGCTGTGAACTATCTCATAGCATTCCCCACCACAACTCTCAAGCCTAAAGTGTACCATGTTAATTCTCTAAAGCCCTTCTTCCCCCAAGAATTGAAGATTTGTCAGTTTACTGCCGAGGGAGGAGAAGACGCTGAGTGGCCTGAAGGTGTCTACTACGAAGAACCAACTGGTTAAAATTGTTCTTGCAATGTGGACAATATCGGTAGTCTTTATCCAGTTATTAGTATATTGGAGATGCATGTGTCTTATTCATTTTGTTTTCTTTTAGAGCTCCAGGAAGAAATCACAGCCAGTGTTTCACACTATCGGTGATTTGGGGGGCGTGTCATAAATGAAGGAAAGGGGGAGAGGGTCTGATGCAGTACTATAAAATCCTCTTACCAGTAAAGGGTTAAGAGATACAGGTAGCCAGACTGACACCTGACCTGGCTGGCATCTGACCAATAAGGGGACAAGATACTTTCAAATCTTGGGAGGGGGAAAGGCTTTGTGTGTGTCTCTTTGTCAGACATGGAGTGATCTTGGAAGACAGAAAGAACCTACAGAAAATCAGTCTCCTCACCAGTACTCACTTTTCTAAAGTAAGTTTAGATAGCATAGCGAGTAGATTTCTGTTTATTTTGCTTGGTGTGTTCCCTGTGTTAGAGGGAGGGGGGGTTATTCCTGTTTTTCTGTAGCTTTAAGTTTTGCCAGAGGGGGAATCCCTCTGAGTTTGGAAATTGAGTACCCTGTAATTAGTTACCATCCTGATTTTACAGAGATGATTTTACCTTCTTTGTTTTAATAAAATCCTTCTTTTAAGAAGCTGACTGTTTTCTATGGTGTTAAAACCCAGGGGTGGGTTTTTAGATCACTGTGTAATAAACTGGTTGGGAGATTGTTCTCAAGCTTCCCAGGAAAGGGCTTGAGGGGGTATTTTGGGAGAGAGGGAAGTTTAAGTGATTCCTTTCCTGGATTCCTGTTAGACACTTGATGGTGGCAGCGAAAGAAGCATTTCTCAGGGTGCAGGGAATTTTGTACCTTGGGGGTTTTAACCTAAGATGGTAAAAATAAGCTTAGGAGCTCTTCATGCGGGCCCCCACGTCTTTACCCTAGAGTTTAGAGTGGGGAGGAACCCTGACAGTAGCCTGGTAGTTACATACGGCACAACCAAGCCTGTAGCCCAGACACACTCATCCCCAAAGCCAGGATGGCTAAGTAGATGAGACTTTCCCTGTGACAGACCTGGGTTCTATTCTCAACTCTATCAGAAGTGCCCTTGTGCAGGCTATCACTTCCACTGACTGGTGACTATAACTCTTAGTCTCCACCTAGATCCCAACCCAATGGATCTAATCTTAGACTAGTGGTTTGGTTCTCAACCTTACTATACTGGTACCCTCTTTTCCACACTAAGATCCACCCCCAAAACCTGTTCCATCTATCTGAGACCTCCTGCCAGTTAGCAATGCGGGAAGGGTAGAGGGGTCATGATGACCCCCTGCTATCTGTTCGCACTACCCCCAGGCGGAGAACCCATGCCTTTGGCCATGGTTTTCCAAACATTTGAAAGTGACCTCTCCACCAGGAAAAAAAGAAACTAATCATATCACCCCAGCAGCAGTCATGTGTTATTAAAATGTTAATTTACACATAGTCTTTGCCCTTTCTTGCATACTGTGATGAGCAATATCATACAATCTCTTGATTCCAGGAGCTGAGGCTATAAGAAAAACATCAAATATTATGAAAGTTGGCAACACTGATGTTAAAATTTAAAGTGTGATCATTGGCACCTGAGCTAGTACCCAATGAACTGGAAATGAATAGGGCACTTCGCAACTCACTAAGACTCTGGAGACCTGGGTTCAACTCCTACCCTGGTCGATGACCTTGGGCAAGTCACTTCCTCTTCCTATGCCTCATTTTCCTTATCTGTAAAATAGAGATAATGGCAGCAACCTCCTTTGTAAAGCACTTTGACATTTACTGGTTAAAAGTTCTATATGAGAGTTAGATATTGTTATGATTATTATTTCAAACTCTGCAAACTCAGGCAGGTGTTCTGTACTGGTTAAACTCAACATTTGGAAAGGTTTTTTCACAACCATAAGCTAGGCACTTCCTTAAAACAATGAAATCTGAGACTCTGGAGAACAATTCAAAGGTCTGACCGTGCCTCCTCTGTCTGGTTCTTCAGATCCAGGCACTGGGAATCAATACTATAGACCAAAGGGGGAGAGAAATGGAGGTGGCAGCAGCTGTTGCTGCATGCCTTGGACCCTGAGGCCTAGCTTATAGGAAGCTCAGCAGGGCCTGAGCACATGCTCAGTGGGGTTGCATGTAGGGACCTTTGTGGGTCTTGAACATGTTCAGTTAGCTCAGGAGTACTCTGACAAGTACTACTGAGCATGTTCAAATGGCAATTTTCAGAGGCTTATAACTCAGCCAGATCTCAGTGCACTTTCATGGAGACAGCAATAGGCATCCATCTGACATCAGGAGCACTCCCCCTTCCACATTTCAAGTTCTTATGTCAAAGCATGAAGACCCCAGAGTTCTTGAAGAAATAGTTGGAGGAAATTAACATTTGACAACCGCCTAGTTTTCATTAGTCTCATTCTTGGAAGTGGTTAAACCATTTGCACAGAAACTTTCTAAATTTTGAAATGTTCTGCTCAATAAATTAAAATTTGGCAAAATTATTATTCCCTTTTGCCACTCTGCAACTTTTTCAATGCTGAATAAGTATTTGAAAGTGACAGAGTAGCCAAAGGAAAAGGGGGAGAGGGGAAACCTAGGCATCATTCATTTTATTGCTCTCAGGGGCTAAAAGTGGGGGAAATAAAAAATGTCAAGATGGGGGTGGAGAAAATTCAAAACTTTTCAACAGGATTTAATGAAAACATCAAAAGCAAGGAAAATTGTTATATTTTGAAGCCAGGAGAAATGGGAACAACTTCAATATTTTTCATAATTTTTGACCAGCTCTAGTGGTCATAAAAACCCATCCTTGAACAGCTCAAATGATTAAACTAACTTGAGATACCTCTTCCAGCCTTCAACTGGACTTACTCAATTCCATTCTTTTATTAATATTAAACATTGGGACTCTTCTCTGTCAACTTCCAGCAGTAATGTCTTATTCATAGTCCTATTATTGTGTGTTCCGAGCAACTCTTTCAGTGCCAGGCCTTTATGTTTATTACCCCATTTTAATTTTTAAGGGTCCACAAAGGTGTCAATCTAACAGCATTAAAAATGAGTTGCTCTTTTGATCCACATAACAAGTACTATGCAAGCTTCCCCACCAACCTGCCTCTGTTTTAAACTGGAAGAACCACCTTTTGGGAGCGAGGATATATGCAGTCTCCAGATACATTCAGTGCTTGACTTCTTTGTCAAGATTGCTGGCAAAGATGCTACCAATTGGTGCTAACTGTAGCAGTGATTATTTTTGTGATCTCCGCACATTAAGTACTGTACTCACTGGCTCATTTCACACAGATCATGAACACCTTATTAAGTTTGCAGATGATACCAAACTGGGAGGGATTGCAACTGCTTTGGAGGATAGAGTCATAATTCAAAATGATTTGGACAAATTGGAGAAATGGTCAGAGGTAAACAGGATGAAGTTTAATAAGGACAAATGCAAAGTGTTCCACTTAGAATCATAGAATATCAGAGTTGGAAGGGACCTTAGGAGGTCATCTAGTCCAACCCCCTGCTCAAAGCAGGACCAATCCCCAATTTTTGCCCCAGAACCCTAAATGGCCCCCTCAAGGATTGAACTCACAACCCTGGGTTTAGCAGGCCAACGCTCAAACCACTGAGCTATCCCTCCCCCCCACTTAGGTAGGAACAATCAGTTTCACACATACAGAATGGGAGGAGACTGTCTAGGAAGGAGTACGGCAGAAAGGGATCTAGGGGTTATAGTGGACCACAAGCTAAATATGAGTCAACAGTGTGATGCTGTTGCAAAAAAAGCAAACTTGATTCTGGGCTGCATTAACAGGTGTGTTGTGAGCAAGACACGAGAAGTCATTCTTCCGCTCTACTCTGCGCTGGTTAGGCCTCAACTGGAGTATTGTGTCCAGTTCTGGGCACTGCATTTCAAGAAAGATGTGGAGAAATTGGAGAGGGTCCAGAGAAGAGCAACAAGAATGATTAAGGGTCTAGAGAACATGACCTATGAAGGAAAGCTGAAGGAATTGGGTTTGTTTAGTCTGGAAAAGAGAAGACTGAGAGGGGACATGATAGCAGTCTTCAGGTATCTAAGGGTAGGTCTATACTTACGCGTCGCGTCGAACGCGTCGGATCGATGTTCTGGGTTCGATTTATCGCGTCTTGTCAAGACGCGATAAATCGAACCAGGAAGTGCTCCGTCGTCGACGCTGGTACTCCAGCTCGACGAACGGAGTAGGCGGAGTCGACGGGGGAGCCTGCGCGCCGCGTGTGGATCCCGGGTAAGTGCTTTTTCATTCGAACTAAGGTACTTCGACTTCAGCTACGTTATTCACGTAGCTGAAGTTGCGTACCTTAGTTCGATAGGGGCGGGGTAGTGTAGACCTAGCCTAAAAGGGTGTCATAAGGAGGAGGGAGAAAACTTGTTCATCTTAGCATCTGAGGATAGAACAAGAAGCAATGGGCTTAAACTTCAGCAAGGGAGGTTTAGATTGGACATTAGGAAAAAGTTCCTAACTGTGAGGGTGGTTAAACACTGGAATAAACTGCCCAGGGAGGTTGTGGAATCTCCATCTCTGGAGATATTTAAGAGTAGGTTAGATAAATGTCTATCGGGGATGCTCTAGACAGTAATTGGTCCTGCCATGAGGGCAGGGGGCTGGACTCGATGACCTCTTGAGGTCCCTTCCAGCCCTAGAATCTATGAATCTATGAACCTGTCAGATGGTAACAACCTTCTGTCACTAGCACTGATTAGGGTCAAATTTGAACTAGTACCATAGAAATGAAGTGGTTTGTATCTCAGTCCCTGGAGCCATCCGGTCCTCTGCCAAGCCCCTTTAAGTTCAAGTACTCCTCTCTCTTCACAGCATCATCATCTTTTCTCCTCAAAACCTCTTCCTCAATGTTTCAATTATCTTTCTCACTTCCTTATAAGACCATTTCTCAACTCCAGAATTGATTTCACCTCAGTAATTATTACCCCTCAATGGTGCTCAACATCACCATTCAAAAAGGCCACTCAAAAGATCTTCCAACATGACCACAGCTCAAACACACACTCGCAGGAGGTCCTGACATATCATGGCATTGATGCTTGGTCACCATTTTCTCTCCCACTTCTTCTCATGCCACTAATCTTCCTACAGTACTTGTTTCCATTTGATTACTGACTAACTCACGTGTTTTCTAGAACCTCAGATTGTCATATTTGTCAGACAATTTCCTAACCTATGATTTTAAAAGAAGTTCAAAATCTATCCCAAGCTTGCATTCTGGCTTGTCTAAGTGCAGTATATTACTCCATACGATGAAGAAAATGGAATATGTCCAATACTTGGCAACTATAAGGCACCAGTATTCCAATTTATAATTAATTAGAGCTGAATTTAAGGATTCTTGAAAGTATATCTTACAGCTTAAAAATTAATCATGAAATATTAATCATATGCCTATATCAGTTACTTACAAGATAATTTTATGCATTGCATCAGGTTTTCCAAGTGGTTTGGGGACAGCTGTGAAGACGCTTAAATGATCACTATACTGCTGGAGCAATTAAAAATGCGTTAGGTCTTACCTGCAGTATTGCTGTAGCCATGTTGGTACCAGGATATTAGAGAGATAAGGGGAGTAAGGTTATATATTTTATTGGACCAACTTCTATTAGTGAGAGAGACAAGCTTTCGAGCTACACAGAGCTTGTCTGCAGCTCAGAAAAGAAGAGCTTGTCGCTCTCACCACCAGTATTTAGAGTCTTACAGACAGACAAAAGCCTTGTCTATTCATACAAATTTCACTGCTTTAACTATACTGGTATGGTCAAAGCACTACCCCACCCTCCCAGGAAGCATGTTGCTATATCTATATAAATATGCTTATATGCGTAAAGCTTATTCCCATATGAGTTTAAGACAGACCAGTATACTGACACCTTTCTATATCTTTTATAACTGCATCCATACTGAAAATAAGAAAGAAAAACTTGTAGCACCTTAGAGACTAACAAATTTATTTCAGCATAAGCTTTCGTGGGTTAATACTCACTTCATCTAGCACTTGTACCAGTATTATTATATTGGTTAAACAATCCCCCTGTAACAGGGTTCGTCTACCCCCTCTTCTTGCAGGCCACTGCAGGGTGGCCCAATAAAGCGCAGGGAGGCTTCCTGTTATGCTGCACCCGTGGTTTTATTTACACACCTTGTCCCACCACCAATATTGAGCTATATACATCCACACAAGGCTTACAGGGTTTGTTCCCTCTTTGTCAGGCAGCCAGCCCTCAGTCAGGAGCCTCAGTCAGCAGCAGCCCTGATCTTTCCCCTGGCTGCTCCCTTTATGCTGGCTTGCCAGGCCCGCAGGTGGAGCCAATCCCCAGGCCAGGCATCAGGCCTGTCCCACCAGCCCCAATCTATTCCCCTTGATTGGAGCTGGCTGAGCAGGGGCTAATTAGGTGCTTTGCAGCAGCACCCTGCTACACCCCCAAAATCACACCCCTAACCTGTAAAAACACTGTGTGCAGACCAAACCTTAATGTAGGGGGTGCCCACTGATCTGTAAATTGGGGGGAAATGTTTCTGTTTACCCTACTGTTTCCTGGAGAAGCAATAGTATGCATCTCACTGCTCTGACTGCCATTTTTGGAACTATAGCACCATATGCATATGTAACCAACATACCTTCTGGGTGTGGTGTTCTGTCCCATCTAGTGGCACCAAGACCACTTAGAGGGAGTTAAATGAATCTGTGCTATAACCTTAGCTATGAGCCAATTGGCTTTTAGCTCATGCGGTAGAGACTCATGCACTAAGCCCCAGAGGTCCCAGGTTCGATCCCATCAACGACCCGGGTCTGTCGGTGTTACACATATATAGTTGCTATGTTCCTTGTAGAAATAATACAGCAATACAATTTATGACTCACTGACTGTGCAAAGTGATTTTTAAAAGTATCACTTTATATGGTCCTTTTCCAGGCAGGAAGCCCTAAGAACGATAGGTCAGAAGAATGGAAAAAAAGGGCTTTGCTGTCTGTGTGTGTGCTAGATGCAAGTTGCAGATACTGAATATGCTGCACATCTCTGAAACAAATGAACTTTTTATTGTGTGCCAGCATAAGGAATGTATGGCTGTAATGATGCAAAGAGTGCATTATAGCTTTTAGTAGTATGAAGTAAATTTTTTCCAGTAAACTGTCTTATGTGAACTCCTGGCTTAACTGTAAAGTATTGATATCCCTTGTGTATACTGCCCATTTAAGTTTTTCAAGTGACCTAGATAGTCATTTCCCCCTGGTTTCACATCAAAAGATCAATCATGTCTGCTTCTGGAAAGTCAGAGATGAAGCTGAAGCACTCTGGCTAGGCCTTAGGGCCTAGAAACATGCCATATTTCAAAATTCAGAGTAATGAACCCAATCATTAAAATTTTATTACTTGAAAATAATCCATTATAAATCTGAAGCCTCATTAAACTGAACTACCAAAGTTGTCTGCAAATAGAACTAGTTACAAGTCATTTGAATTGCAAAGTTGTAAAAGGATATTTGCACATTTAGGAAAATTAATGGTCACAACAATAGACAAACAAATAAAACAAGTATTAGGTTTCAAGGACTGAAAATCATGCAACAGAGTTCAATTAAAAAACCCCCCACAACAACAACAACAACAACAGTATTTGGTTGTTGTTACTAGACAGTATGTGGTCCTGCCATGAGGGCAGGGGGCTGGACTCGATGACCTCTCGAGGTCCCTTACAGCCCTAGAATCTATGAATCTATAAACAACAACAAACAAAGCTTGTTTTCTCTCCAGGAGGAAAAATTCACATTTAGTTTGAAATATTAGAAAATAATGAAAAACTACTGGGTCTGGTGTACTTGTTTCATCACTTATTGATCTTACATACACATATATATTATGAAGACACCAGCCTTGGTTTCATAATTAAGGCAGAGTTCTGTTTTGCACTTAAAGCATGGATTCAGTCCCTTAATTATGTATGAAAAGTACCACATATCTCCCCAAATTAGAGAACTTATTCTCGGTGTATGAAATACATTTTCTGGTACTTTAAAGCCAGTTTATGAATTAGTTTATGAATTAAAATTAATGTAAAGATTGGTCCTTTCAGAAATGTCATGTTTGTGTCAAGTCTTTTCTTTGCCCTGAATGATCTTAATAATGGAATAATACAGACTCTAACTTTCCCTATAATTAAAGTTAATTGACATTTTGTGCACATGCTCTATTTGAAAAAAATAGGTTGTAATTAAGGAAGTTATCAACAATTGTTGCATCCAATTCTATTGATAATGTAGGCAACAGGAAAGATCATGTCAACAGCTCAGGTAAATCTGAAGTTGGACCAATGTAATTTCAGAGGTAACTCAAGCAATCACCAGCCACCTGCAGCTAATTTGCATGTAACAATTCTGTTGATTGTTATGAGTCAGTGGACTGGACACAAAGACTCGTTGGCTCAGTTGCCAGTCCTCTTTAAAAGCTCCGTGGCTGCATGCTGCCTTGTGTATCAGTGCTTGAAACGCTTCCCATAGCATGGCTACCATATCCCTGCTGCTTCATTGTACAGCATTGCCAAGTTAACTGAAGCAGAAGCATGCGGGAGCCCATAAACAACAGAGACATTGAACTAACGGAATAGCCTCCTCCACCACACCTTCACATGGTGCTGATTCACATCCCTCTAAACCAACAAGTCAATAAGAATAGGTGAGCTTAGACAACTTTCATTTCACTGTATTGGAGGCCTCATACCCAACAAGACTACTGCTTACAAAAAAAAATGTGTGTAACTCATAAACCCTTAATATACATGTAAGGGGACTTCAAGTATCTGATAAAAACCAATAAAAGTCAAGTTTCCCATGTGACACTTTAAAAAAAACTCTCAATGGTGAATGATAATTCAAAATGTCAAGATGCTAGCGCCATAGAAACATGGAAATTAATTGTAACAGGTCACTCACAGACTAGCTGATACAAATATGTATATGTATTATAGAATATTGTGTACTAATGTGTTTTGAGTACAAAAAGTATGGATAGCAAATGTAATTAAAAATAGGTATCTAGGTACCAACATATAACTAACATAATTAATAAAGAAGAAGCAATCAAAGTCATGTCATTCAATACTCACAATGTACAGTCTACAACTAATTTAACTTTTCTACATTCGCTTTAACTGTATTGAGTTCAGGCTTCTGTCAGATGTTCTGAAAGACAGATCTGCAAAGTGCCTAGTACTCAGTAATGGAGATTTGAGCTAAGAAACTGATGAGAAATTTCCTTCTAAGCACCAAGAAAATGGGTGTAAATGAAAAGCTAAGTAAAATCTTGTATGTATTGAGTTCCGGTAAATTTGACTTTGGAATGATTAAATCTTCCTTTTAATCAACATTCTGGAAAAAGTCTCAGACTTTTTTGATCCACCATTCTACCCTCTGCATACTTCATATTGCACTAGACACTGTGAAGACCACAGAGTACCACTGATGTTACCTTAACAAACTTAGGCAGAAGGAGCTACTTGGGCACTCTCTGATCTTGATTAAAAACTGATTTGCTAGATTAGTAGGTAGAAATCACATGGAGTTCTTTTGTGACTATGAGGTCTGTAAAAACACACACGAGGGATGGGTTTGGCCTTAGAAATTCAAATGTGGAACTTACTGAAAATTCAAAACTCATAAGGACTGAACAACAAGAATAGATTTCAAAACCCAGGATCGGAATGGGTGATGTTGGCAGCTCTACCTTCCTAATAAATATGTTAGTGCAAAGTATATATGTGAGTCTCTCCAATGGTGAGAAGTTTGCTCTACTTTAAAAATATCTTTTTGGACAGATTGCAGACTAAATTTTGGAAGGTGGATTTGGATTTACACTTTGCTACTGTCATCATAAGTTATTTCCAAAATCAAATACCATGAGAAACTTTCACAGCTGGCTGCTCCAAGTATTTTAAAAGTTTTGGAATATATCTTTTATGGAATCAAAACTTTTTACTCCAGCCATAAAAAACTCTAACCCTTGTACTCCTGCCCCTGCTATTGTTTGGAAGACTTTGTGCTGAATTCATTCACACAATGTACATCTGAGAACATCCGAGTTACAATGAAATTGTCTATTCTATTTTATGCTCTCCATCAGAGGTTCTCACACTGAGATCTACAGACTACTGGTAGTCTGTGGAGCACTTGTGAGTGGTTGACGGAGAGTGGGCTGGTCACATATGGTCAGGTTTTCAGCTGGGTTTACCAACCACTTTGGTTCTTCAGGGCTTCAATGAACGCCAAGGACTGCCTAATCAAAAGGAGCACAGGAAGGCCATAATGCACATGCTCAGTGTCAGAGACATAGGCGCAGAGGGAACTTTTACTGCATAAACTTAGGCGCTGATTGAGTTTAGGAGCCTACAGGATTCCAGCGGCAGTTCTGTGCATCAGCTTCCTCCTCCAGGTATGGTGAATGGCCACTTTGGCCAATGCCAGGAGGAGGGTGACGAGGAGGTCTCATGGATTCGTGGGGCCATGGATCTGGTCCGAATATCAGGCGGTATGGGGAAAAGGGCAGCCAGACCCTGAGGAGAGTTTTCTGGAGGAGTCGGAAAAGGGGCTGCAACCTGGCACACTTGAGGCAGATGTACGCCAGGGTCTCCCTCATGCTGCAGAAGGGGCCAGTTTTGTGGAGGAGGGTGAACCGCTCCTGGTATATGAGTTGATCACACTCAAGCACAGGAATGGATATAGGGCATAACTACAGCCAAAGTCACACAGCAAAACTTTTCCTTATATACATTGCTTATTACCAGTACTAATAACACATGCATTTTAAACTATACATTGCATCCCATGCTTGTGGATTGGCTTGGTTACTCTGCAGGAACCAACCTCCGTACAGTATGCCCCGTCCACACACTGCACACACAACCTACTCTTCACCTCATCTTGCTTTCCAATCTTATTTTGTCCATTGTTTTCTTACCCATTGTAAATGGTACCAGAGTGTTTCCCCTTATCTCAGCAAGTATTGACATCCTGCTCTAATTTACTGATCCATTTGCCTTCCGATTCATGCCCACTAAAAAATGAGACAAGTTACTTATGTCAAGTTACGTATGCTGAGGGCCACACCTTGTTTACCACCTGCACCCCTCCTTATGAGTGATGGATGAGTGAGTGTGACACCAAGGGTAAATGGCCACTCAGTTGAGTGACACTTGGTAGGAATGGATCTATAAGTCTCTTTAAAGGGACGCTATTTAAGCTAGCAGCAGTGTTGAGATTTGTGTGGTGCTGAAGTGTCAATCTGTCTGTTTTATAAAAATTGGGCTGGAAAGCAGAGGAGAGAGATGGTGTAATGGGAATGTGTTCTGTACGACTCACTTGCACACAAGACCATATGATCACAAATCAGCTTAGTACGTTTAATTTGTTGGGTTGGTTCATTCAGTTCCTAAAATTAATACAATTTTATCATTATTAAAGCCCAAATCCTGGAATACCCTTATGTATTTTGGGAAATTCAGAGGCAGTTTTAAAAATGGAGGTCAGCACCCCCTGCTTGTATCTATACAGGTTTTTATACCATATCCATCACTGTTGTATCTGAGTGCTTTCTTCTGAGCCATCAAGGTAGATTATAGAGTCTGGTAAACTCAGATCACCTATTTCAGTCACAATAATCTGAGTGTCATCTGAGCTCAGGAAAAATATCCAAATTGATAGTGACAGGGCGATGGGGTTAAAAATTCTAGCACTTTGTTCTTCTAGCAACTTATGTACTGCATACCCCATTCCCCTGTGGACTGTAAGTGAAATAGTTGGTGACAAAGCTTTGTCTTACACTGCCATTTGCAGCCTAACTGAGATGATAAAGCTACAAGCCTCATGTCCTCTTCTCTCCTGATGACACTGACAAGGAAGAGTCAGTGGTTATTTTTAAAAACATTTAAATGACTTTGGCAATGAGCACAGTGTTGCTCAGAGACTCCAGTTGCATTGCTTATAGTAAGCCCTTCAGGGACATACTGTGTTTGGTCACTAAAGTTAATGATGCTAACTCCTCTTAGTGCTAACAATCAATCAGTTAAGTATATTCATGGATATGTTTGCCCTTGCCTTAGTTCTGCATTTTTCATCCACTGGGCTTTTTCCTGTAGATAACTTTTTAGCTCTTTCTGTCTCAGGTGAGTGTTTTATGCTGTCAAGAGATCCTTGTAAAGACTTACTGGGCTTTTATATAAGCAACATTGAATTATGACTTCAGTAAGAACTTCAGTAAGAAATTCAATGACTTCAGTAAGAACGGGGCCTGGCCTATTATATAATCACTATGCTTTAACAATTAATTAATGTTGACAGAGTAACAGTGATATATTTATTTTATCTATTAATTTAGGTGTTTTGTTTATAAACCCTGTCTAGCCGTGGATGCCTTTAGAAAGAGTTTTAAATTACAAAATGCAAACAGAAATAAAAATATCAAAATATTAAAACAGACTTGAACTCCCCAGCTAAGATCATTCAAACTGAAAACCTTCCCCTCCTACTTATGATCAGGCCTATCTGAAATGAACTGAAGCCAGCTAGCCAGTTTCAGTCCCATTCAGACTCTGGGTCACTCTTTCCACTGTTCCAAATGGTACGATTAGCATACTGAAGACATTGAAGCCAATGTCTCTTTACTGACCTTTATAATAGCCTTTTGCCTACGTTGAACATGAAGTTTGACAACTTAGAATGTTACAGGAGTAGTTACCTAGAACTACTCTCAGGGTTACTCACAAAGAAAGGAAAGGAGCCACTCAACAGTGACTCCTTCCACCTGTTCGGAGCCACGGATTATGTCAACACCACCTCATACACAATGGTAAGGCAACATACAGGTCTAAAAGAATTAGCTTAGAGACTTTATTCACAGCTGTCATGATGAGGTAACTGATCAATACTAGTGCAATTTGTGTCCCATACTCAGGACTAAAACTTGAGTGGGCTCAAGGAAATCTTTGTACTCCAACTGTTACCACCGTCTCTTCCTCCTTTCCACAAAAACAACAACAACAGGAGATTGAATACAGCTCAGTCATTAACAAGACTGTCCACATCAAGAAATGATTTCTTGAACAGAAGCCTTCCAATAGTTTAGTTTCCTTAGTTATAGCTAGCAAACTGCTTCCCCACCCCCAAATTTAAATGAGAGAGATGGATTTAATAGACATTGTAGGCCCAAAGTGAAAGTTGTTGCCATCTGATATTTGGTAGTTTATGTGAAATTGGTTGGTGGTCTCAGGTCAATTATTAATGAATAGGCAGGCAGGTATCAGCACCACAAAAACAGCACGATTGGCATCTCAAGACTTTTAGCACAGAAACCAAGACCTAACATGGACATTGTACTATGCTCTCATTCCTAGTTGTTGTCACTCCACTGAAGGGACAGGGCTGAGCAGAACAGGATAGTTTGCACTGCCCCAATCCATGTTTTGCCTATGTTGTGATTATACAAAGCTCTTGATTCTCCAGGATTGTCAATTCAGCATCTTTCACAAGTGCTAAACTTACTTTTCTTTCTCCAAAACATAAAATCATCCCTGTTTTATAAAAAATGCTTAGTTTTGCTACTTTGGAAAAATCACTTGTGAGCTTGAGTTACTTTTTAGTTTACTTAAATTTACTGAGCAAGGATGAAATAGTCTGAAGCAATTGTTTGATCCCCCAGGAACTGTTAGTGAATCATCTTTGTACATATTTCTCCTTCCTTTGGAAATAGAATGTTCTCAGTTTTGGTGGGGACATTTTAGTGAGTCATACTTCAGGTGCCAGCAGCATTTACAAAGAAGAGTACATTGATTTTCTCCTCGGCATTTGATTTGACAGCAAGAATTTTAAAGTGACTATGTGATGGTAATACTGGAAAAAAAAACTGCCCTGCTTCTTCAGAGAAATCACCTCGATTCTCAGCAGACACGCTGCAGTGGCTCATTGACATGCAGATTTTAATCATGAGTATGGGCAAAAAAAATATATTGTGTTATTTAAGAATGCTCTTTCCTGACTGTGGGGAATAGGTTTACAAATTATAAATTGAAGATGTTTTAGTTCTATTTATTAACTAACCTGAATAATTTTTTGGATATTTGCTGCATATTAAGGTTTACAGACATATAATGTTTCCATTTGCTAGCATTATATTTGATTAGGCTAGAACTGCTCCACTAAAAAAAATCTTTAGGCAAAAGGGTGACAAAAGGATAGTGTGAAACACAGCTTCATACTTAAAAGATTATGACAGGATTGGCTGTGTGAGCTGTGGTGGCTCAGTGGAGCCATCCCGTGGAAACACATCATAAATAAGGATAGGATATATAGTTTAGTCTGAATTTCTTGACCATGTTTGAGGTAGTTTATTTGTAGAATAAATCTATCTTAGGCCATGGGATCTTTTTCTTAAGACTACTTTGGGAAACAATTTTGGGAAACAGCTCCATGGTAACTTCACAGATTTACAGAGTAATTCCATCCACTGGTACGGTTTTCTATCAGAGGAATTTTAAAGTGTTAATTGCCCCACAAAAGTGAGTCCTATTAGCCATTATTAGACAAATTGGAGGTAGACAAATAGCCTCAAATAGTCTATTGGCCAAATAGCCTCAAATCCTGCTAGACAACATTTCTGCTGAGAGTTAAGTGACTTTGTGGTTTCATTGAATTAGAAAAACCATATGCTAAAATCATGTCTGGTGCAGCTCCAGAAAATTCATCTCCCTCCCTATATTTTGGTATTTCTAGAAGCACTGAGACATGTGAAAATGGCAATCATTTGATAAATGATAAAAAGGTAATCAAATGTCTCCAAAACTCAAAGGATCAGGTTTAAGATACAGACAAAGTTCCTATTTTATCTAATCTGCTTTATCTATCCCTAAAGGGAACATATCATTCTAACATTAAGATTCCTACTGCTAAACATACAGCTTGCAAAAATAATAGATACATATATTTAAAAAAAACATACCAGAATGGGAGGGAATAAAAATGAGCAGCTGTCAGAACTGGGACATATCTTCCTGGGAAAACAGAACATTCACAATGAAATCAAGAGGACTGAAACTTTGGTCTAAGGGAGTTTTCATTACAAAACAAGAAAGCTATTACTTTAGTGTTAAAAAGCAAACACATTTGCTTATCAGACACCCTGGCTCACAGAAATTAGGCCCCAAAAGCAGGTCCATAAAAAGCAAGGAAAATGAATGATGAAGTCCATCATTGCTTGAAATTCAGATGAGGGTCAAATAGTAGTTCTCCCTTTTCAGCTCACTCAATTTTTGTTGAATCCTTTGGCTTGAACTTGCCATTGCATGTTTGTTAATCTTTTCTAAAATCTTTATGTACTATATGTTTTCCACTATAGAAGAACTGTACACATCACTGTACATGAGAAAAAACTGGAGTTTTACGTATCAGAGGTTTACATACAACTAAGATTTTCATTTAACTAACTGAATTGACTTAAGAGCCTCACTCATGACAAAAACTATTTTTCTAATTAGTTATTTTTTTTAAATCATCTCAGATAATTGAACAACATATGTTGTATATAAAACTGTTTGTCTTTGCAATGTGTGTTTTGGTAACAGGCTGTTGGTGTCCAGAGACCACTGCCTATGTTGCTGACTCATCTTGTCTTATTGTTCACTTGTGCTCGTTGGTCTGTCTGTATCCAGTTGTTGTCTCTTGTCTTATACTTAGATTGAAAGATTCTTGGGGCAGAGACCATATTTTTGTTCTGTGTTTGTAATGTGCCTGTAATAATGTGATGCTAGTCCAGGATGGGTGACCCTATATACTGCGGTAATATAAGTAAATAAATAAATAAAACAACAATAATAAGGGCAAGAGTTTGCTCTGCATATTCAATTGAAACTCCCAGTGATGGTTGTGTTTTACTTGAATAAGAAGTCCTATATCTTTTTTAAAAAATCATGTTTCTGTCCCTACTGCATAATATTGTTATGGCAGATATCACTGGATAGTGTTACATGTAGATGTGTAAAACAATTTTTAGCATGTGAGCAAATGTTCAGTATTGGGAAGACATGCTGTATTATTGTTACCTTTTGATGTACAAGGTTCTGTGTAGAAGCAGCTTCTGGACATGCAGCTGTGCAAGCAGCAGGAGAGTTTTCTTTCTGCCTTGGTCTCTGATTAGATTAATTTTTCAAGGCAGAGTTGCTCTGTGGGAATCCGGTATTGGTGTTGGGCTGAGATTCCTGACAGAGGGGATTGCCTGCATGCTATTTGACCATCTCTGTTTCCAGAACTGGTGTTTCTGTGTAAATAAAGCAGGATGCACTCAGTACATACAGAACATGAAATCACTGATATCTTCTCTCCTGGAAAGCCAATGTGCAAGACCCTGAACATCTACCACCTTTCAGCAGAGGAGAAACAATGGTGTCAGAACAAGGCAACAGTATTTACAGGAACAAATAAAAATAGCAAAGATGCCCTCTGGAGTCTGTGGATACTAATAGGGGAATTAGCTTATTATAACCATGACCCATGTCATGAGCCATGAAACAGCAACCAGCCTCTTATCACTAGAACAGACATAATGCGTCAGGACAAGGCAACAATATTTACAGGAACAAATAACAATAGCAAAGATGCCCACTGGAGTCTGTGGATACTAATAGGGGAATTAGCCTATTAAACTGATAGGGGAATTAGCTTATTATAACCATGACCCATGTCATGAGCCATGAAACAGCAACCAGCCTCTTATCACTAGAACAGACATAATGCATCAGACTAATGGTCCATCTAGCCCAGTATCCTGTCTTCCAACAGTGGCCAATGCCAGGTGCTTCAGAGGGAATGAACAGAACAAGTAATCATCAAGTGATCCATCCCCTGCCGTCCACTCTCAGCTTCTGGCAGTCAGAGGCTTAGGGCACCCAGAGCATGGGGTTGATCATCTTGGCTAATAGCCTTTGATGGACTTATCCTCCATGAACTTATCTCATTCTTTTTTTAATCCATTTATAGTTTTGGTCTTCACAACATCCCCTAGCAATGAGTTCTACAGGTTGACTGTGCGTTATGTGAAGAAGTACTTTCTTTTGTTTCTTTTAATCCTGCTGCCTATTAATTGCATTGGGTGACCCCTGGTTCTTGAGTTATGTGGTGGGGTAAATGCCATTTCCTTATTCATTTTCTGCACACCATTCATGATTTTATAGCTCTCTATCATATTCCCCCTTAGTTGTTTCTTTTCCAAGATGAAAACCCCCAGTCTTTTTAATCTCTTCTCATATGGAAACTGTTCCTATCATTAATCATTTTTGTTGCCCTTCTCTGTACCTTTTCCAAGTCTAATATATCTTTTTTCAGATGGAGCAACCAGAACTGTATGTGGTATTCACGGTATGGGTGTACAATGGATAGATATAGTGGCATTATGATATTTTCTGTCTTATTATCTATCCCTTCCTAAAGGTTCCTAATATTTGGTTAGCTTTTTTGACTGCCACTGCACACTGAGTGGATGTTTTCAGAGAACTGGCCACAACGACTCTGGATCTCTTTCTTACACACTAACTCTGAGTTAGGAAGTATCTTTAAATGATCTGGGAAAAGCAGCAAGATTCACATTTGAAGTTGGCTAAAAGACATATACTGAGAGGATCTCAGCAGCACGCTGGATTTGATTCTAACTTTATTACTGTCCTACTATATAGTCTTTGCCATTTATGGGGATCTTAAAACTGCACATGTCACATTTATTGCTATGCCCGTGCTCCCAGGGGAAACTTTGGAATACATTCTTTTTTGAAAAAAATCTGCTGATGTATTATATCCTGATCATCTGTTTTCATTTTTTTTATTAAAAAGAAAATTTGCATGAAATAGCAACTTTGTTGCTTAGGCACTAATAAGCCTCTGTTTGAGATCACAATTAGTTGCTATGATTGCAATGTCAGAAACAAAGGAGAACAACTTTGAACAAGGGATAAACACCAGAAAGAGATGAAGCCATAAGCCTTGATTAATGACATCATACCATCTCAATTGCAATTAATTGGGATTTCAGACAAAGGATCATGAACTCCTAAGCATCAAAGATACTTTTCATGTAAGTGTCACTAGGGAAAAGTAAGATAGGGTGAGAAATACAGAAAGTAAGTGAGGCAAGCAGAATCTTCTTTGGTCAGAATATCTTGCCTGGGATAGCAGGTCTCTAAGAGTAAAGCACTATCTATTGAAATGGAAGAGTCTCAAGCCAAATTTTCTGAAGCCTCTAAAAAGGGCCCTCTCAAATATTTTATATATATAAAAATAAAAGAACTGACTCAGAGTGATTGAATATACAAAATAAGATATAGACAAGCAAGCTATGTTTACAGAGTTCCTAAGGGCAAAACACCCCAATTTTCCCACCATTCCTAAAGTGAACTCTTCCCCAACCAAAAAGCAGGCACAGGAGTTACAGCTACCTCTAAAGATGGAGAAGGCTAGAACATGAATGGATTATGAAATCAGTTACCTATGAAGCAATCTGTGGTCTCTCTAGTGACTTCCAATGCATCCCACTTTGGCTTAAAAATACCAAGGGGGAGATTCTCACCGCATGCTACTGCCCATTATGGCCGGTAACTGACAAAGTGTTCTGTTTTTGTTTCAAAATATTTGACAAGAATGCCAAATCATTGCTTGTGCTTTCCAGGTACAATTACTGGCATAATTTAGCTGATGCTCTAAAACAGCATGAAAAGTCACCTGGCCATTTTACAGCCTACTCCTTCCAAATGAATGGAAGTCAAGTCCAGGCTCAAGCTGAATAAATGCTAAGATGCAGAAAAACCTGTGCATTATTAATGTAGAAACCTAGCATTGAAGGAATTTGCTTAAGCGTCTGATCTCAGTTACCCTCTTCCTCACAAAGAATAATTTGGCTTTCATTGGATACGTTTTTCACTGAACATAACGGTAATTTCCTCAGTTTGGTAGAGCTCCTTGGGAAATACGATGATGTCATATGTGACACCTACTTCGAGTAGTCCGTAAAGAAGCTATGGACCATTACTGCAGTAAAACAATTCAAAACAAATTGATTGACATTATGGCAAGGAAGGTGCTTGATAACATATTGAAGCATCTTGGTGAAGCAAAGTACTATGCCGTAAAAATGGACTGCACTCCCAACTTAAGTCACTATGAAAAGATGTAATTTACAGTAAGATTTGTTGATGACAAGGATGGCTGTATCCAAGTAAAGGAACACTTTATCTGTTTCCAGTCTGTGGATGACTCTACTGGAAAAAGCCCAACAGAAGTGTTTATGAATGAGAATAAAATAAAGATTCAAGAGTGCTGCGGCCAAGGCTAGGACAATGGCATGCACATGAAGGGAAGAAACAGTGACGTCCTGGCAAGGATCCTTGTGCTGAATTCAAGAGCTTTCTTCATGCTTTGTGGCTGCCATTCCCTCAACCTGGTTGTATCAGATGCAGTGTCATCTTCTTTAGATTCAGTATCTCTCTTTGGAGTACTGCAAAGTCAATGTTACAAATCTGACCATGAAGCCACTAAGTGGCACTTGCTGGGAGAGCCATATTGACAGTGTTAGGCCAGTAAGATACTAAAGGCTTGTCTACATTACCCATCAGAGCGATCGATCTTTCGGGGATCGATTTTTCGCGTCTAGTGTAGACACGATAAATCGATCCCTGATCACTCTGCCATCGACTCCGGCAATCCACCCCCGGCGAGAGGAAGAAGTGGAGTCGACGGGGGAGCGCGGGCAGTCGACCCTGTGGAGTCCTCACAGTGCGGTAAATCAATCGAGGTACGTCGACTTCAGCTACGTTATTCACATAGCTGAAGTTGCATACCTTACATCGACCCCCGCCCCTAGTGTAGACCTGGGCTAAGTGACTGGGGTTTATGACACTGTGATGGAACTGGCACAGTCGAGTAAAGCAGAGGCTGGAATCCTACATGAAGCGCAAACTTGGCAAACCAGATCACTGACTGCAAATTTCTGGTCTCAATTGTGGTTTGGCACAATATCTTGTTCCAAGTAAACATTGTAAGCAAGGCATTACAAACTCAGTTGATGGACCTCGCGACCACTAGTACTCTGATGAGAAGGTGTCTTGATTTCATTGTGGCCTATGGAGACAATGGATTTGAAGCTGCCATCACGGCTGCCAAAGAAATTGCGGAAAACTTAGGAGTTGAGCTTGTATTCATTGGAAAAAGAGACAGTTTGGTTACAAGAGCAGAGATGAGGTGATGGGACTTTCAGAATTAAAATTCAAGAGGGATTTGTTTTGCTCGCCCATTGACACTGGTCGAGTGTCCATCAAAGAAAGGTTCAGACAAATGAAGCACCATGAAAAAAACTGGAGTTTTTTATATGACCTTAGTAAGTGGCCGGTGGATAGGAAAACACTCTTGAACAATTGTACGGACCTTCATCGGATGCTTACACATGGGGAATGTTCGGGCGTCAATGATAAAGACCTCTGTGTCGAACTGGACGACATCAATCACACTTTGCAACATGGGAAACACTCTCCACTCCAAGTTCTCCAATTCATTCATGCTGCAGAGCTGAAGGACACTTTTCCTAATGTGTGGTTAGCTTTGAGGATTCTGCTTATGCTGCCGGTCACAGTCACAAGTGGTTTTCAAAGCTCAGGCCTATTAAAACATAACTTTGATTGATGATGGCCGATGAGAGACTGACATCGCTTGCTATTTTACTGCCTGAAAATGCCTTTGGCCAGTCTTTGGAGCTCTCTGACACTGTGCTTCAGTTCACGAGGGCAAAGGCGCAAAAAGTGACCTTTTGAACTAAAGGACTATGGTTAACATTCTAAGGCTGTCACCCACTGTATCAATATTTAATACTGGTCCACCCACTGTTGGTGCACTGTCCAATTTCTTGACGTTAGTACATTTCAGCTATTCTTAAAATGAAAACGTTTCTATAAGCTTAGAGGAAATTATTCTTTTATTTGCTTATATATGGCATGAATAAATGCAGATTTACAGATCCCAGCATGCAAATTTATCATTTTATATGACAGGGATAAATCATGCACTCAAATCATGCATCAAAGTCATAAAATCGGATACAAATGCAATAAAAATAAGGTATTCAAAAGTTTAACAAATGGAGGAGAGGGCACCATTTGGTCTAGGGCTGGCCCTGGCCCCAGGAGGCTGCTGTAACTTAGATAGGCCCCCGGCCCAGAGTTGTCTACAATTAAATTATGCTAGGGGCCTCTCCAGACCCTGAAGCAGCCCAGGATTGGAAGGGCACAAAGGTGTCTTAAATCACTCCCCTAGAGTGCAAGTTCCATGCTGCATCTCTTAAAGGCACAGCAAGTCCAACAGAGTTAAACTGAAAGGTAACAAACAGATAACAGAAAACTGCAAAACCTACAAAAAGTCATCTCTTTTCTGGATGAGACCTCATGTTACACTGCCATATTTACCTCAGATTAGATTTACTAAGCCTCATTTTATTCCTTGGAAAGATCATCCTAAAATGCACAGGATTTAACAGTAACATTCCAGAGTTACATACTAAATATACGTGATCTAAGCAGAGTTCAGCACCGACAGAAGAGAGTTTACTTTCCCTATTCTTTAGGCAAAATCTGCTTGGCAGCCTCAGTGTAGACTACATTTATATTCCAGACAATATCACTTATTGGTCATTAGCAAAGTTTTGTATCATAGTGAAGATTTCCTTTTGGGAAATACAGCAAAATAATGAGGAGACAACTGAGTTTCTTGGAACAGATGAAACCATTTACTACTGCAGTGATGAATTACTCAGACTCAGGGAAAGGAATGATAAACAGCTCGTGTTGGAGGATCAGAAAGCTGAAGCTGTTCTATTCACTTACTCATGCAATAGAGCACACGTTGTTACTCTCTCAGTTGCTAGTTTCAGTTCTGCTGTAATGGCTTAAAATACAGAAAACATTGGATGAACACTCCCTTTCACGTTCAAATAGGTTTCACAACAGAGATCACACAAGCCAGGGAGGATAACCTCATCTCAGGTTGTGGGAATTTATGCATGCAGCTCTCCTCAATATTAGTGGGAGTTGCACATGGAAACACTTGCGATAAAGTACTGCTGCCCCTTCTTATGACACCACTGGCCTATTCTGAAACCTGCATCTCCCCTCTGTTGAGCAATTGTCCAGGGGACTTTTATATTGACTTCCCAGAGGAAGAGAAATCATGAAGCAGAGTCTTGGTATATTCTAATTTTTTTGTTTACACATATATACCATTGGAACAGAGATGGTTAAACAACATGCAGAGCAATCCTTTTTTCAGGAATTTCAGCACTAACCTAATGCTTGGTTCCTAGAGAGAAACTCTTCCTCAATAATTGACTGTAACTGGAGAGCAAACTCTCCTGCTGCTTGCACAGCTGCCTGTCCAAGGACCATTGTCTTTATCCAGATTTTTGCATAGTAAAAACTACCACCACCACCCAGTAGGTATTTGTAAGACTCAACATTTGCTCATGCACTAAGAAAAAAACCAAAACAAAACTTGGAACACCATGTGTAATAGCGCCACCTGGTGATACCTGCTCTAACAATACCCTATTGCTGTTTAACTTCTAATGCCTTTTCTCCGCAGCTGAAGTACTATACACCATTACGTTCCAAAAGTACTGCTGCAGTGCTCTGAGTTGTTAAATGTTCCCATGTTCAAACTTCCACTGTAATCCACCTGCAAAAATAATTCACTTGGCAAGAAGTCCACAGCACTTTTGATGCTTTTTGTTCAGCCAATTGCTAAGACAAACAAGTTTGTTTACATTTACGGGAGTTACTGCTTCCTGCTTCTTATTTACAATGTCACCTGAAATTGACAACAGACATTCACATGGTACTTTTGAAGGCGGCGTTGCAAGGTATTTACATGCCAGATATACTAAACATTCTTATGCCCCTTCATGCTTCGGCCACCATTCCAGAGGACATGATTCCATGCTGATGATGCTCGTTAAAAAAATAACGCATTAATTAAATTTGTGACTGAACTCCTTGGGGGAGAATTATATGTCTCTTGTTCTGTTTTACCCGCATTCTGCCATATATTTCATGTTATAGAAGTCTCAGATGATGATCCAGCACATGTTCATTTTAAGAAAACTTTCACAGCAGAAATGACAAATGCAAAGAAGGTACCAATGTGAGATTTCTAAAAATAGCTACAGCACTCGACCCAAGGTTTAAGAATCTGAAGTGTCGTTCAAAATCTGAGAGGGACGAAGTGTGGAGCATGCTTTTAGAAGTCTTAAAAGCAACACTCAGATGCAGAAACTACAGAATCTGAACCACCAAAAAAGAAAATCAACCTTCCACTGGTGGCATCTGTCTCAGATGATGAAAATGAACATGCGTCGATTCACTCTGCTTTGGATCGTTGTCGAACAGAACCCGTCATCAGCATGGACATATGTCCCCTGGAATGGTGGTTGAAGCATGAAGAGACATATGAATCTTTAGCACATTTGGCACATAAATATCTTGAGACGTTGGCTACAACAGTGCCACGTGAATGCCTGTTCTTACTTTCAGGTGACATTGTAAACAAGAAGCAGGCCACATTATCTCCTGAAAATTGTAACCAAACTTGTTTGTCTGAGCAATTGGCTGAAGTAGGACTGAGTGGACTTGTAGGCTCTAAAGTTTTACATTGTTTTATTTTTTAAAGTAGTTATATTTTGTACATAATTCTACATTTGTAAGTTCAACTTTCATGATAAAGAGATTTCACTATAGTACTTGTATTAGGTGAATTGAAAAATACAATTACTTTTGTTTTTTACAGTGCAAATATTTGTAATAAAAAATAAATATAAAGTGATCACTGTACACTTTCTATTCTGTGTTGTAACTGAAATAGATCAATATATTTGAAAATGTAGAAAACATCCAAAAATATTTAAATAAATGGTATTCTATTATTGTTTAACATCACGATGAATTGCAATTAATTTTTTTAATCACTTGACAGACCTAATATATATTATATATATATATTAAAAATATACACACACGTGTGCACACACACACACACACACACACACATATATATATATATTTGGGCTGTCAAGCAATTAAAAATTAATATACAAATTAATTATACATTATAAATTACTTATAATTAATATATAAAAATGAATGACATAGTTCCTCTGGACATTTGCAAAACAGCATTGAAAATGTTACTTCTACTGCAGTGTGCAAGCAAGAATGTCAATCACTGGAAAATGTTTGTTCCATATATACCAGAGCAGAGATGTGTGAAACTAGCAATTTTTGCTTTGTGTGAAAACCAAATTTTCCACCTGTGAAAAGTGTCTTTCATTTTTGGTATTTCAAGCAAAGAACTCAAAAAGTTGTTACCTTGTGTGTTGCAACTGCGAAAACTTAATTTAAGTTATTTTAATGAGATTGTCTTCTGTGCATCTGTTCTGTAGAAATCAGTTCAAACATAGATACAAAGAAATAGAAGTACTGAAGAAGCCAAGAAAGATGGAGACCTTTCCCCCTAGAAAGTAAGATTGTTAATGAGAAATGTATAATGGGGCTATGAGTGTCTCAAAGCATAACACCTTAAGCTGTGATCCTGTTAGCTAAGACAAGTTAAGCACTCTTAGGTTAAATCAGAATCTGGATGGGAAACCTTCAAGGTTAAAACAGCATATAGAGGTTTTGATTGATTCAGTGGATTGCCCTCTTCCCTCTGCCTCAATACTGAACCAGCAACTACAACTCTGTGACTGTTGTCAGAGTCAAGATGGCAGGAGTACCGGTTGCATCCCAGGCAGGTCAGGAGGTTGGACAGTGGCAACTCCAGTAAGAGCCCAGCCCCACAGAGTAGACCACTGCATCAGACCCCCAGCAGTAGTAAACAAGACCAAAAGCCTGCACGAGACCCACTGTAAGAAGAGATACAACTAATTAATTCCCAACTGAGAGCACCTTCCTGGACTAATATGAACCTTGCTCAGGAACTGATCACCCCAAACTTCAGACTCCTATCTGGCTCAGTGTTGCCTCCTACTAGAAGGATGCTGGGGAAAGGCATGTTCTGGCATTGGGATCCCAAAATACGGTACTGATCTGTACATCCCATCACAGCCCCCAACCAATAAGGATTTGGCCTGGTAAAATCTACATTCTCCTGAAATCTAATGGAGTCCTATGCAATGCATCCTTGCCGCCCCTTCATTTCCCTATCAGCATGGATTGCTGCCAAACCCACCTTGCTTGCCAGTGCTCCCACATTTCTCTTTGTGGAGACTTGCCTTTGCAGGTGGGAGACTGGCACAAATTAACGGTAACCCCAACAGTGTAAACTTGTGCTAGGATCCCCTAAAGATGGGTTGAGGGGAAGACGACAGCATTTTGTAGACCCGGTCCATCCATCTGGATCCACTATTTTGCACTTCTCTCTTCTCAAAAGCAGAAGGGAGCAACTGGACCTACGTTAACACCCATTTTCTGATAAAGAGCCCTTGATAATGTATACAAAACTGGAGCAGTTTAATAGGTAATTTGATCTGTGTTCTGAATCTCTGCAATGGAAAGCTTAATCTAACATAAGGTACAGATGGAATCTTCGCTATCGACCTAAGGAATCTATGTTATTTCCTCCATATTGTTCCTTGATGAGTTCATGTAGCTGACTGAACCTTTACTGAATCAATAATGAGATTGCCAAGTGTAATAGTTATTCTCAGCTACACTCATAATACCAACTGAGCACTAATATCTGGAGTAATTTCAGAAAGGGAAACAGTCTAGGTCAATATTTCTGGGGTCACTTTTACTATATTAATTGTCCTGTGTCCAAAACAATGAATATATCTTTCTGTTGTAGACTGAAAAAATTCCAAAAGAACTGCAGAGTATTCCACAAAATCAATATTAATAATTTTCAAACTGTTTGCTTGTTGACTTTCCAAGGACTGCAAGATATCCTTAGGCAACTTCTGTGCAACACAAACAAGTGCTCAATAGCTAATATGTGAATATGTTTGGGGTATTTTTGCCTCTTAAGTTTTGCATTTGACCTTTAGAACAATGTTATGGTTTATTCAGATAAGGGGCTCTATTTTCAGATATTGTGGGGCTGTGAGATATCTACTCTACAGTCACACTTGTGTGTGTCTGGGATTTGTAAATTGTATTCAACTTGCATTAACTGTCTTATATTTTAATTACAATATTTTGTTATTGTCACTTCTGATTTCTTGAGTGCTGTCAGGGAGCTCTGTATCATACAAACACAGTCACTATCCCCAGGAGCAAATCAAACACGGAAGATAACAACCAGAGACATAATTCATAGGCTGAATTATTGCCTTCTTTCCAACAGATAAGCTGCTCTTATTTTATTGAAGCTCCCCAAAGTCTTCTTATTTGAACATGACCCATCTCATGCTGCTCTCAGAATGGTAGGATATTCATAGCAATGATTGGCTCATAGGGAGAAAATTCTTTTGCTCCTGTTCTAGGAAGATACTTTGCCAGATTAGTATTTTAAAATAAATGCACTACTGTGATATTTAAAGAAACTAAAATGTATCTGAGATTTGTGTGGATTAGTTTATCAGTAAGATGTTTAAAACTTGTTGTTGCTTGACCCGCATCTCTAACTCTTGTCTCCTCCTTGGTCCTGCGGGCATCTGCCTGGGTGTTTGCCCACCACAGTCTTTTGCAACACATCTGACGGGGAGGGGAGTCCTTTAGCCACGACTTATTGACTGAGATGAGAATGGGGGCTAGGTTCCAGAACCACTTTTGCCTCCTGTTCCTCTCTTTTGAGGTGGCAGGATGCTTTTCCTCATTGGGGACAGATTGGGTGAAACAAAACAAAAATAATAAGAAAAAGGTTAATAGAAAGGAGCATATGAAGTGTAAAAATACAATTAGGAAGTCCAAAAAAGAATTTGAGGAACAGCTAGCCAAAGACTCAAAAAGTAATAGCAAATTTTTTTTAAGTAAATCAGAAGCAGGAAGCCTGCTAAACAACCAGTGGGGCCACTGGATGATTGCGGTATTAAAGGAGCACTAAAGGACGATATGGCCATTGCAGAGAAACTAAATGAATTCTTTGCATCGGTCTTCACGGCTGAGGATGTGGGGGGGATTCCCAAACCTGAGCTGTTCTTTTTAGGTGACAGATCTGAGGAACGGTCCCAGATTGAGGTATGCTCGTGGCAAGCAAATTGGAGGCCTCATTTATACTTGATGAATCCCCCTCCACATCCCAGCACTGAGGGCAGGGGAGGAGGCGAGTATTTTCCTGAATGACTGATGCCGAGTCAACCAAGGCAGAACTTTAAATTCTACTCAGGAAAAAAAAAAGCTGTCAAAAATGACATTTTGGGGTTCCATGCTTATTGTCTTTTAGGAATCAATCCTGCAAGCCGGTCCTGATCCACCAAAGCAGTTAAGCACCTTGAATTCAATTAGACTTTGTGTTTTAATTTACATGAACTTTCCTTCCCCAAGCTTTGTGCTACTAGGTTAAAGGATTTTTGTCCTATCCTGGTAACGTGCCTTTCCTCATATTAGGGCATCCTGATGCACAACCAGGGTACCCAAAGTTCACAAAGCCATCATTTTTGGCTATTTTCTCCTGGATTGACTAAGTCCCATTAGCATTAATGAGAGTGGAAGTTACATGAATGTATGGAAGGTGGAAAAGACTGCTAAGAGAGTCTTCTCTTTGTGCATTTAGGTACCAAAAATCACAAATCTTCTTTTCGTAGTTCTTATGTCAAGACTATCCCAAAGAGAACACTAACACCACAGGATGTAACCCTATGGTATTTATTCATTTATAAAATAACCCTCTGAACTGACATGGGACTATTTAGCTGCATGTCCGAGCCCTTGTCTGTGTCAGCACAACACAATTAAATTGAAATTAACATGATTGCATCCATACATTTGCTTTTTGCTTGCTCCATCCTTTCTGGATAATCTGTCGTGCTGGCACTAAAGGAAAGCAAACTTCATACCAAGAGGTAATAAATTATCGATTAAGGCATCTCGCTCAATATGAGCCCTTACAGAATGCTAACAATAACTCAGACCATTAAAAAAGTGTTTTTGGCAAATGTTGAAATGAAATCTGGACAGAAATATATACTAGCGCAATAAAGATTATACAGAGAATGCTATGGTATTTGAAAGGAACTACATAATGTTTCTGAATGAAATTTTCCAATAAAGAAGATAAGATCAAAACGGTTAACTTAAGAAAGCAAGAATTGCTTTTTAGCTACCCTTCGTCATTTTAATTGAATATGAATACAATATAAGAAATGTGATTAATATTATAACAGATGCATTCTACAATGTTATAATAAATCAGTTTCTTATTTCACGTGCTTCATATTTCATGTGCTTCACCTGCATAAGATTAGGGCTCGGGGTCCCCTCGTGTTAGGTCAATCCCTATGACCTAAATGACCTAAAAGAATTTGCAGTCTTTGTTTGGACAAGGTGGACCAAACAAACACAGACTGGGGGAGGTGTCTGGTAGAAGGGGAGGATGAGGTAGTTGTGCAAGGAGCAAGTTTTACACAATCCAAGCAAATAATTTGCAAATAATCTATAGACTGAAAAATGTTTGCCCAGCAACCATAAATAATGAATACATTAATAAAAATCAAAGTCTGTGCATGGATAATTCACAACTAGAAAAAAAATGTCAAATTCACTGGATGAATAGTTCATCACAAATAGTCTGCTGAGTTCCAGCTGAAAAGTAAAATAATAGAATGAAGTAAATGGCTCTGTATTGCAGTCATTGGACCAAATTCAACCCTGGTCTAAGTAGGTGGTATCTCTTACTGGTGCTGTGCCCACTTACAAAACAGCTGAATTAGGCCCCTCATTTTAAAAAATAGCATCGGCAGAAAAAATAAGAAAGGATAGCAAGCGTTGCTGTATTAAATGTAGATGAAATAAAAGGGACAAAGGTATTAACATAACCCAGTCATTGTCCAACATTAAACAATGTTAAACAAGATTAGAGGTTTAATATACAGCCTGCTTAGTATCATGGCAAACACACCATTAAAAGTCCTTTTAACCTTCTATTAAAGAAAAGAAGGAAAAACAGTTAAAGCATTTGAAAGGTAAAGTATTAAATAAAGCTTTCATTTTAACAACATCCCTTGTTCCACCTTTCCTTGTAGCTGGAGAAAGTTTTTAGAAGGAAAAACCCCTTGTCTGACAGTCTTTTAGATGGTATCTAAGATGGTAATAACTGTCCTTTGTGAGGAAAAGAGAAGAAGTTAGTTGAGATGGGATGGAGCTGTTGTTGCTGTTAAAGTTCAATCCCGTTTCAACCCAGGTAGAGCCAGTGGAAGTGTCATCTGGGTCCCTCTCTCTGGCCCAGTCCGGTAAAGACATCTCTCACGATTAGGATGACACAGGCCTGGGGTCCCAGGAGATGGTGAGGTGGAAACCATGACAGTGAAGTTCATTCCAGTAGCCAATTTTTCTCCCCAAAGTCTCTTCTTTTATGGACCCCCAAAGGGAATAATGGTTGGAATAGCCCATCCCCTCAATATTTTGTCCACCATTCAGGCCTAGTTTCCAACATGCCAATTTTGGTTCACTGATTTCTAGTGCCACACTTTTCTTGTTTACAAAGCATGATCTTAACACAGTCCGTGAGTTATATCAGTAGGCCTTTTTATTTGGACTAATTCAGTCTGTCTCCCTTTTGTATCTTTTCCCATCAGCACTTGTTATTATAGGTTATTATGACAGGTTATGAACTTTCAAGTACTTTTTAAAGTTGAACTTAAAATTAGGGTAAATTTGTAGGCCCAATTTTCACAACAGTGCCTAAGTGACAGCTCTAGTTAAGATTGTCTAAAAGTTTCAATTCTAATTTTCTAACGCAAGATTTTCTAGACTTGGTCTTTGCATGATTTTTTTTCCTTCTAGTTTAAGGAAAAAAGCATAATAGACATTTGGGAGAATGAGGAGTATGGAAAAAAATGCGCTGCTTCAAATATTAAAAGTTTTCTGTAACAGTTTTTGGAAGAGGTATCGCACCAAGTGTGTGGAATCAGAAAGTTCAAATCTGGCTGGGAACTAACCGTATGAAAAATGTGCCTTTCAGTGTAACAATGAAAACTGGTTTTGATTTTTCTAGTTTATGAAGGTCTGAAATTAATAGTTCAGAAACGTGCAGTAATGGTTTAACAATGATGGCACTTTTTAATAACTAGCTCTCAGTGTTGTAAATAAAATAATAATGAAACCTAGCTCTTATATAGTGATTTTTATCAGTAGATCTCAAAGCATTTTACAGATGAGGCAAGTACCAGCACTCCATTTTACAGATGGGAAAACTGAGGCACACAGGGGTTGCCCAGCAGGCCAGTGGCTAAGCCAGGCCCAGAACCCAAGTCTCCTCAGTCCCAGTCTGGTTCTTTATCCACTAGACAGTACTGCTACTAGGCTACTCAATCCACTATGCCACATGAAAATGGCATGCCTGTACATACATATGGCTAATTCAGAATTGTAGAAAAATATAGAGAAAACCCTCTTTCAGTGACTACAAGATGGGCCAGGTACTAAGGGATGCTGAAACATTTCAGAAGACGGCTCCCTGGGGCTTGTCTACACTTAAAATAATACTACAGCAAACACTACCCTCCAATTTTACTGCCGATGAAAGCATTAGAACTTGCCCAGGTTTTTCAGAGCTCCCAGGTTTATTTAACTTTGTGTCTAAAAGTAACTACACCATCATTCTATATATTTAGTTATCATTAATTTCATAACTGAAACCTATCAAAGCACTTAGAGGCTGCCATTTTGGCAGAAAGACACAGTGGAACAAGGGAAATTCACTCAACACTTCAATGAGTGGAAACTGCAGGAGCCTTTGAAGGCTATTTTCAGATACATTTCTATGGGGAAAAATTGGATCTTAATTATTCCAGTGAAGCCCCACTAAAACACAACAGGGAAGCTAGTGTGAGATATTTCTAATGGGGGGCAGGTGGAAAGAAGCTATTAAAAACTCTGAGGCTACTTTTATATATTAAATAGAAGCAGTGAAGGGTTTTTGTTGTTGTTTTTTTGCTTTTCAGCCTTTAAAGGTTCAATTCGTATGCAGTGTATTATGAACGTATTATTCATAGCATTAATCATTGATGAAATTGTCTGTCAGTTACAATATTGTTAATCAGTTGTCAAATCCATATGAATTATAATGAAAATTGAATGCATCTGTGAGGGTTTAAGTGGAAATTAAAAAGACTCATAGGTCCAAAATTTCATTAAACCAAAAATGTTGCTGTGGTCTCCTCTGAAAAGTAATTCAGTAAAACATGGTAACACAGGATTACATGCTTATTGCATCTCAATGATTTCCAGATCAAATGTGATCAGTTTACAAGTAAAATTATTTTTTTTCTAACTGCAAGTACTGCAAACCCTAAAAGGAATATGAAAGTCAGCTGATTGCTTTCATTCTTGAGCAGCCTCTGTAGGGTGCAGAGGAGACTGGCAGAGGGAGACTAATAGGGGCCATAGTTAATAAAAGTGGGATGATCTGAAATGCAGAATAAAAAAGAAAATCACTTTTGTAGCAGTATTTTCAAAGGGAACAGATGGAGAACTTCCACAACAGAATGTTGTACTGTGGAGATGGACCAGATTAACAAATTACCCAGTTTTGGAGGATTCTGGATCTGAATCCAAGTCCAAAATTTAAATAGCCTCTACCTATAAAGTTGACAACCCAAAATCCTGAACCTCCAAAACTACGAAGTCGGGGGAAATCCAAACCCAGATATTAACTCTGCATCTCGGATCAATCTTTACCCGAGCTCACAAAATTCATACTATGCAGCCATTTAAAATCCAGCATGTAGATTCCTTTTCTGAGCAAGGACCTTTTTGAGCAACACATTTTGCTGGCAATGAAAAAGACATTTACATTTAGAGTTTCCAACTTTCACTTTTATCTTCTAAGTTTTAACTAAATTATGAATTTGAGGAAAATACAACATATTTATCATTCACTTTGCATAGATGAGAACGACGCAAGTATCTCTAGGGGTCATGAACCAATTAATGCAAGCAAAACAACGAACAAGCAGTTCTGTGCTGCAATGAAGTAAAATTGTTCAGTCAGAGCAGAGCAATGAGCAGAATGACAATGAGGGAAAAAGGAACTCTTATCTTCACGTGAAAACAAGTAAGGATACAAATAAAGAACAAATTCCTCACAACATTCAAGGAAACTTCTGCCTTACACCAATAATTACCAACTTACTGTTAATAATGGGCATTACAGTGAATCCATTACTAATGGTGATAGCTAAGATAATGTGCAGGCAAAAGAATTACATTATAAATCTTCTACTGCGAGTTAAATTGCAAGCAGTAAATCAATAGCAACTAAGAGGAAATCAACATGTCAGCTACATGCTAACTTAAAAGAGAAAACTGTTCACCATACAAATAAGAGTAATAAAACAAGGAGCTTCCCAGATAACCTGTGTCATGGAGAACCAAGAACGTGAGACCCGTAGGCTTACCCATGCTCATTTTATGTGGCTTCCAGAAGCAGCTATCCAGAGGCTTTTTTCCACCTTTGGAGCATTGTTTATTGAAAGATATATTTAAATAGACTCTAATTTCCACCTTTTTTCCTCTCACAGCTTCTTTCCTCTCTAACAGTAGCCCCTTGCTTTGTGACTGGGATATTAATCTTTGTTATCCTGTCATGTGACAGAGACCCGGAAATAAACATCAGTCTGTTACTAGCACTCCCATTTGTCAAACCTTTCTTACTTACTTACTTTCGTTTTTCACAAGGACAGGATAGGAATCCTTTTAGCAAAGTATTTACCCCTCTTCCCCTCACTATCCTCTTCATACTCTGTCAGCTCTCCATGGTTGCCTCTTACGACTCCACACCTCAACCGTAGCTGGTTGAGGTTCCCCTCTCCTTCAACAACACCTCAGATCCTTTGGTTTTTCTCTCTGATTTCATTAAGTGATGATGTATGTGCATGAGTGACACAGACAAAAATAGGGTGACCAGATAGCAACTGTGAAAAATCAGGACAGGGGGTGGGAGGTAATAGGAGCCTATATAAGAAAAAGCCCCAAATATCGGGATTGTCCCTAAAAAATCGGGACATCTGGTCACCTTAGACAAAAAAAGAGGGGGTGAGGAACTATAAAGGGGAATATCACCACCTTACAATTGCTTGCTTTGGTTGCATCCCACCCCTTGTCTGCTGAGGGCCAGATCTTTTTTATTACTCAGATGAGTACCTCACTCTGCAAGCAGTCTCCTTGAACTGTTTGTGGAGATGGATAATGCCACAGTCCAGGGCAACTGCACTTGTATTTCCCCTCTTTGGTCCAGCCAGGCACCCACTCCCAGGCTTCCAGCTCCCTTGGCTGTCACCTCTCTTGGGTGGAGACCTGTGTGTCTCTTTCTTCTGACCAGGGTATGTCCAGGCTGAACAGTTCCCTGCCTTCACTATCTTATTCCCAGCAGAAACAGGCTGCCCAAGCACATCTGCTTGCTTTCTTGCAAAGACGGTTAAGTGATGGCACACAGTTGTAAATTACCACACAGTTCTTCCTAAGATAAAAAGGATTTAAGAGAAAACATATTAAAACCAATAAAAGAACCTACATGCACTGTAATAAGCTTACCAGTGACCAGTCCAACCCTAACACGAGCTCTGGCAGAAGCAATCCTTCAGTACCCCCATCCAAGGGGTTTCCTTGCGGTTTCAAGCACGTAGTCTTATAGGGCTCAACATCACAGAGATGTAAGGATAGACGGGACCTCGAGAAGTCATCAAGTCCAGACCCCTGCACTAAGGCAGGACTACAGATTCCATCCCTTTGCTGGATCAGGAAGAAAGCCCTGAACCAGGCTATTTATCCAAAAATCCTTTCATTGTCTGTGGGTCCCTGGAAAATCCAATTTGAACTAGTCTATGTGCACCACTCCAGCAGGGTGGCTTCAAAGGGCTAATAACAGAAACAGTACATTAGCATCCCCCTCCTCCTAGAGGAGTTACACAGAATGCTACAAAAGCGTATAACACATACAGAAGAACCTCAGAGTTACGGAGAGCTCGGGAATGGAGACTGTCTATAACTCTGAACAAACAGTTATGGATATCAGCCCTGGGGGAGTTGGGGCTGCAACCCTGGAGGGGGTCAGAGTTCCAAGCCTGGCAGGGGGGGCTCGAGGCTTCTGACCCTCGAGGTGCAGGGCTCTGGGTATGGGGTCATGGATTCTGCCCCGTGGGAGCACCAGGGATCAGGTCTTTAGACCTGAAGGGAGCGCTGGGGCTCGGGGCTTGAGCCAGGTGGCCCCTTCCTGGCTTCAGCCCTGTAGGGAGTGCCGAAGCTCGGGGCTCCCTGTGGCTCCCTTCCCAGCTTTAGACCTAGAGGGAGCACTGGGGCTGCAGGTTTCAACCCCGTAGCTCCCTTCCTGGCTTCATCCTTATGGAGGGTGCCAGGGCTCGGGGCTCCCCCCGGCTCCACTCCCGGTTTGAGGCTCGCGGGTGGTGCCAGGGCTCAGGGCTTCAGCCCCGTGGCTCCCTTCCTGGCTTCAGCCCTGCAGATCCATTCCTGGCTTCAGCCCCACAGAGGGTGCCAGGGCTCCCCACAGCTCCACTCCCAGTTTCAGATGGGGTGTGTGTGCTGGGGCTCAGGGCTTTAGTTACGGGGGGAGCGTCAGGGCTGAAACCAAGAACAGAACCGCAGGGAGACCCAGCGCTCCCCCCATAGCTAAAGCCCCAATCCCCAGCACTGTCCCCGGTCTAAAGCTCTGAGCCCCAATGCTCAGCCCCCAATGTGGGGCAGAACCCCTGAAAAACCTCCCCCATCCCTGCCGGAGCACCAGCATCCTGAGGGGCAGAAGCCCCTTGCCCCCGCCCAGAGCCCTGACCCCCAGACCTCCTGCAGCTGCAGCCTCAACCATCTATTGCTGAAAAAGGGTGAGAACCCTGCAGTATATTACTGTATTGTATTTGCTGTTTGTTTGATTATTTTGTCTCCACTGCTGCCTGATTACTTCCGGTTCCCCATGGTGTCCGGTTGATTAGTCAGTCTGTAACTCTGGACTCCGTATTTTTGAGGTTCTACTGTACTAGATAATACTTAGCCCAGCCTTGAGTGCAGGGGACTGGACTAGATGACCTCTTGAGGTCCCTTCCAGTCTGACAGTTTTATGATTCTATGATAATTGCATTTTTAATACAATGGACACCATAGGTATTAAAACCTAATTCAATAAGGTTTAACTTAATCTACTAAAGTTTGTCTTAATTCCATAAGGTTTGTCCATGATATGCCAGGATATTTTCAGTCTGTCATAGGTTCTGCTCAGCATGAGTAAGTGCTGTAGAATCTGGGTTTTAGATTATACATTTTGGGACTATGTATTGCTTTTCTAAAGGACCTACTCTTTTTGGATACATAATTCATAATAATAAATTATTTCACCTTGCAAGCTTCCCTTCCTGCTAGAAGAGTGCAAACCTGCATTCCAAGTTTCAAAATGTTGCTACTGTTTTGAAGTTAAATCCTGTGATCTTTATTCATTCAACTAGTTCCTGATGTCTGTGGAACTACTTGTCTGGGGAAAAGCTTTATAATTCCTGGGGTTTTTAAATTGTTTGCTCCTTATTTATGTTTTAATTGGCTTGCTTCTCCCTTTAGCTCCAGGCAGTAATGTGTAGGTTAGTTCTCCTGAGACAATTCACTGTTATTGAAGTCCTTCTGTCACACTGGAAATAAAACATAGCACGTATAACACCACATAACAGATTGCATGTATGTGTGTGTGCGGGGGGGGGGGGTGTGCATGGGAGTCCCCAGGAGCAATGCTGACTGACCGTGAAAATTCCTTCTGGGATTCCAGGGGAGCACATACTGCATCGGCAGCTCCTTCACTCCTTCAAAGTGAGGTATGTGCCGCCTTCTGCATCGGCCCAGCTCTGCCAAATGGTGCACACAGTGGCAGGATTCTACTTCCATCAGCCATACTTCCTGGGAGCATTGTCTCTGCTCCCCAGTAGCATCTTGCCCAGCAACTATGCTGGGGCCCAGGTGGAAGAAAGAGCTTTCCTTGTGCCTTCTAGTTCTACCCCACCTCCCCATCTGCACAGGATCAAGTAGCCCCTCTGATTAACCATCCCCTGCTTGTTCACAGCACACACGGAGAAAAGTTAGATACTAACAGTCATACTCTGGCTGGAAAGTTGCAGTGTAACACTACTTTATTTCTTAGCATTCAGAATGACATTGCAACAAGAACCCAAAAAATAGACACACACAAAGTGGGCTGCTCCCTCAAACAGAGAGACACAACCCACCCTGTTTTACTGAGGCTGTCTGCCAGCAGACTGTCTGCTGCTAGTCCCAGATCCCAGGCTTCCTGCAGAGCCCCGCAGCCTGCAAGCAGGGCCAGGAAAACCCCTGATATTTAAAGTCACAGTTTACAATTTTAACACAGTTTTCAGTACACCTCATTTAGATACATACATCCAAAAAATCTAAAAGTATTTGTAATCACCACAGCCCATTCTAGCCAGGCTGTTTGTTTGGTTCAAAGACAATTAGCAACAATTCTTTAAACCTTTCCTCAGCATTTCGTTTCAGCAAATGACACATGAGTGCCTGCTCCTTTGCAGGTCTGAGTCACTGTTACACTAGTTAACAGAAACAGGTACCTGATCACAGATTAACAGGAAATCTTTTTATTCTACACAGTGGTTATTGCTCATGTTCATGTTTAAAGAAGACATTTATACCACAAACATTGTCAAAATTAATAAACCATAATACATCTCTAGGATTAGACGGCATAACTCCTTTGTCATAAGAAAAAAACCTATATCAAGTTTCCTGACTACCAGTGCCTTCAGTAATAAATGTATCTCACTCAGCTGTGGCTAATCACTGCCAGCTAGATGAGAAAGAATAGAGAGCAATAATTTCCTCTTGTCAAAAAATCTCCCAACCACAAACCATAAATATGAACATCTTAAGCAGCATTGGACATACCGATATATTTCCTGGGGGAGAAAACCCATGGCTTATTTACACAATTTTTTGTCCAACTAGTAGCATGTATCTAAACTTGCAGTCGATGCTGCCTTGAGTGTTGTGCTCTGACATTGCACATCTCTTTTCATGATCCTTCATTCTCCCCAGCACCTGCACTCTACTTTAGTCTTGGGTTTCTCACTGGTAATTAGCCATCGTTCAAGTACTGACATCTGTCAGTGCAAGTGGAGGATACCTGATCTGTCAGTGTGTCTGTGGATGCACCATAGTGATGTATTTGATACCTTATGCATGTCACATCAAGCCTGGAAAGGTTTTTTTCACTGATAGGGACTAAGAAGCTAAATAAGAATCGAAAGAACCAGACAGGATTAAATGTTCAAACAATCCATTTTTTACTATCAAAAATGTTTGCAGAAAATGAATTTAGTGTCACATTTGCAAGTATCCACTGAAATCGAATTTTACATGCACACATTCAAGTTTGTGCTGCAGCAGTTTTTGCATGCTCATCCAATCAAGGAATAAATACCAAATGACATCGGATCCACCATAATTAAGCACCATAACTCAAATTTTGTGGTTAACCCCAGAGTAAACCATTGAATAATGGATCAATCTGAGGAAATCACAATTTGCTCATGGACAGTCCACAAAAGAGGTTCAGTTCGATCATTTAAATAATGATTTAGTAAAATTAGTTGCTCATTTCTAACAGCCAATATAATCAAACTTTTCTTTTCTTTTTTTTCTTAAAGTGGCGAGACAGCAAATATCACTTACACTGGTTCACTTACACACACTCATATTTTTTCTACTTTTGTATAACAGTTCTCAAATGTGATTCATGTTTCTTTTCTCTTCTTGTACAAAATATTCTACAGCTTTGTACTGATTCTGATTCCACAAAAATTGACAAAGATGTAATTCTGTTGATGTCAATTGATTTACAGTGGGGTAAGCTCATCAGGCATTGTCATAAATTGTAATTATAGCATCTGCACTTTAGGCAGCAAATACTATCATTTAAGTGAGATCTCACTGTGACAGAATGTACCCATGTCCACGCCCTACACAATATTGTAATAATATTTGTACAAGGTATGTCTTATAAGGTATAATTTGAAGACTCATAATTTGCTGGTCAATATTGTCCTGATAAAATATGTGTGGCAACATTGTATGTGACGTTATAAGAGTTTCCTGTAGGATGTTATTAACACATGTTCCAAACAGAGGTTGGCAAACAGCTCTGTCTCAAACAAAGGAATGTGTGCTCTGCTTAATTTGCATTTAAGTAGTGTTACCGAAATATCGGGTCCACCTAGCTGAGAGCCAATAACAGCCAGACAGGGATAAGGAAAAAGGTTACTTTATTCTGCAGAAGAAAGGAGAGTTTTGCACCTTGGTGCAAAGACTCTAATTTACACAGAAACCAGAAGTCTTTTATACACACTTCGACAAAGCCCTGGTCGTGTTAACATTTGATTGTTGGTTGCCAGACCTCGGATGTCTGCTATCTGGTCAGTGTAAACTAGTTCGGGACAGCTCTTTCTGCTTCAGCGAAGGGCAATGTAAAAGTTCAGGGTCCTGTGTAGGCGAGGCATCTACTTCCCCCTAGTGGCCTCTGGTTGCCATAGCTGCTGGTTGTTAAGGGGGGGTTCATTGTACCTTATGACTTTCACAGTAGTAAACAGTCATCAAGCGGGACGGGTAGACAAAGAAATCTCAACAGGTGAGGAAAACCAGCAGGGAATATCCTTACATATAGACACTCTGTCTTCTGAATCTCAGCTGCAAATCAATATCTCCCTCTCCCTCTCTCTCTCCTTCATGAGAATGGACAAAGAAAGCAGCCACGAAACAGAAGAAGAGGTCCTGGCCTAAGAAGTTTGGCCCGTAAGACTGTTGAGAGCATGTGATGTGGTGAGAAAAACTTTGCTTTGAATTTAACATAGTTTGTTAAGTTGGGCACTAGTTCTGTTTTTTTTTTTCTTATAACCATTTCTGACTTTTATGACTCATGACTTGTATTCACTTAAAATCTCTCTCTTTGTAGTTCATTAACTTGTTTTATTGTTTTATGTAATCCAGTGTTTTTAAATTGAAGAGTCTGAAGAGCTATTTGAAATAATAAGCGGGCATATTATCTTAAAGAAATAACAGACTTAGCATACTTGTATTGTCCAGAAGAGGGCTGGACAGTACTGGACATATATTTTGGGTGGGAAAATCTAAGACTGGGAATGAGTTGGAGTCAATCTGTAGTACACCCAGACTTGAGTATACTTTGCTATTCAGGGAAGCTAGTATCCCTTTCCTTTTTTCCCATCTCACTCCTTTGGCCCTTTGTTGTCTGCAATAGAGGGTCAATGATGAGGACTAGTTTACAGATTACAATCAACACTTTAGAATTTACTTTAAATTGTACTAAAATTGTGAAAATCTTGCTGCGCAGTGTAAAAGTCAGAAGAATAACAAAAGAAAAGAGACATTTGTTACAAGTTACATTTTGTATGAATTAGTCTTTACTTAACATAGAGTTAAGTGTAGTAGCCGTGTTAGTCTGTGTCAGCAAAATGAAAATAAGAAAGAAAAACTTGTAGCACCTTAGAGACTAACAAATTTATTTCAGCATAAGCTTTCGTGGGTTAGTACCCACTTCATCGGATGCGTGGAATGAAATATTCTTCAGACAGATATATATACAGTCAGAGAAACATGATGGTCCAGGTGTATAGACCAATCTTAAGAGGCTAATTAGTTGAGGATAGCAGTGTTGCGACAGATTAACTCCAAAAGCAGACTTCAAAGAGAAACTATTGAACTCGAATTGATATGCAAACTAGATTGCGTTGCCTCCGGATTAAATCGTGATTTGGAATGGCTCGGCCATTATGTTAATTGAATCTATTTCCCTTAACTTAACGATCCTCATTCACACCTGTGTGACCATCTTGTTTATCACTTCAAAAGCTTTTTCTTCCCCTGCTGTCATGTTTCCTCTCAACTAATTAGCCTCTTAAGATTGGTCTATACACCTGGACCATCATGTTTCTCTGACTGTATATATATCTGTCTGAAGAATATTTCATTCCACGCATCCGATGAAGTGGGTACTAACCCACGAAAGCTTATGCTGAAATAAATTTGTTAGTCTCTAAGGTGCTACAAGTTTTTCTTTCTTATTTTCATTTTGTTAACATAGAGTATATATTTTGTTCTGGTTGTGCTGACAAAAGCCTCACTGTTTTATTGGGCAGGCTTTATCTAGGCATGCTTCAAGTGACTGACCAGTATGAATTAATTTCATATTGGGCATAATAGCAGTTATCATAAACTCATCTGGTATCCATGTGGAGTTCAGATCCATTACCATAGGTGTTCTGTCATTCAGCAAGCTGCCTCATACACACTTAAAATAAGATGGTACCATGTAATCTATAATGAATTTTAAACTAACATCTGATAAGGTTACAATTGAATTTTGTTTGAATTTCAAGGAAGTGTGGAATAGTCTACTTTTATTTTTATCCATTCACGAGTCTTTAGAGGGAGATTTCAAATTATCCAAAGCTAATACATTTATCTTAAAAGATAATATACAAGTTATTTTAGTTTCCCAGTCTGATAAGGCTGAGATCTTGATGCAAACCAACTAGCCGTGACACAACTCAAAACAAAAAAACCAGAAATAAATTGTTTTTAGTAGGAAGGAAGTATTTAGGGGTTGATAGAAGCTAAGCTTGTACCATGTATGCATATCCCACATTTGCCAAAATAGTTTGCAGCCTTGAGAGTCCTACTGGATACAATGCAGTTCCTGGATTCCCAGATAGAGTATTTTCAGCATTTACATCTGGCCAGGAGACTGTGGCCAAGTCTTTGAAATGCAGACTATGTAACATGCATCCATTCCCATGACACTAGCAGACTAAGCTCTAAATAGATCATATTCCAGCAGCCATCATTGCAGTCATTCAGGAAACTCTAGCTAATGCAAAAAAACAGGTGCCCACACGATTTAGGAGATGATCCTAAACTATTTGAATGAAAGTCATGCATTAGCTTCCTGTTCACCTCTGAGTTCAATTCAAGGTGTTGGTGATGATCCAAGAAAGCCCTGAATCATCTGGTGTTTTGTTCTGAAAGATATCTGACCCCCTACCCCCTCAACCTCTTTTTGCACCAGTTAAAAGTTAGCCTGCAAGTGCTTGCTTTCAGAACTTTAAAATGTAATCACTCCATCAATTGCAGTTTGGCTTTTTAAATTGAGGACACCTTCCTTTGCTTTGGCTGCCACAGCGTCAAGTGCTATAGAAATTAATAAAATCATTTTTCCTGTCCCTCCAATTTCCCCCACACCCGACATATAAGGTGCTCTGGTTCTTCCATGCAATGAGACAACCATGGTTTGCTTTGAAATGGTTTGTTTTGTTACATTGTTAATCCTTCAGGTACTATGTAAACATGCTATCAGGAAATAGCCTGTGTAGATTCCCTCTGGATTAGTGTTATGCCTTCCTGTGTTTGAATTACAAGAGCAATAAAGCTGAATTTTCTTTTCTTTTCCAAGTGTTGTGCTTGATTGTGCTCTCCTTATGCAGATAAGTAAAAGTCACCTTCACTTCAACAGGGGTTTTGCCTGAATAGGGAGTTCAAGGTTTGGCCTTTTGTGGGGGGCACCTCTTCATATATATGTTCCACTGAGATATTTTTCTCTATTTTCTATTTGTCCAATAATATAGTTTAGCATGACAAAATTGAGTTCTGTTTACATTTTTTGTAAGTATTTGTAAGATGCTTGACAGCATGTATTTGTAAGATGCTTGTCCAGCATGAGATCTGCATATTCAGATATTTCAGAGAAGGGTTTGGTATAAAATCTAGATAGGCAAGTCAGCTGCTAACATTTCGTATTCTGCTTTCATTTATTATCCTAAGAATGGATTATTATGCAGTTCCTTTTTCTATTCTCATTATAGTCATTTCAAGAAAGAGGTTTTTAATCCCTTTTACATTTTGTGAAAATCATCAGTTTGATATTTTCACTGCTCCTACAATCTAATTTGATTGAGTGGACATTCATATTCTCCATTGTAAAGCCATGGCAACCAGTGAGAAAAATGAAATGACTAGGACTAGCTAATCTACACATATAATACTGAGAATGTTAAAAGCAGCACTTCAGACTCTGATTTACATACTATGTACAGGCTAATCAAATTCTGATAATCCATCCTCAGGACAAAGATTACAAATCCTTCTCATTACAGTCTTATGGGCCTTACTCATCAATTACTCCTGTCTCGTGTAAGCTCTGGTTCAGCCATACAATACTGCTTTCTCTTGTAACTTAAAACAAACTGATATCACTAATACAGGCTATTTAAATGTGCAATAAGGGACGCTAGTAAGTACATCAGCAGAGAATGCTGACTGAAAATGGGGTAGAGGCTGTGCAAAAATAAAAGACAACTGACGTGAAAGTGTCAAGACAGCCAATTTGTGAAGGAAAAATTCCCATGAGCATGAATTTGAGTATCATGTACCTATGTGCCCTTCATATAAACTTACATGTACTGTACAGATTCTGCGGCTTAAGGGAAGAAGTCTTGTGCTTAAACACCAGTCTGGGACTCAGGAGACCCAAGTTGAGTTCTCAGGTACCCCTCAGACTCCCTCAGCAAGTCACTTAGCTACATAAAAGGACTTAGGCATATAACTTCCACTTTAGGTGGCTACGTCTAAAATTTAGGCACCACTGAGATCCTTAAAATCCTGGCTATGTTGCTGCCTAACTCTGGAGGCACTTAAGTTTCTGCTGTCAACGTGCCCTAGGTTTCTACCTCAGGGCATGTGTTCTGCTACCTCAGTTTAGGCACCTGGGTATCTATCCCACACTCAAACCCAGCAGGATCCTCAAACCGGTGGGCAAAATCTGTTAGGTGTTAGGGCAAGCAGCAGCCACTATCACCCCATATAACCTTTAGTCTAGTAGTTAAGGAACTCAGCTGAGAGGTGAGAGACCTCCATTCTGCCTGATGAGAAGGAATTCTAACAGGGGTCTCCCACCTTTCATGTGAGTTCCCTAACCACTGGTCTATGGGATATTCTGGTGTGGGGCTCTCTCAATATCTCCAGTTAAAGCTGTTCCACTTTGGGTACATAACTAAATATGCATGATGCCAAAGAGCGAGTAAGAATGATTCTATAATCCAGTAGTTAAGGGAACTCACCTCGGAGGTGGAAAAACCCCTGTTTAAATCCCTTCTCATCGGGCAGAGGGGGAAACTGAACTGGGGTGTTCCGCCTGCCAGCTGCTGGGCTATAGGTTACAAGAGAGGCTCCCTGCCCCTCCCTCCTTAGCCATTTTGTGTGGAGTTAGGCAGGCACTGCCACCATTCTTGCAAAAAAACCAGTTTAGATGCCTGACTCCAGGAAAGGGCTCATGGCTATAGATCCTAAGCAAACATAAAATGCCGACCTCCAGCCTGGATAAAATGTATGTCTCCGCAGCAGCTGGGAGGTGCAATTCCCAACTCAGTAGATGTACATACATGCATGCTAGCAGTGTGGCCGCAGTGGCTCTGGCTAGTTACCTGAGTACAATCTCACCCCACCCCAGGGTATCTACCCAGGCAGAGATCCCAAACTGCCACCTGTGCTGCTGCAGCCACCCGGCTATTTTTAGGCACTAGCTCAAGCACACCTGGTGCAGGTGTCTACTCAAGTTGGGAATTACGCCTCCCAGCTGTTCTCTAGATGTAACCTTGGGCACCTAACTCCCTGAGAGAGGCCAGGCTTAACGCAAACCCCTCTCTTCACCATCTGCTGTTGGCTAGCTTTGGTGGCTCCCAGCCTAGTATGCTGGCTTGTGTGGATCCTATTCTTAGATGCCTATTTTCCCCCAGACATTGTATAGGCTAAATCACGCTATGTGGATTTCACTTGGTAGCTAGGCCCCTAAAAGTGAGGCACTGCAATGCTTTGTGGATTTGGGTCTGTCTCTCTCCACAGATTAGTTCCCCATCTGCAAAATGGAGATAATAATCCTTCTTTTTCCTGCCTGTTGCCAACTCTTTGGGTCAGGGACTTTTTCTTACTCTGTGTTTGCATATCACCCAGTCCAATGGGGCTCCAATCCTGAGTAGGGGCCTGATGGTGCTAATGCACTATAAATGATGAATAAAATAGACCTACTTATCCACTGTCTTGCATCTTGTTTAGTCACTGACGTGAGTGCACAGTGCCTACAAGCATTGCCAAACCACAGTGGTAACATTTTACACCCACTTTGCAGAGGTGATGCAAAGTGGGTATAAAACTGGATTTAAAAGCAGTAGGAATTGGATTGGACCCTAAAGTAGGTTTTGAAGCTAAGGGTCCAAAGATGAAAGGCTAATGCTTTAATTCACTGTTTCACCTACCTCGCCCCCCTCCTAGTTATTTTGATTATTATTTATAAATGTGTTTCATAGATTCCAAGGCCAGAAGGAACCATTGTGATCATAGTCTGACCTCCTGTATAACACAGGCCATAGAACGTTCTCAAAATAAAAAGTGATTTGCATTCATTTTAATTAAATCAATTCTATTAAAATATTCCAGCATTCAATTCGTCTTAAAAATATGTGTAGCAAACTCTAACCTGTAGGGACTATTTTATATACCGTAAACCCAAAGCACCTCAAACATAGTCTTGTTATAACAACATACTTTCTCCAAAATTCTCTCATGATCATGACATCACCATAAACCATAATTCTCCATTAATATACAGCATAGTACATAAAAAAGAAGCTAGTAGTGATGAAGCTTTGTTGGCTTCCAAACCAAAACCTCAGATGTAATTTTATATAAACCTACGACTGAAGAACAAACATCAAAATCTAAATCTCCATTCAATGTTTTGTTCATGTTTAAAGTGATGTGTTTACATTACCTACACACTGTTCAATAATTCAAATTTTGCATGAAAGTAGTTTAGTGTTTGATGTAGAAATACCATTTGCTGCATTAAAACCCAGCATGTTATGAGCACACAGTGTATACAAGTGGCAAGCCATGTTTTCCTAAAACTCTAAAGGTATTTTAATAGTATAGTTTATGTTAATATTATGATTTCCCATCAGATTTTAGCACAAGTGTGTGAGCTCTGCTAATAATTCAAGTCCCTTTGGGTTCCTAGGCTGGGTTATCGCATAATTGAAAAAATGCAGATGAGCCTAGCAGCAAATAGCAAGGACAGGTACCATCAGTTTCATATTTCTTTAGGATACAGACGGTCACATGAAGTACTGAACAAGGGCTCAAATTATATCCCAATGGTTAATCTCAGTATTCAGCTCCTCTACCTCCTTATAAATGCAAACAGTCCAAAAGCATTTGAGCACCAGAGTGAAGAATATAAAATTTATCAACACAGAAGGATCTTATTCGCAAATCTTTTCAGATTAAGTTCATGATTCGGTGTGAAATGACTGCTGATGGGAACGCCATAGATTTAACAGCAGATAAGTATTTATAGAGGAGACGAGTCTGTTCCTCCAATTACTGATGCTGCTACCAGGGTAGGAGAGCTGCCTCCTCCCTGCTGGGCGTCCCCGCCAGAGGCGTCCCGCGAAATCTCTGGAGGGTTTTAACTGTTTTAGGATGGTCAGAGACTAATCAAGAGATTCATCTCCCTACCCGCATCTCTCATCGAGGTTAAAGATCACCCAAAATAAAAACCAACAAGGGAGTGTAGGTGCAAAATGCAGATATGTCTATTAGACCAACAACAGTTAAACAAGGTAAGTAAACGGGGTATTGTGACGGGTTCGATCAGAGAAACCCCCTTGGGACTGTCACCTGATGTGCTGAGACTACCTCTGAGCCCATTTTTCCTGCCAGTTTGGGCCTCCAGAACGCTGCCTTGTTGAGCCAGACATGTCAGTCTGCTCCAACACAGACCCAGGGTCTGAACCACGCGCCCCAATGCTGCAGACTTAACTGAAAACTATTTAGCAGGTTACCTTAACTCCAGCATCCAGACACCCAGCTCCCAATGGGCTCCAAACCCCAAAGAAATCCATTTTACTCTGTCTGAAGCCCACCGGGAGCTTGGCGTCTGGGTGCTAGAGACAGAAGCACTTGTTAAGCCATTTTTAGTTAAGTCTGCAGCTTTGGGGCGTGTGGTTCAGACCCTGGGTCTGTGTTGGAGTGGACTGACATGTCTGGCTCAACAAGGCAGAGTTCTGGAGGCCTACGGTGCAGATCGGGTCCAGAACCGATTAGTGACTCAGCAGGGTGAAGAGTGGATCTCAGGTGACAGGTAAGATGGTAAACTCTACTTGATGTTGGTGATTCTTCTTTCTCCTCCCCTGCGTCGTCGTGGGTGCAAGTAAGATCCAGATGAGAGGGTGGCAGCTAGCAACTCACCCTTGCGTGCAAGTGTGTTAAACCCCTCCCACAACCCTAAGGCATGGTGCTCTGGCCTACACACCTGAGTAGAACACACAGCAGCACCTCCAGCACTCTACCACTCAGATGGGCAGCCCTGTCCTGACGTGCTAGCCCTTATATGCCCTGCTGTTCCTGGGCAGATGACATGTCACACGGTTACTTGGTTTCCCACCTTTTGGTAGAAAGGGCAGGAAACTTTATACCTGAGGAGGGGGATGAAGCACAGCCAAGATGGATTCCTAGTTGTTGTTGCCAGAAATTCAAGATGGTGTGTGGGTATTAATGACAAACAAAACGGATGGTTTTATTACACAAACACACACACATCAGTGGTGTAGCCAGGTTCTACCAGCAGGGGGAGCGAGAGTTCCCAGGGCCGGCTCCAGCTTTTTTGCTGCCCCAAACAGCGGGGGAAAAAAAGAAAAACCTTGCTGCCGCCGCTTGTCTTGCCGCCGAAGAAAGAAGGACCCACCGCCAAATTGCCGCTGAAGACCCGCAACGACTGAAGCGCCCCCGAGTATAAAAATTAAAAAGGTGCCACTTTTGGGAAATATGCTCAGTGGGAGCAACTGCTCCCCCGGCTCCCCCCCTAGCTAATCTACTCACACTCACACACACACACACACACCTTTTGATTATTAAAAGTTCCATGTTATTTTTAGTAAGAGGAGGAGCATGAACCAAATTCCAACTTGCTTAATTCATTAACTTTCCATCTCCCACCCTCTGTGGTCCCAATTAGAGATGCTAATTTTCATTTCTTCCTTTGAAACTTAGTGGTATAAAATGACTGGTATAGAATAACAGCTGTATTACACAATGCTGCACAGATTTCACCAGTGCATGATGGAAGACAACACAGGTGCTGTGCCTAGAGAAACATATCACTAAGATTTCCTCAGTGTTTCCAGTGCAAAGGGTCACTTTCAGTGTTTAGAAGTTTCTCTAAACACTACATTTTCAGCTGGAATTAGATGCACTTGCTTTTAGTCAAGGGGTGATTTTTTTTTAAATGATAGCATAAGCAAAACACAGTGACATTGTTAACATGAAAGGAAACAGTGGAGAAAATGCAGTTTTTATATTTGGAAAAAAATTGGCACTTTTTTCCTTTCAGTAGCTCTGGCATTTCAGTGAAAGTGTTAGAAATTTGAAATTTCACAGGGACATTTTCTTTAGGTTGTAGATGTGCCTTTCTTTGGTTCAGTGCAAGTCAAATCTGTCTGAAAAAAAAAATTATAATGGCATTTAAAATGTAGTATATACATGAACACTAGGGTTTATGTTAATAGCTTGGTTAAGATTGCCTATGCAACCTTAATGCTGCTTCCTTCTACATAACCCACATGTCCAGTTAAAAATTTCAAATACCAAGTACGCATAACAAGCTGAAGCTTCCTTCTTGGTTTTGACTAGAGAAGAGCTACAGGCTCAGACAGTACTTGGAAAATTTTGGACAAAGAAGTTTATGAAAATCATTATTATTTGTGTTGCAGTAGCACTGATACTCCAGGGCGCCATTTGTGCTAGGCACTGTACAAACAAATGAAGAAACAGTCTCAGCCACCAAAAGCTTGCAGTCTAAAGATATGCCCTCACTGCATAGTTAACCCAGGCTCTTACCCAGGTTTTATCCCAATCCCCCTCTCCCCCACCATCCATATTAAAAAAACCCTGCTGGCCTAGATTTGGAAGTACTCTAAGCCCAGACTAGCTGTCCTGGCTGGGGAGAGGAGGCTAGGTTAAAGCCCAGGCTAGAACCCATCCATTTGCAGATGGATGCAGGCAAAAGTCATTCAAGTTCTGATAGTCTTCCAATCCCTTCCCACAGTTTCCCCTGACGGACAGACAAGTTATCCCACAATTGACCCAACTGACCCATGGGATGCACATGGGTGAGTGCAGAACCAATGAGGACATGGTAACATGGGTAAGGTTTGTAGTGGGGATGCTCACATCCAACGTAGGCTAACCCGACTGCAAATTAGTCAGGTTAACCATGCAGCAAAGACATTCCCTATGATAGAGACTATAGGCAACAGGTACAACAAGCCGACAAATAAACAATAAGCTGATACTGGTCAGCGAGGGTTGCCAATGTTGGTGGGATGTATTGCGGGAGGTTTCATCACATGACATAATCTTTAATTAAAGATTAATCTTTAATTCCTGGAGACTCCAGGACAATCCTGGAACATTGGCAAACCTGTGGTCAGCATGGAAACCAGTGGTCACATCACACCAGCTACATAATCATACAACAGAAATGAAATTGTTCCTTGTGAATTGAGCACCGTATTTAAATTCTAGCAAATGTCACTAACCCCAAACTACAGCAGGAGATGTTTACTACAAGGTGTGCTTTGTCGTTTAAATAACAATTATACATAACATGCTGCAAGCTTTTATCTATACCAAAGTTCCCCACTAAGTTTACTATAGCAAGACAATTTTGCTCTTCTGGTGGCTTTATATAAAGATTTTCTGTGCAGCTCCTGCTGCTCTTCTCTTTTCTATTTAGCCAGCTGGGTCCTGCAATGGCATACACATACTGTGCCATACAAGAACAAAGCATAGAAGACATGCTGATTGTATGGGCAGAGACCTGCAGTGATGCGAAAGCAATGGGGGCAGGTGGGGGTTCTGCTAGAAGGACTTGCCGCACCCCTCTGCAGCATAGCATTGTGCTGTGAAGAAAATGATGCTAAATGGCTCTGCTACAGATGGAGTAAAAAAATTGCTTCCTTTATCAGTGGGGAAGAGGGAGATGAAGTAGCTGTGGCAGGATACAGCTGTTATTTCCACTATCCATTCAGACACTGGATAATTTCATGCTGAAGCTTTTCTGTTGCATCAAAATAATATTCCAAAACACAAATAGCGCACACACTTTCAAACACACTGGCCGGAGGCACGCCAAGAACCTTGCACCTCATATCCCAGGCACAGAGACTGCTCCCTCCTAGTGACCCTAAGTGGATCTCCATTGTATATTGGCTATAACCCAAGGGTACTGTCAGGCACTAAGTGGTGCAGGCCCGGAGGATCACACAGGGGAACAATCGAAGGCTACACAATAAAACCAGATTTCTGAATGCCCCAGAGACCTCCAATGAGTATGTGAGCAACATGTGTGATGAATCTCCAGCCAAAGCTCCATTGAAAGGGCTCATAAGACATGATGCCTGATAACATCAAAGCCACTACTTTATCAGAAGCAGGAGCTGGAGGATTCTAACTGTAGGCAACTTTGTCTCCTAGTTAATGATCAAATTCGCCCATGTCACCAAAATCGATTTGGGAAAGATAAGAGGATCAGCTAGTGAACTGTTACTGTGCTGTGCCTGCCTTGCTACATGGACTCATCTTCATAAGGCATGCTGGAAGTAAGTATCCCAACAAGAGAGATTTTGAATGCAGATAGTAGCTTCAGGCTTGATCCACCGACATAACAAATTAATAGTGTCACTTGCTTTGCCTTCTTTGCACAGCATTTCCCTGCCTCTGGCATAATGAGAAAAGTAAGATAGGAAAACAATTGCACCTTTATCAACATTGTTAGTGGGTTGGGGGATCCGTGAGTGCTGCTGGGCGTACTGAATGGGTGCCCTGATCTCTCATAGTTTGTATGGAAAATAGCAAACATGCTGGCCTACTACACCCAAAGACTCCTCAGGAAGTCAGGAGTTAAAAGGGATGATTTAATGCTGTTGGTCAAGGCATCCATCTGAGCTCATTTGTGAAGGGCCAGTTGTGGACCCAGGCCATTAATAAAGTGTTCTCTTGCCAGGTAGCCACCCACAGCATTCAGAGCACCTACAGAAAAGGTGGAGGGATCTCTGCCAGAAACTGAAGATGCCAAGGTGTATGTCTACACAGAAGCTGGGATATTCCCACCTCAGGTATATGTACACACACAAGTTCTGCTTGAACTAGTGGCAAAAAATACCAGCGTGGCTGCAGTAGCATCCGCATACGTACCCCAGTGATCGGGCAGGATTGTACTCAGGCTGGTAGCTTGAGCCGTGTCTGTGTTTCTGTGGCCACACTATTATTTTTAGGCACTAGCTTAAGCAGAGCTAGCCCATGTACACTGACCCATGTAACATACAACCATGTAGGGGGCAGCAGAGCATCCCTAGAGCTGATTCTACACGTGGAGGCTGTCCCCATCACCAGCCCCACAAACCCATCCCCTTGAACACTAATCTGAACAAAAGAAAGCAAAAGCTATTACAGATACCTGGCAAAAAGGGCAGTGAGTGAGACAAAAAATCGACAAAGCACTTTGCATCTTGCTGAGATTTGTGGGGCTGCTCCCACAGTGAGGTGCATTCAACATAGGTGACCCTCATGAGACAGGAAAAGTATACTCTCCTCTTTTGAGTGAGTAAGCAAATAGAGTGGGGATTAGTGGTGTTTTAGGTTTATGTGGTGTTTTAGGTCCTGTAAAATACTGACCAGGCATGACAGGGATTTTAACAGCTCATTAAATGTATTGATGCAAAATGAAGGTTCCCTACAATATAAATGAAATGCCCCATCTCCATTGAGTGTTTGCCTTGTTTTTTTATAATTGGCATTTGCTTACTTTACACACACAAGTGTGGGGGTGGAAAGGACCTTGAGAAGTCATCAAAACCAGCCCCCTGCACTGTGGCAGGACCAAGTAAATCTAGACGGCCCCTGGTTTGTCCAGCCAGACAGGTGTTTGTCCAGCCTGTTTGTAAAAAAACTGCAGTGAGGGGGATTCCATAACCTCCCTTGGAAGTCTGTTCCAGAACTTAACTACCCTTATAGTTAAAGAGATTTTTCCCCCCTAATAGCTACCCTAAAATTTCCTTGCCACAGATAAGCCCATTACTTCTTGTCCTATCTAGGGTGGGCATGGAGAACAATAGATCACCATTCTCTTTGTAACAGCCTGTAACATATGTGAAGACTTATCAGGTCCCCTGTCAATCTTCTTTTCTCAGACTAAACAGGCCCAGGTTTTTTTTAACCCTTTCCTCATAGGTCAGGTTTTCTAAACCTTTTATTTTTGTTGCTCTCCTCTGGACTCTCTCCGACTTATCCACATCTTTCCTAAAGTATGGCACACAGAATTGGACACAGTACTCCTGCTTAGGCCTCACCAATGCCAAGAAGAGCAGAACAATTACCACCTCTGTCTTACATAGGATACTTCTATTAATATATCCCAGAATATTATTAGCCTTTTTCATAACTTCATCAAATTGCTAATGTGTATTCAATTTTCTATCCAATATCAGTACTATCACCTAGCCAGTTATTCCCCATTTTGTAGTTGTGCATTTTATTTTTCCTCCCTGAGTGAAGTACTTTGCACTGGTCTTCATTACATTTCATTTTGTTGAATTCAGACCAATTCTCCAATTTGTCAACGCCATTTTGAATTCTAATCCTGTCCTCCAAAGAGTTTGCAACCCCTCCTAGCTTGGCATCTGTCCCAGCTCTCGACCAAGAGTGCCAACCTCAGGGCAAACTGGCAAAAACAGGGCAGAACATACCAATGGTTCGGGGTATCATTAGATTTCACCAACCCAGTAACCAATATGAACTCCTGGCTCACTGTAACAGCCATGAAGTCACAGACAGTCCCCTTGGGCACTCCACTCTATCTTGCCATCCAGGCAAGCTGGACTTAGTGATAAATGGTTACTCACATCAAAAATCACACAATATTCAGGTTGTTCCCAGTCCCAAAGGACCAGTCACTCATCCCAGATAAATTTGTACCTTAGATCTCACATCAAAGACAACGCATGTAGCCAATCCTATAATAAACTAATTAGCGATTTATTAACTAGGAAAAAGAAATGAGAGTTATTTACAGGTTAAAGGAGGAAACATATATTCACAAATGAGTTCAGTCTATGGTTCCAAAAAGTGACAGAGATGTAGTAATCTGTCAGCACTGAATGTTTTTTTAGGGCTAACCCACGTTGATCCTGGAGATCCCTGCTTTTGTTTCTTAACTCTAGCCCTTGCAACAGTCAAAACAGCAAAGAGATGAAAATTTTCATGTCAGCTATCTGTATTTCCTTCTTTCATAATTGAAGCTCATGGTATGTGCTCTCTCTCATGTAGCACCTTCATGGGTGTGAGAGGGCCATCAAACCAGCCTTTGTGTTGTGATGTCCGACAATGGCCCATTTACTCATGATGGTTCTTCTGGATGGGTGGAAGAACCACATTTCCTGTCTAGGTTCACAAGTTCAGAGCAGGCATTTTTAAAGTTATAAAGCAAAACTTACTTGTAATGTCTGTATCCCGCACTATAAGGTAATAAGTGAGATTAATGCATGCAGCAACTTACAAGTATTTCATAGATTCTAAACACTACACACATTCTTACAAGTTCAACACCTATCTTGAACAATATTAACATATAACGGTCAGGTTTCCAGCTATGAATTTGTCAGTGCTCAGCTGATGCCTACAGACTTGGCAAGAACTGGTGTCTGGTTTACCAGCGTCACAGTGTCATCAGCAAATTTTATAAGCATACTATCCACTCTATTATCCAAGTCATGACTGAAAATTTTGAATAGTACCAAACCCAGGATCGACCCCTGTGTGATCCCATTAGAAATGCCCTCGCAGTTTGACAGCAAACAACTGATAACTGCTCTAAGGTCTTTCGACCAGTTGTGCTTTACAGTAATTTCACCTAGACCACATTTTCCTAGTTTGCTTATGAGAAAGTCATGTGAGACTGTCAAAAGCCTTAAAAAATAACCAAGGTATATCACATTTACTAATTCCCTCCTCCTCATTCACTAGACCGGTAACCCGGTCAAAAAAGGAAAATAAATTAGTTTGTCATGATGTGTTCTTGACAAAATCCATGCTGGCTATTCCTTACCACCCCATTATTTTCTAGGTGCTTACAAACTGATTCTTTCATAATCTGTTTCAGTGTCTTTTCACATATTGAAGTTAGGGTAGCTGGTCTATATTTCCCCAGGTCCTCTTATGTATACGTGTTTTCACACACACTCACACAATACGTATGTGTATATATACACGAGCCTACTGTTGACAGACAAGTTCAAGTGTTATTTACTTTTTAAAAGTTAGTAAAAATTATGGTTCTCAGTATATCATAGTAGGAGCTAGCCCCTGCTCAGTGTGTGTTTCACATCCCTTTGTGAATCCAATTCACCAAAGATATGAATTATGCTCATTAAACTCAGACTGTAAAAACACATGCCTTTAGATGTCCCTTGTTTGACCTCCAGTCATGACCAAGATGGCAGTCTTTACATCGCATTCATTCTGCTTACTGCCCAACACCATCGTTTTTTCTTCTTAATTCATATGATAAATTGAACTACTAGTAAGGAAATATGGACTAATAACCTTCCATGTACCTTATTTGAAGTCAATATTATTTTCCAGGGATAGGTTGAATCAATTGCACCATGGCATATTTCCAGAAGTAGATGTGTTCTAGAAATGATGTCAAAACAAGGCTCTGTACATTGGGAACAGTTACAGGAGGAGTGATGGAATTTGTGGTGGTGTTTGGTAAGCATATAGGAGGCAGGCTAGTTGGAGAGAAGGCACAGCACATTACCTGCACAAGCACTCCGATCAATCTGAGCCTCTTCCAGCCTCTGAGAGACATCTATACACACTGAGTTTTAACATAGTCAGCCCCATACTTGTGACTTGATTCCTATCCTGCATTTATGAGGATATTAGAGAATAGATATATTCTCTAGTTATTTTTAAGTGGTAGAAAGACTGTAGTTATGTATTATGCCAATAGCACCTACACACTTAAAAAAACTGTTGTAAGTCTCTCTCTCACACACACACACAGTCTTAGTACCCCCACTTTAACAAGTTACATTATTATGGTTTTAAATAACAGTATTTTATACTTTTCCAGGTGCCTATATGACAAAGGACAGTGCTATAATGAGAAAGGTGTATTACTAGACTGATAGCTCTTTAATGCTTTAGGAGTGGGTGAGCTGGTTCTAGTAAAATAAAGGTTACTTGCTTTTTGTTCACCTGTCAAATGTAATTTGAAACTTTAAAAAAGCTAGAAAAAGTATGGTAAAAGACAGCCCCTGTCCTCCGCCATGTTCTCCCCTCCTCCTCCTGACTCTTTTGGGACTGGGTCACTGCCTTATAACTTCTGCTCCTTCCCATGCTCCACCCCTTCACTCAGCCAGTACAGGGTGTTGTAGTGTACCCAGGGGTGGGTATCTGTACCACTATACTGGATGGATTGGCAGAGGTCTCCACCCTCTAAATCCACAAAAGGCAAACGCCCCACTAATATGAATTATTTGCATTTCCAAAATAATTAATCCTCACAACAGGCCTGTACAGTAGATTGATAAGTGTTAATTATTATTCCCATTTTACAGATGAAGAAGACAGAAGGTTGACTTCAGAAGTGACTCACAAGACAGTTAAAGTGTTCTCCCCCCCCCAACCCCAGGCCTCCTTGCTTGCACTCTGATTCCCTTACAACTACTTATACTCACTATCAATGTACAAAAGGTCTTCATTTGTGCAACTAACATGCCAATGAACTGGAAATTAAAGTGCAGAGGAGGTACATTAGCTTACAACCTCTTTTATTGTCCAGCTTCTCTGCAGGTAAATTCACCAACTAACAGACTCCCTTAAAACCCCAACAGATTTGTATACAGTAAATAGGTCAAATGGAATTAGTGTTAATTTTAGACCACTTTATATATCACATCTGCACTCAGCCCAGACAAAAATTAGCATGCCTAAAGCCAGTATGCAAATCAATGGCAGAGCTACTGCTGACAGTCAGTGGCGATTGTCCATTAGTTCAAGTGACAGAGATCTTTGTTTTTTTGAGTACAGTATCCCAAAGTCTATCCTTGTTCGTTCAGCATCATGAAGTCTGTGGGCCAGATACCCAGCAAGGGCACATGAAGTCTATAGACCTAAGACCATTTACAGACCCTTGTCCTGTGTGTCCAGGGTGGGTGGTAAAACTGATGATTCTAGAGTTTGTGTGGCCACAGAGATGTCTATGTGGCCGTGGAATTGTTATACTATGAGCCAGCCTACACTAGTGCAGACTCTCTATTTTTGGAAGCAGGATTATGCCCCCTTTAGGGTAGATACAAATGGTGAGGAACAACAGTAAAAATTGACACAGATTCCAGCCTCCCAGAGCTGTGGAGAGCAAGAGATGGCTAATATGACACACACAATGGTTAACCCCGAACGGGTTGTTTACCCACTTGTTAAATAACTACTCCACTATTGTGTCTCCTCTAAAGTTTCCAATTTAAACTCTAAATAACTGTGTTTCTTTGTCTTCTGTGAAGCAGCAAGTACACTTTTGAGTACTCTCAAATAATAAATAATTATTCAGTCTTCAACAGGCTCTTATAGACTTCCTCCTCTGATCTTCCTTTGGTTTTGATAACCTTATAACAGAATCTCACAGCCCTGGCAGGCCATTATTGTTTGGGTCCAACTGCCATTCTCTGGCACATGTTCAAGTTAAAGGTGAGCATGCTGAATCATTGCCAAAGAGGACCATCAGAGCCGATGCCACAGCTTCTGGATTCAGCGAGGCCAGCTAAGTTCTGCTAAATGGGGCAGACAACCATGGTCCTCACTATGCCGTAGACCTGATGGGAAAGAGCTCTTCTGCTGCATATATATGTTCAAGAGCTTGAAGTTTTTTCCTGCCTCAAATTGGAAGGGAAAGTAAAAAAATCTCAAACATATTTTTTTTAAAAAACCCACACATCTTAGGTCAATCAAAATATATTGACTTTAAAAAAAAACAAAAACCCACAAACTTTCTTCAGTCTAATTGGTTTAAATTTCCAAACCAAAAAAAGTGTTTTGAACTGGAAAACTGTATTTTTTATTTAGAAAATGTCAAAACATGAAATGTTTTGACAATTCAGAAACTCCCCCCACAAACACACATATTTTTTCAAGTTGGAAAATTATTTGAACCTGCCCCTTTTTCACAAACAGTTTTGACAAACTGGCATTCTTTGGTGAAAAATGATTCATTGAAAAAAATTCCTGACCAGCTGTACTCTGCAGGTCATCTGCGTGGGGACTGAGGAGCAACACCACAGCCAGACTAAAGGAGGAGACCAGGGAACAGGAAGGATCAATTGGTTGGAAGAGGAGAGAGCTGGAGCTGGGTTGGGGAGCGGCAGAGTCACTGGAGACAGAAAGAGGGGACTGCAGGACAGAGTGGCAGGGAGAAAGGGAGGCTCTTGCTGAGACTGCAGAAGGGAGCTTCAAAAGTGAAAAGAGCTTAGTGAAGGAGACTCCTGATCTGAACTGAACCTTTCATAGATTTATCTGTTTATGACTTAGCCCACAGCTGCTTGCTGCATCTGATTTTACATTCAATTCCTATTTTCTAATTAGTATTCCAGGCAGGATCTTTTTTCCTCACGATATCCTTTCACTTAAAGAAAAAAAAACCCATAAGCTGCTTCTGGCAGTTAGTCTGGCTTCTCAAGTGTTTACGCTGTGACCTTAAAAACTCTGATATTTCATTTCAAGCTGACCTAGAAGAGGTAGCATCTTGTTTTGATTCTCTATAAACTCTGCATGAATGTCACAGTATAGTCTGTCCTGATATGCCGTTCTTGGTTGTTCCTCTTTTATATTTGGTGATGCTTAGAAACCCTACAACTATGCAGGAAGAACTAGATCAAGTATTGTACTTCCTCGCTACCAGTTACAATTGGCAAGGGCAAGAAATAAGCTCATACTAGAAAAACGATGTATGTGTTCATAGGTGTTGAGGTATGTCTCTTCGTTGTAATGATATTGTTAATTAGGAATTCACAGTTGTCTCCAGCCCAGATATTTAGAAATTTATGGCTATAAAGAGGAAACATTTTGGATCATCCTGCTCCAGAAGTACAATATCACTCAAGGGAAACCCAAAATTCCATTAGCTGTAAACTGTTCTGGTTACATCCAATAGGGAGAAGTGGCAGGCATACACACTAAATAGTTTATCATGCTATTTGGATGCTTTATAAGCTTAATGAAAAAAGCACAATTTAAGGTCCTGAATAGATAGCATATCAGATGCCTCCGTGTTAAGCTACATTAATTTAATGTATTATTTTATTACACCTATCTCACTCTCTAAGTAAATTACTCATTTTTCTAAATTTTAACTCTCATGGGTATGCATGGGAGTTGCAAAAGTGTATCAGGGAGAGATTATGTCCATATATAAGGATAATCACATTAAATTATAAATTATGATGCTCTTTGGATAACATGTATTTCAAATACATTTTATCTAATTTAGTGTACTTCCAAAAGGTAATTTTATGATGTACCATTTCTTCAAAGGAATTGCTATATATTATAATATATGCATTATAATCATTAAGATTAAAAACACCCTCCCATTTAGGAGATAAAAATAGTTTGGAAAATGTGTCTGTTAATTTATTCTCGTCATAGATTCAGTCTAGTTTCCACTGCCAGCAGCTCACCAGATTGCTGCAAGGAGATCCAGACACTTAATCCCCTGTGTATTTTAAGGCTCCAGAGTATGAACAGAGTTCAGGCACTGTCCTTGTCTTAGGGTCCCTAGGCACATCTTCTATCTGGCACAGTGTCCCAAGAGTTTAGAACACACGGTGCTCTTGCCCAGCCTTAGAATCAGTGTTCATCCCCCCCCATAAAACTCCCACAACTCCATCCAAAGGAGAGAGCTTTCTGATTTACCTCTTCAAGGGGCCATGTGATAGGGGTAGCACAAAACACTGACACTTTGCACAGGATTCTAACACATTTTTGCTCTCTACTTAATCACACATGAAATGCACAGATATATTCAAGAGTAACAACCCTATATTCACTTCCCTGCTTCAGTTTCGTCACCATGTCAAAGTGCTAGGGTCAGGGTCCTCTGTGGGATAAAAGGATCCTTCTACTGCAGCTGTATGATTTCTCTTATGAAACATGGGTAGCTTGCTTCTTCCTCTGACCTTGGCGAGTTCCTCCTGCCTCTTTGGATCTTCCCCCTGTGAGTCCTTCCATAATCTTTTGCTATGGTTGCCTCTCTCGTTGTCCCGCTTTGGTAACTTTCCACTGCTCTCCACTTCCCTCTAACTGCCTCCTCCTATCTGTATCTTCTCCCAGCTCAAAGTACCGTGGGACAATGGGCTTGCTTTTCTTGATTAGTCTGTCATTCTAATGACACACTATTGTCCCTGATCTGGGAGAGATGTTACAACCTTGCCAGCTCACGATGTATGCACGTATGCAGGGGCATTCATGGTACAGCAATTTTCATAACAACAGCTTCATAATAACTTCATAATATCATCCAGGATTCATAAATTGCACAGACAGATGCCTCAGACTACCACAGTGCTTATAAAAGATTCTGTTGTTAAAAAAAAAAAAAAGACTACCCTTAATTGATACCACATTCTTTTGGAGACATGCACATAAGTCAATGTTTCTCCACCAGAGAAGAAGATCACATCCTGGAACGGGCCACCCAAATACCCCGAGAGAACATACTTCAATACAAGAAAAAAACCACTGACCATAAACTGAATATGAGTCATCAATGTGAGGCAGTTGCAAAGAAGGCTAGTATGATTCTGCGGTGCATTAACCAGAGGGTTGTATGTAAAACAAGGGAGGTAATTGTCCTGCTCTCCTAGAGACTAGTGAGGACCCAGCTCAAGTGATGTGTCCAATTCTGGGCCCCACAGTTTAGGAAAGATGTGAACAAATTGAAAAGAGTCCAAAGGAGAGCAACAAAACTGGAAAAAGGGTTTAGACAGCCTGACCTCTGAGAAAAGGTGGGGAAAAAAGGGGCATGTTTAGTCTTGAGAACAGCCCTTCACATGTTGGAAGCCCGTTATAAAGAGGATGGTAATCGATTGTTCTCCATGTCCACTGAAGGTAGGACTAGAAGTAATGGACTTAATCTTCAGTAAGGGAGATTTAGGTTAGATATTAGGAAAAACTTTCAAATGATAAGGGTAGTTAAGCTCTGGCATAGGCTTTCAAGGGAGATCATGGAGTCCCTATCATTGGAAGCTTTTAAAAACAAGTTGGACAAACACCTGTCAGGGACAGTCTAGGTTTACTTGGTCATGCCACAGTGCAGGGGGCTGGACTTGATAACTTCTCAAGGTCCCTTCCTGCCTTACATTTCTGAGTCTACGATTTTATGACTGCTCACCCCTAGTTGTCACCTACCACTCCACCCTTGAATGGGGTATCATTAAACAATTACAACCCTTACTTAATGGAAACCACATCCTGGAAGAAATCTTTCCCAAATTTCCTCTTCTGGTCTTCAAACAACCTCCCATTCTCCTCATCAGAAGCAAGCTGCCAACAGACCAGGAGACACCAACGGAAAATGGCAACAGACCCCACCATAACAGATATGAAACCTGAAGATGTACTCCACTGCTACATTTTATACCATCCCCTCCCCTGCCCCCATACACAGAGAGCTTTCAAAATCCATGCATCCTACACATGCCTATCACTAAATGCCCCAACATCTATGTGGGTGAAATGAGAATCACTATGCTCCCAAATAAACTCACAGAAAAATAAAAATGCCATGTCACCCATGGGCAAACAGTTTTCACAAGACAACCATTTCATATCTGACCTCAGTTTTCATCCTCAGAGGAAACCTGCACAAACATCTCCAAAAGACGAACCTTGGAGTTTAAATTCATAACTTTGCTAGACACTAAAAATCATGGACTCACTAAAGACATTGCTGTAATGAGCCATACATCCAATCTATAACCCTCTACCCCTCTTTTGTCCTATGACTGCAGATGTTAACTGCCCACTTCACCTTGAATGGTCTCTTGTAACATGTGTTAACTTCTTATGCTAAACAATCGGTTCCACCTTGAATTTAGCTGTGACACTTGGAGTACCCTTCCCAGATCTGAAGAAGAGCTCTCTGTAAGCTTGAAAGCTTGTCTCTTTCACCAACAGAACCTGGTCCAATAAAAGATATTACCTCACCCACCCTGTCTCTCTAATATCCTGGGATCAACATGACTACAACTACAACGTTAGGAAAACATAGTTATTATTTTCATTTAATGTCTGTGTTCTTAAAGTGCTGTTACTCTGACAAATAGTTCAAAAATGTCATTGTGTCATATTTGTTTCTAAATCATTCCAGAAAAAGAGACAAGGATCATGTGAATATTATTTATCACTTAAAAAAAAGAGAAACCCCGCCCCCCCATCTGGAAATTTGAATAAAACAAAGGAAAAATTTCACGCAGACAAATGTATTGACTATAATGATTTCTTAATTTGGTGACTACAGAAAAATTGTTTAGCCCAAACATTTGGAAAAGAACACTCTACATGCAGTGATCACAAAGTCCAGAGGCTAGCTAATAGCTATTCTCTGAGAGGAAGGATGGTCTTGTGTTTAAGGCACTAGATTGGTATTCAGTAGCTCTTGTTTTTATTCCCAGCTCTGCCATGGATTTCCTGTTTGACCTTGGGCAAGTCACTTATGTCCCAACCCTACAAATGCTCATGCATGTGCTTAATTTTAAGCATATGAACAATCCCAATGACTTCAATAGCAGCGCTCACATGCCTAAAATTAAGCACATGTGCAAATGCTTACAGGATCAACGTTTTAATCTGTGCATGCCACAATTCCCCATTTTTAAAGTAGAGAAAATAATCCTTCCTTTCTCCCAATTTTGGTCTATTTTTTCTATTTAAATTGTAAATTCTTTGGTGCGGATACTGCCTCCTACTATGTGTTTGTAGAGTCCTTAACAGAATTGCACTCCAATCCTGAGTGGCTAATGTAATATCATTAATAACAACACAGCATTGCCTTTGTCAAATGTTCCTAAATTTCATAAAGTTTCAGTGAAACTCCCTTGTGATACATTTAATGTTAGTAGGAAACGTGTTCTAATTTCAGATTAATTCTGAATTCCAAGATCGATGGGCCAGAAGACTTTTTTGTATGTTTTTTATATAAATCATATCTATCTAAAATACTAAACAAGCATATAATGGCCAGCTGAATTAGAGATGGAAATGAAGCAGGAATGGTTTCCATTAGAATCTTTCTGCAGACTTTCCTTATATGAAAAGGATAAAAACCATAAGTGGTATGTGAATTCTTTGTCCGTGTAAAAGCAGCTTGATTCCTGGGGTGACCAAGGAGTGTGTTGCACAATACAAGCTTTCATTTATATTATGATGAAGTTGAAAGGTTTGGGTAAACACAAAGCTGAACCCTTCAGGGTAAAATTGCAATTTATGTGCTTGAGAATTTCTTCATTCTAGTGCAGAACATTTTCTACATCATTAAGCAGAAGAGAAGGCTTCATAGATCTTCTATGAAATACTTGAAGGCTAGTCAGAATCTTTAGTTACATTGCAAATAAGAACACATTATGCTTCACTGCTCTTCCTGTGCCTGCCTACACTGATTGTCCTGTTTTTAACATGTTTAACATGTTGAAGAAACTGATTGAAATAGCTACAGAGATGCTAAACTGTATCAAAAATCATTATGAGTCTATGAAGCTGTAGGATAGGCAAGAAGTAGAAGGATTAACAACATGCAAGCAGTAAAATCCATTTGGCACCTGCTTTCATAGACTACCCACATTTAAAATAAATAGAAAAGAGCAGAACACAGCAGTTCAGATCATAGAAGAATGAAGACAGTCATTTGACGGTATCTGGGTGGGCGTTTTATGAAGGTTGTAAAAGGCTAGTTATATTCTCTTTATCTCATGATCATGTTCAGGCTTCATCTGGGACCAGTAGAGAAAGTACTGAAATAAACGAGAAAAACTACTCATTTTGAGATCTTTTAATTCAGTGGATTTAGGATCAGGCGCATAGGGCCAGATTCTGTGACTCTTGATTACATTGAGCAGTAACTTACTCTGCAAATAGTCCTAGTGAAGTCAGTCAAGCAACAGGACTACTAGTTAGAGTCAGGTACTTATGAGAAAGTGTGGTAGCGAATCAGGCCTTGGTATTTCTGATCTGTCTGGAAACAGATTATGCATCATGAACAAGCCAGTTCTTGTGAGATTTCCAGAGGAGATTTTTCAACCAAAGAGAATGGTTTAAACCTTTGAAAAGTTTTTGATCAGCAAATTAACTGCTGGAGTGGTTTTGAGAGTTGAGAGAGACGAGGAGAATCCCAGTAAGAAATAATGTTATAGGCAAGAGGGTCAGAGGGAATAACCAGTATGATTACTAGAGTTTCAAATTATGATGATACCAGAAGACTAAAGATTGGTAGCAAGGCCAGACTGAAGCAAACGAGACTATTTATGGAGTAAGGCACTGCTAGGGTTGCCAACTTTCTATTGGCACAAAACCGAACAACCTAGTCCCGCCCCTTCCCCAAGGCGCAGTACCAGCCAGGACAAGTAGGGACTAGCCTGCCTTAGCCCGGCAGCACTGCCGACCAGACTTTTAACGGCCCAGTTGGCAGTGCTGACCGAAGCTGCCAGAGTCCCTTTTCGACCCTGAATAAAACATCAGCATTAGACCCAGTATTAATTACCTCCAAGAAAGCCTGAAAGTAAGAGTATGCAGGTTGAAGGGGCCTATAGAGTACAGAAAGTGTCGGGTTGGCTGGTGATGAAAGAAACAGCTTGACATTTTCCAAGGAGTGGGCTGAATGTGGGAGAATTTAGATTCAGGTTTGGTAGGGATGGCTAAGCCTCATCTATACGCTTGAGGGACATGATTTATTTATTTAGTCTATAAAAGGTAAGAAAGGAAAGGGGGCACCGCTGGAGTGCCTGGTCTCAGTCTGGAAAACAATCATCAACATTTCATATCAAAGGAAGAGGCATGGAGAGCAGGGCTTTCTTGCCAATGGCTCAGATATGAGAGTGAACAAGTCTACAGTAGATAAGTTAAGGAGTGTTAAGGAGAAGCTCCTCTTAGGTGGTTGCACATTTTGTATCATATTACAAATGTTTAAGTCAACACACCAGAGAAAAGTTTTCTCCCCCTCCTAAATATGGACTGTTTCCCACATCCTCAAAATGGAAACTGTCTGATCCCCAGGCAAGGCAAAATTCAGTTCTGAGCAAATGGAAGATTTCTACAAATCAAAAGATCACAGCTTTATAGACTAGTATCGTGCACAACTAGGAAAAAGAAGCTTCCCAACTTCAAGAGGTTCACAGTGTAGAACACTTGCTGCTAACACCGGCAGATCCTGAGATACTGAGCTTTAAACTTACGACAATGCACATTCAGATCATTGCTGGAGGAGTTTTAAATATATTAATTTTAATTTCTCTCTGTCTCAGAACCTGCATAACTGGATTCATGGTAATTAAGATACATGGTTTCCCATGCGGGAGGATTCAAAAATGTCTCTTAAAAAAAACCACCTCCATTAAAACATTCATTAAATAGTTGTTCTGTAACACATATGGCACCTACATAATCAATGACAGCTGAATGTGATGGTATAAAAAGTTTTACTAATATGAGTTGGCTTACTGACATGGGATGGTCATACTTATTCAAGTGACAAAGACAAGAGTGAGTTACGTAAATTAGTGGCTCTCAACCTTTCCAGACTACTGTACCCCTTTCAGGAGTCTGATTTGTCTTGTTTCATCTCACTTGAAAACTATTTGCTTACAAAATCAGACATAAAAGTACAAAAGTGTCACAGCACACGATTACTGAAAAATTGCTTACTTTCTCATTTTTACCATATGATTATAAAATAAATCAATTAGAATATAAATATTGTACTTACATTTCAGTGGATAGTATATAGAGCAGTATAAACAAGTCTTTGTCTGTATGAAATTGTAGTTTGTAATCACTTCACTAGTTCTTTTTATGTAGCCTTTTGTAAAACTAGGCAAATATCTAAATGAGTTGATGTATCCCCCTGGAAGACCTCTGCATACCCCCAAGAGTATGTGTACCTCTGGTTTGAGAACCACTGATGTAAATCATCCCAAAGACCTACAGAAATGCCATATAATTTCATAACTTTGAAGGCCTGTATCTCAGAAGTTCCCAGGACTAGAAGCAAGAATTTGTAGCCATGCCCAGTGGACCAAAACTACTTTTTCTAGCCCTGCGAAGATGTGAGATACCAGATTTTAAATCTGGGGCATTTTTATGTACAGGAATATTTTACTGGCCCACTACTAAATCTTACCTTGGCTAGGCCTCAGACAGATTATTTTGGGTTGAGAGAGAGGGAATTCCACATTAGATGGGGAGAAGTAGGACATATTTTACAGGTATGTTGATTTATATGTGAATGATAGCCATTTGAAGCTGCTCAGGGATCTGAAGTGTTAAAACAAGTTCCGGGATGATGGGTTAGAGGGCATGATTCGGGTGAAATGGACAACAGTGAGTGAAATAAATGTATCACGTGTCTGTGCAGTTTATGACATGGATACCATTTCAACAGAGATAGGTATAACTAGCCTTGGAAGGATTAGATTTTTATGAGGAAATGTTGATGTCACTGTACACACACACAAACCAATGAAAAATATTGCCCGTGATGATGACTGAAATTTACAGATAGGCAAAATAAGAAAAATGCTGCTTGAGAACTTAGAGCCCCACCTTAATGTGTATAAAACCTGTTGCAATGCCAGTGTTAGCAGAGCTGGAGCAGGGGTGCCATTTAGGTAGCTTTACCTTTTTGAATCTCAACAGCTACTGTCATTAAATAATTATTGTCCGACACCCTCCCCCATAACTGAATACAACTTTGAAAACTGAAATCAAATTTGGACAAAATGTTTTAAAACAATCAATATTATATGCCAAGATTATAAAATAAAAATCAAATTCTGCCAAGCCTAGGTATAACACACACTCATAGTAATGTCTTTTTCATCTTTATGGCCTGAAAATTTACAATATGGCATACATGTTTCTTTTACAAAGATTTCCTTTAAAAATCCAACTGTCACCACTGCTTTAATTTCGATGTTCAGCAAAACCAATCCTTTATTTTAAACATTTACAAGAAATCCAACACATCCGGGTAATGTTTTACATAATCTATAAACCACAATTAAGATAAGGAAAAGTTTTAATTATTTTATAGTTTCGTAAATGTGGACTTTACAATCACTTGAGACATTTGTTCCATCTAAGACATGCCCAATTAGCATCAAATATCAGAGAGTCATTTTTAGTTTCTTGAATATACTGAGCTAATTAGGATCAGCCATGAACTGAATTAATTAATTCTCTGCCAACCGGGAAAGAGCATTCATGTGATCCTCATCTTTGAAGTGCTGCTTAATAATGCTGTCATGCTCAGAAAGAGGCATTAGTTCTGTTCAGATGGTACTGCCACTCACTTGTAAAAAGGGAATGCTTGGTTCCACTGAGCTGGGGATAAGGTTGTATCCCTTCAAAATTGAATATCACGTCCTTTCTGCAGAGATAACTTTCTGTAGCTCAAAATCAAATGCTGATCCTTCACTAAGGAAATGAACAAACTTGACCAATGTAGCATGCACTTTAAGATAAGAAAAAGATTTTCATAGTGCCCTTCTCTAACATGAAATGTCTTTTAGACATTTACAATCCTTGCAAGTTTCACATTGACTCAGACACATGAAGTTTATAGTAACCAGGAGAAGCTAAAATGATCTAAGCTTACCTATGATCACCATTGGCCTAATAATCTCAATATAATACCAAGACAGTTTTGTCAGTTGCACCTTCATAAAGTTCAGCAAGTTCCTTCTAGAACAGTATCTACCAGAACATAGTGGTATGACAAGTTAGAGTGTGCAATATTGCAATTCACTATACAATTACACGAGAAACTGTCTGAGATGACAAATAGGATGGCCCAAATCCGTCTACCTATGTAGGAGAGCACCATCCTGGTCTAAAAAGCCTTCAGAATTCTGAGGCCAGTGTGATAACAGATGATAGGAAGAAGTTCTCATCTACTCTGCATGGTCACGGGCTTCTCAGGCCAAAGAGGGGAATTTTCCCATCTCCACTGATGGCTCTCCACAATTCCTGATCCCTCTTTCTTGTGTGTGGGAGGGAGGGCGGGGAAAGAGAGAAAAAACACCTTGTCCATTGAATGTCCACTCCTGGCTTACAGCACTGTTTCTGAGGGAGATTTAGTTCTCCACACTGGGACGTGGAAGGGGTCACCACTTCCCCTGAATACCCTCTGCTACTTATGGCACTGTGGAAGTGGAGTCAGCAGGGTAACGTCTAGTGAGTGGCTGAACTGGGCAGGTCTGAGGGGTCCTTCCACTCAGGATTAGAGTACGGCTTCATGGGCATGGGGTCCAAGTGGGCTGCAGATCTCTGCCTGGTACGCACACCTATGGCTCTGCATGTTTCATGCCCTGTGTACTTGGAATGTGAACATCTTTCTTAACCAAGTATAATATTTTCAACGCAAAATTTCAGTCAGATTATGAGAGGAAATAACTGCTGGATTCCTAGTTTTCTTAACCCTTTAAGCTCTTGCATTCCAGAGCTTGCATGATTAAGACGATCATTCTGCATTAGACTTAGAGAGAATTAGAACCCAGTGTTGAAAGAAGGGGATTAGAAAATGGTGGAGGTCTTTACCTCAGTTAGAATGTACCATTTCATTCCAAACCTTGATGAATCAAAATCCTTGACTTCAGTGTTCAGTGGAATCCTTCTGTTTCCCCCTAGCTTAAATATGTATTTTTATGGTTCATTGATTTGCAATTCACTTTTTTTTTACACTCTGAATCGCTAACAGAAAATGTTATCTAGAATAACCTTGTTTTGATTCAGCAGCCTGCATTTTTAGCAGGTTTATACACATACTCTTACTCTGCGGCTTTAGGCATAAGCAGTCTTCCCCCACCCCTCCCTTCTTCTTGTTTCATCCCCATCACGGTAAGGGCATTGAATATTTGCCTGATCAAAGTTATATCACTGCTTCCAGGACTCGGGTCTGACTTTCCTAAACTTACAGCAGCAGGACAAAAAACAAATGTATCATACGTCCAGGCTCAAATGAAATCTAAGAGAGACATATATCTCTTGCCAACAAAGTCAATGAACTTTCAAATCTGACATTTCCAGGGGGAAAATCAAAATCAGCAGAGTTAGATTGCTTATGTCTAGTATTCCTCCAGAGAACCTCTGGAGGGCTTTACTTGTCTGGCTGTGCTGCATGAGTCAGTGAATTACATTAAAGGCCATCTATTCATATATACCAAAGATTTTTTTAACCATGTTGACAATAACAAGTGGAAGCAGGCATATAGCTGATAAAAACAAGTAAGAATCCTGGCATGCTACTCTGTCTTAATTTCCTTTGAACATATTTTGACTAGCAAAATCAAAGTTAACAAATACAGAAATCCATTTACTCGCGGTTGTTTCTTCCAATTGCATGGAAGACAATGACTTATGGCTACATAGCAAAAGTGAGGCCTTTAACCTGTGCTTTGTGCAGCTCTGTGTAGGATCACTTAAGTTACAATCCCAGGAGCAGGATCAAACCCTACATGCTTAAACAAACCACAAGAGTTTCAGTTTTTCTATGACCAGGGAGGTTTCTGTCAAGATTATGAAGTACCCTATTAATACATACCCAGTGTATATCAGCAGTGAGTAGATGCATGATCAATATTGGCAGACATATGATTAGGGAAGATCAGATAGTGCGGGTAGCCTGGTAGATATCATATTGTATATAAAATCATGTTATATTTGTGCAGTTTAAACTGTTCTTAAAATAAATAAGACATAGACATACAAATTATTATACTAAAATATATTAGGTTTTCAGACTAATACAGGTTAGAAACCTGTAAAATATCTAAAATACATTTTCTATATGAAATTATGTCAGAGTTCTAAGGTAGAATATATTTGGACTTTCTAATGCTAGGGGAAAGTTATGTGCATCTCCAGAGAAAAGAAAAATTTCCATTTCTACTATTATGAAGATTCAAATTGTATTCCTGAATGTTTTAAGATATCAGACTTTAAACCTGCTGCTGTTACAAGACTGAATTTTGCCTGTCTGGGCCTCTGACCAATATAATTCTGGAAGTTTGGGAAAAAAATTATATATATATATATTTTTTTCCATGTGTGTGTGTGTGTGTGTGTGTGTGTGTATACACACACACACACACACACACACACACACACAGTAAAGCTTCTTGGAGTTCTTGACAAAAGGTGTATATTATACAGATATAAAATGAATAAGAGAAAGATTACACTACTGAACTACAACTGCTAGTCTGCATTAGTAACACTACAAGAGTTTGCTAGTTCTCATGGGGGTTGGGGAGATGAGGGATTTAGAAGAGGAAATAAAGAACAGTTTCTCTAGTTGAAACTATAGAGGAAATCTGGTGTATGCAAATGCAATTACTGAGATTGGAATATGGCCAGACAACATAAGCAAACTAAAAATGTTCTGTCTTCACAAAGTGTGATTCCCACCCCCCCTTAAGTGTTCCAAGAACAATGACTTGGGTTTGAAAAAGTTATAGTTACAAATGAGTCGCAGTTAGCCATGACTAACTGCTCAAGCTTCATTGTCACAGTTCATGATATCAGCTAAACCCCTGACTTGATTTACAACCTGATTATCTATTCACACCCATTCATTAAACCAACATGCAGTGTCATTACAATCACAAACCATTTTCATACATTTTTACTGCACCATCTAGCATAGTAATGAGTGAATAAAGGTAAACTAAAATAAATCTGAGTAGTGCTTGACAGCACCACCTTAGTGAATTCCAGAAAATAGAATTGCAAATATCCCAGGGCAGATCCTCAGCTGATTGATGGATCTATGCAAACCTACACCAGCTGAGAATCTGTCCTCTGGAGTTTTAAAATGCAAGAAAAATCAAAAGGGGGGATAAAGACAAGGTAAAGTATTATTTACTATTCTACAGCATCCAATAGCACGCAACACAGTACAGATAAGAGGACATAGTCCCTGCTACCTCAAATATTTCCAATCTCAGACCCTGATCATGCAATCAGATCAATATAGGCAAACTTACACTGTGCAAATTCTGATTGAAGTCAATAAGGCTCCACATGGATGCAGGTGTCCAACCACAACCATCAGATTGCAGGATCAGGATCTAATTTTGGACAATGGCAGAACAAAGGGAGAGAGAAAACAATATGGCGTGTCAGGGAAGGACGGGCAGGTGTTACAATAATAAGACCATATGGTAACTCAGTGAAGTCAGGTACACAGTGTAGTGAAGTATGGTCTCCCCACCCCTTTTCACCTAATTATAGAGAAAAACTAAATATCTTTGTGGACTCACTTCTTGCAGTAGCAGCAGCAGAAGTAGTCTTCAGAAGATATCTGAATGTACAGGCGACAAAGGGTCCTGTGGCACCTTATAGACTAACAGAGGTATTGAAGCATAAGCTTTCGTGGGTCAATACCCACTTCTTCGGAACCCACGAAAGCTTATGCTTCAATACCTCTGTTAGTCTATAAGGTGCCACAGGACCCTTTGTCGCTTCTGCAGATCCAGACTAACACGGCTACCCCTCTGATACTTGAATGTATAGGGGACACTAGCCTTGCAGAAAAGCTCAGGAAGGTCATTTTCTAATGACGATAAGGGATGGCATGGGAAAAGGCACAGGGATGACACACTAGGTTCCTGATATTACTGAGAGTGAACGGACTTCCTGCAGTTGTTTTAGGTTCGTAAGCAGAAAGGTAAATCCTCTTCCACTGCAATGAGCAACCAAACCTAGTGTTTTCAGTTCAGAGCAAAGATTTCAAGCAGCAGAGGTTTTCAGTACATCCAAAGAGAGAGATACTGCAGGGAATATTAGGCTCTCATATCAGTTACACATTCACTGTAGCTCACCCTCATCCTTTGCGGTCGGCATCAGCCACAATACATGACAAGCAAGCAACTGTCACTCACTACTGACGAGATGTGTTGCTGGTGAGGACTGAAAGGAAAGTGGCAAAGTCCTTCTAGAGGCAAAACTTGGAACTACATGAGTGAATTATGAGGACAGGGATGGTAGTGTCAAAGGACAGCAGGATAATGTGTTACATGTACAGTGTGCTTTAAGAGATTAACAGATTCATAGGTGCCGACTCCGTGGGTGCTCCGGGGCTGGAGCACCCACGGGGAAAAATTGGTGGGTGCAGAGCACCCACCGCCAGCTCCCCACCAGCCCCGGGGCCCGCGCCCAGCTCCCCGCGAGCCCCGGGGCCCGCGCCCAGCTCACCGCAGCACCGGGAGACTTTCCGGGACCCCGCCCCCAACACCAGGCGACGTTGCGTCGGGGGCGGGGCCCCGGAACGTCACCCGGCGTTGGGGGCAGGGCCCCGCCATGTCGCCCAGCGTCAGCCCCCACCGGTGCCGCAGGAAGTTGGCGCCTGTGAACAGATTCATAGATTTTTAAGGCCAGAATGGACCATTAGATCATCTAGCTTGGCAACCTCCTTTTTCAAATGTGGACACCAGTCCTCCCATGTCAGGCTCACTAATGCTGTACACAGAGGTAAAGTCATCTCTCTACTCCCACTCACCACTCCTCGGTTTAGAATGTATTGTATGAGACCCAAAACAGATTAGAACTGAAAAAGATATTTTATTCGAATACAGGTACACACAGAAAACTAATCAGCCTCCATCTTCCAAAAACATCCTCACACACAATCCCAAACCTCCCTCCCTACCCACCTCACCCCCATCATGTTCAATACAGCCTTGGGGCATCTAACAGTAAATAGCTATTTTAGCACTTGCCACCAGGAAGCAATAAGCATAACATAAGTTCGTAATAAACGTAAAACATTAACCTTAGAACAACAAAACAGAACATCCTAATCCAGAGATTGAGGTAGAGCAGTAGTTCTTAACCTTTCCATACTACTGTACCCCTTTCAGGAATATGATTTGTCTTGTGTACCCCAAGTTTCACTTCACTTAAAAACGACTTTGAAAATCTGACACAAAAACACAGAAGTGTCACAGCACACTATTACTGAAAATGTGGCATGTAAATATTGTACTTACATTTCAGTGTACAGTATATAAAGCAGTATAAACAAGTCATGGTCTGTTTGAAATTTCAGTTGTATTGACTTCGCTAATGATTTTTATGTAGCCTGTTGTAAAACTAGGGAAATATCTAGATGAGCTGATGTACCTCCTGGAAGACCTCTGCGCACCCCTAGAGGTACACGTACCCCTGGCTGAGAACCACTGGGGTGGAGTACCATAAGCCTAAAGCAATTACAAGTGATTATTCTGCCCTTTCTAGCATAATTGCCTTACTACTACAAGTCCAGTCTGTCTGTAGGTTTGGGAGAGGTAAAGGTAAGCATAGTTTCTGGTCCTGGTACTACACCTACACATTGACTGTACCTCTTATTGGAACTTGTTTTCCTGTGTATAGCACATAACACCACCTTTCTCGGTCCCAAGAGTGGTGTATTATCCCTTGGCCGTGGTGCAACAGGTGATAAGTTTCCTCTCAGACAGAAAAGCTCCTGTCTCCATCTCCATGGTTATTCTTTGTCCATTAAGTGTAACATCCATTCGCAGTGGCTTCTCCTTTGGCTTTTGATGGTAACAAACAAAATATACACCGAGTCCTCGGCTTCTGGCTCCTCTTCCTCCTCTGCACTATATTGAACCTCCTTCTTGGGACTCTCATTTTCCATTCCATTTGTCCAGTTTTTACAGCACACTTTTGCAAGAACTCCTTGCTTCCAGCTAACCCAGGACTCTGTATCCTTGTATGGGCAGGGGATATGATCATGTTTCTTCCCACATCTAAAGCAACTGTGCATTTGTAAGGAGGTACCTCTATTTACCTAAAAATTCATTTGCTTTGTGTGAATGCTGGAGAATTTGTGTATGGTGCCTGGGGCTGTTTGGCAATCTATATGCTTAGCACCTCCCTGTAAATACAAAGAATTTTGTGCAGCTACTGCCATGCCTCAAGCTATTTCCAGAGCTTATTAAAATCTAAGGTGGACTCTGCCAACAGACATCTCTGAATTCCGCCATCATTGATACCACAGACAAGTCTATCCCCCAGCATGGCATTTGCTGTAGCTCCAGAACGACAGTGCTCTAATAAATGATGTAGTTCTGCTACAAAAACTGCACCGACATTTCAGACTGGCTGGAGAAACTTACATTTAAAATGCTGCACAGTCGGATGGCATAGGGTTATGATAATGCGTGACAACTTTGACCAGGATTTCACACTGCGCTTTCGGGTGACACCACATTTTTAAGTACGCTATATGTTTTGCGCCACAAATGCTCAATAAATTGGCACATTGCTTATCATCATCCTCTATATCATTTGCAGTGAGGTCCTGGGAGAGACTCTCTGAGTACTGACTCTGCATCATACCCTTTCATTTTTCCACATGCAGCCATTTTAATTTGCAATAAAAAGTTGTCACTTACAGTGGGTAGAACTTGCTGGTGGTTGTTTTCAGTTTATCCTCGTCACCAGTTCACAGGGAAAACTTTCCCCAGCCCCCACCCCTGCCCGAACACTGGAGTATTCTCAGTACAATAGCTATTCTCATGTTGGCCACTAGGTGGCAATAAACTTAAATACCTTCAATCAAGGATCACATTAGATCTTTTAGCCACAGCATCCAACTGGGAGATCATATTTAGTTGCTTGCCCACTAAACCTAGTTCTCCTAAATCCTTTTCTAGGATACAGCAGGTATGGTCTATATTCTGTGTACGTAGATGTATAACCTTGCACTTGGCTATATTAAAACAAATTATGTTTGAATGGGCCCAGGTTACTGTAGGTCTGCCATCCTCAGTATCTACCGCTTTGCCAATTTTTTCACGCCAATTTTTATCAGCAGTGGTTTTATATTTACTTCTAGACTCTTGATAAAAATACTGAATGGTGAGTGCTGGGTCACAATACACAGAGCTTTAGAGCACCTTAATTTGTACCGATTGCTTCCAGACAGTGGGATTTGAACTTCTGTGGCCCTTTCCTAAAACTAGCTGATGAGAGGAAGGGCACATGAGGCGTTCCGAACAGCACCCCAGAAAACAAATCATAGTTACTGGTGCTACAGGAAGGAGAGAAGCTGCTGTCTGTTGGAGGGCTGGCAGGAAAGAAAGCATCAGGCATTGATGACTGGTCCAGGCAGACAGAGTCTACCCTGAGGGGAGCAGCTATTAAATTCCTGGGGAAGCGAAAAATGAAAGCAAAAGAACAAGGCAGAGGACCTCATCGTTACCTTTCTGGAATTAACTTCCTCCCTTGGTCCAAGAGACTGACCCCACTGAGCTTCATTTCTGGTGCAAGTAATCAACCCACCTCTTCAAAGGTCATATATAGGAAGTGCACAGATTGTTTTGGGATGGTGACTGACTGGTGGATTTATTTTCCCATTGCTGACAACTGTATTTAATGTTAGTGTCCTAGACCCTGATACTGCAGCTGTTACTTAATTGCTTGATTTTTCTTTTCATATATGCTTCATTGTGCATGTGTGTGGGGGGTGGAGGGGTGGGCAGGGGAGACATGGTACTTTTTCTTGTAAGTTCTTTTTCTTTTAAATCCCTCCTGTCCAATGGCTCAGTTCATCTGTCCTGCCCTTGAGGTTGCGGAAATGCACTATGCTTCACCCCTTCCTTGACACAGAACTTTTGTTAAATAAACTGGTGGTAGCTCATTTGATTAAGAGTTTGATGAAGATTTCAGGGCACCTATTACAGTCTGATCCAACAGCCACTGAAGTCAGTGAGGAGACTCCCAAGTACCCTAGACTCAAATGGGTTATTATGCTCCATTTTACAACTCTCAAACTTCAGTTGAGACTGAAGACTGGCCACTTAAATATAAGGGTAAGATTTGTGAAAGGTAGACTTCTAAAGTGTGATTTGTATGGTCATTTCAGCTTAATAAATGCACAAACTAGAAATGAACAAGCCCTAAATCTGACAACATGGCAAGAAACTACTTAGAGGATCCCCGTTAAATGTTTCTTTTCCATCTGCTTAAATATGTGTGTCAGCAGCACACCATACAGCTGATAAAAATACATTTGCAAACAAAAGGAGGCTATATTTTGGTATTTGTCAAAACCACCAGTAAATCACTTCCAAACGGTTAAAACAAGTTGACAAAACAGATGTTGTTTGCAGATGCCTTTTTTATGTTAGGCTGAAATTCTTTAATTGTAAATATTTTATGTCCTTTGTTGGTTCCTTCAGAGCTGATGTCATGAACACAGAACAGTCAAGGCATTTTGGGATGTGCAAGCAGGTGCTAAAGCTGGACTAAAAGAAAATCCACACACTATTTAGACTTATCCAAAAAAGAACGCCCTGCTGCCTGAGGTATCACATTTATTAATAAAGAAATTAAGAAGAGGATAATAGTTCTGGTCAAGTCTTGTCTCCAGACTTAAGTGCTCCTAGGATCCTTCCTCAGGACTGCTTCACCCACCGACACTCAAGGTCCTCTCTTCTCCTTAAAGAGTCACTCCCACCTCACCTTAACTATGGCCTCTTCATTCAGTGGGTAGTCAGAATTATCCCTTTTTGGGGGATGGGGTGGGGTGTTTCATCCAAACTCTGCCAGGCTGTTACAGGCTATTTTCTAAATGCCCACCAAAACAGTAGGGCAAAGGGGAATGTTGCTGCCCAAATGGTTTCTGACAGGCAGCTATTAAAACTCTGTAAGTGTTTTTCATTGTTGCTATATTAAAAGGAGTCTCACTGAGTAATCATCTGTTTTTCGTTGATTCTCTTTCAATCGGAAGTACCTCTCCCTCCCCCATCACCTGTTCAAACTTGCCTTTTTTATTACAATTGTAAGTTTAAAGTGTTCCATGATTTTAATATAAAATAGATTTGGTATTCACATTAAAATTGATGTGCAAATATGTCTAGCAATTATCCTTTCTTTGACTAATAAGCTGCATGCCACACTAAGTCTTAATTACTTGATTCCACATCTTAAGGCTATTTGGAAGATGGCTTCTCCATTGGAAATAAATTGAGAAATAAAATTCCTTTTCCCCCTTAGGTGTTTACAATTCAAAGAGGCTATTCAACTGCACTGCGTATTTATGCCCCTTAAACGTTGAGCTCTTTAATGAATGCTGTCCTCTGCTTTTTGACAGCAGTAACAGATAGTTTAAAATGTGCTTGACACATATTTTACTGAGTGTTACAAAATGTTTTTTTCTGTAGAGGGAGGGGAAATAATTTAATCAGCATGTGCCTTCAAAATGCTTCCCAGTTCCGACCAAGTGACTTGTTTGGTGTAAAATGAGAAGACTGACAGAACACATTACTTTTTGTCTGCTGCTGCTTTCCTTTTATTACTAGGATTTGAATCAGTGTCATTTATTTTGAGAGAGTTACCAGCAATTAAAAAAACACCCACCTTGTGTCCTCACGTGTTCTGTGAGACAGAATTTAACCTTCCCCCTTTGTTGTTTTTAAATTAATTTGGTTAGCCAACTTATTTTTCCACCTCTCCTTCCCCACCCTAGCCATTTCTCCACTCTCCTGTTCCCTGTATAGACTGGTGAAGTTGTGGCATGCTACTGCAAGCATTCATGGAAGAGATCCTTTCAGAGCTGAAAGCATGTCTTCTCCTTAATCAAGCTGTTGTAAATGCAACTTTAACAAAGTGTTCAATAGCATATGGTCTTGTTAGACCTCTGCCATGCTATTATAGGTCACCATTAGCTCCTAGAGCACCTGTTCTGTACAGTTTATTGGTAAAGCCTGGAACTCCTATTTGGTAGTGCACTGTATACAGCTGAATCAGCACGGCACTAGTGAGCTACATCTGAAAATTGTACATCTATTGATGCTCAGTGTATATAAAGAACTGCTGATATGGTATGTGCTCATTACATCATTTACCCAATCAAAATGAAAGTGGCACTAATAGATACAGATATAAAAATAGTGCTTTAGGCACGTAATCTACCGAAGACTTTCAGTGCTGGCATGAAGGAGTCCTCTGGGTTATTCCCAGATTCCAGTTTGTCCCTTTGTTTGCGAAAATGAAAGAAAAAAGCTCGAGGAGGTTAGTGGGGCAATGCATTCAGTCAGGTACAGAGAGGAAAATGTACTGAGAGTCTTGCATTACTTTATTACCATTTTACTAAATTGTTGACTTACTTTGTTAACTGCCACCCAACCAGACCTGGTCAAATAATGCAAAAAGTGATTCAATAATATTTTCACGTCATCATGACCAGTTAGTTCTGCTGTTTTGTAGGGGATCATACTGTTTACTGTTCTCAAATATTTGAACTTAGTTTATTCACGAGTGTTGTGAAGGCTAAAAATTTTATTCATAGTGGGATGAATGAATATTTATTAAAACATTTGCCCCAGAAATGCATTATTTGCTGTACATTATTGTGGTTTTAAGAGGTTTCTACTTCCTGACTGGATAACAAACAATATCATGCAACTTAGGTTGACCAGTCACATACTATAAATAATGAATTATTAAAGTGAACATTTTACTGGCACCTGAAATTGGTTCACACACACGGTGTCAAATGCTTCGGAAGAACATATATAATTTACTGAAGTAGGAATTGGTTACTGAATGACTCGCAAACAGAAGAGAGGCCTAAATGTCAATAACTTGAGCAGCTTTACTCCAAACTGAATATTTTCTACTTGTGATAGAAATGGAAGTTTTTGTCTTCAGTGCAATAAGCACCTTCCAATTAGGAGCATTAAAGGGAGAAAACATTAGAATTCTCACCATAGAGTTTGGGAGCACACTTTTGAGACTAGATAGTCACAACCCACAAGATCTCTCTGATTCCAACATGTTACTCCAGTCCTTTGCTCACTCCACTGGGTTCCTATAGAATACCCAATCGGATTCAAGGCCCGGGTCTTGATATTTAAAACTGTGACACAGGTCCAAACTTCCTCAGGAACCATCATCTATAATGACGACTGCACTCAGATACACTGGAACTGTCCACAACAAGACTACGAGCAAAAGTCTCATTGCTCTTGTGCAATGAATGCAAAGAACCATCACAGTCTGACCCCCTGCATCCAAAATGTAAATCTCGCCTCTTTTTATCATGGATTTTCAATGACACCATTAAAAAACAAAACAAAAAAACTACATACCCATTGTTATGGAGAGCCGATGGAAACCAAGACTACTTTGTTTTAATTAAGTAGGACCATTTGATACCACTCTAAATAATGTGTCAAATACCTAAATAGACAGGGAAAAATTCTCTGTGAGTATAAAGCCACTGCTGGGAATCAGGGCCAGTGCAAGGAAGTTTCGCGCCATAGGCCCCCCCGCCCGCAGCTAACGCCCGGCTCTGGGAGGCAGGAAGGCAGCTCACCGTGGCTGCCTCCCGGCTCAGCGGCTGAGCGTGGAGCCGGGAGGTAGCCGCCCGCCGCCTCCCAAATCCTGGCGCCCTAGGCAACCGCCTAGGGTCGCCTAGTGATAGCGCCGGCCCTGCTGGGAATGAAATTACACCATCAGAGAATCTGGCCCATAAAACAATAGGTCATTTCTTATAAGCTTGTGCATCTAGTGCCAGAAATTGAGAATTATTTTATTAAAGCAGAGTTGAAGGTTCATAAAGAAGTTATTCTGTAGTTTCCAGACAGCAAAAATGATTCCTCTTCTCAAACAGAGAAAGTGTTATGGCTGCAGAATGGAGAAAAATGAGCCAGAAAAAGAAAGAAAAAAATAGGTACTTTCTCCTCTATATTACGTTTAATGATGTGTTAGAAATAAAATAAGCTCACATACAGCAAAGGAGATGATGATAAATACATAAAGAATGGGAAAGGGGAAAATAAGTTGCTCCCTATAATAGGTCCTATAATATTATGCCTGTATGGCACCTCTCAGTCTATATCTTTATAAATAATACATAGTTATTAGGCCCCAAACTATTTTCCATTTAAATTGTATTCTGATTTAGAAGACAGAAAGAATGTATTTACTTGTAGATATTTATTAGGCTATGAAGAGATGTGCTAAAACAAGTTTGGGGAAAGTTCTTCACAGCATGTGCTTTGAAATCTCCATTCAGCAACCTGCCAGAATAAGCACGAGGCATAGTTTCATAAAGCTAGGCTGGGAGTCATGACATGGCAATGCCCCATATTTGCGTAGGTACTTATATGGCCCTTATTGCCATACAAGCTGAATGTATTTTATTCAATAAGGAATTTTATGCTCCCTAAAAAGTATTATCCCCATTTTACAGCACTGGACTAATTGACTTGCTCAACATCAGCTGAGAAGACCAGCTGAGTCAGGAACTAAATCCCGTTTTTCTGTGTCCTGGTCCAGTCTATGTACTAAGTCAGCCTTCCTGCCCTAACTCACGGGTTTACACCACATGCAGATCTCCTAGGATCAAGCACATTATTGCACCACTGTCAGTCACACGGGGAGAAGATGACCACTGTCAATCTGCACATCCTTAAATTCACCATTTCCTACCATTTTTAAAAGGGCTTTTTCCTTTTATTTACATAGGTAGTATATTAGATTTTTATAGGTACACACAGTTGTAGGGAAAGAGAGAGAGAGAAAGAGAGGGAGACAGACAGACAGATTTTCAAAGTCACAAAAGAGAATTAGGCACCTAACTCCTGTTTGTTCCTTTTGAAAATAAATCTCACCTGTAGAATGCACTTCCATGTATGATTCAATATATTCTGCATAAGTGCAACATACGTTACATCTGTTTTGTTCTCTGTAGATTATGCAGCCTCTAAATGCCTCTCCTGTGTTATGGTCCCCACACATCACACCTTATCAACACATGAAGCAGCATTAACTTTCTGTACATTATATGCACACTTTCAGGAGGAGCAAGAACTGTGCCTATTGACTCCTCCCTTGGGACCACAGCCATTCCACCTTTTCCACCACATCGGGTAAAGTAGCAGAAGTTTTTTGGGGGAAGGGGAAACTTTTCCATCACATGTTTTAGAGGCAGCACATAACTTATCCACCTACATCTTGAAGAACAGCTTCAATGGAGGAATATTATTTCTTTAGATTGAGATAGTGCATTTTGTAACTCAGGGCCTGATCCAAAGCCCTTGCAGCCCCATGTAAATGATGTACACAGATAGAAAATAAGATGGTATGGACCAATGATCATGGTCTGCTAGGTGCTATAGTTGGTTTTGCTTTCTCCTTACTTAAACCAAGCAACGGATTCTGTCTTTCCACGCTGTGGGGTGGACAACAAGGCAGAGATCAAAAACAGAGGACACACTCCTAAGATAGGAGAAATATTTATTCTAGGAATATTTTCTTTTAAAAAAAAATACACACCCAGCATACTTAATTGCTCATATGTGACTTCATTAGTACATTCATATATTATCCCAAGAAAGCCTAGAAATTCTGGCTGTATTTCAATATGAAATGGCAGCACCTTTCTGAGTTACAATTCAAAAGGAAGACTTTCACAAAATGTGTTCCTTTCATGAGCAAAATAAATGTGCCTCGTCTCAGTTTATTCAGAAGCATTTTAATAATGTAGATCCTAATTAAATATTAACCCCATCAAGCAGCCCAGTGGATGACTGGTGCACAGTTAGTAAAATGAAACTATGGAGCTAGATTGTATGTTCTTGCTAGGGTGACCAGACAGCAAGTGTGAAAAATCGGGACCGGGGGTGGAGGGGTAATAGGAGCCTATATAAGAAAAAGACCCAAAAATCAGGACCGTCCCTATAAAATCGGGACATCTGGTCACCCTAGTTCTTGCATTCCCTTCAGATTTATGATGGCCCAGTCAGATTCATAGATTCCAAGGCCAGAGTGGACAACTGTGATCTAGTCTGACCTTCTGTATAACACAGGCCATAGAACTTCCCACAAAATAATTTCTAGAGCACGTCTTTTTAGAAAAACGGACAGTCTTGATTTAAAAATTACTAGTGATGGAGAATCCACCACATCCTTTGGTCAATGGTTGCAATGGTTAGTTACCCTTACTGTTAAGAATTTATACCTATAAGTCAAAGGTTTTTAATTTAAGTCCAGGGTCTAGGGCTATTGCAATAAAAACAGAAATAGAGAGGGAGAGGATTTATATAGATCAGAACGGTCCTAAATACAGTGGTGGTAGAAATAATTCAAAGGATAGGACAGATCATAGTTAAAACTGTGTGTTTAATTATTGGTAGGGCAATCAGATTCTTGTATGGGGGTTTGTATTAATTGTTACATTTAAATAAATAAAAATGAATGCAATGACAATCACCTCAGCAATAACAAGCTTTAAAGAACATCACAAGTGACAGTTCAATAAGTGAAATAAAAACATTAGATTTGGCAAATTGATTGAATGATTTAAAAAGTCAGAGAGAACAAGCCACAGCTGCAGGTGTAATTCTGAGTCATATAATGGCTTATTAAGCAAATTGCTAGGGCATAGCAAAATGAAACAGATGTACCAGTAACCCTTGATGTGGAAGTCAAGAAGGCTGGAAGAAAATACTGGTATGGAACTGAGGACAAGCATCCTCACATATATGGAAGAGAAGTAGAGTGCACAGGAGAAGAGAGAAAATAACTTAGAACTCAAAGGCTGCTCTCTGTAGAACCAGAATTTATCATCCTTACTCATGCTGAGTAAGACATTGCCACACAGGGCAAGTACCTCCTTCCCCATGGTGACCGACACATGAACCCAATAGTTACTGCTGGAAAAGCAGTGACACAAACATAGGGCCGGCTCCAGGCACCAGCGCAGGAACCACGTGCCTGGGGCGGCAAGCCGCGGGGGGGCGGCATGATGGTTGCTGAGAGGGCGGCCATCAGGCAGCCTTTGGCGGCATTTCTGCTGGAGGTCCGCCGGTCCCCGCGGCTTTGGCGGCAATTCGGTGGCAGGGACGCCGAATCCGCGGGACCGGCGGACCACCCGCAGGCGTGCCGCCAAAAGCCGCCTGAGTACCATGCTTTGGGGTGGCAAAATTCATAGAGCCGCCCCTGCACAAACATGCCTGAGTGAAGAACAGCTTGCACTCACCAGCAAAAGGGTAAACTCGGCCCACCTTAATGCAAAGCACCTTATCTACTTCTGTAGGTAGCTACCGGTGTGGTGCTCCACTCTTGTTCGATGATGATAACAGTCGGCTGTGTGTGTGTTCCCTCTGTGTGCTGCCCCGGCTCTGCGCAGATAGCTAACACAGCAGACCCTGAGAGAACCCCCAAAGACCACAGACTCTATTAAGGTACGAAGGAACCCGAACCAGGTTTATTGTCAAACGAAGCACAGTAATAGTTCCCTATAGACTCTACAGGGCATACTACGAATTTGTGCTCCCTGGCAATGGACACAGCTCAGTCAGTGGCGGGACTTTCCACTGCCCTCTAGGCTGGACTAAGATGTGCGCTCCCGGACCTACTTTTATACAGTTGCAGGACAGATTACTCATCATAGTTCAAACGAATCTATCCATCATGCTATCCTTTTGACCCTGTCTTTAAGATGCACCTGCCTGTTCCTTGTGTCTGCGGAGTGTTCTGATGCCATCTTGGCACAAGTTCCTCTCATGCGCAGTTACGTGTGTGTGCACGTGCTTCTAACAACTTTTTTTTGCCAACTTCTGAGAGTGGAACCTGCCTCTGGCTCACAGCCCAGCTTTGCTTAACACTGCCTGGAAGTACTTTGGCTCAGGCTTCAGACCTCAGACTGGGCCTCTCATACAAGAGTTTATGTTTCAGGGCCTCTTACTTCATCTACCACCTACAGAGACGCCAGCACCTGAATGTGCATATTCTAGCTAGCACAGCACCCATTCATGAAGAGTCTGCCTCATGCTCTAGGGATGGCAATACAAACCATCAATTCTCCACCCCAACTGTAGCCTTCCCATACCCACCACCTCCACAAAAAACAGGCCCTGCAACCAAAAATGGGAGAGTAATTGTCTAATCTTGCCTCCAAGAGGTATTTGCTGACAGATAAGGAGTTGCTCACAGCGGAGTCCCAGGGAATCACAGAATTACAGAGTTGTTATTTTAATGATAAACCTCCGTAGGGAGCCTCATGCACCTGGTTCGATCATGTCTATTGTATAGACGAGATATTCTGTGTGCTCCCTCCTGCAACTGGCGAGTTTGCAATTCAGTTCTAAAAAAAGCACTGAACTAAAATATGGCATTTTTATAGGCAAATTATTCCACTAATACAGCAGTATTGCCTTTTAAATGAATGTTTATAGGATAAAACTGCAAAAAAATCAATTAAAATAATAAGGTTGCAAAGTCAAGCACTGAAACGCTCCTTTGTGTGGTGCCAATCACATTTATTGGGTTTGGTTGACTGTTTCATTTATACCTGACAAAATCTAGATACCAATATAATTTTGGCAATCATCATTAAAGGAAGTCACCTTTTACACAGATTGGTCCTCAATGGGAGCTGAATGCTCTGAGATACTAATATAGCCCTCATTAACATAGTATTTGAGCATCCCAATCTTTAATGTATTAATCCTCATGGCGCCCCCCTTAAGGGGGGGGAGGGGGAATACTATGCCCATTTTACAGTGGAGAACTGAGATGCAGAGAGATGTAGGCCCAGATCCTCAGGTATCTAACCCCTATTAAAATTATTGTGAGTTAGGAGCCTAAATACATTTGAGGAGCTAGAGCCAAGTGACTTACCCAAGATCACACAGGAAGTCTGTAACAGAGCATAGAATTGAATCCAGGTCTCCTAAGTCCCACCCTAGCACCTTAAGCACTGCATCATCCTTCTTGTCACAAAATGTTGGGTCACAAACTCTCAAAAATCCTACTTTAGAATCTCAAGTTTTTAACCAATAAGGATCTTTTTTTTAATAGTTCGGATGGTATTTTTTCCAAGAATGAGTCAGTCTCTATCTTTCCACACTATTTCTGTGCTATAGTGCTATTTGCATGATAACTATGTTCACTATTACTGTCCTAAATCTGAAACGGGCCTAAGAGCAGTCATTGTTATAGTAGAGTCTATATAAAAAGTTACTCACTGTCCTAACTTTGAGCCAGACTTCTTTGATTCTATCATCTATTTTACTCCAATAAGGTGTCTTTAACCTCTCACCTGGCAAGTATTTGTTTCTCTTTAAAATGTTATGACAATGACCGCCCTGCACCGAGACACACTGCAGTGAAAGGTCAAAGTGAAGGAGCGGCGGAACGCCTACCACAAGGCGGGGGAGGCAAATTGCTGCTCCGGTGCTGCACCCATGAGCTGCCGGTTCTACAAAGAGCTGGACGTGATACTCAGTGGCGACCCCACCTCCACTGTGAAGGCCACTGTGGATACTGCGGTGGCTCGTGTGCCAGTCGAGAGTGGACCGAGTGAGGAGGAGGAAATCTTGGAGGAGGATGTGGAGGGGGACCCAGAGGCAGAGGATGACTCGGAGGCCAGAGATGCATGCAATCAGGAGCTCTTTTCTACCCTGGAGGAGCCTAGCCAGTCACAGCTTTCGGATCTTGGTGAAGTGCAAACAGGAGAGGAGGCCCAAAGTAAGTGGATTTGATTTTGAGACTTGCTGAGGTGAGTTGTTGGTGGCAGGAGGGTTGCAGAAAGCAGGCTTGTCTCTGTATGATGCACGTACCACCACATTCCTAGTCTTCGTGGTGGAACAGGCTCTTGATTGACCCCCTCACTTCACACGAATCTCCCTCAGAGATCTCCAGGAAACTCTTGTGGAGATACTGGGTAATCCGCTGCTGCAGGTTCTTTGGTGGAGCTGCTTTGTTTCTTGCCCCATTAACGATAACTTTCCTGCGCCACTGTGCCATCACAAGGAGGGGAGGGGAACCATTGCTGCACACAGGTGAGCTGCATAAGGACCAGAGCAGGTGCTGAAGAACACGGGGTCACGGGCAATGTCAACTGGCGTCCTCAACAGCCTTAGAATCGCCCGCCAGTTGTTACATGTGTCAGCGGGGCTAAAGGGCTATCCATATCCACACAACACTCTTAACTCAAGGGTTGCTCGGTCATTCGCAATCAGGGTCCACAACAGCGGTGGTGGTGCGGAGTACAGGGGCATGGGCAATTTTGACAATTGGGCGTTGGCATTTGGAAGCATAGAATATGGTGTGCAACCTCAGGTGGTCAGTCGCCATTAATGTGCTGTCATTCCATTCCAGATGTGGGCAGACCAGCCAGGGACAAGGTGGTGTGGATCGGTGGGCACAGGATCTTATGCACCTAGGCGGATGTCCTAGTGGCCTTAAGGGTTGGCAACCGGGGTCCAGGATGGGGCAAGACTGTGTTGGCATGGAAGGAGCAGTATGTTACTGGACCAGCTCATGCCAACGCTGTGCACTGAGGGGTCGGTCAGCAGTCATGGAAGTGATGTGGCACATATTACAGAACACTATGTGGGAATGTGTAGATTTCAATTACTGCCCAGAACAAGAAGGGACTTGATTGATGCAGATCCGTGTTAGCAGACATGCATTCAGCATGGTCTGGCTGAGAGCCATGGAGCGCCACCTGGGTGGACAAGGCTAGACAGATTCTAACAGAGGGCTGGCCAAATCCCTTGAGGTCTTAAGAGGCTCAGCAATTTGGTGTCACTGGGGCACCAAATTATTCAAGGAGTATAGGGTTTCCCTGTAAAGCCTAGGAGCCCATTTGTTTTGGCCAATTTAGAAGGGGGAGGGTAGTAAAAGATGTCTGGGAACCCAAATGGGTTTGTGGCAGGAGGCAGCCAAGCTAATCGCTGGCGCCTCCTTGTGCAGGGTGTCCAGTGCAGGTACTCCATAGGGAAGGTACAGTGACCAGATAAATGGCTTGGAAAAGGACTTAAAAAGAGGTGTTCATTAAAGGAATGAGTGGGGGGTGGTTGGGGACTCCTTTGATTGGTACGGCAGGAAGCCAACATCCCATTATTATAGCTCACCTTAGCCCTCCTAGCATCGGAGTGGATAGTAAGGTCCCAGCCATGGATTTGCTGTAGGGACCTGGATGGAAAAGAGGGGGAGCTGGTGGAAGACCCCCGGGAATGGTAAGGTCTCGGCCATAAGTTTGCTGGAGGGACTTGACCCCCAAGTAATTATGTAAAAAATGGGGTTACTTGCACTGTACACTTTATCTGCCAGCTAGTCCCAGAGATCTGATAATAAAGTTGGGGCCTGATTAAACCCATGTCAAATGTCTCCTGTCCTTCTTTCTGTATGGCCAGACAATCACAGCTGGGGAAAGCTAACAGGCACCTGGAGACAATCTCTACTGGCAGCTTAACAATTTGGCACTGCAATTGTTCACTCAAGCCTGTTCAAGTGTGAACTAGGCAAAAACCCATCAACCCTAGAGCATGACCTTGTCCATCAGAGATGCACCATTTACAGGCAGGACACATTATATAATTTGCACCTTGTCAGCAAAACCTTAACATCTTGTTTAAATGCTGATCAAATCAGACACTTAAAAATGCATCATTCTAGATATTTTAGTCAAAAAGATCTTCCACAAACAAAGTGCTTTGTTAGATGTTTGAAACTTTTCATTTTGAAAGGTTTTGTCTCAAGGCAATGATTTTAAATGTATCACTTATCAATAGCCAGTGGAATGTTCTTGGACAAAGAATACAAGAGGAATGAATGGGGTTGTAACCTTTGTATGTCCAAGGTATCAAAAGAAGTTTATGAAGTTTTTAAAAAGTGTTAAATACTGGCATAGAAGTTTATTGCTGGTATAACTCTACTTACTTCGATTGAGTTATTCCAAGGGAGAATGCATAGACTCATAGACTTTAAGGTCAGAAGGGACCATTATGATCATCTAGTCTAACCTTCTGCACAATGCAGGCCACAGAATCTCACCCACCCACTCCTGCAATAATCCTCTCACCTATGTCTCACCTATTGAAGTCCTCAAATCATGGTTTAAAGACTTCAAGAGGCAGAGAATCCTCCAGCAAGTGACCCATTCAGCCCATTGTGTAGACAAAAAAGCCATTATCTGCTCAGCAATGGCTCTTGTATATGCTTGGACACAAACTAGAACAGTGTAAAACACAGAATCCAAACCGCTGACTTAAAACTCAGATTTCAGTGTAGTAGCCGTGTTAGTCTGTCAGCAAAAAGAAAATACAAAAGGAATACTTGTGGCACCTTAGAGACTACGAAATGTATTTCAGCATAAGCTTTCGTGGACTACAGTCCGCTTCGTCGGATGCATAGAATAGAACATACAGTGGGATGATATTTATACATTCAGAGAAACATGAAAAAGTGGAAGTAACCATACCAACTGTAAAATTTCAATTTTAATTAATTGAAAGGAACTGTTATCAGTAGGAAACAAACTTTTGAAGTGATAATCAACATGGCCCATTACAGACAGTTGACACAAACGTATTTAACGGGGCGGGGGAGGGAATAAATTCAATTAACGTAATGACTGAGCCATTCACAGCCTATATTCAGACCTAAGATAAGGTATCTAGTTTGCATATTAATTCAAGTTCCGCAGCTTCTCGTTCGAGTCTATTTTTGAAGTTTTTCTGTTGCAAAATTGCCACCTTTAAGTCTGTCATTGAGTGATTAGAGAGGTTAAAGTGTTCACCTACTGGCTTTTGAATGTGATGATTCCTGATGTCAGATTTGTGTCCATTTATTCTTTTGCATAGAGACTGTCCAGTTTGGCCAATGTACATGGCAGAGGGGCATTGCTGACACATGATAGCATATATCACATTGGTAGATGTGCAGGTGAAAGAGCCCCTGATGGTGTGGCTGATGTGATTAGGTCCTATGATGGTGTCACTTCAATAGATATGTGGACAGAGTTGGCATCGGGCTTTGTTGCAAGGATAGGTTCCTGGGATAGTGTTTTTGTTGTAGGGTGTGTGGTTGCTGGTGAGTATTTGCTTCAGGTTGCGGGGCTGTCTGTAAGCGAGGACTGATCTGTCTCCCAAAATCTGTGAGAGTGAGGGATCATCTTTCAGGATAGGTTGCAGATCTTTGATGATGCGCTGGAGAGGTTTAGTTTAGGCTTATGCTGAAATAAATGTCTTAGTCTCTAAGGTGCCGCAAGTATTCCTTTCTTATTTTCTTTTTAAAACTCAGAGTGTATTTGCTGAAAGAAATAAAGTTCATGAACCTTTAAAATAAAGGCCTACTTGATTAAGCAAATATGGCCTAATGAAGATCAGTTTTTCGTACTATTTGCACAAAATGAGGTAAAATTTGGTGGGCTTGGACTCTATTTCACTTGGAGTTTTGGGGAATAAAACAGTAAAACTCAGCAGGATAAGTAAACCCATATAGCATAAAAACAATTCTTAGAGTCCATTACTGAATTTTGTTTCCTAGAATTACCCTCTATCACAGGATCATTGATTTCTTCAATGACAATCACAAAGCAGAAGGGACAATTCTTTTCTTTCATAAGAATAAAGGGACTCCACTCATTTCCCAAACAGTGTTTCTAAGAGGTGGGACTATTTTAGGATATATTTTAAGCCTAGGGATTTATGAGAGAAATTGACTAACTATAATAGGAGTTGGACATACACAGTATGAAGACAGATTAAGAAATAGGATGCCTGCTTCTACAGGCAAACTGCAACATATTATGTCAAAAAAAGAAAGAAAAAAACCACAACAAATTGTCAGGGATGTATATATTTTGCACACAACCTCTCCCTCCCCCAGCATGTTTAAAGAACTTTAAGGTTGCACAGTCAAGCACTCAAAAGTTAGACATAAGCAATTGAAAACAGGTTCTTATCAACAGGAAATGTCAGGTTATTAACAGGCAGCACTGCCAGATCTGCCTATAATCTACCCTTCAACTACTGTATTTCTATGTCCTTATCCTGCCTTGTATGCACACAAATATCCACTAACTGCAGACACAAGTCTCTGGCAGAAGGGTTCCATTTCCTGCCTACCTGACAACTGATGAAAACATGGTCATTGAAACTTTACTCCTGGCCCAACTGAGACTGCACTGCAAGTGAGGGGCAACACCCTAAGAAGAGCCAACTCCTAATAATATGAACAGAGTTTTGTGTGTATTAATGCAAGTCTTTTGTAGAGACAGGTGTATTGAATCCTGCATGTTAGTTCTATACTGTGCAGCATTACAACCAAGATTTCTACTCAATTATCTGAACTGCGGAGGGTCAAATATGGAATTAAGATCCAATCCAAAGTGTATGCAAAAAAATAGAGTACAGAGCTAAAAACGAGGCTGGATCCCTGTAGCTTTACCCTTCCTTGGTGTTATGATGTAACTAACTTTAAGTGATACATAAATAAAACAGATTTAAAAGTGAGGTACAGCATGTAACTAAGCTTCCACTTATCAGCATAATGTAAGAATTCCGTGATAAAAATGTTCATTCAAAGGGTATTCTGCAAAGTAGTCTATATATGTTATTTCCTCCACTGCCTGTCAGTGTGCCCCTATCTTGTGAAGTCCAAATTATCTTTTCAGAGCCACTCCATTCAAAAAGTGAAAATGAGCCAGCTATGGAGTTGGTTATTTTGCCTTTGTGTAACAAGCAATACAAAAAGGAACCTTTGATGCTTAGATTGATTTTTTTTTAAAGAGAAAAATCATGCATGCCACTCAACTCTTATTGAAAATAATGTGGAGTGTGTGGAATAAAGAGGAGATCAAAAGGATTTACTGTAGAAGGTACTATTTACCGGACGGTCTTGCAACTGAGACTATTATGATTCTAACTCAGAATGTTAAATAACTATTAAAATTCTTTCCAACCAAATCCAATATTTCCACTGTAAAAATGCCAACTTCTAACATACTAGTCATTTATTAACGTCATTCATCCATGCGCATTTTAGGTTAGCCTTGGTTTTGCCTATTAAAATGCAAATACATTTTGTGGCTTATGTTTTATAGTTGTTTCTTTCATTTTTGATGTTGTTAGGAGAGACATCATTCACAGTCTACAAAGAAATGCACATTAGAGCATAAGATCATGCTGGAAAGCATTACTCAAAATTCAGCCATTAGTAAGGTCACCTCAATGTCACACTACAGATGATAAAAACTACTCGGTTTCAGGAGGAATTACATGAAAATAATGTCAGAATAAGAAACTCGCCACTGCCTCCACAAAATATGTATCGCCTCTTCAAAAGATTCAAGCATACAACATCATATTTATTCTGTTGCATAAGATGAGTTTCCAGCCTTTACAGATTTTTCATTCCTTTTTTAAAGAGATAAACAGAATGTTAAGGCCTTTGCAGCATTACTGAAATTAATATTTATTAATCATTTGCATTCCAGTAGCGCCTAGACACCTCAGCTGAGACCAGGTCTCCATTGTCCTAGGTACTGGACATACCCATAGTAAGAGATTGATCATGTCCCAAAGAGCACACAGTGTAAGACTGTGATTTTCAAAGGGGCCTATTTCCTCCTGAAAGTTAATGGGAGCTGGGTGACTAACTCCCAGCCTAAATACCCAAGGGACAAAAGGTGAGAGACAGAAAAAATTATTAGTCCATCATCAGAGAGGGAATTGAGGCAATGAGACACTAAGTCCCTGAATGATTTAGGAGCCTTCTTATTAACTTTCTGTAGACTTAGGGTTTAAAATGCCCAAGTCCCTTTTTCAAAACAAGTGACATAGGAGCCTAAGTCACTGAAGTGACTGAAAAATTTATCCCTGTTGACTTTCCTACTGCAGAGCTGGGAACTGAAGCCAGATCAGTCCAGTAATTAACCATCAGATCATCCTTTTTCTTGCTTATACATGAATGATTGGATCCTCACTACTGGACAGAACTGTTAGAGTAGTTGGTCTTTTTAAGAAATCATTAGAGAGTGTTAGTCAAACAGTGAATTTCTAGGATAATTTTACATCTCAAATCACCATAAGCTTGAAATATAGAGCCATAGAAAAACAGTCTAATTTCTCTCTATCAAAAGTATCTCTGCTGCCTGGCTTCTGCCAGAGAGTGAGCAAGAAGGTTCCTGGTCAATATAAAATTCATAAGACCAAAATCTGCTCTCAGCCAATGTAAGGTATGCACACAGCTAAGGACAGAGTTTGGCCTATATATTATAAAACCCAAACAGCGCACATTTCCTCAACTGTGTTACTAATAATTTATTATTGAAACTAAAAAACACTTTACTTTTCAGTGTTTATGCTGTTTATTTTCCCCTCCCCCATTTCACAAAGCTTGGAAAACATAACAGACTCTGATACAGTCTATTGTGATTAGGATTCTTAAAGCTACGGGGGAACTGGTTAAAAAGAATTGTGTTGTTAGGTGGAAGGAAAGAAAATCATGTCAGCTAGCCAGCAATCAAAACTACAGTCATTAACTATTTACTCTGAAGAATTCCACAGGCAGTTGCCACTAGATAAACCTTCACATGCACAACAAAAGATTGGTGTACGGTTTGAAAGGCAGTTGGTTCTCATTAAAAAGCCCTGTTCTGCAAATTTATTAAAAAAGCATATGTCAGTTTGCAGTATTTTATTATTTATCTTCTAGTTATTATAGCATATAAAGTTACATATTGAAATTACATTAGTGACCATAGAATGGGTTAGCACATAGAAAGAGGCATGCTGTAAAAAGAGGAGGGAAGTTTGGATTCATATTAAAACCCTCATCCTGGAATGAACTGTCTCAGTGTTCATTATAGATGAATTTACCATTAGGAGTATCAAAATAAATGAAATCCAGGGCTTGTAGAGGGGCGCTATAGTAACAAGGAAACCCAGATAAACACCCCACTCCTATCTCACAGCCAGCAATCAGCCAGGAAACAGCCTGCAATCAGAGTTCCCCTTATCACTTATTCATAGATTCTAGGGCTGGAAGGGACCTCAAGAGGTCATCGAGTCCAGCCCCCTGCCCTCATGGCAGGACCAATTACTGTCTAGATCATCCCCGATAGACATTTATCTAACCTACTCTTAAATATCTCCAGAGATGGAGATTCCACAACCTCCCTGGGCAGTTTATTCCAGTGTTTAACCACCCTGACAGTTAGGAACTTTTTCCTAATGTCCAACCTAAACCTCCCTTGCTGCAGTTTAAGCCCATTGCTTCTTGTTCTATCCTCAGATGCTAAGATGAACAAGTTTTCTCCCTCCTCCTTATGACACCCTTTTAGATACCTGAAGACTGCTATCCCCTCTCAGTCTTCTCTTTTCCAAACTAAACAAACCCAATTCCTTCAGCCTTCCTTCATAGGTTATGTTCTCTAGACCCTCAATCATTCTTGTTGCTCTTCTCTGGACCCTCTCCAATTTCTCCACATCTTTCTTGAAATGCGGTGCCCAGAACTGGACACAATACTCCAGCTGAGGCCTAACCAGCGCAGAGTAGAGCGGAAGAATGACTTCTCGTGTCTTGCTCACCACACACCTGTTAATGCAGCCCAGAATCATGTACCCCTTCATCCTTTAGCCACACCTCCTTTCATCCTGTCAAAGCATTTTGAAGTTTGATCAATCTGTTGGTTAAACTCAACCTTGTTAGGTTTTTGTAAAGAGCACAACATACCCATAACCATCTATGGAAGTCAGAGCCAAATCTGCCAAAATATACTTCTCATTAGATTTACAGTCACAGAATTATATTTTTTGGAGGAAAAGTTGAAGAGGTCTGCTCTGAGCAGTGGAGGTGATGTAGGGTTGTGATGTTTCCTAAGATGCATACTTGAACGCACACAGTCTATACAATCTGGGGAAGAATACAATAGAGATCAGCATCCATGACATTGCCATTTGTCATATACGTTTTCCTAGGTATTATATTTACTACAGGTAACTGTCCCCACCTTGTTGCCACCAGCAAGTCTGAAATTAAACATTTATAAATTTACCTAGTTGAAAACTACAATGGGATTGGCTGGACTGTTCCGTCCCATGTAATTATCTCCAGGCAAAAATGTTCATATTGAACATTGCCCTGAAACATGCTACAGTCTGTCATGTTTTAAAAAATGAAAATCAGAGTCCATTGTCAGTAACCTCAAACGCTAATTCCCAGGCATGTAACTTACTTCTGGCCAGGACTGAGAAAGTGACAGCAAACTGGCTCCAGCATCATCTGGTAGCCCCTCTCATCCTCCCAGTTTGGCTTCAAAGCAAGGTAGGCCACAGATTTTGTGTCAGTGGCCAATTTCCTTCCAGTAACGGCCAGAGGAAAAATATTGATGCTTACACTCTAGTATCTCAGCTTCTTTGGATACTAATCAAGATGGACTGTGATCATCCTACTGTGTAGTGTCAGGAATTGAAAAGGCACACACTACATTACTGTGCATGTTCCTTTCTAACAGATCCCATAAAGTCATGACAAACAGCTTTTCCTCCTTCCCACAAGCTCTCATACATAGAGTCCTGCAAAGCTGATTTTTATCATCTCTCTTACTTGACTTAGGTCTACCATTAGTGGCAATCAATATAGCAATAAAACATAGTTCTGAGAGCGAGTCCTTTTCATCCATCTCATGCAACATGTTCGATTAACCATTCCAGTGCATGAAAGAAATACAAGACAGCTGGCTGAAGCTGAACCCCAGAAAGGCTGAAGTGATGCTAGCTGGAAGAGGGTAGAGATATAAAATTCCTGGAAATGTTGAATGTATAGAGAAAAAAAAAAACAGTTTGCGTGTTTCTTCCTCCTCCCACCAGAAAAACAAATTTTGGGAAAAATTGAAATACATGCAGTTAAATGCTTATTGAAACTAAACTTTATTTAATTCTTTGAGAATGAGAAATGTATTATGTATGATTTAGTTAGCACATAGAAAGTACCACTAGGTAAATAAACAAATAAATATACATTCTTTACTTTTGAATAAAACAAATGTGACTAATATTAGAAATGGAGCTGCACAGTATTGAAATAATGTTCCTGTTGACATCTGTAAAATAGGAAAACAAATATGCTGAAAATAGAAAGCATCAGTATTGTTGACCTGTAAACAAAAAGGAAGGTTATATCCATAGGGATCAGAATTAGTACAAAAATGGAGACCTGATGCTATAATACAGACACAGAAGAAACTCATTTATAGAGAGAAAGCTTAGAAAATGAACACCCCATACATATTTTATAATGTAGTGAACAGCACAATATTAAGGACAAATGTAAATGTGGATATATATTATACATATATTCAAACTTTACAGTAAACTCCGGGCTCTTTAATAGTGCATCATTATCTACCAGTTTAAGTGTCATAACTGTAGACAAAACTAGCCATCCTATTCACGAAATAGCTTAGTTACTAATATAATCTTGGAAATACTAGTGTGATGCTGACAGACCAGCTCAGGCCAGAGCCATAGGCCAATTCACAGGTGTGTGAATAGCAAAAGAGTTAAATGTATTTGCCTATAGTCAGGCCAATTCACTTGTGTGTTAGAAATCAAAGGCAATGTTAATTGTATTTTTTTCGCCTATCTATAACCTGCTTACTATTACATTTATATGATGCATACCCAATAATTAAGAACAAGAAGGCGGAGATCCCCAAAGTTATTCTGGGTAAGCCTGAAAGGCTTCTGGAAAACTGGCAGATTACTACATCTCTGCTATAATTTTGGATTTACAAACATTGACTCACCTGTTAATGTATTTACCTCTTTTAGTCCCTCAATAACTTTTCTTTTTCTTTACTAATAAATCTTTAGTTTACTAGAAAGTTGTCTGCTAGTATTGTCTTTGGTGTGAGATCCAGAGTACCAATTGATCTGGAGTAAGTGACTGATCTTTTGGGATTGGGAATAACCTGATGTGGTGTGATTTTTGCTTTATGTGACCATTATCACTAAGTCCAGTTTGTCTGGGTGGCAAGATAGGCTGGAAAATCTAAGGGAACTGTGAGACTCCATGGTAAGACTGGTGTGGTGATCCAGGAGCACATATTTGTTACAGGCTCGGTGAAATCTAATTATAGAATATAACATCAGTTTGGGGTGCTTGCCCTGTTTTCTGATAGTCTGAGCTGAGATTGGCACTCACAGTTGTGAGCCACTCCAGACAGCGTGACATCTAACATAGTTTAAGATTTTCCTTGTGACTTCTCTAATCAGAATCTGTGTCTGAAAGATCCACAACTTATGATTCTGAACTTTCCATGTGATCTTCATGTACTTCATTAAACTGAAGATTTCCACAAACTGAAATAAACTTTTCAACCCTTTCATGTTAGCTTATTTGTTGGGTATATGTTTCCAAATGTTGACCAGTTTCTTTCATATGCTGCAGAAGATAGAGGAACCGGAAGCAGATATGGAACAAGAGGCGTCAAAAGTTGTGTTGTACAACAGCTTTGGCACTATGTTGTAAGAGCAATATGCTTAGAAGATTTTCATATTGCACTCCTGGACCAGATACCTGCAGAGGTTCTGTATTCTGTAACATTTGAATACTTTCCCCAGCATCTCATCTTAAGTATGTTCCTTGTTTCGCTACGCATGGCTCATGTGGAGCCTCATGGTCTCGGACACCATCCGATGGTCCAGGGACATCCGATGGTGATCTACATCGAACACGTCACCGGCCACCAACAGTACCAGGAGGCGTGAGCTGGAACGACATCGTGCATCATCGATGAGAAAGGGACCGAGAGACTTTTTCCCACTGGACCATATGAACTGGAACCATAAACTCACTGAACATTAAATCTCACCAAATGAGGGTAAATCCATCCTCATCATCGTATCCACTCATTCTACTCCACACCTGAACATAGCCATTATATATGAACAATTTACCCTCATATCTCAATCTCTGTACTTTGACCTGTTAAGCCTTTACCCCCAGTTGGGGGATTTTGCAGATTATGTATTTCTTACATCATCCGATCCTAAACCGAACTTCGCTCCCCTTTATAATCTGTACCTTATTCCCTGATAACCAGAAACTTCTACGCTTAAACTCTGTACCTTTGTTTTTATTTTTAACATTACCTTAATAAAATTCTTAAATCCATTCAAATACTGTAACAATTCTATCGTCGCTAACATTGCTACTTTTGAACTTTGGATCCAAGAGGTTTGTAGCAAAATTCTAGGAATAAAGTCTATGAATAAAGTCCTTTATTGTTACTTCTTCCAGATATATGAGTGGAGATGCGCTTGGATTCTCAAAAACAGTTGACTTTATCTTGGCTGTCAGTTGAGAAATGTCTGACAAAGTGCTTTGATTGATTTAGATAGTGATTGCAAAAGCAATTGGCTGTAGAATCTTCGAGGAGTTTTCCAGGTGAACCCAGAAGATATCCTCATCAAGGCACAGTTTGTACTTCTAGCTACTTTGAAATCTTCAATTATCACGGTTTCTTGAAGAGCTTTGTTTAATAAAACCTTTCAGATGACATCACCACACTTCCTAGTCTTGATTTGCTGGAAAGTAACACTGAGACAATTCAATTACAATGCTTTTTCTTAAAGACTGCAGCTACAATACGAGTAGTTTTCATATATTTTATAGATCTTTCCCACTGTACTTAATTTCATGAAATCATTAAGAAGCAGGTTTACGCCATGGGAGAAACATCCTATTGCAGAAACATGGGCATATTTGTCCATTATGTCCTAGGCTGGGTGACTGGTACAATGGTTTAAATGCTGCCTGCTTATAACTGTTTTCAGTGACTGATAATGGAGTGCCAAAAGTATGTAATACTTTTGCAAGAGCTTGGTCGAGTTTTTGTTGTTGATATGCTGGTGTCATTTTGTCAGAAATTGAAGTCACTGTTGAGAGTCTTGAATACAGCTATTTGAGAGGCCCATATTTGTGATGATGGAAGACCTGAACTTGAGTGCACAACACTTCCAGATGGTGATGTCATAGGAGCAGAAGTCATGCTTGATCCAGAATGTTTGTTGCAAGTGCCACCACTGTCAGTGTCATTTACCTCATGTTCTTCTGGACCTACATTTTCACTCAGGAGGGGTTTTTTAATGCTTGCAGGGCATTTTGTATATGCAAGGATGTGTCTGGTCATCCTGCTAGCATTTGGAAATTCCTTTTAGTTTTGTATGTGCAAAATACAGGTCCTTTTTCCCTCTGAATGACTTTCAGTGTAGACAGGTTTCCATATGTTAGAAGACGGTTGCACCATTTTTGTTGAGGGAGAAAAAGAACATCAGAGCTCCTCCAGGCTGGGTGCAGATGGTTCTTCCTGTAGATCTCAGGGTCAGGACATGGAGGGAAGATCCATTCCTGCACCTCAAGATTCTCCTCCAAGGCCCTGTAGGCACACAAATTGTTTTCTGAACGTTCCAGTGTTTTTTTCTGGGCCCTCCTTCTAGAGATGTGATGTGTTTTGAGGAACTAGCATATTATTTTTATTTATATATATATATATATATATATATATATATATATATATATATATATATATATATATATATATATATATATTACACACACACACACACAGAGTCACATTAGGGTGCAGCCACTGACATCCAGACAGTGATAGTCACCTAATGCTCTCTCTTCCTTCTGTGGATTGCAAGGAGACCCAGCCCATTCCTCTAGTTGGATGACCTGGCATAGGGTTCCACGTATTTGTCACAGTCAGGCTGGTGTAATGTAATTCACCCCAGCTGGGGCTGAATCAGAAGCATACTAAAAAGCACCAGTTCATGCAGCAGCCTTTTGCTAAGCGAGACAAGCCAAAGAGTATCACAATGGTGTTTTATAACCTACATTAGCTCCCCACTCACTACCAGATGTAAGGTTTTGACACAGATCAACACAGCCTGTAACTGAATACATTCCTGAGGGGCAGCCTCTCTTTCCAGAACTGCAATTCTGACCATCTACCACACAACAGCTAACATAGATCAGGGATTAGCTCAAGGGAATCAATGGCAGAGCTTTCTAAACAGCATGCTAGAGTCTGCAACTACTCTCCATCTTCAGGCCATGCTGCAAGATTCATGTCATTGCCAAAGCAATCTTCAAAAAGGAGTGGAAGAAAACTTGGGCAGTATACTCAAAGGGATTGCCAGGTTATCTTAGACCTAGGTCAATCAACGGCTATCTTGTCTCCAATAGCAGCTACCACCAGATGCTTAAAGGTTAAGATATAAAAACCCTGTAATACAGCACTATGGAATAATTTATCCATGAGGAGGCAGTTGGTGGTTGGCTTATGCTGTGAAACATGAGGATTTATATCCTTTTAAATGTCTCTTATCTAATGTAACTGGATGCTATTTTACATAAGTCTAATTTGAGTGCTAAACCAAGACCAATAAAATGTCCTTCTAGGAAAATCTTGATGTATTTCTGTAATCCTTGTTCAGTGCCCACATATTGCAATAATAGGGGCTATTAATCTAATCTATCATCATTTAAAAAGGCAGACACTGGGTCGCATCCTAGGGACTTGCTGATGGGCTTTCATGGCAGATCAGGGAGCTGCAAAGGTGGCTTTAAGACATCCATGCAAATTCTCAGTTTGAGGGACAATTTGCACTGGGTTATTTGCCAGGCACAAGGTAGAGTAGCTTTTACAGTGCTTTACCTTACAGCCCCATGGGGCTACAGAAAGCCAGTGTAACAGCAGAGGGGAATGCCAGAACCCTGGGGCACCCCTACATGGCCAGATAAGAGAGCTTTGCACTGGTGCATCAGAGCAAAACTGTCCTAATGCACTGGAGGACCTGGACCAAAATGTTTAGGACATTCTTCAGTTGTGTGATTGGTTTCAGGAAAGAATGACAACTGGATGTGCTTCATGCAGCCGGCTGTTTTAACGGGATGATCTAGTGGTCTGCCTTGGTGAAATTTTAAACAGTTCTCTAAAGAGAGCGTCAGTATCAACCTCTGCTCACACTTATTTCTTGCATTTGTAAGAAATTGTGCGACATTTAGGACAGTAGTCACAAAGGAGCACCCCGTTCTTCCTGTGACGGTATTCCCCATAAAACTTTATGGGGAGATGCTTATAAATGTATATATAACTAGAATATGTTTTATGCTACATGTGCCATGTAACATATCTCTGTGAAAGTTATGACCTACTGAATTTATTCCTCCTGTTTGTATGCATGTATCATTGTTGTAGTTGGAGTTATGAAGATTGGTTTTATATTTGCTGGTTTTGTACATAGCCTTTGTAAGTGCATGGGATCATCTTTGGAGCAGAATGTGCCTGTTAAGTACGAGCACTTAACAGACAAAAGACGTTGCAGACCCCAGTCCACATTGGGGCTGGGTCTGGAATGCAACTGGTTAGGCTGGTTGCCGAAGGGTGCATGGACAGGTGACTTGCCCAGGTGATCCCCAAACTCCATGGTAACAGGATGTTACACAGGGAGGGGGAAAAGACTATAAAAGCCCGGGGGAGACCCTTCCATTTGGTCTTCAGCTGGCTAAAGGGAGAGGCTCTCCACCCCCCCCAAGGACATTCCTGAGGGGAACTGAACAAAGGACAAAGACACTAGGGGGTGTGAGCGACTGCTGGACCCAGGCTAATTCGACAGCCTGTAAAAAGGAAAATATCCGAATCTGGTGAGGCTTTTATCTGTGTTAACTTTGAACAGACATAGACGTGCGTGTTTTATTTTATTTTACTAAGTAATTCACTTTGTTCTGTCTGTCATTACTTGACATCACTTAAATCCTACTTGCTGTACTTATTAAAATCACTTTTTACTCATTAAGTTTCCTGGAGTACGAGTTGTTACCTGGGAAGGCAAACAGCTGTGCATATCTTTCTATCTTTGAAATAGAAGGCGAACTATTTGTGAGTTTACCCTGTATAAGCTTTATACAGGGTAAAACGGATTTATTAAGGGTTTGAACCTCCTTGGAGTTGAGCAGCTGGGTGTCAAAGGCAAGAGCGCTTCCAGGGGCCTTACAGTGGTGAGTGGACTTGGTTCGGACCTGGGTCTGTGTTTGCAGCAGATCAGTGGAATCTGGCTCCAAACAGACAGGATTCGGGAGTCCCAAGCTGGAAAAGGCCTGGAAGCAGGGGCAGAAGTAGCCTTGGCACACCAGGTGGCAGCACCAAGCAGGTCTCTGTGGCCCCAACCCATCACACTTCCCCCACAGACGTGTTTATCATCCCAGATATGACACAAATAGGGTAATTTAATAGCTCAGAAATTTTTTAGAAAAAACAAAATTCTTTATACTTTATCTGCCATCCACTGAAATCAGTGCAAGATTTGCCATTGCCTTCAAAGGCTGCAGGATCAGGCCCGCTGCTTGAATTTTAATTTTAAAACTTCAGAAGTGGCTGAAACACAATATGAAAAATAGAGGGGTTAAAGCCTTTAATTAAAAAAGGAATATCTGTAAAGCTATTCGGATAGATGTGGTACTGAGCAATGCAACCTGAAAACCCCTTCAGGGAAAAGTTGTAATGAAATTTTTGCCAGATTCTTTTTTTTTTTTTTTAATGGTATCATCAACTTCATACCAATAAGCAGTAAAATGCACTGGTAGTGGGAGATAAAAATGAAAGGAGTCTTCACAATTTCGTAGTGTGGGTTCATCATGACCGAAGAAAGAGAAATGGACTGAACACAATGGGGCAGCCCCATTTTGTTCCTTTCATGTTACAAGCAGTGCAAAGAATGCAGAGTTACTGTTTGTGCCCTGCTGGGGATTTCCTCAGGACACCAGGGAGTCCCTGCCAGTGTATAGCCAGCAGGACTGACTCTTATTTGTCCTGCCCACAGCTCCCAGCACAAACACTGAAAAGGAACAGAGGAGTGGCCAGGTTACAATGCGCTCCAGCAATCCTCAACTAGCAGATGACCCATTAGAGGCCATTGCCAGCTGATGCATATTAATCTACTCTATATTTGTGCTTGGGGCCAGAACTAGACAGCAAATCAGGAGCTGCAGTTGACTCCCTGAAAGCCTCCCCTCTCTACTATACCCAATGGAGGATGGAAGCCGCAGAGAATCTGGCCCTGTGCTTTGAGTAAAAGATATGATGATTTCAAGTGTCTGAAAGTTTTTAATAGGCACACACTGCCATTGTCCTCAAAAGAGGTTGTTGTACACATTGTACATGTGGCGTGGGATGGCAGAATCTTTAGCTGAGGATAATGGGCTGATTTTTTTCACGAATATGTTTCAGAAATTCTAAACTTTTATTAAGCAGTAGCCGTGAAAACAACAGGTGAAGCACTACTGGGCTATTATAAGTAGGTACAGGCAAATGGAGGAGTTAAAATAAGAACAAGCCTGAACTTTTTTCTGTCTCTCAAACCAGCTGTCTGCCTGACTGGGTTTCATTTTTAGCTAATGAACCTAATCTTCCCCCACTTCATGATCCTCTAATAGACCTTACCACTTTTTTAAAATCATATCCTTTAGCCTGATGAGTCTTTAGAAGCCCCTTTACTGAGTATTATGACCTTGCATGCTCTGGGATACATGCACAATATTCTCATAAAACCCCAGAACATGTTAAATAAGGAACCCCAGGAGAGTGGCTTCCACTGATGCTAGGCTCAGTGTTGATATTTTCTTGAGAAGGAAGGGGAAGAAAAGTAACTGATTTGCTTTAGAAGATGAACTAATAGAAGAAGCATTTAGCCAACTGGCTGGCCCCCCACCACAGAGGAGATCCTGGGTGGATGCAGGACAAGGAGAGATTTGAGTCAACCTCTAAGTCATCAGAATTAAAGGATATTGAGATAGTGGCATCTCCATTTGCTTCAGGAGGAGGCATTTATTTTAACCAACACAATTTATACTCTGTAGTGACCATAGGCCAATTGGTGGTGCCCTTATGGCTATTAAATACTCTTATTTATAAAAATCTAAATATCTGTTATGCTATTTTTATTTTATTCCTTCTGAATAGTATCTTCCTCTCACCTTCATTTCATTAAGATCAAAATATCAGGATTATGAAGACTTCTTGGCAGTCATTTTTTAAATGAGTGCTCTATTTGTCTTTCAAAAACTTACATGTGGCTAAGAAAATCTGAGCCCCAACTTAAGGGATCTGAATTCCAAGTTGCCTAGGAGGGCTTTGAAAATCTCAGAGTAGAGGAGCAGTGGAAGACCTGATCAGTCCTAAAGAGGGAAGGAGTTGAGCGGGAAAGGGTTATTAAGTAATGGGGTTTGAAGTGCAACAATGTGGAGGAGGGAGAGCTCTCATTAGGCTAACCAGGAAAAGATGGGGCAGGAGCAAAGGGGGCTCACTTTGGCGTCCAGTAGGGGGTGTTTATTTGGCTTATGATCCAATACCCCTACTCACACGCAGTAGTACCTTATCCCATGAGTAGCCAAATTAATTTTACATGGGACCACTTAGTGAGAAAGATACTCTAATTGTGTTGAGTAGTATCAGAATCTGGCCCTAGGTAATTAAATAAAATAATTGGACTAGATGTTAAATGATAGACAGCTTCATTACCAATACTAGCACTTGAAGCTATGCAAGCATTCAAATCTCATTACTTTGGCAGCATGCTTAGTCACTGAAAAGATTGGGAAGGCATTTTCTATCTTCAGTTAATTTTTTAAACTGGTAATTTTATGCTCCTGCTTCAGTTTTTGGTCAGTAAATCTAATCTTGCCTGCTTCTAGAGCTCTCTTCCTCCCTTGGCCAGAATAATGAATGTATGACTCCTTCCCTCCCTGCACCCAGACTAATGCATTTATTAATGTGCTCGTATGGTATTTTACAACATCAATTTCCTAGGAATGCTGTTACTTACACTGCCTTCCTGAGGTGTGGGTTGTTTTTGTTTTTTGGTGCTTTAAAGTTTATAACATTGGATCTTCTGAAAATTCATTATTAGTTTTCCATTTTCTAAATACCCTGACCACTGTTATCTAGCCATATTATTGTTAGTGGTATATAGCAGAACCTTGTTATAATTCTTAAATGGTTCTCAAACAATGGTGAATTGATGGGGCTAAAAAACAGCGATTTAATCTATTTTTGCTTATATTTGTGAATAAAAGCAAAAGAACAAAACAATCCCTGGCAGAGGGATTTAATACTTTCTAGGTATCTAGACGCCTATTCTGAAAAATACTTAAGTATATATTTAATTTGAAACATCCTTACATTTAATAGACATCAACATTAATCACAAGCATACAGGCTTTACTGAACTGGGGCCCAAGTGAAGAGATATCTGGGAGTGTTTTGCCTGAATTAAGATCATTCTCCTGTTTACTATTGGATGTAGGTGGGTTTTTTAAAAATGGTTTGATATACAGCTGGAGTCCCATCCCAACCACATTACCAGAAACATATTTTTTTCTTTCCTTGCTGCACATGGATGAAGCCTTTTGTAAGTTTCTGCCAATGCAGATACACATAGGTCTCATCCTCCTCTAGTCTTAAGAATTTCTTCCACTGCACGAGTGAGATTTCCCTATCAGAAGGGCCATCACCATCTTTCTTTGGCCCTGAAATACCTGTTGATACAAACAGTTGGTATAAAAAGGACCAGGAAAATAAACTAAATTTCTTGCCTAAACACAGTGGGACTAGATTATCCCCTCCACCTCCATGCTCAAAGAAGAGGAGCACCTGGTAGATCCAGATCAGGAGAGCATGGGAGGATATATACTGCCTCCTAGAATTGTTCCCCTTCCCCATTCCACTGACCCCAGGTAGCCCCTTTGCAAGGACTGTTTTAAGCAATGCAATGCTGAGGCTCATAGCATTAATGTAATCATGATCCTCCTTTGCACTGTGGAATGCCATCTGAGATATCTGGGAGCAGCAGCCATGTTGCCAATAAGCTAGAAGGAGGCAAATGGGAGCTGGAAGCCGGAACAAAGGCAGATCCTGGGAATCTCCTGGTATTGGGCCCAATTCCTTTGCTGATTCTAAGGATAATAGAGCATGATCCTCTTGCAGAATGTCATCTTCTCTGCAGGAGTAGCTCCATCTCAGCCCCAGTCAAGCTTCCTGTGCTGGACGGACACTCACCAGAGTGCTATGTTTGGGTCCCACCACGCTGAGCCCGTGTGCTCTTAAGTTTCTTGAGTCTTAATAGAGTCCAGGACTGCCCTGGCTGGGGTCTCCAGGCACATTATCAGGGTACAGATCCTCTGTCTAGCACCCCCTTGTGAGCACTGATATTGCTTATGCCCAGCAACTAGTGTCATCTCTCCCAGCCTCCTTACTAGATTAGCACACCCTATTTTAGGCACGCTGGTTTACAGTTTACCTCTTTAGGGACAAATGATAGTTGAAGCCACAGACACAGGTATTACAGTTTTTAATAGAGCTGGATAAAACTTCATTCAAATCATTTTTTCTGGTCGAAAAATGCAATGATCTTAATTGACTGAAAAAATCGGAGAATATTAGTCAATTTTGGCAAATTGTTTCCGTCAAAAGGAAATGGTTTGACTTTTCATTTCAGAAAAACATTGTTTTCGAATTTTCCTCAATTTATGTTGAAGCCACCTTAAAACAAAAAATACACTTCAATCAAAATAGTTAATTTGAATTGACCAAAGCATTTCAGTCAACACAAAATGAAAACTTCGACATTTTGTTTCTCAAAAAAACGTGAAATGGTTTCTTTTAGGGTCAACCTGAACAAAATGTTTTCAATTGTTTTGGACCTGAACAAAATATTTAATTACTCTCATAGCCCTCGTTTCTAACAGTTACTCTTTACTTCAGAAAGCACAAGAGACAGACAGAGCTAAGTAAAACCCATAAAAACCCTGCCTCGGTTTCTCACTTGTTAGACATATCATAGGACTGGTGTCCAAGGTCACCCTCCTAGAACTCATGGCTTCTCTTCTGAATCAGGACGTTTACTCTCTCTCTCCTCCAGACAGAATCCTTTGTCTTTGGCTGGTCTCATGTCAAAATTGTCCTCTCTTCCTCCCCCCCTCCCCCCAAAAAAAGCCTGTGTCTTTCTCTTTTGAAGTTCCTGCTCTGACACCTGTCCCCCTTTGTTCTCCCATATGGGGATTTCCCACTTTCCGCAAATAGCTATTTCTATCATGTTTATCTTCCAACTCAGGCATCATCTGTGGCATATCCTTTGTCCTGACAGAGCACTATCATTAAGGGTAACAGCTTTTTTTGTTTGTTCTTTAGCTTTTTCTAGACAAGGAGGATGATATGCGACAGGGACCTTGTCAGCCCATAACTGACTCACTACACACTGAAGCATTCAGTGCTACAGCCACTCTGGTTAATTTTATGAATTTGTAGGTTGTAGAGTCATTCATAGAAGGCAATGGGAGAATCAGTGTTTGGGTGCTCTTTTTAAACTAACCATAGCAATGCCTTTTTCATTTCAATGGGCGATTTAGGTCTAAATAATAATGGATATACATTACATATAGAGCCACATGGTATCACAGCAATAAGCAATCTTGTTTCTATTCCCATTTACCTATTCTAAATGTTTCTGGTCTCAGTGCTTGTAGGAGGTGGGGAGAGGGGTGTAGGAGGAGGGCACTCCTAACTGTGTCAAAAAAGTTTTTACGACTGACAAAAACATTTTGTTCATTCCCTTCCCCATCAATAAGACATACATTTGATTTTACATTTCCTACAAATAAAATTAATACATGTATTGTGTTCTGCCCTTTCTAGGTGTAACTTAATAAAACAAGTACACAACACCCCAGTTCCTCTGTGTCCCTTTCTTTCCTCAGTTTCAAAGCGGTAAGCCATTTCCCTTCTATGCATTTTGCCTTTTCTTGACTGAAGTTAGTGGACCTCACATTCCATTCTGCTTCTCCATGACTCAAGTTATAAAACACTTTGTTTCTTTTTTTAAAGAAAAGGGAATAAACAACAACAACACACAATAAGCTTCATTCTGCACAGTTTCCCTTCCTGGGATTCAAGATTATAAATTTGGGATCTCTTTTGCCTTTCCTGGACTTAACATAAGATTCAAATGACATCTTATTTTTTTTAACAAAATACTGGCACAGGAAAAATGACATTCAACCTTTGTTTTCCCCCTCGTAAGCCCACAGCCCTAAACAAATGTAGACTACAATTTTCAAAAAAAATTCTTCTGGTCTTAAGCCAAAGTTAGACTAGACTAGATAGTATCCTTGGTATTTAAGTAGCTAAATCTTTGTTTCTAAAGCCAGTTGATGTTTTTTCAATTGTCTTTGAAAAACAAGGCTTTTCAAATAAGTCTTTTCCCCAAAGTTCTCCATTTTTTCAATAAAAAAAAGGAAAAAATGGTTGTCTCTCCACCATCACCCTTTTTAGTGACAAAATAGAAAAAGGAAAAAAGTGAGAAAGGGAATAAAGTTGAGGAAAAACTTCCATACCCCTTTTCCATGTGAAGATTTGAATTAATGAAAAATTATTTTCAAAATTGACTACATTTTTCTAATATTTCCCATTTTTGGCCTGCTCTAATAACTTCTATTAAAGAGATGTGGTTAATGACAAAGCATTAGTTAATTCGTGTGTGCCTAGAATTAGTTCACTAACTACATGCATGTCCTTGAGCTTTTCTAAGCTTAAAGATCTCAATCTTATTTTAGTTATTCATTCAAAATTCTTATTGAAGTCAGACCAACCTGGAGATAAGCCTATGCTTATTAAAAAGTTCGTCCATTTTCACTGGAAAGGAGTCCTGGTTATGCTTGCAAAATTTCTCAAGAAAACTGGCCCATTTAAGTTTGCAACAACTTTTATTATTATTTTTAGTTGGGGGCGGGGGGTGAATAGTGTACAAACACACACACACACACACACACACACACACACACCCTAACCCCAGATGTCATGCTCAGGGAAGGAAGTCCAGAAGGAAAAGATATCACTCTGAAAATGAAACAGTTGAAAGTCACTGAGTTCTACATCTAAGAATCTAGAAGTGACCAAAATGTATGTATGTATGTATGTAAGTATGTGAGTGAGAGTTGTGGATTGCCATGGGCACGCAGGGCGAAAGAAAATGCAGGCCTGTTATTTACTAGGCTGCACGTGGCAATAGACTATATTGGTAAGAGATGCAAGGAGAGTATGGGTTACGATGCAAACTGCAGACACGCACACACGCAACTAAAATTAATCAATTTAAAGTTTTATTGGGGATAATTACAAAGGGTAAGGGAGCAGCGTTAGATTAGCTAATAGAGTTAATGAAACTTAAAACACACAATGACTAAAATATCTACTAACAATATTTATAAACAAAGATGCAGCATTTGGTAATAACTGATACTCACAAATACAAACCAACGCATAACAACCGGCAAACGTAGAAACTTTGTTTGAAACACGTGAGCTGAGAGAGAGGCTTCGAGGTGATCAGGCTTGGTTACGGGTGTACACAGGATACACAGGATTCGTTTTTCTTTCTCCTCTTCCTACCTGCACATGGCAGGCAGGCCCATAAAGTACCAACTATGACATCATAGAAGAGTCATAGGGGACGGGGCCCAAAACCTGTTTGTGTTCGTTTCTGATTGACACAAGCAAAGTTAACACCAAGGGGGGAGCAGGTGCCTCAAAGTCTGGCTTTGCCCCCAAAAGGTGAGGAAATGCATATTGCTTTAGAATGCGTGCAACACTGAATGACAAAAGAAGAGACCAGGGCAATACCGGTATGGGCAAGTTTTTCAGGAAGCAGACAGGAACTCATCTCAACAAGAGTGAGGGAGAGGGAGAGGGACAGACAGACAAAGGTCTACTGCACATGAATGTAAAGAATACAAGAAATTCTTACCTAGCAAAGTTGTCCTCATTAGCACTTTTGTCTAAATTGTCTGATTAAAATTTCATCCTTAGACAAAAAGGAAAAAGGAAATTCCCCTAGCTTAGAATGAGAACTATCTAGCTTCTATTTAGTCCTTATCACTGCACAGATGGACTGTATTGCAGAATGCCTTGCAAAGATCATAGGGCCTCAGTTCTTTATTTCACTAGTCATATGTTGGTGTAGTTCCATTGAAATTAAGTTACACTTGTGTAAAACTAGTGTACAGAGTGGAGAATCAGGTCTCTATTGGCTTAATTTATTGCAAAGCTAAATCTTTTGCCAGTTTAGTTCTAAAGCATTCAGAATTCATTACTTTCAGATATCTTTCCAAATGATTCTGTTTAACCAAGGGTCTGCCTTCTGAAATACCAATGCAATATATACTGTATACAGTTCTTTCAATTCAATCACAGTATTTTAGTGAAGTGCTACAGTACATCACTCACAGCATCCAGAAAAGCCTTTGGACAGGCAAAAGTGGAGCTGTAGACCCTGAAGAGGTTTGTTTGTTTTTGCTAAAGATGAAGCAACTTAATAGGAAGTGGAAGCAAGGACAGAAATACTGCAGTCATGGTTAAACTATCTAAAACCTCAGTTGATAGTGACCCATTTACTTGAGATTTCCTTAAATATCTACTTTTATTTGGCCCCAGAGAAACTGTCAGAGATGAATTAGAGGCTCAAAAGTTCCTGTTAATTAACTCTTCATCAACATACACACAACAGATATATCATGGAAGGAAATGACTTGTGTTCCATTAGATGCTGAAGTATTTCTATGGGAATTGGCAAGAAAACCCATGAGTAAATAAACTCAAACTGATGTAAACTGTGTCTCATTGTAAAAAAAGTGATTTATTTGTGGTTTTTCTCTGCCGATTCCACCTGCCAAGAGCCATTAGAAAACTTCAGAGCTGTTCACACTAACATTGCTTGAAGTATACACTATGCTTATGGAACTCAGTGAGAATCCTGGAAGTTAAAAGAATTCAGTATGTGATCTTCCATATTAGCTACCCTATAGCCATTTCTAACAACTGCAGAAATACCCATCAGGATTAGTTTCCTTTAGCTATATTTCCAGCCCTACTGCCACCAGCAGATTTCCAGTACTGCATGACAGAGCTTCTTCTGAGATTTTCAGATCAAAAAGGTTCAAGATAAATTTGACATAAGAACCCAAACTTTGAGGCTAAGCAGCAATTATCCCTAAACTGAACTGAATCTAGGTGGAGAACACCTAAAACAAAGAATGGCTCCCATATTTTTATGAAGGCAATGGGACTTAAACTTGTGCTTAAGTGCTTTGCTGAATCGGAATGAATTTAAGCATGCACTGAACTGCTTTGCTGAATTTGGGACCATAGTGATTAGGGAAAGAGGGAACATAAGGCTTCACTCTATATAACATTCATTCTTTCTAAATGCCAAGTATATAAAACTATGTTATATTTGTTCATTTCCTTCAATGGGAAATTTTAAGGATACATTTGTCAGTATTGGCCTGTTATTTTTATACAAATAATGCCTGTGTATTTACTAATTCAAATAAATGCCAACTGATTCAAATCCCCATTGAAACAGTTTCAAATACATACACATCATAAAACCAACCCAACCCAGAGTGCCATTAATGATGCCATTTTGCTTTGAGCAGGGGGTTGGACTAGATGACCTCCTGAGGTCCCTTCCAACCCTGATATTCTATGATTCTATGAATGGCTTTGCTATCGCATGAGAAGGTGGGAAAGGGGAACTTTAAGAGCTGCCCAAGGCAGTTCAAGTTATTATAGAAGCAAGCTCCTGGCTGGGGATCAAAATGGTGCAAAGGAAAAAAGAGACAATTGTGAGGACAATTTCAATAAAAATCATGAAAGGTTGCATGGAGAACAGAAAGTGGGTCCAATTCAAACCCTACAAATCAGAAACAACTTCAAATATTTTCAGAGTCATTTTCCCAACTTCTGATCAGCTCTAATGTTATTTTCTGCACTTAGATGGAACAACACTGTCTTTATGAAAGCAAAGATTTCTGATTAACTTTGAGCCAAAGCAACATTTTCTTTGTAAGTGTTCCTAAAATATTAGGTGAAAGCAACCTGGGAGAGACAGTCTGCTTGAATTTCCAAACGGTTTGTGATGTAATTCCACATAAGACTATTAAAGGATATAACTAAGCAATAAAGGGTTAAAGTGTCAATATGGATTAAAAATTGACTAAATAAACAGAAGGCAAAGAGGTATAATGAATGTATGCTCCTCAGACCAATGTTACATAATATCTATTTATTTTGAGGAGAAAATGAACAGTAAACTGATTAAGTTTTCTATTGACAACATTAATGGGGGCAATAAAACTGATTTGTGAGAATCTCTAGATAGATTTACACACATTAGCAGTGTGCTGGGGCGCCTGCCCCACACTGGGATTTAAGGAGTTAATAGAGCCCTTGGGAGACTGCGCAGGAGGCAGCCAGTCAGGGCCGGGCTGGCCCATATAAGAAGGGCTGCAGAACAGAGCATCTTCAGTCACTCCCTGGAGCTTGAGGAGGGAGGTGGAGCAAGTACCCTGGACAGAGCAGTGCTCCTAGCAGAGACCTGGGGAGCTAAAGGCAGCTCCTGATGGACTGCAGGGATCTACAGGCTGAGGTCCTGTGGCAAGGGTAAAGAGGGTACTGGAGCCATGGGGAAGTGGCCCAGAGAAATCTACTGAGGAGTCAGAGGGGGCACTGCAAGCAGCGGCCATATCCAGGGTCCCTGGCCCAGGACCCAGAGTAGTGTGCAGCCCTGGGTCCCCGCCCCCACTCACCACTGAGGAAGTGACTGGACTAAGGGACTGCAACATTCCCCCAGAATGGGGGCACACAGAGTGCGGCACAGCTGAAGGGCTGTGCCACTGAAGAGGATGCCATGGTCCTGGGAGTGACACGAGTCCCAGAGCAGAAGTGACAGTGATGAGGCACCACCAGAAGCGGGTGCACTGGCGAGAAGAGCCAATTCCCATAACAGCTGGCAGGAGGCGCCAGAGTGGCGAGTTCCACCCTGTCACAAGCAGACTGGACATCATAACACATAAAATTTAACTCTTGATATAGGCAGCATCAAAAGTGAATGAAACTCACATGCATTGATGGGCTTTGAGCTTGAGGGACCTGCCAAGGAAAGGATCTGGAGCTTTATCCTGCTCAGAAACAGGAATTTTGCCACAGACTTCAATGGGAGCCAGAGCATTCTGACTCACCTGAGTGACAGTCTGTCCAGCACACCCCTGTGAGTTTTAAAAAAACTCAAGAGAAGTTGCATACACAGAACAAGATGTTTGGGTGAAAGAAAGAACAGGCACATTTTATCACATCAGAGCCTGTTGGCATCAATCCCCCAGATGCAGCTTGTTAGGGATGTATTACATAATATAATATATTTGAAGCCAAGAGCACCTAAAACACTTAAAAAAGAAGAAAGATGGCACAAGGAATTTCATGACGTGCATATTTATACTAAGGGGTCTCAGCCACAGGAAGCCGACTATACACTCTACAAATACAGCTACTGGTATTGAATTACAGTAATTCTCAAAGGCAATAATTTTGCTCTGATGGCAAAAAAAATGCTGGACATTCTTCAGTGTCTTCAGTCAAATTTGCATAATTATATAATTGTTACATCTATAGTGAGTCAGCTATTTAAATCTTGGATGGTAATTTTTCTCCCTTATTGCTCAATCCTGCATTCAGTGGAATTTTTGCCTGAATAAGGACAGGGCATTTAATAGTCAGGAGGCAGACTACAAACACTGGTTACAGAGCAGCAGATCTCACCCTGCTGCAAAACAGGCTAAGCCCACAGTCTTATTTTATGTCTAGAAATGGAGTTGTGATATAAACAGAAGCATACGGAGAGAAAGTAGCTAAAGATTTAAGCCATGGTGGGATAAAGCAGGACATTGGCTAAGCTGGAGAAGAGTATTGGAATACAAAAGGGGTGACAGGGAGAGGCCATAACTGACAAATTCTGAAATCACATTGTCTATTTGGTCTTAATGGGAGACATCTGAATTTATTGTACCTTCCAAGTTCTTGCTTTCTTTCTACTCTCTCCCCTTTCAAGTCCCTTTGCTTATGGATTACATAGGGAAGAAACCCTCCAGATGATTTTATTTGTACTTTCTTCAGTTGCACAATTAGGGCAGAGACTGCACTTAGGGATCCCACTGCCCCAGTGATCTCTCAACCTGGCCCTAGCAGTATTTAATCTTTTCCTTCCTCTGTCTCAGAACTCATATTACCTCACGCTCCTGAGGCTACCTATCTGATCTGGTTGCTTAGAAACCACTTTGTAGTGGATATCTAGGAATTAGGAAAACCTGTCTTCATAACCACCACATTTTTATTCTCTCACCCCTTTTCTCACATCATGAGACTGTTTTGTGAACTACAGGCAATTTATTTTCTTCTCCCTTAATTTTCTTTACCACAGTATTTAGTGTGTTTTCCTCCACTGTTGGATGCATCATATCCACTCTGTGGCTGTTTTTTCCCCTTCCAGCTCATAAGTTCAATGGATCTTTAATCATATCCTGTAATAGTGTTTCCAATGGGCTAGACTGCCTCACAGCTGTGGCTTTACAGCACCCAATGCATACACTACTCCGGCACGAAGTCACAAATGCATCGTACATGACCCAAGCAAAATGCCTCTGGAAATGCTGGGCTAGAACCAGCCTGACTATATCCTTCTGAAGGCTTATCTTTACTGCAGAGTTCACTTGGGCTCTTACTGTGATGTTTCTCCTCACTCAGCTCCTGTCCTTACATCAAAACCTCTCAGAGTGTAGTGGTGCTTTACACCCAAGCTAGCTAGCCTATGTGGAGCTATAGGCTAATACCTGAAAGAGTCTCAGAGGTCAGATTCAGTTCATTTAAGGCCTTGCCTACACTTGCAGGAGCATGTAGGATAGATGTAGCTATACATAGCAGTGAAAGACAGGCTGTGTCCACACTGCAGTGTGAAGCTACATGCAGGAGTGAAACATTCTGACATGGAGGAAGAGGAAGCAGCAGGGACGCTACACTACTAGCAGTGTCTATGGAGAACTACTGTGGGCAGGTAGAGAGCCATGTAGGGTATGCACTCTAGGGTTCTTGCGTAAGTAGTGTCTCACTATCTACACTGCTATTTATACCTGTGCTAGCTAGGTGTACAGTGTCTGTACAAGTGGTGGGCAACCCGCAGGCTGCAAGTGGCCCATCTGGTTAATCTGATTGCAGGCCACGAGACATTTTGCGGACATTGACCATCTGCAGCGACTGTGAGCTGCAGGGGGCCATGCCTGCAGATGGTCAATGTCAGCAAAATGTCTCATGGCCCGCAATCAGGTTGCCCACCACTGGTTTGTACTCTACATGCTGCCCTAAGCGCAGACCTACCCTAAGAATCCAAGTTTGGAAGTGGTTATTATAGCATCCAAAATTGTGCTTCTTGTTTCGCAGTGCAACAGGGAAGAAACTGTCTCTTTATAAGAGCTTACAGCCTAGAATTTAGACAAGGAACAATGAGCAAGAGTGATGAATGGTGGAAGTTAATTTTTTTTTTTAAACATTTGTCCTCGTCTGGTAATTAAGGTTCTGTCTTGAAGGCCTTAGTGGGCGGACAAGAACACATGCACACACATTTGCCAATTTTTGACCATAAGAAACATGCAATCTTGGGTGTCTAAGTTAAACTACTAAATCTAAATTTAGGTACCTGAATAGAAGTGGCCTGATTTTCAAAGGTGCTGAATAGCTTTAACTGCCACTGACTTCATTTGGGAACTGGGACTGCCCATAGAATCAGAAACATAGGGCTGAAAGGGACCTTAAGAGGTCACCTAGTCCACCCCCACTATAAAAGTTGTTCCAGATCCCCTGCTTAGACCATCCCTGAGAGATGTTTGTCTAACCTGTTCTTAAAAACCTCCAATGATGGAGATTCTACAACCTCTCTTGGAAGCCTGTTCCAGAGCTTAACTACCCTTCCATGTAGAATGTTTTTCCTAATATCTAACCTACATCTCCCTTGCTGCAGATTAAACCCATTACTACTTGTCCTACCTTCACTGGACATAGAGAACAATTGATCACTATCTTTTTTATCATAGGCCTTCACATATTTGAAGACTCATCAGATCCACCATCCCTCAATCTTCTTTTCCTCAAGACTAAACACATGTTTTCTTAAGCTTTCCCCATAGGTCAGATTTTCTAAACCACTTATTTGTTTCTTTTCGCTGGATCTTCTCCACTTTGTCTACAGCTTTCTTAAGTGTGGCACCGAGAACTGGATACCGGTGAGGAGTAGAGTGGGACAATTTCCTTACATAGGACACTCCTGTTAGTAAGTCCCAGATTGATATTAGCCTTTCTAGTAACTGCATCACATTGACTCATTTAGTTTGAGATCCATTGTAGCCTCAGATCCTTTTCAGCCACACTATTGCCTACCTAGTTATGCTCTATTTTATAGTTGTGCATTTGATTCCCCTCCCCACTTCCTATGTGAAGTGCTTTGCACTTTATTGAATTTCATCTTCATTTCAGACCAATTCTCCAATTTTTAAAGGTAATTTTGAATTCTAATCCTGTCCTCCAAAGTGTCTTCTGTGTGGTAGTGCCTCTTCTTCATTCCATTTCTTTTCCTCCATCGTGTTTAAAAAGCATCCTAAAGCTTAGGCTCCAGAGCATCCTATCCATCTATTGATAAATATATCTCATGTGAGATTCCTACCTCCCTGTATTCCTGTAACGGGGCACACTCACTTCTCGTTAATACCCCCTTTGCCAAGTGCGTGTGCCTGCACTCTCTCAGATTGTCCCTGCTCTGGGACACAGCAGTGCCTCAGGGCTCCCTCCCTGGAGACAATGCCATAGACCTCTTGGGCTTCCTGGCTACAGCCCTCCAGCTGGGCCACTATAGTTCAGTTCCCCCTCTGTGGTGCCTCAATGTCCAGGACACTTCCCCCCACTACCCTACCCTCTTTGGCCACTGGGGTGGGGGTGGGAGGGACATGGGCCCACCCACTACTCTGGGTCCCAGACCATGGAGCCTGTAGGTAGCAGCCGTCTGCTGTGTCCCTTTAACTATGTCGGACAGCTTCTCTAATTCCCTGGGCCACTTCCCCATGACCCTGCACCATCTTCACCCTTCATTAGGACAAGGCCTTGAAGTGAGTCCCAGCAACCAGCTCAGGGCTCCTTCTTGCTCTCCCCAGCTTCTGGCAGTGCTGCCCTGTCCAGGGTTCTGTAGCTTCATCAGCCAACCACACCTCATCCACACTCCTAAATCTCCAGCAAGAAACTTGACTCCCTCTGGCCCTACAGCTCTTCTTATACTAGGCTGCTGGGCCCTGATTGGCGGTGTCCCACATAGCCAGTCTAGGCAGCTTGAAGGGCTCTTTCCAGCAGGGGGCCTCAGGGGGTCTGGTCTACCGTATCACAATTCCCCATGTAAAGTTACTGTTCATGAAGGAATGGAGGGGCAAATTTTGCTAGGCATGTACAGTACATATATGATCTCCGTACTCTAGGTTTCATCAGACTTGAGTATGGTATTTCCAGGTCTCCAGAATATTATTTCAAAACAAGGAAAAGGCACAATTCCTCACACATGCCAATTTATAAGTTTAAACATATATTTCAGTCTTTTTAAAAAATAACCCAGTGGAAAAAAAAAAAGCTTCTCTTTGAGCTGTATTAGCTGATAAACTAATATTTTTGCTAATTACAAATAGCATGATTTCTGGCATCCTGTGAAAATACTATGGAACTGGAAGTTATTGAAAGCGTTTCCTCTGCATTGGCCTTAGTGCAAAAATAAACAGTTTCACGGCAGTTTTGTGATTAGCTCTAAAGAGAACACCACAATAGCTACACCCAATGGCAACTAAGTTAATTGCTCCTTTCTAAAAGAACGCTACCAACATTTTCTGAACCGTACTAAAACAATCAAGGTCAAATACAAGTACTCAATGAAAAAACAGCTATAAAAATGACTTAAGAAGCATTTATTTTTAAAGGTCCCATTGTGTGTGATCTTTCTTTCCCAACACAACTTTTCATTGCAATTAATCTTTTAATACACAGGAATGTTATTATTTTGACTGATTTCTTATCCATTCCCAATGGTGGCATTGAACCAGCACAAAGCTTCTTGTCGAGCCAGAACTTTTTCCTGGTGACTGCCATTTTGTGCTCTAGACTTTTATTTAATAATGGTTGCATACAATTCCTTGTCTGAAGGTTACTTTTGCAACTAGATGTAGTGACACATACCAGAGAAGCTGAAACAGAAGCTCAGATAAAGACACAAGCCGCTCCATCTTAGTTCAGATATATATATATCTGACAATGGCCATTGTTTTTCCACAAGATAATTAAAAAAAATATATTTTTATCTGAAATTTTCCTCATTTGATTTTTTTTGCAACAAAAACAAACCAAATCTGACTGTTTAAAAAACAAACAAAAACAACCTGACTTATTCTTGATTAAAAAAATAAAGACCTAAAAAAACCTGGTAAAAACTTTGAAGGAAACATTTATTTGTACAAAAATGTCACTGTTCAAAAAGCCATTTTTTCTTTGGAAAAAAGTTGTAATGAAAATATCTTCAGCCAGCTCCACCTATATGATTAGAATTTAAGTGTCAACACTGATGAGAGTTTCACTGCTGATCAAACCAAGCCAGGAGGCAGGGAAAGAATCATATTATGGTGGTCTGCAGATTCTACTGTGACTGACCACTGATTTTGACATCACAAGTGGGTGGAGCTTGGGAAAACAATCTCTTACAGAATGTTTTTTATCCATAAATCTCAAAAAGAGTTTTACAAGAGAGATCAGTGCCATCTCCATTTTACAGAGGGGGAGTGACTTGTCCAAGGTTACACAATAAGCCAGCGGTAGCGTCAAGAAATGAACCCAAGTCTCCCAAGTCCCAATCCAATCCTCCATTCACTAGGTCACACTGGCTCCACTTACCACTGCCACTTATATTTCCATGCTGACCTCTTTCCATTCTCATCAAAAATAGTTCATTCCAAGGGAACTGACTGTATTATGTCAGCCCTGGAAGTACTTCTATTTAAGGATCTGAACACATTACCCATAATAAGCCTGAAGTCTCTTCTCTTTATAAACGCTTACCCTAGAACAGTAGCTATTTTCCAAGATACACTAATGTATGCTGCACATCCGAGGGCAGAACGGGCCTTTCCCCACAGGGAACAGAGGTTTGGCTCTTAAAGCCAAGGTAGCAAGAAGAAAGACAGAGCAAATAGACCTGCCACAGGTACATTGGGGAAAATCGAAGGCCTTTACTACAGGTTTTAGTGTCTGACATGTCAGATGTAGGATTGGTGGATTCACCTCAGGTAATGTAACAGAATTTCAATTCCCAGTTAACTATACTTACTGGGAAATTGGGATATATGCCTAAAAAAAAAGTTGAAGAAAAAGAATGTACAGCCCTTTCTATTCCTTCATGGTATCTCCAACTAGGATTTTACTTTCGTGGTATGAATTGATTGTATAGCTTTTCAAACATCATATAGTTATGTTATGCAGTGTTGTTGTAGCCATGTCAGTCCCAGGATATAAAAAAAGAGAGAAGGTGGGTGCGGCAGTACCTCTTATTGGACCAACTTCCGTTGGTGAGAGAAACAAGTTCTTGAAGAGCTCTGTGTAGCTCAAAAGCTTGTCTCGCTCACCAACAGAAGTTGGTCCAATAAGAGGTATTACCTCATCCACCTTTTCTCTCTAATAGTTATATTTTTAGTCGTGGCATATAGTAATGATATAGTAGTTTGGCAGATTATTAATTACACCAGCAGGGTGCCAAAATAACTTGAGATATACTTGCTTGGTTTAAAAGGCAGAAATAACTATGCATTGGTGAACCTCAGAAGGACATCCTGAGGAAAACAACATTGAATTGAATAGAGATCTCCACGTCCTCACCTGGGGAACACCCATCAGGCAGAGTGGGGAATGGCTGTAGAACGTTAACAGTGGTAAACGCACGAGACAGCAAACTTCTTTTGAGACATGTGGAGAACAGCACAATGTGGGGGAGACCATTTGACTGTTATTGCATATGAGATATTACAAAGACTGTTCCACGGCTAGTTCTTGAGATGACAGAAAAGAGTAAAGCTTCCAATGGGAAATCCTTGGCTAGTGCCCTACATGCCAAGTAGCATTGCTGCCTGCCTAGCTATTTCTTGGTGGGGATAGGAAATTAGAACGCATGCAGGAAATATAATTCAGTACATTTTGAGGATTTACAAAAATCACATATGGGTGGATGTGATTCATAGTGAAGTAGATTAAAAACGTATGCTTAAAAGCATGTGAAGATAAGAGGGATTCCTCTTAGAAACTGGAAACATCATGAATCCCTGCCCTAGGCAAGTGAGAACTTCTCTGGCATATGGGTCAGTTTAGGTCTAAGCAGAAAGGGAGATCCAGTGCTGGATTGCCCTGGGGTGGGGGGGGGGGGGAGGACTTTAATTGAGAAGAAAGGGAAACAAATCCTTAGTCTAAAAGCAGATCCTGAAAGTATGCACCCACAGACCAGATAGGGACACTAGCATAGATGCATTGTGTCATCATCACACCTCAACAAGACATCTGCACTGCAGCCTATATCATCATAACTTGTTGCTCAGGCATCTGAATAAACCACCTCCCTGAGCGACATCAGTTACACTGACATAAGTGCTCATGTGCATGGCGCTATGTTGGTGGGAGAGTTTCACAGAGGTGGTTTTATTATGCTGACAGGAGAGCTCTCTCCCATTGGCACAGAGTGTCTTCACCAGACACGCTGCAGCTGAATTGGTACAGCTGCAGCACTGTACATGTACACATGCCCCAAGGATGTTGGAAACCAAACTTTGAAAGATACCAGCAGTTGTATTTTTATTTGTTTTATTGCATATGTTTAAATGTATGCCATGACCGGTCAGAAGGCTGAAGATAAATATCACTAGCCTCTATGTTTAATGTGGACAGGAAGCTAAAACATTCATCTGCAGCACCTCAGCCCTCCGTGCATTTTCTCCTCCACTCCCTAAACAAGCACACTTTCCTAGCTAACACTTGCCTTCCTGTTGCAGCCCTCCCCACCTGCACCGAACATCTTGGACCTCCGCTCCAATGGGAACCTCCTTTACACCAGGTACTACCTACCCAGCACTCAAGTCAGGAACCAGCACCAGAGAGCAGCGCTGCATGGGGATGAGCATGTCTATTGGATCAGGAAGGACTTCTGGCAGTGGCGGAAAGACAGATTCCCTCCAGGAAAGTTATCTGCATCAGCCATAATTAAGGTCACTGCTACCATACTACAAAAAGGATCAGGAAATGAGGCTCAGAGTTTGAGAATTGCTACATTAATAATTTGAAGGAAGAGGAAAGGAGTTAACTCTTAAATCCTGATCCTATGCCATTCAGATTTTGCATAATGTTGTAAAAAAGTTTGTAAAAAGGGTGCTATTCCTTACTCGCACGAGGCATTCCCTGACAAAGCAAGCCTGTCGGTGCCAGCACTAGAATTGGGTGCCTTTGTGCACTGTACCTGTCGTTCTTCTTTAATAAATGACACAGCAGTGACAATCTTCGTAGCACTACGAGTAAGGACAGCTCAAAACCCACTAGGTGGAAAACAAAAATCCACCACCAATTGCCTGTTAGCAAAGATCCTCACTGTTTGGAGACCCTGAATGTTGGATTACACATAGCTCGTGCTTGTGACTCTTTTCCAAGTCAAGGTTTTGCTATAACTAGTCACACTGGTGGTAAGCTGCTTAAAGAAGATCATAGATGCCTTCCTGGATATTGCTGAATCAAATGTAAAGACCCATCCCAAACAGGGAATAAAGCAACTAGAAAGATCACATCACACAAGGTATTCAAACCCAAATGGGTCACTAAACTCCTGAAGCAGCATACAAAGTTTGTATAGAGCAGGGTTTACATCCCACATAGCAAGGCAAGCTGATCCCAGAAAACAGATTTTCCATGAGATCTCAGATTTCTACATCCGGACCAGTGGGAATCTTGAGGGGGACTGCTCTTTACAAAGTGATATTCCCACAGGCAACAAAGGAAAGATCAAAAGCATCTGTGTTTGGCTGAAAGTTTATTTTTCCTCATCCACAGAATAGATCTTTTTCATGGTGTTTGTAATTGAGTTATAAAAACCTATACCAACATAGTGGTCAAATACTGCTCTTATATCAGTGTAAATCCAAAGTAGCATAAAGTTTCTCTGAATTCATGGCAGGGAAATGGAGATCAGAATTTAGCTCAATGGTCTATTTTTTTTTTATATCCCTAGAACCAGGTTCGTGGAAAGGACGAGAAGACTTCTTTGGCTCATTATGTATCTAGGCCGAAGTTTTCCAAACCACCCGAGCCTGGTTAGAATGAATGGGAATTGGGATCTGACTCTGCAAAGCGTCTCAGTCTGATTGAATGACTAATATCTTATGCTTTACAAGTGTTCTGTGTTTATAGAACAACCCTATTTCACCAATACAGACAGGAAGAAAAATGAAGATTAAAAGGGAAGAAGTGAAAGTCAGAGAGGTAGAAAAAAAAAAGACATGGGTGAGAGAGGGGGAAGGACAGAACTGAGATGAAATAGCATATGAACCCTGCCATAAAGTCGCCTTGTCTCTGAAGTTATGTATTTTTAATGTATTTTTAATTAAATGCTGGCTTCGTAATATTCCCATAAAACGTTCTACATTATTTTCCTTTGTCATGTAGCTAAACAAAGAGTCAAGGAATATTTTGTTATACTCTGCAGTATGCAATTGGTTGTCTAGACACAAGCCAAGTGCATGAGGAAAGACAGACTTCCAAGCAATAGTAGTATAGGTAACAGGAGGCTTTGTTTTAATTCTAGGAATATATACAGTAGGACGGTGGTGATGTCAGGATAGTCAGGCACAACACCATTTGATTTGACAAATATAATTTCATCTTTAACATGTCAAAATATATGACTAGTTATTCCACACTCATTTTGTTTTAAAAGCATATTCTGGTTAATGACCGGTTGAGATAGTTCTTTGTACTCCCAGCATCTTGGAATCTTGTCATGTCGAATGGGCATGTCAACAAGTCAGTTGCTTATCCAAATTATCCCTGAGCCACTAAGTGACAAGTCTGACACATACAGAAGGGCATTTTCGCAACTTCATGAATTAATTCACAGAATTAGGGAGTTATTTTATATACAACAAAAAGGCCCAATACTGTGCTCCTTGCAGTCAAGGTCAAAACCCACCATTGACCAACACTGGTAGGAACTGCCCCTTAGAGATAGGGTGACCAGACGTCCCAGTTTTTTGCCCTTTGCCCTGCCGTTTGTTTTTTGCTTCCCCCACGTGTCCCGATATTTTGTTTGTTTGTTTCATCCGGTCACCCTATTTAGAGACCATGTGATATGTTAAGTCAGTGGTTCTCAGCCAGAGGTACGGGTATCCCTGGGGGGATGCAGGGGTCTTCCAGGGAGTACATAAACTCATCTAGATATTTGCCTAGTTTTACAGCAGGCTACATAAAAAGCACTAGCAAAGTCAATACAAACTAAAATTTCATACAGACAATGACTTGTTTATACTGCTCTATATACTATACATTGAAATACAAGTACAATATTTATATTCCAATGAATTTATTTTATATTGACATGGTAAACATGAGAAAGTAAGCAATTTTTCAGTATTAGTGTGCTGTGACACTTTTGAACATTTATGTGATTTTGTAAGCACGTAGCTTTTAAGTGAGGTATAAATTGGGGTAGGCAAGACAAATCAGACTCCTGAAAAGGGGTACAGTAGTCTGGAAAGGTTGAGAGCCACTGTTAGGTCATAAAAGGATTGTATGGCATATATTTCTTAAATATATCAGTATTTAAGTAATCCTATCATTATAGTATCTTTACTTTTTAAATGCATTTATCCTATGATGTAAGGAAGTGCTATTTTACAGGCAGATTAAAATTTTCCAAAGGCATTGAGGTATCTCATGTCCATTGATTTCAGTATCAGAGTAGAGAACTGAACCTGGGTCTTCCCAATGCTAGGCTAATACCCTAACCCCTTGGTCAGCCTTACTTTTTAGGATAGGAGCACCAGGACTAACATACCCGATATGGGTGCACTGCTTCCTGGCCTATGTGTGAATTGCATTTGGGGGCTAGTCCCCTGGGTATGGGATCTTTTGTTAGCTATTTAAGTACCTCCTAGTCTCTCATTTATATACACCAGACCATTTTGTTCATATGTTGCTTCAACTTTCCACCATCTTTTTTTTTTTAAGATTGGAAGATCTTCGGGACAGGGCTTGTGCCCTCTATGTCTGCAAGCATTAGAACAGGAGTCTCAAACTCAAATTACCACGAGGGCCGCATGAGGACTAGTGCATTGGCCTGAGGGCTGCATCACTGACCCCGCCCCCTTGCTGCCCCCGGCTCCGACCCCACTCCACCCCTTCCATTAGGCCCCACCCCTTCTCCGCCTCCTCCCCTGTTTGCATGGCTTCCCGCTCCTCCCCCCTCCCTCCCAGAAACTGTGAAGCCGCCAGACAGTTGTTCTGGCAGCAGGAACTGCCTGGGGGTTAACAATAAATAAATAGGGGGGCGTGGAGACCCCGGCAGGCCGCAGGGAAGAGCTCCGTGGCCCGCGTGTTTGAGACCCCTGCATTAGAAGCTATTTTGATAATAGGTCAGCCTAGGCAAGAACATGATTTTCTAAAGACTGTTCCGGGGTGCTGGAACAACTTTTATAGTGGGCTTGCTGAGAGCCATTGAACCAAACTGTAAACCCTGGATATAACTGAAACCACTTCAAGCCAGGGGGTGCTGCAGCACCCCCCAAACTCCTAGTTCCAACACCTATGCACTGTTCTCATATGGTCAGCTCATCAGTGCTGGCTAGTGAAACCATATAAGAATTCTTTGGCTATGAATGAGTGCTCTCTTTTTATTCGTTGAGCAAAATGGGTACACATGGGTTCTTTACAAATGACAACTCTGCACCCTGGAGGCCTGACAATTAAGTTAGGCTTTATATAGGAAGAATGACAGACACTTGCAGGAGTAGGGAGAGCATGAGAGCACCAGGGTTCCAACAGTGAAAGATAATCAGATGGGCCTGGTGTTGCATGAAATTTTAGATCAGGGAGAGAACACACTGAAACTCACATAGGTGGCATAGAGAAATTCTTTCAGACACAGACTACATTTGCACTGCTAATCCTTCAAGGGTACATCTAACATTTCCTCAGTTAAAAATGCAAAGGGTTAACATGATAGCCACTTAATTCAGTCACTGGAAAGGGTAATTAATTAATATATTATACCATCATTTCCCCCAGGTAATTCTTTAGCATGCAAATGTGTTTGGTGTAGTTGAATAAGGAAGATATTTTCTCTGAACTGTACTTAAAGAGAAAAAAAACTCTGAGTCAGCCACACATATCACTGCCAGCTTCATTGATTATTCTGGTTTTTGTGCATATTTGCTGCGGGAAGTAACACCCTCCTTTGTTTAAAAAGCATTCAGAACAGATTACTCAAAAGCAGGAGCTCCTGGCAAAGTCACCTTCATGCCTTGTAACCCACAATCACTGCAGTTCAAGAGGGGGGGAAAACTTCTAGACTGGAAGCTGGATATTGCATCATAGCATAGGTTTATAGGGCCAGATACTCAGCTGGGTGTAAATTGGCTAGCTCATTGGGGAACTAGTGGATTGTGGTTCAGATTTTAAAAGTCAAAAGAGACTATTATGACCATCTAATATGACCTCATGCATACCACAGATCACAGAAGTTTGGGCAACAATATCTATATCCCCAATAAACTTGTGATCGAATGAAATCTTTTAGAAAGATGTCAAGTCTTCATTTGAAGACTCCACATAATGGAACTATATCACCACCCCAGAAACAATAGAAAGTTTGCTTTCAGTGTGGCATCAATCCAGCATTCAGTTTCTACCCGAAGGCTTCGGAACAATACAGTTTAGGCTAACTGCATTTTTGCTTGCCTCCTATTAGTTCCATATTTTTTGGTGAAGGCTGTGGTGTGGCTGAAGTCCAACTTGCCTGTATTTGAGTCTACAGCACATAGCAGAACAAAATTAAAGCTGAGATTTTTCAGATCCATGATTCCCAGAACATATCAGAAAGAAAAAAAAACATTGGAAACACTTGGCTACCTGTTTGCACATATTTGGTTTTTTGTGTTTGTTTTTTCTGGCCCCAGTTCTGGGAATCATATGAATTTGAAAGTCTCAGCTTTTATTTTAAAAAAAGCTTTTATTCCTCCTGGTTGTGGAGAAAAGCTTGGAACCATTAGAGAAGAGCAATCCTGAAAGCAAATAAAATGAAATCCAAATTTAATATTTTTAAACATGTCATGATTTGGGGGCGGGGGGGCTAAATCATCTTTGAATACTTGAGGTTGACAATCATGTAAGCTGACATTTCTGGGCCAAAGTTGTGGGCATTGGTTGTTGCTGAAGTCCAAGAGATACAGTACATATTTAAGAAGGATTCTAGAACCCTTGTTAAGAAAGTTCAAAAACAAAATGAGTTGTTGAAGAGAGATGTCAAGTTTGGAATGTGTTTGTATTTTATACTGAAACTTTGCTTCTTTTATCCCAGGTCTGAAAGCATTTTACAGTGCCATTATCCATCACAATTTTACAGATGGGGAAACCGAGGAACACAGTAGTTAGTGTCAACATACTTAGAAGTGACCTTTGATATGGGGCCCCAGTGGAAGAAAGCACTTACTGCTGGAGCTCCCTCTCCTGGAAGAGCTTGGCATAACAGGCTCTCATCTCAAGCCCCCTACTGACAGCAAATACAGCCCTGTAGTGGGCCCCTCTTCTGACTCAGCCCTCTGGCCAGATCACTTTAACATCTCTCACCTGCCAAGTTATCAGTGTTCCACCACTGGTCATCAATATGAGATCCTCTGCCACTCCAGTGCAATTCTTCTATTCCATTCTTCTGCCAGAATAGTGCCCCCCCCGCCCCGCCCCAGGCTTTCCCTTGGTGGCTGAACCACATTCAAAAGTGACACACAAACCACAATGAAAGCAGCTTCTGGCCTCTCCATCAGGCTTAAACTTGTAAACCATCCTGGATCTTCCCTGGCTCTCTATTCTTCTGCAGGACATGGACTCTCAAAAGTTACCTCCCTGGAGTCTTGCCTTTAGTCTGGCTTCTACACTTCCACCTGTAGTTGGCCTTCTTTCAAGTCCATTCCCTGAGGTCTTCTCCCAGGCTGCCTTCTCCCATCAGGGCTGGTCCCAGAGTGGGAATTCCCTCCCGATGCTCCTCTTCAGCTGAATGCCTCCCTGGGCAGTCCAGGTCCCACCCTTTGTCAGGGGGCTTCTCTATATATCTCTGGGATCCTCTCTCTACTGCACACACAGGCACTGCACCGTTCTTTCCCTCTCCCCTTGTAGCTCCCTTCCCATCTGGGCTTCATCTTTAGTCAGGCCTGGCCCATGCTCCAGGTGCTGCCAGGTGGGTTAATGTGGACCTCAGGCCTACATTAACCCTTTCAGGTCCAGTAATGGACCAGGAGCACACCACAAGACCCCTTAGGACTTTTTTTTCAGGGGGGGGGGGGGGAAGAAGAGAAGATACTCAGCTCCTAGTTATGCGTGGAATGCCCTCCCTAAGCCTGTCCCCCTCTTAATTCACTTCTGCTCTGTCACCTATAAGAGAGATGGTGTACAGCCTGCCCCTCTCTCCTCCCCCACACTCTTAATGGAAAGGGACCAGACCATGTACATGCCTGTGACCAATTACATGATCTTTCCCAGTTCTCCCCCTTTGCCACAAAAAAAAATCTGACATTCATTTGTCATGTGCAAATTGCACTGCATAGACAGAGCCATGCACTGCCTCACTGAAGTCAGTGGAGCTCCCTGTAGACTCAGGGGTCTTCCTACACAGAGTAACCTGCAGGATGGAGGCATTCAGTTGTAAGCTCTTTGGGGGAAAAGGGCTTTGTTTCTAGGAGGCACCTATCACAGTTTTGAGTGCTCAACAATTTTTATTATCAAAAGTCACTCATTCTGTAAAGAAAACGTTACCAATCTTCAAAGTATATTTAAATATATCTCAGCTTGAAGTGTAATGAAAGAAAGTACAGACAACCCCAAGCACTCAAAATATCATGAGTCAGCCCTCCTCCCATCGTCCCCCCCCCCCCAAGCCATGAGGTTTATGAAGAAATAACAGTTGGGGTTGTTTGTATTTGGCACCTATTTTTTTTAGCTTTGAGGTTGCACTTAGGTCACATTTCAAACTCTATGCCACAAACATAGAAACACTTTTCTTTAAACAAAAGCTGAGATTCTCATATAATCATCTCCTTCCAGAAGCTGGGGCTTAAGACACACACTAAAGACCATGAGCCTCACAATAAAATCATGACAGTTGATAAGGTTGAGTTCACCTACCCAATCACGGGCTTCAGCAGTAAGTTACGCTGAGAAGGTATTGCCAGTGTGAACACTCAATTTCAGTTCTGACAAAAGTGTTACTTTTGGCCTGGAACATCACATCCATCAACCCAAATATGAGTTAGATTCTAAATGCGAGCATCTTTTTGAGTCAAGAAGTTATGAAAAAAATCCTGTAGTTCAAGAGTGACTTTTGCCTTCAAATAACAGGACAAACATTAAAGAGTTTTGTTTTGTGCATATGCATAGTTCTCCTGAGTGAGGAACACAACCATGACTCATTGGGAGGGTAGGTGAGGTGATCAGAAATCATGGATTTGTGCATGTACAGTATGTTGTTTACTCTCAATCCACTACAGTAGAACCTCAGAGTTACGAACTCCAGAGTTATGAACTGACCAGTCAACCACACATCTCATTTGGAACCAGAAGTACACAATCAGGCAGCGGCAGAGGGAAAAAAAGGCAAATACACTACAGTACTGTGTTAAACAAACTACTAAAAAAAATTAAGGGAAAGCAGCATTTTTCTTCTGCACAGTAAAGTTTCAAAGCTGTATTAAGTCACTGATCAGTTGTAAACATTTGAAAGAACCACCATAATGTTTTGTTCAGAGTTATGAACTTTCAGAGTTACACACAACCTCCATTGCCATGGTGTTTAACTCTGAGGTTCTACTGTACCCTAAGTATCATTGTAAGGTACCAACTGCACACATGCAAGTGCTGGCATAGAAAGTTGGAGGGATGCAGCAGAAAGCTTCCAGTTATTGTACAAGTGCCATTATCTACACTATAGACTAATACTGACATACTATTGCTATAGTAAGTTATGAAGCAAAATCCTATCCTACTCCCAGTTCAATTACCATGACCATATGCCATCAGTGATACAGGGCAAGCCATGAAGTGACTATTACAAATGCAAATATCCACTTATGAACTTATAAAAAAGCTTTGTTAAATTAATCAAGGTAAATGCATAGTTATTACCATTATACAGTGGGCTCTAGTTGAAGTCAAGCGGCAAATCAGTTCAATTCATAATATTCTGTAGCTTTGAGCCAGCATTCTGTAATAAATAAAGCACTGCAGGGGAAGTCTAGATACTTGGGCTCTATTCCTGATTCCACCCATGGCCTACTTGGTGACCTTAAGCAAGTCAGCATCACCTCACTGCCTCAGTTTCCCCATCTGTAAACAGGGGATAATGATACTGATAGCCCTTGTAATGACACTGATATCCCACTTTAATATCTACGGACAAAGAGAGCTAGGATATAACTACAGAAAAGTATGTCAATCACTAAAGCAGTCACTTCTAGAAGTATAAGCGAGTAACAGTTTTATCTGAGCTTTCATTACTTCCTTGCATTACATACCAATACGTATCTTGTAAAAACCTACAGCAGACTACTATCAAGAGCCACATATGATCAATTCCTAGATAAACCCTTCTTTCACACTACCGAAAATTTCCTACTAACCAAAGACATATCAAGTGCAAGGGCTGGATACTGGCATGTCAGCGGCAAGAGAATCATCACAAATCCAGCCAACTACAGCAAAAGGAAAAGCCCATCTGATCCCGTGAAGCAAAGAGCCTTCTTCTCCCCCACTTTAGAATGAGTCAAGTCCTGCCCAGTGGACGTGCTTTCTGTAGTGGGCAGCACAGTCAACCCAGAAGACCTCCTGCAATGATCCATATAACTGCCTGACACAAAGAAGTTCTATTCTGCAAATATTATTGTATTTGGTGAAGTGATGGGCTGGTGAGCTAGGTGGGGTGGGGCTGAGGTGGGAATTTTGTGCAGAAAATTAGTTATTAGAATTTTTGTATTTAGCATGATATTGAATTTTGTGAAGTGCCAAGAGACAGACTGATGCTATAAAAATCCAAACAAACAAACAAACGATCAAACCAGTCACTTCAATGCTGATGAAAGCAATGTCAGACGGAAGAGAAACAGCCAGGCCGTCATGCTGAGGGAACATGACCCTAGCACAACAGGCACTTCTGTGGCAACCGCTACGGATTTGCTACGAATTGTTCACTCCGCTAGCCTATGCTAATCGGCGCTTGTACATTAACTGCCCCATCCCTGCACCCACTTGCTTCACCCATCTCTTAGGACTTGTCTGTAGGTCTCAAACCTGCAAGCACTTAAACAAGCCTTTAACTTTATGTGCTGCAAGCAGCCCTATGGAACGGCTTGTCGCCTGTAAAGTTAAACAGGGGCATAAACCTAGCCAAGGTCAGGTGGGGCTCGGATTGTAAGAAATGCTTTGGGGCAGGGATGCTTTGTTTGTACAACACCTAGCATGATAGGGTCTAGAGTTGCCAACCCTCCAGGAGTCTCCAGGAATTAAAAGATTGAGCTTTAATTAAAGATCATAGTCATGTGACGAAACCTCCAGGAACCAAAATTGGCAACCCTGGCCTGGTTGCTGCTAAATAATAATAAAAGCTCCAGAGATGATTCTTACAAGGGGAGGCATACATCCCACAATCCTCTTGTTTAGTGTAAGTCTGCTACCTTCCATACATACATCCTGGCCAAAGTTTGCATAATACATGCACGTTCACTCCCACAGAACACACAGGAAAGTGTCACTCTTGGCTCTTATAGTGGTTTTATCTTGATCCTCATTAATATTTGAAAGATTGCTGTAAAACATTTTTAGCTGTCATCACACGATGTTATTATGTAGTTCTCACCAGCATTTATACACACAATAAAAGTGACTAGTTCAACTCTATAACAAGAATATAACAATACTGACATCTACTGGCAAATGAGATAACTGCTTCTACCCACAAAAACAAAGTCTGTAGGTAAGTAAATTCAAACAAGGGCACACAAAATGGAAAGGAACAGCAAAAATTGAGTAAGATGAATTCATTATATCACCTTATATTTTGCATATTTTGCAATATTAGCAGTCTTTGCTTTTACATTTTTTTATTACAATTTTCCTGGGTGGCATGTGCACCCCCTGATCCAGGTGTCTAGACCCCAGCCCCTCCCCTTCCGACCCCCCCCCCCACAAGTCCCGGCCTGCTCACCAGCGCCCAGAACAGCCCCAAGCCCCAGCTGGCCTGCCAGCACCTGTAGTCCAGAGGAGCCCCGAGCCCTGGCCAAGCCCTGAGCCCACGCCACCCAGAGGAGCTCTGAGCCCTGCGTCAGCCCAGCCCAGCCCCAGGGCTGCAGTGGGGAGCATTAGCAGAGGTTTGGGGAGGCTGAGTCTCCACCAGCCTCCTTTACCCGCTGCCCAGGACACATTTTTCTTTTTCTTCACAGCAATTTGATTCCTTTTTATTGGTTCATCATTTTAATACTAGTTCATTCAATAGTGCTAGCTGGTGTTCTATTGTGTTGTACCAGCCTCAGTAACACCTCTGTCCTTTAACACTTGCCTGCACTTTTAGTGATAATTCCCAGTATGCAGGGTTGTAGATGTGCAAGAGAACGGTAGGTGGTTTTCCAAAATAAGTTGGGTACTTAAAAATATAACTAGGTGCCCAAGAGACAGATAGCATGATGCCCTCTAAATGAAAGAGAGAGAGAGCTATTAAATACATGTCCAGGCACGACATACCAAATGGTCCTGGATCTTTACACAGGGTGAGTCTGGCTGAACAGTAGGCCGTAGGGATAGTGTGAACTAAACGGAGAATGGACTCGCCACAATTTGTTTTTTTAATACTGCTGAACAGAGGATGATTCTGAGCTCCAAAGCATGGCCCCAAATCAAACTTTCCAAAGGAAATTCAGTGCAGTCCATAGGTCTAATAAGCTGATCAATATAAGTAACCACAGCCAGGAGGCCAGCTGAGAATACTGCTACTGTTTGGCTTATTCTGCCTTTGAGTTGCACACCCAGCTAATCTATGACAAAGCCAGGAACTGTGCCCCACTCTCCCGAGTCTCAGTGCAGTCCCTTAGCCACAGGAACTTCCTCTTGCTGCTTTATTTCTCTCTTTTCCACTTGTCTTTCCCTCTTTGTTATTACAGACAAAGGAAGTCAGAGGGAGAAGGGAAAAAACCAGGGGTTTGCAACAGGCATGAAATCCACACTCCCAGGAGGAAGATAAAGGAGTGGACGAGAAAATGGATGGGATGAGCTCAGTGCTTAATTTGTAATAAAAAAGAAGAGGTACTGGGGCTCAACCAATTTTTCTACTTTCATAACGGACACAGAAATCCCAGAAAAGCCAGAGCTATGAACTGCCAAGCCTGGAGATGCCGGAGCTCAGTCCTGGCAAGCCCTGGCACAAATGAAGCACTGGTTGAGCTACATATCGCAGCTGGACGCAGTGCAAAGAAAGCAGAGACATAGCTGTCTATGAAGGACAAGGACAGAGAGGAAAAACAAAAACTCTGAATCAACTCATCATTGTCACCTCTACCAGTCTTCAACTTCCCTTTCTCCGCGTGGTGGTGTTCATGTTTACTGAAGACGACAACATCTTTAGTTGTTTATGAAGACGCAAACAAGAGCAGAGCACGTTACTCACAACACAACAGCAACTAGCAAGGCCATTGCCAAGTCTCATAACACAGTAGTGCAGAATGTTGCATTGATTCCTCCCCCTTCCCTACCCATGAGATGCAAGTGGGAAATGATCTTGCTTTGCCAGCATTTAAAAGCACACTGCAAACAGAAACACAAACCTAGCATTACTTGAGTCTGCATGATCATGTCTAACTAAATATTTACTATCATAAAACCAAAAGGACCTTCCCAGCTGGGGTGGAGCTTGCAATTTGTACACTGATGAGTTCAGAAAGCCATTGATTCACAAGAGAAGCATTTCTAGAAAACCATGCAATCAATATATAACACCATAATGTTTCACAGTGTATTTTCCATTCTTATTCTTTTGTGTATGTAAGAGAGGGGACATAGTTACCTCTGTATTTGTAAAGTGCCTAGCAGACAAAAAACTTGACTTGGGCTTCTGAGCACTATACAATATACACCTTTTAAATAATAAAATTAGCAATCAGGAAAGTCCATCTAAAGTTTATGATTCAATGAGTATATATATATAAAAACACACACAGCCCACAGTTGTAGAGAGGTAACTATACTGAAGTTCTCTATCCCAGCATACAACATGCTGTCCTCATAGCAGCACCTGGAATCTTACGAGGACTCTTCTCAGCAACCCCTAGGTATCATACTGAGGACCCTGCTCTATTGCAGAGTCTCCCAAACTATGGTCCATGGAAAGTTTGCTGGTAGAATAGTCAGTGCTATTTAACTTTAATGCCAGCTGCTTAATCACCTTAAGACACTTCAGAATAAATGAAATGCTTTTCCATTGTAAGCAACTGCTACAGTAGACACAGGAGTGTTACATGATCCCAAATGAGACAGAGAATGGGGCATGTGATTCTGAATGAGAGGAGTCCACAAAAACAGCCTGTGTATTAAAAAATGGCCTACACTGTGAAAGAGTTTAGGAACTCCTGGCCTGTGCTTTTTGCAAATTTCATTGAAATGTGCTTTTATAAGGTTATATGTCAGATGCGTTTGTAGTATTTGTATTTCAGTCTAATAGGGATCTGAGATAAAGTACTTAATAAGGCTCCAGTCCTTCAAGGAGCTCTGTACAGGCATTGTCAGGGCTTTAATTACAATCCTGATATGGTGGTATGTAGTATAATACCCCGCTTTCAAGAAAACTCCACTTTACACTGAAATGACATACAAAAAGCTACATTAAAAAACGGCAGGATTACAAATCAAGTACTCAAAAGCTAGGAAATGCCAGAATTAAGGTTTTTTGTACTTCAGAGGAAGATCTAAGAAAACCTGCAATAAGTGTGTAGCAGAGACTTACCTAGGCTGATGCCACTTTACTGCCTCAGTTTCCCCTCTTAGCTGTCACCTACAAGCTTGTAGGCTGATGTGGGGTTCTTAGGCACAATCATCACTGAGGCAACTTAGCTCTCCAGCTAAGACACAGAGCTCACACCACTTCTGGCGTTAAATTAAATTCCAAAGGAAACAAGATCATTTTCCTATCACAGACTCATTCTGGGCATAGCCCTTCTTCTCAGGATCTGCCATATTTGTCGTTCAGCCCTTTCATTAACTCAGCTTTCCCACTTTGGCTCTTAACAATCCCTTCTTCCTTTTATTAACAAGGAGGATTACACCATCTCAACAGGTAGCAATGGGGGGGGGGGGGGGGGAGACAATTTGCACCTTCTACTATCAGTCCAGCCAATAGACCCTACACAATTGGGCTGATTGCCTTATAACCCAAACTACCCTCACTTTTCTTCTTGGGGCCTCTTCAGATGCAACCAACCTAGACCTCCTCCTCCTCCTTAACTCTTTCCTGGCTAGGTCTTACTCTTTAATGAAGTACTTAAGCTAACAGCTACTTTGTCTACAGTCCCTCTCTTGATTAAACCCAGGCTGCTCTTATATCTCCCAGCAGGCCTGGTTCTTAGTCACATGATCCCCAACACATGACTTCTGTACTCATTGTCTTCATCTGGGGAGGCAGACTAAAGTGCCACAGATGAGGCTGACTCTCAACCCCACCACATCCCAAATGAGTCAGCTCAGCCCAGGCCAAGGTGTGTGAGGGATGACTTCCTTCCAGAAAAATTATCCTCCTAATTCCCAATACTCAGAGATCAGTTGATACTCAGCTGGAATAAGAGTTTTTATTCCTTCCAAAACTGCTTCCCCCCCCCCCCCCCCCTTGTTAATGCTTACTACAGCAACTTTGGATAGTGTAATGATCAGTGCACACAGCACCTCCACCAACATACAGGGCTGTATCTCTATCGTAGTGTGAAGCTGTTGCCTTGTGTGTTGTTGTGTGTTGTATCGGGGGGGGTTAAATAGGAAGTCAAGTCCTGCCTATGTTTGTGCTAGAATTGTTACTTTTGGTGTTCCAGAAATTCCTTTGCTTTGTCTAAGTGAGTATTACAATACTTTTATCTATATAAAAGTTGACTCTTTTTCTGGATCCTGTTAAGTTCCTGGCCTCAGGGGTATCCTGTAGCAATGAGTCCCACAGGAAGTGTGGGGAAAATTACTTCATGTGATTAGTTTTGAATTTGATACCTTTCGTTATACTGACTGTTTTCTTGTTGCTATGGTTTGAGGCTGAATTAAAAAACATTTAATGAAACTGAAAGATGGCAAATCCTGACATGAGAGTGCACTTCCTTTACACTATAGAAACTGTCATAGAATCACAGTGTATCCAACAGTGATGTACAATTTATATTTGCAGGAAGAAAGCTGAATACAGACCAGGCCATTATGTTATGCATGCAAAGAATGGAAAAGTACAACATCTGACAGCATAGAAACAATGTATAATGCAAGGAGTATAAGATTTCCACAGTTGCTTTCCCATGCTATTTCTTGTTAAACATGTGTTAATTACTTTAGTCCACCATTTAGAATCAAGAGCCAAACAAGAGTCATATTCAATCTAGTAGATCGTCAATCCCTGTAGCAGGGATGGCCAAACTTTCTGAGCCACCTAACACGATTTTCAGAAGTTCAAAAGCCAGCGTTCACCAGCCAGGCCTTCGGGCTTCGGGCCTGTGGGATACAAGGTCTCAGGGCTTCAGGCCTGCTCCTGTTGAAGTGCTGAGCCCCAGCAAGCACATTCTTGGGGGCTGCAGGCCCAATAGCCCCCTCCCTGCTGGGCAGAAGTCAGAGGCAATGTGTGGGAGGGGCACCGTGGGGTCACATGCCCACCCAGATTTTTCCCAGGGTTTGCTGGCCCCACTCAGTCATATAGTGTCGCCAGGGCTCCTCCCTGCATGGCAGCTGCTGGAGCCAGCAAGCTGGCAGCTGCAGCCATGGGAGAGGCAGGTGGGAGCTGCAGGGAGTGTGCTGCTTTTACTGCTGTCTCTTCCCACAGAGCTAAAGCAGCAGCCCCTCCCTGCTAACACCTGGGAGTTGCAGGTGGGGTCTGGTAGGTGGAGAATGGGAGGGGGGGCTACACAAGCCACACTTTACTGTAAAAGAACTGCATGTGGCCTGCATGTAGGCTCAACATATATAATGAGTGAATGTTCTAACAGTGTATTGTTGTAAAAAAAAAAGTGACAAGGTTAACTCTGAGCGGGGTTCATTGCTGCAGTCTAGTAAAAGCTGATCACTTCACTGCATTCATACATCTAACAATAGACAAGAAAGAAGAGACGGAATTATTTTTTTCCTAAAATGGCATCATAGAACTTTCCTGTTTTCTTGACTTGAATCTCTCTGAAACCAGCTGCAGTGAGGAGCTTGCTGTACTCAGTTGGCGTTCGTTCTTTTCCTTCAGTATGAACCAACATCATCAAGGAGAACAGCTGGGCATCTAAAGGCCCAGTTTTGTCTTCGTTCAAAAGTGTTTCAACCAGCAACACTCCACCCCCTGGTGGGATAAAGAGATTTAAAAACATGTTGATTTGTCAGAGGAGGACACTAAAGCTTATTTTCCAACTGCATTTTTAGGTATTTCTATAACTGTAGAGATCCCCTTTATATTAAAAGAAAAATCACGTTATATTGCTACAGTAGTTAATGAAATAGCAAGAGGGATTCTATGCATCAATTAGCTATTATTTCCTGTATTTCAAAAGTAGAGAGTGAAGAGGAGCCTATTAGCTGTGATTAAAACATTTATTTACTCCAGCAGAAATGAACCCCAGAGGTGTAGTTGCTCGGCATCTCTGAAAATCAAGCCCCGTGGGCCAGAGTTTAAAAATAATTTAGGCACCTAAAAATGCACATTGGCAATTTTCAAAATTTGAATAGGTGCCTATCAACATCATTAAGCACCTGAATAACTTTAAACATGTGGCCTTGCATGTCTAAAGTGCAAACCTAGAAACTAGGGTTGCCAACTTTAGATGGATGTATTCATGGAGGTTTTGTCAGATGTCATAATCTTTAATTGAAGTTTCATCTTTAATTCCTGGAGACTCCAGGACAATCCTGGAGACTGGGCAACATTACTAGAAGCAAATTTTCAAGTTGGCCATTCTTACTCATGTGATCTGGATGCAAATCACTAATGTAAAAGGAGAAAGGTTTCCAGTGTATGTTTCTTTATTTAGTCTTTCATTGAAATGGCCCTTTAAAAAAACCCTGTTCCAAACAAATGATGCATGTAAGTCTCTATTTTGCAAAGAGGAAAACATACCAGCCTTGCAAGCCTTGTGGATTTTTGCTAGTAGCTGCATACACTTGTCATCTGCCCAGTCATGCAGGATCCTAGCCAAAATGTACAGGTCAGCTTCTGGAATTGGATCTTTAAAAAAATCTCCTGTAACAAAAAGAAAAACAATGCAAAAAACAGGCCTGAATAAGCAAACATTTTTAATCTGGTGTTGCAAGAAGTATGAGCTCGCTCCAAAACTGTTTGAGAGACTTGCTGGGAAGCTACACTCTTCTGGCTTGTCATGCTGAGGATGCGCAGCCCACTTAGGGGCAAATCTCCCAGTATTGGATAATTGGTGATGTGCTCTTTATCCCTCCACTTGTATGCCAATGTCATTTTTCTTTCATCCATATAAACTATCTGTCACATTTCTCTGTCTTTGCTTTTAGGTCATTCCCTGTCCCCTCCACTTTTTCCCCTTCTTCACTGCTGGGTCCCCTTTCTCTGTCTCTCCCCTCCTCTCTTGACCCCCACCCTCCAAACTTGACCATTTATTTCTATTTAAATAGTAAGACTAGACACCTAAAACCAACATACACCTACACTGGTGTGATGGATAATGCTATATGATTGAGCATAACTATATTTATCCTAGCTGGTGTCACTATTATACAATTGCAACAAACTTTGTACAAAGTATGTCATGTGAGATAACAATGGAAAAGATACACACTAATAAATCCTGTTTTAATCCATGTATCATCATTGTATGTGAAGTTATGATACTGGCTATGTATTTGTATCTCAAATGTGTTTGCTCTTGGAGTGACGCCCACAAGGTTGTTTACATCCAGTCTCGACAGCCCATTGTGGATGAACTATCCAAGTGTGGATGGGCTATTAGAAAGAATCAGCTTTCCAGCTTTCCAGGATGCCTCAGACAGCAAGGAGCCAATGGCATCTACTGTGATTCAGCAAAACATGTCTGGACATGTGGTGGGGACATGTGACCTAAGAATCCATGTTGGCCAGTAACTCTCCATGCACCTGTACAGTGGGCTTGGTTTGGGACAGTAAATTTCCAGACACATGGCAGAGGGTATAAATTGCAGCTGAGAGAACTCCATCTTCCCTCATTCCTGCTCCAAACTTCTCTGCACTGTGGATTTATAACAAAAGAAATATTCTAAACTAGGGACTGAGGACCTTCCAAGCTTTTGGAAGTTTGCCAGAGAGACTTCTGCAAATCAGCAAACTCTTACATCAAAGCTGCAAACCTGATCTCAGGACATAGCAATTGTTTGTAATGTATATATCTTTTACCTATTTTAGAACTCTCTTCTTTATTTTTAATACATTCTTAGTTAGTTTACTAAACATTGACTGGCAGCAGGACCGGTGCAAGGACATTTCGCGCCCTAGGCGAAACGTCCTTGCACCGGCCCTGCGCCCCCCACCCTGCAGCCAATCCACCCCCCCTGCAGCCCCCCACCCTGGTAACACTGCCCCCCCTGCAGCTCAGCCCCCCGCCCAGCCGCCCCCGCCCACTCCTGGCTCAGTCGCAGAGCCGGGCAGCATGCAGCAGCCGCGGCCAGCAACACCCCCCTCCTCCCCCCCCGGCTCCCAGCTCAGCCGCGGAGCTGGGCGGTGGGCCGCAGCCAGGCACCTCCCCCCCGGCTCCTGGAGCTGGGTGGCGGGCGGCAGTCGCGGAGCCGGGAGGGCAGGCTGCAGCTGCGGCGAGCCGCCCCCCCGGCTCCCGGCGCCCTAAGTGACCGCCTAGGGTCGCCTAGTGGGCGCGCCGGCCCTGACTGGCAGCTTGATTTTGGTAAGATCTGAAATATTTATTGACTTTGGATCTGTGGCTAATTCTTTGAGATTGAGGAACCTTAATGTATGGGGAATTGGGTCACACTCAGTAACCTCTCACTGTACAAGACCTATTTGTCTGGATTGGGAACTAGGGGCTGGAATGCTTAGGGGGACTGAATGTTTTGGCTTCTTGTTATCCAATGTGGTATGACAGGAGCTCTTTTGTTACTGGTTGGTGAATCTAATGAAAGAGGAAGCCACCTGGCAGTGGGTCACATGTATATTGTAACATAACCCAATAGCATTTATCCCTTCAAATGTAACATGGAGGTCTTTATGGGCCTTTGTGCCCAGTCACATTACACTAATCTACACAACCTACTGTTTTCAACAATTTAGCATGCTTTGGGCTGCCCACAATTGTTCCGTGACGCCACCCCCCCACCCCCATCCTCCCAGGGTGACACTGGGAAGGGCTAAGAAGACCTGCATGGAGTTTGTTTTCTTCTTTTTACATTGCTATTTAATAGGGATAATGTTCAAGGCCTTGGAATATATTTGCATTTTTGGCAACTAATAGCTCAGCTTCTCCCTGGTGAGTAAACAAGTTAAAAGGATATACATTGCTCATGAGATTCTGTTATCATGAAACATGGTCCCTTCGGCACATTTTTCTTTGCATATGAGCACACACAAAATGAACCAAGTTTACCTTCATGGAAAGTGATCCGATGTTCTTCTGGGGGTACAAACCGCTCCTTTGCCACTTGCACTACTTTAGGAAGGTCATAAATTGTGACTGTAGAATTTGGGTACAAAGAAATACATTCCTGGGCCAAACCACCTGCACATCCTTATAGTGAAAGTGAAATACAGGGTAAATGCTCAAATATAACAATATTGGTCATTTTTATATTATCTTACATCTAAGAAACGTAGACTGCAGTGAACTCAGATGCATGATACCTCATAACATGATGTAATGTTAGTATCCATTTTTACAGAAGGAGACACTGAAGTACAAAAAAGGTAAATGATTTGTTCATGGTCCCCCAGCATATCTCTGGAATAAGACCAAATTCTCCTCCTTCCCAGTCCTGTGATCTAACCACTGGACCATAAAGGGTATTACTTTAAAACAACATAGTATGATGTAACTACAGCTGGCTGGAAATTTTCAAAGGAAGAGTGTTTTCTTTTAAAGAAATGGCCATTCTGAATATGAAATTTTTCTGCAATATTGACTTTTTCTAAATTTTAGTTTTCATGAAATGTTATGAAATTAGTTGAAACAATAGTAAAGAATAAAATTGTCAGGCACATAGAAGAACATAAATTGTTGGGCAAAAGTCAACATGGTTTCTGATAAGGGAAGTCATGTCTTACTAATCTATTAGAGTTCTTTGAAGGGGTCAACAAACATGTGGACAAGGGAGATCCAGTGGACATAATGTACTTAGATTTCCAGAAAGCCTTTGACAAGATCCCTCACCAAAGGCTCTTACGTACATTAAGTTGCCATGGGATAAGAGGGAAGATCCTTTCATGGATTGAGAACTGGTTAAAAGACAGGGAACAAAGGGTAGGAATAAATGGTAAATTTTCACAATGGAGAGGGGTAACTAGTGGTGTTCCCCAAGGGTCAGTCCTATGACCAATCCTATTCAACTTATTCATAAATGATTTGGAAGAATGGGTAAACAGCGAGGTGTCAAAGTTTGCAGACAATACTAAGCTGCTCAAGATAGTTAAGACCAAAGCAGACTGCGAAGAACTTCAAAAAGATCTCACAAAACTAAATGATTGGGCAACAAAATGGCAAATGAAATGTAATGTGGATAAATGTAAAGTAATGCGCATTGGAAAAAATAACCCCAACTATACATACAATATGATGGGGGCTAATTTAGCTACAACTAATTAGGAAAAAGATCTTGGAGTCATCGTGGACAGTTCTCTGAAGATGTCCATGCAGTGTGTAGCAGCAGTCAAAAAGCAAACAGGATGTTAGTAATCATTAAAAAAGGGATAGAGAATAAGACAGAGAATATCTTATTGCCCTTATACAAATCCATAGTGCACCCACATCTTGAATACTGCGTACAACTGTGGTCTCCTCATCTTAAAAAGGATATACTGGCATTAGAAAAGGTTCAGAGAAGGGCAACTAAAATGATTAGGGGTCTGGAACAGGTCCGTATGAGGAGAGATTAAAGAGACAAGGACTTTTTAGCTTGGAAAAGAGGAGACTAAGAGGGGATATGATAGAGGTATATAAAATTATGAGTGGTGTGGAGGAAGTGAATAAGGAAAAGTTATTTACTTGTTCTCATAATAGAAGAACTAGGGGCCACCCAATGAAATTAATGGGCAGTAGGTTTAAAACAAATAACAGGAAGATCTTCTTCACACAGCGCACAGTCAACCTGTGGAACTCCTTGCCTGAGGAGGCTGTGAAGGCTAGGACTCTAACAGGGTTTAAAAGAGAACTGGATAAATTCATGGAGATGAAGTCCATTAATGGCTATTAACCAGGATGGGTAAGGAATGGTGTTCTTAGCCTCTGTTTGTCAGAGGGGGGTGATGGATGGCAGGAGAGAGATCACATGATCATTGCCTGTTAGGTCCACTGACTCCGGGGCACCTGGAATTGGCCAGTGTGGGTGGATAGGATACTGGGTTGGATGAACCTTTGGTCTGACCCAGTACGGCCATTCTTATGTTCTTATGACTTTTTTAAAAATAAAAAAATATAATTAAAAGTATTTTTTACTGAAAGCCTGTATTTTGGTAAAGAGGAAATGGAGATTACCATTTCAATGTTTTCCTCAAAAACATGAGAATTTAAACAAATAAAATTGGGTCTGTTTTGAACACTGCAAAACAGAAACCTAAATTTGTGTGTGAAAATATTCTGAAAAATTTTCCATCAGCATTAGATGAAACTAAAAGCCAAAGCACAAGTGATCTACTACAACAGATAGTCCCCTTAGCTAACATTGATGAACCATTCTTCTGTTTTAAGGCTTCCATCTTCAGTCATTAGAAAATCATATAGCATAATAATAATACTTAGCCTCTTATATAGTGCTATTAAACTAGATGATCATGATGGGCACCACTGGCCTTAAAGTCTATGAATCTATAGTGCTATTAATCTATAAATACCAAAGCACTTTACAAAGGAGGCACATATTATCTCCATTGTACAGATGGGAAAACAGAGTCCCAGAGAGAGGAAATGACTTGCCTAAGGTCATCTAGTAGGCTAGAGGCAGCGCTGGGATAGAAGCGAGGTCTCCAGAGTCCCAGCACAGTCACAATCAGAAAAGTCGCTGCAACAATCTAGGCACCCTTCCCTACAAGCTGGATTTCAAAAGCTCTTAACTCCTCTCATTAGGTTTACACCAAAACAAGGTCTTGATATATAGGAAATGCCACACTGAGCCATGAGCTAAATAACTGAATAGTTAAAAATGGGAAAGATTGACATCCAGTATTCACTATTAAAAAAGCTGCCATACCGACCTTTTTCAGGATTAGGTTTCGTTTGTATTGTAAAACAAACCCCAGAAGGGGAAAGAAACAGATGAGGCATGTGGGTTGAGCTAGTTTATCTTAACCTTGCTGCACACTGTCCTTTTATTTTCCCCACGATATTTAAATTCATGTTTTTCTCACTGTTTATAACAGTGACCTGAAAACTGACCTGGTCTCTCTGCTTCGGCTGCTTTTGCTCCATCCCACAAACACATGGGTTTGTTCCGGCAGAGCTAGTCATTTGCATAAGTCTGCGGGCAGTGAGCATTCGACAATGGTCTGCACCAAAGATCAGTCGGGTCAATGGGACAATTCCCGTCAACTATTTTGGGGTTTGGATTCAGACCGGAAAAGGGCACCGAAAGACTTTCTGCATAAGGACTTTGCAAACAGAGAGAAGGATGGGAGGGGAGCAAGTGGTCCAAATTTTGAGCCTACCAAATTTTATAGTGGCTCTTAATACTAATTCTATACAAACAGCCACCAAGAACACTTTTAAATCCCTTGTAATAAAAACGCTTATTCCAATATGAGAAGCACAGAAGAAATCTCAAGACAACCAGTACATTTGTCTTGGGGAGAAGGCAGGAGCGGGGAAAAGGGACTCACTTGTGTTCAAGTGATGGGTGGGGCGTAGGACAATTTGGAAAGATTCCAAGGCTATGAATACATTAAGCTTCAGGATAACTTACTTACTTACTTCCAGCTTGCCTGCCCTACCTTGCCAGCAACCCATCCAGTGAGCTGTTTTCTGGGATCCCCCAGCTCCCTGGCTCCTCAGCAGCTCCTGTGCTGGGGTTGTGTTGTAGCAACCAGGCAAGGCACTAACAAGCTTCAACAAGTCTTTATTTGAAAGTGGAAACCTATTTACCCAGCTGCTGCTGCACCCTCAGAAGCTCTCCCTCCGCCTCAACTCCCCCGCTCCTTCCCGTTTCCTGTCCTTTCAGACTCCCAGCAGCCAGTGCTCCCAGTCCTAATAATTACAAGTAGCATCTAAACACCACAGGTTACCCCGGAGCAGAGCTCCCACGAAGCATCTTTCGTTTGGGAAACTTTGAAATATTCCCCCTCTGGGAACACGTTGGTGTTTCCAAAATGAAGTATTGCAGAATTTCTTCTTCAAAAATGTTTGAGATTTTGGCTTTTCATCCCAATTTGGGATACAGCTTATTTCTAAAACCTTGAAACTTTCGCCGTGTGAGATTCATTTTCCCAGTCAGATCTACTTAAAATGAAATAGTCGGAGGGCAGAACAGACCATGCTTATGGACCTTGATTCACCCAGGTGCTTAAGCACAGGCCTATCTTTAAATACATGATAATTCCAATTGAGGCTGAATCAGGGCCATGGGCATGGAAATAACCCAACAAATGTAGTCAAGAAAACTTTAAAATAATAATACATGACACTGAAAACACCTTCATCATCATATGTAGCAGATCTTAATACATCACTTGGCTCACAAAAAACACAGAAGTGATTGTGGTATGACTGCAGAATTTTGACATCCAAAATGGAGGGCCATCAAGGAAGTACATTGGCAGAGGCTGTTCTAATGCTATGAATGGTTCCAGTAGAAAATTGTCATCAATATTAGTCAGAAAAACATAAGTAAGGCCATTGGAAGGAAAAATAATGCTCAGCTGAGGCCTTCCAAAAGGCTTTAGAGGTTGAGAAGTGAAAGTGGTCAGAACAGATTAGCCAGACTTCATTTCTGCTTTCTGTGTTTTAGAAACATGGAAGAACAAAAGAGCAGGGGAGAAGTGGAAATGGAGATTGCGTGGTACTATAAATCCTGACAGGATTGAAATACAGAGACAATGGTAAAACTGTTTGGGGGTAAGAAGTATGTAGGCAATTCATCAACCTAAAGTCACTGAATGAAGTGAAGAATAGTCTGGAAGCTGTTCTGGTAGAAATTCTTAAGCAATGGCAAAAGAAAAACCTATCAAACCAGTTAGAAGGAAAATAAGCTGCTACTTAGATCTATGGGGTTTTTTAGACTGAGGAAAACATTCTGCTTTCTAATGCTTTTATCATTTTCATAATTTTATACGACTTTGGCTCAAAATGTAAAATGCTTCCCTTGCGATTGATCCTGGCCATGTACTCTGTCCTGTTTTTCCATTGCTCATGTAGAACAAGTGCAGTATTTATCCATAGCTTATACAAGAAAACAGTTCAAAGTTCTGTTGACACTTACCTCCCACATCATAAATGACGGTGAAAGGTGAAAGGTCAAATGCAGCAATCACATCTCTGCCACATATACTCCAAAATGAATTCAAGAAATACATAAATTTGATCATCTCTTTTTCTGATCTAGTCATTTGAAAGAACATTATTGGTAGCACAAGTAAGTTATGACACATTCATTGATGGCTAGCATCATATAACTCTTGTGCTTTTAGCTGAAATACTGTATAAAACCCTGTTCTCTGCCAGCATAAACAATCGTCTGTTTTGACCACTATTAAAATGAACTTACATTAACAGATATTCAAAATACTAAGAATAAATCCACCCTTTTTCATATTCCGAGACTTACTGTAAATTACACTTATCATCTAGCAGTGTGTGATGATGCTAAGCCTAAGGGTCTACAGCTGTTTTTCATTTAACAGAATTTTCCATTATACTAAACATTGTACATAGCAAATTGTTCATGATAGGTTGCCAGTAAGAACTTGATGCTTAGATACTAAGGGGATGAGCAACTTAGACATACCAGCATCTCAACACTGGATACCATTAAAATGATGGGGTTTCCATGTGAATAGGACTAATCATCACATTTCACAGTCAAAGTGCTTATATAAAATAGAAAAGTTATCCACATAAAAGAAAAGCATAAAACTCCCGACACTAAATGTATTATTACCTGTAGAGAGCCCCAAAGAGGTCTTCTGATGAAATACCAAATGCTCGCTCATACTGGTTTTTCCCATCTCTTAAAGAAAAATAAATATGGGGTATTTGTGTTTTAACACCTTACTGCATTGGTGACAATTTTGGCTTATTAAGATACCAATTTTATTCAACTTATTAAGGTACAAGTGTTACCCGTTGTGTGATTGCTTTGATCAGTGATTCTGAAATGCGGCCACCAACCGCTTTTTGTGCAGCCCCGGGGCTACCTGCAGCGGGTATTTCAGCCCCGGGATGGCAGGGCTTCAGGGGCCCCAGCACTTCAGGAGGCAGGGCACAGGGTCCCACAGGGCAGCCAAGCTCCTGACCCACATCCATGGGGAAGCAAAGCCCCCAGGGCAGCGGCAACAGCCAGACTCCCATCCATCATCTGGGGGCAGTGGGGTCCCCCAGGGCAGCTGGGCTCCCGGCACCTGGCCCTCAGGCTATTTGACTCCAGCCCCCATTCCTGGAACAGCGGGGCTCTCAGGGCAGTGGGGCTTCAGGGGCCCCAAAGCTTCAGCAGGTGGGGCAGTAGGACCCCTTTCATCCTGGCCCCCATCCATGGGGGAAGCGAAGCCCTCAAGGGCAGTGAGGGCACCTGGGCTCCCAGTCCAGGACCCCCAGCGGGACTTCAGGCCCCTGGTGGTCATTGGGCTCCTGGCCCACAGGGCAGCATGGCCACCATCTTGAGTTGGCTGCATCCTCAGGCCACACAAAAAAAGTTGGGGGGGGGAGAACCCCTGGCTTGATCATTCTGAAACCTGTCTGTGCCACACCAAAAGATTCAGAAAGGAACTCAGTCTCTACTTTGTTATTACTTTATGTTCATTATTGGACACCACAAAGAGGAAGGAAACACAGCTGCGATTTGATGTACCAGAGACAGGGCTCCAATCCTCAGCTGGTGTAAATTGACATAGCTCCATAAAGAGCTGTGTTGACTTGTACTGGCTGAGATTCTGGCCCAATATACACTGACTTCCTTCCTCACTTTCTTCTGCCTTTGGCAGCAGAATCAATTGGGATCCCTACAAACATCCCTCAGTCACTATTCATCATCATTTGCCTGGCTGAGGGCTTCCCTCCACAGAAACTGTTGTCATGATTAAATGTTCCCCTTGGGACACACCAAATAAGCATAGTATAGAAGTGTGTTTCCTGAATCTGCAGTGAATTCATCCACTGAAGCACTAGCAAACATAAGCTTGTGTAGTAATAGTTCAACATGCTTCCCAAACAATTACCAGTCAATATCTTCATTTTCTCTTGATTCCCCAGAGACACGCCTCTTCCTGAGCAGGTTCATGAATGTAGCAGAGTGCTTTATTGCAATGGGTGTTGGCACATGAATTTTGTACAAACAACATAGGATTTTGTTTCCTTACCTCACAGCATCTGTCAGGTAGTGCCAGCAAAAATAGACGGTTTTAGAGTAGTACATCAAATGATGATACTGAGACTTGGGACCTGATTTTGTAAGATAGAGGTTGGAAAACTCTGTGTTCCTGTAAAAGGCTAAAGGGAAAAAGAAGGTGAGTTAACATTTACAAACTTGTCACTGTGCAAAGCCTGTTTTACAGCATAATCTTTGTAACAAGAACAAGCTGTAGGAATGCAACCAAAGCAACAAAGAAACTGCAGGAGATTCCCCACTCTAGATAGACCAGAGATGGGGGAGAGCCCGGGGGGACGCATGCATAGCATACCATATCTACCTGTCCGGTTCTGCAAGAACTGGAGTGAAGGATTCCCGGAACGTAAAAGCACACCCCATCACCATTTCTTTGTGAAAGTTTATAAGCCATACGCCTGTGGTGGCATCTCTTATTCTACTGTGGAATGGCTACAGCATTTTAAATTTCCCCTTTCTTATTCCAAAATAACTTCCCCATATAGATGTGGCCTAAGAGAAGAGATGGTATTTGTAATAAAGCCACTCTTCTTGGATGTGTGTCATAGCAGTCCCCCTGCTATGCAAACAAACACAATAAAAATACACTTTAGTACTCGGTGTACCAATGGATTTATATTAACCTATAGAACACTGCTTGATTCCCATGGAAGGACTGGGGAGAAGGTCTCCTGAGAACTTGATAGCTGGGAGGTGTCTGCATGTATGGGATCTATGAGGAGCAATCTGAGAGGTTGCAAATGAGTACAATTGTGAAGAGGTTTGTATGCATGGGTCCTGGCACGAACACTGAATACATTTGTCATTCACTAATTTAAACTGATCATTTGGAACTGCAGATTTTTGAAATTATCCAAAGACCATGCTACAAGTTATTTATTGTTCGAAAACCCCATTCACAACAACCTTTGTATGCTTCCTGTGTTTAATACAAATATTTTTTTAAAAAAAACAATGTTCTTGTTTGTTTAAACCAGGCATCGGCAACCTTCGGCACGCGGCTCGCCAGGGTAAGCTCCCTGGAGGGCCGGGCCAGTTTGTTTACTTGCCGCGTCCGCTGGTTCGGCCGATCGTGGCTCCCGTTGGCCGTGGTTCGCCTCTCCAAGCCAATGGGGGCTGCGGGATGCGGCGGACAGCACAACCCCCAGCCCGCGCTGTGTCCTGCAGCCCCCATTGGCCTGGGACGGCGAACCGCGGCCAGTGGGAGCCACGATCAGCTGAACTGGCGGACATGGTGTAGGGATATTAAAGAAGATACTGACTGATTCCCCCAAGGGAAAGTAACCCCCCATAACTTGTCTAAAATCCAACAGCTTCACCAAGTAAAAAGATCTCTTGGGTCTCCTGTTAAAACTTGTAACTTACTGTATGTATAAACATTGATTGCATCTGTCTTTTGAAAGATACTTTTACTATGTAAAACTTACAAAAAAGTTAATTGACTCTGCTCTTTAAGTGACCACTATGTTAACACCCCTGCTGTGAGCCTTAAACCGTTAATTGGCTCTGTGCTTCAGGCAGTTTACTCTGTAATTGATACAATGTAAACAAACGCTATAAGCTGTTAAGTGACTTTCACTTCATTGTAACAAGCAACAGCTCCTGGAAACAGACCCCCAACCTCTGTGATTAAAGGGCCGGGAGTCTCAAATGAATTAGCACACACCCCGAAAGTGGTGGAGACAGAAATTAAGATATAGAATGTATGTTGATGAATGCATGATATACATGAATGGCTAGGGAGGTGCCAGCCTAGAAAGGGAGTATCCATCGGCCGAAGAAAGGTTTCAGGTGAACCGATACAACCCCCGGAGGGTAAAACTGGGATCCACCCCACCACCTGGAAGGATGAGAAAAACAGACTTTGGACAGTGTGGAGCCACCAGGAATGTGCCGTCTGCTGATTGAGTTAGCAACAGCAAGATGAAACAGTTCCCATAGACTAACATAGGAAATAATTCCTATAAGAATGGCTTCTACACACTGAGGACTTTGAGTCTCTGGTTCTGCTGCCAACCTCCAGGAGCATCAGGTGCATCTGACACAGACTCGGCTCCATCCTCATGCCCAAGCTACCTGGCCAGTAACTTGGCATGAGCAACTTCTAGGCTGGTAACTATAACATCTATATAGAACTTGAATGAATGATTGCATGAATGAATATATATATATATATATATATATATATATATATATATATATATATATATATATATATATATATATATATATATATATATATATATATATATATATATATATGTGTGTGTGTAAGGAATAAATAGTGATAGGAATAAGTAGTCAAACAATGTTGTTTACTTTTATCTTTGCTTTATTATTATGTTCACTATAAATGTGGTTTTGTTGCCGTATCTCTTAAAGAGATCCTGCTGGTTTTTATTTTATTGGTATAACAACGGCAAGTAAACAAACCAGCCCGGCCCACCAGGGAGCTTACCCTGGCAAGCCACGTGCCAAAAGTTGCCGATGCCTGGTTTAAAGCATGCAACTGTTGCTTCTGTCAGCAAAATGTGTGAGTGGAATTTACAGAAAGATCCACCAATGTTTGCTGCATATGGAATACAACAGATTAGGAAGAGTAGACAGATATTGTATCCGGTACATCTTTTCCTGCTCTCTGTGGGCTTTTCTCCTAATTTCTGCCTGCTAAATAGTGTAATGAGAGCACAATACAGTCTGAAAGCAGAGAACACACAACAAAGAAGTTTCTTTGTATACATAGGATTTTCATTCAGGGTTACTTTGTCTGAACACATCTCTTTCTGAGCTATCTGTAAATATTTCTAAGGTACACTTCACACTGCAGAGGTCCAGACCTTCAGACAGCGTAAACAGGCATAGCTCTGTCAATTTCAATGGCGTTCCACCAATTTATACCAGCTGAGGATCTGATCTCTTGTCTTTAGCTCAGGAAGTCTGAAACTGCATGTTATGAAGTAAAGATAATTAATATAAAAATATAAAGACACTTTGCCAACTTAACAGGAGAGCTTAAAGAAGCCTAAATTAGTGTAACTAATATCTTCTTCTGGCCTCCACACAATATATTAATTACACATCTTAAAAGACTCTCTTAGATTCCCTTACAGCTGCTTAGACTCAAATTGCCTTAATTACTATTGCTTGTGAATTTGGTCCAATGAGTTAAAGAGGGTCTTAGGAGAGGTAAAAAAGTGACTATTCCTCTGTTTTACTCTTTTATTCCTACCCAAGTTCAGTTTTTATAAATCTGCTGCATTGAGATTTTTCAACTCACACTGTACCTCTTTCCTCAGTCTGGCATTTTTGCTTTTAATATTATAATTCAGTCTCACACATGCTATTTAATAAGGCCTTAAAACCAGCAGAGATTTAATTGTTAGTCTTCTCCCTTCCCGACAGCATTACCTCCTTCACTTTTCATTTCGACTCCCAGGAGCTTTAATCCCACACAGGCATCAAGTAACCGTTCCATTCCGCTGGCGCTAGTGCCCAAACGTTCAGCAATGGCATCTGAAGACAGGGGCCCTTCTGACTCCAGCAATAGATCAAACACTCCCAATTCACAGGCAGTAAACATAACCTGAAAGCAAACAGGAGTGGGGCAGTGGCGTAAGAGAAAGTGCAGATGCCCCTGATGAGTTTTAAGATAATTTCCAAGCATTATTTGTAATCTTACCTTTGAGACTAAAAACCCATGGTTGTATTGAAAAAAGGTCTGGGGATAGTCAAGGTCTTGTGTGGAGCTCATTTTCCTTCAGCGCTCTGTGAGAGATCCTCTTGCCTTTTTTGTTCAAATAAGCTTCTTTTGTGCTATATATAGATCACATTGGGTAGTTCACTTAATCTGATTGGTCAGGGGTGTCCCTAGCCTCTTCCCCAGGGAGGTTGGGGCTGAGGTGTACTGGTGTAACCCGCACACCTTCTGGGCGTGGTGTTCTGTCCCATCTAGTGGCACTGAGACTACTTAAAGAGAGAGATAAAACAAGTCTGCTCTACAGATGCAGCTAACAACTAGCTGGCTTTTAGTTCCTGCAGCAGAGGCTCATGCACTGAGCTCTAGAGATCCCAGGTTTGATCCCACCCACTGACAACTGGGTTCTGTCAGCATTACATTGGGAGAGTGCTAAATTATTATTATGAATTACTGTGCTTAATATGAATGAATGTGGTGAGCATGAGTTTGATATGGCTTGGTACGTCTGAGTTTGCTATAGGATTCTGGGAGCAGGGTTCTCTTGGCATAAGATAGTTGGTACTGAAATTTACTGTGCTGAAATTGGTTAATCAGAGGCTCTATCTGTGTGTGTGTTTCACCTTGAAACTTTGGTCATATCAGCCATTGGGAGCTCACAAAACTAAAGAAAATGCAAAAGACATGAGATCAGTGAACTTGGTACATAATGAGCTAGATCAAAATGACCCTTTTGGATGGCACCACATTAAGACTCAAATGAGTGATTGATGAGAGGGTAAACGTCAACTGATCTTTGGTCTCTGTCTGTTTTGCAGTCCCTTCTAAAATACAGTTAGAAATACCAGTAATGAAATGGCCACAGGGCATATTTCTGGGACATGTGACTCCTTTGAGAACAAGGGGTATAAGTACTAAGAATATCATAGGTGCAGTGTTAGTTGGTTAGTTAGTTAGTTCCCCAATTAACATCTGAAGAGATCTGTGATGCTGTAAGACAGAGAGCCTCAGGGTAGCCAAAACCCTGCTTCGGGGACACTTGACAAGATCAAGTACTTGAGAAGAGAAGAAAAGAAAAGAAGTCTCCATCCAGGACTTGTAGCTATACCTGCTTTGTTTGCCAATCAGGATACTGTGTAAGGCCAACATAGTTACTGAGGGTTTATGCGTGGGGAATTGAGGCTTATTAGGAAGAGGAATTGTTAGGGCGTATCAAATTCACGGCCATGAAAAACGCGTCACGGATCAGGAAATCTGGTCTCCCCTCATTAAATCTGATCTTTTGTGTGCTTTTACCCTATACCATACAGATTTCACAGGAGAGACCAGCGTTTCTCAAATTGGGGGTCCTGACCCAAAAAGAAGTTTCAGGGGTGTTGCAGAATTATTGTAGGGGGGGTCGCGGCATTGCCACCCTTACTTCTGTGCTGCCTTCAGAGCTGGGGGGCCAGAGAGTGGCAGATGTTGGCCGGGCACCCAACTCTGAAGGTGGCACCCTACCAGCAGCAGCGCAGAAGTAAGGGTGGCAATACCATAATATGCCATTCTTACTTCTGTGCTGCTGACTTCAGAGCTGGGTGGCTGGAGAGTGGCAACTGCTGACTGAGGGCCCAGTTCTGCAGGCAGCAGCGTGGAAGTAAGAGTGGCAATATCATATGAAGCTCCAACCCCCCCTACAATAACCTTGCGACCCCCACACAATCAGTGTCCCCTCTAATTTTTTACATCTATGGGCGGAATACATTTTATTATGTGCACCAAAATGAAGGTGATGTGTGACTGGTGCATGTAACACCTTTATACTGGTGCATGTAACAAAATTCATGTGATGGGGGTGGGGCTGAGGCGTTCAGAGTGTGGGAGGGGGCTCAGAGATGGGGCAGAGGGTTGGGATGCAGGGGGTGCAGGCTCTGGGGTGGGGCCGGGGTTGAGGGGTTTGGGGTTCAGGCTGTCCCAGGGCTGTGGTGGGCAGAGAGGACTCCCTCAGCTCTCTCACCACAGCAACTCAGGGCTGGGGGAGAGGTGCCTCTCCCTGCCGTGGCAGCTTCAGCGGGGCTGGCTGGACCGAGGAAGGGGCTCCTCTCCCCGGTAGCTCTGGTGGACCTGGGCCAGGCCAAGGGAGGGGCTCCTCTCCCCCAGCTGCGGCAAGTCCGGGGCAGGTCTGTGTTGGGGCTAGGGGAGGGGTGCCTTTCCCCACCGCTGCAAGTCCGTGCTGGGGCCGGCGGAGAGAGGCATCTCTCCCCGCTGCATTCCTGAGCCCCTGCGTGGGGTTTAATAGCAGCTACGTGGCCGCACAGCTTAGAGGGAACTTAGCCCACAACCCCTTTTTGGATAAGGACCCCTACAATTACAATACCTTGACATTATGTACGGATATTAAAGAAGGTACTGGAAGTGATTCCCCAAGTGAAAGTAACTCCCCATCATTTGTCCCCCACAATTTAAACCTCATAGCATTACCAAGTAAAAGATCTCTTGGGTCCCTTGTTAAACTTAAAAGCTACTGTATGTATAAACATTGATTGAATCTGTCTTTTGAAAGATACTTTTACTATGTAAAACTTACAAACAAGTTAGTTGCCTCTGTGCTTCAGGCAGTTTACTCTGTAATTGATACAATGTAAACAAACGCTATAAGCTGTTAAGTGACTTTCACTTCATTGTAACAAGCAACGGCTCCTGGAAACAGACCCCCAAGCTCTGTGATTAAAGGGCCGTGAGTCTCAAATGAATTAGCACACACCCCGAAAGTGGTGGAGACAGTAAATTAAGATATAGACTGTATTTTGAAGAAAGCATAATATACATGAATGGCTAGGGAGGTGCCAGCCTAGAAAGGGAGTATCCATCGGCCGAAGAAAAGTTTCAGGTGGACCGATACAACCATAGGCGCCGACTCCGTGGGTGCTCCGGTGCTGGAGCACCCACGGAGAAAAATTGGTGGGTGCTCCGCACCCACCGGCAACTCCCCGCCCGCCCCGGACCCGCGGGAAACTTACCGGGAACCGGGAGACGTTGCGGGGGCCCCACCCCCGACGCTGGGCAACATGGCGTCGGCGTCGGGGGCGGGGCCCCGCAACGTCACCCGGCGTCGGGGGCGGGGCCCGGCGTCGGGCAGGGCCCCGCCCCCGACGCCGGGTGACAGCACCCACGGGTGGGGCCGGAAGTCGGCCCCTATGAATACAACCCCCGGAGGGTAAAACTGGGATCCACCCCACCACCTGGAAGGATGAGAAAAACAGACTTTGGACAGCATGGAGCAACCAGGAATGTGCCGTCTGCTGATTGATTCAGCAACAGCATGATGAAGCAATTCCCATAGACTGACATAGGAATAAATCCCTATAAGAATGGCCTCTAGAAACTGAGGACTTGGAGTCTCTGGTTCTGCTGCCAACCTCCAGGAGCATCAGATGAATCTGACAAGGACTCGGCTCCACCCTCATGCCCAGTAGAAGTAAGCCCAGGCAGAAGTGCCTGAAAGCAGCCTCTGGCCTGAGTCTCCGTCCAACAGGGCGCATCACCTGGGGAGGTGGAGGGACCGGGGCTCCCCATTGCGACCCGGACTGACTGGTTGAAGAATTTGAATCAGCTAGTTACTTCTATTAGGTTTCTCGCTCTTCTTTGGCTCTCTGTCCATAAAGTACAGACTGGAAAATTACTATGAATGTATGCATTTTAACAGCCAAAATAGCATTTAAAAAGCTAATGAGAAGTTATAGAAAGCAAAATAAAGATGTTTAGATGATAGTGTTTACAATGTCGAAAACCTGAACAGGGGATGTTACAGGTTATCAAGACATAATAAATCAGTTACATTAATTCAGGGTCTAATCACAATCTTGGTGCAAAGATAAACTTTTATCCTAGTTCTATGCTATTCTGAGCAGGTGATTTTGGCACCAATGTGACACTATAGGATCCTTAAATATAGATCCTTATTTATCACCAATCAAGTTTATCTGCCAGTGGATTTATGGAATTGCTCATGTCAGTTCAACCACACAATTATAAAGTAGAATTTAGAAATTCAGACAAATCATCCCAGATCAGTTCAAAATTACCTTTTCCAGGTGTATATATAGCCAAGCATTGCCACCTATACCAGCACGAAACTATTACTTGTTTTATCCAAAATGTAATATGCAGGTATCATTTTGAAGCTATTTTAACTTTTCTGGAATTTCACTAGTATTGTAAGCTCTTGTGCAGCTTTAAGCAAAGATTTACATTAAATGGTAAAATCTTTAGTTTATAAACCAGTTCAAAACAGCGGCTTTTTTTTTTGTCTGTCTAAGAAATTGTGGATTCCCTTGACCATAAAAAACTTTGTGATTTCTAAGCTGAACTCTTTGAAGCACTCCAGGTTTCTCATAGTTCACTTTTCCTGTAGGCAAGCACAGTTTCCTGTAACAAATAGTAGTAGTAGGCTTAGTTAGTGTAATTAGTTTCTCCAGCCTCAATACTCTCAACTACTTACTGATTTAACATAATTTCTGGACAAGACTAAACTTGTAAGTAAAATACACCTAACAAAATATCATGCGTTTTAGTCACTTGGGCCTTGTCTACACAGGGAAATTGGCCAGCATAGCTATTGCAGAATAAGCTATTCCTCAATAGTGCCTCATGTGAACACTCTGTTCCAGAATAAAAGTATACCCTAATTATCCAAAGGATTCTGGCCTATGTGTGGATGCACAGAATGTTATTATTAAGTAAAGCCATATTTTCTCTGTCTTCACTGCGTAGTGCGACTACACAAAGGTTACATGCACATACATTACCCTTCTATTGTATTCTCTGAACATGTCTATCATTAGAAGCTTGTGCCACCTCTTTAGCTGAAGTCTAAGGAGAGTAGATGAACCTCGTGAGGAGGTCAAAAGCCAAAAGTCAGCATTGAGTGAGAGGGGTTTACATTACACGGTCCTACTTTAAAAGAATGCTATGCTTGAACATTCAGAAGTCATGGTATGACTATTGCGGATGAACTCACAACCATAACTCTGCTCATTGTGTGTTTGTACAACGCAAAGTGTAATCGCATATTGAGCTGCTATTTCTAAAGTAGCACAATATTTTATATAGTGTTTTCTACAGTGTTAGATACACATATCATCTTCAGCACAGTGTGCTACTCTGTGTATGCCAGAGTCCATTTGAGTTAGTTACGTCCAAGATACTGTAGAATCTTTCTCTCAGTCATAAAAAGTTCCTTTCATTAGCTCAGCTTCCCCTGCTGGGTTCTTATCAATCCCTTCTTCCTTTTATTAATAAGGGGGATTATGCCACCTCACGTGGTAGCAACATGGAAAGAAGAAGGTAGAGGGACAACTTGCACCCACCTTCTACTATATGTCCAGCCAGGAGATCCTAAACAATAGGGCTGATCGAACTCAAACTGCCCTGAATTTTCTTCTTGGGGCCTCTTCATATGCAACCAACCTAGACCTCCTCCTTGTTAGCCCTTTCCTGGCTAGGTCTTGCTCTCTAATGAAGCCGTTGGACCCACATCAATCTTTCCCTGAAGTCTCTCTCTTGATTAATCCCAGGATGCCTCTATATTTCCTTAGTCACATGGTCTCCAACACATGACTTCTGTACTCATCCCCTTCATCTGGGGAGGCAGACTACAGTACCACAGATGAGGCTGAGACCCAACCCCACTCCACTTACCTCACTTCAAAAGGTCAACTCAGCCCAGATCAAGATGTCTGAGGAAGGACTTGCTTTCAGAAAAATTATCCTCCTAACTCCCAATACTCAGGGATCAGTGTTAGCCCAGGGCTACACTAGGGGAGGGGGTCGATCTACGATACGCAGCTTCAGCTACGTGAATAACGTAGCTGAAGTTGGTGTATCGTAATCGGCTTACCTGACCATGAGGACGGCGGCAAGTCGATCGCTGCAGCTCCCCCGTCGACTCCGCTTGCGCCGCTCGATGACGTGGATTTCCGGAGCCGACGGGGAGCGCGATCGGGGATCGATTAATCGCGTCTTAACGAGACGCGAAAAATCGATCCCCAATAGATCGATTGCTACCCGCCAACCCGGCGGGTAGTGAAGACAAGCCCTTAGTATATAGGTCTGTTTGTTAGCCTGGGCTAGAATTTTGGGTTTGACTTTTTGAAACTCTTATACTAATCTGTGTAAACAAGGGACAAAGACACTGTGATGTTTCTTCTGCCTAGTCAGCTGGATTTGTTAGTACTGTAGTAAGAGGAGGCCCTGAAACATAAACTCTTGTATCAGAGGCCTAGTCTGAGGCCTGCCGCCTGAACCAAAGTACTTCTAGGCATTGCTAAGCAAAAGCTGGGCTGTGAGCCAGAGGCAGGTCCCACTCACAGAAGATGGCAAGAAAAGGTTGTTAGAAGCACGTGCATATACACGCATAAGGTCTAACGAGAGGAACTTGTGCCAAGGCGGCATCAGAACACTTCACAGACACAACAACGAATGGGCAGGTACATCTTAAAGACAGGGTCAAAAGGACAGCATAATGGATAAATTCGTTTGAACTATGAGTAATCTGTCCTGAACAGTATAAAAGCAGGCATAGGCGCCGACTTTTGTCAGCGCTGGTGGGGGCTCGCACCTCTGCCGCACCCCAACTCCACCCCGGGCCCCACCCCTTCCCCAAATCTCTGCCCCGCCTCCTCCCCCGGGCGTGCTGCATCCCCACCCCACCCCTCGGTTGCAAGATGGGGGTGGGGAATGCAGCGGGGCCAGGGGAGGAGGCGGGGACAGGGGTGCAAGCCCCCACTGGCAGCTCCCCAGCAGCCCCCCCGCCAGCCCCAGCTCACCTCAGACTCTGCCTCTCAGAGGCTCAGCCTGAGCCAGACACAAAGCGGCAGCCCGCCGCTTTTCATGGCTCCCTCTCCAGCTGGTTGGGCAGGGGAGTGAGGGAGGGATATGGAGAAGAGGCGGAGGCGGAGCCAGGCCCTCCGCCTCTTCTCCATACCCCTCCCTCCCCCACCCGACCAGATGGAGAGGGAGCCATGAAAAGGGGCGGGCTGTCGCTTTGCATCTGGCTCAAGGCTGAGCCTCCGAGAGGCAGAGAGGTGAGCTGGGCACGGCGGGGGGCTGGTGGGGGGCTGGCGGGGAGCTGCCGGTGGGTGCTCACACCCCCGCCTCCTCACCCGGCCCTGGGCACGCTGAATTTCCCCCCCCCCCGGCTTGTAAGACGGGGGAGGGAAGCAGCAGAGCACCCACTGGGCCCGGCAGCTCCCCGCCAGCCCCGCCCACACGCCCGGCTCACCTCGCCTTCCCCAGGCGTCGTGGCAGCCAGAGCAACTTTTTCTCCACTCATGCAGCCGCAGGCTCCTCTGGCTCCAGCAGTTGAGCGGTGGCGGCAGCGGCAGCACACTTCCCCGAGGTGCCGCCCCTGCGCTTTCCCCTTCCCTCCGCCCCAGCGTGCTGCCGCTGCCGCCACTGATCAGCTGCTGGAGCCAGAGGAGCCTGCGGCTACATGAGCGGAGAAAAAGCTGCTCTGGCTGCCGCGGCGCCTGGGGAAGGCGAGGTGAGTTGGGCGCGGGGCTGGCGGGGAGCTGCCGGTGGGTGCTCAGCACCCACCAATTTTTCCCCGTGGGTGCTCCAGCCCCAGAGCACCCACGGAGTCAGCACCTATGATAGGTCCCAGAGCGCACATCTTAGTCCAGCCTATGGGGCAGTGGAAAGTCCCACCACTGACCGAGCTGTGTCCATTGCCAGGGAGCACAAATTCGTAGTAGGCCCTGTAGAGTCTATAGGGAGCTATTACTGTGCTTCGTTTGACAATAAACCTGGCTCGGGTTCCTTCCTATCTTACTAAGTCTGTGGTTTTTGGGGGTTCTCTCGGGGTCTGCTGTGTTAGCTATCTGCGCAGAGCTGGGGCAGCACACAGAGGGAACACACACAGCCGACTGTTATCATCTTTGAACAAGAATGAGCACCACACCGATAGCACCCGACAACAAGTACAATGATAAGAGCCGTTAAAGTGTTACTCAGAGCAAACTTTAAGATTGCCTCATCCCCTATTTCAAGGCAAAATCAAGCAAACAGTTGGGAAGGGTCAAATGGGCTGGAATGGTATTTATATATGGAGATATACCTATCTCATACAGCTGGAAGGACCTTGAAAGGTCATTGAATCCAAGTACTGTCCCTGACAGATTTTTGCCCCAGATTCCTAAACGACCCCCTCTAGGATTGAACTCACAACCCTGGGTTTAGCAGGCCAATGCTCAAACCACTGAGCTATCCCTCCCCTCCTTTTAATCTAAAACACTAAAAGACCAAAGAAATTCCCGGGAGCACAACCTCACTCCTTACCCCTCTCATGGGATACACAACGGGGGGAGGGGGGGTTGACGACCCCAGACCCAAAACGGAGCATGACTCTAAACTGCAAGGGGTTGAACTGTAGGCATGCATTGCAGGAATATTTGGGCCTGCTAAGAAGGAGGAGGGAATAGGGAAAATGGGGACACAGGCAAGGGTCAGAGCTGGGAAGGGGAACATGGGGTAAATGCACTGAGGTGTCAGAGCTGGGAAAGGAACACTGGAAAACAGACTCTGCTGGCATGTTGAGCTCTGGGTATGTTTGCTTGGAATGAACCCCAATAAACATCACATTGCCTGCACTTGGGACTTCTGGTCTTCTGCTGTTTGCTGTCTGCATGACAAGAACCAAAGAAGAGGGAGGGTGAAGGGAAAGCCCTCTAACAATCAGTTGATACTCAGTTGGAATAAGAGTTTTTATTCCTTCCAAAACTCTTTTTTTTTTTAATTATGCTTACTACAGCAACTTTGGTTAACGTAATGATCAGTGCAGACAGCACCTCCACCAACATACGGTGCTGCATTTCTGTTTTAGTGTGAAGCTGTAGTCTTGTATGTTGTTATATGTTGTATCTGATCTGGGGGTGTTAATAGGCGGTCAAGTCCTGCCTGTATGTGCTAGAGTAGTTACTTTAAGTGTTCTAGACATTGCTTTGCTTTGTATAAGTGAGTATTAAAATACTCTTATCTATATAAAAATTGACTCCTTTTCTGGATCCAGTTAAGCTCCTGGCCTCAGTGGTATCCTGTAGCAATGAGCGCCACAGACAGTGTCGGGGAAAAACTTCATTTGATTAGTTTTGAATTTGATACTTTTCATTATACTGACTGTCCTCTTGTTGTGATGTGAGACTGAACTAAGAAACATTTGAAGAAACTGAAAGATGGCAAATCCTGACAAGAAAGAGTTCACTCCCTTTACACTGTATACATTTTCATAGAATCTCAGTGCATCCAACAGTATTCAGTACAGTGATGTACAGTTTATATTTGCAGAAAGAAAGCTGAGTACAAACCCGGATGGGTCAGACATTATGTTAAATATGCAAAAAGTGGGGAAAGTACAAAGTCTGACAGAATAGAAAAAATGTATAATGCAAGGAGTATAAGCTTTCCATAGTGTTGCTTTCCCATGCTATTTCTTGTTAAACATGTGTTAATTACTTTATTCCCACAGTTAGAGTCCAGAGCCAAACAGGAGTCACATTCAAGCTGGCAGACCGTCAATCCCTGTAGGATCAACATACATAATGAATGAATGTTCTAATAGTGTATTGTTGTACAAAGAAAGTGACAAGGTTAACTCTGAGCGGGGTTCATTGCTGCAGTCTAGTAAAAGCTGATCACTTCACTGCATTCATACATATAACAATAGACAAGAAAGAAGAGACAGAATTATTTTCTTCCTAAAATGGCATCATAGAGCTTTCCTGTTTTCTTGACTTGAATCTCTCTGAAACCAGCTGCAGTGAGGAGCTTGCTGTACTCAGTTGGCGTTCGTTCTTTTCCTTCAGCCTGAACCAACATGTTCATAGAGTAAAGCTGGGTTTCTAAAGGCCCAGTTTTGTCTTCATTCAAGAGTGTTTCAACCAGCAACACTCCGCCCCCTGGTACGATAAAGAGATTTAAAAATACATTGATTTGTCAGAGGACAGTAAAGCTTATTTTCCAACTGCATTTTAAGGTATTTCCATAACCTTAATGATCCCCCTTATACGAAAAGAAAAACCATGTTATATTGCTACAGTATTTAATGAAATAGCAAGAGGGATTCTATGCATCAGTTAACTTATTTTCTGTACTTCAAAGTAGAGAGTGAAGGGAAACCTATTAGCTGGATTGAAACATTTATTTTTATTTACTCCAGCAGAAATGAACCCCAGAGGTGTGGTTGCTCAGCATCTCTGAAAATAAAGCCCCATGACACCTAAAAATGCAGATTGGAAATTTTCAAAAAATTGAAGAGGTGCCTGTCACATCATTAGGCACCTAAATAACTTTAAATATCTGGCCTTCCGTGTCTAAAGTGAGGTGCCCAAACCTAGAAACCAACTGTGAAAATTTTAAACATTGGCCATTATTACTCACATGGCCTGGATACAAATAGGGTGACCAGATGTCCAGATAAAATCGGGACCGTCTCGATTTTTTGCTCTTTGTCCCGCATCCCGACCGATGCATGGTCGGGATGCCATTTGCCCCGATATTGCAGCTTCGGCTGCTCCGGCCGTTTTTGGATTTTTTTTGCTTCGGCAACTTCGCTGCTGCGGTTTTTTTTTTGCTTCCCGCATGTGTCCCGATATTTTGCTTGTTTCATCTGCTCACCCTAGATACAAATCACTGACTTAAAAGGAGAAAGTCTTTCATTCAAATGGACCTTTTAAAAAAACCCCAAAATCCTTTCCAAAACAAATGATGCATATAAGTCTCTATTTTGCAAAGAGGAAAACATACCAGCCTTGCAAGCCTTGTGGATTTTTGCTAGTAGCTGCATACACTTGTCATCTGCCCAGTCATGCAGGATCCTAGCCAAAATGTACAGATCAGCTTCTGGAATTGGATCTTTAAAAAAATCTCCTGTAACAAAAAGAAAAACAATGCAAAAAACAGGCCTGAATAAGCAAACATTTTTAATCTGGTATTGCAAAAAATACAAGCCAGCTCCAAAACTACTCAAAAGACTTGCTGGAAAACCACACTCTTCTAGGTTGTCATGCTTATGGCCAATGCTAAGCAGTGACTAAGAGTGTATGGCAAAAATTCTCAATACTGTGTGGCAGTGTGAAGGGGGTTTATTTGTGTTAAGTGTGGAAGAGGCCTGAAAAATGTGAGCAGCTAAACATTTAAGAGACATATCTGATTCTTTGGAAACATTTTAGTGCTTCACAATTTCTCCAAAGAGACAGAAATTAACATACACACAGTGCAGTAAAAAGAAAGGGATGGTGAGAGTTCCCTAAACAAACCCCCAAAAGTTAATTTTCACCTCCTTCCACGTCAAGTAAATTTAAAAAATCTCCCCCAATCTAAGTGGTACCACAATACAAATAAAGAAGATTCACAGCCCACTTAGGGGGCAAATCTCCCAGTTTTGGATAATTGCTGATATGCTCTTTCTCCATCCACTTGAATATTAATTTCATCTCTCTCTCTCTCTCTCTCTCGCTCTCTCTTTCTCTTTCCTGTCTGCTTCACCCATATAAACCATCTGTCACACTTCTCTATCTTTGCTTTGAGGTCATCCCCCCCCCCCCCCACTTTTTCCCCTTCTTCACTGCTGGGTCCCCTTTCTCTCTCCTCCTCCTCCAACCCCCACCCTCCAAAACTGACCATTTATTTTGATTTAAATAGTAAAAAGAGACATCTAAAAGCATGATGCCTCAACACTCAATGTATATTGTAACAGGACCCCAACAGCATTTATCCCTTCAAATGTAACATGGACATCCTTATGGGCCTTTGTGGCCAGTCACATTCAGTAGTGTAGCCAGGGTGGGAGCAGGGGCAACGGCCGCTCCCCCGCTGAGCACAAGTGGCGCCTTTTACATTTACGTTTTACATTTTTACTCACCCGGCGGCGCTCCAGCTGTTCGGCGGTGGGTCCTTCACTTGTTCCAACTGTTCGGTGGCACTTCGGTGGCGGGTCCTTCACTCGCTCCAGGTCTTCAGCGGCATTTCGGCGGCGGATGCCACCAAAGACCTGGAGCGAGTGAAGGACTGAGGGACCCGCTGCCGAAGTGCCGCCGAACCGAACAGCTGGAGCGCCGCTGGGTGAGTACAGGGGGGTGGCGCCTTTTTTTAGCTCCGCTCCCCCTGTTCTCTGCACCTGGCTATGCCACTGGTCACATTGCACTAATCTACACAACCTACTGTTTTCAACAATTTTGCACACTTTGGACCTGCCCACAATTGTTCCGTGAAGCCACATCCCCACCACATGACACCGAAGGGCTAGGAGGCACACAGCATGGAGTTTGTTTTTAAAGTTTTATGTTGCTGTTTAATTGGGATGGTGTCCAAGGCCTTGGAATATATTTGCATTTTTGGCACCTAATAGCTCAGCTTCTGCCTGGTGAGTAAACAAGTTAAAAGGATATACATTGCTCATGAGATTCTGTTATCATGAAACATGGTCCCTTTTGGCACATTTTTCTTTGCATATGAGCACACACAAAATGAACCAAGTTTACCTTCATGGAAAGTGATCCGATGTTCTTCTGGGGGTACAAACCGCTCCTTTGCCACTTGCACTACTTTAGGAAGGTCATAAATTGTGACTGTAGAATTTGGGTACAAAGAAATACATTCCTGGGCCAAACCACCTGCACATCCTTATAGTGAAAGTGAAATACAGGGTAAATGCTCAAATATAACAATATTGGTCATTTTTATATTATCTTACATCTAAGAAACGTAGACTGCAGTGAACTCAGATGCATGATACCTCATAACATGATGTAATGTTAGTATCCATTTTTACAGAAGTAGAAACTGAAGTACAAAAAGATACGTGATTTGTTCCTGGTCTCCCAGCCTCTCTCTGTCTTCTCTGAAATACGACCCATTTTTCCATGCTCCCAGTTCTGTGATCTAACCACCAGCCTCAAAAGCGTATTGTTTTAACAACAGTGTGATGCAGCTGTTGCTGGCTGGAACCTTTCAAAGGAAGAGTTTTTTCTTTCAAAAAAGGACCATTTTGAAAGTGAAATTTTTGTGCAATATTGACTTTTCCTCTGTTTTACTTTTCATGAAATTTTTTAGGACTTTTTTTTAAATGAAAGCAGTTACTGGAACTTTATTTAACTGAAAACCTGTATTTTGTTAAACAGGAAATGGAGATAACCACTTCAGTGTTTTCCATAAAACATGAAAAGTTAAACCAATAAAATTGGGTCTGTTTTGAACACTGCAAAACAGAAACCTCATTTTTTTATGAAAATATTCGGAAAAAATTTCAACCAGCATTAGATGAAACTAAAAGCTAAAATACCAGTGACCTACCACAATAGATATTCCCCTTAGCTAAAATTGATGAACCATTCTTCTGTTTTAAAGTTCCTATCTTCAATCATTAGGAAGGCATATAGCAAATAATAATACTTAGCCTCTCATATAGTGCTATTAAACTAGATGATCACAGGGGTCCCTTCCAGCCTTAAAGTCTATGAGTCTATAGTGCTATTAATCTATGGATATCAAAGCACTTCACAAAGAAGGCATATATAATTATCTCCATTGTACAGATGGGAAAACCAATGCCCAGAGAGGGGAAGTGACTTGCTTAAGGTCATCCAGCCAACCATGGGCAGAGCTGGGATAAAACCCAGGTCTCCTGAGTCCCAGCATCGTCACAATCAGCACAGTCACTGCAGCAATGCATGAGAACTCTGGGCATGCTTCCCTACAAGCTGGATTTCATTAGGTTTATACCATTGGGTTTATACCAAAGCCAGGTCTTGGTATATAGAAAATGCCACACTGGGCAATGAGCAAAATAACTGAATTGTTAAAAATTCACCATTCAAAACATTACCACACAGTTAATGTTCAGGATTAGGTTTCGTTTGTATTGTAAAACAAACCCCAGAAGGGGAAAGAAACAGATGAGGCTTTTGGGTTGAGCTAGTTTATCTTAACCTTGCTGCACACTGTCCTTTTATTTTCCCCATGATATTTAAATTCATGTTTTTCTCACTGTTTATAACAGTGACCTGAAAACTGACCTGGTCTCTCTGCTTCGGCTGCTTTTGCTCCATCCCACAAACACATGGGTTTGTTCCGGCAGAGCTAGTCATTTGCATAAGTCTGCGGGCAGTGAGCATTCGGCAATGGCCTGCACCAAAGATCAGTCGGGTCAATGGGACAATTCCCGTCAACTATTTTGGGGTTTGGATTCAGACCGGAAAAGGGCACCGAAAGACTTTCTGCATAAGGATTTTGCAAACAGAAAGAAGGATGGGAGGGGAGCAAGTGGTCCAAATTTTGAGCATACCAAATTTTATAGTGGCTCTTCAATACTAATTCTATACGAACAGCCACCAAGAACACTTTTAAATCCTGTAATAAAAACGCTGATTCCAGTCTGAGAAGCACAGAAGAAATCTCAAGACAACCAGTACATTTGTCTTGGGGAGAAGGCAGGAGCGGGGAAAAGGGACTTTAAGTTGTGTTCAAGTGATGGGAGGGGTGTAGGACATTTTGGAAAGATTCCATGGCTCTGAACACATTAAGCTTCAGGATAAGTTACTTACAAATAGAGCTTGTGATCAATTTTCCACAACACATTTTTCCATCAGAAAATGCTACTTCGTCAAATGCAAAATATTGCATGGGAATATGTCAATTTCAACAAATCTTTCAAAAGGAAATCAGACACGTTTCCAATAGAAGCCTGCCTGGTTTCCTGCCAGCTTGCCTACCCTGCCTCACCAGAAGCCCATCTGGTGAGCAGTTTTCCAGGATCCCCCAGCTTCCTGGCTCCTCAGCAGCTCCTGTGGTGGGGTTGCCACAGAGCAGGGCTCCCAAAAAGCATCTTTCATTTGGGAAGCAGTGAAATATTCCCCCTCCGGGAACACTGTGTCCAAAATGAAGTATTGCAGAATTTCTTCTTCAAAAATGTTTGAGATTTTGGGTTTTCATCCCAATTTGGGACACAGCTTATTTCTAAATCCTTGAAATTTTTGCCGTGTGAGATTCATTTTCGCAGACAGATCTACATAAAATGAAATAGTCAGAGGGCAGAACAGACCATGCTTATGAACCTTGATTCACTCAGGTGCTTAAGCACAGGCCTATCCTTAGGGCATTGCTAGACTTGCAGTTGTAGAGTGCTAGGAGTTAAACCAGCCTTCGGAAACCGGAGACCGCAGCAGGGAAAACACTGCCGTGTGTTTACACTGTCAGCTGGAAGCGCACTGGTGTGGCCACATTAGCACCTCTTGCAACATCACAAAGAGCAGTGCATTGTGGTAGCTATCCCAGTGTGCAACTGGCTGCAGCATGCTTTTCAAATGTGGGGGGGTGGGATGGAGTGTGACAGGGAGTGTGTTGTGTGTGTGGGGGGGAGAGAGAGTGGGTTTTTTGGGGTGCTGAGAGTGTCAGCATGCTATCTTGTAAGTTCAGACAGCAGCAGACCCCCGTCCCCCCACCTCTCTCTCACTCACTTACTCAAAGCAAGCAGCATTCCTCAGTAATGGTTTGCTTTGTCCCAGAGCAGATAAGCACACCGGCTGTCAGAAACAGAGCTTTGAAAGGGGATATCTGCATTCCTGCGGCCAATTCCAAAACAATAGCAAGAGAGGCCACTTAACTTAAGGGGATTATGGGATCTTTCCAGAGGTCAATCACAGCGCAGTAATGCAACACCTCGCTCACACTTGTTTCAGACGAGGCCCAGCAAGTATTATGCTTCTTGTGGAGGTGGATTACCAGGAGCACTCCAGCTGCAGAGTCCAGGCGCTCTAAGTGCCTTCCTAGTGTGGAGGGGTCAGGAGTTAGGACGCCCAGGGCTGCTTTAATGTGCTCTAACTCACAAGTGTAGCCAAGCCCTTAAATACATGATAATTCCCATTGAGGCTGAATCAAGGCTATGGGCATGGAAATAACCCAACAAATGTAGGTTTCAAGTTTCAAGAAAACTTTGAAATAATAATAAACGACACCGAAATCATCATCAATCATCATCATCATCATCATCATAATCTGCAGCAGACCTTAATATATGAAAAGCTCAGAAGTGATTGCGGTGTGACTGAAAATATCTGCAGAATTTTTACAGCCAATTTACAGGGCTATATTTGCTGCCATAAGGGAACTACATTGGCAGAGGCTGTTCTAATGCTATGCATGGCTCCAGGAGAAACTTGTCACCAATATTAGTGGGAAAATCATAGGGAAGGCCATTGCAAGGAAGAATAAGACACAGCTGAAGCATACTGAATGGCTTTAGAGGCTGAGAAGTGAAAATGGCCAGAACAGATTAGCCAGACTTCCTTTCTGCTTTCTGTGCTTTAGAAACTTGAGAGAGCAAAACAGCAGGGGCGAAGTAGCAGGGGCGGCTCTAGGCACCAGCAAACCAAGCACATGCTTGGGGCAGCACATTTTCAGGGGCAGCATTCCGACCATCCTTTTTTTTTTTGCTTGGGGTGGCAAAAGGACTGGGTAAGGACTGGGACACTCGGGCTGGGGGCCGCTCCGCAGGGCACACAGAGCTGCCTGCGGGTGCCTCAGGGCAGCCGCCCCAGCCCCCTCCCTCCCCAGCACCACAGCCGGGGCTGGATGAAGTGCCCAAGCCACTCAGGGGCTGCGGCAGGGTGGACAGGAGCAGCAGCAGCAGCGGAGCAATAGAGGGGACCAGTGCCCGGGGTGCTGCCGTGCGGGGCCTGCGTCCCGCTCTCCGGGGCTCTGCTCCCTCTGGGGCTGTTCTGCCCTGGCTCCTCAGCCCCCTGCCGGGGCAGTTCCTCCAGCTCTGCCCTCCCGGTTCCCGGCCAGTCCTGAAGGCGGGATCCCCGGCTGGAGGGACCCTGGGCTGAGGCGCGGCCCAGGAGCCCCTCTGCTTACCCCGACCCTGCCAGCACTGGACAGGCTGGAGGTGAGGGGGCAGCAGGCAGAGTCAGCACTGGTGGGGGGGAGCCCAGGGCTGGGGCGACAGGGGGTGCGTGGAGGGGGGAGAGAGCCCAGGGCTCGGGTGGCAGGGGGGAGAGCCCAGCGCTGGGGCGGCAGAGAGTGCGGGTGAGGGAGGGCCCTGATGGGTGGGGTGAGAGCCATGGGCTGTGGTGGTAGGAGGTGCAGGGGGGAGCCCAGGGGTGGGGTGGGGGGGCAGCCAAATTTTTTTTTGCTTGGGGCTGCAAAAAACCTAGAGACGGCCCTGAGAAGTAGAAATGGAGATTGCGTGGTGCTATAAATCCTGACAGGATTGAAATACAGAGACAACAGTAAAGCTGTTTGGGGTAAGAAGTATGTAGGCAAGTCATCAACCTAAAGTCACTGAATGAAGTGAAGAATAGTCTGGAAGCTGTTCTGGCAGAATTTCTTAAGCAACGGCAGAAGAAAAACCTACCAAATCAATGAGAAGGAAAATAAGCTGCTACTTAGATCTATGGGGTTCTTTAGACTGAGGAAAACATTCTGCTTTCTAATGCTTTTATCATTTTCATAATTTTATACGACTTTGGCTCAAAATGTAAAATGCTTCCCTTGCGATTGATCCTGGCCATGTACTCTGTCCTGTGTTTCCATTGCTCACACAGGTCGAAGAACAAGTGCAGTATTTATCCATAGCTTATAAAAGAAGACAGTTCAAAAATCTGTTGACACTTACCTCCCAGATCATAAATGACGGTGAAAGGTGAAAGGTCAAATGCAGCAATCACATCTCTGCCACATACACTCCAAATTGCATTTAAACCATACATGAATTTGATCATCTCTTCTTCTGATCTAGTCAGTTGAAGTAAATTATGACACATTCATTCGTGGCTAGCATAATATAACTCTTTCACTAACTTTTATCACAAATACTATATTAAACCCTGCTTCTCAGGCAGCATGCACAATAGACTACAGTGACCACTATTAAAAAGGACTTACACTAATAGCCTTTCAAAACATTAAAAATAAATCCACCCTGTTTCCTACATTTTAATGAGACTTACTGGAAGAAAAACATGTTACACTTATCATCTAGCAGTGTGTTATGATGCTACGCCTAAGGGTCCCCAGATGTTTTTCATTAACAGAATTTTCCGTAATACCAGCTATGGTACATAACAAACTTTTCATGATAGGTTACTCGTAAGAATTTTTTGCTTTGATACTAAAGTGACAAGCATATTAGAAATACCAGATATTCTCAACACTGGATACCATTGAAATGACGCGTTTTTCATGTGAATAGGACTAATCATCATATTTCACCATCAAAATGGTAATACAAAATAGAAAAGTCACCCCAACACAAAATTGATTATTACCTGTAGAGAGCCCCAAAAAGGTCTTTTGATGAAACGCCGAATGCTCGCTCATACTGGTTTTTCCCATCTCTTAAAAAAAAATTATAAAATTGTGAGCATATTTTTTGTTTAACACCTTGCTGCATTGGTGGCAATTTTGGCTTATAAAGGTACCTATTTTATTAAACTTATTAAGGAAAAAGGGAATCACCTTTGGCATTACAAATGTTACCCTTTGATTGCTTGAATCATTCTGAAACCTGTCTGTGCCACACCAAAAGATTCAGAAAGGAACTCAGTCTCTATTTTGTTATTACTTTATGTTCATTATTGGACACCACTAAGAGGAAGGAAACACAGCCGCTATTTGATGTACCAGAGACCGGGCTCCAATCCTCAGCTGGTGTAAATTGACATAGCTCCATAAAGAGCTGTGCTGACTTGTATTGGCTGAGATTCTGGCCCAATATACACTGACTTCCTTCCTCACTTTCTTCTGCCTTTGGCAGCAGAATCAATTAGGATCCCTGCAAACATCCCTCAGTCACTATTCATCATCATTTGCCTGGCTGAGGGCTTCCCTCCACAGAAGCTGTTGTCATGATTAAATGTTCTCCTTGGGACACATCAAAGAAGCATAGTATAGAAGTGTGTTTCCTGAATCTGCAGTGAATTCATCCATGGAAGCACTAGCAAACATAAGCTCATGTAATAATAGTGATACGTAGCACTTCAACATGCTTCTGAGACAAATACCAGTCAATGTGTATCGTCAGCAGGCATGACTGAACCTGGGACCTCGGGAGCTAAATGAATGCCCCTCAAGCCACATGGCTCTTAGCTAACGTTGTAGCAGATTCATTAATCTCCAAGTGGTCTCAGTGCCGCTATATAGGACAGAGCACCATACCCAGGAGGTGTGTGGGTTACATATATCTTAATTTTCTATTATTTCCCCAGAGACATGCCTCTTCCTGAGCGGGTTCACAAATGTAGCAAAGTGCTTTATTGCAGATAAAAGATTTCTTCCCCTTACCTCACAGCATCTGTCAGGTAGTGCCAGCACAAATAGACGGTTTTGGAGTAGTACATCAAATTATGATACTGAGACTTGGGACTTGATTTTGTAAGATAGAGGTTGGAAAGCTCTGTGTTCCTGTAAAAGGCTAAAGGGAAAAAGAAGGTGAGTTAACATTTACAAACTTGTCACTGTGCAAAGCCTGTTTTACAGCATAATCTTTGTAACAAGAACAAGCTGTAGGAATGCAACCAAAGAAACTGCAGGCGATTCCCCACTCTAGATAGACCGGAGATGGGGGAGGGCCCGGGGACACGCATGCATAGCATATCATATCTGAACATCAGCTTCTCCAGGTACTGGCATGAAGGATTCCAGGATGTAAAAAGCACACCCCATCACCACCAGCACGACTTTTGTGAAAGAGCAAGAGGAAAATGTATAAGCCATATGCCTGTGGTGGCATCTCTTTCCACTATGCTTTTTAACATATGTGCTCAAAAGCATCTTATTTCAGCAATAACACTTAACATACCAGTCTTTTTTCACCTGGTGAGGAAAACAATAGGGAGAGTTAAGTCCCCAGGACATAATACCACCCAATATTCCTAACTTGAATAGCTCAGACACTTCTGAGGCCATATACTGCTACTGAATTTCAATATGCTCACTGGCTGATTATGGGAGTCATATCACAGATGCAAAGCTTTGGGCTCTTAATATGCTTAATATATGTCTTTAATAGACAGACATATGGGCTGGTATGGAATGTGTTCTCTCTCTTACAACAGAGGCAAACTCCCACTGAATTCAATGAGAACCAGATTAGGCTTTAAATCTATTTCTCAACTAAGGTGACCAGATGTCCCGATTTTATTGGGACAGTCCCGATATTTGGTGCTTTTTCTTATATAGGTTCCTTTTACCCTCCACCCTCTGCCCAGATTTTTCACACTTGCTATCTGGTCACCCTATCCTCAACTGTGTGTGATGGGAAGACTGGAGTATGGGCAGTTCCAGGAGAGTCTCTCTGTGTGCACTACACCCAGTTGGCTGCCACAGAGAAGAAAAGTTCCTCTGAAGCATCCAGGGGAATTTCCATTAGCAGGGTGGATGCTGCCTCATTTGTGCTCCTGCAGCTGGCTGGTTGCCATGGAAAGGATGTAGGTGGCTTGCTTCTGAAGTGGCCACAGATTTCCAAAGGCTTGTCTACATGGTGAAATGGACTGGAATAGCTGTTTGGTAAGAGCTCCCTGTGCTGATACTATTATTTGGGAATATCAGTATCTTTTTCCAATTTCCATTTTGGAGGTGGATCAAGCTAAACTAGAACAAGGCAACTCTTATTCCAGAATAAGAGTATCCACATGGGGAGCTACTGTGGAATGAATATAGCGCTTTAAATTCACCCTTCCTTATTCCAAAATAACTTCCCCATGTAGACATGGCCTAAGAGCAGAGAAGGTACTTGTAAAAAGGCCACTCTTCTTGAATGTTTATTATTTAGTCCCTCTGCTATGCAAACAAACACAATAAGAATAGTCTTTAGGACCCAGTGTGCTAATGGGTTTATGTTAACCCTTAAATCACTGCTTGATTCCCATGGGGAGGACACATAGCAGTGGTGGAAGAATGGGGGAGAGGATCTTCATAGAGCTTGACAGCTGGGGGAGAGAGCGAGAGAGTGAGACTGATCAATAAGGAGCACACTGAAAGGTTGCAAGTGGGTACAGTTCTTGTGAACAAGTTTGTATGCATGGGGCCATGCACAAACACTGAATACATTTGTCATTCACTAATTTAAATTGATCATTTGGAACTGCAGATTTCTTATATTATCCAAAGACAACGTTACAAGTTATTTACTGTTTGAAACCCCTCTCAAAACAGACCTTCAGGTGGTGTAAACAGGCATAGCTCCATCAACTTCAATGGCACTCCACCAGTTTATACCTGCTGAGGATCTGACCGAATATCTTTAGATCAGGAAATCTGAGACTGCGCTTTAAGAAATAAAGATAAATAACATAAAGATATAAAGACAATTGGCCGAGTTAGCAGGCGAGTTTAAAGAAGTCTAAGTGTAACTAATACCTTCTGGCCTCCACAAAATATGTTCATTACACATCTTACACTTTCTTAGATTCCCTTTCAGCTGCTTACACTCAAATTCATCTACACATGAGTAATTACTATTGCTTGTGAATTTGGTCCACTGAGTTAAAGAGGTTCTTAGGAGAAGTAGAAAAGTGACTATGCATCTATTTTACTCTCTTACTCCTATCCAAGTTCTGTTTTTGTACATCACTGCAGTGCGATTTCTCAAATCACACTCTACCTCATCCCTCATTCTGGCATTTTTGCTTTTAATATTATAACTCAGTCTCACACATGCTATTTAATAAGGCCTTAAAACCAGCAGAGATTTAATTGTTAGTCTTCTCCCTTCCCGACAGCATTACCTCCTTCACTTTTCATTTCGACTCCCAGGAGCTTTAATCCCACACAGGCATCAAGTAACCGTTCCATTCCACTGGCGCTGGTGCCCAAACGGTCAGCAATGGCATCTGAAGACAGGGGCTGTTCTGACTCCAGCAATAGATCAAACACTCCCAATTCACAGGCGGTAAACATAACCTGAAAGCAAACGGGGGTGGGGTAAGAGAAAGTGCAGATGCCCTCTGATGAGCAGCTCCTTAGGTGAGAAAATTTTACAAGAATTGTAAAAACCACCATTAAAGTATTTTTCAACCATCAAAATGCTGTGATTAAACTGCAGTTGCTTTTAGCACTAAGACCATTGCTTAAATTGCACTGCTTCTTTCATTTCTGTTCCCTGCTGAACTACCCATTAAATGATCACATATTAAGGCCAGGTATTGTGTATGCATTTTTTTTTCGCCTTTATAGGTTTAGAACAAACCCTTTCAATACCACATTTTAAGGGCACCGAGCTATGATTAAGGGACCGATGATGTGATGTATTGTTAAAAAAAACAATGAAAGTCTCGTGCATCAAAGCCAGAAACAATCCTAAAAGCTTTGGAGCCTTTAGATAGATCTAATAGCCTATCCCCAAATTATTTATGTCTTTCTATCTAGCATGGAACGCATAATGCTAGATTGCATATTTTATTGTTGTCATATAAAACATTCACAAAAATGCCAGAGTGTGGCAGTTCTAATCTCCTGCTTGCCGTGATCCTTTGTAACCCTCTAAAGAGTTCCCCTTTCCCTCTCAGAGATAACATAACACTATCCAGTGGAATCAAAGTTACCTTCAGATTATCTTTCAAAAATATATTTTAAGTGAGTGAATTTGAAAAATGTTGCTCATCCACTGTCTCTCTGAGTGCTTAGAAAACTGTTACTGTTTGAATTAGCCTATATTCTCTCCACAGTGGAAAGGAGACTCATTGGGCATTTAATCCCCCCCCCAACCCCCCACCACACACACACACACCTATGAATGGTATTTCTTGTTTTGCTGTGTTGGCTTTTGACAGAGCAGGAAATATTAAATACTAATTGGAACACATGGTTTGTAAAAAAAAATCTTCAAAGAGGGAAATGAAATCTCTGGGTTTCCACCTCTGCCTTACTACCATCCTGTTTCTTGAAAGACAGTAATTAAACTCAATCCATTTCCCCCCAAGGGATACAATCCGCCAAAATATAACTAAGCCTCTGTGTTCTCTTTTGCAGCACAAAGTAAATACAGATATGCAAAATTCATTGTAGGTGAGTATATTTTTGAAAAACTCTGTTATCTGGGGTTGGATTTTGCAAAATCAAAACCACGGGTCATTGGATCTGTGGTCTGTTTATCTGAAAACCCACAATTTAGAGGTATGTGGAGATATTCTATTAGCAAAACAGACTGGCACGACTGTGGGTGATTTTAATTGAGCAAAACATCATTTGGAAGACTTTATAATAATACAGCTTGGTTCAGATCTGGGTTCCCTTTACCCAAAGCCCCTAAGTTGAAGGGGTTGGATAAATTATATCAAAGTTGGCCCATCCTTGAAGGTAACATCTCTTTCATGGTTTTTTTCTGCAAACTTTCATCATGCCTATTTCAAGTTAAAATCTGACAAACTACTAGGAGATTGGGGTTAAAATTGGGACCCTTTTTATTGAGTCTGTTCCTTTCTCGAGATTTAAAATAATCATCTAAATTGATTTTGGAAATTTCTACCTACCTACTTTTAATGTAATTTCCAAGCATTATTTTGTAATTCTTACCTTTGAGACTAAAAACCCATGGTTGTATTGAAATAAGATCTGAGGATAGTCAAGGTCTTCTGTGGAGCTCATTTTCCTTCAGTGCTCTGTGAGAGATCCTCTAGCCTTCGTCATTTAAATAAGCCTCTTTTCCACTAGATACAGGTCACACTGGGTAGTTCACTTAACCTTATTAGTTGTGAGAAAGATGTTATTAAAAACGCACACGTATTGGTTGAAGAATCTGAATCAGCTAGTTACTTCTGTTAGGTTTCTTGCTGTTCTTTGGCTCTCTGTCCATAAAGTATAGGCTGGAGAATTACTATGAATTTATGTATTTTATCAGCCAAAATAACATTTAAAAAGCTAATGAGAAATTACAGAAAGCAAAATAAAGATGTTTAGATGATAGTGTTTACAATGTCGAAAACCTGAACAGGGAATGTTACAGTTTAGCAAGACATAATAAATCAGTTACATTAATTCAGGGTCTAATCACAACCATGGTACAATGGCAAACTTTTATCCTAATTCTATGCTATTCTGAGCAGGTGATTTTGGCACCAGTGTGGAACTATAGGATCCTTAAATATAGATCCTTATTTATCACCAATCAAGTTTATCAGCCAGTGGAATTATGGAATTGCATGTGTCAGTTCAACCACACAATTCTAAAGTAAAATTAAAAAATTCGGGCAAATGAATTATCAAACAATCCCCAAACAGCTCAAACTTACCTTTTCCGGGTATATATAGCCAAACTTTGCCACCTATACCAGCACAAGACTATATCTCATTATACAAAATATAATATGCAGGTATCATTTTGAAACTATTTTAATTTTTCTGGAATTTCACCAGTATTGTAAGCTCTTATTTAAAGTAAAGGTACAAATGATGGGAAAATCTTTAGTTTACAAGCCAGTTCAAAGCTTCTTCCTTTTTGCTTTTTCTCTCTCTAAGAACTATCAGTTCTCTTGACCATGAAAAAGATAAACTCTTTGAAACACTCAGATTTTTTCATAGTTCACTTTTGCTGTAGATAAGCACAGTTTCCGATAACAAATAGTAGTAGTAGGCTTAGTTAATGTAATTAGTTTCTCCAGCCACAGTACTCTCAACTACTTACTGATTTAACATAATTTTTGGACAAGACTAAACTTGTAAGTGAAATACAGCTAACAAAACATCATACATTTTAGTCACTTGGGCCTTGTCTACACAGGGAAATTGACCAGCAGAGCTATTGCAGAATAAGCTTTTACTCAATAGTGCCTCATGTGGACACTCTGTTCCAGAATAAAAGTATCCCCAACTATCCAAAGGTTGCTGGAGACACTCAGCCTAAATTTAGGCCTAAATTATTACAAGGATTCTGACCTGTGTGGATGTACAGAATGTTATTTAAAATGCTATATTTACTCTGTCTTCACTACAAAGTGCCACAACAAACATGTTACATGCACTTACATTACCAATGTATTGTATTCTCTGAGCACGTCTGCCATGAAACAGAGAAACCATCCACCAGCAAGGAAAGGGTTAAGGACAGCCTTTGGCCCAGCTAGTCCTGCCCCATTATACCTGCAGCCAATGCCAGGCCCAGAGGAGAGAGAAAAGGAGAGAACCTGGCTCAGTTTGGGGCTGATTGGCGAAGAGGTAGGAGCTAGCTGCCTCCCTACTTGAGGAGGAGAGTCACTATCCTGGCAGTGAAGGCAGACACCAGGAAAGAAGCACCATCTCCCTAGCCAAGGGAGACTGAGGAAGAGGCGGAGGAGCACCCAGCCTGAGAAACCCAAGCGACCGAAGCGCAGAGACCTTGTGGGGGTTCTGACCCTGCCAAACGTATGGCTGCCCTGCCCAGAGGAACTTGGAACCATGGCAGGGCACCACTCATGGTCCATGAGGGGACACTACTAGAGACAAGTCACCACAGTGACTTGGACTATAGGGGCCACACCCCAAATTGAAGGGACAGTGGTAGGAAGTAGCCCTGGGCAGTGGATGTAGACTCCCTGTTGGGAGGTCTTCTACTCAGGAGTTGACTTACAGAAGGCCCTGGGCTGGGACCCACTGGAGTGGGAAGGGCTGGAACCCCCTGTCCCCACCTCCACCCCTGCCTTAAAGATTGAGGCACCTTGACCAAGCAGGATGCTGGAAATCAAGAGCTCCAATCAAGAACTCCAAGCAGCCCAGCCCTACAGTGTCTGTCTTTTCAGGCATGTGCTGCCTCTTTGGCTGAAGTCTAAGGAGAGTAGATGAACCCCCTGAAGAGGTCAAAGCCAGAAGTCAGCATTAAGAGAGAGGGGTTTACATTGCACAGTCCTTCTTTAAGAGAATGCTAAGCTTGACCATTCAGAAGTCATGGTGTGACTATTGCAGATGCACTCACAACCTTAACTCTACTGATTGTGTGTATGCACAATGCAAACTGTAATTACATCATCAGCCGCTATTTCTCAGTAGCACAGTATGTCATACAGTTTTTTCTACAGTGTTAGATACACATATCATCTTCTGCACAGTGTACCACTCTGTGTATGCCAGACTGCCTACACGTTATTTATGTCCAAGATATTGTAGAATCTTTCCCTCAATCATAGAGTGATAAAGTTTAAATCCAAAAGGGACCACTAGATCATCTAGTGTGACCTATGTATACCACAGGCCAACCAGCATCACCTCGCACTTACACACTAAACTGAACCACTGAAATTAGATCAAAGCATTACAGTACAACAGAAACTACATTGTTCTGCATCACAGGCAGACACTAGGAGGGACTTCGCATTTAATGAGACAGGGTTTCTATGGTGCCCTGCCCACATTCAGTCCACACTATTACAGAGGACAAGCCTTGACAATATTTCTAATCAAGGGCAGAGTACAGCCTACTTGCCTTTGCAAGACTGGGGGATTACAGTGTAAATGAAAAAAACTTTGGCATGTGCAGCAAGTGCGATTTGGAAAGGCATAACTTGACAAATGGCTTCTTTAGTAAGTTATTTCCTTCCCAAATGTCATTTAATTCTGTCACCACCTGTCAAGTGTTATTCACTCCATTGGTATCAGAGTTGTTCAAAAGAAGTCACATGATTTTTTTCAGTGGGGAAAAGGCTTTAACCCTTCCCCCTACTCTCTGTCTATTCAAATCAGATCCACCATTGTTGCACAAATTGTATTTCCTTCCCATCAAAAAAAAATTGAGACACAAACAGTCATCCACCTTAGAACAGCCAGCAACCCACTGATTAGGAGTTGGAAGATCCAGGCTCACGTCCCTGTGCTAAATTACCTATTGAAGTCCTGGGAAGGTGGGTGGGCACAAGCCCACCCACAACTAAAGGCTCCTCCCCTAGCCCAAGGGGAGAAGCCACTAAGCCCAGGGTTCAACTAAATTTGGGGGACAACAAATGGATCAAATGGGAATGGGAGTGAATGTTACAGGGCCATAAACAGGGATTCTGAAGGGGACACTGAGCAAAGAACTCCAGACAGCTTCCACTGCTCCTCAAAAGTGTCTAAGGAGCCAGCGCACGTGCAGCCCAGAGGAACTCTGCCTGGATGTGTGATTGAAGGGAGGGATGGAAATAAGCCCCACAGTCGCAGAGTGCCTCTCCATTCAACATCCTCCTCCTGATTTTATAGATGGCCATGTTGGCCAGTGCCAGGAGGAGGTTGATGAGGAAATTTGCGAATTCATGGGGCCATGGACAGGGTGTGCGTGGAAATTGGGAGGTGCAGGGGAAAAGTGCAGCCAGAATATTAGGCAAAGGTTCTGGAGAAGCTGGGAAAGGGGCTGCAAACTGGCGCACTTGAGATAAATGTGCGCCAGAGTCTCCCTCATGCCACGAAAAGGACAAATGTCACAGGGATAGGGGCGAACCGCGCCAAGTACACGCTCCATGAAGGAGTCACCAGCTGATATCCCTGGTGGACCGTGGAACTGATATCCCCAGTGGACTGTGGAATACAGGCTGGCCAACCCGGGTTCCTTACCCTCCACAGATGGCAGAAGGTCCTGCCACTTAGTATCAGGGCAGGACACAAGAGTGAGGAAATAGAACGTGTGGAGTACAAGTGTGTACAGATGTTTCCTTGTCGTGGTTCAGAAACGAACCAGCTGCAGATCACACAGCTGGCTCAGACTAAGAGGGGGAAGCGGGCTAGGGGGGCTCGCAGGGCAAGGGCCTGATAACTAGGTCCAGAGGAGCCACCCTGCACTGAATCAGCTGAGCAGGAACTTCAAGCAGAATCTCCCACTTCCTGGATGAGTGCCTTAACAACTGAGCTAGCGGCTATTCTAGGATGGATCATGCTCTCAAAATTCCATCCTGGCCCTGAGAAACTGAACATTTAAACTGAGTTGTTCCACAGAAGATTTTGGTTTTGATGAATTTGCATTTTCTGATAAAAAAAACATTTTGGCTAAAATTTCCCAACCTACTCTACTTTTAGCATTGCAGCACAGACTTCTGCCACTTGAACTAAAAACAATAATTCCATTAACTGGCAGCTATTATCCTCCAGCTTGCAGACTGCTTTCCTCCGGGTAGAGCAGTCTCTAGAGGGGAATGAGACCTTAGCATGAATTACACTTTGGCTAAAGGTTCACCACTGTGAAAATGTTTTTTGATGCTTTATTCTTGCTGTAGCTTTGGCTACATAACCAGAAGTTTAAGGTCATAATAACTAACTAAGCTGCTGTATTGCTACAAGACGGACAGACATTTTATTTCAGTCCCAGCAAAGGACAGAAAAGACTTGGGTAATAAAAAGGCCATAGAGTTGATTAAGCCCACTTGAAGAGCTTTTGTACCATGGCTACCAAGATTATTTTTAAGGACACCAGAGATAATCATCTTAGAAGATTACTAAAAGCAAGGAGACTGAGGAGTGATGATGAGGATTGCAGATAACTGCACTAGCCTGATGGTGTTTTGAAAAGCAACGTGTTTCCATATATACTGCTACTAGGCTTAAACTCTAAGCTCCTGTTAAGATATGAAAGAACTCTAAAAAATAAAATGAAGGTTGCTTTTGTTCTCTGGAAGCACCATCAGACATCTTAGCACAGTGCCAAAAAAAACATGTGCTATGGAAAGCTGTTACTTTGTTAAACCTGCAAGGAGTTGTCTATGCGCTTTTGATTAATGAACCTATCTTTCCACAAATCACTTGCAGTAGACAACTATTACAACACAAAATAATTACAGCAACAAACAAGTCATGCAGAATAGGAGAGATTTTTAAAAAATGATATGACTGAATCAGATATGAGAATAAAATGTGATTACATATGAAAAAACAAAGCTACCCGTGAAAAAATGAGGACTGATACCAATTTACCATATAATAGATACAGTTGATAAGGATAGATATGTTACTAGTATGGAAGTGACTAGGCTAGTTAGATTATGTAATGCTCGTATGGAAGTAACTATGCAACTGTTGGTATGAAAGTACAGTACTGAGCATACTCAATATAAAATAGACGTCTTTAGAAGCCTGAACAGATGCAGACTGAGCTGAGTCCTTATGAAGATTACACAGTGCTGTGCCTTTTTGCTTGACTACTGACTGCTTATTGTACATTGCACTGTGTGTCTGTTTGAAGGAATATGCAATATTGATATGCAACGAGTTTTCTTTCCTTGTGTATTGTCTTTCCCTTCTAGACATTTCAAAATAAATCCAGTTCCCATCTCCATTTAGCAAACTTTTTGCACGACATACCAGAAATGGTGACCAAAATGAGTTTCCCTGCTTATGTTAGATTAACTATTAGCAGACACTTGGAGTATATGGGGCTCCAGAGACTCTCACCACCTTCACCTCCAAACAAAAACTCCACAGCTTCAATCTTCCTCACGGCTGTAGGAGGTCTGTTAAGAAATAAGCCTTTCAAGAACAGAGCCGGGGACCAGAAGCCATTGTTGCTCCATTCAGTTTTGCAGAGACACTGTCCGTCAGTAACCCACTTGAACTCAGACTTTGCTACCAAAATGAAGCCCCAGAAAAAAAAAATTGCTGCAAGCTTTGAGAGGTCTGACAGATTCACAGCATGAAGCAGTGCAGCTGAAATGTAAACAAAGGAGAGAGTCAAAAACGGGAAATAAAAGGGATAGTGATTGGTGCAGGCGTGGCTGTAGGGAATGGCTTGCTCCATCATTCATCACAAACGTAAGTAGGTGAACACATGCCTACTGGCTACCCCATGCAGCTCTTACCATTACCTGACCTTCTCTCTCCCTCTCTGCTGTACAAACTAATCTCCACAAAACCTCTAGCTACAGCTTAACCTTGGTGTTGTAGAAGCACTAGAGTCTTCTGTTTTGGAGTCCTTCATTCTGTGTGAGTGGGGAAATTGTATATAGAGGGGGAAAGACTCATAATGGTGGACCTTGAATGCCCGAACTCACTCTCGGGAGAAGCCTCACTTCTTGCTGAGAACTGCTTTCCACGTCACCTGTTGAGGGTTAAGGCAAGCAGGCATAAATGAAGTTATAGATGGAAATAAAGATGGTCTCTATCTACAAGACTTGTGGTAGCACCCCCTAGGATGGTCATTTTTTGACAGGTGGGAGAAGGAGGAGGAGAAGAAAGGAGCACTTTTTCTCTCTCAGGTATCTGGTTGGAAGGGGCTGGGGGAGAACCATTCCCAGTCTTCCAAAGTGTGAAGAGACTAATGGTGAGGTTGGAAGTGAGCAGAGACGGGTGGAGGTATAGCAGGCTTCACTTCATGAAGAGCATGCGGAAACTCAGTCGGCTGGCTCCACCGCACATGACTAGCCCTTCTATTGTGATGCACCCTCGCAGCACCAGATGCCTTAGATGGTTGGGGCCAGAGCAGAGAAACTCCTCTCTCGTCACTCTGCTCCAGTAGAATTATGCTGCCGTCTGCCACTAATAACTTTGCCTAGTTTTACTAGATACGCTGCATTCAAGCACCCTCGTATTTCTGGATCCTGCGGGAGCTTAAGAAGTGTGTCTGTCCCCTGTTGGAGGACATTCCTCATCATATCTTTCAGAGGGATCAGTGAATTTTTTTTTAATGGTCGATGTGAAGTATTTGCCCTGAGGTCTCAAGAGCTGTATTTTGGAAGTGGAGGAAGGCAGTGCCTGACTGTAAAATCTCAGCTCTTTTGCCTGTACTGGCTCGAGTGACCATATTTCCCAAAGGGAAAACAGGACACCATGCGGGGCTGACCGAACCTCCCCTCCCCATGTGGAGCTGGCCTGAACTGCTCACCTGAACCCGCCCCCCCTCGCACAGGTCTGGCCTTAGAGGGCCTCCCTTCCCACGTGTGGGGCTTGCCTGAGCCACACTGCACAGGGCATTGCTGCTCACTCACCCCAAGAAAGGGACAGTACTATTGTACCATGGAGTTGGCTAACCCAGGGTACCATGGATTCTTCTACCACTGTATCTTACGTGCTCTGTTCTTTTTTTAGATGACTTTCCTTAAGAGGAGCATATCACATAGGCACACTTTAACTAAGTTTTCCCTGGCAACACTGCTCTACAGCCAAAATGCTTCTGAAATAAATGTAGTCAAACTTTACTAATTCTGGGTCACTGAGAACAAAAATGATGCTTAAAATTGTTGATTGGCTCTAGTTTTCAAGACATGCTATTGGGTCAGTATATACGACCCTTGACTTAGGAATGGCGGAGGTTAAGTGAGTTATAAAGGGAAGGGATCTCAATTTAAACCAGAAATGACTAAAATACCTCTTTGACTGGATCTATGAATAAATCTGTGACTGGGTTTGGACAGTACTTGCTTTTTAGGCAAAACAATGAATGATGCAATCTGAAGCTGGTATTGCATCACACATGATATGAATTGCATCATGTTATTTCGAGAAGTCATGGATGATGCAATCATAACGAAGCTTACATCACTCTGCTGAACAAATTGCCCTATATCAGCTCTAGAAATCATACAGTGTCATGCTCTCTTATTTGTCAGTGTTTGATTTTGCAAAGGGACACATTTCTGTTTAGCCAAAGTGAGCAGAGATGCCTCGTACTTGTGTGAACAGTACAGATAACTTCTGCTATGTTTGTGGTAAAGTGACTTTTGCATCACAAAAGCGCAGTATAACCACTATGGTTAAGAAAGCCTATCACCTTTATTTTGGCTGCAAAATTGGAGATCAGGACAAGAGGTGGGCCCCACACATATGCTGCAACACTTGCGCAACAAATCTTCGCCAGTGGTTGAACAGGAAAAGGAAATTGATGCCTTTTGCAGTGCCAATGCTTTGGAGAGAGCCAACAGATCATACCAGCAATTGTTACTTCTGCATGGTGCCTCCAGTTGGGAAAGGTGTGTCAAAGAAGACAGTGGACTGTGCATTATCCAAACATTCCATCAGCTATACGCCCAGTACCCCACGGAGAAGGACTGCTGCTTCCTGATGCACCAGAATCATTCTCACTTGAGTCAGACGAGGAAGAGGAAGAGGATGAAACTTCTGGTTCTGAACCATCAATGTCACAGGACCCACATTTTCTCCCATCCTCCTCCTCTGAACCACACCTCATAACACAAGGTGAACTGAATGACCTTGTCAGGGATTTGGAACTACCCAAGAGTAAGGCAGAGCTTTTGGGCTCCAGACTACAGCAGGGGAATCTCCTGGCAGGTGATGTTAAGGTTTCCATGTTCCGTGACCGTCAAAAGGATCTTGTCCCATTCTTCTTCATGGAAGGTGATCTTGTAGCCGGCAACAACATCGATGGTGTGATGGCAGCCCTCAACATCGTTCACGATCCAGATGAGTGGAGACTGTTCATTGATTCATCGAAGAGGAGTCTTAAAGCTGTTTTACTGCATAATGGCAATGTTTTGCCATCAATTCCAGTTGGTCATGCAGTCCATAGGAAGGAAACCTATGACAACATGAAACAACTTTTGAGGTGCATAAACTATGACCAACATCAGTGGCAGCTTTGTGGCGATTTGAAGGTTGTTGCTCTCTTGCTTGGTCTGCAGACTGGATACACAAAGTACTGCTGTTTTCTCTGTGAATGAGATAGTCGTGCACGAGATTCCCACTACATGAAGAAAGATTGGCCACTCCGACAGTCATTGGAGCCTGGGAGGAAAAGTGTTCAGCATCCACCACTTGTTGAATCAAGGAAAATTTTGTTACCGCCCTTACACATCAAGCTGGGTCTGATGAAGAACTTTGTCAAAGCCATTGACAAAACACAAGCAGCTTTCAAGTACCTCCGTGGAAAATGTCCAAGCTTAAGTGAAGCTAAGATAAAGGAAGGTGTCTTTGTTGGTCCTCAGATTTGTGAACTTCTTCGAGATGATGCATCTGACCATGCACTGCGTGGCAAGGAAAAAAAGGCATGGAAAGCCTTCCAGTTAGTGGCAATAAATTTTCTCGGAAACAACAAGGCAGACAACTACAGGCTGTTGGTGGAAAACCTCCTCAAGGCATACAAAAGCCTTGGCTGCAACATGTCACTAAAGAGACATTTTTTGCACTCTCATCTAGATTTTTTTCCACCGAACTGCGGAGCAGTGAGCGACGAGCACGGCGAGCGATTTCACCAGGACATTGCAACAAGGGAGAAATGCTATCAGGGCAAATGGAGCCCATCAATGCTTGCAGACTATTGCTGGACAGTAACAAGAGATGCTCCATTTAATGAATACAAGAGACAAGCCAAGAAGTGCCGAGTAGTCACTGAATAGGACTAAACTATGTACATAATAGTTTTTTTGCCTTTTGTTTCATAATAAATTTTATTTATATAACCCCTTTGCTGATTTTTAAAGTGTTACATAAACAGGACAGGTGAAATAGTATCATGTAAAGCAACCATAAACACATGAAAAGACCTAGGTTTACAATTTATGATTAAAACTCTACTATCTACATAATATACATAGACATAAAATGTAAAAACTTAAATATCTTAGCAACAGTAGCCAATCAGTTGTTTTAATTGTCATATTTGAATTCAGCACATCAAAATACATACTAAATAGCACATTTTATTTCTGAAGCAGACGACTTCTCAAAAATTGTAGACCAGTGAATAAGAATGGTTGTCCTTAGCCTTCCCATGTATTTTTACTAATTTTGCTTATTGCTACTGTAGGGATCCCTCACACACAACATACAGCCTGGAGACTAAATTAGTCCGTTACCCTCAAACTCAGGTAAAACCTCCAGAGAAAGTCTGCAACTGTTAGTCACAAGATTTTTGGCAAGGGCTAAGGGCAGGGGAGTACAGTGAGAGATCAAACAGCATTCCTGAATTGGAGTCAGTCATCTGGGCATGTGGCCAGGAATACCTTAATTACTCAGGATCCCCTTGTCTTTAACTGTAAAGGGTGCTTTTCTTCACCTCTACCCAGTACATCCAACATTGCTGTGAATTAACTGAGACATATATGCTAGCTTCGAGGCAACCTCAACTAGTCAAATACCAGACTGGAAAGGGAAAAGATATAGTTCTTCATCTAGCTGGATCCTTTGTTCTCCAGCTACTTATCTTCTGTATAGACATTGCTAGCTATTTACATATGGATGACAGATGGAAACTAAGTCCTGGAAAGTGGGTTCAAGGTACAAACTAAGGCCATGTCCACACTGGCACATATACATGAGCTTTGTTGTGCCATACCTCTCCTTCTCCGCGTCCACATCTAAACCCCTGAAACCCGTGTGAAGGAGACCGGCTGGTGAGAAAGCTAGCATGCCTGAAGGGTGTGAGTATGTACACACTTCTGCTGTGGCATGGGTCTGTATTCATGTTACTGTGCAGTGTGGACGGGGGGCAAGGAACATGAACCAGGTCCTGAGTTTCAATAGTTCTCCAGGCCCATTCCCACACTGAAGCCTTTCCTATCTGACCCTTACCTATTGTATGTCCCTGGTTCCCACATTGTCAGTGGTAGTAGCGAGCTGCACTGCCTGCTTCAGGACACTTTCCTGCTCCCCTCTGGTCAGTACAGGTTAACATGAATCATGTTCCAAGAGCCGCTACCTGGTCCACCAAACAAATCCATATTCTCATCGGTGGGATCGGAGTACATTGTCCTCCACAACTTCATCCAGGTCAGCAGGAACATTCACCGGTACTGGGAGATTTCCTGGAGGCTGGAGGCGGCAGGCATTCACTGAACTCCATCCCAGTGCTGGGAACATGAGGCTCCTATACTGGAGGGTGAAGGCCTCCAACAGTTGGTCTCCAGAAGTTCCAGATCCTGAAGTGATGCATGACTCATCCTCAACCCTGCTGGCCTCATTATACAATAGGATGCTGATGAGGGCCAAGAAGAGCATATATTTTTGCACCACTACCTAGCACAGCTGGTTCAGCAACACACACACACTCACTCACTCTGCCCCCGAGGAGGACCCTGACTCATGGCAGGAACCAAAATCCAAGGCTGGAAAGTTTTACAATTTACCCTCACTGTCCCCACCAGTAGCCCCTCCTGCTTTGTTGTTACATGCCTCAAGCCCAGCCCTCTCACCCCTCCATCCCAGAATGCTCCAGGAGCAAGATAACATCTATAGAACAATTGTATTGAAAGCCCATGAACCACGGTTACACATTCAGGAGAAGCAATAACAAAGATTATTAGTGAACTGTCACTGTGCCTGTGCATTTCCCAGTGGGCGTACTGGACACGATAGTCCCAGGGCCATACAGGAGGTAGGGATGGGTTTGGCCAGGGACTGGTTTTGGGGATAGAACAGTTTTAGAAAATGTACAGTTCTTCAAAGACCCCAAAGCGTTGCTGTCCTCCCTTTTTCCCCATCCCCTTATAAACAGTAGCCACACAAAAGGTAGGGGAGGAGGGGCACGTGTGTGAGTTAGGTATGGGCCCACTTAGATTTAGGAAAGGAAAAGGAACCCTGTAATCACATCACTTCTTTCTCCCTATTATCATAGAATCATAGAGTATCAGGGTTGGAAGGGACCTTAGGAGGTCATCTAGTCCAACCCCCTGCTCAAAGCAGGACCAATCCCCAATTTTTGCCCCAGATCCCTAAATGGCTCCCTCAAGGATTGAACTCACAACCCTGGGTTTAGCAGGCTATCCCTCCCCCCCCCCCCATTCTAATTATCATTAGAAATGTTTTATAGCATTCCCAGTCCCTGGTGTCTAGCCTCTCCTTGTTCTGTGGTCCATAGGTATAGACTTTGGCTACAGGGGATCAAAACCCAAAGATACGTAGGAACACAAGTGCCAATGTCAGTCCGTGCTTTTCCTGCAGCAGCAGCATAGGGTGATATGTCTCTCGGCATGGAAACAGAAGTTACCTTCTGGTTCCTTGCTGTTCCAGGATGCATGAGTATATGGCATCCTGGATTTCCTTTGCCCACTAGGAACTAGGACAGGGTGCACACGACTGACCTCCAGCTGTCTGTACAAACTTTGCAAACCGATTCTATCCTGTGCCCGCTTGGTACAGAAGTACTCTCCTTTTCCTTCACAAACATTGTAGATGTCCCAGTAAGCCCCTATAACGTGAACCACATTGGCCACAGTAGACGCTAGATGGGTGCACAGGCATCGCCAATGAGCATTAAGCCATCCAAACGTGCCCCCAACAACCTTTCTGCAGCTACTCTGTCTGTAGTTGAATTTCCTTTTGTCTGGGTCACTGCTGTCAGGGTACAGTTTCGTAAGCCAAGTTAGAAGCAGGTAAGCAGCGTCCCCTAAAATAATTGTTGCACTGAGACGCTGTGCAGAGCTATGTTGCTTTTTGAGGAATAGAGTCCCTTCTTCCTTCTGCAAATACAATCCCAATTTCCTGAGCACCCTGGCGTTATGAACCCTTTTTGTGTGTTGGAACAGAACCACATCATCCATGACTTGGTCCATGTCTTCTGGCAGAAGGGAGAGATGAGTGGGCGCTGCCATCACTAAATGTTTGAAGACAAAGGCCAGTTCCAACCACCTGCATCAAGGCTGTTCCAGGAGTGTCTCCTATGATCTGCAAAACTCTGGTATATGGATACCACCCTTAAAATGGCAGCGTTAACATCTCATACCAACAAGGAGCAGTGCAGACATAAATATATGCGTGTACCCTGAGTATAACTGTGCCCTGCACCACGTATGTGGACACTCGGCACGGTTCCTGAGTATATGCGCTAGCAGTCCACGGACAATTAACTACCTGTGGATGCTCACAAGTAACAGATGTAGTTTAAAGGACAAAAAGAGGGAAATTACAGATAGGAGAAGGTTTGGAAAGTATATCAGGTTGCAGGAGGGGGTTTACAATTAGGTAGTTGGAGGAGCATGTTCAGATAGGAACAAGGTTAGGTAGAAGGCAAAAGGTCAGTGTGGTTACAGTGATTTATAAAGGACTATACAGCAGGGAGAACTGGACAGATACATTAGCTGGTCAATTCCAGATTTTCTAACGTTTCGGGGGTTTTAAAAGGTGAAATAGTTTGTTAGAATTTCTTAACATTGTTATTGGGGGCTAGCTAGACTACAACGAAACACTTTCAATCCTAATCTTTAACAGGCTAGTGTAACCTAATGTTCAGTCCCAAATAGGGTTGTAGAATGTTAACATCTCAGAATTTTCTTAGTCAAGCAACAAGGGAAATATTCTGAGCAGACTGGCACAACAAAGCCAGGATATATTTTGTACTACACCTAGCACAGTGGTGTCCTGGTCCACGACTGGGCTCCTAAGCATTACCAGCATATTAAAATAACTATTATTTGTTTGTAACTATTTGAGTTTACAGTTTGCTTTATTGCAGTAATGCATCTCTTTGACATTGAAATTCCCTGTCCGAAGGTAGTAAATTAATTTAAATTTAAAATATAAATGTTTCAAAACTGATTTGCAACTACTTGTTAATTTACAGACATACCTGCAGTGAAAGCTAAAAAGAGCCATTACACTTGGCATTCTTGACATACCAGTACCTCCCCCAGCAATGTTCATTTCACATTTTAAACGAAAAAAATCAGTGTTTTGGAATGTAAGCAGTACATGTTAATTAGGCTAAGAGCCTGTTGATCGGAGAGATTAAACTTCAGTGAACAGGAGTATCTGTTTTAAAGCCACGACAGATGGCAAAGGATAATAGATTAAATAAATATCTTTCTGATTATATGAACATGAAGTCACTCACCAAGACTACTTTAATTCAGTAGAAAATCACAGAAATAGTACCAGATTATCAGACTGCTCTTGACAGTCAGTCTTGCCTGTTAAAGTGATCAGATTTTTAGTCAGTGATTTATTTTTAAAGAAATCTGTAAGATTTCACATATTGCTATCAAAACACTTTTAGTGGATGCAAAAAAGTAGTCAAGTTTTTAAAATTTGGGTATATGATTTCCAGAACCTGATTGAGTATCCACTGGGATCCAATGACATCTGATTTGAAAGCTAAAGACACTACATCACCAACAAACATGCTGTGATACACAAGTTACTTATCCTGCAGTCAGTGTGTTTATTCAAAATTATATAGTCAATGTGGATCCCAGTGTAGATGTGCATGTGCCTTATGCACATGAGATTGGCATCTTTGGAAAAGCAATGTCCTCAGGACAGCACATTTACCCTGTCTCCTCACCTGTGGGAGGGAATAATGGGGAAGCTGCAACACTTACAGAGACCACAGGAGAACTTTGGCAAGCAGTGACATAGAGATACACATTGACCTGTAGCCAGTAGTCTGAGGCAAGTATGCACCATCATAGTCAGACTTAACTTTAGATCATTTGTTAGTGGCTGGAGAGACTGGAACTTGTCCTTTGGGAGGTAGGCTTTCACTGACAGAGTTGATCATGGTCCCTCTGAACTCTTATTTGTGATGGGCTGAGAATTTTTCACAGCACACAAGGAGACCTAGCTGGTGAACAAGGAGAGGACATACTCTAGGGCTGTCTGTCTCCGGCTGGGACCTGCCTCAGATCAACCAATCATCTAGGTATGGGTAAACACTGCTACCACTACTAGGCCTTTTGTGAAAACTCTTGCTGATGTGGAGAATCTGAATGGCTTGTGTCTTGTACTGGACATCACTACCTTAGGAAGTACCTGGGGCTAGATGGATGGTTATATGGAAGTATGCATCCTGGAAGTCAAGAGTCGTGAAACAGTGACAATAATGGGAGTCAAGTATCAGAGGGGTAGCCGTGTTAGTCTGGATCTGTAGAAGCGACAAAGGGTCCTGTGGCACCTTATAGACTAACAGAGGTATTGAAGCATAAGCTTTCGTGGGTGAATACCCACTTCTTCGGATGCAAGCAGTGGAAATGTCCAGAGGCAGATATAAAGGTGCAGGGAAGATTCAGGCTAGAGATAATGAGGTAAGCTTAATCAGGGAGGGTGAGGCCCTCTTCTAGCAGTTGAGGTGTGAACACCAAGGGAGGAGAAACTGCTTTTGTAGTTGGCTAGCCATTCATCGTCTTTGTTTAGTCCTGAGCTGATGGTGTCAAATTTGCAAATGAACTGAAGCTCTACAGTTTCTCTTTGGAGTCTGGTCCTGACTTTTTTTTGCTGCAGGATGGCTACCTTTAGGTCTGCAATTGTGTGTCCAGGGAGGTTGAAGTGCTCTCCTACAGGAGAATAATGGGAGTGAAGGGGTACCATCCTGAACCTGACAAGGTGTATGTAATCTGCTGAGTTTGCTCAGGTCTAGAATAAGATGAAGACATAAGGAAATCAGGAAACAGAAGCCTCTTTCCTTGTATTCAATTGGCACCTCCTCTATGGCTCCTAGATGAAGCAACAAAGCTGCTTCTGCTTGAAGAAATAGGCTCTTATGAGAAGGGTCCCTGAAGGAGGTGGAAGGGAGACAGGGGGTAAGGAGTGAAACTGGATAGGGTAGCCATGGGCAATGATCTCTAACATCCATCTGATTGATGTTGCAAACCATACATGGTTGGAGTGGGGCGAGGCAGCTTCCAAAGGTCACATGCTCTGAACTGGGTCCAATGGGGTTCATGATAATCCTGTCAAATTTGCCAATGTGCTGCTGGTGCAGAGTGCCTCACCAGTGTTAATCAGAAGTCGGGCAGTCGTTAATCTGGTAAGAACCACAACATTTACTTTGCAAGTTGGGGAAGAGAAAAAACTAACTAGAGCTGGGCATATATGTTTTTGGACAAAACTTCTTTCACCAAAAAATACAGATTTGGGTCAACGGAAACATTTTGGGAATCTGTGTCTGTTTTGGTGAATTGTTTCAGATGAAACAAAATGAAACTTTTTTTTGGAAATGTCAAAATTAATCATTTTGATTTTCTTTTTAAGCTAGACTCACAAGGGGATGTAGGCATTGGTCACAAAACCACTGGAATAGTAGCAGCAGCACTGCCCCACATTTAACCTTTAGCCCATGCACCTGCAATGTGGAAGATTCAGGCTCAAATTCCTGCTTAGGAACAGGGACTTGAATCCAAATCTCCCCGGACACTACCACCACCACCCACCCACCAATTATCCTAATACATACATATACACACACACACACACACACACGTACCCCAGTCATCAGGCTATAGGAGATTCTGGAAGGGTCTTCCTCGATCTCCCGTTAAAGCTGTTCCACTCTGTATAAATAAATATTCTTTGGCACAGGAACTGGAACCCAGGTGTTCCCCCTCTGCCGTGAGTGACCTAACCAACAGACTATAGAATCACACGTACTCTCTCTCCTCCTATCACTACTGAAGTATTTTATGCAACGTGGAACTGCTTCAACAGGAGATCAAGAGACTCACCCCGGAATAGCCAATAGCCCAGAGATCAAGGTGCTCAGCTGGAAGAGGGAGACTTGGGTTCAAGTCCCTGCTCCGGAGCATGGATTACAACCTGGGTCTCTCCCCCACATACTTGGTGAGTGTCCTATCCACTAGGCTATAGGTTATAAAAGGGGCACTACTGCTACCACTGTTTTTGAATCTAAGCCACCATTTTTTTTTGCTTTAAAAATATATATTTTGAAATGCCCTAAAACAAAATGTTTCATTCAACCTAAATGAAATTTTTTCAATCCGCCCAAAATTAAAAAGAAAAAAAACTGTTTCCATTGAGCCTGAACTATTTTATTTTTCAGAACTCTCAGAGAATGAAAAATTAAATCAGTTATTTGCCCAGCTCTAAAAACATATGATGAACGTACAGGAGCTATTCAGAGGGAAGGAAGTCTTAAAAAGCCTAGGGGTGGTGTACAGTAGCCAGGTGGCAATAAAAATGCAGAGGGTTGGCGGAATGACTCCTTCTTTTTCAGCAGCTAGAAACTTAGGGGAAGGTGAAAAGTTTTCAGCAGACTCAGACTAAAAGAAAATCTAACCCCCTTACACAGCAACCTCAGCAACAGCAGGTTGGTAGAAGCCCAACCAGTGTTCTCATTTTTTGTACTGACTCCAGGAAGTAGCCATATATCAAACGTTCTGACCCAAAACAAACACTACAAAGTTAGTGATCTCATTCAATATAGTGGAGAATTACAGGGATATCTCAAAAGGTGTGTCAATTTCATTACTGAACCACACCTTCAAATAATTTTTTCAAAACAAATCTCACAACAAAGCAAGTTTTAATATAGTACTTTTGCAAATTTTTAATGTACTGACATATGAAAACAGCAATTTGGGTTCACTGGAAATAGATTTTTCAAGTTTACCATAAAAATGAAAACTAAACTGTTCTTTCACCTTCATGTTACAAGATGTTTTAAGATTCCTGAGCTTCAGTTTTAGAAGCAAAATGTTATAAAAAATTATTTAACTAGATAAATTGCATCCTTGAATATGACCATTGCAAGTAAAAAATAATTTAGCAAGAAGGCCCCTTTTCAAAAAACAACACATCTGTATGTACTTGAAACATAAATTTGACTGTTTCCATACCATTTTAAATAATTAGAAACAGCCAAAATATTTTAAAGACATCACATAGAGCAACTTTCTGGCCGTTTTTGAACATTTCCTGGTATTCTAAAAGCATAACAGTTCAACTATTCTGAAACAGAAAAGAATCCTAAAATAAGTAAGTGGCATTAGATGCCATGATCATTTGGGCCTTGAGGTTTTCCCCAAAGTAAATACACCTCAAAGAACAATGGAGGCACTGCAGCACAGTTTAAAAGATACTCTGTAAATATTATGGTCACTTCCAAATTTCATACAAAAATACTGCCCCCTGGCTCAATTAGCAAAAATTCTGCTTTGCTACATGTTTTTTCATTGAGTGCATAAGGAAAGGTTTGTAGTCAAATATTTTATACACAATAACTTGCCAAGACTGCAATCCTGATAACTGACACCTATATCTCTCCTAATTCAGAGGATGTTGTGATTGCAGACATTAGAAACGAAGTGATCTAATCAAAAGATTCAGAAAATGGAAACTAATGAAAACCAAGTTAGGTTGGTTATCAGCACTGTAGAAACTCAAGCACATATGGTTATATCTAAAGCATTGTCGTAATGTAAAAAAGGAGACAAAACATCATAAAGAAACATCAAAATCTAGTTATCCGTAGCTTGGTTCCATGAACTAGATTCAAGTTAGATAATTCACCAAACAGCAACTTCATTTTTTCCCCACAGTAGTCACACAGATGAGATCTACTTCAGAACTTTCTGCCCTGATCTGTCCTGTAATAGCCTTTTTTTGAAGGCGAATTCCTTTATTACCTACTCCAAGGACTTCTTTGCTTATTCAATCTCTTTTGGTGCTTTCGTTTCTTGGACAAGCTTTTGTGACCATGACTTCTCTCTTTTTTATCTTGTCTACTCTCACTACTCAAGGCCCTCTTATGCTGGGTGCGATCTGGGCTCAAGCTTCTTCGGTGAGGGCTGCGACTTTTGCTAGAGTATTTATGGAGTCTTCTTTCTTTCCTATACTTTTCATCTTGACTACTCAAGTCTCTTCTGTGTTTGCTCCTTTCCTTTTTATCTTTGCTATCATCAATACTTGTGTCACTACATGAATGGCTCCTCCCCTTACTTGGTTCTCTGTTACACTTGCCTTGCTCAGAGGATAAGTCCTTCTTGCACGCATTCTGGTCATAGCTTGGCGTACTCTTGTGTTGCTGGTTATTGGCAGGAATACAAGAAAGCACACCTGAACTCCTTTTATCAGAAGAGCTTTCAGTGCTATTGAAATTAAGTTTCTTGGTTTCCTTAACATTAGCTTCCTTATGAAGGTTTCCATTTAAATACTTGGATTGAGAGTTCACACTTTCATTGGATATTACTTCCCTCTGATAGGCCTGATTTGGTTTATCCATAATGGACTGTACCGAGGTAGATGTTATACAGCTGGATGACACAATCTGTGGACCACCTACAACAGTTTTCAACAAGCCAGACTGAGATGCCTTAGTTTCCTCCTTACTCTGATGTGTGTCATCTGTTTTCTTGCTCAGGAGATTGCTTAATAGCTTCTCCCTTAGCTCCTTCTCTTTTCTTTGCAGGCCAAGTGCTCTCTCTTTTTCCTCCTCTACACGTCTGAGTTCAGCCTCTTGCAGCCTTCGTCTCTCCTCCAACTCCTGAAGACGGACTCTTTCTTCATTATGTTCCTGCTCCAGAAGCTTTACTGCCTGAAAGAGATTGGGGGGAGGGGGGAATGGATGAGAAAGAAAGTTTATAGATTATCTTATGTCTCCCCAAAATCTCTCTGTTAAAGGTATCAGAATTTTTCATAGACAAGGGAAGCCTGTAAACAAGAAAAACATTTCAAAAAAATAATTTACATAACTGTGCACTTAGGATATTGTTCAAGAAATAAAGCTGAAATGAAAAAGCAGCCAGCTCAGTTTAAGTAACTGGTAATGGGACTTGGTACTTTTCGTCTCCAAGTTACTCATCAGAATCCAATATGAGCAAAAATCATTACTATCCAACAACTATTCAGGAATCTATATCAAATGAGTTGAGCTCCGTTCACAGGTGTCAACGTTACAGTAATCAGCATTAGGATTAGTGTTTTTGTTGGCAGTCACGAAACTCAAGGATTGAATGGGTTTAGAAGATGCTTCAGGTAAGTTAAAAAAATTGCAGTTTTTATTAGGTTAACTATGTAAATGTCTAATACAATCAGCAAAATATTGTGTTATTTAAATATTACATTTACCTTACTTTGATCCTAAACAAAAGAGGCTTAGTTCAGTCCTTTGCAAGTTTTACCCTAGGTGTGAAGGGAAAGACAGCTATCCACAGAAAATGGTGCAATAATTGATATTCTCAGGTATTGCTTCAGTGCACAACACAGTAGTATCTAAACAACTTTTTATACCACAGTGATGAACATACTATAGGAATCTAGATTTTTTTTTTTTTTTTTAATAAAGAAAAATCTTATAAAAATTCTTTAAGCATTATTTTACTTGGAGTGAGACTATTTAACGAGACTCTACTCAATGGGGATCAAGAAGTAAGGAATTACTAAGGAGATGTACATATGATGATGTGATGGATGGAAAGGAATGCTGTGTTAAAATGTTAACCCTACATTTATGCTAATATACAGATTAAAATACCCCTGATGTATGATGGCAGCAAGAGACAAAGCTGTGCATTGCCACATACTGTTGCATTACTGCTTACTTAAAAGAGTTACTAAACATTAGCCATTACTCCAAAGTATCTGCGATTACGACTTTTTCAAGAAATAAGACAATATTTTGTCCTGTTTAGGGAACAAATATAAACAATGTTGACGACTGTAGACTCAGACATGATTTGACACGTCACTATCACTGTCAGTGAATAACAGATATTTGTATTTTTGTAATATTATTACACCTGCTTTTTCAAAAGTTCTTTTCAAACATTAGCAAAAGAAACCACAATAGTCCCCACTCAATAAATGGGAAAGAGAGCAGTTAAGTGAACTGCTCAAGGCCACAAGTAATGCAGTGGCAAAGCCGAAATTAAAATTTGGAATCCTCTGTCTTAGTCCCCTGCTCAGTTCTCAATGCCATGTTTTCTGCACACTTCTTTCTTGGATCTCAAAGTAGTGGTCAAGCCTCTTTTCTCAACTGATGCATGATGTTATTCAGGTCAATAATTTCAGGCTCTCTTTTTACTATCCCTGCCTTCTTAGGGAACAGATGCATAGGCAAACATCCTATGGCTTCAAGACAGGCTCTTGTGAGTTCACAATCTATAATATTCAGAGGGCTGACTGTTGGCGCATGTAATAGCTAAATGATTTGGCTTATGAACACATAAGTCACTTAAAATTTTACTCTACCGGTTTTCATTTTTGGTAGCTCTTGAAATAATATGAAAAAGACAGCTTTTCAAAGTTACCTTTGCTCTGCTAAGCAGTTCTGCAATTATCCTAATGGACTGAAGATTTCTTTGCGCTAACAGGAGCTTCCTCTCTTCTAGTCTTATTTTCTCTTGCAGTTTTTTCTGCTCTTCTGCTTGCATTTTTTCAAGTTTCTTTTTGTTTCTACGAACTTCACGATCTTTCTGTTTCTGTTCTCTTTTGCGTAACTTCTCTTCTCTTTTTCTCTCTCTTTCAAGTTCTTCAAGTTCCTTCAGTTTCCTAAAAGCGATTAATTTGTACATTAGCCATGACAGGAACAATTTTGCATTTTGACTTGTATCACAATTTAAGTTAAAAACACAGAATTTTGTTATTTTTTTCAAGAAAGACAGGTCTTATTGATTGCTACAGCTAGAGAGAAGTAGGAAACATCACATATGCATTCAGTGAACATCTTTCCTTTCCCTTACTAAACTGACATCAGATAGACAGTTCAAGGGATACGCAAAAATCTAAACGAGATGTTTTAGGAACCAACACAAGTAAGATCATAGAGCATTTTACTGATCAAATTAGAAATACAGTCATTTTGAGTCAGTTGACTGGGCAATCCAAACTTAGAAAAACTTAGAACAGATATCAATTTAAAAATGTGCAGATAGTAGCAAAGGCCAAGATTTTCAAGATGACACGTGCCTAAACAGTTGCATGATTTTCAGAAATACTGAACAGGCAGCAGCTTCCACTGAAGAATTCCACTTTAACCACACAAAAGTAAATGAATCTAGACAACCTAGCTTCCTTACTCAGGCAAAAATTCTGTTCAAGTCAGTAGTTTTGCTTCATTAAGGAGCGAAGAACACTGCTCTTGGAGAGTTGTCTATCATCTAAATGATAAAAGAAGATTACTATGCACAGGCTACAGTTTCCTGAACATACAATTGCTGAAATGATTTGCTACCCTCAGACTTATGTTCCATATATACCTGGCATCCCTGAGATATTGTATGTATATACATACTTTTTTCCTAGTAATACATTCTAAAACTTATATTCCATCTCTGGAAAAAACCTATCTAAATTAAAAAGCAACAAGCTTTGTTAAAGCAGAACCATTTCAATAAAATGATTTACTTGTACAATTAGCACATGGTCTTCCAATTTTTTTATCTAGAAAACAGATTTTAAAAGCTTCATGATCCAAGTTAAACTAAATCATTATAGTTTAAATATTTCAACTATCCAGTTCTAGGAAGTACATTTCCATCAAAATATCAAACTAGCTCACTTTATTTTGCCCCTCACACTGCCTGAGCCCTCCTTCCTCAGAACTAATGCATAGTTGCCATTCTGGTCAGCTGTCTTCTAGGAACAATGGCAGCACAACAACTGGGGCATAAAGGAATAACTGATTCTAGCACTGACATGTAAAATCCACCACAACTGAAAACCTTGTTGGTGGCCTCAGAGGCACTAAGGGCTATACTGGGCATGGAAACTCAACTACTCTCACCCCTAGAGGTAGTCCCTCCAGGTCAGTCGAGGCACTTTGGTGGGACGATGTGGGGAAGCTTGCCCATGCTGTACTTTTCTGTGGATAGAAGACTTAAGTCCTCATTGCTGTGAATCCGGAACAAGCAGCACTAATCTCACTTTAAAAAAAAAAAAAATTGTATCAAACTATAGACAACAGTCATGATATGTTGTCATTTAGAGCCAACAAGTTTCTGTGAGATTTGCGTCATCAGGACAGTTAGTTTGCTTTCTAATACTGTCAGTAGTTGGGAAACATTGAAGTCTGAACTAGCTGGACACTAGAGTAATGAAAACCACAGGTTCTATCATCTTGTTTGTAAAGAATCTCAAAGCAAGGGAAAATAAGCAGTTTGCATGACCAACACAAGCCAAGAAAGTCATTTCCACTCTGTGTAATACTGCAGTAATACAGTTTATAGGCACATCAGAAATTCACAAACGTCTAACAAATTAGCTGGTTCTTGTAATAAACACTGAACAGAAATTAAGTTGGCTGAATTTAAAGTGAAGGGATGCTCTAATACGATCAATCAGGCAAAGCAAAAATCAAACATAACACATTACCTTACCATTGTTAATTGCCCATATTGTACTTTTGATATGTATGAGGATTTTCAAAGGTGAAAATGTTTACCCACTATCTTTAATAGTAAAAGCTTATATGTCTGTTACCAGTATTGGTATATATTTTACCCAAATCATCCATTTTAGTTGAAACACTTTTTAAAATGGTCCAGAAACAATAATTTTGTGCAGAATTATAAGAAATTATAGGTATTATAATAAATTTACCAAACTTTCAACTTCAGTGATGCTCATCTCAGCTCCAAATTGCACTGCACAGGATCAAATATTAAAATCTGCAAACAGAGTAGGGATCTGCCACAGTTTCTACCAGTTGAAGATAGTTTATAGGGAAACTGGTCTTAAAATAAAAGATTTGCAAAACATAACTAACTCTTGAAACAACTGAAAAACTCTGCCTTTTATTACTAAGGTATTTCAAAATTAAAAGAGGATTAAGAATTTGGAATCTGATTTGCGCGCACTACTGTACTAATGTAAGTAATCAAAACATGTTTAATAGTAGAGAGTTGCAAGATAAAGAGATTTTAATATTATATTTGGAGAATTCAGTGAAGAGTCAACAGGGAAAAAAATGCTATTCTGATTTAGAAGACTGAATAGTTAAAGCTAACAATATATTTTGAGTCACTTAATACCAGACTTAAAGACCATTTAATATCTTCACTGAACTAGTCAAAACACTTTGTAACTGATTGCATATGTCAGTTTTAACATAAGATTGGATTTTTGTTTCTATATGTGGAAAGATCTTGCCCATCAATTAACTTTTTCTGGGTTAGAAATATGACTGCTAGTGCAGCACGAGAAAAAAAAAGTACAGTAAAACCACAGAGTAACGAACACCATGAAAAATGGAGGTTGTTCATAACACTGAACAAAACGTTATGGTTATTCTTCCAGAAGTTTACAACTGAACAATGACTTAACACAGCCTAGAAACGTTATTATGCACAAGAAAAATGCTGCTTTCCCTTTATTTTTGTAGTAGTTTACATTTAACACAGTACTGTACTGTATTTGCTCTGCTGCTGCCTCATTGTGTACTTCTGGTTCTAAATGAGGTGTGTGGTTGATTGGTCAGTTCGTAATTCTGGTGTTTGTAACTCTGAAGTTCTACTGTATATAAAGGTGAAGTTATAATATGATCAAATAAAACATTCCTAATTTTGAATGGAATGAAGAAATGTGGGGACCCAAAGTTTTAGCCCTGCAAGAGACTGAGATTTAGTCAAATTGCTCATTCATTCCTAATGCGAGGGAAATAAGGGGGAGGAAATGCAGTTTAATTGTATTTTATCATTATTAAAATTTAAAAATGTAGATATAAGTTAGATCTACCTCTCCTCCTCCTTTTTTTTCTCTTCTGCTTCTTTCTCTCTGCGTTTTTGTTCCTCTCTTTGTTGTTCAAGTTCTTGAAGCTTTTGCCGTTCAAGCTGCCGTTTCTTAATTGATGCATCACTCAGGTGTTTTGTTGAGTCAAAGGAAACCTTTACAAAGCACAGTTAAAAAACAATGAGTTTAATAGGTCAAAAAACAATTCTAATCTAGTACATTTAAGTGTCAGCTTTCCTTTCCTTTCATCCTGAAAACAAAGGTTTGGGGACTTTTGGATTGTTTTTATGCTTGTTCTTGCAAATCTCATCATTTGAGAAAAAGTAAAAATATTTGACTCATGAGTCTGGGGATTTATCCAGTAAGAAGCATATAAATAATTTAATGTGTAGCTCCAACACATTCAAGCTTTTTCCATGAACCTTAAGGGATACTTTCTGAACTGCACAGCATTGACTGACTTCCTTCCTTTTCATAACAAAGCCCGCATTTTACTCAATTATCAAATCGTAAGTGCATGGCTCCCAACTTAAAACATGTCAAAGCAAATCTTATTAAGCCAAATTAAAAAAAGAAAACTAAATAATATTTTCTTGTCTTCCATGAATTTAGATTCTGTCTGAAATTGAACTTATTTGTGTTTTTCTATTCAAAAGCAGTACTGGTATTTGTGATTTGAAAAAGTGAACCCTAGTGAACTTAACCTAAAATAATAAATTTAGGTACTTCTACATGATTTTCAATTTTAAATAGTCTTATGAACATCCCCTATAACTGCAAAGCAGGGGAATATTATACCTCATTATATAGCCATCAGATTAATGCTTAAAACATTGGCCCTTGTCTCTGTAGATATCATACACCCATGATACATCTGTTATCTGATATTGTGGCCTATAAAATTTGTTATAATAACCTTGTTATTCTAATTGATGAGCAGTGGCTGCAAAAACTTAAGCCTTTTATCGTGACAGAAGCAGTAAGATAAATATGACAGATTTTCAGGTATCATGGAAATAATTTTGTATTAAATTTTCAAGTACAGTGTAAAAATGGGTTGAGATCACACAATGCAACACATTGATCATAAATTTTACTTATATCTGTACTTCAAATACAATTCAGATGTCTGCTCAGTTGTATAAATTGAATTTATTTTCATTCTACAGATGTTTGCTGATTTTTTTTATTTTAATATTGTATCTTGTTACCCCTCTTTAAAAAGGAACTGTATTTTAAAAGTTTAATTTTGTTTAGTTTTCCTATGAATGTGCTGAATATAGAGTTTAGGTTTAGCATGTGACTTATATTTGTAAACTAATAACCATATTATATATATATATATACACACACACACACACACACACACACACACACACACACAAATACACTGATGGTGTGGTCTTAAAAAGTTTTATTGGTAAATCTGAGATGTACAGGCCGTGCAGACACTAAGCAATTAGATGATTGGAGTTGATCTGGAGAAGAGAAAGGTGCTCTGTCTTGTGATGGGGTATGCTCCCTGCACTCATGCTGAATAGGTTAATGTGGGCCAAAGGGGACAATTAACCTATTAGGCTGCAAGATGGGGGAATTAAGGCTGAGAAGAAAGCCACAAGTGAGCTTAGTGGAAGCTCACTTGTGCAGGAACAGGCAGGGCATATATACCGCCAGGGAGTTGATAGCAGAAAGGGGCTGCAGGTAAATAGTCTGCAGTCACTCCCTGGAACAAGGGAAGTGAGTTTGGAACTATAGAAATTAGTTTGCAGTTACTCAATGGAAGAAGGGAGATTGTGCTAGCAAATCCAGAGATGGGGGAACCAGGATTAGGAAAGGTTCAGGATGATGCAGAATGCTGATGATTAGAGAATCCCTCAACTGGACCCCAGAGTAGAGGGCGGACCCGGGTTCCCCTACCAGCCACAGGGGAAATGGCACCATAGGGGCAGTGAATGAGAAGACTGTCTAAAACTGCTGGTAAGGAAACTGATACTCCAGAAGGGGGAAACATGCATAATGATCTGGCCAGAGGCCCAAGTCACACAGAGGGAGCATCCTGGGTTGCACAGAGTGAGAGAGAGCAAGAGAGGAGCAGCTGCAGAAGGGGGCCTTACACCTGGAAAGAGCTAATCCGCACATCAGCCAGAAAGAGGCACCATATGTGCTGAGTTGACCCCATGACATATCTGCTGGGTGCTAAGATTGAGGATGTGGATCTTAGGCTAAAAAGGATCCTAATGGGAGCAGGAAAGAATCCACTTATTGTCATTCACATGGGAACAAATTATAATGCTAGATTCTCACTAGAATGAATCAAAGGAAACTATTACAGGCTGGGGAAGACACTTAAAGAAATGAAGGCTGAGGTGATCTTCAGTAGGATTCTGCCTGTTCCTAGAAGAGGAGAACGAAGGCGAGACAAGATTATGATGAACAAATGGCTCAGGCCGTGCTATAAAGAGGGCTTAGGAATGCTGAACCACTGGGAGTCATTCACGGACAGAGGACTGTTCTCATGGAACGTCCTCTACTTGAATAGGCAGGGAAATAGATTTCTGGGATGGAAGCTGGCATAGCTGATTAAAAGCTTTAAACTAGGAATCTGGGGATACAGTTGGGGGATGCTCATGTAATAGCCATGCCTAATAGTAATATTGAGCAGGAGGAAAATCAAGAAAGAGGATACAGCAATGGATTAAGAGTAGGAGAACGGACATCAAGAGAAAAGATAATGACGATAGTATCGCCTATCTGCTGACAGTAGAATGACTGTACCCAGTTGGGTGAGGAATCTGGGTGTAGACAAGCAGAAACAACTAAGATGTTTGTACACCAATACAAGGAGCCTGGGTAACAAAATGGAGGTACTAAAACTAATGGTGCAGGAAGTGAAATCAGATATTATAGGGACAATAGAAATATGGTAGAATTATAGTCATGACTGAAGTACAGGGATTGAAAGGAATGTGCTGTTTAGGAAAGACAGAAATAAAGATAAAGGTGGTGAAGTACCGTTGTATATTACTTATGAGGTAGACTGTAAAGAAATTAGAAATGATGGAATGGATTTAAAAAAAAAAAAAAAAAAAGTCCATTTGAGCCAAAATCACTTTGGGAAAAAAGTGACCAGACTGTCCCTGGGGAGAGCACTTGGGGTATGCTACACACCCCCAGGATCCAATCTGGATATGAATAGAGACCTCCTTAATATTTTTAATTAAATAAATACTACTGGGAATTGTGACTTTATGGGAGACTAATTTCCCAGATATATATTGGAGGACAAATGCTACTAATAATGGTAGGACCCACATTTTTCCTGAATGTGATAGCTGACAGATTTCTTCACCAAGTAGTCACCAAACCAACAACCAATTCCATTTTAGATTTGCTAATGGTGAGTAGTGAGAAGAACCGGTTGTAGGGGACAATCTTGGTTTGAGTGATCATGAGCTAATTCAGTTTAAACTAAATGGAAGAATAAACAAAAATAGATCTGCAACTAGGGTCCTTCATTTCAAAAGAGCAAACTTTAAAAAATTACGGGAAGTGGACTATGCTGAAGAACGCAAGGATCTGAATGTGGAGGAGGCTTGGAAAAGTTGCAGAAGCTATCTGAAGCCTGCATCACAAGCAAGAGGGAAAAAATTTGTAGTGAAGGGTGGCAGACCAAACAGGATGAACAAATATCTCAAACGGGTTATTAAGAAAAGATAGGACACCTACAAGGAATAGAAGATGGGCTGGATCAGGAAGGAAAGTTAAGTATTGGAGGTAAGAAAGTATAGGGGGAAAGTGAGAATGGACAAAATCCAAGCAATGTTGGACACTGCAAAGGAAATTAAAACTAGTAGTAAAAGATTCCATAGTCATATAAATAAGAAAACAAGGAAAAAAGAATTGGGACCACTAAGCACTGAGGATGTGGGAGGGATTAAAGATAATATAGGCATGGCCCAACACCTAAATGAATAGTTTGTCTCAGTTTTTAAGTAAGTATAATGAAGAGTTTAGGGGTAGTGGTGGGGTGGCTAATGGAAATGAGGATATGGAAGTAGAGATTAATGAAGCCAAGCTCAAACAGCTTAATGGAACCAAATGGAGGGGCCTGGATAATCTCCATCCAAAAATATTAAAGGAACTGGCACATGAAATTGCAAGCCCAAAGGCAGGGATTTTTAATGAACCCATACACTCAGGGTTTATATCCTATGCCTGGAGAATTGTAATATAGTACCTATTTTTAAGAAAGGGAAAAAGAGTGATGCAGGAAATTACAGGCCAGGTAGTTTGACTTCAATTATATGCAAGGTGTTGGAACACATTTTGAAAGAGAAAGTATTTAAGGACCTAGAAGTAAACTTTAATTGGGATAAAATGCAACATAATTTTACAAAAGGTAAACTGGATCTTGAAACTGGAGTAATAGAAATGGGCTCAATTTAATAGTGCAACGTGCAAGATCATGCACGTAGGGGCTAACAAGAATTCTTGCTGTAACCTGGGGACTTACCTGTTGGAAGTGACAGAGGAGGAAAAATACCTGGGTGTTTTGATTGAGCACAGGATGACTATGAGCTGCCAATGTGATGCAGCAGCAAAAAAGACTAATGCAAGAAGATGCATCAGGCAAGGTATTTCCAGTAGAGATAGTATCATTATACAAAGCATTAGTGAGATCTCATCCGGAATACTGTGTGCAACTCTCGTCTCCCACGTCTAAGGGCTTGTCTCCACTTACAGGGGAATCGACGTGCAGCAATCGATCCACCGGGGGTCGATTTAGCGGGTCTAGTGAAGACCCGCTAAATTGACCGCCGATTGCTCTCCCGTCGACTCTGGTACTCCACCGGAGTGAGAAGCATAAGGTAAGTCGTCGACCCAGTGCGGTGTAGATACCGCAATAAGTTGACCTAAGGTACATCGACTTCAGCTACGTTATTCACATAGCTAGAGTTGTGTAACTTAGGTCGACTTAGCCCTGTAGTGTAAACCTGCCCTAAGAAAGATACTGTACCAGGTGCAGAGAAGGGCATGGAAACCTACTTTATGAGAGGAGACTCAAAGAGCTTGTCTTGTTTAGCCTAACCCAGTGGTTCCCAAACTGGGGTTCGTGAAGCCCTGGGGGTTCGCGAAAGGTTACAAGGGGTTCTCGGGAAAAAATTCCCTAATGTCGGACAGAGCTGTCGCTAGGGACCCCGGGCAGCACTGGGCCAGCAGCCTGGAGCCCCTGGACTTCCAAGAGCTAAGCAGATTGAAGCCAGCATATCTATCACACGGAGGAGATTTAAATTTCAAGACTCCTTATAAGAAATGGAAAGGGAGGTGGATATTTTTTGCTGTTTTTAAAATTAAATAGGCAGCTAGTATTGTTTTTAAAATTATTATGAAGCACAAGTTTAAGTTTTGTTGTAGCCATGCATTGTTTGCCTGGACTGCTCAAGACCTGAATGCTTGTGTAGGAGGAACTCTTTGAGTTGGCTTCTTAAATACCTTCATGCTGTTTCACATCTGATACTCCTTGATGAAACATAGGAGCCTTGTCTTATAAACAGGCTTATTCAAAGTGATACAAACTACGAAAGTGAGATATTGGAAGAGTGTTGCCATTTTCATAACGTAATAAAAATACTGTAATGATTAATAATAAATAATGTGCAGTAAACATGTTATAAAAAAATATTTCCAAGATCACTGCTTTTATTATTTATACTCAAGTAAAGGAGAAAATCCCTGGAAATATTCATTTTTAGGAGGAGATTCACAAGACTTGACATTGTAGTGGAAGGGGTTCACAGGTTGTTAAAGTTTGGGAACCACTGGCCTAACCAAAGAAAGATTGAGGGGACATATGATTGCTTTCTATAAATATATCAGAGGGATAAATACCAGAGAGGTAAGGGAATAATTTAAGTGCCAACGTTAACACAAGAACAAATGGATATATACTGGCCACTGACAAGTTTAGGCATGAAATTAGACAAAGGTATCTAACTATCAGAGGAGTGAAGTTCTGGAACAGCCTTTCAAGGGGAGCAGTGAGGGCAAAATACCTAACTGGCCTCAAGACTGAGCTTGATAAGTTTATGGATATGGTATGGTGAGATTGCCTACCATGGCATGTGGACCATCTGCAACTGCTAGAAACAAATATCCCCAATGGACAGAAATGGGACATTAGATGGGGAGGTGCTCTGAGTTACTACATAGAATTCTTTCCCAGGTGTCTGGCTGATCGGTCTTGCCCACATGCTCAGGGTCCAGCTGATCACCATATTTGGGGTTGTAAAGGTATTTTTCCTCAAATGAGATTGGCAGAGAACCCAGGGCAGGTTCTGCCTTCCTCTGCAGCACAGGGCATTGGTAATTTGCAGGTTTAAACTAGAGTCTCTGTAACTTGAAGTCTTTAAATGATTTGAGTACTTCAGCCAGAGGTTATGGGTCTATTAGAGGACTGGGTGAGCGAGGTTCTGTGGCCTGCAATGCGTGAGGTCAGACTAGATGATCACGATGGTCCCTTCCCGCCTTAAAAAATATGACAACCTAAATGGGTGCCAATAAAGCCCTTCTACCACACTTATGTCTCCTGCATATGCCTCCTGTTACAGGAAAACTATTTTAGGTAGTTTAAATATTTTATTAGGACTATCTCTGACATACTGCCTGTAATATTAGGCATCTTAGTCACCATCAATCCAATATTACAGGGTTCAGCGGGACCATCAAAAACCTCTTAAAAACTCATTTAAAAACCTACTTTACTTTTCTACACACAAAGAAGTCACGAGGAATAGCTCCAGGGCTTCCAGGGCTAGTAACAGTTAAATGTGTATTCCTCCAGGAAGCTGGAAAGTTCCCATTTCTAACCCTGTAGGCCATGAGTAAAGAGACTTTAAAGTTGTGATATTTTTGTGTGGTAAAGCTATTTCTGGTGCAAGAATTAATCTTGAATGTCCTGGAGCCTCAGGACAAAGTAATTTTGATGGAGCAGTGGGGACAGGAGAAAATTCACCTCTAACAGGTTGATTTAAAGATAAAATTATGGCTGTCTGAAATTACTCATGGTGCTAGACTATTAAAATAAGACCCAGGGGAGATGGGTTAATATTTACAAACACAGCTTGTTTGGTTGTTTAAGAAATTAAATGTGGCATTTAGAACAGAGACCTAGTTCACATATTTAGCTCCCCTCATTATTCCTAGCCCAAGAGCTATGTCAATGTTAAGATTTTTTTAAATTTGGTGCATTTATTATTACACTGTGTATATTACATTCTACCTATCACACCTTACTTTTGAAATTCCACTATGGATGTTGCAAGAGACTGTTTTTATGCTGTTACTTCATCAACAATCTGACTTGATATCAGTATAAAATGTAGCCGTTGAATGTCTTTTCCATGTATGTTAAATTCTACAGTATTTTTTCCCCTTAAGGTCTATTACAAAATAATTCCACAGTTCCTCACCTTTACATTGCAAGCCACTGCTTTGCCATCATCACCTTTGTACATCAGTTTCATCCCTCGTAGGGCATTCATGGCCTTGATGAAACCTACATACTCACGATATTGAACGTAGGCTTCAAAATTCAAATGGCCTCCAAAACTGAAGGTGTGAAAGTTTCTACCAGTCATTTCTTCTCTATATGGGTCCAGCATGGGTATGTCCACATTACGTATTTCCCCAAATTTCTTAAAAACTTTCACAAGGACTTCTTCACTTGGTTTTTCTGAGCCAGAGTCCTTCAGTGCAAACCATTTGCAAGGTAACCCCTCTAAGTGAATGGTGTCTGGTCTCTCCCCTGGCAAAGTTTCATTCATATCTTTCGCATCACGGAAAAAGGAGTCCCAGTCATGTCTAGTAGGAAAGTCAATTTTATATTCTGCAGCACGAACTTTTAAAATGTCAGAGAAACCACTAAGTTTTATTGTTTTGCCATCCAGGCATGCTAGAAAAGACTTAACCAAACTCTTGTTTTCAACTTCTCCTTCAAAACGGATGAAATCCATGGTACTTTTGGAAATCCGTAGTGTGGAAAACTGATGAGTTTGCACCATTCCCTTTAGTCTTTCCATCACTTCCCAGTTGGAAATGGATTTTCCTGGTTGCTTCAGCTGAGGAAGTGCTACGCTGATGGACATTTTTGTAATGGGTTTAAGGTATAAGCCATAGGAAGCACAGAGCTCTACTGCTTCTGATGCATCATGAACTATTGTAGCAGCCGCCATAGCACAAAAAAAGAAGTATAAAACCAGTAAGAAAAATGTATACTCAGTTAACTTGTAGGAGACACTAACTGAGGAAAGTGGTCCTTATCTGTAAATAATTGACCGGTTCTGAGACTTAAACATTACCAAGTAAAACCGCTGATTCTTGGCATGAGAGTCACATACAAAATTGAAAATTAACAGCACTGCCATTACAAATTGTTTTCTAACCATCACAATATATGAATTCAGTTCCAAGACTTAAATACTACAGTCATAAGCGGTACAATTATGTCCACAGGGAAACTGAAAAGCTGAAGATATGAATAAGTCTGGTTTGATACTCAATGGCTCAACAGAAAGCAAGGCTTCGGGAGGAAGCTCTGTGGAACTTATGTCGTCACCCAGTGTTAATATGAGCAGAATTACTAGAGTATCAACTAGCAACAGTTATACTGCAGCAGTCCAGCCTTGAAGAAGAATTCCATATCTTCAACTAGATGACTTTATTCTGGAAGGGAAAAAAAAAGATGTCCATTTAAAGGGAAGAATTGGTCTTATAACTCTTTGCTTACTAGGGCCATAAATGGGGGGAGGGTTGGTGGAATTAAAAGGCAACAGAACATACTTCCTAAAATCACATTTGTGAGTTTTAGCTACAGCATAAGATAATTAAAAAATTTTTAAAAATGTAAACTGAGAACTGATTAGGTGTTGGGTCCCCAGTGGAACTAGCACATGAGTGACACAGGCCAGCCTAAGTAAAAAGAAGGGGATTTGGAGCAGTAATGTTACATCGGGGCCCCGTAGGGTTGGCAGGTGTCTGGTTTTGACCGGAGCACCCGGTCAAAAAGGGACCCTGGCGGCTCCGGCCAGCACCACTGACTGGGCCGTGAAAAGTCCGGGCAGCAGCGCCGCGGGGCTAAGGCAGGCTCCTTATTAGTTTGTTTCACAGCTAATTACTTTGCATATTTAGTCTTATGACGTCGAAAATTTGTCTTTTAACCATTCTAGAAACTTTAGCTTTTTGAAACAACAGCTACGGTCAGTAGAGAATTATTGTCTGATTGTCTGACCCCCCCGAGAATTCCGCACAACGGTGAAAGTTTAATCCGATAGAAACAACGCTGTAAATCGCTTTGAAACAGCCACGGAGCGGTTCCGTCGACACGACACGACGCGACGCAGCCGGGCACGGGCGAGTGACGCGACACCTCGCGCTGCGCAGGGAGCTGAAACGCGCCCCCGCCCCGGCCCCCACGGGCAGCGTAGGCCGGCGCTCGGGGGGCGCAGCCGGGGGAGCCCCAGTCCGCGGAGCGCTGGGCCCCGAGCAGGGGGCGCTCGCGTGACTCTGCCCCCCCCCCGCCCCGACCCGACCGCGCGCGAGGGGGGGGGGGGGCGGGATGGGATCCACAGACGGGGGGGGGCCCTTGCGAATATTTACGGGGTCAAAGGTCACATCTATCGGGGGGGGGCTCTGCGCCGCTCCTGCGCTCCCCGCCCCCACACGAGCGGGAGGGTCGCCGGGCCCTGACTCACCCGCCACGTCGGTCTCTGGCCTCCAAACCGCGGCCGCCGCCGGCTACGTCGGACCCAAAAGAAAACATCACAGCCGCCCCGGCGTCCCACAGACGCCTGCGGCCGAACTTCCGCTTCCGGGTTGGCTCAACCAGAGGGAGGCGGGCGAGCGAGCGAGCGATTCCAGAGCGTCCTGGCAGTGGCCGGGCTGGGCCGCTCCTCCGAGTCTATGGTTCCAGGAAGGGGAAAAAAAGAACCACGCGGGCCCGGCGTGTAATGCGGCCGCGCGCGCCCTGGCGGGCGGAGAGGGGATGGCGGCGCGGAGCCCTTCCCCCGCCGGGCCTGGAGGGAATCGCCCACGGCGGGGTGTTGGGTCCCCGGTGGGACTCGCGCAGGGTGTGACACAGGCCTGGCTAAAGCCAATGAAGGGCTGTTAACAGTCTGGGCTGCGGGGGCCCGAGGCTAAGGCAGGCTTCCCCCCCTCCAGCTCCTAAGCGCAGGGGCAACCAGGGGGCTCCCCATACTGCCCTCGCCCCAAGTGCCAGCTCCTCAGCTCCCATTGGCTGGGAACCGTGGCCAATGGGAGCTGTAGGGGAGGCGCGTGCAGAGCTGCCTGGCTGCCCCCGAGCCTAGGAACCAGACATGTCAGCCGCTTCTGGGAGCTTGCCCGAGATAAGCGCCACCCAGCCAGAGCCTGCACTCAGTATCCCCTCCTCCACCCCAATCCCATGCCCCATCACTGAGCCTCTTTCTGCAACCTAACTCCCTCCCAGAGCCCACACCCCATCCAGCACCCCAACCACTTACCCCAGCACTGAGCCCCCTCCTGCACTCCAAACCCTCAACCCCAGCCCTGAGCCCCCTCCCGCACCCTGAACCCCTCATTTGTGGCCCCATCCCAAAGCCTGCACCCCCAACCGAAGTCCTCACCCCCTCCCACACCCCAATCCCCTGCCCCAGCCTGGTGAAAGTGAGTGAGGGTGGGGGAGAGTGAGCAACAGAGGGAGGAGGGGATGGCATAAGCGGGGGTTGGGACTCAGAGAAGGGGCAGGGCAAGGGTGTTCAATTTTGTGCAATTAGAAAGTTGGCAACCCTAGGGCTCTTTGAGCTGCGAGGGGCCTTCCCAATTGCTCAGTCTATTTATGCCAAGTGCCACCACCGATAACGTGACTCTAGGTGCTGGGGCTTTGACAAACCCCTCTATGTATCACAGGAATTATTGCAAGAATTGCCAGTGCTGTCTCCTGTACTTCCCCCCCTCCCAACCTCGTAGTGGAGAAGCACCATGATCCTCACCCCCCCATAGCATGGGGTGCTGCTAGGGTTGCCAACCCTCCCGGATTGGCTAGGAATCTCCCAGAATGGGCCTTGATCTCCCGGTGGCTATTGAAGCCTATCCAGGAGATTTTAGACCCCTAAAAATTCAGTCAAGGCGTAGCAGGACTAAGGCCGGCTCCCTACCTGCCCTGGGTCGGCGCAGCTCACAGAAGCAGCCGGCATATCCCTCGAACTCCTAGATGCAGGAGCAGCCAGGGGGACTCTGCGTGCTGCCCCCACCCCGAGTGCCGACTCGGCAGCTCCCATTGGCCAATGAGGGTTGCAGGGGCAGTGCCTGCAGGTCCAATAAAAGCTGGTCCAATAAAAGCTATTACCTCACCCACCTTGTCTCTCTAAAAAATCTTTATTAATGTATTTTAAAAACCATTATACTGATTAGCACTTTTATTGCATTAGGATATGGTGATGAGAATGGGATATCATAATATAGATTTTAAGTGATTACAAATCAAAGCACAACAGGTCAGATTTGGTCAAATGAAATAAAAGCAAAACACATTCTAAGCTGATCTTAACACTTTCTGTGCCCTTACAAACTTAGATGCTTCTCACCACAGGCTAGCTGGTTGCCCTTCAACCAGGCTCTCCCCTTTGATCAGTGCTTCAGTCACTTGGTGGTGATGTCTGTAGATGGAGATGGAAGAGAGAGAGCATGGTAAACATCTCTCCCTTTTATCATGTTCTTTCTTCCCTCTTGGCTTTGCCCCCCGCTTCCCCCGTTCAGGGTCAGGTGAGCATTACCTCATCGTAGTCCTAAACTGACCAAAGGGAGGGGGGTGTCTTTTCCATACAGTTTCTTTGGTTCTGTATTGCAGTTTTAGCTTTTGATGAAGCATAAGCAATCTCTGTCCAGCATCATATATAATTTAACATATAGTGTAGTACATTACACTTTATCATATTTGTATCTGAACAGACAGAAATTTAAAAGAAAAAATATGATAGTGTGACAATCAAGGTCCGTTCACCCCAAGGGGAAAACAGGGTGTCTGAACTCCAAAGAGTAAGCAATTGAATCAGCTAGTTGTATTCAATATTATTGTGTATAAAAATATGACAAGTAAGGTCTTTTATGAAACCTTGTTATATTCTGAATGTGATGGTCATTATGAGATATGTATACAGACTGTGGTTATGAATTATGCATTTATGTATATAGAATACTATGCTCATGACCTGTACTAAAATTTCAAATATAGCTCACAGCAGGGAGGGGCTCCTCCCAAGCCAGATGGTTACACAAAACTGAACGCAACTAATGGCCCATGGTACAACCTAGGAAAAGAAAAATGATGGCCCATTATAGTTAACGGGAAGACACCGAGTCATCCCAACTACCGAGTTGAGAGGGAATTTCCCCCACCATGAATCTGAGAGAAACAAAAAGAGAACTGCAAACCCTTAAAAGAGAAGTGGTTTGAAGTGAAGGGTATTGTGACTCGCTGTATCTCGGGGGAACCCCCTGAACCCCCGTGTTCATCCTTATAATACGATTGTGTGGTATCCAATGCAAAGTTTGTCATGTCGGATGTCTTCGGAAGGCTCATGATGCCCTGAGCATTGTTGTTATAGTTATGTTATAGGTAGTAATTTCATGTGTATAGTTATGAGGCTGAAAATGTGTCTTCATTGCTTAAAACAAGCCCAGGCAAAACTCTCCAGGAACAAAGGGGCATTCACACCTCATCGGGACATGAATGGGACATACCCAGCCCAGCCTTACAGGAACAAAGGACACTGGCCTAGGCAGCAACAAAGGATTTGTTGGACTCTCGAGTGAGTCACCCCCCTTCCTTTGGTCAGTTTGGGACTACGATGAGGTAATGCTCACCTGACCCTGAACGGGGGAAGCGGGGGGCAAAGCCAAGAGGGAAGAAAGAACATGATAAAAGGGAGAGATGTTTGCCATGCTCTCTCTCTTCCATCTCCATCTACAGACATCACCACCAAATGACTGAAGCACTGATCAAAGGGGAGAGCCTGGTTGAAGGGCAACCAGCTAGCCTGTGGTGAGAAGCATCTAAGTTTGTAAGGGCACAGAAAGTGTTAAGATCAGCTTAGAATGTGTTTTGCTTTTATTTCATTTGACCAAATCTGACCTGTTGTGCTTTGACTTGTAATCACTTAAAATCTATATTCAGTAGTTAATAAATTTGTTTGTTTATTCTACCTGAAGCAGTGCGTTTGGTTTGAAGCGTGTCAGAGACTCCCCTTGGGATAACAAGCCTGTTACATATCAATTTCTTCGTTAAATTGGTGAACTCATATAAGCTCGCAGCGACCAGCAGGCATAACTGGACACTGCAAGACGGAGGTTCCTAGGGTTGTGTCTGGGACCGGAGATATTAGCTAGTGTCATTTGGTTGCACAATCCAAGCAGCGACTGGCCAAAAGTGCTCACTCACGTAGCTAGGATCAGCTTACATGCCAGAGGCTGTGCGGGAACAAACTGGGAGTGGGGGTTCTCACAGCAGAGCAGGGTAACGCTGGCTCCCAGAGTCAAGGATTGGAGTGACCTAGCAAATTGGCAGTCCAGATAACACCAGGGGAACGTCACAGGTATCCAGAACTGAGGGACAATCTCAAAGGTGGTGGAGGGGGCTGTCTGTGCAACCTGGGTCCCCTCAATGGTTGTGGGGTACATCAGGAAACTGTTCAAAGTCAGTAGGTAACTTGTATTAAAAAGGAAATCTATCTAATGCAGACATGCAAAGACTGAAGTTACATCTTTATGTGTATTTTCTGTGTAACTTGTATGTATTCGCTTTTCCTTATTATTTCATCTTTGCATCTGTGATTTGTCCATTAAATACACTTTTTGTTTATTTTTATCCCAAGCGGGATTCTGGTGTCCAAACTGTGTGGAGTCTGCATGCCAAAGTGAACTGATAACCGGGGGGCAGGTTTCATACCTTCAGGGGCAATGAACCAGAAGGGAAAAGTCAGTGTCTGGCAAGTAAGAACTTGGGATGGATCGATTTGGGGAGACTCAGTCCTATTAGGGCCTGCCAGTGGTAACTAGGTTGGTAGAAGCCAGGGTGAGAGCTGGTTTATATTAGTGGGCTGATTACTGGGGTAAAGGCTCTGAGCCATAGCAGCATAGCATTGAGGCACCCAAGGATACAGTGCAGGCAGTGACAGAACCCCTTACTGGTGTTGGTGAGCTCTAAAACATGACAGATAGCACTGATTTTGTGTCCCCTAGTACAGAGGTTTTCAAACTGTGGTCCGTGGACCACCAGTGGTCCGTGAGTTCTATTCAGGTGGTCCGCTCTAAGTTCTCTCTAAGGTGAGTGCCTGGGTGGCTGCACACGAGAGAATGAAGGGCCACCCACCTAATTAGTGGAGCCGCACAGGCGTGGCTCCACTAAATAGGTTCCTGGACCTTGGAGAAGACGCACATGTAAGGTGAGGTGGTGGCCTTTGGGGGAATAGGGGGTAGGTGGGAGCGGGCAGTGGGGTGAGAAGAGGGGGTGGGGGGAATTTGGGATGTGCAGGGCTGCGGCGGTTAGAGAAAGAGGCAACTTTCCCGAGCTCCAGGTCTGCGGCTGCTGGGGAGAGACCCCCTCCTTCCCAGCCTCAGTTCTGTGGCTGCTGTGGCGGGGGAGAGAGGGTACATCCATCACATTAGAAAAGTAAGACTATTGATATTAAAATATGAGTTGTGTGCTTTTATTTGTAGAATAAAAATGTTAATTTTTTTTTATATTGGTTTTATCCAGAGCACTTTACAATAGTTAACTAACGGTACAAACAACATTTGGAAAGATCATTAAGTGGTCCACTGAGACGCTCACCAATTTTCAAGTGGTCCATGAAAAAAAAAGTTTGAGAACCACTGTCCTGGTGCATTCTATATTGTATGTCTATTTAGACTCTAAGATCCTCGGAACAGGGACCATATTTTCTTTTGTGTACAATGACACATACTATTGGTACTTGTAACAGACTGGCAAGCTTCTTCTGTTGTCCCCTGCAGGGAGAGGCTGATTGGTTCCTGCGAACTCACAGAGGCAGGTATGGCTCCTTACATTTTGCCATCAATATAGAGGAGATAAGAACGGCCATACTGGGTCAGACCAATGATCCATCTAACCAGTATCCTGTCTTCCGACAGTGGTCGCTGCCAGGTAATTCAAAGGGAATGACCAGAACAGGCAATTATTGGGTGATCCATCGCTTGTTGTCCACGCCCAGCCTCTAGCAGTCAGAGGCTTAGGGATACCCAGAGCATGGGGTTGCATCCCTGACCATCTTAGCAATAGAAATTGATGGACCTATCCTCCATGAACTTACCTAATTTTTTTGTATTCCAGTTATACGTTTGGCCTTCACAACATTCCTTGGCAACAAGTTCCATAGGTTGACTGTGTGTCGTGTGAAGAAGAACTTCCTCATGTTTGTTTCAAATCTGCTGCCTAGTAAATCATTAGGTGACCCCTGGTTCTTGTGTTATGTGGAGGAGTAAATAACACTTCCTCATTCACTTTCTCCACACCATTCATGATTTTATAGACCACTGTCATGTCTCTACTTAGTCGTCTCTTTTCCAAGTTGAAAAGTCCCCGTCTTTTTAATCTTTCCTCAGATGGAAACTATTCCATACCCTTATCACCTAAACCCTTAGCTTTATGCTATGCTTAATATGAGTTACTTAGAAAAAAAGACAATGCCAGGGACTGCATAACTCTGGAGTTTGTATGAAGTGTGTGTAGCCATATTTGCTGGAACCGAGTGGACTCAATCAGTTTACAGTGCTTAACTAATAATAATAATATGTCACTGTGACAGAATGTACTTCTGTATTCACACCCTATACACTATTGTAATAATCTTTGTACAAAATATGCCTTCTGAAGTATCATTTGAAAACTAACAACTTAATGGTCACTAGTATATGGTAGAATGTATGTAGTAACATTATATATAAAGTTATGAATTCCTCTAACTGACATTGGTAGCACATGTTCAAACCCATGTAGCCCCTATTAGGGAGGACTTGTCAAGCAGGCCTTATACAACAGGAGTGTGTTTACCTCAGTTTACATATAAATTGTAAACAGTGTCTTCAGACAGTGAGAGGGGGAAAACAGAAGACAAAGAAAATCAGCAAACTTCATCATGCAACTCTTCACCACCAGGCACCGTGTCTTCTTCTTTACCTTTTGAATAAACATTGCTCTGAGGGGTAATCTTCAGGAAAATGCAGCTCCCAGGGGGATTGGACTATAAAAGTGAGGGGCAAAAACAGCCCAGGTTATCTGTCCCTATCCATCTCTCCCTTTTCCACCTAAGAAGAAAAAGAAACAGCCTACGGACATTGGGAGCAGATCCTGACCTGAAAAAACCTGGTCAGTAATATTACTGGAAACCTGTGGAAAGAACTTCACCTTAAACCAAGTCTAGTTTGTTAAGTTTAGAAAGTGTTTTGTCTTTATTTTTCTTGTAACCATTTCTGACTTTAATGCCTCATTACTTAATCACTTAACATCTCTCTCTTTGTAAGTAAATAAACTTGTTTTATTCTTTAATTAAAACTAAACCAATTGGATTAGGAATTGGGAATTGTTTGGGTAATTCCATTTAAAGAAGCAGACTGTTGTATGTTGGAGGGGCAATGGGCCTAATATATCTGGACTGTTCAGGAGAGGGCTGGACAATGTAGAACACATGTTTTTTGGAGAAAATCCAGAACTGGGAGTGTGTTGGGGTCACCCTGAAAGTAATAACCGAGACTTCGCGAAGTCAGAGTGTGGCTGGTGTTTGTTGACAGGCTGCTGGGGTCAGAGCTGTTGGACCGGGGCTGTGGCTATACACACAGACACTCAGGGCATGACCTGCATGCTGTTTGGGAGAATCCCAGGTTGGGAGCTACAGCAGCAAAGCGTTGTGAGGCACCTCAGTGTGCATAGCTAGTGTTGACAACCCCTCACTGGCCTGAATTACACCCTGGAATGTCACAATCACATGATCATATTCAGTTTGAGAACTGTAAAGCTGACTTCAGACAATTGCATGACAAACAGTAGAATTTTCTTGTGTGATTTTTATTCCTTTTTATATAGGACGTAAGTTATAAACAGCAGGTGTGAAGGTTGTGTTAATACTTGAACACATGTGGTAACAGATAATTCTGCATTTTGTGTGATATTTGTGACATGTGGCCCAGCCACTAGGAGTCTTGCATAGAGAGAAGTCTTCCTACAACTCTCAGCCCCTGATCAGAACCCTGACAGGTCACATGGCTTACTACTGAAAGCCACCATGTCTGGTAGATGGGAAGGGGGAAATGAGACATTTTATCCTCTTTTACACAGGAAGCGGAATTAGTTGCAGAGAAGCACAATATGCATTACCATTTTCATAGAACTGGGCAGCGTTGGACTCCTTACATTACTCAATTTTATCACTGACTTATTTTCATCCCTCTCTCATGTCCCTGCCTCAGACAGCAGGTGCGCCAGACACACTGTACCAGCTGCTGCCTGTTGAGTCAGTAACTCACTTCCTGCCCCAGGAGGTGGGGTTGGGGCAGAAACTAACTTCAGTCAGTTTCTGTCCAGTCCTTTCTTTTGACTATTTCTTTTAGCAATTCCAAAGTTCCAGAGCATTCAAAGGGATTTGATAAAGCAAAGTACAAAATCCCTTAACTCCCATTGAAGTTTTGGTCTGATTTACATAGGTCTGAGATTAGAATTAGGCCTATCATCTCTTTTCTCTTCCTTTCCCAAAGTCCAAGAGCAGCCAGGAGAACTAGGCAATAGAGCATGACTAGGAATGTAGGAACAGCCATGCCAGATCAGACTAGTGCTGTTCTAGTCCATTATCCTGTCTGTAACTGTAATTGGGCACATTCACCTCTCACAAGGGCCCACCCTTGGCCGAGTGTGTGCGCCTGCATTCTCTCTCTCTCAGTTTGTCCCTGCTCCAGAATAAAGCAGTGCCCCAGGGCTCCCTTCCTGGAGACAATGTCTTCAGTCTGTTGGGCCCTTTCTGGTCGCAGATCTCCAGCTGGGCCACTACAATTCAGTTCCCCCTCTGAGGTGCCTCAATGTCCAGGCCACTTCTCCCAGTGGCTAATGGGGGAGGGAGGGTGAGGGGGACCCAGGCCCACCCTTACTCCAGGTTCCAGCCCAGGGACCCTGGAGAAAGCGGTCGGCTGCTGTGTCCTTTTTCTATGTCGCACAGCTTCTCTAATTCCCTGGTCTGCTTCCCCGCAGCCCTGCACCATCTTCAACCTTATCTCAGGGCTTTGTCCTAATGGAGTCCCAGCAACCAGCTCAGAGCTCCTTCTCGCCTTCCCAGGCTTCTAGCAGCACTGCCCTGTCTGAGATGTTGCAGCTCTGCCAGCCAGCCACACAACATCCATGCTCTCCCAGCTCCAGCAAGGAACTGCAACTTACGCTAGCCCAGCTGCAGCTCTTCTTATAAAGACCCGCTGGGCCCTGATTGGCTGTGTCCCACACAGCCACTCTAGGCAGCTTGTAGGACCCTCTCCACTGCCCTTTTCTGGGGCGAGGTGTGGCAGGGCCCCCCAAGGCCTCTAGCAAGGGGCCTCAGAGGGCTTGATATACCCCATCACAATAACAGTGGTGGTATTCTTCAGAGAAAGGTGCAATAAGCCCTGTACTGGACAACCATGGAAACATCTGCTAGCATTGGAGATATTTCTTCCTAACCCCCATTAGCTATTGATTAGCTTCTGCCCTGAAGTATGAGGGTTTGTTTTATTTATCTTTTGCAAACATCTATCTATCTATCTATCTATCTATCTATCTATCTATCTATCTATCTATCTATCTATCTATCTATATAGCTATAGCTATAGCTGTGTGTATATACATATATATGGGCAGAGACTAATTTGTATGTATACTTTTTTTTCTGAATCCTACTAAGCTCTTGATCTTAAAGGTGTCTTTTGGTGAGAAATTAAATATGTACTATCTTTAAAAAAACCACCTATGCTTGTTTTTTTCATTTATCTACATATACCTTTAATTATTGTTTCACCCAATTTACCAAGAAGTAAGGCTACTATCTTGTTAAAGATAGAATCATAGAAATGTAGGACTGGAAGGAATCTCGATAGGTCATCTAGTCCAGTCCACTGCATTGAGGCAGGACTAAGTATTCTCTAAACCAGTGGTTTTCAAACTTTTTTCATTTGAGGGCCCCTAAAGAATTTCGAATGCAGGAGCGGACCCCTTTGTAAATCTTAGACATAGTCTGCAGACTCCCAGGGGTCCACAGACTCTAGGATGAAAACCATTGCTCTAGACCATCCCTGACAGGTGTTTCTCTAAAGTGTTCTTAAAAACTTTAATATGGAGATTCCACAACCTCCCTAGGTAATTTGTTCTAGTGCTTAGCTACCCTTGAAGTTAGGAAATTTTTCCTAATGTCTAACCTGAAGCTCCCATAATTAAGTCCATTATTTCTTGTCCTGTTGTCAGTGGATAAGGAGAACAATTTATCACCTTCCTCATTATAACAACCTTTTACATAGTTGAAGACTATTATCATGCCCCTCTCAGTCTTCTCTTTTCTAGACCAAACAAACTCAGTTTTTTCAATCTTTCCTTGTAGGTCATGTTTACTAGACCTATAATCACTTTTTGTTGCTCTCCTCTGGATTTGCTCCAATTTGTCCACATCTTTCCTAAAGTGTGGTGCCCACAACTGGACACAGTACTTCAGTTGATGCCTTATTAGTGCTTATTAGTGGAAGAATTATTTCTTATGTTTTGCTTACACCACTCATGCTAATACACCCCAGAATGATGTTTGCCTTGTTTGCAATAGTATTAAATTGCTGACTTATAGTTAGTTTGTGTTCATTATAACTCCGAGATTGTTTTCTGCAGCACTCCTTCCTAGGCAGTCATTTCCCATTTTGTATTGTGAAATTGATTATTCCATCCTAAGTGCAGAACTTTGCATTTGTCCTTATTGAATTTCATCCTGTTTATTTCAGACCATGTCTCCATTTGGTAAAGATCATTTTGAATTCTAATCCTGTCCTTCAAAGTGTTTGCAACCCCTCCCAGCTTGGTATTGTCTGCAAACTTTGTAAGTTTGCTCTCTATACCAGTCATTATCCAGTCATTTATGAAGATATTGACTAGAACCAGACCCGGATACAACATTTGCTGCCCCCAAGTCCTCCAATATAGTAGCTGATTTCAGTGAGACTTTTTTTTCTATTTCCAGTTCCCCCACTTCATCCTTTAATTCTTTTACACACACACACACACACACACACACACACACACACACACACGATTGAATTCACCATGCCGGTCTATTTTATGTGGAAGGTGCTCAGATACTAAAGAGGTATGCAACAGTACAAAATCCCTAAATACATAGATTTCACCATAATTGAAATTTGAGTTGCAAATTGGTCTTCAACTTGCTCCACAGATGGTTTCTACTAACAAACTGAAACCAGAATTCTAAAGTAGGCATCTGTAGATAGGAATATGCCATGTGGAATACAGTTTATTTCCTATAGGCTATTTTGCTTTTTGGCAAGGAGAAGTTTTATTTGTTTTATTAACATTCTGCTAGATATATTTATCTAACTGCACATTCTGTGTCAGTGAATATAGCGGGTACAATGGGAAATTATGGATATGCAGAAAGATCTACTGGCAGGAGTAAGGGCATGGCCAGTGTAAGTGCAAATTTCACTTTATTGGCTGCACTCCATGAGGCAGATCCCCAGCGGGTGTAAATTGTTGAACTCTTTGGAGTAAATGGAACTATGATGGTTTAGACCAGCTGAGGATCTCCTCCTGTCCCTAGTCCATTCTTAAATCTGTGGGTTCAGCTTGTTAGCACAAGCTGCTATGTGTCCTTGGGTATGCCCCAGGCACAGTGGGCCATTACTAATAAGGCTATCATACTCCATGCACTATGCTTTTTGCCACCTGCAATACACTGTCCATTAGTCACCCACTTCTGCTTTCTGCTTGTTGTGACGAATATATCTTTCTTACCAGTTGCAGCTGAATATAGTTATGAACTGTCTGGCTGAAGTATATAGTACACTTCGTCCCATAAAACATTAGACTTAAGCACAAGCAATCACTGTGTTAGACACTTTAGCAAAATTTGTGTTTTCAAAAGTTCTGCTATTAGGGAGTCAAACAGATCATAGACTAATTATCTTAATTGTTACATAAAGAGTGACTTAAAACATTTCCACATACTATTACTTCAGTCTTCTGAGGCTATAGCTTCAATTATGTGGCTCTCTTCATTTAGTGGAGTATAGTCGTTTATGGGTCACATCAAGTGGGTTTTTTTCTACAAACTATTACATATTCTTTCAGTTAATGAAACAATCTCATACTTATGTAGCACTTTTTATCCCTGAGGTTTTTTTTAGCAATTTGTAAACTAATATGCAAGAATCATTCATGCATCCTGAAATGCAGCCACTTCTGGAGTGGAATATGACAACAGTTTAACAGCTGATTGTAGCACTGCACAACAATTCAGAAAAGGAAGAGGATATTATAATAAATAAAATAATAAAATAATAATAATATATTCAGTAATACCACAACCAGCTGAAACTATGAATGTGTTATGCAGGAGCTCAGAGTAGATGATCATAATGGTTCCTTCTGATCTTAAAATCTTTAAATCTACAAGAGAGTTTTAGGTAGGCAAAATTCCCCACTAGAAATTTGCCCAGGACACTAAGGTAAATATCCCTTCTCTTTCATGTAATCTACAATAACCACAAACAGTTCAATGGATTTAAATGGCCAGGACATCAGTTTCATGTTGCAGCAAAAAGACACACCCTCCAGCAGCACAGTTTCCTAAAACCGTGCAAGAACATTGGTTCAATACAGACTTTCAGGAAAGAGGACTATCAAATGAATCAACAATACTTCCTGTAGAATGCTATTTTCCTTCTGATGGTCCCTATAAGACACTATTTACAAACATAGGTGCTTTTAAGGAAACTTTATAGCTTTATCATTGTGAAGAGCAGCAGCTAACAGGAGTTTCAGAGGGCACTGTTGCAGAGTCTGCAGACTCTGTGCTTGGCGATAGCTGGACTTGGTGAGTGGTGCATTTGATCCGTCTGTGGGTTGCTTGTTTAAATGTTTGTTTTGTGTATCTGGGCAGTAGCTCCGCCATGGTCCTCAGAGTAAGCAGCTGAGACAGGTCTGTTTGTTGGTGCCTTGGTAGGGGCCTCAAGACTCTGACCCTTGGAACTTTGATCTGCTCTGCCATTTGAAGTCTCTGAATGGTTAATTGCTCCCTGGTGGTGATGTTTGAACTAGGCAAAAGGCGTGGGTGTCAAAGCCCAGACTCCAGTCTGAACGGGAACGTCTACACTGCCTGTTTTTAGCCTGGTAGTGTGAGCCCCGCAAGCTTGAGTCAGTTGACCTAGACTCTGAGACTCACTGCTATGGGAGTTTTATTTCAGTGTAGATATTCCCTCAGAAAACTTTTCACCAGTTATCTCTATGAAAAGGAAATGCTTTTCCATCTGATCATTGCCATCTTTCCATTGCCTTTATTCTGGACTACCCATGTCAGCTAATATTGAGCTGGAGGAATATTAAATAAGAGAGGATACAGTAATGGAGAAAGCAACAAAGAGTAGGGGAATGGATATCAAGAAGAAAGATAGTGCCAATACCAATTACACTAATCGGTAGGCAATACTGGCACTAGAATGACTGTACCTAATTGAAGCGACGAAGAGTCCTGTGGCACCTTATAGACTAACAGACGTATTGGAGCATACGACTCTGTCGCTTCTACAGATCCAGACTAACACGGCTACCCCTCTGATACCTGTACCTAATTGGGTGACGAATCTGAGCATAGACAAGCAGAAACAACTAAGATGTTTGTAAACCAATGCAAGGAGCCTGGGTAATAAAATGGAGGAACTAGAACTAATGGTGCAGGAAGTGAAACCAGATGTTATAGGGATAATGGAAACATGGTTGAATTGTAGTCATGACTGGAGTACAGGAATTGAAGGGCATGTGCTGTTCAGGAGAGACAGAAATAAAGATAAAGGTGGTGAAGTAGCATTGTATATTATGAATGAGGTAGACTGTAAAGAAATTATAAATGATGGAATGGATAAGACAGAGTCTGTTCGGGGCATAATTACTTTGGGGAAGAAAGCTACCAGAGGCTCCCCTGAGATAGCACATGGGGTATGTTACACACTCCCAGGATCTGATGTGGATATGAATAGAGACCTCTTTAATATTTTAAATGAAATAAATATTACTGAGAATTCTGTGATTATGAGAGACTTTAATTTAATGGAGAACAAATGCTACTAATAATGGTAGGGCCCAGATTTTCCTGGATGTGATAGCTGATACCAAAGAGTCACCGAACAAACAAAAGGTGATGTAATTTTAGATTTAGTGTTGGCAAGCAGTGAGGACCTCACAGAAGAACTGGTTGTAGGGGACAACCTTGGTTCAAGTGATCGTGAGCTAATTCAATTTAAACTAAATGGAAGGATTAACAAAAATAGGTCCGCAGCTAGGGTCCTTGATTTCAAGAGGGCAGACTTAAAAAAGTTAAGAGAATTAGTTAGGGAAGTGCACTGGACTGAAGAACTCAAGGATCTGAATGTGGAGGAGGCTTGGAAATACTTTAAATCCAAGTTGCAAAAGCTATCTGAAGCCTGCAATGGGGAAAAAATTGTATGGAAGAGTTGCAAACCAAACTGGATGAGCAAGCATCTCAAAAGGGTTATTAAGTAAAAGCAGGAAGACTACAAGGAATAGAAGATGGGATGGATCAGGAAGGAAAGCTACTTCTTGGAGGTCAGAAAGTATAGGGGCAAAGTGAGAACTGCCAAAATTCAAGCAGAGTTGGACATTGCAAAGGAAATTAAAACCCAGAGTAAAATGTTCCATAGCCATATAAATAAAAAGAAAACAAGGAAAAAAGAAGTGGGACCACTAAGCACTGAGGATGGGGGAGATTAAAGATAATCTAGGCATTGCCCAACACCTACATAATAATTTCCCTCAGTTTTTAAAAAGGGTAATGAAGAGCTTAGTGGCAGTGAAAGGGTGGCTAATGGAAATGAGGATATGGAAGTAAAATTACCACATCCAAGATGGAAGTCAAACTCAACAGCTTAATGGGACCAAACTGAAGGGTCCAGATAATCTCCATCCAAGAATATTAAAGGAACTGACACATGAAATTGCAAGCCCAATAGCAAGGATTTTTAATGAATGCATAAATTCAGAGGTCCTACCCTATGACTGGAGAATTGCCAGGAAACTACAGGCCTGTTAGTTTGACCTCAATTTTATGCAAGATCTTGGAACAAATTTTGAAAGAGAAAGTAGTTAAAGACATAGAGGTAAACGGTAAGCGGGATAAAATACAACATGGTTTTACAGATCAACTTGATCTCTTTCTTAACTGATTTTTTAGACAAAGGAAACAAAGTAGATCTAATTTACCTGGATTTCAGTAAGCCATTTGATAGAGTTCCACATTAGTTATTAGGAAATTATTAGTTAAACTGGAGAAGAGGGGGATTAATAAGAGGATTGAAAGATGGATAAGAAACTGGTTAAAGAGGGGACTACAAACGGTCATACTGAAAGGTGAACTGTCAGGCTGGAGAGAGGTTACTAGTGGAGCTCCTCGGGGATCGGTCTTGGGGCCAACCTTATTTAACATTTTTATTACTGACCTTGGCACAAAAAGTGGGAGTGTGTTAATAACATTTGTAGCTGACACAAAGTTGGGAGGTGTTGTCAATACAGAGGAGGACCAGAATATCATATAAGAAGATCTGGATGACCTTGTAACCTGGAGTAATGGAAATGGGATGAAATTTAATAGTGTAAAGTGCAAGGTCATGAATATAGGGACTAAGAACAATTTTTTTGCCATAACCTGGAGATTTATCAGTTGGAAGCTACAGAGCAGGAGAAAGACCTGGATGTATTGATTGATCCCAGGATGATTATGAGCCGCCAATGTGATGCGGCTGTGAAAAAAGGCTAATGCAATCCAATGTTCCCTCTAATTTTTGACAGGCCGTGTGTGCAAAAAAAAAATTTCTGTGCAAATTTTTGACAGGCTGTGTGCGCAAAAAATGTCTTCTATGCAAATTGTTGTGCTTCTGTGCAAATTTTTGTGCGTGCGGTGTTTCGCCACGTGCGCGGACTTTAGGATCTGTTTGCGCATGCACATGCGCACAGCTTAGAGGGAACAGTGATGCAATCCTAGGATGCATCAGGTGAGATATTTCCAGTAGAGATAGAGAAGTGTTAGTACCATTATACAAGGCACTGGTGAGACCTGATCTGGAATGCTGTGTGTAATTCCAGTCTCCCCTGTTTAAGAAAGATGAATTCAAACTGGAACGAGGGCAAGCAAGGGCTACTAGATGATCAGAGGAACGTAAACCCTAACTTATGAGGAGAGACTCAAAGAGCTTGGCTTGTTTAGCTCAACCAAAAGAAGGCTGAGGGGAGATATCATTGCTCTCTATAAATACATCAGAGGGATAAATACCAGGGAGGGAGAGGAGTTATTTAAGTTAAGCACCAATGTTAACACAAGAACAAATGAATATAAACTGGCCATTCATAAGTTTAGGTTTGAAATTAGGTGAAGGTTTCTAACCATCAGAGGAGTGAAGTTCTGGAACAGCCTTCCAAGGGAACCAGTTGGGGAAAAAAAATTTAACTGGCTTCAAGACTGATCTTGATAAGTTTATGGAGGAGATGGTATGATGAGATGGCGTACAATGGCATGTAGCCAATCTGAAACTGCTAGCAGCAAATATGTCCAACAATTAATGATGGGACACTAGATGGGGAGGGCTCTGACTTACTACACAGGATTCTTTCCCAGGTGTCTGGCTGGTGGGTCTTGCCCACATGCTCAGGGTTCACCTGGATTTTGGGGTCAGGAAGGAATTTCTCCCCACGTCAGACTGACAGAGATGTTGGGGGTTTTCACCTTCCTCTGCAGCACGAGGCACAGGTCACTTGAAGATTTAAACTAGTGTAAATTGTGGATTCTGTTGAAGTCTTGAAGTCTTTAAATCATGTTTTGAGGACTTCAATAACTCAGCCAGAGGTTAGGAGTTTATTACAGGAGTGCAATGTGCACGAGGTCAAACTAGATGGTCATGATGGTCCCTTCGGCCTTAAAGTCAGTGAGCTCAAAATTTTCAGTCTTTCCCTCATACCTGTACAAGTGCACCTGGCTGTTATTTTGACCTCTCATTCACCAGGCAGGACTCTGTGTTCTCTCACCCTACGGAGATGAGATATTGAAAAGGCTTAATTCATATTTCCCCTGCTCAGAAGTCTTCCTTAAATATGCCAAATTGATAGAGTCACTACCTAAATCATTTTCTGAATGCTTTTTGCACCATGTCTCACTGAAGACTGCATTTCTAGTGCGCTGTGATTGCCTTCCCAAATATTTTGGAATGCTACATTAGATTAGTGGAAGGAACTCAATGGCCTCTGGGGCTTTGTCCCCATATATATTTTCAGCGTAGGGCACAGAGAAATAACTACAGGGTGCATATCATCCCATTTTATATCGCTAGCAAGAAAATTCCAAGCTCATGTGCTGAGGGTGTGCATGTCACCTAAACTCTAATCTTGTCCCATTGACCTCAATGGCAACACTCCCAGTGGTTTCACTGATAAAGGATCAGGCCCATAAAGCATGGGTCCAATTCAGGGAATTATGTGTTAGTTTGGTAAGTAAGATTTTTTTCCCTTTATTAAGAGTATCTTTTTATACAGTTCACAACAGTCAGCGTAAACTAAGTCTCTGCTAGTAGGAAAAGTGACTAATGCTATGCCCGGCAAGTCTTCTTGCGTATTTTTTTATGTTTATAATGGGTGTATTTCTTCATGTGAACTTGTCAGCATTTCCCTTTGTCAATTACAAATGTGGCTAATGTTGCGATGAAGGCTTTGAATAGAAGTGTTGCAACTTTGGTCTTCAAGCTCAAGATCTTACACAAGAACTCAGCAAATTATGAAAATAATTCATAGCATGGCCATAACCAGCCATTTCTGAAATTTCTCAATATGGGCCCATATTTCTTCTTATCCTGAAACAAAAGAAATACATTCTTGTTTCACTAAAAAGAATGGAATGATGCCAAACCTGAGGCAGACTATTATATTGGAACATATATCAGCCACTAGAAAAAGCTGTCCCAGCACACCAAAGAGATTGCCACCAAAGCACTCCAAGAATAAACATTCCAGCTTAGTGGGAAATTGAATTGACGTTGGTTTCAACAAGAAAGATTCCAGTATTCCTTTTTCTGAATTAATTCTTACAGTCAGGTGTGACAGCTTTGCTTAGGAATTTACATAGCTCTGTATTGTCGGTACTGGTGAAGCATTTCAAGTAATACATGGCACAGTATATATTCGTTACAAGCTATTTACAACAGATTGATTACATATGCTGCTGTAAATCGTGGGACCAATTCTGCCACATGTATGCATGTGGAGTGGCATTTACGTGAAAATTCCAAGGGTCTGCAGAGAAGACTAAAACTGAATAAAATTTTAACATACTTTGCTGATCCATTCTTACACCTAGTCCTAGCCTCTCTTCAGCCTTAGCTTATTTTCTTTTAGAAAACAGAATCATCTTCAGTTCCTTTTCTGAATCTTCAAACTTCTTTCCCTCTTTCTATGGCTGAGTCTTAATCAAGAACAGGAAAAAGTGTCTTATCTATCAACCTCATGTAAACGATGTCCAGTAAGTTTACATAGAAAACCTCATTTAACATACTTAACATCTGCCAGAACTTCTTAATAAATCCCCATTTTCAGGGTCTTATAATTTAGGAAGTAAAAATTCCTTAGTGCTAACGCATAGCCCATAAATATTGCTGAAGGCCAAGGGCTGATTTCTTAATTATCCTTAGCTGGATCAGGGCAGGGGAGGGCAAACTACGGCCCACGGGCCAGATCTGGCCCATCAGGGCTTTCAATCGGGCCCACAGAATTGCCAGTCCAGTGGCACAGTGGGGCTAAGAAGGCTCCCTGACTGCCCTGACCCCGCGCCACTCTCAGAAGCGGCCAGCATCACGCTCCTGTGGCCCCTGTGGGCAGGGGGCAGAGGGCTCCATGCGCTGCCCTCAACCGCAGGCACCAGCCCCTGTTGCTCCCATTGGCCAGGAACAGGAAACCGTGGCCAATGGCAGTTTTGGGAGTGGTACCCGCAGGCAAGGGCAGTGCGCGGTAGAACCGCCTGCCCCACCTCACCCCTAGGAGCCACTGCCAGACATGCTGTCCACTTCCAGGAGTGGCGCGGGGCCAGGGCAGGCAGGGAGCCTGCCTTAGCCTCGCTGCGCGCCATTGCCACCCTGGAGCCGCTCAAGGTAAGCGGTGTCGGGCCGGAGCCCACACCCTGAACCCCTGCCTTGATCCCCCTGCCACACTCCTACTGCACCCCAGCCCCCTGCCCTGAGCCCCCTCCTGCACTCCACACTCCCTCCTGCACCCCAACCCCCTGCCTTGAGCCCCCAACCTCCTGCCGCTCCCCGCACTCCTCCTGCACCCCAACCCTCTACCCTGAGCCCCTTCCTGCACACTGCACCCCCTCCTACACCCCAACCTCCTGCCCCAACCCTACATTCATGGCCCTGCATGCAATTTCCCCACCCAGATGTGGCCCTCGGACCAAAAAGTTTGCCCACCCCTTATCTAGGGTGACAGATAGCTTGTGTGAAATATTAGGATGGGGGTAAGGCAGTAATAGGGTTTTATGTAAGACAAAGCCCCTAATATCAGGACAGTCCCTATAAAATCAGTACATCTGGTCACCTAGCTGGATCATACTTTCAGTTCCTTCTGTTACTACTTCTGATTCAAGCCTTTTCAATATTCAGTGATGACTGATAAATAGGAGCTGCATTGTAACGTACATTCACAGTCTTGTGGTTAAAGCACTAGGCTGGGTCCTAATCTTGTCCTATCACGGATTTCCTTTCTGATCTTGGGCAAATTATCTAACCAGTCTGTACCTCCATTGTCCTGTTTGCAAAGAAGTCACATAATGCTTGCTTTCTTCTCAGGAATGTGGCAAAGTATTATTTTTTAGAGTAGTAGGAGAGGCTCAGAAGAAAGGCACTATATATAATGCAAAGAATTGTTATTATAAAAAGTCCTAGAAAGAAAGTTAATGTTATATTTGGGTCCTACAATCTGAATATTCACCTAACATCTCAAGAGCTGAGTGTACAGAGTTTTGTTTTCACTTATGATCGTTAGCTTGCTTTAGTGTCAAATTCTGTTTCCATCCATTCTTTGTCTCCTTGCAAAACCTAATAAAACAACAAGGAGTAAAAATTAATTTAGTTCTTCCCCATACCCAAACGAATATGTGCTTTTTTATCTTGCATTACATTCTGCTGATATAACTAAAATGCCTTTGATGTTAAAATCATTGCTAGTACTTCACCTGGATTGTGGTTTTATACCTTGTGTAAATAATTTCAGTCAGCAATAACTAAGATAAATTCAGCTTCACCAGCAAAGACTCATTGGGCCAAGATCTACTGCTTTTCTATGAACCAAGGGCATTTAATGGTACAGCTGGAAACTAAGGCAAAGAACTAAGTAAGTTAGTATATGTATAGAGTGAGACGGGAGATACTTGCAGATTAGTTGAAGGCTACTCTCTGAAGATAAAGCAGTTTTTTCCCCAGCCTCATTTGCGTGGGGGCACTGCAAAGTAGTAGTAGGCATAAGTGTATGGTTTATTTAAAAACAAATACAATTTATTGTCCATATCCTGGGAAGAAAGCAAAGGGAATCCAGGTGGCAGAGTGAGATCTAGACTGTTCAGCACAGAACCACACTCGATGAAGTACAAAGGAAACCAATGGCTGTGCATAACGATACTTATTTCTGCAGCAGAGAGGAACCTTCTGAAAACCACAGCACCAGTGACTTTATTAGATCTGATATGAGCCAGGAAGAGAGACAAGATTGTGCTGTGAGAACCAGCCTGAAGAGAGAACAACACATTGCTGTGGGCATGTGACGGAAAAGACAGCCATGGGAAAATAAGGGTAATAATTGAATTGCACCAGGGGAAAAAGCTGACCTTTTCTGAAATTAGGTCTCCCCTTTGAGCCAATCCCAGGGCACATTTTCCCTGCTCAGGGGCAGCTCTACCAATTTTGCCGCCCCAGGCAGCTGCCATCGAATTGTTGCGGTGGCGGGAAGAGCGGCGGAGCTGCCCCCGAATTGCCGCCGCGGGACTTGGACTGCCGCCCCATGCTGGATGCCGCCCCAAGCACCAGCTTGTAAAGCTGGTGTCTGGAGCTGGGCCTGTCCCTGCTACCACCTGGAGGCCCACATAAGCCCTGGCCCTTAGTGGTATTCATGCTGAAAAACCTGTAGCATCACTGGGAGATCTGATTTTTCCTAGTCAAGGGTTTCAATTGTTTGAAGTTGCATGTTTGGATTGGAACTTATCCAGTTTTTATTTTAAAACTGTGCTTACCTTTTTCTCTCTGTCATGACAATGCCCTGAACATGTAATACATCCCTTATGCCAAGGAATGAGAATAATAATTTAAGTTGGTACAAGGGAACATAACTATGAGCAATGGACATAATTCAGAAAGGGAGAACCTGGGCTGAGTATCAGAAAAAAACTTTACATCAGTAAGATCCCTTGGACTGTAACAGTCTCTTCCAAGGGAAGCAATAAATGCCACATTGCTTGAACCAGTTAAAGCTAGATTGGATGAAACAATAACCACAATGTATTGTGGGGACCAAAGCTGAACTGGGAGGGAAATCCTAAGTAAAGCTGGTTTGGAATGTCTTGACAAAATACTTTTTCATCAGAAGAGTTTCTCAGTTCCAGGACAGAACTTCTGGTGAGGTGAGAGAGAAGAGAGAGATATACCAAAATAGCCAATACTCCAAAGATTCAGAACAGAGACCCTACAGCCTACGTGAGCACTCTAACTACCAGGCTATTGGCTATTCTAGAGTAGGTCACTCACTCTCTCTGCCTCGTGGCTTTTTCCCCCCACAAAATATTTCTAAAGGTCTCATTCTAAAACCTCAACATGTTTCAAAACATAATTCTTGGTTTCTGGCCAGACCTGCTTATTAGGTCTATTCTGTCTGTGATTTCTATTGTTCCATGAGAGCTTGTGCCCATAAATGGAGATGGTATGTAACGTTGAAAAGTTAGCCCTTCATATCTCTTTTAGCTTTTGATGAGCTCTCCTATGTCATGTGAACAAGGGGGATCCAGTAGACATAGTGTACTTAGATTTCCAGAAAGCCTTTGACAAGGTCCCTCACCAAAGGCTCTTACGTAAATTAAGGGTACGTCTATACTTACCCGTCGCGTCGGAGGAGTCCAATCGATCTTCTGGGTTCGATTTATCGCGTCTTGTCTAGACGCGATAAATCGAACCAGGAAGTGCTCCCCCGTCGACGCCAGTAATCCTGCTCTGCGAACGGAGCAGGCGGAGTCGACGGGGGAGCCTGCATGCCGCGTGTGGACCACAGGTAAGTTCGAACTAAGAGACTTCGACTTCAGCTACGTTATTAACGTAGCTGAAGTTGCGTATCTTAGTTCGACAGAGGGGGTTAGTGTAGACCTAGCCTAAGTTGCCATAGGATAAGAGGGAAGATCCTTTCATGGATTGAGAACTGGTTAAAAGACAGGGAACAAAGGGTAGGAATAAATGGTAAACTTTCACAAAGGAGAGGGGTAACTAGTGGTGTTCCCCAAGGGTCAGTCCTAGGACCAATCCTATTCAACTTATTCATAAACGATTTGGAAGAAGGGGTAAACAGTGAGGTGGCAAAGTTTGCAGATGATACTAAGCTGCTCAAGATAGTTAAGACCAAAGCAGTCTGCAAAGAACTTCAAAAAGATCTCACAAAACGAAGTGATTGGGCAACAAAATGGCAAATGAAATTTAATGTGGATAAATGTAAAGTAATGCACATTGGAAAAAATAACCCCAACTATACATACAATATGATGGGGGCTAATTTAGCTACAACTAATCAGGAAAATGATCTTGGAGTCATCGTGGATAGTTTTCTGAAGATGTCCATGCAGTGTGCAGCGGCAGTCAAAAAAGCAAACAGGATGTTAGGAATCATTAAAAAAGGGATAGAGAATAAGACGGAGAATATCTTATTGCCCTTATACAAATCCATGGTGCGCCCACATCTTGAGTACAACTGTGGTCTCCTCATCTCAAAAAGGATATACTGGCATTAGAAAAGGTTCAGAGAAGGGCAACTAAAAAGATTAGAGGTCTGGAATGGGTCCCGTATGAGGAGAGATTAAAGAGGCTAGGACTTTTTAGCTTGGAAAAGAGGAGACTAAGGGGGGATATGATAGAGGTATATAAAATTATGAGTGGTGTGGAGGAAGTGAATAAGGAAAAGTTATTTACTTGTTCTCATAATAGAAGAACTAGGGGCCACCCAATGAAATTAGTGGGCAGCAGGTTTAAAACAAATAAAAGGAAGTTCTTCTTCACACAGCACACAGTCAACCCATGGAACTCCTTGCCTGAGGAGGCTGTGAAGGCTAGGACTATAACAGGGTTTAAAAGAGAACTGGATAAATTCATGGAGATGAAGTCCATTAATGGCTATTAACCAGGATGGGTAAGGAATGGTGTCCTTAGCCTCTGTTTGTCAGACGGGGGTGATGGATGGCAGGAGAGAGATCACTTGATCATTACCTGTTAGGTCCACTCACTCCGGGGCACCTGGCATTGGCCACTGTCGGTGGACAGGATACTGGGCTGGATGGAGCTTTGGTCTGACCCAGTATGGCCTTTCTTATGTTCTTATGTTCTTGGCTTCACATACTCAGTAGGCTTTATATCTCTCTTTTTAAAAGATGCCTGCGTGCTAAGAAGATTTATTTTTCGTATTTACTGCATTGTGACAATTTATTAAAGTCTTCAAGAGTATAGCTCCAGAGTAGCTACAGATACTTTTGTCTGTATAGTGGAAGTGCTGCATAGTCTGAGGCAAGATAAGTTTATGGAGGAGATGGTATGATAGGCAATTAATTGATCTTTGACTATCAGAGGTAAATATGCCCAATGGCCTGTGATGGGATGTTAGATGGGGTGGGATCTGAGTTACTACAGAGAATTATTTCCTGGATATCTGGCTGCTGAGTCTTGCCCACATGCTCAGGGTTTAGCTGATCACCATATTTGGGGTTGGGAAGGAATTTTCCTTCAGGGCAGTTTGGCAGAGGCCCTGGAGGTTTTTTGCCTTCCTCTGCAGCGTGGGGCACGGGTCACTTGCTGGAGGATTCTCTGCATCTTGAAGTCTTTAAACCGTGATCTGAGGACTTCAATAGCTCAGACATAGGTTACAGGTTTATTACAGGAAAGGGTGGGAGAGATTCTGTGGCCTGCATTGTGCAGGAGGTCAGACTCGATGATCATAATGGTCCCTTCTGACCTTAAAGTCTATGAGTCTATGAGTCTATAAGACAACTCAGGTGCTACAACTCTTCACATATTGTTATAGTTGAATTCTCTGACTCACCCCCTGTTGGTTCTATGGTCTACTAGTTCTCTTCTGGAAGGACAGACATTATTCCTATAGATTCACCAAAACATCAGGGGCCATATTGTCTGGCTTGCAAGCTGTGCTGAGCACAAGCCCAGTGGATGAGGGAGAAAGGGTGGCTTTAGGCAATCGTTGTAGTGCCCCTGAGCATCAGTCAGATCATCACAGGCTATACTCCCCAGATAGTTTAGATCAGCATGAGGGTTGTCTCAATGGTGCCAGCAACTAGTGGCTCTCAGGTGCCATTCCAGTAACTGGGGATTCCTATGACATTGGGCTGCCCTGGCCATACCTGTTTTCCCCTAGATATACTTGGAGGCCAGGAGGGGAGAGGGTACAGGCGCTACTACAATGATTCATTGCCACCAGAGAAGTCCACTGTGTGGGGAAAATGCTCCGCTGACTGCAACTGCAGGCTTTTGGGATGCTTTGTTTGGGAGACCAGCACAAAGCTGCCTTAACAGCCCAGAAAATCTGACCCCTGATATTTTGTAGAGAGCAGACATTGCAAAATAATTTGCTTATGGTGAAAAAAGAGATGGTAAGTTTCTTCTCAATCCTTACTTTAAACTCCTATATACTGAAACTTTTAACTTATTTGACTCCATCAATGGGTTTTACTCTCTATTCCACTCAGAGAAACCACCACTAAACTATACTTTCCTATTCATTTAGTGACCACCTCCAGTTTCAAGAATATGCTAAGTCAATGCATGCATATGTGTCATTACCATGCCGAGTGAATACGCCCACTCCATCACATAAAGTTCAATGGAGTTCAGCCTAAAACAGAGGTTACAGTATGGCCCATTGTATCCACTGCTTCGGTTCTGCATAGCAAAGGCTGGAACATATGCACGGAGATCCTTTCAGCAATCTAAACCAGCTACACTACATTGTTTATCCAGGCACTAGATATATTCATTGATAATATAATTATGGGTAAAGAAAGTAATATATCTCTCCCTAAAGTATACATTTAAATAAGCACTCAAACACCAACGTGATAAGTGCAGTAGAATAACCTAGGTAGATAGAAAGAAAATTGAACGCGTGTGAGCTCAGAGTTGCTATATGTGCAGCATTCAAAGTTCAGATGAGCAAAAACAACATGCGTTATGTGCCTCTTTAACACCTCCTGTCTGTGTGAATTATTTTCTTATTAAATTTCGCTTGCGGTGTACCTTGTAGCCAAAAATTACTTAGACAAACAGGTAATGAACACAGTATATATGAGCCAACTTTATTTTGGTAAAGGTAGTTTGTAACTGGAAAGTGTGACCTTTTGAGACCTTTAATGCTATTGTGGGCAAAGTGAGAAAAAAACACACAAAAACGTATTAAACTAAATGAACTGCTTATATTCTTAGCTCATCTATACAAAACCCTTCACAGCTGTTGGACCACGAAAGCTCTATAGTCTTCCTAGGCTCTATCATTATTAAGTTGAAGCTGGTGCAAGGGGGCATAATTGCATAATGGGATGATTTCAGAGAATCACCTCATTCTTCAGCACTCCTGGAATATTTAATAAGGCAATGTGTGCTGCACCCTCTTTGAAAATGGACTTCTTGATTCCTACCTTTGTGAATATCTCAGATAAGGCAAACTCATCCATAACAACTTTACAAGATTGTGTGAGCATGTCAGAAAATAAATCATATTGCATTAAGAAGTCATTACCCTGAAACACAAGTTTACAGTGTGATAGAACCCAAGAGTCATTCCGGGTCCAGGAATCTCCTATTAGCATTGGAAGAAAATCCAGGATGGCAGGCAACACTAAAGGCTTGAGATTAATATGGAGATGTCTCTGAGTTTTCTCACTGACTGCCTAAGAGCAAGGTGGGGCCCTTGTAGGAATAAGTTATGCAGGTATTTCCAGTTAGTTACACTCTGATGCACCCCAGACCAGCAATCCCAAAACACAAGGACATTGAAGCAAGACACGAAGATAGGTGGAATCAACACATGTAACAACCATGACCCATTTAAGTCAGCAACAGTCTGAACAAAACATCATCACAGTCCAAATGGCAGGTGTGTAGCAGCAGGTCCTGAGTAACTGCACACACCCAGCGCTATGTGCACATACACACAGGGACTGGAGCCAGTCATCACAACTTCCTTCTCTTATCCCCAGAAGTTCAGCGGTATTTTACCGGGGGCACCTGGTGATCCTGGGACTGTCGGTTACACCTCTGATTCAGCTCATGGGGTTGATGATGTTGCTGTGGCACAACATTCCCAATTAGCCACGTGACATCGTCATATGCAGAAAGAGTGTCCTCTCCCCTCCCTGTTCCCCTCTCAGTAGGCAAGATATCTCACTGGCTAACAACTCATTCTCCGCATGATTCTTGCACTCGCCACACCCCAGACCCTCACGTATCACTAGCAAGGTTTGAAGGTAGGTAACTGCAGCCCAACACAACTGCAGCTTTTTCAGAATCAGCAGCCCTTGTCTCAGTGGTAACTTACTTGTACTGTGGTAAGAAGTAAAAACCTCTGGATAAATGTGTGCTACAAGTTGTTTGCTAAGAACAAAACACGTGAGAAAAGCCACCAACAATGGTCTCCTTCAGGCAGCTCCTGAAACGTGCAAATTATCAGTCACCCATATGGACTCAAGCAACAGGCCAGTATCTTCAAGTACTCTCTGCCAGTAATGGATGGGTGATAGGACAGCTTGTTCCTAAAACAATGTTGCTGTCACCTGCTCCGGAAGCCATCCTCACATTTGTGCAGCATGGCCGTGAGAGTACCTGTGCAACAAAGAGATTCAAATGCCACAGGGAAGATTTGGTGTGTTGTGATGTATGCAGCTGTGACAGTCAGGAGCGAAGCAACAGAGTAGTTAGCACATCAGACACAGATTCTGAGGGGGAGTAGAAATGTTTCAATTATCTGCTAATTACTGTGACTGTTTTCTGCAATATAGCTCAAAGGGGAGCTGAATTAGAAATTCATTAATTCGTAGTTATATGTAGGGGTTACATGAGAGTACATGACTGTACTCCATTATTCACACAATATATTCACACAACACAAGATATTCTACTGCCCTCCTACTAAGGGCACGTCTACGGCGGGTAGTGATCGATCTATCAGGGATTGATTTATCGCGTCTAATGTAGACACGATAAATCGATCCCTGATTGCTCTGCCGTCGACTTCTGTATTCCACCACGGTGAGAGGGAGAAGCAGAGTCAACGGGGGAGCAGCGACAGTTGACCCCGCGCTGTGAGGATGCGAGGTAAGTCGACCTAAGATACGCAACTTCAGCTACTCTATTCTCGTAGCTGAAGTTGCGTATCTTAGGTCGATCCCCCACCCCACCGCAGTGTAGACCAGGGCTAAGAGTCACTACTGTTATAAATACTTTACATGTGTTGTCACTGTACTCAGTGATAGTAAGAAGATATTTACAGGTGTATTATGTGTGCTTAGACTTATGTCTTCCACTGAGCAGATAACATTAAAAATGGTAATAATTAGGGGTAGGGGGCCTTGTTATCTGCATAACTTCATACAAATAGCAGCTAGAACAACTTTTTTCAAATCAGTCCATTCTACAAATAATGACAAATACATTGATGTATTACATAATATTAACAAGCTCATATTGTTGTCTGACTACAGACTTTTGCTTTAACTGAAGACAACACACACCAGTCATCACACAACTAAAGGGCGAAAAAGCCCTCTACACCACCGCACTCCACATAGTAGAAGGGTCAGCCACATCCAGCAGTCAGGGTGTTAGTCTGAGACCCATGTTCGAGTCCCTACTCTGACAAAGACTTCCCATGTGACCTTGAGCAAAATACTAAGTCTTTCTGTGCCTCAGTTCCCCATCTGCAAAATGGGGATAGTAGTACCTCTCTGTCTCAGGAGGGTGTTGTGAATATGAATATATTACAGATTGTAAGGTGCTCAGCTACATTTGTAATGGGGAAAGTGCCTTAGTTAGATATTTGTTTTATGCTGTTCACTTTTTATTGTTTTGTCTTTTTACCAAATACATTATAAAGTCCCTTTATACCTCAGTTTCCCCATCTGTAAAATGGAGATAGTGATGCTTACCTCCTTTGTAAAAGGCTTTGAGATCTACTGATGAAAAGTACTGTGTAAGAGCGAGGAATTATTATTACTATTGATTAAGTGCTTCAAACGTATAGTTATTGTGAATGCATATGTGCCCTCAATATATATATGGTCACATATATATATATATTATAGTATACAACAAAAAATCTCAGCTGTACATTATTTTGGGGCACTCCAAAATGGAGGCCCCTAACTGGAGATATACAGTGTCTGATTTTCAAGGTGCTGAGTACCACAGCTTCTAGTGACTTTGATTGGAATTGTGTGTTCTCAGTTCCTCTGAAAAATCACGCCCCAGGAGTCTTGACTTAGGCATCCAAAATTAGAGGCAATATTAAAAAAAAAGACTTATATGTCTGTAACATCAGGTGCAAAGCTCTGTAAAGACTAATGAACTACTTCTCTTTAGTAGCGGTTGGACATGTGACCATTGTAGAAAACATTCTGGACCAGGCTGCGCCTTAATTCTACATGGATGCACAGGGCAGGACAGGGCACAAGAAGGCTCTTCCCCCTCCTCAGATCCTTGCTTAGAAGGCGAGCACACACTAGGTATGTGTGATGGTGTTCCTCATAAAACTTTATGGGGAGATGCTTATAAATGTATATATGTAACTAGAATATGTTTTATGCTACATGTGCCATGTAACATATCTCTGTGAAAGTTATGACCTACTGAATTTATTCCTCCTGTTTGTATGCATGTATCATTGTTGTAGTTGGAGTTATGAAGATTGGTTTTATATTTGCTGGTTTTGTACATAGCCTTTGTAAGTGCATGGGATCATCTTTGGAGCAAAGAATGTGCCTGTTAAGTGCGAGCACTTAACAGACAAAAGACGTTGCAGACCCCAATCCACATTGGGGCCGGGTCTGGAATGCAACTGGTTAGGCTGGTTGCGGAAGGGTGCATGGACAGGTGACTGGCCCAGGTGATCCCAAAACTCCATGGTAACAGGATGTTACACAGGGAGGGGAAAAAGACTATAAAAGCCCGGGGGAGACCCTTCCATTTTGTCTTCAGCTGGCTAAAGAAAGAAGCTCTCCACCCCCCAAGGAGACCTGAAAGAGACTGAACAAAGGACAAAGACATTAAGGGGGTGAGTGATTGCTGGACCCAGGCTAGAAGGAAGATAGCCTGTTTACTGGACCTAGTGAGGTTTTTATCTGTACACAGGGTGATTAGACATAGAACTGCGTGTTCTATTTTATTTTATTTAGTAATTCACTTTGTTCTGTCTGTCATTACTTGACATCACTTAAATCCTACTTGCTGTACTTATTAAAATCACTTTTTACTTATTAAGTTTCCTGGAGTACGAGTTGTTACCTGTGGGAAGGCAAACAGCTGTGCATATCTTTCTATCTTTGAAATAGAAGGCGAACTATTTATGAGTTTACCCTGTATAAGCTTTATACAGGGTAAAATGGATTTATTAAGGGTTTGAGCCTCCTTGGAGTTGAGCAGCTGGGTGTCAAAGGCAAGAGCGCTTCCAGGGGCCTTACAGTGGTGAGTGGACTTGGTTCGGACCTGGGTCTGTGTTTGCAGCAGATCAGTGGAATCTGGCTCCAAACAGACAGGATTCGGGAGTCCCAAGCTGGAAAAGGCCTGGAAGCAGGGGCAGAAGTAGCCTTGGCACACCAGGTGGCAGCACCAAGCAGGTCTCTGTGGCCCCAACCCGTCACAGTGTGCCTACACTGCAATTAGACACCTGTGACTGGCCTGTGCCAGCTGACTCGGGCTCACGGGATTCAGACTCAGGGGCTCTTTAATTGTGGTGTAGATGTTACGGCTTGGGTTGAAGCCTGGGGTCTAGGATCCTGTGAGGTGGGAAGGTCCCAGAGCGTGGGCTCCAGTCTGAGCCCGAATGTCTAAACTGCTATTAACAGCCCCACAGCCTGAGCCCTGCAAGCCTGAGTCAGGTGGCACAGGCCATACACAGGTGTCTAATTGCAGTGTAGACATACCCCCTAGAGTCCTTGTTCTCAGAATGCAAACAGGCTAGGGCTTCTGCTGTTTATAGCCTCTTCATAAGGAGCAGCTAAAGGCGGGGCTATGCTCCACAATGACCAGCAGAGCTGTCTGGGTGCAGACTATATCCTCTCTGAGAAAGACAAAAGTATTATGTTTGCTTGAGGTACAATGCATCCTGGAGACCTAGTTGACAGCGTGCATTTTCACACACATACACCCAATGTGGTCTGATGGCTATACGCCACAATCAGTTCCTCTCTGTTTTCTTTGTGCTGATTGCACCTTCTAGCCAGATGTGTCTTAGCATCCATTTCTTTTAGAAGGTTGTTGCTTCTTTTTAGAACATTGATCTAGCCTCCTCATCTCATCAAGACAGTGTATTTCTAAGGGGCAAATATATGGATCAGAATTTTTGTTTCACATGCTCTTAAAAATACTAACCTGGCTGGGCTACATCTATCAATAGGCAAAATTTTGCTTTTAGATCCACACAGCAAATCTCATTGCTCATACTCTGCTCTTCCAAGGGAACAGCAATCTATGTAGTAAGGGAACATTTTGAAGCCCATTATCCACTACACTTACATGACATACAAATTCCACTTGTATTGCAAACAATGAATACTCAGAGTGTGACTCCCCATAAATGGCTTCCAGTGTGTATTCTGCATACAAGTAAGTTTTCCTTATATACTGACATTGGGACCAAAACTAATTAATTCTTCCCCTTAAGTATCTCAGATCAGTGGTTTATCTCTTGCTGTCTCTTGTAGCAATGCTGATTTTTCTGCTGATTTTCCTTTTATGGGATTATATAACTGTTTTAAACAAGCCACTACAGACACAGGGCCCTCTTTCTTCTATTTCTACAAACGTATTTCCTTCTGTTTCTTGAGAGGAAGAGTCTTTAATGAGCTAGAACAAACATAATTTAAAAAACCAACAATGCCAGACACTTACGCAGGAAGAAAAATGCTTACCATTCAAATAAGCACACACAGAGGTATGTGACAAGACATCAAAAAGTTAAGGGTACCCCTCTGTTTTCGAGAAGAGTGAATATGATCAAATTAAAACTGAAGATGTATTTGGAGCTTCAACCGAAGGTAGGAAATAGAGGCTACTCAGTTTCACCCACCAGTGAAAATTATCCAAAACTAGAATGATGATTCACAGAATGGTTGTAACAGTACTGACTTTCTCTCAGACATGCCCACCGCAGGAACAGTACAAATGCTGTTCCATCTCTAGGGCCCACCAGTACACATATTTTAAATAATCAAATTTGAGACCTAGCTTTTTTTTTACTGACCGAAACTCTCCAGTCTGAGGCATGTGCAACAAAAAATAAATGACATGGAGTAATTTTCATGAAAAGCATCCTCCAAGTACTGTACTTACTAATAGAAAGCATCAGAATGGAACGGAGTACAAAGAATAAAATCATAAACAGAGAAACAGGTCACACTATCACAAGAAGTGACACAGTGAGACCCCAGTGGTGCAATGAACTCTGTGGGGGGGGAGGGGGCTTCTGCACCCATGGGGTGCTCATTGCAGGACTTGCCTATACAAAAACTTGACAACTGTTGGGCTGCTCATGTGCTGAGACCACCACCTGACCAATATGGTCTCATTGTTTCCTTGTCCTCCCCCATCTGTCTGTATCCATCTATTGTCTCTTGTTTTGTAGTCAGATTATAAATTCTTGGGGGCAGTGGCTGTCTTTTTTGTTCAATGTTTGTACAGTGCCTAGCACAACTGGGTCCTGGTCCATGGCTAGATGCTACCATAATAAAATAATAACTAATGAGTCAGATTCACTTGTTGTTAGCTGCATATATCTATCATAGAACTAATGTCATTGTAACTAGTTCTGCTTCTTAGCCCAGGTCTACACTAACCCCCCCTATCGAACTAAGATATGCAACTTCAGCTACGTTAATAACGTAGCTGAAGTCGAAGTACCTTAGTTCGAACTTACCTGTGGTCCAGACGCGGCGCGCAGGCTCCCCCGTCGACTCCGCCTACTCCGCTCGTCGAGCTGGATTACCAGCGTCGACGAGGGAGCACTTCCTGGTTCGATTTATCGCGTCTTGAGAAGACGCGATAAATCGAACCCAGAACATCGATCCCGCGCCTCCGACGCGACGGGTAAGTATAGACATACCCTTAGAGACATGACTTGGGTTCTGCGTAGCAGACATGTTGTGGTATTTACCGCTGTTCAAGCCAACAAGTGTGATGGGCAAAGGAAAGCGGCTTTTGCATCTGATTGGCCCGTTCTACTGCAAGCTGCATGGAACCTTTCCTAGCCAGTTCTACAGAGACTCCATGCTGAAATCAATAGAGAGAGACGAGCCATTACTAATGTCTTTCTAAAAGATGTGCTCTCGCTCATCCAGAAGTTATGGGCTCAAAGCAGGAATTACTGCATGAAATTCTATGGGCTATGTTATAGAGGGGGTCAGGCTAGATCATAAAGGTTCCTTCTGGCCTTCAACTATGAATCTCTAATGCTGCACATCACTAAATCCTGTTCATTGTTAATAAAATGCTGTTTTTACAAGACAGCAGGAAGTACTTGATCTTTGCTTGATACCAATGCCTTCTCTCAGCCGCTTTTACAGGAGGAATCGCTATCAGCATAGCTCAGTTTAATCTGTTATTTTGACACTTGGTCACTCTAGGCAAAGGTGTGTGGTATAGGTAGGCTAAGAAACAAACAACTTCTGTAGCTCTTCCGTGAAGTTAAAATTAGCAACTGCTGGAACAGAACTTCCTGCAAAGATGAAAAATGAAAATGGGGTGGAGGGGAAGTCAGACAAACCGTCTCTCTTTTGATGTTTTTCTGGGGTTTCTCTAGCATGGTCTGCTTTTTAAAAAGTGTACCAGTTTAACTAAATGGATTTTATGTTGGCCAGCAATGCAGGCCCCTAACACAGACACACTTAAGCAAAGTTAAACATGCACTTCAACCAACTTAAACCAGTGTAGCTTGCATCGGTAAATTACCAACTTAACCAAATTGATTTAAGCAATGTTTAAACTGGTTTAAGTGCATCTACATTAGACGATTCCATCGGTTTAACTAGATCAATTTAGTTAGTCTGTTACAATTTTTCTAATATAGGCAAACCCTCTGGCTTAACCAAACAGAGAAATGGGTAAATATTAGCTTCCCATGTCACCCCTCACTTCATTGAAATCCCTCCTGAAACCTACTTCTTCTACAACCTTTAACCCATATCAATATAACTCTAGCACCACTCCATACTGTAGTTTTAAAAAGTCATCCTTAGAGCTGGTCAAAAGCCAAAATTTTCTTCCACAACAAATTCCAAAATTCTGAAAAAAAAATATTTAAAAACAAAAAGTAGAATTATCAAAACTTCCAAGGAAGGGAAAAATCAGGGGGAGAAGGCCAAGGGGGAAGGGTTTAGAACTAATAGAAATATTTTGTTTTGAAATCTGGCAGCCCAAGCTCTGAGGCCTTCTGGTTCAGATGTGGCTCCTAGGGTTTTCAGGCTCCCAGCTATGTGGTAGGGAGCCTGGAAATTCCCAGAGCTTTTAGATTGAGCTGGGGTTCTCAAGGATTCTATTTCCTGCTGCAGAACCGGGAGTGAGCTGCTCTGCTCCCCCTTTAGGCTTCTCCTCCAGCTTGTGCATGCCTGGCACTTGTGGTGGGGTGGAGCGGCATGAGCCCAGAGCAGCTGCTTAATCCCTTCCTCTGCTGTGTGGGGTTTGTACACTCTATGACAGAAGGCAAAAGGCACATCCCTGACACAAAGGCTGCCCCCTGGCCAAATTTCAAGTCCGTACTCCAGAGCATGGGGGTGCTAGAGCTTCTCAAAGAATAAGTTGCCAAAGAATATTTAACATGAGGAAAACAATGTATTTTTCCCTAGCCTCAGTCTCAGAAATTGCTGAATTGTTTTGACTGAAATTAAAACACACACATACTACAACCCCACACAAAATGATCAGCCTGAGGCAGACACCCAATATGGAAAACTTTAGTCCAAACAGTTAAAATCTGCCAAAGTTATACCCTACAGAAAACAGGGTGTCACAATGGGAAATGTCAAGCAATCTGAATAACATGTGGTATATATAAATTCACACATACAGAAAATCTCTTGATCATGCAGACTTCCTGTCTGACCTTGGGCAAATCATATAATCTCCTGATGCCTCCGTTCATCTGTTCAACAGAGAAAATACTTTCCTACTTAACAGGGGAGTTGTGAAGATAAAATCCATTAATGATTGTGACAGGCTCAGAAGTTATCATGAAGAAGGGCATAGAAGTGCCTATAAAGATATTCAAATCACCAACAGGAAGATAACACATTATGGCACAGTGCTCATGGGGATATCAATCTCTCTCTACACCAACCCCTGCTGTGTAGGAGTTAGCGAAAATGTTATAGGCTATCTATAGCTTCCATCAACTTTCGCATGACTATTGGAATTACTATTCTTTGACAATCAATACCACTGCCTTTTACAGTAACAGTATCTAGAAAAAGAAGAGATTTATGTGCTGGCAGTAAGAGGGGTGAGTGAATCTAGAAACGCTACACAGTTTGGAGATCTGAAGTGGAACATGAATTCTTTTTTGCATGCTCAGTTTGAGGTTGTAGAGTTCAGGGATCTTTTGGGACAGCTATATTAGTGTGGTGGTTTGTTTACCATGTCAGCTGATTGCACCTCACAAGGTATGTCAGACTTGAGCATGACTGGTTTAAATGAGATTGAATTTCTTCCCCAGTTGTACCCCCTAGCTCCATCTGTTTAAGTCTGGACAGGTTTTTTACCCAGCCCTTGCTGTCAGTAAGATTATTTAGGCTGGTTTGTGGAATGGTAAAGAGCATATAGGAAAAACAAAACAGACCAATGTGAAATGAGTTTTAGACAAAATTAAAATATTTGACATTTATATCGATCCTTTCATTATAGAGGATTCAAAAGCACTTTACAAAGCATATACATACACTCTAAAGAGGAGATTTCCAAAGGTACCAATAACAGGTACCTAGCTCCCACTGACTCTAAAATAACAGTAATACCTAACTCTCATATAGCACTTTTTCATCCGTAGATCTCAAAATGCTCTACCAAGGAGGTCAGTATCATTATCCCCATTTTACAGATGGGGAAATTTAGGCACAGGAGATGAAATGACAGATCTAAGGTCTCCCAGCAGGCCAATGATTAAAGTGGGATTAGAACCCAGATCTCCTGAGTTAAATCCAGTGTGCTAGCCACCAAGACACAATGAAGACAACCAGAGGGCAGTAGACAACTTGTACACAGACTACCACACAGCCATGGGAATATGGGACATTTTTAGCCAAGGACATAAAAGAAACCCCTTATCTCATACAAGAATGGCATCCTTGGGGCAAGATTATGATTTATGGGCACTGTCCTGCATTAGGGACAGAGTGATAGCTCCAGTGCCTCAGCAGTAGCTCCTGGTGGAATTGTACCCCACAACAACCCCCAGATCTGTGTCACACAAAGGGAGCACACGTTGTCCCATCCTTTAAGAGAAAACAGTGAAGCAAACCAGTATCATTATTAGAGCTAGTCAAAAGTATTCCGCTGGAACGTTTTTCCGGGAGAAAATGCTGTTTGGTTGAAATCAAAATTTTTGGAGGGAATGTGTCAATTTTGGCAAAGTTTTGTTTAAAAAAAATCAAAACCAGATGTCCCACTTTGAGATTATTGGAGCAGCAGATTTCGATTTTTCATTTTGAAATGACTTTTTGGTGATTTGAAAAATATATATATTACAAAGTAAAATTTAGAACAAAATCTTTCAGTTTTATCAAAACAAAATATTCTGATTGAAACAAAATCACTTTTTAGAAAATTCTGTTTTGTAGAAAAAATTGAATTTTTTTTCTGATTTGAATGAAAAAAAATGAAAATCTTGGTATATTTTGAAGAATAGACATTCCATTTTCCAACCAGCTCTACATATAACAAGCACAATACTTAGTCCTCCACTTGCCTAGTTGTTCTCAGTTGCTATTGCTTTCTATGTGCTGTAGTAAAAATGAGTCTTGAGGAAGAATTTGAAGGAGAAGATGGTAGCAACTTTGCAGATTTTTTTCATGGAGTTTTTCACTGCACAAAAAGGCCAGTTTAGGAGAATCATAGAAACATATATGAACTCAGAAACATATTTCAAAAGCAGAAATATGTGGTTCCTTTTGTGATTTGACTACACCCAGTACACTAAAAACCTCTTCACAGTTTACAGGTTTCATACAAGATAAAAAAGAATAGAAGAATCTCGGTATTACAAAATCCACAGAGGGGAAAGATATCTTTCACAGGGAATCAAGCATTTGTCATAAACCGTGAATATTTGCTAAGGCTAGTATTGGCATCCCAACGCACCATAAAGTAATGAATACATTTACTTTAGAAAGAGGATTTTTGTTTTATGTCTGGGGAGGAAACAATGTTTATCCTTTTAGGACATATTATTGAGTTGTTGTGATCTCTGTGTCAAAAAGTCAAAAATATGAAGAAGGAAGTAGGTGTTGCAATACAGTGTGCACGTTTACTATTGAATCACTTGCAGAAAATTTGTGGTCAGTCAGACGGCACAGCTTCAGATTATCGGATGTGGATGAGGAATCAGGTAAGATATATAAATCTTTTGGACATAAGTCACTTGAAGAAGGAGTTCCTACCAGAGTCAAACAACAAATCCTGAGAACCACTGAGCTGCAGCGATATATTGTAACAGTTCAGATTATTGCTTTGTTATGTGCTTTATTTTTAATTATGCAAGGCTAAATCCTGCGGTTTGTGCCCAGTTTTTACTCAGTCCTTGATCGGGCAAACTGCCCTCAAAGTCAATGGAAGTTTGCTTGAGTAAATACTTAGTAAGGATGTTGGACCTTCGCATTTGGTCCATTGAATTTAAGGAGTTGTTATTACTCTCCTAATATAATTCTTGTAAATGCACACACTTGATTTTACATTGAGTATTGTAACATGGGCATAAGTACTCACAGTATTTCAAGTGATAGATGGCACGTTATGATTTTGTTGCATGTCTAAGCTTTTTTAGTTAACTTTACAGATCAGAGGGTCTATTTTGCTGTATAGGTCTGCAAATAATTCCCATTTGTTCTGAGTTATGTGTATGCATGAAAGGTAGGATTTATGCTAAAAAAAAGCACAACCTTTGGTTCTTTTCTATTTCTAACTGAACAAATCATTGTGGAAACATGATTTCCCCCACCCAGTTAATTACAAAATACATGTTATTTCTGAGAAATGTACATAGCTCTGCTGCAATATTACCCCATTATGCATTTCCATGCTTTGATTGGTCAATATTAATTTATTAATAATTATTTTACAGGCCCAAAAGACATATAAGTCCTTTACATATTAGATACACATTGTTTTAAAAGACATGAGGTAGAATTAAAAAAACAAAACCCTTATATTACTTAGGTGCTTAAGTCATTTAAACACTTTAAAAAAAGTTACCTCTAGTCCTTCTCCAAAGGGCTTCCGACCTAAAATTTAGACAAGATACAAGTGATAGGCACAAACAATAGGGTGAGGACCAGGACCTACAAAAGAAGGTCAAACAGTTACTTAGATTTTTTGTGTTATGTCATTGTGGGTTTGCTCCATACACCCACAGATGTATACTTTTGCTTTAACTGTTTACACACAAAGGTATTTTAAAATATTTTTATTTCGAGTGAGGTGGATCGGTGGGAACCGTTACAATGAGGAATTGAGCTGGTAGGAGGAAGAGAAGGTGGGGGTAAAGCTGTGCAAATAATAGATTTTTCAGTTCTCTGGCAATTTTGAAAAATCCAAAAAATGTTTGTTTTTTAATGTTTTAAAATGTGTATTTTTTACTGTTTTTTCTTTAATTGTATTTAAAATATTTTAACTTGGAAATGAAAATTCATTACATTTCTTTTCAAAAATATCAAAACAAAACATTTTAGAGGGTCTTTTTTATTTGATTTTTTTTCAAAACAAACTGATGAAATTGATGCGAATTCATGAAAATGTTTCTCTTGGCTTTTCAGCCTCTTTGGAGCTTTGTCAGGGAGTTTGAGCAGCTCTGCTTGTTGGCCTACCTCAGACAACCCAGTGCCACAAAGCTTATTAGAACCTGAGAAAGTATAACACTAGGGCCTGATCCTGTTCTCACTGACACTGATTGATGGGGAAAATCCGATTGACTGGATCAGCAGCAGGATCAGGCAGCTCATTTCTGATCGGCACTGGTTTACTGCTCCCTGTTCCTTTAGAAAGTGATGTCTTTTTCTGTTACATTTAAAAACAAGTTAGTTTGAGGACATATTATATGACTTTGAATTTAATCATTTTTAAAGATACAGAGGAAAATACTTTATTTTCTTTTGGCCTACTGTGGTTTACTCTAAATTAGGACATAATTCCCCATGCGGGAAAAACAGTGCAAGAAGGCCAGAAAAAAGATTCACACACTATCTGCAGAAGAAATTCATTTATACCAGTTTCCCACACTACAGAGTCATGTATTTTGTTTAAGTATAATTGACGAGCTCTATCTGATGTATGCAGTGTAGCTGTAGCCCTGTCGGTCGCAGGATATGAAGACAAGATGGGCAAGGTAATATCATCTATTGGACCAACTTCTGCTGGTGAGAGAGAGAGAGAGACAAGCTTTCTAGCCACACAGAGCTATTCTTCCTGTCTGGGAAAGGAACTCCCAGCCTCACAGCAAAATGCAAGGTGGAACAGATTGTTTAGCACAAGTAGTTAGCACATATTGTAAGGGACCATTCAAGATAGAGTGGGGCTGTTAACACTTCTGCAGTCATAGGACAAAAAAAGGGGGTTAGTGGCATGGCTGGCTCTACCTTTTTTGCTGCCCCAAGCAGCGAAGGAAGACCAAAAAAAAAAAAAAACCGGCCGCCAAAGTGCCGCTGAAAAAGGAAAAAGCTGCCACCGAAGTGCCACCAAGGAAGGGGGAAAAAAAAGAAAAAAAACCCCTGAGTTCCGCCCCAAGAATGGCCGAAGTGCCGCCCCTACTGATTTGCCGCCCCAGGCACCAGCTTCCTTAGGTTGTGCCTAGAGACGGTCCTGGTTAGTGGGTTACAGATTGTTGCAATAATAAGCCATAGATCCAGTGTCTCAGTTCAGTCCATGATTTGTTGGTGTATTACAACAATCTGTAACCTACTAACCTTGAATGGCCCCTTACATTATGTGCTAACTACTTATGCTAAACAATCTGTAGTTCCTTTCCCAGACCTGAGGGAGAGCTCTATGTGGCTCGAAAGCGTCTCTCTCTCACCAACAGAAGTTGGTCCAATAAAAAATGTATTAAAGCTAATGTTACAAAAATTATATAATACATAGGTTGGGAAAAGAGTGTCTGTACATCTGGGTATAGTGCTTAGATTATTCACAAATACAAAGTTAGTTTTTTAAAAGTCATATGACTCAGAGTACATAATTAGTAATAACCCAAATTTAGGTGAATAGATTTAACAATACAGTTTAGATATTAGAATCCGAATACTCAGGTACATCGCTCATGAAAAGTTGCACAGAGATTTGGTTGTGGAAAGCAAAATATATCAATGAGTAGAGATTGTCCCTCAGGGCACGTTTTCACTGGCAACGTTAAAGCACTTTAATGTGGCTTGTTTAGCACCAGCTTCCCAACGCTCTAAAAAAACCTACCTTCATAAGGGGAGTCGCTATCAGCACTGGGCATGTGGCTCCCAGCACTGGTGCATTGTCTACACTGGCACTTTACAGCGCTGAAACTTGCAGTGCTCGGGGTGTGTTTTTTCACACCCCTGAGGGAGAAAGTTGCAGCACTATAAAGTGCCAGTGTAGACAAGCCCTTAGTAATTGAGATTTAGGTTGGTTGTCCATTTAGAAAGTACAATCCATGAGGAAAGTATTTGTTATTTTCCTGACTGCACTTCTCATCGGCACTCCAGCTCATCCCTCCTGGTGTTGCCAATGTCCAGTGATATGTTCTTTCACCCACCTTGCCAGTTCTATCTAAAAAAAATTGAATAGCTTTATTGCATTACTAATCCTCCTTAATTATTCTGGGGGTTGCTATTTTGAATGTACATGAGCCTTGGTGGCAGTCAACTTTTCCAGTGTGAAGTGTGAAGTGAGTATAAAATGCTACCATCTGATTCAGGAGCAATTTACACTCACTTGGCAATTCTTTCACTCAGATGTAAATCTAGTCCCCAGTCTTTCAGAAAATCCTGAAGAGTTTGCAGTAGCTTTCTCCATGTGGTACATTGGGTTGTGCAGAGCTCCTTGGTTCCTACTGAATCCCTGGATACCCTTTCCTTGCTAAGAAAAGTGTATTTGAATTTAGAGCTGGTTTGTGACGTTGAGGAGAATAGAAATAATGTGCATGCTGACTCCAAAATGGGTTGTTATGCAGCTCACTTGGAGTCCAGAATTCACTTTAACCCCAACCCCAGTTGTGTTATTACTAATGGGTGACTGAAATCAGGGAAAGAAACATACTAGGCTAGATGTCCCAGGTCAAAGGGCAGGACTGAGGCCCCAGAGTGGGTGACCGGAATCTATCTGAATCATGCTGTTTTGTTTTTAAAATGAAAAAAAGGTTTCACTTCAGTTAAGAAGTCACTTTGAGATACAGCAAAAACAACGTGGAGTCCTTGTGGTACCTTAGAGACTAACACATTTATTTGGGCATAAACTTTCATGGGCTAGAGCCCACTTCATCATATGCATGGAGTGGAAAATACAGTAACAGGTTTAATATACATAGTACATGAAAAGATGGGAGTTGCCTTACCAAGTGGGGGGTCAGTCTAACGAAACAGTTCAATTAACAGTAGAATACCAAGGGAGGAAAAATCACTTTTGTAGTGGTAATGAGGATGGTCCATTTCAAACAGTTGACAAGAAGATGTGAGTAACAGTAGGGGGAAATTAGTATGGTAAAATTAGTTTTTATAATGACTCAAAATGCCTTTTCCTTGGCTGAACTTGGCAGGACACACATACTGACATTTTGCATCATCAAAACCACAGAAGTGGAGATTTTTATAAGAGAAGGATGAGGAACAGCAGCTGAAATGAATTTAGAAATGGACAGGTTGTAATGACATATATTAATGATATTACCTATTTTCGTTTATTTCAGGGACTCTCATATACTCTGGAGATATTGCTGTCCATATGGAACACATTCTGGGTTCTGATAAAAGCAGTTCATTGTGAAGTTTGTCCCTATAAGGGCACAGTTATACCAACACAAATGTTATTTTATAGTATTATGATTATATCTGTAGTTAGGCATGGCATCATAATATCCTGTACACTTTGTTCAGTGTGCTGGATAGCTTTATAACCCATTTCAGATACTGCATTGTGCTGATAAACTTTGTGTAGCTTATTCAAAGATTAAAATGTCTCTGCAGGTAACTTTAGGGGAAGAATTCTAGACATTCAGGCTATGTTATCAGTGCAAAAAAGGTGTGTTTTTACCTAGGTAGTTAATTCCTAGCTATCTTGATGTAAAATCCCAGTGGATACAAGGTACTGTAGTTTTTATCTCAGTGTAACTAGTCGAAGTCAACCCCTAGTGGGAAGTATAGGGTTGACCTCAACTAGATACATCTAGGTAAAAACTATCAGTGCCTTATGCCACGCAGCCTAGGTAGAGCTCCCCTTAGCTGGATACTCACCGGGCTGCTGTGTTTGAGTCCCAATACACAAGACCCATGTGCTCTTAAACTTCCCTTGCTCTAAGTAGGCTATAGCCCTGTCTCTCGTCTCTCCCCTTGGCCTGTCTGGAACAATTTCTAGGCATAGGCTGCCTATCTGTTACTCCTTTGTGGAAATGGGACCCCAGGGCCAGTGCTGACACCCAGACTCCGCAGTAGCTTAATCGCACCCTTTCCCAGAGCTCTAACCTTGAGGGTGCTCTGGGTTTACAATTCACCTCTTCAGGGACACTTGATAGTGGAAGCACATAACAGACACATTTCAGTGTAGTAGCCGTGTTAGTCTGTGCCAGCCAAAAGAAAATAAGAAAGAAATACTTGTGGCACCTTAGAGACTAACAAATTTATTTCAGCATAAGCTTTCGTGGACTACAGTCCGCTTCGTCGGATGCATAGAATGGAACACACAGTGAGAGGATATTTATACAGTCAAAGAAACATGAAAAGGTGGAAGTAACCATATCGACTGTAAAAGGCTAATTAATTGAAAGGAACTGTTATCAGTAGGAAAGAAACTTTTGAAATGATAATCAACATGGCCCATTACAGACAGTTGACACAAAGGTGTTAAGGGTATTTAACGGGGGGGAAATAAATTCAATTAATGTAATAACCGAGCCATTCACAGTCAATATTCAGACCTAAGGTAATGGTATCTAGTTTGCATATAATGAATATGCTGGAATAAATTTGTTAGTCTCAAAGGTGCCACAAGTATTTCTTTCTTATTTTCTTGTGGATAACAGACACACAGGTTTTGTAAGGGCTCCTCCAAACCAGTCACTTTTTACATTGGCTAGCACAAGAAATACACAGATCCAGATAAAGCAATGACACCTGTATGCATTTCCCTGCCTCATTTTCTTTACCGCTCTGGAGCATTCTTGGGGTTTAAGTCAGAGTCCTCTAAGGGTTCCAGGATCCCACCTCCTGCACGTGATTTCTGCACATGAAAGTATGCCCCTCTGTTCCTCTCTCCTGCCTTCCTGCACATGGCTTCTCCTCTGGAACATGCAATATTTCTGGTCACTTCTCCCTGTATTTCTGTCTCTAAAATAGTTAATGACAGAGGCTTTCTTTTATAACCTCCAGACCTCTTTGTCAGGTGACTCCCAGATCAGCCCCAGCAGGCAATCAGAGCCCCCTACCAAATAATCTCTTGCTTAATTACCATTCCCCAATAGTTCAGACTTGAAAAAACTGGTTTGACCGGGGCAGTAGTCATCTCTTTGTCCAAGGGGGCTCCATTTGAATGGACATTCATCAAAATGTAACAACCCTATTCTGTTAGTTCTGTGCCTGGTGAAATAATTTCTCCTGGCCCCTCCTGTGGGTTTTATCTCAATATGGAGACAAAAGACAGCAGAGAAGGTAATCAAGCCTCATATTCAAAATGGAATTTGTAGTCAGACACAGACACATTTCCAAAGTACCCAGGATCATCCTGAATTCCTAAATTATACATAAATTCCCCAAATCATCACACCTTGTCTCCACTCAGATTTTATGTTGAGAAACCACACCTCTTTGTCAGTGAAGACAAAGCCTCAACTGTGGGTTGAAGAGGAGGGGTTTGACTCATACCACAGTATGGAAGTGAATGGACCTGATTTTCCATCACCTCGTATTTTACCCAGTTAATTAAATCTTACACAGGGGGTGTAAATGCTACCATTGTGCTGTAGTGATGTGTGACATCCACTTCACACTGGTGTGAGCGACTTGTCTATACAAGAAAAGTAGAACTGATTTAACAAAATTGATTTTAAACTGATCTAGTTAAACTGTTGCAAACCTCTAATGTGAGACATACTCAGGGCCGGTGCAAGGATATTTTGCACCCTAGACTAAACTTCCACGTTGCGCCCCACCTCTCTCTCCCCTCCTCCCGGCAGCGTGCAACGAGAAAAATGACAACATTGCCACTTTGTACCACTTTGTGTGAAGCAGTACGCTTGTGCCCGCAACCCAGAGCTGGTGTAGGCTATAGCTGTAATGTACGAGAGAACGACAAGTTAAAATGCAAGTTCAACAACGTTTCTCTTTTCTTTATTCATTCGTTTTCCAGCAATAGTGTAAAACAATTTTTTTGAGCACCGCTTTTTGGCACCCCCAAATCTTGGCACCCTAGGCGGCCGCCTAGTTCACCTAGTGGTTACACCGGCCCTGGACATACTTAAACCTGTTTAATCATTATTGAAATGGTTCAACGCAAGCCAAACTAATTTAGGGGTAGCTGTGTTAGGGGCTGGCACCAGTTTAAATTGTTCAGGTTTAAATATTTTAGATGACTAGTTGAAGTGCATCTACAGCTGGCCTGATTATGCCCAAGAAAGGACTAAATCTTATTTAGTTGAACCAGGCATACAGATCAGGCTCTGTGCTGGTGTAATAGCTGTGCTATGATCTGTTTTTAGCCTTCTCTTCCCTTATTTCTTCCTCCCTGTTTTAAGGAGAGAGATCCTCTTATAGTCAATGGTCTATCTGATGAGCAATAATTGAGAAGTCTATTTGCTTTATTTGATGGTTGCTATTAGTTAAGACGTAGGGACATTTTTACTGAGCTCTGTTGTGACTGGGTTTTTGCCTGACTGCTAATTACTGAAGAAATTTTGTTGCAGTATTCAAACCTAATATCTCTAAACATCCTAAAATTAAACGTATAAAATGCACCTGTCATAAGAGGTATCTAGGCACATGGACATATCTTTAAAATGATACACAAACCTTTGCCAATACTGATTGTAATACAAAGTTTCTCGCACATCAGATCAGGTGAAGGAGAAAAGAAACCTCTGTAGCCTAGGAGAACTGACATCCTTCCTCTGGCTAGTGATGCCCCCAGCAGATGGGCAACTTATTTGTGCAACAGGTCTTACGTAAAGCACACTGCATTCATTCATTCAAAGAGTCACAAAGGCATAGGTAGTAGGGTCAGTATCCCAGGAAAACAGTCACAGTCATTTTACAGAGACAGAAAAAAACAGAGCATGTGATCATTAGCAGCAGCTGGGAATTCAGAAGCAGCTGGGGATGAAAATCACTCTCACTTTGAGATATTCATCTATAAAGGGTGAAGGACTGAAGAATGGGAGACAACACCCGCAATGTAACTTCAAGATGTTTCCACCAACCTATCTGCAACCCGTCTCTCTTATCAGGATTGAGACGTGTATTATTAAAATGTAGCGTTAATCCCTAGCTCCACATTCACATAGTGGGAAGCTTTGAATAATGGGGGGCTTTTATTTTAAGAAAAAGCATTGCTTTTTAAATTTTTATCCCCTGCTAGTTGGCCCTACTTCCACACTTCAAACCACTCATGCTGTCGATGTAGGAGAGGGATCCTTTCAGGCCAGGAAATGGGAGGGAACAGCCCTGCTGTCGAGGATATCAAGATGATTTTCCACCTCCTTTTAGGAGGGGGTTCCAGGCCTTGGAGGTAGCTGAAAGGGTGGTGGAGAGGAGGGAATGAATCTGTTTTGGGGGGAGGATGTTCTTGTAATAAAGGGTATTTTGCAATAAACTTGTTCCCCATTTCCACTATCTTACGCAGGCAATGTACACAGAGAAAAGAAATTTCCTAATTCCTTGATGTCAGAATCAGGTGATACAAAGCAGAACCACCACACTCTGCTCTTGCCAACAAGGAACATGTGGCAAAGGGAGACAGATTACACTCTTTGCCCTTCATTTCCCTACATGCAGTGAGCAATGTTCCCCCTAATTTTTCCCATGCATGTGTGGAATGAATTTTATGTACAGCAATATGGAGGTGATGTGTGGTGGGGGTGGGGTCGAGAGGTTCGGAGTGTGGGAGGGGGCTCAGTGCTGGGTTTAGAGGGTTGGGGCACCAGGGGCTGAGGGGGTCTGGCTGGGGTTGCTGGCTCTGGAGTGGGGCCGGGGATCAGGGGTTCAGGGTGTGGGAGGAGGCTCAAGGCTGTGGCAGAGGGTTGGGGTGGGGCTGGGGATGAGGGGTTTGGGGTGCAGGCTGCCCCAGGGCTGCAGCAGGGAGAGAGGACTCCCCCCAACCTTCTCTCCCTGCAGCAGCACCTGGGCTGGGGGGCGGGGGAGGAGGTGCCTCTCCCCGCCACGGCAACTCCGGGTCGGGCTGGGGTCGGGGGAGAGGTGCCTCTCCCCACCACAGCCCTGAGCACCTACGCAGCCCTTGATAGGCTTGGTAGGGAACTGGGGCAGTGAGTTAAGGTTTGAACATAGGATCAGCATAAAATCGTGGACATTAAATACCAAAAGCCCTATCACATGTGGGTTTCACCTAGCCCGTTTACTAGGGTTATTCCATAGCTATTCCTTACAGTTTATTTTCTAGGGCTTTGTTATTGATCCATTTTAGTAAACCCGTGGGTAAGGCTATGACTATTTTTCTATTAAAAGCCCAATTTTGACCAGAGGGTTGCACCCAGCAGGTTCCCCACTGTCCAACCATTGGCACAGTTCACACAGCAAAGGCATAACCACAGTTATAGTCATTAAACAGGATTCCCTTCCTAGCCCCTGCAGAGGTTAACTGAAAACAAATGCCTGGGGATTTCCAGCAGGCACAACCCCATTATTCCTGTGAGTCCAAAGCAGATTCAGCATAGTCTCTCATTCATGACACTACCAAGCCTGGGCAGGAGTCTTCTCAATTCAGGCTGGTGTGTTTCTCCCTGGATTCTATATCCCTAAGCACTTACTTTTAAAGGTCTCTTTCTACAGGAGACTGAATTGTCAGCACCAACCTGTAGGCCTGATAGAGTGTACACTTCCTGCGTTGCAGGGCAGGTTTTTTCCCTCGCGTATAAGGTAACTCAGTAATCCTTTATTGATCTTTCTAGAGGCAGGGCACATACACTTTATCACAGGCACTTCCTACCCTTGATCCACCCGTGTCTTCTAAAAACCAAACCTTGTTTTCTGTCTACCCTCCCTCTACCCAGAGATTAGGTACACAAGTTGTTTTGGAAGATCTAAAAGTTACTCGGTCTGAGTTTTTATCATAACACTTCAAAAATGGCTTGGTCTGGAAACTCTACACTTGTTTCATTCCATTCTCCCTGAGGAGAATTAATGCTTTTTGAGTATTTCTAAGAAGGTTGGTTGATGTTAATGTTAGGGCTATTTACTATGAAAACATTGAACTTTGAAAACTGTATCAGGTCCCAGCAGAGCTTACATACTTCGGAGATTTTAAGATTTCATAGAACCCAGGGATTCTCAAACTTCATTGCACCGCGACCCCCTTCTGACAACAAAAATTATGGCATGACCCCAAGATGGGGGACCAAAGCCTGAGCCTGCCCGAGCCTCTGCACCCCAGGCAGTGGGCCAAAGCCCAAGGGCTTTAGCCCCAGGCAGGGGCCCTGTAACCTGAGCCCTGCTAATCAGGGCTGAAGTGCTCAGGCTTCAGCTTCTGCCCCGGGCAGTGAGGTTCGGGCTTCGGCCCCAGCAAGTCTAAGTCAGCCCTAGCGAACCCATTAAAATGGGGTTGCGATCCACTTTGGGGTCTCAATCCACAGTTTGAGAATGGCTGATTTAGCCTTTTTCGTTGTCCAGATATCCTTGAAAGTCATCACGAGGACAGAAAGTTCCTCACAAATATTTCCACCCCAAAAAAGATGCCTAGGTGTTGAGAATCCTCCCCAACATTCTGCTGCTTTCCTTTGTCCTGCTCCCAAAAGCTGCTGGGTTCCCTAGCCGCTGGCAACTTCTCATAAACACACCCCTCGAATGCAGATGGGCTGTAACTGCCCAGGACGGAGAGTCATTGGGCATCAGACGTCTTGGGAAGGGCGAGCAAGAGCGAAAATGGAGGAAGGGAGGCTGAGTGCTCAGGATAAACTGGTAGAGTGACCAGATGAGGGGGAAGAGATTGGAAGGAAAAGGAACAGAGATGAGCTTCTTTTCAATTAATCATGGTCCAGAAAGGAAGCTAGCAGTGTAGGTGCAGGAATATTACAAAATGGCAGTGTTCATGCCCCATCTCACTCTCCTTCCCATTCATGACCCAGCTGGTGTGAACCTTTCTGTCCTACAGCACATGCAACTATCCCCCTCATCCTCTAGCCACTTGTAATCCTTTCATTGCCAAAACACATCCACCCACTGTTCCAATAGGTGTAACCCATTCAGTACTGGGGTGCAAACAATACTGCCATCTCAGCACTGAGGGTGAGAGAGCAAGTGCGAGAGCTATTGAAGGGATTTTAAAGCTATGAAATGGTTAACACAGAAAGACATATTAATTATATCCAAAGCCCTTCTTGAAAACTAGCACAATGCTCCAAAGGGAAATGCAGCACAAGAGAAACTGGAGGATGCACCCTGCAGAGCTGGTTTCCTCCTTCCTTCTGCCTTTACTACAAAAAGAACAGAACTGGGCTTATATCAGGAGAGGTTTTGGCTTGTTATGGGTTTTCTTTGCAACCAGGAGATGCTAGTAGTATTTGCCGGGTATACTATACTTACATTTATAGCACCACCTGGCATTAGAAATGCAGCATTGCAGCTACCCATTGATAAGAATGGAAAAATCACCAAGCACTAATTTGGTTGTTCTAATTTTGCTTGATGATATTTCCTAAATTTGAGTGTTTGACTTTGCAAACTTAATGTTCTTTTAGCACAATTTTAATGTAATGTTATATATAATGGACTCCTGACCTCCTTCTTTTCTCTTCCTGCTGATTTTCAACAAGTTAGTTGGTGGCCCACAATTCTGTGCTACTTCTGTAGAGTGACATCCTCCCAAGTTTCATATACAACGTGCATCACCTCAGTGGTTCATTTATGGCAAGTGTAGTGATATTTGGTGTTCTTAAAGATACAGCTCCTGGAGTCAAATGATTTTTCAGAGAATTCCAGCTCTCATATTTTAGTTTCTAGCTCCCATATTTGTGGAGGAATAGTTTAAACTATGAACCCTAAAGGCTGAAAACCAATAAGACAAGTAAAAACGCAAAATGTATTCTTTTTAAAAAATCTCATGACTTTTAAGCTAATCTCATGCTTTTTACATCTATCTCAGAATTTCTGAATGTTTGAGATTGGCAATGCTGTCTTCAGCTAACCGTGCTCAGTAAGAATTTCAGAATGGTTCTACCTTGTCACCATCTTATTGCCCCCATGCCCTAGTCTTCCTGAAATACAAGCAGCTGTAGGCAACAGTACTTCAGACCCATACTTTAAATCTGCTCTAACATGTGCACTGTGTAGCTCAAGTGCTGTTTCGCTGTGTGGCCACTCTCATTCGAGCTTGGCAAAGTGACGTGGGGTAATTCTGAGTGCAGATCCCTTGAGATAAGTGTTGCAGTGAAGACAAGCCCCCGGAGACACGCCTCTAAACACTTCCAAGTAAAATTTCCCCTTGTCCCTCAGAGCAGTAGTAAATCTGCTGCTTTGATATACCTAGACTCTGGCCGATGGTGGAGGGGAGGCATGTGTGCAGAGACAAGACTCTGCCCATTATCACACGTCTCCATCCCCTTGTTCAGGTGGGTAAACTCATTTACTCAAAGACTGGGTAGGCCAGGTAGGGGCTTAAGGAGCAGTCTCTCTTGCTCCCCACATGAGCGTGTAGTCCAAGTCACAGTCTCACCACTCTTAACCTCTGTGTGCATTATTTTCTCATCTGTAGAATGGGATAATATTATCACAGCAGTGTTATGAGGATTTATTTGTTAGGGCTGTATTCGTCATTGTACAGAGCTTGAGAGCAGTGAGGGGAGGGAATGCCAGTTGCAGTTCCCTGAGTCAGCTTACTGATTTTGCTCTAAAGAAAAGCTGGAGGGGGGCAGCTTTAATTTATGCAGGCTTGGAAGGATTAGATTAGTATTGGTAAATGTCGGTAAACATTAATTTCACTGTACACACACAAATGAAAGAAAAATATTTCTTTCAATAATAATCAACATTTACAGATAGAGTAAGAAAAATGTCATGTGAGAACTTAATAGAGTCAAACTCCAGTGATTTAGACTTCTGAACTAGCAAATGAATAAATAGTAAATAGTAAATGAACTAGTAAACGAATAGTAAATAGTAAATGAATAGTAAAAACAGGTGTGATTTGTTGGTTGAGGTATATTATTTTGTATATTTTAATACATGTAAACAATTTGTGTTTTAATGGTTTATAAAGCTTTAACATTTTGAATCTGAAAGTCTACTGCCATTCAATAATTGTCTGACACCCTTCCCTCCATAATTTAATGCAACTGTGAAAATTTAAATGAATAAAAACAGAAAAAATACTTTAAAATAAACATTGGTATTATCCATCAACATTATTTTAAAAATCAAATTCTGCCAGGCATAAATGTATGCCAGCAGAGAATGCAACACAAAGTGAACTAAGCAGACCTGAGGATCCACCCCATTAATGTTTGTGAGGTGCTCAGACACTGTGGTTATTGGAACCACACAAGTAACTAGATAGAGCTAATATGTATTTACTGTCAGTATACTAGAAATACGGCAATTCTTGCTCTGCTAATCCAGAAACGTCCAGTGGTCTCACTCTATTTCTCAACAAATAATGAAGAGCATAGTACTATAAGGAGGGGGCATATTATTAAATCTTCCTTACTTGTACACTTATCCTACAGAACCTTTGCTAATATATTATGAAGAATTAAAACTGAACTACACTTGTCAACATAGGAACGGTCATGCTGGGTCAGACCAAAGGTCCATCTAGCCCAGTATCCTGTCTTCCGACAGTGGTCAGTGCCAGGTGCCCGAGAGGGAATGAACAGAACATGTAATGATCAAGTGTTGATGATTCCCTGTCGCTCATTCCCAGCTTCTTGCAAACAGAAGCTAGGGGCACCACATAAGTGAACAAGGTACATTTGGTGATGTATTAGCCTTCATTTTTTTTAAATTCATGTTTGTTAAAATGCTTGTTCACAAACCCTTAATGCCAGGTAGTGAGGTTCTAACTTTTTGTTACTGGTGGGGAGGGGAAATTGTTGGTTTAGAAAAAATGATACATCTTAAACAAATGTGATCTTTTCTATGTCATTGTATCTGTATATTGGTTCATATGTTATCTATTTAATTTAGTAGAAACCAGTACAGTGAGTTAAAAACTACAGCACATACATCTTACCATTTCCATTTCCTTCCAAAGTGGGATTCATTACAAAGTCATCTTTTAACTTTTGATTTACTTTTCTAAAGTCAGAAGTTCCTGCCCAGCTTGTTGCATTATAAGGGCAAAAAAAAATAAGGGCAAAACAGTCACACTCCCTCCACATCCTGTGTGGGCTTAAGGTTGCCACCAATGTTCCCTCTAATTTTTGACAGGCTGTGTGCGCAAAAAATTTCTTCTGTGCAAATTTTTGACAGGCTGCGTGCACAAAAAATTTCTTCTATGCAAATTGTTGTGCTTCTGTGCAAATTTTTTGCGCGCGCAGTGTTTCGCCCTGTGCGCGGGGTTTAGGATCTGTGTGTGCACGCACGCGCGCACAGCCTAGAGGGAACAGTGGTTGCCACCTGTCTGGGTTTTACCCAGACAGTCCAATTTTTGGCTTCTGTGCCTGGTGTCCAGTTTTCAACCGGAAAGTCTGGGCGGAAAGGGGACCTGGCAACGCTAAATGGCACCCAAACTAAAAGTCTGGTTACCGTGGGGCCGGGGTTGGGTCAGGTCATTTACCCACACCAGCCTCTGCTCAGATGGGGCCACCTCCTACCTGCAGGCAGGGTCCTTGACACCAGCACATAACGGGGCATGGGAGGGAGAGCAGCGAGCGATGAGGGCAGAGCCTTGAGGGAAGGGAAAGAGAGACAGAGCAGGGGTGGGGCCTCGAGGGAAGAGGTGAAGCAGGGATGGGGCCTTGGGGGGAAGAGGCGAGGCAGGGGGCAGGGCCTCAGGGGTCTAGTTACCAGCATTTAGAAAGGTGGCAACCCAGTGTGGGCTACCTATATCACAGCTATCCACAACACCCCCTCCTGTGTTGGTGCATGGGGAATGGGCAGACAGGGGCAGGAACTCTGCCCTCCCAGTGTTCTGGCCAGCACAGCGAGCTGGCATAAAGGGGAAAGTAATCTGCGCCAGGTACAGGGCTGGTGCAAATGATTCCCCACAATGGGAAGAGGGGAAACCATGAACCAGCTTGTTCGTCTCTGAGTCACAATAAGGTCCCTGGTCTGTTCCTGGGTAATACAACTATTCAGAGAACACAGGAACTTCCAAACTGGATCAGACCTAAGGTCCATCTAGTCCAGCGACCTGTCTCAGACAGTGGTCACTACTAGATGCCTCAGAGGAAGGTGTGGGAACCCCTCAGAAGACAGATGTGGAGTAATCTCCTCCCCACGTAGTCTTATGCTGGTATCTAATAGTTATTGACTGGTTTAAGCCCTAAAGCACAAGGCGTACTATCCCTTTCAAAATTTGTGTTGACATTAAGTGTGATAATTCTGAATATTTTTATACCATATAAATGTCCAAACTCTTTTGGAATCTTGTGTGAAAAAGGATTCCTTGTATTGGTTCACAATTTCCCACCTTTTAATTTCATTGAGCATCTCCTGAGGGCTTGGGGCCCTCTGTTTTGGGCTTGTTCAAACAACGGTAGTAGTTAACATTAGGAAAGAAGACAGAATTGAAGGCTGCCTAACCAGAGTAGCCTTGAGAAAGATAGCTGTGGTTAATTCAGAAGACATTTCAGCAATGGGGTTAACAAGGAAAAATAAGAAATAAATTGTATGTGAGTGTACTTAGAAAAATACTCCAGGCTAGGTGTAAAATACTTCAGAATATGAGGAAATTCAGAAGCCTCCCCACCTACATACCAACGTATGAACATGATGATTGCCGAGGTTATCACTTTTAGAAATACCATTCCAAAATTACCTCCTGGTAACGACAGAGTGATTAACTGAAACACTAATAGACTGACTTCAGTGGCATCAATATAGGAAGCAGTACTTCCTAGACTAAATCAAAAGTATAGAATCCTCTCTTGACTCAGGGTCCTGTGAAGAAATTCATGTATTATTCATTATTATTAACAATATTTGGCTCCCAGTATTTTTTCATTCCGTCCCACTTTCATTCAATATTGTTGTAGTCACTTGTATTCAATAAGCACCAAGATCCTGCATTTGATGCATTGCACATCATTTGGTTGGTGTCAATCAACAAAACAGATTTGTAGTATTGAGCCTTGTTGTTCCTCCATCAATGTGCTCTGTTCTGTTCTAATTCAATGCATGTCATTTGGAAGAAGAACGGGACCCAAAAAGAACCAAGGGCAAAATCCTCATCTGATGTAAACTGTCAAAGCTTCAGTGAGTTCACCTGAGCTATAATAATATACACTAGCAGAGGATCTTTTCCCAAATCTTTTGACATTCATGTGCTCACTCATTTATGCATTTTACTAAGGATATATTAAGCACTATAACTTTCAGTCAGTCTGTTCCCAGATTCCAAAATATCAAGAGTTCTATATACAAGACCCGTTCCTGCTTCTCTTTTCCTGACTTTAGTAGGGGCAGAATTAGTCATTAATCATATTGTCATTTGAACTCTGAAGCCTGACCTACAACATTTGAGGATAATTGCACAAGAGTCATGTGACAATTGCAACAGCCTTTAGAAGCTGTTAATTTCTCAAAACTCCATATTTACTAAAAAGGTATCTGAGATCAAGTTTAATATTGTTATTGCAGAAATCACCAGGTGGTGCTATTACACAACCTCACAAATTCTTTGATATAACATTGGAGCATGGTTCAGTCTTTGAAGAAATGGTTGAAATACTTTTAGTGAAAAAAGGCATAGCTGGTGACACCAAAACATTTCCTGAATTCATGTTGGTTTCAACAAATTGTTTTGGTTGAAAATAATCTCCCCCACTCCAAAAAAATTCAAAACATTTTGTTTTGACATTTTCAAAACAAAATGTTTTGATTTTTTGGTTTGAAATGAACTGCATTTCAAAAGTTCTTTCAATTTTATTTTGAAAACAATGAAAGTTTTTAAATGGTCAAAATCAAAATGATAATATTTCAGTTTTGTCAAAACAAAACAATTAGCTTGCCCTTAAACTCCTTTTGACTTTTTGATTCACTGAAAAGAATGTTTAAAAATCATTTTTGGTTCAACCCAAAACAATTGTTTTTCAATTTTTCAGGATTGCCAGCAAACCGAACAATATTCATTATCCACACAGCTCTAGTTACTACATTGCATAGTGTCAATGAGGACATCAACATGGGAGTTACAAGTACTCAGCCCCTCAGGATTCAACCCTTTGGATTTGAATCATCACAGATTTAGACCCGAGTTCAGGATAGTATCCAATGTCCAAGATGGCACTTAAGCAAATACTTAACTTTGAGCACAAGTCTGTTGAAGTTAATCCCCCAAAATGTATAAAGCACCCCTATCAAACACCCCATAATATGAAAAATAACGTAAAATACACATAAATACAGTAAGGTAAGAAACCACCTGTCATGATGTCTGGAGTGGCTCACCTCCGTGAGTGCCAACCTTAAGGCAGACTGTCAAAAGGCAGGGCAGACACCCCAAACTGGTTGTATGTCCTATAATTAGATTTCACCAACCCAGTAACAAGTGTGACCCTCCCTAAAGCACAACAACAGTCTTACTATGGAGTCACAGACAGTCCCCTTGGGCATTCCCGTCTATCTTGCCACCCAGGCAAGCTGGACTATGTGATAGATGGTCACTTTACACCAAACATCACAACAATATTCAGGTTACTCCCAGTCCCAAAGGACCGGTCACTCACCTGACAATTGTACTCAGATCTCAAACCAAAGACAACACCTGTAGCCAATTCTGTAATAAACTAACTAAAGAGTTACTAACTAAGAAAAGAAATGAGAGTTATTTACAAGATTACAACAGGTAAGCATACACAAATGAGTTACAGACTTAGATTTAAAAAGGTAATACAAGCTTCTATGATAAGTAGCTGTGTATGTCCTTTAGGGCTGACCCATGCCAAGCAGCACAGGGATCTCTTGCTTATGTTTAGAAATCTTTGCGCCTCAGAGTCCAGACAGCATACAGAGACCCAGTTCCTCCTTGTCAGGGATTTTTATTCCCTTCACCCCAGAATCCAAGTTGATGGTATGAGTTCATGCACAGATCTCCCTTTCCTGGAGGGAGTAATGAATGAAACCAACAAGATCTCTGTCCTTTGGTGCTACACAATACCTCCTTTGCCTTCAATGGGCCATAGGACAAACACTTTACCTTTATTAATGCTTCTTTTCCTGTTTGGTGACATAGGTTTACAATGCAAACACTCAATATTACTTTATACCATGGGACACAGATATTATAAGTAGGATTAATACATGCAGCATCCTAGAAGCATTCCATGACTCCAAACACTAAACATATTCTTATAATACTAATATCTATTTTAACTAACCCACAGGTAAGCCAGACTGGTTTCCAGCTTTAATTTGTCTGCATTCAGTGACGCCCTGGGCCTTGGCATGAGCTAGCACCTCGTCTGCCAGTGTCACACCTCCCTCTAAAAATGTTAACTATTAAGGCCAATTGAAAGGGCCTGAATAAAGGAGGCAGGGGAAGTGGAGCGGAGGACGAGGTGGAGAAAATAATAAATGGATCAAAAATGGGCGTGCTAAAACATCTTTGGACAAAAAAGCTTTAAGCCTATTTAAGATATAGCAGCCATTCTTGGTGATGCTCAGGTGGTTGGATCTTGCATCTTGCTATTGCAACTAGAAACAAAACTTGTTAAGCACTTTAGAAAATAGCTAACAACTGTTCTTTGGTCCAAAGGGCAAAGTGACTATGATTTAATGTGGAGGGAATGAACAAACTAAGAGTTTTTTATCATGTGTTAGATTAACTTGCTCTTTAAAAAAATTCACCAAAACATACATTTTTTAACCAGGTCTAATCTCTACCATCTCAAGATTCTTCTTTTGTGGGAAAAGGTGCCCGAAGCTTTTCCATTTGTCCCAATCCAGAAGAGATCACTGAATCTATCTCACTATCATGGGAAAACTGCCAAACAGCACCATAGAGATGCTTAAGAACCAAATGCTGCAGACCACTTTGCCTGCCCTCTACTTGTTCATCTTCACCATCAGCATTCCCCTCAATTCTATCTCCTTGTGGTTCCTTTGCCGCCATTCAAGGCCTTGGACTCCCACCATCGTGTTTTCCATTAACCTGACAATCACAGACTTGCTGTACAGCATGCTCCTCCCTTTTCAAGTTGTCTACCACTTACGGGGAAATGACTGGCCTTTTGGACAGGTTCTGTGCCGCATCATAACTGTGCTATTCTATGCAAACATGCACTGCTCTATTTTAACCATGACGAGCATCAGCATAGAGCGCTACCTGGGAATTGTTCACCCGCTGAAGCACAGGGCCATGAGACCCATTAGAACAGCTCTCCTGACATGCATCATCATTTGGATATTTGTTTTACTGCTGCACTTACCACTCATGAAGACTGAGCTAATCTTCCAGGTAGAGGAGCTGCAGATAACCACTTGTTTTGATATATTGCCCAAAGCTATGTTTCCTTCAAGAAATCATTTCATCGCTTATTTTGGCTCTCAAGTTCTTCTGTGCTTTCTCCTACCTTTGCTAATAATGGCATTCTGCTACACCTTAGTCATTCGAACTCTTCTTAATTCCCCTCCCACACAACTAAGGGAAATTAAGAAGCAGACAATTTATTTGATAATAGTGTTGCTTACAGTCTTTGTAGTGTGTTACGTGCCCAATATTGTGATATCAATCATCCATTTTGTCTATACTACCCAAAATAAGACTGCTTATGTGGAATATAAGCTGTCTCTGGCTTTGAATAGCCTTAATTGCTGCTTCGATCCACTTGTTTATTTTTTTGGTTCCAAAGAGTTTCGACGAAAGATACAGAAGAAGCTCTGCAGATGCATGCCTGATATATTCAGTGAAACTGTCACCATTTTTTCAGAGCAAGATGTGCCAATAACATCCAGAGAACATGCGCCAAATAATTAAAAATGTATTTGATCTGGAACAGATTATATTAGTATTGCACCGAATCATCATCCAGAGAGTTTAGAAGTTGTTCTATTTTAGAACACAGAACGTCAAGAGATACAGAAAAGTACACCAGGCAATATATTGCCGCAACTTATTCTGGAAACAAACCAGGCACTTGGGAAGGCTCAACGTGCATGGAAAAAGGCGTATCTCTTAGCTTGCTAAGAACAATGCATTATGGGATTTAAAATACTATAAATTAGGAACACAAGAAATGTGTCAGTGCCAGGTACCTGCATTCCCTTGGAATGTGTTTCTGGAACATTTTATAAAGCCTGTTTCTCGGTTCAGCATTTCTAAAGTAAATAATTGACTGCAATAAAATAAACACCACATTTGTGAGGGGCAGAGGAATATTTGCACCTAAAATGATGCACATCCCTTGATTTAGGAGTAAGCAAAGACTGGTGATTAGCATCTGTAATAGGGGAAAAGCCGAATGACATGCAGACAAGGTTTAATCTGGTCATGCAAATTTGATTTCCTCTTTATCAGTATTTACTTGACTGGCATATTCAGTCTTAAAGCATAAAGCTTATGCTCCTTTTTCACTGACATTGCTTTGACAGGCCATTTATAGACAAGGCCCATTTTACTATGCAATGTATTATTATACCTCACTTATGTGGCAAGACCCAGCAAAGAAGAGAACCCACCACCAGCAGCCTACTGCTATAAACCGTTCTGGTTTCAGAAACTGGTCTTGTACAGCCTAACCCTAACCCAAACCCAAACCCAAACCCATACCCATGCTGCTGTCATGGATTGGCTCTAAGGGTATGTCTACACTGCAGTTAGACCCCTGTGACTGGCCTATGCCAGCTGATTCAGATTCGCTGGGCTCAGGCTAAGGGGCTATTTAACTGTGGTATAGACATTCCGGCTCAGGTTGCAGCCTAGACTTCAGGACCTTGCGAAGGTGGATGGTCCCAGAGCGTGAGCTGTAGCCTGAGCCTGAACATCACCACCACAATTAAACTGCCCCGTAGCCTGAGCCCCATAGCCTGAGTAACAGGCCAGCTGTGGATTTCTAATCGCAGTGTAGACATATCCTAAATTCCCCCTCCCTTGGTGTTATGCAGCAGCAACAACAGCAGCTCAAGGTCGGGGTGGGGAAGGTCTCTTGTCAGGCAGAGCTTGGTCTCAGGGGAGTTCTGAGCAGTGGTCTGCAGCTGACGTGCTTTTAAGATTCAAAGGAAGCAGATTTGCAAGTGAAACTTCTCTCCTTAGAAGCTCTGCAGCTGAGGAAGGCACCTGTCATGCAGCGTTCCTGAGCTCTTTCTATGCAGCATCTCTGCCGTGAAAGGTTGAGTGCCTCCTGCTCCTACCACTTCTCCACATATTTTATTTTATCTCCTCAGCTGTTTTCTGCCCCCCTCCCATTCCTTCAGGCTCGCTGGCTGTCCATATAAATTGTACAACAAGGAAATTATGCAGCAGTGTAACCCCATGGGCTAGTGCACTGTCCCGTGCACCAAAGAATACTTTCCATTCACAGGATTTTGGTCCTTTTTCTCGTGGGCTTTGGTTTTATTTCTTCAAAAATAAAGCTGTTTAACACATGTTCAACATATCAGTTGTGTCTTTTCTCTGACCCAGTGTCCTCTGCAGAAGCCCATCTGTTCCCCTCAGCTCTTATGCTCATTCCTAGCCTGTTTCCTGCAGAATTACACTCCACAGGCCATGGAAGCTGCATATGAACTAGGTTCTCACTCATTAGACATCTAACTATCTGATTGGTAAGTGCAAATTTAGAATTTTTTCATGTACACTTGTGCACACAAACTTATGAATCCATAAACATTTGGAGACCACGAGCCAAGTGTTGCTCTCATTTACATTTTAGTAAATAGGAATAATTCCACAAACTTCAAAGGTATTATTCTAGTTTTACACCAGCATAACCAAGAGCAGAATTCAGCCACAGCTTGAGGCCCCTTTGACATCAAATCCAGTGGTTACTTTATGATCTCAAGGAATAGTTATAAGAAAAGGAACTGTTGCCTAGTGTTTAGAGTATGCAACTGGGAACGAGGGTTCTAATCCAAGTGCATTGATATTATCAGGCAAATCACCTAACCTCTCTGTCTAAATTTCCCCATCAGTAAAATGAGGATTTTAAGGATAATACATTTTCAGTACCTATGAAGGGTGTTGAGAAGGTTAATCAGTAAATGTATTTTACAGCACTTTGAAAAAATCAAAAGCTTTATTGTATGTATATGCTAAAATGTGTATTAAGATACTGCACATTTTTCTTTTTCTTTTTTTACAAAACCACCACTTGCGATCTAACTTGTGATAATGACACCTTTAAGAGATGATGCATGATAGCCTGAGACTGGGTGGGGTACTTCCTTCCTGGCACTTTCTCAAAAAACGAGTGGTAAGAAACAAGTAGGTCGTTTATTGAAAGGGGGGGAGGGGAAAACCTTTTCAAAAGAAATTTATAATATCTGACACCCAAGCTATGTCCTCAAGTCACAACGTTTGATCAGTCTGTGGATGAGAAGAAGTGCTCAGATACTACAGAAAGGAGCACCACAGATTTAGAAATAGCTAGGGCTGCGTACAATTGAATGGTTGTGGTCAGATACACAAGGAGCAGGTATGACATGAAAGTGTGAAAGCTGTGGATCCAAACACCGCGACCTTTGCCGAGCTCAGGTGCTTGTCAGAGACAAGGCAGCCAGTTTGAGTCACAAGACATTGAGCCTGGGGAGCCGGCCTGGTTTTCATTGAAAGTTCGGACAGAACTGATCCATTCCCATGAAATATTTCAATTCCCTCAAATCATCATTTTCCAATAGAAAACTTGCGTTGGAAAAATGTTAACCAGCTGTACTTCACATTAGCTAGCACTTCACATTGACTTCATTTGCAGCTGTGAGCACTCAGACATTCAACAAATCAGACCCCAGGTGTCTCAAGAAAATGAGGAATATGATTAGTGGCCATCTGTGAAAAGTTTGGTTTAAGTGACTTGCCCAGAATCTCACAGGGACTCTGTGGCCAAGGCAGGGATAGAATCCAATTCCTCAGAGCAGCATTCAACTGCCTTACCTCTGAATAGGGCCCTACCAAATTCACAGTCCATTTTTGTTAATTTCACGGTCATAGAATTTTAAAAATCTTGAATTTCATGGTTTCAGATATTTAAACATTAAATTTCTCAGTGTTGTAACAAAACCTGAATATGTATTTAAAAGTGGCAAAATATAAACATATAAAGCCCTTAAGACTCCACGTTTCTCAAACTGGGGGTCCCAACCCCAAAAAGGGGGGGGGTCATGGTATTGCCACCCTTACTTCTGCGCTGCCTTCAGAGCTGGGTGGCTGGCGGGCAGTGGCTGCTGGCAGGGTGCCCCACTCTGAAGGCAGCGCTGCTGCCAGCAACAGGACAGAAGTAAGGGTGGCAATACTGTAAACCCCCTACAACAGCCTTGCAACCCACTTTTGGGTCAGGACCTCCAGTTTGAGAAACACTGAGTACTTTTGTATACTTTTACCCTATAGTATAGGGACTTTTACAGTATAGGGTAAAAGTACACAAAAGACCAGATTTCACAGGGGAGACCAGATTTCACTGTCTATGATGGGTTTTTCACGGTTGTGAATTCAGTAGGGCCCTACCGATGAAACTCCCTTTCCCTTCCTGCAACCCCCCGCACCATTCCTTCCTACACACTGACACTCTGTGGGTGGGGCTTGCTATTGCTCTTGCTGGGGGGTGGGGCTGCGGGTGGGAATAGGGGCAGCCATGTAGAGCACTCCCCCGCCCGCATCCCTTCCTGCTACTGACCATCTGATAGCTGGACAGCCTCCACCCACCGGTCCTTGGATCACTGCTGCAGAGACACCTTATCACAAGAGCACATGAGAGCACGTGCTCCCTTGGACTCTTCCCCACCACTCAGTTTGCATTGGGCTGGTGAGCCTCCTCCTCCTCGCCCACTCCCCACTCCGTATGCATGGTCGCCCTTCCCTTTGCAGCTCCCTGCCCATCTGGCGTGGTCCTCCTCCTGCATTTTGCCGCCCCCGCCCCCAGTTTTGTTACCTGCCTTTTCTGCCCTGCCCAGAGCTCCCCCTCACTTTGCTGTTTGATAGCTTCACCGCTCTGCGCCCCCACCCCCAACACACACTGTTTGGTACTCTCCTTCCCTGCCCAGGCCAGGTCTCCACCTTCCCTGTTTGTTTCCTGTCTAGGCCCCTGCCCATTACGGTTTGTTCCCTGCCTCCACTGCCCCACTCACCCCAGGCACCTGCACTTGTGATTCCCCCCACTCCACTGCACCCTCTCACACCTACATCTGCCCCTCACTCCCAGAACGGCTGGTATTCCCAAAACTGCCTGCTATGACCCCCACCTCCTTTACTTGTTTAATTCACACCCTCCCACCCCTCATTTTCTGATTACACCCTCTCCCCCACACATGTAGGCTAATGGGTAGGAGGAGTCAACCTCCATTTTTCCTACCCCTACCTTTCCCTTTACCATTTCTATCCCAACTTGGCCACACACAAGGCTTCTGCTCTGGCAGCATCGTCCATGGATGGAAGGTGGCAGACCAAGGGAGAGGAACCTTTGTTGCCACACCTTAGTTTTCTCCCACTTCCCCCCACCCCCGCTGGCACCAACAGCGTCCCCACTGGTGCGGCCGCAGGCACAGGCAGGGACTCCACTGCCAAAACTCCTACCGCCACCACGGAAACCTCCTTTGGTTGGCAAAAAGGGCCCAGGGTAGGAAAAAGGGGCAAGATCCCCATGTAGAAGGCTCCTTTCACGGTGGCAGCTGTCACTGGCATGTCCCAGCCATCGGCCATGACTCCCCCTGCCCTCCCTTCCACCAGCTCCTTAGCCCCCCAGAGCATAAGCCCAGGTGGCTGCGACCCCGCCTGCCACCCCATCACCATCTGTCACACCCCTCTGCCCATTTCCCCACTGTGGAATTGGCTCAATCTAGAGGCCAGGAAGTCAGACCAGTGGCGGAGGTGGATGGGGCTACTCTGGCCCCTTTCACCTTGGGGGAGGGTACTGATTATCAACCAGCTAATTCTGTCTGTATTCTGGCACCAGTTCAACCTCCTGAGCTCTCCCGCAGGGACCCTGGCCAGCCTCCTGAGTCTCCCCCTGGGGGAGAGGGGACAGGTCTAGTATGCATCCAGAGCCAGGTCCCTGCCTTCCACCTTCAGGCCCTGCAGAGACTTCTTTATAGTGTAGGTAGTCTGCTATGGAGCATGCTGGCACATGCCTTCCTCTGCCAGGACTCATACAACCGGCAGCTCTTTTATCTCCATCAAAGAGGTCTCTCATGAGACCCCTCTATGCTGCTGGTCTTTTACCAGGACCTATTCAGAACCCGGAAGCTAGTTTCAGTAAACAGGTCTGTAGTGGCCCCTGATGGGGAGGCCCTCCTCACAGAACCCTCACACATAACTCACACCTTTGGGTGCAGGTGGATGGTCCTGGCTGGTGCCACAAGAACTGGAGACCTCCTGGAGTGCGATCGGAGTGATTGGGTGGCCCCTGCAATGCTCAGCTAGCTCTTGGGGCTGCCCACCCTATGCGTTCCCTGTCATGCACTCCAGAGGGTGAAAGCAGCCTTGCCTCCTGCGTCTTTCACTTTTCTTGGGAAGGTCCTGCGGGAGGGTGCCCCCCAATCCCTGACCCTAGCCCCCCGTCATTAGGCCCCTACTCCACAAGCCTCCCTGGCCACCCTGACATGCCACCTGGGCCAAGTGCATGACACCCAGCCAGTACTCCTCTGAACCACGATCAGAGAACACCATATCCACTTCCATGGCCTCATGTCCCACTCTGACACCATGTGGCAGGATCCGTTGCCACCTGCAGAGCCTGATGAACCCCAGTGGGACAGTCTGTACTCTACTCTTGTTCCACAACCCTCTGGGCATATTAGTTGTCAGTTCCTCCATGGACCCATGAGCACAGGTGTATATCTGGTGTAGTTCACAAACTCCATCAACACTTGTCCTTTCTGCGGCAAGAGGAAAGCCCTGTTTCACCCTACATAGATGTGCACCAGGTTGCAACGGCTCTTCCAGTTCCTCCAGAACCTCTTACTGAGGTTCTGGCCGCATTTCCGCCCCTGCCTCCTGATCTATACACATCCCATCACTGGCCCCACAAAGTGACGGGACCTCCTCCTGACACCAGCCAAGATGGCCATCCATCACTCCATGTGGAGGAAGCTGGACGTGGGGGGTACTCTCTGGCTGTAGGGCCTATTTCTCATCCCTTATCCAATCATGCTTCAAGTCAGAGTTCCTCTGAGCAGTGTCCACTGCCTTTTAGGAGCATGGGCGCTGTCCAGGTTTTCACTGTCCCTTTCTGGCTCCCTCATTTTTAACCTTTCCTTTTGGGAAAATGGGACCTCTCTCCCATTCCTTTTTTCGCCTTCATTGTGGTTCCTCCCCCTTAGCTGAGGGCGGGGTTGAGGGGACGCTTTAGTCTAGTGCATGCCTAGACACACCTCTCCCAGTCCTACAAATAGCACAAAGCTTCCAACTTCTGCAACAGTCTCCATTACTACACAGCCCAGATTCATGCCCAAAGCAAGTTCATTCTGTGTCCTGAACGAGATAAATAGGATCTGATCATGTCATTAAAGACTTATAATACAGATGCACAAATGGACCAAATTAAGATTGCAGAGGCAGAAGGCAGCTCAGTCTGAAAAAAAAGGGTGTTGTTCTGCTTGGGCAGAAAGCCCCGGTTCCAAAGTAACCAATGAGAAATTTTAAAGCCAGCATCCCCTGGCATAAATCTGCCTGTCATCCTCTGGGAGTGAATCCCTTTAGAGCACAACAATCCCCAGAGCTCAGGGAAGTGCAATTTTGAACTCCCTACAATGGTTAGGCTCATTATGTCCATCACTTGGGACTTGTTGCTATTTCAGCAGAGTGCAGTGTCTCTAGGGTAGAGCTTAAATGTGCCCCCCCCCCAAAAAAAGACGAGAACTGTACATTATTATGGACAAATCCTCTACAAAGTTAAACATAAAGGGAGACTTTTTGAGCCCTATTTTATTACATTTATGTCCACTGAATGGCTCCCTTACACTGCTAGAGTGGTGTAAAGAGGTCTCAGTGTAAATGAGAATCTGCCCCAGAAAATGTACATTTCCAAATATGGGCAAAGGAAGTTGCTGTTAAAGTTTACAACTGCATGTCAGAATTATCAAACTGAAATCTACTTAGCACTGGTTACCCAAGCTAGCAATTACTCAGCAAAAAGACATCAGCTCTTAAAAACAACTTCAAAAGCAGTTATGAGTATACTGATGTTTAGGCAATGCAAACTAGGAGTCTAATCGGTTACTGTTGTGCAGTGTAAGTGCTAAGTGTTATCTCATTAGTAATACATCTTCACTATGTATTCCAATTTTCCAAAGCCTATTCAAGTCAGTGAACAGATTCTCATTGATTTCAGTGGGCTTTGGATCAGGCCTTTCTCTACTAAATGTAAGCAGCTAATCAGAAAGGCATTAAGGATGGGAAAACTGATTTGGATAAAGTGGGAATCCTTCTAGCCTTTCATCTGAAACAAATCTGAATAGAAGCAAACATGCTTTGAGATTCTGAAATGTATGAATCTAGTCTGAATCTATGAATGTATGAATCTTTGAACTTCTAGTTTCTGGCTGGTTGAAAATGGGATGTGCTAAAGTAATCAAGTTACGTTCTTCTTTCCCTCCCAGTAACAGTTTTGGGAGTGGGGTCAAACCACTCCTCTACCACTCAGCTAGCCTGATCCCAGAGACCTGCCCAGGGCCATCCTTAGGATTTATGGGGCCCTACACAGTATTATTAAACTGGTGCTCCTATGCCCGACGGCAGCCCGAGCTCACACCCCGGGACTGGGGGCAGAGGGACGAGGCAGCAAAGGATACTGAGACGCCCGCCCACCTCACAGCGGTGGAGAGTTACAGCTCTCCGCAGAGACCCCCATACCCTCTCCCTCACGCAGAATGTGCGGCGCCGGTGCGTTCGGCTCTGTGAATACAGCCCCTGCCTAAGGAGACTGTAGCGCACACTGGGTGTGTGGGAGCAGACTGGCTCTTACTGGCTGTCACAGTCGGTGGGTGAAGCTGCTGCTTGGGGAGGCCCACCTCTTCTGCCTGTGGCCCCGCCCATACTCCACCCCTGCTTCGCCCCAGGAGCTGCCCCCTTTCTGCCCAGGCCCCGCCTCTCCCCACTGTTTCCCTCCCCCTCCCTGCTTACCCCCTTCACGCCAAATCCCTGAACCCAAATGAAGCAAATGACATTTGAAAATACCACTGTTCTGCAATTTCTTTCTAAAGAAAATGGAGCATGTTTTCCACTGCTTGCCAGATGGTGAAGACCAGACATGCAGAAGGTACCTAATTAAAAGCACTAAACTTGGGAAATAAAAAATGTCAGTCACAGGTTTTTTGATATTCCCTGAAGTTTGTCAGAGATTTGCAAAAACTTTGTAGTAAGGGCAAGTCAGCTATCCTGCTGAATACAACATTAAATATTATGGAATACATGATGCAGCTTTTCTCTGTTTTTCATTTTCTTAATCAATATTTCTAAGCTGATATATATATATATATATATAGAGAGAGAGAGAGAGAGAGAGAGTACATATATAAATAAATGTACTCTTAAGCCTTCATAAAGTAATCATCCCAAATTACTACATATTTAACTCACTGAAACAAAGACATTATTTTAAATTAATCAGTCACAGAGGTTTAGTGTGTTCATAACAATGTTCATTGCTTTTAGAAAAAGGGAACACTAATTTACTTTGTGTGATATCCATAACAATAGACATGTTTATGAAATTTCACCAGCTTTAAAAAATATGTTTTCAAAGATTTTAGGCATAACAAAGGATTTTATATCTTATTAAGGTACTGATTTTGCTGGAGGGTTCTCTTAAAACTAGTTCAATAAATAGTCAGAAGTAAAGAAAGGGAAACTCATTTGGCCAGCTATCTGGAAGGAAAGGGGTGTTGTCCCTTTAAGGGCTCTCTTCAACAGGGGGGTGAAGGAAGAAAGGGATGGACAGAAAGGACAGGAAGACTTTGGAAACAAGTTTTTTGTACTATAATAGTTAAAATTAAAATGTGAATTTTAGATAAGGTTGGTCTTTTGAAGGATTTATTTTAAAAACCATATGTCTGAAGATCCAAGCATTTAAGGCTAAAGATGAATACTCAGATTGTGCATCTAAAAATCTATGCAAGGATTTTTTAGAGATGTGATTTTATAATCTTCAGCAACACACTAATGGAATATTTTTAAAGCAAATTTTAAACTAAGGTCCTGTAGACCAGTGGTTCCCATACTTTAACAACCTGTGAACCCCTTTCACTAAAATGTCAAGTCTCACAAACCCCTTCCAAAAAATAAATATTTCCAGGGATTTTCTCCTTTATCTGAGTATAAATTATGAAAGCTGTGATCTTGGCGATATAAAATTTGTTTTTATTATATGCTTATTACACACTATTATTAATTATTATTTATCATTACAGTATTTTTATTACATTATGAAAACTGCAACACTCTTCCAAGATCTCACTTTCGTAGCTTGTATCACTTTGCATAAGCCTGTTATAAGACAAGGCTCCTATGTTTCAAGTAGTATCAGATGTGAAACAACATGAAGGTATTTAAGAAGCCAACTCAAAGAGTTCCTCCTACACAAGCATTCAGGTCTTGAGCAGTCCAGGCAAACAACGCACGTTACAACAAAGCTTAAACTTGTTCTTCATAATAATTTTTAAAACACCACTAGCTGCCTATTTAATTTTAAAAACAGCAAAAAATAGATCATAAGAACATAAGAAAGGCCCTACCGGGTCAGACCAAAGGTCCATCCAGCCCAGTATCCTGTCCACCGACAGTGGCCAATGCCAGGTGACCCGGAGTGAGTGGACCTAACAGGTAATGATCAAGTGATCTCTCTCCTGCCATCCATCACCCCCGTCTGACAAACAGAGGCTAAGGACACCATTCCTTACCCATCCTGGTTAATAGCCATTAATGGGCTTCATCTCCATGAATTTATCCAGTTCTCTTTTAAACCCTGTTATAGTCCTAGCCTTCACAGCCTCCTCAGGCAAGGAGTTCCACAGGTTGACTGTGTGCTGTCTGAAGAAGAACTTCCTTTTATTTGTTTTAAACCTGCTGCCCACTAATTTCATTGGGTGGCCCCTAGTTCTTCTATTATGGGAACAAGTAAATAACTTTTCCTTATTCACTTCCTCCACACCACTCATAATTTTATATACCTCTATCATATCCCCCCTTAGTCTCCTCTTTTCCAAGCTAAAAAGTCCTAGCCTCTTTAATCTCTCCTCATACGGGACCCATTCCAGACCTCTAATCTTTTTAGTTGCCCTTCTCTGAACCTTTTCTAATGCCAGTATATCCTTTTTGAGATGAGGAGACCACATTTGTACGCAGTATTCAAGATGTGGGCGCACCATGGATTTGTATAAGGGCAATAAGATATTCTCCGTCTTATTCTCTATCCCTTTTTTAATGATTCCTAACATCCTGTTTGCTTTTTTGACTGCCGCTGCATACTGCATGGACGTCTTCAGAGAACTATCCACGATGACTCCAAGATCTTTTTCCTGGTTAGTTGTAGGTAAATTAGCCCCCATCATATTGTATGTAAAGTTGGGGTTATTTTTTTCCAGTGTGCATTACTTTACATTTATCCACATGAAATTTCATTTGCCATTTTGTTGCCCAATCACTTAGTTTTGTGAGATCTTTTTGAAGTTCTTTGCAGTCTGCTTTGGTCTTAACTATCTTGAGCAGCTTATCTGTTTGCAGATGCCAAAAGTTTGCAGATGATACTAAGTTTCAGCTTAGTAACTGTTTACCAAAAATCCAGGCTCCTCCACCTACCTTGAGTTTTTTCTGAGATGGGGAAGTCAAGAGCTCTTTGCCCTTCCCTCTCTTTTTCATCTGGGGACATGTATTCATGGGAACACTCAGGAAAGTTAAGCAGAATCAGCTGAAGATGTAAAGTTACAGTGCACTAGTTAAAGTGCATGAATCCCCTGTGAGGAGGCTCTAATTCAGAAGTAAAGTAGCCTTAGATTCCTTTACTTTAAAATGTGACTGGGAGCATCCACATGGAGGCTTAGCATATTTTAAATTCACATTTTCTGTTAATTCATCTGAATTGTCCTGAGTGTCCCCACACCTGCTCTGGAACTGGCAGTGAGTTGGCCCTCTCCCTTTCGCTCCTGTGGCTCTCTGGGGAATCCAGTCTCCTATCTCTATCTCCTGAAGGCCTTGTTCTTTTCCAAATCCTCTTTCTTTGCATCTTCTGGGTGGAGTGGGGAGTATGTTGGTCCCCCTGTTGCTGCACATGAACTTTTTGACACAGCCTGAGTTTGAGGTGCCCTAGCCTAGAGTGCAATGCAGCATGAAAATATTCCCACTCACCTCTCAGACCCAAAAGGCCAGAATGGTCCGTGTGCAGGAGCATTCAGACTAAGAGAAATGCTTCAGCTTTTGCTGCAGACAAAATATGGGCCAGGCAGGCCTCTTGCCCCCCAGAAGCTCTTGGGAGAGTAGGTTTGGGGGAGTAAGAGGATTCATCCGCTAAAGAACTACAAGGGGAAAATGGGCCTGGTGGCTACCTCTGAAAAAAACTTGGTGGGGAGAGGAGTGAGAAAGCTCCTTTTCATCCAATAGAAATCAGAGTAAATAAACTCTGAGACTTTAAGGTCAGAAGGGACCATCATGATCATCTAGTAGGACTGCCTTCACATTGCAGGCCACAGAACCCACTCCTGTAATAGAGTTACTGAAGTCCTCAAATCATAGTTTAAAGACTTCCAGTTACAGAGAATTCACCCTTTCCACTAGTGTAAACCTGCAAGTGACCCATGCCCCACTCTGTAGAGCAGGGGTTCTCAAACTCAGGGGCCAGGACCCCTCAGGGGGTCACCAGGTTATTACATGGGGGGCTCGCAAGCTGCCAACCTTCACCCCAAACCCCGCTTTGCCTCATGCATTTATAATGGTGTTAAATATATAAAAATGTGTTTTTAATTTATAAGGGGGGGGGTCGCACTCAGAAGCTTGCAATGTGAAAGGGGTCACCAGTACAAAAGTTTGAGAACCACTGCTGTCGAGGAAGGCAAAAAACTCCCCCAGAGATGTTTGGGCCTGTTCAAGGGGATCTGAGTGAAAGAATGGAGGGGGTGTGTGGAATTGTGCATGGGCGGGGATGAAGCTCTAAAAAAAGTTCAGATAACAACTGAACTTTGGGATGCTTATATGCACCTAATCTGATTTCCATACTTTTTCTTTGATTAACGTATACAACAGATTAATCAAGTAGACAGTTGCCTGAAGAACATAATGTAACTATTGAAAATGTATTCTGAGGGCCAGATTCTGATATCTTTCCTCACGTTGACAAGCACCTTACTCTGTGATGCCAATGGAACCACTCATGGAATTAGAAGCTAGTCCTCTTAAGTAAGGACATCAGAATTTGGTGCTAAAGTAATGATTTGATAAACAGAGCTCTATGACTGCTGGCAAATCTTCAGAACCATTTGAAGACACCCATTTTAGGTTTCTCTATAGCATCCCTCTCTGTAGTATTTAAGTCCTGCCAATGTAAATTGTCTCTAAATGCAAAGTGAACTTTGTAAAGAGTTCTGTTCTTCATTTTTCCATGATTCTAGGAACTATTATAAGATTTTTGGGTTGTTTGAGGATTTGGGTAGGTGTCCTTTTCCAATTTGTTTTTTTGATGGTGGATTTTTTGTTTTGCTTTTTACACTTAGGGTATTGTGGGAAGGCTTTATCAACTAAACTGGTCTTGCACTCACTCTAAAATTGGTGAGACTTTTAATCAGTCTAATTTCCTCTGGTACCTCATTCTACAAATCAACCTCTCCAACTGAGAATACCTTATCTCCAGCTCTCATGTGCTTTATTCTTAGCTTTGTTAGCAGCTTTGTCCCAAAGGTGCACAGCTATCTTGGCAGGTGGAAACATGGGGTGAAACCACTAACGTTGATGGGAGTTTTTCCATTGACTTCAGTGAAGCCAAGATTTAACCCCTGGTATCTGATGTAGCTGGTTCCTCATCTACTGATGACTTTGAAAATCAGCGCCAAAGCTTTGAATTGGCATCTGAAGCAAACCGAGAGCCAGTGGATAGAGGGGAACACAGGTGTGATGTTGTCCTAGAAGCTTGACTCACTTGAGAAGATGGGCCACTGCTTTCTGCACAAGCTAGACTCTTAGTGCTGCTTCTACCTTGCACCCTGAGTTCACCATTCCAGCCAGTAAGACTACCAGGGTATCAAGGGACTTAATCTAGTCTGGGAAATAGCTTGCTAACATTGTCTTTATAGTTCTACACACAACTGACAGACTCTGTGTTTGAACTTGGTGAGTGGTGCATTTGGTCCATTTGTGGGTTGTGTTTGTTCTCTGTATGGGCTGAATAGCTGGGTCTTGGGCCCCCGAGTAAGTACCTGAGACAAGTCTGTTTGTTGATGTCTTGGTAAGGGCTACGTGGTACTGACCCTTGGAACTTTGATCAGCCCACTGTCTGAGGTCTGAGGTGAGAGGTAAAGCTGAGCTGAGCTAAGTAGGAAGACTTGCTATTAAAAAATTACTTGCTAGACAACCCAAGTGCTATAAAAAAAATCACTTGCTAGACAAACCCAAACAGAGGCAGCTAACAGGAGATTTTCAGCGGGAGTTTAGAGAAAGTGTGTGAAATGCTTTTCTTGCAGATTACTCTCTCAGTGCAATTCTACATTGGCCAGTGGTGGAATAGCGGTGGTGACCTGCAATGGATGTGCTATGTTTTCTTTCCCGCCTGAAGCCAGAAAGGACTTACTGTGCATGAAATGCAAGTTGATGGCTGTGCTGGAGGAAAAGATTCTTGGATTGGATGGGCAAGTATAGCTGCTACTAGAATCAGAGAAGCTGAGGAGTTCCTAGGCAGCCAGATTTGGTAAGCATCAGTATCCCAGATTCAAGGAAGAAAGGAGCTGGTCACCAAGAAATCAGAGAGCGAGGAAGTCAGAGAGGAGGCTTGGCAGCTTGTAACCACTGGAGGTAAGAGGCCCTGTTGGCATTCTATATGACTGGAGACAGACAAGGATAGGCAGACCAGGGAGAAGAGGACCAGGTAGAGGGCCACATACCTAGAATTTTCCAATCAATATCAGGTTCTCAGAGTGAAAACTGTGGAAGATATCTCTCAAGATCCAGCTGGACCAAGGAACAGAGAGATGTATGGGAGATACACATGGATGGCAGAGCAGCCCAACCCGTAAGAAAATCAAGCTTGCCCAGAAAGTGTTCTGCAACCATCCAAAGCATGCAGGGAATTCTTGTCGGGGAGTGAATACTCAGAAGCATCAAAAAATATGCTGCAAGGGACAGATGGACAACGGGTTGGTGTGCTGTCTTCCCAGAGCCAAGATACAAGAGGCCACCCTAAAATTGGAGACCTACTGAACTCAAGGAGCAAAGATCCATAGTGTTGGTTCATATCACTACGAATGGCATGGTATTGCAGGATATTTCATAGATAGATTACTTCAGGGAACTTAGAAGCGCTCTGAAGAAGAATATACCAGTGATCTTCTCTGAGATCCTTTCTGTCATGCGAGTGAAGGAGGGCAGAAGATTATGGAAGTGAACCGCTAGTTAGGTAAGCGACATAGGGTGTAAGGGGTTGGTTTCATGGAACAGTTGTCCACCTTCTATAGGGAGAGAGGGCTGTATAGTTTGGATGATCTCCACCTCATCAGAAGGGGAACAAATCTCCTCAGGGATAGTTTAATGCCCTCCTGACTATTCTAGTCAGCCTAATAACAAAAGGGGAGGGTAAAAAGAGGGAAGGCATGAGGGCTTATTTAGCACAGAATCAAGATGTTGAGATCAAAATTAATCAAGGAAGCAAAGGACCCGAAGAGGAGAAATTACTTAATTGCCTCTACCCCAATGGTAGAAGTTTGGGTAACAACAAACAGGAGGAATTAGAATTGTTCATTTATGAACATAAATTTGATCTAGTTGGTATTACTGAGACCTGGTGAGATTATTCACTTGATTGGAATATTAAAATAATTGGTTATAACCTATTTAGGAAGAATTGAGTGTGCAAGAGGGGAGGGCACTCTATGTCAAAAATGGCATTACCTGTTTCAAAGTCACTGATAACTTGGAAGAAAATGGTCTTGAATGCTTATGGATCGATGCCCTAACAGAGAAAGCACAAGATGGGGTATTAGTTGATATCTGCTACAGTCAACCAAATCACACTAGGGAATAGGATGACCAGTTCCTTAAGCATCTACTTGTAATGTGTAGGGAAAAAAGCTATATGATCATGGGCGACTTCAGTTTGAGTAACATACACCGGAGGTCTCATGCTGCCAGAACTAAAACATCCTTAGAATTTCTAAACATTATAGATGGCAATTTCCTAACTTAAAAAGTGTTGCATCCAACACTATATTACACCTTCTCTTGACACAAAGAGGAACTCGGCACAGAACTAAAAATTAATGGTATACACACACACAGTGCTTTAAAAGTGCCAATTTCACAAAGCTGAAAACAGTTATGTGCCAAATTTTCTGGGAGGAAGAATTTAATCAGAAAAAATTTGAATGATAATTGGGAATTGTTTCAGAATACTTCACTAGATGCTCAAAAAGTCACAATCGCACAATTGATAAAGAAGGATGTATTGGTTTAAAAAACAACAACCTGTCTTAGAGAGGAAGGGAAAGCAGCTATAAAAATTAAAATATAATAAATGGAACAAAAGGGGAGTCAACAATAATAAATATAAATCAGAAACTAGGAATTGTAGAAAATTGATAAGGGAAGCAAAGGGACACAAGAAGAAATCTATGGCCAGCAGAGTTGAGGACAATAAAAAGGAATTTTAAAGTACATTAGGGGGGAAGGAAAGAATCCTAACAATGGTGCTTGTCTATTACCAGATGAAAATGGTAGAATTATCAATATAAATATAGAAAAGGCAGAAGTGTTCAATAAATATTTCTGTTCTGTATTTGGGAAAAACAGGTGATGTAGTAATATCATATGATGATATACTCTTTCCATTCCACTAGTCCTCAGGAGGATGTTAAAGAGAAACAACTAAAGTTACACATTTTTAAATCAGCAGGTCCAGATAACTTGCATGCAAGAGTTTTAAAAGAGGTGGCTGAGGAGCTCACTGGACCATTATGTTGATTTTCAATAAGTCTTGGAACACTGGTGAAGCTCCAGAAGAAATCTAATGTTTTGCCAATATTTTACAAGGGTAAACAGAATGACCCAGTGTAAGGGAAATACTCACCTCTTGATCACCTCTTTGTGACTGGGTGTGGCATTGCAATCCTTTTCCTGCTCCTGGCATTCCCTGCAGGTTGTTGACAGGTTGTTGGTAGTTCTTCAGTGGCTTGACCCTCTGGCCAATTCACAAAGAATGAATGAGCCCCTTTCAGGGTCTTAAAGAGTCCCACCAATAAGCAGTCTATTTCCCCTCACTAGAGTCTTCAGTCCTGGTTCTGGGCCCTTTAAATACAGCCTTTTGTTCTTACTCCCAAATAAGCCCTATCCCTTTCTCAGGGTTTATGCCACTTTACCTGTGGAGGTGGGGGAACCCAGGCTTCCAGCCCAGTGACGCTACCATGCCCTGCTTACCTCAGTCCTTCACTACTATTTTCTACCGGGCCCTTTTATGTCCACCCCTATCTCAGGGCCAACATTCTCAAAATCTTCTCTCTGCTTTCCCAGCTGTGTAAATTCACCAAGCCATAATCTCTCCTGATTGTCAGGCTCCTTTGGCCAAAGAGGCGCACCATTCTCTGTCCCAGCCAGGAACTGCCCTGCTAGACCCCTGCAGCTCCTTTTATAGGGCCAGCAAGGCCTAGATTGGCTGTTGCTGGCCCATCTAGCCCTTGGAGGACCAGGTCCTGGTAGTTTTCTCTAGGCAAGCTTGAAGGACCCACTTTTGCTGTTCTTTTCCTGCCAGCTCGCTGCTTCTTGGGTTGAGGTGTAGTAGGATGGGGGGCCCCTAGCAAGTTGCTGCAAAGGCCAAATATCATCCCATCACACCGGGTAATTAAAGGCCTGTCAGTCTGACATAAATCCTGGGCAAAATAATGGAGCAGCTCATATGGGACTCAATTGATAAAGAATTAAAGGAGAATAATATAATTAATGCCAATCAACATGATTTTATGAAAAATAGATCCTGTCAAACTAATTTGATACTTTTTTTGGATGATATTACAAGTTTGTCTGACAAAGGTAATAGTGCTGATATAATATATACTTAGACTTCTGTAAGGTCCCTGACTCGATACCACAGAACATTTTGATTAAAAAACTAGGGTGATATAAAATGTGCATAGCACAATTAAATGAATTAAAAGTTGGCTAACTGATAGGTCTCAAAATGTAAATGGGAAATCATCATTAAACAGGTGTGTTTGTAGTAAGGTCTTGCAGGAATAGGTTCCTGGCCCTATGCTGTTTGACATTTTTATCAATGACCTGGAAAAAAACATAATCATCATTGATAAAGTTTACAGATGACACAAAAATTGGGGAGTGGAAAATAAATAAGATGACAGGTTTTTGATACAGAATGATCTGGATCATGTGGTAAGCTGGGTGCAAGCAAAAATATGCATTTTAATTCAGCTAAACGTAAATGTATACATCGGGAAAGAATGTAGGCCGTTCTTATAGAATGGGGAACTCTGTCCTGGGAAGCAGTGATTCTGAAAAGATTTTGAGGTTGTGGTGGATAATCAGCAGAACATGAGCTCCTAATGTAACACTGTGGCCAAAAGGGCTAATGCAATCCTTGGATGCACAAACAGGGGAATCTCAAATTGGAGTAGAGAGCTTATAATGTATCACCTCTGTATCGGCACTGGTGTGACTACTGCTGGAATACTGAGTCCAGTTTTGGTGCCCACAATTCAAGAAGGATGTTGATCAGCTGGAGAGGGTTCAGGGAAGACCCAGGAGAATGATTAAAGTATTAAAAAACATGCCTTATAGTGACAGACTCAAGGGGCTTAATCTTAACAAAGAGAAGGTAAGGGGGTGACTTGATTACAGTCTATATGTATCTATATGGGGAACTAATATTCAAGAATGGGCTCTTAAAGCTAGCGGAGAAAGGTATAACGTGATCCAATGCCTGGAAGTTGAAGCTAAACAAATTCAGACTGGGAATAAGATATACATTGTTAACAGTGAGGGTAATTAACCACTGGAACTATTTACCAGCGCAACCACAATTATACTGAGGATGAGGTCCAGGTCAATGTTCCTACCTTCTCCCCAGTCAGAGCCGAGGTGCTGAGGCAGCTGCTCCAGTCTCTCGGGGTTCTACTTTCACCTCTCTCCCCTCCCCATGTGCAGTTTACAGGGAACTACATGCAGGGCCATGGTGGCGGAAACATGACAATATTACCATTGTCAGACCACTAGCAGTCCCCAGCCCAGTTCTGCCACCACTGGAAACGATGGCCTCTTGGCATGTCTGGGCCCCGCAATAAGCAGGAAGTGGGCATCTAAGGGGTCTCCCCAAGAGCCATGAGCCCAGCTGCAGCTGCTGCATGGCCTGCTAGCTCCAGCCCCACCAGGGCCCAAGCTGGCCAGCTCAAGGAATCATGGCCCTGCGGCTTCCCCTCCCCAGGAGCTCCTGAGCAGCACAGGGCAGGGGGAGCCAGCCTGGGCCCCACTCAGCCTTCCCCAGCTCCAGGAATGACAGTCCTGGGGCTACCCCTCCCCTGGGGGAGGCTGAGAAGAAACCAGGCCAGCTCTCCTTTTCCCTCAAAGCTAAGGGAGCTCCCGGGGAGAGGAAGCACTGGGGCTATGATTCCTGGAGCTGGGTGACTCAAACCCTGGCTGTCTGAGTGGAGTGGAGATTGGCAGGCTCTGCAGTTGAACTTGGGGTCCTGGAGGTCTACCCCACACCCCAGGAGCCAGGCCAACTCCTTGCAGGCTGCCAGGCTCAGACATACTGAGGGGTCACCACTTGCAGCTGCTGCCCTGACATCTATGGGCATGGGGTAGAGGGGGCTGGACCCGATACGGAAGGCCATGAAGGGGTCTGCCGGTCCCAGTATAAGTTAGAGCAGCCTCCATACTCTGTTTCCCTTGTACAGTGAGAAGCAGTAGCGTAGCCGGGGGGGAGCAGGGGGAGCGGCTGCTCCCCCTTGAGCAGAAGAGGCGGAAGCGGCGCCTTTTTTTAGCAGCACTAAAAAAAGGCGCCGCTTCTTTTTAAGCGCCACCTCTTACACTCACCCGGCGGCGCTCCCGGTCTTCGGCGGCATTTCAGCGGCAGGTACCACCGAAGACCCAGAGTGAGCCACCGAAGTGCCGCCAAAGACCTGGAGCGCCACCGGGTGAGTACAGGGGGAGGCGCCTTTTTATAGCGCTGCTCCCCCTGCGCTCCGGACCTGGCTGCGCTACTGGTGAGAAGCAAAGGATAGTGATAATAAAGTGCACTTTGGTCACACATCTATTCCACCTGCTATACAGGGAGCCAGCAGGAACTGGGCTGGTGTAGACCCCACTGCAGTAGCTCTACACTATCCAGGGAAGCCCTATGCACAAGGGGTAGAATGAGGGGGGCCTTTTCTGTTCATTTTAAGGCCATTTCCATTGCCAGAGCAGTGTAAAAGGGCATTAGTGTAATACACTATCAGGCCCAAGTTTCCTAGCAAGGTGTGACATTTTTAAATGCAAATTTATTTTTAAAAAGCACTAATGGGTTGCTTCTTTCAATCTAAGTCCACAGCAAGACTCACTAGAATCAGTGGGAGTTTAGCGATTGACTACCGTAGTGCCAGGATTTCACCCATGCTGAAGAGCTCTAAAGAAAATCAAAGCTTTATCGTGAAAATCAATAGCACGCCTAAATAATATTTCTACACAAGAGCAGCACTGATGTATTCACCCAAGGATTTGCATTCAGTAGAATGAATGTCACCAACTGATTTCCTTGGAGCTATAAACAGTGTTCCCAACTCCCGCAATTTTACCATGAGTCTTGCAATATATGGTGTTTTCTTAAAGACCCAGCTTCAGAAGACAGATAAATACCTGATTATCTAGCCCTCAGGGTTGCAGAAGAAAGCTTGAAAACATGCAGTGAGTGCACCCTAAAGGCTCAGAAACCAGACGGCAAAGAAAAAGAACCCCAATGTATTATATTTTTAATAAAATCTCATGATTTTTAAGCCAATCTTATGATTTTGAATGCTTGCAGATGGCAATATTAAGTCAGTCACTTCTCTTTCCCTTTAAACTCAGCATGAAAAGCCAGTCTGGCACTTGACAGTTGATTCAGTTTTTGTATGCAAAAGTGAGAGCAGTCAAGGAGAGAGAAACACATGAGGTCATATACGGCCATCCTGTCACATGCAAAGCTCCCTTAAGATTTCTGCATGTGAAACAATGTAGCATGTGGCCCGTTAAGAACAGAGGATAAAAATAACTGACTTAAGGTTTGATCCTCCAAGATGCTGAGCACGCTAACCTCTATCTAGCTAAGGATGAGCGTAACTTTAAGCGTATGGGTATTCCTAGTGATTTCACTGAAGACAATAGGATTAGGCATGTGTTACAGTTAAGCACATACCTAAGTGTTTTTGTGGATGGAGGCCAGAGTGCCTTGCTGGATTTAGCCTTTGGTGCATTTGTTTTTTTGTTGGTTTGTTTGTTTATTCTTGAAAATGTATCCCCGTGGTGAAACCTTGGCCCCACTGAAGTCAATGGCAAAACTCCTATTCACTTCAGTTAGGTCAGGATTTTACCGCTGGCCTTTAATTATGCTTTTCTATATTAAAATCCAACCAAGCATGTAACAAAGGGAACTTGCTCACTAAGTGGCAGATGGACTTTTAACAACTCTTCTAGAAACCAAATTTGCTCTGCATAGTTGTTGTCTTGTTTATAAAGATATAGGGTTTGATCCTGGGAGATGCCAATGGCCTACAGCACAGTGGGCACTGAGGGCACTTCACACCATGCTGGAAATACTTGGCCTCTCCCAGGACCAGGACCAAAGCTTGCAACAGCAAGGGCTTGCTCCAAAGCTCATTGAAGTCAGGGGAGTCTTTCTCCTGATTTCAATGTTGGAAAGCCCCAAATGAGGGAGCTGAGTCTAGAGCTTTTCCTCCAAATCCAAAGCTTTTCATCTAGACCGTTTTCATCCAAAACTTGGGTCGACCAAAACATTTCACAAATTTGTGTTGATTTTCAGGAATTGTTTTGGTAAATATATATATACTTATATATATATTTGAAAATGCCAGGTTAGGTTCACAAACGGACAAGAAGGAGGTGGTCCCCTTATACTACATAAGAACATAAGAAAGGCCGTACTGGGTCAGACCAAAGGTCCATCCAGCCCAGTATCCTGTCCACCGACAGTGGCCAATGCCAGGTGACCCGGAGTGAGTGGACCCAACAGATAATGATCAAGTGATCTCTCTCCTGCCATCCATCACCCCCGTCTGACAAACAGAGGCTAAGGACACCATTCCTTACCCATCCTGGCTAATAGCCATTAATGGACTTAACCTCCATGAATTTATCCAGTTCTCTTTTAAACCCTGTTATAGTCCTAGCCTTCACAGCCTCCTCAGGCAAGGAGTTCCACAGGTTGACTGTGCGCTGTGTAAAGAAGAACTTCCTTTTATTTGTTTTAAACCTGCTGCCCACTAATTTCATTGGGTGGCCCCTAGTTCTTTTATTATGAGAACAAGTAAATAACTTTTCCTTATTCACTTCCTCCACACCACTCATAATTTTATATACCTCTATCATATCCCCCCTTAGTCTCCTCTTTTCCAAGCTGAAAAGTCCTAGCCTCTTTAATCTCTCCTCATATGAGACCCGTTCCAGACCCCTAATCATTTTAGTTGCCCTTCTCTGAACCTTTTCTAATCCCAGTATATCCTTTTTGAGATGAGGAGACCACAGTTGTACGCCTTATTCAAGATGTGGGTGCACTATGGATTCGTATAAGGGCAGTAAGATATTCTCCGTCTTATTCTCTATCCCTTTTTTAATGATTCCTAACATCCCATTTGCCTTTTTGACTGCCGCTGCACACTGAATGTGCAATACTCATTCATCTCAGCTGTGAGAGACCCACATTTGAATCCCCCCCTCTGGAGCAGGGACTTGCACTGAGATCTTCCATATATCAAGTAAGTGCTCTAACCAGCAGGCTATTGGGTAATTGTAGCATAGGACAAGCTCTTGACCTCTTCTGTTGAAGCTGTTCTACTTGGTATAAATAACTAAATATTCATTGGAGCAGGGATTGGAATCTGGCTGTCCCACTTCCCAGGAGGATGCCCTGACCCCCATAGCCTATAGAGTCACTTTCTTTCTCTCTAGCCCAATAAACATTGAAGGATTTCAGACAAAATGGAGCAGCTTCAAGAGGAGAGATTAAGCAGACCCACCACTACAGAATAGCCAATAGCTTGCAAGGGAGGAGGATTAGGATTTGGGAGACCTGGAGTCAATTTGTTGCTCCAGAGTAAGGATTTGAACCTGGATCTTCTACAGCCTCGCTGAGTGTGCTAACCACTGGGCTATTGGGCATAAGAGGAAAGGCATTTCCTGCTCAATTTTCTAAAGTTAGATTTCATTTCCAAATTTTCACTGCTTTTATTTTAAAAACAGTTAAAAATGCCTCAAATCAAAACAAAACATTTTGTTGCACACAGATTTATTCCTTTTCTGATTTTTCAATTCACTGAAAATTTCTAAAAAAAATTGGTTTGGGGTTGACCTGAAACTGTTATTTTTGATTTTTCAGAACTGCCTGTGAACCAAAAATCAGTTATTCACACAGCACTAGCTGAGCCACCAACTAGTAGCATTGGCCAAACTCTAAGGTTATTAAAAATTGTCATCCTAAGCTTCCAGATAATAGCAATTTGCTCCAAAGAAACAAGGAATGTAATGGATTCTAAACATATTCTTGCTGCAATAAAACTTAAATGTACAATTAATGTAACTTCAAATACTTATTACAATGAAATCTGTCTTCAATAAGCACCAAAGGATCAAGCAAGTATTGATTCTATAGAGGAGGTGGACTAACTAGAAATTGAACAAAACAGTACTGGAAATGTATAGTGACCACTTGAAAATATCCCTATGACAGCAGTTTGCTTCTAGACCAAGGCCCAGATTTTTAAAGGTATTTGGGCATTCCTGTGCTCAGCATTGCAACATAACTGATTTAGGAGCCTAAATCTCATTTTCAAAAGAAATGTAGGCACTTAAGATCGGATTTTGGCTCCTAAGTACCCAAGTCTCTTGAAAATGAGATTTAGGAGCCTAAGTCACTTAGGTGCTTCTGAAAATTTTACTCTACTGTTTTCCCTCTACCGTTTGTGCACTTGCTACGCTAGGGCAGAAAACATCTTAGAAGCTCCATTTCCTTTTACTACATGGAAATATTGTCAGTCTCACCATTTCTCTTGCAAGCTTCACATTCTCATTGTGAAACAAGTTAGCTGGAGAGCACAGCCATCAGACACCAAACAGATTTACTAGGAGACGAAGAAAGATTTTCGGAACTTAAAAAAAACCTGAGGGGTGTATCAAAACAGTCAGCTTAGAGAGTGAGGAAACAACTAACGGTTAAAGAAATATATGGTCATTTCCTGAGTCCTCTGAGGAGTAACCAACATAAGACGTTTTCTAACAGCCAATCTGTCATTTGTAGGCTTTTCATGCTACACCATACACACTGGAGCAGGTAAGGACAACTTTTCACTTCTTTTTCATGCTCTTTTTTTAGAGTAGTTTTTCAGTAGGTGAAATAAAGATTGGTTCATTTCCCTCCTCTCCCCATATTCTTTACTCATAAAAAGAGCCCAAAATGGTCACTGAAAAGCACGAGCTATATATGTCTGCATCACTGATGACTGGGCAATTTAGAAATAAAATGATTATTTTCTGGGTTAATGTGGCAGCACATTATAAAAAGGTTACTTTGCAATCAGTCAGAATTATTACAGCAGGTACCGTAGTAGGAGGAACAGCTAAGATGTTCAAATAATCTATTAGAATAAAGGGGCATCAGGTGTAAATTTTGCTTTTAGTAAGAAGAACTGTAAAAGATGTAATGAACTCCAAGTGACATCATAAAAGCAGAGAATCAGCTTCTAGTCTTTGATAGAAACCCAAATGAATAAACTTTGTACCCAGCTTCTTTGTAAATCTGGACTAGATATGTATCTTTAACCTTTGCAGAGTTGCGATTTGTAGTCATTCTGAGACTGCGCCGGCACATTCAGATGCACATGCACACAATAAGAATCATAAATATGCAGTCAGACCATAAAAAGATATAATTTCACATGGGCTTTTGGATACTGCCTCACAGCATAAAAGCAGAACTCTGACAGATTAGCACCAGACGGAAGTCTTCTTGTAGCACAGTGCACTTTTGCGTGTTGTCTGACTGTGCCTGCCTTTTTGAATGAGCACCTTCTGGATTTTATAAATGGAAAAAATACCTACATAGATTCTAGGTAAGAGTTTCAAAAGCCCCCATGTGAATTAGGAACATAAGTCCCATCATCTTCCAATGGGGTTCCTAAGACGCTTCTGTCTTAGGTATTTATACAACCTCTATTATTGTAGAATCTGAGCACTTCACAATCTTTAATGTATTAACCTCACAGCATCCCAGTGAGGAAGGGAAGTGCTATTATCCTCATCAGACAGACAGGAAACAGAGCTCAGAGGGTATGTCTACACCAGTGGTCCCCAAACTTTTTACCTCACCCCGCTCTTTGCCCCTGAAGCCAGGGCCAGGAGCAGGCTGCAGCTCCAGGAGGTGGACTTGGGTAAGGTGGGCAAGGCTGGGGCCACAGCTGGGGGCGGGACTGGGAGTCGAGCCTCAGCCAGGGGCCAAGGCCAGCAGCCCGGGCCCCAGGCATGGGGGTGGCAGTCGGGGCTGGGGGCAGAGCCTTGGGTGCAGGACTAGCAGTAGGGCCCCGGGCGCAGAGCCCCAGACTCGGGGCTGGCAGTTGGGGATCCAGGTGCTGGGCCAGGAGCAGGACCACGGGCGCGAGGCCGGCAGCTAAGGCCGGAGCCAGGGATGGAGCTGGGTGGCGCTCCCTCCCCACCAATCCCCCAGCTGTACCCCCGCAAAGTTTCTCTGCACCCCCCCTAGGGGGGCAAGCCCCACAGTTTGGGGACTTCTGGTCTACACTGCAGCTAGGAGCAAATCTCCCAGCCCGAGTACACAGACTTGTGTTAGCCTGGCTCACACTAATGCTCTAAAAATAGCTGTGTGGACATTGCAATACCAGTGGAGGCTAGGTATCCTATGGTATCTAGGTATCCTATGGTATCTAGGTATCCTGTGGTATCTAGATACCATCAACTCAGGGGTGAACAGAGACTGGGAATGGCTTGGCCATTACGTTAATTGAATCTATTTCCCTTAAGTTAACGATCCTCACTCACACCTTTGTGTCAACTGTCCGCAATGGGCCATCTTGTTTATCACTTCAAAAGTTTTTTTCCCCCTGCTGATATAGTTCCTCTTAATTAATTAGCCTCTTAAAGTTGGTATAGGCACTGCCACCTTTTCATGTTTCTCTGAATGTATAAATATCTGCTCACTGTTTGTTCCATTCCATGCATCTGATGAAGTGGGTTCTAATCCACGAAAGCTTATGCTGAAATAAATTTGTTAGTCTCTAAGGTGCCAAAAGGAGAAAGGGGTAGGTTAGCTGTAGTGACAAAAATGGAAAGATATACAAGAGAAATTGCCAGTGTGGTCTGCCCCTGCCAATAAACTGTGTGTGAGCAGGAGGGTGGGGAATCATAAAACCATAGGGTTAGAAGGGACCGCTAGGGTCATCTACTCTAACCAAGACATAGGATTTGTTGTGTCTAAGTCATCCAAGACAGATGGCTGTCCAGCCTCCTTTTGAAACCCTCCAGTGACGGGGATTCCACGACTTCTCTAGGCACTTTGTTTCATTGTCCTACTGTTCTTACAGATAGGATGTTTTTCCTGAGATTTAATCTAAATCTGCTAGGCCGTAGTTTGAACTCATTGCTTCTTGTCCTGCCCTCTGTGGCAAGAGAGAACAATTTTTATCCATCTTTTTTATGGCAGCCTTTCAAATATTTGTAGATGGCTATCATGTCTCCTCCTTAATCTTCTTTTTTCAAACTAAACATACCCAGCCACCGGGCCCCAGCAACATCTCTTTAAGAAGTTCTGTTGTTATTATTATTATCATGAAGCAGGCCTCCGGTGGTCTCTCTCTGGAGAACTTCCACTGGAACATGGGGAGCAGGGCTCCTATGGCCTCTCAGTGAGGATTTGCACCCTATCGTAGGTGAGAAGGGCTGTTAAAATAGCATAGTGGCATTTCATGGCTATTATCTCTCAGTCATTCCATATTGTTTGCTTTGCTTACAAATAAAAGCATGGTTTAAAACTGAAACTGAGGAGGCCAGGTTCCGTTTCCTAGTACTACAGTTCTGATTCAGTTTCCGAGCCTTCAGATTTGTTGCCATATTGTTTGTCTCCTGTTCTTTTGCCTTTGTCCAAAAATATTTAATTCTGTTTAAGTACAGTTTTAAAATGCAGTTCTACTCTGAGAAGTGATTCTGCAAAAATGGCATCATGGGGTTCCAGGTTTATTGTGCCGCAACGAGCTCCAGATCAAACGTGCTGGATTCTCAAGTAAAAAGAAGATTGTTTGTTTGTTCTGATCGCCAGCCCTGAAAACGGCTTGGATTCTGAAAGTCAAGCTGGCTTTTCTTTCTGGGTCATGTATGACATGAAGGAAGCCTGGTAGTAGCTTCATAATTAGGACTGTGTTCTAAAAATAGACGTAAAATGAGCAATACACTCCATTTTTTTGCTAAAAGAAATTTCTCACAGGGTTAGATTTGATGCCCTTTGAATTGACTGTGTAGTTTTTGTCGGGTTTCTTATACATTGTTAATGTGAAGCCTTTGAGGGCTCTGGCTGAAAAACCTACTTTTCATTGCTGATGAATATTTCTTTTTTAAAAAGCCATCATCTACCTCCACAAAACATTTAAAAAAAAATGTTGGGTCAGCCATTATTTATGTTATAACTAAAAGTTTATGCCCTATGCACATTGCTGATGGATGGGAGTAGAGTGCCTGGAAGTTTAATGTATGGACGCTAGGCACACAAACCCTTTTTGCATAAAAGGCTACATTTTTCTATCATATTTTATCCTGTAACTGCTATGGGTACATGTTCAGCTGCTGATGGACTCTTGGTACTTCTACCACCACAGGTCCCCTTGCAGAACCCCCAAATAAGTACTGAAATAATTAGAAAATTAATACACAAAAAATCTTCACTGTGAAGCATTTAGAATTGCTACATGCACAAACTCACAAGAAAGCAGGCGAGTGAAACATGAAACCACCTAACAGTACATACCCTGTAGGCCACTGTCACAGACCTGATACGACACCCACTCCAGGTCACCCAGCTGATTGCTGTGAAGGACTCAGCCCCTAGGTCCCCAGGGTGTATTAAGCCTCTGGAGCCTGAATGAAGCCCAGCCACTACCCCAATCTTGGGGTCCCTAGGCACACCCTCAGAATGCAACCCAGCGTCTAACACTCCCTTCTGGGAGCTGGAACCCACTGACCAGCTGCCTAGCCCCTGGGCTCATTGCTGACCCTTCAGACTTCCCCCCTACTTCAAAACATCCTCTCCCAGAACTCCACTCCAAGATGTGAGTCTTCTCATTCTACAGTTCCCGCTCTCCGGAGGCACGTGGCAGTTGTGAGGAATATAACACCCAACCACTTTGCTCAGCATTTAATACACTCTTGCTTTTTTACTTAACAAAGCACAAGAGAGTATAGAACATTTAAAAAACAACAAACACCCTAACTGCAATGCCCCTCATTAGTTCACCATTCCCTTGGTAGTCCTTGGGGGACCAGCTGGGCTCAGGAAGTCAGGCAAGCAGTGTTTTCCCTGCCTCATAAGGCTATATCAGCTCCCATCAGCTTGAGTCACTGAAAGCGGCCAAAGATCCCAAATACATCCACTGACCTCTCCCCAGACAAACCAGTTCTCCTGGGGAGGTGCTATCCTATTCTCTAGAGTTATGACATTTCAGAGAGAAGCAAGTTAAGTCAACTAACCTCTATTGTTATTCTTTTGCCACCAACCTTTGGAATTTCTGTCCAATATGGAGGCAAAGAGACAACAGAGAAGGCAAAAGGTTGCACTGTAGCCTATAGAGCTAGCCTGCTTGCCTGCATATATATCTTTTCTTATGAGTTGATCATTTGTCACATTATAGGTTTGCTATTTGTTTTATAATAGGTACATCAATTTGTATTAGAGTATTTTAACTGTAATGCAAGGAATCTACAGGCAACATCCTGTATGTTAAGCTAAAGCAAGTTAATATACATCTGATCAAGACCTTTATGCTAGATAGGTGGTGACATACAGTATATATGTGTGTGACCTTTCACATAGATAAATGGGCAAGTTAAAGCAAGTTGGTGGTTAAGGCCACTCAAGTTCATGGACTTTGTTTCAGAGTTAACAGGTACATCACAAAGAACATGGAAATAACCAAAATAACCGGTTAGGACAGAAGCAACAGAGGTGAGGATGAGCTAATGGTCTCTAATAGTTATGAATATGTCTTAATACGCATGAACATGCCAGTCCATAGGGTAAGTGTACCCTAACATTTTTATGAGTGAGGAAGTTAAGTTTCGACATGGAAGGAGGGCACTTAGGATCAGGCCCTATAATAGGAGCAATCCACCATGTTGGGGAAGTTCAGCTTGTTTATTGTTAGTATGTCATTGTTAGTTCGTAATAGTTAGTTTTAAGTAAACTCTACGTTAGCTTCTGTAGTCTTTCTATAGCTTTTAGCTCTAGCTTCTTCTAAGTTCTTCACCTCTCATTCAAGACTTGAGGAACCTGGACCATTGAACTCTCTTGGCATGCCAAGGGCAAGGTTGGTCCTTTGTCTCTTATCACCAGGTTTTCAAGGAAGGGTGTGAGTATATTTATCGAGAAATCTTTATAGTATATAATACCACCTGTACTGCTAAAACAATGTTATTGCCTTTGTAATTGGTTGATTATTTGATTATTATTTGCTATTCCATTACTGTTTCATTTATCTCAGTAAAAGGCTTTAAGCTGCCTTTTGTTCTCTGTGTGAGTTTCCTAGTCTGACATCCTGATGGTCCCTGCAAATTCTGTGTAGCCTGATTCTGGGACAAGAACCTTATTATCTTCTGATCAGATTAACTGGTGAGGCTATAACCCATATTATCTAAACAATATTATTAATCTCCCATCAAATAAGGCAACAGCACCTTCAAAATGTAGTTTGCAGTTTGGTAAAGATACACAAAGAGTTCATAATCTTACACAGAATTCATGTATTGTACAGACAGATCCCCAAAATATCACATCCTCTACTCAGAAATACACACTTTACCCTTGCCACAAGTACTGTGCACCGCAGACCACATACCACATCTGCCCACCTTGGGATGCCAGCCTTCCATCATTCTCTTCAACTCCCCTCCTGTACACAAGCAAACCTTGACTAAACACTTTGAACACAAACAACTACTGCAATGAAAACCCACAACTAGTAGCATTGGGGGGAAATAATCTGGAAAAGGGGTAGGTTCCAAAGAACAAGATGGGGGAGTGCTTCTAAAAATCTGGCCTCAGTTGTGGGCGCTGAATAAGCACTTTTGGAAATTCGGCCCATAAATGCTTTTAAGCTAGCTAGCCCATTTGAAAACTATGATCGTGTTATCTGTGCTAGTGTGAACTGATAAATATCTTGAGATTTGATCATTTTGAAATATGATGTTCTTAAAGTTGTTGTCATTGTTTTTTGGCTCTTTTTTGCAGCTCATACGTGTACCAAAAGTAAAATCTGTTACATTGTGGAAGCACCAGTGCTGATCAGATGAAAATCCCCTAGGGAACTACCGGTAAGTCTGACCAATGTTTTGCACTCGTATAGTTGTATTTTAAGATGAAAAGTGTTATGTTTTGTAGCTGTCTGTTATTACCTATATTGGGCAGATCCAGTGACAGATGGAGTGAGCGAATATTCAAGAGCACCTGACAGGTATAGAATCATAGAATCATAGAATCTCATGGTTGGAAGGGACCTCAGGAGGTCATCTAGTCCAACCCCCTGCTCAAAGCAGGACCAACCCCAACTAGATCATCCCAGCCAGGGCTTTGTCAAGCCTGACCTTAAAAACCTCTAAGGAAGGAGATTCCACCACCTCCCTAGGTAACCCATTCCAGTGCTTCACCACCCTACTAGTGAAAAAGTTTTTCCTAATATCCAACCTAAACCTCCCCCTCTGCAACTTGAGACCATTACTCCTTGTTCTGTCATCTTCTACCACTGAGAACAGTCTAGATCCATCCTCTTTGGAACCCCCTTTTAGGTAGTTGAAAGCAGCTATCAAATCCCCCCTCACTCTTCTCTTCTGCAGGCTAAACAATCTCAGTTCCCTCAGCCTCTCCTCATAAGTCATGTGCTCCAGCCCCCTAATCATTTTTGTTGCCCTCCGTTGGACTCTTTCCAATTTATCCACATCCTTCTTGTAGTGTGGGGCCCAAAACTGGACACAGTACTCCAAATGAGGCCTCACCAGTGCCGAATAGAGGGGAATAATCACGTCCCTCGATCTGCTGGAAATGCACCTACTTATACAGCCCAAAATGCCGTTAGCCTTCTTGGCAACAAGGGCACACTGTTGACTCATATTCAGCTTTTCGTCCACTGTAACCCCTAGGTCCTTTTCTGCAGAACTGCTGCCCAGCCATTCGGTCCCTAGTCTGTAGCAGTGCATGGGATTCTTCCGTCCTAAGTGCAGGACTCTGCACTTGTCCTTGTTGAACCTCATCAGATTTCTTTTGGCCCAATCCTCTAATTTGTCTAGGTCCCTCTGTATCCTATCCCTACCCTCCAGCGTATCAACCACTCCTCCCAGTTTAGTGTCATCTGCAAACTTGCTAAGGGTGCAGTCCACACCATCCTCCAGGTCGTTGATGAAGATATTGAACAAAACCGGCCCCAGCATCGACCCTTGGGGCACTCCACTTGATACCGGCTGCCAACTAGACATGGAGCCATTGATCACTACCCGTTGAGCACGACCATCCAGCCAGTTTTCTATCCACCTTACCGTCCATTCATCCAGCCCATACTTCTTTAACTTGCTGGCAAGAACGCTGTGCGAGACTGTATCAAAAGCTTTGCTAAAGTCAAGAAATAGCACATCCACTGCTTTCCCCTCATCCACAGAGCCAGTTATCTCATCATAGAAGGCAATTAGGTTAGTCAGGCATGACTTGCCCTTGGTGAATCCATGCTGACTGTTCCTGATCACTTTCCCCTCCTTTAAGTGGTTCAAAATTGATTCCTTGAGGACCTGTTCCATGATTTTTCCAGGGATTGAGGTGAGACTGACTGGCCTGTAGTTCCCCGGATCTTCCCTTTTTTAAAGATGGGCACTACATTAGCTTTTTTCCAGTCATCCGGGACCTCCCCCGATTGCCATGATTTGTCAAAGATAATGGCCAATGGCTCTGTAATCACATCGGCCAACTCCTTTAGTACCCTCGGATGCAGTGCATCCGGCCCCATGGACTTGTGTTCGTCCAGCTTTTCTAAATAATCCCGAACTACTTCTTTCTCCACAGAGGGCTGGTCACCTCCTCCCCATACCGTGCTGCGGAGTGCAGCCATCTGGGAGCTGCCCTTGTCTGTGAAGACAGAGGCAAAAAAAGCATTGAGTACACTAGCTTTCTCCACATCCTCTGTCACAAGGTTCCCTCCCTCATTCAGCAAGGGGCCCACACGTTCCTTGACTTTCTTCTTGTTGCTAACATACCTGAAGAAACCCTTCTTGTTACTCCTAACATCTCCAGCTAGCTGCAACTCCAAGTGTGATTTGGCCTTCCTAATTTCACTCCTGCATGCCTGAACAATATTTTTATACTCCTCCCTGGTCATTTGTCCAATCTTCCACTTCTTGTAAGCTGCTTTTTTGTGTTTAAGACGAGCAAGGATTTCACTGTTAAGCCAAGCTGGTCGCCTGCCATATTTACTTTTCTTTCTACACATCGGGATGGTTTGTTCCTGCAACCTCAATAAGGTTTCTTTAAAATACAGCCAGCTTTCCTCGACTCCTTTCCCCCTCATGTTATTCTCCCAGGGGACCTTGCCCATCAGTTCCCTGAGGGAGTCAAAGTCTGCTTTTCTGAAGTCCAGGCTCTGTATTCTACTGTTCTCCTTTCTTCCTTGTGTCAGGATCCTGAACTCGACCATCTCATGGTCACTGCCTCCCAGGTTCCCATCCACTATTGCTTCCTCTACTATTTCTTCCCTGTTTGTGAGCAGCAGGTCAAGAAGAGCTTTTCCCCTAGTTGGTTCCTCCAGCACTTGCACCAGGAAATTGTCCCCTACACTTTCCAAAAACTTCCTGGATTGTCTGTGGACCGCTGTATTGCTCTCCCAGCAGATGTCGGGGTGATTAAAGTCACCCATGAGAACCAGGGCCTGTGATCTAGTAACTTCTGTTAGTTGCTGGAAGAAAGCCTCGTCCACCTCATCCGCCTGGTCTGGTGGTCTGTAGCAGACTCCCACCACGACATTACCCTTGGGATGAAATGTATATTGGGATGAAATTAAGAAAAGGCTCATTTAGGTTGAATGTTAGAAATAATTTCTAAATAATTTGTTCAATAAGACTGAAGAATAATCTCCCACGCACAAAGGAGGAAGCTCCATTGTTTGAAAGTAAACATTTAACACTCAGCTGGACACAATCCTGTTCTCCCTGAGTCTACAATGGTGAAAAATGTACTCAAATGAACCAGCACCAACCCTCGCCAAGAGGTATGGAAAAACCTGCCAATTCTCATAAGTATAGGCTGCAATAGTAGTAGCACCAATAGGTAAGGTTGCCTATCATGTCCCCTTATAAGATGCAGTATTCAATTGCATATAACTTTGCCAAATGCCAACCATTCAGACTGAAATCTTCCATGCCAGGTGTCTGCCTCTTGGGGAATATATTTTTGAAAACTTCAGCAGAAATGTTTCAGCCATATCTCAGAACGAGGTTAGAGAAAAATACGTAGTTAGGAAATGTTTACTGCTGTTTTGCTGAGAGACACTAGCAACTCTAAGCTTTGGAGCAGGGGCTTGAAATTTCCCAAGAGGTTCACCGTTGTGTCAGGGGCATGCCTTTTTGCCAGTCCCACAAAAATCTCTCTGAATCTAGCCAAGTTATGTGCTTCTGTAATGAGGTCTTTGCTTGCTTTTGCAACAAATCAGCCAGAGACCTCTTCTGAGTGCAATCACCAGTGCTTTTTATTTTCAGTGTCAGTTCCCACCACCTTCTATTTACAGAGTGCTCCAAACCAGCAACCTGAGGGACAGCTAGCTTCTCCAGCCAGCAGGGATTTGGTTTGGTTTGGTTTGGTTTGGTTCGTTTCGTCTCGTCTCGTCTCGTCCTGTCCTGTCCTGTCCTGTCCTGTCCTTTCTCTTCCCCCTCCCTGCTTCACTTCCTTCCTGCCAGCCTTATATAGCACCCTGGCTAATAAGGCCCGCAGGTGCTTTTCTTTTAGCAGTTAGCTGTGGCATACTCAGCCAGCCCCAATTAATACTTCTTAATTGAAGCTGGGCTAACAGGGGCCTGGCTCAGGACCTCCTGGCCAGCACCCTGTTACAGCTTCCAAAAAGCACATTTCACACAAGCCCAGTAGAAGTTTGGCAGCTAAATTCTCCAGAGTCTGTCTACATTGAGCACGCTCCATTCCAGGCTTCAGGGGACTCTGAGGCATTAGGCACAGACACATTTCAGGAGGGCACTAGGAAATCCGAGATATGGCTGGTTGGACTCAGATCTCTGCAATGTAGATGCTGAAGCCCCAGGCTGCAGCCCATCTTAACAAATTCTCAGCCTACAGTAACCAATCAGTGTAGATGCTCAAGCCCTCTGTTCTCTAACCCAGGGCCCACCAACTTGAGTTCCACTAATCCTGGGCTTTACATTACAGTGTAGACATACCTGACAGCTGGAAGAGTCTCTCTCCTGTGCTCTCAGAGTATGGCTACCTTGCAATAAAACACCCACAGCTGGTCTGTGGCTATAAAATTGCAGTGTAGATACTCTTAACACATTCCATGGGTGGCGTACCCAAGCCCACTTATCCACTGACGCTTTAAAAACTCCCACACCCCAATCTGGATCAATGCTGGTTATGTGATATGTATGTACCTCGTGAACCTTCTAATCTAAATGATACTTGCAATCCCCCATAACCCAAGTCCGACCCCAGATGTACAATACCTTCCTTCTTAACTTGTGTACATTTAACTTTAAACATTAAATTTAGGCTCATGTTGGAACCCAGGGAGCTAGGCAGCCATTCTGTGACAAATTCCAAGATTTTTTTTCCCATTCCACTATGGAACAATATTTTTTTCCAAACCTGGGATTTTTTTTATGGCATGGAAGAATCTTGTTCCTTCTCAGTGTTAATTAAAAGAAATACTGAATACGGATAGAATTCAAGTTTCAAGGGACCCACATAAAATGTCTCAATGCACAGCACAGCCCTAATTTATTACCTGACACCATCCATAAATATGCACTGAATGAGACAGCAGTCATGTAGAAACAATAGTATGTGATCATAATTTGGCTCCCTTGTGTATGTAAATTAGACGTTTCATGGGCAACCCTAAACCTGGCATTTCCTAACTCCTGAGCACGTGACTCTGCAAACTTAATTTTCATTAAATATAGATTTTTATATGTAATAGTTATAGAAGACAAGTGGACAAGCAGTATCTGTGCTGCCAGAGTGACCTTGAACATGACCTAGGTTGGCAAACACACATGGGCCTGATTCAGCTGAAGTGAATGGGACTCTTTCCACTGACTTTAATGGGAGCTGGATTCATCCCCATGGTAGTAGAATGAGTCTGTGGTAACCTGGTTAATTATTGACAGGCAACACAGACCCCAACCCTCACATGCCAATCTAGGCGCCAAGTGGAAAGCCAAGAGCCCTGGCACATGTCCACAATTCCCCATCACAATGATAGATTACAGAGGCACAGGGATCTTCTTACAGAAGTGCACCAAGGGCAATAACAGTGAGTGACAGCAGACAACTGCAAAGAATACTGCGGTTTTCCAGGCTGTTTGTAAAGTACTCAGGGAGCCATAGAACGGCTCGCATTGCAGGACACAGATAATACTATGGACAGGGTGTAAGGGAATGGCTAGTAGTGAACGAATGAAACTGTGCGAGGTTCCAAAAAGTATTGAGAATATTTCACACAGTCTGTATGGTCAGTAATGTTACAATACTTAAATCTGTCACTGTAGGTTCGTTAGTGCCCACCAGTGGTATCTCAGTGTGGCATTTTGCCAACACAGAAGGAAAGGAAATAAAGAATCTATATTTTTAGAAGCAACCTCCCTATAGGTCACTTCAGCGTTGATGACCACAAATGAGTAGCTGGTAACAATTTTACAGTCCATAGAAATACACAGCTCCTCAAAATCCTTTTTGCAGATCGATCACCGTTCGAGTGAGCAAAATCTGATGGGTGCTGTAACAAAGCAAAATTCCCATTGACTTCAATTGGCGTAAGATCAGGGCCATAAAGTGAACTAAACTGTTTTATATTTGCATTAAACAAAAAGCCCTTGATGAGCCAAAATCATTAACTGAGTACATGTCTAGGCTTAAGCAATGACAACTAAATACATTTTCAAACAAAATAGCTGAAAGCCAGTTCCTCCTTTAATTCCATGTAAAGACCTGACTTCTGTGTCATGTATTTTAACTCCAGGAGCTAATGGCATCACCTAACACCTCTAGCAGGACAAACTAGCAACTCCCTGCTCCGCAATGGGCATTAGTGATCTCATCAGCTCCTGCATTAGGAGCATGGAATCCTGAACTCAGGTTTGGCAAGTAAAAAAGCCGGACAATTCCCCACTTGAAATGAGTCAAGTTTCAGGGTGCAGGGTGCGTCCTCTGAGAGATTCGGGGTCTCAAACTGTGCATTTTTTAAAAAGCATTTTCACTTCATTAAATTAAATCAAATATATCCTGTAGACACTAAAATATTTTCTAGAGAACAACAAGTACCCAGTGCAATTTCACATGCTATACTGGCCCAATATCTGCTTGTTTTACTCACATGATTATTCCTATCGATGTCAGTGGGATTACTTGTTTGAGTAAAGGTGGGAGCCATAAAGGTACTTAGGAGCCTAAGCCCTGTTTTTAGGCACCACTGTGATCCATAACCTCCCATTTGGCTGCCGCCTAACCCTATTAGTGCCTAAACCCCCTGAGCACTTACGTTTTTGCAGTAAAAGTTCCCTAGGCACCTATGTTTCTGCCTCTGGACATGTGCCCTGCTGATTCACTCTAAGTGTCCAGGCATCTATTCCCACCCAAGCTACAAACCTGGGGGAAGCTAGGTGCTCCTCTGCCTAAGTTGCCTGTGGAGCCCGATCTCGTAGGTTTGCTAAGAAGCCACTTAACTCCACCTTAAAATCTTTAGCCAAATGATTAGGATGCTCACCAGGATCTGAGAGATTCCCAGTTAAGTGCCTTCTGCAGCTGATGAAGAGAAAGGATTTGAACAGGGAGCGGCTATCTCTCAGTGAGTCCCTAACTACTGGCCTATAGAGTCGTTCTAACTCTTTCACTGGCCCAGTGAATATTTAACTATTTAATTAAAGAGGAACAACTTCAATAGGCAAGGCTAAGGGAGACCGGCGTCAAAAGATTTCATAGCCCTCAGGTCTACACTCAGAAGTGCTCTCAATGTGGTACCTGCCTGCCATTGCCAACCACTATATATATGGATTGGACTAGCAGCAAGGCTAGCCACCATGTAGAGCTTCCTCCCCCTACAGCCAAATCAGTTTACTACCAATATTTTGTCAGCTTCAAGTTTGCCTTGTAAATCTGAAAGAAGTCGTAAATAACTGTAGAACAGTCCAGAAACATACAAGCTGTACAAATGATAGAAATAGAAGTCACAGGTCTACAGAAAGGGTATTTTTGCAGCCAGCTCTGAGCCTGATTGTACAATGTGGTGCACCCTCACTTCCTGTTAACTTCAACGGGAGCTAGGCATGCTCACTGGTGGGTATTCACAAAATGGAGCTGCTATGTGCAAGGATGCAGTGTGTCAAGCTGCATTTGACTCTTCATTTGCAGATGGATTTTATAGTGGCATCTAATACTCTCTCATTAATTCTGACCATATTTTACAGCCCTTTGTACCCAAGCTGCAAAGACTTCCAGCCCCACGTTTCTACGATTCTGTGACCTGATGAACTTGTTGCCTGCAACAAACTGGCTTTCAGTAAAATGCCTAGAGGAAAAATAAAAGCAGCTTTGCGAGGTGGTTGGGTAATTGCCCTTTGTTGATATCATTTTTATTTAAAAAATGACTGTGAAAATATCCAAATTATCCCAATGATAAACTGACAGCTTTAGCTCTTTGTGTCATCAGCTAGGGCCCAATACTGCAAACCTGTAGCTCTGGGGAAGGACATCTTTATGAAAGTTATCCTGTGGAGATTCCCCTATGGTGGACTTTCCCCTTGCAAAATAGGTCATAGGGCCCACCCCCAAACCTCCAAATAATACCTGGGGCGGTTGGCCGCTGCCACGGGAGAGCGGTGCGGCGCAACCCCGCTCCCCTGGCTCCCTACCCTGGCTGCGGCGGGGCAGGTCAGCCAAGGGCGGGTGGCCGCTGCCGCGTGACGCCACTCCTTGCTCAGCTGGCTCCCTGCTGGGGCAGGGCAGCCAGGGGCAGCTCCCCCTTGGGGCGGGTGACCGCTGCCACGGGAGAGTGGCACGGCGCGACCCCACTTCCCACTCTGCTGGCTCCCTGCCCTGGCTGCAGCAAGGCAGGGCAGCCAGGGGCGGCTCCACCCTGGGGCGGGTGGCGGCGGGGCAGGGCAGCCAGGGGTGGCTCCCCCTTTTGGGGGGGGCGGCAGCTGCCGCGCGACCCTGCTCCCCGCTTAGCCGGGGCGGGGCAGCGGTACCGGCTGGGGTGGGGGTGGCCGCTGCCTGTGCCGCCCCTAATAGTTTGCCGCCCCAAGCACCAGCTTGTTCTGTTGGTGCCTGGAGCCGCCCCTGTTGATGGCTTATGTGAAGCATCAAAAAAAATTAGCATCTCAATTAGCACTTTTAGTGAGGATAAGTGTACTATGACTGTCCTTTACCGCTTGGTCCTTGCCTTTTAGGTGCCCCGTGGATCCTTTAGGGTATGTCTACACAGCAATTAGACATCCGTGGCTGGTCTGTGCCAGCTGACTCAGGCTCCCAGTGCTCAGGCTGTGGGGCTGTTTCATTACAGTGTAGACATCCAAGGTAGGGCTGCAGCCTGAGCTCTGTGACCCTCCCACCTCACAGGGTCCTAGAGCCTCAGCTCCAGTCCGAGCCTAGAACTCTACACTGCAATGAAACAGCCCCTTAGCCTGAGCCCCACAAACTGGAGTCAGCTGGCACAGACCAGCCACGGGTGTCTAATTGCTGTGTAGACATACCCTTAACAGTGCTGTGTAGACATGCACCTAGCACGAAGGAGGCCCCATCTGGTTGGCCTCTAGGCACCATTGTAATATAAATGTTAAATAATAATCATAAAGCATAACCGTCAGATCAATCAAATATAACCACTGATTTCAGGTATAATGAAGAAAATCTGCAGGCAAATAAAAATCATATAACTACCCAACTGGCTTTGCTAATTAGTTGTGTAATAACAGAAATCTTGATTATAGAAAAGAAATATTAGGTAAGAAATTAGAATCTTGCATTCAAGGGCACAACCAATGTCAGCGGCAAAGCTCCCGCTGAGTCCACTAGGAAAATAATTCAGTCCTTATTCTCTGTCTCTTTCTCTCTGTACCGTCACCATGTCACTGAGAGTCTGTATACTATGCAATCAGAGATGTGATTGCAGCTTGGGTAGGCATATATCTGCTAGCTTTAATGTTGCTAGCATGGCTAAAAATAACAGTGCAGATGCAGCAGAGCAGACTTCAGAGCGAGCTGTGGAAGCCCACCTGGAACACTGGGTACAGACTTGCATTACCACTGCAGCTTTTAGTGAGCTAGCTACATTAAAGCTAGCGCGGGAATTCCTACCCAAGGGGCAGTCACCCCTCTGTGTGAAGTGTAACTGTGCCCTGGGTGTTGTGCTGCTGTTTGATATCCTCCTCAGTGACTGCATTTCCTCTCATTATAGCTAAACCACTTACCATTAACTCTCCTTTTGAAGTGGTAGGAATGCAAAGCTAGAATGTAGCACAAGAGTCATAGTGACGACTGATTAAAAGACATGTTCTCTTGATAATGCAAGTTAAAATATCCATTGCAGTAGCCCCCAGAGGCCTTAACCAGGTCCAGGCTCCATTGGGCTAGGTGCTGCACAAACACATGACAGTCCCTGTCTCAAAGAGTTTACAGTCTAAGTATTTTTCTTTTGCTTTGTCTCTATCAAACACAAACAGTGAGGATGGACTTCAACCACTGTCTGTTCCCTTTTATACCATGCTCCTGCAAAAACTTATGTATGTGCTTACAGTTATGAACCTAAATAACTCAATGGAATTGAACATGTGCATAAGTTAAGTAGGTGCCTAAGTGTTTGCATGATTGGGGCCTTCCTTCTGTTACCCATCAGCCCTGTTTTTCTCTGTTGTCCTTAGAGCCTTATCTAACCAAGGCAAATTTCCTACAGCTTTCCCATTGCTGCTAACACTGGTGCCACTGCATTGCAATTAGCAATTTTGGAAGCTCTGCATAAGGTAAAAATGAACAAGGTGTTGATTAGATTTGCTCTGAAAAAGTCTAATACCCTTAACATAGTGTTAAAACCAGGTTGTCTAGATTAGGGCTCCCAACGTTACTAACACTGCTGCTGCCAAGCCACTCTCACCACCAGTGAGCATTTACTAGCTCTCTAGCAGAGACAAGGCTATGTATTGCATAGTTCTGCTAAAGAGAAAATATGACCTCTTCATAATAGCAACATGCAAAGACACCTTTAAAAGTGCTTCACATTTGTCTCTTTGCCAGTGCCCATCTGTCTTAGATGGCTAGTGCTTAGGTCAGTTATACAGCATCTTAACAATCCTAACTGGGTCATTAATATAACTAATAGCAAAATGCATAAATGCAAATAAAATAAGAATAATTTCCATACCAGTACTGAAAGACCATACAAACTGAACTATCGCTTTGCTGCTAGAAATGGTCCTTCAGTTAAGGGCTGAGGGATGGGTGGGAAGCTAGCACCTATTCTTGGAATAAACAAGAGGGCTTCAGGTTCCAAAGTGGCCATCACAGCTTTCACTAATACGACAAAATCAACTTATTTTTTGTGTGTGCTTTCCCCTGTTGTTTGTGCACTTTGTTTTAAATGGGACCGACCCCCTCCTCTGCCTTGCAGATTGCTTCAACCACTACTTCCTTCTTTCTCCTCCTTTCCATTTAACTCTTTGGTTTGCTGTTTCTCAGGCTCCATAATTAAGCCTTTTAGTCTCACTTTTCTTCCCTGGCTTTGGTCTATGAATAGATCATTTGTACTTCTCCACCATTAATGGGTGTGTGGGGACTATGCTACTTTTTTCAGCTGGTTTCATAGTTGACAGGAAGGAGTGTGAAGACTTAATAAAAATGGATGGCGGGGAAGGTGGTTTTCTCTAGCTCTTATCCAGAAGTCAGCTTGCATTCTCTTTCAGGGGGTGATCTTTTCCTGATCATTCATTTTTTAATGCTATCATAGAAAGTATTACAGATATATCACCAAATGCCTTTAACAGTGACTTGATTCTCCACTACCTTCCTTACACCTTGTGTAGCCACATACTGGTTTGCTCCTCCTGTGAATTTGTAGTGTGGGTAATGACAGGAAGTTGCAAGAGACAGCTGAGGTCTTGTGTTGGGGTTAGTGTGTGTGCACAGCTACTGCTCTGTGTGCCTTCCATGCATCTAATTCTCTTTAGCAGACAGGTGACGCTTGAGGCTCACAGTTGTCTCACTGGTCCATCCTACAGTATGATTCTATGGGCCTGCTTTTCATTTGTACTAAGGCCCCTTTATGTTCATCTGGCAGCATAAATAGGCCCTGAAGGGGTAGAAATAGACCCCCTGGAATACTCCCTATACAGATGGTCTCCTTAGCTGGTGTAAGCACTTTATACTGCCCCTGCTCCCAGCCCCTGGCATAGGAAGTATGTCAGGGTAGGGAGGGGGCAACCAGTGCTTAATTTGTAATGAAAGAGGTGCTGGGGCGCAAGCAATTTTTTTTACATTAATAACTGACGTGGCAAGCGCAGATGTGCTGGGGCTATGAACTGCCAAGCCTAGAGGTGCCGGGGCATAGCCCTGGCAAGCCCTGGCACAAATTAATTACTGGGGCAAACCAGGGATGGAGCAGGGACATAACTGCAATGCACTGTACTGCAGTTATTTTCTGCTTCCCATCAGGCTGCTCTAAATTAAATGGGATGCTGGGCAAGCCCCTGCACGCCTAAAAACATGAGGAGTGCAAACCAGCTTCTCCACCTGACTCCTTCCAAAACGTAGGGGCAGGAGAACTGAGACCTCTGATTTTAAGTAAAGAGCATCATCCAGCTGTTCTGTGACTTCTCCTGCCATTACAGGCAAAACCCTGCCCAGTCTTGCAGAAGTGGAATTGAGAGAGAGAGGAATCAGGCAGTGTTCCTCCCCAACCCATCCCCTCCGTGTACCTATTGGGCTGGCTATACACCTCTGAGCGCTTGGCAGCGGATGCAGCCAAAATGTTTGAGGCACCATTGCCTGGAAGGATTGGTCAGCTGGCTTGGGGTGATCTTCACCTCTCAGAGAACTTTAACTTAAAAGGAGAAGAGACGGAGACAAAGCAGTTACAGGAAAAGCCAGTCAATTTAACAGATTATTGATAATAAATAAAAGTGGGCAAACAACACATGAAGGAGACAGTGTGTGAAACAGGAGACAGCTCACCAAGTACCACTCTGACTGTGCGTAAGAAAGTACAAAGCGTTCCTTCAGCACAAAGGGTGGGAGTCTTAAAGGTGCAGTACCCTTACAAAGACAGGCTCTTTGGCCCATGTTGTGTCTCCAAGATCCATGTGCTGAGAGGGGCCTTTATGTGTAGATCTTCCTTGCCACATGTGGAAGGGTGAGGCACAGCTGCCTCCATGGCCCTGGCCTCCCATTCTTGGGACCCCTGAGGTTCTCACAGGAGTTGTGGGTGGGGTAGGCAATGGAGGAGGGCACACTATAGAGTTGCTCAGGGAAAGCTAATATACAACTGCTTGACTCCACTGCTTTAAGGGGATGTGGTAGCATCTCCTTCTGGGGAAGCCCTGAGAGCACAGCTTCAATGGAGCCATGCTGCCAGGAAACAGAAGGAGATTCCTGGGCTCCAGAGCCAGTGCAGAGGCACTCTGCCTCCATCCAATGGCCTTGGCCTTTTGTGGACCCCCCAGGGTCCTTAGTCCTTGGAGAGAAAACTGACAGTTTCTTCCTTGGATGTTCCCTGATAGAAATGTTTGGAGAGGAACTCCATGAATTCCTGGTGGAGTTTCTCTCTCCTCAACCCTGTACATAAGGTTTTACCATGACTCATAGACTTTAAGGCTAGAAGGAACCATCATGACCATCTAGTCTGACCTCCTGCACCTCACAGGCCACAGAACCTCACCCACCTACTGCATAATCCCTGGCTGAGTTACTGAAGTCCTGCGATCTTGAGAGATGGTGATCAGGCCCATAACTATTATTTATTATTGCATGTCTGAGTAGGTGTAATAGCTGCTTTCTTGGCTGACACCAAGAACTGAACTGGAGACCTCAGAACTAAAAGTGTAAATCTTGGTAGCTTGAGCTAAAGATTCAACAACTGTAGGTGGGAGCTGTAAAAGACTCTTACACAGAGGGGAGAAAGAAAACACATATTGACCAGTGGGTTACATAAGTACTCCAAGATTTGGCTGTAAGTGGCATGGCAGGCCAGGGTTTAGCATGTGTTTTCACGGGAAGGTGCATTCTAACCAAATTAACAATCTCTACAAATGTTGGTGGCTTTCTCTGCTGCTTGTGTGATTGAGCTGCCCCTGCCCACAATCACTTTATACACCCAAGTCTCCAAAGAACCTTTCAAATAACCAAAACCTGCTCTTGTCAGTTGAACTTGTGCGGTGTGAGGTTACGTGGCTTTTTGAAATCGCTGAAAGAGTAGTGAATAATCTATTAAATCAAAAATCCCCACCCAGTATACAACGAGAACAGAAACTGGGCTGCACTACGTTGTGTAATAGTAGGCACTTGATGCCTACAGAAAAGCAGCCAGAAAATCTCACTGTACCCTGAAATTTCTTGACAACAAACAAACTTGAAAGAAAAATATTTTGGGAAATGTTTGTAGAGATTCCCCCTTTCCTTTCTCAGGAAGTGATTTATTACACTCCAGGCAGTTTAGAACCCCTCTCCAAATGCCACATCTGGTAAGTCCCTAGCCTCTGTTTGCCAGAAGCAGGGAATAGGCGACAGGGAATGGATCACTTGATGATCACCTGTTCTTTTAATTCCCTCTGGAGCATCTGGCATTGGCCACTGTCCGAAGACAGGATACTGGGCTAGCTAGACCTTTGGTCTGACCCAGTATGGCTGTTCTTATGTTCATATGGAGAGTGATTTTCTAAAGTGACTAGTGATTTTGGGTACCTTTGTTTTTGGGTGCCCAATTTGAATTTCCTTAAAGAGGCCTAATTTTCAGAAAATACTGAGCACCCACCCCTGAAAAGCAGTCCCCTTACTGTGTCTCAGAGGGCAGCCAGAAAATCACTAGTCATGTTGGAAAACCTTGGCCTTAACTTTTGAATTATTTCCTTGGCCTTGTTTCATCATGGTTGCCTCATGGAGTTACTCAATATACTTCCGTCGATCTGCAAAGGTTATGTTGCAGGGGAGCGGCCTTAGGCTCTGTCCTGCAAAACCCATGACACATGCTTAGCTTTACAACATTAGTAGTCCCACTGAAGACAACAGGACTATTCAAATGCTTAAAGTTATGCATATATATTAGGGTTTGAAGCATGAGGGTTTAGTTTCTACAAGGGGCTTCATAGGAGCACATTCACCTGATGTATTGGCCACCATACTTTCCCAGCCCACTGCTGCTTACTTTGGGGGTTGATCTTAGCGGGGCCGGCTCCAGGCACCAGCGTTCCAAGCAGGTGCTTGGGGCGGCAATCTGCAAGGGGCGGCAGTCCGTGTGCTGTTAGGGCGGCACGCGCGTTTCCGCGGTGGTGGCAATTCGGCTGCAGCTTCTATCGTCAGCCGCTCACGGCGGAAATTCAGCGGCAGCTTCTATCTTCAGCCGCCCGCGGCAGCAATTCGGAGGCAGCTTGTGTCTTCAGCCATCCGGGGCAGCAATTCGGCGCGCTGTGTGGGGCGGCAAAAACGGTAGAGCCGGCCTTGGTTCTTAGCACCCCTGGCAGAAGCTGGCATAAACAAGAGTGAATCCAGTCAATGATATTTACAATTTTATGAGGTAGTTTAAAAACTCAGATGCAACATTGTCTCTCTATCAGAGAAAAAATTAAATGACTAGAGGGTTGCCCAGAACTCATAAAAAAACAGAAGCAGCTTGTGAAGCAAAGGAGCTAATGCATTACAGCAAAAGGCTTCATTTTCTGACAAGCAATAAGTGCTCCTGGGCCAAATCAGATTAGTAATATAGGCTACTTATCTAGGCAGGTGTTGGCAATTTCCAAACGCTTACTGTTCTCTTTATAATAATAATACTACTTAGCACTTCTACAATAATGTACATGTCCAAAGCGATAGACAAACATGGACTAATTAATCCTCACACACCCTTAAGAAGTAAATAAACAAGTATTATCATCCCCCTGGTTTAGATGGGGAAACTGAATCAGAGAGGAGAAATGACTTGCCCAAAATCACATAGCAAGACAGTGACAGAGCCAGCATTAAAGTCAGGATTATCTGAGTGCCAAAGTCATTCACTCTCCTCCAGTGTCAGGGCACCAGCTGCAGCAGGGTCAGTCTCCTAGCAACACACTGGACACAGCTGATCCTGGAAGGGGCTGCCTAATTGATTGCATTTCCTGATTGATGGAGGGATAGATTCAGCAGTGCCCAGAGCTTGCTGGCTACTCAATGTGTTGGCGTGACTGTTCTCCATCCTTGATTCCCCTGATCTCACTTCCTGACTGCATTTCTGGCTCACCCATGGGCTCTGGCATTTGGCTTCTGATCCCTGACTCTGACCCTTGGCTTTGCTCTTGACTGTGCCCCTGCATGTGCCATGGTCCTGCCTCTTGAATCTAGCTTGGCTCTGCTCTAACCTCCAGGCATGGCCCACTCCTGTGGCTCTCAATTTCAGGCATGACCACTCTCATCCCAGTTGTGTCCTTGACATCCACACCATACTAGCTCTCAACTGATTCCTGGCTCTTCCTATTGACTGATACTGACTTGGGTGAGGGGTATTTCCACAGAAAGCTCTAGGAAGGCCTGTAATGATTTCACCTTATTCCAAACCATGCCTTTAGAACAAACGAGAATGAACAGATCCATCCAAGGTTTTAGCCTGGGCCCAGTGCATGCTGGGACAGCACTTGTGAAGTTTTGGTTAGTGCTTCATAGATGCCCATGCACTGTAGGCATGTTCAACAAGATGACTAGTTGCTTTAATGCTTAGTCATCATGCATGAATTTTTCAGCCTCTACAGCAACTTCATGCACGTGCAAAGTTGTCTGCTAACATCACTGCTATTCTCTTGGATATACATGGAAAAAGGAGGGAAACATGGTGGGTGGGGGTTGGTTAGTTTTTATGTATATTTTGTTTGTTTTGCCTTTTCCAGGGAATGGAAGCCAGGCTGGAACTCTGCTGCTAAATGACTCTCCTCCCAAACACTGTACTGAATTACATTTAATTGCTGAGGGTGCCAATTCAAAGAAATCTCTGGTCATAAGTCTCTAATCAGTTTTTACCCTCCGCTTCCCACAAATGATGAAATTTAGTATGGCAAATCAGGATTTATACAGACATGAGAGAAAATCCTGTTCCCAATGGTGCTAGCACTAGATTATTGTTTTGCTCATAATAAAATACTAACAGTGTAGGCAGCCAGTTTGCGCATGATGTGACCTAAAAATAGAAGACTAGAATGAACACAGTTCAGAAAGTGGTTGGTTTGTCTTGTGATTCACATGGCCATTTAAAAATATTTCCTGTTGTGAAGGTATAAACTCTTTTTTTTTTTAAATTGGTTGATGAGTTTCTAAATGTCTTCTTTTTCCAGTTGTCCTTGGTAGAGGAGAATAATTTGCTCCTGCAATATAGTGCAACTGGTAAATAAAATAAAGTATATTTTTGTGTGGTGTCATCATCCATATATTGGTATGATAGAATGCTTCAAAATTTATTATAGTCTATAAGTAAGCAATGCACGTACCATAGGTTACGGTGTAGCATAGAGGTAACATCTGTAGAGATGATATGGGAGTGGTGGAAGAGTTGACGTGAGTAAACCACATTCACATTTGTTTTTGATATTTTTCTAAAGAATTTCGCAGAAGTGAAAGAGGAAGAAAGAGGGACTGGTCTGAGCAGAAAGTACCAACGTAAAAAACCTTTTTCCTTATCGTGTGAGGAGCAGCTTTTTATCATTGCACCTTATCTTTAGTGTCTAAGACGTCTGAATGTTCTTCTGTCTTTGCTCACCTGCACCGCTGGCAAGGTAGTTCTAGAAAAGATTTTAACAAGAAACATGTCCTTCCTAGATTTGTTCACAAAAATAGAATTTATAACCTTACCTAAAGATTTTTGAAGCCTGAAATTCTGCTTTTCTATTGAGGTAGGGGAGTGAGAGAGAGAGTGAAGAATATTCTAAATTTACTTTCCTGAAATTCACATTCACTGTTTATTTTCTTTGAGATTGATTTTCTTTTGAGATTTGGTTAAGATTATCAAAAGCAGTGAAGGGGATTTAGCCATACATTTTCCATTAAACGTAATCCCCTTTACCATTATATCTGAATACTATTTTCTTTACTTTGGGGATGTAGGTACTATATAATTTCTAGCACTAGACAGCCCGATCAGCCCATATCTTCATTATTTCAGCAGTCCCAAATATTGACACTGGGATAGCTATGGAAATTTCCAAATGCTCCATTAGCAAAATCCATATATGCATGAGCTCTCACATCTATTTGTATCTGGTGGCGTAGCTACCGCCTCCTCTTTTGGTATCCCTATTCCCTTTGAGCTATGAGGTATGAGCTATTCCCTTTTTCAATAGATTTCCACCAAAGAAGTGTTCAGCCAATTCTTTACCACACAGGATAATCAATCTTGGATCATCTTACTCCCTGTAGTGCAGCATTCCTCCTGGTTGTCAGATTAAATAACAACAATCTCTCATGATTCACACACGTACACACTTTAGATAGCAGATAAACTGTATGCTTCATTCTAATAGTGAGTTATTTTACTTTAAAAAAGACTAGTATTAAGAGTTTAAAATTTTAAAAAAATATTTTCAAAAAGAACACTCATTTCCTTATGCTTCACTTACTGCATGATAGAACTATGAGCTAACTCTGCTCCCATCAAAATTCCCATTGGCTACTAAGGAAGTAAGAGTGGGCCCTAAAACAGAAACGAGAATTAAACACCAGGAAAGATAAACCCCCCGAAGAAAAAAGATGGAGACTCACCAAACAGTGGTGATCTTTCTGAATACATTCACAGCAGCTAGACAGAAGAGTAGGATTTTCAGAAGTGCTCAGCACTGGCCTAGCTCTGTTTCCATTGAAGTCAAGGACAGATTCTGGCTTTTGGAGGCTGGTTAGATGGATGCATCAAAGTTCTGGTTACAGGGCAACCATTGCCTTTGAAACAGGCCCCTGACAATGAAGAGACTTCCACAGCAAAGTCTTCTCTATGATCCAGTAACCATACAGGACAATGGGCGGGGAGAAGGCGGGACGGGAGAACCCAAACTATTTATGTAGAGAAGGCCTCAGGAAGAACTAGAATTCAACCTTTTGATATTCTCAGAGGTCTTCAGTGTCTCATTTTACATCGACTTCCACTTACTTTGCACAAGTTTCAGGGCAGCAGTGAATCATCCTATTAGAGTATTACTTAAAGGCTCCCTTTAACCTGGAAAACAATCATTGTAACTCCTCTTTGGAGGGCAGGGGAGAGGACATTTTAAAAAGAAAAAAAAATCTCCAAATGATATCACAACCTGCACTGTCATCATAATGACCCTTGAGGTACTTTCTTGGGACCTGACTCAATATAAGATACATCTAACGCACTTTCCACCCCACAGAAGTCATTCTGAGGTTTCTGTGGCCTTGTGTTGGTGTCTGTAATTGGAAAATTGGACACATTTTTATAGACTCATTTTGTGTTTCTTTGAGGTCACAGTCCTTTAAAATAAAAGTAGCCGACTGGTACATCAGAATTCAGCCTGAGAACGGATGGTCGGGACCACAGATTGTATCTGTGAGCAGCTGGAAACACAGCAGCAAGCTAAAAATGTGGGTTTGCGCTTCATGACCTGACTGAGGCATGAGAATTCTTTTGTTTGCTACCCCATCAGCTACAAAATACAAAGGTCGGAAAATACAAACTGCCTACTATTTTTTAAATAAAGGGATAAATTAATCACACTCTTCAGATCATAACATCTAACATTTAAAACCCCTCTTTTTAATTTTCCCAGGATTGCAAACAAACAAACAAAAAGAAGAAGAAAGAAAGAAGCATTACTAATCACTTTGATGCTCCAGTCCTGTTTTTAGGCACAATGTGACCCACAAAACTCCCACTCAGCTGCTGCCTAAGCCTATTGGCACCTAAACTCACTTGGCACCTAAGTTTTTGCCTATGAGAATGTAAAGTGCTGCCCAGCTCTAGGCATCTGGGTGCCTATCTCCTGCCTCAGCCTCAGAGCAATCTATGTACCAGGGGAAAGATAGGTGTTCTTCTACCTAAGTCATGTGGCACCTGATCCGGTAGGCATGGTCAAAGGCCACCTAACTCCACACAAAACAGCCAGGAAGGAGGAGGAGAAGCTCTGTTATAACTTTTAGCCCAGTGGCCAAGACACTCACCCAGGATGTGGGAGACCCCCAGTTCAAGTCTCCCCTCTGCCTGATGAGGAGAAGGGATTTGAACAGTGATCTACCACCTCTTAGGTAAGCGCCCTAACTGCTGGAGTATGGAATATTCTGATGCGGGGGTTCCTGCAATCACACCTATTCAAGTTGTTCCACCTTAATTACATAATTGAATAATTAAATATTAATTGAGACAGATAAAAAGTTAGAATGACTCTATAGCCTACTGCGAGGTAACAGATTCCTGTTTATATCCCTTCTGTTCATTAGGCGGGAGGGGGGGGGGACTTAAACTGTTCATCTCCCATATCTGAGGGGAGTACCCTGACTGCTGGGCTAAAGGTTAGAAGGGAGCTCCTCTGTCCCTCTCCTTCCCCCCAGCTGTTTTGTGTGGAATTAGGCAGCCCCTGAGCACACCTACCGGACTGGGCCCCAACCATGACTTAAGTGGTCAAACGCCTATCCTTCCCCAGTTTGTGAATCACAAGAGATAGGTTCCTCCCTGCAGCTGAACTTGCCTCTGAGAGGGAACAGGGCTTTGCACACATCCCTCTGGTCAGTGTCTCCCATTGACTAGCTTAGGCGGCTTCCTGCCTAGCGTGCAGGCTTTGTGGATCCCATTCTAAGGTTCCAGTGTCTCCCCATCCATTGTTTAGGAAGCCTAGGGTGCCTAACTCAGGCATTGTGGATTGCAGTGTGTTCCTTTGATCTTCTAGGCACCTAAAAGTTAGATGCTGTGACATGCATCATAACACCTAAGTCACTTTTGCGGATACTGGCTTTATATAGCACCTGTCATCCAAGAAACTCAGGGCACATTACAGACATCAATATTAACTCCAGTAAAATTAATGACATAATAGTGAAGTCAGTGAGACCACAATCAGCCCCATTAATTCAACTAACCACAAAGCACTATTGTGCTCTGCCTATGAATATTAAATGAATATTAGAGTTAAGATAAATATGTAATTTTTCACTATGAGAAGAAATGGGGAAATTTTAAAAGGGTGATAGAATCACTTGTTGATCTGTAGGAGGTTTATATGCATAATTTATCTGAGCATAAAGGGGAATACTGAGGGACAGTTTCCACTTTAATATTAGGAAACTTTATGTCCTTTAGTTAGCTTTCAATAGAAGGGAACTTTGGCCTGTATAACTCTGCATACCATCTAAAACACATTTGCAAGGGCATGGAACAACTATTACCGAGTGGGCTGTTGTGCTTTCAGCACGTTAGCACTATTATTTTTATGAATCCTTGTGGTCCATTTACTGGTGGGCTAGCACAAGCCAGCACAAAAGGTCAAAAAGCAAGAAGAGCTTTTGTTAAAACCCCTTCTCTCTCCTCCCTTTCCACATTGTCTGCCTCCCATGTGCTATTGCTTGCACCTCTAGGAGTACGTCTACAGAGAGCATAGAAGTGAGCCTTCCAGCCTGGGTTGACAGAGCTCATGCTCTAAAAAATAGTTGTGCAGACAGCACTTTGAAGTTGTGCCTTGGGCTAGAGCTTGGGCTCTGAATCCTTAGGAGGGGAGAACACATGCTCAGAGCGTTCTTCTGCCTGTGTAGACATACCCTAGAAGGTAATGCATTAACAAACTTGAGGGAATTCAGAGAAGAGCAACAAAAATAACGAAGGGGCTGGAAGAACTCACTCGGTTTTCTCAGTTGGTGTAGATGGGCTAGCTATTGCAATCTAACTTTCTAAGGTGCCTCCCACCTTTGCACTTTATATATGAGTAGTCGTGTGCACAAAAATGCCATTGAGTTCAGTGGGAGTTACATAAATGTAAGATTGCAGCCCCTACGATTATTGAGCCCTGGTCATCCCCGTGGTTACTTTGGAGTGTTCAGTGGCAATGCACTTGCCCTGAATTGCTCAGATATAGAAAGATGGAAGCAGCACATGACTGTCCTGGAGATCTGTGTACCAAACACCACGGGGTGGCATGGCCAGAGGGCAGTCAGCCATTGGGTCCCATGACCGCAGTCTGTATCCTGCTGACTGCCCAGCTAAAAAGCTGCAACATTAATGGTACAACATAGCAACTTCCCCTAGTAACAGGACTTTTACCAGATATAGGACCCATATGTAATCGACCAACATTCAGAGAAAATACAGTGCCAGGAACATGGCCCTAACTTAGGCTTCACACTGGGAGGGGTGACAAACAAAAGGAGAAGCTATGGCCTGATGAGGGCTACAACAGTGAAAGATCCCTTGGGGGAAAAGAGCAATTATATAGTCTGGGAGGATCACATAAGATGAACAGAGTGAGCACACACCACTGGTCTGTTGGAACAAGGTGGAGGAGCATTGTCCAAAATGATAGTGATGGACGTTAGCATCACAGAGCACACACTCTTCCAAGTGCCTGGAGTGGTATCACCTCGAAATCCCTGTGTGGGTCTAGCTGCCACAGCAACACTTCTCCAATATTCACGTTTACCTATTCCCAATAGGGCAGTGACTTCAATGGGGTTGTACATGTCACTGAGAGATTATCACGCATTCCATGGAAGTAACAAATGGGCACCAGAGTTAGGAGGACCACTGTTTGGTTTATTTTTCTTTACCTCTGCTGTCTGTATTTCTCCCTAACCTGTCCCTACTGCTTAGATCTCGCTTCCTTTCTTTTCTGTACATTTATCTTTCTTCTTTTTTTTTTTCTTTTTAGGTATCCACTCATTCTTTTCAGTCCTCTTAATTCTGCCATTTTTCCTCTTTTTCATGTGCTCTTTTTTCTTTTTCTTCTGCTGCTGCGTTTTTTGTCACTTTCTCCTCCATTTTTGTGCCCCTGCTTTCTCCAGGATTGATCAGAATATTGCCTCAGCAGTGTTCCCTGTGTAAGAGAGTGCAGAAGGTGAATATTCTAATAAATTTCTCTTAGATGTCTTTTTGCCTCATCCATAGGGAGTCTGATAGGAATAGGAAGGCGTATGGAAGGAGCCTGGTCAGTGTTCCTTTCCAGCAGCAAAGAGTTAGATACAGAAGAAAATTTACTAGTCCAGATCACTTTATAGCTCACCAAGCTCACAGGATCCTGCACAGGGGCAGTAGTAATTGTACTTTGTAGCCTGCTCGGGGGGGCAGTGGGAGGGGAGGCGGTTGGCATATCTTGATGATTGACCAAATAGTAGAATAATTTTTAATTCATGTGTAAGCCAGATGCATACATTGATTGGACACATTTGGCCCATACGCCAGGAGTTTGCCTTGAGGAAAATAACGAGGAGGCATTTTGGATTATGTAAAGCAGTCAGTCTTACTGGTAAACTGTGAGAGAATGGTAAGAAATATGTGCTGGACAAATACTAACAGCTGGACAAAAAACATGTCTTTTACATGCTTTGTTACATTTTCTTTTGTTTTATGTATAGCATTTTCATTACAGAACCAAGAGATGTATCTTTACAAAAATGGATAAAACTGGTTAAAAAATATGGAGAAAGTAAAAGTGATCAATATTAAGCAGATAAAACCCTTTTTGGTACTCCAATTTTGTGTCGACTGGTTTTCACATGCAACTATTCTAGTATGCCTTGGATCTGCAAGAAACAAATCATGTTTTATTTGACTGATTTATATTCAAATAGGGGGCTCAGTGCTTCCCCCATTCCAGGCAGTGGAAAAAGAGTTATGGGCTTCGAGCAAACCTGGATCGGGCCTATACTCAGAACTCAGATAGATGCTTCTTTTTGATTTTATACACTGATTGTGGTATATAACTGCAAACTAATTTTTTCCTGATGCTTAATATTCTCTTGTTTTCAGGTCAAAATAAATTCTGGGCTAAAGGCAATTGTTCTATTCTCATGACCCAGATACAGTTTTTGCAGCAACCTGTGAAATATTCTAGAGAATACACAGAAGAAGGGAAACCTGTGAAAGATCTAAACACAGACTAACATGATGAAGGGCCCAATCCTAACAAAAGTTATGTGCATGCTTACCTTTTGCACATGAGTAATCCATTGGGGCAGATCCTCAACTGGTGTAAACTGTCCTAGACACACAGCTTCAATGGAGCTATCACTATTTTCACCACCTGAGGATCTGTCCCATTAACTTCACTGGGATTACTCACAGGCTTAAAGTTTAGCACATGTGAACATCTTTGCAGGATCAGGGCCTAATTGCTAAAGTGTCACATAAAACCTTAGGGAGACAAGCTGGGTGAGGTAATATCTTTTACTGGACCAAATTCTGTTGGTGAGAGAGATAAGCTTCCAGCTTATGCAGAGCTCTTCTTCAAGTGTGGGAAACTAATTCAGAGTGTTCCCTGTGTAACCTCAAAAGTTTGTCTCTCACCTACCTTGTCTCTGTAATATCCTGGCACCGACATGTCTACAACAACACTGCATACATAAAAAACCTTGTTTCTCAGGCAGACTACAACAGTATCTTTTTAAAAACAAAGAGCTAAACCATGTGGTTGTAGTACAGTAAATTGTCATACACAAAACAAAACAAAACAAACGTGTTTTTTGTTGACACATGGCAGCCTTTAAGAAGGATTTATACATAGTTGTAAATCAAGTATAGTTCTATACAAATTGATACAGTGACTCATTCCAACAATTATAGCAACTCTATCACTGAATATGTAAATATAAACCTTCACTGGGATCCAGGGTTAAATACAGGTGGTAAGTATGAAACAGGTCTGCCGATGCTTATTTTTAGTTAGAAACAAGGCCTTAAAGCTTTTAGTATTATTAATAAACTGAAACCTGTCTTAAAAGCTCCCTCAAGGAACTGAAAACAATTGGCTATTTAACTGAAATAATCCTCTAATAACTACAGAGTAGAATTTTACTCGTGTTTGTGGATACATTGGAGAGAATTCTTAAGATGGTAGGTTCCCTAGTAAAGGTAGTCTCTTTGTTATTGTTATCCTTGTACCACTTAAAGGCCCCAACCCCACTGTGTTGAGCTCTGTATAAACACAATGAAAAGATGTGCTAAGCTTGAGGAATCTAATGTATAGATTCCACTGTAATAAAAATAATAGTAAAACAATGTGCGTCCACTCAATGTGGATGATACACAGGTCCTTTCGCTCAAAAGTCTCTACCGCTAGATCTAGAAAAGCTCTGTTTTATAGGTGAGATAGTAGGAAGTTGTAGTCACTGGGACTAGCAACTGCCGGGGGGCGGGGAGGGGAGACCTAATTATATACACACTAGGTCACCGTATTACGTATTCTCCCAAGCATCTAAGGTTCACAGAAGTTCAAGTCCTACCCATTGGGGCATTTTGTAATGAACTATCATTGCATACACGGCCAGCAAACTCATCAGTGAAGACTGAACCTGGAGCCTTTGGCACTAAACATGCTGACAGACTCCATCATGAACAGCAACAGTGACATACTGCCATATCCTTAATGCACAGAAAAGAGAAAAAGAAAGCAAATGTCTTTTACATGTGAGTTTTCTATTTGTGGAGATAAACTTTTAAAGTGCGTGTACAGGTCTGACTGGGTTCTTCAGTGGGCTGAATAGGTGAGGAAATGCTTGGCCAGAGTTTCACAGAACAGTGAGAGAGAAAAAATAATCAATGCATTTAAACTGGGAAAAGTACACATTAGAATATAATCTACAGAGTAAATATACAATTGTGGGCAGGATTTTTCCTGAATTTTGAGGAGTTTGTAAAAATATCTCCTTATATTAGCAACAGGCAGCCTCAGTGTACAAACTGTCACTTGTTTCCTGGCCGAGGCAGTTCAGGTCATAAAGGAAATGAGCAACTGTACATCTTCCTCTTAGTTTCACCACAATCACATGATGCAATCACTAGTGCTAGGGAGCAATCACAGACCGGAAGCTATAGTCTGTTGATCTCTGGTATAGACAGTACTCAAAAGATTTAATACAAATGGAAACCAGTTAGTATATTAACTAAACTTAGCACTGATACAGTGCATTGTCAAAGCACTGTCTACTCGTTAATGGATTAATTATTATAACAACTCTTTGGGATGGTTAATTCAGTATCATTTGAAATCTCTACTGGGGTTCCTTCTGGAGCAGCATAGTTCTGCATTTCCCCTACCCTCTGTACAGGGCACAAAGAGCCCTGGGGACTGGTTCCCCACTGCCATGCATTCTGTGTGATCATTTGGGAGCACTAGACAGGGACTTAGGAATGCTGGCCTGTGGGCAAGTTACTTTCACTCTAGGTGCCTCATTTCCACTTCTGTAAAATAGGGATAATGACAACTACTTCCTTTGTAAACCAGTTTGAGATCTACAGATGAAAAACACAATATAAAAGTTAGATTTTAGTATTTAGACCAGAGTGTAAAGTAGGTGTAAAATGCTGCCATTTTTCTTGGTAGTGTTTTAAATCCACTTTGCACAGATGTAAATGACTATACAAGTTTTGACTACACTAAGGCAACAATGACTATACTTGTCTATATTTAAAGTTGAGCCAACTTAACTCAGGACTTGTCCACATGAGAAAGTTGTACCGGTTTAACCTGAGATGTAACCTGAAACCAATTTAGTTAAACAGGTGAAAACTGCTGTGTGGACATTCTGATTTGGGCTTGGGTGGCTGTTTTCAGTTTAGCTTAAATTGTAGGTTTAAGATAAACTGAAATAAGCCACTTCTGAAGTAAGAGCATTGTGGTTCTTGCACTGGTTTAGCTAAATCCATGTAAAAGCCTATTTGGGGGCTTGTTTACATAGTGCAATGCACACTGCAGGATGTGTGATTTCTAACACGCACTAATGTGTTGCATACTAACTGGTCCATGTAGACCCTGCTGACAGGGCCAATGAGAGGGGGGGAAGCCGGTAAAAATTACCAGGGCCCAGCGGTCCAGAAGGGGGCCCGGGGCCCGACTATCCGGGGCCCGGCGGTCTGGAAGGGGGCCCGGGGCCTTACTATGTAAAGATTTTTAGCCAGTCCGCCCGAAAAAAAAATTTCACCGGGGCCCGAACCCACTCTCGGCGGCCCTGCCTGCTGATATATACTAAAAGTTCCCTAGTGCGCCTTAACGTAATGCTGTTTGAAACACTAGGGAACTTTTAGTGCACACCAGCCAGGTCTCCATGGACCAGTTAGTGTGCAACACATTAGTGGGCTTTAGAAATCACACACCCTCATAATGCACATTGCTGGAGTGTATAGACAAGTCTTAAATGACAACAGTGCAGCTTCTGTGTATGTAGACAAGGCCAAAAAGTGCAATTATAAACTGATTCACTAGAGCTGGTGCAAAACCTTGTGTGGACTCTTGATTTGACTGAAACCAATATCAATTTAGCTTAACTTGACAAATCAGTAAGTCAAGTTAAATCAATGAGTCAGGTTTCAATCAAATTAAGAGTGTGCCCACAGAGTTTTGCATGAATTTAACTGAGTGTTTACACCAAAAATCAAACTGGCGAACTCTTAAATATTGTCAAGGTCTAAGGACATTTTCTGAAAATGCCCCCCTCCCCCAGCAACACTTGGAGACCTAGAGCCAGATCCTCACCAACCTCACTCCATTGACATCAATATTTACATCAGAGCTTTGCCTAATTACACCAGCTGAGGTTCTGGCCCGTAGTGTAGACAAGGCTCATTTTTAAGGCCAACTTGATTGGACTTGTTCTGTGCAGATTTAATTGACATGATGTATAAGATGGTGGTGGCCGTGGGAACCTTTTATAGATAAGGGCTCTCAATGTTGTTAACACTAGTAGAGCTACCAGCATTTTCTGACTCTGTGGTAACAGAGGTAGAATTTTTTTTTAAAAATGTTCCCTTAGTATTGACAAGAACTCTGTGCAATAGTGTTCTGTGAAAACAGACTCATGAAGCATGTTAAGAAATCCAGGAAAGAGACAGGAAACTAAAAGCTGTTTACAGTTAATAACACTCCTTAGTCTAACAGATTAACACAGCATTGCTTGTTTTTTTCCCCTTCTACATGGGTAGATTTCACACCTGAGACTTTTTGATTGGCTTGTGCAAATTGGTTATTTACAGTTTCTCACATTGGAGAAAATAAGAGAAATCAGCACCCCGTGATAACTGAAATGCTCTTCATTTGATGGAAATAAAGTTATCTTGCAAATGTGGGTGGTTGCGCTTGAACTGGCGTATTCTCTGAGCTCAGTCTTTTCAGGTCTCAGGCTCTGAGGTCTGGAATATGAGGGAGCTGGTGACACTTATACGTATGTTTTCACTGAAAAAAACCCAGTTGTGTTTTCACCTAAAGATAATTTGAGATAACTAACTCAATGTAGAATCCTAGTGGAGACAAGGCACAGGTAGTTTTACCTTGACTTAGCTAGTTGAGGTCAACCCTGTAGCTCACCTGTAGCTTACCCTAACTAGCTACCTTGAGGTAAAAACTATAGTGCCATGTCCATCTCCACTAGGATTTTACATTGAGAATGTAATGAAAAATAAGAACTATGGTTTTGTTTTCATTCATCAAAGGCCAAAACATAGTAGGTAAGAAATGATGTAACTATTTAGTGTTAAATTTTCAGAAGTACAAATCTGAATCCACAGGCATGTGCACAGAAGGCAGAATTGGCAGGTGCCCATAATTTTGGGGTTTTTTTTTTAAAAAGAGAGCTAAAAATTGGTGAAAATTAAGAGTTATGCCCATATGATAATACAACCACAAGCTCAGTGAGCAAAAATTGTGCCTTGATTGTTGCAGAGACATTTTCAAAAATACCCCTGGCATTAGGAAACAGCATACGGCAGATGGTAGCAGAGGTCCCAGTATAAAGCAGCATGATTAGTTCAGAAAAAGCTTGGGACCAGATCCACAGACGGAGGCATTGTGATGCTGAGAATAACAGTGCATAACTTTTAGGTGCCTAGAAAAATCACAGGAACACATTATATACACTGCATGGGGAAAGATAAGAGCTTTAGAATGTGATCCACAAAATCCAGCATGCTAGGCAGGGAGCCAGCTAAGCTAGCCAATGGGAGATGCCAACGACAGGGGTAAGCCCTGTGGCTCTCTCCAAGATCAGTGCCTAACTCCAGAGAGGCACCCCTCTCTGGTTAGTGATCCATGAACAGGAACCCACTGCCTGAAGTCAGGTAGCTTAGGCACCTAAGTAGTTTCTTGCAGAAGTGAGTTAGGTGCCTGTCTCGCTCCTCATAAAACACCTGGAGGAGGAGGTGGTGCCCACCTAATAACTTTTAGCCCAGTGGTCAGAGCACTCATCTGGGATATGGGACACCCAGGTTCAATTCCTTTTATAGCTAATGGGAAGAAAGGAGCTGAACAGGGTCTCAGGAGAGGGCTCTAACCACTGAGCGGATAGTCAGATGTGGGGCTCCCTCAATACCTCCTGTTGAAGCTGTTCTAGTGTGGATAAATAATGAAAGGGTCATTGGAGGAGGGGCATTGGACCCTGAGTCTCCCATGTGGGTGCCTGACCCACCAGGGTACAGCATCATTCTCACTCTCTTCCTCTCTCTTTCTGGTGTCATAACTATTTAAATAGTTATCCACTTCCACAGTGGAACAGTCTCCCACAGCCCAGGCACCACCTTCTGCTGCTATCAGATTTTGCATGGGACCCAATCCAGTAGGTGGCCTCTGAGCACAACTACCGGCTCAGGCCCTGCATGTGAGTTAGGTAGGCGAACGCCTGTCTACCCCCAACACCTATGTACTTTTGTGGATTGGGGCCTCAGTGACTGTCCTCTGAAGGTGGGGCCCTCAAATATCACTGCCAGATGTGGGGCAAAGAGGGAAAGAAAAGACACACAGTTCGAGAAGGGCAAAGAAATAAAAGGTGGTTATAGAAAAGGAGGAATCCTCTGAAAGAATCGCTTTTCAGATTCAGCTGTCCAGCCAAGTTGTCAGTTAAGCCCCAACATAAATAAGTCCCATCACATGCCTCGGAAAGCTGCCTTAACTGGACCTATGTTCTCTCAGCTGTCACAACATCTGGGGAAATACAGAGGACACAGAAATTGGAAATGAAAACTTTAACAGATGAAACCAGTAATACATTTGTAGAACAAGAAACAATTTACAATCCTGTTTTCTTCTTGCCTGTTTAAATGTAAACAGGAAAAACTCAATGGCAAATTAAAAGGATGAGACAATAGAAAAGAAAACAATAATCGGATGTTCAGTCCTCTCTCTCAGATCAGGTCCACCATTTGAGAGCTGCCGCAGAAGATCTGGCAGACAAAAACAGAAGACAAGACTTTAGAAAAAAGCACATTGCAATAATGCAAAACCACTAACTAAGTAAAGCCATCACCTCAGTTTGTGGCTATCCCAGACTATGGGAGAAAAAGCTTAGATTCAAGGCCTCTATGGTATTTTTCTCTGGCTATGTCTTTGCAGCAAATATAGTGTTGTCACATTGAGATAGCTATCTTAATGTAAAATGCTAGTGTAAACAAGAGCACAGGTCATTTTTATTTCTATAGCTAGACTAGGGCAATATTAGGCCCCTCACTTCGGGGGTATAGCTCTGTATAGTGATGAAAATAATCAAGGTAAAAGATACAGTGCCTTGTCTCCACCAGGATTTTACATCAAGCTAGCTATCTCCATGTGAAAACACACTGTTTGGTTTTTTTTTCCAGTGGAGACAGAGCCTTAGTAACTTTGCAATAACCAAATCCTGGGCTGATAAACATCTCTGCCTATGAGTTTATTTACAATGAATATCTCAGTCTGCACCCCCAGCGTTTATATTGAGCAGAATGAGGTTATTACAACCAGGGAGCACTCGCCAGTTATTAAATTAGGCGCCGCTGCAGTAAAGCATACACTTAATTTTAAGCATACGCTTATGTCCATCCTTATTCAACAAAACTCATAAGCACATTCTTTAGTTCAATAGGATGTAAGCATGTATTTAAGTGCTTTACTGAATCAGGACCTAAAAGCAGGCCATACTATATTTCAGGAAGAGAAACTGAGATGTGATAATGAGGTTCTTTTCTTTTCTTTTTCTCCTTTGAAAAACTCTTGCTCTACCTAGCTATCTATCGAGTATTTGTAACTCTTCTTGCAGCATGGTACCTCTCCCTGCAACTTCTCCATCTTTCTCACACACAATCAGAAAAGGAAATTCATTTACTTGGAATACTGTGCTTCATTCACCAAATGCGCTGTTACCAACCTAGTGATCCAGAGGCTCCATGTAGAATTAAATCCTCAGCTGAATATTTACCAACTGTGTGGTTTTCATTATGTTTTGTCCTTGTTTGCTTACTTTTAGGCAACCAGCCTGTCTTCCAGGGATGGAACAATGTCCTCAATTCATACGCAACCAATAAAAAGTCTTTTGTGCTGCTTAACGTTTAAGACAAGAGGAAGCTTAACTGCTTAAAACACCTGTCTTTTGATATCTGACAACCCAAAAATTGAGAGGAGTGGCAATGAGACTTTTGCTCCCTTTTCTCTTCAACTGACTAAGGGGTTTTCAAATGTGGATCTGTCTAATTAGTGATCCTTCTAATGCACCTCTGTCACCAAAGTACAAGCACAACCATGACATTTTAACATGAATATTTTTGTGGCTAAACTATGTGTAAAGTTTAAAATTTCAAATAGTTCTGGGACAAATTCTCCCCATTCAACACATGCAATTCCACTAATTCCAATTGTGTTGGAAGGATATAGCTGAAGGAAAAGTCTTCAGCGATAAGACAAATATGCAGTGAATAAACCCAACTCTAGCCCTAATATGGTTTAAAAAAATTACTACAATTATTAGTTTAACTTCACATATTGGATTTTCAAGTTAAACAACAGATGACAGAAAAGACTGTGATTGGCCAGAGGTCATAAAATTGTACAGAAAAGCATGAAAATATACACATTAAACAAAAACATACACAATATAGGGACAATTAAACTAGATCAACCCACTTCAGGAAACTGCCTTTTTTGGTAGTTAGACCATTTAAATGTATCTATGTTAAGAAAAGTAATCAAAGAGGAAGGATAGGCTGCTGGTTAGAGTAATTGCCACAGACTCAAGAGACCTGGGTTTAGTTCCCAGCTTTATCAAAGACTTCTGGTGTGACCTTGGGCAAGTCATTTAGCCTCTCTGTGCCTCAATTCCCTTTCTGAAAGATGGGGATAGTAATGCTGCATGTATTATGCAGAGGTCAGAGTAGATGATCATAATGCTACCTTCTAGATTTAAAGTCTATGAGAACACTGATCAGACTTCTGCACATTTTTTTCTGATTTCAATCATTCTCGGCTTCTGTTCTTCCAGTGCCTATTTATGTCATATGTCACTGTGGCCCTGATCCAGTAAGACACTTAAGCACAGTGACATTAACTTATACTCACATGCTTTAAGTTGCACATCCGTATAAAGATTTTCTGGATTAGAGCCTACAATAAATGTTTTTCTGTAAAAGCCACGGATAGACTGAGTGGGGAGAGAGCCTTCTGCACGTGCCGCACTTCAACAGTTGTGTGTCCGGAAGTGACTTGGCAATTCCCTCTTAAAAACAGAGGGCCAGTTTCACTCCTGGTGTAACTCCACTGACACGAATGAAATTCAGTGGTGATGAATTTGCTCCCAAGGGTTTTGTGCAATTGTGATCATGGGATGCAGTTATTTCTTGGCATGTGTTAATTTCTTTTCATGTGAATTGCATATTAGAACTCATCTCTGGGTTCTTGTAGATTCTGCCTCTTAACTGCCTTGATCTATGTCTCAAATTTCTTTGCATTATTCAAAAACACTGTGGCTAGAAACCCCGAAAGGACAAATAACAATAACTGATGTGATATGTTTGATACAGACCCTTATTACTATCAAATCTTTTTAGTACATTTGAATTATCGTATATTAAAAGTATTCCAAGGCTGCTAACTAACTCACACTCTCAGCCCCCTCCCTCCTGTCTTTGTAGCCTCTCATAACTCCTTGTCTGATTTGAGCTCGTAAAGTCTCTGGGGCAACAGTCATATTTTAGTCTATTTTGGCAGAAGCCTAGAAAGTTTTGGGGCACTATGAGAAATAACTAATAATTAATAAAACATTCATCGATAGTTGCCACCAGCTGGATGTAGCGGGTCCTACAGGTCTCTCTACACTACTGTCAGTCCCCGCAGCTGCCAGCTGCTTTAGCCTTGGCCTCATGCTGGGCCCCTGTTATGTCCACCATAGAGCTCTTCCATTGTAGTGTGCAGTGTCGTTGTAGCTGTATCAGTCCCAGGATATAAGAGAGACAAGGTTGGTGGGGTAATATCTTTTATTAGACCAACTTCTGATGGTGAGAGAGACAAGCTTTCAAGCTTACATAGACAGAGCTTTTCTTCCGGTCTGGGAAATATACTGAGTGTTTTCCTGACCAGAAGAGCTCTGTGCGGCTCAAAAACTTGTCTCTCTCACCAACAGAAGTTGGTCCAAAAAAATATATCACTTCACCCACCTTGTCTCATCACATAGCTAACTTTTGATCTGTCATTTCCTTTTCTCTTCTTTGGCCGCAATGCATTCATACCTTTGACCCCACACTGTTGTTGAACAAACACAGGAATATAAAGTGGGAATGGTAAAGGGCACCCAGAATTTGGGAGTGAAATCCTGGCCCCACTGAAGTTAATGGCAGTTTTGCCATGACTTCAATAGGGCTAGGATTTCACACTTAATATTTTCCAGAGCGACGTAATGACAGTTCAATTTAAAACAAACTTGAAATGTGAGCATAAATAATGCTATTGTTTTACATTGAATTAACAGGAAACATGTATTCTTAGCTATTGTTTTGACATATCTCTTCTCTTTATATTTGCCCTTTAGATTTTAACTGAACTCTCATGATATGATCCAGAAGGCTTTTAAGAATCAACAACTTCCTTTTCCATAATGCATCCAAATAACTCACAACTGGACAATGAAACAATGGCCATGCTTCAGAACAGAGCTATTGCAATCACCCTCCCAGCTGTGTACTCCTTGGTGGCCCTCATCAGCATCCCTGGGAATGTGTTCTCCCTTTGGGTGCTCTGCTTCCACATCAAACCCAAGACACCCTCAGTTATCTTCATGATTAACCTTAGCATTACAGACCTCACACTGGCTTGCTGCTTTCCCTTCCAGATTATCTATCACATCAACAACAACAATTGGATCTTTGGTAAGAGCGTTTGCAGCTTAGTTACCGTGATGTTCTACTCAAACATGTATTCTTCCATACTCACCATGGCCTGCATCAGCATAGAGCGGTTCTTGGGAGTGGTGTATCCCATGAAGTTAATCAAGTGGAGAAGAAAGAGATATGCACTTGCTGCCTGCTTAGGCATGTGGGCCATTTTGCTACTGGCCCTATACCCACTGGCAAGCACAGATCTGACCTATGAAGTAAAAGCACTGGGGATCATAACTTGTTTCGATGTGCTCAAATGGGACATGCTGCCCAATGTTATAGCATGGGCAACCTTTCTTCTGACGCTGTTTGTTCTTTTCTTCCTGATCCCATTCATAGTGACAGTAGCCTGCTACATTGGCACTATTCGGAAGCTCATTCAGACCTCTAGCAAATACGGTAGCAGGCAGAAGACTAGGTCTATTTACCTGGCTGGAATTGTCCTCTTGGTATTCATCACTTGCTTCGCCCCTAATAACTTTATTCTACTTGTGCACATGATCAGCCGTCTCTTTTTCCACAAGAGCTTCTACCCTGCTTACAAGCTCACCCTATGCCTCAGTTGCCTGAACATCTGTATAGATCCATTCATTTACTATTTTGCATCCAAAGAATTTTATCAGAAATTCATGCAGCTAATAGGTCATAAGGTACTGCTCACTGACAGTCTGGAGACCAGAAGGGAAAGCTTATTCTCTGGCAGGACAATGTCGGCCAGGTCAATGTCAAGTGGGCCTATGGAAGGGTTAGATGGAGTTAAGGTATGTTTGCAAAGGCAAGAAAGTGTGTTTTAACTACAGACTTGAAATCAGATATGGGAAGTCAGTAGCAAGTTCTCAGTGGAGAAAGAAAGGGATTTTTTGTAAACGATGTTCTGATAAACATCAATGCCCATAGCAACAATAGTCCAACCACACTGAACAGCAAGTATCTCACACATGTCTAAAATCAATAACCACTTGCTGGGAAGGAATAGAGAAGGAGTAAGGTGAACCAAAATTATCAAAGGAAGAAAGTGATCCAGTCCAAGTCCAGTGATCCAAGACAAAACTGACAAACAAGGATGCAGACAAAATTAATTCTACTGAACACTTCTGAATATGATTGGAAAGCAAGGACAAACCAAAAGTACTTTCAGATTCTGAGATCTCAGTGCTTAACCAAATACTCATGGATCTCACTTATTATACTAAAGGAAAATAATGTATAAATGGGTTTGGGGGCAGGGAGTTGCCTTTGTAAATAATATGTTAATTGTTTATAGAGGTATGAGTTTCTCTTTTGGTGTTGTTGCAGAAAAAGAATGAATATATCTTGCCATTTTATCATGAATACATTATGTGTAGCCACTATGAACTCATCGCAACACTTATGTATCGCTCGCTTGATTTATACACAGCCTAACCTAACCACATTAACCTTCAAAGAGGTTAGCTTGGTTAATAGTTATTTATTTCAATTTCGTCTATCGAAATATCTCGTAAAATGAAGTAAAAAAGAAAGACCAACATCAGTACCCTAAACCACATCAATGCCCCAGCTGCTGAGTGGGTTACATCATTGTTAGAGCTAGACATTTCTAAGGAGGGAGGTGAAGTGCAGATGGCTTACATGGCAATTTTCTCACAATGACCCACTACACTAATATTGCTGAGCTGGCATTCACTTAACTTAGTTTATGTGTTTGTTTTACAATGGGCCAAACTCTATGGTCCTATATTGAATACAGTTCCCATTGCAGTCAGTGAGAGTATTGCTTTATGTAGTTTATGGACAGTGTTTTTGCTTTCCTCTAGGAGCTAGTTCAGATAATGGTCCAGATTCTCATCTGGTGTAAATGGGAGTAATCCCATTTATCACAATTGCATTACACCAATATAAACAAGCTGAAGATTTGTCTCCTAAATCTTGGCATTACCTCATTTGCTTTTGATACTTTACATGTCTGGACTACAGGTTTTACAGACAGAAAGAAAGGCACTGGGCAGTTGAAATTTACCAACCTTCCTGCAGCTAGCCCATGTATTATTAGTGCAGTGGCATGTTCAGACCCTCAGTATCCTGTCCCAACGTATTGCATCATACCATGCTTCTCCTCATATCTCAGCAATTGAATGGTTGCTTAGAAATACAATAAAACAGCATCTACATTTTTCTTTTTAATCTCAAAAGACTTTTTTCCTATTTTTTTATTTGAAATTGTGCATAATTTCAACACTCATTAAAATGAGGAGCTAATGACACTTGTTAGAGCCAAGCAAGCTTCCCCTCACCACTGGGCCAAAACAACTCAACAATACTTCTAATATCCTAGAGCTTGATCCAACTCTCAGTGAGCTCAGCAGGAAACTTACTATTGACATTGATATGAGCATCGGATCAGGCCTCAAGTAATTGGCCAGCCTGGAGCAGTGACGGCCAGTTATGTGAACTGTGTGGTAGTTCCGTAACGTGGACAAAAATATTTAAAAGGTAGTAGATTAGACCACTAAAATTTATCTGCCTTTTCATCTAAAGTATGATTCAAATTCATCAATCCAAATGTTAATAGTTCCATACATTAGCCTCGGGCACCAGCTACCTTCTAGCCTGTGTTTTGTTATAGTCACCGGATAGCCAAAAAACTTGTTTTCGAATTTATAAGGATTTTTCCTACCTATTATCCTCCCTGTCAAATAGTCAAGTACTGATGGAGATTACAACCAAGATGAAAAAGCAATGCATATTAGTGATTTACGACAGAACCTCAGTGTTACGAAAACCTCAGGAATGGAAGTTGTTTGTAACTCTGAAATGTTTGTAACTGTAAACAAAACATTATGGTTGCTCTTTCAAAAGTTTACAACTGAACACTGACTTAATACAGCTTTGAAACTTTACTATGCAGAAGAAATATGCTGCTTTTAACCATCTTAATTTAAATGAAACAAGCTCAGAAACAGGTTCCTTACTTTGTCAAATCTTTTTTTTAAACTTTCCCTTTATTTTTTTAGTAGTTTATGTTTAACACAGTACTGTACTCTATTTGTTTTAGGTTTTCTTTGTTTGTTTGGGGGTTTTTTTGTGCTGGTGCCTGATTGCGTACTTCCACCTCCAGGTGTGTGGTTGACCGATCAGTTTGTAACTCTGGTGTTCGTAACTCCGAGGTTCTACTGTAGTTCTAAAGTTACCTGAAGTGTTTTATGTCACTTCTCAGTAATATTTTTAAGCAGTCCATGAAAACTCTGCTTATCTTTAAAAAATACACTGCACATTAACTTTCTTTAAGCACATGGGAAGTTTTCTGGTATGACAGAAAGAAAGAAAGAAAGAAAGAAAGAAAGAAAGAAAGAAAGAAAGAAAGAAAGAAAGAAAGAAAAGCAGATAAAGTGCTAATTTATACTAATAAATTACACAATGAAAGCACAGTATTTTTTTAAAAATTAATACTCAAAAATGGGAGGACACACATTATGTGAATTTGAGCCATTTGGGTATGTATTCTATTTACTTACGGTGTCTGAGAAGCTTCTCAGACCAGATTCTCTTTAACCCATCCCACATTCATCATCTAGAAATTCAGTTAATTTATTTATGCCTTCCAAATGTGCTTATAGGTTTAGTGGCACATAGTTTCACTTTGCTATTTGAGCTATTCAGCCATCAGCTTTCAAGAATTCTAGCATTTTTGCTACCAAATCGGTGTTCTATACTTACGATGGCAGCAATTTTGCTCTGGATTACATATTTAAATATCCAGGGGTTTTTAAATGCAAATATTGTCCAATTAAAAATTGGTAATTTCCCCCAGCTCTAGTGCAAATTTTTTGATGTGCTTTAGTTAGGGCCCAATCCTGCCAGGGACTGAAGGCTCTCAACTGTCACTCACTTCAAAGAGAGTTTGACAGTGCAGAAACTTTGCAGGATCAGACCCTCACAGATTTATGGTTTCAGAAATGCTGAAATGGGCTTTCTGCAATAAAAAAGGTCAGTCCCAAGTGACTGAAAATGCTCTGTCGCTCATCCCCACACAGCCCTTCAGACCATTCCATCTTTCTTCTGGTGCTGCCTGACAATAAATCAGAAGGATGTCTCAGTCAGGTGCCAGGACAGTTCACCACATTATCTATTAAATAACCACTATGGGCTAGATCTTGGAGTCCCTGCTCAGGCAAAACTCCCATCAAAGTCAGTGGGGCTGTCACCTGATTGAAGAATATAGCATCTGGCTCTGTGTACATAGTCTTTAGGAGTTGGTAGTGCATGTTGTGGAGGTAATTTGCTATGAAATGTATTTCTGTTTTCATAAAGAGCAGTCTGGGGAGTTGTTCTTTGAACCACTGAAAATATTCTCTTGCCACAAAGTTTTACCTTGTCACCCTTCATGTTCAACATGCATACAGGGCCATTTAGAAGCTTTGTGAGGAGCCATAGGCTACATCTACGTTTTGAGCTAGAGGTGTAATTTCCAGCTGAGGTAAACATATTCATGCTAGCTTTTATTGAGTTAGCACACTAAAAATAGGAGCGTAGCTGTGGCGGCAAGGGCAGCAGGATAAGCTTGCTATTCTAAGTACCATAGCACCTGAGATCCTAGGTATGTGCTTGGGGTGATTGGCCCATCCCACCTTAGCTATACTGATATTTTCAGCTTGCTAGCTCAATCACAGCTAGTGTCTACACAAGCTCAACATGACATCTGTAGCTTGAAGTGTGGCTGTAGCCCTTGTATACAGTGCTTTCACTCTGGGGAAATGTAGACTTCTACGGAAGTTGGACCTTTTGTTTATTAATTGTTTGGATAGTTGATTAAATTTTGGGATGATTGTATAGGCTTCTGATTTTTTTGTATTTGCTGTGAATATGCCTAGTATAGTTAATAAAATAAAGGCACATTTTAAGAATGATTCCTCTGTGTGTGTTTACAATGTATGAGTTGCTCCCAAACTTGTAACAGGGCATGGCAGCTAAATATGAAGTAACAGGAGTTTGTTTTCCATTTCTATTATGTTTTTAGGTTATTTTTTCCTTTAAAGCCTCCTCTGTTTTCCCAAGCACTTTAAAGGCTGAATATTTTGCATTTCTGTTCCCTTCTTTTTTCCTTATAGAAACCAGCATTAACATTCACACTTTCATCAATCAAATTTGTAAAGCAGATTTTAAAAACACCACAAAACAAAACTTGACCTTTGCAAAGGCCTGGGCAGTCCCTGCACACCTTCAGTGTGGCACTACAGGTATGCCCTACTTTAATTTCCCCTAACTGGCAACACTGAATTCACTATAATAGACTGGGGCAAGGAGGAGCCAATGCACATGAACAAATAGCACATCCTCTTTTTAAGGCTTCAGAACAGGAGCTATTAAAACAATTCATAAGCACCTTGGTTCAACGTTCCCAAGCTTAACATTCACAAAACAAAGTCTCTGAGCCTGCTCTGCTAGAGCATGAGGGAAGCCATCCCCCGCCCCCACACTGCAGGCTGCATAACTTCTACTCTCGTCTCCCTAACTTGGCTTCCTCTGCCTATTTATATAGACCAGGCCTTCATGATTACACCCCAGGCTGCCCCAGCTATAGGCTGCTGTCTGTTCCTTAATGGGGTAGTATTCTCTTTCACAAACCTACATTCAGATTTCCCTCACTTGCATGGAAGCGACGCTCCAGTATATTTTTGCTTCATTTCATTGCAGTTTGCAAATAAATATTAATGCTCAGTATCTGTGAGTTTTTGGTGTTCCGTAGTGGTAAAGAGTGATCAAAAATACATTCAGCTGTATGTGTTAATTTATAATGTATACATTGTTCAATGTATCAAATGCAAAAAGGCTTTACAGATGACACTGTTGCAACCTGGTCTAGTCCCATTCTCTGAACCAACACCAACCTTGTGAGTGAAACCACGCAATCCCTAAGCCCCCCGGTCTGGGCAGTGACTGGTCACTCTTCCTAGCTGAGGATCACACAGGTGCACACCACAGGTGCAGATTGCATGTCTGACATCCTTCTTGGCAGCAGGACCCTGCTGATCAGCCACCTAGAACCTGGAACCAGTGCCACAGAACCCCCTCCCCAGTTACTTAGATCTGTGCCCCTCCGGAGTTCACCTAGCTGGGCGACCCCTAGTTTCTCAAGTTACTCTATTCAAGGACCACATGGCAGGTAAAGTGAGGAACACAGGCTTAGCAAAATAATTTCTTAAACACACATTTTACTCTTAGACTGCACAGATCTAAGCAAAACAACAAACACCTGAATGCAGTCCCCACCAGACTGATCTGATCTCTGCTCTTGGTCAAAGATCTGTCCATGTTCTGGCTAGGAAAGACTCCTTTTTCTCCCCTGCAGCAGTGGTCAGCTCCCTTTACTTTACTTTTAAAAGCAATTTCTGACACCTTTTCCTGCTTCTCGTCTTATGCTGGGATTTTCCATTCTCCAACCTCGCCTCTCTGGGCTGCTGTGCATAAACGTTGCCAACAGTTAATGGTTCTGCTAGTAGCCCCCTATTGTTCCTCCAGGGTAGGGTTATTCAAGATAGATGGCACTGTTTCAGCTTCTCAGACATCAGCCTGGTCTACACATACATTTTGCTGGCATAGCTATTTTGGTCAGGGATGTGATTGCCCCCCACCTCTGACTGATGTAGTACACCAGAAAAAGCCCTACTGTAGATGCAGTCATACCAGTAAAAAAGTCAATTTGCTAGTATTGCTTACTCTGTTCGGGGAACTGGTATTAAAGAATTCTTTAGCCAGTATAAGTTAAATCTCCACTCTATTGGCAAACTCTATTGGCATACTCTTTCAAGTGTAGCCAATTCTATAATCTGTGTTCTGCCCCAAAATGGAAGTTCTAATTCACAGTGACTGTCACAGCACCAACTAGTATTCATAAAACCAAATAGCATTCATAACTGGACACAGACATGTTCCCCAAACAGTCACAGACACCCTTTGATAATTGATGTCAAAAGAGAGACTAAGCATTTTAAGGTTCTTAGACTTGCTGAACAACTTTGTTGAACCTCCCGCCTCTCCCCCACAAAAAAAAACCCCAAACAAAACTGATGGTAGCCCATGCAGTAATTTTGTGACCATACATTAAATATGATGTCATCTTTATAACAGTCAGGAAAGCAAAGCTTCTGCAACTCTCAGAAAATTCAGATTTAATGTCATCCTGCCATAATGAATATGACCACAGAGCTCCCATTTGTTGGACTTGCCACCTCAGAAAGCAGAGATTTGGGTTAATATTTTTAAAAGTCCAAGATGGAGTGGGAAAGATTCTGAAAGCTAATTGGAACATTTTGTGCACATCCGCACCGATAAACAATAGGATGTTCTCATACCACAGTTATGCTGCAGATACCGGGACTTCAAGGGGTGACCGGGTTTATGCCAATGTAACCAAGAGCAGAACATGACCCACACTATACACTTCCATGTATTCACAAAGTGACAAAGTGGATTTTGAACTTCACTTTCCCAAATGCTGCCAAACTCTGCTTCCAAACCTAATTAATGAGTCTTGAAACTATACATCAGTGAATACTTGATGAGTAAATATAGTTCCCCTTTGTATTGTGGCTGACATCAGGTGAACAAACACTAAAGTAGACTTAATTATTATCAGAGTCCCCTATCTGGTATCCCCCAATGTTGCCAAATTTTGTGATTTTATTTCTTGTGATGTTTAGTGTTTTTCTTAAAGCCCCAGAATTATGCTGGAATTATGCTATTACCCAAAAATCTTCAACTGTCATTTAAAAAAAAAAGAGCTCTTCTGGTAGAAGAGAAAACCTTGAAAATGTGAAGTAAGTACACTGTGAAGGATGAAAAACCAGAAGGCAAAGAAAAAGAACCCAACATTTATTATTTCAAACAATCTCATGATTTTTGAACATTTTTGATTGGCTGCTCTTATCTGTAAGGCCTGTACATTACCACAGCTGGGACACAAAATGGGACCTTCATGGTCCACAAGCAGTTCTGAGAGATGAGTCAAAGAAATCCTCCCTTTGGCTAAACTAATTAAAACTGTTCAAAATTTGTCTGACCAGCCATTAGCATTAAGATTGGCTTTCTAAATTTGGGGGAAGAAAATTACACTCTGGTTCAGAAGTAGCTGCTGGCAATTGTGTTCAGTTGTCACATCATAGTTAGAAACCAGCCAATTGTGGTGAAGCAGAGGAATCACCCACCAGCATCGAAGGGGTTAAGAAGTGCCATTGAGCCCAGCTAGCCCCACTCCCTTATACCTGCAGCCAGTGTCAGGTCTGGAGGGGAGCTTGGGGCTGACTGGTGAAAAGGAAGGAGCTAGCTGTCACTCTACCTGAGGAAAGTATCACTAGGTTGCGGACTGAGGCAGCCACCAGGGATGAAGCACTGTCTTCTTGGCTGAAAGAGACAGAGAAAGAGGCCTAGGAGCACCCGGCCTGAGAGGAACTCGGGTGACCGAAGCACAGAGACCTTGTGGGGGGTTCCAACCACACCAAACTTATGGCTGTCCTGCTGGGAGAAACCTGGAGACCGCAGCAGGATACCACCCAGGGTCCATGAGGGAGGACTAATAAGAGACAAGCCACCACAGGAACTTGGACCATAAAGGCCAAGCCCCAAACTGAAGGGAAACAGTAGGAAGTAGCCCTGAGCAGTGATTTCCTGCTGTAGACCCACTACTCAGGGGTGCCATAAACAGGGCCTTGGGCTGGGACCATAGGCATAGCTTGACTTTTGTATTTGGAGGGGCAGCTTCAGTCAGGTCAACTGCATGGGGGGGCACAAATTCTGCACCTGCCTGATATTTGAAGTGTGTGGGGAGCAATGCCTCCCCTGCTCCCCAAACTATGTCCATGGTAGGGACCTGGTAGAGTGGGAGGGCCTTGAAGACTGAGGCAGGGGCAGGAAGCCAGGTACTCCAACCAATAGACCAGTTGGCTCTCCAAGACCCCCATTATGCCACTGAAATAACTTGGTCTCTTAGACCCACTGAAAATCCAAAGTATGATGAGTAAAGCTGGTCCAACAATTCTGAACTTCAAAGTTTTTCAACTAAACACGGGAATATGGTTTTCACAAAAAGAATTTGTGACAGGTTTTCTCATTTTTGGAGCTGGTTGAAAATGTCAGACTGAAGTTTTTCAGTGAAAAAAGAGACACATTGTGGAAGTGCTGTCTTTTATTTCAACCATCCCAGTTCCTTTTATACCTACCCCGACCCCATCTCCCTGGCACTCCAGTCACTCTGTCAGCCTCCATTCTGATTCCCAGACAGCCTCCGGCCGGCACATCATCCCAATTTCTGCATAAGTGCCTCAGTCCACTGCCACCTCCCACTAACCTGCCCAGGACTGCAGGATAAGGTCACCATAAGAACGTAAGAACATAAGAAAGGCCGTACTGGGTCAGATCAGCTTTGCCAGTTTGAGAAGATGCCTGTCCAGTGATGCTAGGAGTTCTACTGCCAACATAAATGTTGTGTCCATTTTTTTCCTGGCCCCTAATTGCTGTTGCTGGGCCAGAGATGAGTGAGAAGGTAGGATTCTGTGGTTAGTGGATGTCCTAAGACCAGTTGGGAGGCTTGATCAGCCTGGCATTCTCTTCCTGTGCACATTAGCGGGATTGTGGAAGGAGAAGAGCAATGCACGTGAGGGATGTATGAAGGGATCCAAGGTGAAGGGCTGGAACCATGGAGAAGGACAGGCTGTGGAGTGGTCAAGGCAGGGAGCTGTGATCAGCTGAGGGGCTGGACATGGACATTGGAGACTGCCTGGGGCAAAGGAACTAGATGGTGTTACTTTATCTATTGGCTTCCTTTGCATAAACAGAAAGTTAAACAGTACAGATGAATAATGCAATTTGTGTATATTTTCACCTTGAATACCAGTGTGCACGAGGTTTTGTGGGGAGTTAAATGTATCTACGTTTTCAAGGTCAAAACCAAGCGATTTGTATATTAGAGGGATACAGAAATAAAATGTTAGACAGCAGGTGACATTTAAAAAAAAAGATTTTTTTAACTCCTTCATATCCATAAGATACTGAACAGATTTACTACTAACTGTCTAGAAGACTGTCTATGCACTAAGAGTACGTAGTGTACGTTTTGTGAAGATACACTTTAATCTTCATATCTAACAAAGGGATTTAGCCCTTGATATGGGACTACTCAGATACTTAAAGTTATGCATGATCACGTCCTTAATCCTTGTTACAACTACAAATCTCAACACAGCCTAAATATGAGGCTATCTATGCTCCTTTATGTCCTTCATCCTGCAAACACTTACATACATGCTTAACTTCTCATATGCTTAAAGTCAAGCAGGTGTATAAATGTTTCCTGGAATGGGGCCTTAAACTTTAAAGAGAAATGAACAAGAAATTATGTTATGGTTGTTACTTAAAAGCTAAGCAGCTTGGGGGATATAGAGAAAACTGAAGTAATATACTGCCATCTTCTGGTTAATTGAATGAGCAGCTATTTAGAAAAAAACAAAAGAACATACTGGTGGTATGCATAAGTTAGAAAACTATTGAGTTTGGCCTAATAATTAATTTTACAGTAGTGTTAATATTTTGCCTGAACTGACAAATGTTTCATCACCAATATCCTTTGCAGAAGACCTTTACTGGAGTTACACTATTTTTCTTCCTATGACCATCACAGTGTGCAAGGTAAAGTCTGAGGAACAGAGACTTTTTAAAAAAGTTAAATAACTTCTTTGTTTCACAAAATACCGAATCTAAACTGTTTTATGGACTAATTGCTGTGCACATTTTTAAGTTTAAACAATGTTTGTTTCATTGGTTGTACGGACAAACAATAGTTTGATTTTGCCAAATTATTAATTTAACTTGTTTCTGAGTAGGAGTTGTATTTTTTCCTCATAGTTCATGGTTTTCATTCTGGAAAACACAAAGTTATATTTATAACAATTAATGTGATAAGAAGAAAAGAAAAAATCTGAGTCATTTTGTTTTAAGGTTTAATATTTTAGTGACTAATTCTGGAATCTTTTGTCCTTGAAGACTAGAAAGATGAGTCACTAAAACAAGAAATATATTTAAAAACATTGGGCTAGTTTCAGCTCTTAGTTTTACCTGTGTAAAGCTATTAACTTCAGTGTGGTTGCAGAGGTCTAACTGAGAAAACAGAATTTGGCCTATTTTCCTGATGTCTGCAGAATTAAAGGGTTGTTGATGGTTTGGTTTGGTTTTTGGTTTGGGGCTTTTCTTTACAGAAATCAGTGTAACTCTGCAACTACAGTTAAAGTATTACAACATTTGTGGTTACAAATGTCACAAACAAACTGCTTTGTAGTTTCATGAAAAAAACACCTCCAGCACTTAAAAAAATATTTTAACATACTTTCTCCATTTTCACAGCCTACATTCTCAGGCACATTGCAAAATGATCATCTGAAGCCCTCCTGAGTACATTTTATAACAGGGGTGGTCAACCTGTGGCTCCGGAGCCACATGCGGCTCTTCAGAAGTTAATATGAGGTTCCTTGTATAGGCACCAACTCCGGGGCTGAAGCTACAGGCGTCAACTTTCTAATATGCCAGGGGGTGCTCACTGCTCAACCCCTGGCTCTGCCACAAGCCCTGCCCCCACTCCACCCTTCCTGCCCCCTCCCTTGAGCCTGCCATGCCCTTGCTCCTCCCCATCCCCCCCAGAGCCTCCTGCACGCCACGAAACAGCTGATCGGCAGGTGTGGGGAGGGAGAGGGATGCGCTGATTGGCAGGGCTACCGGTGCGCGGGAGGCACTGGGATCCGGGGGGGCAGGGGAGCTGATGGAGGGCTGCTGAAGTATTACTGTGGTATTACTGTGAAGTATTACTGTGTTGTAGTCCATCTTGAGTGAGAGCAGTCACACTGCCAAGTATGTGAGCTACACGAAGCGAGTGGATTAGCAGCACAGCGTGGCTTCATCTCCACTGCAATACTAGCCTGAATATCAGCATCCTGCAAGCTTTAACCTATACAAATGCTAGAGATTTTGTGTGTGCGCAGCCTTCTGGTTGGGGCAACACTTGAGTTATTATATAATTCAAGCTAACAGTGGAGTGAAGACATGTCCTGAACGTGACTATCAAACAGATGTTGGGAGACTTGGGAGAAAAAATACAGGGGTGGGCGGAATACAGATATATTTACACAAAGAACAAATTGGAGGAATTTCCAAATACAGGAGCTAAAACATTCCCACCAATAGGGATGAAAGTAATGGAAACCAACTCTTTAAGGCCAAATGTCTGTCACAGAGAAGTGGGAGTTGAGATAATATTTCCCTTTCCCCCCAACCCATCAGCAGCCCATTGTGCACACAATATGCAGTTGAGCTTCCCTGTTAGTTTGGTACGAGTGGATTGGTGGGAGAGGGCAGAGAAAGAGGTGGTAGAGCTGAGGTAGATTCCCTCTTCGTAACCTCTCAGTCCCTGGAAATCTGGGGGAATTTTCCCTAAGTAAGTTAATGTTGACAGTATGGCCCCAAGAAAGAAAACACAACACACAGTGAACTTGTGGAATTTGTTGCCAGGGGATATTGTAAAGGCCAAAACTATATCTGGGTTAAAAAATTTAAATAAGTTCATGGAGGATAGGTCCATCAATGGCTATTAGCCAAGATGGTCAGGGATGCAACCCACCCCATTCTCTGGATCTCCATAAGCCACAGAGTACCAGAAGCTGGGACTAGATGACAGGGGATGGATCACTTGATAATTGCCCTATTCTGTTCATTCCCTTGGAAGACAGGATACTGGGCTAGATGGACCCTTGGTCTGACCCAGTATGGCCATTCTTCTGTTATGTTCTAATATCATTGAGATAATGTGCTAGCCAAAGCAAGTCAGGCTTCCTGGCTACTACCCACTCCAAGAAAGTGCTCACAGGCCTTGAAAGCTGTAAAGGACTGTGACAGGGCAGCTGCCCCTCACTGGCTGGCAAAGGGTTAATAGCAGCCCTTGGAGTGGCTGTGCAGAACCCAGCCAACCAGAGGAAGGCTTAGAAGCAGCCAATCAGGGCCAGGCTGGGTCCTATAAGAAGGGCTGCTGGGCAAAGAAGAGCTCAGTCTCTCCCTGGAGCTTGAGGGAGAAGGACTGGCTGCTTGTAGAGAGAAGTAACTTCAGAGTTATAAAAACAGGAATAAACCTCCCTCTTAGCATAGGGAAAATTCACAAGCTAAAACAAAAGATAATCTAACACATTTCCTTGCTATTACTTACAATTTCTGTAATTTTAGATGTATCGTTTCAGTAGGAGCTGGGTTACCTGCTTGGTCTCTCTCTTTGTCCCGAAAGGGAACCAAACAAAGAGCACAAACAAAACCTTCTCCCCTTCCCATCCCCTGTCTCCTCCCTCCCCCCCGATTTGAAAGTATCTTCTTTCCTCATTGGTCCTTCTGGTCAGGTGCCAACTAGGTTAATTGAACTGATTAACCCCTTACAGGTAAAGGGGGGATTTTATGCTACCCTTAGCTGTATGTTTATGACACTCCCCCAGGACATTCAACAGGCGGTTGTGTTTGGAGCCTGTATCACCAGGCTCCTGTGCGCTCTTCAAGCTTCTTGAGTCTGAACAGAGTCCAGGCACTGCCCCTGGCTAGGGTCTCTCAGGGTGCAGATCCTCTGTCTAGCACCTTCTGAGAACTGGGACCCAGTGGTCCAACTGCCCAGGCCCTGTGATTAGTGCTGACTCCTCCAGACTCCCCAGAAGTTTAAGCACACACTCTGGCAAATCTCCACCCTTGTTGGCACTCAGGGTTTACACCTTACTACTTCAGGGGAATGTGACAGTGCGAGCCAGAAGATGCATAATCAGACTTTGCACAGGATTCTAAAAATATTACTCTTTACATTAGCTAACATAAGAAATACAGGGATCTTGATCTGCAGTTCTCAACCGAGGGTCCATAGCTCCCGGGTGGGGAGGGAGGGGCTGTGAGCAGGTTTCAGGGGGTCCACCAAAATAAACCAGAGATCAGGGCTGGTGTTAGACTCACTGGGGCCCAGGGCAGAAAGCTGAAGCCCGAGCCCTGCCGCCTGGGGCTGAAGCTGAGCCAGGATGAACATTGACCATGACATACATGTATGCTTGTTGAAGATACCCTCCATGACTTGATAGAATTGTTGACCAGCACCAGCAAGAAGTTTCACACTAAGTAAAACAAAAATAATATTCAGTTTTTTATTTTTGTACCTATATTATCCCTTTCTTTTTTATATTATATATGTCTGTATGTTTAACTGTATAACTATCCATTTAATACAGCTTTTAATCTACTGGATATAAAGAAAAACAGTTGTTGTGTCACAAGTTGGTCATGGAGTTTTTATTATATGTTGGGGGAGGCCTCAGAAATGAAAAGGTTGAGAACCCCTGATCTAGACCAAATAATAAACACACCTGTACATATTTTTCTGCCTCAGTTTCCTCATAGCTCTTGAGCATTCTTTGGGCTTAGGGTAGAGACCTTTGAGGGGTCTGGGTGCCCCTTCTGTATGTGGCTCTCCTCCGAATCATGCACTCTCACTCTGACCTCCTCAATCAGTGCCCTTCCACTCTCCTGCCCAAGCTTCCTCTAACTATTCACAGGCTGAGTGCTGCAAGGGGGAGGAGAAGAAGGACCATCCCCATTGCTCACAGCAGGGTAGGTGAGAGGCGGGAACAGAGCCACCCTCAGCTGCTGGACTCTTTGGATCCTTCCTCTCCTTTCCCCCCCCCCCCCCGTGACAATGGCTTCAGGTTGCTGAGGGGAGTGAGAGAGCTTTCTGTAGCAACTCTAATTGGTTACTCTGCCCCGGGAGGTGGGCAAGTGGGGCAGGTAACCAACAAGAGAGGATGTCCCCCCAAGTAACACTCAAATTCACTAGTGGACCAGACCTTATTGTGTCACAGTGAGGCTGGCTCCAGCCACAGCCAAAATCCTGTCACTTTCCAAAAAAATCATGAGAGTTGACAACATTGGCCCCATCAAGATGTAATTACCCTCTGTTAGCCCTGTGCCACCATTCCTTGGAGGTAGAAGAACAACAGAGAAGGCAGCAAACCCCTCATGCAAAATGGAGTCTGCAGTCTGACACATATACACATAAAGAGCCCCCCAATGTCAAACAGAATTCAGAAGTTGTACATAGACAGATTCCCCAAAATTATTGCTGTAAAGGAGGTTAAACAGTCAATGCCCATGGCCCTGTCAAAATAAAATTTGCCTTCAAAGGCAAACGCAAGCCTTAAAAGATCCTTAAAAGAGGTTGACTATATTACCTTTTGTGAACAGATCTATTCTGCTGCAGAACCTCAGCAGTTCAGCTGCATGGTTAAATGACTTGAGAGCAGATTGTATCAGATCATTCATAGAGAGTCACTTTTGGGATAAAAAAGGTAATAGATTAAGCACTATTCACCCACAGCCTTTTGAGAATACTATTCTGAGCAGGGAAATCCAAGAAGAAAGGGCCTACAACTCTTCAGGCTGTAATAAATGCAACGATTTCCTTCTCTGTTTGGGAAACAGATTGTAGGCTATTAAAGGAATGATGGGCCCATCCATTGCCAGCCCTAGTAAAATACCTTTTCCCTTAGCCCTGTATCTGAGTGGTTAAGGGACCCACCAGGGCTGGATTCTACAACAAGGCTTAACTGCCAAAGCACCTACAGTGCTTGCCTGTGGGTGATGGTACACCTGGCACACTGCTGGTATCTTAGGGGTTTGGTGTACTCCAGCACAAAGCAGTATAATAATTCCAAGAGAAATGGGAGCTGCCCCTTTGAGAACGCGGTAGAGTGAGCTGTTAAAAGAAGCTCTTCCCAAGCAAACATTTGGATTCCCAGAATAAACAAAGTTTTCAGAATAAACAAAGCTGAGTCTTGTGGTTAAAAATGTAACACATACAGTAGAACCTCAGAGTTATGAACACCTTCGGAATGGAAGCTGTTCACAACTCTGAAATGTTCGTAACTCTGAACAAAATGTTATGGTGGTTCTTTCAAAGGTTTACAGCTGAACGTTGACTTAATACAGCTTTGAAACTTTACTATGCAGAAGGAAAATGTGTTTTTTAACCATTTTAATTTAAATGACACAAACTCAAACTGTTTCCTTACTGTCAAATCTTTTTTTTTAACTTTCCCTTTATTTTTTTAGTAGTTTACATTTAACACAGTACTGTACTGTAGTTGCTTTTTGTTGTTTTGTTGTACTCTGCTGCTGCCTGATTGCATACTTCTGGATCCAAATGAGGTGTGTGTTTGATCGTCAGTTTGTAATTCGGGTGTTCGTAACTCTGAGGTTCTACTGTATCTCCCCTTGTAGCAGCTCCCCTGTCATCCTGCCATTTTTGTATAGTGGAACTGCATAGTTCTCCTGGTAAGGAAGTTTCAGTGTTTGCAGAGGCACTGTACCCAAGTAAAGTAAATCCAAATTTAAATCAATGAGGTTACTCTGAATTTACACAATAGAATTTGGCCCTTAAAACGTTCTCTGATACTTCACAATTACCACAATGGTGAGCATCTTGTAAGAACATCGGCAAAAAAGGAAGAGATATAAAACTGGAATACCAATCTTACAACATAGTAAAAACCTCCACAATTCAGAGCTTTCCATTCATCTCTAATTCTTACTTTGCTTTTTTTCAAAATACAGTAGGTATTTGAAAGTCGACAGTTTCACAACTAACCTTGGATGAGCTAATCTTTGACCAGCATATCCAGAGTAGGCAGGCACATTTCCAGTAACTACTTCTGTCAATAGGTTTAAGTGTAGTAGTCGTGTTAGTCTGTGTCAGCAAAACGAAAATAAGAAAGAAAAACTTGTAGCACCTTAGAGACTAACAAATTTATTTCGTGGGTTACCCACGAAAGCTTATGCTGAAATAAATTTGTTAGTCTCTAAGGTGCTACAAGTTTTTCTTTCTTATTTTCGTTTTACTTCTGTCAATGTTCTTCATCTCAGTCAACTCACACTTATACTTTTGATTTCTGAAAATCTGCAACTTAGTGGTTTATAGGGGTTACCTGTCAATAGTAAATTTTCAGAAATCAAAAGTATGAGTGTGACTCATCTACTTCGCCTCTCTGAGTTAGCTTATTTGACATTGCTTAGCTTGTTCTCGTAGGGATATTTGAACTTTGCCACACATACACCATCATAAGTAACTATGGAGTCAGGTTGATTAGCAGGAGGGAGGAAAAAAGTCTTTCAAACTTTTCATTAATACAAGCATTATTTAAATAACTCTGCTCTCTAGAGCAGCACATCACCGAAATACAATATCATATCCTGAAATCATATGGGGTATTGTGTGAAATAATGACTTTGGATCAGTAACTATTATGGTCCAAATCCCAAAAAGAACTATTTGAATTCCATTAATTTCAATGGGGAGCTGCAGCAGCTCAGCAGATGCTATGTAGTTATTAGGATTTGGTCTGATATTAATACTTATGGGCATGGGGGTAGTGATAGAGTACTCTTTCAAAAGTATTTTGGCAGCAGCCTTGACAGGGCTCTTATGAGGTTTAATTCTTTCATGTGATACCATTGCAACTGGACGTTAAAAAATATTGTGCATTCTATTTCTGCAACATCTCTTTCAAGTATTAGTATTAGTATTTTATCTGGAAGTGTGGGAAGGGGTGTTACACTCTACAATCCTGAAGAAATAGCTATGGTTTTGGCCCCAAAACTCATGGCTCTTACAAGATCTGTGTGGATTTTAGGAGATCTGTGGCAGGCACAGCACCCACTGCCTTCTTCCCCTCATTTCTCACACCCTCTCCAGTCCTTTGGCTTTATAGTTCCCATGGAATTGTCAGGGTCTCTTCCCAAAGCTAATACTCCCTAAACACTTTTCTGTGGGGTAAGTTTGACAGAGCGAAAGGAGAATCCATTACTCCCATTGCTTTTAGTAATGTAGGTATAGGATAACAATTGAAGTGAGTCTGGTCATTTTATTTCCTTTTTTAATTCAATACAAGTTCCTTAGAGTTTTTCTTTTAATTGCTGTTTTTTTTAAAGATTTGAGCTAAAGCAGCTTTAAAGTCAAACACTAATCTTTTCTAACTACAGTCATTATCCTTTCTCAAAAACAAGTCATTCATTGCTGTCATGGAAAGAAATCTCCCATTCCCATATTATTTGTTCTGATGTTTAGGGAATTACATGGCCCACTGATATGATCCTTTAGCCCAGGAATACTGAGATACTGCTCTTGTTTATGGAACCCTTTCATAGTTATAGTGCAAACTGATATTCTAATTTACTGCCTGGAGGGTGTATGCATTTTTAAAAATAAAAATGGAATATTTACCCCTAAGACTGTTAATAAGCCCATTAAGAAAATGACACAGCAGCATTGCTTGAAAGTTAGTGAGGATGAATCTGAACTTCAGTGCAAAACTTTCACCTACCTATAAGGCCTGATGGTGACTCCTCTATTCCCACTGGTGAGAAACTGGTCAGACTAGATGATCATAATTCTTTCTGACTTCAAAAATCTGTGAAAGTACTCACATGAACAGTTCCAGTCACTTTGGTGAGACTAATTGTATGAGGAATTGCTCATCAACAGGAGTGAAGGGCACACAATCTGCCCCTTAAGAAGATAGAATCATAGAATATCAGGGTTGGAAGGGACCTTAGGAAGTCATCTAGTCCAACCCCCTGCTCAAAGCAGGACCAATCCCCAATTTTTGCCCCATATCCCCAAATGGCCCCCTCAAGGATTGAATATACAACCCTGGGTTAAGCAGGCCAATGCTCAAACCACTGAGCTATCCCTCCCCCCAATTATAGATGAGGGACTGTGATATCTGGACTCCATCATAGACAGATGTTTCAGTCTCACTTCTGGAAAACAACTGCTGCACATTTTATGGTTGCAGAAATTGTATCTTTTGTCTGAATTTCCTATAATTGTTGCCAAATGAAAATTCTACCACTTTTGTACTGATGCTTATTTTGAAATGTATTTCCCCACTTATTTATGCATACCTACAAGTGGTCGTCATTTGTGATTTTGATTCGTTTCCACCTACATAAACCCTTTAATGATTTTCCATGATTATTTGTAATTGAGTTGGCATACGGAAAGATAATGAAACTATTAATCAGTTCCATGTCTAGAAATTTCTTGCAAATGTATGTTTAGGGGTTTTATTTTGAAAAAAATATATATAGGGTGTGCAAACCCTCACTCACATTCAACATCATGTGACTTGAGGCTGAAGGACGAAGATATTATCTAAAGATGTTAAAAAATTCTACACCTTCTAAAGTACCCAAACGTTGGAAATAAGTTGGGAAATGAACAGTTAAAGGATCAAGCTAGTCCCTTAGTGCCATGTATCTTGATCACCCCATGGGACTCAGGGAAGGTCGACACTTAAAAAGCTGCTGTAGCACTTTAGTGAAGATGCTCCTAGGTGAACAGGACAGGAGAGCTTCTCCCTCCAGTGTAGTTAAGCCACTTCACTTTTCAGGCCACTGAGCAACAAAGTTTTACTGAAGTATGTAGTGTAGAACAGCCCTCAGTGTTATTCAAAGGAAATCATCCTGCAGAGGAGATTGCAGTGTTGCCAACTCACAATTCCATTAGTAGTCTCATGTGATTTGGCATTTTTCTGAAAGCCTCAGAAGCTGGCATCAAGAGTTTGCAGGTGAAGCTCAGCATTCATTAACAAAAAAATTAATAATAAAATCTTGTCAGAGAAAAGGTTGAGAATGCCAGCTGAGTGTACACCCTAAGGGTTCGGAAACCAGAAAGCAACTCTGTATGTATTTTCCTTTTAATCCCACAATTTTTAAACCAGGCGCTTGATTCTGGGGGCTGGATCATGCACTTGAGGTTCCCAGTACTGCAGGTGGAAGTTGAAAACTCCACGACTGACTCTCCTGGACTAAATCCGCCCCACTTTCCAGCCGTCTGTCTCTCCATTCCCGCCAGCTACCTGGCATTAGTATTTTGTACCTCCCCCCATGTAGATAAGTGTCTGTCTGTCCGTCCCATTTCGAACGCGCCCAGCCCCCCAGACCAGCTTCCCCCTGGGCCCCGCCAGGAGCCTCCGCAGAGCTCGCGGCTCCCCCGCCCAGCGCAGAGCGCCGGGCCCGCCTTCCCGCGCCGGAGGCGGATCCCGCTGCCCCGCTCCGCCCCGCTCGCTGCGCCGTATAAACGCGCCGCTCCTCATCCCCTGGCCCGGCGCTGCGGGTTTCCTGGCGCTGCTGAGCCTCAGGGCCGTGCGGCAGAGATCCCGGGCCTCCCCGCAGCCGCCGGCGCCGCGGCCATGGTGCTGAACCCGGTGATCGGGAAGCTGGTCAGCAAGAGGGTGGTGCTGGCCAGCGCCTCCCCCCGCCGGCAGGAGATCCTCACCAACGTGGTGAGTCCGGGGGCAGCGCCGCCTGGGCCCCCTGCAGCTAGTGGGCAATCCAGGGGTGAGGTCACTCGGAGTATGTCTACACTGCAAAGTCTGCACTGGCCTTAGATACGGGGCTGGCGCTGGACAGGGGCTGTTTCATTGCCTGGGGGAGGCTGCATCCTGGGAGAGCGCTAGAGCTGCAGCCTGGAAGTCTACACAGCAGTTCACCAGCCCCTGTCAGCTGGCACCACTGGCCAGCTCCTGTTATCTGCGGGGGAGACATACACTTCCCAGTGCTCTTGCAAGGATGCCGAGCCCCCACATCGCTCTCTGGCAATGCCCCTGCAGCAGCTGGACTCCTCTGTGCACAAACAGGAGAGTGGGTAACAGTCTGCCAAGGGCCATTATTCCCCCCTTCCCTGTTGTTGCTGTCTTTTTTTTAAGAGATATATATATATATATATAATTTATAAATGGAGATATGCTAATCTCCTAGAACTCAAAGGACCTTGAAAGGTCATCTTGTCCAGTCCCCTGCCTTCACTAGCAGGACCAAGTACTGTCCCCTGACAGATTTTTCCCCACCCCAGATCCCTAAGTGGCCCCCTCAAGGATTGAACTCACAACCCTGGGTTTAGCAGGCCAATGCTCAAACCACTGAGCTATCCCTCCCCCCTTGACACTTTTAAAGTTGAAAGACGTGTGTTTGTGGGTTTATGTGACCAGAACAATATTTTAAAATAAATTGCACTTGAGCAGAGTCTTGGCGCGGGAGGCAGGTTATGCAGCTGGGAAGTAGCCTGCTGATGTGGCTGGGACAAGGAAGCTGAACAAAATGAAGTTCTTAGGAACATACCTTTGGGTGATGCCAATTCCCAGATATACAGTGTGAAACTTGTTAGGTCAGGATATGGGGTGGTCTCAATACATGCAACAAAGGGCAAAGAAGGAGAGATGTTTGGGGGGGGTGGTAGCCATGTTTTTTCTACAGGGCATGCAGCTAAAATAGTAATGGTGAAACGGGTGCATAACAATAGAATACACTGTGCCAGAACCTCAGCTGGTGTTAACTGGTGGATTTACAAGTTTATATCAGTAGAAGATTGTGGCCCTGTTGTATTGGTTTTGCATTCCCTCCAGGACTATTGGAAAACCCCCATTAAGTGTTAATGTCAGTCATACAGTGTCATAGTATCCATGAGGCTTATAATTTTTTTTTTTACACTTCATATAAAGAATTGTGTTGCGCACATTTTGATCAGTACTTCACATTTATGGTGATGGGTAGAAGTAAAAAACACGATGCTAGCATTTTATTTGCAGGGGGAGGGGTATGTTTGCACTCGAGCACATCACATAATCCCCAAAAACCTTTTCACTTATGCTTTTTCTCAGCCACACTTTCTTCTCCCCCATCCAAACATGCCATAGATTATGTGTCTAAGGATGGAATCCTGCTTTCATTGACGTTACTGGGAAACAAGATTGAACCTGTAGTTTGGAGGCAGGGATTAGGGGGAAAAATCCAGAAAGCTAAATAGGTTGCTGTGACAAAACTAATATGTGTATTTCTGGCTACATGTGAATGTTTACATCTACGCATACATTTGATAGTTGTGTTTCAGTTAAATGTTGTGTAGCAAAACTCATACTTACACAGATTTATCCACAGTGCAGCACAAGTAAATGCCAAGATTATATCCACTGAAGACTTCATCACATAGATCTAATTTACGTGGCAAGCCCACAGATACTACAATGATGGGTGTCATAGAAAACTCTAAAGGAGAGAGATGTCACGCATTTGTGGTTGGGTGGTTACGTGCAAGAGTAAAATGATTATAAGTACTACAAATGAAAAACTTTTGTTTTTCATGGATAGATTTTCTTGCCTTTATCTTGAGATGTTTGCATATTAAGAGTAAATTCAAAACAATTCAGTGCAACAGGATTTTTGGTTCTCAGATGAAATGCACACAATCGGAATTTAGGTTTGTTATGTTTTTTGGATTTTTTATTTTGATTGCATACTGCTGATGGAATGAGTGAAGTTTGCAATGTTTGCACTAGATTGTAATGTTTGCAATAGTTTTGTAGTTCTAAAGTTTGTTTATATGTTACCAATATCTATCTTTTTCTTCCTCTCTTGAAGACACTTCACAATTTATAGTAGGTTAATTTTTAAAAATAAATTACTAGCTAGTGTTCACTGATATTTCTCAGATTAGCTTCCACTCTATTCTAATTTACTATTTGCATTATTAAATGTAATTTGCACTGTAGAGGAAATGAGACATTAAAAAATGTAGAATAAAAAAAGAGCAAAATCCACTTAATCTTTTGCTTGTACAGGTTCCTTCCAAAACACTTGATGATGCTCACTACATTACCTTTCCTTTGTATATTGTAGGGTCTCCGATTTGAGGTAGTTCCATCCTGGTTTAAAGAGACACTTGAGAAGTCATCTTTTGCAGCCCCTTATGAGTATGCCATAGAAACAGCAAAGCAGAAGGCACTTGAAGTGGCAAATAGAATGCATCTAGTGAGTCTGTCAGCTATTTCAATAGTCAAATCTTGTGTTTGTGTGGTATGTGTTATTCTCACTATTTATTACTGTTATGTGCACTTGTCAGGTAGTAAGTATACGGGTGCATTGCATCCTTTAATCAAACAGACACATTTTCCCCTATATCACTATTGTGGCAACTACCTGTTGAAATGGGCTAGATTTGCTAGAAGGAACTCCAGTGTCTTCAGTTTGTGAAAGGCCAAAACAGCGATTACAGACAGCTCTGATAGCAGGCAGAAGCTCTAAATTGACGTATAGTCGCCAAGTCCTACCAACAGCCAATTATCCACATTGAATCTGAGGATAGTTAGACTTTGTCCAGAATTTCCAGGCACTTGATGAGCAGAGATGCACTTCTATTTAGGTCTTATGAGGAGATACAGAACTGACCGTCATCAACATGCCGATGATACTGTAGCCCAGGGATCGGCAACCTTTGGCACGTGGCCTGCCAGGGTAAGCCCCCTGGCGGGCCAGGCCGGTTTGTTTATCTGCCGCGTTCGTAGGTTTGGCCAATCTCCGCTCCCACTGGCCGCAGTTTGCCGTTCCAGGTCAATGGGGGCTGCAGGAAGTGGCGGCCAGCACATCCCTCACCCGCACCGCTTCCTGCAACCCCCATTGGCCTGGAGTGGTGAACCGCGGCTAGTGGGAGTTGCAATCGGTCGAACCTGCGGACACTGCAGGTAAACAAACTGTCCCGGCCCACCAGTGGATTTCCCTGATGCGCCGCGTGCCAAAGGTTGCCGATCCCTGAACTAAGGCAACTTGGTCTGCCTCTCCACTAATTCCATAGTCAGGCCAATAGAGTTGTCAATGTTGTCGAAATCCAGTAATAGATTTATTGGCATCAGCATAGAAATTAGACCTCTGCCTACTGTCCTTTACCACAGTGATTAAGGCTGGTTCTGTGCCACAACCAAGCCTGAAGCCCAACTGATTAGATTAAAAAAAAATCTTTATAGGATGTCATTTGCTTCTGGTGTGGATCTGCAGATATTTCCTTAATGACCTCCTTCTGGAAGGGAGGAATAGAGAGACTAATCCTTTTCTGGGATCGATTCACACATACTGAATGCGCCATACCAACACCATTGCCAAATGACACTGTCTGCCAGAGCAAATATTGAATTATCTCCTATGTAAATGATTACACAGATTCGTATCTGTTTCTGTCACTTTCTTTTTCAGACTGGTGTGATATTAGGGGAGTGGATTTCAAACCTTAACAAGAATATAGTGGACTTTAATTGTGGAATACTATTCAATTTTCCTGCTACTTCATATTTTTCTTAAGTCCATCCAGAAGGATTTTGAGTGCTTTCTATATACAGGATTTAGTTTAGTAGCATATGGATGTAGCTGTACCATTTAAAACTAATCAGTATGTTAGTGCTGTCACTTTCTATTATGATATCAAATCTTGCACTGTTTCCCTGTAGAGTTCCTACTCTCATTTGCTGTATTAACTCTTACCTAATATTTTAAGACCAGAGCCTTCTTTATTCATGAAAACAGGCTGCCGTAAGAAGGAGTAAATTTATATGAACAGTTGTTTCTATCACGAACAATGAATGTCTTAGCCATGTTACATCGTAAAATGATAAACTGTAGGGTTAGTGTCTGAAATCATCCAAATGAAATGTAGACAAGCAAAAAATCCTGGACAACAAGAACACTTTGCAGTTTGAGAGCAGGGAGAGGGAAGAAGGAAAGGGCTGAGAGAATTCTATAAAACCAAACCTTAGGACTCCTATTAATGCCAGGATACGTTTAAATTCAGGTGGTGGTTGAGGGGTATGCAAGTACACTTAAGGACATCTGAGTAGTAACTCTATAAAAATGGCATTGTGGGACTCATGTTTAATGTGTTTCAATAATTTCTGTATCCAATACATTTGGCTTATTACAAAAAAGGTTGTTTTGTAACTGGCAGCCTTAAAACTCAACCTGTGCTCAGAGAGTTGAGTTGGGTTCTTTCCTGGGTGCGCTTCATCATCAACACAAGTTCTGCAGGCAAAATCATACCCTCAGTTATTTCTGCCCAGAGTCCTTGCTCTCCCTGGTTTTTCACAGATGTAACTGATTACAATTCTGTTAAGGATGCATAGACTTCAGCTCCCTCCTAGATATATTTGGATCAATACCTTTCAAGCGGTAAAGCTACAGTGTCTTCAGTTGGATAATCTGGGGCTTTTTGTTTATTTTTTACTTCTTTTTTTTTTTGTCTCCTTATCTTTCCAGAAACACCTTAGAACTCCAGATATTGTTATAGGAGCAGACACTATTGTGGTAAGAATTTCCGTGTATTTTAGCAGTTTGAATCATGTCTGACCAGTGCCTACAACTCTCTTGTTGGAGTCTAACTTCCTAGAAATTTAAAAATGGAAAAGGCCTGACTAGTCATCTAGTCCATCCTCCTGTCAATGCAGAATTGTACCTATGGTATATTTTCTCGTACTTGGTCTGGTTTGAAATGTCTGAAGTGACAGGGTTTCCACCACTACCTTTATTTTATTTTTTGTATACATACTCCATATTCCATAATCAGTATAGGGCTCTCTAATATGTTGGAAGAGACACTCAGTTATTTGACAGCTGTGAGCATCAGGAAATGTGCATCGCCTAAGCAATGCCATTTAAGACATTTTTAACAGCCAACACAAATGAAACGCTTAGTAGTAGCCTGGGCAAAGAATGAATTATGATAGACACTGAATTAGCCACTCACCTCTGCAGATCCTTCTGGCAGCCACAGGGTGGAGGGGAAGCTTGCACTGATAGTATGTGCTCTCTTAATAAATGGAAGACTCATGTCTCCAAGGTTCTTATTTAGAGCTTTTTATCCAGAGGTGTCAAAAAGCTTTACAGAGGAGGTCAGTATCATTATATGATACTTTTCAGTAGACTGATGTTGCTGGCAGGGCTGGCTGAAATCATGGTTTGAAAAGTCTGTGACTGATCTCAATTTCAGCATATTAGAGATACACAGTGGAGTATTTTTCTCTTTCCATTTCAGACTGTGGGAAAACAGATTCTGGAGAAACCGGTTGATAAACAAGATGCATATAAGATGCTGTCAAGGTTTGTAGTTTTAAATAAGGTTAAATGAGTTAATCAGGCAATTCTACAACCAGGCAATGTTTTCTGCAGCAACTGGAACTGCAAAATTCTATAACACTCACACACAGAGATGCATAAAAGATAACAACATGTATACTCTGTGGGGCAAGGACCGTCTTTTTGTTCTGTGTTTGAATAGTGTGTAGTATAGTGGGGACTTGGTCCATAACTGGAACTCCTAAGCAGTACAATAATATAAGATTATAAATAAAATATTTTTACAAATTACTAATCTGTACAAGGGATGTGAACTATGGTGTGCTTAGGATCCATTGCTTTGAATTTCCTGACTTGTGTCCTTCTCGTGTCTCAATCACAATGTTGCATTAGTAACATTAGGATAACTTCTTTTGCATTTGCATTGCTATTGTTTTATTATTGACTTCCTTAATAATAAAGTTCTTTAACAGTACAGGCATTTGGTATTGGTCCTTTGCCTCGCCTCAGGTGCGGTTTGCATGATGTGTGTAGTAGGAGAAAACTAATCTGGAATTCCTTAATTTGGAGCCATATTGTGCTCTCCTTTACAGTAGCAAATTTTTTTTTGATAGAAGTACACTGAATTTACATTGGTGTAACCAAGAGCAAAATTTTTGCTTTTTTTTACTATCCTGTCTTATTTCCCCTGTCATACATTGGGGTCCTTAAGTCATCTCGGGCTTCTGTTTCTCTCCTTTGAATGTAGTTCAACCATTTGAGCTTAATGATGCCCTCTTCCCCATGTTTCAGACTCGTTCTGTTGCTTACCATATGTGAGCTATTTCATTAATGCAATTATTGCTTTCTGCAGCTCATCGTTTTTAATAAGCGCCAATTACACAATTCTGTAGCCTGTTACCAGGCTAGAACACTTGAATTGATTGTCACTCAATCTCTTAAAGCTCTAATGCTGTTAGGCTGTTATCCTATCCTGAGGCCTGAAGGAGAAATCCGATTGTATCTCAGTCTGAAGGAACCATGTTTGCCTTCCAGGGCAACTCACTTACCTACCTTTTTTTCCCTTAAAGGTTTGCAGTTCTGAGATCATGGCAATAAACATTTAAGTAACACAGTAGAAAAATATCATCAAAGCGAATGTGTTTATGTGCCAGGTTTGTGAGATGTAAGCTTTTAGTGTAAGACAAATATCAAGATAAGAAGTACATAGTAATAATTCATAAACTAAAAAATACTTGCTTACAGTAGTCGTGTGGGAGGAGTGCAGCTCTGGGTTATTCAGGTGGTACCAGTAAGTAGGAGGTTACATGGTCACATTTCCTCAAGGCTGCCATTCTACCATTTTTAAAATAAAACGGTGTCTTTGTTAAAGAATGATATGTGAAAAGTCTGCTGATCATTCTTTTATTGTGTGGCAAACTGCCAGTGACATATGACTGCCATGCTTGGGGCGGCACAAAACATAGAGCCGCCCTTGGTTACATTACTCAAAAAATAAAAAAAGTCAGTCCAAAACTTTTTAAACAAGCATGGAGGATGTGCAACATATTTGAAATATTATTTTTTTTTCAGGATAATCCCTGTTGGGGTCATTTTGCATCCAGTGTTAGCAATGTAAACTCTCGTCTCTTATCTGTGTGTTAATTATCATAATCAGCTACACAAACTTCCAAGGGGCCAAAGTGGACGATTTATATTGAGTAGTTTAATGCTTCACAAGTAGTTTACTTCAATGGGACTACCTAGGGTGGGAGGTACTATCTGATATGAGTAAGGGTATCACAATTCAGCCTTAGGATACTATTTCATAATCAGACTGTCTAAGAAGTTAAGCTGTCTTGCCTCAACTTACATTGGTTCTGCTTACACATCTATGAACTGTACAGTTTTCTCTTTTTTTTTTTTTTTAAGTATGCTCAATGTTCCATGCAAAGAAGGTAGTTAACTACTCAGGAGAGTAAAGTCCTCTTCATGACAAAATAAGCAATATCAATTCAAGGTTCCTGCTCTTCCCTGCCGATATTTCTGAGCCATTCTTTGAAAGCATCATCCCTAGACAGGTGCAAGGATAGTTCATTCTCCTTGCTCCTTTGGAGCTTGATTCTGCCACTCTCAGTTGAGTTGAGTGGTACTTTGCTCCATAAATAGCCCAGTTGAAATGAATGGTAATACTGGTGTAGTAAAGTACCAGTATTCCCATTCAGCATGAGGAAAGGATGTATAACCTAGCCCTTCATGGATTATCTTTTTGCTGAAGCTGCCTATCACAATGCCATTTATGATGGTGATGTTCCTGTTTTGCTCGTGAGATTGACACTTCTCCACTGGTATAGTAAAATAATAAAACAAAACAAAAATCCTAATTTTACCTCAATATAAATTAACATATTTTAGGCCAGCCAGCAGGTGTTAATGTTTTGGGGACACTAAGCATTGAAAGATTCCAATTACTGTACCAATCCTTCTGCACCATTTTGTGTTTTAGCTCTTCACCTCTGTGAAAGAAAAATCAAAACCCAATGTCTTGTGTCTAAGGATATGAGCCAGAGCTGGTATTTTTCTGTGGTGTCCATTGGCTTATTTGTGGAACACTCAGTAAACCTGTGAAATAGTAATGCAATGATGCATTAATGAAGAAGAAAGGGACTTTAAAAAACATACATAGTAACTCTTCATTTTTCCCTCATAGGTTGAGTGGGAAGGAGCACAGTGTCTTTACGGGAGTGGCCATTGTTCACTGCAGCAGTAAAGGTAATTGCAGAGAACTGTACATATACCTATGTGGTAAAATCGTATGTTCTTATAGATGTATGTTATCTAATTGTGAAGATGGTTTCATGCAACATCTGATTCTACTACCCTTTCCCATATTGAGGAGTGAATTTTCTGTAATTAAATAAAATAAACAAACAGTCCTGCAAACAAAACAATATGCTGCACATAAAGGATGATGAGAGAATGGACCATGTGTGACAGATGTTAGTTGCATCACCTAATGCATTGCTGAAGAGCGCTCAGATATTATGGTGTTAAGAGTGGTATAAGAGCCTATTCAGAATAGAATAGGCATTTCATTGAAATCAGTAGGGCTACTGAAAGAGAGCCTGATCCAGTACCCACTGAAATCAACGGGAGTATCTCCTTGCTCACTTCAGCGGACATTGGATCAGGCCCAGAGTAAAAATGAGATCATGAGAAAGGTGGCAGAATCTGATCCACAGTCATTTTCTTGCTGGGCTTTATTCTGGTGGGAATGAAGGGGCTATGCTGTTCAAGTATGGTGAAGATTATCAGATGTATGGGTCCTACTCAGTTTCTTACATTCTCTTTACGACCTAGATATTATTTCTAGAAAATTACTTTTCCATAATAAGTAGCTGTTCTAAAAAATCCTGTTGGGTGGTAGGTGAAATAGTGGTTTGTTCATTAACTTTGAACTGTGCAGTCCTGGGTTCAAGATTGACCTGGACCATATTTTTGTTTCATAAATAATTAATTAAAATGAATGGATTTCTGACTGGTAAGGGATCTCTTCGTCAAATTATGCTGACCAGTATGGGCTCAATATTTCCTTGTACTCATGTGTCTGTCTATATCCATCTGTTGTCTTGTATCTTATACTTAGATTGTAAGGTCTTTAGGGCAGGAACTGTCTTTGTTCTGTGTCTGTACAGCACCTAGCACAGTAGGAGCCTAGTCATGAACCAGGACGCTAGGCAGGTTAACAGCAATAATCAATACTGTGGTTTCCTACCATCATTCCACACATGGGGTAAAATTCTGGCACCCTTGAATTTGATGGCAAAGCTCCCATTGAGTTCAGTCAAGTCAGGATTTTACTCAGGGAACTCCCAGAAGTATCAGTTATCTGACATTTGTTCAAAGCTCCCGCCCCTCTGTCTCTGTTTGCAGATGCCATACAACTCTCTGAAAAGCTTTTTTCAGAATAAATGCTTTTACCTTTAAAAACCAAACCAGTTGTATCAGCAGCCCAGTCCCAGTGCCCATATTAAAAATGTGCATATGCAGTGGTGGGAGAAACTACCGTAAAAGAGTTGTCAAGCGGTTTTCAAAGGATCCAGACAAACAGTAATTTAAAATAAATAATAATATATTGACTCTTCTTTTCACTTTTACAAGCAAGTAAAGAGCGATACAGTACTATTGACAGTATGACAGCAGATTCCATTTTGTTTGAGTATATGCACTTAAGCCAAAGCAGCATTTGATGAATAAAAATATTCCCCAGAATATTGCAATTAACAGAAAAGCTTCTGGAGCGCACCATTTTTCAGTTAGCAGATCATTAAAAAGCCTGTTACCGAGCATCGTGTTACTGAATGACCACATTGTCATCTCGAAAGGATATTGTCAATGTATGTTTAATAACTTATGTGTAATTGTTTTTATTCACTGTTTGTAACCATCTGGATGAAATCAGTAAGTTGCTTTATGAGAAATGTTAATGTTTACCATCACTTACACTGTAGTATTTGGATAAAACTCTTATCTCTGATCCATACTGCAGTTCTCTGGCATACTCTGCCAAGAAACTTCCACTTCTGTCAGAATATTAACTGGTGATCTGCAGTGCAGATAAGAGGAGAATATTGCTCTTGGTTTAGTAGGGAAGAAGGAAGGAAACTTAATGCTCTATCATTAATTAGGGCCTAGTTTGTTACCAGTATATGTATGTAGGGCAGTATGCTTCAGATCCCTTGGAGCAACCCACATGGGCTCTAATTCCAGCACTCAAAGGAGTTTTTCCATGCAGCAAAATTTGCAGTTAGTGCTACACAACTCTGCATTGCAGGTTGCTCACAACCAGCTTCCAGCTACAGAAACCGAAAGTGCTTGTGTCGGCTTAAAGGGGGTGTTACAGCTCTGCACTGCTCTCTATTGCTGCAGAGGAAATGATAGGATAGTAGGGATTGCTGGATGACAGACTGCTGCTTACAGCTATTCCATGTGCTTATATGCACTGCTGCAGTTTTATGCTGTGACACATTGTGAATGCCATTATATCTAGCAATGTTAGTGGGGGTGACTACTCAGGGCCGGCACGCCCACTAGGCGACCCTAGGTGGTCGCCTAGGGTGCCAAGATTTGGGGGGCAGCGGGCGGCTGCCTCCCGGCTCCCTGCTCAGCCGCTGAGCGGGGAGCCGAGGGGCAGTTGCCCTGCTCAGCGCTTGAGCAGGGAGCCAAGGGGCAGCCGCCGCAAGCCGCCCCGCTGCCCCCCCAGCTCAGCACTTGAGCGGGGAGCCGGCGCCCCGCTGCCCCCCTGTTCAGTGCCTGAGCGGGGAGCCGGGGACAGTCGCCGCGAGCCGCCCCCGTGCCCCAGGCTCCCCGCTCAGCTCCCACGGCCTGCGGGTCACGGGTGGTGGGGGGAGCTGAGCGCCTGTGGGTTGGGGGAGGCTGAGCTCCCGCGGGCAGGAGAGCTGGCTGGGGGGGGCGGCATTGCGGGGGGGGAGGCTGAGCTCCCACGGGCAGGGCAGTTGGCTGGGGGGGCGGCATTGGGGGGGGCGCAGGGCTGGTGCAAGGAAGTTTTGCCTAGGGTGCGAAACTTCCTTGTACCGGTCCTGTGACTACTGCATTTCTTTTACTCTGTTTTTGATTGCATGCCCACTGAATCTGATTTTGAGCTAGGCAGATTTCCTGCCAGTTCAGGCAATCAACCAGTAGTCATAAAGACATAAATGACAGAATTAATTCTGGGAGCATTCCATAAAGTGGGAAATAAGCTCCTCCTCCAAATTTCGTCCTACTATGATCTCTCTCCCTCTCCACCTGGGTAGATAGTTACATGCTGTGACTCTGCAGAATTAGACAATGTGGGGTTTTACTCACTTTGGCTTTCTTGAGTAGATATTCCACTGCACTTGGGAGTAAGCCCTTGTCTTGCTTACTCCTGGGGGAATTCTGCACCAAAAAATTAAAAATTCTGAGCACAATATTTTAAAATTCTGCATATTTTTTGTCAAAATAATATAATATAATCAATCTGGTTTCAATTACTTTGGTAATTTATTTAAACTACAATACAAAAAATGGAGAATGGTAGGAGCTACAATGGTAGCATTGGAGGAAATCACCAAACCCCCTTTGTCTAATTGTAATGTAGCTAGTATTGACCCTTTACTTCTAGTTATTAGTCAACAAATATATGCAGCCATATGCTCCGTGTTGCATGATAGGCAACTGAAGAGGAAGTGAGGGCTGGGGTCTCAAAACCAATGTCCCCTCTAATTTTTGACAGTCTGTGTGTGCAAAAAAAATTTTATTCAAATTGTTGTGATTCTGTGCAAATTTTTGTGCACATGGTGTTTCGCCATGTGCGCGGGGTTTAGGATCTGTGTGTGCGCGCACATGCACACAGTTTAGAGGGAACAGTGCTCAAAACTCACAATTTTTACTGGCTACTGACCATCTCCAAATAGGTCAGTAGCAAACAGTTCATGGAGCACATTTTGATAGGAAACTTTTTCAGTCCAAACATTTAGACCAGTTCTAATCACTAAGGCACCATACTGTCCTTTACAATACGGCTTCTTGACACCACTCTGGCAATGTAAAGGAGCCTTAAAATTTGTACACCTGTTTTATACTCCTGGGGGAATTCACTAAGAACAATGGGAACATTTCACTAAGCAGGCAGGCTGCTACATTCTGCTCTTCCTGAGGGAACAGAGCCTGCCCCATGCCTATCTCTTCAGAAACACCCCAGAACCCTGCCCCTCCTCGCCGAGCATACTGCAATAGTGAATGAGAGGGACAGAGTGTCTGTCTGACTGTCTGTCTGTGTGTCTCTCTTTCTCTCATGCACGACTGCCCAGCCCCCTACCCCACCCCTGGCGGTGATTTATGTCTCTACCAGCTGCTCTGGGTGCCCAAAACAACCTTATATATATATATACATACATATGTGTGTATATGTGTGTATATGTATATGTGTGTCTATATATATATATAGACACACAGGAATCTGGATCTTTCACTGACAAAGGCCATGAATGAGGGAGGCAAGGAAGTAGGTCAGATTTTTGAGCCCACTAACCTTGAAAGCATCTCTTTTAAATACATCTCTTCCTAAAATAGAATCAAAAGTCTGTCTGTATAACAGTTTTCTCGGGTGAACAAAGTCCGTTGCAGAGTATTCAAAAGGTAAACCATTTATCAAGATTTATTTTATCCTTTAGTCTCATTACTTTCATGTTACAATTTTTTGTTTACAATGGGATTTTTTGTTGTAGATAATCATCTGGAGACTGAAGTCACTGATTTCTATGAAGAGACAAAAGTTAAATTTGCTGAACTATCCGAGGAGCTTTTATGGGAATATATTCACAGTGGAGAACCAATGTAAGTAGGCTGTTGAAGGCAGCACATCTAACTTGAGTTTAGGCCTTAAGACATTGTTGGTCTCAAATACAAAGGAAGCAGTATGCCATATTTAGGGGGGAAATTGGCCGTGTGTATATGCAGTTGTTGATGTGCTGTGTGAAACAAAAAGTAAGTTAATGTTACATTCACAACATTGACTGGGATTTGAATTTCCAGGGTGGAAACTCTGAACCCAATTGTTTTAAGTGTGCTAGCAGTCTTTTTCTCAATAACCCCTTAATTTGAAAGCTCAGGCAATGGATGGCACAATGGAATTGTGCAGTCTTCTGTTTTAGGCCCAATTTTAGTTTAAGTATTGCCTGATCCCAATTAAGATAATTGGAACCCATCTACTGACTTCAGTGAGCAATGAAACAGATTGTTAGTCAGAAAAGAATTAGGCCCTATATGGATATAGTATGGAACTTTGGAAGAGTCTTAGCTTATCCTTACACTGAACTCTATCCTGCATTCTGTGCGGCACTTTCAACTCCTACTGAAGTCGGTTGTGTTTAGGACATGCACCAGCTTACAGTAGTGAGGAAAAAGAGCCAGTTTTCATTGCATGTTCCAGTTATGAGTGTACTACCTACAGCCAAACACTTACAAAGTGGAGAAAACACATTCTGTCTTGCATTTGTTTTGTATTAATCTGCACTAATAAATGCCTATGTTGATACTAACAGCTTAATCAAGATATACAGAGCACTGGAAGGAGTCTTTGCTTAGATTTATCTGAGATGAGTCTTTAACAGCTACAGCTTCTACCTGTACACCAATAATGGGGCAGTGGCTTCTGAAGGGACTGTAATGTTAGAGCTTCTCACCTCTACTGAAAACTATGCAAACACATACAGAATCAATACAGAAGTGGCTGCACTGCCTTCAGTGGAAGGCAGGCCTGGAATTCGCAGGGTTACCGTAGGTAAGGGTTACAGTGTGCAAATTACATGGGGGAAATTGACAGACTATATTCCCACATTAGTTTGACTCTAACCACTTCTACTGGAGAGGGATAGGTAATAAAAAAAACCACTAGATTGTAAACCTAATTTAAAAAAAAATACAGTAGAAGATTTATATTGCTACAGAGAAAGATGCAAGTTTTTCTGTTGTATGGATTTATGCTCGTCATGATTCATAGATTCCAAGGCCAGAGTGGACCACTGTGATCATCCAATCTGACCTCCTGTGTAACACAGGCCATAGAACTTCCCCAAAATAATTCCTAGAGCAGATCTTCTAGAAAAACATCCAGTCTTGTTTTTAAAATTGCCAGTGATGGAGAATCTACCACGACCCTTAGTAAGTTGTTCCAATGGTTGATTACTCTCACTGTTAAAAACATGCATCTTATTTCCAGTCTGAATTTGTTTAGCTTCAGCTTCCAGCCCATGGTTCATGTTTTACCTTTTTCTGTTAGACTGAAGAGTCTATTATCAAATATTTATTCCCCATCTAGGTACTTAAAGACTGTGATCAAGTCACCTCTTAACTCTCTTTGTTAAGCTGAATAAATTGAGCTCCTTGAGTCTATCACTATAAGGCATGTTTTCTATTCCTTTAAAAATTCTCATGATTCTTCTCTGAACCCTCTCTAATTTATCAACATCCTTCTTGAATTGGGGACACCAAATCTGAAAACAGTATTCCAGTAATGGTTATACCAATACCAAATAGTATAACCTCCCTGCTCCTACTTGAGATTCCCGTTCACGTATCTCAGGATTGCATTAGTCCAGGGATCGGCAACCTTTGGCACATGGCCTGTCAGGGAAATCCGCTGGTGGGCTGGGACAGTTGGTTTACCTGCAGCGTCTGCAGGCTTGGCCGATCGCAGCTCCCAATGGCCGCGGTTCGCCATTCCAGGCCAATGGGGACTGCGGGAAGCGACGCGGGCCGAGTGATGTGCTGGCCACCGCTTTCCACAGCCCCCATTGGCCTGGAACGGCGAACCACGGCCAGTGGGTGCTGCAGTAAGCATAGCTCAGCTGAATCTGAAGATTTGGCCCCATAACTCTTAATTTCCTGTCTTATGTTTAAAACCTCAACCTTCATGTTACATTGACCTTGCTTTTGGCTAATAATAATAATTAATAATATAATCACATTTAGTAGGATAAGAGGAACCAATGTAAATTCGACCCAAATAGGAATAATAACATCTGGGGCAGGAGCAGTTTGTTACAATGAATAAAGTGATCACTTGGGCTGTGTGGGGAAAAAATATATTTTTTTAAGGGGAGTACACATTAGCAGAGAAATTCCCAGTATGCTTTAGTTCACTAAATTAGTTCCCAAATCTCCCTTGAGTATGCAACTGATGAGAGAGATGATATTTGAGGGAGAAAATTGGGATTTTTAAATAGAATTTAAGGCTCAGAATGAGAAACCCAGGTGTTGTGATTATGGCCTCTGGAAGAGTGAGAGCATTGCTGAAGCACAGCTGCAGCAGAACTGCAGTTGGGAGGAATTGGGCAGCACATCTTAGCTGTTCTTTCTGCTACCAGACTGTTGTTAATTCACAGTGAGAGACCCAGGTCAGGTCAAAAGTTCACATAACCTATTCTGACCTTGTCTGAGACAGATCAGACTGAAAACTGTATACCTGAGAGGAGGGGACACATCTGCTCTAGGTTGGTGTGTGAGTAATTGAGAATACCAACCTACAAATTGCATGCAAACCAACATGTGCCCTGGAAAGAGGAAGTCTTTCATTCATTCATCTTTTCCTGTGTCCATTTATATAGGCTAAAGTAGTCCTTTGCTGCAGAACTTGTTCAGACATTACTTATGATCCAAGTAAGAAGCTTTTTCTTGTGAGGGTCCAACTTCATGATGTCATGGCCAATTTAGTCATTACACAGAATACCAAAAAGCAAAGTGACACATTTCTGTATTATTAAGGATTGCATCAAGTTGCTGGTGACATGGTGGACAAAAAAACCAACAACCCCGTAATACAAACATTAGCTTAACTCAGTGCTTCTGATATTTAATAGACCCCTTTGAGCCAAGGTCTAAATCCACAAGCATGAAGCAGATATAAAAAATGACGTGGAAAGCACTGTCCTGGGGCAGCATATTGATGATGAGCCCAGCTTCCCTCCCAAGCTTCTGGAAAGGGTACTGAAATGGTTTCCGTGGCTGTCCCTGGATTCTGCACAGGGACCCTTTCATATCACACTCTAGTGTGGTGTCGGACAAATAGAAAGCCTCCCAGTATTTTGGCTGCTGGTGGGGAGAAAATAAAACACTGTTCTCTCCCTCTCTGGGTTCCCCCCTGCTCTCCTTCCCAGCCTGGAGCTTCCTATCTGCTGTGAGTGTCTTTACTATCTCCCTCCCTCAGCTGTCTGAATGGTTTTTGGGAGGAAGGGCTGGGCCTCAGCTATTCTATACCTCCTGCCTTCTGTGACATTACGTAGGGGGGGTCCTATCTGTTTCTCCGTTGCTCCAGCTTCTATTTTGGAATCTTTTCTCTAGTGGTAGTGAATAGCTTTAGTGCAGTGGTTCCCAAACTGGGATTCGTGATCCCCTGGGGGTTTGCAAAATGTTACAGGGGGTTCTCAGGGAAAAAATTCCCTAATGGTGGACAGTGCTGTCCCTAAGAACCCCAGACAGCACGGGCCTAGCAGCATGGAGCCCTGGACTTCCAAGAGCTAAGCAGATCAAAGCAAGCATATCTATCAGACTGAGGAGATTCAAACTTCAAAACTCCTTATAAGAAATGGAAAGGGAGGTGGATATTTTTTGCTGTTATTAAAATTAAATAGGCAGTTAGTATTGTTTTTAAAATTATTATGAAGAACAAGTTTAAGCTTTGTTGTAACGTGCGTTGTTTGCCTGGACTGCTCAAGACCTGAATGCTTGTGTAGGAGGAACTCTTTGAGTTGACTTAAATACCTTCCTGCTGTTTCAAATCTGATACTCCTTGATGAAACATAGGAGCCTTGTCTTATAACAGGCTTATTCAAAGTGATACAAGCTACGAAAGTGAGATCTTGGAAGAGTGTTGCCATTTTCATAATGTAATAAAAATAATGTAATGATAAATAATAATAATAAATAGTGTGTAATAAGCATGTCATAAAAACAAATTTTATATTTCCAAGATCACTGCTTTTATAATTTATACTCAGGTAAAGGAGAAAATCCCTGAAAATATTCATTTTTAGGAGGAGATTCACAAGACTTGACATTTTAGTGAAAGGGGTTCACAGGTTGATAAAGTTTGGGAACCACTGCTCTAGTGCCATTCTCTGCTTCTGCTCTTAATTCCCAAGCAGCAGCAAATTAATATGAATGTGATTTCTGTCAAGTTCATTGCCCTCCACAGGGCTTTCAATAGCAGCAATTAAACCAGCAAGAGTACTGCAACTTGGGAAGGCTCTAAGTAGCAGTGACACAGGCACAAGAATCATAGAAATGTAGGACTAGAAGGGATCTTGATGGGTCACTTAGTCCAGTTCCCTGCACTGAAGCAGGGCTATGTATTGTCTAGACCATCCATGACAGGTGTTTCTCTAACCTGTTCTTAAAAACCTCCAATGACAGAGATTCCACAACTTGCCTAGGTAATTTGTTCCAGTGCTTCTCTATCCTTATAGTTAGGAAGTTTTTCTTGATGTCCAACCTAAATCTCCCTTGCTGCAATTTAAGCCCATTGCTTCTTGTCCTGTCCTCAGTGGTTAAAGAGATCACTCTATCACCCGCCTCTTTATAACGGCCTTTTATGTACTTGAAGACTGCTATCATGTCCCCCCACTCCCTCAGTCTTCTCTTCTCCAGACTAAACAAACCCAATTTCTTCAATCTTTCCTCATAGATCATATGTTCTAGACCTTTTATCATTTTTGTTGCTCTCCTCTGGACTTGCTCCAATTTGTTCACATCTTTCCTGAAGTGTGGTGCCCAGAACTGGACACAGTACTCCAGTTGAGGCCTTATCAGTGCTGAGTAGAGTAGAAGAATTGCTTCTCATGCCTTCCTTACAACACTTCTGGTACTACATCCCAGAATGATGTTCGCTTCCCCCCACCCCAAAAGTGGTACATGTTGACTTATATTTAGTTTGTGATCCACTATAACCCCCAGAACCTTTCTGCAGTTCTCCATCCTAGGCAGTCATTTCCCATTTTGTATGTGTGCAACTGATTTGTTCCTTCCTAATTGTAACATTTTGCATTTGTCCTTATTGAATTTCATCCTATTTATTTCAGACCATTTCTCCAGTTTGTCAAGCTCATTTTGAATTCTAATCCTGTCCTCCAATGTGCTTACAGCCCCTTCCAGCTTGGTATCATGAGCAAACTTTATAAGAAATAGTTCAATACTAAAGCCAGAACAAGCCATTCCAAACTGTCAGTCTCTCCACCTAACTATTTTGGGGACATGATTTCCAGGTTATTTAACAGATGAAAAGGGAGCATTCCCTTGTGCTGTCATTTTTCAGCACCCCACCTTTAGAAGTATTCTCCTGAAATACAGATACTGTGTCCCTTTTCATTGCTCATAGAACACATTGGGTGTGCACATGGCTCCCCTTGACCTCAGGAGGAATCACATCCAAGGGCAGTCAGTGATGCATGTTTTGGTACAATACTGACATTAGTGAGTTGCATTTTTTTGTAAACAAAAGAGGATGTTTAACAGTAATTAAAAAGTCAAGGTCCTCAAGGGCATTCTTATTAGTTGCAAGATCCAATGTAGGTGAATTGTACTCTACTGCTCTTGCATAATTGATAACCCTAAAAGACTGCTTTAGAAAAAGGTCTGTGATAGCCACTTATCAATAAATTCATCTAGTCTGAAATGTCAACAAGGTCGTTCACTGCTAGAGCTAAAAAAAAGCCATTGTGAAAGTGTGTATAAAGTGTAAATATTTACCAATTCCTTGAAGTTGAGCACTGGAGGAGTTATTAGGAAACCAATGGGAGGGAATTATAACTGATGCTAGTGCATATAACCTTTCACTCTACAAATAGAAACAGTAGTTAAGTAATATGTGGCATTGTGTGCAGTTCTGTACAGGCAGATGGTGAGGCACTAGGCTAAAAGCATTGCTACGTGTGTTGATGATCAGTGAATTTATGCCAAGGGTAAACCTTGGTAGTTGAAAGTCTGACAGCACCTCTTGCAGTGGGAGAGGACTGAAGTACAATGCTTGAAAGGGATTCTCTCCTGAATTCCAGTGCTGACTTTTTATCAGATCTTCCCTAGCAAAATAATATGCTTGCTGTGGGTGGCCACAACGTAGCTCATGCATCTTACCTCAGTGTAATTCAGAATGGCATTACACTAGTGGAGTGTTAGTCTGCTTACTAAAAAAACCTGGTTGAATGAATAGATATATTCATACATAAATAGTACTTAGTATTCACATAGCACCTCATGACTTAAAAGTGCATTACAAACATTCACATTTTCAAAAAGGAATAATTTTGATGAATATTGTCTCCTTAAAAAAATAGTTAAATACTGTTAAAGTCCAGATAAAATGCAAGATTTAGGAACCAGCGTAATGCTATAATTTGTAATGACTCAAAATGGAATCTCATTTCTCCCCCGTTGTATTGGTGCAGGGAGAAACTAGTGATTGTAGGAGTGGGGTTAATTCAGAAATCAAATGTTATGGGCTGTGAGAAGGAGTCTATTCTGATCAGACCGAAGGGCCAGATTCTACTAAGCTTACTCTTGTTGAGTAGTAACTTACTGTGCCGGGGGCTCCCAGGGCATGTCTACACAGCTTTTTGGAGTGAGCCTCCCAGCGTGGGTTAACAGACTTGGCTAACGTAACGGGGCTCACACTAGCTCTCTAAAAGTAGCTATGTAGACCGTACTCTGAAGTTGTGGCTCGGAGTGGAGCTCAGGCTTTGGAGCCCACCCACCTCCTTAGGCTCCAGAGCCCGAACTCCACACAGGGCTGCAACTTCAGAGCACTGGCTACACAGCTATTTTTAGAGCACTAGCACAAGCCTGAGTCTGTTGACCTGGGCTGGGAGGGTGTAGACGTACCCATTGACCCCAAAGGGTAGGGTAGTACTCCGTGTAAGATTAGCAGAATCTGGCCCCACGATTTTAAACCTTCAGTTTTCTGTGGACTTTAGGACCCTAATGTTGTTGTAATGTAGAAAATGTAGTTCCAAGCAATGGGTTAAACTTTTCCCTTAGACATGTACACAATTCACTCCGGTCCACGTTGGTGAAATTCCATTTGGCCCAGTGGAATTTAAACATGTGTCTCTGAAGATATAATGACCCAAAGAAATTTGCAACAGTACCCAGTGGCTATTGAATCTGGATCTCCAAAATCAGTTTGTTTAGGATATATGAAGTAATTGGACCGAATTATTAATTATTATTATTTATTTGTATATGATTGTAGCACCTAAGAGCACTAGTCTTGAACCAGGATCTCATTGATTTCTGTAGAGTTACACCAGGGTTGAATATGGACTAGTGGGTAACGATGGCTCTCATTTAAACTCTATTATCTAGTAGTGTCACGTAGTGAAATAGCAAGGGTTACTGTTGTGATTCAAAAGCTGCAGTGTTGAACCAGGCCCGTCACAAGTAGGTTTAATCCATCTCTAGCTTTAACACACTAGTTCAATCACGACAAAGTTCTGCCATTTCTGTTCTTATAAAATAGGGGTAGGCAACCTATGGCACGAGTGCCAAAGGCGGCACGTGAGCTGATTTTCAGTGGCACTCACACTGCTTGGGTCCTGGCCACCGCTATGGGGCGTTCTGCATTTTAATTTAATTTTAAATGAAGCTGCTTAAACATTTTAAAAACCTTATTTACTTTACATACAGCAATAGGTTAGTTATATATTATAGGCTTATAGAAAGAGCCTTTTAAAAAATGTTAAAATGTATTACTGGCACGCGATACCTTAAATTAGAGTGAATAAATGAAGACTTGGCACACCACTTCTGAAAGGTTGCCGACCCCTGTTATAAATCATGTTCATATGCCTGGATTTACAATCAGTACTAAGTGGTTACTCCTTTCCTCCATCCCCACAGTCACTCTTACCTGTTGTCTTAACTAAATGTCTGTATTTTTCCCCCTGCAGGGACAAAGCTGGTGGTTATGGAATCCAGGCCCTTGGTGGAATGTTAGTGGAATATGTTCATGGAGACTTCCTGAACGTGGTGGGCTTTCCTCTGAATCATTTCTGCAAAAAGTTAGCGGAGTTGTATTATCCACCCCTCAAACATACCATACAGCATGTCAAGCATGACTCTATCCCCTCTGTCGAGACTTTTGAGAACCTCAGTGACGGAGAGAGTGACTCTTCAAATCCCATGCAGCATAAAAGTGCTAACAAATTAGAGAGGAATGGGATGTCCCTCTCAGGAGCCGTTCATACTCCAGTAAACAGTTGTAGCCTCAAGCCTGTTTGTACAGTGGCTGTGGAAAATCAGAGTGGAGTGATGGAATATCCAGTTAAATTCCCATCAAAAATTGTAGAACTTATGGATGGCTTCAGAGCTTCAAAGGTAAAAAAACAAAAATACCTCTCCTTGATCTAATCTTCTCTGCACTGGTGAGCTAATACAATTCAAATTCGTATTTTCAAACATTTCTGTGTATTTTGGAGGTTCTAACAATAAAGGGAGTACTACAACACTACGCGTGTGTATGGGGAACAGCACCGTTCAAACAAATGATCAAATGCATTTATTTTACTCTAATTTAATATTCATTCTGATTCTATGCATGTTATGCAAGAGAATGGCATATTCCAGCAGCTGCACCAGTGACCCAGCTATAGTACCAGCACAAATTCCAGTAAGAGGCTCCAAAACAACAGTAGCCTTAGGGATTTACTGCACTGAGCATGTTTTTGTTATGACATTCCAAAGCCGCAGCCAGTGTTCCCTCTAATTTTTCCCACGCAGGTGCGGAATTAATTTTGTTATATGCACTAATATGGAGGTGATGTGTGACTCCCCACAGCTCTTTCCCCTCAGCAGCACCTGGGCTGGGGGAAAGAGGCGCCCCACGCCACGGCAGCTCCGGGCCGGGGCTGGGTTGGGGCCAGAGGAGGGGTGCCTCTCCCCCTGTCTGGCTGCGGCAGGTTCCGGGCTGGGTTGGGCCCGGGGGAGGGGCATTTCTCACCCCAGCCGTGGCAGGTCTGGGGCTGGGTTGGGGCCAGGCACCTCTCCCCCCAGCCACGGCAGATCCTGGGCTGGGTTGGGGCTGGGGGAGGGGCGCCTCTTCCCCCGGCTATGGCAGGTCCAGGGCTGGGGAAGAGGCATCTCGCCCCACCGCAGCCCTGAGCGCCTGCACAGCACTTAATAGACTGCTGCGTGGCCGCTCAGCTTAGGCAGCAGCATAATTTTGTTGATTAACTTTGCCAGCCACTACACAGCACGAAGGGACATCTTCATAAGTGCCCTTAATAATGAGCACCCTTAGATCTAAGGCAAGTGGCAATGCCCCACTGAAACATAGACCTAGAATGCCACTGAATAAATTTACTAGTGCCTTTTACTTCAGATCTGATCCTAACAGGTGCTGAGCACCTGTATCTCCTATTGATTTCAGAAAGTGGGGGGAACAAAGATGGGGGAGTGGAGGGGCAAGGATTAGGATGGGACATGGACATGTATATAAGAGGAAAGAGCTGATTACATAACTGTTAAAATATTATATGTATTTGTAACATTTATTGGGAAAGGATGCAAGACCATTCCCAAAGTAACATTTATTTAATAGTAATCAGAAATATTATCTAAAACAACATGTAAATGGTGAGAGAAATATATTATGGAAATGTCCATAGTGACTCCTCTCCATAGTTAAGGCTGCGTTGAGATTTGCGCTTGAAGTAATATTAAAATCCTTCTTTTTCATTGTAATTATTTGAATTTAACCTCCATGTTTGGCACAATAACACTTCAGAGGGCAATTGAACTTTCTATAACTTTTTTAGTGACTGCTCCCTGTTTACTTCTGCAGAGGAAACGCTTCAAAATGCCACCATTTAAAATCAATATTTTATATATAATTTTAAATACAATATAATGTCTATTGTGCTCTACATCAATCCTTTATCCTTTCATGTATTTGTATTGTGGGTTCCTGTAAGAACCGCCTTCTCTTGATTGCTCAGATTTTGTGTTTTATCTCTACTTTTCACTTAAATACTTCTCTAAGAATCTCTTGTGTGTGAACCAGGGCTGTAGCTGATGATCACAATGCAGTAGCGTGTGTTGGGCCTTCATGAAGACATGTGCATAGAAGCTAATATTCATGTGCACTCTAGCAGTCAACTGTGGATGGAAACAGATAAATGGATACTTTCGAATCATTGCCAGGTTTCCTACTCAGAGCCAGTCTAATGCAGCTAAAGAAAAGGTGACAGCAGTGAAGAAAGAGAAGATTAAATAAATGCCAAGTATTCTAACTAGAACCAGAGAGAGATGTGGTCTCTTGACAAAACTCTGAACCAGAAACTCCTGGGGTGAAATCCTTGCCCCACTGAAGGCAATGGGAGGTTGCTGTTGACTTCAGTGGGCACAGGATTGGATTGTTAAAGTCTAATCGCAATTTTGTCACAGACTGTGTGTGACCTTGGGCAAATCTCATCCTGTCTGCCTGCACTGCCCCTTCTGTAAAATGGAGACGACAATGTGGTGAAGCTAGTAGTTTGTAAAATGCTTCGAAGACTGAAACTTTAATGAAAACTAACAGCTAAACTGTAATTCAATTCAATTTGAATTGGGTGGATTCAGAGCTCTCACAATGCAGGCTGAAATCAACTACAAACAAGAAAAACCTAATAATCATCTTTATTAAAATGGTGTCTAGGAACTTTTTGCTTGGTCCTACACTCAGTGAGGTCAATGGAAGTTCAGGGTTAAATTTGGTTTTGTTTGGTTCCTCTGTAGCTGTACAGGACCCAACACATCTTGACTGGGACCTTTCGGTGCTATCATAATATAAATACTGGCTCTGTTTGCTAATGTTATGCCAATGACCTAATTTTCAATGTTGATTTACAACTCAGAGGCCTTCAGCTGGCCATTTATCTTCTTCCACTACTACAAAGAAATTGTTTAAACGCCTGCTATGCTCACCAGAACCTTCGCCTTCCGTTAAACCTAATAAAAATGTGTACAAAACAGTGTAAATTTTTGAATGCAGCAATGTTTTGGAACATGCATTAACAACAAGAATCATATTGTTACATTTAGGCAGGCATGTTAATTCTTGTGGCACCTTGGAGACAATCTGAATTGTATATACCACCTTCACCCCCAAAACAGCAAACATTTGAAATTTAAAAATCACGAATATGAAGAACCGGCAGCCCCTAAATTTCAGCTGCATTTTTTTTCTTTTTTAGTTCCTCAGAAACACTATTCATTGAAGGAACAGTACTGCAACCTAATCTCAGCTATCAAGATGCGTATTGTTGCATAATATGAAAATTCCTTTCTAATACAAGCATGTTCTGTATAAGTTTAGTTAAGGTGTTCAAGGTACACAGCTATATGTGCTTCTGGTTTTTTGTCTTTGTTTTGTTTTTAGAAAATTAGTATGGAATGAATTATAACTATTAAAACAAAATACATTTTGAAGAAATTTCAAATTATTTTCTTAGGTAAATCAGCTCTCATTAGATGTGATGTGTTTTCTCTATAGCCCCAATTCCAAAGCATTCTTAAACACATGCTGACCTTATGAAACATGCTTAAATCTAGTCATGTGCTTAAGTATCCCGATGAATGAGTCTATGACACAAAACCTGAAGTAGATATTTCAGATTCTTTAAAGCTTTAACCAGTATTTTTTTTTTCACCTAACATTGTTACCATGGCAAAGATGCTGACATCTCTCGTTTGATGCCAGGAACAAACTGTCCCAGAAGTAACAGGGCTGAACTGAAATTTTCTGCAGGAGAAAATTCAGCAGACTCAACAATTCTTAAGTTCTTTATGGCGTAGTTTTACCTTCACACAACTACTATACTCTGAATTTAATTCATACCTCCGGAAAGCTTTCCAGAATGTTTGTACTTTTGTTTTAAAACAAACGGGTATTATTTTTTTAGTTGTAGTCATTTTTAATGTAACTCACCAATGCATATTTCATATACACAGGCTTTGTTCGTGGCCTCTAAACTGAAAGTGTTTGATCTTCTGAAAGATAAATGTATACTGAAGGCTGTGGATGTTGCCAATAAGATAGAAGCCTCTGTGCGTGGAACAGAAAGACTGCTCGATGCTTGTGCTTCTCTTGGATTGCTGGAGAAAACCCATCAAGGTGACTTTTATGGTAAAACAATTCACGTGTAGGGGGATAGGGAAAGATGGAAGAAGGAATTTCTAATGTATTATTGTCCACTGTGAAACTAAGCTGTTTGTACCTGTTCACTGGGGCTGTACAGGAAACTTCCATTACTAGTCCTTGGCAGATTAAACTGTTGTTGTTTGTTATTATTATTAATTTTGTTTCTTATGGTAGTGCTTACGAGCCAGTGAAGATCAGGGCCCCATTGTGCTGTGCACAGAGAAGTAGCCTCAAAGCGCTTGCAATCTAAACAAAGAAGACAGACACAATGTAGGGGAAGGGGTCTAAGATACAAGCAATGTGAAGGCAGCAAATGGCATGTTAGGTCAACGACTTTTTTGGAGGGGTGTATAGGTTTAGTTAGGAGGTGATCAAAGTCAAATCAAAGTTTCCCCCAAGCCAATGGCTCATTGAGCTGAGGGGATCAGCTCAGTGGAAAAGGGAAGGGAATGGGAGCTTAAGGGATGGAGCAGAGGAGCAGAGGCAAGTGTGGAGTGAAGTTGAGGTGAATAGACTGTTAGGGATGAGGAGGAGGAGAGGCCATGTTAGAGTAAACACCCAATCAGCACAGGGCAGAGACAGTCAAGTCAAAATGTAGAATCATCCTCTGGATGTCCAGAGATCCCTGCTATGGCTGCTTCTGCCCCTACCCGCTGGGGCGTCTGGGTGACTTCTCTCTGCAGCTTTCCTTCAAAGCCATTTGCCCCTAGAATGAGGAAGGAGGGGTTTCCGCTACACAGTTCTGGGTCCAGGAGGATGTTGGGAGGAGGGGTGGCCCTGGATGTGTTGCCTTTTATCACCCTTACTCCCTTTGCCCCAGTGCAGCAGTTCCTGCTTTGGCTGCCTCTGCTCCTGCCTGCTGCTGTCTCAGTGTGGACCAAACAACAAGGGACAGATTTTGCTTTCAGTTTACACTAGTGCAGAACCTCTGATTTCAGTAGTGTAACCATGGATGTGATGGAGAGAAGACTTTCAGAATGTGGCACTGAAACTGGACAACTGTCAGCTATTGCAACTTATAATTGCCAATATTTTAAGACACAAACAGATGATGGAACAATTAAGGAACTCAGCCTTCCCTTTTCAATCTGCACTACATAATTTTAAACTCCCAGATACACATCACTTAGTAATAAACCTTTTAAAGATTATGAAAAGGTGCCTAGCGAAGGAAACCCTTGAGCGACTTATTTGTTTTTGTTAAAGGACAAGCAAAGAATAAAGCCCTAAAGAAAGAATGCAGATCGAGAGAGGCTTAAATGTATATGAATTAAGAACAGTGGGGAAAAAGAGAGGAATAAGATTAAAAGGCAAGTGTATCACGGGGACTGGGGAGGGGAGAAGCCCCGGGCGGCTTCTCCCGCTTGCGGGAGCCTGTGAGGCAGCTGCACTCCAGGCAGGGAGCTGCTAACGGAGCTAGCCGACAGGACTCTCACCCCCCCACACACTGCCTGTCTTAGGTCGATGGAAGCACTTCTGGTGAGGATGCAAACCACTGACCCAAGGAAGGTAGTGTGGACTTGCACCTAATATAAATCGACCTAACATAGGTCACCTTAGGTTTGTAGTGTAGACATACCCAATGCTTGTACAGCACCCAGTATAGTGACACTCCAATCCTGATCGGGGCCTTTGAGTGTTGCCATAAAATAAATATTCACTACTACTACATCTTACTTATTGGCTTTTAAAATCCAATTAATAAAAGGGAGCACTTTTCATTTCACAAGCACTGAGACACATTACGAGCAGGGAGGTGGGTTTTTCTCGATAACTGCTGGTTTGTGTGACATCTGTAACATGAAAAGCAAGAACATCTAAATGTATTCTTTGGTATCTTAACTGCAAATTGCTGTTTTGTGTTGAACTTGCTGTGATGGAGATAACATGGCTATGCAAATGAACTGGACAGTGTACAGACTGAACAAAGCAAATGTAATTCAATTTTTTTTAAATTACATTTGATGCACATCAAGAGGCAGGTCTTCAGCTGGTGTAAATCTGCTGGAGTCAGTGGAGCTGTCCATCCTACACCAGTGGAGAATCTTACCCCAAACATTTAACTGAAAATTATACTCATTTGTATAGCAAAACTAGTCACTAGTTGCATGGCTGCTGCTACAACACTGCAAAAAACTAATTAACAGTTTTTTCTGCCCCTTAAGGTTACAGTAATACCGATTCAGCGAACACATATCTTGTGTCAGACAGTGAATATTCATTTCATGGCTACATTATCCACTCTAATGACCGCCTTTGGCATCTCTTTACACATCTGGAGGCTGCGGTCAAAGAGGGAACCATGCAGACCCAACAGGCTTTTGGAAAGGAAACAGGGGACTTGTTTCAGGTAATGCAGTCTCTGGTCTTTATTTTTTCTTTATCCTACTTGTGCACTGAAGAACAGGAAATAACTATCAAGTTGGAAAAACCGTTGAGCTCAGAAAAATTGAGTAATGAGAATTGTAGACTGAGCATGTTATCACACAGATTATCGTAATCTAGGAAAATGAATAAACAATCAGAAATGTCGCAAATACCAATATATTTGACTCTTTAAGGCCCTGATCCTGCTCCCATTAAAGTCAATGGCAAAACTCACATTGACTTTAATGGTGCAGAATTGGGCTCTGGGGTGCTGAGGCAATTGAATGTCACAGTATAGTTACCAAAACCCAGAATTAATATCTACAATGTATGTACTTCATCTCTCCTGAAACCTTATCATCCAGAACTGATTTCAGCAGAAGACCAGAAATAGTTCAGCATTTTTATAGTGGAATTGAGACAAGATCTGAGCTTAACTTTGCTCCTGACCAGAATCTGCTTTGACACCAAACTTATTCTTCCTTTGTCTGAGCATGTCTATAAATCTGCCTTGCATATGATTCAAAGATTTTCAGAATTTTCCATCCCTTGACTCTCCCTCTAAGTATTTGTCTCATTTATTTCCATCTCATGTACAATTAGGGTCATATGTTTCATGCCATTTGTAGCTTTGCAAGGACTGTACCCCTTTGCCAATATTATCTTTGCACTTCAAACATCCCACAAAGGCCACTCCCCTGCCATATTTTCTCTCGTACTTTGTGCACTTGTCACAGAAGGGAGCTGTAGTTGATGGGGGGGTGGGGAAGCAGAGGCCATGCAGCAGCATGGGTGGCAGAGGTCTACGAGTTAATGGATTGTCTGTGTAGAAGAAGCTTGGAGGAGTGTTGGGATTAGGAACCTCTTTCTGCAAGGTGCTGAGTGCTTCTTGGGAGCTGTTGGACACCCTCAACTCTCACTGACCGCAGGGTCCTAAGGTTGCGAGGGCCTAAAATATACAGGACCTTACGATCAATGAACACCTGGATTTGAATCTAGAAATGAATAGGGAGCCATCTTTGGGTACAAGTGTAACATGTTAACACTGCTGAGCAAATGGACTCATGCATTCTTTGCTGGCTGTATAGTCCAAGCAGTTTTCAGCATAGCCCTATGCAGAAGGTATTAAAGCAATCTGTTCTAGAGGTTACAGTGGCATGCATAACTATAGCAAGGGCCATATGAATGTGGGAGACAAGCAGTTGCTTGCTCTAAGTGTCTCAAAAGCTACAAAAGTGGGAAGCAGGCACACTGTCCAGTCTCATCCAGTCCTATGTTGTGGTCTTCCTGTTCAAAGCCTTCAGCCAACCCCCTAAGGACTGCCCTTGATGGGAGAATATTGACTTGAGGACAGTGAGCAACCCAGTGAGGTGCTTGCATGGGAGATCAGAATACACTTCTTCTCTGTGCACTGTGACAGCAGTGGAGATCAGTTGATGCACTCTCATTTCCAGGCTCTAATTTGCATATCAGGAAGCCCGGGGCAGCTGTTTCCATTGAAAAGCCCTCACCTTTGGAACGTGCTTCCTACATTCACCTGGTACACTGTGCCAAGGTCAGACTCTGATAAAGCCCAATCATTTGCTCAGGTTTCACCCACATGTTTGAAGGGTAAGACCGAGTCTATTTACTTTCACATCAGTCAGTTACTCTTGTTCTGTGTGTAACATTCCTGTAGGGGTGGTGAGAGGCTTAGTTCATGATTTTTAAAAATGTGCCAATCTCCTCTCACCCAATAAACTTAGCATTTTATAAGCATTAGCTAATTAATGCTGTCAGCATCATTTAGGTAAGTATTCCCATTTTACGGTTGCACAAACTGTGGCATACGTAGGGTAAGTGACTCAGTTACAGTCTCACAATGCGTCAGTAGCAATGCCAAGACTAGCACTTTGATCTCTGGTCTCTATCTACTAGGCATTTATTTATTTTTATTTCATTTCCCTATGATAGTCTTCCCAAAGTCCTCTTTTCTAAACTTCAAGGAATCCGGAATCATATAGCCAAACTTCTCTCTGCCTCAGGACGTGAGATCGTATTCTTTTTTAGATGGCCCAGAATTAAACTGCAAACTACCTTCCTGGTTTTCCAAACTCTTTGGGCTCTCTCCACACATTTTAGCTGCTTTTCTCTTGCCTGATCAGTAGTCTACTTCTGTCTACACTACCATCTTTTCTCTGTGTCTCTTCTCAGTTGAGAGGGTGGGACACTCTCGCTTCTTCAACGGTCTGTCTTGGACTTTTTTTTCCCTCCTTCTGCTCAGAGCCAGTTAGTCTCTCTGAAATTATAGATTAATACAAAAATGTACTCTGCTCTGCACTGAAAATCACTGCTGGAGCCCAGGCAAGCAATCTGTTAAGACGCCATTTCTTTTCTTTGTATAACTTCCAGTTACATAATGCCTGCTGAGAAGTTCCTGCTGACAAAGAATTATAGATATAAATAAATGTCAGCATTTAGTGAAAACAATTGGGAAACATAGCAGGAAAAACAACAACCCAAAAACAATTTAGAAGCAGAGATTCACTCCTTTCTCTCAAAATAAGTTTACAGTATAAACAGACACCTAGCTCTCTTGAATGGAGCTTAATTATTATATAAATGAATATGCCACAGGTATAACTGGTTAAAGAAAGCATTTTTTGTTATCCCCTGGTGGATTGCCTCTTTCTCTGTGCCGTACTGCCCCAGCTCCAGCCAGCAGGTTTGCTCAAGCTGGATTCCCAACGTTATAAAAGGGGGCAGTTGGCGGGTCGTTTTTTTGGAAGATCTCCAGGACTCTGGAGCTTGGGCCAAAATAATCAGCATTTGGTGACCTTCCTAGCATGCTGGAAAAGACATTTGTTTGATCAGGTTTTTGGAGTGGGCTGAGGATATGCTTCCCACAATGATGAAGTGGTGGAAAGAACTTGTAGATTGTTGACTGGCTAATTCCTATTGAATTGATCATTTTAAATCTTCTTAGATTGAGTTATTAGAGAGACAGGCTGGGTGAGGTCATATCTTTTATTGGACAACTTCATTTAGTGATTGAGAAGCTTTTGAGCTAGACAGAGCTCTTCTTCAGGTCTGGGAAAGGTACTCAGTTTGTCACAGTTAAATACAACGTGTAAGAGATGTTAATTACTTAAGCTAAACAATCTATAATAAGAGACCATTCAAAGTGAAGTGAACAGTTATGACTTCAGAAGTGTTATGACAAAAAAGGGGGGTTACAACTTGTGTAATACACCATAAAGACAATGATTTTTAGGGTCTAGCAAAGTTATGAATTTAAGTTCCCAGGCTCATGTTTTTCAAGGTTTTATGCAGCTCCCTTTTGAGGATGAGGACTGAAGTCAGATATGGAGTGATTTGTTCTGTGAAAAGTGTTTGCCTACAGGTGTTAAGGTGTTTTGGGGTTTTTTTTTTCTGTGTGCATTCATTTGAGAGTGTGATGATTGTCTGGTTTCACCCACAGAGTTGTTGGGGCATTTAGTGCACTGGATGAGGTAAACCACATATTGTGATAGGCATGTGTAAGACCCATGGATGTTGAAAGGTGTGTTGTGGGGTATTGATCATCGTAGCAATGGAGGTATAGCTGCAGGTTTTGCATCTGTTGTTCTGGAAGGGTCTGGTGCCACTTTGAGTTGGTGGGTACTGGTCTATGGGGAGCTTGTTTCTGATGTTTAGTGTGGGTTGGTAATTTGATACCCCTTACGGGTTCCAGTGTGTGGTGGTAGGTGACAACTAGGGGTGCGGTAAAAGGGATTTTTTTACTTCTGTATTGAAGCAGGTTCTCTTAGGGTATTTGGGTGGCCTCTTCTATGATGTAACCTACTTTCCTGGTGGAATGTCATTATTTGGCGAAGACGGCTTTAAGTGTGCTAAGGTGTGTATCCTGGACTTTCTCATCAGAGCACATTCTGTAATATCTGAGTGCCTGGCTGTAGATAACCGATTTCTTGGTGTGTTTGAGGTGGTTACTAGATCTGTGAAGGTAGGGGCAGTGATCCATGGGTTTCTTGTGTGTAGCTGTCTGTAGGGTTCCATTGTTGAAGCTGATCGTGGTGTCCAGGAAGTTGATGCCGGTGTAGGAGTGTTCTTGAGAGAGTTTGATGGATGGGTGGTGCTTGTTGAAGTTGTGATGGAAATCTGTGATCAGCAATGTGTTAACTACTTTTGCTAAACATCTGTTCCACCTTGTATTTAGCTGTGACACTCTGCATACGTTTCCCTGACCTGAAGAAGAGCTCTGTGTAACGCGAAGGCTTGTCTCTTTCACCAACAAAACTTGGTCCTATAAAAGATATTACCTCACCCACCTTGTCTCTCTCATATTCTGGGATTGATGCAGCTACAACACTGGCAAATAACAGAGATTGAGTTATGGTATTAATGTGGTAGAGCACCGAGACCCTTGGATAGGCATCTTTTCAGTTGTTTAAATCGCAATAAATTAAGTGCATAAATAAAATCTTTGTATTCTGTTTTTAAGGATTCCTGTTATCACAGTGTGGAGGCAAAGCAGCGTTTCATGACTGCCATGCACAGCATTGCCAAATTGACAGCAAAAGATGTGGCAACAGCTTTTGATCTTTCACATTTTAGATCTGGCTGTGATTTGGGAGGTATTGCTACTACACTGACTTGCATACAAGTTAATGAAATATACGTACATCAAAGATTTAAGAAAATCTAATAAAAATTACAATTGTTGCTCTCTAACTGGTAAATTTTCTGCTGTTATTAGCTCTGATAGAAAGCTAAAATGAAGTTAAATGGAAGTACACTAGCTTAAAATACTGTTCATTTACTTTGAATGTGGCTGTTAAGTCGGGGGAAGGGAGGAATTCCCCCAAGAGAAGCAGTGTAGTTCAGTAGCTGGGACTGGGAATTCCATTTCCAGCTCTGCCATTAGCTTACTGTGTGATCTTCACATGTTCATTATGTCAAGATTTTCAGAAATGATTGACGTTTGGATGCCGCTATTTTTGGTGCAAAACTTGAGTCATTTTAAAGAGGCCTGCTTTACAGAGGGTTTACAGAGCATTTTCTGAAATCCAGGGCCCTTTCGGGTGTCTTATATTGGACACCCAAAATCACTAATCACTCTTAAAAATCTTGACCTTGGTCACTTGTAAAATGCTTACCCACCTGTGTAAAGAACTTGGAAAAGCACTATGGAAGTGCTAAATATTAAACCGATTAGAGTTAAAATTGTAATTGAATTTAGAAAATTTAAAAACTTTCAGTGACAAAATCTCTAATTGGATAAAAATCCAAGATGACCCCCACAAGTATTTGGTATTGTTTTGTAGCTTAGCACTACAATGTCCCAATTTCAGTCCTCAAGAGGATCCAATTGGAGAACCGCCATTCTCCAGGACACGCTGTCTGTAGAAATCAGCATGGGGTTAATGCTGTTCCTAGCTGTGCCCGGACCTCCACAGAGAGGGTGTATTATGCAGGCAAAAAATTACGTAGAAGAGAGCTACTGAGAGAACTGTGCTGCCCAGGGGGTGGGAGGGTGGACAGCACATAGGGACCAGCACACTGCATGGTTGGAACTGCTTTTACCCATGAACCTCTACGGAGTTTGGAGCTCCAACTCCTTTCCTTGCGTCCTTTGCCCCTCAACAGGAGCACTATTCAAACTATACAAGAATTACCTTGCAGTAATAATAATGCCTAGCTCCTCTTATAAAACTCTTCATCCATAGATTACAAAGGGGGTCAACGTCATTAAGCTCTGGGAAACTGAGGCACAGAGACGGGACGGGACTTGCCCACATTCATCCAGCAGGCTAGTGGCAAAGCCAGGAATAGAACCTAGGTCTCCTTAGTCCCACTCCAGACCTGTGTCCACGAGGCAACACTAGCTCCCACGTTCCTTGTAGAGTTTCTTGGCCACCCCCATCCTTAAGTTAGTGCTGTTGTGTTCGGGTAAGGTACAATATGAACTTTTAAAATGTCTGCAGATACAAAGGAAAAGGTTCACTTAGTTATTTTTTACTTACTACAGGTTGCACTGGAGTTCTGGCCCATGAGCTAGTACAAAAATACCCAGACCTAAACGTGACTGTATTTGACCTTCCAAACGTCATTGCAAATGTCTCTTGCTTTCAGCCTTCGAGACAGCACATAACTCCAGTGACGTTCACAGCAGGTAACTAACTATTAGGGTGCCAGTCCAGGTTCACTGTGCAGCATGGAGGGAGCACACTGGTCTGCTCCAGCGAAAGTGTGAGTAGAAGCTATGTCTGGGGGCAAACAAGGTTAAGCACAAAGCAGAATCCTCCATGTTGAGTGAAAGTCTTGGGTCCTTGCATGTTCCTTCATTTCCTCATAAAGCAGCAGGGTAAAAAGAGACAGAGTGAGAGTGGAGAATAGTGGTGACTGAAGAGACATGGCTTAAGTGACACCAGTGAGGGGCCTGGCTGGACACTCCTCCTGTCTATGCCGGATGAACTTGCTTGAGGATACTTCCATTACCATCACAATTCCATTTCACTTCTTGACTCCGGCTTCTACACAGTTCATAAACTTTACAGTATTCTTGACATGAATTGTCCTTCTCTCACCATGTCTTCTGTAACTGCAAATCAAAATATTACATGTATAGAACAGTGCATAACATGTGCTGAAATCTTTATTCATGACTTCATGTCTTTTTAACTATTGAAACTCCCTTTACTTTGGCTCACCAGTTCTGAGTTCTGAATTTCAGCAAATGTAGGAAGTTGCATACAGAAAAACCTGTCCCCATCACCTCTGCTGGCTCCCTATTTATGTTACGATGCAAGCTTTGATTCCCCTCCTTGTTTCTAAAACGTTTCATGGACTTGCTAATTGGAGCAGAAGAAAGTTCAAAATCAAATGTAAATTAAAACTAAAGTGACACTGAACTTATCTTACCTTTGCATGTTCTGCATCCCTAAACTACATCCATACTATAAATAAACATACATTTTCCCCTAAATACCTTTCACTTTGCTTTATAGAATTGTATCATGCCAAATATACATTTCTCTCCTAACAGGTGACTTCTTCAAAGATAATCTTCCAGAAGCAGATCTTTACATCCTTTCTCTAATTCTACATGACTTGAATGATGAAAAGATTCACATATTGTTAAGCAAAATATCATCTATTTGCAAACCAGGTAAGGGTTTTTCATCTTGTGGGTTTTTTTCTTAGGCTATGTCTACACTGGCAAGTTTCTGAGCAACAAGTTATGCCACTTTTATTAAAGCGCTGGAATTAAACCACTGTTGCGTGTCCACACTCTGCTCCTTGTGACACTGGAGCACATCCACATTAGCAGCTCTTGCAACGGCAAAGAGAGCAGTGCATTGTGGTAGCCATCCCACTGTGCAACTGGCCGCAGGGTGCTTTGGGAAGGGTTTGCAATGCCTCATGGGGCAGGCACAGCATCACATGATGCAGGTTTCTCAATTCCATTGTTCCATATGCATCCTACTACACTGCCAGCTGCTTTTCAGCTGAAGTGGCGAGGGGAGAGGGGGCAGCAGTGTGTGTATGGAGGGGAGGAGAAAGACAGTGTGTTTTTGGGGACAGAGAGTGTCTCAGAATTCTGTCTTGTAAGTTCAGACAGTGGCAGGAAGCAACCAGTCCTGAGGCAGGGGGAGGGGAAAACCCCAACATCAGCCCCCGCCTCCCTCCCTAGCCCTCTGAACAGCAATTACCTCTGTGTTCAACAGCAGGAGCCCCCCTACCAACCTCCCCCTCCCCACAATGTCTCCTGCCTGCCGGCAGGCCCTGCCAATCAGCGCCTCCCCGTCCCTCCCAGCGCTTACCGCTAACCAGCTGTTTCGCCGTGACTGGAGGTCCTGCGGGGGAGGGGAGAGGAGCGAGGGTGCAGCACGCTCGGGGGAGGGGGCAGAACTGTGTGGGGAAGAGGCGGGGAGGGGGCAGGAAGAGGCAAGGCAGAGCAGGGGTGGGAAGAGGTGGGGCCTTGGGGGAAGGGGTGGAGTGGGGGTGGGACCAGGATGGGGAGCACCTCTCTGCAGATAGAAACTCAGCAACTATGGCCTGGGCCCTGCACCTCTCTAGGGACGGCCCTGCATAGCTGTACCATACCCTACGCACAATATAAAAATACCAAAGGAAGGAGGGAACTAGTAGGACTGAGGAGGGGAAAGGTGATAACCAAATAACTGCATTTGACAGTAACTTTTCATGTAGGATGAAGAACAGGAGACCTGACAAAGTCCTTGCAAGCAACGAACGTAGAGAGTAGTAAGAGAAGACCTGGGCCGCTTGCTTCAAAGGGCAGTTTGGAGTAGCTTGTGGCTAAATGTTGGCGCAAAGGAGTCTCTGTGACTGACTGATGACATTTATAGTGGGAGGCCTTAATGATATCATTAGCTGATAACTTTTACTTCAGGTAGTAACCATGCTGTTTGCTTAATCATCCCTGAAAACCAAAGAGAGGAATGCCTGCCTTCTCATATGCCTTACTAACTTCCTAATCTAGCAGGAAATGGTTGCTATAGTGGCCTTGAATCCTTTCCAATGAAATAGAATTACATCTGGGCTATATAAAATACTTGAAGACAATTCTCCAACACCTTCATGTTTTATACCTTTAGAATAGTCTCTTGTTAGCTTGAGAGAATGTGCTTTGACAGAGGATAAAATAGGTTGTTTCACAAAGAAATCAGAAAACTTAAGAAAACTCTCAAAGCTCCCCTATCCTCCTAGCAGGAAATAACTACCTCTCCACTTCAGGGGTGAGAAATGAAAGGGAAATGTTCTCCAAAGGCTCACACAGCAAACTCACTAACACATCAATCTTAGGTACACATCTTCCCCATTTATAATAGCATTTAAACCAACAGCATTGAAGTTTCGAAGCTGAGAATATTTTATTGAACCATTTTTGGTTGTGTTTTGGAAACACAGGAAGTGCCTTGCTACTGGCAGAAATTGTGCTTGATGAAGAGAAGACACACCCTCCTAGAGCTGTATTACAGTCCCTCAGTATGACTGAAGGCAAGCAGAGAAGTGGCTCAGAGTATAAACAACTACTGGAAAAATATGGATTCACCAATGTGCAAATTAAGATTACAGGAAACATTTTAGATGCGATTTTGGGCTTTAAGAAAACTTCTGCACATTAGTTTGCACTGCAAGTAAGTGTGGCACTGAGCTTTTTTAACTTAACTTTCATACAACCATCAACCAGCCATAGTATGGATTGTTTTGTCAATTGCTTAGGTACAGTATGAACTGTGTATAAAGTTCTCTGGAAAATGGTTGAAAACTGCAGGAATTTTCTTGCTCCTTAAGCAACTTATTAAATAGTTACCAGTCATTGCATTGTCTTTATAAAATGTACTTTGTACAACTTTGTCAATTTTGGGGTGCTCATTCTTTTTGCTCATTGGTCCTTAGTGCTTTGCTCAGAAGCAGAAGAGGGAATCAACCTTGACATGCATGTTTTTGCAAACAGGAATAAAAAAAGAAAAAGATGGGATTTTCAGCAGTGTCTTAGGATCATAGGCAACTGCCCCTTTGTCACTTAGGTGTTGGCGAAACTCCCACCCATAGCTGTCATGTCACAAGGATCTTTACTACTGTAGACTCAGGTCCTACAGTAACCATAATTTCACTGCAGCCTCTGTAGAGCCTGTCTTACAAGTGAATTGGCCAACCACATGCTCTCAGACTGAGAGCCTGAATCATACCGCTCAAATACAGCTCTCGAGAGAAGAGTCCATGTGGTAAAGGGCTAGATGGGGACATCCTCTTTCTGTCTGTTACAGGAACTCCTCACTTAGTCGTCCTGGGTAATGTTGGTTTCGTTGTTATGTTGCTGATCAATTCGAGAACAAGCTTGTTTAAAGTTGCGCAATGCTCCCTTATAATATTGTTTGGCAGCCGCCTCCTTTGTCCACTGCTTGCAGGAAGAGCAGCCCATTGGAGCTAGCTGTCGGGGGCTTAGAACCAAGGTGGACTGGCAGCCCCGCTATGAGCTCCCCGCTCCCCTAAGTTCCCTGTGCAGCAGCCGCCCAGCAGGCTAGCAATTGCTGGGCAGTTCCCTCCCTGACTGCCCTGTGCTGCTCCTGCCCTCTGCCTTGGAGCTGCTCCCGGGAGCCTCCTGCTTGCTGTGAAGAGGGGAGGGGGGGGAAGAGGGGTGCTAATGTCAGGGTGTTCCCCTTCCCCCGCTCCTGCCCCCTACTCCTTTACCCCATCTCCATAGAGCATGTGGGGTGGGGGAGACATTACAGGGCTCAGGATGGAGGGAGCTTGCTGGCAGCAGCTGCTGTCTCAACTTGCTGATCTACTTAAAAAGCCAGTGTACTTCGAGTGGGGTCAGCGTACTTAAAGGGGAAATGCGCATCTCTCTCTCACACTCACACACACTCACACTCTGTCTCTGTCTGCCAGGCTGTCTCCCCTCCCTCCATTTGTACTGCCTTGTAGAGTGTGAGGCTACATTAACAACAATGTAGTAACCCTTGAGGGCTCACCCTAATGTTAGTTCATCATTTAGCAGAAAGGCATTCCCTGGGAAATATCGCACCCTCTTCCACCCTCTGACTTCACCACCTCACCAAGCTTCACACTCAACATCGCTGTGTACAGTATTAAATTGTTTGTTTAAAACTTATACTGGGGAAATTGGATTCACTTAACATTGTTTCCCTTAAAGTAGCATTTTCCAGGAACATAACTACAACGTTAAACAAGGAGTTACTGTATTTCCTTATATAAATACTAGTGCTCGTCCCTTCTTTCCAACTCCATGCTGACAGAAGAGGAATATAGAAATGCCAGTTTTTGATGTTGTGATTTTTAATTGGAGGGATAAGTATATATTGTGTGTCCAGGTTATCAACTAATATGTCACTCTGGTTTTCCCACCATTTCATGTGTTATTTTTTTCTGATAACTCTTCAGTAGTGACTTTTTTCATATAAAACGTATTTTGCTAAAGCTGTAGTGGAACCCCTCTTGCCTGTAAATAAAGCTACTGTTTTTCATCTCTGGGAAGTTGTGAGTTTACTGGCTGCAGCAGATTTCCATAGCAATATCCCCACTCAGCCAGGACAAAAGAGGAGAGGCTGTACTTACTCTCAGCTGCTGACATCAGCAACTTTCAAAGATTCGTTTAGCAAAGGCAAGAGTTACATAGTTTTGTCTGGCAGAGTTTGTCTTCTCAAGTGCACCATAAATGTCTGTCATTAACATAATTACTTTTCTCTTTGAGCACTGAGCAGGGTAAAGGGGCCCTGATGAGTTAAATGATCAATGAGGGACATATTTATCACAGTATGTTTCAACCATGCAAATTCATAATGAAAATTTGTCACCCTCTACTTACCCATGTTTTCCTATAATAATAATAATATAATGATGACAATTTTTATTTACCTGTAGCAGTTTCTTGCCCTGGATGAGTAGAATTTGGTACGGTTGTATATCCAGCTACTGAAAACTAAATAAACCAAAAACAAGTTTCTCTCTGTTTTGGTACAAAAAAGGTTTCTTTCTACTTTTAATGGGTCTGCATTAAAAAAGATGGAAGTTTTACTGTTTGATTCTGTCCCACCAAACATGTGACTGATTTACATAATACAGCTGCAGAACGGTCATATTCTGCCATACTGTCAAATTAATGTTATGCCCTCTGATTGTGTACTCACTTATTGTTTGTAAAACTTTCATAGAACACGATTAGCGAAAACATAAATTCAGTGTCTTGAACTAGAAAAGCACAACGTTATATATTTACTCCACAGTAGTCCTTTGAGGCTGGGTCTCTGCATTAACTTTAGCTTTGCAAAATTAGATTGGGGGGGGGGGGGGGGAGAAGCTTGCCTTTTGAAAAGTCCATATAAGACATGTATCTGAAGCCGTTGTTGAAACAAAGAACATTCTTTGTGAACCAGGACAGCTAAAATCATTTTCGCTAACTGGTTTTGAATGTCTCACAAAGGGTGGCTAATGAGCTGCAGGAGAATGTGCTTTGCTCAACAGCGGGTGTCTGTGTGCTGTTAGCTTGTCTCCAAACTATTTCAGAAAGATTTGCTGACATGCAGGAAAGATCAATCAATGCTGTATGCCTTTCAGAGAGCAGAGGGGAAAGACATTTGCAACATTTTCACTTGCTGTTCACAGGCCTATTCCTTCCACTGCCAAGACTCCCACTGAGTTCAGTGGAAGTATAGCGTGTGCAAGGAATGCAGGGCAGGGAGAGAAGTTTATGATCATTTTAAATACTACAGAATTACTAGGAGAGTGATAGACATTCCGAATACTAGATAGACCAATCTGATTTTTTTGAAGGTAAGCATATTAATATGCTGCTTCCCTGGACAAAATTCGTTTTATTCACTATTGTTATAATGACTGGGTCTTAAAGTTTCCTTATTGAAAAAACTGTCTGAACAATGTTTTAAGTCAAGGATAATTTTGAGCCATTAAAATTAATTATCCAAATCTGCATAATCTTTTATGAGGGATTATTTTGTATCATCCAGATGTCTGAACTGTCGCCAGTACTAAAGCCCGCTTGATCACTACTTGCTGTTTGGTGGTAAGCTGCTTCACAGTAGTAGGAATGCCTATGTTGATATGAGGAACTCCACCCATTGAAATGAATGTAACTGTGTTTGCGTCTGCGTGCCTGATTTCATATGCATGAGAGGATGTTCATGTGAATTCAGTTCACGTATCAGAATTTCATCTAACACGTTTATTTGAATGTGGGATCATTTACGGATGTCTGTATAAATGGCATAGAGGAAGTCCAATGTAGACAAATCAGGTAATGGAACTGTTATGTCTGAGACACCAAGTAGATCACCAAATGAATGGAGAAAAGGTGTAAAATATTGGGGATTAAAAGATCAGTAGACACAGGGAGGGAAATAAGAGAAAAGAGAGCTCAGATGCTCACTCACTGAATGATGAGCTGAATAAGAATCCTTGGGGACTGAGGAGGGATGTCTGGTAAGACAAAGCAGAGGTTTGTTTGGATTTTTTCCCCCTAACCCAATAGAAAAATGGCAACCCTAGCACTCTCACTCCAGATATTAACCACTTTCTGTGCCTGGGAGAGCAAAGAGGCTGTGGTGTGGCTCAATATGAGCCCCAAGTACAGGAGTTTAGGCAGTGTTGTCTAAAGGCTGTGACCCCTCATCCCCTTCTTGGCTGCCAGTTCAGTTTTGGATCGGTTTGTCGTTGTGCTGGGTTGGAGCAGGGGGTATTCCAGGCTCCCTCACTGCATCCCCTGCTGTCTTTCCACCATGATGGGCTGTCAGGAGAGGCACCACTTCCTCTCTGACATTTCCCATGTCTCCAGCTGCCTTATTGGGGATGCAGTTAAGGACTCCATTTCTGAGGCTAAGTGTTGGGGTGGGTCAACTACAGAGCAGGTTTGTGGCTGCAGCCCAGGCAAGCCCCCTCACCTCCCCCCACATATTTTCAAGCCCTTCCTGCAGAGAAGAACTCTAGCAATAGCAGCATCCCTGGCCCACAGAACTTTTATCAATGGGCCTAAACCTACTACCATGGAAGTCAATGGGAGTTTTGCCATGTTATACTTGAAGTGAGGATTAAATTGGTTGATGGAGAGGGGGGGAGAACGGGACACCAGGTAGCAGCAATAACTTCCCTCACTTTTGGAATACTCCAACCACCAGGAGCTGAAGACAAGTTTCATGGTGCCAATTTGATGGAGAGAGAGAGAGAGAGAGAGAGAATGAGTACAGCATTGCACTTGCACAGAACCAGCCTATTAAAATAAATGAGGATTAGGGTAATCTGTAACAAGATTAGTTGCCATTCTGAGAAATGAGAACATAATCTGCAGTGGCCCTGAAACACAAGTCGTCATTTACTTTTACATGAAGCATTTATATTGTGCAACACCAGATTTACCTTTTTCTCTTTCCCCCACCCCCTGCCCTTCTATTGCAGTCACTGTGTAATATATGGGTCCATTACTATTTTGCCATGTTCTTAAGCTATTCTAAATGGAAGCCCTTATGTATTATTGCAGCCTTGCTACAAGAACTTTTTACAATTAATGTTGATAGGGCTGCCCCATACATGTTTCTACCTCTGATTTCTCTCTGCAGCTTTCAAAACATACAATGCATGATTCACTGCTGCGTCACTACTGTTTTATAGCAATGTAACATCATTAATTTCATTTGTTATACCAGTGTAGAATTGGGCTAACGCAAGGACCATTACAATCATTTCCTCCTGACCTTCTGCAAAGAGATCAAAGAATCTCACCTAGTATTTTCCGCTTCTATAAGGATAAGGATGACAAGCCTTGAACTCAAGTTAAATTCTGTCTAAGCCTTTCTCAAGAAGGATCTTCATTCCTACTGTAAAATACTCCTTACCTGTTGTTGTGGTTTTTTCTTTTCTATGTTAATCATAACTTGCTCTCTGTAAGGTATATGGGCATCCTTCCCAGACTGGCAGTGTCTGATTCCCTTGTATGTGTTTTGTCCACATTGAGTTCATGTCATTCAGATGCCCCCAATGTTTGAGTGATTTGCTATAGCGTATTAGTTGCCTTGTTATTCATGGTTTCCCTTCAAAGTGTCCAGGAGGACCCTTCAACTGTTGTACTACAAGGCTGGCTCAGTGGCCTAGAAGTGTTAGCCTTGCTTTGCTCCACATAGCAACACTTGCAGCGTGATCAGGAGCAGCAGTTCTGCCTATACAGGTAGAGGAAAGTTGTTGGGATGTGAGGGGGAAAACATTCTAATACAGAATCTGTATGTATTCAGGCTGTGACACCAAATGAGCGCACATGTATTTCAGAAGGTGTAAGTTTGCCTCAGTTATATAAGATACATTCTCTGCTGGTGAGAATTTGGCACCCTGTATGTACACTCTGTAAGGCAGGGTTTGGGACAGAGGACTTTATCCATTCCCAGCCAAAAGGAATTGCATGTCTCCAGCTGATCTATTGTATTTGTTGAACTCCAGCAGTATGCTCAACCCCTGACAGAAAGGGGATTAGGTCCCCTAAGCCCGTACATCAGAGCCCTGGGCCATCCACAAAGAAGCTATATGCCTCTCAAAGCTTCTCACCTGCCAGTAGGAGCCAAACTGTCATGAGTGCCTCTGAGGTAATCGTCGCAAGGAGCAGAACATAGATATGGGATTCGATTTACTGTTGTCCTGCACCTTGTGCAAGCATTTATATCAGTATAAAATGAGTGTAAAATTTTACCCGTTGGTCTGATTTGTTAGCATTTTACACCCACTTTGCACTGATGTAAATGACTGCACAGGGCAATGAAGAAGAGCAAGTAAAATAATGTTAATTTGGTCAGCATTATCTTACTCTGATATTCCCTATTGGGGGGGAAGAGGTAGGAAGGTGCAGTGGAAAATAGCATCACCATAGTCTCTTCCCTCTATTCTCACACCTGGGCCTTCCTCACTGCAAAGAACCCTATCCCCACAGAAGGATTGTGGAGTGTCTTCTGTAGGATTGTCATTTTCTATGTTTGGACAGTGCCTAGCACAATGCTCCCCCATCCTTAGTCCTCTGGTTGTCCTCTGAAGATTACTGCAATATAAATGTAAATAATAGGTTTAAGAGACGATAGGGACAGTGAGTGACACTGAGGTGTCAAGTATCAGAGGGGTAGCCGTGTTAGTCTGGCATCTGAAGAAGTGGGTATTCACCCACGAAAGCTTATGCTCCAGTACGTCTGTTAGTCTGTAAGGTGCCACAGGACTCTGTCGCTTCTACTGAGGTGTCATTACCCCTATTTCTTCCACGCACACACATCCCACCCCAGGTCCACCTGATCTGAGTCCACCTCTCACAGAAACATGGTATGTGTCCTCTGGATCTTGTGAAAGGAAATGGCGTATTTTCTACAAGGAGCTAATGTATACAGTATGTATATAGTCATTTTGGTCTAGTAACTTGAGAGTACATCTGAAATGCAAAATTAGACCACTAGTATTATATTTTATGCATTTTTATATTGCAGCTGTAATTTTTCTTAATCTGACTGCACATTAGTATTATGGTTTTGTTTTGTTTTAAATTAGGCTGTGGCATTTTGCTGGCTGAAATGGTGTTGGACGATAAGAAAAGGAGCACAGCTTTGCTGCAGTCTTTGAACATGCTTGTCCAGACAGAGGGAAAGGGCTCCGAATATAGATGTTTACTGGAACATCATGGCTTCACAAATATAGAAATTAAACTGACAGGAAATGTGTTAGATGTTGTCTTCTGCACTAAGAAATAAAGAAATTTTATTTGGCAATAAAAACCAGAACACATCAGCAATTGCATCTGATGATTTTTATTATAGGATTGGTTTCCCATCAGCAGCTTATGCAAGAAATATGTGACTTTGGAAGCTTTCTGAAACTACTTCAATAATTGAGAGAGATTATATCCATTCCGAAATGTGAGTAAAATGCAAGAAGCTACCCTCTTCACTTGGCAGCTGTAATGCTCTGGCTGCATTGACTTGCTAGTACTTTTTAAAGTTACCCCATAATCAGAAGACATATCAACAGTCATACAATAATTTTGGCATTGCTAATAAACTACTTTGTTTCTTTGTGTTGGGTGCACGTAGGCTGGCCTTCTTTCTAGACCAGAACACGCTGCCATTTCCCCCCAACTCTATCCTTTGGATGTTAGTGCAACTCTCCACGTTCTTCAAGTGCTTGCTCATGTCGATCCCATACTAGGTGGGGGCGTGCCCACATACACAGTTGTCGGAGATTTTTGCCTTAGCAGTATTCCTAGGGTTAGCAGTGGCGCCCTCTGGAGTGCCACGCACACGCGTCAGTATATTAGGTGCCGCTGGCCCAACACCCTGTCAGTTCCTTCCTACCGCCCAGAACAGTTGGTCGAAGCGCCTTCTTTTGGATCGCAAGAGCATTAACGCTTCTTAACAGCCCATTGTCTATCTTCTTCGTATATAATTCTTAGGTCTTTAGTTAGACATTAAGTTAAGTGTTAGTTATTTTCCTGAAAGCAAAAGGGGGCCTGCAACCTGTGTTCCATCTAAGGTGCATCCTTGTGTGGCCGCGCAAGAGGACATCGAGGGTCGCGCAGCTAATTAGTGGAGCTGTGCAGGCGTGGCTTCACTAATTAGATGCCTGGACCCTGGAGAGGACGCACATGTAAGGTGAGGTGGTGGTGGGGGGGAATAGAGGGAGTTGATGCGGGGCAGTGGGGGGAGTTTGGAGCATACAGTGCTGCTGCGGCGGGGTAGAGACACCCCCCCCCTCCCAGCCCCAGGGGGAAAGATGTATTCCAGGATAAGCCAAATACAATACCTAGGAGGTTCTGGCTTTAAAATAACTCTAAGGAATGTAAATCAGATAATTATTTAGTAGATTTTAAAGCTACAATGTATGAATGGGGTTAATAGTTAATGCACAAAAAAGACACTGCTTAAATTTCAACCATAGAAACTTGAAGACTTTGTTGAACTTCCAAAGTTTCTCTATATGCAGAAACAAATTCCATAAAACACATGCATGATGTATTATACATGCAGACATTCTAGGTTTTATTTATACAGGGGGAGACTGGAGTAATTATCAATTGAGGCTGAAAAACAAAATAGACACAATAGCAAACCAAAAGGAAGGAAAGGGTATGAGAGGGCAGAACCCTCTCCCGTCCTTCCCAGCCCCAGCTCAGTGGCTGGTGGCTGCCGCAGCGGGGGAAAGACCACCCTCCCCCCCTCTTTCCCAGTCCCAGCTCCGGGGTTGTGGTGGCCAGGGAGAGACGCCTCTCCTTTCCAGTCCTGCTCCTGGCATCCAGCCATGTATTTGCCTTCCGGCTCCTGCCTTCTTCCTCCCTGTGCCCATGTCTTTGTTTTTCTCACAAAACAGAATTCAGTGGATTTCCTGTGCTGCTTCTCAGGTTGTTGTTACCCCTGAAGTGACAGAACCTGACAACAATCGGGACCTCCCTCAAAATGAGGAAAGCAGTCGGGAATGGGACAAGAGCAATTACAGGCAGCCGGGGTCTTCTCTCCGAAATGGGATGGGCGATAGGGCTCTGACAGGGAAGAAATGCAGCAGTTTCCAAGCTGCTTACCAACCCCTTGCACTTCTCAGTCTGTTCCTTCCATCCGCTATGATTTGTCCAGAGATGCCTCTCCCCCAGCTCCGGGGCTGGGACAGCAGGGGGAGAGGTGTCTCTCCCCAAACAAATTCTAAAACTTAATGGAAATCACTTGTCCAGACAAATGATTTCCATTACGTTTTAGAATTTGTTTGGGGAGAGGTATTGGAAACCATTAAGGCCAGATCTTTGCTATCTGGTATAGTTCTGGCTCTTCAGGGCCTCCCATTGACTCATAAAGTAGCAAGTAGCACCAGGTTTTTTGTAGGATAAAGACCTTATTTGCAAGCTCTTTGAAGCAGGGAAGTGTCTGCAAACTCCTAAGTCATGTGTTAATGTGTAAAAACTAATGAGTCTGCTCTGAGTTTTTGAGTTGGTGACACACACAATCTGAAACAGGGAGAACTTTGCCTGTTTCTACAGGGCTGTATTGCACTTGCACAGCGTGGGTCCTAAACACTCATTTAAAATACCCATAACCAATCACTTGATGTTTTACTTTCCTTCATATTTTCAGTGTTCTCACTTGTTTGTGGTTTTGTTTGCTGTCTGTGTCGCTTTATTACTTATTTTTACTGTTCTATGTGTGTGAAGTATTAATCAAATTAAGAGCTGACATCCCAAAGAAATTGTATAAGCCTGAGTGAATACCTTTTACTCTCCTTTTCAGTATCAGAAAATAATGTATCAATATTTGTGATGAGAGCCTGACTATTTCTAGTTGCCTCATAGATTTGTTTAGCATCTTAAAGCTGAGCTACGTGTGCAGATAATATGCGTGCAAGAGGGATAGTTTTGTGATCTGCAAAAGTCCATAGCATGCTAATGTTTTGGCAGATGCTTCATTTTTCGAAAGCAGCTTCCCCTGAATATTTAGTGGTCTATGGTAGGAGTAGGTATATTAAATTGGGACTCTGGTGCATATTTTTTATGCTTTCAATTAATGGCCATGACTTTGTTTTATTTATATAGCTGTATTCGCTATGCCACATTTTGGTGTGTTATATCTAGGTTTTTTGTTTGTACTGGTTGTGCACATCCGCACATTACCTTGATATTGGTGCTGCACATAACAAAATTCATTCTGCACATGGATGGAAAAAATTAGAGGGAACATTGCCTGAGACCCATCCTGGGCCTGCGATGCCTCAACAAGTATACCAAAAAGTTCTGCATGATTTCCCTAGCCTCCATCATTCCCTTCCTGGATCCGGGAAACTGGTACACCGCCACTGTTCCTTCTAAGATGTGTGCGTGCACACAGATCCTAAACCCCGTGCACATGGCGAAACACTGCGCGCACAAAAATTTGCACAGAAGCACAACAATTTGCATAGAAGAATTTTTTTGCGCGCACGGCCTGTCAAAAATTAGAGGGAACATTGTTGTACACCGCCCTTGACTTGAAGGACGCATATTTCCATATCTCCATCTTCCAAGGACACACATGGTTCCTCCGTTTCATGTTGGGGCAGCGCCATTTCCAATTCATGGCACTACCCTTTGGCCTCTCATCAGCACCAAGAGTGTTTACAAAGTGCATGGCACCAGTGGTTGCTTACCTGAGGCAGAAGGGTGCTCAGATTTACCCATACCTTGACGACTGGCTAATGAAGGGCCTGTCCTTGGCTCAGGTGTGGCAGCATCTTGATCTGGTTCTCTCCACTTGTCGCGATCTGGGTCTCTTAATAAAAGAAAAGAAATCAACTCTAGTGCTGATGCAATGCATACAGTTCATTTGAGTGGTACTTGACTCCACTCGGGACAGAGCCTTCCTCCCCAAAGCCTGATTCCGAGCCATGATAGATCTAATCTTGTGCATGCAAGCCCACTCTCTCACCACCACTCACACGTGCCTGCGGTTCTCGGGTCACATGGCAGCCTACCCTTACGTGGTCTGGCACGCGCAGCTCCATCTCGGGCCTCTACAGGCATGGCTGGCATCAATCTACGTTCCCAACAGACAACATAGACCATGTGGTCAAGGTACCGGACCACATACTGTCGTCACTCGCATGGTGGCTGAATCTCGTATTAGTGTTGGAGGGAGTCCCCTTTGCAATCCCGTCCCCATCAGTCACCCTAGTCTCCGATGTCTTGGATCTGGGGTGGGGAGCCCACCCGGCCGATCTCAGTCTGTAAGGTCATTGGTTGAGTCACGCTCGCTCCCTACACATAAATTTCATAGAGCTCAGAGAGGTACACTTGGCCTGCCAAGTTTTCCTGCCTCATATAAAGAGCAGGATGGTTCAGGTCCTGATGGACAATACCGCCGCAATGTTCTATATCAACAAGCAAGGCGGAGCCCAATCATCAGCCCTTTGCCAAGAAGCTCTCAGGCTCTGGAACTTCTGTATTCAGCAAGCCATTCATCTCGTAACCGCACACCTCCCTGGGGCCAGGAACACTTTGGCAGATCACCTTAGCAGGACATTCTCATCTCACCAGGAATGGCTGCTCCATCCAGAGGTGGTCAGTGTCCTCTTCCAGAAGTGGGGGACGCACTGGGTGGACTTGTTCATGTCCACGCAGAACAGGAAGTGCCACGACTTCTGCTCAATTTGGGGGTCCCTGCCGGACACTTTCCTGCTCCCTTGGTCAAGGACCCTCATGTACACCTTCCCTCCAGTGCCTTTATTCCACAGAGTCCTCATGAAAATGAAGCAGGACAGGACAAAGGTCATCCTCATAGTGCCGGCTTGGCCGTACCAGCACTGTTTCAGCATGCTCCTGGACCATCCAGGGCCGCCCTGTTACAGCTGCCGCTCTGGCCGGAGCTGCTGTCCCAGAACCACAGCAGTCTTCTGCATCTGAACCTGGCGACGCTGCACCTGACGGCTTGGCTGCTGCATGGTTAAACGCGGAGGAGCAGGAGTGCTGGCCAGTGTCCAATAGGTTCTGTTGGGCATCAGAAAGGCCTCCACCAGAGTGACCTACCTGGCCAAATGGAAGTGGTTTACATGCTGGACCTTGGAAAAAGGTATTGCTGCAGTTAATCCTGGACTACCTTCTGCATCTCAAGCTCCAAGGCCTGTCCCTTTCATCTGTTAAGGTCCACTGGGACGCTATTTGAGCCTTCCATCCTCCGCTGCAATGCAGGTCACTTTTTGTTCACAACATGACGGTCAGGTTTCTCAAGGGCCAGGAATGTCTACTCTCATGTCCAGGACCCTGACCCTCCATGGGATCTGAATCTTGTCTGTTGTGTCTCATGGGTCCCCCCTTCAAGTCCCTGGCTTCCTGCTCCCTCTTCCTCCTCTCCTGGAAGGTCATGTACTTGTTTGCAATAACATCTGCCTGCAGGATCTCTGAGATTAGGGCACTGACCTTGGAGCTGCCCTACATGGTGTTTTACAAGGACAAGGTCCAGTTGCAACTGCACCCAGCTTTCCTGCCCAAGGCTGTTTCACAGTTTCATATGTACCAAGACATATTCTTACCTGTCTTCTTTGCAAAGCCTCATAAGTCAGAGGAGGAGCACAGGTTGCATTCTCTAGATGTCAGGAGGGCACTGGTCTTCTACATTGAGAGACCAAGCCGTTCTGTAAGTCAATGCAGTTGTTCGTCGTGGTGGCCAATGTTGTAGGAACATCAGTGATCGGTATGCTATGTATAACCTGCATGCTCAAAGATCTGTTACACTCCCCTCCCCGCCCTTTGTCTCCTCTCCCTCTTTGAATACCTGTGAAGTGGCTTTTCCCCTCCCCATCCTTCCTGGAATGCGTGTGGGATGAATGGGCTGCTTGAACAGCTGGAAGATCAGAAGAGCTCCCAGGTAGACAAGGTGTCTGGGACTCTAATTAGGCAGCGCTCACACACCCAATGCATGGACACTGCCTGAGGTGGAGTGTGACCAACCAGATGTGGCCAAGTCATCTCTAGTCACAGGCCATGCGGAGCGGGTCCTTAAAAGGGGAAGGGGCCATGTGCTCAGGAGTGCACTCACAAACTTGTACCTCCTGTGAAGGCCCTTCGCCCGGACTGCTTGGCCAGTGGTTTGTCACATTGCATTCCATCGTGCCTCGGGAAGACTTACCTTCATCACACCATCCATCGTTGCGCTGGGACACTTACCTTGAAGGATCCTGACATCTCCAGTGCCGTGTCTGTCCTGGGAGTGTGAGTATGCGAGTGTGAGTGTAACCTCCCCCCACCCTTTTTGAGCTTAGCTATCAGTATAATAAACATGCTGCTTTCTGCCAAACTTTGGTGAGTCATTAGTCTTCCCTAAGCTCACTAGCTGGCCCAATTTCGGGTAACAGCCAACAGGTTGAAAAGGCGTCCAGTGTCTGCTCAGAGAATTTAGTCTTAATCACTGCCTATATCCGCTGCTGCTACGATCAGGCGAAAGTGTCTCCTCCAGGGATTGTGACGGCCCATTCAACCAGGGCACAAGCCTCTTCGGCAGCTTTCCTAGCCCAAGTGCCAATCCAGGCATCTGGTCATCTGTCCACATGTTTACGTCTCATTACGCACTTACCCAGCAGGCCCAAGATGATTCTGGATTTGGTAGAGCAGTGTTGCAAGCCGCATGACCGTAAACTCCGTGCCCGCTTCCAGGGATACTGCTTGCGAGTAACTTAGAATGGAATCGACATGAGCAAGCACTTGAAGAAGAAAAAACAGTTACCTACCTTTCATAACTGTTGTTCTTCTAGTTGTATTGCTCATGTCCATTCCATTACCTGCCCTCCTGCCCCTCTGCCAGAGTTGCCAGCAAAAAGGAACTGAGAGGGCGTAGGGCCGGCGGCGCTTAATATATCAACGCATGTGCGCGGCACTCCAGAGGGCGCCACTGCCAACACTACGGATACTACTAAGGCAAAAATCTCTGACAACTGTGCACCTGAGTGTGCACACACCTAGAATGGACTAGTCATGAGCAACAAATATTGGAGAACAGTAGTTACGAAAGGTAGGTAAACGTTTTTTACTGCTTCTGTTTTCTCCCATCACCATTCTTTAGTGTAATTTGTACTCTATTCCTCCACAGGCTCCATTCCTTTTAAGACCATTATTTCTCTTCCTCCACTCCCCACTTTGCCTCTGGCTTCAAGTTCTACCTGATTTCTTACTCCTTTTCTTCTATCTGTATCATTTGTCCTCACATTTTTCCATGTCCTATTTTGTTTGTTTTCTTTTTTTTTTTTTTCACTGTATCTTCTGCACTTCCCTTTCTCTGTCTCAATGTAAGCCATTGGTGGAAGGTAGAGAAAATGTTTGGAACAGTGCTTGTACTAGTTCCTCCTTCCTAAGCCTCCCATCTTTCCACCTCCATGTCTTCTTTTCCCCCACTGTTCATTGTTATGGCTTCTGGAATAAAAGACGGAGAGGGCTCCCAGTAGAGGGCTCCCGATTCCACCCACCACAACTCCAGACTTCTTTCTCTCTGTTCACCTACAACCCATCCTAAGATCTCCCCCCTCTGACCTTCCTCCTTGGCCACAATACTCTGCCACCAGAGTATACCTAGGTATTCTCTGTCTTCTTTTCTGCCCTTATCCTTCAGAGGTGAAAACCTGGCCCCACTGAGGTTAATGGCAAAACTCTCAGGTCCCCATTGTTTATCCTATTGTTTCCATTGGAGTCACAAACATCATCTTCTCTGCAAGGGCCACCACCATTAAACTCCTGCAGCAGTTACAGATTTTTTTGCCTAATAGCTAAGGCCCTTGGCTATCAGCTACCTAGAATAAGCTCTGTTCTACCTCATTCTATTATCAATAAAGTTGATAGCAAAAACGCACACAACCAAACAAAACCCTAAACACACTTGGCTCAGGATCCATTAGAAACATGACAGGGGAGTGGGGATGGGCGAGATTCAGTGTTTAATGACTGGGAAAAGACAAAATCAAGAGAAAATAAATTATTTTCTCAAACAAGAGTAAAAACATTAAGTAACCAAATTCAACAGTTGGGGATTCTTGTTAAACTATAGGGTTTGCAAAGAAACAATTCAAGACGAATGGCCTGCCCACTGAGAGTAAGGGTCTCTTCTAGGTTCTCTTCTCTCTCATTTCTGGTAACTGTCCTGAGGTAGTCTGGCACTTATTCAAAAAGGGTAGGTATTAAGCTTTGGTGTCCTGTCTAACATTTCCTCTCTTAATAAAAATAGGTTCTAATGTCCAGTGTTGTGTGTGAGCAATTTCTGACAATAATGGTCGTGGTGACTATTGTGTATATATACATCTGTGGGCAAATTCATCACTGGTGTAACACCATTGATGTCAGACAGAATGATAGTTAATATCCCTCATGTTCTAAAGTACTCTAGGAAATGCACAGTATGAAAATCACTTATACAAAACTACTTTGTATTACATTCTGTAACAAATTGTTTCTTTTTCACTGCAGAAACACCTTTCTTGAAATATCTGAATCTCAACAGTTAATTTTCATCACTGGATGGCTCAGCCTACCACCAGTTTAAACCTGCCCTTTTTTAAAAGATGCAGTATCTTCAGTTGTGGTTAAAAAAGCAGACTACAGTTGCTGGGATTTGCTAAATTTCAGAGATCAATGCCCTGATTCTGAAATTTTAAAAAAATTCTACACAATAGTTTAGTCATAAATCATAATTGCTGCCCTAGTCTTATCGGCAGCATTGAGAAATAGATATTGAAAGGGGTTATCTACTGTCATGTGATATTTATGCCTCACTAAAGCAGAACTGCTTAAGTGACAGTGCCTGAAGACTCTATTCTTGTGCAAGGACTACAGTAGACCAGGATTGGCCCTCAGTGAGGGACAAGGAGCTCTCTCTCTCTTCTCCGGAGCATCCCACAGCACAGATATAATTTGACCCTTTTCCTGTGATCTTTTATTCATTCCTGAGTGTTTCAACATATGTAGCATTGCCATTAAATGGTGCAGAGATGTATATATTGAAGAAAAGTGATTAAAGATAGCCCCTGATACACCAGTGTTCTCAAATCATCTGGCCACAGTTCTGTAAGATTCATTAATAATGTATGTGCTACTCTCCACAGGCTACCTCCCAGAAAGGAAATTCCCCAATATATACTGCACATGGTTGCTAAAATATTGTAAGCATGAAATTATTTAAGAAAATAATGAAGTCAAAGTGCAATCTTCTGTGGAAGAGTAATCCTATCGAAGCTGGAAACAGAAGAACTAGGACAGCAGTTCTCTAAAGCAGAATCCAGAGAAACTCTTCTGCATGCTGTAATACTACCTGGAACCAGAGGTAGAACAAAAACTCTATAGATGTAGTGATCGGATGACAGAAGGGGTCATAGGCAGTTCATTTTGCTTAAAGACAGTCAGATGCTCACCTCCTGACGTGCTACTTAATATGCACGCTGTTGTGAAGGTGGAAGGCAGAGTTGTATTGTGAGAAGTTAAATATGGGAAAGCCTTTTTGCTTTTAAATAACATCCTGCTCTCTCTCTTCCCCCATTTCTTCTCTGGATTTGTTTTTGTTTATTCATTAATTATATATTAGGGCTGTCAATTAATCACAGTTAACTCACATGATTAACTCAAAAAAATTAATCGCCTGGGACTGTGGGACTGCTGTGCCCCCTTAATTCTCTCCAGCCTGGACTTGCCTTGCTGTCTCTCTTCATGCCTTTCTAGTGACCAGCAGCAATCCCTCCAGGTGCTGTTATCACTCAGCACAACCACCTGTGGAAACCCCCCATCCAGCTAGATTGCATGAATGCTCCCAGAGACACTCATCAATCACACAGAGAAAGGCACCAGAGCCAAATCCCCCCAGCTCCCAGCACTGTACCCCAAGAATATACAGTCTTGCACTGCTCAAGACAAGCAATGCAAATTTATAAATTGGTCCACCACTTCAACAATAGAAAGTGGATATACACTAACCTTTGTACCCTGAGCAAATTTGCCCCACACTTCATACAAACTCACTGGTAAAGATAAACAGTAAAACAAATTTATTGACGATATAGATGGATTTTAAGTGAGATTAAGTGATAGGCCAAAAGTCAGAGTTGGTTACCGAAAGAAATAAAATATAAGTACACAATCTAAACTCTCAACCCTATTAGACTGGGCAACATCTAGATAAAGCAGTTTTTCTCATCCCACTGGATATTGCAGTCCATAGTATACAGATTTCACCTTTGAAATCTGGGCCAGCCCCCTCAGTTGGAGTCTCAAGTCTTCAGTGCCCTTGTTGCTTGCAGCATAGGTGGGTGAAGGAGAAAGACCCTACATGGGCCCCTGTGTTTGGTTTTTATACCCTTAGTCCATGTGCTTGGAGAATACAAGTCCAGACATGTTTGGTGGGCATTGCTGAGTCCCTAAGCAAGGTTGAGCAATTCCCCTGGTGTGGCCTCTTGCAGGTGAGTCATTTAACTGTAGCCCTCTTGCTGGACAATGGCTGGTGATTTCTGTTCAACAGCACCCACCCAGGTGTCGGTTACCTCCCTTGTCGTTGTCTCTGTAGAGCCAATATCTGGGCGCCTCCCAAACCCACAGCATATTTTAGTGAGAACCATACAACACAATTCTCATAACGTAATATGCATTGACGATACACATATTTACATAGAACAATGACTTTCAGCAGATCATAACCTTTCCCCAGGTACCTCACATGGCACGCTTTATATGCAATGTCACATTTATATACAGATGAGGAATATGGGGGCTACAGGAGGCTCCCCCAAGATATAGAGTGTCACAGTATGTATATATGTGTGTGTATATGTATGGGTGTATATATGTATGTGTGTGTGTGTGTATGTGTATATATATATATATATAAATACAGAGAAGAAAGATGGGAGAAGTCAGGACCCATTCAATGATGTCAGATTTTAGGCACGAGAGACTCCAGTACCATGATGCTTACTGACCATACTCTGACGTATGAGATCTTTGTGCTGAGACTGATGATGGAGGTTATGACAACTCCTCCTTAATCACAGTGTTATCTTGGGAACATTTCAGATCCACCATCACCATCCCCTTCGCCATTTAACAAGAATCCATGTATCCATTATATCCCTGATTCTCTCCAAAAACATACATGCCAGTTCTGTATATATTCCCTGTTGCTCCCAAAGCCTTCCATGAACCTAAACTTCCTTATTCCACCTCCAAACATGCCAGCATAACAGGTAAAGGAAGGTCACATAGTGAATCTTAGGTCTTCCAAGAGTGTGTGTAGGGGCGGGCGGGGCGGGGGGGGGGGCGGGGGGGGAGAATCAGGCTATCAAAGCCGCCTCCCCCCCGCCCATGACTTGAACCAGCACTGGGAGAGGACTAAGGATGGTGCAGAAATAGAGGGGAAAGCGATCCAAGGGTCAGAAGTGAAAAGGGGAAAATCAGAATTTAAAAAAGTTGACAAAATGGGGAAAAGTAAAAGAAAAAATAAAGATAAAAAAGAGGGAGTAAAGAAAGTGATAACTCTAGAGACAAATATACTGAAACAATGCAAAAGGGTGAAAAATGTATAGAAACATGCTGATAAAAAATATTAAATGGTGTGACCTTTGTAAGGTTTGCAGGAGGTTGGAGCCCCAATCTGATGCATCTGATCTCCTAAGGTGCATAGGACAGGACATTCAGTTGTGTCTAGCTAAACAGTTCCAAATCATAGAATTGACATGCTATTCTCCAATTTTACAAGTCAACACAACTTTTAAGTCCTAGAAATAGAAGTTGTTTAAATATGTATTCCCCCCACCATATTTATTTTAATAATCTAATAAATTCTATACAAAACATGTTATTAGAAGTTAAAGTTGCATGCTTAAGCATCAGAGCAGGTTTCTGTTTTCCTTTTTTGTAGGGGGGGGGGGGGGAGGACGAGGGGTTGGGTGGAAAATGACAATTTGATTAAACCAAAACTTTTCATGGCTATGTATCAATTTTAATGACATTTTTATTGGAAAAGGGTTGAACTTTCTAGTCAAAGTATGTGTGGGTTCCCCTTCCCCTACCATAGCTAATATCCCAAATGTTAGAGGTTTAGCTGTGAAGTAGAAGATGCAGGTTCAGGTCCCTGCTCTGCCTGAAAAAGGTTGCATGTGCCACCCTTGTGCATGTGTATTGATCCAGCATCAACTAGATCTGTATGGGCACTGGAGTCTGTTCCTGTGAATTTAGTTACAAGAGCAGGTCCTAAAATAGCATATAATTTCCTCATATCAGAGGGGTAGTTTTGTTGTCTATATCCACAAAAATCTGAAGAAAAATCTGCATCTGAAGAAGTGGGTTTTTACTCACGAAAGCTTTTGCCCAAAATACATCTGTTAGCCTTTAAGGTGCCACTGGACTCCTCATTGTTTTTATAATTTCCTCAACATTCTTAGATGCATATATAGCATCTTGTTATATTACACTTTTTGGACAAAAGGGCACTGTCATTCTGAAATGTAGTCAACTACGTAAAGGAGTTAACAGTTGTTTCATGGGCTGCAATTTTTGTGGTTATTCAGTCATACTTCCCTGGTTTTAAAAATGTTTTTCTTTGTTTCATGTTGTATGAAAGGTCAACACAAAGGACAAGTAAAAATTATTAGAGGGAAAAGATTTAAACTAGCTATACACAAAGTGCTGTCAAATGCACAGCTGAAAAACAAACTTTTTGTCTAATCTCTGTCAGATATAATCTAATTTTTCATGTTACTTTTCAAAATAGTAGGTATAATGTCAGACAGAAGTGTGGCTTTTAAGTTTGCAATATCACGTTCAGCATACAATAAAGAGTAACATGGAAATTGATAGTATGTACAGGGTGCATACGTTTGCAGTAAAGGCCCAGCCCTGGTCTACGGTACAAACTTATGTCAGTATAACTACATTGCTCAGGGCGACGCAATGACACCGACAGAACTCCCAGTGTAAACAGCGCTATGTCGATGAGAGGGCTTTTCCCGTCGACACAGCTACTGCCTCTCGGGGAAGTGAAATACCTACGCTGATGGGAAACACTCCCGTTGGCATAGGCAGCATTTTCACTACGCACTACAGCAGAGCAGCTGCACCGGTGCAGCTGTGCTGCTGCAGGACTGTAAGTGTAGACAAACCCCCAGATCATGCAACGGGCTCTATGGAGGCAGATCTCTACTGCCATGTAGAACCCACTGTGTTGTTTTATATTCAAGTAATCCATAAGTCTTAATAATAATTCATTGCTAGTAATTTAACAACAGTCTTTATTAGATACATTGTTAACATATATACTGAGCATTTCAATCAGTGGTGGGCAACCTGGGGTCCGCATGCGGCCCATCAGGGTAATCCATTGGGCAAGCCAGTTTGTGTACATTTGCACAGCCGCCCGTAGCTCCCAGTGGCCGTGGTTCGCCTTTCCCAGCCAATGGGAGCTGCGGGAAGCGGCACAGGCTGCAGGGACGTGCTGGCCGCTGCTTCCCACAGCTCCCATTGACCAGAACGGCAAATCACGGCCACTGGGAGCTGCGGGGGGGTGGGGCAGGGTGCGAGCAAGTGTAAATAAAATGTCTGGAGGCCCACAAGCGGATTACCCTAACAGGCAACGTGCAGCCTGTGGACCGCAGGTTGCCCACCACTGATCTTAACTCAAGCCAATCTATCAGCCTAATCTAAAATCAACTGCTCCGTCTGTCAGTTCCCACGCCATGAAGAATCTATTCATTAAAAAAAAAAAAAAAAAACAACCAGTAACACCACACGCACACAGAATTCACTACAGGTCAAACCCCTAAATTAGCTTTCTGGGTAACTATCTCATCTCTGAACTGCAGTGAAAAAAATATTTACAGCTCAACTGGATCATCCTCTGAATTGAATAACTTTACTGATAAAGCATTTCAGATATATAGTTTACTGCCTCACCCCTGAACTGCATCTAAAGCTGTGCTGGTGGTGGAAAAGAAAACGTATATACTGTACTACGTGGCTGCTGACAAAACTATTAAATTGCATATTTTAGAAAGGAAAAAGGTTATCAATTGCAAAGTATAATTTAATACATACTTGACCTTTATGACAATTAAATGTATGTAGGTATTTAATGTTATAGAAAACAATTGTATTGTTTTTTAAAATAATGTGTTTAAAGATTGCTCCACAACGTACATGCACAAGGAGAAAGAATTAAGGTTGCATGTGCAACCTTAACATTTAACTATGCAGCCTCATCAGTCTCACAACGAAGCATTTTTTTCTTCAATTAAATAAATACATAACATGATGGTCAGATTTCTCATGAGGCCGTTTTGTTAAAAATTTATATTTTAACCTCTGGTGACACCGAAAGGCATGGACAATGACAAATATAATGAGGCAGAAGAGTCATGAAGATAAAAGGAGGAGCACATTATTATTTTTGGGGTGCACTAAAATGCTTCTCTACTCCATCTGTTCCCCATAAATCAATGGGGCTGCTCAGCGTGGGTAAGACTGGCAGAAAGGGAGCCACATAAATAACCGAGGAAGGATTCCTAGCCCGTTTAATGTGAGCGTAGAAGCGGCCGGCACGTTGTAGCGCTTTGCTAGTCCCGCTGTCACTCCGTTGAGACAGCAGCGGTTCAAACGGAGAGATGGAGCAACTGCACATCTGGCGGACGGGGGGGGGGCGGCTGCAAAGCAGCCACGCAAGCCGCCGCCCCGTGTGTCCCACTACGGCAGAGGGCGCCCAGCGGCTTGTGAAATGCGGCGCTGATTTACCGGCACCTACCGAGGAGGAGCAGCAGCAGGAGCCGCGGAGGTGCCAGCAGGTGACTGCAGGGCGGGGAGCGGGCAGGACGCGGGAGCCACGCCGGGAAGCTGGGCTCCAGGCGCCAGGAGTGAGCGGGGCCGGTGTCTGCCAAGACCTGCCTGTCACCAGCTCCAGCCCGAGGCCGGGGAGCGCGCGCGGCGGGGCAGGGCTCGCGCCGGCCGGCTAAGACAGACACGTCACGGCGAGCGCGCGACGCGGCCGGAAGTGGGGAGGGGTGAGCAGAACTCCAGGGCGGCCCCGCCTCTCTGCAGCCGGGCGGCCAATGGCGCGGCTGGGGTGGGGGCGGGCCCGGGCGTTTAGCTCATGCGCGGAGACGATCCAGCCCTTTTTTGTCTGTGCGTGGCTGCGGCGGCGTTTTTACCCCCTAGCGGCTCCCGGCTCAGCACGAACATGGCGGACCAGGCCCTCTCCTTCGCCAAGGACTTCCTGGCGGGCGGCGTGGCCGCGGCCATCAGCAAAACCGCGGTGGCGCCCATCGAGCGGGTCAAGCTGTTGCTGCAGGTCAGCGGCGCGCGGGAGCCGGGGCTGAGGCGGGGGGTGGGCGCGTGACCTCTCTTCACACACCGCGCGCACACTAAGGGGCGCGAGGCTCTGGGCCCGCTGTCAACGCAGCGCGCCCGTCGCGCGGCGTTGCTGCCGCCGCAGCAACAACGGGCTTGGGAGCTCGTTCGCCCTAACCACGACGAGTAGCCGGTTACTAGAGCGGCGGGGGGAGGTCACGTGGTGGGAGGGCGCGCGGAGGAGCGGAAGCCGGTTCTTCCGCTATGCGACGCGATTGGAGGAGGGGCCTGGCGCGCGGGCGGAGGGAGGGAGGGAGGGGTAATATGCGTGGAGGCGGCTCGCTGTGTCCCACTCCCAGCTAGCCGCTGGCGCCCGCTCGCTGGGGCTGAGGCGGCCACTCCTGTCGTAACGAGGCCGTCACGTGACGGCTGGTGGGGGTTTGGCTGCCAGCGGTCACATTACTGCCCAGGACAGCGCGGTCCAGGCGCGGCCCCCGTCGCCATGGACACCCCTTCCGAGGGTCGCTGTGGGCGCGCGCCCTTAGCGCACCCCCCCCCCGCTGCCTGGGGGGAGCGAGTCCAATGGCCGTTTGGGGGCACCGGTGACCTTGGCGCGCCCCTGCCGGCGCGGCTCGGCGCTAGGTGTCGGGAGGGCCCGGTCGGGCTTGGTTGGGATCCTGGGGCCGATCACTTCGCCCCCCCCATCTGTAGAACGGGTCAAACAACGCCGGCCTGAGGCACCGGGGGATTCGCGATGGGGCATATAGCTGCCAGGGAGACTCACTAAAGGGGGGGAGGGTCGGGCGGGCGCCCTGTATTTGAAGTTAGTCACTTACATTAAATGTTTTAACCCCCAAAAAATTTACATTCACTTGCGTGGAATTCGTGCAGATTGAAACTATTGGAGAATTTGGTCCCCAAAAGCCCTCAAGGCTTCAGTTGCTTTTTCAGGCCTTGCATGCCTGTGTAAGAGTCTGGGCTGGATTTGGCCCCTAACCTGGTTCATTATGGGATGGGCAATAATCGCATTTGATCTGATTGTAAGTACATTGAACGATTCCTATTAAAACTGGGCTATGTACTGAGATTTTGATTTTAAAACACGTGTGCACACGCGTACTTAAGGACTTTAAAGATTCAGGTTGAGATTTCTAAAGGAATTAGGTGTGCACTGAATTTTAAGAGGATCTAGGTAATTTACTTCCTTTGATGCCTTTTGAGAAATCTCAGCCATAAAGCTGTGGGCCTGGTGGCAGTTAGCAGCTTCAGCCCTTCCCATCTCGAACATTTGATTTTCAGCATTCAGTGTGATTGTGAGAGAGATCATCACCCTGGTGTGAGTTTTCCCACTCACCAGTCTTCCAGCCTAGGCAGGGGGTGAATTTGTAATGGTGAATAAGCAAGTAGAAAATTCTAAACCTTTCAGGCCTTGGACCTAGGCCCAACTATTTTTCTTATGGCTTTCACCTTTTAAATTTTTCTTTATGAATGTAAATAAGTCACATCCTCTTTAATTACTGAGTTGTGTTTGACCTGGAGGGACTTCCAGTATTATGTACAAGCAGAAAGCTTCTATTATAATTTGTACTAATAAATAGGAAACTCTATCCGTAGTCTCCAGTTATGAAAGAATTTATGATTTATAGATATTTACAAACCCTTTTGAAACTGTATGGTAAAGTTAACTTGTGATGGGTGAAGGGTTGCATACAGTTCGATAAATGATTGTTTGGATCAGTCATTCAAACTTAGTGATGACCCTTACTTCTTTTCTAGCATGAGTATAGATAAACAGTCTGAACTACTAGTATTGATTTCCACATGTAGTGTTTATTGGATATGTGATCAAAGTAATAAATGTACATTTTTTTTACAGGTACAACATGCAAGTAAACAAATTGCTGCTGACAAACAGTACAAGGGTATCATTGATTGCGTAGTGCGTATCCCAAAGGAACAAGGAATGCTGTCCTTTTGGCGTGGAAATTTGGCAAATGTCATCAGATATTTCCCCACTCAGGCTCTCAATTTTGCTTTCAAGGATAAGTATAAGCAGGTGTTCTTAGGAGGAGTGGACAAGCACACTCAATTTTGGAAGTATTTTGCTGGTAATCTGGCCTCTGGTGGTGCAGCTGGTGCCACTTCTCTCTGCTTCGTCTATCCCTTGGATTTTGCAAGAACCCGTTTGGCTGCAGACGTTGGAAAAGCTGGTGCTGACAGAGAATTCAGAGGTCTCGGGGACTGTCTAGTCAAAATTACCAAGTCTGATGGTCTGCGTGGCTTATATCAAGGGTTCAATGTGTCTGTGCAGGGTATCATCATCTATAGAGCTGCCTACTTTGGAATCTATGATACAGCAAAAGGTAATTTATAGGGGGACCTGGAAAGTTGCACAGGCAACCTTAATTTTGGCATTTCCTAACTTTTGTGTGCTTGACTGCGATATGAAAGCTTTAATGTAGCTATTTGTATATAATTTCATTCTGTGCTATTGCTTTGGAGGGGCATATAAGTCTGTGATCATTTGTTTTTTTTATTGGAGCCATTACTATCAGCTTCTAGTTACTAGTGCCACTACTTGTTTTATTGCTAGTCAAACTACCTTCCAGCATTAAAGACCGAAGTGTAGAAAATCTTGCTATCCTGTCAATGTTTAGTACAATACTGGAGAAAATACTATTTACATCTTTTAAAAATGTAGAATGCTGTTTGTGGATTGACAAAATATTTGTGGACTACATATAGCGATAGAGCAGCGTACCACACTTTTAGCAGAAACAAGTTCTAATAATGGGATCGAGTAGCTTCAGTTTTTTTGACTTGATGGATTACTGAGGCAGATGCATATCACTGCTATCACAGTAATACAGGTTATAGTTTCACTTAGCCCATAAAAACACCAACTTGTTTATTTCAGCAAATTTTACTTTACAGTCTATGAATATTTGACCTCCCCTCCTTCCCCCTTCTATTTCTCAGTCTGCAAAAGTTTCCAAGATATTCTAAAAACGACATATTTCAAATCCTTGGGCGATTCATTGTTAAAAATACTTTTTCTAATCAAAGTTATAAAAACAAAAGCACTTTATCGTCAATCTAAATTTCTGAAACAGTATATTAACTATCTTTGGAAGTGTGGTCATGGTGCAACATTTCATGCATTGTTTCAGTGTAGTGGCCGTGTTAGTCTGTGTCAGCAAAAAGAAAATAAGAAAGAAATACTTGTGGCACCTTAGAGACTAACAAATTTATTTCAGCACGAAAGCTTATGCTGAAATAAATTTGTTAGTCTCTAAGGTGCCACAAGTATTTCTTTCTTATTTTCATTTCATGCATTGCCATCCTTACAGTAGACTGAGTTGCTTTCTCTTGTAATACTTTGAATGACAGCTGCTTTTCTAAAATGTGTGAGTTTGAGGAGGGAATGGGTATAAAACTAGAAGTTGTTATGGTGTCTTTATTGCAGGCATGCTCCCAGATCCCAGAAACACTCACATTGTGATAAGCTGGATGATTGCACAAACAGTGACTTCTGTGGCTGGTGTTGTCTCCTATCCTTTTGATACAGTGCGGCGTCGAATGATGATGCAGTCAGGACGTAAAGGAGGTATGGTCTTGATATTTATTAATCTAAAACTTTTATTCTGCAGTTTAGCAATGGTAACGATACTTGCCAGTGCTTTTGACTTGGTGTAAAAGCTGGTAACTTAAGTTCGGTTTATTTTTTGAGCAGCTTTTAATTTTCTTAGAACAAATCCATCAATACATTTTATATAGTGTGAAACAGATTGTCTTTAAGAATGATTGTCATGAGCATTTAAAATCATGAGACTAACTTTTAGGGAACTAGTACTTTGTAATATTTACAAATGAGTTCGGTACTTGTATTGAGGATGCTGTTTTTATGTAGGGCAGTGCTTGATCTTTATGTGGTATGGGTAATTGGCAAATAGGTAATGCCACGCGGGCAATTACAGCTTCATGATCATTCACTGTCTCAATTAGGTTTTAATAAAATAATGGGAAACTTCAATAACATTAAGTTGCAGTTAAGAAAAACACTGAAGCAAATTATCTAAATTGGAAAAAAAATTCATTTCTCCACAGCTGACATCATGTACTCTGGAACAATTGACTGTTGGAAGAAGATTGCAAGGGATGAAGGAGGAAAAGCTTTTTTCAAGGGTGCATGGTCCAATGTTCTCCGAGGCATGGGTGGTGCTTTTGTGCTTGTGCTGTATGATGAATTAAAGAAAGTAATTTAAAAACAGCCTAACTAGAATTGGAAACCAAGTTGAGCAGATCATGTAGAATAACTTTACCATTATGGACCATTGACCTTCAAGAAATTCCTGTGTTGTCTTATTTATCGGGGCCAGATCACGTTGGTAGATGGGGCTAGAAACTTATCAAGGGAGCTGATCCATTTCAAGATTGCCTTTTTTGCAGACACTGAAACTGACAGTTCAGCATACTGAATTTTCTGTATCAGTGTTGGGATGGCAGTGGCAGGACCAGTGGGTCCACAGAAGCAGTTTGGGCAAAGAAAGTTGTTTGGGTTTTTTCTATATTTGTCCTCCGATCATTCTCTAGTTTCCTGTCTTATAGGACCATAAAATTGTTTGCATATTTGTTTAATAAATCATGTCTATTCCACTTGTACTTAAGCACTCTGTACCATTTTGCACAGCTGAACCTTTAGCAAGTATGTTCTTTAAAAGTGGGGCATTCTGCTGTAAAACAATAAACATACTTACTCTGTTGAAACTAATTATATCGAAGCTTTGGCTCTCCTGGGGAACTTTTGCAAACATCTTTTCATAAGAACATTCCAGTTTCACCTTATACCTTCACTGCTTGAACCAGCACATTACAACATGGTACATTTGTATTCTCTCTATCTGGTAAATTCTTGGATGAGACATTTCCATGGAAGATGTAGGGTGCTGTACACAATGGTGTCATGAGGTGGCAAACTTCCATCACCCATTCAATTCTCCGTGCTTGATATAAAGAGTATACTGTGCTACCGGAGGTGGCTTTTTGGATGAGTTTGTCTTGGCTTGGTTCTAGGCTACCTGGTCCCTAGTGTAAAGTCATTTCTGTGGTAGCAGCTTAAAGGTCCCAAACAGGGAATTTAAATTCCATTCTACTAGTAAATCGCTGCTGCAGAGTGATCTCAAACTATGCTCTAATTCTGACTCTGATTTTTCACATATACTTTGCATGTTGTAAATGATTGCAAAAGGTGCAAGGCAGCTAAGACTCAAACCCTAAAAAATAAAAGGCAAGGGAGTATTAGTTTTGTGTGTTTGTATTTAAATAACCAAGCTTTTTGCCAAGACCTAACTATGTTTTAAGTTGGGTGACCTGTCCACATTTCACTGTAAAGGCATTACTGCAGCCTGTAAGCAATGACTGCTTGAAAATACTTAACTATGTTCATAGTATCTGGTATCGCCCTTGGATTAGTTTAGATCAGTTAATGCTTCAGAAGAACTTAAATTGAGTTTAGATTTGTTTTGGGATAACATTTGTAGGGGAGGGAGAGGCTTGATTTCCATAGTAATCTAAGGGCTGTGTAGTTTAGAATACTTGAAGTTGAGAGGCTATAAAGGAGCTGTCACAGACAGACTTAATTTTCTTGGTGGAGGAGCTGTGTATGGCCAGCATAAGCCATCTGTACTTAAATCGCCCCCATAGCTGTAATGGTTGAGCCCCTATAAAACACTCTAGAGCACAGAAGTAATTTAGATCCTTCGTTCCCCTTGTCATCCAGGCTGTGCCTTCTCTGCTGAGCCCTGTGCTAGGTGCAGCGAAGAATCTGCCCACAGATCACTGTAGTCTTGTCATTCACACCACAAGTTTTTGTTTTCTCAGTACAGTATAAATAGCTTTTTAGGGGGGAAAGCTGGGGTTTCTGCATCAACAGAATGGTTTACTAGTCAATTATACTTGTCCAAATACACCAAAGGCAATTTGTGTTGTGCATTACTGATGGCATAATTTACATGTGTGACAAGAAAAATAGAGCCTGTGTGGTCTTAATTATTGGGGACAATAGTGTGTGAGGAGTAAAGAACCTACATGGCTGTCAATCCCAAGTTGAGTTGGCAGTTGTGGAAGGCAATTCTTTCTTTTCAAAACTGGCAGCATCGATATAAAGATAAACATGGAAACCATTTTTTGTTCCACTTACTGAGAAAAGTCATACTTTTTTTTGCTATCAGCTCTAAAATGGGTTAACGGTTTACATTTTTATGATGTACAGAAGCCTAATGTGTGTGTTTCCCCAAAAACTGCTTTGTGAAGTAGAGAACATAGGAGGGAAACAGGAAAAAGAAAATAACATTCCCCCACCTCCAAAAGCCTCAATCATATCCCCTCTTTAGTTGGGGTTGGTCCTGCTTTGAGCAGGGGGTTGGACTAGATGACCTCCTGAGGTCCCTTCCAACCCTGAAATTCTATGATTCTATGAAATGGAAAAATATGTTGGGGCATGGTGTTAGGGCTTTTAGGACATGGGCACTCGTGCAATGGGAAAAGGTTGGGAACCATTAGTATAACCCAGGCGTGGGCAATAATTTTTGCCGGGGTGCCACTCTATGAATTTTCATATGTCCTCATGGGCTGCGCATTTCTGCTATGTTAATGGAGAGGGTTTGGGGTCTGGGAGGGAGTTTGGGTGCAGGAGGGAGCTCTGGGCTGGTGCAATGTTGGGGTGTGGGCTCTGGGAGGGAGTTTGGTGCAGGAGGGGGTTCTGACCTGGGGTTGGGGTGTGTGAAGTGAAGGCTCTGGCTGGGAGGCGCTTATGCTGGTGGCACAGCAGCGCTCAGGCAGGCTACCTGCAGGCCATGGCCCCACACCGCTCCCGGAAGTGGCCGGCTGCTGGCACCGTGGCATGTCTCTGTGTGCCCCGGGGGGGGCAGGGTACAGCAGGTCTCTGCGCTGCTGGTGCTTGCAAGCACTGCCCCCGCAGCTCCCATTGGGCAGTTTCCAGCCAATGGGAGCTGTGAGGATGGGGGTGGGGGCAGTACACGGACCCGCCTTCCACCTCCCTGCCGGGGGTACGCAGAGACGTGCCAGCAGCCGGCTGCTTCTAGGAGTGGCGTGGGGCCACTGCAGGCAGGCAGCCTGCCTTAGCACCCTGCTGCACCAGGAGCATTTATATCTGCCTCTGGACATTTCCACTGCTTGCATCCGAAGAAGTGGGTATTGACCCACGAAAGCTTATGCTTCAATACCTCTGTTAGTCTATAAGGTGCCACAGGACCCTTTGTTGCTTCTGCAGGAGCTTTTAGTGGCCTGGAATCGCGAGGGGGCAGCCAAGGAGCCTGGTGGGCCAGAGAGAAATGTTAGATGGGCCAGATTCATCCCATGGGCCGTATTTTGACCACCCCCTAACCTATAGTCAAACCCTGGGCACTAGACGCTCAGGCCAGTTGGTCTATGATTTAGCTAATGATATTTCCTCTGGAGGCTTGAGGTTCACAGACATTTGTCAGAGTTGAAGCTAGATTTCTTCCTGTACCAGTTAGCCATTGATTTGAAGGGTTTTATGTAATCTAATCACATTCCTTAGATACATGGTACATCTTCCAGTAACAAATGTGGTTAACTCTTGTAGGTATTGCTGCTAGCAAGTATGATGGTTCTTATCTTCAACATACTTAATGGTGTTATTTCTCATACTAGTTTGTGCAGAGTTGGCAGCTCCTGTCGTGTTGGTTTCTCAGTTCAAGTTGCTATCTGAGATGTCAAGACTACTTATTAAAGCAGTTAAAAATAAACAGGATCCATTCTAGTTTCCTCCTTTAGGGGCCATTGGTACATAAAGGTGGAGAGAATACAAAAGGTACACTAAGTAATTGTCAGCACTCCACAGTAAGAAAAGACCAAAATCTGCTGCTAGCACTGGAGCAGCCACTGTGATATATATACACACACACACACAAACTGGAGGAGGGGACCCAAGTTGTTTTTTTTTAAGGGAGTGTTGATGGAACTTGCATCCCCTTCATCTTTGCTGTAAGTTACAGCCTGTATCACTTTTCATGCTTTCTATGGTTATTTATCATATTTAGTAACAGCAGCATTGTGTGATTATACAGTGTGGGAATACAGAACTCAAACAATAAATGAGACATTTAAAACTTTTGTTTTCTGTGTTATTGCAACAACCAATTTCTATTCAAATGTATCCAATCACAGTTTAAACTTTAAAAAAGCCCTAGGAAAATAGGCAATATTGAGATGTTCAGAAATTTACACTCAAAAAGAGTTTATAATTGAAATTCCCAAAAGACTGATTAATGGCAGTAGTAGGTATCAGCTGTACATGCTGAATAATAGAAAATTTCAAAAAGTATAAAAACTAGCCAGTTTTCACAAAGCTGGCCTTTAAATTTAATACTTTCCTTCCTCTTAATTTTCACTGATGTGTTTCACTGGACATTATGAATCATTTTTTTACACTGCTTAGTATGTGCCAACTCAGTTTAATGGGAATAGGACATGTACCCTGAAAAATCAGGCCCTAAACATCTCAAGTTAGGCATCCAAAATTAGCGGACGTGACCATTTTAGCCTTATTTTTTTCTGCTCTTCAGTTGCCCGTATGTAAAGGGGCTAGTAATACCTCCTTTCTTCACTAGCATGTTGCGAAGATAAATGTGTTAATGTTTGTGAAACAGATGTAAGCACATGTTTAGTATTGAGTTTAAAAAAATGTTGAATAGCTATCAGCTCAGTGAGCAACATGTGGCTTGTACACCAAATGAAGCTGTGATCTTGTGGGAATAAAATAGAATATGATCATGTCATTAAAGACTATCATAATACTTATACGTAAGGGGTCAAATTTAGGTTTCACAGGCAGCCTTTATCCAGGCATGTCCTTGTGTATGAGTGCACTGCTTTGCAATGTATGTTAATTTTCTTTTAAACATTTTGTATGAATGTCCTAGGTTTCAAAAAACAAAAAAACAAACTGAAAATAAACTTAACAAATTGAATTGTGTGGAATCATATAGACCCTTTACATGGGTTATCAGCAGAGACTAACCTTTAGATGCAGAACACTGATTTCTACCCACTTAAAATACAATAGAGTAACTGATAGAAAATAACCACCAGCTCCTGCTATGTGGAACAGCCACAAAAGTGAGATAAGACACTTTACCAGTGGGTTTCATAAAATATTTCCTAAACAGCAGAAGAATGATCAGACTCAAGAATCCTTGATTCTAGTCCAAGCTCGGGGGCGGGGGGGTGGTTACAGACACGTTCCCTTTTCACTCTATCTGCCCCTGCCCTTAGAATGCACTCCTGCAGCTGGTCTCAGCCCTTATCCCCATTACTCCAAAGCCCGCCCCATTTCAACCCTGCTCCAGGACAGGCTCTCTCTGCCCTGGCCTAGCCCTTCCTGGACCCTGTCTCTGCCCCCTCTGCATTTCAATCAGGCTGATTCCTCCTGAATGTCGCAGAGAGCACAGGAGAGTCTCGCTGCTCTCAGTTCCTGTGTCAGGCACCACAGTGGCTCCTGGCTACCAAGAGGAAACACAGGAAAAGGCTGATGGAAGTAGAGCCACTCTAATACTGTATATTGACCTAGTTATTAGGCTTAACAAAGAGATCTTCAATGACCTGAAACTTCAAAAAGAGTCATATAAAGAGTGGAAACTAGGTCTAATTACAAAGGATGAATATGATGTAAGCAAGGTCTGAATGAACTCTCCCCTGACAGCTAGCTGGGAGGGAGAGAGACTTCAGGAGCAAACTGTATTTGCATGAACACACCTACTCTGCTTAGCTACCCAGCAGATAGTGCAGTGTTGCACAAAAGTGATCAACTTTGGCTGGTGTTGGGTTACAAATCACTTTAATACTGAATGGAGGGGAATGAAATGCTGTTATCAATGTTGTTGTCCTTATTGTATGAATAAAGGGGTGCAGAACTGTGCTTAACCTGTCCGAAACGAGGGGGTCACCCTTAGCTGAAAGGACCTCGTTAAGCCAGGTGCTCGAATGCCAGAGGTGTGTGAAAGTAAGAGGGGTGGGGATAGGTATCGCAGTCAGGAGTTGTGGACTCTCCTTAAGGGTCCCTGGTCTGGTTTAATCTGTTCTTCCAGTGTTTAAAGATAAAGCTAAATAGATTTAGTTAGGAGCCTTTTGTTATGTTAAGTACTCAGTGAGAGCTGAAATCACTTGTAGTAGAGCAGTGTTTCTGCTGAGAGCTTAAAAAAATCACTAAGAGACTGACCTACAGAAGTCACAGTGGAGAGGTAAGTGGCAGCAGAAGGTGACTGATGGGAGTGACCAGTGAAAATGGCAAGCAGTCGGCCGGCAAAAGTGGTGAGCAGTCAGCTGGCGGGAGGCAACGAGAAGCAGCGGCTGGCAGGGTGGCCAGGTGGCAAGGAGCAACGGCTTGCGAGGCGGCCAGCCAGAGCAAGTGCTCAGATGGCGGAGCAAGCTAGGTGTCTTTTTCATCCGGGTGGGAGGTGGACTCAGATGCACTTCTAAACCCTGGGTCCTCATTGACCAAGGACAACTACTGTGAGCGGGATATGGTGAGGGAGCAGAGGGGGGCACAGTAAAGGAACTTTTGGTTGTAGAACATGAGGCAGAAGGCACTGCCCCACACACTCTGGGGTGGGTGTCCTGCTTACAGTTTTAGGTTTATGAATCCTGCTTGCGACATTTTCCCTAATTAATATTGAGTGACTTCTCTCCTTTCATTAAAAGTTTCTTTTCTACACTCAGACTCTGTGCTTGCGAGTGAGGAAGTATTGCCTCTCAGGCGCCATGGGGTGATGTGTAATTTTCCCATGTTTTTGGGTGGAGGCTCAAGCTGGTTCTGTGTTGTATTGTTGAAAAGGAACCCCTGGATATTGAACCCGCCCCTGGCTGCTGCTGGCTCCACCTGTCAGAAGGGTTACATTTAAAAAAAAACAACACAAGCATATAGGGACAAAATTAGAAAGTTTAATTTCATTTTGTTCCCTGCCCTAACTGGGGACATAAAGTGTAACAAGAAAACATTTTACAAATAAATTAAAAGCAAGAGAAAGGACCCAGGACAGGGATCAGTTCTGGGGCCGGTTTTGTTCAACGTCTTAATTATTGATCTGGATGATGGGATGAATTGCACCCTCAGCAAGTTCGCAGATGACACTAAAATGGGGGGAGAGGTAGATCTGCTGGAGGGTAGGAGATAGGGTCCAGAGTGATCTAGACAAATTGGAAGATTGGTCAAAAAGAAATCTGATGAGGTTCAACAAGGACAAGTGCAGAGTTCTGCACTTAGGAAGGAAGAAGCCCATTCACTGCTACAGGCTGGGGACCGACTGGCTAAGCTGCAGTTCTGCAGAAAAGGACCTGAGGATTACAGTGGACGAGAAGCTGGATATGAGTCAACAGTGTGCCCTTGTTGCCAAGAAGGTCAATGGCATATGGGCTGTGTTAGTAGGAGCATTGCCAGCAGATCGAAAGAAGTGATTATTCCTCTCTCTTCGGCACTGGTGAGACCACACCTGGAGTATTGTGTCCAGTGTTGGTCCCCCCACTACAGAAGGGATGTGGACAAATTGGAGACAGTCCAGCAGAGGGCAACGAAAATGATTAGGGGGCTGGGGCACATGACTTACGAGGAGAGGCTGAGGGAACTGGGGTTATTTAGTCTACAGAAGAGAAGAGTGAGGGGAGATTTGATAGCAGACTTCAATTATGTGAAGGGGGGTTCCAAAGAGGATGGAGCTAGGCTGTTCTCAGTGGTGGCAGACGACAGAACAAGGAGTAATGGTCTCAAGCTGCAGTGGGGGAGGTCTAGGTTGGATATTAAGAAACACTATTTCACTAGTAGGGTGGTGAAGCACTGGAATGGGTTACCTAGGGAGGTGGTGGAATCTCCATCCTTAGAGGTTTTAAAGGCCCGGTTTGACAAAGCTCTGGCTGGGATGATTTAGTTGGTGTTGGTCCTGCTTTGCACAGGGGTTGGACTAGATGACTTCCTGAGGTCTCTTCCAACCCTAATCTTCTATGATTCTATGGTAGGCCCATTACTCAATGAGGAGGGAAAGACAATAACAGAAAACACAGCAATGGCCCATGTATTAAATGCCTTTTTTGTTTCAGTTTTCACCAGAAAGGTAAGCAGTGATTGGACAACTAAAAGAGTGAATAGCAGTGTAAATGGGGTAGGATCTATCTAAGTAAATGATCTTTGCAGCAGCATTCTGAATGGATAAAAGTGAGTAAAGATTGCATTTCTTAATGCCAGAGAAAAAGATCAAGTCATAAGATCATGAGAGCCTGGATTAGAGTTTTAGCAGTGAGGATGGATAGAAAAAGCTGTATCTTAGAGATGTTATGCAGAAAGAATCACCAAGTTTTAGACATAGTCTGATGTGAGGACCTAAAGAAGTTTGGCTGCCAAACCCTTTAACAAGTTTCTGCTTAGCATGTGTGAACCATGACTTTTCAATGGTTAATAACTTGGCCAAATTTGAGTTGATATTCATATGGATTAATAAAGCACATTGCTGTCACCACAGCAACACCCCTGCTGAATTTCCACCAGTTTCAAAGCAGGGAGGTACTAGAGATTGTCAATGAAAAGGTTGTAAGAGGTTTTTTAATACGGGCAAAATCACTTATTTTTTTCCCCTAAAGTTGTTCTAACGAATTACTGAAATGGGTTTTTATTCACCCTTAAGCAGACACGCAACATGGAAAAGCTTCTGTCCAAATGATTCAAATTTGACAAAGTTATAAGAAACTGAAAACAGGCTCTTATAACGTAAGTGCTAGGCAACATTTGTAGGGGAGAAAAAGGGACTGAGTGTGCAAAACATACAAAATTGCCATGAGGATTTGTAGTTGTTTGAGTTGGGGAATCCAAGTGCTTCATTTTGCTTTTAAAAGTTATTTAATTTCTTCAACGGTAGTTATTTCTTCAGTTTCATATTTTGTCGGTGGTAGATCCATCCATTCCCTCTGTTGAAGGGAGGAAAATTTTTTCCTTAGTTTCATACATGAGATTAACTAGAGATTTACAACTGAGACTTCAGTTTATTCATTTAATGGTTAGAAGTATTTAATGGAATTATTTAATTTTTTCCCTTTAATTTTTCTTTATAATCCCACCTCTTGGTTATCAGAGAGTTATCATTAAGAGGAAAACAACATTGGGTACACCAGTATTCTGATACCTCAAAGGTAAAATCAACATTATATAGTTTTGCAATATAAAAGATGTTTCCAGAAAACAACAAATTCATATCTTCCAGCTAAGAGCCAACCATGTTTATTTCAACACTATTGACATGATAATCAAAAGCTAAATGTCAACTAGCCTTGTCAAACTGAATAAAAGCAAAGGAGGTGATTTGAATACTGAACTTCTCTTTCAGTTCTCCCAGACATGGTAAAGAATAATAAGTTATTCTCAGTCTGTGAACGTCTCTCTGTTGTCTAGTTTTCTATTAAGCCAAATAGATTGTAGATAAAGTGTGAAACACTTTGGTTCTTACAGTTTTTACTCAGGCAAAACTCCAATTAATGTGAATGGGAGTTCTGCAGTCCTTACTCAAGCATATTAAGACTGTATGAAGAAGCAACACAGCAGGGCTGGTAAAAGAATTATCTTTATGTTTTGGCCCAAGTCACGTGACACTGGTCAGAATTACAAATGTCTATATAACTGTAATTGACCGGTATCAATAGTCACTCAGCATTAGAATGGGAGAACCAGTGGGCTGGAACAACTGTTTAACAGCACACAACACTGAACAACAGCAAAGAAGAATTCATATCAAACTCTCTTAAAGTTTACAAATTGAAATGCAAACTTCAACTTTTTGTATCAGACCTTCCAATCTGTGATAAATCCTTACAATCAACAAATTTTACATAAGAAAAACATACCTGTATATTTTTATCAGATAGTTGGAAAAGTTCATCAAATTTGTTTTTTGGTTGCGGAACTGGAGAAAATATTTTTTTCAAACTGCAGTATCTTTGGGAACAAAAAGAAATGGTGAAGAAGAAAAAAGATAAGTACAGGATATACACAAATATTTTCTGTTCTATTACATGTTTGAGACATTTCCTATTTTCCTTTTTCAAGGTACAATGAATCAGTGGAGGTATTGAAATTTTATGCTTGGTTAGTGTAGAGTGGAGTAGCATCAATTAATTGTTGAGAATTTTGATTACTACTACTACTTGCCTTGTGATTGGTTAAAAAAAATCACAGAAAGTCATTCTTTTTTAATACTAAATAAGGAACTTGATTAGAATAAGGAAACCATTTTAGGTCTGATTCTCCATTGCCCTGAACTTTATGATGCCATTTACATAATTGCAAAGTAAATGTAAAATGATATCAAATACGAATGATAGCAATTTACATTTATTTTGCATTAACGTAAATAACCACACAGGTGCAGGACAATGGAGAATTAGGCTCCTTATTAAAGCTCTTCTGTTTCACTTGTAGACCTTCTGCCCAAAACTTGCTCCACTGCCATCCCACCAACCTGGCTTCCTGCTACAGTGTTAAAGAAACAGTACAAATATTATTTGACAGGATGTTATATATAGGAAAGCATAGTTACAGACATGCCACTGATTTCACTACTCCAGGCATTTACTTATATAAATTAGATTGCAAGCTTTTGGAATCTTTAGATTCCACAAAACTTTAGAAAAGACAATCTTTGTATGTAACTGCACCAAAAACTATGTTAAAAGAACATCATTAAGATTGCAAAATCAAGCACTCCAAGGTTAGGACATGCCAGAATTAAGGTTGCCTGGGCAATCTTAGTTCTGCCCTCATGTGTGCATGCATTACAATATAATATTTAATTACATAACCTCATATTATTTTGCAGATTTCCTGCCTCACTCAATTCACAAGATGGACCTGCTCAGGGTTGTGTAGTGAATGAGTCTATTGTGTGTAGGTTCCTTGGCTCATTTGTTGCAGAATTTGGAAAGTGTGCAGTGAATGAGGCAGGGCTCACAGGAAGAGAAAAGGTTGTCGCCTGGTTGAGGGAGTTGAATGATGCTCTCAAGAACTGAATTATATCCCTGCCTCTGCCAGAGTTCCTATGAGATTCTGTGCTCACTTAAATCAAACTTTCCACAGGTGGTCACTAATTGTGTGTTCCACTTTTCAAGAGTACCTGACTTGAAATCCTTGGTCTGATCTGCAGAAGTGCTGAGCGCTCACAACTGCAACTGAAGTCAATGGAAGCTGCACTTTGAACACATGAAGTTCTATATAATTCTGAGTACTCTGAAAAATAAGGTCCTAGCTGTCTCAGATTGAGCATCCAAAATTAGTGGAGAGTTATGACCTTAAGCTCTCTGTGCCTCTTCTTCCCATCTGTAAAATGGAATAAAATAGACCCTTTCATCTCACAGGGGTATTGTGAAACTAAATTCATTAATGTTTATGAAGCACTCCAGTGAAGGTACTATAGTAATGAGCACCATGTAAAAGCCTATTAAAAAGTCAGTAATTCTGTCTTCACAGCAGGATTAGAATATTGTGCAGTAAAAAAGGCCTGGGGCCCACAGACTGAATAATGAGGATAAAACAAAATACTGACTAGTGGTTCATTAAATGCACACCATTTTGTGCATTGAATGAGGCAGAGGTTCTGTGGAAAAAATAGTATGTGATTATGCAAATAAAGACTATCATAATGCATATGCAGAAGGGCGATAAATCAAGATTGGACAAATTGCCATTTCCTAACTTTACCACATTAATGTGATTTAATGGATTTTTGGTGTGTAATTGCCTAAGTTTAAAAAAAAGCCAGTTGAACCCCCTCCCGCCCCCCCAGAAATTCCATCAGATGGTATCAAATTGACATCTTCATGGGTCATCAGCAGGGTTGGAATCTTTCAACCTCCACCACATAGACCTCTGCCTTTTCAGCTAATAGATAAGTGATACCAATAGTAGGTTGTTATCCTCTGTAGACCAACATTAGAGGGAAATGGGACACTTTGCTAGTGGGGTTCACAGATTTTGCTGACAGCAAGGGAATGGTGAGACTCAGGGATCTTGGGTTCCATTTCAGGCTCTGGAAGGGAATGCTCTAGTGGGCACATACTCTTCTGCCCATCCCCCACAGGCTTTACCTCTTCTTCCCCATTCCCCGAACTGTTCCTCTCACAGTCCTATCTCTATCCCACCACTGGCTACCAGTCCCATTCTCCTCACTAGCCTGTCCCAGTCTCCACTCCTTAGGCATCTGATCCCAATCCCAGCCTCTTTGTCCAGTAAGGCCCAGTCACTATCCTCTCCAACTCCCAATCTCCTTGCCCAGCCATTATCAGTCCTCCCTCTCCTCATGGCTCAGTTCCTTGTCCCCAGTTGTCTTGCTCAGCCAGTCCCAGTTCCCTCCCCTGCTCCCAGTCTCTCTCCTGGGGCTTCTTGTCCAATCTCAGTGTTCTCACCGCCTCTGGCTGCTTGTCCTAGACTCATTGCCCTGTTAGCCCCAGTTCTCCTCCTGCAGCCCAGCTCATTGTCAGATCTCTCTCCCCTCGCCACACCTTCTCCTCATCCCACTGGTTTCCAGTCCCAATCTCACCCAGCTTCTCATCCAATCTCAGTCCCTCCCCTCCCCCCCCAACCCATTCTCTCCCTGTCTTTCCCCCATTTCTCTCTTTGGCTCCCAGACCTACTTTTGCTCAGCTAGGCCCAGTTTTTGCCCTCTACACTCCTTGCCCCAATCTATTATCCCAGACTTCTCATGCAATGCCTTACATTGGGCTCTTGATCCCTCTGCATCTGAATCAGACTGCTCCCTCCTTCATGTTGCCCGAGTGCTAGCAGCACGGCATTGAGAGGACAGGGGTGATAGGCTCCCTGATCTCAGTTCTGGTGTGCAGCCCCACCTCAGCTCAGAGCAGCTGGGAGCAGCCATTACATGGAATGAAACCCTGTACTCTTGGCATGGAGCATGCTCCAGTCACTCTGTGGGGATGGTGCATAGGCAATTGGGTCAACATCAGGAGCTGTGGGAGGCTGAAGCATGCAGGTGAGGGTGAAATCTTTAGAGGTTTCAGCTGTTAAGCTCTGGAAAGGCCCTACTGAGAACGTGCAAACCTCAATTATTCAAAGGCTTATAACTGGGCCAAATTTTTGCAACTTTCACAGCAACAGCAAAAGACACATCCCTAGCGCAAAGGGTACCAGTCTGCCAAATTTCAAGTCCCTGCTCCAAAGCATGGCTGCATCAGCATTAAAGCTATCCAAAGAAAAGATTGCTGGAATTTTAAAAAAATTTTTACAATGGGCAAATCAGTATATTTTTCTTAGCCTGATTCTTTGAGATGACTGAACAGTTTTGGCTGACATAAGAAAGAAAGAAAGTTAAATCATCCTGATGCAGCATAGAAAATTGCTGTCCAAATGGTTTTGGCAAAGTTATAAACAACTGAAAACAGGGGTCTTAGAATGGGAAGTGTCAGGCAACCTTAAGAAAAAGTGGTGGTACCAGTTCTCCCTAATATATTGCAATTCCTTTATAAACATAGGCGCCGACTTCGTGGGTGCTCCGGGGCTGGAGCACCCACAGGGAAAAATTGGTGGGTGCTCCGCACCCACCAGCAGCTCCCCGCCCGCCCCGGGACCCGCAGCCAGCTCCCCGCCAACCCCGGGTCCCGCTGCCATCTTACCTTAGCACCGGGAGATGTTGCGGGGCCCCGCCCCCGACGCTGGGCGACGTTGCATTGGCGTCGAGGGCGGGGCCCCGCAACGTCACCCGGCGTCGGGGGCGGGGCCCCGCACCGTCACCCGGCGTCGGGGGCGGGGCCCCGCCCCCGACGCTGGGCGTGAGCTCCCACCGGCGCCACAGGAAGTTGGCGCCTGTGTTTATAAATATCACCGTTCAAAAAAAATCCAGGCAAAATTTAGACACTTAAACTTGTTTTGGGGTATATACATGTTTCACAAAAAGTTTTACCTTTTGCAGAGAAAAAATATGACCAATGCCACTAGGATTGTTCCAAGTGCTATGAGGAGTAAAACCATTGTAGTGATAAGAACTGCATCATCTGGGTTACCTTAAAGAAAGACAGTTACAAAGGTTATACATTTTTTGCATAGTAAAGATGAGCATACATGGCTATGTCAAATAGCTGCTTAGATGACTGATAGCAATGAATGCCGGCGTGATAAGCCTTCTTGTGTAATCTGAACTATCTTTCAGTCTGATACTTTACTGAGTAAAGGACTGAGGAGCCGATAGAATTTATAAATCCAATAGAAGCATAGATCAACCAGGGCCATGGAGCCCAGGAGTTTATGAGGACTCCATCAGAAGACAAAGGAGGAGGAGGACAGGGATGAGGAATAGGAGAGGACATGGAGGTGGAAGAAGAGATGACAGCAATGAGCTGGTGGAAAAAGAAAATGTGTTTATAATATACCACACTCATCACCATGGTAGCTGAGCACTTATTGCTGTTTTAGTCTTAGCTCTTTCTGGCATTCATTACCATAGTATTTGAGTACTTCCCAAGTATTAAAAGGTACATAGTAATCTCCCTCACTTTCTTCTGGGCAGGCAGGAATAAAATATTTGAATAGAATTAAGATTTGTTTGTGTCTGTGAAGGTGAGACAGTAAGTGAAACAGATAGCTAATTACCGAGGGAAAATTAAATCAAAGAAATAGTCACCATCCTTACCAAACTCAATGGGCTCACTCCATTCCCCCCAATTCTCACTTATGGTACAAGAATCTCCTTTTGCTCTGATTTGCAAGGTGTATATTTGTTTCACATTGTAATTCTCAAATATGTAGCTTGTTCGGGTTACCTAAAAACAATGCAATTATTAGTATTATTATTAATAATAATAACATGTATTATGGTAGTGCCTAAGGGCCAGCCAAGAATGCAGCCCCATTGTGCTAGACACTGTACAAGCACAGAATAGTTAGACTAAGTACTTTTATTCATTGTGTATATAGATGTTAATAACATGCAAGTTTTCATTTGTTGATCCAAACTTTACAAAGAGTATATTTGTGCCTGCTTGTGTAAACAGAATATGGTTGTGCCACACTGTACCTCAAAATGGCACCCTGAAACCCCCATATTCATCATTCATATGTGGTTGTGATATTTCATACAAAGCATGCCATATAAGATATCATATGAAAGGTCATGATCTGCTGAAGCCCCTTGTTCTGTCCAAATATGTACATAATCAATGTGTATGAAGTTATGAGATTTTGTTGTATGGTTACTGAAATATGCTGTAAATTTGCTAGTGATATTCAAAGGACTCTCACCCAGGAAGGTGTTCAATGACCATTAATCAGCCGGGGACTTATAATCAAGGGATTTAAAATTCAATGACAGTTGCCCAAGCACCACACAATGGGGACAGCTCAACTCTATGATTCAGTTGCACAAGGCCACACCAGGGGGATTGCTCAACCCAGTGACTTAGTGAAGCCCACCAGGACGTGTCTGGGCAAGTGTCTTCTAGGCACATGGACTGAGGATATAAAATGGGGAACAGTGGCAGCATGCCTTTGCCTTTCTCCTCCCCCACCTATGCTGGGAGCAACAAGAACGCTGAGATGTCCTCCCAATCAGTAGCGTAGCCGGGGGGAAGCAGGGGGAGCAGCCGCTCCCCCTTGAGCAGAAGCAGCGGAAGCGGCGCCTTTTTTAGCAGCACTAAAAAAAGGCGCCACTTCTTTTTAAGCGCCGCTTCTTGCACTCACCCGGCGGCGCTCCGGGTCTTCGGCGGCATTTTGGCGCGGGGTAGCACCAAAGACCCAGAGTGAGCTGCCAAAGTGCTGCCGAAGACCCTGAGCGCCACCGGGTGAGTACAGGGGGAGGCGCCTTTTATAGCGCCGCTCCCCCTGCGCTCCAGACCTGGCTGCGCTACTGCTCCCAATGCTATTCACTGTCTCTGTTAGACACTTCTGTTTTTGAGTCCACCCAATAGCTAATATATATTGTAAAGACCTACACTACTTTATGTTACTAGGATTTAGTTCTTTTAAGATATGGTTCTGCTAACTCTTGGATGGCTTTCTGGATGGAGGTGAAGTACACAGGTCAAATTCCTGTTAAAGTGAATATCTTGGCATATATTGGAACCCCAGTCAATAAGATACTGAGGCTCCTAGAGAGCTTGAAGTTCTTCTTCGAGTGCTTGCTCATATGTATTCCAGTTAGGTGTGCGCACGCGGCGTGCACGATCGTCGGAAGATTTTTACCCTAGCAACACTCGGTGGGCCGGCTGGCGCCCCCTGGAGTGGCGCCGTTAGGTGCCCCGATATATACTGCAGCCGGCCCATCGCCCCCTCAGTTCCTTCTTACCGCCCGTGTCGGTCGTTGGAACAGTGGAGAGCAGCTCGCTGACCTCCACAGCCCTAGCTTTACAGCACTCGTTTATCTTTTAGATAGTTTAAGTACCGTTAAAGTACCGTTAATTAGTTGTTAATAGTTGTTGTTAGACTCAGTGACAATTGTAGCTGGAGATTAGGGGCTTCTCCCCTTCTCTCCAACCCGGTACCGGGCCAATGCCTGGCTCACCGGGATTCAAGCCTTGCTCGGCATGCCAGAAGCCGATGCCTACAGGAGATCCGCATGCCTCCTGTCTCAAGTGCCTCGGGGAGTCCCATCTTCCGGACAAGTGCCGTATTTGTAAGTCCTTCAAGCCGCGGACCAAAAAGGAGCGGGACTTTCGTTTGAAGCAGCTCCTGTTAGAGGCGTCTCTTAGCCCGATGTCGGCGCCGCATCGTACCCCGGCACCGACCCCGGCGGCCTCAACGTCTGCGGCACCGGAACGTCCAACCTCCGGTAAAGAACCCAGGCACCGTCCCTCTCTACCCGGGACTTCACAGAGCCGCCCTCTGTCCCCGAGAGCCAAGAAGTCGGGTGGACCGACTAAGGCGCCGCTGCATGCGCAGCCAACTCCAGACCAGCCTAGGTCTGTCGAGGCGCCCGCACCGCCAACTCCGGTACCGGAAGGACCGCTGAGTTCGGTGCCAGTGGTCTCCGTGCCACTTACTCCGGCCCTCCTTAGGCCGTCGAGTCCGGCGCCGCCGTCAACACCGGCGCCGGCCCTGCCAACTCCGGCACCCGAGAGGCCGTTGAGTGCAGGTCAGCCTCCGCAGGCTCCGGTACCGACGACTCCGGTCCCGAGAGGGCCGTTGAGCTCGGTAACCGCCAGCTCCCCGGCACGCTCCGTGGTTGAGCTCCCGCTGCCGTCCACGCCGGACACCTTCGCAGCGGCGCGGGACCTGATCCAGATGACCGCTCCGGTACCGACCCCGTCTACGGTACCGCCGGTGCGGATCATCACATCACGCGGCAAACCGGCCATCTTCCACCCGGTGCCGCAGGTGGAGACCAGCCAGCAGCAGCCACGTGAGTCTCCAAGGTACCGCTCGCAGTCCCGGCACCGATCACGATCCCGGCGCCGTTCCTACTCGCGGTACCGCTCCAGGTCTCCATCCGCACGGAGGTACCCTGACTCGCGACGCCGCTCCCGGTCCCGCGGCCGGTCGACGCGCAGGTCGCCGAGACGTTCCAGGTCCCGATCCGTGTCACGGTACCGAGATCATCGCAGGTACAGATCCAGGTCCCGCCCTCGATCCGGCTCTCGACGCCGCTCCCCATCCCGGCGCCGATCCGACTCTCAACGCCGATCCGGCTCCCGGCACCGGACACCATCCCGGCGCCGATCCGGCTCACGGCACCAGACGCCATCCCGGCACCGATCAGGCTCCCGGTACCGGATACCATCCCGGCACCGGACCCCACCAAGGAGGCAGACCCTGGCCAAGCAGACGTCACTGCATGGCTATTCTGCCCCACCCTGGCCTTCGCGCTCTGGATCCCGCTCTTCCAGAGCTGGTAGCGACCTCTACGCGGAGGACCGCACCATCAGCGACCAGGGTCACCTGCCAGAGACCGGGCAGGTTCAGGAGCGGTGGCCATTTTGGACCCGCATGGCATACTATGAAGCCCAGAGGGTACCAGCAAGAGCTCCTACCTCAACCACGTTGGAGCGTCGAGCGCCAGAGGCTACAGTCTCCCGTCCTCCAGAGGCTACAGTCTCCAGGCCTCCGCCAGAGGTAGAGCAGCCAGAACCGGAGCCCCCAGCCCTGGGCTCCGAAGAGGTACCCGTCGAGGACCCGCTCGCCCAAGGCCTGTCCTCCTCCTCCTCCCCTGATGAGGCAGTGGCTGGAGCATCATCATCCGGTCCACCTCCCATCGATCTAAGGGACCACCAAGCCCTGCTCCGCAGGTTGGCCCTGAATATGGACCTCCAAATAGAAGAGGTCCCTGAACTGGAGGACCCCGTGGTGGACATCCTGACGACCGATGCCCCCACTAGGGTTGCCTTACCTTTTGTGCGGACTATCCTTGCCAACGCCACATCCATCTGGCAGACACCAGCCTCCATACCCCCCACTGCCAGGGGGGTAGAGAGAAAGTACATGGCCCCCCCCAGGGATTTTCAATACCTCTATACGCACCCCCCTCCGTGTTCGTTGGTGGTCCAATCTGTCAACGAGAGGGAGAGGAACGGCCAACAGGCCCCGGCGCCGAAGTCAAAGGACGCCAAGCGCCTAGACTTGTTTGGCCGGAAGATCTACTCAGGAGGGGGCCTACAGCTTCGTGCGGCGAACCAACAGGCACTCCTCAGCCGCTATGCTTTCAACACCTGGGTCACGATGGACAAGTTTAAAGAGCTTATACCTCCTGAGTCCAGACAGGAGTATAAAGCCTTCGTGGAGGAGGGCAAAAAGCTGGCCAGGACGTCGCTGCGGGCCTCCTTGGACATCGCCGACTCCGCTGCCAGAACCATCGCCTCCGGAGTCGCCATGCGGCGCATCTCCTGGCTGCAATCCTCCACCCTCCCAGCAGAGGTCCAGCACACTATCCAGGACCTACCCTTTGACGGGCAGGGCCTGTTTTCAGAGAAGACAGACCCTAAGCTGCAGACCTTAAAAGACGGTCGTACCATCATCCGCACGCTGGGGATGCATACCCCCGCGACGCAGCGTAGGCCCTTCAGGCCATTCGTGAGACGCACCTACTTCCCTCCCCCACCACGTCAAGACTATTACAGAAGGCCGCGTGGTCGAGGGGGTAGGAGACAGCAACCTGGCCGGCAAACAGGCCAGAGGCAGGGCCCCCACAAGCCATCGTCGGGGCCCAAACAAAATTTTTGAAGGGGCGCTCGAGGCCGGAGTACCAGTCCATTCCGATCCCGCCCTCCTGTTTCTGAACCGCCTCTCCCCCTTCTCCCCGGCGTGGTCGAATATCACCACAGACCGCTGGGTTTTACATACCATCCAGGGGGGATACCGATTGCAATTCGTCTCCCCGCCCTCCTCCCACCCTCCCACCCCGTCCCTCTTCAGGGACCCTTCTCACGAGCAACTCCTTATCCAGGAGGTGCACGAACTCTTTACTCTGGGAGCGGTGGAGGAGGTCCCAAGGGATCTCAGAGGCAAGGGATTCTACTCCCGTTATTTCCTAATCCCAAAGCCAAAGGGGGGGCTCCGTCCTATCCTGGACTTACGGGGTCTCAACAAGTTTATGGTAAAGTTGAAATTCCGTATGCTCTCCCTGGGCACTCTTATCCCCTCTATGGATCGGGGAGACTGGTACGCCGCCCTCGACATGAAGGACGCGTATTTCCACATTGCCATCTACCCACCTCACAGGCGCTTCCTGCACTTCGTAGTGGGCCAGAGACACTTCCAGTTCGCGGTCCTGCCATTCGGCCTCTCAACAGCACCGAGAGTCTTCACAAAGTGCATGGCAGTGGTAGCAGCCGCCCTTCGGCGTCAAGGAGTCCAGGTATTCCCCTACCTCGACGACTGGCTCCTCCGTGGCAACTCCGCCAACCAGGTCCAGTCCCACATTCACAAGGCCATGGACATGTTCAACCGTCTCGGCCTACTACTAAACATCGAAAAGTCCACTTTGGTCCCAACACAGAGAATAGACTTCATAGGGGCTATACTGGACTCTACCCTCGCCAGGGCATTCCTCCCAGAGGCTCGCTTTCAAACACTTGCAGCCGCCATACGCAGCCTCCAAGCTTTCCCAACTTCGACAGCCCGCTGCTGCCTCAGCCTCATGGGTCATATGGCGTCATGCACCTTCGTGACAGCCCACGCCAGGTTACGCCTGCGGCCCCTCCAAGCATGGCTGGCCTCCGCATACCGACCACACAGGGACAACCTCGATATGATTCTGACGGTCCCACCGCAGGTCCTAGCCTCCCTCAACTGGTGGCTGGACCCCGCACAGGTGATGTCAGGTATTCCCTTTCATCCACCTCAGCCTTCCCGCACCTTGACTACGGATGCCTCATCCCTCGGCTGGGGGGCTCACCTGCAGAACTTCCAAACGCAGGGCCTGTGGTCGGAGCAAGAGCTGACATTACACATCAATGTCAGAGAACTCCGAGCGGTACGACTCGCCTGCCAAGCCTTCGCTCAACACTTACAGGGCCGCTGTGTCTCCATCCTTACAGACAACACGACGGCCATGCATTACATCAACAGACAGGGAGGGGCACACTCCCTTCCCCTCTGCCGAGAGGCAACTCAGCTCTGGGACTTTTGCATAGCCCGTTCCATTCACCCCGTGGCCTCGTTTCTCCCAGGAGTCCAGAACACCTTGGCGGACCGCCTGAGCAGGTCCTTTCAAACGCACGAGTGGTCCATTCGGCCAGACGTCATCCACTCTGTCTTCCAGAAGTGGGGGTTTCCCCAGATAGATCTCTTCGCGACTCGCGAGAACAGGAAATGCCAAGTGTTCTGCTCCTTTCAGGGTCGCTCCCCAGGCTCCCTGACAGACGCTTTTCTCCATCCTTGGACAGACAACCTGGCCTATGCCTTCCCACCAGTTCCACTGGTCCACAGGGTCCTGCTCAAGCTACGCAGGGACAAGGCCAGGGTGATCCTGATTGCTCCAGCGTGGCCCAGGCAACACTGGTATACCACGCTCCTGGAGATGTCCGTGACAGACCCGATCCCTCTTCCGCGATGGCCGGACCTGATCACGCAGCAGCACGGCAGGATCCAGCATCCCGACCTGCGGTCCCTTCACCTCACGGCGTGGATGCTGCATGGCTGAACCCGTCAGAGCTGCGATGTTCCAGCCCGGTCCAGCACGTTCTGCTGAGCAGTAGGAAACCCTCCACCAGGTCCACCTACTCAGCTAAGTGGAAACGTTTTTCCTTGTGGTGTGGCACTCGGGGCCTTGACCCCTTGCAGGTGCCGGTTCACACCATACTGGACTACCTCCTCTTACTAAAGGAGCAGGGTCTGGCTCTCTCGTCGCTAAAAGTCCACCTAGCGGCAATTTCAGCTTTTCACCCCCGGGACGGGGCGGGTTCTGTTTTCTCCAACCCCATGGTCACTAGGTTCCTTAAGGGGTTAGAACGGCTACACCCACCGGTGCGCCGCCCGGTCCCTACATGGGACCTCAACCTAGTCATTACCAGGCTCATGGGTGCCCCATTCGAGCCCATGGCCACTTGTTCCATGCTGTATCTCTCATGGAAAACGGCCTTTCTAGTAGCCATCACCTCGGCTAGACGCGTCTCTGAGCTCAGAGCGCTTACTTCGGAACCACCTTATACGGTGTTCCATAAGGATAAAGTACAGCTCAGGCCACACCCGGCCTTCCTGCCCAAGGTGGTGTCGGCTTTCCATATTAACCAAGACATTTTTCTACCTGTCTTTTATCCTAAGCCCCATGCCTCCAGGAAGGAGCAGCAACTCCATTCCCTGGATGTCCGGAGAGCCCTCGCCTTCTACATCGAGAGGACAAAGCCCTTCCGGAAGTCGACCCAGCTGTTCATCGCCGTGGCGGACCGGATGAAAGGCCTTCCCGTCTCTTCCCAGCGCATCTCGTCATGGATCACGTCGTGCATCCGCACATGCTATGACTTGGCAGGTGTCCCCACCATGCACGCTACGGCCCACTCTACCCGAGCTCAGGCCTCGTCGTCTGCCTTCCTGGCACACATACCTATACAAGACATTTGTAGGGCCGCGACATGGTCGTCAGTACACACTTTTGCCTCGCACTATGCCATAGTGCAACATTCTAGAGACGACGCCGCTTTTGGTTCGGCGGTCCTAAACTCTGCTGTATCACAATCCGACCCCGCCTCCTAGGAATGGCTTGGGAGTCACCTAACTGGAATACATATGAGCAAGCACTCGAAGAAGAAAACACGGTTACTCACCGTGGTAAATAGTGTTCTTCGAGATGTGTTGCTCATATGTATTCCAAACCCGCCCTCCTTCCCCACTGTCGGAATAGCCGGCAAGAAGGAACTGAGGGGGCGATGGGCCGGCTGCAGTATATATCGGGGCACCTAACGGCGCCACTCCAGGGGGCGCCAGCCGGCCCACCGAGTGTTGCTAGGGTAAAAATCTTCCGACGATCGTGCACGCCGCGCGCGCACACCTAACTGGAATACATATGAGCAACACATCTCGAAGAACACTATTTACCACGGTGAGTAACCGTGTTTTTTCTTTGTCTAATTTAAACTGTCCTAAGCTTTTGGTGTTGGGTTTTTTGTTGTTATTTGTTTGCCACCATACATGGGAAAGTATTGAAAAGAAGGGAACAAAATTTGTTTCCCATCTTTTGCAAAATGACATCCAATTATGATAAAAAGACAGAATTTATTTTATTTGTATCAGTGTGTGTGAAACCAATAGAAAATGGAAGGTTTTGAAAGATGTGTGGAAAGTTAGATAATGGTCTATCTTTGAATGAAGTACCTGATGTGCTATGGCAGTGGTTTTCAATCTGGGGTCCAGGGACCCCTTGGGGTCTGAAGATTATGTCTAAGGGGTCTGTGAAAGGTTGTCATGACCATAGAACAGTCGTTTTCAACCTGTGGGTCTGCAGACTATGTCTAAGATTTCCAAAGGGGTCTGCACCTCCATGTAAACATTTTTAGGGGTCCATCCAGATTACATAAATACTTGATTCTGACCTAACAGTTTGGAATATGATATATTTAAGAAAACTGATACATAAAGATACCTTGTGGTATGCTACTGTGACACTGAGCCAGTGAGGGTTAAGTAGGCTGACCAGATAGCAAGTATGAAAAATCGGGACAGGGGGTGGGTGGTAATAGGAGCCTATATAAGAAAAAGCCCCAAATATCGGGACTGTCCCTATAAAATCGGGACATCTGGTCACCCTAGGGTTAAGCAATGAGCAGGCTAAGTGACCCAAAATCAACCTTAAGGACAGATTAGACAAGTATTGAAATGGTAAACAGAGCTATTCCTTGTAGATAGTTATCAAAGCCATGTTAAAGTAGACTACATTCTTTGAAATGTAAACCTGTATTGTTAGCGAATTAGAAGAAGATACTGAGTGTATTTGTCCGTGTTTACTTAGATCTTGTTAGATGTTAAAAATGTGACCAGATTAGCTTGTGGATGCTAAATGTCTATTCCTGTCTGTTATTATATTCTATTGATTCAGGGATGAAAAAGGAATATTAACATTTAGATGAAACTTGGGGTGTAATAATACCATTCTCTTTATTTCTCTTTGAAATTTGTAGTAAACTACCTATGAATTACTTGAATGGTTAATTACCTTATGCTAATGAATGCAGCTAGTTACCAGTGTGTGCCTAGGAAATAGAGATTTACTTCAAAGCAACCATGTATATTACCTATTCTTCATCCAAGGAATACCTGCTGTGTCATAGCCTGCTAGCAAACTATAAAAGAACTCTAGGGCCTGACCCTTTTCATCTCAGATCTGCCTAAACTTTGTCAGGGGAAGTTCAAGCCGCAAGACTGAGATCTCCAGGTACCCTGGACTGTCCTTGCAAATTCTTATGGAAGAATTTGAACAAACTCTATACATGGACTGGCTATTGGACTATAACCTATTAAACTGATTCTGGAAGAACTTTTTGCAAATCAGCAGCTCACCATTTCTGCTATGAAACTGACATAAGAACTTTATTCATATCATATCATGTATAATGATCTTTTAACCAAAGTAACTTTTTCTTTTCTTTTTAAATAAATCTGAAATTAGCTAAGGATTGTCTGTAAGCATGTACTTGGGTAAAATCTGAAATATTCATTGACCTGGTGGTTAATGTGTCCAATCTCTTGGGATTGGTAGAACTTTATATATGGTGAATAAGATTTTAAGTAATCCTCACCATATTTGACAGACTTGGCTGTCTGGGTGGGAGCCAAAGGCTGGATTGCTTAAGGGGAACTCTATTTTAGCTTCTTGGTAACCAGTAAGGTATTACAGAAGCTGCTTGGTCTAATTTGGTGACCCTAATTAGAAGAATAAACCATCGGTTTTGGGGATCGTCTGTCCCATTCTTTGCAGTTGGCCCTGATTGAGCAATCTCAGTCTGGCCCTTCCAGCAACCACGGTCACAGCTTCTTAAGTGTTATACTGTTATATTTAGGCACTAGTAACATTTTACACTGCACTAGACTAAATGCTAAACCAGGACAAGACCATATATTAGTATGGGAAGAGAATAGTTACCGTAGAAAGCTCATTGCTGCCTTCCTTGGAATTGGCCTGTAAGACAAAGAAAAATCTTTATTATTTTATTATGGTTTTGTTACCCTGTAATAATCCATTTCTTTCTTTCTTTTCCTTTTTTGATTATTTACTTGCTTGCTTGGTTCAGAAGAAGGTGCAAATAGAATTTACAATATATAAGATTCCAATATTATACAATAAGTGTCCTCCTATCACATACAGATATCCTTGGTTGCAATTAAAGACTGGCAAACCTGGAGAGTCTGCTCCATTAACTCTCGTGAGTTTGGTTTCTATTCAAAGTTTGGGCTTCTTGCATTTCAGGTTAAAAAAGAAAGGAAACTTAAATCTTCTTTCTTCCTTCCTTCCTTAGCTAAGCAATTGCATGATGCTGGTGCTGAATTAAAGTCTCCCTCCCCCTTGCTATGTTTAATTGCGTCATCACAAAGGAAGAGGAGGGTGAGGCTGAGGCTAAGCTGGTTCCTTTGGTGCATATGTGGCTACTCTTGCTTGCTTTTTGTTCTTTCTTCTGTAAGCATGGTCTGAGTGAGTTCTCCCCTGACATGTAGTGATGCATGGGGAAAAAGACTTCAGGAGCAAACGATGTTTACATAGACACATGTACTCTGCCTAGGTGCACAGAAGATGGAGCTGCTTTGTCAAAATGATCAATTCTGTCTGGTTTTGAGTTACAAATCACTCCAGTATTTGAGTGCAGGGGTAATGAAATGTTGTTATCCATATTGTAGGAGTAAAGGCAGCAGAATTGTGCTTAGTGTGCCCTGATTGAGGGAGTCCTCCTAAACAGAACCTCACTTGCTAAACAGAGGGTAGGGATATCAAATCCCAGTCATGAAAAGAGTGAATGAGGCCAAATGTGGTGTGGCTAAGGGTGGTGTGGACTCTGCCCGAAGAGTTCTGGACACCATTTGAATGTGCAAATGAGCAACTGGCCCCCGTAAATGGAGAAGAGACAGAGTCTCAGGGAGGCAATCAATACCCACACTTTGCACTCAAGAAGGAGTGCTTGTACCTAATCAATAAGAATCATCAAATGGGGGTAGTGCGGACCAGCTGTTAGAACCATGCAGGTACTGTCAAACCATGATGCAGTAGACACATGGCATCCCCTGGACATGACATCTTGGGAGAGAAAAGGCATTGGCTTGGATATTAGCCCAATTCTACTGGTCAGACATACACTATGAAGTGAGAGAATATTGTTCCTTCTGTTTATATGTCTACTATCTAGCAGCAGAGGGATCACCAAGGCATCTTGGTACCTCTGCCCTTTATTGAGACCCCCTTTAAAAGAATAGGGGTGGACATGGTTGGACCCCTAGAAAAAACTACAGCAGGACATCAGTATATACTAGTGATCATAGACTACACAGCCAGGTATCCGGAGGCTCTTCCTCTCCGCTCCCCAAAAGCAACAACTATAGCTCCAAAGCTCTTGAAGCTCTTTTCACATGTAGGGCTTCCCTGTGAAATATTAAGAGACCAAGGGACTAATTTCATTTCCCAACTGATGCAGGAATTATGCTCCCTTCTGAAGGTTTGTACCATCCACAAACCGACAGTCTAGTAGAACGGCTTTATAAGACCCGGAAGGGGATGTTGATGTGCTTTGTCAGCAACAACCCCAAACAGTGGGACTGCTACTTCTACCACTTCTATTTTCTACCAGGGAGGTCCCACAAGCCTCTAAGGGGTTCTCTCCATCTGAGTTATTCTATAGTCACCAACTGTGGGGCATCTTGGATCTGTTGTGAGAAGGGTGGGAAGAAGAAGATGTGGGGGCATTAAATATGACCCAATATATCTTTCAGTTAAGGGAGCAATTCAGAAACAGAGGGGTGTTTGCCAGAGAGAATTTGAGGAATGCCCAGCACACCCAGGAACAAAATTAGAATAAGAGGGCACAGCTACGGACCTTTCAGCCAGGTGACTGTCTTCTTCTTCCGCTGCCCTCAGCCAAGTCTAAATTAATGGCCTGAAGGCAGCGTCCATTTGAAATGGCCAGGCAGGCAGGGCCTGTGGAGTATGAGCTCAAACTACCCGGGAGGAGGAAGGAACCCAAGGTCTACTACGTGAACCTTCTCAAACCTTGGAGGGCATGGGAGGCCCTGCTGATAATGCCTATTCCAGAAAAAACAGAATTGGGACCTCAGGTGCCTAGCAGCGAAGCTCCAGCAACAGTACCAGGGGGTGAAGGACTCTCCCCTGCACAAAGGAAACAAATCCTCCCACTAATTGGGGACTTTTTTGTGGTGTTCTCCAACCACCTGGGGAGAACGCGGTTGGTTCAACATCACCTAGAGACTACCCCAGGCCAGGTAGTCTGAGAGAACCCTAGACCCTGGTCACGAAGGATGTGGGAAATGGTCCGAGATGAAGTACAAGCAATTTTGAAGATGGGGATGATTATAGAATCCAAAAGTGAATGTAGAAGCCCCATAGTTCTAGTTCCCAAGCCAGAGGGTACGGTTTGATTTTGCATCGACTTCAGGAAGGTCAGCGCCAACACACAATTTTACGCCTACCCAATGCCAAGGGTGGATGAGAGTTATTAGAATAGCTGGAATCAGTGAAGCACCTGAGCACTATCGACCTGACAAAGGCTTACTGGCAGATCCCCTTATCCCCTTCCTCACAAGAGGAAATGGCTTTGTCCACCTCTTTTGGGGCACTTCCAATATAATACCATGCCTTTTGGCCTCCACGGAATTGTTGCTACCTTCCAACGGCTCATGAAAAAGATTCTCAATCCCCACCATCAATATGCTGTGGCATACATCATCAATATCATCTACAGTACCACCTGGGAAGACCACTTACAACATTTATAGGAGGTGTTAAAAGTGCTATAGGAGGTATGACTTACAGTCAACCTGGCGAAATGTAAGGTGACTCTGAGCTAAGTGGCCATATGGGGGCCACCAGGCCACTTGGGAGGTGGCCTGGTGAAACTAGTGGTCGATAAGGTGGAGGCATGTCCTGTCCCGCAGACAAAGAGGCAAGTCAGACATTTTCTTGGCCTGGCAGGATATTACCAGTTGTTTATCCCTGGCTTAGCCTCAATTGAAGCCCCACTTATTGACCTCATAAAATGCAAGAACCCTAAGAAAATCTATTGGGATGGGAAGTGCGAGGAAGTATTCAGAGAACTGAAAACATGACTATGCCAGGCAACCATGCTCTTCAGCCCTGCTTTTTTTCTTGGGAATTCATACTACACACTGATGCCTTGGACATCAGTCTCAGTGCTGTCCTTTCACAAGACTACAAAGGGGGAGAACACAGACTCCTTTACCTTAGTAGGAAGTTATTCACAAGGGAAAAGTAGTACTCCATTATTGAAAAGGATGCATTTGCTATCCAATGGGCAGTAGAAGCCCTCAGGTATTACTTGTTGCATAGCCCCTTTTCCCTGATCACTGATCATGCACCTGTATGCTAGGTCCAGTCCATGAGGGATACGAACCTTTGTACAACCTTATAGTTTTCAAGTACAATACTGGGTGGGAAAGGACCATGTTAATGCAGATTTCTTTTCACAGATCAGGGATGGAGACAACTCAACCCCGAATGGTTTTCCCATCTTGAGGGGTAGGGTATGTGAAGGGACATGCCCTCACCCTGGTATGGAAGATGCTAACTATCTCCACTGTGCCTGTTCCATGCTAACAAGACGCACCTGCAAGGCTTGTTCAGTGTGGAGTGGGAGGAACTTAAAGGAGGGAAACCTACCACAGGAAGGGACAGTAAAAAAGAAGAAGGTTGTTCCAGCCAGGAACGGTTGGCAACAGAGGGAGTCCAGCCAAGGAGGAGACAGCCGCAAGATGCACCGCTCTAGAAGCTACGCTGACTGATTGTAAAGCAATACGCCCCCGGAAGAAGAGTAGAAGGTAAACCCCACGAAGGGGCAATAGATTCTGAGAGACTGAGCCCTTAGAGCTGACTCTCTAGGAGCCACCTGAGATGCTGATCCTTGTTCCAGACAGACCTTCCCCTCTTGTAAAGGGAAGGAAAGAACAGGAGCCAAACTTCAGTTTGTGGGTGGTAGGCATAAGAACATAAGCAGAGAGATTCCCCAAAATCTGCCAAATGGGGAGAAGAGGGGGAAAATGACGGACAGTGGGACTCAGGGGGAGTCCAAGGAGCCTGGTCCCCCCACAAACCTATACATGTAGTTCAGATTTAACTGCTAATATTGAGGGAAGAAGGTACTGGCTTTCTGATCTGGTAGAGAGAGCAAGAAAGAAAAAGACTATAGCCTTGGTGGAAGGAAAAGCCAATGGGTGCAGTCTAAGAGTGCTGGAACCTTTGTAGAAGTAAAGGGGCCAAAGCCAAAGGGCCCCCTTCTTTTTCATGACTGGGTGCTCTGGTGGTGAGCCAGCTGCCCTCTCTTCTGGTGCCACAGCAACTCCTGGTGGGCAAAAGATGTAATTGCAGTGCCTCTCCAGCAGAATCTATTATTCTGCGGGGGGGAAAGAAATCTGTGGGGAACACGAATTCTGTGTTTATGTTTCTTTTGTTAAAAAGTGTGGGGGGCATGGCCCTGGCGCTTCCCAGTTTTGGCGTCGGTGGAATCCATTGACCTACTGGTGTGGAAGGTCATAAAAGAGACTGGAGAGGTGCTGATGTGAGTCCATGCTGGCATAGAGGAAGCCCTCTGATTTTAGGGACACTGGGGTACAACGGTCCACCATTGCAGTCTTAGAAGTAAGGACTTTGAAGATTAGGTTGTAGTTTTTGCTTTTTCCTATAGGTGGATGAGGAGAACTTCATTTAATGATGTTGCTTCAGCACTGACTTCAAGGAAGGGCCTTTGAAAGATTTTCTGGGTGGGTGGAGGGATGGAGGAGGGAGAAGCAGAGTGGGAAGGTTGGCCTTACAGGGTCCAGGCAGGGCAACTAACCCTTAGGAAAGTGAGGGATGCTGCCAGAAGCCAACACATTGTGGAAAGAGGAAGGCTGCCAGAGACTGTCAAGATGTTGCCTGAGAGAAAGAATGCAGTCTTCAAGGAGAGCTCAAGAAATGGAGATGGACCCAAGCTGCAAAGTTCAGAGACAGCTCCAAACCTCCCTAAAGTTGGAGGATGACTGGATCTAAGGTTTTAATCTGGGTCTCTGTTTACAAGGAAACAGTTAAAATCAGACAGTACTAAGAATCAGGCATGCTGAAGCGTAGCATAACAAAAGCTCTCTCATTTAGGATTCTAGGCTGCCATCATGTGGTCATTTTATTTCATTATTTCAAAGATAAAGTAACTTAAATCTGCTCAACTGTGTGCTGGAACACAGCAACTGGCACTCTCTACTGTGCACTGTACTAGGACTAGTTTCAGAGGGAGCTGGGTTAGTCTGTTTCAGCAAAAACAATGAGGAGTCTTGTGGCACCTTAAAGACTAACACATTTATTAGAGCATAAGCTTTTGTGGACTATGACCCACTTCTTCAGATGTATGGAGTGAAAATTACTAGGACTGGTAGGCTCAAGGTCTAAATTTCACTTTCAACAGGATTAAATTCCTCCCTTAATTGTATATAATTATCCTTTGGTCTGATACTCTGCCCTTCTAGTTCATGTTTTCCTGTTATGCTCTGGTATTGAGTTCCGTTTATATAACATCTGAAGGGCCCAATCCTTAAACCAATGGGAGTTTTGCCTCAGTAAGTACTGACGGCTGGTCTACACTGAAAAATTAGATTGATCTTCTATATTGCTCAGGGTGTGAAAAACGTACACACCCAAGTTCTGTAGTTAGTTTGACCTAACCCCTGGTGTAGACCCAGCTAGGCTGATGGAAGAATTCTTCTGTCAAGCTAGCTACCACCTCTCGGAGGGGTGACAACTACAGTGATGGAAAATCCCCATCAGTTATACCTCCTTTTCCCAAGGCTGAATTTGGGCTTATGAATATCACATCACAGTCTTGATTTCACCTTGCTCCAAGTCCCAGCTAGTTGTAGTAACCCAGTGCACAGTTAGCATCACACCAGTTGAATACAGAAGGCATTAAAAGGTTGGTTAATTAGCGCAAATCCCTGTCTCCTGGAACAAACTCTTACAATCAATTCATCTCAAGTGGAATAAAAGTATAGTCCATACAAAGAGCTACTTTAAAAGAATGTTAAATGTGCAAAGTGAAGCACTGAAAATGTCAAAGATTGTCTATACCACGGCGTTTATAATGGAAACACAAACACATAGGAACATCCCAGACACAAAGGACTCCCCCTGCCAAATGCCATATATGAAATTACACACAAAATACCTGTGTTAAAAGAATTTTACGTTTACAAAGTTCAGCACTCAAAATTTAGGTAACACAAGAATGAAAGTGCTTGTGCAAACTTAATTTGGCCCCTTTGTAGTATGCATTATGATATAGTCTTTAATATTGATCGCTACTAGACCAGCACTATAAGGGGATGGGACACTTTACCAGTGAGTTTCACAAACATTTGCTGATGGAAGAAGAATGTGGAGACTCTGGGATCTTGGGTTTCATTGCAGGCTCGGTAGGGGGTGTTCTTTAGTGGACAAAGACTCTTCTGCCCATTACCCACAAACATGACCCATTCTGCCCTTCCCCCTCTAACCTATGTGAGTCCTGTAGACCCCCACACTGGCTGCTTATCCCAGTCCCATTCTCCTCACCTAGTCAGTCCCAGTCTCCACTCTTCAGGCTTCTGATACCAATCCCAGGCTCCTTGCCTAGTAGGTCCTAATTTCACCCATCCAGTCTCCCGCTCCGAGTCTCCCCAACACCCAGTCCTAGTTTTCTGCCCTGCTCACAGACCCAGTCTTCTCCTTTCCCAACCATATCCAGGTCCTTGTCCTGATTCCCTGATCTGTCTGTCTCTCCCTGCAGCCTATAGTCACCCACACACACATTCACATTCCCCATCCCTGATGGTTCCCAGTTCCAGTCTTCATTCCTGTGCTTCTCATCCACTCTTACCTCCCATGGTTCCTTGTCCCAGTCTCTTTGCACAGCCAGTCCTAGTTCTCACCCTGCACTCCAACTCATTGTCAGATCTGTCTCTCCTCCCCCAACAACCTCCTTCTCTCTGCCCCATTGGTTCCTAGTCCCAGTCTCCTTTCATCCAGTCTCAGTTCCCCCCTCCTACTCTCTTTCTCCCCACCGCCTGTTTTCCTCTCTGACTCTGAGACCGAGTCTCCTTGCCCAGCAAGTCCCAGTCTCCTCCCTGCAGACTCCTTGTCCCAATCTACTCCCTCCAGGCCTCCCCTATAATGCCTTAGGTTGGGCTCTTGTAACCTCTGCATTTGAATCAGATGGCGTCTTCCTCCTCCACCCTGGCAGGGCACCAGTAGAAGTGCACTGAGAGCACAGGAAAGGTAGATGTCCAGCTCTCAGTTCCAGTGTCCACTCCCACCCTGCCTGGAGCAGCTGAGAGCAGCCATAACCTCATAGCCCTGTGCTATCTCTGGGGATAGCACACATGCACAGTCTAGTCAAAATTAGGAGCCATGAAAGGCTCAAGTATGCTCAGTGAGTCCAGAATTTAGCAAGTCTCTACTGAGCAGGTGCAAACTGTGATTTTTCAAAGGCTTCTCACCTGGTCAAATTTGGGCAGATTTTCACAGGGATGGTAAAAGGCACATCCTGACACAAAGGACACCCCCTGCCAAATGTCAAGTCCCTGGTCAAAATAATGGGGGCCCCGAGTTTCCAAAAAAAAAGATTTCTAGAATTATTTTAATATTGAAAAACTGTATTTTTCTCTGGTCTTGTTCTTGGAAACAGCTGAACCATTTTGGCTAATACCTGCTATGGAAAATTTCAGCCCAAATAGTTAAAGTTTGGCAAAGTTATAAGTAACCAAAAACAAGGTCTTAGACTGAGAAGTGTTGGGCAACCTTAACAATAAGTGGTGCTATCAGCCTTGCCTAAAATATTGTATGGGTTGTCATTGCACAAAGACATATTTGGGGGTGGAGATGAGTTAAATTAGTGAACCAATCATCTAGTGACCTGCACTCTTAGGGATAAAAGCTATAAAAAGCTGTGTCTTCACATCCCAGGCTAATGAATGGCATTGTAAGCTGGGGTTTTCACCTGTTCCAGTGGACAGCAAATTGTAGTGTCTAGTTCTCTCCACTGTCTCTGTGGATGCATGCTGTTGGCTCTGAGTTCAGAAAAGTAATCGCTGTGTTAGGGTTAGCAATGATGTAAGAGCAAGTGTAGTGAGAAACAAAAGTAGTTAAGAGAGGGGCACAGACAGTTGCAGGTGCTGAAGGACAGTTATGGGGACAAGGGTAGCAAATGAGGCAATAAACTATGAAGCATGCAGGAATAGTTGGATCAAAAAGGACTACATGACAGATGAGGAAGGAGAGATTCATGTTTGTGTATATATTATAGATAAACAGAAAATATATATTAATAGTGAGAGTCATTCAAAAAATTACACTTACATTTGTTTTCTTATTTCGAATGTCAATTTGATACTCAAAGCAGTGATCTATATTTCCTTCCAAACGGCTTGTCTGGGGCGGTTTCCATCGCACTATACACTTCATTTGGTCTTCAGAACAGTTTACAGTGATATTTAATGGAGGAGTGAATTTTTCTAGAATAAAATAATCAGTATTACATTTGAGAAAGAATCAGCTTTTGATAAAGAATCAATTCATATTTGGAATTATATCTTTGCAATCATAAGGGCTAGAAACAGCTTTTTAAAAAAAGAAAGATAAAAGCTTATGTTCTGGAGCACAGCTCTGAAACAAATGCAGGCCCTTCTTCCAGTGAAGAATGGTTTACTCTACTTGTAGTAAAAATGGAAATTAAACAGAAAAAAGTTTTCCTTACCAATTTCATATAGATAGACGTACTCATCATAAAACTGAATCTTTGATTCATTGCTGGACCCATTCACCAGAAAGTAAACTCTCTTTTCAATGTCTTTCACATCTTGAAAACTGCATGCAATATGTCTTCCAAGTGCATCTCGTATGTAATGTGGACATTCTTGTTCATCTTCTTCCCTGCATATACCAAAATGTTTCAGTTAAACAGGAGAAATGTCATCTGTCAAATCTGAATTCAAAACTTCTTTGAGCCAATGTAAACTCTTTACTTTGAGTATTGGAAGAAAAGAAAATATTGGGTATCTTTTGAAGCATTCCTGCCAGCCTTCCAAGTGCAATTCATGAAGGAAATGTTGTAAATCACACAGGAGAAATTTTCAACAGATGTTCCATTCTTGCCTGGAAACCAAGAAAAGTTACATGTGTATTTATATATTACCAATTGATTTTGTGAAGAAGAAGAAAAGGTGAACCAAGCAGGTATAACTCTGCACACACTGGGTGAGACCCAGAGAGAATTTGAGCATCTGCAACTTCTATTAATGATTTTAGGTACCTAAGGATTTAGGTGCCTAATTTTAGGCACTGAAGTTTGAAAACTTTTGCATTACATTTAACCATGGTGATTAAACCTAGTTGTCATAACCATTAACAATATGACTAGGGAGTTCAGTTTGCATTAGTCATCCAGAACGAGGCTCATGTTAGACATAAATTGCTTCAGTGGAGACGCCTAATGTGGTCACTCTTTTTTTTTTGCTATGCACTATTTTAATCCCCACTTTCTCTAAGAGTCTGACATAAGAAAAACAATTATGTCACACACAGATGTTTCTATCCTGCAAGTTACTGTGCAAATGTGGACCCTTCCTCTGCCACAATGTCACTTGCACAATTGAGGCCACAATTTGTTACAAAATGGCATAATTGTAGCAGATTTGCAAAAGTATTTGTAATACAAAATGAAATCAATGATAACATCTAGAATGAAATGTATTCTGAGAGTTTTTTCTCAAAATATTGTAGATAGACAAAACCTTTCACAAACACCAATGTATTACCTTGAGGAATGAAGCTGCATTCTGCTGAATATGAAGTGTTGTAGTGCATTGCTTGAACTTGAAATAATGCCCCCTTATGTATAGGCTTAGCATGGCCTATGCTAAACATGTACGTTTTATTATACACCTGAAAAATAACATGCATTTGAATTAATTCTTTGTTTTTCCTTCCCAGTTTTAACTGGCTCTAACTATGGGAGAAGTCCAAGCATAAGTCAATTGAAACCTGTAGGACGTTTCACAGTGTGTAAAGTTAAGCACAGGTGTAAGTCTTTTCAGCAGTATGGTCTTCGTTTGCACAGTTTCAGCTGCATGAATTGCCTCCCATATTTCTGCAGGGAAGTCTAGGGGAACTACAAAGAGAGGTGCCATGGACTGCAACCAGTAACCTCTCCCCTACCGCCATCCCACCAGACTTTATGGCGTTCCTTCAACAAAGAGTATAGAAGCTTTTGCAGGGATCAAATGATGGCAGCAGCAAGCTCCTCTCTCTTCTGGAATGGCAAGGGTAGATCGGCATCCAAAGGATTCCCTCTGTGAATGACTTCCTGGGGAAGATTCTGAGCCGGAATATTTAATAGATGTACAGGTGTCCCCATGAATTTGCAAAACTATTGTATGTATTATCAAAAGTCTTCCAAAAGTTTGTTGTCCCAAGAATTACATAGGGGCTAATTAAAAATGGTGTGCATATGATTTTTACCCCTATTATAAAATGTTTGCTGTCTGTAGATTTGTGCAACAATATATGTTAAAAATCAATACATCCAATTATTGAAACAATTTATATTCTGGAGCTTATCTTCACAGCCAGAAAGATTAGCAATGTTGGCTTTAATTCACCGCTATATTACTGCAGTTTCTACATCCAACGGCGTTACATCAGAATAAACTGGAGTGACAGAGATGGGACTCAGGGCCATCATTTTTAAATGAAAAATTCTCGAACCCCAAGAAAACAGCGCTACAATCCCCTTTGAGATCATAGTCTTGAAAAATGAGAATTAGCGAACGAGGAAGCTGAAATGTTGAAAATGCATCCTGGTACATGGGGAAGGCAGCTCCCATTTGAATGTAGAATGGAAGCAAGCCTGACTCAGAGTTGTAAAGGTAAGGTTTTAGTTTTTTTTTTTTTTAAATGTAAATAGATGTCTCTTGTGTTTATCATGCATTCACAGTAAGAGCTATATTCCCTGTGGCCTACTCCCCATCATGAGATCTGACCTCTCCCTGGGCAGAATTGGTCTTACAGTAACTAGCTATCTTAGGTACTTATATGGCCCCCATTGCTGTAGCATCTGATTGCCTCATAAGCTAGTGAGTGTTTCTATTTTGTAGATGGGAGCTGAGGCACAGAAAGACTAAGTTAGTTGATCAAGGTCAAACAGAGTCTGTGGCAGAGCAGAGACAAGGTTAGTGCCCTAGTCCCTGGACCATCCTTCCACTCTGAAAGTTCTCACTGAAAGCACATTCACAGCTATAGAGTGTATGAAACTGTGATGGGTATTTCTAAAGCTACCATTTAAATCTGATATATTTTATACAGCCACCTTCCCTTAAGTCCCAAAGCTCCTCTGTGGGGCCCTGCAGGATTCCAGCACTGCAGCAGGGTCAGGAGAGATCAGGACTTGGGTAGGAACCGTGCTCCATTAGATTCTATCCCTTCTTGGGCCAAACACAAGCAAGCCAAATGAAATTTGGTAATTTGTGTGAATCACAGCCTGCAGGGGCTGTGTAGGAAAGGGTTGTGTGACAGTGTGGAAGCAAGGGCCTTCGCTTGGACACCCCTTCCCTCCAGTGGATTCTTAGGGATCTGTGTGTATCTGAGGATCTGGCCAAATTGCCAATTACTTCTATGTAAGGGCAAACCCCACTGCCAAACAGAAAGGAGGAAATTTTGCAAATGCATGTTTTCAGACTGTGTACTCCCCTACATGGCTTATTCCTCCATAGGGAACCTTCACACACAAAGGGTATGTCGTCAACACTATAAAATTAGGTTGATTTTATGGAAGTCAATTTTTTGGAAGAGATTCTATACAGTTGATTGTGTGTGTCTACACTATGCGCATTAAGTCGGCGGAGTGCGGAACATGGGGAAGAGGGTAAGCAGTTATACAGTGGATGCAGCGGGGCTCTGTGCTCTTGTTGACTTTCCCGCAGCTCCAAGAGACACTTCATCATGTCCGTTTGTTCCCCTATCAGATGCTTCATCATGTCCGTTTGTTCCCCTAACAGATGCTTCATCATATCCGTTTGCTCCCCCATTAGCCTCAGCATTACGTCCTGCCTCCTCTCTTCATGCTCACTTAATTCTTTCCTGGCCTCTGCCACTGAATGCCTCCATGCATCAAGCGGTACTCTATCAGTGCAGGAGGACTGCATGAGGTTGGAAAACATGTAATCGCAAGTGCATTTTTTTTGGCCTTTTAATCTGCGATAACCTCAGGGACAGAGATAAGGGGAGCGTAGAAACATTCTACACTCTACAATTCTGGAGGGGACTACAATTCTGGGCTTGCCTGAGCTCCTTAATTTTGACATGGCACTGTTGTGCGTCCCTGTTGTAGCCTCTGTCCATCATGCCCTTGGAGATTTTGGCATATATATTGGCATTATGTCTTCTGGAACGGAGTTCTGACAGAACGGATTCCTCTCCCCATACACCTATCAGATCCAGTACCTCCCATTCGGTCCATGCTGGAGCTCTTTTGCGATTCTGGGACTGGATGGTCACCTGTTCTGATGAGCTCTGCATGGTCACCTGTGCTGATCAGCTCACCTCCCTGGCCAAACAAGAAATGAAATTCAAAAGTTCCCGGGGCTTTTCCTGTCTACCTGGCCAGTGCATGTGAGTTGAGAGTGTTGTCCAGAGCGGTCACAATAGAGCACCCTGAGATAGCTCCCGGAGGCCAATACCATTGAATTGCGTCCACACTATCCCAAATTTGACCCAGCGAGGTCGATTTTAGCGCTAAACCCCTTGCCGGGGAGGAGTACAGAAATTGGTTTTAGGAGCCCTTTAAGTCGACAAAACAGGCCTTGTTGTGTGGACGGATGCAGGGTTAAATTGACCTAACGCAGCTAAATTCGACCTAAACTTGTAGTGTAGACCAGGGCTAAGGTATCCAGGCAGTTCTAAACATAACCTTTTTCTCATTGTTCCAGGCAAACATTTCAGTAAATTCTCTGATTCACAAAAAAAGACTAATGCCAACAGTGCTCCTGGCCTGTCAGGGAAATAGCAAGATGTGAAACAAATAAAGTTCCCCTCTTGGAGCCACTGTCTCCAAACAGTCCTTTATAAAAAGGTATGCTGTCATCAGGAAGATTTTTCTGCTTTTGCTGTATCTACCAGATGCAATGGATCACAAGAATGTGTGCTAGGAATTTCTGTATTGGATCAGACTAGTTATCCATCTGGTCCCGTGTCCTGTCTCTGAGAGTGGCCAGCAGCCGATGCTTCAAAGAAAGGTGCCCGCTAAATTAATGAGCTCTATATTATTAGAAGTCTTCTCCCCCTGTAGGTATGTATAGACTGATCAAATCACCTCTTAACCTTTTCGTTGATAAGCTAAATAGAGTGAGCTCCCTAATGGCTCAGCTCCCCACACTGCCTCTCTTAGCTCGGTGGAAACGCTCCTCATGAGGACACGCACCATGGACCCAGGGAGGGTTGTGTGGACACGTAATTACTGCAGTTGCCATAAGTCACCCTAATATAGGTCGACTTACGTTTGTAGTGTAGACATACCCTAAATTTTTTCCTGCAAAGCAGGTTTCCCAGACCTCAGATCATTCATATAGCTCTATCCAGAACTCTTTTCAATTTTCAGCATCCCTTTGAAGTGGTGACACCAGAAGTGGACATGGTAGTCCAATAATAATCTCACCAATGCTGTACATAGAGCACCCTATGCCTATTCAATATTCTCTTGCTTATATTTCCAATAATCGCATTAGCACTCTCAGAGTATGTCTACACAGCAGCTGGGAAGTTTGTCTGCCCATGCTGGAAATTATACTCATGCTGCTATATCTCTCCTCAAGCTAGCATCCAAGAATAGCAGCGGGGCTGTGGTGGTATGGACAATGGGTCAGGCTAGCTGCCTGTGTACACGCCTGGTGACTGGGTAGGATTGTACTTGGGTGGCTAGCCCAATCCATCACCTATGCTGCCAAAGCCAGACTGCTATTCTTAAGCAGTAGCACGAGCAGAGCTAGGGTGTGAATATGTACCTTCACTGGGAATTACACCTCTCCATTGCTGTGTAGACATACCTGTGGCACAGCGTTGCACTGGGAGATCATGTTGAGCTGGTTTTTACCACGAACCCTATGTCCTTTTCAGGATAGAGTCCCTCGTTCTGTAAGTATGACCTACATTCTGTGTTCCTAAGTGTATAACTTTGCATTCTATTGTATTTAAATGCATGCTGTTCAAATGATCCCACTTCCCCCAGTCATCTACATCTCTCTGTATAACTGACCTATCCTTATTATTTACTATTCCGCCAGTTTTTACCAGCATTAAATTTACATTTTTTTCAGAGCATTGATAAAGATATTGAATGACATTGGACTAAGGGGTGTTTCTAGTTGGTTCCTTCAGATGATATACCTCACTGGGAACTGAACCTGCTCTAATATATGTAATAAAAATCTCCAAGAACTCTGGAAACATATTGTCATTTTCTAGGCTTTTATGATACTACAGGTGATATTTATATGTTTTGTCAATAGATGGAGTATATACAAGGAAAAAGAAAAAAGTACAGTTAATTATTTCTGTTAATAAGTAAATAGAAAACTTACATGTTTTTTCAATACGAGACCCTCGCTTGTATTCATAAAACAACTGTAGTTAGTACCAGTGACACTGCTGTCCCAGGTCAGCTTTAGTTTTCTGAGATTCAGCGTCAAGTTGGCAATGGGTGAGGATGATGAGTTCGCTGAAAGTTTTATGAATTAATATCAGAGAGGATGCAATAAGATTTTTCAAAGTTTTCAGGTGCAGAGGCTAGTATTTAGCAGGCCTGCTATGACAATACATAGCATAACTGAATGGGCAAATATCCCTAGAGTGAGATGAATTATACCCCATCCTTTAGAGTATCTCAATTAAAGTATTATACTTACACTCTGTACACAAAATGACAGCATGCAACGTAGGAAATAACATGATGCAACAGAACATGGAAATAAGTCCTAGAGTGGCAGCCATCCTTTTCCCCTTGGAAATAAACAGGAATGAAAGCTACAAGAGAAGAAACAGATGCAAAAGCACACTTAGGCTTCTGTAAAGTTTGATTTCTTTTAAGGACAGAATCAAAGACTGTTTTTATTAGTCACTAGAATCAGCTAAGTACATCACACGTATGCACCAGCACTTGAAAGCACCTCTTGCGCTCTGAGCCCCTTAGCAGTAACCAGGATCAGGATGCACAGATCTATAGCCCTGCAAATCCCCTGTTTAAGGGTTCAGGCAAAGGGGAGACTACAGCCTAGTGTGGGAATCTTCCCTTTCTGTACCTTCTGCAGCCAGCTCCTCTAAACGAATGAAGTCTTCCCTCTACATCTCTCTCAGCTGTGCTCAGGGCCACCAGGTTGCCTCTGTACTCTGAGGTCCTACACAATTCCTTTTTCTTTATCAAGTTTTTCTTACTTGTGTTCACTTAATCATTCTTGATATTTGCAGATTTGCAAGTGATTGCTTTAGTACAAATCAGAATTCACTACGTAAAAATCACTAGCTAATTCCCAACAAAAATTATCTGGAGTTACTCAGTATCTGTTAGAAATGACTTAGTTTTATATTACTAATCCTCAGTAAAACAATTTTCTTGTCATTTATTAGTGATTAAATGATTCTAGGCAATCACTAATAGATGCCAAGTAATACGTTTGCTGGGAGTTAGTAATTAGAAACTGAGTAATTTTTAACAAATATTAAACAATTCTGAGCAATTCTAAATGACTACTGGTAAATGACAAGTAGCTATTTTGCTGGATATCCAGTAATTAATACAGTTAGGGGTTTGGAGATTATTTTTTTAATGGGGTTTCTGGGAGTAAGATGGATTTGGATTTCAGGTTTAAATTCTGGTCCAAATTTAGTTTAAAAAAAAAAAAAAAAAGAGCCAGAGAGACAAACATTTCACTGTGTTCTCCAGCCTGTTTAATTTTGAAAGTTGTTTCTTCACTTTAATAGGAGGGTAGAAGTAGATCACACCTCCACTTAACTTACAGCCTTCTTTCATCTGCTCATTATTCTGCTACATCTCTCTTTTCTGACCCCTCTTCTACTCTTGCTATGGCTTTGATTCTGCAAAGATTCACACATCTGCTTAACTTCACCTGCATGAGTAGTCCCAATGAAATTAAGTTCATGCATAAGACTTTAGTGCCTTAGACTCAGTGGGCCAGATCAAGAGGTAATGTATAAGAGAGTGTAAATAGCATGTTGGCAAGTAGGTGCAAGTCTAAGTTGGTGTAACAACACTGAGCAGACCCACTTTACACCTGCTTAGACTCCCTAAGAGTCAGTTAGACTCACATCTAAATTTAGTTCAGAGTGGCTAATTATGAAATACTAAACAAGAGCTCCATTATTTCACTCTTCTCATAGGAAACTGAATTTCCTCCAAGACAGTGATACTCAGACTGAGGCTCGCAAGCCCCTAGTACCTCTTTAGTGTGTCTCCGGCGTCTCTTTGCAGCATATGATTTTAAAACACGATGTGATTTAATTATTAACCAATCTAAGTTATTAACCAATCAGGATGCTTTTGCTGTTATTAACCAATTGTATTTGATAAAATAATAATACTTGGTCAGTCATTTTGCTGAGATTGATAGGGGAAATTATATAATACATATATATTTCCCCTGTCATACTGTTTAAATATGAATATATTGTAGTACCTGTTTTCTGTTAAAGGAGATTTTCTCCTTAGAAAAACAATTACAGTACAAAGAAACAACACTAATTACTGGAATTTTTTGTCATGATCAGAAAAGTTCTTCTCTTACATAAGATTTTAATTGCTCTCAGGGGAGGTTAATCAGCGCAAACTCAAGGAAACGGAAATGAGGTTTTTATTCTGTGAATTGTTTTTCTTAAGGCCTTTCTACAAGTACAATTCACAGCTATTTCAGGAGAAATGTGATGCAAGTAAGAATCCTCTGGAATGTTTATGAGCAACATGCCTCTCCCCATTGGGTTTGGGATTGTTACCCACTGGGACAGAGAGGTTAAAATGTGTCTCCTGGAACTGAGCAGGAGGTCTGAGGTGTTTGGGTCATGTAGCTGTCTTTGGTAGTATGAATGCACCATCAAGAGCTGGTTGGAATCAACACATACCAATGGAGGATGCAGAAAAGACAATAGGAACCCCCGTGTCTGAACGTTAACGCTAAACCACAGGAGGTTCTGGCAAGCTGAACATGTGAATAAGCATGTCTGTGTCCAGAGATCAAAGATGAGAGGTGATAGGAGATTGTTTCTGTGAACCCGGTTTTAACACACAGGAGCCATTCAGGAGTCAGAGAGAGAGAGAGAGAGAGAGGATGGATTCTACGGCAGACTGGCTTGGTGGAGCCCTGGCTTCTGTCTTACCCTTTGCCTCTCTGTGCTAGTCTAAAGACTTCCCAACACTGTTTTCCAGTTGACTATTAAAACCCATTCCATTTTGAAAATGCTGCCTGGTGTTGCTGCAAATACTTAATGAAGGACATTGATCCCTGAAGAGGGTAAGATGTATCTCAACAGATGTCTGCCTTAGTCAGACTCTCTGTTCAGAGCTCATGGTGAGAAACTGGAGGGGTGGAGCCTGAAAGCCCTGTCTCAGAGGTGTTGAGGCTGTGTGGCCTATCCTGGAGGAAAAGTGGGACTCCTTGTGGGTATGGGGCACTGAAGAGGTACTCCCAGGAAACTACTTCAAGTCTGGGGAATATCATTTTGTAGTGCAGACAGAATCATAGCCATATCCTCAAACTATATTAGAACCTTAAACACTTCCACAGGGCACCCCGCATTTCAGGGAGAATAGTTTCATGCCCACTGTTCTTCAAACCATGTTAAACCTGGGTTGGGACAGCCAAGATATACTGTTATTGCAGTGCAGACAGACCATTGCCGAGACCTTCTCTTTTTAAACACTGCAGAATCATTCTCATGACATTATGTGGCAACAATACGGGCACAGCTGCTGGGATGAGAGTTTGCTGAAGCTTCAGTACAAATCACACATAATACTAGAGCTGAACAGAAAGTTGAGACAATTCGACAGAAAAGATGTTTCCTATCTCTCTCCAATGATATGCTCATGAATCTTAGGCCAGTTCTACACTAGGGGCGGGAGTCGATGTAAGGTACGCAACTTCAGCTACATGAATAACATAGCTGAAGTCAACGTACCTCGCTCAACTTACCTCACTGTGAGGACGCCGCAATGTCGACTGCCACCGCTCCCCCATCGACTCCGCTTCTGCCTCTCGTCGGGGTGGATTACCGGAGTCGAAAGGAGAGTGATCGGGGATTGATTTATCGCATCTACAGTAGACGTGAAAAATCGATCCCCGAAAGATCAATTGCTACCCTCCGAATCGGCGGGTAGTGTAGACCTGCCCTTGGATAGTGTTGGTCTCTCTTCTCGGCTCTTCCTAACCATCCCTCTCTTGCTCATCTGCATCCCACTCGATTCCTCTTTTCCTTCACTCCCTAATTTCTTATTTCTCTTTACTGTGTTTTCATTCCCCTTTGTTCCCCCCTTGTCATTCCTCTCCTACCTTCAAAATCTCACTTTCCCCCTGCTTAGCTCATCCACCATGATGCTAGCCATGATTGTGCAAGCACAATGCATGCTTTTATGATGCTGCTGTTGGAAACATTCACAGGCAGCACTGCAGAATGGACTTTGCCCCACCACTGAACAAGGAACAGTGCTGTAAAATTTACTCCCACGATCAGGACATGTTGGGAAATTCACTGGGGTAATCCTGGGGGCCTTTAAAAGTTCACTCTTCTTTTTTAAATAACGTATTATGGGGTGAATATAGGGCCACAAAAAGTCCTTGTTTCGCCATAGCAACCTTGACCCCTTTTACAGTCTGCTCAAGGTGAGGAGCAAGGCCTTGCATCACTTTGAGTCACCTATTGGTACAGTACTAGTGTAAATAGGGCTCCTTTATAGCTAACTGCCCATTATTGTTGTAGCACTGGCATCTCTAGAGACTGCCTGAAATAGAGTGCCTCCCTCCCCGGTTAATCCTGCCATATTGTCAGCAGAGGCATGGCAAGCTGGAACCCCCTCAGGGTAAACTAGAGCGAGCTGTTGGAGGGTATTTTCAGGGAGAGCCTCTTGGCTCTGGCCCTTGCTTCCCTTGTTCGACTGATAGGCTGAGTAGAGTTGAGGAAATTTTTCAGTTCACTGGCAATTTCAAAAAATAAAGTTATCATGGGTCATGCCAAAAAATGATTTTTTTGAAATGTTTGGGGAATCAAAAAGTAAATAATAAGTTCAGGTTAAATGAAATATTTCACTTAACCCACAGCGGAACATTTCATTTCAACCAAATCTGCATTTTTCATCAAATAAAAGTTTTGACTGAAAAATTTCACCCAGCTCTAGTCCTGAGTGTGTTGACTGTTAGGATATGCTGCAAAGGCCATCTATCTATTGGGGCTTTCAGGGAGGGTATAAAGTTTGAATAGGATGTGGGTGGTATATACACCTTTATATACAATTTCATTTTGTGGTGTGTGGACTATGGCTTGCTGCTTGTGTGATTATTTTTTGTATGGACTGTTGTTTTAAATAACCTCCAGGTCACCTGGAGCTGGGGAGAGGCCTTTGAAAAATTTAAATGAAAATAAATAAAATGCACAAATAAATGGAAGAGCCATGGACTTGCACTGCATTCCTAATGTACATACTGCCCTGTTTGAAACCATGCATTTATACGTTACCTTCTATTAGGGTGACCAGATGAGAAGTCCCAAAAATCGGGACTTCCCACCCCCCCCAAAAAATGGAAGAACCTCTGCCGAAGTTGTTGAGCAAAAAAAACGGAAACGCCTCTGCCACCGGAAACTGTTGAGGGAAAGAAAAACCCGACGAAGACTGATAATTGGAACAAAAGGCGTCCCGACTGACCATCAGTCAGGACGCGGGACAAATGGTCAAAAATCGGGACGGTCCCAATTTTATCGGGACATCTGGTCACCCTACCTTCTATTATTAACCATGGCCTGGTCTACATTGGGAAATTAGGTCAGTAGAACAACTTCGCTCAGTGTGAAAAATCCATACCCAGCAGTGATGCCGTCAAACCGACCTAACCCTCGGTGTAGACCTAGCTAGTGCCTCTCGGGGAGGTGAATACCTATGCCAATGGGAGAGCCCTTCCTGTTGGCGTAGGTAGACTCTTCACTGAAGTGCTACAGTGGCCCAGCTGCAGGGGGGAGCTGCGCCGCTGCAGCATTTTAAGTGTAGACAAGCCGTATTACTATTTATATGTTTTCAGTAGCACCCACAATGTGGTAAGCAAAAGGAGAACTTATACTCTTAAGCGGACAAAACAAAGAGGACCAAACAGCAAGATGGAGGGTAGGGGAAGGATGTACACCACACAAGCAGTGTGATGGGGTGGTAATTGACCATGTTCTGATTGGGAACTCTTGTTAAAACAAGTTTTGAGTTTTTTTAAACTAGTATAAAATATATTGACTTTCCCCAGGTAACTCCCAACCTTGCCCCAAGCAGCTGGTTAGTTTCTTGTCAGCACGACAATAGAAGTGGGTCTTCCGGAGGGACTTCTGTATGAAAAGGATCAGTTAAGACAAGGTGCTCCATGCATAGGGAAAGGCGTAGAGGAAAGTGTGGAGATGCTTGTGGGAAAAGTGTCCAAACAGGGCATCAAGACGAGCATTATTGGTAGAATGAAAGGGACTGGGTGGATGCAGTGATATGGAAATAATAATCCAAATCTATCTCAGCTTCCTCTCAAGACCCAGGCTAAGATGGGAAAGGATCTTGGAAATGTTAGTTCTGACTAGGTGACATCCTGCTGGAATGGATGTGTCCATTTTCCCCAGATTGATTCCGGTTCTCCTTTGGTGAGATTATACAATAGTGATTAACTGATTCCAATAGCCCTATATGCAACTTTCAAGTAATGAGGACTATCATTACTGTGACCACTATCACTGGGTAAGTAGGATCAGCTTGGCTTTCATAGGGGAGCAAATGTCAACAAATTCATTTTTATTAGGTCTATAATGAGAGAGCACCATCTGTGGAGAGAGAAAGGGATGGAAGACCCTACTTTTAGATTCTAATTCCTAGTTCTGCCACTGACTAGCTGTGCAACCTTGGGCAAGTCACTCATGCCTGTTTTACACATATAAAATAATCTAAAAAACATAGAACTGGAAGGGACCTCCTGCATCAACAAGTCCAGTCTGCTGCTATCACAGGCAACCCTGGCCTATAATCCCAGTAATAAACTCAGTTTTGAAACCATTGAGGTTTCTTTCCCACACTACTCCTATCGGGAGGCTGTTCCAGAACCTCTCTCTTCTGATGGTTGTAATTAGGCGCTGTCAAACAATAAATTTTTTTCATCATGATTAATCGTGCAATTAATCGCCTGCCCCGGCCCCATGCCGCTCCTGGAAGCGGCCAGCATGGCCCAGGGGCAGGGGTCTCCCTCTGCGCACTGCTCCTGCCTTCAAGAACCGCCTCCGCAGCTCCCATTAGCTGGGAATGGGGCGCTGTAGCCAATGGGATCTGCGGAGGTGGTGCTTGCAGAGAGAGGCAGCACACGGAGTCATGTGCCCTCTGTGCCCCCCCAAGGGCTGCAGGGGCACGTTGGCCCCTTCTGGGAGCAGCATGGGCCTAGGATAGGCAGGGAGCCTGCCTTAGCGGCAGCCACACTACACCATCAACTGGGAACCGCCAGAGGAAAGTGCTGCCGGGCAGGAGGCCACACCCCAACACCCAACCCTGAGACCCATCCTGGAGCCAGCACCTCCTACCCCCTTCTGCGCCCCAAGCCCCTTTCTGCAGCCCAAGCTTCAAGCCCTGAGGCCCTCCAAAAGCCAGTACCCTGTACCCCCTCCTGCACCCCAACACTCTGCCCCAGCCTGGAGCCCCCTCCTGCACCCAAACTCCCTCCCAGAGCCTGCATCCTACTGTGAACCCCTCAGCCCACACCCCCTCCCAAACCCCTACCCGAGCTCGGTGAAAGTGAGTTTGTGAAGGGGGGCAAGTGATGGAGAGAGGGGGGGATAGAGTGAGCGGGGCGGGGATTTGGGGAAGGGGTAGATCCTGGGTTGCCCTTAAATTCAAAAGTGATCTTGGGAGTAAAAAGGTTGGAGACCACTGGTTTAGCATATTTGGCACGTAAATACCTTGCAATGCCGGCTACAACAGTGCCATGCAAATGCCTGTTCTCACTTTCTGGTGACATTGTAAATAGGAAGCAGGCAGCAGTATCTCCTGTAAATGTAACAAACTTGTTTGTTTTAGGACTGTAGGAGTGAGTGCACTTGTAGGCTCTGAAGTTTTACATTTTTGTGTTTTTGAGTGCAGTTATGTAACAAAAACACATCTACATTTGTAAGTTGCACTTTCACGATGAAGAGATTGCACTACAGTATTTGTATGAGGTGAATTGAAAAATACTATTTCTTTTGTTTATCATTTTTACAGTGTAAATATTTATAATAAAATATACACTGATTTCAATTACAACACAGAAACAATATATATAAAAATGTAGAAAAACCTCCAAAATATTTAATAAATTTCAATTGATATTCTTTTGTGGAGCAGTGTGACTAAAACTGCAATTAATCATGATTAAAATATTAATCGTGATTCATTTTTGAGTTTATTGCATGAGTTAACTGTGATTAATCGACAGCCCTAGTTATAATGCTTCTAATTTCCAGCCTGAATTTGCTGATGGTTAGTATTTACAGAAAGCAATCATATCCCCTCTCAGCCTTTGCTTTGATAGGCTAAACAAGCCAAGCAGCATCTCTTCTTCTAAGATAGGCTTGGCATTCCCCTGATCTGCACCTGTTCCAACTGAATTCCTCTTTCTTGAACATGGGTAACCAGAATTCTGCACATAATTCCAAATGAGGACTTAGCAGTGCCTTTTACAATGGCATTTATACTTCTCTATCTCAAATAGAAATGCCATTTATAAAATAGGGATAATACTTACCTTACAGAACTGTTGTGAGGCTAAATGGAGGCTTATAAATTGCCTTGAGATCCTCAGAGCACCATATATGTGTAACATTGACTATTAAAGGATTGAAATCAAATTAAAATCCAGGATACATATCAGTCATTAAAATATACATTTAATTCATGCTATTCCTAGAACCGATTCACTCTATGGAGTGATATGCAACTTACCAAACACAGACTCATGTACAGGAGACAACATACAAATGCTTCCAGTTAGATTCTTTTATAAAAGAAGAAAGATAGCAACATTTCTCCTGGATACACAAAATAGATGTCAGACAAAATAAAGCAACCCAACAGACGAGGGAAAATAGTCCTAATGTTTTTCCTGGACCTGGCAGGCAGTGCTGGGAATCTGATCACTCCCTTTACTCACAATTTAGATATGTAGCCTTAACTTCAGATCATAAATAATAATGTGTCATCACAATTTTGGCTAAGACCATCCTCAAATCTGCACTTGGAGGTAGATTGAGTTCATCTAATATAGCTTTTTTTCCATTGCAAATGTTTGTGTTATGTCTTAGGAGCCGTGAGAAATAAAAAACAATAAAAAACCCAAACAAATAAAAAACAAAGACAAAAAACTAGCTTACCTCCTCCTTGCAAAAGGCTGGTATCTCAATTAACTTAGGGTCCTGGGTCTGAGACTCGGAGATGATTGAAATGCTCGAGACTGAAACGGTCGTACTGCTGCGACAATACTTTATCATTACATAGTATCCGATTCATGGGAAGTGTTGCAAGAGTGATATTGAGACAGTTCTTTGGGTCATTTCCTTCGCAGTTTCCGGAACTTCTTTAATCTCCTTGTTTGCAGAATATAAATAATTTCACACAAAATTAACATCAAGTTAATTAATAAGACACCCTCTTCCCATTTCATCCGGTCCATTTGTGCCTTTGAGTCTACCATTGGATGTAAATGTACATATAGAAAACTTATCTCCTACAAATAAGCCTGCTTCCACAAACAATACTTTGCCTGTAAGTTCTTCTCACCAAAAGAGCTTTCTGTTCCAATAAGTATCTTATCAGACAGGACCAATGCAAACACAGCAGTATAATTGTGTGTAACGGGATCAAGGCACCTCAGTGCATCTGTTTAACAAACATCTTTCTTCTACACTGAACTGTGAAACAAACATTAGTATTTATTACTATTACCATATCGAATCAAAATTACCACTTGGATAACAAGTAAACAATAGTATAGATGGCTGAACTTTAAATATGCACCCCTGTGACTGCTTCCCCTCTCACACAGATTTCACACATGTGAAATTGCATTACCTTCATTCAAGTCACTCCTGAATATAATTATTCTTCCATGTACACGTGAGGAAAACCAGGCCCAACAACTTGAAATACTAACTTACACATATATCTAGAACTAAAAACGAACATTGGTTTATTAGGAGTTGTGTCACAATTCGGGATGTGTGTTGTATCTGTTCATGATCATAAAAACGCAGTTTAATAAGGGAAAAAAATTATTTGAAACATGCTATCATAAGTATGATCATAAATATGATTTTTATTCTCCATTCAGTGCCCATTCATTTCAGGGGATTTAGAACAGTACATAATAATATTTCATACTTGTGTCCTTCAAATCTTAGTACAGGCAAAATTAATGAGTCGAGAACAGCCTATTATTAATTATTACTATTATTTTATGATTATAGCACATATAGGCCTCAATCAGGAGTCAAGGCCTTATTATGCCAGGTGCCATACACACATATAACAATAATACCACCACTGCCCCAAAGAGCTTACAATCTATACCATCTCTCTGCACTTCTCTGCTTTTGTCACTTTTAAGTCTCCTCAACCTTAATTTTGTTTGTATATGGTTTTTAGTCTTTAATTTCCTGGGGGCTATGACTGTAATAAAAAACCCCATATTTTTACAGGTAACTCACATATCGACATTGCATATTATATCTAATGGCAGGAGAAAATACAAACAGACCAATTTCCTCAAACCTGCAGTGCTTTTGGCTGCTTGGATCGCCTACAGTTGGATTCTCAACAGCAACTTTTCCCTCTATACAAATTCAAGCAGATGTTTCCTCTTCTTCAGGGTCTCAATTCCTCACTTTCAGCCACAACAACAGTGATGAGGGGCCTGCCGGATATTATTCACTGAGCAACCTTCATCATGATAGATGCAGAAGTAAGATTCTGTCTCCCCCTCTTTCCTTCTCACATCATCTCATCCCGAGTCCTTTACAGGCTGCATGAACCAGATTCTGATCTCACTTATATTGGAGTAAATCTGGAATAACTCCAGAATGGATTTACTCTGGCTTTACATCAGCATAACTGAAATCAGAATCTGTTCCTATATATATACACACACACACACACACAGAATAACTCCCCTCCTCCCCCCCGCCCCACACACCTTAAAAGAAGATTATTTAGGTTGCAGAATCAAGCACTTGACCCCCCATGTATCAGTTCTGTGTCTTGAATAAGGCAGGGGTTCTGTGGAAAAAAAGTAGCATATGATCATGTAATTAAAGACTGTATTATAATGCATACACACAAGGGAGCAGAAACAGGTTGCACAGGCAACCTTAAATCTTGCATTTCCTAACTTTCTGGTAGTTGGCTGTCCAACCTAAATAACATGTTTAATGTAACTTCCTAGGTCTTTTTTTGTTTTAACAGGAAATAAGAGAATATCAAATTATATTCTATACTGACCAACCCCTCATAAACCATCATGAGGGCTAAACCCTAATTTTTCAGTACCACAGTACAAGCTATTACCACTTGAGCTACAGCCTAACAACAGGAGCTACAAGTATATCCTTGGGGCTGATCTACACACACATCTGCACCTAAATAACTAAATCAGGTTTAGTTCACAGCTTTTATTATTTTGGTGCAAGTCTGTGTGAAAGTCTGGAATAAAAGTATCCTATTTTGATTTTGCATGTCAGTCTAGCACACTTTTCTTCTGACTTTCACTGAAATAAAAAATGGTGTGAAATAAAAGTGACAGTTATTTCAGTGCAAGTTTGTGTGTAGACCGGCTTTCACATGACGCCACAGCAGAAAGCCACAAGAGATCTTGGTTTCAAATACAAAGTAATGAGACTATCTTCCAGAATCTCAGAGTTGAGATGCAGAGGACAGTTACCAACACTCACTATTATCACTATTTCCATTGCTGTTATGCCACCATGCTGCCCGCACAACAACTCTACCCCAGGAGCACAACTTTACCTGTTTCCAGGATTTACCAGGTTATAGCTCCCAAGAGCTATCCAACAGACCTGCCTTTCCCATGGCATCTGGCAAACCAGAAAACTTTTCCTCCACTCAGATCATCCCATGGCACCATCCACTTCATCACCTGTCACAGTTCAAAGTGGGAGGATCTGTCCAAAGAAATAGAAAAGCAGACATAGAAAACCAGTTTCCAGACATTCTACACCTATACACTGCACCTGACCACTGTCTAGGAACAGGTCAGAAGCAGATAGCACAAAGCAACACAAACTAAAGCTGAGGCTGAACAATGCAAGATCTGCTGCTAATAATAAACAATACATGACTTCATCGGCAATTAAGCACCCAATATACCTGGATCACCAAGATCTGGCTGGATGACACCACAAGCCCTGTGCTAGCCCACCTTGTCCCTCCAGTATACTCAGTACATCACAGACCCAGAGAGGACAAGAAGGCAGATAGATAGCACTGCATTCATCTTGTCTGCACACATGTAATGGGGTGGGACTCACCCCCGCAGCCCCTCCTGCTGGTTGATCCAGGGAATTAGCTCATCCAGCCTCCGGAGCGCCCTCTGCAGGCCGGTGTCCCGACTGTCTCGCTGGCCCCAGGTCCCTCCCGAACCCCAGTGCCCTTCTATATGAGGTGCAGTACCCTCTTAGTCTGGGTCTCCCCTCCCAGGGGGACCCCCACCCACTATCCCCACCTGGCCTCAGTCTATGGGCTACTGCCAGTCATCATCAAGCCCCCACTCCCTGGGGCAGACTGCTGTTTGTAATAGCCAGTCATCATAGGCAAGGGAGGTTTGGACCTTCTGCCTTTACCTAGCCCCAGTACCTCCGTGGGCCTTGAACAAGACCCTGCAGCCTGGGGAGTTGCCAGCCTGGAGCTCCCCAGCTCCTCTGGCCTTCCCCAGCCCTGCTTCACTCTGGTAACCTTAAGCTCCCCAGGCAACTAGGCCCATCTCCCTCCTCAGCTAGAGGGAGACTGTCTTAGCTCCTGGCTAACAGCCCTTTATAGGGCTAGTTGTGGCCTGATTGGGATGTGGCCCAGCTGCGGCTACTTCCCCAATCAGCCTGCTCCCAGCCTCAGCCCTATCCCAGGGCTTTTCAGGCCCCACGGGGTGGAGGGGGGTAGCCGCCCCGCTACAAGACATTAAATGCAAGAGAGGTGGTTCCGGTAAGGCAACTTCATTTGAATTCATTCATCTGACAGTAGAAGCCAGAACCAAAGCAAACTGATTTTATGCTCATTTACAGACCATCACAGACTAAACGATTCATAAAGGAGCTCACTGATACCTTGTTGGTGATGGTGGTGAAATACCCAGACATGTCATCCTGGGAGATTTCAACATGCATAGCAACAAGGCCACAGATGCAAAAGCCCCAAAAATTCATCTTGTCACTTGCCTCCCCAGGACTTTCATGGGTCACCCCTGGTCCAACCCACACAGCCAGTCACATTTCGGACCTAATCTTCAGCCTAAATGTCAAGATCATAGACATCAGAATCCAGCCACTGTCTTTGATAGATGACTATCTCATTAAGGCAGTTGTCAGAGACCATCCATCTCCCCGGGAACAAGAAAGACAAATGATCCTGATTCAACTTCAAAGGCTCATGGACTCTTTCAAATTCCAAAGCCTGCTAAAAGACAGCAGCACTCCATCCACAGGACAAGGAGTCAAAGATCTGGTGAATCATTACCATTCTTCACTGACCTCGGCCACTGACGCACTGGTCCCCAAATGGTCCCTTCCTCTCCGTTGCCCACACAGATCTCCCGGGTTTTCTGACACCCTGCACCATATGAAGAGAGGGATGGAAACTTGGGTGTTGATGTCAGAAAAAGAAAGGCTGAATCAAACAGGATGAAACATAATGAATTCTTCAAAGCCTGTGCTGAGGCTGTATTACAGGCCAAAAGAATTTTCCTATCAGCCTCTGCAGAAGCTGCCAAATCCTGCCCCAAGGAGCTACCCAGGGTGGTAAACCTCTTCATCAATCCTGTATACCTACAACCTGCATCAAAACTGAGCACAAGTGCTGTGAAGAACTATTATCCCACTTTGCTGAAAAGATTATGCACATTCGGGAAGCCTTCTCTGGACCCGCTCTGCCTGTACTTGCCAACCACGGCCCACCTGCCTTCCCAGAATTCAGTACATTCGCTGATCAAAAAGTTCTGGAAACCCTAGAGGAGTTTTGACCAACGACTTGTGAACCTGACCCATGCCCTTCCTGGCTTGTGAAAGACAGTCATAAAAAACTGGTGCTACTCCTGATGGAAATAGCTAATTTACTGTATCATTTACAGAAGGAATCTTCCCTTTCTCCTTCAAACATGCAATAGTCAAACCAACACTGAACGCCCGCCTCCTCCCCCCCACCGCCCCGGATGCATCAGTTCTAGCCAAATACTGCCCAGTATCAAACCTCCTGTTTCTGAGAAGCTCATGGAGAAGCTAGCCAAAGCCAACTACAAACTCACCTAATTGAAACTAACATTTTAGACCTGGTACAATCTGGATTCATGGAAGAATAGGGAACTGAAATCACTTTAGTAACATTGATGTGTGATCTTCTGTTGTCGGTGGATAGAGGACAGACGTACATTCTCATCGCCCTGAACTTCTCTGCAACATTCAGCACTGTTGACTGAGACACGGCTGTCCCACCTGAGAGAAATGGCAGGGGCCCAGGGTAATGCGCTAAAATGGTTTGAGTCCTTCCTGGGGGGATGCACCCAATGAGTAGTGATGGGATACTGTACAACATCATCAGGCCCTCTCATTTCCAGAATTCCACAAGGATCAATTCTCCCCCTTGTCATTTTCAACATGTACATGCAGCCACTAGTTAAACTGATCAGACAACATGGACTCAACTCCCAGCACTATGCAGATGACACACAGCTCTACCTGTCCTTCACTATATCTGACCACACCACTACCACCCACAATGGCTCAGCGCTTGGACAAGGTCAGCTCGTGGGTGAAGAACAGCTGGCTGAAGTTGAACCTGAGCAAAACAGAGGTGATGTTGGTGGGCATAGGAAAGAATTTTGAAGAGTTTGAAACTACGATGCAATCTCTTTGGTCAATTCAGTCTGTAGTCTAGTACTCTTGGATTCCTTGCTGCCACTAAGCAGCATCTGCAAGTAATGCTTTCTACCATCTTCAAAGGGCTAGGAGACTCTCCTGGTGGACGATGGCCTGGCTTCAGTTATTCATATCTTTGTCACCTCTCATCTAAATTAAAGCAATGCACTAGACCTGAGCATGAAGCCACCAATGCTTAGGAAACTTCAACTAGAATGCTGCAGCGCATCTTCTCAGCAACACAGGATACCACAAGTACATCAAACCTGTCATCCAGTCTCTACACTGGCTTCCCATAGAATTTTGAATCAAATTGAAGGTCTTGATCCTTATCTTTAAGGCACTCCATGATCTGGGGCCATGGTATCTAAAAGGTCATCTAAAGCTCCAGGATGAAGACCATGGCTAACAACTGTGCACCTCTATTCCAATGGGATTTTCTACCAGAAGGTAAAGCTCGTCTGTGCAGGACACAGAAATTTCTTGCGGATCAGTCCAAGACTTTGGAATGAACTCCCCTAAGAAATAAGGATAATCACCAATCTCACCATCTTCCATCCCAAGTGGAAGGTGCATTTCTTTGACCTTGCCTTCTCTAACATAAATAAATAGCAACATGTGGATTTAAAACAAAAACACCCTCAACAGACTTAAACAGAGACACTTCAGTGTATATGCTTCTCCCCATGGGGAGAGGATGAGAGAACAAACAAAGCATGACAGATTTTAGACATGTTGGTCAATGCACTACTGGAAGATGCTCAGATATCAGGGTGGTGAGCGCAGTGTAAAAACCTATATAAAATAGAAAGGTATTACTTAACCACCGTTATAAAGATTTTGACATGGATAAAAAATAGATACTTGCCTAACACTACCAAAAACTGTGGCTGGATGACTTCTTTTCTCCCATAAATTAGTTTATGTTTGTTCAGACTGATAAATCTGAAGTCCTGACAATTAATGATGACATGTTTTACTACATATTCACTTGACACTTGGAGAACCTCTTTGTGATTAGTTGAACTACTGTAATTGTTAGCAAGAAGTATCATTTTGTATGTGTCTGTTGACACAGAATTGTAAGCTCTTTAGAGCAGGGACCGGGTCTTCCTATGTGTTGGCACAGTGCCTAGTTCATCTGCCTCTATGGTAAGGTATTGCTATGTACTAACACATATATGCTGTTCTTCAGAAGTAAAAAGGTATATTAACTGAGGAACAATCAGTATCTTTTCTTCTTTGCGAACCCACGTATCTGTTTCACCATACTTTTCATGTAAAACAAAATAGGAAGTGGCTAAAATGTAGTCTGACTCATTTAAACCCAGAAAAAAGACCCAGAAAAAGGAAACTGTGGATCCACCCCCACTACGTGTCTGAGCAACTGATTGTGTGCAAATAAGGGCCTAAGCTGCTTTATGAAAAAGGAAGAAGTAACTTCGGTCTGGTCTACACTAAGGATTTAGGTCGACGACTCTATGGCAATTTAGTAATACCACCTCCCTCAGCAGCATAGAGTCATTGTCGATGTAATCAGATTGACGCAGTGTCAGTATAAACACTGAGTTGCTTATGTCGACTGTTACTGGCTTTCAGGAGCCATCCCACAATGCCCCACACTGACAATACAATCGATACAAGTGCTCCTAGTGAGGACATGCACCGCTGACACAAGAAGACAAGTGTGCACACTCACAAGTGATTTAATAACTGCTGTGGCTGTATGCCAACGTAAGTTAGGTTGACATAATTTTGTAGTATAGATGTGGACTTATGCCCAGATCAGGAGTTAGTAGCCTAAATACCTTTGAGGATTTGGGCCTGAGTGATCATCACCTTACAGAAGAGCAGGAATCAAATTACCTGACTGAGAAATATACCTACAAACATGGCTCAAATATTATGAAATAAATTGAGTTATCTGGGTTTTATTTTAAAAAAAGAAGGAAGAATGCATTCCCTGAATTTGCTCAGAATTTCACAAAATGGTGTGGAAAACTGGCATTCTAGGTAGAAAAAATTGCCCCCAATTAAATGGCTAAAATGGTCACCTGAAATTTTTAAAAATAGTAACAACAGCCTAAGTACCATGCTTTTTACAACTCTAACTGCTCTACTAATGCCACTTTTTCGATGGTCATCCTCTTGTGGGTTATACATAAACAGAGATGGGCCAGAGCTGCAAAATTCAGATCCAAATGGTCAACAGCCTACCCCACAGTTCCAGGGATATTCACAGGCAAGATTTTGGTTTGATAGGACCCGGCCACTCGATTCAGATTCTGAAATTGCTCCAAGTGTTAGGCCTGGGAGAGCATTTCAGGTCCAGGCCTTTGGTTCAGACACATCTCCAGCTCAAGGCTGGGCCTTTAGTTTGTTCTTGTTATGGTATAACTCAAGTGAAAAAAACAGTGGCATTAATTCAGTAGCCAGGTTGAGAAATCAAGAATTCTAAAGTCAGGCAGTTCCAGAAGTTAAGGCGGAACACTCAGCCCCGTGCTGTGACATTTCATAGAATTATTCACATCATTGGACCATTTCCAAAAATTCATAGTGAACCATGAAAACCTCAATTCTGGTGATTTTACAATTTCACTTCCTATTTTTCATGTCTTGCTTCTTTATTAAAAAAGCTATTGCATAGCACTACAGTGACTGCTAAAGCAAAAGAGCTCAACCCTCCCTAGTTGCAAAATTGAGGGTTGTATCTCTAACACTTTAACACAAACACAAATGGTCTTCCCTAAAAAAAAGCGACAATAAGCCTCATTCTCCGCAGCCTTGCACCTGGTGTAATCATTTGCACCTGTGCAAAGTGAAGGCAGTGTGGCTGTAAAATGCTGCCATTATGATTTTGATAGCTTGTTTCCAGAGCTAATATTACAAGTTTACATCAGCTCTTGGTTCATGAATTTCTAAGGGCTAGTCTACACTAGAAGTGGTACAGCGAGACAGCTGCACTGATGCAGCTGTGCCGCTGTAGTGTGTCTGTTGAAGACACTCTAAGCCGGCAGGCGAGAGCTCTCCCATTGACTTCATTACTCAACCTTCACGAGAGGTGGAAGCTATGTCTTCTCCCGCTGACACAGCACTGTCTACATGGGCGCTGGGGGTGGTCTAACTTATGTTGCTCAGGGGCAGGGGAGGTGCCAGTTTTTTTGCCGCCTTAGGCGGCGGCGGGAAAGGCTGCCACCGAAGTGCTGCCGAGTACCCTAGCGGCCGAAGAAGCTGCCGCCGAAGTGCCGCTGGGGTCCTTGGCGGCATTTCAGCAGCAGCCTCTCCTGCGGGCGGCCACCGAGGGACCTGAACCACACCCCCCAAATCCTGGCGCCCTAGGCGACCGCTAATGGTAGCGCCGGCCCTGCTCAGGGGCCTCCTATAGTTTGGTTTGCCCTTAAGATGGAGGTGACATAGCTACCATCCCCTCAAAACTTTGGGGTGGGAGGAGTTTGAGTAATGCCATCCCTATATATAGGAGCATTTCTGGGGCCTGCTGGGGGGAAGGTAAGTTATTTAAAAGGGAAGCTATCTATATTAGAGATAGACCCATAGTCCTCCTCCACACCAAAATGCTGCGGCCAGAATCATTTTTCTTGTTTGTTGCTTTGACTATGTCACGCCTCTTGGAGTTACTTTACTGTTCCTCATTGTGCTGTGCATCAAAGTCCAAACATTTTTCCTTTTAAGGCCCTGTATAGCTCAGTCCTCACCTACTATCGCTCTTCATCTGTTTTTCCTGTTAAAATGGGGGTGATGACACACGCTTTCCTTTGTATAACTGAGGTTATTGATGAAAGTGCTATATGAAAGATAAATATTTTTATCCTGGTCTTGGTGTCTGCCAGGGTGTGTTTGATCCATGGGCAATTACAGAGCTCACTGAAGCTGATGGGTGTGCTAGCCACCTTTCATTCAGGAAGGAGCAATTAAGCTCCCTTATGGAGTAAAAGAGCTGAAACAATAGAAGCTCCCTCTCACAAAATGGAGCAGCAAGGTAAATCCTGAATAAAAGTGAACCAAATGTGTGCCTAGGGGAACTGATTGCACATGCAGGGACTGGGGCATTGGTTTAGTTGTAGCTATCTGTCTGTGTGTGAAAGAAAGCAGAAAGTAAACAGACCATCAGAGGAGCACTGGTGACTGTGAGGGTGGCCTTGAGAGAAAGCCAAGAGAGAGAGATTCTTTTGGGCACAGGACTGGCTGGAAAATAGGCTTGGATTTCTGAATAAGGAAACTGCCTCCTGTTGTTTGTTCCTACTTGTAAGGGGACTGTTATCCCCTTACTAACATTCAGAGCTCTCAGGGGCAATGGGGAGAGGCCAATGCTCCAGGTCAGCTCTGATTGACAAGGTGGGCAGGCGAATCAGGGAGTCAGGAGGTCAGGGTGAATCCCGTCCTCCGTGTGAGCTGAAGTTGCCTGAGTCAGAGTGAGTGGGGCCGAGCTGAGGAGAAGGCAGAGGCCAGAGCTGAGCTGGGCCAGATCTGGAGGGGCCAGAAAAGCAACCCAGAGACAGACCTGCCCTGGGAGCAGAGGTGCAGCCCAGAGACACAGACCTGCCTTGGGGGAGAAGCTGCAGCAGCCAGAGCCAGAGGGCCCAGGGCAGCAGCCCAGGCAGCTGGAGGCAGAGCAGCAGCAGCTGTGCAGAGGCAGAGGAGTTGGGGCTGGAGCAGTCCGGAGCCGGGTGCGGTGAGCAGCTGGGGAGAGCGAGGGGGACCCTGGGCAGTGGGCCCAGCACAGGGAGACGCCTCAGCCAAGAGGCCCTGCAGGCCAGACTTGCAGGGGGATCTAAACCCCGACAGGGCGGGGGCAACGCTGGGAAGAAGGGTCCTGCCACCCAGAGCCTGCGAGCGTGTGGCCACCGCCGGAGCAAGTATCCAAGCCACAGCGTCCCTGCAGCACAGCCAGGGCCTGAGAAGGAGCCTGGGACTTGCAAAGGAACAGACTGAACTGCCCTGACATTGCAGAGACACTGTTGTGATGTTCCCTGCCACAGAGCGGGGTGATGTGTTTTCATTAGCCTTTCCCATTTCTCCTTATTCCTGTTACAAATTAATTGTTAATTAAATAATTTGCATTTGCTTTGAATTGTATGCAGTAATCAGTGGGTCAGGGAAGCATCCTGTTCAGAGAGAGTACCCCGGAGTGGGGACACCCTAGCCCCTGACCTAGGTGACCACAGCAAGGTTGGGGGTCGAGCCCCCCAGGAATCCTGGGCCCAGCCTTGTTGGGGTTACGAGGACTCTGCCAGACAGGAGAGTGCAAGGGGAGTCCTCGAGGGCAGGGAGGCCTCTGGGGTAAAGGAGGTGGGAGCGAGGACTGAGATCCTTCCGCTAGCCCATTTCACCGGGGTAGTGCAGAGACGAGGAAAGTTCCCCACAATAGCGGGACTATTCCCCCGCTTACATAATGTGTTCAGGGAAACAGGACTCTGTGTACATTCTTTGTAAATAAGCAGGATTGCATCAAAGAAACACCTAAGTAGTATATCTGATTTCAATTCCGAAGAGAAACAGCCTAGCAAAGCTCCACATATAGGCTAGCTGTTTGGGCCAAGGGGCAACAATATTATCATTATCATCTCTGACCCGGTCTTCTTTCATGTTCCCCTCTGCTCTGTCCACTCTGCCAAATTCAAAGGCACCATTTTCAATACCCTTTTTGATTTCCATCTCTCACAAACATCTTCCTGCCTTCTTCCATTACATCACACCTATCCGTTGGCTGTATTTTCTGCTCCACCCAGAAACCATAGGTGAGCTCCTCCCCGCCTCTGTAGTCTCTTTACAGTGGGTGAAAAGGCTAGTGTGCTGTAAAAGTACCCTAAATGCCACAGGTCTGGCTGTGGGAAGATCCCCTTGGGACAGGCACTGCAGAGGCTTTCTTCTGAAAGTCCTAGAGCAGGGTTGTGCTTGTTTCAGGACCAGTATGTGACCAGGGTGGGGCTGCAATGTGCAGCACTGTGGAGATTCTAGGCTAAGGAGGCTGCTGAAACTCACGTGTGCTTTGGGGCTGTTGAAATTATGCCTGGGGTCCCAGAACCACCCAGGATTGCACTATTGCAAAGGTGGTTTAAAGCTGTCTGCTGGAATGTGAGTTCTAGGCTGTGCCCAGGGGGTAAAGCTACTGGGAGGCATAATTCCAGCACTTAAGTGTCTGAGGGTGTAGGTCTAGAACCCAGGACTGTGGGAACCCTGGACCTCTGACATTGCCACTCAAGGAGATAGGCAAAGCATTAGCTCTCTAGACCTGGAAGGTCAGGCCCCCAGGCTGTGCTACTGGCACACTCAAGGCCTGTGGTCTCCTGATTGGTTCACATCTGCTGCTTAAGCCAGGAAGTGAGGTTTATGAGCTGTTTAAGCAACTGTACAGACTTCTTTCTGCTGCTACATTGGACTCTGTTCATGCCTGCTTCCTGAAGTCTGTATCCACTCTTATTTCTGCTCTTCACTCCTACCTTGCTCCTGCTCTGTGTCTGATCCTTGTCTTTCTCCAGTTCCTGCCCTTTCACCTCACTCCTGACCATTGGCTACCAATCCTGGCTCTGACTTCTGACTCCAACTCTGGCTCAACCCTGGGCTCTGGCATTTGGTATCTGATCCTGGCTCTGATCCTCAGCTTAGGTTACTGGTCCTGGCTGTGCCTCTACTCTCTCGCTCTAATCCCTGCTTCAGTTCCCTGACCTGGACTCCTGCACTGCCCACTAGACCTGACTCCTGATCTGACCGATAGGCCAGACTGCCTATGTCCTGGTTCCTAACACTGAGCTTGGGCAGATGTACACACATGCTAACTCTGCTCAAGCTAGCATGCTAAAATTAGCAGTATAGCCATAGCTGATTGGGCTAGCCACCCAAGTACGAGCCTGCTGACCCCCTAGCTATATATTTGGGCAGCTAGCCTGTGCTGCTAGGTAATCACACTGCTATTTTTAGGCTCTAGCTTGAGTAGAGCTAATGCATGTACATCTACCCGAGCTGGGAATTAAACCTCCCAGCTGCTGTGTAGACATACCCTTAGTGGCACAGCACAGAATCTCACCCCATATTTTCATTTTTAAAAAGTCTCTAGTCCTTATATTTATGAAGATGACCTTCAAAAGTGAACCAGCAACAGGTGAGGCAATGTCTTCCTGATGAACTACTTTTAGTTGTTTCAACGGAGCCAACTCTAAAGCCCAAGGATGTTGATTGAAACGGAAATGTTAACTATTTCACAGCTGATCAAAATATGTAGCAAAAGAGGGATGATTGTGCAGACCTTCTAAACTAATCTGCTGTGAATGGTACATTATTTTAGCATCAAGAGTGAGAGCAGCCTGGATTATGAGCAGAGCTAGAAGAATACTACCCTTAAGTAAAATCTTCAGAGAGTCTAAGCAACGTATGAAGTATTTTTGTTTTTTTTTTTAAACTAAAGCTGAAAAAAAGAAATTGGTAAAACAGTTTATGTTCATATCATTCAAAGAGTAGCTGGAGTTCTTACTACACGGAATCGTCTTGTAACAGAATAAACAGGACTTGTGCAATGTCCAGAGTTCTGAGAAACTTACATTGCACTTTTGATAGTACATATTGTTGAAGAGATCTTTCGAAATAATGCACGTTGTTTTTCTCTGAACAATGCAAACTCAGCTAAGTGAACAGCTGCATTCACATCTCTCTTCAAAGACTGAGTTTTATTGTAAAACAGAATTAGTGTGTTGGATACAGGGCCAGCGTTACCATTAGGCGACCCTAGGCAGTTTCCTAGGGCGCCAGGATTTGGGGGGTGGCGTTTCAGGTCCCTCGGCGGCCGCCGGTGGGAGAGGCTGCCGCTGAAATGCCACCGAGATCCCTGGCGGCCAAAGAAGTTGCCGCTGAAGTGCCGCCGAGGACCCCGGCACTTCGTCGGCAGTTTCTTCGGCCGTCGGGGATCTCTGTGGCATTTCAGCGGCAGCCTCTCACACTGCTGCCGCCTAGGGCAGCAAAAAACTGGCACCGCCCCTGGTTGGGTATGTTCAAATAACAGTAAATGTTCTAGCATTGGACAGTCCACTGTGGCCTAGATGATCAAAAGTGATTTTGGGCGCCCAACCTGAGATACCTTTTAAGGGCCTGATTTTTCAGAAAGTGCGGCGTACTCCCTCCGAAAATGTCCCAAACAACAGCAAAGCCACTTGTATTTGAAATGTCAAATTAATCCCAAAGAGGCCAATTTCCTAGGATTTTAAATATGGAATTCTCTAAAATTTAAGATAACGTGTTTCCTTTATGCCTGACTGCTGTGACCATTCATTCATGAGAGAAAAGAATTGGTCAGGAGTTTATCTGTCACCTCCTGCAGCAGATTCCCTGTTGTATGAGACTTTGGAAAGCTATATATGCAGTCCAGCACCCTTCCCTTTTCCTTGTCCTTGTCCTTTTCCTCAGAGCTGACCCAATATAGTAGTAGTGGATTGATAATTTGTATCATGCCTGTTACGACTGGGAAGTCTTTACAACATTAGTCCACCAAGGAGCATGCAAGTAAATACAGTGCTGACATGTTTCTCGTTTGAAAAATCACCTTTTCTTTGATTACATTTAATTATAATTCTCTGGGTGTTGATCAACTCACCGTTTCAGGACTTTGCCTCTAGCAGATGTTTGTTCAAACTCTGAGCTCAGGAACTGCCTTAATAGAGCTACTTAAAAGCTCTTCTTGTTTCACAGTCTGCAATCGTCTTGGGCTAGAGCTACAAAGAGACTTATGTGTGGCAACACCCAGCTTCTAGGTACTTTGCCATCTATTAGAAGCCTCAGCCCAGGCTCCCAGTACAATACCTGGGGAGGGTTAGTCATCTAAGAAAAGGATCCTCAGAAGTCCGCATGTTGAGTGGGCAGCTGTCTAAGCTAGCTAGGAGTGAAAAGCCGAGGAAAGGGGTGGGGCTTATGGCCCAGATTCACAAAGGTCCTTAGGCATCTAACTTTGTTGTTCTAGTCCTTAGGCACGTGACTGATGGGCTGGAGGGAAGCACCTATCTTGGCTCAGGATTCTGAGCTGTGCACGTGTAACCCACACCCCTCCTGGGTGTGGTGTTCTGTCCCATCTAGTGGCACCGAGAAGAGGGAGAGGGAGATATATATAAAAAAATGAGTCTGCTCTGCAGCCTTAGCTAATTGCCAGTTGATTTTTAGCTCATGAGGTAGAGCTCATGCACTTAGCTCTAGAGGTCCCAGGTTTGATCCCACCCACCGACGACCAGGGTCTGTCGGTGTTATACATGCTCTTCTGGAGTTATATGCCTAAGGCAGGCCAGCCCTTCCTTGCAATAAAAAGAGAGAGATTCCCCCCAATCCTCCTATTGTAACCAATAGGCCCACGGTTATGGCACTCAGCTGGAGTGTGGGGGAGACCCAAATTCAAATTCCTGCCCTGCCTGATTTGGAGCAGAAACTTACACCCTGTTCTCTTACCTCCCACTGGGCTATTGGCTATTCTGGGCATGGCTCCCTCCATTTTCTCCTGTGGGAGCTGTTCTGCTTTGTATAAATAATTAAATATTAATTGGAGCAGGGATTTGAAGCGGGTCTCCCACATCTCAGCTGAGTGCCCTAACCACAGGGCATTCTGGGGAGATGCACACAGCCAGCTGAATTCCTATCTTGCTAACCCTTTGCTGTGTTTTGTGTGTGAGGCCTGATCCTGTAGGTGTGCTCTGAAAACACCTAACAGATCAGGCCCCGCTGGGGTGATAGGCAGGGGAACGCCTAGTCTGAAAATCCTGCCATGGCTTAAGCACGAGCGGAAACACCAAGCAGCTCCTTAGCTGTGGGGACTTAGGCAGCTTCGTGCATGCCCACTGGCAGAAACTTAGCCACCTAAGATACCTTGTGTGTCAGTAAGGTTAGGCAGTAGCTGAGGGATGGTTTTGAAGATGTCACTGGTGCCTAAATGTTGAGCTGAGGCTCCTACAGGACAGTTACATGCCTCTGTAACTTTGTGGATCTAACCCTGTGTCGATTAATGAACTTCCCTGTCTAACGTGATGTTATGTGCTAGTCTCAGCCAGAAATAGCAACAGCTTTACTCTGTTCCAGTACTGCGGCCCTGAATAGGAAACCCTCATTATTTTGTAGTAGAAACCTTTTCAGTCCCCTAGAAGACTGCTCACTCTGAGGGAGAGGACCCAGCCAGCACCTCCGACGTCTCTTACCATTAGCTAGGTTGACGGACAATGTGATTCCATGGGAGGCTTAGCTCTATCTAGCCAGAGAGGCGAGACAGCTATCCACAACCTATAGAAGATTTCTTAGGGGATTTATCCGGATTACACTGCTATCTGCTTTTAGAAGCCACCAGAGATGGATCAAAGGTGAGTACAGCAGGTGAGTAGTGTTCCTAAGGACAGACTTAAAAAAAAATAATTCAGTGCTGTGACGGTTCTTAGTGGACATTTCAAAGAAAATTTCTCAATGTCATTTTCAAGGCAAGGGGAGGCAGGATAATGCACTCCAAGCCATTCTAAGCAATGGACAACTAGCATCATGTACTTTAAAGAAAAGAAATTATGCTTAATTCAACACATATAAAATGTAATATCTCCCAATTGTTTTAGAAGAAATGACTGCAAAAGAAAAGAGAACGTACTACTATACAGTGAAGAAGTATTGTCTGTTTTAGTGTTAAAGGAGAAAAAAAACAAAATGTACTTTAAATGCAAGAAAAGCCCAGTTTTTGTCTCACTTTATAGTTCTTTAACAATCAAAACAATAATAATAACAACACCTAGCTCTTTAGAGCTCTTAGAGTGCTTTCAGACAGACATACATTGAAACAAGCTGTGAGCAAGGCTTCCCACCAGGTGGAGGACTTTCTCCTGCAACTGAGAAAATCATGACCGTATAATACACACAACACAGAGTAATGGGGAAATACAGATTTTTTCTCATTTGGCACATTACTTTTCCTGATTCATAAGCTTCACAGATAAGTGTAAATCCTTTCCACTCTTCCATATTCTCCTTTCATAGGTCCACTCCAAGTTGTCTTCTAGCACAATGCTTTATAAGTAGTATGCAGACACAGTGCAGCTGAAGTGAGAATGTTAAAGAGCGGGAGCTGTGGCAGACTTGGCAAATTTTATCACAGATTAATAGATTCCAAGGCCAGCAGGGACCATTGCAATCATCTAGTCTAACTTCCTGTATAAGCCCGGCCATAGAATTTCTCCAAACTATTTCGCAGAGCATATCTTTTTTAGAAAAGCATCCAGGATGTAAGAAGAACATCTTAAGTGGGCAGTCACAAAAGAAAAAAGTCTAAATAAACCATATAGGAACGATATCAGGCCAGCACCTCAACTGTAGTAAATCAGCATAGCTCAACTGACTTGAACGGAGCTATACTGATTTAATCCAATTAAGGATCTGCCTCATATAATGTTTTCCTGTACTTGGCATATAAGATATGGAAATGAAAGGACTGCTTCCAGCAATAGAATGTACATGGAATTACAATACCAATGCCCCTAGTCATGACTAGTTCCTGCAACATGAATATTGACAGTGGGAGGCAGTGTGATTCAGTGGAAAGAGCACTGGAGTGGGACTCAGGAGACCTGGGTTGTCTGCCTGGCTCTGCCCCTGATCTGGTGGGTTAACTTGGCCAAGTCAGTTCCCGTCTCTGTGCCTCATCTTCCCCACCTATAAAATGGGGGGGAATAATATCTCCTTTGAGAAGTAGAATGAAAAATTCGATATGAGAGCGGAGTATTAATTTGTTGTTATTATTACAACAAGGGAATGACACTTACACTGGGAGGGGAAAAGGAGAGATGAATTAGTAGGCACCCAAAAATTCTTATTTTATTTGTTGAATTTCTCAGGGCTAAAGGTTCTCTCCCTGATCCCGCTATGCGGGGTTTATTACTCTTGTTCTACCCTCCTCGATGTTGAGGGCCAAGGGGCAGGGCATGCCAGCATGGGAGGGGTCAGAACTAGAACATGCTATACTCTGGCGATTCTGGGCAGGCGGCATGGCCACTAGGGAGATAGTTCCAGCCAATGCAAGTTAGAGCAGCGCTGGGGAGCAGTTCAGTTCCTGACCAGTCCCAGAATTGGGGGAGGCAAATGTGGTACGGGCAGACCAGCTGCCAGCTCATGGCAAGGTCCCCAAGCCTCAACAGAATGCTGACAAATACATAGTTGGATTCAGTCTGGCTCACCTGTGTGTTACTATTGTTAAAATACATATTAGAATGTTAAGAATTAGGGCTGTCAAACGATTAAAAAAGTAATGATGATTGATTGCAAAATTAAAAAATATAATCACGATTAATTGGAGTTTTAATCGCACTGTTAATAATAGAATACCATTTATTTAAATATTTTTGGACGTTTTCTACATTTTCAAATATATTGATTTCAATTACAACAGAATACAAAGGGTACAGTGCTCACTTTATATTATTATTTTTATTATAAATATTTACAGTGTAAAAAGATAAACAAAATAAATAATATTTTTCAATTTACCTCTGTAGTGCAATCTCTTTATTGTGAAAGCACAACTTACAAAATGTAGATTTTCATTTGATTACATAACTGCACTCAAAACCAAAACAATGTAAAACTTTAAAGCGTACAAGTCCACTCAGTCCTACTTCTTGTTCAGTCAATCGCTAAGACAACCTACTTTGTTTACATTTACAGGAGATAATGCTGCCCACTTCTTATTTACAATGTCACCGGAAGGTCAAACCAGCTGTTCACATGCCACTGTGGTAGCCAGTGTTACAAGGTATTTATGTGCCACATATGCTAAACATTTGTATGACCCTTCATGGTTCGACCACCATTCCAGAGGACATTCTTCCGTGCTGATGATGCTCATTAAAAAAATGTGTTAATTAAATTTGTGACAGAACTCCTTGGAGAAGAATTGTATGTCTCCATGTAACAGGTTGCTGGCCAGGATGTCCTGAGCCAGGCCCCTGTTAGCCCAGCTCCAATTAAGAAGTATTAATTGGGGCTGGCTGAGTATGCCAAGCCTAATTGCTAGAAGAGAAGCACCTATGGGCCTTATTAGCCAGGGAACTATATAAAGCTGGCAGGAAGGAAGTGGGGGAGGGGGAAGAGAAAGGAAAGGGAGGAGCCAAAGGCTGTGTATCCCTGCTGGCTGGAGAAGCTAGCTGTCCTCTCAGGTTGCTGGTTTGGAGTACTCTGTAAATAGAAGGTGGTGGGAGATGACACTGAAAATACTCAGTGTCATCTCAGATTGTACTCAGAAGGGGTCTCTGGCTGATTTGTTGCGAGGGCAAGGGAAGACCTCGTTACACTCCTGCTCCATAGTTTTACCTGCATTCTGCCATATATTTCATGTTATGGCAGTCTTGGATGATGACCCAGCATATGTTGTTTGATTTAAGAACACTTTCACTGCAGATTTGACAAAACGCAAAGAAGGTACTAATGTGAGATTTCTAAAGCTAGCTACAGCATTCAACCCAAGTTTAATAATCTGAAGAACCTTCCAAAATCTGAGCAGGACGGGGTGTGGAACATGCTGTCAGAAGACTTAAAAGAACAACATTCCGATTTGGAAAGTACAGAACCCGAACCACCAAAAAAGAAAATCAACCTTCTGCTGGTGGCATCTGATTTGGATGATGAAAATGATCATGTGTCATTTCACATTGCTTTAGATCGTTATCGAGCAGAACCCGTCATCATCATGGAAGCAGTTTAATTGCTCTCCTTTAGTATGGTAGATTTAAGTCTAAACAGTGTTTTTAATACTCTGAGAATATCCTCTTTCAATGTCCTCTTTTATTATTTTATTGTATTTGCTCTTGAACGCATTTGAATTTGACTTTCTCCCTGTCCTGTGAAGTCCCATTGCTGTGCTAAATGGTCTTCTTATGCTGATTTGGCATTTTTAGAATATCCAGGCTGCTTTCATTATTATAATTTCTCCACTGAAACAGAAAGGAGGATTTTAGCTATTAATCAACAGTATGCAGATGACGCTTGGAGTAGACAGGAATCTGTTTCTTCAGAATTGTTAGTTTCACGTATACTTCAGAAAGGCCGGGAAACCCAGGGAGTTTCTAGCTATTGTACTCATGTGGATAGTGAAGTCACATTATTGTATATTAAGTGAATTTTTCATGTAGTCATTCTTTTTTGTCTGGATGTGTGTGTATGTGTGGTGGGGGGGCGTCTTTCTTGTTCTCATCCCCCAGGTTAAGGAGAACTAATCATATCTTCCCGTGAAAGATGTTTACCATAGTGCAGAGTCAAACAGAGAAAATTGCTTAAGAGCAATATAAAGGTAGTGGGAGGCTAGGAAACTTGACTCTGTTAATCTATTTCATGCATAACTTGTTAGTATTTTTAGAACCATCTCTTTCCCTAGTCAGAGGTCAGAAGAATGATGGTAATTAAATGCAGCTCTATTTCAATGCAGTATGAGATGGACAAAGTAAAATGTGCCTTGAGCTGACAATGGGATATAGCCTTCAGCTCTAACCCTTTTGGAGCACTTTAATAGGTTTGCTTGGAGGAACCACTCCAAGAGTTATCTGAGTCAAGCAGCATGGGGACGTGTTGGTCACCACTTCCCGCAGCTCCCATTGGCCAGGAACGGTGAACTGCAGCCACTGGGAGCTGCGGGAGGCCGTGCTTGCAGACAATCAATGCATACAAAATGTCTCATGCCCCACAATCAGATTATCCTGATGGGCTGCCTGCGGCCTGTGGGCCGCAGGTTGCCCACCACTGGAGTAATTCGAGGAATAGACTGAGAGTCAGGAGACCTAGGTCCTGCTCTCGACTCTGCTACAGAATGACCATTTGCAAGTCATTTTAGCCATTTAGGGCCTGATTTTCAGAGGTGTTGAGCATATAAACTTTCAATTGTCATCAGTCATTGAAACTCAGTGGGAACAGAAACAGCAGCAGGCAAAATTAAAGCAATTAATTGTGGAGGAGAAGCTGCCAAATAACTTCAGCAGAGTTCAGGAAAAGAAAATCAGAGAAGGAAAATAAGCCCAGTCCAGTAGGAAATCCAAAAACTCCTGGAGGAAATGAGGTTCAACAAGGACAAGTGCAGAGTCCTACACTTAGGACGGAAGAATCCCATGCACTGCTACAGGCTGGGGACCAATTGGCTAAGCAGCAGTTCTGCAGAAAAGGACCTGGGGATTACAGTGGATGAGAAGCTGGATATGAGTCAACAGTATGCCCTTGTTGCCAAGAAGGCCAAAGGCATATTGGACTGGATTAGTAGGAGCATTGCCAACAGATCAAGGGAAGTGATTATTCCCCTCTATTCAGCACTGGTGAGGCCACACCTGGAGTATTGTGTTCAGGTTTGGTCCCCCCACTACAGAAGGGATATGGACAAATTGGAGAGAGTCCAGCGGACGGCAACAAAAATGATTAGGGGGCTGGAGCACATGACTTATGAGGGGAGGCTGAGGGAACTGGGGTTATTTAGTCTTCAGAAGAGAAGAGTGAGAGAGATTTGATAGCAGCCTTCAACTACCTGAAATGGGGTTCCAAAGAGGAAGGAGCTAGGCTGTTCTCAGTGGTGGCAGATGACAGAACAAGGAGTAATGGTCTCAAGTTGTAGTGGGGGAGGTCTAGGTTGGATATTAATAAACACTATTTCACTAGGAGTGTGGTGAAGCACTCGAATGGGTTACCTAGGGAGGTGGTGGAATCTCCATCCTTAGAGGTTTTTAAGGCCCGGCTTGACAAAGCCCTGGCTTGGATGATTTAGTTGGGGTTGGTCCTGCTTTGAGCAGGGGGTTGGACTAGATGACCTCCTGAGGTCTCTTCCAACCCTAATCTTCTATGATTCTATGATATTTGTCTCATTTCCCACTCTGGAAGAAGCTGGGATGTTTGGGGGCTGAGATTAACACAAGTCACTTCCGAATAGTATGTCTACACTGCAGATGGGAGCGAGCCGCCCGACCCAGTAGACAGACTTGTGTTAGTGAGGCTTGCACTAGCACACTAAAAATAGCTGTGTGGACAATGCGGCACCAGTAGAGGCTCAGGCTAGCCACCCAAGTTCAAACCCGCCGTATTTCCTAGGTAGCTGCAATGTCCACACAGCTAGTTCTAGCATGCTAGTGTGAGTGACACTAACACAAGTCTATCTACCTGGGTCAGGAGGCTCTCTTCATCTGCAGGATCGACATACCCTTCCTGTACAAATCTTAGGACTTCTTGTTGAAGACAGAGAAAATGTTTGAGGCACACCATGTCTTTTTCCTGATTCTGCAGTGACAACGGATGGAGAAAGGCCCACCACCTACAACTGCTTTATTTAGTTGTTTATTTTTGACTGAGAGTGGAGGATTGGTTTTGATCATCCTGGGCAACTGGAGTTTGTGGGTGGATGTCAGAGGGCTGGGAAATTGCAGTCAAAAGAGATGGATTTATAAGGCGGAGTGGAATTTTTCTCCAGGTTCTGCTGAGATGACAGTGTGTCAGATTAGCCAAAGACCAGTGCGAGTGCCTTCGGAACACAATATAGCGCCGTCTTTATTGCACACTTCCTGTCAAGGCCCTTACATGATTTATGAGATGAACAATTTAGCTTGGGGATCTAGAAAGGTAGCCCTGTAAATAAACCCCAGGAACCAAGATTAGGAAACAACCTTTTAAAACTAACTTCCAGTGAATCAATAGCAGCATTAATGGAGCCTGGCCTGGGGTTTTATAGAACCACTGTGAGGTTTTAATGATTTCATAAAGTGAAAGGATTTACGAGCCAGTTAAAAGGATATATTGCTGTATACCAAATGGAAGCTAACATATAACAAAGTCATTTTGAAAGAATACCCACTGAAGCAATAGTAGGATTGAGGTGTAAAGTAAAAGAGAATGGTGTCCTGTCAAAGGAAGAGATTTGTTAACTGAATAAATTAACTTTCTTCAGAATCCACTTGTTTACAATGGGCCTATTCCTAAATGTCTTACTCTGGCAAAGTAATTGGGAGTTTAGACTGAGTTAGAACTTCAGGTAAGGGACGTGTAGGATAATACAGAGAAAAAAACTGAGCATATCATAAAAACCTTCCTTATCCTCCTACACTGCACAATCATATTCCTTAATTTCTTGGTCATATTTATTCTAAACAGATAAAGTGCTAGAGCGGTAGAAAAAATGTCTAACTATAAACCACTTGTTACCCTGAAGAGAGGAAGGGGAGGTCCTGTGGCTAGATAATGGCTTAGGAGATCTGGATTTGAGTCTGTCTACACTACAATTGGAGTTGTGATTACAGAACAGGTAGGCATTACCTTACTAGCATTAATCTAGCTAGCATGGCTCGAAAATAGCAGTGAAGACGCAGCAGCATGGACAGTGTGGGCTAGGACCATGAATAAGACCTGGGGCTCCAGGGAGGCTTGTACGGTCCATGCTGCTGCATCCTTCTGTTATTTTTAGCTGCATTAGTTTGGACTAAGCTAGCATGAGAATGCCTACCTGTGCTGTAATCACACCTCCAATTGCAGTTTAGACAGACCCTGCATGACTTTGAGCAACTCACTTAATCTCTCTGCTTCAGTTCCTAAAATGGGGATAATAGCATGCTATTTCTCCCACTTTTTTTTGTTTCTTGTCTAGTTAAATTATAAACTGTTTAGGGCAGGGACTGACTTTTACTATGCACGTATGCAATGCCTAGCCCATTAGGGCCTCAATTTTAGCAGGGACCTGTTGGTGCATTTGCAATATTTACAATAATACTGAGCTGGCATTGCTTACCAGCCTTTCACTGGGCCCCCCCAAATTATCCCACAATCTGGAGAGGAGCTCAGGCAGATTTACGTAGTGATGTATCCTCTGTCTCCATTCCTCATTCCTCATCTAACCCTGTAGAGTCTGTGCACTCCCAGAGTTCTGCCCCCACTCTCCTTCTTGTGGAAGCTGAGCTTTCTTCGTCAAAGAGGTAGTGGCAGTACTTGCTTCAAGTGCTCAGAAAAGCCAACAGACGTTCTCAACTCATCTAAAGTTATGAGCTGACAGGCATGGGAGATAATTGTGCCACCAGTCGGCACTGGTGAGGCCTCAGCTAGAGTACTGTATCCAGTCTGGGGCGCCACACTTTAAGGAAGATGTGAACAAACTGGGAAAAGCTCAAAAGAGAGCAAACAAAAATATAAGAAATGTTTAGAAAACGTGACCTATGACTATGGTTGAAAGAGCGGTGCAAGTTTAGTCTAGAGAAGAGAAGGTAGATGGGGGACATGGTAACAATCGTCAAATCAGTTAAAGGTTATAAACAAGATGGTGATAAATTGTTCACATCCACTATGGGTAGGACAAGAATTAACAGGCTTAGTTCACAGCAAGGGAGATTTAGGTTGGATATTAGGTAAATGTTCTAACTATAACGGGAAACCTACATGTAAAAAGCTGCACGTTGCAGCTATACCGCCGTAGCACTTTAGTGAATGAAGATGCTGCTACATCAAGGATAGAACTTCTCCTCTCCCATCAGTGTGGTTAATCCTCCTCTGGGAGAGGCAGTAGCTATGTTGATGGGAGATACTCTCCTGCCAACATAGCACTGTCTACACCAGGAGTTATGGCCGTATAACTATGTCGCTCAGGGCGTGTGGATTTTTCATTACATTAGTTATACCAATATACGTTTGTAGTGTAGACCTGGCTTTAGAATAGTTAAGCACTAGAACAGTTATGTAGGGGAGGATGTGAAACAGGTTAGACAAACACCAGAGATATTCTAGGTATGCTTGATCCTGCAGCGGGATTGAGTAGATGATCTCTTGAGGTCCCTTCCAGCTCTACATTTCTGATTCTATAATGTATGATTCTATAATGAATAAGGAAGTCTGGCTTCCCTTCGCTGAGCAGTAACATGCTGCAGCAGAACAAATCAAATAACCACACCCATGGAGTTCCTTTATATAAAACAAACACATACCCAAACTTCCCCTACCCTGGGCTTTCCATTCCTAGTGCTGAAGCTAGCATAGTTTCCTCCCAGAAGGTTTTACTTCAAAATCCTTTTTTTCAAATGGAAAAACCCAGTCCATGAAAACAAAGAAATCGAAGAAACAATGGGAAACTTGCCCCTTTTTCTGGAAGATACTCCTCAGCCTGTCTAGGTTGCTCCAAGCCTCTCTTTCTGATGGAAGAAGGCAGAATTTATATAGCCCCTTTTCAAGCGTACCTTACCTTAACCCAGGACTCCCATGGGCTGCTATGAAACTATATTTCTCAGCAATCTCTCATCACTGAGGCAAGAGAGGAATTTCAGCCCACTTTACTCTGGGTATTCTAGTCGCAGGACTTTAGAGTTGGGTTTCTCTCCAAAATGACATACAGCCACTCCAAGGTGTCATCTTCTCTTTCAGGAATTGTGTTCTATTCCACAAGAATCAGTGACATTGTTGCTATGCTGTAACCTGGACTATGTAACCTGTAGTAGCATAGCTGACCTGCTGTAACCTGTACTAGCATAGCTGGCCTGCCTGGAGAAAAAGGCTAGATACTGTGGTTGAAAATTTGGGGAAGGAGGGTGATGAATAATTTCCAAGAAATAGCTATTTGTAGTATCTTGACCTTCTCTAGCACATACACTCTCCAGGAAGTAGTTCAACAGTAAACCATAGAGAGGGCAAACAAATATCTTTTGAAATCACATTGGATTCTTTCTAGAGACCCAGTATGTAACTTGGGAAACATGCCGAGGTTACCCAAAGCTCTGCTGAGTGGAATGGAGAAATGGAATAAATGGGTGCCTGTCAGTGTCCTCTGTTTCTGTCCCAGCTCTATCTGACTGTACTCAACCTGGGTTTTATATTCCAACCCAATTCCCATTAAATCAATGGAAAAAATCCCACTGATTAAATCTGGAGAAGAATTGGACTCTATGGACTTGATTGAACTCTGCTTTAAGCCATTGGGACTCTTTCCATTGGCTTTAACGGGAATTGGGTTGGGCTGTAAAACCCCACTTTTTCTTGCTCACTCCTCTCCCCCACACTCACTCCATAGCTGTTTAAATAAATTCATTCTTGTAAGCCTCTGGGGTTACTGAGGGGTAGATGGAGCAAGGGAGAGCCCACATCTGAGTTGCTGCACAACTAACGATGCAGAGGAGAAAAAAGGGTTCCTGATTTAGGTTTCTAAACTGCTATCTTGTGAAAAATCAAGTTGTTATTTTTGGAGTGGGAAATGTATTTATATGTGATTGTTTATTACTTTCATTTATTATTTTCTTTGTCCATGATCACAGCATCTAATTGCATTGTGTGTTAAATTACATGGCACAGAGAAGACAGCATAAACAGCACCACTCCTTGTATTGCCCTAGTCAGGAGAAAAATGTCCCCAGTGATGATCCATAGTCAGGTGATTGTCCAAAAAGATCTGTCTGGCCCCCAACCTTTGACACCACCTGAGGAAGCTAATTCCCCAGTCATGAACCCTCCATCAATAGGGTTCTTCCCTCAGTCTCCAAGAGTTCAAGTCTAGGAGTAAGAGGCTGCCTCAGCCATCACAGTGATGCATGCAGGAAAAAACTCTCTCTTAGCAGATGTCTATCCTGCAGCCATGGAGTGTGACTGCATTTCATGCAGACACTCCCAAGAGAGATTATTCTAGCTCACTTGGGTACCAAAACAGTGAATCTGCATCAGCGAGTGCTTCAGCCTGGGTCTTACAATTACTGGGTAATAACTGAGGTGGCCAGCCTGTACTTAACAGCACGCTGTCATGGAGTCATTCCTTCGGTACTCCAGCTAGCTACATCTGCATGAGCTGCAGACACACCCTGTGATTGCAGCATAGACCCACCCTTAGGTAGTCAGGTCTGAGACAATGTAGATCAAGTTCAACTTGATAGCTACTGGGAATGGAGAAGCCATGAAGTGTGCAGAGCAATAGTGAATAATACCTGGCTCTTAATTTTTCATCCATAGACCTTTAAGCACTTTACAAAAGAGGTCAGAATCATTATTTCCTTTTTACAGATGGGGAAACTCACGCCCGGAGATTTGCCTGAGGTCACCCAGCAGGCGAATGGAACCCAGCTCTTCTCACCCCAGTGCCCTATTGACGAGGCCATACTGTAATAGGAGCTCACCCACCCAATTCACCAGGAAGGTGGAGTGCTGCATTCCTCACTAGCGGCAGCTTCTGAGTTGTCTTTAAGGGTAGCCCCAATCTGAAAAAGTTGCAGCAGTCCACCCTAGAAGTACTAGTATGGTATCCACCTAGCTGAATTCACACTAGGGATTTACTAAATGCTGTCAATCTAATGGCTGCCAGGAACTCCCTGTCTCTGGAAAGCTGTCAATGCAGCTGAGTAGTAAATGTGTTTATTTTTAAAAAAGCCAGAATTAATATTGCCCCCAAAAGTTTTGAAAATTAAGTTGCGGGTCCAAATTCAACACGTTGTGAGATAGACACAGAGAGCATTTTCTCCTAAAAGCAGATGCTGGGTCAGTTTCTTTAAACACTTCAAATCTGGGGTGTAGTGGAAAGGTTGAGTTAGGTTGTAATTTAGATTCTCGGCATATAGCAGTACAGCGAGTAATCAGTATCCACTTCCTCTCCTACCTTTCCCACACTGCTATCTTTAGAGCTCGACTAGCTGTCCCACAGCAGTGAAACATTTCATTTTCAACCATTTGGACTGTGGTAATTTCATTTTCACTCCAATAAAACTTTAAGGATGTGATTTTCCCATCGTACTCTGCTGACGTAAGTAGAAGCAAAACAAAGAAAGACACCCCTTCTCCCAGAAATTGCCATTAGGACAAGAAACAGATCCAGGAGAAAATGGAATTGTCAGAAACGTCACACCCAGTTTCTCTTTCTCCTACCAGAAGTGATGTGAACTGGGACTTTGCAGTGCTTAGGGTATGTCTACAGTACAAGCACTGAGGGCCGGCTCTGGCCTTTTTGCCGCCCCAGGCAAAAAAAAAAATGGCTGCCCGCTGGCCGGCTGGGGCACCGGCAGGGAGCGCGGCATGCCCGCGGCCCCACTGCCCTGGCAGGGGCACCGGCGGGGAGCGTGGCATGCCCGCTGCCCTGGCCAGGGCGCCGGTGGGGAGCGCGGCATGCTCGCCCCCTGCTCCCCCGGTCGGGGTGCCGGGAAGAGTGTTGGTTTTGTTTTATTTTAAAAAAACCTGAGCACCTCCCCGCTCCAGGTGCCGCCCCAAGCATGTGCTTGGTCGGCTGGTGCCTGGAGCCGGCCCTGCAAGCACTACAGCGGCAGACCTGCAGCACGGCAGCTACGTTACTGTGGTGTAGACGATTTGCTACAGTGACCAAAAGGGGTTTTCCATCACTGTAATAAATTCACCCCCTTGAGAGGAGGTGTCTATACTGGACCTTTGGTTGCCTTAATTACATCTCTTAAGGTGTGATGTTTTCATACTCCTAAGCAACATAGTTCAGTCGACCTAAATTTTAGGTTTCGAGCAGGCCTTAGTTTCCTACAGCTGTTAATTGAATTACAACATATGAACTGCACAGTACCAGTAAGTGCCTCATTAGCTCACTGGGTATCATTAGTTATACAAGTCCTGAATCAGCAAGGTACTTATGTGTCAACTTGAAGCGCACGAGTAGTTCCACTGAAGTACCTTGATGAACTGGATACATATTTCTGTTCAAAACGATGGTATATTAAGGATGGAAGCAGTAGCATAGCCAGGGGGGGAGCAGGGGGAGCGGCCACTCCCCCTATGAGGAAAAGCAGTGCTAAGGCGCCGCCAGAGCCTCGCTAGGGCGGCGCTTTAAAAGGCCTGCGGCTCCAGCCGCAGCAAGCCGCCCCTTGTCTCCCCGCTCAGCAGATCAGTGGGGAGACAAGGAACAGCCGCAGCAAGCCGCCCCTTGTCTCTCCGCTCAGCAGATCAGTGGGGAGACAAGGAACAGCCGCAGCAAGCCGCCCCTTGTCTTCCTGCTCAGTGGGGAGGCAGCGGGCAGCCGCAGCAAGCCGCCCCTTGTCTCCCCACTCAGCAGCTCAGTAGGGAGACAAGGGGCAGCCGCAGCAAGCCGCCCTTGTCTCCCCGCTCAGCAGCTCAGCAGGGAGACAAGGGGAAGCCGCGGCAAGCCGCCCCTTGTCTCCCCGGTCAGCAGCTCAGCGGGGAGACAAGGAGCAGCCATGGCAAGCCGTCCCTTGTCTCCCCGGTCAGCAGCTCAGCAGGGAGACAAGGGGAAGCCGCGGCAAGCCGCCCTTGTCTCCCCGCTCAGCAGCTCAGCAGGGAGACAAGGGGAAGCCGCGGCAAGCCGCCCCTTGTCTCCCCGCTCAGCAGCTCAGTAGGGAGACAAGGGGCAGCCGCAGCAAGCCGCCCTTGTCTCCCCGCTCAGCAGCTCAGCAGGGAGACAAGGGGAAGCCGCGGCAAGCCGTCCCTTGTCTCTCCGCTCAGCAGCTCAGCCGCTGAGCGGGGAGGCAGCGGGCAGCTGCCCGCCACCCCCCAAATCTTGGCACCCTAGGCGACTGCCTAGGGTTGCCTAGTGGGCGCGCCGGCCCTGCCAGAGGCTCCTGCCGCTGTGGGGAGCTGCGGGCCTTTTAAAGTGCCGCCGGAGCCCAGCTGCAGGAGCTCCGGCGGCGGCGCTTTAAAGGGCCCGGGGTCTCCGCAGCGGCTGGAGCCCTGGGCCCTTTAAAGTGCTGCAGGGTGAGTACAGGGGGAGCGGGAAGCACCTTGTTATAGTGCCGCTCCCCCTGTGCTCAAGACCTGGCTACGCTACTGGATGGAAGACAGACAGAACAATGCCGAATGACTATGGTTCTTGTGTTGCTGGAAAAGTTGTCAGTTTGTGAACTCCTGGTCAAATGCATCTGCTATCTCCAGTAAACATAAGTTTCATTTCCTTTTTCTCTTATCTGAAAATATTTGAAGAAAAAGAAACCCTCTGAGGGAAAATTGTTTGAAATGGCTGTCTGAGTGATCAGCAATGCTAACATTGAGCGGCTGCAGAGCAGAAGACAGAAAGGAAAGTAATACAAACATTCATACACAGCTTTTAATTCAATGTACTATTAATGTTTTGTGATGTATTGAAAAATATTTAACAATCATAGGATGTCATTTTAAATTTCACACATTTTTCTTGGTCCAGATTCCAGGCTTGGTGGGGTCTGTGGCGATGCATGTGATCTGGACCTAGAAGCAGTAAGGCTGCACCCAGATAACCTATAGTAAAGTTAGTTGTGCCTTGCTGGTTTATGGAGCAGCCTGCTTTGTCTCTCTCTGTTTTTGTATTTTTTCATTCTAAGAAATAAAGTAGTGTTAAGTTGCAAACTTTCAGCAAGAGTATTTAATGTTTTTATCAACCTTCTCCATTTCTGTACTGTGAACATAACATGTTTAAACCCTACAAAATGGTTCATATTTCTAATAAATGAAAGAGACTTATAAGAAAATTTTGTCATGCGTCTACTAGAGAAAGCACTGACCTTGTTCTTAAATTTACATTATTAGTACTTGATCTACGATTATGGGCCATATTCTCAGTTAAACACATTCAGCTCCATTAATCTAAATGGGGCTGCACAGGTGTAATAGAATTTACCCTTATGAGTCTGTTCCACTGAATATAACTGTTAAAAGATGCATACTGGAGATAAATGATTTTTGAGTGTCGAGATCCATGCATCCTGCCTAAGTCCATGGCCTGCACTGAAAAAAACCCACCTCTTTAGTGAAGCAATTAGAATCATGGTGACATGAGAAAAAGACCTCAATGTCAAGTTCAGCCCCATACACTTAATTGTACTCTGTGTGTGTGACCATAAATTCATTTAGCTCAGGGTAATTTTTTTTGAGACTATGGCAAAGTATTGAATCATATACATTACAATAGTGGGTGTTACTCAGCCATTGAAGCACCCATCAGCACAAATTACTAAAACAGCATTGTTCTTTTAAAAGTAAATCTGAAATACAGACAAAGAAGCAGTTGGTTTAAGTGACTTGCTCAGCATCACACAGGGAATCTGTGGCAGAGGCAGGGATAGAATCCAACTCTCCAGGGCAGCATTCAACTGCCTTAACCATGAGACCATCCTTTCTCTTCCTTTACACCTCTTCCTCATGCCCTGCACACCTTCTAATGTCTTCAGCAAATGAAGCAGGAGTACTACAGACATCAGCCTCAATCTCTGCACAATCCGGATTCATCCTCAGAGGAGATGCAGCATATGTACTGAATGAGGCAGGGGTTCTGTGGAAAAATACAATGTGATCATGTAATTAAAGCCTGTGTCATAAGGAATGTGCCCAAGGGGGTGAATCAAGAATACGCAGGCAACCTTAATTCTGGCATTTCCTAACTTTTCAGTACTTGACTTTGCAACCTTAACATTCTGTAATGTAGATTTTAAATATAATTTCCTACATTTTCAAAAAGCTGAAAATAAAAAAACGAAAAAATGTCCTCATGTGGAACTGTGTAGACCTCTTTGAGATCTTTAGCTCCATAGCACAGTTTTCTACTACTTCAGCTAATGAAGTAACGAGCAGGAAGAGAAGGTTGTATTTGTGTATGTGGCCCTGCCACTAGAGGGGGATGTAAACACATACTTTGCCAGCAGTTTCACAGCTATTTACTAGACAACACAGGAATGGTGAGAACAGGGGGAAATGCCCTTCCCCTCCTTGTTCCTATCTTCCCTCAATCCCTGGCTTCTGTCATCTTAAGATGCCCTTAAACTATCCCCACTCCTGTATTTTGGCACCCATCTACTCCTGCCCTTATGCCCATTCCCAGCACCTGCTTCTCACCTTGCTCCCCAACATGCTTCTATTTCCCCTTCACCACCCTGCATCTCTTCATGCAATCCTCCCACCTCCATAACTCCACATTTGAGTCAGACACCTTCCTCCTTTCCCTGCATGCTGGGCACCAGCAGGGGGAGCATTGAAAACACAGGGCAGGCAGGCTCCCTGCTGTCACTTCTGGCAACTGGCACCACAGTTGCTCCATAGCAGCCAGGAGCTGCAATCGCAGAGAAAGTCCTGCTTGGCCCTAGCAGCTCTGTGAATCTTCAGAGAATTTACCTGCCAAACTCTGACAAGTCTCCACTGAGCATGTGTAAACTGAGATTTTGCAGAGGCTTATAATTTACCAAATTTGGGAAGTTTTTCACAGAAGTGGCAGAAGGCACATTCCTGATATTAGGTCGAGCCCCTCCCCCCCCATCAAATTTTAAATCCCTACTCCAAAACAAGCACATTTCTAACACCTCTCTGATATTCAGACATGTCTTAACCATTTTAGTTAAACCTTTCCCCCAATATACCAGACACTCGGGATGGAAAATATCATCTTGAACAGTTAAAGTTTAACAAAGTTATAACCAACTACCTACCCAGCCTATAACGAGGCCCCTGGAGAGGAAGTCCTGAACAATCACTAATCAAAGGTCAATATTCTCACACAATTTAATTACAATTTTTAAAATATTTTAAAAATATAATTAACAGAATAAACAAGATGAAAGCTGGACAATTCCAGGAACTAAGTTAGGTAGATCTGGTATCAGAAGTGAAATTGGTAGCAAAAGTCAAGTTCCTTTTGTCTAGATGAGGCTGGTGATTCTTTCCCCATCCGGTGGGGCTGGAGCTCTTTTGCTGATCTGTTTCCTTTTTATTTGTTGCATACAGCAAGACGCATGAGGCTGTAGTAAGTTCTGTACAATATTTCCTAGAATCAGAGTTTTTATTTTTGAAACTACAGTTGGTGTTGATTAATTTCATTTCATTTAGGGCCTGGAAGTTTCTTTAAAGACAAGAGCTGATAGCAAGATACAGAGTGGTTTGAAAACTTTCTCTTCCAATGAAGTCAAGGGAAGAGATGGTAACAACTGTGACTGTTGTGGTCTCAAAGAAGATGAAACTCAAAGCAGTCTGGAGGCTTCAGATAAAGCTCTGGTATGTATCCACATTCCCAAGTCTTTAGGGATTGGTTTTCAATTTGATCCCAAAGTGAGAGGTTGCAGTCACTGACATCTGCAGTTTTGTCTTGTGAAGAGGGGAGTCTCTTACATTAATTTCTCAGGCTGTCAATACCTAGCCTCAAAACATGACCTCTCTAGGATTGGGATATCTTATGGAGGTGCTTGGGCTAAATCCCAAGTGATAGACAGGCTCCCAGGCTGAAAAATGTCCTGCCACAATGTCAAGTATAACTTTGAAAATACAGGTGACTAAGAGTTGCTATTTTAAATCATGTGAGCTCACATCTTAAAAACGTAACATTATCTATGTTGGTTATTTAATTGTTCCTAAATATTTCAGAACATTACATAGCATAATATAATATCACTGCAAGTAGTGTTAGAAAAACCTTTGTCCTCAACCTTAAATACAGTGCAAGTGCTAGTGATGTTCTGATTATGCAGATGTTGGTAGTGACTCCACAATTTAGATTGGTTTGAGATTTGCATTTAAAAAAGTAATAAAATCTCCATGTTTCACCTTTTAAGGATTGAATTTAGTTTCCAAATCTGGCACTTGAAATGTCCAGGTTATTTCTGTAATGAAATGCTCACTTTTTCAGAGAAAACATTTAAAAATTATGCTTTTTAAAATGTTATCCTCTTTTCCTAATTTCTGTGTGTTCTTTAGCAAAATAATCAGAGTTCCCCCACACAGTAAACTATCTCTCTATTTCACCCTCCCACACACATAGTTTAAGAGAATATCTTATATATAGGTCTTTTGAATAACTGCTTTAAACCATACAAAGAAGAGCTGTCAGAACTCCTGAGATCCGTTACTTTCATATTCTGACACAGACTGCCTGCTTCCTTAATTCACCAGATGTGCTCTGCACGAATCCTGCAAACCTCAGAGCTGCTCTAACTTGCACTGGGCACTGGTTCAGCCCTTGGCAGCCCTGAGGATCGGCAGGTGTTGAACATGGGTGGCATACAATGGCATGCCCCTCCCCACTACCACCACCACTTGCATTAAATAGAGCTCAATCAGACATGAGAATTGGGACTGTTATTTCTTTTACAACAAAGTCCAGAATGACATTTTGTATTCGTGGTTTATGTCTTTTTAAGAAACCACTTAAAATGTTCAAAGTTTTCTTTTCACAGCTTGAAAATAACTGTAATGTCCTGACTGTCTTTTCAGCCTCAAACAGAACTGAAGTATTTTTGTTTCAAATTCAACTGAAGTGCAAAGCATTTGTAAGGGCACATGCTACAATTACTCCTTTGATCATGCTTCTGCTTAGTCTTGCCTGGTATGAGATGATTTCTGTTAGCCTGGCAAATGGAGAACCAGCAATAACTGGTAAGTTTTGTGACATTTCAAATTATACATTTAAAATGATACAAAGAAGATTAAACTCAAAGTAGTCTGGAGATTTAAGATAAAGTTCTGGTATGTATCCACACTCCCAAGTCTTTAGGGACTGGTTTTCAATTTGATCCCATTCAAGTAGTGAGAGGTTGCAATCACTGACATCTGCAGTTTTGTCTTGTGAAGAGGGAAGTCTCTTACATTAATTTCTCAGGCTGTCAATACATAGCCTCAAAACTTGACCTCTCTAGGATTGGGATATCTTATGGAGGTGCTTGGGCTAAATCCTAAGTGATAGGCAGGCTCCCAGGCTGGAAAATGTCTTGCCACAGTATCAAGTATAACTTTGAAAATACAGGTGACTAAGAGTTGCTATTTTAAATCGTGTGAGCCCGCATCTTAAAAATGTAACATTATCTATGTTGGTTATTTAATTGTTCCTAAATATTTGAGAGCATTAATTGGCATAATATAATATCGCTGCAAGTAGTGTTAGAAAAACCTTTGTCCTCAACCTTAAATATAGTGCAAGTACTAGTCATGTTCTAATTATGCAGATGTTGGTAGTAACGCCACAATTTAGATTGGTTTGAGATTTGCATTTAAAAAAGTAATAAATTCTCCATGTTTCACCTTTTAAGGATTGAATTTAGTTTCCAAATCTGGCACTTGAAATGTCCAGGTTATTTCTGTAATGAAATGCTCACTTTTTCAGAGAAAACATTAAAAAATGCTGTGGTTGGCTAGGAAAGGTGCACTGAAAGTGGCAGGGGTACTATGGGAAAAATAATATGTGATCGTATAATTAAAGGTTGTATCACAATGCATACACAAAAAGGGGTCTTAATATAGGTGTGATAAATGAAGGGGGTGGGAGGCGCTCCCTTTAATGGATACCCAGCCAGCCAGTTAGCTATAAAATCCCTGTTAGTAACTGTTCTCTACTTGCTTTACCTGTAAAGGGTTAAAAAAAAAGAGTCCACAGGTAAAGGGAGTGGGCACCTGACGAAAAGAGCCATTGGGACGGCTAGAACTTTTTAAAATTGGGAAAAAACTTTCCCTTTGTGTCTGTTGTTGTTCTCTGTGGAAGAGGGGAACAGGCCAGCAGTTATGCTGTGAGAAGCTGAAGGCCAGGTATGAAAATCATCAGAATCATACCTAGAAATTGCTTATTTGGAAACCCACGAATGGGGGAGGGATAGCTCAGTGGTCTGAGCATTGGGCCTGCTAAACCCAGGGTTGTGAGTTCAATCCGTGAGTTCAATTACTGAGCGGGGGGGACATTTAAGGATCTGGGGCAAAAATCTCTCAGGGAACAGTACTTTGTCCTGCTAGTGTAGGCAGGGGACTGGACTCAATGACCTTTCAAGGTCCTTCCAGTTCTATGGGATAGGTATATCTCCATATAATAGTAAGTAGATCAGAAATGTCTTGAAAGACATGATTAGGTTATTTTATTTTATTTTGTAAGGCTTGTAGACTCCTTCTAACCCCAAATGCTTTTGTAGACTCCTTCTAACCCCAAATGCTTTTGTAGACTCCTTCTAACCCCAAATGCTGGACCTCAGGAAGGTTATTCTTGATGTTTAATTTTTGTAAATGGGATTTTTAAATCTAGTAAAAGTCTAAGATCCAGATGTATTTTCTTTCTTTTTGTTTTTAATAAAATTTACCTTTTTTAAGAACAGGATTGGATTTTTGGTGTCCTAAGAGGTTTATGCAAATGTTTTTTAAGTAGCTGGTGGCAACAGCTGATTTTTTTGTTTTCCTTTCTCAGCTCTTCCCTAGGGGGGGGGGAATGAAAGGGCTTGAGGGTACCCACAGAGTCATTCCAAGAGTCATTCCAAGCAATGGTTGGTGGAAAATTTGCCCCACTGCTTGCTTTAGAGGAAGATGTAGAAACAAAGACCAACAATTTCAACACTGTAATGAATGAGGCAGCAATGGACATCCTTGGGAAACATTGTAAGAAGACAAAACCATGGGTCACAAATGAAATACTACAAATGTGTGACGTTAGAAGAGAACTTAAGAGAAACATGAACAGCACCGAGGGAGCTGATAAATCAGAGTGATTGGCAGAAAGATCAAGAAAGGAATGAAGGTGGCCAAGGAGATATGGATTGAAAAACAATGCTCTAAAATTGAAGAGTGTATCAATAATAAAAATAGCAAATGAGCCTTCCAGATTGTAAAAGATCTGATGAAAGCAAGATGGACCAAAGCTAACATAATTCAAGACAAAGAAGGGAACAATCTTACAGAAGAAAGGGACATTATAAATAGGTGGACAAACTACTACTCTGATCTATGCAACTGCCAGACAAATGGAAATCCTAGTGTCTTAGACAGCCCAGATTCAACAGAGGAGGATGACTTTCCAATACTGCGTGAAGAAGTGGAGACAGCTGTGAAATCACTCAAGAACAGAAAAGCTACAGGTATTGACAACATCCCAGCCAAACTGATGAAATTTGGAGGAGAAATAGTAATAGAGGTACTCACCAATATCTGCAACAGGATCTGACAGACCAGTGAGTGGCCCTCCATGTGGACACAGTCACTAATCATCAGTCTGCCAAAGAAAGGCAACCTGCAATTGTGTCAAAATTACCAAAGCATAAGCTTAATTAGCCATTCCAGTAAAGTGATGTTGAAAGTCATATTGAACAGATTGAGGCCACAAGCAGAGAGTATCATCGCTGAAGAGCAGGCTGGCTTTTGTACTGGAAGAAGTACCACAGAACAGATTTTCAACCTTCGTGTTCTATGTGAGAAGTACTTACAACACCAGCAGGACATCTACCACATCTTTGTTGAGTTCAAGAAGGCGTTTGACAGAGTACGGCACAAAGCTTTCTGGGCAACCATGAAGAAGTACAATGTTGGTTGTAAGCTTATTCTTACCATTAAACAACTTTAGGCCAAGGCCAGAAGTGCATTTCTCATCAATAGCATAATAGGAGAGTGATTTCACACCACTGTTGGAGTCCGGCAAGGTTGCCTTTTTTCGTCCACACTGTTCAACATCTACTTGGAGCGCATAATACTGATGCCCTAGAAGATCACATATGCACATTCAGAATTGGGAGGGGGGGGGCGATCAATCTCAAATCTTCAGTTCGCTGATGACACTGACGGCCTGGCAGACAGCAAGGATGAGTTTACCAACCTCATGAAAGAATTGGATGAAACCTCTGCAAAATACAGCATGGAAATCAGTGCAGATAAAACCAAGCTGATGACAAGAAAATATGATGGGATCAGCTCATATATCACTGTCAGTGGACAAGAGCTGGAGATAGTGAAACAGTTCAAGTATTTGTGGGCAATCATCACTGATGAAGGATCCAAGGCAGAAATTCTGGCAAGAACTGTGCAAACAACAGCAGCAGTGGCAAAGCTAAAGCCCATTTGGAGGAATAAGAACATCTCCCTGGAATCCAAACTGAAACTGCTGCACGCATTGGTCATCTCCATTTTTCTGTATGTGTGCAAGACATGGACCCTTACGGCCGAACTTGAACAGAAAATACAGTTAGTAGAGATGAGATACTTCCGTAAAATCTGGGCATCTTCTACTTCGACCACGTCACTAATGAAGAGATCCACAACATCATCACCCAATGCACTGGGTCATATGAAGACCTCCTGACGACCGTAAAGAAGCGCAAGCTGAAGTGGCATGGCCATTTAACAAGATCATCTGGCCTATCCAAGATCATCCTCCAAGGGACAGTACAGGGGAAGAGAAGAAGAGGTAGACAGAGGAAGAGATGGATTGACAACATAAAAGAGTGGACAGGAATGGACTTCACGGAGATTCAAGCACTGACACACAATCATTAGAGGTGGAGACAACTGGTTGATTGTTCATCAATGATGGTGGCCCAATGACCAATGGTTATGGGAGTGATGATGATGATGATGAATTTTAGAGTGCTTTTCCTTGCATCCTTAATAATGTTCTTTTAATGTAGGTTTTTGTCCGTCATTAATATTGGTGGGGCTTATAGCATTGCCTGTTATTAAGATTGCCCCCTGCACATACAGTTCCAATTTCCTCTCCCAACAGCTCCAAGAGCTAGTCTTCTTGCTCAGGAATCCCAGTCACCTCTCAACCCTAACGTCCAGTCCCAGTTTTCCTCTCCCTTGCCACAAGCCTTTAGTCTGAGTCTGCTGCCCCCCTACAAGATCCTTGTCCAAATCTATTCCGCCCTGCCACCTCCCACCCACAGGTTTGGCTCTCATCCAGGGGCATAGCCCTAGGTGGGCCTGAGTGGTTGCGGCCCACACACTTAGCATCCAGGACCTCCCAAATTGGGGCCAGAGCCGAATCTACAGGCTGGGACTCCCGACCCTGGCTCAGTGTCTGTCAGCCTGGCTACTTCCCAATCCTGCCGGCACTGCGCACTGCTGCCCTTGTCTCTGGCCCCAGTGCTAGCCCTGCGGGGGTTGCGTCTCATGGAGGCGGGTCTGGGTGGGGCTCGCATTGAGCACGGTGGCCGGAGACCAGGGCAGCAGTGCACGGCACAGGCAGGAGGGGCACAAGGCCGGGCTGACAGACACTGAGCCAGGGTTGGGAGGAATGGGCAGAGTTCAAGTCCCAGTGGGACCCTCCTCTACCCTGTGGACACTCGCCACAGCCTGTCTGCCCCAGGTGCCTGCTGAGTGGTAAGCGGGGGTGGGGGGAAGTGGGCCTCCCATCCCTCCTTCCTCCCTTGCCCCATTCCCCAGGGCATCTGTGCTCCCGATCCTTCCTGACCCTCTCTCACCAGGGCCCCCATCCCTCCTGTCCCCCTTCCCTTACCCCCCGTCATTGCCCACCCACCTGAAAGCTGGGGCCCACCCAGTTTTCCTGTCCTAGCTCTACCACTGCTCTCATCCCATCTGAATTTGAATCAGGTAGCCTCCCCCTCCAGGCTGCTTGGGGCCAGCAGATGGGGCATTGAGAGCACAGGAGAGACAAGCTCTCTGCTCTCAGTTCTAGTGCCCAGACCTTACACAGCCTGCAGCAGTCTAGAGCTGCCATTGCACAGGGCTGGAGCTTGCTCAGTGTGGAAAGAGTGTTTGGGGACTTTAGCTGCTAAAATCTAAGAACTCTCAACTGAACCTCTGCAAACTGCAGGTTTTCAAAAGGCTTATAAATTGTCTAAATGTGGGTGGATTTCCATGAGGACAGAAAAAGGCAACTCTGACACAAAGGCCACCCCGCCTGCCAAATGTCAGGTCCTTGCTGCAAAGCATCAGCGCTCTATAGTATTTCAAATGAAAAGTCTCAAGACTTTTTTAAACAGGTCATGCAATGAATTTTTTGTTAGTCTTGTTCTCAGAAATGGCAGAATATTTCAGCTTTAGGGAAATGCTGGACATGGAAAATAACACAAACAGTTAAATTCTGGTAAAGTTAGAAGCAACTGAAAACGGGGTCTTAGAATAAGCACAGTTGAGCACAGTGGTGTAGCCAGGTTTAGAGCACAGGGGGAGCGGAGCTAAAAAAACGCGCCGGGAGCAAAAAGCATCGGGAGCAAAAAAAGGCGCCAGGAGCAAAAAGAAATGCTCTGCTCTGGCTGCAGCGCAGGAGCAAAAGGCGTCAGAGCACAAAAAAGGTGCCACTTCTGCTCAGTGGGGGAGCGGCCGCTCCCCCTGTTCCCCCCCGGCTACACTACTGGTTGGGCAACCTCAAGAATGGGCTGTACCATCAGCCCCACCTCTAATATAATAATAATTGTCATTCATCTTATTGTATTTACAGCTTCTATTATGGCACCCAGTGATCTGCACATTGTTAAACATAACTTTGGAGTTATTCTCTCCTGGAACAGTAACATTACAGAAGAAATGGAGACACATTATGTGAAATATGTTTTGATTTATAAGTTCGATACAGCTAAGGAAATAGAAGTAAGTCACAACACACTTTCCATGTTGTTTTGGTAAAATAAAATAATGCCTTATTTAATATCTGTTATTTGCAGAGCTTTCCTTTAATAATAATAATATGAATTGGCTATTGCATAGAACTCTTCATTATAATGCAGTTCTATGTTTTCGTCTTCCAGGAAAGACTTCGAGAAAAGGAAAAGATGATAAGACTTGGATTTCACTCTGGTTTCCATGCTAAAGTTAAAACACAGCTTTTTTCAAAAGAAACAGACGACATTATAAAGGAGAGTAACTGGACTGAATTTACTTACCAGGCACCTCCAGGTCAGCTAGTTTTCTGCATAGTGTCAGGATATTAAAAATGTCTGATAAAAAAGTTAGAGATGCACCAGTTCTGAAGTCCTGGCTAATAGCTCTTTCTTGTGCTGGCTATTTTTTGGTATGCATTTCCGTAAAATACTAAGGGAGGATAATGATAGAGGTCTATAAAATCATGACTGGTGTAAATAAGGAAGTGTTATTCACCCCTTCACATAACATAAGAACCAGCAGTCACCCAATGAAATGAATAGGCAGCAGGTTTAAAACAAACAAAAGGAAGCACTTCTTCACACGACGCACGGTCAACCTGTGGAATTCATTGCCAGGGGATGTTGTGAAGGCCAAAAATATAACTGGGTTAATAAAAAAATTAGATAAGTTCATAGCGGATAGGTCCATCAATGGCTAGTAGCCAAGATAGTCAGGGACACAACCCCATGCTATAGGCATAATGGGAGAGATGGGTGGAAGCGTGCTACAGTTACAAAATTACCACCTCTACTCTATTGACTCAGACAGAGAAGCACTCCATGATCCTCTTGGACTTCCCTAGCAACTGAATGGATTATGGAAGTCCCATAGCACATGGTTCCTGGGGAATCCCAGGAGGGCTTCTTAAGTTACTGCAATAGGAATTTTTGAGTGTTTCTGCAAATGTCTCAAAAGGGACCTCTGGCAATAGGAATAGAAATGTTCCCAATGCCTTATAAGGCAAAAGCAGACACATCCTTTAAGTCAGTTCTAGAAACTTGGATCCCGCTCTCCCTCTCTGTCTCTCTCCTGGATTTGTACTGGCACCAATCACTTCAAGAATCAATGTAAAACAAACAACATGCTAATATCCTTCTCTCTTCTTTTTTTCTTTATTTTTTGGTTGCAGTATATATCCAAAATCTCTCATGCATCATATATAACATTTCCAATTTAAATTGTACTTGGGACATTAAAACAGAAGCTCCTGAGGATGCTCAGTATTTTCTTTCCTACAGGTAAGGATCCTGTTCAAACAAGCACAAAATAATATTAAAAAATCAGCTGAGTTTTACATTACTTCTATTTGCTTCCTACAGGCACAGTAGAGAAGAGTTTCAATGCCAGCTATATTTAACAAATGCAAAGAACAAAAACATTGGCTGTCACATGAAAGAAGTATATTTTAATCACGCTAATAAAATCAGATTTAATATAACTGTAAAGGAACTAAGCAACAGCTCAGAAAACCATTCCTATTACAAAAAATGTACACCTCAAAGACTAGGTAGGTGTTTTCATTATTGCCTAGCATTGTGAAATGTTCAGTTGCTTGTGATTTCCTGCAGGGAAGAAGGGAAAAAAAGCATGACTCACTACATTGAAAGGGGTATATTCTGCTTTTATAATGCATTGACATTTGTAGGAGTTGACATAAAGATAAAAAATCAAAGAATTTCTTATATAAATCACTTTGTAATTAGTGCTGTTCGAAAAATGGTAACAATTGTTTTGTGGGGAAAAAATTCAAATGTTTCAAAATCATTTCTGTCCTGCACAATTTGAAAAGTAATGATTTTTAGTTTATTTAGAACATTTCATGAACATTTTTATAGAACATTTTTGTTTCTGAAGCTTTCATCTCTCCTAATTTCTTCCCCATCTCTGCTTTCCCCCCATTTTAATCCTCTTTATTTCTTTGTTCCCCTTTTTGCCACCACAAAAAAGGAAATAAAAACAAAACCTAAAAACCAAATCCACAAAATTTTCGTGTTGGGGTTTAATTAAAAAAGGAAGATTTTAAACTATACTTATTGGCAATATTCATTTTTCAAAATGAATTTTAATTGAAACCTTTTGATGCAAAACGTGTTAGTTGAAGAGTTTCAGTGAGTGCTATTTGTAACTCTGTTGATAATTATGGCTGATCTGATAAGTTTCTTATTTATTTACTTCTATGGATTAAACCCGGGGAGGATGGGGGGAAAGTGTATCGTAAAAGGTCTGGGTAGTTTCCTGGTTGATTCTAGTTCACATCTCAGTTACACTAAATACGTAGCCACCTTTTACATTATGAACCTAAAGGGTTGTATTCAAACCTCAGTTACACTGCCATAAATCTGGAATAACTCTAGATGATCCCTCTAGTGGCCTTAAACTCTATGAATTTATGAACTCCACTGATATCCGAGCAACAGAAATATTGTTACAGGCACTCCAGATTTACATCACTGTAACTTATTTCAGAAGATGGTCCTCCATGTTTACTCTCATCTACACTCTGACCCAGATTCTGGATTCATTTACACTGATTTACATCACTGGGATTTAGTGGCATCACCTCAGATTACAATGTAACTGAGATCATTATGTGGGCCTTTGAACTTATTTCGGGTGTGAATTCTTTGTTCAGACCCAAGGCAAACTTGTGCAGCAATACATTTTGGTTTAGCTTTAAGCTACACTAGACTATTGTGATTACCTAACTAAAATGTGAACAGCATAATTTATTTTGACTGAAACTGCCAAACAGAAGCTGCAGTCTGCCAGTATACTGTATTCCATTCACATGCCTGCTTGCTGAAATATTCTGTTTTTGTTTATTTTCAGAGAAACTGAACCCTCCAATCAATGTGTCTATATCACTTGAAAACAGAGGTATTAAAATTAACTGGAAACCACCACCTACTATTGGTTCAGCAAAAAAAAATTGCTTTACATACCAAGTGAAAATTACAGATCTAGAGGTAATATATGGTAACACTTCTTAACCAATATAACCTCAGCTCTATACCAACTAATTCCCTGCTCAGGTTAAACAGAATCAAGTCTTGGTTGAACTTCTGAGAAATCCCAAGCCCTGCAGCAAATGACCTAGCACTTACCATTCTTTCTTCTCAGTAGAGCTGGTCAAAAAGTGAAAGCCTATTTTCATGAAGATGTAGAAAGCTTTCTTCATTTTGAACGGAACCAGATTTTCATTTGTTTTGTTTTCTTTTTTATTGAAAACACTATAAAATAATTACTGAAGTTTTTCATTTACTAAGCAGCAGATTTTTTGGTAAAAGAAAAATGTTGATAATCACCGCGACATTTTCAATTTAAAAAATATAGGCATTCATTATTTTGTGAAAAATGAAAAAAATAATCAACAATACTGACAAATTTCCCTGGGGAATTTTGATTAAAAAGACCAGTTTGACTCTGAATCTTTCTGTTGAAAAATTTTGAGCAGTTCTACTTCTGAGTCATTGCTGATCAAAACTTCCTTAGCAAATACTGGGGCGTTAGAGAGGCGGTCTTTAAGATGAGGTATTAAAATGAAGGCTCCCTTGTCATTTAAGAGCTTGTGTTATGTTTTGCAAGAGGATGGGTATGTCCTGGTCAAATTAAAGATTTGCTATTTTACTATACTCCTTTCCTAAATTTCATCTGCAGTTTCAGTATCTCTGAAACTGGTGAATGGAAGTAACTGATCTCCATAGGCATTGGCATAGTCATTTTGAGTGCTTGAGTGTATCAGGGGTTTTATATGCATGCAAGTGTTGTCATAATTGCAGTATTTAGTTGAAATTGTGAAAGAGTACATATCCTAAGCTCTAGGCTTTATGCATATCTTCCCTTAAGAATGTCTGCTAAATGTTTTCTTTGTAGTTCTTGCTATCATTTTAAATTCATATAGATATAGATATGCTTTGAAACAAAAGACACTGGAAGCTAAAAACAGAGAAAGGCCTCCACAATTCATGCTTCCAAAGCAGAGTGTAGACAGAACTCCATGAGCAAGTTATGGGAATTCTGAATTTTGTCTGTGCTCAGAATAGCGAGAGCGTCCTCACTGAGCTACTGGTGAGCAGGGTCCAATCTAAGCTAAAACCTAGGACTACAATAACATTGGAAAACTCTGGACAACAGACTGGAGTATTTTTGGACACCAAGAAGGAAACATCCCTACTCAGAAAAGCACTTAAAGACGTGTTTAGGTGCTTTCTTGAATTGGGGCCTTAAAGCACAATGTTGCATTTAATTAAGACTTGCCAACTTTCCATCAGATATTTTTCTCCCTTCAAAATAAAAATGTATTTGAAAAATAAAACTAGATACATATGTAGGTCTTTGTAGGACTGAGAGTGTAACCTGTGTATTTCAAATGCCATAATTTGTACGTGATGGCAAAAATCCTACAATAAAACACACAGTGTTCACTTTATATTGTTATTTCTTATTACACATATATGTAAAAATGATAAACAAATAACTGTAAAAATGATAAACAAAAGAAACAGTATTTTTCAATTCACCTCATGCAAGTACTGAAGTGCAATCTCTTTATCATGAAAGTGTAACTTACAAATGCAGATTTTTTTGGTTACATAACTGCACTCAAAACCAAAACAGTATAAAACTTTAGAGCCTACAAGTCCACTCAGTCCTACTTCTTATTCTGCCAATCATTAAGATAAACAAGTTTGTTTACATTCGCAGGAGATACTGCTGCCTGCTTCTTATTTACAATGTTACCTGAAAGTAAGAACAGGTGTTCGCATGGTACTTTTGTAGGCAGCGTTGCAAGATATTTACATGTCAGATATGCTAAAGATTCAGATGCCTCTTCATGCTTCAACCACCATTCCAGAGGACATGCTTCCATGCTGATGATGCTTGTTAAAAAAATAAAGCGTCAATTAAATTTGTGACTGTTCTCCTTGGGGGAGAATTGTATGTCCCCTGCTCTGTTTTACCTGCATTCTGCATATATTTCATGTTATAGCAGTCTCAGATGAGGGCCCAGCACATGTTCGTTTTAAGGACACTTTCAAAGTAGATTTGACAAAACGCAAAGAAGGTACCAATGTGAGATTTCTAAAAATAGCTACAGCACCCAACCCAAGGTTTAAAAATCTCAAGTGCCATCCAAAATCTGAGAGGGACGAGGTGTGGAGAATGCTTTTAGAAGTCTTAAAAGAGCAACACTCTGATGTGGAAACTACAGAACTCAAACCACCAAAACAGAAAATCAACTTTCTGTTGGTGGCATCTGACTCAGATGATGAAAATGAACATGCGTTGGTCTGCACTGCTTTGGATCGTTATCAAGCAGAACCCATCATCAGCATGGAAGCATGTCTTCTGGAATGGTGGTTGAAGCATGAAGGGACATATGAATCTTTAGCGCATCTGGCACGTAAATATCTTGCCAGCTACAACGGTGCCATATGAACGCCTGTCTCACTTTCAGGTGACAAGAAGCAGGCAGCATTATCTCCTGCAAACTGTAACCAATCTTGTTTGTCTGAGTGATTGGCTGACCAAGAAGTAGGGCTGAGTGGACTTGTAGGCTCTAAACTTTTACATTGTTTTATTTTTGAATGCAGTTTTTTTTGTACATAATTCTGCATTTGCAAGTTCATGATAAAGAGATTGCACAACACTACTTGTATGAGGTGAATTGAAAAATATATTTTTTTGGTTTTTACAGTGCAAATATTTGTAATCACAAATAAATATAAAGCGAGCACTGTACACGTTGTATTCTGTGTTGTAATTGAAATCAATATATTTGAAAATGTAGAAAACATCCAAAAATATTTAAATAAATAGTATTCTATTATTGTTTAACAGCGCGATTAATCACAATTAATTTTTTAATCGTTTGACAGCCCTACTAAATTGATATATGCCCTTTCTTTGAAAATCACAATATAGAGGGGAAGTGTGCTAGTTGCATATTGTTGCCTTTGTAACCCACATGCACTATTAGAACCGTACTTTCCCTCTTCAACATAGACACGTGCATTGCTCAGCATTTTCAGATTAGGTGCAAAAAGTTAGGTTTTAGCCAAGTCTGTATTTAAACACTTAAACACAAGTATGCTGAGTGTGTGAGGTGCTGAGCACCTGTAGCCTTTGCTGAAGTCAACATGTGACTAGCTCTGTGCATAAGGAGGGCTCACGTGAAGCACATTGTCAGGATCTAATCTAAGTATCATACAACAAAGGACAACAATGAATAAAGCCTGGAGGTGGGGGCAGGGAAGGATGAAGGTTTTATCAGTGAAAGGTTGTTACACAGGCTAAGTTTGGTGTTTTAAAGGAAGATTTGTCAAAGCCCAAAGGACAGTTAGGTGCTTAACTTCCATACGAAGTCAGTGGGAGTTGATCACCTAACTGCCATGTGTGCCTTTGAACATCCCCCTTCTCTCCCCGAGATGTTTTAGTTGCTTTTATAAAAAGTAGCATATTAACTTTTGTGGCATTCCTGGAGCGAAGGCTGAGATGGAGGTCAGGAAGGATTTGCAGGAGAAGAGTAAAGTCACATGGTACATAGGCTCACAACTATGCTGTGCACCACCAACCCATGCTGAGAAGACAGCACACTAAATCTTTTTAAAAGTGTAGTGTAGCCCAGTGGTTCTCAAAGCCGGTCCGCCGCTTGTTCAGGGAAAGCCCGGGCGGGCCGGGCTGGTTTGTTTACCAGCCGCGTCTGCAGGTTTGGCCAATCGCAGCTCCCCCCTGGCTGAGGTTCACCGCTCCAGGCCAATGGGGGTTGCGGGAAGTGGCGCGGGGCAAGGGATGTGCTGGCCACCCTTCCTGCAGCCCCCATTGGCCTGGAGCGGCGAACCGCAGCCATTGGGAGCCACAATCGGCCAAACCTGAGGACGCGGCAGGTACACAAACCAGCTTGGCCCGCCCGGGGCTTTCCCTGAACAAGCGGTGGACTGGCTTTGAGAACTACTGGTGTAGCTGGCACCTCACATGCTTCCCCAACACCACTGGAGTCATTCTGCCTTGCAAAATTATAATGATTCCACACCTCATTGCGTAGGTTATCACAACCTCCCTGCACAGCTCTCTGCCTCTTAGTTTATTCCTTTGTATCTTTCTTCCACTAGTGCTTCTCCTTGTCAGTCCCCTCCCCTCCTTTTTTTCTGCCTCTTGTAAAGCATGTACTCTTGCTCCTGAATAGTTGGCCTGAATTTTCATAAATGAATAATTATTTTAGGTGCCTCAATTTTTCAGTGTCCAACTTGAGAGACCTTAATGGGCCCTGACTTTCACAAATGCTGAACACCCACTCTGAGGTCCCTCTTAAGATCAGTGACCCCAAAATTGTGGCACCCAGAATTGCTAGTTATTTTGGAAAATGTAGGCTATTTCCTTAGGGAAACAAATACAATTCTGTGACAAAACCAAGCCAAAACAGAACCCTAATCAAACAAAACCAAAACCAAACACTAACAAAATTGTTCAGGCTCACTCTAATAGAAAATCAAAAAGGAGTCATTGCTCTTTGTATATAAAAATTCTCCTCTTCTGTAGCTTCTCATCTTATCAGCTCCCAGGCTTTGCCCCTTTCTTTTGGAATCTGACTTTTCATATACCCAGCTAGCAATCAGACTGTGATTTACCATAATCACTGTAACTAAAAATATATCTATATCAGGTTGGAAAGAGAGACAATGACATTTGAGGTCTCCAGTATTATATGTTTCTGAGTTGTATTGCTAAATCACTAAAACAAAAACTGTGCTAGCCCGTAGATGTGTCTGAAGAGGAATATGTGCATCCAGTTCATGATCCAGCAAAACAATATGTTGTTCAAGTCAGAGCAAAGAAAACAACTTGTATAAGTAACAAGATTTGGAGTGAATGGAGTGAACCAGTTATTATTCACGATGGTAAGTTACCAGACTTCTATGACTCATAATATATAAAGGGAGGCACTTTAGCTGCAAAAAGGCAATGCCAGAATAAATAGGAATAGTGGGCCACGTCTTGGGGGCTTGCCAGAATACATGCAGTGCAGGTTGGGAGAAGGAGTGCAAAGATGGAGTGAAGTGCCTAAGAATCCTAGTCATGGACCAGGACCACTCTGTGCTGGGCACTGTACAAACACAGGACAGAAAGACAGTCCTTGCCTCCAAAGATCACACTCCCCTGCTCCTGGGGCCACTGTGTGCGGGGCTGTTCCCTTGACTGGCTACTAATTGTTCCAAAAAGGAAAACTTCGACTGAGGGTTAGCACAGTGTAGGACTATCCCAGACCTGACTCCTTTCCTCCAGTCAAATCCCTTACCCTAAAGCATGGAGCTAGCTTAGTGGCCTCTTCGTTGGCTCTGCAGTACTGGAGAACTTTCCCCTGAACTGGAGTGATCCTTCTGAGAGCAGAAACACTGGCCCTAGGAACAAAATCCACCAATGGCACAAATGCAAAGCAGCTCTGTTGTCCTCAAAGGAGTTGGCCTAATATATTCAGCCCTGTTAATAGACCACGGGGACAATTTTTCATTCTGGCAGAGCTAGGCATTGGAGGGAGTAGGAAGTTAGGTTTATGCCACCTTTTCATCTTTCCACATTCTGGAGCTGTCCAATTCATACTTCCTTGCCCATGGCCCCAACGGGACATTGCAACAGCCAAGCAGAACTGGAGCACACGGACACTTGCCTACACCCCACTATGCCAGGGCTATGCCACCTCTTTGCTTCCCAGGGAAACCCCTATGCCGGGGTATTCCTGATGATAGAATTTGCTGCCTTTATGGCATCTTGATGGTGTCAGACTGGTGTAAAGGGACCACAGAGCAACAGAGCACTTAGCCCTATATGCAGATATATGGAAATATATATTTGTGTGTGTATATGTGTGTGTGCATCTGCGCACAAAATCCTACACATATCTAATCATTCCTTCAGTGTGTCCTTTAGAGGATCCTCCTCATCTGCCCTCCAGCTTTCTGTGGGGCTTCCACAGGGCTCTGTCCTCGGTCCCCTTTTCTTCTCCATCTTTCCATCTTATCTCTGCCCAATCTCATCACAAACACAAATTCAGATACCATCCCTATGCTGGTGACTTACAGATCTACCTGTGTGCCCCAGACCTGACTCCTGTCCAAATGAACATCTTTGCCTATATTTCTGACATCTTCTCGTGAACACCTAGCCATCAGCTAAAGCTTACTATGGCTAAAAGAGAGCTTTTAATCTTTCCTCCCAAAGCCTCCCTGCTGCCTCCTTCCTTGATCACTATGGACACCACCACCATCCAACCAGTCACTCAGCCTTGTAACCCAGGCATCATCTTCAGCTTGGACATGAATCAGGGATGACTCAGGGGATGTAAAATATGTAAACAAGACTTGATCCTTTGAGAAGAGAAAATGGGTTTATTCACCCTTCACCCATAGCCACTAAGAAAAAATAAACAAAAATTGAATAGTTGAGTTCCCTAATGTGAGTAGTAGTTGGTTTCCTGCTCTTTAGATATGAGCAAATCTAAAAGAGATTGCAACGGTGACTATGTTAAAAACAGACATGGCTTACTGTAAGCTCATGCTACACCCCTGGGACGAGCACAGGATCTGAGAATTAATCATATCCAATCACAGTATCCTTGGATATTTGGGGAATATATTCCACTGCTTCCTCCCCCTCAAAAGCCAGTTTGCCAGGTCCTCCTTCCTGCATTCTGCCCTACAAGTATGCCTGGTCCTCCTTTTCCCTTCCTTCCCCCAGGAGTTTGTAAGGTTTGTGTGCTAGGGTGGGGAGGTTGCCAGGAGCACAGCCTTCCTTTACCCATCCCTAGATCCCTACTGAGCAAAGTACTTAAACACGTGCCTAACCTGAAGCATGTGGGCAGTCCCTGACTTCAACCTGTCTGATACCTTCCTGAACCAGGGCCCCAGAGGGCAGGGAAATGTGTGCTGGTTTTTCTTCCTCGGTCCCCAAAGAGTGTGTTTAGAAGGAGAGTAGACCTGGTGTTTTGGCTGGGGTAAGGAGTGCGCCAAGCTCCTCTTTCTCTCTGGTCCATCTAAGGAGACCTAGAGTTAGCTGAGTCGTTAACTCAGCATAAAACCTACTGCTAAAATGGAAAGCAGCAGAGCCTGTGCTGAATTTATCTCCAGAACACACATTTGAGAAAAATACCTGGTTCACCTTAAGGTATATAAAGATTTGTTAAAGGCCATTCTTACATACCACTCTGCCTACCAGTTTGTAAATTGCGTAATTTCTCCTAGTTCACAATAAAACCATGTGGAATATATATAGATAGGGTCAAACTGGAAGCTCATATTCAAGCCCTTCATGCTCTGAAATTGCTCTGGGTTGGATCTAAAACCAGTTACACATCTTGCCTGACTGTAGCACAAAATGATGAAAAACCTGAGAGCTAACCTTATCTGGTTTCCGCCATTTTGAGTTACATTCTGTGAAGGAATCTGAACCTAAGCTTTGGTTCAGTTTTGAGCCCCAGCCCTAATTTAAAACAAATCCACATTCAAAAATGGCCTCCTCAGCCCACATCCAGTCCGAGCTGAAACCATGAAATCAGCTAGGCTTCACTCAAAGATGGTTATTATTATTTGTATTGTAGTAGTTCTTAGCACAATAGGTCTTGTATAAACGCACATGAAGACAATTTCTGCCCTAAAGATTTTACAGTCTAATCAGAAATGTAATGACACTTTTTGCTGAGTCTGGGACTCAGTTTTGAATGCACAAGGAACCTTGATTCAGGCACATTTTGCATGGTTTCAGCTTTGAGTGCAAAGAATTGGAACAACTTTAGTCACAAGGTTAAAATGTACCCAATATAAACCACATTGAATGATCTACATAATGTCTGAGCAAGTACTGTGCTATAAAACCCGAACCTATAGAATATTGACATCAAAAGCAGATGTCCCTACCATAATTCTATTGTGCATAGAATAGCAGCATAACAGTAATACTTCTGGAAGCTATAATAATAATAATAATAAATTAAGATCTACCTCATATATAACACATTTCATCAGCAGATCTCAAAGTGCTTTACAAACAAATTCAGTATCATTATCCCCATTTTGCAGATGGAAAAACTGAGGCACAGTGCGTCCAAGTAACTTGCCCAAGGTCACCCAGCCAGTCAGTGGCAGAACTAGGAACACCCAAGGTTTCCCTCATTCCACTCCAATGCTCTATCCACTACTTCTCATAAAATCTCCAAGAAGTGTTTTCTTTGGCTGTATAGCATTGCAAAACGGAACATAATATCATTTGATTCAATAATTCACAGAAAAGAGGCCCTACAGCAAGGGTGGGCAAACTATGGCCTGCAGGCCGCATCTGGACTGCCAGCCATTTTAATCTGGCCCTCGAGCTCACTCCGGGGAGCAGGGTTGGGAGCTGCTCTGTGCGGCTCCCGGAAGCAGCGGCATGTCCCCACTCCGGCTCCTATGCATAGGGGAGGCCAGGGGACTCCACTCTGAATGCTTCTCCACCCCCAAAGCTCCCATTGGCTGGGAACCGTGGCCAATGGGAGCTGCAGGGGCAGCGCCTGCAGAAGGGGTACTGTGCAGCAGAGTCACCTGGCCGCACCTCTGCGTGGGAGCCAGAGGGGGGACATGCTGCTGCTTTCGAGAGCTGCTTGAGGTAAGCACCGCCCAGAGCCTGCACCCCTGAGCCACCCCCATGTGCCCCAACCCTCTGCCCCAGCCCTGATCCCTCTCCCACTCTATGAACACCTCAGTCCCAGCCCAGAGCACCCTCGTGCACCCCAAACCCCTCATCCCCAGCCTCACACTGAGCCCGCACCCCCAGCCAGAGCCTTCACCTCCCCCACACCCCACCCCCGCTGCCCCAGCCCGGATCCCCCACCCGCATGCTGAACTTCTCATTTCTGGCCCCACCCCAGAGCCCTCACCCCCTCCCACACCCCAACCCCAATTTCGTGAGCATACATGGCCTGCCCTACAATTTCTATTTCCAGATGTGGCCCTCGGGCCACCCCTGCCCTAAAGTGTATAATGCAACCAATTATGGTTGTACCTTTTGAGGATTCTATATTCTCTTCACTTTACTAAAACTAACTTTCCCTCTTCTTTTTAAGAATCTAAAGATAATAAAATGAACACCTGGAAGCTGCTCATACTAATTTTGTTTCCCTCCATGATCTTCACCGGAGGATTGCTGATATTTCTTTGTAGAAGGTAATATACATTTTTTGGGAGGGGCAGATGGGGAGGGAAAGGGGGAGTTGTCTTTCTGAGGATAAACAAACACTTTGATGAATCAATGTTCAATCAAAAGCAGCTCTTCCTTTTCATAGGGGGTTCATTATGCTTGGAATAATCAGGTCACTGTGAATTAGGGGGCTCTAATTCTGAAGACTAATCTGATGAGAGGCTGAGTGCCCATAACAGCTGCTGACTTCACTAGGGATACTGGGAGCATATGCGTACTGTTCCTTAAAAGCTGTAGCAGGAAGCCTGGCTGGAGGGGAACCTGGGAAAGTGCTAGGTAGAAGTTCTATAGTGAAGTAGAGAGAGGCAGGGAGACAAGCTTTTGGGACAATGTTGTTTTTCCTTTGCTAACAGTCACTCAATCAGTGCTAGAAGAAGCTGACCTTTTCCTGTGAGCCTTTATACTCAGACAGCGCTCAGCATCTTTCAGCAGGCACAGCTGGTATCATAGAATCATAGAATCTCAGGGCTGGAAGGGACCTTAGGAGGTCATCTAGTCCAACCCCCTGCTCAAAGCAGGACCAATCCCCAATTTTGGCCCCAGATCCCCAAATGGCCCCCTCAAGGATTGAACTCACAACCCTGGGTTTAGCAGGCCAATGCTCAAACCACCGAGCTATCCCTCCCCCCCAGGATCCACCTTCCAGTGACTCGCCCAAGGCCACACAGCAGAGCAAGCCAGGGGCACAGCCGGGGTTAGAACTTATACATTCCTGATATCTTGTCCAATCCTCAGACCAATAGACATTGTTGCCTTTAGACTGATGCTTCCTCTCTGTATATACTGCTGGTTTACATAACATGTTATTTTACATGTGCTCACAAACAAGATAAAAATACCTTGGCATGAACAATCTGCTCCTGTAGAAATTTAACAGCAATAACAACCTTATGTTTTCATCTCTCTCTCTCTCTCTCTCTTATAGGTATAAATGCATTGATCCTATACTCACGCCTATCCCACACCCTTCAGACAGAATCAGAATCTGGTTAGCTTCTGATGCTGCTCCGTATCAGGTACAGTACATGCTGATCCTTTCCTCCCGTACAGTGCTATGTATGTTCCACATACAGGGTCAGGATGGTACGGCTGAAGAAGTTTAGTCATCTGAGCAAAGAAATATTCTGGAATATTCTGTGTCTCTAGCCCATGGAGCCGCTGGGATGGAATTTTCCACACCTTTGATTCAGTGTTTGTGAATGTTTGAGCTGGAGAAAAATTTGGGGCAGTCATATGCATTGGTGCCAGTTCAGAACCCCAGTGCACCAGAGGAGCTCGGAGAGTGATTGTGTCTCCGGGACAATCATGGCCATCTCCTAGCTGGGTGGTCGGGTGTATGTGGTGTATGGGAGTGTGTGTGCCCCTACCGTTCCCCTTTTGAGACACTGTTGAAAGAAGATGTTAATATGTGAGTCTTCTCCTCCCTATCCACTAATAACACCAGTGCTTGACAACTCCACAGGATCCTCATTCTCCTACTGGATTCCATTCCATTAGGTTCTTATACCACACACAGCACTGTAGTGTCTGAGCACCTTCCAGTAGTGCATTGAACAAGATGACTAACATCTGGCACGTGTTTGTTTTCTCATCCTCTCCCCAGAGAGAGCAGTGTGTGGAGTGGAGCGCTTCATTTGGGATTTTTTTTATAAGGTCAAAGAAATGCACCTTGAATTTACAGCATAAGGTGGTGAGATTTGTGACGGTCCTTGGTTTCTGTGGGATTTCGTTCCATGATCTCGGGCAGCCTCTCAGAAAGCTTTGTCCATCTCTTGCTCTTGAGGAGTAACTGGGAAAAAGGTCACACCACCATCTCTTTCAGGAGATGAAAAACCCAGCCAGAACTCAGGGGAAGATGAGCCTTCTCTCCTCAAGATACAATATCTGTCTGTTTCTACTTCCTTCTGTGATTGGCCAAACTCGTTTGCCACCTTTTCTCAGCGAAAGCTATTGCTTTCCTCAAAAAAACAGTGCAAATTAAACTGATATTTCTGTACAGCAGTTCGCTGTGGCTTGTCAAACTGTAAGGACCAAGCCATGGTGGTCATGTCTATGTTAAGTGTGTCCTCTAGCATCTGTAAGAGTTTTTTTTTCAGAAGGCACAGAGCCTCTTTTTACTTTGGCAACCTTGTTTATTCATGATGTGAATGGAAGACCCGGACAAACAGTTACTAATGTTGTATATTATTAACACAGCAGGAGTATAGCCTGGTTCTCCAAACTCCCGACATGCTGGTTATCAGCGATCTGAGCACACCTGTCACAGGTAAGTCCAAGGAAACACATGTGTCTACTGGCCTGATCATGACAACAAATGGCGGGGGTGAATGTTGATGGCGCTGACAGAAGAGGGAGATTGGTATGTGGAATAAAGAGTACTTGGCAGATCCTGTATATGAAATAATGGTTCTGTATAGAAATGGGAGTGGGACACAGAAAAATGGCTATTAGTGTCAAGATGCCTGGAGAGACTTTCCCATACCCAATCTGTCTTATCCACCAATGAGATAATATTTATTATCTTAGGGCTATAGTGTGACTTGTGCCACAAGCCCATCTTGCATAGTTACACTGTCCCAGGAGCAGACCATACTGGAATTCAGAGAGTGAGTTGGCTGAGGCAAGGAGTGGACTGAGAGTGTAACAATATAGTCTCTGTTTCCCACTTTGCTCCAGTAATCTATCCCAACCCTGAACACGACATGTGGTTTGCAGAAATGTAACAGAACGCAGAATCGGATCTCATTTGCTACACCACCGAGTGAATGCATTTGTGTGTAATCAAATTTTACTCAACAGAACTAAGTTTCAACACAAGTGAAGTGACCATGCATGCCGAGATTATGTTGGTCCCTCTGGAAAGGAACCAGCACAAGGGGAATAACTAATGAAGATTCTGGAAAACAGCCTACATGTACTAGCATATGTATCCTGAGGGATGATAATCCTCATTGCTGTGTGAGCGGGTTATCTTTTCTGTGCTGAATTATCTTGTGGAGATACTCCAGCTGAATCCAAATAGGTCTGAGCCAAGAACCAGTCTGAGCCCAGCAATTTGACAGATCTCAAAAAGGTTCTACTAGTGACATAATGAGATTCCTGAAATGTGTATTTGGGTCACAAGAGCAGACACCAGAGACAGCTTGCAGTTTGTCTTTTACAACTACTACTATGCTTAACCACAATGCTATTATCGCTACATAATAGAGGGTTAAAGCCTGTTCAGGTGAAATAACATGAGGTGGGTTTTGGATGCAAATTAAGATAGGATTTGGGATTAGAGTCGAAGGTCAAATCAGGGATAGTGTTTGGGTTTTCATTTCATAGCACTGTTATCACATGAGATTGTGGCCAGAAGAGCAAAATCAGCTGTCCTTACAAGATACTTACAATGGATAGTTGTTAAATACCTGACTGATTTATGGGCAAGCTGAATTGTGGGCGATGACTGTTTTTTCCAACATTCCTGGAGGTAACAGCTCCTAAAGGCTGTATAGAACTTTGAGACATTTACATTCTGAAAACAGTGTATCATATTGTTGATAAGCAGATATCAGCAAAGAAATAATAGCCTTGTATAAAGATGTAAGATCCTTTAATGCTGATGAAGAGATGGCTTTTGGACATTGTAACGGGGTGGCCTGCCCCTTTAGGAGCCAAAGACCTGGAGCTGGCCTGTCTCCACTGACAGCTAGCTGGGGAGGAGAAAAGATTTCAGGACCAGACTTTTATTTCACCTAACACATCCACTCCGCCTAGGTATCCTGTGGATAGGAGCTATGTCGCTTCGAGTGATCAACTTTGGCTGGTGTTGGGTTACTAATCACTTTAGTACTTAATTCAGGGGTAGTGAAATGTTGTTATCAATGTTGTTATCGTTATTGTATGAATAAAGGGCAGCAGAACTGTGCTAAGCCTGTCCTGATTGAGGGGTCACCCTCAACTGAAATGAACTCACTAAGTCAGGGGCTCGAATGCCAGACCAGCATGAAAGTAGGAGGGGTAGGGGGACAGGTGTCCCTGCCAGAAGCTGTGGACTCTATTTCAAAGCCCCAGGCACAGTTTAATCTGCCCCACCCCATTGTTCAATGATAGAGCTAAGTAACAGAGCGGTAGCCATGCTAGTCTGGATCTGTAGAAGCGACAAAGGGTCCTGTGGCACCTTATAGACTAACAGAGGTATTGGAGCATAAGCTTTCGTGGGTCAATACCCACTTCTTCGGATGCAAGCAGTGAAAAGCTTGTGTAGATGCAAGCTTCTACAGAGCTAAGTAAGGCTCCATTAGGAGTATTTTGTTTTGTTAAGTGATCACTAGAGTTTAAATCCCTTGTTGTGGGACAGCATTTCTGCCCAGCTTGCTTCAGCAGCCAAGCTCCCCCATTAAGAGATGACAATCACTGAGGCGAACCTCAAGAGACTGACCTGCAGAGATCACAACAGAGAAGCAGGTGGCAGCGGAAGGTGACTGTGTCTAGTGCAGCAGCTGGCAAGAACTGCGGCTTGCAGGAAGGTGGCCGGCGGAGCAGAGCAGTGGCTGGTGGAGTGGAATGGCAGCTGGTGGGGTGGCCGGCGGAGTGACAGCCAGCCAGCGAAGTGGCGGCTGGTGGAGCAGCCAGCATAACAGGGAGCGGCTGGTGGGGCAGCCAGCAGAGCAGCAGGGCCGACGAGACGTGGGGCGGGGGGAAGCCGGTACACATTACCGGGGCCCGGCGGTCCGGAAGGGTGCCCGGGGCCCGACTATGTTGCATATGTTTTTGTCTTTCTTGGTAGTATCATTATTTGTCGATTGTTTTTGACATCCATTGTAAAATCGGTGAATTTCAAAGAAAATAATAATGATATACAAAATTCTGTCAGTTATCAGCCAATATAGACTCTAATCAACCAAAGAACTAATAATTACATATTAAGAACAGAACATAATTATATTTTATTGTAATTCTTAACAAAATATATATTTCATGTTCAATGCACGCACAATTCTGAATAACGGCTTGCGAACTTGTGCCGTGAACCGAGCATTTCCAACTCTATACGAACATTCGCTTCTGTGCTTTGACAGTATGACAGTGTAGTCTCATCTTATTATGTTCAGTTGCATTTGTATGTTTTCATAAGTGAACACCATGCGAATACAATAAAGTTTTTTTATATGTTCTTTAAGAATGAATGTTTTCTTTTCCTATTCCATGTTTCATTTGTATACCAGGCATATTTGTTTTTTTTGCACATCAATACAAATGCTGTGTAAAGATTTTTAGCCGGTCCGCCCGTGCGGGGGGGGTCCGAAATTTTTTTTCACCGGGGCCCGAACCCGCTCTCAGCAGCCCTGTGGAGAAGTGGTTGGCCAGCAGGGTGGTGAAACCAGAGCAAATGCTCAGATGGTGGAGCAAGCAAGGTGCCCTTCACCTGCCATCCCCTGGTGGGAGGTGACCTCACACAGATGCACCTCAGAACTCTGGGTCCACACTGACCAAGGACAATCACTGTGAGTGAGGTGTGGTGAGGGAGCAGAGAGGGGCATGGAAAGGGAACTTTTGGTTCTAGAACTTAAGAACCTGAGACAGAAGACACTGCCCCACGCACTCTGGGGTGGATGTTTTGCTCACAGATTTATGTTTATTAATCCTGCTTCTGGCATTTTCCCTAATTAATGTCGGGTGACTTCCCTCCTTTCATTAAAAGTTTATCTTCTATACTCATGCTCTGTGCTTGCGTGTGGGGAAGTATTGACTCTTAGAGGCACCGAGGGATGGTGTGTAATTGTCCCAGGTTATTGGGTGGGGGCTCGAGCCATTTGTGTGTTGTACTGTTGAAAAGGAACCCCTAGATATTGAACCCGGCACTGGTTGCTGCCAACTCCAACTGGCAGAAGGGTTATATTTACTTAACCAGAAAGGGGCACTACAGAACAGGCATATCCACTAAGGCTAGGTCTACACTACCCCCCCCTATCGAACTAAGGTACGCAACTTCAGCTACGTGAATAACGTAGCTGAAGTCGCAGTACCTTAGTTCGAATGAAAAAGCACTTACCCGGGGTCCACACGCGGCGCGCAGGCTCCCCCGTCGACTCCGCCTACTCCGTTCGTCGAGCTGGAGTACCAGCGTCGACAACGGAGTACTTCCTGGTTCGATTTATCGCGTCTTGACAAGACGCGATAAATCGAACCCAGAACATCGATCCGACGCGTTCGACGGATGCGTAAGTATAGACGTACCCTTACAGACATCTGAAATGCTCGTAGTTACTACACATCAAATCCTGTTTCAGACTGTCATTGCAACTCCTTTTGATTCTTAATTGTAAATGAAAGGTACCATTACCAGCACATTTATCTTTCACTCAGAAGGTCAGACACTCAAAGTACTGTACTCTACTGGCTGTAGTTCTAACGATAGCTCGGGAATGTGGCTAACTCTGTGGATGGACATGGCACCTCGCAGTGCTACATGACACGAGGTGAAGGTATCACTTCTCCAGCTCAAACCATCACAGGAGGCATTTTAGAAACAAGAGTCCTTAATTCACAGCCTTTCTCAGCAATTGAAGATATAGTTCATAAGGTGGAAGTATTAAAATAGCAGGAGTGCAGCTGAAGTAAACAAATACTACACAATAACGAAGGACATCTGGAGTCCAGACTTCAAATGGTGAATCAGGCAACAGTGAGCATGGAATAATTTTTTTGGCCTGAAGGACTCTTAGCCCACAACTGGTGCTGGGATTTAAAGTGACACATGATGCCTACACAAGTGAAAATAATGTGTCGTCATTACCGGACAATAAACTGAATGACCAGTTTGTAAAATAAAAGTTACTCTGTCTTTAATGGTCTCATTTTTAGGCCTATTTTGTTCACCTCACACAGTCACACATAGTTGAGCCCCAGGGGCAGTTTCCATTCGAAAGAAGCCTGGGACTGTACTATCAGCCTATACTGCAGATAAAGATTAAGGTGAAAAAAGCTTTGTGAGGGAAACATGTAGAGCACCAGCCTACACTCTGCAAGACATTTACTTAACAAAAACATAGTTACATCAGCACTCTCTCTGGCCTTCTCAGCCAAATAGCCCAGGCCAGGGCTGAGGGACCTTGGCAGGACTGTGTGAGGGCTATTTTCTTGCTGCTGTTTCTCTGCTCATTGTACCTGTAATTAAAACAGAGAATTTCCGTTTCTAGCTAGCACATTTAACACACCTTTAAATAACTTTTTCTTAGAAGGTTATAAAACAGTATAATTTATTGTGCAAACAAGAAGGCCAATTTATACATGTATAATTTAAAAATGTCCATTATATACTCGATAAATCTTTAGTATCTGAAAGTAGTGGTTCTGCTATACATTAAATAGGTATTAATTAGAGCTAAGTTGAATAATAGATTTTTTTCAGTTTGTTGGCCATTTCAAAAAGTAAACAAAATCATTTTAGGTTTGATCAAAAACTTCAAAACACATAATTTTAATTTATTTATGTATTTATTATAGTAAATAATAAATTAATTAATCTATTATTTTATTTTATTTTAATTTATTGTTTTCAAAATGAACAATTCTACAAAATTTACATGAGTCTGCAAACTGTTTTGGTGTCACCAAAACTCCATTTTTTTTTAACCAAAAAAATGTATCAACCAAATAATTGCATCCAGTTTTAGTATTAATACTCTCTGAGCCTAGAAAATTTTCTTCTGAGCTATTGTTATGTTTCAGGGATGTATTTAGTTGTCCACATTATTATAACACAATTTACTTACAGCATGTACAACCTTTACTCATGTTGGCGAGCATTTAGGTACTTGTTTAGTCTCAGTCAAGTCAGTGAGGATGTTCCTGTGAGTAAGTACTCATCAGCATGAGTAAGGATTCCAAAATCTAGCCCTCAAATGGCAGGGACTTCTTAAGAGCTTTGTAGTGTGCACAGCATATGAGGATTTATGTTTCTCTCCATTTATGCAGAGACATCAATCCCATTAATGATATTGGGCTTTGGATGCAAAAATTATCTTTAACATTCTAAAGCCGTATGAAATATTAGGAATTGTCATGTTCACGCTTTCATCTCCTGAGCCCTGATTCAGGAGGACACTAAAATATGTGTCTAACTTAGAGTTAATACTTATCTTATGTGCCTGTGCTGAATGGGGGCTGTAGTGATATACACCACCCAGAAAAGCATGGTGCTTGAGGGTACCATGTAGCACAGTGAAGCTTCACGAGGCACAACAGTTACATCCTTGTGCTCTGATGATTACACAATTACCTGAAAGCAAGACCGTCTTAGGCACTGCAAGTAAAGCAATCCCCAAACCTGAGCCTGTACAGATCTGCACTAGAGTGCTTGCAGACTATACCAGTGATTCACTGCTGCCACCTACTGGACACATGGCATGCTCTAAACTGAATCAGCTATTTTAAAATATTTCCAGTTGGCTTAATCAAGGGTCTGTCTACACACAAAAGTTATACAGTATCGCAATATACCAGTATAGTTAAAGTGGTACAGCCCCCATCCCCATGTGAATGCATGATATACTGGTATAAATGTGGCTTATACTCCTTTCTGAAAGGGAATAAACAATCCCAGTATAAGGAATCTTAATGTCAGTGTAACTGTCCACACTAGGGGTAGTACAAGTATGACTATATAAGTACAGCATAACATAGTTATCCCAATATAAAAACAGTGTGTAAGCCAGGACTAAATGTACTTATAAAAGTAAATGAATTTTCACAGTACTTAATCCATTTCTGTGAATTTTTACATTTGTAATGTGTGAGAGGCTGGCTGTTCAGAAATTGTAGGATAGCATATTTAGTTGCAGCTAACAATATTGTGGTCACCATTGCTCAAGATACTTTCCTTGAGCAGAGATGCTTGAATCACAATATTTGGGTCCAAAGTTTGACTTTTCCACCAGCAAAGTATATTGGTATTTAGATTCAAGGTTCTGGTTCAGGCCCATCTTGACTTAATTTCCGGTGCTAATTTAGTCACTCCAACAAGCATAGATTTTCAGCAAACTGAAGTACAGCAGATATAATGCGACTTCATAATTTCAAATGCATGAAAATACACATTCAGTGATATCTAAATAAAAAAGATATGTGTGCATGGCATGGTGGTGGGAAAAACACCATTGAAGTCATAGAGTCCTAGACTTTAAGGTCAGAAGGGACCATTATGATCATCTAGTCTGACCTCCTGCACAACGCAGGCCACAGAATTTCACCCACCCACTCCTGTAATAAAGCTCTAACCTATGCCTAAGCTATTGAAGTCCTCAAATCATGGTTTAAAGACTTCAAGGTGCAGAGAATCCTCCAGCAAGTGACCTGCCCTGGAGGAAAATTCCTTCCCAATCCCAAATATGGTGATCAGCTAAACCCTGAGCATGTGGGCAAGATTCACCAGCCAGACACCCAGGAAAGAATTCTCTGTAGTAACTCAGATCCCACCCCATCTAACATCCCATCACAGGCCATTGGGCAAATTTACCGCTAATAGTCAAAGATCAATTAGTTGCCAAAATTAGGCTATCCCATCACACCATCCCTTCCATAAACTCATCAAGCTTATTCTTGAAGCCAGATATGTCTTTTGCCCCTACTGCGCCCCTTGGAAGACTGTTCCAGAACTTCACTCCTCTGATGATTAGAAACCTTCATCTAATTTCAAGTCTAAACTTCCTGATGGCCAGTTTATATCCATTTGTTCTTGTGCCCACATTGGTACTGAACTTAAATAATTCCTCTCCCTCCCTGGTATTTATCCCTCGGATATATTTATAGAGAGCAATCATATCTCCCTTCAGCCTTCTTTTGGTTAGGCCAAACAAGCCAAGCTCTTTGAGTCTCCTTTCATAAGACAGGTTTCAGTGTAGTAGCCGTGTTAGTCTGTGTCAGCAAAAAGAAAACAAGAAAAATACCTGTGGCACCTTAGAGACTAACAGATTTATTTCAGCATAAGCTTTCGTGGGTTAAGAACCCACTTGGGTTCTTAACCCACGAAAGCTTATGCTGAAATAAATCTGTTAGTCTCTAAGGTGCCACAGGTATTTTTCTTGTTTTCTTTTTTCATAAGACAGGTTTTCCATTCCTCGGATCATCCTAGTAGCCCTTCTCTGTACCTGTTCCAGTTTGAATTCACCCTTCTTAAATCAAAGGCAAAACCCCATAAGACCAGGTTGAAATGCTATACACAGTCCTTTTTTTCACCATTATTATCATGTGTGATTCTACTTCTACCTTTAATTACTCAGTGCTAAGCTGAAATATTGTGCTTAGTAAAACTAGATCTGCTTTCTGCTGAAAGATAAAAAGGAACAGGCTGCCTGTCATAAAAATGCATAATATTGCAGGTAAATATGAAGTTACAAAAAAGCTTTGTGAGGAAAACTTGTAGCACACCTGCCTGCACTATGATAGATACTCTTTTTGGCAATCTTAGCAGAAAAGCCAAAGCCAGGACTTTCAAGGCAAAACTTTCCTAAAGCCTGCAGCCTTAGTTTCATGTCTTACAACACCTGACAGTTTTCTGGTCACTAGGTCCCAGTGTTGTGCAAACCTAATTATGCCCTTGGGTCACAAGTATGAGAGCCTGTGATTTACTTTTAATTAGGGGGTTCACTTAGAGCAAAATTAAATAAAACCAGAAAAATGGTAAATACCAGTGAATCAAAGCTATCTAGGTTTACAAAGCTCTACAATTATGTCCACCATATAATCTTATAATAGCTTCCATGTTCCATTCTGTCTATCATTTTTACCTAGGCACAGCACATCCAAAATACACAATCTTAGTAAAAATCATTTGTAAAATGACTACCTTAGAGAAAAGAGAACGTATGATATGAAAAACCTGAGTCTATAAAGATTCATAGATTTTAAATCCAGTAGGGACTATTCTGATCATCTAGTCCAAAGCAAAGAACTTCACCCAAAATGTCACCCAACATGTTTTCCAATAATTTCTGCATCAAGCCCATAACATCCATCTGAGCTATCACGTATCTTTTAGAGAGTCATTCAGCATTGATTTAAAGACTGCAAGCGATGGAGAATCCAGGTAAGACTGGACCATCCTGGAAATGGAATTAGTGTTAGCATACAAGAATGAAAAAAATATTATAAGATGGTAAACATGTCTGAGGCTGAAGAAAAATATATGCTATCATATTGTATTATTCAAGAAATAGTATATGATTAAAACTATTGTACACACAAGCAAAATAGTGTTAACTCTCACATTCCCCTTGTCTCATATCCTGGGACCAACATGGCTACAACACTGCAAATAGCAATGCAACTGTAATTGTTTCAATAAAGCAGGAGGGTTTCTTGCTGTTGTTCTTTCATTTGTTTGTTTTTTCAGTTACAATTTATTAGCCTTTGGTTCCTTGGAGTGTAGAGATGCTCCTCTGTCTAGTTACTCCTTCGGTGAATTTGTATTGGGCAGTTTCTTCCCTACCACATTCCTTGTGCACAGACCATTGGGATACATACAATGCTTTTAGGAGCTCCCCAGTGCACAGGGCAAACACACTCACTGCACCATTACTTAGGAGGTACTTGGTCCTCGTGCCTGTGGGGTTGCTAACCAGCCTAAAAGGGGCAGGGAGGAATGGGGCGGTGACAGAGACAAATCCTCTGTACGCCATTGTCCACCTCACCACTGTCCAGCAGTGCTAACTAACCACAGAGGGAAGCCTGGTGCACTCCTGAGGAACAATCTTTTCTGAGATTTTCCTGCAGCATCTCCGCACTTTCCTTAGGGCAGCGATGTGCTTTACTGAGGCAATGACGACTTTCTTCTTCTACTCCATGGTTCAAGAAGACCTTTCTGGCTGTTTTTAGAAAGCATTTTTATCCATGTGAATTGATTTCAAACACTAGGTGTCAGTCAGTCCCCTCACAAATGCCACTGATTCTCATGGCTCAGCCTATTTCTCCCTATTAGTTAACACTGTTTTATGAGGCACCGAAGACACAGTCAACAACATACAAATTAATGCCAACTAGTCAAGCTAAATTATGTCATTAGTAAATGCAGTAATCCCAAACCTGGGCCCAGCAGCTTCCGCAGTGCAGACTCCTTGGGAGGTTGCAGGCTGCCTGTGTTCTGCAGTTGTAACCCTTCTGCCAGGACAAGTTGACAGCAGCAAGGGCCAGGTTCAGTACATAGGGGTTCCCTTCTCAACAATGCAATGCAAAACCAGCTCGAGCCCCCACCCAGTAACCTGGGAAAATCTTATACACACCCCCTGGGCGCCTCAAAGAGGCAATACTTCCCCTCTCGTAAGCACAGAGCCTCAGGGTAACAGGAATCTTTAATCAGTAGGTAAACGATACCAGCCTTAAATTGGGAAAACATTGCAACTAGGATCCATAAGCCAAACTGTGAGCAAGACCCACCAGAGCCAATTGGGCCATGCCCTGTCCCTTGGGTTCTTGAGTCCAGCAGCCCAAAAGTCACCCAAAGTCCCCAAAAGTCCAAGAACCCAAAAGTCCAGTCCCAGAGTTCAAAAGTTCATCTGCAGGGTGCTACACGCCACCCGCCTGGGCAGCAATGGGAAGGGGGGGGGGTAAGGGGCACCTTACATAGCGTGAAGATGATTGCCTCACCCTCCGTGGGGCTTCGCTCTGCTCTGCCAGCCGTCTCACAGGCCGCTCTGCTCCGCCAGCTGTCCCGCAAGCCGCTACAGCTGTCCCCACGAACTGCTCTGCCCCGCCAACAGCGCCGCTCCACCAGCCGTCCTGCAAGCTGCTCCGACTGCAACCACGAACTGCTCCGCTCTGCCAGCAGCACCGCTCCGACTGCAACCACGGACTGCTCCGCTCTGCCAGCAGCACCGCTCCGACTGTCCTCACGAACTGCGCCGCTCTGCCAGCAGCACCGCTCCGACTGTCCTCACGAACTGCGCCGCTTTGCCAGCAGCGCCACACCATCAGCTGTCTTGCCAACTGCTCCACCAGCCACTCAGCAATTTATCTTCAGGCTCCCCCACTACTTAACACAGTGCTCAGTGATTTCAGCTCAGTGATTTCAGCTCATAATGCTTTTAGCTCTTTAGTGATTTCAGCTTGTAGTTTAGGGGAGCCCTAGTGCTCATTTGCACTATTAGCCCAGAGTGATTTCAATTCAGCAGCCTGAAACCAGACTCTCTAGAACTCAACATTAGCTCTGATATTCCACAGTGGAGAGAGGAGGAGATGCTGCAATTGGTGTCTCAGGCCCTCACAGGGGCCCTACACCACCAGGCATTAATACCTGTCCCCAGCCTCTCTCAATTCACTGGGCTTTGGAACCCATGTCCCTTGGCTGGTGAGTGCTGTTTAGTTAATGGCAAGTTCCCCTTTAACATGACAAAAGGCCAAGTACAGTTCCACTGTCCATGATTTACATAAGCAGTATAACAACAGTTTATTCTTCCTGCCCCAATAACAGAAATTCCTGCCCCAATACAGAAAACTGGGGATCCTACAGCAGCCCAAAATGCCCATTTGGGTCCCAGGTTGCCTTCTGTTCTGGTCGCAGAGTCCCCAACATATCTAATAGTGTTCGGTTGAACCTCTCTGGCTGAGGATCACCTTGGGGGTGATAAGGCGTTGTCCTAGACTTCTTAATTCCCGCCATCCTCAGCACCTCCTTCAGAAGGTGACTCTCAAAGTCCCGCCCCTGATCCGAGTGTATCCGGGCTGGGAATCCATAAACTGAGAAATATTTCTCCCACAGTACTCGAGCGACAGTGGTGGCCCTCTGATCACGTGTGGGATATGCCTGTGCATACCGCGTGAAATGGTCGGTCACTACTAGAATGTTCCCAACATTCCTCTTGTCTACTTCTAAGGACAAGAAATCAATGCATACCAACTCCAAAGGTTTGGTGCTGGTGATGTTCTTGAGATATGCAGCCCTCGTGGGCAGAGTTTTCCTTTGAACACATCGAGCGCAAGTCTCACATTTCCTGCGAACATCTTCAGCCATCCGGGGCCAATAGAACCTACTACGAATAAGTTCTAGGGTCCTTTCCATCCCTAAATGTCCAAAGTCATCATGCAGGGCCCTCATGGCCAGGGCTCTGTACTCTTTTGGCAGCACTAGTTGTGCTCGTTGCTTTTGTAAAGGGTCAGTGGTCATTCGGTGTAGCACTCCCTGAATCAGTTTTAGTTTGGTCCATTCTCTTAATAGTAGTTTAGCCTCGGGGCTAGGTGGGATAACCACAGCTGGGCTTCGCCCCTCCCTTTTGGCCAGTAGGGTATCACAAATGTCAACATCTTGCAGCTGGGCCTCTTGCCAGTCAGCCGCATTGAGCATGGGCAAAGGAGATTGGTCCAATGCAATATAGTTCACTGAAGCAGAAGGCACGCATTCAGGGGGCAGGCCCAGAGCTTCTGCAACACATCCATGAAGGCTCTCCCGGGCCTGTGGCTCTCGACGACTCACACTGCAAATAGCTCTCACTCCATCCGTGGGTATCACAGCAACTTCTGGAGCCTGCGGACGCCTGGACAGTGCATCAGCATCTACATTGCTTCTCCCCGATCGGTATTGGATGCTGAACTCATAGCCAGCCAAGGCGGCCACCCATCTTTGTCCTGTAGCATCCAGCTTAGCACTTGTTAACACATATGTCAGTGGGTTGTTGTCTGTCCACACCTGGAACTGAGCACCATACAAGTAGTCTCGAAATTTCTCAGTGATGGCCCATTTCAAGGCCAAAAACTCCAGCTTGTGGATGGGATAGCGAGTTTCACTGTCAGACAGTCCTCGGCTGGCAAAGGCAACAGGTTTACGGTTGCCTTCCACTTCTTGGTACAGTACTGCCCCCAGACCCTCTAAACTGGCATCAGTATGTAGGATAAAGGGTTTGCTGGGATCAGCAAAGACTAGGACTGGAGCCTGAGTTAGACGAGTAATGATTTCCTGAAAAGCCCTTTCACATCTCTCACTCCACCGTGGCCCAAACGGTTCGAAGGGGCCATAGTGTCTCTGCATAGGAGGCTTTCGGGGGCCCCTCTTATTCTTGGTCTTAGATTTGTTCTTGTTGGACTGATATCCCCTGGTAAGATCATTCAGAGGTTTTACAATCGTAGCATAGTTCTTCACAAATCTACGATAGTAGCCACTAAATCCAAGGAAGGTCTTGAGTTCTCTGTAGTTACTTGGGCACGGCCAGGTAGTGAGTGCTTCTATTTTATCGGGATCAGTACTCACACCCTCTTGGGACACAATGTGACCCACATACTTCACAGAGGTTCGGCAGAACTGGCATTTGTCAATTGAAAGCTTCAAACCATATGCCTCCAACCTATCAAGCACTTTAAGAAGTCTTTCTTCATGCTCCTCCAAGGTTCTCCCAAACACAATCAGGTCATCCAAATAAACTAGGACTTGCAGTAAATTCATGTCTCCCACAACTTTCTCCATAAGGCGTTGAAATGTAGCAGGTGCCCCAGAAATCCCTTGGGGCATGCGTTCAAACTGGTAGAACCCTAATGGGCAGATGAAGGCTGTCTTCTCCTTATCTTCTTCTCCCAGAGGGATCTGGTAGTATCCACTCCGAAGATCCAACACAGAGAACCACTGGCTACCCAGCAAACAGTCCAAGGCATCTTGTACTCGAGGCATGGTGTACTGATCCACTATAGTGCGCCTGTTTAGGGTGCGGTAGTCAATACACATCCGGATCTTCCCACTCTTCTTACGAACCACCACAATGGGAGAGGCATAGGGGCTACAGGACTCTGTAATGATACCGTTCGCGATCAGTTCTTGCAGGTGATGACGTACGTCTTCCATCTCAGAGAGAGCAATCCTCCTAGATCTCTCTCTGAAGGGTCGGGGATCTTGTAGCCTGATGTGGTGTTCCACTCCTTTGGCACATCCCACATCCCACTCATGCAGTGAGAACACCTTGGATCTCTCACAAAGCTTCTTCCTCAGGCGATCCTTCCACTCCTCAGTCAACGGTGAGTCACCGAAGTCTAACTTGGCAGGATCCATCGCCGGAACTTCAGCTTCACACTGGGGTCTCACAATGGTTTCAGGCTCAAAGATGTCTGCAATCTTCTGCCCTGGTTTTACGAGCACGCTCTGGCTTGTTTCATTAGCAATAAGTATAGTCACCTCTTCCTGGGCTTCAGCAGGTAGGGTTATGACTCCACTGAGAACCAGCACTCCTTCAGGGAGCCCTCCCTGGGTCGGCTGCTCTACCACGGCTAATGTTCCCTTACTGCCTTTCAGGCAGGTACTCAGGACAATCACCTCCTTTTCTGTCATTGCAGGCACCACTAAGGGGACCAGGCCCGCATACTTCAATGCTCCCACCGGCAAATCAGGCATCACTTTTCTCGTGTCCTCAATTTTCCTGTAGGCTGCGGCACAATGTGTGTGTATCACCAAGGTGTTCAGGTATTGTTCCCCTGCTCGCTGTCTGCAGTAATCTGCCAGTACCTTAAAGAGGCTGGAGTTAGTCCCTATGAGCACGGACACGTCAGAGACTCCTTTAGGGTCGGGGCAAATTAAAGCAGCAGTGTCCACCTCCTGTCTTACTCCAGCGATCTCTTCTGGGAATTCCAGGTGTATTATGACATACCCCCGATAGGGGTATTCATCCATGCTGAGGCCACACAGGCCAAGCCCTGTCAGAGGCTGTATAGGCAGATGCCCAAGCATCTGCTGATAGAAAGACTGGAATATGATAGTCACTTGGGATCCCGTGTCAAGCACTGCTCTACATTCTGTCCCTTCGACCCTTACAGTGACCTCCGCTCGAGGTCCTATCAATCCTGGTGGGATTCGGGTGGCAGGGTTCTCTCTGGGGGAGCCTCCAAATCCTGAAGGCCTAGGCGGCTCCCTTCCCAGGCCCTGGGGCCGTTTCCCGACTTCCCCCAGGTGGTCCTCAGCTTTTGATATACTAGCGTGGGATTCTCTGTATTCTGACACCTTGCAGCAATGTGCCCACCTTGGCCACACCGGTAGCAGAAGAAGGATTGTCCTTTCCCTTGTCGCCTGGGTGGGGCAGAGGTTCCAAATGTGGTCTTCAGGACTGAAGTAGTGGGGGGTTCCTTGTACCCTGAAGTCTTTGCTGAATCGATGGTATTCGCTAGTTCAGCCACTTTCTGTGTCAGGACCTGCACTTGTTGAGTAAGTTCCTCTTGAGGAGTCACCATCAGTGCCTTGGGCATTCGTATGGATGTTGATCCAGTCGCCTGGTGCGGCTGAGCCTCCCAAACCTCGCCAGCTGCTTGCCTCTCCTCCTCCTCTCGGACCTCTTTTATCAGCTGAGAGTAACTCGGTGGATTGTCTTGCCTTTCCCTTAACCGAAGGTGGAGAAGAATTGGGTTCTGATATTGAATTCCTCTCACAATCTGGGCCAATCTAGTCCGGTCCATTTGCTCAACCGCTACCGCTCCCCTCATGATGGCTCTCTGTAGTAATTTCTCCAACCTCTGGATATAGGCAGAAACCTTCTCTCCCTTTTGTTGCCTGGCATTGAGGAACTTGCAGTAAACATCCTCTAAGCCCTCGGTTCTCCCAAAGGCGTGATCAAGGGCCTCTAGGCAATCCTTCACCTTGACCCCAGGGTTACTGAGCTTCAGGGTGCGAATCACATCTAGGGCTGGCCCCCTGAGGCACTCTACTAGTCGCCGTCTCTTTTCAGCATCAGGCACTGCCCACTCCTGCAGCATTTCAGTGGTGTGTTCCAGCCAGGGTTCAAATGCTTCCTCCCCCGGTATTGGGGTGGGACCCCCAGAAAACAACCTCAGCTTACGATACGGGCTTGACTCAGGGTGGGGTGGCACCACCTTCTCTAATGCTTTCCCCAAAGCCTTCACCCACTCATCAGGTGAAGGAGCAGGCTCCAGGTGTGGGACTCCTGGGTCAAGGCCCAACAGACCCGGCATATCAGCCAAAGTCTTTCCCTCTTTCCCCAAAAAGGCTGACATTTTCTTTAAAAACTCTACATTGGAGGCAGGGGCTGGTGAGGGCTGACTCCCAGTGGCTATTACCCTCCACACACCATCTTCCACTGTTATCGTGCTTGGAACCTGTAGAGGGTCCACAGCCGATGGCAGCTCACACAGTACAGCAAAAGCCCCCTCCTCCCTCACAAACATGCGCCCACGAATTTTGCACTCACTCAGGTACTTAGTGGATGTCCTTAATATAGGTTCTATTGATCCCTCATCCAACTCCTCTGACACCCCCGTCACCAGAAGACAGTTCTTAGGGTCAATAGTCATCCCCTTGCACCAATCCTCTAGCAAGTGTAGGGCCATTATACAAACTAATTTTTTCCAAATATAACAGATCAAGACAACAACAAAATTTTGGGTTTTCCCAATTTAATGGCTCACCCAAGATGTGCTTACGAGGGGTACTGACCCAGATCCCGGACGAGCCCCCAAAAATGTAACCCTTCTGCCAGGACAAGTTGACAGCAGCAAGGGCCAGGTTCAGTACATAGGGGTTCCCTTCTCAACAATGCAATGCAAAACCAGCTCGAGCCCCCACCCAGTAACCTGGGAAAATCTTATACACACCCCCTGGGCGCCTCAAAGAGGCAATACTTCCCCTCTCGTAAGCACAGAGCCTCAGGGTAACAGGAATCTTTAATCAGTAGGTAAACGATACCAGCCTTAAATTGGGAAAACATTGCAACTAGGATCCATAAGCCAAACTGTGAGCAAGACCCACCAGAGCCAATTGGGCCATGCCCTGTCCCTTGGGTTCTTGAGTCCAGCAGCCCAAAAGTCACCCAAAGTCCCCAAAAGTCCAAGAACCCAAAAGTCCAGTCCCAGAGTTCAAAAGTTCATCTGCAGGGTGCTACACGCCACCCGCCTGGGCAGCAATGGGAAGGGGGGGGGGTAAGGGGCACCTTACATAGCGTGAAGATGATTGCCTCACCCTCCGTGGGGCTTCGCTCTGCTCTGCCAGCCGTCTCACAGGCCGCTCTGCTCCGCCAGCTGTCCCGCAAGCCGCTACAGCTGTCCCCACGAACTGCTCTGCCCCGCCAACAGCGCCGCTCCACCAGCCGTCCTGCAAGCTGCTCCGACTGCAACCACGAACTGCTCCGCTCTGCCAGCAGCACCGCTCCGACTGCAACCACGGACTGCTCCGCTCTGCCAGCAGCACCGCTCCGACTGTCCTCACGAACTGCGCCGCTCTGCCAGCAGCACCGCTCCGACTGTCCTCACGAACTGCGCCGCTTTGCCAGCAGCGCCACACCATCAGCTGTCTTGCCAACTGCTCCACCAGCCACTCAGCAATTTATCTTCAGGCTCCCCCACTACTTAACACAGTGCTCAGTGATTTCAGCTCAGTGATTTCAGCTCATAATGCTTTTAGCTCTTTAGTGATTTCAGCTTGTAGTTTAGGGGAGCCCTAGTGCTCATTTGCACTATTAGCCCAGAGTGATTTCAATTCAGCAGCCTGAAACCAGACTCTCTAGAACTCAACATTAGCTCTGATATTCCACAGTGGAGAGAGGAGGAGATGCTGCAATTGGTGTCTCAGGCCCTCACAGGGGCCCTACACCACCAGGCATTAATACCTGTCCCCAGCCTCTCTCAATTCACTGGGCTTTGGAACCCATGTCCCTTGGCTGGTGAGTGCTGTTTAGTTAATGGCAAGTTCCCCTTTAACATGACAAAAGGCCAAGTACAGTTCCACTGTCCATGATTTACATAAGCAGTATAACAACAGTTTATTCTTCCTGCCCCAATAACAGAAATTCCTGCCCCAATACAGAAAACTGGGGATCCTACAGCAGCCCAAAATGCCCATTTGGGTCACTATGGTTCGTACCAGGCAGGGTGGGTGTGCCTATGCAAATTGGATCAGCCCCTGGCGTGCTTTGCCATGACTCCCCACCAGATGTCAGGGTGGAGCTCATCCTGACTCTGCTTACACAGTCATAGGGGACACGCTAGGTTCTGAAGGAAGGCGCATGGGGGAACCTCTTCCTAAGGGAACCTTGTATAGGCGATTTGGCTTCCCAACTCCTTTTCAGGGACCGAGTCCGACTCGATTAGCCAGATACAGCAGTCAGGCTCAGGGTAATGACATCAGGGTCCATTGGCTATGAGCAGTGCACCCCAGCACCCCAGCAAGGGAGTAAATTCTTCCCTGGATGACTCTCAGTCACCCAGACAAGATACGTTAAGGGATGGACAACTCATGCCTGGAACAGAGATGGTGGGACATCTTCTCACCCCTGCAATTAGCCCCATAAAGTGTGTGAACATATGTATGTACAGCAGCCTCAAAAGGATAGGAATCTACCCCCAAACACACCCATCCCTCTCTAGAAATGCTATGAGGGCTATTGGAACTCCTTCTCCATATACTTCCCCATGAGGGTGACAAGAGAGGGGCAATCTCAGTAATCCTAGTCAGGTGTACGTGAGTGAAGAATCCTGGTTTGGTGAGGGTTTACACCCATTGTGCACAGATGTAAATGACTACATATAATGTTTAAACTGAACCTTTTCCCAGCACTTTATATGTAAATTTTTCCTCATTCTCCATCTACATTTTGATTCAGCAATCCCAATAAACCGTCAAGAATCTCAGTTATATACTCCTGGCATGTTTGGACTACATGTTTTCCTAGAAGCATACATGTACATTTCAATTTCACTGCATATGTTTCTAACTTGATGTGACCATTTATATCCAATATTACTTTAGGTGACTCAAATGTGTGAACACAATTTATAATTAAACTGTGCACTATTTTCTCACATATGTGCATTTCGTATCACTATCCACGTTCTGTGATTATGCAGTGAAACACCCTATTACAATACAGACACACCTGTAGGAACAATCACGCTACATTTTCTTGGCCCAGTCTTTAGGTCTGGACAAGCTGTGTTTATCACCTGGTGATTCCCTGATTCCTGGGGGTGCCTTGAGATGGACTGGCTCCTGGTGTAAATTAGAGCAGCCTGAGATGTCATTGCAGTAATTGGGGATTTCCAAAATACAGAGTGCTGCAGCCACACCCTTCCAGCTGACATTGCCCAAATGGCCTTTGCACGAGGGGCTGACAGTGGCGGTAGCATAGGCCTGGCTATATCAGCCCTATATTACTTGATGATTTTCCTACAATAGGGAAATCCTCAGCTGTTTGTATAAACTGGCTCTAGAGGTATGTCTACACTGCCATTAGAAATCCGTGGCTGGCTTGTGCCAGCTGATTTTGGCTGTCAGGGCTGGTGCTGCAGGACTGTTTCATTGCAGTGTAGGCTTCTGGGCTTGGGCTGCAGTCTGAGCTCTGAGACCCACCTCGCAGGGTCCTAGGTCTTGGGCTCCATCCCAGTCCATCCCAGAAGTTTGCACTGCAATTAAACGGCCTCGCCAGCCCTAATCAGCTGGTACAGGTCAGCTGTGTGTGTGGTGGGGGGTCTAACTGCAATGTAGACATACCCTAAGTCTGTTCTGTGGCCTCAGAGCTGCACAAAGCAATCTAGGTCTGGATTTTCCAGTGCCCTGAAACTTGTGGAGTCTCTTATACCAATGCAAAGTGGGTGTTGAATGCTACAAAATCAGAATGAGTGCACTTTTAACCCACTAACCTCCATGCACTTTGTCCAGGTGTAAATGAGTATACCAAGTGCAGAGCGATGGGAATGAGTCTTCTAGTTGGGCTACGATTTGGCCCCCTGACATTTGTGAAATTACACTCTCAAATGTATTGCTATAGGAGCACCTTTTTTGTATTATTTTGCTTCCTCTCATTGCTTAGTTTTAATACTTATACCCTTCTGATGGGAGGAAATAGTATTGGATCAGTTTCCTGTCCCTGCACACGTCTCTCTAAAGCTATCCTTCCTTTCCCCCTCCCTATTATTCAGAATTCTTACTCCTCTGGTTATGTACCGCTGTGTTTGCATTGAAACCCCTTTAGATTAATCAAAACTGTGCCTTATTATTGTTTGTATTGTAGCAATATCTACAGGCCCTAACCCAGGATCAAGGCTCCCTTGTGCTAGGGACTGTACAAACACACGTGTCCTACTCCAAAGATCTTACAGTCTAAACAGAAAAGACAAACAAAGGGCATGAAGTAAAACAGACACACAGAGAGGTGAAGTGACTTGCCCAATGTCACAGAGCAGGAAATAGAACTCATGTCTCCTGAGTCACAGTCCAGGCCTCTTTGACTGGACCCTGCTGCCTCTTGGCCTTCTGTAGTATCTTTCTATTTTACATGTATATCTCACACTCATTTGCTTGAAAGGGGCCTTGAACAAACATTAGCAAGATGCTGCTGGCTGCTATTGAAAACTGTCCATTACTGGCATAAAACAAAGGCTATTTATGACTTCAGCTAAGGTGAATACAGAAAAGAAGAAGGCATTTTGCATCAAAAGAATTCACAATCGCTGAAAATCTGCTTTTTACAAATGAAAGCATCTACAATTTAAACCTAAACTGAAACAATATTCTCTGTAGAGTGAAACAGATGTGGCAATCTCCTGGACAAGCCTTACTGAATTAAGTATCTTAGGAACTTGTTGTTTTGAAAATGCAGATGTTTATGTGCTATTGTGGGATCGTATGTAACTTTTCTAGGAAACATGACTAATGTAAAGCTTGAGTAATATTATGAGCTTCAAAGGACTCTTTCAAACAACGGACTAAGACAAGAATGGACTGTTTGTTGAGTAAGTTTCCTGAGCTAAGAAGGTTACGAACATGTAACCATAGGAAAACCTCTTGGTAGGTTTTGAAGGGAACTGCAGCCTGGAAATATTGTGGTCAAGAGGGAGAGAGATACAGGTCTCTGCCCAAGAGAAGATGACTAAGGAGGCAGAAGCCAAGAGTAGATGCCCTTACTGGACCATGAAGGGTAAATACAGATGAAGTTGCCCTGAATTGTGACGTACAGTATCTAACTCATTCAGGCATGGAACTTTGAATGTGAAGCACTCTAGCCCAGGCCAGCCTTGTTCTAATGGAAATCAAACTTTAGAACTAACCAGACAGCTCTCAAATGCACAACTATAAAATGGGGAATAACTGGTAAGTGACAGTACTGCTGAAAAGGATATGGGGGTTATAGTAGATCACAAATTGCAAATCGCAGTTGCAAAAATGGCTAATGTCATTCTGGGATATATGAACAGAAGTGTTACATGGAAGACATGGGAGGTACTAGTTCTGTTTTGTTTGGCAGTGGAAGAGCCTCAGCGGGAGTATTTTTGGGCACCTCACTATAAAAAAAATAGGGACAAACTGGGGAATCCAGAGGTGATCAACAAAAATAATAAAAGGTTTAGAAAATGTGATGTATGAGGAAAAGTTAAAAAAACCTGAGTATATTTAGTCTTGAGAAAAGAAGACTGATAGTCTTCAAATATGTTAAAGACTACTATAAAGAGGGTGGTGATCAATTGATATCTGTGTCCAGTGAAGGTAAGACAAGAAGTAATGGGCTTAATCTGCAGCATGAGAGTTTGAGGTTAGATATTAGGAAAAACTTTCTAACTCTAAGGACAGTTAAGTACTAGAACAGGTTACCAAGGGAGGTTGTAGAATCCCCGTTTGGAGGTTTTTCAGAACAGGTTAGACAAATACCTCTCAGGGATGGCCTTAGCACAGGGAGATGGACTAAATGACCTTGAAGGCCCTTCCAACCCAACATTTCTATGATTCACTTCTCGGAATCATCCGGCAGATACAACTAAAAGCAAAAGATTTATCCTTCAAAATGAACTTGGAGGACCTGTTGTATGAAACTGAGGATTTAAGCTGAATTTGGCATCTCACCAGCAAAGAAAAAAAAATCTCCAGAACAGGCAGTATGTGGGTTGAATTCTAGCTTCGGTTTCTGAGCCTAGCTCTGACTATCTATAAATATGTACACTGTTGGGGATAGGCCAGTTATAACGTAATCAGTGGAAAACTTTCTTTCCTTAAGATATTCACGTAAATTTTACAAGGAGAACATTTCAGTGACTGAACTGATTAGTAGGGTTCCTACTTAGAAGCATTGTGGAAAGTCATTATAATATTTGAGTCACTAACACGATCACTAAAAAACCTCAGTGACTCACAAACCAATTCTTAAACCCCCATGAAAAAGGAAATTATACTTTTCTTCATCTGGTGTTAAGGGCTATATAAATAGCATAAATGAGAGAATATTTTATAGGGAAAGTAAAGATGTGAAATGTCTTATCTAAGAAGAAAATCAAGTGAGAAAAACACAAACAGCTTCTAACCAATATGTGTTTATTGCACATGATTTCAAAAGAGTTCTGTTAACATGCAGCTCATTCTTGTGGTTACACAGACGCTAAAGGATGTGTGCAGTTCTCCCCGTCATTGAAAAATGACATTGGAACTTGTTCTAATACATTCAATGCAAAATACAGTGTTAACATTGCAATGTAAGGGCCCATGCAGTCTTGCGCCCATTGAAGTCAATGGCAAAGCTCCGACTAACTACCCTGAATCTTTCCCCTCACTGGGACATGGGAAATTAATTATTTCCTGGCAACATTACCCAAAGTCTGGCTGCTATACATAGCTGGGCAGAGTCAGGCTCCAGCCATGGGTGGGAGGAGTAGTTTGGCAACCACATTACCTATACCGGGCCACCTCAGGATCCAGAGTATCCTCGATGACTGTAAAGCCCAGGCAGGCTACAAGCTCCTATGAGCACCTATTAACTTCCATGTGAGCAGGATCTGTCTTTAACACTATACTACAGCTGAAGCTTTTTTTTTAAAATGTTGATTCTGTCTTGTAAACATCACTCAGAAACAATATTTAAAAAATAAAGATTTAATTTTCACCAGAGATAGATGGTGCCTGGTGTAAATAACTCAAATAATCGGTTGGGCTCTATTAGGAATCATCATTCCAGAACAGACAAGTGGGCCATCTAGCTTCTCAGTCGCTTAGAATACTGTCGACTAAATAATTTAGGGGAAGGCTGGAATCTGTGGGGCTTGGGGTTAGACTCCCTGCTTTCTCTGCATGTGAGGAGATGGGTGTTCCTCCTAACAAATCTAACTGGAAGAATATAAAACAATTCTGCAAGTTGAACATTGGCATTTTCTTCCTTCTTTACCCCATTTATGGAGAAGTATGATCTAACTCATAGAATATCGGCACCTGCTCTTGCAGGTTTGATAAAAGCAGTGAAAGTGAAGGCTGTGAAATGAATACAACTAGCTCATGACTGTTCATTCCACTGTCTATGAAGAGGATCTAGTGTCTGTTTACAACAAATCTATGTAGAGTCCCTTAGACTGTGAACCAAACCAGATATATATATACTGGCAAATTTATCACCATTGTAAGACTCCTCCACGACCAGATGACTGCCTCCATCCTGTGCAATGGCTCTACCTCTGAGCCCTTTGTCATCTGAACTGGATGTGTACTGGCACTCACCCTTTTCTCCATTTTCTTAGCAGCTATGAAAGCATTAACCCAAGACCCTCTAACACAGGGCATTGGCATCCAATATCAGAATGATGACAACCTCTTCAACCTTTCTCATCTCTGTGCCAGAACTAAAGTAATATCAGCAACAATAACTGAACTCCAGTATGCAGATGATTGTGCTGTAGTTACACACTCAAAGAAGGGTTTACGAACATCGGCAAAACAAAAGTTCTCCACTAGCCAGTCCCCGGTCAATCATCAGACCCAGTAAGGAAGATCTACATCAACAAAGAAGAACTGGAAAATGTAGAATACTTTGCCTATCTTGGCAGCCATCTCTCTCAGAGGGCAGACATAGATGTCCAGATTCAGCACAGAATCCGCTGGGCCAGCCTTGCCTTTGGCAGCCTGTCTCACCAGGTGTTCAACAATCACAACATCAGAACACATCCTAGACTTTTAGTTTATAAAGCAGTGGTAATCCCAACTCTCTTCTACAGCTGTGAGACTTGGGTGACCCATAGAAAACACCTGAAAAACCCGGAACGCCAGCCCCAGCACTTTCTTCGGAAGATCCTCAACATAAAGTGAGAGGATCATCACACTAATGTCAGTGTCCTCACAGAGGCCAACATCTTCAGTGTTGGGGCCCTGATCATCCAGAACCAGCTGAGGTGGAGCGGGCACTGTGTGCGCATGCCTGATGTACACTTACCAAAACAACTGCTGTATGCCCAACTCACCAAAGGAGAAAGGAAACGGGGAGGCCAAAAGAAACGCTTTAATGATGTTAGGTAAAAAGCAAGTCCCTACTCACCTCTCCAGCACCCGAGTTCGTGCGGAGTTGGTATGGGGCTCACAATCTGTCAGAGACCAGACACCAATTCGTTGATCAACGGGCTCACACTATCCTTAGCTCAAAAAGCTTCAGAGTAAGTGTGGCAAGTTTATTAGGGGTGAGCATCAATATTTATACACAGAAGTAAACAAAGTGATTAACAGATCATAATGGTCATGCATAATCAATCAAGATTCTACAGGAAAAATGTAAATTCTAAAAGACAAAGGGGAGATGCCTACTTAAGGGGAGGGGGGTGTCATGAGTAGTTCGCAGGTCAGAGCTTTGATTAAATGTTCAGACAGAGACATCAAGTTAAAGTTTAAGCTCATCAAAAGTTCAGACTCAACATTCCTCCATTTGTAGCTTTGGGATAACTATTTACCAAAAGCTACACCCCATTTTAAGGAGCCAAGGGCCGCTTGGCAATTTCAGCCTGGGCCAACTCGAAGAGAGTAAGGCCCTTGGCTGAAGTAGGAAAAGAACAAACTGACCCACATGAGTCTATGAGGGAGGGGACACACTGAATACAGCAACACAGTATTATAAGGATTACTATGGCCCCAACAATACCCACCAAGAGTTTTTTAACCCACCCAAATCCAGGCAGCCAATTCCATAAGGCTCCCCACCAATCATAAGGTGGCTGGCCAGAGGAGTAGTTCTTAGCCATTTCCCTTAGATGTTTGGTACGTTGAAAAGTGTCAGAGTAGGTGTCATTTACAAAAACACAGCATTCTTCATTTATGAGGGCGCAAGTTCCTCCCTGGGCTGCTAACATTATGTCTAAAGCCATTCGGTTTTGCAAAGCTAACTGGCGCAGCTGGGACATTTCCCCGGCCTGATTCTCAAATAGGGTCGCAGTTTCATTGGTTAAAGATTCTAGTAGTCCCTGTAGACGGATGACACCACCCCTCAAGCTAATGAGACCAGCCCACCGCTGCCACGACAAACCATCACGGATATTAATATCTCTGAAGGTTTCACGGATGTTACGAACGTGGGGAAAATGAGGGGGAGTGAGGGAGATGCGAGAAGGCAGTGTTAGCCATGCTAAATAACATGACCCTGCCCAATCAGGGGAGAGAAAGTAATAAGCTTTGGGCCCACACACCCAGTATGTTCCATACAATGCGTTTTGGGTATTCCATTTCTCAAAGTAGCAGGTAACCCACCACCCGTTGGACCACTGTTCCCCTGGTAACGCAGAGGGGTCGTTGTGCGAACTGCAGAGGCACAATTTGGTAGTGGTGTTTTCAAAGGGCAGTGTAGTACTGCTTGAGCAGTTGTAGAAGGCAATCGTATATCCCTTAGCAATTAGTTGGACACCCTCATGATCTGAGCAGGGCTTTTTAAAAGCTGACTCTGAAGGCTTGCCCACCCATGAAAAAGTTGGATCGGGGTGAGGGATCCACATATGGGATAAGTGGGATGCGCAAGGCTTGAAGCCAAGATTTTTACTAAAGGCGGTGCCATTAAAATACATGTTGCATGTACTTGTTCCCACAAAAGTTGACCCCTTTTCTTTAACAAAACACAGTGATCCTGTCTGATTGGTTACCCTGAGATATCTGTTAATTGGCACTCCTGTTTTGTCCCATGTAAGATTGTGTTGGACTGGATCTTTTACTCTAGCCGGTGGCATCCAAGTCATATTAGCAGTGGTCAGGGGAATGGGTGTGAAGGGGAGTCCCTGTTCTGCATTTACTGGAAATTGAGTACATACCCAGCAATTACTTCTATTTCCTAAAATACGAGTTTTAACCTCGTGGGAATATCTAATAAAAGCATTATCTTCATAAGCAGAAAATAAACTAAAAGGGCATAGTAAAAAACATACAGTTGTCAGAATAAAAGGTCCTCTCATTTTTGCCGAGTCAATTTAAGTCTGATGTCTGAAAGAGGTAAGCTGGTCCACTGGTCAGAGGCAGTGTCCTCAGTGGTGGCAAGAGCTGCTGGTCCGTCACTGTGGTCCACTACGGCTGGCTTGACGTGGGAGTGGTGGATCCAGGATTTGCGTCCTTCCAGGAACACTGCAGTCTGGGTTGTTAAAAGAACCTGGTGGGGTCCAGTAAACCTCGGCTGGAGGGTGTCGTCACGAATGAACTTTTTGGCCCAGACGAAGTCCCCTGGTTGGAACGGGTGGATCTGTTCTTCCAGCGGCACGGTCTGGGAAAACTGCGAGGCTTTCCAAAGGGTACGGAGGCGAGCCTGTAGGGAGAGAAACTGGCACGCGGTCATATGATCCCCTCCCAATAGTGAAACATCAGCACGTGGTAGCGCCCCGCCTTTGAAAGGGGGGTGTCCATAGAGCAGTTCAAAGGGGGATAATCCCAATACACGGGTTGGGCGAGTACGAAGGTGAAACAGGACCAAGGGAAGTACCTGAGGCCACTTTAACCCTGTTTCCTGACAGTATTTAGCCAATGTAAACTTAAGCTCCCTATTCATACGCTCAACTTTCCCGCTAGACTGGGGGTGGTAGGGTGTATGAAAGGAGTGTGAAATGCCCAGTCCCTGTTCTAAACGGCCAAGGACATGACCAGTAAAGTGAGGTCCGCGATCTGAGTCAAGCACGAGAGGGATGCCAAAACGGGGTACAATGTCTCTAAGGAGGATCTTCGCCACTGTGGCAGCAGTACAATTAGCAGTAGGAAAAGCTTCGACCCAGGAAGTCAGAGGGCAAACCAAAACAAGGAGGTGCTTTTTCCCAAAAGCCTTTGGCATATCTGCAAAGTCAATTTGAAGATGTTGAAATGGAGCAGCAGGCGGAGGTCTTCCACCCTTAATTTTGTTAAGAGGCGGAGCAGGTCCATTACGCTGACATGTGCTGCATGCTTTCACTATTGACAGGCAGTAGGGTTGAATGCCTGGAGCATACCAAAAGCGAGCGATGGTGTCCACAAGGGTGTGCGTGCCGTAGTGACCCCCCTTATCATGGTGCCACCGAACTGCCACGGGGTATGTGGAGCGAGGGAGGCAGGCTCGGCCATCCGGCATAAGCCAGGTCCCTTTGACCAGAGTGGCTCCGAGGCTCTCCCACGACTGTAGTTCAGCAGCGGGTACTGGTACGGGGTGCGGTGGAGTAAAGGAGGAGGCTGCAATAGCCAACGTGGGCATGGCTAAGGGTAAGACGGCAGCCGTCTTGGCGGAGGCGTCAGCCAGGGCATTCCCACGGGTGACGGGGTTATCATCTTTAGTATGGGCCCGGCAGTGAACTACAGCCAGGACCGAGGGTTCTTGGAGGGCGTCCAAAAGCTTGTGGACAAGAGGGAGGTGCTGAATGGGTTTACCGGCAGCTGTCTGGAAACCTCGAAACTTCCAGAGGTGGATGTGACAATGCACAACTCCAAAAGCATACTTGCTATCAGTAAAAATGGTAACGGTCTTACCAGCGGCCAACTGGCATGCTCGGGCCAGGGCATAGAGTTCGGCGGCTTGGGCTCCCCAGTTGCCTGGCAGTGAGGCGGCCTCTTGAATGTCCCATTCAGAGGTGACTGCATAACCGGTGAAACACTTGCCATCAACATAGAAGGAGCTTCCGTCCGAGAAGAGGATGCAATCAGGGTTGTCCAGTGGCACGTCAAACAGGTTGTCCCTTATCTGTAAGATGCTATAAACTACTTCCACACAGTCGTGCTGATCCTGGAGGACTGGCAGGTCAGGAAGCAAGGTAGCTGGATTAAGGGGCCCACACCTTTCAAAAATCAGGTTAGTGTCTTCTAAGAGTTCGGCCTCTAGCTGTTGCTGGCGATGGGCCGAAAAGACTTGGGTTGTGCCCCTACGCAGAAGGGCAGACAAGGCATGAGAGGTCCAAACCGTGGTAAAATGACCCAGGGTCAGGCTCTTTGCCTTTGTGATCAGCAGGGCAGCTGCTGCCAGAGTCCGGGTGCAGGATGGGGTTCCCTGAGCGACAGGGTCGATCTGCTGAGAGTAAAAAGCAAGCGGGAAATGGTGGGGTCCGCTCAGCTGGGTAAGGACGCCACTAGCAATTCCGCCCCTCTCGTGGACAAAAAGGTGAAAGGGTTTGCTGTAATTGGGGGGGCGGAGAGACATGGAGGAGGCCACACTGTCCTTGAGTAACTGAAAGGCTTGGATCGTGTCCGGGGACCACTGCAAAGGGTCAGGAACAAGGTTAGCAGTGAGTCGGTGGAGCGGTTTGCTTAACTCCCCGCAGGACGGCAACCAGGGGCGACAGAAGTCAATTAATCCTAAGAAACCTCGAAGTTGTTTCTTGGTGTTTGGCAGAGGGCAGTTTTGGATAGTCTTTATGCGGACTGGGTCCATTTGTCGCCCCTCTGGGGTTAACAGGAAGCCCAGATATTGGACCTTCTGTGAGACCCACTGAATCTTGTTAGGGTCTACCTTGTGGCCTCTGGTGTGTAGGTATAATAAAAGTGCCTTACCATCGATGCGGAGGGCAGCTTCTTCGCGGTTACCTAATAGGATGTCATCTACGTATAGGACTAATGTGGATCCCTGCGGACTGGTGAAGCCTTCCAGGTCATGGCGGAGGCATTGGCTGAAAATCGTGGGGCTGTCTCTGTAGCCTTGAGGAAGTCGTTGCCAGACATAACTTTGTCCCTCCCAGGTGAAACCAAAGAGATACTGAGAGTCTGGGTGCACAGGAATGCTGAAAAAGGCTGATTTTAAGTCAATAACAGTGAACCACTCAGCATCCCAGGGGATTTGGCTGATGATAGTAGCTGGATCAGGAACTACTGCATGAAGAGGGACCACATACTGATTAACAACCCGTAGATCCTGTACAAAGCGCCAACGAATAGGGTCTCCGTCCTTTTTAGGAGGCTTTTTGACAGGCAGTATAGGGGTGTTACAGGGAGTGCGCTGAGGGCGGACTAGCTTTTGTGCAATGAATCCCTCGATAATGGGGCGGATGCCCTCCCGGGCTTCCAGCGACAGGGGGTATTGAGGGACTGATGGGGGGGTTAAGGAGGGCTTCACTTGAATCCTTACTGGCTCTGCCGAAAGGAGCAGGCCAACATCAGTGTCAGAAATTCCCCAGAGGGTTAAAGGCAAGTCAGTGAGGTCAGGGGAGAGAGAGGGGGGGTTTTCCCAATTACCCTGAGTTGGGGCCGAATCTCCTAACATTGTCATCAATAATCCTACCCCTTCAAGAGTGCAGGTTAAAGTAGCCTTAAGCTTACAGAGTAAATCCCGGCCCATCAAAGGGATCGGACAAGCTGGGGAAAAAAGAAAACGGTGAGAAAAACATTTATCAGCATAAACAACATTTAGGCCAGGTCTACACTAGGACTTTATGTCGAATTTATCAGCGTTAACTCGATTTAATCCCTCACCCGTCCACACTAGGAAGCAGTTTATTTCGACATTAAGGGCTCCTTGAATCGATTTCGGTACTCCACCCTGACGAGGGGAGTAGCGCCAAATTCGAAATGGGCATGTCGAATGCGAGGTACTGTGGACGGAATTCGACGCAAATAGCTCCGGGAGCTATCCCACAGTGCACCACTCGGTGGACGCTCAGGGCAGTATTGTGTACTCGGATGCTCTAACCTGCCACTCAGAGAAATCCCCGCGAAAATTTGAATGCTTTTTCCTCTGTGGCCATTTTGAATCCCATTGCCTCTTTGGACATAGTGGCGAGCTCAGCAGCACTGGCAATGATGCAGAGCTCTACAGCGGTGGTTTCGATGCCATCACTGAATAGAAAGAGAGCTCCAACATGGAGTGATCGTGAGGTTTTGGATCTGATCGCTGTGTGGGGCGATGAATCGATCCTAGCCGAGCTCCGTTCAAAAAGACGGAATGCCAAAATTTACGAGAAGATTTCACAGGCTATGACGGAGAGAGGGTACAGCCGGGATGCTACGCAGTGCCGCGTCAAAATCAAGGAGCTACATCAGGCGTACCAAAAGACCAAAGAGTCCAACGGACGCTCCGGCTCAGCGCCTCAGACTTGCCGATTTTACGAGGCACTGCACGCCATGCTCGGTGGTGCGGCAACAACTACCCCACCAGTGTCCGTGGACACCGATGACGGGGTCCATTCTACGGACACATCGGAGGAGGTTTTCGCTGACGGCGAAGAAGAGGAAGGAGGGCAGGGGGACGAGGCAATCGAAAGCGGTCACCCTGGAGATTTCCCCGACAGCCAGGAACTATTCCTGACCCTGACTGCGCTGCCCTTCGAACACTCCCAGGCAGCATTCCTGACCAGGAATCAGGAGAGGGATCATCAGGTCAGTGTTTTAGACATTTATTTTCAATACAATAGTTATGGTGTGTTAGCGCTCTGTAACTGTGGCTTCATTGGCCTTATGCGCTTCACCTTGGAGTCGCTTTCCCGTGCAACTATTCGAAAAGTCTGTCAATATGTATGGGGATAGAGGTGTAATCACCAGCAGAGATCTCAGAGAAGCTGTCTTGAAGGTACAGCGATAGCTTGTTTAGCACGTTCACTGGGAGAGCTGCCTTATTGTCTCCTCCATGGTAGGATACTTTCCCGCGCCATGCGAGCAGCAGGTACTCTGGTATCATTGCCTTGCATAGCATGGCAGCATACGGCCCCAGGGTTTGCTTGCATTGACTCAGCATGCATATTTTCTCTGTCTCCGTAATCCTCATCAGAGTGATATCAGTCATGGGGTCCTGGTTCGAATGAGTGGTATAATTAGTATACTGCATGCTTCCTTTTCCCCTTACAGACAGACACCCGGCTGTTTACGTTAACGCGTGGTGGTAGGGGGTCGGGAGCAAAACCAGTAGTGCATATCGGTGCGCGGGTAGTGACAGTCCTGGGGACCGGCAACGCTAAACCGGGGATAGGATAGGCGAGCCGTTCACGCTGAGCGGTTCGCGGGCATTTATGATTCCCTAGAGCAGCCACGCGGAGGGGGGGGAGGGTAGGCGAGCCGTTCATGCTGAGCGGTTCGCGGGCATTTTTGGTTCCCTAGAGCAGCCACGCGGAGGTGGGGGGGAAGGGTAGGCGAGCCGCTCACGCAGAGCGGTTCGTGGGCATTTTTGATTCCCTAGAGCAGCCACGCGGAGGGGGGGGAGGGTAGGCGAGCCGTTCACGCTGAGCGGTTCGCGGGCATTTTAGATTCCCTAGAGCAGCCACGCGGAGGGGGGGGAGGGTAGGCGAGCCGTTCACGCAGAGCGGTTCGCGGGCATTTTTGGTTCCCTGGAGCGGCCACGCTGAGGGGGGGGAAGGGTAGGCGAGCCGTTCACGCTGAGCGGTTCGCGGGCATTTTTGGTTCCCTGCAGCGGCAACGTGGACGGGGGGGGGGGGGGGGGGGTTTAGGACAGCCGCCGTAGATTATCGGTTTGGCCAGCAGCAGTTACTGACCGCCGCCAGGAACACTGAGGGAGACATGGGAGTAGAGCACTGCTGTGAAGCAATCTCACAGCAGTCGTAAGTAAGCACCTTACCATGGTTTTCAGAGAGGTGATTTTCTGTGTACGGCAAGGCTTCTGGGATCCGTATACCGGGACCCCAGACACTCACTCAGCCTTAAGGCATAGTATTTGACCTTGTAGTACGTGTACATGTGATAGGCACTGTCTTTGGTCCTATTCACGGTGAAAGAGTATGGTCATTGTTCTTGAAAAAGTATCTTTCTGAGGAATTCACTCCCTTTCATTTATCCCACAGCTGTGAGTGTCTCCCACCCAACCCGTGCTTCTCCCACCCATGGCCTAGTCCAGATAAGGCGGCGCAAAAAGAGAACCAGGGACGACATGTTCTCGGAATTAGTGATGCTGTCACAGAGGGAGGCGGCACAGCGCAGAGAGGACTTCGCACGGTACGAGCGAGCAGCCAGGGAACGGGAGCAGAGGGCTGAAGCGCGCGAGGACAGGTGGCGGCAGGAGGATCAGCAGGTGACCCAAACAATGCTGGGAATCATGAGGGAGCAAACAGACATGCTCCGGCGCCTGGTGGATATTCTCCAGGACAGGAGACATGAGGAAAGAGCGCCTCTGTATGTTCTTTCAAGCCGCCCTCCCCCGCCACCAAGTCCAGTGGCTTCCTCCCCAAAAGTCACTAGGACAAGGGGAGCCAGGGTGCGTGGAAATACTCAATCCACCCCTGCAGACCGCTGCAGTAGCAGAAGGCTGTCATTCCCAAAACCATAGACTTTTCCCTCCTCTCCATCCAGCAGCACCCCTGAGCACCTCCCTTCCCAGGTTCCATGTTAAGTTACTGTTTTGTTGAATAAATCTTGTTTTTTGGTTCACCAATGTTTCCCTGAGTGTTTTAAATGGGACCATTTGTATCTCTGGGTAGTGGTTAACATGGTTTTTAAGTGCAGAGAATGGGAGCACAAACGAGGGTGCAGACAGGTTAACTGCTGAAGTGACAAGCACAGTACACATTGCATGCATTAAGCACACCTTTCCTTCGTTGTGCTGGTTTCTACGTTCTAAACGTGGGGTTGGGGGTTGGGTGGTGCACTGTATGTTTGGGGAGGGTGGTCGCTGATCTTTTGCGGCTGACAGTAGCCTGCTGGATAGATCAATGCACTGTGTGATCCGTTGTCGATACTCAATACGTACAAGGCACATAGACACCACCACACACACATGGGATTAGGAGAGGTTGATGGTCCCTTTAAGCAAGCGGAACACCTCTTGGCACTGCGCTTTGGGCAGGATCAACAGCTTCCCCTTTGAAGGGAAGTGTCCCCCAACCAAACCTCCCCCAACCGCCGTATGCCTACACGGTGATAATCATTACCCAAGAAGAAGTACAGGAACAGGTTCAAACAAAAAAATCTTTCCTTTATTGTGACTTTACAGCGTTGATCCAAGGAGGGGGAAGGCGGTTGGTAATGGGAGGATGGGCAACGGGACATGTGTAAAGGGACAGGGGAAGGTCCAGTATCTGTTTACGGAAGTGTAGCAGTCAATGGTTAACCCGCTCTGTCTGGAAGCGAGCTTTCAAAGCTTCCCGGATGCGGACCGCCTCCCGCTGTGATCTTCGAATGGCTCTGGTGTCTGGCTGAGCGTAATCTGCTGCTAGTCGATTTGCCTCAACCTCCCAGCCCTGCATAAATGTCTCCCCCTTGATCTCACAGAGATTGTGGAGCACACAGCACGCCGCAATCACAATGGGGATATTTTTAGGGCTGAGGTCGGAGCGAGTAAGTAAGCTTCGCCATCTTGCTTTGAGACGGCCAAAGGCACACTCCACCACCATTCTGCACTTGCTCAGGCGGTAATTAAAGAGCTCCTTTTCAGTGTCCAGGGCTCCCGTGTATGGCTTCATGAGCCATGGCATTAGCGGGTAGGCAGGGTCCCCCAGGATCACTGTTGGCATCTCCACCTCCCCAACAGTGATTTTGTGGTCGGGGAAATAAACCCCCTGTTGCAGGCGTCTAAACAGACCAGAGTTCTTGAAAACACGAGCATCATGAACCTTTCCTGGCCACCCAACATTGATGTTTGTAAAACGTCCTTTGTGGTCCACTAGTGCTTGCAGAACCATAGAAAAATAGCCCTTTCGGTTAATATACTGGCCGCCCTGGTGCTCCGGTCCCAGGATAGGGATGTGTGTCCCATCTATGGCCCCACCGCAGTTTGGGAATCCCATTGCAGCGAAGCCATCTATGATCGCCTGCACGTCTCCCAGGATCACTACTTTGTGGAGCAGCAGGTCAACGATTGCACGGGCTACCTGCATCACAGCAACCCCCACGGTAGACTTGCCCACTCCAAATTGGTTCGCTACTGACCGGTAGCTGTCAGGGGTTGCAAGCTTCCACAGGGCTATGGCCACTCGCTTCTGGATAGTGAGGGCAGCTCGCATCCGGGTGTCCTGGCGCTTCAGGGCAGGGGACAGCAACTCACAAAGTTCCATAAAAGTGCACTTACGCATCCGAAAGTTTCGCAGCCACTGGGACTCATCCCATACCTGCAGCACTATGCGGTCCCACCAGTCAGTGCTTGTTTCCCTTGCCCAGCATCACCGTTCCACGGGATCAACATGACCCATTGCCACCATGATGTCTAGGGTCCGGGGTCCAGCGCTTTGCAAGAGATCAATGCCCCTTTCAGAGTTTAAGTACTCCCGGAGATTACGTTGTCTCCTCTCCCGATTTCTCTGCATCAGAGTCTGGAAAAGGTGCGCTATAAGGCGCGAGTTGTTGGCTACGGACAGAACATCTGCGATAATCGCGGAGGGCTCCATGCTCACTGTCCAGTGGCGTCCGAGCTATCAGCCACAGGAAAAGGGCGCGAATTCATTACCCGCCGGCGCTTTCACGTAGGGAAGGCGGAAGTGTGGGTCGAGTGACGAAATGTACGTATACCGACCCTTGACAAAATTTCGTTCCCACAAGGCACTGGGGGCTACACCCAGAATTCCAGTGGGCAGGCGGGACTGCGGGAACTGTGGGATAGCTACCCACAGTGCACCGCTTGCAATGTCGACGCTTGCCCCCCTACTGTGGACTCGGACATTCGAATAAACATCCCTGGTGTGGATTCGAACAATCGACATGGAAATATCGGGTTCACAAGTTCGGTTTCACAGAAATCGAACTAGTACCGTAGTGTAGACATACCCTTAGAGGCAAAGTGAGTCCCAGAGACTGTGGGTTGCCCTCCACCCCAGTTGCAGTTTTAACCTCAGAGGATAGCCAGGGGGAGGGGGCATGATTTAAGAGAGAGAAAGTAGCTCCAGTATCAATGAGGAAAGAGACAGGCAGGCCTTGGACTGAAAGGGTTAGATGAGGCTCTTTGCTGGGAGGGGAGAAAGTGAGGAAGGAGCCGGCTAAAGACATTAAGGAAATAAGACCATCACATTGTTTGCCTTCGCCCCCGGGGTACCGTCATTGAGGAGGCTGAGTTTGCTGCAGCTGCTGCTGTTGCCCGTAGTTGATCCAGGCCTGGGGAACGGGCTGAGCTGGTGGTGCAGGGGTGTATTCGTCCCTGGTGTAAGTATCTGCGGATGCGACCGGACCCTCTGGGCGTCCCCAGGGGCATTCACGTTTAAAGTGACCGGGCTGTCCGCACTGAAAACAATTTCCTGGTGGCTGGGGTTGCCAGGACCCTCTTCCCCGAGCACCCTGAAATCCCCTGCCACGGCCACGGCCTCTGCCTTGAACACCGCCGCGAAAAGCTAAAGCCATCAACTTATATTCTTCCTTTTTCTCTTTCTTTTTACTACTTTCCCTTTCTTTCTCCCATGCAAAATCAGCTACATCCAACACTGAAGTGACTGACTCACCTCCCCAACCTGCTGCATCTGCTTGATCTTTTGCCTAGTAATTACTCCTCCCGAGGTGTGCCCTTCCATTTCCCCCTTATCCCTCTGCAGAGATTCCGATCTGGAGTCCTGCAGATTCCCCTCTGCACCCTGGAGAGAGTCCCCCTGCGGAGGAATAGGGGCAGGTGCAGTGGGGACCAACTGACGAGTCAAAACACGCCGTGGTTTACACCCTTCATCGAAATAACATGGAGGGGGTTCACTCTCGGGAGAATACCCGACTGTCATAATTTTTAAAGATTTCCACAGCTCTGCTGCTGTGTCCCAACAAAACCAGTAACATAACTGTCCCGGATGGTCTTTTTCGATCTGGCTCCTTACTCCTCTTAAGGCAGCCTGTTCAAAAGAGCCATACGAAGGCCACCTCATCTCCGGGTCGGCCAATACCGCGGTATACCCAGTCCAATTCCTTACACACAGTGTGTACAACTTCCTCCTAGACATTCCTGTCTGTACTGGGAGTTTCCCTTCGTTCCATAACTTATTTACAATCCCCAACGGACTCTCAAGAGGCACACTAGTCCCTTGACCCATGGTGTCTGACAGGAGCCCTCCAACTGGCGTTTATCCTGCTGTCCAGTACACGACCCTTGCCATTCCTAATTCTTTTTACCCAAACTAAAGGGAGAGGCAGAGCAACCAGGTGGCTGCAGACGGGGGGGTGAGTATCTGTTGAGGGGACAGTTTGGCACTTTGACCGTGTGCTAGAGTGTTTGATTTCCTGTTTGAAAAGTGTGATTTGGGAGTGCTTCATTGCAGACTCTTCTAAAAAAGACTGTCAGTCAGCTGCGCACCAGCGGAGCAGCGCATAGCAGAGAAGCAAACAGGTGGAGTTAGCCTGGGAGTTCGCCTGGAGAGAACCTACTGAGGCATCCCCCTTGCAGGTTTCCCTGAGTAGCTTCTGCCACAAGTGAGGAAACTCTTCGAAGGAAGGAACTATGGATGCTGAGCGATCCGCTGTCGTGAACTGCACAGGATGTGCCATGTTTGTCTTTCTTCCACAGGATAGAAGCGACTTTGTCTGTACAAAGTGCAAGCTGATCTCCATATTGGAGGAGAAGATTCAAGGTCTGGAGAAACGAGTATCAACCCTGCATTCCATAAAAGAAAATGAGGAGTTCCTGGATAGACGTCAGGATAGGCTTCAGCGGGCGCAGTGTTGTGAGGATTCAGAGCAGGCTGCGCAGCGGGGACAGAAGACCAGCGAGGATAATTGGCGGCATGTGACTTCCAGAAGAGGAAAGAGTATGAGACAAGTCCATGTACAAGAAACGCATATTCAGATGAGCAACCGTTTTCATGTTCTCTCCACAGGCACTAGTGCAGAGAGTGGAGTGAATGATACATCTGAGGGAACACAGCAGAAGGAGACTCCACTGATTGGAAGGCATGAGATGCACAGTCCTAGTGATGGGGGTTCCACGACCACCACTCCCAAGAGGAGGAGGAGGGTGGTGGTGGTCGGGGACTCTCTCCTCAGGGGGACTGAGTCATCTATCTGCCGCCCTGACCGGGAAAACCGAGAGGTGTGCTGCTTGCCAGGGGCTAGGATTCGTGATGTGACGGAGAGACTGCCGAGACTCATCAAGCCCTCAGATCGCTACCCCTTCCTGCTTCTCCACGTGGGCACCAATGATACTGCCAAGAATGACCTTGAGCGTATTACTGCAGACTACGTGGCTCTGGGAAGAAGGATAAAGGCGTTTGAGGCGCAAGTGGTGTTCTCGTCCATTCTCCCTGTGGCAGGAAAAGGCCGGGGTAGAGACCGTCGAATCGTGGAAGTCAACGAATGGCTACGCAGATGGTGTCGGAGAGAAGGGTTTGGATTCTTTGACCATGGGATGGTGTTCCAAGAAGAAGGAGTGCTAGGCAGAGACGGGCTCCACCTGACGAAGAGAGGGAAGAGCATCTTTGGAAGCAGGCTGGCCAACCTAGTGAGGAGGGCTTTAAACTAGGTTCGCCGGGGGAAGGAGACCAAAGCCCCGAGTTAAGTGGGGAAGTGGGATACCGGGAGGAAGCACAAGTAGGTGAGTGCAAGAGGGGAGGGCTCCTGCCCCATACTGGGACAGCAGGACAATCGGTGAGTTATCTTAATTGCCTATACACAAATGCAAGAAGCCTGGCGAACAAGCAGGGAGAACTGGAAGTCCTGGCACAGTCAAGGAATTATGACGTAATTGGAATAACAGAGACTTGGTGGGATAACTCACACGATTGGAGTACTGTCATGGATGGATATAAACTGTTCAGGAAGGATAGGCAGGGCAGAAAAGGTGGGGGAGTTGCGTTGTATGTAAGAGAGCAGTATGACTGCTCAGAGCTCCAGTATGAAACTGCAGAAAAACCTGAGAGTCTCTGGATTAAATTGAGAAGTGTGAGCAACAAGGGTAATGTCGTGGTGGGAGTCTGCTACAGACCACCAGACCAGGGGGATGAGGTGGACGAGGCTTTCTTCCAGCAACTAACAGAAGTTACTAGATCACAGGCCCTGGTTCTCATGGGTGACTTTAATCACCCCGACATCTGCTGGGAGAGCAATACAGCGGTCCACAGACAATCCAGGACGTTTTTGGAAAGTGTAGGGGACAATTTCCTGGTGCAAGTGCTGGAGGAACCAACTAGGGGAAAAGCTCTTCTTGACCTGCTGCTCACAAACAGGGAAGAAATAGTAGAGGAAGCAATAGTGGATGGGAACCTGGGAGGCAGTGACCATGAGATGGTCGAGTTCAGGATCCTGACACAAGGAAGAAAGGAGAACAGTAGAATACAGAGCCTGGACTTCAGAAAAGCAGACTTTGACTCCCTCAGGGAACTGATGGGCAAGGTCCCCTGGGAGAATAACATGAGGGGGAAAGGAGTCGAGGAAAGCTGGCTGTATTTTAAAGAAACCTTATTGAGGTTGCAGGAACAAACCATCCCGATGTGTAGAAAGAAAAGTAAATATGGCAGGCGACCAGCTTGGCTTAACAGTGAAATCCTTGCTCGTCTTAAACACAAAAAAGCAGCTTACAAGAAGTGGAAGATTGGACAAATGACCAGGGAGGAGTATAAAAATATTGTTCAGGCATGCAGGAGTGAAATTAGGAAGGCCAAATCACACTTGGAGTTGCAGCTAGCTGGAGATGTTAGGAGTAACAAGAAGGGTTTCTTCAGGTATGTTAGCAACAAGAAGAAAGTCAAGGAAAGTGTGGGCCCCTTGCTGAATGAGGGAGGGAACCTTGTGACAGAGGATGTGGAGAAAGCTAGTGTACTCAATGCTTTTTTTGCCTCTGTCTTCACAGACAAGGGCAGCTCCCAGATGGCTGCACTCCGCAGCACGGTATGGGGAGGAGGTGACCAGCCCTCTGTGGAGAAAGAAGTAGTTCGGGACTATTTAGAAAAGCTGGACGAACACAAGTCCATGGGGCCGGATGCACTGCATCCGAGGGTGCTAAAGGAGTTGGCCGATGTGATTGCAGAGCCATTGGCCATTATCTTTGACAAATCATGGCAATCGGGGGAGGTCCCGGATGACTGGAAAAAAGCTAATGTAGTGCCCATCTTTAAAAAAGGGAAGAAGGAAGATCCGGGGAACTACAGGCCAGTCAGTCTCACCTCAATCCCTGGAAAAATCATGGAACAGGTCCTCAAGGAATCCATTTTGAACCACTTAAAGGAGGGGAAAGTGATCAGGAACAGTCAGCATGGATTCACCAAGGGCAAGTCATGCCTGACTAACCTAATTGCCTTCTATGATGAGATAACTGGCTCTGTGGATGAGGGGAAAGCAGTGGATGTGCTATTTCTTGACTTTAGCAAAGCTTTTGATACAGTCTCGCACAGCGTTCTTGCCAGCAAGTTAAAGAAGTATGGGCTGGATGAATGGACGGTAAGGTGGATAGAAAACTGGCTGGATGGTCGTGCTCAACGGGTAGTGATCAATGGCTCCATGTCTAGTTGGCAGCCGGTATCAAGTGGAGTGCCCCAAGGGTCGGTGCTGGGGCCGGTTTTGTTCAATATCTTCATCAACGACCTGGAGGATGGTGTGGACTGCACCCTTAGCAAGTTTGCAGATGACACTAAACTGGGAGGAGTGGTTGATACGCTGGAGGGTAGGGATAGGATACAGAGGGACCTAGACAAATTAGAGGATTGGGCCAAAAGAAATCTGATGAGGTTCAACAAGGACAAGTGCAGAGTCCTGCACTTAGGACGGAAGAATCCCATGCACTGCTACAGACTAGGGACCGAATGGCTGGGTAGCAGTTCTGCAGAAAAGGACCTAGGGGTTACAGTGGACGAAAAGCTGAATATGAGTCAACAGTGTGCCCTTGTTGCCAAGAAGGCTAACGGCATTTTGGGCTGTATAAGTAGGGGCATTTCCAGCAGATCGAGGGACGTGATTATTCCCCTCTATTCGGCACTGGTGAGGCCTCATTTGGAGTACTGTGTCCAGTTTGGGGCCCCACACTACAAGAAGGATGTGGATAAATTGGAAAGAGTCCAGCGGAGGGCAACAAAAATGATTAGGGGGCTGGAGCACATGACTTATGAGGAGAGGCTGAGGGAACTGAGATTGTTTAGCCTGCAGAAGAGAAGAGTGAGGGGGGATTTGATAGCTGCTTTCAACTACCTAAAAGGGGGTTCCAAAGAGGATGGATCTAGACTGTTCTCAGTGGTAGAAGATGACAGAACAAGGAGTAATGGTCTCAAGTTGCAGAGGGGGAGGTTTAGGTTGGATATTAGGAAAAACTTTTTCACTAGTAGGGTGGTGAAGCACTGGAATGGGTTACCTAGGGAGGTGGTGGAGTCTCCTTCCTTGGAGGTTTTTAAGGTCAGGCTTGACAAAGCCCTGGCTGGGATGATCTAGTTGGGGTTGGTCCTGCTTTGAGCAGGGGGTTGGACTAGATGACCTCCTGAGGTCCCTTCCAACCCTGAGATTCTATGATTCTATGATTCTATGACCCCTCAGTATTGAATTGGCTGGGAGAAATCTCCCGTGGCGCCTGCCAATTCGTATATGAGTGATCTGACCACTGGACAGAGGCACCGCACCAGAAGGAAATCCCGGACGAGCCCCCAAATTGTTAGGTAAAAAGCAAGTCCCTACTCACCTCTCCAGCACCCGAGTTCGTGCGGAGTTGGTATGGGGCTCACAATCTGTCAGAGACCAGACACCAATTCGTTGATCAACGGGCTCACACTATCCTTAGCTCAAAAAGCTTCAGAGTAAGTGTGGCAAGTTTATTAGGGGTGAGCATCAATATTTATACACAGAAGTAAACAAAGTGATTAACAGATCATAATGGTCATGCATAATCAATCAAGATTCTACAGGATAAAACAGGTTAAAATGTAAATTCTAAAAGACAAAGGGGAGATGCCTACTTAAGGGGAGGGGGGTGTCATGAGTAGTTTGCAGGTCAGAGCTTTGATTAAATGTTCAGACAGAGACATCAAGTTAAAGTTTAAGCTCATCAAAAGTTCAGACTCAACACATGGCTATGTCAAATAGCTGCTTAGATGACTGATAGCAATGAATGCCGGCGTGATAAGCCTTCTTGTGTAATCTGAACTATCTTTCAGTCTGATACTTTACTGAGTAAAGGACTGAGGAGCCGATAGAATTTATAAATCCAATAGAAGCATAGATCAACCAGGGCCATGGAGCCCAGGAGTTTATGAGGACTCCATCAGAAGACAAAGGAGGAGGAGGACAGGGATGAGGAATAGGAGAGGACATGGAGGTGGAAGAAGAGATGACAGCAATGAGCTGGTGGAAAAAGAAAATGTGTTTATAATATACCACACTCATCACCATGCTGGCTGAGCACTTATTGCTGTTTTAGTCTTAGCTCTTTCTGGCATTCATTACCATAGTATTTGAGTACTTCCCAAGTATTAAAAGGTACATAGTAATCTCCCTCACTTTCTTCTGGGCAGGCAGGAATAAAATATTTGAATAGAATTAAGATTTGCTTGTGTCTGTGAAGGTGAGACAGTAAGTGAAACAGATAGCTAATTACTGAGGGAAAATTAAATCAAAGAAATAGTCACCATCCTTACCAAACTCAATGGGCTCACTCCATTCCCCCCAATTCTCACTTATGGGACAAGAATCTCCTTTTGCTCTGATTTGCAAGGTGTATATTTGTTTCACATTGTAATTCTCAAATATGTAGCTTGTTCGGGTTACCTAAAAACAGTGCAATTATTAGTATTATTATTAATAATAATAACATGTATTATGGTAGTGCCTAAGGGCCAGCCAAGAATGCAGCCCCATTGTGCTAGACACTGTACAAGCACAGAATAGTTAGACTAAGTACTTTTCTTCATTGTGTATATAGATGTTAATAACATGCAAGTTTTCATTTGTTGATCCAAACTTTACAAAGAGTATATTTGTGCCTGCTTATGTAAACAGAATATGGTTGTGCCACACTGTACCTCAAAATGGCACCCTGAAACCCCCATATTCATCATTCATATGTGGTTGTGATATTTCATACAAAGCATGCTATATAAGATATCATATGAAAGGTCATGATCTGCTGAAGCCCCTTGTTCTGTCCAAATATGTACATAATCAATGTGTATGAAGTTATGAGATTTTGTTGTATGGTTACTGAAATATGCTGTAAATTTGCTAGTGATATTCAAAGGACTCTCACCCAGGAAGGTGTTCAATGACCATTAATCAGCCGGGGACTTATAATCAAGGGATTTAAAATTCAATGACAGTTGCCCAAGCACCACACAATGGGGACAGCTCAACTCTATGATTCAGTTGCACAAGGCCACACCAGGGGGATTGCTCAACCCAGTGACTCAGTGAAGCCCACCAGGACGTGTCTGGGCAAGTGTCTTCTAGGCACATGGACTGAGGATATAAAATGGGGAACAGTGGCAGCATGCCTTTGCCTTTCTCCTCCCCCACCTATGCTGGGAGCAACAAGAACGCTGAGATGTCCTCCCAATCAGTAGCGTAGCCGGGGGGAAGCAGGGGGAGCGGCCGCTCCCCCTTGAGCAGAAGCAGCGGAAGCGGCGCCTTTTTTAGCAGCACTAAAAAAAGGCGCCACTTCTTTTTAAGCGCCGCTTCTTGCACTCACCCGGCGGCGCTCCGGGTCTTCGGCGGCATTTTGGCGCGGGGGGTACCACCAAAGACCCAGAGTGAGCCGCCGAAGTGCCGCCGAAGACCCTGAGCGCCACCGGGTGAGTACAGGGGGAGGCGCCTTTTATAGCGCCGCTCCCCGTGCACTCCAGACCTGGCTGCGCTACTGCTCCCAATGCTATTCACTGTCTCTGTTAGACACTTCTGTTTTTGAGTCCACCCAATAGCTAATATATATTGTAAAGACCTACACTACTTTATGTTACTAGGATTTAGTTCTTTTAAGATATGGTTCTGCTAACTCTTGGATGGCTTTCTGGATGGAGGTGAAGTACACAGGTCAAATTCCTGTTAAAGTGAATATCTTGGCATATATTGGAACCCCAGTCAATAAGATACTGAGGCTCCTAGAGAGCTTGATGTTTTCTTTGTCTAATTTAAACTGTCCTAAGCTTTTGGTGTTGGGTTTTTTGTTGTTATTTGTTTGCCACCATACATGGGAAAGTATTGAAAAGAAGGGAACAAAATTTGTTTCTCATCTTTTGCAAAATGACATCCAATTATGATAAAAAGACAGAATTTATTTTATTTGTATCAGTGTGTGTGAAACCAATAGAAAATGGAAGGTTTTGAAAGATGTGTGGAAAGTTAGATAATGGTCTATCTTTGAATGAAGTACCTGATGTGCTATGGCAGTGGTTTTCAATCTGGGGTCCAGGGACCCCTTGGGGTCTGAAGATTATGTCTAAGGGGTCTGTGAAAGGTTGTCATGACCATAGAACAGTCGTTTTCAACCTGTGGGTCTGCAGACTATGTCTAAGATTTCCAAAGGGGTCTGCACCTCCATGTAAACATTTTTAGGGGTCCATCCAGATTACATAAATACTTGATTCTGACCTAACAGTTTGGAATATGATATATTTAAGAAAACTGATACATAAAGATACCTTGTGGTATGCTACTGTGACACTGAGCCAGTGAGGGTTAAGTAGGCTGACCAGATAGCAAGTATGAAAAATCGGGACAGGGGGTGGGTGGTAATAGGAGCCTATATAAGAAAAAGCCCCAAATATCGGGACTGTCCCTATAAAATCGGGACATCTGGTCACCCTAGGGTTAAGCAATGAGCAGGCTAAGTGACCCAAAATCAACCTTAAGGACAGATTAGACAAGTATTGAAATGGTAAACAGAGCTATTCCTTGTAGATAGTTATCAAAGCCATGTTAAAGTAGACTAAATTCTTTGAAATGTAAACCTGTATTGTTAGCGAATTAGAAGAAGATACTGAGTGTATTTGTCCGTGTTTACCTAGATCTTGTTAGATGTTAAAAATGTGACCAGATTAGCTTGTGGATGCTAAATGTCTATTCCTGTCTGTTATTATATTCTATTGATTCAGGGATGAAAAAGGAATATTAACATTTAGATGAAACTTGGGGTGTAATAATACCATTCTCTTTATTTCTCTTTGAAAATTGTAGTAAACTACCTATGAATTACTTGAATGGTTAATTACCTTATGCTAATGAATGCAGCTAGTTACCAGTGTGTGCCTAGGAAATAGAGATTTACTTCAAAGCAACAATGTATATTACCTATTCTTCATCCAAGGAATACCTGCTGTGTCATAGCCTGCTAGCAAACTATAAAAGAACTCTAGGGCCTGACCCTTTTCATCTCAGATCTGCCTAAACTTTGTCAGGGGAAGTTCAAGCCGCAAGACTGAGATCTCCAGGTACCCTGGACTGTCCTTGCAAATTCTTATGGAAGAATTTGAACAAACTCTATACATGGACTGGCTATTGGACTATAACCTATTAAACTGATTCTGGAAGAACTTTTTGCAAATCAGCAGCTCACCATTTCTGCTATGAAACTGACATAAGAACTTTATTCATATCATATCATGTATAATGATCTTTTAACCAAAGTAACTTTTTCTTTTCTTTTTAAATAAGTCTGAAATTAGCTAAGGATTGTCTGTAAGCATGTACTTGGGTAAAATCTGAAATATTAATTGACCTGGTGGTTAATGTGTCCAATCTCTTGGGATTGGTAGAACTTTATATATGGTGAATAAGATTTTAAGTAATCCTCACCATATTTGACAGACTTGGCTGTCTGGGTGGGAGCCAAAGGCTGGATTGCTTAAGGGGAACTCTATTTTAGCTTCTTGGTAACCAGTAAGGTATTACAGAAGCTGCTTGGTCTAATTTGGTGACCCTAATTAGAAGAATAAACCATCGGTTTTGGGGATCGTCTGTCCCATTCTTTGCAGTTGGCCCTGATTGAGCAATCTCAGTCTGGCCCTTCCAGCAACCACGGTCACAGCTTCTTAAGTGTTATACTGTTATATTTAGGCACTAGTAACATTTTACACTGCACTAGACTAAATGCTAAGCCAGGACAAGACCATATATTAGTATGGGAAGAGAATAGTTACCGTAGAAAGCTCATTGCTGCCTTCCTTGGAATTGGCCTGTAAGACAAAGAAAAATCTTTATTATTTTATTATGGTTTTGTTACCCTGTAATAATCCATTTCTTTCTTTCTTTTCCTTTTTTGATTATTTACTTGCTTGCTTGGTTCAGAAGAAGGTGCAAATAGAATTTACAATATATAAGATTCCAATATTATACAATAAGTGTCCTCCTATCACATACAGATATCCTTGGTTGCAATTAAAGACTGGCAAACCTGGAGAGTCTGCTCCATTAACTCTTGTGAGTTTGGTTTCTATTCAAAGTTTGGGCTTCTTGCATTTCAGGTTAAAAAAGAAAGGAAACTTAAATCTTCTTTCTTCCTTCCTTCCTTAGCTAAGCAATTGCATGATGCTGGTGCTGAATTAAAGTCTCCCTCCCCCTTGCTATGTTTAATTGCGTCATCACAAAGGAAGAGGAGGGTGAGGCTGAGGCTAAGGCTGGTTCCTTTGGTGCATATGTGGCTACTCTTGCTTGCTTTTTGTTCTTTCTTCTGTAAGCATGGTCTGAGTGAGTTCTCCCCTGACATGTAGTGATGCATGGGGAAAAAGACTTCAGGAGCAAACGATGTTTACATAGACATATGTACTCTGCCTAGGTGCACAGAAGATGGAGCTGCTTTGTCAAAATGATCAATTCTGTCTGATTTTGAGTTACAAATCACTCCAGTATTTGAGTGCAGGGGTAATGAAATGTTGTTATCCATATTGTAGGAGTAAAGGCAGCAGAATTGTGCTTAGTGTGCCCTGATTGAGGGAGTCCTCCTAAACAGAACCTCACTTGCTAAACAGAGGGTAGGGATATCAAATCCCAGTCATGAAAAGAGTGAATGAGGCCAAATGTGGTGTGGCTAAGGGTGGTGTGGACTCTGCCCGAAGAGTTCTGGACACCATTTGAATGTGCAAATGAGCAACTGGCCCCCGTAAATGGAGAAGAGACAGAGTCTCAGGGAGGCAATCAATACCCACACTTTGCACTCAAGAAGGAGTGCTTGTACCTAATCAATAAGAATCATCAAATGGGGGTAGTGCGGACCAGCTGTTAGAACCATGCAGGTACTGTCAAACCATGATGCAGTAGACACATGGCATCCCCTGGACATGACATCTTGGGAGAGAAAAGGCATTGGCTTGGATATTAGCCCAATTCTACTGGTCAGACATACACTATGAAGTGAGAGAATATTGTTCCTTCTGTTTATAATGTCTACTATCTAGCAGCAGAGGGATCACCAAGGCATCTTGGTACCTCTGCCCTTTATTGAGACCCCCTTTAAAAGAATAGGGGTGGACATGGTTGGACCCCTAGAAAAAACTACAGCAGGACATCAGTATATACTAGTGATCATAGACTACACAGCCAGGTATCCGGAGGCTCTTCCTCTCCGCTCCCCAAAAGCAACAACTATAGCTCCAAAGCTCTTGAAGCTCTTTTCACATGTAGGGCTTCCCTGTGAAATATTAAGAGACCAAGGGACTAATTTCATTTCCCAACTGATGCAGGAATTATGCTCCCTTCTGAAGGTTTGTACCATCCACAAACCGACAGTCTAGTAGAACGGCTTTATAAGACCCGGAAGGGGATGTTGATGTGCTTTGTCAGCAACAACCCCAAACAGTGGGACTGCTACTTCTACCACTTCTATTTTCTACCAGGGAGGTCCCACAAGCCTCTAAGGGGTTCTCTCCATCTGAGTTATTCTATAGTCACCAACTGTGGGGCATCTTGGATCTGTTGTGAGAAGGGTGGGAAGAAGAAGATGTGGGGGCATTAAATATGACCCAATATATCTTTCAGTTAAGGGAGCAATTCAGAAACAGAGGGGTGTTTGCCAGAGAGAATTTGAGGAATGCCCAGCACACCCAGGAACAAAATTAGAATAAGAGGGCACAGCTACGGACCTTTCAGCCAGGTGACTGTCTTCTTCTTCCGCTGCCCTCAGCCAAGTCTAAATTAATGGCCTGAAGGCAGCGTCCATTTGAAATGGCCAGGCAGGCAGGGCCTGTGGAGTATGAGCTCAAACTACCCGGGAGGAGGAAGGAACCCAAGGTCTACTACGTGAACCTTCTCAAACCTTGGAGGGCATGGGAGGCCCTGCTGATAATGCCTATTCCAGAAAAAACAGAATTGGGACCTCAGGTGCCTAGCAGCGAAGCTCCAGCAACAGTACCAGGGGGTGAAGGACTCTCCCCTGCACAAAGGAAACAAATCCTCCCACTAATTGGGGACTTTTTTGTGGTGTTCTCCAACCACCTGGGGAGAACGCGGTTGGTTCAACATCACCTAGAGACTACCCCAGGCCAGGTAGTCTGAGAGAACCCTAGACCCTGGTCACGAAGGATGTGGGAAATGGTCCGAGATGAAGTACAAGCAATTTTGAAGATGGGGATGATTATAGAATCCAAAAGTGAATGTAGAAGCCCCATAGTTCTAGTTCCCAAGCCAGAGGGTACGGTTTGATTTTGCATCGACTTCAGGAAGGTCAGCGCCAACACACAATTTTACGCCTACCCAATGCCAAGGGTGGATGAGAGTTATTAGAATAGCTGGAATCAGTGAAGCACCTGAGCACTATCGACCTGACAAAGGCTTACTGGCAGATCCCCTTATCCCCTTCCTCACAAGAGGAAATGGCTTTGTCCACCTCTTTTGGGGCACTTCCAATATAATACCATGCCTTTTGGCCTCCACGGAATTGTTGCTACCTTCCAACGGCTCATGAAAAAGATTCTCAATCCCCACCATCAATATGCTGTGGCATACATCATCAGTATCATCTACAGTACCACCTGGGAAGACCACTTACAACATTTATAGGAGGTGTTAAAAGTGCTATAGGAGGTATGACTTACAGTCAACCTGGCGAAATGTAAGGTGACTCTGAGCTAAGTGGCCATATGGGGTACTGCTTGGGAGGTGGCCTGGTGAAACTAGTGGTCGATAAGGTGGAGGCATGTCCTGTCCCGCAGACAAAGAGGCAAGTCAGACATTTTCTTGGCCTGGCAGGATATTACCAGTTGTTTATCCCTGGCTTAGCCTCAATTGAAGCCCCACTTATTGACCTCATAAAATGCAAGAACCCTAAGAAAATCTGTTGGGATGGGAAGTGCGAGGAAGTATTCAGAGAACTGAAAACATGACTATGCCAGGCAACCATGCTCTTCAGCCCTGCTTTTTTTCTTGGGAATTCATACTACACACTGATGCCTTGGACATCAGTCTCAGTGCTGTCCTTTCACAAGACTACAAAGCGGGAGAACACAGACTCCTTTACCTTAGTAGGAAGTTATTCACAAGGGAAAAGTAGTACTCCATTATTGAAAAGGATGCATTTGCTATCCAATGGGCAGTAGAAGCCCTCAGGTATTACTTGTTGCATAGCCCCTTTTCCCTGATCACTGATCATGCACCTGTATGCTAGGTCCAGTCCATGAGGGATACGAACCTTCGTACAACCTTATAGTTTTCAAGTACAATACTGGGTGGGAAAGGACCATGTTAATGCAGATTTCTTTTCACAGATCAGGGATGGAGACAACTCAACCCCGAATGGTTTTCCCATCTTGAGGGGTAGGGTATGTGAAGGGACATGCCCTCACCCTGGTATGGAAGATGCTAACTATCTCCACTGTGCCTGTTCCATGCTAACAAGACGCACCTGCAAGGCTTGTTCAGTGTGGAGTGGGAGGAACTTAAAGGAGGGAAACCTACCACAGGAAGGGACAGTAAAAAAGAAGAAGGTTGTTCCAGCCAGGAACTGTTGGCAACAGAGGGAGTCCAGCCAAGGAGGAGACAGCCGCAAGATGCACCGCTGTAGAAGCTACGCTGACTGATTGTAAAGCAATACGCCCCCGGAAGAAGAGTAGAAGGTAAACCCCACAAAGGGGCAATAGATTCTGAGAGACTGAGCCCTTAGAGCTGACTCTCTAGGAGCCACCTGAGATGCTGATCCTTGTTCCAGACAGACCTTCCCCTCTTGTAAAGGGAAGGGAAGAACAGGAGCCAAACTTCAGTTTGTGGGTGGTAGGCATAAGAACATAAGCAGAGAGATTCCCCAAAATCTGCCAAATGGGGAGAAGAGGGGGAAAATGACGGACAGTGGGACTCAGGGGGAGTCCAAGGAGCCTGGTCCCCCCACAAACCTATACATGTAGTTCAGATTTAACTGCTAATATTGAGGGAAGAAGGTACTGGCTTTCTGATCTGGTAGAGAGAGCAAGAAAGAAAAAGACTATAGCCTTGGTGGAAGGAAAAGCCAATGGGTGCAGTCTAAGAGTGCTGGAACCTTTGTAGAAGTAAAGGGGCCAAAGCCAAAGGGCCCCCTTCTTTTTCATGACTGGGTGCTCTGGTGGTGAGCCAGCTGCCCTCTCTTCTGGTGCCACAGCAACTCCTGGTGGGCAAAAGATGTAATTGCAGTGCCTCTCCAGCAGAATCTATTATTCTGCGGGGGGGAAAGAAATCTGTGGGGAACACGAATTCTGTGTTTATGTTTCTTTTGTTAAAAAGTGTGGGGGGCATGGCCCTGGCGCTTCCCAGTTTTGGCGTCGGTGGAATCCATTGACCTACTGGTGTGGAAGGTCATAAAAGAGACTGGAGAGGTGCTGATGTGAGTCCATGCTGGCATAGAGGAAGCCCTCTGATTTTAGGGACACTGGGGTACAACGGTCCACCATTGCAGTCTTAGAAGTAAGGACTTTGAAGATTAGGTTGTAGTTTTTGCTTTTTCCTATAGGTGGATGAGGAGAACTTCATTTAATGATGTTGCTTCAGCACTGACTTCAAGGAAGGGCCTTTGAAAGATTTTCTGGGTGGGTGGAGGGATGGAGGAGGGAGAAGCAGAGTGGGAAGGTTGGCCTTACAGGGTCCAGGCAGGGCAACTAACCCTTAGGAAAGTGAGGGATGCTGCCAGAAGCCAACACATTGTGGAAAGAGGAAGGCTGCCAGAGACTGTCAAGATGTTGCCTGAGAGAAAGAATGCAGTCTTCAAGGAGAGCTCAAGAAATGGAGATGGACCCAAGCTGCAAAGTTCAGAGACAGCTCCAAACCTCCCTAAAGTTGGAGGATGACTGGATCTAAGGTTTTAATCTGGGTCTCTGTTTACAAGGAAACAGTTAAAATCAGACAGTACTAAGAATCAGGCATGCTGAAGTGTAGCATAACAAAAGCTCTCTCATTTAGGATTCTAGGCTGCCATCATGTGGTCATTTTATTTCATTATTTCAAAGATAAAGTAACTTAAATCTGCTCAACTGTGTGCTGGAACACAGCAACTGGCACTCTCTACTGTGCACTGTACTAGGACTAGTTTCAGAGGGAGCTGGGTTAGTCTGTTTCAGCAAAAACAATGAGGAGTCTTGTGGCACCTTAAAGACTAACACATTTATTAGAGCATAAGCTTTTGTGGACTATGACCCACTTCTTCAGATGTATGGAGTGAAAATTACTAGGACTGGTAGGCTCAAGGTCTAAATTTCACTTTCAACAGGATTAAATTCCTCCCTTAATTGTATATAATTATCCTTTGGTCTGATACTCTGCCCTTCTAGTTCATGTTTTCCTGTTATGCTCTGGTATTGAGTTCCGTTTATATAACATCTGAAGGGCCCAATCCTTAAACCAATGGGAGTTTTGCCTCAGTAAGTACTGACGGCTGGTCTACACTGAAAAATTAGATTGATCTTCTATATTGCTCAGGGTGTGAAAAACGTACACACCCAAGTTCTGTAGTTAGTTTGACCTAACCCCTGGTGTAGACCCAGCTAGGCTGATGGAAGAATTCTTCTGTCAAGCTAGCTACCACCTCTCGGAGGGGTGACAACTATAGTGATGGAAAATCCCCATCAGTTATACCTCCTTTTCCCAAGGCTGAATTTGGGCTTATGAATATCACATCACAGTCTTGATTTCACCTTGCTCCAAGTCCCAGCTAGTTGTAGTAACCCAGTGCACAGTTAGCATCACACCAGTTGAATACAGAAGGCAGTAAAAGGTTGGTTAATTAGCGCAAATCCCTGTCTCCTGGAACAAACTCTTACAATCAATTCATCTCAAGTGGAATAAAAGTATAGTCCATACAAAGAGCTACTTTAAAAGAATGTTAAATGTGCAAAGTGAAGCACTGAAAATGTCAAAGATTGTCTATACCACGGCGTTTATAATGGAAACACAAACACATAGGAACATCACAGACACAAAGGACTCCCCCTGCCAAATGCCATATATGAAATTACACACAAAATACCTGTGTTAAAAGAATTTTACGTTTACAAAGTTCAGCACTCAAAATTTAGGTAACACAAGAATGAAAGTGCTTGTGCAAACTTAATTTGGCCCCTTTGTAGTATGCATTATGATATAGTCTTTAATATTGATCGCTACTAGACCAGCACTATAAGGGGATGGGACACTTTACCAGTGAGTTTCACAAACATTTGCTGATGGAAGAAGAATGTGGAGACTCTGGGATCTTGGGTTTCATTGCAGGCTCGGTAGGGGGTGTTCTTTAGTGGACAAAGACTCTTCTGCCCATTACCCACAAACATGACCCATTCTGCCCTTCCCCCTCTAACCTATGTGAGTCCTGTAGACCCCCACACTGGCTGCTTATCCCAGTCCCATTCTCCTCACCTAGTCAGTCCCAGTCTCCACTCTTCAGGCTTCTGATACCAATCCCAGGCTCCTTGCCTAGTAGGTCCTAATTTCACCCATCCAGTCTCCCGCTCCGAGTCTCCCCCACACCCAGTCCTAGTTTTCTGCCCTGCTCACAGACCCAGTCTTCTCCTTTCCCAACCATACCCAGGTCCTTGTCCTGATTCCCTGATCTGTCTGTCTCTCCCTGCAGCCTATAGTCACCCACACACACATTCACATTCCCCATCCCTGATGGTTCCCAGTTCCAGTCTTCATTCCTGTGCTTCTCATCCACTCTTACCTCCCATGGTTCCTTGTCCCAGTCTCTTTGCACAGCCAGTCCTAGTTCTCACCCTGCACTCCAACTCATTGTCAGATCTGTCTCTCCTCCCCCCACAACCTCCTTCTCTCTGCCCCATTGGTTCCTAGTCCCAGTCTCCTTTCATCCAGTCTCAGTTCCCCCCTCCTACTCTCTTTCTCCCCACCACCTGTTTTCCTCTCTGACTCTGAGACCGAGTCTCCTTGCCCAGCAAGTCCCAGTCTCCTCCCTGCAGACTCCTTGTCCCAATCTACTCCCTCCAGGCCTCCCCTATAATGCCTTAGGTTGGGCTCTTGTAACCTCTGCATTTGAATCAGATGGCGTCTTCCTCCTCCACCCTGGCAGGCACCAGTAGAAGTGCACTGAGAGCACAGGAAAGGTAGATGTCCAGCTCTCAGTTCCAGTGTCCACTCCCACCCTGCCTGGAGCAGCTGAGAGCAGCCATAACCTCATAGCCCTGTGCTATCTCTGGGGATAGCACACATGCACAGTCTAGTCAAAATTAGGAGCCATGAAAGGCTCAAGTATGCTCAGTGAGTCCAGAATTTAGCAAGTCTCTACTGAGCAGGTGCAAACTGTGATTTTTCAAAGGCTTCTCACCTGGTCAAATTTGGGCAGATTTTCACAGGGATGGTAAAAGGCACATCCTGACACAAAGGACACCCCCTGCCAAATGTCAAGTCCCTGGTCAAAATAATGGGGGCCCCGAGTTTCCAAAAAAAAGATTTCTAGAATTATTTTAATATTGAAAAACTGTATTTTTCTCTGGTCTTGTTCTTGGAAACGGCTGAACCATTTTGGCTAATACCTGCTATGGAAAATTTCAGCCCAAATAGTTAAAGTTTGGCAAAGTTATAAGTAACCAAAAACAAGGTCTTAGACTGAGAAGTGTTGGGCAACCTTAACAATAAGTGGTGCTATCAGCCTTGCCTAAAATATTGTATGGGTTGTCATTGCACAAAGACATATTTGGGGGTGGAGATGAGTTAAATTAGTGAACCAATCATCTAGTGACCTGCACTCTTAGGGATAAAAGCTATAAAAAGCTGTGTCTTCACATCCCAGGCTAATGAATGGCATTGTAAGCTGGGGTTTTCACCTGTTCCAGTGGACAGCAAATTGTAGTGTCTAGTTCTCTCCACTGTCTCTGTGGATGCATGCTGTTGGCTCTGAGTTCAGAAAAGTAATCGCTGTGTTAGGGTTAGCAATGATGTAAGAGCAAGTGTAGTGAGAAACAAAAGTAGTTAAGAGAGGGGCACAGACAGTTGCAGGTGCTGAAGGACAGTTATGGGGACAAGGGTAGCAAATGAGGCAATAAACTATGAAGCATGCAGGAATGGTTGGATCAAAAAGGACTACATGACAGATGAGGAAGGAGAGATTCATGTTTGTGTATATATTATAGATAAACAGAAAATATATATTAATAGTGAGAGTCATTCAAAAAATTACACTTACATTTGTTTTCTTATTTCGAATGTCAATTTGATACTCAAAGCAGTGATCTATATTTCCTTCCAAACGGCTTGTCTGGGGTGGTTTCCATCGCACTATACACTTCATTTGGTCTTCAGAACAGTTTACAGTGATATTTAATGGAGGAGTCAATTTTTCTAGAATAAAATAATCAGTATTACATTTGAGAAATAATCAGCTTTTGATAAAGAATCAATTCATATTTGGAATTATATCTTTGCAATCATAAGGGCTAGAAACAGCTTTTTAAAAAAAGAAAGATAAAAGCTTATGTTCTGGAGCACAGCTCTGAAACAAATGCAGGCCCTTCTTCCAGTGAAGAATGGTTTACTCTACTTGTAGTAAAAATGGAAATTAAACAGAAAAAAGTTTTCCTTACCAATTTCATATAGATAGATGTACTCATCATAAAACTGAATCTTTGATTCATTGCTGGACCCATTCACCAGAAAGTAAACTCTCTTTTCAATGTCTTTCACATCTTGAAAACTGCATGCAATATGTCTTCCAAGTGCATCTCGTATGTAATGTGGACATTCTTGTTCATCTTCTTCCCTGCATATACCAAAATGTTTCAGTTAAACAGGAGAAATGTCATCTGTCAAATCTGAATTCAAAACTTCTTTGAGCCAATGTAAACTCTTTACTTTGAGTATTGGAAGAAAAGAAAATATTGGGTATCTTTTGAAGCATTCCTGCCAGCCTTCCAAGTGCAATTCATGAAGGAAATGTTGTAAATCACACAGGAGAAATTTTCAACAGATGTTCCATTCTTGCCTGGAAACCAAGAAAAGTTACATGTGTATTTATATATTACCAATTGATTTTGTGAAGAAGAAGAAAAGGTGAACCAAGCAGGTATAACTCTGCACACACTGGGTGAGACCCAGAGAGAATTCAAGCATCTGCAACTTCTATTAATGATTTTAGGTACCTAAGGATTTAGGTGCCTAATTTTAGGCACTGAAGTTTGAAAACTTTTGCATTACATTTAACCATGGTGATTAAACCTAGTTGTCATAACCATTAACAATATGACTAGGGAGTTCAGTTTGCATTAGTCATCCAGAACGAGGCTCATGTTAGCCATAAATTGCATCAGTGGAGACACCTAATGTGGTCACTGTTTTTTTTTGCTATGCACTATTTTAATCCCCACTTTCTCTAAGAGTCTGACATAAGAAAAACAATTATGTCACACACAGATGTTTCTATCCTGCAAGTTACTGTGCAAATGTGGACCCTTTCTCTGCCACAATGTCACTTGCACAATTGAGGCCACAATTTGTTACAAAATGGCATAATTGTAGCAGATTTGCAAAAGTATTTGTAATACAAAATGAAATCAATGATAACATCTAGAATGAAATGTATTCTGAGAGTTTTTTCTCAAAATATTGTAGATAGACAAAACCTTTCACAAACACTAATGTATTACCTTGAGGAATGAAGCTGCATTCTGCTGAATATGAAGTGTTGTAGTGCATTGCTTGAACTTGAAATAATGCCCCCTTATGTATAGGCTTAGCATGGCCTATGCTGAACATGTACGTTTTATTATACACCTGAAAAAAACATGCATTTGAATTAATTCTTTGTTTTTCCTTCCCAGTTTTAACTGGCTCTAACTATGGGAGAAGTCCAAGCATAAGTCAATTGAAACCTGTAGGACGTTTCACAGTGTGTAAAGTTAAGCACAGGTGTAAGTCTTTTCAGCAGTATGGTCTTCGTTTGCACAGTTTCAGCTGCATGAATTGCCTCCCATATTTCTGCAGGGAAGTCTAGGGGAACTACAAAGAGAGGTGTCATGGACTGCAACCAGTAACCTCTCCCCTACCGCCATCCCACCAGACTTTATGGCGTTCCTTCAACAAAGAGTATAGAAGCTTTTGCAGGGATCAAATGATGGCAGCAGCAAGCTCCTCTCTCTTCTGGAATGGCAAGGGTAGATCAGCATCCAAAGGATTCCCTCTGTGAATGACTTCCTGGGGAAGATTCTGAGCCGGAATATTTAATAGATGTACAGGTGTCCCCATGAATTTGCAAAACTATTGTATGTATTATCAAAAGTCTTCCAAAAGTTTGTTGTCCCAAGAATTACATAGGGGCTAATTAAAAATGGTGTGCATATGATTTTTACCCCTATTATAAAATGTTTGCTGTCTGTAGATTTGTGCAACAATATATGTTAAAAATCAATACATCCAATTATTGAAACAATTTATATTCTGGAGCTTATCTTCACAGCCAGAAAGATTAGCAATGTTGGCTTTAATTCACCGCTATATTACTGCAGTTTCTACATCCAACGGCGTTACATCAGAATAAACTGGAGTGACAGAGATGGGACTCAGGGCCATCATTTTTAAATGAAAAATTCTCGAACCCCAAGAAAACAGCGCTACAATCCCCTTTGAGATCATAGTCTTGAAAAATGAGAATTAGTGAACGAGGAAGCTGAAATGTTGAAAATGCATCCTGGTACATGGGGAAGGCAGCTCCCATTTGAATGTAGAATGGAAGCAAGCCTGACTCAGAGTTGTAAAGGTAAGGTTTTAGTTTTGTTTTTTTTTTTTAATGTAAATAGATGTCTCTTGTGTTTATCATGCATTCACAGTAAGAGCTATATTCCCTGTGGCCTACTCCCCATCATGAGATCTGACCTCTCCCTGGGCAGAATTGGTCTTACAGTAACTAGCTATCTTAGGTACTTATATGGCCCCCATTGCTGTAGCATCTGATTGCCTCATAAGCTAGTGAGTGTTTCTATTTTGTAGATGGGAGCTGAGGCACAGAAAGACTAAGTTAGTTGATCAAGGTCAAACAGAGTCTGTGGCAGAGCAGAGACAAGGTTAGTGCCCTAGTCCCTGGACCATCCTTCCACTCTGAAAGTTCTCACTGAAAGCACATTCACAGCTATAGAGTGTATGAAACTGTGATGGGTATTTCTAAAGCTACCATTTAAATCTGATATATTTTATACAGCCACCTTCCCTTAAGTCCCAAAGCTCCTCTGTGGGGCCCTGCAGGATTCCAGCACTGCAGCAGGGTCAGGAGAGATCAGGACTTGGGTAGGAACCGTGCTCCATTAGATTCTATCCCTTCTTGGGCCAAACACAAGCAAGCCAAATGAAATTTGGTAATTTGTGTGAATCACAGCCTGCAGGGGCTGTGTAGGAAAGGGTTGTGTGACAGTGTGGAAGCAAGGGCCTTCGCTTGGACACCCCTTCCCTCCAGTGGATTCTTAGGGATCTGTGTGTATCTGAGGATCTGGCCAAATTGCCAATTACTTCTATGTAAGGGCAAACCCCACTGCCAAACAGAAAGGAGGAAATTTTGCAAATGCATGTTTTCAGACTGTGTACTCCCCTACATGGCTTATTCCTCCATAGGGAACCTTCACACACAAAGGGTATGTCGTCAACACTACAAAATTAGGTTGATTTTATGGAAGTCAATTTTTTGGAAGAGATTCTATACAGTTGATTGTGTGTGTCTACACTATGCGCATTAAGTCGGCGGAGTGCGGAACATGGGGAAGAGGGTAAGCAGTTATACAGTGGATGCAGCGGGGCTCTGTGCTCTTGTTGACTTTCCCGCAGCTCCAAGAGACACTTCATCATGTCCGTTTGTTCCCCTATCAGATGCTTCATCATGTCCGTTTGTTCCCCTAACAGATGCTTCATCATATCCGTTTCCTCCCCCATTAGCATCAGCATCACGTCCTGCCTCCTCTCTTCACGCTCACTTAATTCTTTCCTGGCCTCTGCCACTGAATGCCTCCATGCATCAAGCGGTGCTCTATCAGTGCGGGAGGACTGCATGAGGTTGGAAAACATGTAATCGCAAGTGCATTTTTTTTGGCCTTTTAATCTGCGATAACCTCAGGGACAGAGATAAGGGGAGCGTAGAAACATTCTACACTCTACAATTCTGGAGGGGACTACAATTCTGGGCTTGCCTGAGCTCCTTAATTTTGACATGGCACTGTTGTGCGTCCCTGTTGTAGCCTCTGTCCATCATGCCCTTGGAGATTTTGGCATATATATTGGCATTATGTCTTCTGGAACGGAGTTCTGACAGAACGGATTCCTCTCCCCATACACCTATCAGATCCAGTACCTCCCATTCGGTCCATGCTGGAGCTCTTTTGCGATTCTGGGACTGGATGGTCACCTGTTCTGATGAGCTCTGCATGGTCACCTGTGCTGATCAGCTCACCTCCCTGGCCAAACAAGAAATGAAATTCAAAAGTTCCCGGGGCTTTTCCTGTCTACCTGGCCAGTGCATGTGAGTTGAGAGTGTTGTCCAGAGCGGTCACAATAGAGCACCCTGAGATAGCTCCCGGAGGCCAATACCATTGAATTGCGTCCACACTATCCCAAATTTGACCCAACGAGGTCGATTTTAGCGCTAAACCCCTTGCCGGGGAGGAGTACAGAAATTGGTTTTAGGAGCCCTTTAAGTCAACAAAACAGGCCTTGTTGTGTGGACGGATGCAGGGTTAAATTGACCTAACGCAGCTAAATTCGACCTAAACTTGTAGTGTAGACCAGGGCTAAGGTATCCAGGCAGTTCTAAACATAACCTTTTTCTCATTGTTCCAGGCAAACATTTCAGTAAATTCTCTGATTCACAAAAAAAGACTAATGCCAACAGTGCTCCTGGCCTGTCAGGGAAATAGCAAGATGTGAAACAAATAAAGTTCCCCTCTTGGAGCCACTGTCTCCAAACAGTCCTTTATAAAAAGGTATGCTGTCATCAGGAAGATTTTTCTGCTTTTGCTGTATCTACCAGATGCAATGGATCACAAGAATGTGTGCTAGGAATTTCTGTATTGGATCAGACTAGTTATCCATCTGGTCCCGTGTCCTGTCTCTGAGAGTGGCCAGCAGCCGATGCTTCAAAGAAAGGTGCCCGCTAAATTAATGAGCTCTATATTATTAGAAGTCTTCTCCCCCTGTAGGTATGTATAGACTGATCAAATCACCTCTTAACCTTTTCGTTGATAAGCTAAATAGAGTGAGCTCCCTAATGGCTCAGCTCCCCACACTGCCTCTCTTAGCTCGGTGGAAACGCTCCTCATGAGGACACGCACCATGGACCCAGGGAGGGTTGTGTGGACACGTAATTACTGCAGTTGCCATAAGTCACCCTAATATAGGTCGACTTACGTTTGTAGTGTAGACATACCCTAAATTTTTTCCTGCAAAGCAGGTTTCCCAGACCTCAGATCATTCATATAGCTCTATCCAGAACTCTTTTCAATTTTCAGCATCCTTTTGAAGTGGTGACACCAGAAGTGGACATGGTAGTCCAATAATAATCTCACCAATGCTGTACATAGAGCACCCTATGCCTATTCAATATTCTCTTGCTTATATTTCCAATAATCGCATTAGCACTCTCAGAGTATGTCTACACAGCAGCTGGGAAGTTTGTCTGCCCATGCTGGAAATTATACTCATGCTGCTATATCTCTGCTCAAGCTAGCATCCAAGAATAGCAGCGGGGCTGTGGTGGTATGGACAATGGGTCAGGCTAGCTGCCTGTGTACACGCCTGGTGACTGGGTAGGATTGTACTTGGGTGGCTAGCCCAATCCATCACCTATGCTGCCAAAGCCAGACTGCTATTCTTAAGCAGTAGCACGAGCAGAGCTAGGGTGTGAATGTGTACCTTCACTGGGAATTACACCTCTCCATTGCTGTGTAGACATACCTGTGGCACAGCGTTGCACTGGGAGATCATGTTGAGCTGGTTTTTACCACGAACCCTATGTCCTTTTCAGGATAGAGTCCCTCGTTCTGTAAGTATGACCTACATTCTGTGTTCCTAAGTGTATAACTTTGCATTCTATTGTATTTAAATGCATGCTGTTCAAATGATCCCACTTCCCCCAGTCATCTACATCTCTCTGTATAACTGACCTATCCTTATTATTTACTATTCCGCCAGTTTTTACCAGCATTAAATTTACATTTTTTTCAGAGCATTGATAAAGATATTGAATGACATTGGACTAAGGGGTGTTTCTAGTTGGTTCCTTCAGATGATATACACCTCACTGGGAACTGAACCTGCTCTAATATATGTAATAAAAATCTCCAAGAACTCTGGAAACATATTGTCATTTTCTAGGCTTTTATGATACTACAGGTGATATTTATATGTTTTGTCAATAGATGGAGTATATACAAGGAAAAAGAAAAAAGTACAGTTAATTATTTCTGTTAATAAGTAAATAGAAAACTTACATGTTTTTTCAATACGAGACCCTCGCTTGTATTCATAAAACAACTGTAGTTAGTACCAGTGACACTGCTGTCCCAGGTCAGCTTTAGTTTTCTGAGATTCAGCGTCAAGTTGGCAATGGGTGAGGATGATGAGTTCGCTGAAAGTTTTATGAATTAATATCAGAGAGGATGCAATAAGATTTTTCAAAGTTTTCAGGTGCAGAGGCTAGTATTTAGCAGGCCTGCTATGACAATACATAGCATAACTGAATGGGCAAATATCCCTAGAGTGAGATGAATTATACCCCATCCTTTAGAGTATCTCAATTAAAGTATTATACTTACACTCTGTACACAAAATGACAGCATGCAACGTAGGAAATAACATGATGCAACAGAACATGGAAATAAGTCCTAGAGTGGCAGCCATCCTTTTTCCCTTGGAAATAAACAGGAATGAAAGCTACAAGAGAAGAAACAGATGCAAAAGCACACTTAGGCTTCTGTAAAGTTTGATTTCTTTTAAGGACAGAATCAAAGACTGTTTTCATTAGTCACTAGAATCAGCTAAGTACATCACACGTATGCACCAGCACTTGAAAGCACCTCTTGCGCTCTGAGCCCCTTAGCAGTAACCAGGATCAGGATGCACAGATCTATATCCCTGCAAATCCCGTTTAAGGGTTCAGGCAAAGGGGAGACTGCAGCCTAGTGTGGGAATCTTCCCTTTCTGTACCTTCTGCAGCCAGCTCCTCTAAACGAATGAAGTCTTCCCTCTACATCTCTCTCAGCTGTGCTCAGGGCCACCAGGTTGCCTCTGTACTCTGAGGTCCTACACAATTCCTTTTTCTTTATCAAGTTTTTCTTACTTGTGTTCACTTAATCATTCTTGATATTTGCAGATTTGCAAGTGATTGCTTTAGTACAAATCAGAATTCACTACGTAAAAATCACTAGCTAATTCCCAACAAAAATTATCTGGAGTTACTCAGTATCTGTTAGAAATGACTTAGTTTTATATTACTAATCCTCAGTAAAACAATTTTCTTGTCATTTATTAGTGATTAAATGATTCTAGGCAATCACTAATAGATGCCAAGTAATACGTTTGCTGGGAGTTAGTAATTAGAAACTGAGTAATTTTTAACAAATATTAAACAATTCTGAGCAATTCTAAATGACTACTGGTAAATGACAAGTAGCTATTTTGCTGGATATCCAGTAATTAATACAGTTAGGGGTTTGGAGATTATTTTTTTAATGGGGTTTCTGGGAGTAAGATGGATTTGGATTTCAGGTTTAAATTCTGGTCCAAATTTAGTTTAAAAAAAAAAAAAGAGCGAGAGAGACAAACATTTCACTGTGTTCTCCAGCCTGTTTAATTTTGAAAGTTGTTTCTTCACTTTAATAGGAGGGTAGAAGTAGATCACACCTCCACTTAACTTACAGCCTTCTTTCATCTGCTCATTATTCTGCTACATCTCTCTTTTCTGACCCCTCTTCTACTCTTGCTATGGCTTTGATTCTGCAAAGATTCACACATCTGCTTAACTTCACCTGCATGAGTAGTCCCAATGAAATTAAGTTCATGCATAAGACTTTAGTGCCTTAGACTCAGTGGGCCAGATCAAGAGGTAATGTATAAGAGAGTGTAAATAGCATGTTGGCAAGTAGGTGCAAGTCTAAGTTGGTGTAACAACACTGAGCAGACCCACTTTACACCTGCTTAGACTCCCTAAGAGTCAGTTAGACTCACATCTAAATTTAGTTCAGAGTGGCTAATTATGAAATACTAAACAAGAGCTCCATTATTTCACTCTTCTCATAGGAAACTGAGAAGACAGTGATACTCAGACTGAGGCTCGCAAGCCCCTAGTACCTCTTTAGTGTGTCTCCGGCGTCTCTTTGCAGCATATGATTTTAAAACACGATGTGATTTAATTATTAACCAATCTAAGTTATTAACCAATCAGGATGCTTTTGCTGTTATTAACCAATTGTATTTGATAAAATAATAATACTTGGTCAGTCATTTTGCTGAGATTGATAGGGGAAATTATATAATACATATATATTTCCCCTGTCATACTGTTTAAATATGAATATATTGTAGTACCTGTTTTCTGTTAAAGGAGATTTTCTCCTTAGAAAAACAATTACAGTACAAAGAAACAACACTAATTACTGGAATTTTTTGTCATGATCAGAAAAGTTCTTCTCTTACATAAGATTTTAATTGCTCTCAGGGGAGGTTAATCAGCGCAAACTCAAGGAAACGGAAATGAGGTTTTTATTCTGTGAATTGTTTTTCTTAAGGCCTTTCTACAAGTACAATTCACAGCTATTTCAGGAGAAATGTGATGCAAGTAAGAATCCTCTGGAATGTTTATGAGCAACATGCCTCTCCCCATTGGGTTTGGGATTGTTACCCACTGGGACAGAGAGGTTAAAATGTGTCTCCTGGAACTGAGCAGGAGGTCTGAGGTGTTTGGGTCATGTAGCTGTCTTTGGTAGTATGAATGCACCATCAAGAGCTGGTTGGAATCAACACATACCAATGGAGGATGCAGAAAAGACAATAGGAACCCCAGTGTCTGAACGTTAACGCTAAACCACAGGAGGTTCTGGCAAGCTGAACATGTGAATAAGCATGTCTGTGTCCAGAGATCAAAGATGAGAGGTGATAGGAGATTGTTTCTGTGAACCCGGTTTTAACACACAGGAGCCATTCAGGAGTCAGAGAGAGAGAGAGAGAGAGAGGATGGATTCTACGGCAGACTGGCTTGGTGGAGCCCTGGCTTCTGTCTTACCCTTTGCCTCTCTGTGCTAGTCTAAAGACTTCCCAACACGGTTTTCCAGTTGACTATTAAAACCCATTCCATTTTGAAAATGCTGCCTGGTGTTGCTGCAAATACTTAATGAAGGACATTGATCCCTGAAGAGGGTAAGATGTATCTCAACAGATGTCTGCCTTAGTCAGACTCTCTGTTCAGAGCTCATGGTGAGAAACTGGAGGGGTGGAGCCTGAAAGCCCTGTCTCAGAGGTGTTGAGGCTGTGTGGCCTATCCTGGAGGAAAAGTGGGACTCCTTGTGGGTATGGGGCACTGAAGAGGTACTCCCAGGAAACTACTTCAAGTCTGGGGAATATCATTTTGTAGTGCAGACAGAATCATAGCCATATCCTCAAACTATATTAGAACCTTAAACACTTCCACAGGGCACCCCGCATTTCAGGGAGAATAGTTTCATGCCCACTGTTCTTCAAACCATGTTAAACCTGGGTTGGGACAGCCAAGATATACTGTTATTGCAGTGCAGACAGACCATTGCCGAGACCTTCTCTTTTTAAACACTGCAGAATCATTCTCATGACATTATGTGGCAACAATACGGGCACAGCTGCTGGGATGAGAGTTTGCTGAAGCTTCAGTACAAATCACACATAATACTAGAGCTGAACAGAAAGTTGAGACAATTCGACAGAAAAGATGTTTCCTATCTCTCTCCAATGATATGCTCATGAATCTTAGGCCAGTTCTACACTAGGGGCGGGAGTCGATGTAAGGTACGCAACTTCAGCTACATGAATAACATAGCTGAAGTCAACGTACCTCGCTCAACTTACCTCACTGTGAGGACGCCGCAATGTCGACTGCCACCGCTCCCCCATCGACTCCGCTTCTGCCTCTCGTCGGGGTGGATTACCGGAGTCGAAAGGAGAGTGATCGGGGATTGATTTATCGCATCTACAGTAGACGTGAAAAATCGATCCCCGAAAGATCAATTGCTACCCTCCGAATCGGCGGGTAGTGTAGACCTGCCCTTGGATAGTGTTGGTCTCTCTTCTCGGCTCTTCCTAACCATCCCTCTCTTGCTCATCTGCATCCCACTCGATTCCTCTTTTCCTTCACTCCCTAATTTCTTGTTTCTCTTTACTGTGTTTTCATTCCCCTTTGTTCCCCCCTTGTCATTCCTCTCCTACCTTCAAAATCTCACTTTCCCCCTGCTTAGCTCATCCACCATGATGCTAGCCATGATTGTGCAAGCACAATGCATGCTTTTATGATGCTGCTGTTGGAAACATTCACAGGCAGCACTGCAGAATGGACTTTGCCCCACCACTGAACAAGGAACAGTGCTGTAAAATTTACTCCCACGATCAGGACATGTTGGGAAATTCACTGGGGTAATCCTGGGGGCCTTTAAAAGTTCACTCTTCTTTTTTAAATAACGTATTATGGGGTGAATACAGGGCCACAAAAAGTCCTTGTTTCGCCATAGCAACCTTGACCCCTTTTACAGTCTGCTCAAGGTGAGGAGCAAGGCCTTGCATCACTTTGAGTCACCTATTGGTACAGTACTAGTGTAAATAGGGCTCCTTTATAGCTAACTGCCCATTATTGTTGTAGCACTGGCATCTCTAGAGACTGCCTGAAATAGAGTGCCTCCCTCCCCGGTTAATCCTGCCATATTGTCAGCAGAGGCATGGCAAGCTGGAACCCCCTCAGGGTAAACTAGAGCAAGCTGTTGGAGGGTATTTTCAGGGAGAGCCTCTTGGCTCTGGCCCTTGCTTCCCTTGTTCGACTGATAGGCTGAGTAGAGTTGAGGAAATTTTTCAGTTCACTGGCAATTTCAAAAAATAAAATTATCATGGGTCATGCCAAAAAATGATTTTTTTGAAATGTTTGGGGAATCAAAAAGTAAATAATAAGTTCAGGTTAAATGAAATATTTCACTTAACCCACAGCGGAACATTTCATTTCAACCAAATCTGCATTTTTCATCAAATAAAAGTTTTGACTGAAAAATTTCACCCAGCTCTAGTCCTGAGTGTGTTGACTGTTAGGATATGCTGCAAAGGCCATCTATCTATTGGGGCTTTCAGGGAGGGTATAAAGTTTGAATAGGATGTGGGTGGTATATACACCTTTATATACAATTTCATTTTGTGGTGTGTGGACTATGGCTTGCTGCTTGTGTGATTATTTTTTGTATGGACTGTTGTTTTAAATAACCTCCAGGTCACCTGGAGCTGGGGAGAGGCCTTTGAAAAATTTAAATGAAAATAAATAAAATGCACAAATAAATGGAAGAGCCATGGACTTGCACTGCATTCCTAATGTACATACTGCCCTGTTTGAAACCATGCATTTATACGTTACCTTCTATTAGGGTGACCAGATGAGAAGTCCCAAAAATCGGGACTTCCCCCCCCCCCCCCCCCAAAAAAAAATGGAAGAGCCTCTGCCGAAGTTGTTGAGCAAAAAAAACGGAAACGCCTCTGCCACCGGAAACTGTTGAGGGAAAGAAAAACCCGACGAAGACTGATAATTGGAACAAAAGGCGTCCCGACTGACCATCAGTCAGGACGCGGGACAAATGGTCAAAAATCGGGACGGTCCCGATTTTATCGGGACATCTGGTCACCCTACCTTCTATTATTAACCATGGCCTGGTCTACATTGGGAAATTAGGTCAGTAGAACAACTTCGCTCAGTGTGAAAAATCCATACCCAGCAGTGATGCCGTCAAACCGACCTAACCCTCGGTGTAGACCTAGCTAGTGCCTCTCGGGGAGGTGAATACCTATGCCAATGGGAGAGCCCTTCCTGTTGGCGTAGGTAGACTCTTCACTGAAGTGCTACAGTGGCCCAGCTGCAGGGGGGAGCTGCGCCGCTGCAGCATTTTAAGTGTAGACAAGCCGTATTACTATTTATATGTTTTCAGTAGCACCCACAATGTGGTAAGCAAAAGGAGAACTTATACTCTTAAGCGGACAAAACAAAGAGGACCAAACAGCAAGATGGAGGGTAGGGGAAGGATGTACACCACACAAGCAGTGTGATGGGGTGGTAATTGACCATGTTCTGATTGGGAACTCTTGTTAAAACAAGTTTTGAGTTTTTTTAAACTAGTATAAAATATATTGACTTTCCCCAGGTAACTCCCAACCTTGCCCCAAGCAGCTGGTTAGTTTCTTGTCAGCACGACAATAGAAGTGGGTCTTCCGGAGGGACTTCTGTATGAAAAGGATCAGTTAAGACAAGGTGCTCCATGCATAGGGAAAGGCGTAGAGGAAAGTGTGGAGATGCTTGTGGGAAAAGTGTCCAAACAGGGCATCAAGACGAGCATTATTGGTAGAATGAAAGGGACTGGGTGGATGCAGTGATATGGAAATAATAATCCAAATCTATCTCAGCTTCCTCTCAAGACCCAGGCTAAGATGGGAAAGGATCTTGGAAATGTTAGTTCTGACTAGGTGACATCCTGCTGGAATGGATGTGTCCATTTTCCCCAGATTGATTCCGGTTCTCCTTTGGTGAGATTATACAATAGTGATTAACTGATTCCAATAGCCCTATATGCAACTTTCAAGTAATGAGGACTATCATTACTGTGACCACTATCACTGGGTAAGTAGGATCAGCTTGGCTTTCATAGGGGAGCAAATGTCAACAAATTCATTTTTATTAGGTCTATAATGAGAGAGCACCATCTGTGGAGAGAGAAAGGGATGGAAGACCCTACTTTTAGATTCTAATTCCTAGTTCTGCCACTGACTAGCTGTGCAACCTTGGGCAAGTCACTCATGCCTGTTTTACACATATAAAATAATCTAAAAAACATAGAACTGGAAGGGACCTCCTGCATCAACAAGTCCAGTCTGCTGCTATCACAGGCAACCCTGGCCTATAATCCCAGTAATAAACTCAGTTTTGAAACCATTGAGGTTTCTTTCCCACACTACTCCTATCGGGAGGCTGTTCCAGAACCTCTCTCTTCTGATGGTTGTAATTAGGCGCTGTCAAACAATAAATTTTTTTCATCATGATTAATCGTGCAATTAATCGCCTGCCCCGGCCCCATGCCGCTCCTGGAAGCGGCCAGCATGGCCCAGGGGCAGGGGTCTCCCTCTGCGCACTGCTCCTGCCTTCAAGAACCGCCTCCGCAGCTCCCATTAGCTGGGAATGGGGCGCTGTAGCCAATGGGATCTGCGGAGGTGGTGCTTGCAGAGAGGGGCAGCACACGGAGTCATGTGCCCTCTGTGCCCCCCCCCCCCCAAGGGCTGCAGGGGCACGTTGGCCCCTTCTGGGAGCAGCATGGGCCTAGGATAGGCAGGGAGCCTGCCTTAGCGGCAGCCACACTACACCATCAACTGGGAACCGCCAGAGGAAAGTGCTGCCGGGCAGGAGGCCACACCCCAACACCCAACCCTGAGACCCATCCTGGAGCCAGCACCTCCTACCCCCTTCTGCGCCCCAAGCCCCTTTCTGCAGCCCAAGCTTCAAGCCCTGAGGCCCTCCAAAAGCCAGTACCCTGTACCCCCTCCTGCACCCCAACACTCTGCCCCAGCCTGGAGCCCCCTCCTGCACCCAAACTCCCTCCCAGAGCCTGCATCCTACTGTGAACCCCTCAGCCCACACCCCCTCCCAAACCCCTACCCGAGCTCGGTGAAAGTGAGTTTGTGAAGGGGGGCAAGTGATGGAGAGAGGGGGGGGATAGAGTGAGCGGGGCGGGGATTTGGGGAAGGGGCAGGGTAGATCCTGGGTTGCCCTTAAATTCAAAAGTGATCTTGGGAGTAAAAAGGTTGGAGACCACTGGTTTAGCATATTTGGCACGTAAATACCTTGCAATGCCGGCTACAACAGTGCCATGCAAATGCCTGTTCTCACTTTCTGGTGACATTGTAAATAGGAAGCAGGCAGCAGTATCTCCTGTAAATGTAACAAACTTGTTTGTTTTAGGACTGTAGGAGTGAGTGCACTTGTAGGCTCTGAAGTTTTACATTTTTGTGTTTTTGAGTGCAGTTATGTAACAAAAACACATCTACATTTGTAAGTTGCACTTTCACGATGAAGAGATTGCACTACAGTATTTGTATGAGGTGAATTGAAAAATACTATTTCTTTTGTTTATCATTTTTACAGTGTAAATATTTATAATAAAATATACACTGATTTCAATTACAACACAGAAACAATATATATAAAAATGTAGAAAAACCTCCAAAATATTTAATAAATTTCAATTGATATTCTTTTGTGGAGCAGTGTGACTAAAACTGCAATTAATCATGATTAAAATATTAATCGTGATTCATTTTTGAGTTTATTGCATGAGTTAACTGTGATTAATCGACAGCCCTAGTTATAATGCTTCTAATTTCCAGCCTGAATTTGCTGATGGTTAGTATTTACAGAAAGCAATCATATCCCCTCTCAGCCTTTGCTTTGATAGGCTAAACAAGCCAAGCAGCATCTCTTCTTCTAAGATAGGCTTGGCATTCCCCTGATCTGCACCTGTTCCAACTGAATTCCTCTTTCTTGAACATGGATAACCAGAATTCTGCACATAATTCCAAATGAGGACTTAGCAGTGCCTTTTACAATGGCATTTATACTTCTCTATCTCAAATAGAAATGCCATTTATAAAATAGGGATAATACTTACCTTACAGAACTGTTGTGAGGCTAAATGGAGGCTTATAAATTGCCTTGAGATCCTCAGAGCACCATATATGTGTAACATTGACTATTAAAGGATTGAAATCAAATTAAAATCCAGGATACATATCAGTCATTAAAATATACATTTAATTCATGCTATTCCTAGAACCGATTCACTCTATGGAGTGATATGCAACTTACCAAACACAAACTCATGTACAGGAGACAACATACAAATGCTTCCAGTTAGATTCTTTTATAAAAGAAGAAAGATAGCAACATTTCTCCTGGATACACAAAATAGATGTCAGACAAAATAAAGCAACCCAACAGACGAGGGAAAATAGTCCTAATGTTTTTCCTGGACCTGGCAGGCAGTGCTGGGAATCTGATCACTCCCTTTACTCACAATTTAGATATGTAGCCTTAACTTCAGATCATAAATAATAATGTGTCATCACAATTTTGGCTAAGACCATCCTCAAATCTGCACTTGGAGGTAGATTGAGTTCATCTAATATAGCTTTTTTTCCATTGCAAATGTTTGTGTTATGTCTTAGGAGCCGTGAGAAATAAAAAACAATAAAAAACCCAAACAAATAAAAAACAAAGACAAAAAACTAGCTTACCTCCTCCTTGCAAAAGGCTGGTATCTCAATTAACTTAGGGTCCTGGGTCTGAGACTCGGAGATGATTGAAATGCTCGAGACTGAAACGGTCGTACTGCTGCGACAATACTTTATCATTACATAGTATCCGATTCATGGGAAGTGTTGCAAGAGTGATATTGAGACAGTTCTTTGGGTCATTTCCTTTGCAGTTTCCGGAACTTCTTTAATCTCCTTGTTTGCAGAATATAAATAATTTCACACAAAATTAACATCAAGTTAATTAATAAGACACCCTCTTCCCATTTCATCCGGTCCATTTGTGCCTTTGAGTCTACCATTGGATGTAAATGTACATATAGAAAACTTATCTCCTACAAATAAGCCTGCTTCCACAAAAAATACTTTGCCTGTAAGTTCTTCTCACCAAAAGAGCTTTCTGTTCCAATAAGTATCTTATCAGACAGGACCAATGCAAACACAGCAGTATAATTGTGTGTAACGGGATCAAGGCACCTCAGTGCATCTGTTTAACAAACATCTTTCTTCTACACTGAACTGTGAAACAAACATTAGTATTTATTACTATTACCATATCGAATCAAAATTACCACTTGGATAACAAGTAAACAATAGTATAGATGGCTGAACTTTAAATATGCACCCCTGTGACTGCTTCCCCTCTCACACAGATTTCACACATGTGAAATTGCATTACCTTCATTCAAGTCACTCCTGAATATAATTATTCTTCCATGTACACGTGAGGAAAACCAGGCCCAACAACTTGAAATACTAACTTACACATATATCTAGAACTAAAAACGAACATTGGTTTATTAGGAGTTGTGTCACAATTCGGGATGTGTGTTGTATCTGTTCATGATCATAAAAACGCAGTTTAATAAGGGAAAAAAATTATTTGAAACATACTATCATAAGTATGATCATAAATATGATTTTTATTCTCCATTCAGTGCCCATTCATTTCAGGGGATTTAAAACAGTACATAATAATATTTCATACTTGTGTCCTTCAAATCTTACTACAGGCAAAATTAATGAGTCGAGAACAGCCTATTATTAATTATTACTATTATTTTATGATTATAGCACATATAGGCCTCAATCAGGAGTCAAGGCCTTATTATGCCAGGTGCCATACACACATATAACAATAATACCACCACTGCCCCAAAGAGCTTACAATCTATACCATCTCTCTGCATTTCTCTGCTTTTGTCACTTTTAAGTCTCCTCAACCTTAATTTTGTTTGTATATGGTTTTTAGTCTTTAATTTCCTGGGGGCTATGACTGTAATAAAAAAACTCATATGTTTACAGGTAACTCACATATCGACATTGTATATTATATCTAATGGCAGGAGAAAATACAAACAGACCAATTTCCTCAAACCTGCAGTGCTTTTGGCTGCTTGGATCGCCTACAGTTGGATTCTCAACAGCAACTTTTCCCTCTATACAAATTCAAGCAGATGTTTCCTCTTCTTCAGGGTCTCAATTCCTCACTTTCAGCCACAACAACAGTGACGAGGGGCCTGCCGGATATTATTCACTGAGCAACCTTCATCATGATAGATGCAGAAGTAAGATTCTGTCTCCCCCTCTTTCCTTCTCACATCATCTCATCCCGAGTCCTTTACAGGCTGCATGAACCAGATTCTGATCTCACTTATATTGGAGTAAATCTGGAATAACTCCAGAATGGATTTACTCTGGCTTTACATCAGCATAACTGAAATCAGAATCTGTTCCTACATATACACACACACACACACACACACACACACACACACACAGAATAACTCCCCTCCTCCCCCCCGCCCCACACACCTTAAAAGAAGATTATTTAGGTTGCAGAATCAAGCACTTGACCCCCCCCCCGTGTATCAGTTCTGTGTCTTGAATAAGGCAGGGGTTCTGTGGAAAAAAGTAGCATATGATCATGTAATTAAAGACTGTATTATAATGCATACACACAAGGGAGCAGAAACAGGTTGCACAGGCAACCTTAAATCTTGCATTTCCTAACTTTCTGGTAGTTGGCTGTCCAACCTAAATAACATTTTTAATGTAACTTCCTAGGTCTTTTTTTGTTTTAACAGGAAATAAGAGAATATCAAATTATATTCTATACTGACCAACCCCTCATAAACCATCATGAGGGCTAAACCCTAATTTTTCAGTACCACAGTACAAGCTATTACCACTTGAGCTACAGCCTAACACCAGGAGCTACAAGTATATCCTTGGGGCTGATCTACACACACATCTGCACCTAAATAACTAAATCAGGTTTAGTTCACAGCTTTTATTATTTTGGTGCAAGTCTGTGTGAAAGTCTGGAATAAAAGTATCCTATTTTGATTTTGCATGTCAGTCTAGCACACTTTTCTTCTGACTTTCACTGAAATAAAAAATGGTGTGAAATAAAAGTGACAGTTATTTCAGTGCAAGTTTGTGTGTAGACCGGCTTTCACATGACGCCACAGCAGAAAGCCACAAGAGATCTTGGTTTCAAATACAAAGTAATGAGACTATCTTCCAGAATCTCAGAGTTGAGATGCAGAGGACAGTTACCAACACTCACTATTATCACTATTTCCATTGCTGTTATGCCACCATGCTGCCCGCACAACAACTCTACCCCAGGAGCACAACTTTACCTGTTTCCAGGATTTACCAGGTTATAGCTCCCAAGAGCTATCCAACAGACCTGCCTTTCCCATGGCATCTGGCAAACCAGAAAACTTTTCCTCCACTCAGATCATCCCATGGCACCGTCCACTTCATCACCTGTCACAGTTCAAAGTGGGAGGATCTGTCCAAAGAAATAGAAAAGCAGACATAGAAAACCAGTTTCCAGACATTCTACACCTATACACTGCACCTGACCACTGTCTAGGAACAGGTCAGAAGCAGATAGCACAAAGCAACACAAACTAAAGCTGAGGCTGAACAATGCAAGATCTGCTGCTAATAATAAACAATACATGACTTCATCGGCAATTAAGCACCCAATATACCTGGATCACCAAGATCTGGCTGGATGACACCACAAGCCCTGTGCTAGCCCACCTTGTCCCTCCAGTATACTCAGTACATCACAGACCCAGAGAGGACAAGAAGGCAGATAGATAGCACTGCATTCATCTTGTCTGCACACATGTAATGGGGTGGGACTCACCCCCGCAGCCCCTCCTGCTGGTTGATCCAGGGAATTAGCTCATCCAGCCTCCGGAGCGCCCTCTGCAGGCCGGTGTCCCGACTGTCTCGCTGGCCCCAGGTCCCTCCCGAACCCCAGTGCCCTTCTATATGAGGTGCAGTACCCTCTTAGTCTGGGTCTCCCCTCCCAGGGGGACCCCCACCCACTATCCCCACCTGGCCTCAGTCTATGGGCTACTGCCAGTCATCATCAAGCCCCCACTCCCTGGGGCAGACTGCTGTTTGTAATAGCCAGTCATCATAGGCAAGGGAGGTTTGGACCTTCTGCCTTTACCTAGCCCCAGTACCTCCGTGGGCCTTGAACAAGACCCTGCAGCCTGGGGAGTTGCCAGCCTGGAGCTCCCCAGCTCCTCTGGCCTTCCCCAGCCCTGCTTCACTCTGGTAACCTTAAGCTCCCCAGGCAACTAGGCCCATCTCCCTCCTCAGCTAGAGGGAGACTGTCTTAGCTCCTGGCTAACAGCCCTTTATAGGGCTAGTTGTGGCCTGATTGGGATGTGGCCCAGCTGCGGCTACTTCCCCAATCAGCCTGCTCCCAGCCTCAGCCCTATCCCAGGGCTTTTCAGGCCCCACGGGGTGGAGGGGGGTAGCCGCCCCGCTACAAGACATTAAATGCAAGAGAGGTGGTTCCGGTAAGGCAACTTCATTTGAATTCATTCATCTGACAGTAGAAGCCAGAACCAAAGCAAACTGATTTTATGCTCATTTACAGACCATCACAGACTAAACGATTCATAAAGGAGCTCACTGATACCTTGTTGGTGATGGTGGTGAAATACCCAGACATGTCATCCTGGGAGATTTCAACATGCATAGCAACAAGGCCACAGATGCAAAAGCCCCAAAAATTCATCTTGTCACTTGCCTCCCCAGGACTTTCATGGGTCACCCCTGGTCCAACCCACACAGCCAGTCACATTTCGGACCTAATCTTCAGCCTAAATGTCAAGATCATAGACATCAGAATCCAGCCACTGTCTTTGATAGATGACTATCTCATTAAGGCAGTTGTCAGAGACCATCCATCTCCCCGGGAACAAGAAAGACAAATGATCCTGATTCAACTTCAAAGGCTCATGGACTCTTTCAAATTCCAAAGCCTGCTAAAAGACAGCAGCACTCCATCCACAGGACAAGGAGTCAAAGATCTGGTGAATCATTACCATTCTTCACTGACCTCGGCCACTGACGCACTGGTCCCCAAATGGTCCCTTCCTCTCCGTTGCCCACACAGATCTCCCGGGTTTTCTGACACCCTGCACCATATGAAGAGAGGGATGGAAACTTGGGTGTTGATGTCAGAAAAAGAAAGGCTGAATCAAACAGGATGAAACATAATGAATTCTTCAAAGCCTGTGCTGAGGCTGTATTACAGGCCAAAAGAATTTTCCTATCAGCCTCTGCAGAAGCTGCCAAATCCTGCCCCAAGGAGCTACCCAGGGTGGTAAACCTCTTCATCAATCCTGTATACCTACAACCTGCATCAAAACTGAGCACAAGTGCTGTGAAGAACTATTATCCCACTTTGCTGAAAAGATTATGCACATTCGGGAAGCCTTCTCTGGACCCGCTCTGCCTGTACTTGCCAACCATGGCCCACCTGCCTTCCCAGAATTCAGTACATTCGCTGATCAAAAAGTTCTGGAAACCCTAGAGGAGTTTTGACCAACGACTTGTGAACCTGACCCATGCCCTTCCTGGCTTGTGAAAGACAGTCATAAAAAACTGGTGCTACTCCTGATGGAAATAGCTAATTTACTGTATCATTTACAGAAGGAATCTTCCCTTTCTCCTTCAAACATGCAATAGTCAAACCAACACTGAACGCCCGCCTCCTCCCCCCCCCCCCCCGCCCCGGATGCATCAGTTCTAGCCAAATACTGCCCAGTATCAAACCTCCTGTTTCTGAGAAGCTCATGGAGAAGCTAGCCAAAGCCAACTACAAACTCACCTAATTGAAACTAACATTTTAGACCTGGTACAATCTGGATTCATGGAAGAATAGGGAACTGAAATCACTTTAGTAACATTGATGTGTGATCTTCTGTTGTCGGTGGATAGAGGACAGACGTACATTCTCATCGCCCTGAACTTCTCTGCAACATTCAGCACTGTTGACTGAGACACGGCTGTCCCACCTGAGAGAAATGGCAGGGGCCCAGGGTAATGCGCTAAAATGGTTTGAGTCCTTCCTGGGGGGGATGCACCCAATGAGTAGTGATGGGATACTGTACAACATCATCAGGCCCTCTCATTTCCAGAATTCCACAAGGATCAATTCTCCCCCTTGTCATTTTCAACATGTACATGCAGCCACTAGTTAAACTGATCAGACAACATGGACTCAACTCCCAGCACTATGCAGATGACACACAGCTCTACCTGTCCTTCACTATATCTGACCACACCACTACCACCCACAATGGCTCAGCGCTTGGACAAGGTCAGCTCGTGGGTGAAGAACAGCTGGCTGAAGTTGAACCTGAGCAAAACAGAGGTGATGTTGGTGGGCATAGGAAAGAATTTTGAAGAGTTTGAAACTACGATGCAATCTCTTTGGTCAATTCAGTCTGTAGTCTAGTACTCTTGGATTCCTTGCTGCCACTAAGCAGCATCTGCAAGTAATGCTTTCTACCATCTTCAAAGGGCTAGGAGACTCTCCTGGTGGACGATGGCCTGGCTTCAGTTATTCATATCTTTGTCACCTCTCATCTAAATTAAAGCAATGCACTAGACCTGAGCATGAAGCCACCAATGCTTAGGAAACTTCAACTAGAATGCTGCAGCGCATCTTCTCAGCAACACAGGATACCACAAGTACATCAAACCTGTCATCCAGTCTCTACACTGGCTTCCCATAGAATTTTGAATCAAATTGAAGGTCTTGATCCTTATCTTTAAGGCACTCCATGATCTGGGGCCATGGTATCTAAAAGGTCATCTAAAGCTCCAGGATGAAGACCATGGCTAACAACTGTGCACCTCTATTCCAATGGGATTTTCTACCAGAAGGTAAAGCTCGTCTGTGCAGGAGACAGAAATTTCTTGCGGATCAGTCCAAGACTTTGGAATGAACTCCCCTAAGAAATAAGGATAATCACCAATCTCACCATCTTCCATCCCAAGTGGAAGGTGCATTTCTTTGACCTTGCTTTCTCTAACATAAATAAATAGCAACATGTGGATTTAAAACAAAAACACCCTCAACAGACTTAAACAGAGACACTTCAGTGTATATGCTTCTCCCCATGGGGAGAGGATGAGAGAACAAACAAAGCATGACAGATTTTAGACATGTTGGTCAATGCACTACTGGAAGATGCTCAGATATCAGGGTGGTGAGCGCAGTGTAAAAACCTATATAAAATAGAAAGGTATTACTTAACCACCGTTATAAAGATTTTGACATGGATAAAAAATAGATACTTGCCTAACACTACCAAAAACTGTGGCTGGATGACTTCTTTTCTCCCATAAATTAGTTTATGTTTGTTCAGACTGATAAATCTGAAGTCCTGACAATTAATGATGACATGTTTTACTACATATTCACTTGACACTTGGAGAACCTCTTTGTGATTAGTTGAACTACTGTAATTGTTAGCAAGAAGTATCATTTTGTATGTGTCTGTTGACACAGAATTGTAAGCTCTTTAGAGCAGGGACCGGGTCTTCCTATGTGTTGGCACAGTGCCTAGTTCATCTGCCTCTATGGTAAGGTATTGCTATGTACTAACACATATATGCTGTTCTTCAGAAGTAAAAAGGTATATTAACTGAGGAACAATCAGTATCTTTTCTTCTTTGCGAACCCACGTATCTGTTTCACCATACTTTTCATGTAAAACAAAATAGGAAGTGGCTAAAATGTAGTCTGACTCATTTAAACCCAGAAAAAAGACCCAGAAAAAGGAAACTGTGGATCCACCCCCACTACGTGTCTGAGCAACTGATTGTGTGCAAATAAGGGCCTAAGCTGCTTTATGAAAAAGGAAGAAGTAACTTCGGTCTGGTCTACACTAAGGATTTAGGTCGACGACTCTATGGCAATTTAGTAATACCACCTCCCTCAGCAGCATAGAGTCATTGTCGATGTAATCAGATTGACGCAGTGTCAGTATAAACACTGAGTTGCTTATGTCGACTGTTACTGGCTTTCAGGAGCCATCCCACAATGCCCCACACTGACAATACAATCGATACAAGTGCTCCTAGTGAGGACGTGCACCGCTGACACAAGGAGACAAGTGTGCACACTCACAAGTGATTTAATAACTGCTGTGGCTGTATGCCAACGTAAGTTAGGTTGACATAATTTTGTAGTATAGATGTGGACTTATGCCCAGATCAGGAGTTAGTAGCCTAAATACCTTTGAGGATTTGGGCCTGAGTGATCATCACCTTACAGAAGAGCAGGAATCAAATTACCTGACTGAGAAATATACCTACAAACATGGCTCAAATATTATGAAATAAATTGAGTTATCTGGGTTTTATTTTAAAAAAAGAAGGAAGAATGCATTCCCTGAATTTGCTCAGAATTTCACAAAATGGTGTGGAAAACTGGCATTCTAGGTAGAAAAAATTGCCCCCAATTAAATGGCTAAAATGGTCACCTGAAATTTTTAAAAATAGTAACAACAGCCTAAGTACCATGCTTTTTACAACTCTAACTGCTCTACTAATGCCACTTTTTCGATGGTCATCCTCTTGTGGGTTATACATAAACAGAGATGGGCCAGAGCTGCAAAATTCAGATCCAAATGGTCAACAGCCTACCCCACAGTTCCAGGGATATTCACAGGCAAGATTTTGGTTTGATAGGACCCGGCCACTCGATTCAGATTCTGAAATTGCTCCAAGTGTTAGGCCTGGGAGAGCATTTCAGGTCCAGGCCTTTGGTTCAGACACATCTCCAGCTCAAGGCTGGGCCTTTAGTTTGTTCTTGTTATGGTATAACTCAAGTGAAAAAAACAGTGGCATTAATTCAGTAGCCAGGTTGAGAAATCAAGAATTCTAAAGTCAGGCAGTTCCAGAAGTTAAGGCGGAACACTCAGCCCCGTGCTGTGACATTTCATAGAATTATTCACATCATTGGACCATTTCCAAAAATTCATAGTGAACCATGAAAACCTCAATTCTGGTGATTTTACAATTTCACTTCCTATTTTTCATGTCTTGCTTCCTTATTAAAAAAGCTATTGCATAGCACTACAGTGACTGCTAAAGCAAAAGAGCTCAACCCTCCCTAGTTGCAAAATTGAGGGTTGTATCTCTAACACTTTAACACAAACACAAATGGTCTTCCCTAAAAAAAAGCGACAATAAGCCTCATTCTCCGCAGCCTTGCACCTGGTGTAATCATTTGCACCTGTGCAAAGTGAAGGCAGTGTGGCTGTAAAATGCTGCCATTATGATTTTGATAGCTTGTTTCCAGAGCTAATATTACAAGTTTACATCAGCTCTTGGTTCATGAATTTCTAAGGGCTAGTCTACACTAGAAGTGGTACAGCGAGACAGCTGCACTGATGCAGCTGTGCCGCTGTAGTGTGTCTGTTGAAGACACTCTAAGCCGGCAGGCGAGAGCTCTCCCATTGACTTCATTACTCAACCTTCACGAGAGGTGGAAGCTATGTCTTCTCCCACCTAGAGCTTCTCCCGCTGACACAGCACTGTCTACATGGGCGCTGGGGGTGGTCTAACTTATGTTGCTCAGGGGCAGGGGAGGTGCCAGTTTTTTTGCCGCCTTAGGCGGCGGCGGGAAAGGCTGCCACCGAAGTGCTGCCGAGTACCCTAGCGGCCGAAGAAGCTGCCGCCGAAGTGCCGCTGGGGTCCTTGGCGGCATTTCAGCAGCAGCCTCTCCTGCGGGCGGCCACCGAGGGACCTGAACCACACCCCCCAAATCCTGGCGCCCTAGGCGACCGCAATGGTAGCGCCGGCCCTGCTCAGGGGCCTCCTATAGTTTGGTTTGCCCTTAAGATGGAGGTGACATAGCTACCATCCCCTCAAAACTTTGGGGTGGGAGGAGTTTGAGTAATGCCATCCCTACATATAGGAGCATTTCTGGGGCCTGCTGGGGGGAAGGTAAGTTATTTAAAAGGGAAGCTATCTATATTAGAGATAGACCCATAGTCCTCCTCCACACCAAAATGCTGCGGCCAGAATCATTTTTCTTGTTTGTTGCTTTGACTATGTCACGCCTCTTGGAGTTACTTTACTGTTCCTCATTGTGCTGTGCATCAAAGTCCAAACATTTTTCCTTTTAAGGCCCTGTATAGCTCAGTCCTCACCTACTATCGCTCTTCATCTGTTTTTCCTGTTAAAATGGGGGTGATGACACACGCTTTCCTTTGTATAACTGAGGTTATTGATGAAAGTGCTATATGAAAGATAAATATTTTTATCCTGGTCTTGGTGTCTGCCAGGGTGTGTTTGATCCATGGGCAATTACAGAGCTCACTGAAGCTGATGGGTGTGCTAGCCACCTTTCATTCAGGAAGGAGCAATTAAGCTCCCTTATGGAGTAAAAGAGCTGAAACAATAGAAGCTCCCTCTCACAAAATGGAGCAGCAAGGTAAATCCTGAATAAAAGTGAACCAAATGTGTGCCTAGGGGAACTGATTGCACATGCAGGGACTGGGGCATTGGTTTAGTTGTAGCTATCTGTCTGTGTGTGAAAGAAAGCAGAAAGTAAACAGACCATCAGAGGAGCACTGGTGACTGTGAGGGTGGCCTTGAGAGAAAGCCAAGAGAGAGAGATTCTTTTGGGCACAGGACTGGCTGGAAAATAGGCTTGGATTTCTGAATAAGGAAACTGCCTCCTGTTGTTTGTTCCTACTTGTAAGGGGACTGTTATCCCCTTACTAACATTCAGAGCTCTCAGGGGCAATGGGGAGAGGCCAATGCTCCAGGTCAGCTCTGATTGACAAGGTGGGCAGGCGAATCAGGGAGTCAGGAGGTCAGGGTGAATCCCATCCTCCGTGTGAGCTGAAGTTGCCTGAGTCAGAGTGAGTGGGGCCGAGCTGAGGAGAGGGCAGAGGCCAGAGCTGAGCTGGGCCAGATCTGGAGGGGCCAGAAAAGCAGCCCAGAGACAGACCTGCCCTGGGAGCAGAGGTGCAGCCCAGAGACACAGACCTGCCCTGGGGGAGAAGCTGCAGCAGCCAGAGCCAGAGGGCCCAGGGCAGCAGCCCAGGCAGCTGGAGGCAGAGCAGCAGCAGCTGTGCAGAGGCAGAGGAGTTGGGGCTGGAGCAGTCCGGAGCCGGGTGCGGTGAGCAGCTGGGGAGAGCGAGGGGGACCCTGGGCAGTGGGCCCAGCACAGGGAGACGCCTCAGCCAAGAGGCCCTGCAGGCCAGACTTGCAGGGGGATCTAAACCCCGACAGGGCGGGGGCAACGCTGGGAAGAAGGGTCCTGCCACCCAGAGCCTGCGAGCGTGTGGCCACCGCCGGAGCAAGTATCCAAGCCACAGCATCCCTGCAGCACAGCCAGGGCCTGAGAAGGAGCCTGGGACTTGCAAAGGAACAGACTGAACTGCCCTGACATTTCAGAGACACTGTTGTGATGTTCCCTGCCACGGAGCGGGGTGATGTGTTTTCATTAGCCATTCCCATTTTTCCTTATTCCTGTTACAAATTAATTGTTAATTAAATAATTTGCATTTGCTTTGAATTGTATGCAGTGATCAGTGGGTCAGGGAAGCATCCTGTTCAGAGAGAGTACCCCGGAGTGGGGACACCCTAGCCCCTGACCTAGGTGACCACAGCAAGGTTGGGGGTCGAGCCCCCCAGGAATCCTGGGTCCAGCCTTGTTGGGGTTACGAGGACTCTGCCAGACAGGAGAGTGCAAGGGGAGTCCTCGAGGGCAGGGAGGCCTCTGGGGTAAAGGAGGTGGGAGCGAGGACTGAGATCCTTCCGCTAGCCCATTTCACCGGGGTAGTGCAGAGACGAGGAAAGTTCCCCACAATAGCGGGACTATTCCCCCACTTACATAATGTGTTCAGGGAAACAGGACTCTGTGTACATTCTTTGTAAATAAGCAGGATTGCATCAAAGAAACACCTAAGTAGTATATCTGATTTCAATTCCTAAGAGAAACAGCCTAGCAAAGCTCCACATATAGGCTAGCTGTTTGGGCCAAGGGGCAACAATATTATCATTATCATCTCTGACCCGGTCTTCTTTCATGTTCCCCTCTGCTCTGTCCACTCTGCCAAATTCAAAGGCACCATTTTCAATACCCTTTTTGATTTCCATCTCTCACAAACATCTTCCTGCCTTCTTCCATTACATCACACCTATCCGTTGGCTGTATTTTCTGCTCCACCCAGAAACCATAGGTGAGCTCCTCCCCGCCTCTGTAGTCTCTTTACAGTGGGTGAAAAGGCTAGTGTGCTGTAAAAGTACCCTAAATGCCACAGGTCTGGCTGTGGGAAGATCCCCTTGGGACAGGCACTGCAGAGGCTTTCTTCTGAAAGTCCTAGAGCAGGGTTGTGCTTGTTTCAGGACCAGTATGTGACCAGGGTGGGGCTGCAATGTGCAGCACTGTGGAGATTCTAGGCTAAGGAGGCTGCTGAAACTCACGTGTGCTTTGGGGCTGTTGAAATTATGCCTGGGGTCCCAGAACCACCCAGGATTGCACTATTGCAAAGGTGGTTTAAAGCTGTCTGCTGGAATGTGAGTTCTAGGCTGTGCCCAGGGGGTAAAGCTACTGGGAGGCATAATTCCAGCACTTAAGTGTCTGAGGGTGTAGGTCTAGAACCCAGGACTGTGGGAACCCTGGACCTCTGACATTGCCACTCAAGGAGATAGGCAAAGCATTAGCTCTCTAAACCTGGAAGGTCAGGCCCCCAGGCTGTGCTACTGGCACACTCAAGGCCTGTGGTCTCCTGATTGGTTCACATCTGCTGCTTAAGCCAGGAAGTGAGGTTTATGAGCTGTTTAAGCAACTGTACAGACTTCTTTCTGCTGCTACATTGGACTCTGTTCATGCCTGCTTCCTGAAGTCTGTATCCACTCCTATTTCTGCTCTTCACTCCTACCTTGCTCCTGCTCTGTGTCTGATCCTTGTCTTTCTCCAGTTCCTGCCCTTTCACCTCACTCCTGACCATTGGCTACCAATCCTGGCTCTGACTTCTGACTCCAACTCTGGCTCAACCCTGGGCTCTGGCATTTGGTATCTGATCCTGGCTCTGATCCTCAGCTTAGGTTACTGGTCCTGGCTGTGCCTCTACTCTCTCGCTCTAATCCCTGCTTCAGTTCCCTGACCTGGACTCCTGCACTGCCCACTAGACCTGACTCCTGATCTGACCGATAGGCCAGACTGCCTATGTCCTGGTTCCTAACACTGAGCTTGGGCAGATGTACACACATGCTAACTCTGCTCAAGCTAGCATGCTAAAATTAGCAGTATAGCCATAGCTGATTGGGCTAGCCACCCAAGTACGAGCTTGCTGACCCCCTAGCTATATATTTGGGCAGCTAGCCTGTGCTGCTAGGTAATCACACTGCTATTTTTAGGCTCTAGCTTGAGTAGAGCTAATGCATGTACATCTACCCGAGCTGGGAATTAAACCTCCCAGCTGCTGTGTAGACATACCCTTAGTGGCACAGCACAGAATCTCACCCCATATTTTCATTTTTAAAAAGTCTCTAGTCCTTATATTTATGAAGATGACCTTCAAAAGTGAACCAGCAACAGGTGAGGCAATGTCTTCCTGATGAACTACTTTTAGTTGTTTCAAAGGAGCCAACTCTAAAGCCCAAGGATGTTGATTGAAACGGAAATGTTAACTATTTCACAGCTGATCAAAATATGTAGCAAAAGAGGGATGATTGTGCAGACCTTCTAAACTAATCTGCTGTGAATGGTACATTATTTTAGCATCAAGAGTGAGAGCAGCCTGGATTATGAGCAGAGCTAGAAGAATACTACCCTTAAGTAAAATCTTCAGAGAGTCTAAGCAACGTATGAAGTATTTTTTTTTTTTTTTTAAACTAAAGCTGAAAAAAATAAATTGGTAAAACAGTTTATGTTCATATCATTCAAAGAGTAGCTGGAGTTCTTACTACACGGAATCGTCTTGTAACAGAATAAACAGGACTTGTGCAATGTCCAGAGTTCTGAGAAACTTACATTGCACTTTTGATAGTACATATTGTTGAAGAGATCTTTTGAAATAATGCACGTTGTTTTTCTCTGAACAATGCAAACTCAGCTAAGTGAACAGCTGCATTCACATCTCTCTTCAAAGACTGAGTTTTATTGTAAAACAGAATTAGTGTGTTGGATACAGGGCCAGCGTTACCATTAGGCGACCCTAGGCAGTTTCCTAGGGCGCCAGGATTTGGGGGGTGGCGTTTCAGGTCCCTCGGCGGCCGCCGGTGGGAGAGGCTGCCGCTGAAATGCCACCGAGATCCCTGGCGGCCAAAGAAGTTGCCGCTGAAGTGCCGCCGAGGACCCCGGCACTTCGTCGGCAGTTTCTTCGGCCGTCGGGGATCTCTGTGGCATTTCAGCGGCAGCCTCTCACACTGCTGCCGCCTAGGGCAGCAAAAAACTGGCACCGCCCCTGGTTGGGTATGTTCAAATAACAGTAAATGTTCTAGCATTGGACAGTCCACTGTGGCCTAGATGATCAAAAGTGATTTTGGGCGCCCAACCTGAGATACCTTTTAAGGGCCTGATTTTTCAGAAAGTGCGGCGTACTCCCTCCGAAAATGTCCCAAACAACAGCAAAGCCACTTGTATTTGAAATGTCAAATTAATCCCAAAGAGGCCAATTTCCTAGGATTTTAAATATGGAATTCTCTAAAATTTAAGATAACGTGTTTCCTTTATGCCTGACTGCTGTGACCATTCATTCATGAGAGAAAAGAATTGGTCAGGAGTTTATCTGTCACCTCCTGCAGCAGATTCCCTGTTGTATGAGACTTTGGAAAGCTATATATGCAGTCCAGCACCCTTCCCTTTTCCTTGTCCTTGTCCTTTTCCTCAGAGCTGACCCAATATAGTAGTAGTGGATTGATAATTTGTATCATGCCTGTTACGACTGGGAAGTCTTTACAACATTAGTCCACCAAGGAGCATGCAAGTAAATACAGTGCTGACATGTTTCTCGTTTGAAAAATCACCTTTTCTTTGATTACATTTAATTATAATTCTCTGGGTGTTGATCAACTCACCGTTTCAGGACTTTGCCTCTAGCAGATGTTTGTTCAAACTCTGAGCTCAGGAACTGCCTTAATAGAGCTACTTAAAAGCTCTTCTTGTTTCACAGTCTGCAATCGTCTTGGGCTAGAGCTACAAAGAGACTTATGTGTGGCAACACCCAGCTTCTAGGTACTTTGCCATCTATTAGAAGCCTCAGCCCAGGCTTCCAGTACAATACCTGGGGAGGGTTAGTCATCTAAGAAAAGGATCCTCAGAAGTCCGCATGTTGAGTGGGCAGCTGTCTAAGCTAGCTAGGAGTGAAAAGCCGAGGAAAGGGGTGGGGCTTATGGCCCAGATTCACAAAGGTCCTTAGGCATCTAACTTTGTTGTTCTAGTCCTTAGGCACCTGACTGATGGGCTAGAGGGAAGCACCTATCTTGGCTCAGGATTCTGAGCTGTGCACGTGTAACCCACACCCCTCCTGGGTGTGGTGTTCTGTCCCATCTAGTGGCACCGAGAAGAGGGAGAGGGAGATATATATAAAAAAATGAGTCTGCTCTGCAGCCTTAGCTAATTGCCAGTTGATTTTTAGCTCATGAGGTAGAGCTCATGCACTTAGCTCTAGAGGTCCCAGGTTTGATCCCACCCACCGACGACCAGGGTCTGTCGGTGTTATACATGCTCTTCTGGAGTTATATGCCTAAGGCAGGCCAGCCCTTCCTTGCAATAAAAAGAGAGAGATTCCCCCCAATCCTCCTATTGTAACCAATAGGCCCACGGTTATGGCACTCAGCTGGAGTGTGGGGGAGACCCAAATTCAAATTCCTGCCCTGCCTGATTTGGAGCAGAAACTTACACCCTGTTCTCTTACCTCCCACTGGGCTATTGGCTATTCTGGGCATGGCTCCCTCCATTTTCTCCTGTGGGAGCTGTTCCGCTTTGTATAAATAATTAAATATTAAATGGAGCAGGGATTTGAAGCGGGTCTCCCACATCTCAGCTGAGTGCCCTAACCACAGGGCATTCTGGGGAGATGCACACAGCCAGCTGAATTCCTATCTTGCTAACCCTTTGCTGTGTTTTGTGTGTGAGGCCTGATCCTGTAGGTGTGCTCTGAAAACACCTAACAGATCAGGCCCCGCTGGGGTGATAGGCAGGGGAACGCCTAGTCTGAAAATCCTGCCATGGCTTAAGCACGAGCGGAAACACCAAGCAGCTCCTTAGCTGTGGGGACTTAGGCAGCTTCGTGCATGCCCACTGGCAGAAACTTAGCCACCTAAGATACCTTGTGTGTCAGTAAGGTTAGGCAGTAGCTGAGGGATGGTTTTGAAGATGTCACTGGTGCCTAAATGTTGAGCTGAGGCTCCTACAGGACAGTTACATGCCTCTGTAACTTTGTGGATCTAACCCTGTGTCGATTAATGAACTTCCCTGTCTAACGTGATGTTATGTGCTAGTCTCAGCCAGAAATAGCAACAGCTTTACTCTGTTCCAGTACTGCGGCCCTGAATAGGAAACCCTCATTATTTTGTAGTAGAAACCTTTTCAGTCCCCTAGAAGACTGCTCACTCTGAGGGAGAGGACCCAGCCAGCACCTCCGACGTCTCTTACCATTAGCTAGGTTGACGGACAATGTGATTCCATGGGAGGCTTAGCTCTATCTAGCCAGAGAGGCGAGACAGCTATCCACAACCTATAGAAGATTTCTTAGGGGATTTATCCGGATTACACTGCTATCTGCTTTTAGAAGCCACCAGAGATGGATCAAAGGTGAGTACAGCAGGTGAGTAGTGTTCCTAAGGACAGACTTAAAAAAAAATAATTCAGTGCTGTGACTGTTCTTAGTGGACATTTCAAAGAAAATTTCTCAATGTCATTTTCAAGGCAAGGGGAGGCAGGATAATGCACTCCAAGCCATTCTAAGCAATGGACAACTAGCATCATGTACTTTAAAGAAAAGAAATTATGCTTAATTCAACACATATAAAATGTAATATCTCCCAATTGTTTTAGAAGAAATGACTGCAAAAGAAAAGAGAACGTACTACTATACAGTGAAGAAGTATTGTCTGTTTTATTGTTAAAGGAGAAAAAAAACAAAATGTACTTTAAATGCAAGAAAAGCCCAGTTTTTGTCTCACTTTATAGTTCTTTAACAATCAAAACAATAATAATAACAACACCTAGCTCTTTAGAGCTCTTAGAGTGCTTTCAGACAGACATACATTGAAACAAGCTGTGAGCAAGGCTTCCCACCAGGTGGAGGACTTTCTCCTGCAACTGAGAAAATCATGACCGTATAATACAGACAACACAGAGTAATGGGGAAATACAGATTTTTTTCTCATTTGGCACATTACTTTTCCTGATTCATAAGCTTCACAGATAAGTGTAAATCCTTTCCACTCTTCCATATTCTCCTTTCATAGGTCCACTCCGAGTTGTCTTCTAGCACAATGCTTTATAAGTAGTATGCAGACACAGTGCAGCTGAAGTGAGAATGTTAAAGAGCGGGAGCTGTGGCAGACTTGGCAAATTTTATCACAGATTAATAGATTCCAAGGCCAGCAGGGACCATTGCAATCATCTAGTCTAACTTCCTGTATAAGCCCGGCCATAGAATTTCTCCAAACTATTTCGCAGAGCATATCTTTTTTAGAAAAGCATCCAGGATGTAAGAAGAACATCTTAAGTGGGCAGTCACAAAAGAAAAAAGTCTAAATAAACCATATAGGAACGATATCAGGCCAGCACCTCAACTGTAGTAAATCAGCATAGCTCAACTGACTTGAACGGAGCTATACTGATTTAATCCAATTAAGGATCTGCCTCATATAATGTTTTCCTGTACTTGGCATATAAGATATGGAAATGAAAGGACTGCTTCCAGCAATAGAATGTACATGGAATTACAATACCAATGCCCCTAGTCATGACTAGTTCCTGCAACATGAATATTGACAGTGGGAGGCAGTGTGATTCAGTGGAAAGAGCACTGGAGTGGGACTCAGGAGACCTGGGTTGTCTGCCTGGCTCTGCCCCTGATCTGGTGGGTTAACTTGGCCAAGTCAGTTCCCGTCTCTGTGCCTCATCTTCCCCACCTATAAAATGGGGGGGGGGATAATATCTCCTTTGAGAAGTAGAATGAAAAATTCGATATGAGAGCGGAGTATTAATTTGTTGTTATTATTACAACAAGGGAATGACACTTACACTGGGAGGGGAAAAGGAGAGATGAATTAGTAGGCACCCAAAAATTCTTATTTTATTTGTTGAATTTCTCAGGGCTAAAGGTTCTCTCCCTGATCCCGCTATGCGGGGTTTATTACTCTTGTTCTACCCTCCTCGATGTTGAGGGCCAAGGGGCAGGGCATGCCAGCATGGGAGGGGTCAGAACTAGAACATGCTATACTCTGGCGATTCTGGGCAGGCGGCATGGCCACTAGGGAGATAGTTCCAGCCAATGCAAGTTAGAGCAGCGCTGGGGAGCAGTTCAGTTCCTGACCAGTCCCAGAATTGGGGGAGGCAAATGTGGTACGGGCAGACCAGCTGCCAGCTCATGGCAAGGTCCCCAAGCCTCAACAGAATGCTGACAAATACATAGTTGGATTCAGTCTGGCTCACCTGTGTGTTACTATTGTTAAAATACATATTAGAATGTTAAGAATTAGGGCTGTCAAACGATTAAAAAAGTAATGATGATTGATTGCAAAATTAAAAAATATAATCACGATTAATTGGAGTTTTAATCGCACTGTTAATAATAGAATACCATTTATTTAAATATTTTTGGACGTTTTCTACATTTTCAAATATATTGATTTCAATTACAACAGAATACAAAGGGTACAGTGCTCACTTTATATTTTTATTTTTATTATAAATATTTACAGTGTAAAAAGATAAACAAAATAAATAATATTTTTCAATTTACCTCTGTAGTGCAATCTCTTTATTGTGAAAGCACAACTTACAAAATGTAGATTTTCATTTGGTTACATAACTGCACTCAAAACCAAAACAATGTAAAACTTTAAAGCGTACAAGTCCACTCAGTCCTACTTCTTGTTCAGTCAATCGCTAAGACAACCTACTTTGTTTACATTTACAGGAGATAATGCTGCCCACTTCTTATTTACAATGTCACCGGAAGGTCAAACCAGCTGTTCACATGCCACTGTGGTAGCCAGTGTTACAAGGTATTTATGTGCCACATGTGCTAAACATTTGTATGACCCTTCATGGTTCGACCACCATTCCAGAGGACATTCTTCCGTGCTGATGATGCTCATTAAAAAAATGTGTTAATTAAATTTGTGACAGAACTCCTTGGAGAAGAATTGTATGTCTCCATGTAACAGGTTGCTGGCCAGGATGTCCTGAGCCAGGCCCCTGTTAGCCCAGCTCCAATTAAGAAGTATTAATTGGGGCTGGCTGAGTATGCCAAGCCTAATTGCTAGAAGAGAAGCACCTACGGGCCTTATTAGCCAGGGAGCTATATAAAGCTGGCAGGAAGGAAGTGAAGCAGGGAGGGGGAAGAGAAAGGAAAGGGAGGAGCCAAAGGCTGTGTATCCCTGCTGGCTGGAGAAGCTAGCTGTCCCCTCAGGTTGCTGGTTTGGAGTACTCTGTAAATAGAAGGTGGTGGGAGATGACACTGAAAATAAAAAGCACTGGTGATTGTACTCAGAAGGGGTCTCTGGCTGATTTGTTGCGAGGGCAAGGGAAGACCTCGTTACACTCTTGCTCCATAGTTTTACCTGCATTCTGCCATATATTTCATGTTATGGCAGTCTTGGATGATGACCCAGCATATGTTGTTTGATTTAAGAACACTTTCACTGCAGATTTGACAAAACGCAAAGAAGGTACTAATGTGAGATTTCTAAAGCTAGCTACAGCACTCAACCCAAGTTTAATAATCTGAAGAACCTTCCAAAATCTGAGCAGGACGGGGTGTGGAACATGCTGTCAGAAGACTTAAAAGAACAACATTCCGATTTGGAAAGTACAGAACCCGAACCACCAAAAAAGAAAATCAACCTTCTGCTAGTGGCATCTGATTTGGATGATGAAAATGATCATGTGTCATTTCACATTGTTTTAGATCGTTATCGAGCAGAACCCGTCATCATCATGGAAGCAGTTTAATCGCTCTCCTTTAGTATGGTAGATTTAAGTCCAAACAGTGTTTTTAATACTCTGAGAATATCCTCTTTCAATGTCCTTTTATTATTTTATTTTATTTGCTCTTGAACGCATTTGAATTTGACTTTCTCCCTGTCCTGTGAAGTCCCATTGCTGTGCTAAATGGTCTTCTTATGCTGATTTGGCATTTTTAGAATATCCAGGCTGCTTTCATTATTATAATTTCTCCACTGAAACAGAAAGGAGGATTTTAGCTATTAATCAACAGTATGCAGATGACGCTTGGAGTAGACAGGAATCTGTTTCTTCAGAATTGTTAGTTTCACGTATACTTCAGAAAGGCCGGGAAACCCAGGGAGTTTCTAGCTATTGTACTCATGTGGATAGTGAAGTCACATTATTGTATATTAAGTGAATTTTTCATGTAGTCATTCTTTTTTGTCTGGATGTGTGTGTATGTGTGGTGGGGGGGCGTCTTTCTTGTTCTCATCCCCCAGGTTAAGGAGAACTAATCATATCTTCCCGTGAAAGATGTTTACCATAGTGCAGAGTCAAACAGAGAAAATTGCTTAAGAGCAATATAAAGGTAGTGGGAGGCTAGGAAACTTGACTCTTTTAATCTATTTCATGCATAACTTGTTAGTATTTTTAGAACCATCTCTTTCCCTAGTCAGAGGTCAGAAGAATGATGGTAATTAAATGCAGCTCTATTTCAATGCAGTATGAGATGGACAAAGTAAAATGTGCCTTGAGCTGACAATGGGATATAGCCTTCAGCTCTAACCCTTTTGGAGCACTTTAATAGGTTTGCTTGGAGGAACCACTCCAAGAGTTATCTGAGTCAAGCAGCATGGGGACGTGTTGGTCACCACTTCCCGCAGCTCCCATTGGCCAGGAACGGTGAACTGCAGCCACTGGGAGCTGCGGGAGGCCGTGCTTGCAGACAATCAATGCATACAAAATGTCTCATGCCCCACAATCAGATTATCCTGATGGGCTGCCTGCGGCCTGCGGGCCGCAGGTTGCCCACCACTGGAGTAATTCGAGGAATAGACTGAGAGTCAGGAGACCTAGGTCCTGCTCTCGACTCTGCTACAGAATGACCATTTGCAAGTCATTTTAGCCATTTAGGGCCTGATTTTCAGAGGTGTTGAGCATATAAACTTTCAATTGTCATCAGTCATTGAAACTCAGTGGGAACAGAAACAGCAGCAGGCAAAATTAAAGCAATTAATTGTGGAGGAGAAGCTGCCAAATAACTTCAGCAGAGTTCAGGAAAAGAAAATCACAGAAGGAAAATAAGCCCAGTCCAGTAGGAAATCCAAAAACTCCTGGAGGAAATGAGGTTCAACAAGGACAAGTGCAGAGTCCTACACTTAGGACGGAAGAATCCCATGCACTGCTACAGGCTGGGGACCAATTGGCTAAGCAGCAGTTCTGCAGAAAAGGACCTGGGGATTACAGTGGATGAGAAGCTGGATATGAGTCAACAGTATGCCCTTGTTGCCAAGAAGGCCAAAGGCATATTGGACTGGATTAGTAGGAGCATTGCCAACAGATCAAGGGAAGTGATTATTCCCCTCTATTCAGCACTGGTGAGGCCACACCTGGAGTATTGTGTTCAGGTTTGGTCCCCCCACTACAGAAGGGATATGGACAAATTGGAGAGAGTCCAGCGGACAGCAACAAAAATGATTAGGGGGCTGGAGCACATGACTTATGAGGGGAGGCTGAGGGAACTGGGGTTATTTAGTCTTCAGAAGAGAAGAGTGAGAGAGATTTGATAGCAGCCTTCAACTACCTGAAATGGGGTTCCAAAGAGGAAGGAGCTAGGCTGTTCTCAGTGGTGGCAGATGACAGAACAAGGAGTAATGGTCTCAAGTTGTAGTGGGGGAGGTCTAGGTTGGATATTAATAAACACTATTTCACTAGGAGTGTGGTGAAGCACTGGAATGGGTTACCTAGGGAGGTGGTGGAATCTCCATCCTTAGAGGTTTTTAAGGCCCGGCTTGACAAAGCCCTGGCTTGGATGATTTAGTTGGGGTTGGTCCTGCTTTGAGCAGGGGGTTGGACTAGATGACCTCCTGAGGTCTCTTCCAACCCTAATCTTCTATGATTCTATGATATTTGTCTCATTTCCCACTCTGGAAGAAGCTGGGATGTTTGGGGGCTGAGATTAACACAAGTCACTTCCGAATAGTATGTCTACACTGCAGATGGGAGCGAGCCGCCCGACCCAGTAGACAGACTTGTGTTAGTGAGGCTTGCACTAGCACACTAAAAATAGCTGTGTGGACAATGCGGCACCAGTAGAGGCTCAGGCTAGCCACCCAAGTTCAAACCCGCCGTATTTCCTAGGTAGCTGCAATGTCCACACAGCTAGTTCTAGCATGCTAGTGTGAGTGACACTAACACAAGTCTATCTACCTGGGTCAGGAGGCTCTCTTCATCTGCAGGATCGACATACCCTTCCTGTACAAATCTTAGGACTTCTTGTTGAAGACAGAGAAAATGTTTGAGGCACACCATGTCTTTTTCCTGATTCTGCAGTGACAACGGATGGAGAAAGGCCCACCACCTACAACTGCTTTATTTAGTTGTTTATTTTTGACTGAGAGTGGAGGATTGGTTTTGATCATCCTGGGCAACTGGAGTTTGTGGGTGGATGTCAGAGGGCTGGGAAATTGCAGTCAAAAGAGATGGATTTATAAGGCGGAGTGGAATTTTTCTCCAGGTTCTGCTGAGATGACAGTGTGTCAGATTAGCCAAAGACCAGTGCGAGTGCCTTCGGAACACAATATAGCGCCGTCTTTATTGCACACTTCCTGTCAAGGCCCTTACATGATTTATGAGATGAACAATTTAGCTTGGGGATTTAGAAAGGTAGCCCTGTAAATAAACCCCAGGAACCAAGATTAGGAAACAACCTTTTAAAACTAACTTCCAGTGAATCAATAGCAGCATTAATGGAGCCTGGCCTGGGGTTTTATAGAACCACTGTGAGGTTTTAATGATTTCATAAAGTGAAAGGATTTACGAGCCAGTTAAAAGGATATATTGCTGTATACCAAATGGAAGCTAACATATAACAAAGTCATTTTGAAAGAATACCCACTGAAGCAATAGTAGGATTGAGGTGTAAAGTAAAAGAGAATGGTGTCCTGTCAAAGGAAGAGATTTGTTAACTGAATAAATTAACTTTCTTCAGAATCCACTTGTTTACAATGGGCCCATTCCTAAATGTCTTACTCTGGCAAAGTAATTGGGAGTTTAGACTGAGTTAGAACTTCAGGTAAGGGACGTGTAGGATAATACAGAGAAAAAAACTGAGCATATCATAAAAACCTTCCTTATCCTCCTACACTGCACAATCATATTCCTTAATTTCTTGGTCATATTTATTCTAAACAGATAAAGTGCTAGAGCGGTAGAAAAAATGTCTAACTATAAACCACTTGTTACCCTGAAGAGAGGAAGGGGAGGTCCTGTGGCTAGATAATGGCTTAGGAGATCTGGATTTGAGTCTGTCTACACTACAATTGGAGTTGTGATTACAGAACAGGTAGGCATTACCTTACTAGCATTAATCTAGCTAGCATGGCTCGAAAATAGCAGTGAAGACGCAGCAGCATGGACAGTGTGGGCTAGGACCATGAATAAGACCTGGGGCTCCAGGGAGGCTTGTACGGTCCATGCTGCTGCATCCTTCTGTTATTTTTAGCTGCATTAGTTTGGACTAAGCTAGCATGAGAATGCCTACCTGTGCTGTAATCACACCTCCAATTGCAGTTTAGACAGACCCTGCATGACTTTGAGCAACTCACTTAATCTCTCTGCTTCAGTTCCTAAAATGGGGATAATAGCATGCTATTTCTCCCACTTTTTTTTGTTTCTTGTCTAGTTCAATTATAAACTGTTTAGGGCAGGGACTGACTTTTACTATGCACGTATGCAATGCCTAGCCCATTAGGGCCTCAATTTTAGCAGGGACCTGTTGGTGCATTTGCAATATTTACAATAATACTGAGCTGGCATTGCTTACCAGCCTTTCACTGGGCCCCCCAAATTATCCCACAATCTGGAGAGGAGCTCAGGCAGATTTACGTAGTGATGTATCCTCTGTCTCCATTCCTCATTCCTCATCTAACCCTGTAGAGTCTGTGCACTCCCAGAGTTCTGCCCCCACTCTCCTTCTTGTGGAAGCTGAGCTTTCTTCGTCAAAGAGGTAGTGGCAGTACTTGCTTCAAGTGCTCAGAAAAGCCAACAGACGTTCTCAACTCATCTAAAGTTATGAGCTGACAGGCATGGGAGATAATTGTGCCACCAGTCGGCACTGGTGAGGCCTCAGCTAGAGTACTGTATCCAGTCTGGGGCGCCACACTTTAAGGAAGATGTGAACAAACTGGGAAAAGCTCAAAAGAGAGCAAACAAAAATATAAGAAATGTTTAGAAAACGTGACCTATGACTATGGTTGAAAGAGCGGTGCAAGTTTAGTCTAGAGAAGAGAAGGTAGATGGGGGACATGGTAACAATCGTCAAATCAGTTAAAGGTTATAAACAAGATGGTGATAAATTGTTCACATCCACTATGGGTAGGACAAGAATTAACAGGCTTAGTTCACAGCAAGGGAGATTTAGGTTGGATATTAGGTAAATGTTCTAACTATAACGGGAAACCTACATGTAAAAAGCTGCACGTTGCAGCTATACCGCCGTAGCACTTTAGTGAATGAAGATGCTGCTACATCAAGGATAGAACTTCTCCTCTCCCATCAGTGTGGTTAATCCTCCTCTGGGAGAGGCAGTAGCTATGTTGATGGGAGATACTCTCCTGCCAACATAGCACTGTCTACACCAGGAGTTATGGCCGTATAACTATGTCGCTCAGGGCGTGTGGATTTTTCATTACATTAGTTATACCAATATACGTTTGTAGTGTAGACCTGGCTTTAGAATAGTTAAGCACTAGAACAGTTATGTAGGGGAGGATGTGAAACAGGTTAGACAAACACCAGAGATATTCTAGGTATGCTTGATCCTGCAGCGGGATTGAGTAGATGATCTCTTGAGGTCCCTTCCAGCTCTACATTTCTGATTCTATAATGTATGATTCTATAATGAATAAGGAAGTCTGGCTTCCCTTCGCTGAGCAGTAACATGCTGCAGCAGAACAAATCAAATAACCACACCCATGGAGTTCCTTTATATAAAACAAACACATACCCAAACTTCCCCTACCCTGGGCTTTCCATTCCTAGTGCTGAAGCTAGCATAGTTTCCTCCCAGAAGGTTTTACTTCAAAATCCTTTTTTTCAAATGGAAAAACCCAGTCCATGAAAACAAAGAAATCGAAGAAACAATGGGAAACTTGCCCCTTTTTCTGGAAGATACTCCTCAGCCTGTCTAGGTTGCTCCAAGCCTCTCTTTCTGATGGAAGAAGGCAGAATTTATATAGCCCCTTTTCAAGCGTACCTTACCTTAACCCAGGACTCCCATGGGCTGCTATGAAACTATATTTCTCAGCAATCTCTCATCACTGAGGCAAGAGAGGAATTTCAGCCCACTTTACTCTGGGTATTCTAGTTGCAGGACTTTAGAGTTGGGTTTCTCTCCAAAATGACATACAGCCACTCCAAGGTGTCATCTTCTCTTTCAGGAATTGTGTTCTACTCCACAAGAATCAGTGACATTGTTGCTATGCTGTAACCTGGACTATGTAACCTGTAGTAGCATAGCTGACCTGCTGTAACCTGTACTAGCATAGCTGGCCTGCCTGGAGAAAAAGGCTAGATACTGTGGTTGAAAATTTGGGGAAGGAGGGTGATGAATAATTTCCAAGAAATAGCTATTTGTAGTATCTTGACCTTCTCTAGCACATACACTCTCCAGGAAGTAGTTCAACAGTAAACCATAGAGAGGGCAAACAAATATCTTTTGAAATCACATTGGATTCTTTCTAGAGACCCAGTATGTAACTTGGGAAACATGCCGAGGTTACCCAAAGCTCTGCTGAGTGGAATGGAGAAATGGAATAAATGGGTGCCTGTCAGTGTCCTCTGTTTCTGTCCCAGCTCTATCTGACTGTACTCAACCTGGGTTTTATATTCCAACCCAATTCCCATTAAATCAATGGAAAAAATCCCACTGATTAAATCTGGAGAAGAATTGGACTCTATGGACTTGATTGAACTCTGCTTTAAGCCATTGGGACTCTTTCCATTGGCTTTAACGGGAATTGGGTTGGGCTGTAAAACTTTTTCTTGCTCACTCCTCTCCCCCACACTCACTCCATAGCTGTTTAAATAAATTCATTCTTGTAAGCCTCTGGGGTTACTGAGGGGTAGATGGAGCAAGGGAGAGCCCACATCTGAGTTGCTGCACAACTAACGATGCAGAGGAGAAAAAAGGGTTCCTGATTTAGGTTTCTAAACTGCTATCTTGTGAAAAATCAAGTTGTTATTTTTGGAGTGGGAAATGTATTTATATGTGATTGTTTATTACTTTCATTTATTATTTTCTTTGTCCATGATCACAGCATCTAATTGCATTGTGTGTTAAATTACATGGCACAGAGAAGACAGCATAAACAGCACCACTCCTTGTATTGCCCTAGTCAGGAGAAAAATGTCCCCAGTGATGATCCATAGTCAGGTGATTGTCCAAAAAGATCTGTCTGGCCCCCAACCTTTGACACCACCTGAGGAAGCTAATTCCCCAGTCATGAACCCTCCATCAATAGGGTTCTTCCCTCAGTCTCCAAGAGTTCAAGTCTAGGAGTAAGAGGCTGCCTCAGCCATCACAGTGATGCATGCAGGAAAAAACTCTCTCTTAGCAGATGTCTATCCTGCAGCCATGGAGTGTGACTGCATTTCATGCAGACACTCCCAAGAGAGATTATTCTAGCTCACTTGGGTACCAAAACAGTGAATCTGCATCAGCGAGTGCTTCAGCCTGGGTCTTACAATTACTGGGTAATAACTGAGGTGGCCAGCCTGTACTTAACAGCACGCTGTCATGGAGTCATTCCTTCGGTACTCCAGCTAGCTACATCTGCATGAGCTGCAGACACACCCTGTGATTGCAGCATAGACCCACCCTTAGGTAGTCAGGTCTGAGACAATGTAGATCAAGTCCAACTTGATAGCTACTGGGAATGGAGAAGCCATGAAGTGTGCAGAGCAATAGTGAATAATACCTGGCTCTTAATTTTTCATCCATAGACCTTTAAGCACTTTACAAAAGAGGTCAGAATCATTATTTCCTTTTTACAGATGGGGAAACTCACGCCCGGAGATTTGCCTGAGGTCACCCAGCAGGCGAATGGAACCCAGCTCTTCTCACCCCAGTGCCCTATCGACGAGGCCATACTGTAATAGGAGCTCACCCACCCAATTCACCAGGAAGGTGGAGTGCTGCATTCCTCACTAGCGGCAGCTTCTGAGTTGTCTTTAAGGGTAGCCCCAATCTGAAAAAGTTGCAGCAGTCCACCCTAGAAGTACTAGTATGGTATCCACCTAGCTGAATTCACACTAGGGATTTACTAAATGCTGTCAATCTAATGGCTGCCAGGAACTCCCTGTCTCTGGAAAGCTGTCAATGCAGCTGAGTAGTAAATGTGTTTATTTTTTAAAAAGCCAGAATTAATATTGCCCCCAAAAGTTTTGAAAATTAAGTTGCGGGTCCAAATTCAACACGTTGTTGAGATAGACACAGAGAGCATTTTCTCCTAAAAGCAGATGCTGGGTCAGTTTCTTTAAACACTTCAAATCTGGGGTGTAGTGGAAAGGTTGAGTTAGGTTGTAATTTAGATTCTCGGCATATAGCAGTACAGTGAGTAATCAGTATCCACTTCCTCTCCTACCTTTCCCACACTGCTATCTTTAGAGCTCGACTAGCTGTCCCACAGCAGTGAAACATTTCATTTTCAACCATTTGGACTGTGGTAATTTCATTTTCACTCCAATAAAACTTTAAGGATGTGATTTTCCCATCGTACTCTGCTGACGTAAGTAGAAGCGAAACAAAGAAAGACACCCCTTCTCCCAGAAATTGCCATTAGGACAAGAAACAGATCCAGGAGAAAATGGAATTGTCAGAAACGTCACACCCAGTTTCTCTTTCTCCTACCAGAAGTGATGTGAACTGGGACTTTGCAGTGCTTAGGGTATGTCTACAGTACAAGCACTGAGGGCCGGCTCTGGCCTTTTTGCCGCCCCAGGCAAAAAAAAAATGGCTGCCCGCTGGCCGGCTGGGGCACCGGCAGGGAGCGCGGCATGCCCGCGGCCCCACTGCCCCGGCAGGGGCACCGGCGGGGAGCGTGGCATGCCCGCTGCCCTGGCCAGGGCGCCGGAGGGGAGCGCGGCATGCTCGCCCCCTGCTCCCCCGGTCGGGGTGCCGGGAAGAGTGTTGGTTTTGTTTTATTTTAAAAAAACCTGAGCACCTCCCCGCTCCAGGTGCCGCCCCAAGCATGTGCTTGGTCGGCTGGTGCCTGGAGCCGGCCCTGCAAGCACTACAGCGGCAGACCTGCAGCACGGCAGCTACGTTACTGTGGTGTAGACGATTTGCTACAGTGACCAAAAGGGGTTTTCCATCACTGTAATAAATTCACCCCCTTGAGAGGAGGTGTCTATACTGGACCTTTGGTTGCCTTAATTACATCTCTTAAGGTGTGATGTTTTCATACTCCTAAGCAACATAGTTCAGTCGACCTAAATTTTAGGTTTCGAGCAGGCCTTAGTTTCCTACAGCTGTTAATTGAATTACAACATATGAACTGCACAGTACCAGTAAGTGCCTCATTAGCTCACTGGGTATCATTAGTTATACAAGTCCTGAATCAGCAAGGTACTTATGTGTCAACTTGAAGCGCACGAGTAGTTCCACTGAAGTACCTTGATGAACTGGATACATATTTCTGTTCAAAACGATGGTATATTAAGGATGGAAGCAGTAGCATAGCCAGGGGGGGAGCAGGGGGAGCGGCCCCTCCCCCTATGAGGAAAAGCAGTGCTAAGGCGCCGCCAGAGCCTCGCTAGGGCGGCGCTTTAAAAGGCCTGCGGCTCCAGCCGCAGCAAGCCGCCCCTTGTCTCCCCGCTCAGCAGATCAGTGGGGAGACAAGGGGCAGCCGCAGCAAGCCGCCCCTTGTCTCTCCGCTCAGCAGATCAGTGGGGAGACAAGGAACAGCCGCAGCAAGCCGCCCCTTGTCTCCCTGCTCAGTGGGGAGGCAGCGGGCAGCCGCAGCAAGCCGCCCCTTGTCTCCCTGCTCAGTGGGGAGGCAGTGGGCAGCCGCAGCAAGCCGCCCCTTGTCTCCCCACTCAGCAGCTCAGCGGGGAGACAAGGGGCAGCCCCGGTGAGCCGCCCCTTCTCTCCCAGATCAGCGGGGAGGCAGTGGGCAGCCGCGGCAAGCCGCCCCTTGTCTCCCCGCTCAGCAGCTCAGTAGGGAGACAAGGGGCAGCCGCAGCAAGCCGCCCCTTGTCTCCCCGCTCAGCAGCTCAGTAGGGAGACAAGGGGCAGCCGTGGCAAGCCGCCCTTGTCTCCCCGCTCAGTAGCTCAGCAGGGAGACAAGGGGAAGCCGCGGCAAGCCGCCCCTTGTCTCCCCGGTCAGCAGCTCAGCGGGGAGACAAGGAGCAGCCACGGCAAGCCGTCCCTTGTCTCTCCGCTCAGCAGCTCAGCCGCTGAGCGGGGAGGCAGCGGGCAGCTGCCCGCCACCCCCCAAATCTTGGCACCCTAGGCGACTGCCTAGGGTTGCCTAGTGGGCGCGCCGGCCCTGCCAGAGGCTCCTGCCGCTGTGGGGAGCTGCGGGCCTTTTAAAGTGCCGCCGGAGCCCAGCTGCAGGAGCTCCGGCGGCGGCGCTTTAAAGGGCCCGGGGGCTCCGCAGCGGCTGGAGCCCTGGGCCCTTTAAAGCGCTGCAGGGTGAGTACAGGGGGAGCGGGAAGCACCTTGTTATAGTGCCGCTCCCCCTGTGCTCAAGACCTGGCTACGCTACTGGATGGAAGACAGACAGAACAATGCCGAATGACTATGGTTCTTGTGTTGCTGGAAAAGTTGTCAGTTTGTGAACTCCTGGTCAAATGCATCTGCTATCTCCAGTAAACATAAGTTTCATTTCCTTTTTCTCTTATCTGAAAATATTTGAAGAAAAAGAAACCCTCTGAGGGAAAATTGTTTGAAATGGCTGTCTGAGTGATCAGCAATGCTAACATTGAGCGGCTGCAGAGCAGAAGACAGAAAGGAAAGTAATACAAACATTCATACACAGCTTTTAATTCAATGTACTATTAATGTTTTGTGATGTATTGAAAAATATTTAACAATCATAGGATGTCATTTTAAATTTCACACATTTTTCTTGGTCCAGATTCCAGGCTTGGTGGGGTCTGTGGCGATGCATGTGATCTGGACCTAGAAGCAGTAAGGCTGCACCCAGATAACCTATAGTAAAGTTAGTTGTGCCTTGCTGGTTTATGGAGCAGCCTGCTTTGTCTCTCTCTGTTTTTGTATTTTTTCATTCTAAGAAATAAAGTAGTGTTAAGTTGCAAACTTTCAGCAAGAGTATTTAATGTTTTTATCAACCTTCTCCATTTCTGTACTGTGAACATAACATGTTTAAACCCTACAAAATGGTTCATATTTCTAATAAATGAAAGAGACTTATAAGAAAATTTTGTCATGCGTCTACTAGAGAAAGCACTGACCTTGTTCTTAAATTTACATTATTAGTACTTGATCTACGATTATGGGCCATATTCTCAGTTAAACACATTCAGCTCCATTAATCTAAATGGGGCTGCACAGGTGTAATAGAATTTACCCTTATGAGTCTGTTCCACTGAATATAACTGTTAAAAGATGCATACTGGAGATAAATGATTTTTGAGTGTCGAGATCCATGCATCCTGCCTAAGTCCATGGCCTGCACTGAAAAAAAACCACCTCTTTAGTGAAGCAATTAGAATCATGGTGACATGAGAAAAAGACCTCAATGTCAAGTTCAGCCCCATACACTTAATTGTACTCTGTGTGTGTGACCATAAATTCATTTAGCTCAGGGTAATTTTTTTTGAGACTATGGCAAAGTATTGAATCATATACATTACAATAGTGGGTGTTACTCAGCCATTGAAGCACCCATCAGCACAAATTACTAAAACAGCATTGTTCTTTTAAAAGTAAATCTGAAATACAGACAAAGAAGCAGTTGGTTTAAGTGACTTGCTCAGCATCACACAGGGAATCTGTGGCAGAGGCAGGGATAGAATCCAACTCTCCAGGGCAGCATTCAACTGCCTTAACCATGAGACCATCCTTTCTCTTCCTTTACACCTCTTCCTCATGCCCTGCACACCTTCTAATGTCTTCAGCAAATGAAGCAGGAGTACTACAGACATCAGCCTCAATCTCTGCACAATCCGGATTCATCCTCAGAGGAGATGCAGCATATGTACTGAATGAGGCAGGGGTTCTGTGGAAAAATACAATGTGATCATGTAATTAAAGACTGTGTCATAAGGAATGTGCCCAAGGGGGTGAATCAAGAATACGCAGGCAACCTTAATTCTGGCATTTCCTAACTTTTCAGTACTTGACTTTGCAACCTTAACATTCTGTAATGTAGATTTTAAATATAATTTCCTACATTTTCAAAAAGCTGAAAATAAAAAAACGAAAAAATGTCCTCATGTGGAACTGTGTAGACCTCTTTGAGATCTTTAGCTCCATAGCACAGTTTTCTACTACTTCAGCTAATGAAGTAACGAGCAGGAAGAGAAGGTTGTATTTGTGTATGTGGCCCTGCCACTAGAGGGGGATGTAAACACATACTTTGCCAGCAGTTTTCACAGCTATTTACTAGACAACACAGGAATGGTGAGAACAGGGGGAAATGCCCTTCCCCTCCTTGTTCCTATCTTCCCTCAATCCCTGGCTTCTGTCATCTTAAAATGCCCTTAAACTATCCCCACTCCTGTATTTTTGGCACCCATCTACTCCTGCCCTTATGCCCATTCCCAGCACCTGCTTCTCACCTTGCTCCCCAACATGCTTCTATTTCCCCTTCACCACCCTGCATCTCTTCATGCAATCCTCCCACCTCCATAACTCCACATTTGAGTCAGACACCTTCCTCCTTTCCCTGCATGCTGGGCTCCAGCAGGGGGAGCATTGAAAACCCAGGGCAGGCAGGCTCCCTGCTGTCACTTCTGGCAACTGGCACCACAGTTGCTCCATAGCAGCCAGGAGCTGCAATCGCAGAGAAAGTCCTGCTTGGCCCTAGCAGCTCTGTGAATCTTCAGAGAATTTACCTGCCAAACTCTGACAAGTCTCCACTGAGCATGTGTAAACTGAGATTTTGCAGAGGCTTATAATTTACCAAATTTGGGAAGTTTTTCACAGAAGTGGCAGAAGGCACATTCCTGATATCAGGTCAAGCCCCTCCCCCCCATCAAATTTTAAATCCCTACTCCAAAACAAGCACATTTCTAACACCTCTCTGATATTCAGACATGTCTTAACCATTTTAGTTAAACCTTTCCCCCAATATACCAGACACTCGGGATGGAAAATATCATCTTGAACAGTTAAAGTTTAACAAAGTTATAACCAACTACCTACCCAGCCTATAACGAGGCCCCTGGAGAGGAAGTCCTGAACAATCACTAATCAAAGGTCAATATTCTCACACAATTTAATTACAATTTTTAAAATATTTTAAAAAATATAATTCACAGAATAAACAAGATGAAAGCTGGACAATTCCAGGAACTAAGTTAGGTAGATCTGGTATCAGAAGTGAAATTGGTAGCAAAAGTCAAGTTCCTTTTGTCTAGATGAGGCTGGTGATTCTTTCCCCATCCGGTGGGGCTGGAGCTCTTTTGCTGATCTGTTTCCTTTTTATTTGTTGCATACAGCAAGACGCATGAGGCTGTAGTAAGTTCTGTACAATATTTCCTAGAATCAGAGTTTTTATTTTTGAAACTACAGTTGGTGTTGATTAATTTCATTTCATTTAAGGCCTAGAAGATTCTTTAAAGACAAGAGCTGATAGCAAGATACAGAGTGGTTTGAAAACTTTCTCTTCCAATGAAGTCAAGGGAAGAGAAGGTAACAACTGTGACTGTTGCGGTCTCAAAGAAGATGAAACTCAAAGCAGTCTGGAGGCTTCAGATAAAGCTCTGGTATGTATCCACACTCCCAAGTCTTTAGGGATTGGTTTTCAATTTGATCCCAAAGTGAGAGGTTGCAGTCACTGACATCTGCAGTTTTGTCTTGTGAAGAGGGGAGTCTCTTACATTAATTTCTCAGGCTGTCAATACCTAGCCTCAAAACGTGACCTCTCTAGGATTGGGATATCTTATGGAGGTGCTTGGGCTAAATCCCAAGTGATAGACAGGCTCCCAGGCTGAAAAATGTCCTGCCACAATGTCAAGTATAACTTTGAAAATACAGGTGACTAAGAGTTGCTATTTTAAATCGTGTGAGCTCACATCTTAAAAACGTAACATTATCTATGTTGGTTATTTAATTGTTCCTAAATATTTCAGAACATTACATAGCATAATATAATATCACTGCAAGTAGTGTTAGAAAAACCTTTGTCCTCAACCTTAAATACAGTGCAAGTGCTAGTGATGTTCTGATTATGCAGATGTTGGTAGTGACTCCACAATTTAGATTGGTTTGAGATTTGCATTTAAAAAAGTAATAAAATCTCCATGTTTCACCTTTTAAGGATTGAATTTAGTTTCCAAATCTGGCACTTGAAATGTCCAGGTTATTTCTGTAATGAAATGCTCACTTTTTCAGAGAAAACATTTAAAAATTATGCTTTTTAAAATGTTATCCTCTTTTCCTAATTTCTGTGTGTTCTTTAGCAAAATAATCAGAGTTCCCACACACAGTAAACTGTCTCTCTATTTCACCCTCCCACACACATAGTTTAAGAGAATATCTTATATATAGGTCTTTTGAATAACTGCTTTAAACCATACAAAGAAGAGCTGTCAGAACTCCTGAGATCCGTTACTTTCATATTCTGACACAGACTGCCTGCTTCCTTAATTCACCAGATGTGCTCTGCACGAATCCTGCAAACCTCAGAGCTGCTCTAACTTGCACTGGGCACTGGTTCAGCCCTTGGCAGCCCTGAGGATCGGCAGGTGTTGAACATGGGTGGCATACAATGGCATGCCCCTCCCCACTACCACCACCACTTGCATTAAATAGAGCTCAATCAGACATGAGAATTGGGACTGTTATTTCTTTTACAACAAAGTCCAGAATGACATTTTGTATTCGTGGTTTATGTCTTTTTAAGAAACCACTTAAAATGTTCAAAGTTTTCTTTTCACAGCTTGAAAATAACTGTAATGTCCTGACTGTCTTTTCAGCCTCAAACAGAACTGAAGTATTTTTGTTTCAAATTCAACTGAAGTGCAAAGCATTTGTAAGGGCACATGCTACAATTACTCCTTTGATCATGCTTCTGCTTAGTCTTGCCTGGTATGAGATGATTTCTGTTAGCCTGGCAAATGGAGAACCAGCAATAACTGGTAAGTTTTGTGACATTTCAAATTATACATTTAAAATGATACAAAGAAGATTAAACTCAAAGTAGTCTGGAGATTTAAGATAAAGTTCTGGTATGTATCCACACTCCCAAGTCTTTAGGGACTGGTTTTCAATTTGATCCCATTCAAGTAGTGAGAGGTTGCAATCACTGACATCTGCAGTTTTGTCTTGTGAAGAGGGAAGTCTCTTACATTAATTTCTCAGGCTGTCAATACATAGCCTCAAAACTTGACCTCTCTAGGATTGGGATATCTTATGGAGGTGCTTGGGCTAAATCCTAAGTGATAGGCAGGCTCTCAGGCTGGAAAATGTCTTGCCACAGTATCAAGTATAACTTTGAAAATACAGGTGACTAAGAGTTGCTATTTTAAATCGTGTGAGCCCGCATCTTAAAAATGTAACATTATCTATGTTGGTTATTTAATTGTTCCTAAATATTTGAGAGCATTAATTGGCATAATATAATATCGCTGCAAGTAGTGTTAGAAAAACCTTTGTCCTCAACCTTAAATATAGTGCAAGTACTAGTCATGTTCTAATTATGCAGATGTTGGTAGTAACGCCACAATTTAGATTGGTTTGAGATTTGCATTTAAAAAAGTAATAAAATCTCCATGTTTCACCTTTTAAGGATTGAATTTAGTTTCCAAATCTGGCACTTGAAATGCCCAGGTTATTTCTGTAATGAAATGCTCACTTTTTCAGAGAAAACATTTAAAAATGCTGTGGTTGGCTAGGAAAGGTGCACTGAAAGTGGCAGGGGTACTATGGGAAAAATAATATGTGATCGTATAATTAAAGGTTGTATCACAATGCATACACAAAAAGGGGTCTTAATATAGGTGTGATAAATGAAGGGGGTGGGAGGCGCTCCCTTTAATGGATACCCAGCCAGCCAGTTAGCTATAAAATCCCTGTTAGTAACTGTTCTCTACTTGCTTTACCTGTAAAGGGTTAAAAAAAAAGAGTCCACAGGTAAAGGGAGTGGGCACCTGACGAAAAGAGCCATTGGGACGGCTAGAACTTTTTAAAATTGGGAAAAAACTTTCCCTTTGTGTCTGTTGTTGTTCTCTGTGGAAGAGGGGAACAGGCCAGCAGTTATGCTGTGAGAAGCTGAAGGCCAGGTATGAAAATCATCAGAATCATACCTAGAAATTGCTTATTTGGAAACCCACGAATGGGGGAGGGATAGCTCAGTGGTCTGAGCATTGGGCCTGCTAAACCCAGGGTTGTGAGTTCAATCCGTGAGTTCAATTACTGAGCGGGGGGGACATTTAAGGATCTGGGGCAAAAATCTCTCAGGGAACAGTACTTTGTCCTGCTAGTGTAGGCAGGGGACTGGACTCAATGACCTTTCAAGGTCCTTCCAGTTCTATGGGATAGGTATATCTCCACATAATAGTAAGTAGATCAGAAATGTCTTGAAAGACATGATTAGGTTATTTTATTTTATTTTGTAAGGCTTGTAGACTCCTTCTAACCCCAAATGCTTTTGTAGACTCCTTCTAACCCCAAATGCTTTTGTAGACTCCTTCTAACCCCAAATGCTGGACCTCAGGAAGGTTATTCTTGATGTTTAATTTTTGTAAATGGGATTTTTAAATCTAGTAAAAGTCTAAGATCCAGATGTATTTTCTTTCTTTTTGTTTTTAATAAAATTTACCTTTTTTAAGAACAGGATTGGATTTTTGGTGTCCTAAGAGGTTTATGCAAATGTTTTTTAAGTAGCTGGTGACAACAGCTGATTTTTTTGTTTTCCTTTCTCAGCTCTTCCCTAGAGGGGGGGGGAATGAAAGGGCTTGAGGGTACCCACAGAGTCATTCCAAGAGTCATTCCAAGCAATGGTTGGTGGAAAATTTGCCCCACTGCTTGCTTTAGAGGAAGATGTAGAAACAAAGACCAACAATTTCAACACTGTAATGAATGAGGCAGCAATGGACATCCTTGGGAAACATTGTAAGAAGACAAAACCATGGGTCACAAATGAAATACTACAAATGTGTGACGTTAGAAGAGAACTTAAGAGAAACATGAACAGCACCGAGGGAGCTGATAAATCAGAGTGATTGGCAGAAAGATCAAGAAAGGAATGAAGGTGGCCAAGGAGATATGGATTGAAAAACAATGCTCTAAAATTGAAGAGTGTATCAATAATAAAAATAGCAAATGAGCCTTCCAGATTGTAAAAGATCTGATGAAAGAAAGATGGACCAAAGCTAACATAATTCAAGACAAAGAAGGGAACAGTCTTACAGAAGAAAGGGACATTATAAATAGGTGGACAAACTACTACTCTGATCTATGCAACTGCCAGACAAATGGAAATCCTAGTGTCTTAGACAGCCCAGATTCAACAGAGGAGGATGACTTTCCAATACTGCGTGAAGAAGTGGAGACAGCTGTGAAATCACTCAAGAACAGAAAAGCTACAGGTATTGACAACATCCCAGCCAAACTGATGAAATTTGGAGGAGAAATAGTAATAGAGGTACTCACCAATATCTGCAACAGGATCTGACAGACCAGTGAGTGGCCCTCCATGTGGACACAGTCACTAATCATCAGTCTGCCAAAGAAAGGCAACCTGCAATTGTGTCAAAATTACCAAAGCATAAGCTTAATTAGCCATTCCAGTAAAGTGATGTTGAAAGTCATATTGAACAGATTGAGGCCACAAGCAGAGAGTATCATTGCTGAAGAGCAGGCTGGCTTTTGTACTGGAAGAAGTACCACAGAACAGATTTTCAACCTTCGTGTTCTATGTGAGAAGTACTTACAACACCAGCAGGACATCTACCACATCTTTGTTGAGTTCAAGAAGGCGTTTGACAGAGTACGGCACAAAGCTTTCTGGGCAACCATGAAGAAGTACAATGTTGGTTGTAAGCTTATTCTTACCATTAAACAACTTTAGGCCAAGGCCAGAAGTGCATTTCTCATCAATAGCATAATAGGAGAGTGATTTCACACCACTGTTGGAGTCCGGCAAGGTTGCCTTTTTTCGTCCACACTGTTCAACATCTACTTGGAGCGCATAATACTGATGCCCTAGAAGATCACATATGCACATTCAGAATTGGGAGGGGGGGGCGATCAATCTCAAATCTTCAGTTCGCTGATGACACTGACGGCCTGGCAGACAGCAAGGATGAGTTTACCAACCTCGTGAAAGAATTGGATGAAACCTCTGCAAAATACAGCATGGAAATCAGTGCAGATAAAACCAAGCTGATGACAAGAAAATATGATGGGATCAGCTCATATATCACTGTCAGTGGACAAGAGCTGGAGATAGTGAAACAGTTCAAGTATTTGTGGGCAATCATCACTGATGAAGGATCCAAGGCAGAAATTCTGGCAAGAACTGTGCAAACAACAGCAGCAGTGGCAAAGCTAAAGCCCATTTGGAGGAATAAGAACATCTCCCTGGAATCCAAACTGAAACTGCTGCACGCATTGGTCATCTCCATTTTTCTGTATGTGTGCAAGACATGGACCCTTACGGCCGAACTTGAACAGAAAATACAGTTAGTAGAGATGAGATACTTCCGTAAAATCTGGGCATCTTCTACTTCGACCACGTCACTAATGAAGAGATCCACAACATCATCACCCAATGCACTGGGTCATATGAAGACCTCCTGACGACCGTAAAGAAGCGCAAGCTGAAGTGGCATGGCCATTTAACAAGATCATCTGGCCTATCCAAGATCATCCTCCAAGGGACAGTACAGGGGAAGAGAAGAAGAGGTAGACAGAGGAAGAGATGGATTGACAACATAAAAGAGTGGACAGGAATGGACTTCACGGAGATTCAAGCACTGACACACAATCATTAGAGGTGGAGACAACTGGTTGATTGTTCATCAATGATGGTGGCCCAATGACCAATGGTTATGGGAGTGATGATGATGATGATGAATTTTAGAGTGCTTTTCCTTGCATCCTTAATAATGTTCTTTTAATGTAGGTTTTTGTCCGTCATTAATATTGGTGGGGCTTATAGCATTGCCTGTTATTAAGATTGCCCCCTGCACATACAGTTCCAATTTCCTCTCCCAACAGCTCCAAGAGCTAGTCTTCTTGCTCAGGAATCCCAGTCACCTCTCAACCCTAACGTCCAGTCCCAGTTTTCCTCTCCCCTGCCACAAGCCTTTAGTCTGAGTCTGCTGCCCCCCTACAAGATCCTTGTCCAAATCTATTCCGCCCTGCCACCTCCCACCCACAGGTTTGGCTCTCATCCAGGGGCATAGCCCTAGGTGGGCCTGAGTGGTTGCGGCCCACACACTTAGCATCCAGGACCTCCCAAATTGGGGCCAGAGCCGAATCTACAGGCTGGGACTCCCGACCCTGGCTCAGTGTCTGTCAGCCTGGCTACTTCCCAATCCTGCCGGCACTGCGCACTGCTGCCCTTGTCTCTGGCCCCAGTGCTAGCCCTGCGGGGGTTGCGTCTCATGGAGGCGGGTCTGGGTGGGGCTCGCATTGAGCACGGTGGCCGGAGACCAGGGCAGCAGTGCACGGCACAGGCAGGAGGGGCACAAGGCCGGGCTGACAGACACTGAACCAGGGTTGGGAGGAATGGGCAGAGTTCAAGTCCCAGTGGGACCCTCCTCTACCCTGTGGACACTCGCCACAGCCTGTCTGCCCCAGGTGCCTGCTGAGTGGTAAGCGGGGGTGGGGGGAAGTGGGCCTCCCATCCCTCCTTCCTCCCTTGCCCCATTCCCCAGGGCATCTGGAGAGACAAGCTCTCTGCTCTCAGTTCTAGTGCCCAGACCTTACACAGCCTGCAGCAGTCTAGAGCTGCCATTGCACAGGGCTGGAGCTTGCTCAGTGTGGAAAGAATGTTTGGGGACTTTAGCTGCTAAAATCTAAGAACTCTCAACTGAACCTCTGCAAACTGCAGGTTTTCAAAAGGCTTATAAATTGTCTAAATGTGGGTGGATTTCCATGAGGACAGAAAAAGGCAACTCTGACACAAAGGCCACCCCGCCTGCCAAATGTCAGGTCCCTGCTGCAAAGCATCAGCGCTCTATAGTATTTCAAATGAAAAGTCTCAAGACTTTTTTAAACAGGTCATGCAATGAATTTTTTGTTAGTCTTGTTCTCAGAAATGGCAGAATATTTCAGCTTTAGGGAAATGCTGGACATGGAAAATAACACAAACAGTTAAATTCTGGTAAAGTTAGAAGCAACTGAAAACGGGGTCTTAGAATAAGGACAGTTGGGCACAGTGGTGTAGCCAGGTTTAGAGCACAGAGGGAGCGGAGCTAAAAAAAGGCGCCAGGAGCAAAAAGCGTCGGGAGCAAAAAAAGGCGCCAGGAGCAAAAAAAAAAATGCTCTGCTCCGGCTGCAGCGCAGGAGCAAAAGGCATCAGAGCACAAAAAAGGTGCCACTTCTGCTCAGTGGGGGAGCGGACGCTCCCCCTGTTCCCCCCCGGCTACACTACTGGTTGGGCAACCTCAAGAATGGGCTGTACCATCAGCCCCACCTCTAATATAATAATAATTGTCATTCATCTTATTGTATTTACAGCTTCTATTATGGCACCCAGTGATCTGCACATTGTTAAACATAACTTTGGAGTTATTCTCTCCTGGAACAGTAACATTACAGAAGAAATGGAGACACATTATGTGAAATATGTTTTGATTTATAAGTTCGATACAGCTAAGGAAATAGAAGTAAGTCACAACACACTTTCCATGTTGTTTTGGTAAAATAAAATAATGCCTTATTTAATATCTGTTATTTGCAGAGCTTTCCTTTAATAATAATAATATGAATTGGCTATTGCATAGAACTCTTCATTATAATGCAGTTCTATGTTTTCGTCTTCCAGGAAAGACTTCGAGAAAAGGAAAAGATGATAAGACTTGGATTTCACTCTGGTTTCCATGCTAAAGTTAAAACACAGCTTTTTTCAAAAGAAACAGACGACATTATAAAGGAGAGTAACTGGACTGAATTTACTTACCAGGCACCTCCAGGTCAGCTAGTTTTCTGCATAGTGTCAGGATATTAAAAATGTCTGATAAAAAAGTTAGAGATGCACCAGTTCTGAAGTCCTGGCTAATAGCTCTTTCTTGTGCTGGCTATTTTTTGGTATGCATTTCTGTAAAATACTAAGGGAGGATAATGATAGAGGTCTATAAAATCATGACTGGTGTAAATAAGGAAGTGTTATTCACCCCTTCACATAACATAAGAACCAGCAGTCACCCAATGAAATGAATAGGCAGCAGGTTTAAAACAAACAAAAGGAAGCACTTCTTCACACGACGCACGGTCAACCTGTGGAATTCGTTGCCAGGGGATGTTGTGAAGGCCAAAAATATAACTGGGTTAATAAAAAAATTAGATAAGTTCATAGCGGATAGGTCCATCAATGGCTAGTAGCCAAGATAGTCAGGGACACAACCCCATGCTATAGGCATAATGGGAGAGATGGGTGGAAGCGTGCTACAGTTACAAAATTACCACCTCTACTCTATTGACTCAGACAGAGAAGCACTCCATGATCCTCTTGGACTTCCCTAGCAACTGAATGGATTATGGAAGTCCCATAGCACATGGTTCCTGGGGAATCCCAGGAGGGCTTCTTAAGTTACTGCAATAGGAATTTTTGAGTGTTTCTGCAAATGTCTCAAAAGGGACCTCTGGCAATAGGAATAGAAATGTTCCCAATGCCTTATAAGGCAAAAGCAGACACATCCTTTAAGTCAGTTCTAGAAACTTGGATCCCGCTCTCCCTCTCTGTCTCTCTCCTGGATTTGTACTGGCACCAATCACTTCAAGAATCAATGTAAAACAAACAACATGCTAATATCCTTCTCTCTTCTTTTTTTCTTTATTTTTTGGTTGCAGTATATATCCAAAATCTCTCATGCATCATATATAACATTTCCAATTTAAATTGTACCTGGGACATTAAAACAGAAGCTCCTGAGGATGCTCAGTATTTTCTTTCCTACAGGTAAGGATCCTGTTCAAACAAGCACAAAATAATATTAAAAAATCAGCTGAGTTTTACATTACTTCTATTTGCTTCCTACAGGCACAGTAGAGAAGAGTTTCAATGCCAGCTATATTTAACAAATGCAAAGAACAAAAACATTGGCTGTCACATGAAAGAAGTATATTTTAATCACGCTAATAAAATCAGATTTAATATAACTGTAAAGGAACTAAGCAACAGCTCAGAAAACCATTCCTATTACAAAAAATGTACACCTCAAAGACTAGGTAGGTGTTTTCATTATTGCCTAGCATTGTGAAATGTTCAGTTGCTTGTGATTTCCTGCAGGGAAGAAGGGAAAAAAAGCATGACTCACTACATTGAAAGGGGTATATTCTGCTTTTATAATGCATTGACATTTGTAGGAGTTGACATAAAGATAAAAAATCAAAGAATTTCTTATATAAATCACTTTGTAATTAGTGCTGTTCGAAAAATGGTAACAATTGTTTTGTGGGGAAAAAATTCAAATGTTTCAAAATCATTTCTGTCCTGCACAATTTGAAAAGTAATGATTTTTAGTTTATTTAGAACATTTCATGAACATTTTTATAGAACATTTTTGTTTCTGAAGCTTTCATCTCTCCTAATTTCTTCCCCATCTCTGCTTTCCCCCCATTTTAATCCTCTTTATTTCTTTGTTCCCCTTTTTGCCACCACAAAAAAGGAAATAAAAACAAAACCTACAAACTAAATCCACAAAATTTTTGTGTTGGGGTTTAATTAAAAAAGGAAGATTTTAAACTATACTTATTGGCAATATTCATTTTTCAAAATGAATTTTAATTGAAACCTTTTGATGCAAAATGTGTTAGTTGAAGAGTTTCAGTGAGTGCTATTTGTAACTCTGTTGATAATTATGGCTGATCTGATAAGTTTCTTATTTATTTACTTCTATGGATTAAACCCGGGGAGGATGGGGGGAAAGTGTATCGTAAAAGGTCTGGGTAGTTTCCTGGTTGATTCTAGTTCACATCTCAGTTACACTAAATACGTAGCCACCTTTTACATTATGAACCTAAAGGGTTGTATTCAAACCTCAGTTACACTGCCATAAATCTGGAATAACTCTAGATGATCCCTCTAGTGGCCTTAAACTCTATGAATTTATGAACTCCACTGATATCCGAGCAACAGAAATATTGTTACAGGCACTCCAGATTTACATCACTGTAACTTATTTCAGAAGATGGTCCTCCATGTTTACTCTCATCTACACTCTGACCCAGATTCTGGATTCATTTACACTGATTTACATCACTGGGATTTAGTGGCATCACCTCAGATTACAATGTAACTGAGATCATTATGTGGGCCTTTGAACTTATTTCGGGTGTGAATTCTTTGTTCAGACCCAAGGCAAACTTGTGCAACAATACATTTTGGTTTAGCTTTAAGCTACACTAGACTATTGTGATTACCTAACTAAAATGTGAACAGCATAATTTATTTTGACTGAAACTGCCAAACAGAAGCTGCAGTCTGCCAGTATACTGTATTCCATTCACATGCCTGCTTGCTGAAATATTCTGTTTTTGTTTATTTTCAGAGAAACTGAACCCTCCAATCAATGTGTCTATATCACTTGAAAACAGAGGTATTAAAATTAACTGGAAACCACCACCTACTATTGGTTCAGCAAAAAAAAATTGCTTTACATACCAAGTGAAAATTACAGATCTAGAGGTAATATATGGTAATACTCCTTAACCAATATAACCTCAGCTCTATACCAACTAATTCCCTGCTCAGGTTAAACAGAATCAAGTCTTGGTTGAACTTCTGAGAAATCCCAAGCCCTGCAGCAAATGACCTAGCACTTACCATTCTTTCTTCTCAGTAGAGCTGGTCAAAAAGTGAAAGCCTATTTTCATGAAGATGTAGAAAGCTTTCTTCATTTTGAACGGAACCAGATTTTCATTTGTTTTGTTTTCTTTTTTATTGAAAACACTATAAAATAATTACTGAAGTTTTTCATTTACTAAACAGCAGATTTTTTGGTAAAAGAAAAATGTTGATAATCACCGCGACATTTTCAATTTAAAAAATATAGGCATTCATTATTTTGTGAAAAATGAAAAAAATAATCAACAATACTGACAAATTTCCCTGGGGAATTTTGATTAAAAAGACCAGTTTGACTCTGAATCTTTCTGTTGAAAAATTTTGAGCAGTTCTACTTCTGAGTCATTGCTGATCAAAACTTCCTTAGCAAATACTGGGGCGTTAGAGAGGCGGTCTTTAAGATGAGGTATTAAAATGAAGGCTCCCTTGTCATTTAAGAGCTTGTGTTATGTTTTGCAAGAGGATGGGTATGTCCTGGTCAAATTAAAGATTTGCTATTTTACTATACTCCTTTCCTAAATTTCATCTGCAGTTTCAGTATCTCTGAAACTGGTGAATGGAAGTAACTGATCTCCATAGGCATTGGCATAGTCATTTTGAGTGCTTGAGTGTATCAGGGGTTTTATATGCATGCAAGTGTTGTCATAATTGCAGTATTTAGTTGAAATTGTGAAAGAGTACATATCCTAAGCTCTAGGCTTTATGCATATCTTCCCTTAAGAATGTCTGCTAAATGTTTTTTTTGTAGTTCTTGCTATCGTTTTAAATTCATATAGATATAGATATGCTTTGAAACAAAAGACACTGGAAGCTAAAAACAGAGAAAGGCCTCCACAATTCATGCTTCCAAAGCTGAGTGTAGACAGAACTCCATGAGCAAGTTATGGGAATTCTGAATTTTGTCTGTGCTCAGAATAGAGAGAGCGTCCTCACTGAGCTACTGGTGAGCTGGGTCCAATCTAAGCTAAAACCTAGGACTACAATAACATTGGAAAACTCTGGACAACGGACTGGAGTATTTTTGGACACCAAGAAGGAAACATCCCTACTCAGAAAAGCACTTAAAGACGTGTTTAGGTGCTTTCTTGAATTGGGGTCTTAAAGCACAATGTTGCATTTAATTAAGACTTGCCAACTTTCCATCAGATATTTTTCTCCCTTCAAAATAAAAATGTATTTGAAAAATAAAACTAGATACATATGTAGGTCTTTGTAGGACTGAGATTGTAACCTGTGTATTTCAAATGCCATAATTTGTACGTGATGGCAAAAATCCTACAATAAAACACACAGTGCTCACTTTATATTGTTATTTCTTATTACACATATATGTAAAAATGATAAACAAATAACTGTAAAAATGATAAACAAAAGAAACAGTATTTTTCAATTCACCTCATGCAAGTACTGAAGTGCAATCTCTTTATCATGAAAGTGTAACTTACAAATGCAGATTTTTTTGGTTACATAACTGCACTCAAAACCAAAACAGTATAAAACTTTAGACCCTACAAGTCCACTCAGTCCTACTTCTTATTCTGCCAATTATTAAGATAAACACGTTTGTTTACATTCACAGGAGATACTGCTGCCTGCTTCTTATTTACAATGTTACCTGAAAGTAAGAACAGGTGTTTGCATGGTAGTTTTGTAGGCGGCGTTGCAAGATATTTACATGTCAGATATGCTAAAGATTCAGATGCCTCTTCATGCTTCAACCACCATTCCAGAGGACATGCTTCCATGCTGATGATGCTTGTTAAAAAAATAAAGCGTCAATTAAATTTGTGACTGTTCTCCTTGGGGGAGAATTGTATGTCCCCTGCTCTGTTTTACCTGCATTCTGCATATATTTCATGTTATAGCAGTCTCAGATGAGGGCCCAGCACATATTCGTTTTAAGGACACTTTCACAGTAGATTTGACAAAACACAAAGAAGGTACCAATGTGAGATTTCTAAAAATAGCTACAGCACCCAACCCAAGGTTTAAAAATCTCAAGTGCCATCCAAAATCTGAGAGGGACGAGGTGTGGAGAATGCTTTTAGAAGTCTTAAAAGAGCAACACTCTGATGCGGAAACTACAGAACTCAAACCACCAAAACAGAAAATCAACTTTCTGCTGGTGACATCTGACTCAGATGATGAAAATGAACATGCGTTGGTCTGCACTGCTTTGGATCGTTATCAAGTAGAACCGATCATCAGCATGGAAGCATGTCTTCTGGAATGGTGGTTGAAGCATGAAGGGACATATGAATCTTTAGCGCATCTGGCACGTAATATCTTGCAATGCCAGCTACAACAGTGCCATATGAACGCCTGTCTCACTTTCAGGTGACAAGAAGCAGGCAGCATTATCTCCTGCAAACTGTAACCAATCTTGTTTGTCTGAGTGATTGGCTGACCAAGAAGTAGGGCTGAGTGGACTTGTAGGCTCTAAACTTTTACATTGTTTTATTTTTGAATGCAGTTTTTTTTGTACATAATTCTGCATTTGCAAGTTCATGATAAAGAGATTGCACTACACTACTTGTATGAGGTGAATTGAAAAATATATATATTTTTGGTTTTTACAGTGCAAATATTTGTAATCACAAATAAATATAAAGCGAGCACTGTACACGTTGTATTCTGTGTTGTAATTGAAATCAATATATTTGAAAATGTAGAAAACATCCAAAAATATTTAAATAAATAGTATTCTATTATTGTTTAACAGCGCGATTAATCACAATTAATTTTTTAATCGTTTGACAGACCTACTAAATTGATATATGCCCTTTCTTTGAAAATCACAATATAGAGGGGAAGTGTGCTAGTTGCATATTGTTGCCTTTGTAACCCACATGCACTATTAGAACCGTACTTTCCCTCTTCAACATAGACACGTGCATTGCTCAGCATTTTCAGATTAGGTGCAAAAAGTTAGGTTTTAGCCAAGTCTGTATTTAAACACTTAAACACAAGTATGCTGAGTGTGTGAGGTGCTGAGCACCTGTAGCCTTTGCTGAAGTCAACATGTGACTAGCTCTGTGCATAAGGAGGGCTCACGTGAAGCACATTGTCAGGATCTAATCTAAGTATCATACAACAAAGGACAACAATGAATAAAGCCTGGAGGTGGGGGCAGGGAAGGATGAAGGTTTTATCAGTGAAAAGTTGTTACACAGGCTAAGTCTGGTGTTTTAAAGGAAGATTTGTCAAAGCCCAAAGGACAGTTAGGTGCTTAACTTCCATACGAAGTCAGTGGGAGTTGGTCACCTAACTGCCATGTGTGCCTTTGAACATCCCCCTTCTCTCCCCGAGATGTTTTAGTTGCTTTTATAAAAAGTAGCATATTAACTTTTGTGGCATTCCTGGAGCGAAGGCTGAGATGGAGGTCAGGAAGGATTTGCAGGAGAAGAGTAAAGTCACATGGTACATAGGCTCACAACTATGCTGTGCACCACCAACCCATGCTGAGAAGACAGCACACTAAATCTTTTTAAAAGTGTAGTGTAGCCCAGTGGTTCTCAAAGCCGGTCCGCCGCTTGTTCAGGGAAAGCCCCGGGCGGGCCGGGCTGGTTTGTTTACCAGCCGCGTCTGCAGGTTTGGCCAATCGCAGCTCCCCCCTGGCTGAGGTTCACAGCTCCAGGCCAATGGGGGTTGCGGGAAGTGGCGCGGGGCAAGGGATGTGCTGGCCACCCTTCCTGCAGCCCCCATTGGCCTGGAGCGGCGAACCGCGGCCATTGGGAGCCACAATCGGCCAAACCTGAGGATGCGGCAGGTACACAAACCAGCTTGGCCTGCCCGGGGCTTTCCCTGAACAAGCGGTGGACTGGCTTTGAGAACTACTGGTGTAGCTGGCACCTCACATGCTTCCCCAACACCACTGGAGTCATTCTGCCTTGCAAAATTATAATGATTCCACACCTCATTGCGTAGGTTATCACAACCTCCCTGCACAGCTCTCTGCCTCTTAGTTTATTCCTTTGTATCTTTCTTCCACTAGTGCTTCTCCTTGTCAGTCCCCTCCCCTCCTTTTTTTCTGCCTCGTGTAAAGCATGTACTCTTGCGCCTGAATAGTTGGCCTGAATTTTCATAAATGAATAATTATTTTAGGTGCCTCAATTTTTCAGTTTGGTCCAACTTGAGAGATCTTAATGGGCCCTGACTTTCACAAATGCTGAACACCCACTCTGAGGACCCTCTTAAGATCAGTGACCCCAAAATTGTGGCACCCAGAATTGCTAGTTATTTTGGAAAATGTAGGCTATTTCCTTAGGGAAACAAATACAATTCTGTGACAAAACCAAGCCAAAACAGAACCCTAATCAAACAAAACCAAAACCAAACACTAACAAAATTGTTCAGGCTCACTCTAATAGAAAATCAAAAAGGAGTCATTGCTCTTTGTATATAAAAATTCTCCTCTTCTGTAGCTTCTCATCTTATCAGCTCCCAGGCTTTGCCCCTTTCTTTTGGAATCTGACTTTTCATATACCCAGCTAGCAATCAGACTGTGATTTACCATAATCACTGTAACTAAAAATATATCTATATCAGGTTGGAAAGAGAGACAATGACATTTGAGGTCTCCAGTATTATATGTTTCTGAGTTGTATTGCTAAATCACTAAAACAAAAACTGTGCTAGCCCGTAGATGTGTCTGAAGAGGAATATGTGCATCCAGTTCATGATCCAGCAAAACAATATGTTGTTCAAGTCAGAGCAAAGAAAACAACTTGTATAAGTAACAAGATTTGGAGTGAATGGAGTGAACCAGTTATTATTCACGATGGTAAGTTACCAGACTTCTATGACTCATAATATATAAAGGGAGGCACTTTAGCTGCAAAAAGGCAATGCCAGAATAAATAGGAATAGTGGGCCACGTCTTGGGGGCTTGCCAGAATACATGCAGTGCAGGTTGGGAGAAGGAGTGCAAAGATGGAGTGAAGTGCCTAAGAATCCTAGTCATGGACCAGGACCACTCTGTGCTGGGCACTGTACAAACACAGGACAGAAAGACAGTCCTTGCCTCCAAAGATCACACTCCCCTGCTCCTGGGGCCACTGTGTGCGGGGCTGTTCCCTTGACTGGCTACTAATTGTTCCAAAAAGGAAAACTTCGACTGAGGGTTAGCACAGTGTAGGACTATCCCAGACCTGACTCCTTTCCTCCAGTCAAATCCCTTACCCTAAAGCATGGAGCTAGCTTAGTGGCCTCTTCGTTGGCTCTGCAGTACTGGAGAACTTTCCCCTGAACTGGAGTGATCCTTCTGAGAGCAGAAACACTGGCCCTAGGAACAAAATCCACCAATGGCACAAATGCAAAGCAGCTCTGTTGTCCTCAAAGGAGTTGGCCTAATATATTCAGCCCTGTTAATAGACCACGGGGACAATTTTTCATTCTGGCAGAGCTAGGCATTGGAGGGAGTAGGAAGTTAGGTTTATGCCACCTTTTCATCTCTCCACATTCTGGAGCTGTCCAATTCATACTTCCTTGCCCATGGCCCCAACGGGACATTGCAACAGCCATGCAGAACTGGAGCACACGGACACTTGCCTACACCCCACTATGCCAGGGCTATGCCACCTCTTTGCTTCCCAGGGAAACCCCTATGCCGGGGTATTCCTGATGATAGAATTTGCTGCCTTTATGGCATCTTGATGGTGTCAGACTGGTGTAAAGGGACCACAGAGCAACAGAGCACTTAGCCCTATATGCAGATATATGGAAATATATATTTGTGTGTGTATATGTGTGTGTGCATCTGCGCACAAAATCCTACACATATCTAATCATTCCTTCAGTGTGTCCTTTAGAGGATCCTCCTCATCTGCCCTCCAGCTTTCTGTGGGGCTTCCACAGGGCTCTGTCCTCGGTCCCCTTTTCTTCTCCATCTTTCCATCTTATCTCTGCCCAATCTCATCACAAACACAAATTCAGATACCATCCCTATGCTGGTGACTTACAGATCTACCTGTGTGCCCCAGACCTGACTCCTGTCCAAATGAACATCTTTGCCTATATTTCTGACATCTTCTCGTGAACACCTAGCCATCAGCTAAAGCTTACTATGGCTAAAAGAGAGCTTTTAATCTTTCCTCCCAAAGCCTCCCTGCTGCCTCCTTCCTTGATCACTATGGACAACACCACCATCCAACCAGTCACTCAGCCTTGTAACCCAGGCATCATCTTCAGCTTGGACATGAATCAGGGATGACTCAGGGGATGTAAAATATGTAAACAAGACTTGATCCTTTGAGAAGAGAAAATGGGTTTATTCACCCTTCACCCATAGCCACTAAGAAAAAATAAACAAAAATTGAATAGTTGAGTTCCCTAATGTGAGTAGTAGTTGGTTTCCTGCTCTTTAGATATGAGCAAATCTAAAAGAGATTGCAACGGTGACTATGTTAAAAACAGACATGGCTTACTGTAAGCTCATGCTACACCCCTGGGACGAGCACAGGATCTGAGAATTAATCATATCCAATCACAGTATCCTTGGATATTTGGGGAATATATTCCACTGCTTCCTCCCCCTCAAAAGCCAGTTTGCCAGGTCCTCCTTCCTGCATTCTGCCCTACAAGTATGCCTGGTCCTCCTTTTCCCTTCCTTCCCCCAGGAGTTTGTAAGGTTTGTGTGCTAGGGTGGGGAGGTTGCCAGGAGCACAGCCTTCCTTTACCCATCCCTAGATCCCTACTGAGCAAAGTACTTAAACACGTGCCTAACCTGAAGCATGTGGGCAGTCCCTGACTTCAACCTGTCTGATACCTTCCTGAACCAGGGCCCCAGAGGGCAGGAAAATGTGTGCTGGTTTTTCTTCCTCGGTCCCCAAAGAGTGTGTTCAGAAGGAGAGTAGACCTGGTGTTTTGGCTGGGGTAAGGAGTGCGCCAAGCTCCTCTTTCTCTCTGGTCCATCTAAGGAGACCTAGAGTTAGCTGAGTCGTTAACTCAGCATAAAACCTACTGCTAAAATGGAAAGCAGCAGAGCCTGTGCTGAATTTATCTCCAGAACACACATTTGAGAAAAATACCTGGTTCACCTTAAGGTATATAAAGATTTGTTAAAGGCCATTCTTACATACCACTCTGCCTACCAGTTTGTAAATTGCGTAATTTCTCCTAGTTCACAATAAAACCATGTGGAATATATATAGATAGGGTCAAACTGGAAGCTCATATTCAAGCCCTTCATGCTCTGAAATTGCTCTGGGTTGGATCTAAAACCAGTTACACATCTTGCCTGACTGTAGCACAAAATGATGAAAAACCTGAGAGCTAACCTTATCTGGTTTCCGCCATTTTGAGTTACATTCTGTGAAGCAATCTGAACCTAAGCTTTGGTTCAGTTTTGAGCCCCAGCCCTAATTTAAAACAAATCCACATTCAAAAATGGCCTCCTCAGCCCACATCCAGTCCGAGCTGAAACCATGAAATCAGCTAGGCTTCACTCAAAGATGGTTATTATTATTTGTATTGTAGTAGTTCTTAGCACAATAGGTCTTGTATAAACGCACATGAAGACAATTTCTGCCCTAAAGATTTTACAGTCTAATCAGAAATGTAATGACACTTTTTGCTGAGTCTGGGACTCAGTTTTGAATGCACAAAGAACCTTGATTCAGGCACATTTTGCATGGTTTCAGCTTTGAGTGCAAAGAATTGGAACAACTTTAGTCACAAGGTTAAAATGTACCCAATATAAACCACATTGAATGATCTACATAATGTCTGAGCAAGTACTGTGCTATAAAACCCGAACCTATAGAATATTGACATCAAAAGCAGATGTCCCTACCATAATTCTATTGTGCATAGAATAGCAGCATAACAGTAATACTTCTGGAAGCTATAATAATAATAATAATAATAAATTAAGATCTACCTCATATATAACACATTTCATCAGCAGATCTCAAAGTGCTTTACAAACAAGTTCAGTATCATTATCCCCATTTTGCAGATGGAAAAACTGAGGCACAGTGCGGCCAAGTAACTTGCCCAAGGTCACCCAGCCAGTCAGTGGCAGAACTAGGAACACCCAAGGTTTCCCTCATTCCACTCCAATGCTCTATCCACTACTTCTCATAAAATCTCAAAGAAGTGTTTTCTTTGGCTGTATAGCATTGCAAAACGGAACATAATATCATTTGATTCAATAATTCACAGAAAAGAGGCCCTACAGCAAGGGTGGGCAAACTATGGCCTGCAGGCCGCATCTGGACTGCCAGCCATTTTAATCTGGCCCTCGAGCTCACTCCGGGGAGCAGGGTTGGGAGCTGCTCTGCGCGGCTCCCGGAAGCAGCGGCATGTCCCCACTCCGGCTCCTATGCATAGGGGAGGCCAGGGGACTCCACTCTGAATGCTTCTCCACCCACAAAGCTCCCATTGGCTGGGAACCGTGGCCAATGGGAGCTGCAGGGGCAGCGCCTGCAGAAGGGGTACTGTGCAGCAGAGTCACCTGGCCGCACCTCTGCGTGGGAGCCAGAGGGGGGACATGCTGCTGCTTTCGAGAGCTGCTTGAGGTAAGCACCGCCCAGAGCCTGCACCCCTGAGCCACCCCCATGTGCCCCAACCCTCTGCCCCAGCCCTGATCCCTCTCCCACTCTATGAACACCTCAGTCCCAGCCCAGAGCACCCTCGTGCACCCCAAACCCCTCATCCCCAGCCTCACACTGAGCCCGCACCCCCAGCCAGAGCCTTCACCTCCCCCACACCCCACCCCCGCTGCCCCAGCCCGGATCCCCCACCCGCATGCTGAACTTCTCATTTCTGGCCCCACCCCAGAGCCCTCACCCCCTCCCACACCCCAACCCCAATTTCGTGAGCATACATGGCCTGCCCTACAATTTCTATTTCCAGATGTGGCCCTCGGGCCACCCCTGCCCTAAAGTGTATAATGCAACCAATTATGGTTGTACCTTTTGAGGATTCTATATTCTCTTCACTTTACTAAAACTAACTTTCCCTCTTCTTTTTAAGAATCTAAAGATAATAAAATGAACACCTGGAAGCTGCTCATACTAATTTTGTTTCCCTCCATGATCTTCACCGGAGGATTGCTGATATTTCTTTGTAGAAGGTAATATACATTTTTTGGGAGGGGCAGATGGGGAGGGAAAGGGGGAGTTGTCTTTCTGAGGATAAACAAACACTTTGATGAATCAATGTTCAATCAAAAGCAGCTCTTCCTTTTCATAGGGGGTTCATTATGCTTGGAATAATCAGGTCACTGTGAATTAGGGGGCTCTAATTCTGAAGACTAATCTGATGAGAGGCTGAGTGCCCATAACAGCTGCTGACTTCACTAGGGATACTGGGAGCATATGCGTACTGTTCCTTAAAAGCTGTAGCAGGAAGCCTGGCTGGAGGGGAACCTGGGAAAGTGCTAGGTAGAAGTTCTATAGTGAAGTAGAGAGAGGCAGGGAGACAAGCTTTTGGGACAATGTTGTTTTTCCTTTGCTAACAGTCACTCGATCAGTGCTAGAAGAAGCTGACCTTTTCCTGTGAGCCTTTATACTCAGACAGCGCTCAGCATCTTTCAGCAGGCACAGCTGGTATCATAGAATCATAGAATCTCAGGGCTGGAAGGGACCTTAGGAGGTCATCTAGTCCAACCCCCTGCTCAAAGCAGGACCAATCCCCAATTTTGGCCCCAGATCCCCAAATGGCCCCCTCAAGGATTGAACTCACAACCCTGGGTTTAGCAGGCCAATGCTCAAACCACCGAGCTATCCCTCCCCCCCAGGATCCACCTTCCAGTGACTCGCCCAAGGCCACACAGCAGAGCAAGCCAGGGGCACAGCCGGGGTTAGAACTTATACATTCCTGATATCTTGTCCAATCCTCAGACCAATAGACATTGTTGCCTTTAGACTGATGCTTCCTCTCTGTATATACTGCTGGTTTACATAACATGTTATTTTACATGTGCTCACAAACAAGATAAAAATACCTTGGCATGAACAATCTGCTCCTGTAGAAATTTAACAGCAATAACAACCTTATGTTTTCATCTCTCTCTCTCTCTCTCTCTTATAGGTATAAATGCATTGATCCTATACTCACGCCTATCCCACACCCTTCAGACAGAATCAGAATCTGGTTAGCTTCTGATGCTGCTCTGTATCAGGTACAGTACATGCTGATCCTTTCCTCCCGTACAGTGCTATGTATGTTCCACATACAGGGTCAGGATGGTACGGCTGAAGAAGTTTAGTCATCTGAGCAAAGAAATATTCTGGAATATTCTGTGTCTCTAGCCCATGGAGCCGCTGGGATGGAATTTTCCACACCTTTGAGTCAGTGTTTGTGAATGTTTGAGCTGGAGAAAAATTTGGGGCAGTCATATGCATTGGTGCCAGTTCAGAACCCCAGTGCACCAGAGGAGCTCGGAGAGTGATTGTGTCTCCGGGACAATCATGGCCATCTCCTAGCTGGGTGGTCGGGTGTATGTGGTGTATGGGAGTGTGTGTGCCCCTACCGTTCCCCTTTTGAGACACTGTTGAAAGAAGATGTTAATATGTGAGTCTTCTCCTCCCTATCCACTAATAACACCAGTGCTTGACAACTCCACAGGATCCTCATTCTCCTACTGGATTCCATTCCATTAGGTTCTTATACCACACACAGCACTGTAGTGTCTGAGCACCTTCCAGTAGTGCATTGAACAAGATGACTAACATCTGGCACGTGTTTGTTTTCTCATCCTCTCCCCAGAGAGAGCAGTGTGTGGAGTGGAGCGCTTCATTTGGGATTTTTTTTATAAGGTCAAAGAAATGCACCTTGAATTTACAGCATAAGGTGGTGAGATTTGTGACGGTCCTTGGTTTCTGTGGGATTTCGTTCCATGATCTCGGGCAGCCTCTCAGAAAGCTTTGTCCATCTCTTGCTCCTGAGGAGTAACTGGGAAAAAGGTCACACCACCATCTCTTTCAGGAGATGAAAAACCCAGCCAGAACTCAGGGGAAGATGAGCCTTCTCTCCTCAAGATACAATATCTGTCTGTTTCTACTTCCTTCTGTGATTGGCCAAACTCGTTTGCCACCTTTTCTCAGCGAAAGCTATTGCTTTCCTCAATAAAACAGTGCAAATTAAACTGATATTTCTGTACAGCAGTTCGCTGTGGCTTGTCAAACTGTAAGGACCAAGCCATGGTGGTCATGTCTATGTTAAGTGTGTCCTCTAGCATCTGTAAGAGTTTTTTTTTCAGAAGGCACAGAGCCTCTTTTTACTTTGGCAACCTTGTTTATTCATGATGTGAATGGAAGACCCGGACAAGCAGTTACTAATGTTGTATATTATTAACACAGCAGGAGTATAGCCTGGTTCTCCAAACTCCCGACATGCTGGTTATCAGCGATCTGAGCACACCTGTCACAGGTAGGTCCAAGGAAACACATGTGTCTACTGGCCTGATCATGACAACAAATGGCGGGGGTGAATGTTGATGGTGCTGACAGAAGAGGGAGATTGGTATGTGGAATAAAGAGTACTTGGCAGATCCTGTATATGAAATAATGGTTCTGTATAGAAATGGGAGTGGGACACAGAAAAATGGCTATTAGTGTCAAGATGCCTGGAGAGACTTTCCCATACCCAATCTGTCTTATCCACCAATGAGATAATATTTATTATCTTAGGGCTATAGTGTGACTTATGCCACAAGCCCATCTTGCATAGTTACACTGTCCCAGGAGCAGACCATACTGGAATTCAGAGAGTGAGTTGGCTGAGGCAAGGAGTGGACTGAGAGTCTAACAATATAGTCTCTGTTTCCCACTTTGCTCCAGTAATCTATCCCAACCCTGAACACGACATGTGGTTTGCAGAAATGTAACAGAACGCAGAATCGGATCTCATTTGCTACACCACCGAGTGAATGCATTTGTGTGTAATCAAATTTTACTCAACAGAACTAAGTTTCAACACAAGTGAAGTGACCATGCATGCCGAGATTATGTTGGTCCCTCTGGAAAGGAACCAGCACAAGGGGAATAACTAATGAAGATTCTGGAAAACAGCCTACATGTACTAGCATATGTATCCTGAGGAATGATAATCCTCATTGCTGTGTGAGCGGGTTATCTTTTCTGTGCTGAATTATCTTGTGGAGATACTCCAGCTGAATCCAAATAGGTCTGAGCCAAGAACCAGTCTGAGCCCAGCAATTTGACAGATCTCAAAAAGGTTCTACTAGTGACATAATGAGATTCCTGAAATGTGTATTTGGGTCACAAGAGCAGACACCAGAGACAGCTTGCAGTTTGTCTTTTACAACTACTACTATGCTTAACCACAATGCTATTATTGCTACATAATAGAGGGTTAAAGCCTGTTCAGGTGAAATAACATGAGGTGGGTTTTGGATGCAAATTAAGATAGGATTTGGGATTAGAGTCGAAGGTCAAATCAGGGATAGTGTTTGGGTTTTCATTTCATAGCACTGTTATCACATGAGATTGTGGCCAGAAGAGCAAAATCAGCTGTCCTTACAAGATACTTACAATGGATAGTTGTTAAATACCTGACTGATTTATGGGCAAGCTGAATTGTGGGCGATGACTGTTTTTTCCAACATTCCTGGAGGTAACAGCTCCTAAAGGCTGTATAGAACTTTGAGACATTTACATTCTGAAAACAGTGTATCATATTGTTGATAAGCAGATATCAGCAAAGAAATAATAGCCTTGTATAAAGATGTAAGATCCTTTAATGCTGATGAAGAGATGGCTTTTGGACATTGTAACGGGGTGGCCTGCCCCTTTAGGAGCCAAAGACCTGGAGCTGGCCTGTCTCCACTGACAGCTAGCTGGGGAGGAGAAAAGATTTCAGGACCAGACTTTTATTTCACCTAACACATCCACTCCGCCTAGGTATCCTGCGGATAGGAGCTATGTCGCTTCGAGTGATCAACTTTGGCTGGTGTTGGGTTACTAATCACTTTAGTACTTAATTCAGGGGTAGTGAAATGTTGTTATCAATGTTGTTATCGTTATTGTATGAATAAAGGGCAGCAGAACTGTGCTAAGCCTGTCCTGATTGAGGGGTCACCCTCAACTGAAATGAACTCACTAAGTCAGGGGCTCGAATGCCAGACCAGCATGAAAGTAGGAGGGGTAGGGGGACAGGTGTCCCTGCCAGAAGCTGTGGACTCTATTTCAAAGCCCCAGGAACAGTTTAATCTGCCCCACCCCATTGTTCAATGATAGAGCTAAGTAACAGAGCGGTAGCCGTGTTAGTCTGGATCTGTAGAAGCGACAAAGGGTCCTGTGGCACCTTATAGACTAACAGAGGTATTGGAGCATAAGCTTTCGTGGGTCAATACCCACTTCTTCGGATGCAAGCAGTGAAAAGCTTGTGTAGATGCAAGCTTCTACAGAGCTAAGTAAGGCTCCATTAGGAGTATTTTGTTTTGTTAAGTGATCACTAGAGTTTAAATCACTTGTTGTGGGACAGCATTTCTGCCCAGCTTGCTTCAGCAGCCAAGCTCCCCCATTAAGAGATGACAATCACTGAGGCGAACCTCAAGAGACTGACCTGCAGAGATCACAACAGAGAAGCAGGTGGCAGCGGAAGGTGACTGTGTCTAGTGCAGCAGCTGGCAAGAACTGCGGCTTGCAGGAAGGTGGCCGGCGGAGCAGAGCAGTGGCTGGTGGAGTGGAATGGCAGCTGGTGGGGTGGCCGGCGGAGTGACAGCCAGCCAGCGAAGTGGCGGCTGGTGGAGCAGCCAGCATAACAGGGAGCGGCTGGTGGGGCAGCCAGCAGAGCAGCAGGGCCGACGAGACGTGGGGCGGGGGGAAGCCGGTACAAATTACCGGGGCCCGGCGGTCCGGAAGGGTGCCCGGGGCCCGACTATGTTGCATATGTTTTTGTCTTTCTCGGTAGTATCATTATTTGTCGATTGTTTTTGACATCCATTGTAAAATCGGTGAATTTCAAAGAAAATAATAATGATATACAAAATTCTGTCAGTTATCAGCCAATATAGACTCTAATCAACCAAAGAACTACTAATTACATATGAAGAACAGAACATAATTATATTTTATTGTAATTCTTAACAAAATATATATTTCATGTTCAATGCACGCACAATTCTGAATAACGGCTTGCGAACTTGTGCCGTGAACCGAGCATTTCCAACTCTATACAAACATTCGCTTCTGCGCTTTGACAGTATGACAGTGTAGTCTCATCTTATTATGTTCAGTTGCATTTGTATGTTTTCATAAGTGAACACCATGCGAATACAATAAAGTTTTTTTATATGTTCTTTAAGAATGAATGTTTTCTTTTCCTATTCCATGTTTCATTTGTATACCAGGCATATTTGTTTTTTTTGCACATCAATACAAATGCTGTGTAAAGATTTTTAGCCGGTCCGCCCGTGCGGGGGGGGTCCGAAATTTTTTTTCACCGGGGCCCGAACCCGCTCTCAGCGGCCCTGCGGAGCAGTGGTTGGCCAGCAGGGTGGTGAAACCAGAGCAAATGCTCAGATGGTGGAGCAAGCAAGGTGCCCTTCACCTGCCATCCCCTGGTGGGAGGTGACCTCACACAGATGCACCTCAGAACTCTGGGTCCACACTGACCAAGGACAATCACTGTGAGTGAGGTGTGGTGAGGGAGCAGAGAGGGGCATGGAAAGGGAACTTTTGGTTCTAGAACTTAAGAACCTGAGACAGAAGACACTGCCCCACGCACTCTGGGGTGGATGTTTTGCTCACAGATTTATGTTTATTAATCCTGCTTCTGGCATTTTCCCTAATTAATGTCGGGTGACTTCCCTCCTTTCATTAAAAGTTTATCTTCTATACTCATGCTCTGTGCTTGCGTGTGGGGAAGTATTGACTCTTAGAGGCACCGAGGGATGGTGTGTAATTGTCCCAGGTTATTGGGTGGGGGCTCGAGCCATTTGTGTGTTGTACTGTTGAAAAGGAACCCCTAGATACTGAACCCGGCACTGGTTGCTGCCAACTCCAACTGGCAGAAGGGTTATATTTACTTAACCAGAAAGGGGCACTACAGAACAGGCATATCCACTTACAGACATCTGAAATGCTCGTAGTTACTACACATCAAATCCTGTTTCAGACTGTCATTGCAACTCCTTTTGATTCTTAATTGTAAATGAAAGGTACCATTACCAGCACATTTATCTTTCACTCAGAAGGTCAGACACTCAAAGTACTGTACTCTACTGGCTGTAGTTCTAACGATAGCTCGGGAATGTGGCTAACTCTGGATGGACATGGCACCTCGCAGTGCTACATGACACGAGGTGAAGGTATCACTTCTCCAGCTCAAACCATCACAGGAGGCATTTTAGAAACAAGAGTCCTTAATTCACAGCCTTTCTCAGCAATTGAAGATATAGTTCATAAGGTGGAAGTATTAAAATAGCAGGAGTGCAGCTGAAGTAAACAAATACTACACAATAACGAAGGACATCTGGAGTCCAGACTTCAAATGGTGAATCAGGCAACAGTGAGCATGGAATAATTTTTTTGGCCTGAAGGACTCTTAGCCCACAACTGGTGCTGGGATTTAAAGTGACACATGATGCCTACACAAGTGAAAATAATGTGTCGTCATTACCGGACAATAAACTGAATGACCAGTTTGTAAAATAAAAGTTACTCTGTCTTTAATGGTCTCATTTTTAGGCCTATTTTGTTCACCTCACACAGTCACACATAGTTGAGCCCCAGGGGCAGTTTCCATTCGAAAGAAGCCTGGGACTGTACTATCAGCCTATACTGCAGATAAAGATTAAGGTGAAAAAAGCTTTGTGAGGGAAACATGTAGAGCACCAGCCTACACTCTGCAAGACATTTACTTAACAAAAACATAGTTACAGCAGCACTCTCTCTGGCCTTCTCAGCCAAATAGCCCAGGCCAGGGCTGAGGGACCTTGGCAGGACTGTGTGAGGGCTATTTTCTTGCTGCTGTTTCTCTGCTCATTGTACCTGTAATTAAAACAGAGAATTTCCGTTTCTAGCTAGCACATTTAACACACCTTTAAATAACTTTTTCTTAGAAGGTTATAAAACAGTATAATTTATTGTGCAAACAAGAAGGCCAATTTATACATGTATAGTTTAAAAATGTCCATTATATACTCGATAAATCTTTAGTATCTGAAAGTAGTGGTTCTGCTATACATTAAATAGGTATTAATTAGAGCTAAGTTGAATAATAGATTTTTTTCAGTTTGTTGGCCATTTCAAAAAGTAAACAAAATCATTTTAGGTTTGATCAAAAACTTCAAAACACATAATTTTAATTTATTTATGTATTTATTATAGTAAATAATAAATTAATTAATCTATTATTTTATTTTATTTTAATTTATTGTTTTCAAAATGAACAATTCTACAAAATTTACATGAGTCTGCAAACTGTTTTGGTGTCACCAAAACTCCATTTTTTTTTAACCAAAAAATGTATCAACCAAATAATTGCATCCAGTTTTAGTATTAATACTCTCTGAGCCTAGAAAATTTTCTTCTGAGCTATTGTTATGTTTCAGGGATGAATTTAGTTGTCCACATTATTATAACACAATTTACTTACAGCATGTACAACCTTTACTCATGTTGGCGAGCATTTAGGTACTTGTTTAGTCTCAGTCAAGTCAGTGAGGATGTTCCTGTGAGTAAGTACTCATCAGCATGAGTAAGGATTCCAAAATCTAGCCCTCAAATGGCAGGGACTTCTTAAGAGCTTTGTAGTGTGCACAGCATATGAGGATTTATGTTTCTCTCCATTTATGCAGAGACATCAATCCCATTAATGATATTGGGCTTTGGATGCAAAAATGATCTTTAACATTATAAAGCCGTATGAAATATTAGGAATTGTCATGTTCACGCTTTCATCTCCTGAGCCCTGATTCAGGAGGACACTTAAATATGTGTCTAACTTAGAGTTAATACTTATCTTATGTGCCTGTGCTGAATGGGGGCTGTAGTGATATACACCACCCAGAAAAGCATGGTGCTTGAGGGTACCATGTAGCACAGTGAAGCTTCACGAGGCACAACAGTTACATCCTTGTGCTCTGATGATTACACAATTACCTGAAAGCAAGACTGTCTTAGGCACTGCAAGTAAAGCAATCCCCAAACCTGAGCCTGTACAGATCTGCACTAGAGTGCTTGCAGACTATACCAGTGATTCACTGCTGCCACCTACTGGACACATGGCATGCTCTAAACTGAATCAGCTATTTTAAAATATTTCCAGTTGGCTTAATCAAGGGTCTGTCTACACACAAAAGTTATACAGTATCGCAATATACCAGTATAGTTAAAGTGGTACAGCCCCCATCCCCATGTGAATGCATGATATACTGGTATAAATGTGGCTTATACTCCTTTCTGAAAGGGAATAAACAATCCCAGTATAAGGAATCTTAATGTCAGTGTAACTGTCCATACTAGGGGTAGTACAAGTATGACTATATAAGTACAGCATAACATAGTTATCCCAATATAAAAACAGTGTGTAAGCCAGGACTAAATGTACTTATAAAAGTAAATGAATTTTCACAGTACTTAATCCATTTCTGTGAATTTTTACATTTGTAATGTGTGAGAGGCTGGCTGTTCAGAAATTGTAGGATAGCATATTTAGTTGCAGCTAACAATATTGTGGTCACCATTGCTCAAGATACTTTCTTTGAGCAGAGATGCTTGAATCACAATATTTGGGTCCAAAGTTTGACTCTTCCACCAGCAAAGTATATTGGTATTTAGATTCAAGGTTCTGGTTCAGGCCCATCTTGACTTAATTTCCGGTGCTAATTTAGTCACTCCAACAAGCATAGATTTTCAGCAAACTGAAGTACAGCAGATATAATGCGACTTCATAATTTCAAATGCATGAAAATACACATTCAGTGATATCTAAATAAAAAAGATATGTGTGCATGGCATGGTGGTGGGAAAAACACCATTGAAGTCATAGAGTCCTAGACTTTAAGGTCAGAAGGGACCATTATGATCATCTAATCTGACCTCCTGCACAACGCAGGCCACAGAATTTCACCCACCCACTCCTGTAATAAAGCTCTAACCTATGCCTGAGCTATTGAAGTCCTCAAATCATGGTTTAAAGACTTCAAGGTGCAGAGAATCCTCCAGCAAGTGACCTGCCCTGGAGGAAAATTCCTTCCCAATCCCAAATATGGTGATCAGCTAAACCCTGAGCATGTGGGCAAGATTCACCAGCCAGACACCCAGGAAAGAATTCTCTGTAGTAACTCAGATCCCACCCCATCTAACATCCCATCACAGGCCATTGGGCAAATTTACCGCTAATAGTCAAAGATCAATTAGTTGCCAAAATTAGGCTATCCCATCACACCATCCCTTCCATAAACTCATCAAGCTTATTCTTGAAGCCAGATATGTCTTTTGCCCCTACTGCGCCCCTTGGAAGACTGTTCCAGAACTTCAATCCTCTGATGATTAGAAACCTTCATCTAATTTCAAGTCTAAACTTCCTGATGGCCAGTTTATATCCATTTGTTCTTGTGCCCACATTGGTACTGAACTTAAATAATTCCTCTCCCTCCCTGGTATTTATCCCTCTGATATATTTATAGAGAGCAATCATATCTCCCTTCAGCCTTCTTTTGGTTAGGCCAAACAAGCCAAGCTCTTTGAGTCTCCTTTCATAAGACAGGTTTCAGTGTAGTAGCCGTGTAGTAGCCACTTGGGTTTTTAACCCACGAAAGCTTATGCTGAAATAAATCGGTTAGTCTCTAAGGTGCCACAGGTATTTTTCTTGTTTTCTTTTTTCATAAGACAGGTTTTCCATTCCTCGGATCATCCTAGTAGCCCTTCTCTGTACCTGTTCCAGTTTGAATTCACCCTTCTTAAGTCAAAGGCAAAACCCCATAAGACCAGGTTGAAATGCTATACACAGTCCTTTTTTTCACCATTATTATCATGTGTGATTCTACTTCTACCTATAATTACCCAGTGCTAAGCTGAAATATTGTGCTTAGTAAAACTAGATCTGCTTTCTGCTGAAAGATAAAAAGGAACAGGCTGCCTGTCATAAAAATGCATAATATTGCAGGTAAATATGAAGTTACACAAAAGCTTTGTGAGGAAAACTTGTAGCACACCTGCCTGCACTATGATAGATACTCTTTTTGGCAATCTTAGCAGAAAAGCCAAAGCCAGGACTTTCAAGGCAAAACTTTCCTAAAGCCTGCAGCCTTAGTTTCATGTCTTACAACACCTGACAGTTTTCTGGTCACTAGGTCCCAGTGTTGTGCAAACCTAATTATGCCCTTGGGTCACAAGTATGAGAGCCTGTGATTTACTTTTAATTAGAGGGTTCACTTAGAGCAAAATTAAATAAAACCAGAAAAATGGTAAATACCAGTGAATCAAAGCTATCTAGGTTTACAAAGCTCTACAATTATGTCCACCATATAATCTTAAAATAGCTTCCATGTTCCATTCTGTCTATCATTTTTACCTAGGCACAGCACATCCAAAATACACAATCTTAGCAAAAATCATTTGTAAAATGACTACCTTAGAGAAAAGAGAACGTATGATATGAAAAACCTGAGTCTATAAAGATTCATAGATTTTAAATCCAGTAGGGACTATTCTGATCATCTAGTCCAAAGCAAAGAACTTCACCCAAAATGTCACCCAACATGTTTTCCAATAATTTCTGCATCAAGCCCATAACATCCATCTGAGCTATCACGTATCTTTTAGAGAGTCATTCAGCATTGATTTAAAGACTGCAAGCGATGGAGAATCCAGGTAAGACTGGACCATCCTGGAAATGGAATTAGTGTTAGCATACAAGAATGAAAAAAATATTATAAGATGGTAAACATGTCTGAGGCTGAAGAAAAATATATGCTATCATATTGTATTATTCAAGAAATAGTATATGATTAAAACTATTGTACACACAAGCAAAATAGTGTTAACTCTCACATTCCCCTTGTCTCATATCCTGGGACCAACATGGCTACAACACTGCAAATAGCAATGCAACTGTAATTGTTTCAATAAAGCAGGAGGGTTTCTTGCTGTTGTTCTTTCATTTGTTTGTTTTTTCAGTTACAATTTATTAGCCTTTGGTTCCTTGGAGTGTAGAGATGCTCCTCTGTCTAGTTACTCCTTCGGTGAATTTGTATTGGGCAGTTTCTTCCCTACCACATTCCTTGTGCACAGACCATTGGGATACATACAATGCTTTTAGGAGCTCCCCAGTGCACAGGGCAAACACACTCACTGCACCATTACTTAGGAGGTACTTGGTCCTCGTGCCTGTGGGGTTGCTAACCAGCCTAAAAGGGGCAGGGAGGAATGGGGCGGTGACAGAGACAAATCCTCTGTACGCCACTGTCCACCTCACCACTGTCCAGCAGTGCTAACTAACCACAGAGGGAAGCCTGGTGCACTCCTGAGGAACAATCTTTTCTGAGATTTTCCTGCGGCATCTCCGCACTTTCCTTAGGGCAGCGATGTGCTTTACTGAGGCAATGACGACTTTCTTCTTCTACTCCATGGTTCAAGAAGACCTTTCTGGCTGTTTTTAGAAAGCATTTTTATCCATGTGAATTGATTTCAAACACTAGGTGTCAGTCAGTCCCCTCACAAATGCCACTGATTCTCATGGCTCAGCCTATTTCTCCCTATTAGTTAACACTGTTTTATGAGGCACCGAAGACACAGTCAACAACATACAAATTAATGCCAACTAGTCAAGCTAAATTATGTCATTAGTAAATGCAGTAATCCCAAACCTGGGCCCAGCAGCTTCCGCAGTGCAGACTCCTTGGGAGGTTGCAGGCTGCCTGTGTTCTGCAGTCATAGGGGACACGCTAGGTTCTGAAGGAAGGCGCATGGGGGAACCTCTTCCTAAGGGAACCTTGTATAGGCGATTTGGCTTCCCAACTCCTTTTCAGGGACCGAGTCCGACTCGATTAGCCAGATACAGCAGTCAGGCTCAGGGTAATGACATCAGGGTCCATTGGCTATGAGCAGTGCACCCCAGCACCCCAGCAAGGGAGTAAATTCTTCCCTGGATGACTCTCAGTCACCCAGACAAGATACGTTAAGGGATGGACAACTCATGCCTGGAACAGAGACGGTGGGACATCTTCTCACCCCTGCAATTAGCCCCATAAAGTGTGTGAACATATGTATGTACAGCAGCCTCAAAAGAATAGGAATCTACCCCCAAACACACCCATCCCTCTCTAGAAACGCTATGAGGGCTATTGGAACTCCTTCTCCATATACTTCCCCATGAGGGTGACGAGAGGGGCAATCTCAGTAATCCTAGTCAGGTGTACGTGAGTGAAGAATCCTGGTTTGGTGAGGGTTTACACCCATTGTGCACAGATGTAAATGACTACATATAATGTTTAAACTGAACCTTTTCCCAGCACTTTATATGTAAATTTTTCCTCATTCTCCATCTACATTTTGATTCAGCAATCCCAATAAACCGTCAAGAATCTCAGTTATATACTCCTGGCATGTTTGGACTACATGTTTTCCTAGAAGCATACATGTACATTTCAATTTCACTGCATATGTTTCTAACTTGATGTGACCATTTATATCCAATATTACTTTAGGTGACTCAAATGTGTGAACACAATTTATAATTAAACTGTGCACTATTTTCTCACATATGTGCATTTCGTATCACTATCCATGTTCTGTGATTATGCAGTGAAACACCCTATTACAATACAGACACACCTGTAGGAACAATCACGCTACATTTTCTTGGCCCAGTCTTTAGGTCTGGACAAGCTGTGTTTATCACCTGGTGATTCCCTGATTCCTGGGGGTGCCTTGAGATGGACTGGCTCCTGGTGTAAATTAGAGCAGCCTGAGATGTCATTGCAGTAATTGGGGATTTCCAAAATACAGAGTGCTGCAGCCACACCCTTCCAGCTGACATTGCCCAAATGGCCTTTGCACGAGGGGCTGACAGTGGCGGTAGCATAGGCCTGGCTATATCAGCCCTATATTACTTGATGATTTTCCTACAATAGGGAAATCCTCAGCTGTTTGTATAAACTGGCTCTAGAGGTATGTCTACACTGCCATTAGAAATCCGTGGCTGGCTTGTGCCAGCTGATTTTGGCTGTCAGGGCTGGTGCTGCAGGACTGTTTCATTGCAGTGTAGGCTTCTGGGCTTGGGCTGCAGTCTGAGCTCTGAGACCCACCTCGCAGGGTCCTAGGTCTTGGGCTCCATCCCAGTCCATCCCAGAAGTTTGCACTGCAATTAAACGGCCTCGCCAGCCCTAATCAGCTGGTACAGGTCAGCTGTGTGTGTGGTGGGGGGTCTAACTGCAATGTAGACATACCCTAAGTCTGTTCTGTGGCCTCAGAGCTGCACAAAGCAATCTAGGTCTGGATTTTCCAGTGCCCTGAAACTTGTGGAGTCTCTTATACCAATGCAAAGTGGGTGTTGAATGCTACAAAATCAGAATGAGTGCACTTTTAACCCACTAACCTCCATGCACTTTGTCCAGCTGTAAATGAGTATACCAAGTGCAGAGCGATGGGAATGAGTCTTCTAGTTGGGCTACGATTTGGCCCCCTGACATTTGTGAAATTACACTCTCAAATGTATTGCTATAGGAGCACCTTTTTTGTATTATTTTGCTTCCTCTCATTGCTTAGTTTTAATACTTATACCCTTCTGATGGGAGGAAATAGTATTGGATCAGTTTCCTGTCCCTGCACACGTCTCTCTAAAGCTATCCTTCCTTTCCCCCTCCCTATTATTCAGAATTCTTACTCCTCTGGTTATGTACCGCTGTGTTTGCATTGAAACCCCTTTAGATTAATCAAAACTGTGCCTTATTATTGTTTGTATTGTAGCAATATCTACAGGCCCTAACCCAAGATCAAGGCTCCCTTGTGCTAGGGACTGTACAAACACACGTGTCCTACTCCAAAGATCTTACAGTCTAAACAGAAAAGACAAACAAAGGGCATGAAGTAAAACAGACACACAGAGAGGTGAAGTGACTTGCCCAATGTCACAGAGCGGGAAATAGAACTCATGTCTCCTGAGTCACAGTCCAGGCCTCTTTGACTGGACCCTGCTGCCTCTTGGCCTTCTGTAGTATCTTTCTATTTTACATGTATATCTCACACTCATTTGCTTGAAAGGGGCCTTGAACAAACATTAGCAAGATGCTGCTGGCTGCTATTGAAAACTGTCCATTACTGGCATAAAACAAAGGCTATTTATGACTTCAGCTAAGGTGAATACAGAAAAGAAGAAGGCATTTTGCATCAAAAGAATTCACAATCGCTGAAAATCTGCTTTTTACAAATGAAAGCATCTACAATTTAAACCTAAACTGAAACAATATTCTCTGTAGAGTGAAACAGATGTGGCAATCTCCTGGACAAGCCTTACTGAATTAAGTATCTTAGGAACTTGTTGTTTTGAAAATGCAGATGTTTATGTGCTATTGTGGGATCGTATGTAACTTTTCTAGGAGACATGACTAATGTAAAGCTTGAGTAATATTATGAGCTTCAAAGGACTCTTTCAAACAACGGACTAAGACAAGAATGGACTGTTTGTTGAGTAAGTTTCCTGAGCTAAGAAGGTTACGAACATGTAACCATAGGAAAACCTCTTGGTACGTTTTGAAGGGAACTGCAGCCTGGAAATATTGTGGTCAGGAGGGAGAGAGATACAGGTCTCTGCCCAAGAGAAGATGACTAAGGAGGCAGAAGCCAAGAGTAGATGCCCTTACTGGACCATGAAGGGTAAATACAGATGAAGTTGCCCTGAATTGTGACGTACAGTATCTAACTCATTCAGGCATGGAACTTTGAATGTGAAGCACTCTAGCCCAGGCCAGCCTTGTTCTAATGGAAATGAAACTTTAGAACTAACCAGACAGCTCTCAAATGCACAACTATAAAATGGGGAATAACTGGTAAGTGACAGTACTGCTGAAAAGGATATGGGGGTTATAGTAGATCACAAATTGCAAATCGCAGTTGCAAAAATGGCTAATGTCATTCTGGGATATATGAACAGAAGTGTTACATGGAAGACATGGGAGGTACTAGTTCTGTTTTGTTTGGCAGTGGAAGAGCCTCAGCGGGAGTATTTTTGGGCACCCCACTATAAAAAAAATAGGGACAAACTGGGGAATCCAGAGGTGATCAACAAAAATAATAAAAGGTTTAGAAAATGTGATGTATGAGGAAAAGTTAAAAAAACCTGAGTATATTTAGTCTTGAGAAAAGAAGACTGATAGTCTTCAAATATGTTAAAGACTACTATAAAGAGGGTGGTGATCAATTGATATCTGTGTCCAGTGAAGGTAAGACAAGAAGTAATGGGCTTAATCTGCAGCATGAGAGTTTGAGGTTAGATATTAGGAAAAACTTTCTAACTCTAAGGACAGTTAAGTACTAGAACAGGTTACCAAGGGAGGTTGTAGAATCCCCGTTTGGAGGTTTTTCAGAACAGGCTAGACAAATACCTCTCAGGGATGGCCTTAGCACAGGGAGATGGACTAAATGACCTTGAAGGCCCTTCCAACCCAACATTTCTATGATTCACTTCTCGGAATCATCCGGCAGATACAACTAAAAGCAAAAGATTTATCCTTCAAAATGAACTTGGAGGACCTGTTGTATGAAACTGAGGATTTAAGCTGAATTTGGCATCTCACCAGCAAAGAAAAAAAAATCTCCCGAACAGGCAGTATGTGGGTTGAATTCTAGCTTCGGTTTCTGAGCCTAGCTCTGACTATCTATAAATATGTACACTGTTGGGGATAGGCCAGTTATAACGTAATCAGTGGAAAACTTTCTTTCCTTAAGATATTCACGTAAATTTTACAAGGAGAACATTTCAGTGACTGAACTGATTAGTAGGGTTCCTACTTAGAAGCATTGTGGAAAGTCATTATAATATTTGAGTCACTAACACGATCACTAAAAAACCTCAGTGACTCACAAACCAATTCTTAAACCCCCATGAAAAAGGAAATTATACTTTTCTTCATCTGGTGTTAAGGGCTATATAAATAGCATAAATGAGAGAATATTTTACAGGGAAAGTAAAGATGTGAAATGTCTTATCTAAGAAGAAAATCAAGTGAGAAAAACACAAACAGCTTCTAACCAATGTGTGTTTATTGCACATGATTTCAAAAGAGTTCTGTTAACATGCAGCTCATTCTTGTGGTTACACAGATGCTAAAGGATGTGTGCAGTTCTCCCTGTCATTGAAAAATGACATTGGAACTTGTTCTAATACAGTCAATGCAAAATACAGTGTTAACATTGCAATGTAAGGGCCCATGCAGTCTTGCGCCCATTGAAGTCAATGGCAAAGCTCCGACTAACTACCCTGAATCTTTCCCCTCACTGGGACATGGGAAATTAATTATTTCCTGGCAACATTACCCAAAGTCTGGCTGCTATACATAGCTGGGCAGAGTCAGGCTCCAGCCATGGGTGGGAGGAGTAGTTTGGCAACCACATTACCTATACCGGGCCACCTCAGGATCCAGAGTATCCTCGATGACTGTAAAGCCCAGGCAGGCTACAAGCTCCTATGAGCACCTATTAACTTCCATGTGAGCAGGATCTGTCTTTAACACTATACTACAGCTGAAGCTTTTTTTTTAAAATGTTGATTCTGTCTTGTAAACATCACTCAGAAACAATATTTAAAAAATAAAGATTTAATTTTCACCAGAGATAGATGGTGCCTGGTGTAAATAACTCAAATAATCGGTTGGGCTCTATTAGGAATCATCATTCCAGAACAGACAAGTGGGCCATCTAGCTTCTCAGTCGCTTAGAATACTGTCGACTAAATAATTTAGGGGAAGGCTGGAATCTGTGGGCCTTGGGGTTAGACTCCCTGCTTTCTCTGCATGTGAGGAGATGGGTGTTCCTCCTAACAAATCTAACTGGAAGAATATAAAACAATTCTGCAAGTTGAACATTGGCATTTTCTTCCTTCTTTACCCCATTTATGGAGAAGTATGATCTAACTCATAGAATATCAGCACCTGCTCTTGCAGGTTTGATAAAAGCAGTGAAAGTGAAGGCTGTGAAATGAATACAACTAGCTCATGACTGTTCATTCCACTGTCCATGAAGAGGATCTAGTGTCTGTTTACAACAAATCTATGTAGAGTCCCTTAGACTGTGAACCAAACCAGATATATATATACTGGCAAATTTATCACCATTGTAAGACTCCTCCACGACCAGATGACTGCCTCCATCCTGTGCAATGGCTCTACCTCTGAGCCCTTTGTCATCTGAACTGGATGTGTACTGGCACTCACCCTTTTCTCCATTTTCTTAGCAGCTATGAAAGCATTAACCCATGACCCTCTAACACAGGGCATTGGCATCCAATATCAGAATGATGACAACCTTTTCAACCTTTCTCATCTCTGTGCCAGAACTAAAGTAATATCAGCAACAATAACTGAACTCCAGTATGCAGATGATTGTGCTGTAGTTACACACTCAAAGAAGGGTTTACGAACATCGGCAAAACAAAAGTTCTCCACTAGCCAGTCCCCGGTCAATCATCAGACCCAGTAAGGAAGATCTACATCAACAAAGAAGAACTGGAAAATGTAGAATACTTTGCCTATCTTGGCAGCCATCTCTCTCAGAGGGCAGACATAGATGTCCAGATTCAGCACAGAATCCGCTGGGCCAGCCTTGCCTTTGGCAGCCTGTCTCACCAGGTGTTCAACAATCACAACATCAGAACACATCCTAGACTTTTAGTTTATAAAGCAGTGGTAATCCCAACTCTCTTCTACAGCTGTGAGACTTGGGTGACCCATAGAAAACACCTGAAAAACCCGGAACGCCAGCCCCAGCACTTTCTTCGGAAGATCCTCAACATAAAGTGAGAGGATCATCACACTAATGTCAGTGTCCTCACAGAGGCCAACATCTTCAGTGTTGGGGCCCTGATCATCCAGAACCAGCTGAGGTGGAGCGGGCACTGTGTGCGCATGCCTGATGTACACTTACCAAAACAACTGCTGTATGCCCAACTCACCAAAGGAGAAAGGAAACGGGGAGGCCAAAAGAAACGCTTTAATGACACCCTCAAGATAAACATCAAGAGATATGGAATAGTCACCACACAGTGGGAGACAGCAGCCCAGGACAGGGATAATCGGCAAAGACTTGTCAGAGAGGGAACGTCCACTTTTGAGGGAAATTGCCTTGCCCTGATAACAGAAGAACATCAGAAAAGAAAGGAAAGACAACGGTCACACAGCAATTGTGGCCCAACCCTGTCTTCCAACAACACCTGCAACATCTGCCAACGAGCCTGTGGCTCAAGGATCGGACTCCTCAGTCACCCATGAAAAATAAAACTGGTTAAAGAGATCATCCTCGACTTCGAAGGATCGCCGATGACATACTGGCACAGTAATGATGTCTTATTCCACAAGCATCCATGATTCAGGGCAAAGTAAGTAAAAATATTTGGCTGAAAGGTCCTCTCTGAACAGTACGGTGAGGTTGAAATAATCTATTTAATCAGTAAGCCTAGATAATACATCTGAGTGTAACTTCATGTTCTTAGTGTTATCTGCACCATACCCACTTGATGGAAGAGATTATGGGCCAAGAGATAAGAGAATAGAGAAAAATACATCTTGTTCTGTTATTTTTCTTTCTATAAAAGCACTGTGTCAGGTGACACCAAACTGTGTATTCTCAGGGCACCCTGCTAAATTAACTCCATCAGAAGCAACTAGCACCATTTGTCAGTTGCTGCTGGGCACTTGGCTTCCAGATGCACTGGCACCACCAAACTGAGTGCATGCAGAATTAACTTCCCGACTGCTTCTTATACCCCATCTAGGAGCAGTGACAGGGTGCAGGAGTAATAGCCAATGGCATGGCATCCCTAGCTGTGCTGCTAGAGAAGAGATGGATGCAAGGAAAGGAGGGAGAAGGGTCTGCTCTTTGTGCTACTAGTCCATCACTGGCAGGATGTCCATGCTACACCCCTTTCTCTGGTGTAAGGGTAACTCTTTCCTCGGAGGGGAGAATGAGAAGAGAGGGAGAACTTTCCCATTGTGGTTATAGGGCCCCACCATTGTGGGTAGGCAGCAGGTAACGGAGAAGAGACAAAGAGAGCTTGATTTTCCTCTGCCTTGAACCTTATGCCATCATTTACACCCATGTAAAATGGATGTAAAGTGAGGCCATTCCGACCTGGTAGCATTTTACACCCACCTTGCACAGATGTAATTGACTGTATGAGGTGCAAGGCAGTGGAGAATTAGACCCGTTATTTCCATATTTGCTAATGCAGCATGTGCTGGCCTGTGTAGATTCTATCCCCAAACCAGTGAGCCCACTGAGGTTCTATGCTGAAAACTACTCTGTAAATAGGGCATCTTGGGGGCTTCCATGCTCATTCTCGCTCCATTATTTTAAGTTCAAATGTGCTCACTTTGCACATAAAAAATGATTTTTGTAACTACCAGCCCTGCAAAAGCGACAAAGGGTCCTGTGGCATCTTATAGACTAACAGAGGTATTGAAGCATAAGCTTTCGTGGGTCAATACCCACTTCTTCGGATGCAAGCACTACCTAGGATCTGATGTGCCAAATCTATTTTTGTCACCAGAGCAAGAGGCTTTGACTCTCACTCTTTGATTCACAAGGGGCTAGTTAGCCTGGCTAAGGAATCTCCCAGTATAAGGGAGCGCAAGGGGTGGGGCAGAGTTCTGCTTCACTTTGGTGATCCAGGTTTTCTGGAGTTCTCGTTGATGCCATAGTATCTGTGTTCAAGTTAGAGCAGCCCTGAGCCTTAGGCAGTCGCAGAATAGGGAAGGTGTAAAGGCAGGATCGAAAACCTTCAGCCTATGTCCATGGGTGCTAGAGCACAGCCAGACCAAAACATCTAGCTCGGGGAGCAGATCGGCTGAGAGAGCAGGTGCCAATTTTCAGGCTCACTTTTCAGATCAGAACTAGTGAGGTGAGGTGGAGAGAAATGGATACATCTTGAAAAGATGTTCCTTTAACAAAAAGCAAAAAAAACAAACAGCCCCCTCCTGCCCCCAAGTGATGTGATCTTTCCATCACCCCTCTCCCCGCCCCCCGCCCCGATCCCTCACAGTCTCTACTTTCCTTTCTAGGTTATTTGCTGCAAAAACAGCAGAACCCCCCCTCCCCCTAAAAATCCTTTCTTCCCCTTTAGCTCTAATTTGATAAAAGCCACCACCTTCTGTTCCCCATATGCCTCCTGGTCATGGCTATCACAAATTTAATACTGTTACCAGAAATGGACTAAGTTTAATTCAAAACATGTGTCTGAACATACTGTTGTATATTAGCGAATATTGAGTGTATTTCCCCATGTTCAAGATTTCAATGGTCTGTTGAAAAACAAAATTTGAAATTCAATGAACTGTAGTGCAGTTTTGAGGTGGGCCCCGTTTCCTTTTTCAATCAACTTGCAAAAGATGGCATACCATAGATACCAAAGCTGTAACATAACGAGGATTCTCAAGAAAATGAACAGGCTGGTGGCGGCACAAGCTGATGTTCCCTCTGTTCAGTAGAGTTTCCCCTTTAAGTACTGTATTCTCTAATCTTGCCCATTACCTCTCCTCCAGTCAGTCTTGCATGGGTGCAAGCCTTGCCACCCTTTTCAGAAGATGTGTCCTTATAATGTACAACTTGACAATGCACGACAAATACTGGGCCCAATTCATCTTTGCTCTGAAGTCATTTTGGGCCATCTCACTCAGGAAATATCCACTGTTCAGGACACTGCCAATGCTGAACCACCCCTTACAGCAGCTCCAGGTTCAGGGGGTGTTAAAGGCCAGGTCGGGGGCAGAATGCATGAAGGGCATGGGCAGGCAAGAGGAAGGAGAGGGTGGATCAAGGGTAGGTAGGAAGAGGCATGGTCAAGGGAGGACTTGCCTCAGAGATCAGCCCCACAGAGGTCACTGAAACAGGAGTACAATGTAGGGCAGCTCTCAGAGCTGCTCCAACATGTACCAAGGGTTGCACTGGCCCTTTGCTGTGACCTGAATAAGGGAGGTCTAAGCTATCTCCACTCCAAAGACTGTGCCAACACTTGAGCTAATGCAGGGATGAATCTGCCCCACAATCTCTGTGGGATTCTCTTCACTGCAGAGTTAATCAGGGCTCTCACTCAAATGTCACCCCAACCCAAGTCCCATCCACACACAAAAACCTCTTGCTCGAATGGTGGTGATGGGGTTTTACAGCTGAGCTGGCTGGCCTGTCAGTGGGTATAGGCAATGCCCACCTGCTATTAACACTCCAGTTTCTAACACAGGTACTCTGAAGGCCAGAGGCCAACCTACTTGTCCCAAATGCTACTAGCCCTCCAATGCCTTCCCACAATTCCTCTTGGCCATAATTTCTTGTCATCTACATATTCCTCTTCTGACCTTAATACATGAGCTCCATTTTATGATCGGAAGTGTGGAATTTCATTCCTTTAGACAGTTGCAGGTAGACAGTGTGGTGGTGAGGAAGAGGGAATCGAGAAGCAGAGGATATGAAATGAAGCTGTCAAACACAGAGCTCAGGTCATGGGGACTTTTGTGTGAAAAATCTGAAAGAAGTGTAGAAGTAAAAGACACACGAACAACACTTAAACTCACACTGGTACAATATACTGTGAAGCCTCAGTGACTGAAACTTCTTGGAAGACGCAGAATAATTTCACGTAATTGTGGTTTTAGATAATCAAGGGAATTTTTACTTTAATTAATAGCCATCACAGGACATGAGGCAATTTGGTTAGTAAAGGTTCAGATAATTGAAGCTGAACTATTTACACTGGTTATTTGTGGGTAATCCTAAATCCTCAGGACTCGAGTTACCACCACAGATGTCTGGTCATGATTATAGGAAAAATCTCTTTTTGCCAGTGCCTGTCTATATAGAAATAGACAAATAAGCCTTCCCGCAGTCCAGTTCTCCCCCCTCACCAAGTTTATATTCAACCAACCTTTCAGCCTGGTACAGCCTCTTTTTATAGCCTCACCTCTATTAGGACACAAAGGTCAGAACACAGATTGAGCATTCTTTCTTAGGGCTGGTCCACACTAGGGGAGTGGGATCGAACTAAGATACGCAACTTCAGCTACGTGAATAACGTAGCTGAAGTCGAAGTATCTTAGTTTGAACTTCAAAGCACTTACCACAGGTCCACACGCAGCAGGCAGGCTCCCCCGTCGACATCACTTCCTCCTCTTGGCAAGCAGGAGTTCCGCAGTCGACGGCGAGCGCTTCCGGGATCGATTTATCGCGTCTAGACAAGACGCGATAAATCGATCCCAGAAGATCGATTACTACCCGCCGAATCAGGCGGGTAGTATAGACGTACCCTTAGGCTACCTCTACTCAGACCCAGAGCAGACATCCTCAGTCTCCGGCATCTCAATCCCTATCTGCACTGCTATAGTGTCAACACAGATTGTTAATGAAGGAATCCTGGATTAGTTTTATTTTCCATTGTTCTTGGTCTCCACTCATCTCAGAAGCAACAAAATAACTATATTGTCAACTTCGTTGTATGTAAAATTATTTGCCTGAAATATTGTTAGTATGTGAGGGGGGCTGAGGGAGCAGAAATTTGTTGAGTTAGTTGCAGTGAGGGCAGTCATTGGTCAGCATCACCATGACATAAAGGCAAATAGCTAAAATATCCTGGTCCTTCTCCAGCCACTGAAGGCCCAAAAGGAGGGACATCAGGGGGCCGAGAGTGTATAAAATTATTCACTTGTGTTTGAAGGATTGGAGCTTAAGTTTAAAAACAGTGAGAATTTAGCATTATGTCATTACAATTTTATGTCAAGACTAGAAGTTCTTATTCAGGCAATAAGAGCTGGTCGAAATTTGGAATCTCTGTTCGATGGGAAATTCTGATATTTAAATTCCAAATTGGAACAAAACCAAAAACATTCAAAGATTCCCATCACAGTTTGTTGTTTCAGGTCAGTTCACATGTTCCATTTTGATAAAACTGAAGCATTTCATTCCAGATTTGACTTTTAAAACTTTTTATATTATAATTTATCATACAAGTTTCAGAATAAAAATTCATTTTGAAGTGAAAAATCAAAATGTTTCATTTCAATCTTATCAAAATTATCTTTTCAAGTACTTTCAAAATTAAATTTCACCAAAGGTGACACATTCCTTTGGAAAGTTTTGATTTTGATGAAATGAACATTTTCTGATGGGAAAATTCAAACCTCTCCACAGGCAAAACTCTCATTGAAATCAGATGGAGTTCAATCTGAGTCAAAACTGAATAAGTTCTTCAGACTTTGACCTTTCTTGAATAAAGTATACAGTCATTTTTTGTGACTTTCAGAATTCTCAGAGTGAAATCCTGGCTGCACTGAATTTGGTGACAAAACTCCCAGTGACCTCAATGGAGCCAGGATTTCATCCTCAAGTCAGGATGTGTATAATTAGTGGCTAAATGTTTGTGGCTAAATATTAGAGTTCAATTTTCTGATACAACATTTTCTTTCTTGGTATAGGAGAAGTGACATTTTACGACCATGGATTGAAGCAAAATGGATAAATGAGGTCAGATCAAATTCAAACTTCTCAGCCCAAGTCTCAAACTATACCTGAACTGAATCAATTTGAAGGACTGAACACGTTTAGATATTTTTTTCTCTGTGGTTTTTACTTTCATGAAGGAAGTGATGAACTATCACAAGATGGACTTTACAAAACCTCTAGAACTTGAAAAAAAAAGAGAAGTAAGTTTCCCTAAGTTTTTTGAATTTCATAAAATATTTACCTCCATTATTTAAACCATTTATAATTCATTAATAAAATATGTATCTGTTCAAAAAGGAGCAAACACTATGCAAAAAATTGTAAGATTCTTATTGATAATAATTCTTACCCCAAAGTAATTCTTACCCTTCTTCAAGGGCTACCAGGGAACAAAATAAAAGCCAAACCAAACCAAACTGCTCAAATTCACATTTTACCAGAGACAAGATACTGCTCAAGCCTCAAAATTTTGAGTTAGTTTGAAACCTAGAATCTATGATCTACTTTTTCTTAGCAGCAGTCTCTTGTCATAAAACCAGGCCCTGATCTTGCAAAGCCTATGCAGGAATATGTGAACATGTGCGTAGTACATTGTACTCAATAGGTACAAGATAAGCACATGCATAAATCATTGAAGGATTAGGGCTTCAGACTGTAAGATTTTTGGGAAAGGGAATGTCTCTTTTTCTGTGTTTGTACGAGGCAAAGCTCAGTGGGCCTAGATCCTATCTGAGTGGTACCTTGGAACACTACCATAATAATAATTGGAACCCCCATCACATGTATTACGACTGTTGGTCAAATCCTGTAAAAGAACACTGTTCAAACATTTGTTCAAATCCTGAATGGCTGTTCAGCTTGAACCCATTCATGTCCCTTTTATTCTTTGTTTGCAAAACAGGTTCTTGTTTATATGAATGGGGAAAGAATGGCTTTTCTTAATCCAAATACCTGTATCTGCAGACAAACAATGGAATTTGTGCATAAACAAATATATATATTTATTCATCATTCTCCTCTTTAAAAAGTCAACCATTTAGGGAGCAGCAACAATGCCATGAGAGTTAGGTGACCAAATATGCAAAATGAATAGCAAAGAGTGAATACTCAAAGTAAACAGTTTGTGATCATCCTATAGGCTCAACATCTTGTCCAAACTAGTTAGCTAATACTTATGTATTGCTAATATAGTCACAGAAATCAGGGCTGGTTTTCAAATGATTTGCTAACAGGAAAAATAAAGGCTAAATTCACGAGACAATTTGCTCATGAGGGACAATTCAACCTTTTCTGCTCATTATATTGAGAGAAGCACAGTGTAAACTTCTCAAAAAATAAGCACTTACATTTGTAGTCTGTGAACAACTGAAAAAAATGTATCTGTTCAAATCCAATAGACCTATGGAACACCATCCTCTTGTAATGTTCCAACACATTCTGTGGGACCAAAGTCTGCTATCCACTATTTTCATGGAAGCCACTGCCCTACACTGTAAGGCCCTGAAGATATTTACTAAGAAAATAACTCCCATTCGCATCTCATTTTATCGCCTTATCTCTTGTTCAGTTTATTTAGTTGTTTTACCAGGTAGAAATGATTAAAATGCAAGAAGTCTTAAGCCAAGGTTCCAGGCAGCAAAGATAAGATTGCCTGAAAGTAGCTTTCTTAAATACAGTGCAAGATAATGATTTCATGTCACATGAGTTTTTACAATGTCATGCGGGGCTTGCTGCACATCCTAATCTTTTCAGTCATTTTAAGCTGTGTTACTGTGACACTCTGCTCAGAGCACCCAGAATGGTAAACCACTGTGTTATCTCTCTGCATCAGCATGGGAGAGCTCTGCTGGAGCTTAAACTGTATGTTAGCTCCCTGGCACACCAGTCTGTGCGCTTCACCAGCAAAATCCATGCATCTCTGCCAGTCTTAACCTTGCCTTGCAGGTAACATTCACTGAACCCTAGTTCCTGAGTTCCCCAGGGACGTCTCTCTGGAGTGTCCAGTCCCTCTCACTGGACACTCACAGAAATTATTAAGTTTGTTGCCTCCAAAGAGATAATGTCCAAAGAGACATTATCCTGCTGGCTCTCTGAGGACACTCTGTACCTTAAACACAACACTGAGATGGCTTATAGTAAAACTAAGAATAAGTTTATGAACAAAAAACAGAGATTTAAGTCATACTAAGCAGAGATAACAGAAACAGAAAAAGGTTACGAATAAACAAAATGCAACATGCTTCCTAATGTCTTGTTGGCGTCCGTTAGTCTCGAGAGACGATGGATCTGCGCCCATGGGGAATGTTTAGTTGATGGTTGTGCAGCGTCTGTTGTGGCTGTGAAGCCCCACACGAGAGTGGCAGTCTCAATTGCATTTGCTGCATTTGAAGGCAGTGTCAGCTGTGGGTTGGAGCCGCTGCTTCCTTTTTTGTTGAACCCGCTTTTCCTCAGCAAGCTGCCGCAGCTTGTCTTCACCAGTTTTCAATCCAGTAGTCAGAGCGTGTCTCCATCTGCATCTGTCCTGGGCGAGCTCTTCCCAGCTGTTGATGTCAATTTGAACAGTCTTCAGGTCCCGCTTACAGACATCCTTGAAGCGAAGGTGGGGCCGTCCTATAGCTCTGTTTCCGGAGGCAAGTTCGGCATACAACAGGTCTTTGGGGATCCATCCATCTTCCATGCGACTTAGATGGCCAAGCCATCTGAGGCGGCGTTGACAGAGGAGAGTGAACATGCTGGAGATCTTGGCACGTTCCAGCACTTCGTTGTTCATCATTCGATCACTCCAAGTGATCCCGAGTATGCGATGGAGGCAGCGCATGTGGAAGGTGTTCAGTCTCTTTTCTTGCGAAGCGTAGAGGGTCCAAGTTTCGCTGGCGTAGAGAAGAGTGTTTAACACACATGCACGGTACACAGCGACCTTTGTGTTGATGGTCAGCATGTTGTTGTTCCATACTCTCTGTGACAATCTGGCCAAAATTGTGAAGGCCTTGCTGATTCTACGGTTGATCTCAGGGTCCAGTGAGAGGTTGTCCGTGATGGTAGATCCAAGGTAGGTGAACTGACTGACCACCTCTAGCACATAGTTATTGATGGCAATGCTTCGATGTTCTGCATCCTGGGCCATAACTTTGGTCTTCTGAAGACTGATTGTCAACCCGAACTCTTCGCAAGCTCTGGAAAAGCGGTCAATCAGATGCTGGAGATCAGTTTCTGTGTGGGTGGCCAGGGCAGCGTCGTCTGCAAACAGCATGTCTCTGATTGTTGCCTCCCGTACCTTGCTTTTGGCCTTTAGTCGAGCCAGATTGTAAAGTCTCCCATCAGACCGGGTGTGGAGATAGACTCCCTCTGTGGAATTTCCAAAGGCACGTTTCAGCAATGCTGCAAAGAAGATGCCGAAGAGTGTGGGAGCGAGAACGCAGCCTTGTTTTACTCCACTGTGGATGTCGAAGGCATCAGAAGACGAGCCATCATACAGTACTGTGCCTTTCATGTTGTCGTGAAAAGACTGGATCACGCTCAGCAGCTTCGGTGGGCAGCCAACCTTTACCAGGATCTTGAACAGCCCATCTCTGTTCACAAGTTCGAAAGCTTTGGTCAGGTCTATGAAGGCAAGGAATAACGGCTTGTGCTGTTCTCTGCATTTCTCTTGCAGCTGCCTTAAGGAGAAAACCATGTTGGTTGTGGATCTCCCTGCTCGGAACCCGCACTGTGACTCTGGGTAAACTCTGTCAGCAAGCTTCTGCAGTCTATTCAGGATCATGCGTGCAAAGACTTTACCCACAACACTCAGGAGCGATATGCGTCTGTAGTTGTTGCAGTCGCTTCTATCATCCTTGTTCTTGTAGAGGGTCACGATGTTGGCGTCTCTCATATCCTGAGGTACTGCACCTTCGTCCCAGCACTGACAGAGGAGGTCGTGGAGGTGTTCTAGGAGGACGTTGATGCCACACTTGATAACTTCTGGTGGGATGCCATCCTTTCCTGGAGCCTTTCCTGTGGACAAGCTCTCAATTACTTTCTTCAGTTCTTCCATGGTGGGCTTCTCGTCCAGCTCAGTTTCAACGGGAAAACCATCCACAGTATTGAGGGCAGCTTCGGTGATGGTGTTTTGCCTGGAGTACACTTCAGAGTAGTGCTCCACCCATCTATCCATCTGCTTGCCCTTGTCCTGGATGTTTTCGCCTGTTGCAGACATTAGTGACACTCTCCACTTCTTTGTGGGTCCCATGGCCTTCTTGATGCCATCATACATTCCTCTGATGTTTCCAGTGTCAGCAGATAGGTGAATGCTCCGGCAGAGGTGGAGCCAGTAATCATTTGCACGCTGTCGAGCTAGTCTCTGTACTTTGCTCCTGGCAAATCGATAATCTTGTAGAGTCCTCTGACTGGGGGAACGCTTGTACTCCAGGTGAACAGCGCGGCGTTCTTCAATGGCTGGAGTGAGTGTGGTGGAGTTGGCCTCAAACCAGTCATTGTTCATGTTTTGTTTCTTTCCAAAAACTTTCATGGCTGTGCTGTGTACTGTGTCTCTGATGTGGTCCCATCTCTCTTTGGCGCAGCCACCGGGAGGCATACAGTTCAGCATCTCAGAGAGCTCATGGGTGAATTTCTCTGCCTTGTCTGGGTGTGCGGTCTTGCTCACATCGATGCGGGGTTTGCCCTCTGGCCTAGAGGGTGGATCTTCTTTGGCTGTAGCCTCATCTTGCTGCACACCAGCGAGTGATCACTGTTGCAGTCAGCACTGTGGAAGGTGCAAGTAAGCAGGGCGCACTTCAAGGCAGACCGCCTGATGATGATCAGGTCGAGTTGGTGCCAGTGCATGGAGCGAGGGTGTCTCCAGGACACTTTGTGTTGAGGCTTTGTCTGGAAGAATGAGTTGGTGATGCTGAGGTCATGGTACGAGCACAGTTCCAGAAGTCGTTGTCCATTCTCATTCATTTCTCCAACGCCAAACTTTCCAAGACAGGTTGGCCAAAAGTCGTGGTCAGTGCCCACTCTGGCGTTGAAGTCACCCAGTAGTATCAAGTGCTCTTCTTTAGGGATACTCCTGATGATCGTGTCTAACTGATCATAGAACTCATCCTTGGTATCCCTGTTGGCGCCGAGTGTTGGTGCATACACGCTGATCAGGTTGACAGGTCCAGTTGATGTGTGGAGTCGGAGTGATAACAGTCTTTCAATTCCTTGTTGACCAGGTTCCACCATCCCCAGTAAAGAATTTCTCATGGCAAATCCAACACCACACTCTCTGATTTCTTCGGCACTCTTCCCTTGCCAGAAGAACGTATAGTTCTTTTCCCTGAGAGTCCCAGCGTCTGGCAGCCGTGTCTCCTGCAAAGCGACTATGTCGATTTGGAGTCGTGCTAGCTCATCGTTGATGACTGCAGTCTTCCGAACATCGCTGATTGCCTGAAGGTCTTGTGATAGGCTAGTTGTCATGGTCCGTACATTCCAGCATCCTAACTTGAGGGCTGGTTTCTTAAATGTTGGTTTTCTTTTGTTGTTGCCTGGTGCATGGTTCACAGTCCACTTGTCGGGTACTCACGTACACTAAGCCCCACACACCCAGTGAAGCAGGTGAACTGTGGTGGGACAACACCTTATTGGCTGGGGGCTGCCCAGCTTGAGGCGGGCAATAGTTGTCCAGTAAGACATGGTGATCCCTCCCACCGACGGAAGCAACCCCTGGTGCCAGCTCTACGCCAATCGAGCAGGGGGCTTATAACCGGTAAACTGTTGCTTCCCGTTAAACTGGTAAACTGTCGACGCTGTGAAGTGAAGCTGGAGTGTCCTCTCCAGGGCGCAAGCCAGGGCAGGGTGATATGGAGGAACAGCTGTTGCTGTTGACCCCCTGCTCAAAGCAGGAACAGCAGGGGGTTCCTGCTTTGAGCAGGGGGTTGGACTAGATGACCTCCTGAGGTCCCTTCCAACCCTGAGATTCTATGCAGCAGAACCCCCCTCTGCACGCAACTGATGGATCCAAGGGAAAGACAATGTCGATACAACTTGGCACCAGTGGCGTCGCAGGAGTTGCCGGAATGACGTTGAGGACAATGTCAGACCGCCATCGGGACTCCGACACCGGATTTGGTTTCAGGGTTGACTCCCTTAGCCTTTCCCATGAGTGGGTATTGCCACAAGGCAGCGGAGGTTTTAAATCAGAGTTTTCCTTCTCCTAGGTGGGCTGCCTTCCAAGGCTGACGAGCCCCACCTACCCGAATGTCTAAGACATAGCTTTAGCAAGTTACCATCTTTGGCTAAACAGCTTTCTTATTTGCATCAAGCTACCAGCATCTCCAGCCCTTCCAGTAGGAGGATCCAACATTCACAGAAGCAGAGGGTGCTATCCCCTAAGTGATGGATAAGAAGAATGTCTTTGTTCTCCTCTTGTATTTTCCAAAGTCCATTCTCTTTGTGTCAAGAGCCAAGAAGACCTCCTGGAGGCGAGGTCCCTTGGTGCATTCACTAGGTGTTTCCTCCATAGCTTGTTAGCTTGATAGCTTTGTTTACTGTATATGTAAATATTGTTTAATTGTCCATTGCCTGGACAGGCAGAATGGTAAATCCACATTCCTTTGACTAAAGCATGCTTGTTTTTTCACTGCCTCCAAAACACAGTATAAGAATATATTTCCAGCATACATATAACTCTTCATACACAACCCGTACATACATCATGGAGTGACATTCATAACCAGCGTGTCACCAGTTTTATATGATACCTTAAGACATTGCTTAGCTAAATATACTGACAACAGTGTATCAAGTGTGCCCTTTGCTAATTGGCATAAAGGAGCTCTTTGGGTCACAGTTGTGTATCCTCATTAGAGATTCCAGTGAAAGATAAGTAACCTCTTTCTCCCCAGGCAGGGTTTGCCTTGCATATGGTGAGCATGTGTTTTGGCCAAGGTGATGTTGACCTTATGGTTCATCTGCTTACTGGTATGGAACTAATGCCACCAGTTTGTAGTGTTTTCTTTCTCCACCTCTCATTAGTATATTTATACAATGTGTGCTACTCGGCCTCAGAGAATACTTTCAGCATACAGCGCAGGTTACACAGCACTCTAAGTGGTCAATGAATTAGCCTCCCCTTCCACCTGACTAATCCAAAAGACAGCAGGCCTGATTCTCTCTTGCCCTGCACCTTGCGTTGTCATTTACACCAGTGCAAAGCAAAGTGTAAATCACTACCTTTCAGGTTTGCTAGCATTGTACACCCACTTTCAAATCACTGTGCACTGGTATAAATGACTACTCAGTGCAAGAGAGCAGCAGGCCTAGAAACTCTAGTAGCAAAATATTTACTCTGCTAGGGTATGTACTATTAAGGACTTGATCCAAAGCCTATTGAAATCAGTAGTTCAGTGAGAAGAATGCTGCCTACTGACTCACAGGTACCATTGTTCCTGTAGCAGGTAGATTTCCCCTCCAAGTGAGTACTGGGCAGGCCCCAAACCCTGCACACTTTATGAGATCCAGTATTATCACAGTCCAGTATGGTGAAGCTGCAGGCAGCATTTTATATGTAGGATTGGAAGGATTTGATTTGTATCAGTAAATGTAGATTTCACTGTTCACACACAAAATGATAAAAACAAAATATTTCCCTCGATAATAAAAATTGACAGATATGCAAAAAAAAAAAAAAAAAAAGAATACTCTTGAGAACCTACCTGAGAGTTTGATTTAAGGATATCCACTTTGTATATTTTGCCATGTGTGTTGACAATTTGAGTTTTAACAGTTATAAAGCTTAAACTTTTTGAATGTCAACATCTACTGTCAATAAATAATTAATCTAGCCCCCTTATAATTTCCCACAACTGTCAAAATTTAAATCAATACTTTATCTCACTTGTAGCAAGACAATACAAAATGAACAGACAACCGCTGTATCATCGTAAAAATCATCAAAAGACAATGTAATAGAGCTGGTTGAAAAATGAGAAAACAATTTCCACATAAAATATCAAATTTTTGAATTTGTTTCCATTTTGTAGGGTTCAAAATAGAACAGTATTTAATTTATTTACCCCCTCCCCCCTAATTTTGGATTTTTTTTTTAAATTTCCCTTTTTTACTCTTTCCCTGCCTCCTTCTTTTTTATTATTATTATTATTATTGTCACTGAATGCAAAAAAAAAAAAAAATGTCCAAGGTAGGGGTTTTTTGGTTTTGTTTTTTCTTTTTCCAATCTAACTTCCAAATCTTTCCCAACTTTGGAAAATTTACAGAATAACAAAAAGAAAAAAGGAATCTGTAATTTTGCTATTCTGTAACTTTTCAAAACTTCCTCAACTTCTGAAAATGTACAGAATGGCAAAGTTAGTGTTTCATTTTTCCTTTCATCGCTTCATAGCTTTTTCAAAAATTGGGCTCTGATCTTGACAATACATACAGGAGTAATTTTATTACTACAAGTAGTCCCACTGAAATTAATAAAAACTAATTGCAATAGTAAAGGTAAGAACCTGTGTATGTTTTTGCAGGATTGAGACTGTAGAAATTATTCACCCTATTGCATTCAGTGGGAAAAATGGAAGGGGGAAGGGGAGAAACTGGGAAAAATCAGATATTTTAAATGTTCAAAATTGTAATATTTTTGTAAACCAAACCAAATATTTAACATTTAAATTAAAAATAAAAGGAATATTTGTTTAATTTCATTTAATAATCAGCTGTAGAAAAATTTAATTGAAAATGACATCTTCCTTTGAAAAATTACATTGTCAACAAAACCCCATTTTTCGGCAGGAATATTTTTCTGTTGAAAAATTTCAACAAGCTCTACACTGTAATATATAATGACAGTGTGAATTTCTTAGTTCAACTTATAAAATAAGTTGGCCACTAAAAGCATTCAGAGTTATTGTGTAGTCTTTGTCTGAAAAGATGATAACAAGGGTGACTCATTGTTTCCTTCAGCTTTACTTACAACTGAAGTTAGGCTTTAGGATAATGAGAACCAAGGTGGGATTTTTTTTTTAAAAGAGAGAACTAGATTGCTTCCACATCTTTGGGACTCCACCAGTGTTCCAAATACAATTATACAGTTTGAAAACAACGCTTCAGCTTTCATCAGTTAAGTATTGAAACAGTTCAGAACATATGCTACCAACACCTGGGGCAGAACTGGAGACAGCTTAAATAACATACTTTAGCTCTCCTAAACTCAGCATTGCATGGGAGTTGAAGAATCAAGCCAAAAACTATTCAAAAGTCCCTCCATACTTTCATCCTCAGGTTTCATTCCTTACAGTTAAGAAATTCCATAGAATTATTTCTTACCACTTTGTACTCTTGGTTTCACAAATATGAAAAATATAACTTTTGCAAAGGGCTCAATGCTTCGGTTCTGATTAACCCCTCCAGACATTTTCCTATGTGCCTGATCCTGCTAATACTTACTGGCATTAGTAATTCTCACCCAATGAAATCAATGACACTTTTTGCTTGTGCAAGTAAGGATTTGTAGGATCAGGCTCTTTAAAAATAAGGGCATCATGGAAAAATTAATATGTCATTTTGCAAGTAATTTCTTGTATTCCTTCTGTTAGCTCTGTGACCTTCAGCTGATGAATCTTTAAATGACACTAAATTCTCCTTTATACAAGTTTTAAACACCTAGAAAATTAGAAGCGACAAAGGGTCCTGTGGCACCTTATAGACTAACCTAGGTGTTGGAGCATAAGCTTTCATGGGTGAATACCCACTTCTTCGGATCCAAGCAGTGGAAATGTCCAGGGGCAGATATAAATGTGCAGGGAAGAGTCAGGCTAGAGATAACGAGGTTAGCTCAATGAGGGAGGGTGAGGCCCTCTTCTAGCAGTTGAGGTGTGAACACCAAGGGAAGAGAAACTGCACCCCTCTGATACTAGAAAATTAGAGGTTATTTTGGATCTTTTATCTATATGGATTTAAGTTATCTATACACATACACATGCAAAGTACTTTACTTAGGAAGGAAAAAGCAAATACACAACTGCAAAATGGGGAATACCTGGCTAGGTCTGATGCAGTTGTGAAAAAATCTGGTATCATTCTGGGTGTATTAACATGAGTGCCATATATAAGACATGGGCGTAATTGTCCCACTCTACTCTGCACTGGTGAAGCCTCAATTGGAGTACTGTGACCAATTCTGAGTGCCACAGTTTAGGAAAGATGTGGATGAACTGGAAAGAGTCCAGAGGAGAGCAATAAAAATGATAAAAGATTTAGAAAGCTTGCGCTACAAGAAAAGGTTAAAAAAAACTATTCATGTTTAGTCTTGAGAAAAGGACACTGGGTGGGAACCTCATAGCAATCTTCAAATATGTTGAGGGCTGTTACAAAGAGGACAGTGTTCAATTATTCTCCACTTCAACTAAAGACAGGATAAGAAGTAATGGATTTACTCTGCAGCAAGGGTAATTTAGGTTAGATATTAGAGGAAACTGTCTATTTATAAGGGTAGTCAAGCTCTGGAATAGGCTCCCAAGGGAGATTGTGGAATCCCCATCACTGGAGGCTTTTAAGAACAGGTTGGAGAAACATCTGTGAGAAATGGTCAAGGTTTACTCTGTCCTGCCTCAGTGCAGGAGGCTAAACTTGATTACCTTGTGAGGGTTCCTTGTAGTCCTATGTTCCTCTGATTCTATGGTTCTTCAATTCCTGTCCTAAATTGTACAGAAAGTGGTGCTGGTTAACCTACTTTAGGAATAACTGCATTTCAGTGGGGATTTAAATGATCCCCAAGGGTATTCTCCAGGAGCCTGATTCCACTAAATACTTAAGCACATGCCTAACTTTAAGTGTGGGAGTAGTCCCACTAAAATCAAGGGGATTTCTCATATGCTTAAAGTTAAAAAGGTGCTTAACTTTATCAAGGCTTAAATTACCTTCTAAAGGATTTTGGGGTGAAAGTTGATAAAAAACATATAGTATTAATATTGTAAAACCAAGATATGTGCCAAGATCCATAGCCATTCCCCTTGCTAATTCTACAGATCCTGGTTTTCTAAATTATATGGAAGTATTTATGTGCCTAATGCGCATGCATAATTAACATGATTGTACAAATCAGGTCATTGTTTATTCAGCTAAGAAATCAGGCATGTAATAAGTAACTGGCATGCACAATTACCTGCTTTGCATGTACAATCATTGTAACTGCATGCTGCAGATTATGCATGCAAGCATGGCACATTTTTAAAATAATTTTGAAAATCAGATGCAAAATGTTGTCAGATATGCTTGTGAATAATATTTTATCCATTACTTCTTTTGCTTATTTTTCTTATCTCCATTTTGATGTACTTAATTTTTTTGCTGGGGAAGAACTCTTGGGGGGATGTCTAACCACCCTACCACAATCAGGACTTTAGGCTGCAGGTGGCCATGGCCCAAATGCTTCTCTCTTCTAAAGGCCTGATTCAATGCTTACTGACGCCAGCTAGAATCTTTCCATTTACTTTTACAGGTGTGGGAATAGCCCCCAAAATAACTAGAGCTGGCCAAAATGTTTTAATCTAAAAAATGCCCTTGGTTTTTTTCACGAAACATTGTCAACCTTACTGAAGTTTTTCTTTTAAAAATTGACAGTTTTAATTAAAATTTTATTAAAAACTTTACCAGAAATGTTACTGAAATGACTATGGAATTTTTCATTCACTGTAAAATGGGTTTTCAGGGAAATTAAAATTTTTCATTTGACAAAAACTGGGTAGCTGGTAAATGAAATCGTTCAATACCCATTTTGGTAACATTTTTTATAATGTTTCTGGTAAAAAAAAATTCTAAAAAAACCACAATAAAAATTATGAAAATGTTTGATAGAACAACAACAACAACAACAAAGCAGTTTCAAACCCTTCAAAGTAAAAACAACTTACTTTTTTTGAATTTTTAAATCAAACCATATTTTCATTTTTCAGTCTGCACTAAGAATAATGAGCCATATTAGAAATGACATACGCATTTAGAAATATTTTATCTCCAAATATAGAAGGGCACCACGAGAGTTCCACTAAATTCGTGCAACTCCTGTTCACGGAAGAGAGGTCGGAATGTTCAGACAGCTCATGTGAACCAGTGTTAGTGGAGTTGATTAGCTTAAGTAAATGCTTATTTTTGCTACAAAGGCCATTTTGTAGATTATTACTCTGTAATAAATACTCTATATAACCTCTTAGCACTGCCATTCTCTTTCTTTTCTACCATTTTCAGTGGGGGGAGGAGGCTGTTATTACAGATGTAGGAAACAATATAATGAATTCTTCATGAGGAAGAGGGCATGTACCATCCCCCACCCTCCATCCCAAGCCTTATTTTGTTGTTTTTAAAATCCATGACCCCCTACTGTGAGAGTGGTGTGTACTTTATCTTCCTTCCTGTCATTCTTGTGCCCAGGATGGATTTGCAGCATCGTGTATGATGCATAAAAAATTCACCACTGGGGCTGCATCCTCAATATGTTTTATTTAAAGTAGTGATTCATTTTTAAAGACTGTTTGGTGATGTTGTCGGCAGCCGGCTGTTACAATAATCTACACCAAGAATTTTCAAATCAAACAGAAGACCAGCTGCTATGGATGAAACTTAGCTACTACTATAATGCAGCATGGATGAAAAAATGAAGAAACAGAGTAGGTAACAGTGTCTTACAAAGGAAAAAAAATATGACAGTGAGTCCTGCCATAGCTCCTGAAGAAGACGGCTAAGGAAGGTGCCAGTTTTAGCATCCCACATACAAACCAATCAAGAGAGGAACTTATTTGTATGACTTTTGGAAGTGGTGTGGCAAGGCTGCTTACAGGAACTGAACTGACTGCAGAAGCCACAACTGGAAAAAGCCACGGTTGTGATAAATGCTATAGTTACCTGCATATGATCCTATTAAATCCCTCTCTACTACTTTGGTTTTCTCCTGTGCTGAGTAAGTTCTGTTGTTACTAAAGGAGTGCCATAAACAAAGGCTGGATCAGCAGTTGGAAAAGCCCCAAACAAACAGTCATGGCCCTAGAAGGGGAAACTAGCAATGTCGATAGGCTTATTGGGAGTTTTCTTTTTTTGAGAAGACAAGTTTTAGAATAGAAATTATAGAATTAGTGGCATGTCTAATTCTCAAGTTGCTCTAACTACCATACGACAGGGACTTTTCCAATTAGTTTTTGGTTCACTTCAGCTAATTTCATTGTTCATTTCATTGTTGTTGCATCTTTTTGTTTTAGTAACAGCATTTTAAAGTGAGAAATGGGAGCTATAGAAGTAACACCTTGGCCTTAGGCAACCCCGAGTTTCCTAGCTGCTAATTGTTTTTTATGTCTGTCATATGGGCATGGGAGGCTGACAGGGAACAAAAATTTGATTTAATAAGGATTTCAGCTTTAATTGCTGGGTAGGGAGGTCTACAACAGAGTCCCTGGGGTAAGGTCCCTTGCTTCTGCTGCTTCAGCCCAAGCTTCCTCAGAACAGTCACTAAGCCACTGCTGCCTCTGCGCCAGCCATTGCTTCCAAAGACACCTCAGCTTTACTCTGTCCTCTGTTTTGTAACTGCCTCATCTCAGCTCTTTAGGGAGGGATTGATGGAATATAGGATCCTTGACAGAGTCCTTACCAGCAGGGAGGTACGCCCAGAAAAAGGTCAGAGCCCCTTTTTCCTTTCTCTGTTTCTTTAGCCATCTCCAGGCTCCCTTACTCAACCGAATCTGATCATGGTCAGTCAGGGTGACCCTTTCCACCAGGCATAGTTGGTGTAGATCTCTTCTCCCTTCCTTTCCCACTAGGGACAGTAACATTTTATTGCCCCCAAACTGAAAACGTAACTGTATTTTATCCAAAATGCCCCAAACTGTCCCACAACTGCAATGCAAATGGGGCCTGGCCCATTCAGTCATTCCCTCTTGCTCACTAACAGATGCTGGTGGAGAGCTCCCTCCCCAGCAGAACCTCGGCCCATCTGGAGCTCTCAAGCAGCTCTGGGATGCTCTTTTCCCTGTTCACCAACAGGAGTCACTAGTGAGCTCCTTTCTCTCTAGGGCTTCAGGCCACAGCAGTTACTTACAGCTACACAGCAGCTCAGGGTGAATTTCAAAAAGGACTCATTTCAAAATGTTCTTTTGGATAAAGTTAGCAAGTAGACCAAAATAACAAACTGTCTAAAATACTGTGGGAAATTCCGCTGGCCTATGAAGAGCGATGACAAGATTTTCATCAGTTGTCAATACCCATCTGTGATGGGTTCCCCGGGGTGCCACCTGGAATTGGGGTACTGCTGATCCCTCTGTTCCTCCAACCTGGGCCCCTTCTCACACTGCGATGTTTTTGCTGAGCCACAAACCTCTTTCAGGTACGCACAGACATCCACAGGCAGGGACACAGGCACTTGAGTTGCATGAATGCTTCTCCCAGCCACTCATGAACTAACAATAGAGAAGTCCCAGCCAATTCCCCCAGCTCTCTAGGACCACAGGGCTGTACCATCCTGCCCTGATCAGAAGCCTGACCAGTATATGTTTATAAGCCAGTCTGCCCCTCCCTCAATGTGAAGAGGACATGCACCAGTTTTTGTTCCTGAGCAGATTTCCCAAGCACTTCAACCAAATGCACTGTTTTAGGTAAAACATGAAACAGGGTTATTAACTACAGAAAGATAGTTTTTAAGTGATTATAAGTGGTAGGCAAAAAGGATAGAGATGGTTACCAAAGAAAATAAAAATAAGCACACAATCTAAGTTCTATAAAGAGGATTTAAATCAAGCAATGTCTCACCCTGATAAATAGTACAAACAGGTCACAGATCTTTAGTACACAGGCTGGGACTCTCCTTCAGCCTGGGACCACTCTCCCCAGTTTAGTCCTCCAGACATGTTTCCAGGTGTTGAGTTGTAGGGGGAGTAAGTCCAAGTGGTGATGTCACTTCCCCTCTTTTATAGCTTCTTCCAGCTTGCTGGAAAGAGCCTTTGCTATGACATGAGTCAAGCAGTCTCCATTGTCTATGTGCTATCTTTGAGAAGTCTCCACTTTTATACAGTTCTTAGGATGGTCCTTCTGAGTATAGACTTCCTTTATTGGGTCCTCAACAGCATCTAGCTGCTCCATTGTTGTACCTGAAAGACTGGTTGTGGGTGTTCCCAACCTCACAACATATTTCAGTAACACACACGTAGCAAAACTTCATAACTCCACATACAAAGATAGCACATACAATTCAACAGGATATTAATGTTCAACTGATCAGGACTTTAAAATGATACCTCACAAGACATACTTTGAATAAAACATATCATAATTATATGACAGTGGTGAACACAGGGATTCCAGGGTGCTACTTTGAGGCACAGCGTGCCATACCATTAATTTGGCATTTTCAAATCTGGCCACTTCATTTAAGTGCCTAAATGCAAGTCAAGTTCTTTGAAAATCTGGCCTATAGTGTGTGGAGAATAAATTCAGTCATTAGAGTGTGAAGAACAGGGATTTTAGTCTGCTTCAAGTCCAACCTTCACCACAATATTAACTATGGAGCTGTTAGGGCAACTCCATCATTTCAAAAAATCCAAGGATGAAATCCTAGTTTAACTGAAGTCAATGGTAAGACTCCATTGACTACAATGGAGCCAGGATTTCACCCCCAATATTTAAAGTGAACTTCTGGTTTGAGGGAGGAGAAATACCTTGGTTATAATAGCTGGTGTTGCAGCTGGAATGACTTCTGTTCTTGCCATTGTCAATGTAGACATTGCTCTATGAGGCAGGAAGGACTGGTTAGGCCACAATTTGTTTCATTAACATACTTTGACCCAGGAGTCAAATTAAACATCCAGCAGCAACAATATCTGTTTTGTTGTAGTGTGAGAAGATGAATGTACAAAGTTTCTACAAGTGAAACAAGGCATGGAAAAAAAAATCTCTTAGTTATCTTATCTTAGTTTCAGTATCTCAGATTTAACTGAATAGGCAGAGGCTTCTCCGGAAAAACTATTAAACTATAACTTTATATTATTCCTTGATGAGTTTCTCTAGAAGTAGGGCCCACAGAAGGAAGAAAAGCCCACTGGAAATTCCAAGGTGAACTTCATGGAGTTTCCTTCCCATCATGGGTGCAGCAGTATGTGACTGAGCCTCCAAACAACCAATCAGATTAGCGAATTCCCCCACATGTAGTTTTTCCTTTTACTCTTTTGATTCCTCTTTTCTCCTGATAGCTATCCCCTCCTCTAAGACTTTCACATGCAAACACACTTTATTCCTTTATGGCTCACCCCTTCCATTTCCTATCCTCCCTCCCCTTATGAAATGTAGGGATAAACACTTATTTTGTACTGATACAAGAGCAAACTGTGGCCCAGCTTTACATCCCTCTTTCTCGAACCTCTACCATGCAGCTTCCCTAGATCACCAGTCCAGAACCAGGGGGAGAACAGGCTGTGTGAGTAAGCAGACGAGAATAGAGGGGGGAAGAGAGGCAGGAGAGGGTGAAGCCTTGATTCCTCTACACTCTGCAATGTGTTAGCCACTGGAGTCAGCACAGGTGAGGAAAGTAATCAGCTTCTGGTAAGGGGCTGTAGAGCAAGGCAGAGCAAGGGGAACTTTTTTAATTTTTTTTTTAAAGGGGAAGTAGGGGAAGAACTCTTTCTCTGGACTACTCCTGGGGTAGTGCAGCTATGCATTGTTCTTTACATAGGGCGGCTTGCAAAGCCACAATGTAGCCCTAAATAAAGTTCTGTAGAAATTACTGTCAACCCCAATAAAAAGGAACAGAGAATCCTATCCTTTCCATGGCAGTTTGTACACATTGTATAGAAGTATCCCTCTATAGATTCCAGCAGTATCCAAGTAGTTAGAGGGGAACAACTCAACAGATCACAAACCACTAGAAAGAATCTTCAACTAACTTGTTTGCATCTAGGTTATCAGCTAAGGTATCTTGGCTGCAGCTATACCAAGTGACACAGAATTCAAAGGAAAACCCAGCTAACTATTTGTTACAACATCCCAGATAGAAATTGATCTAGTCATCCACCAAAGAGCAGATTACAGAGGATTTTGTTCCGGAAGCTAGGAACATGTAAGCTGTTAAAAAAGCAACCGTTATAAACACAGCCAGGAAAGCAGTAATACAGGCTCTTCATCCAGGAAAATGGCACTGAAAGATCATCAGTGGATGCGCTGTTTCCTCTTACCTAAGAATGGACTGAGACAAACTGTCCATGGAAACAAATGAGGCATATATATTCTTCAGGTTCAAAGTTGGTGATTCCATGCCTGGGGCTCTAAAAGAATGAGATGTGAATACTAAATAACTAAATGACAGCATTAATAGTTCTGTTGCATTCACCTTCCACTATGTCAGAACTCACTACTCTGCCTGCCATCTTTTTATAAGAAACAAAAAAGGACCATAACTTTATTGTTGAGCTGAATTTTGAAATCCTTGCTCCATTTTATGCAGATATTACTCAAGCAAAAGTCTCATTAAAGTCATTAGCTGATAAGGTGGGAATTCTGGGTGAGTGAAATCAGTGAAAAACTGAACTTCAGTGAGGACCCCAGGATTTGAAGTAAAATAGTAATAAATAATAATCATGTGTAACTAACACAGCTATGCCTGATGTTTTAGTTTTCCCAGGTGTGAGGAAAAATGTATAGTCTCAAAATCCATTTGATTTCTCGAATTGTCTATAAGATAAACCAAGATTTTAATAACCGGCCTTCAGTCAATGAATATCTTCTATGGAATACATTATCTTTGTAAAGCGGCAAGCCTTGAACCACCTTCAAATATCTATTTAACCCCCATGACTTCTAATCTCTGAGATTCTCTTCCTTGTAATATGTATTATGGATTCCATCGCACCCTTTAGGCCTAATCAGTTTTGTTTTATGTATCCTGAAATAACCACCTGAGAACTCAAATTAGAAGTGCTGCTTTTAAATGCCCCTTGGCTGAACTCTTTATCACAATTCAGGGCAGGGGATGACTTAGAGGAGATAGGGATCAGAGCCCTCAAGGGGTGAGATGGGTGTGGAGTGGAAGAAAGAGAGGTTACTGTTGCTATATCTTGTTCTATCACTTCTTCTTTCCCTTTGATAGCGGAAAAACTGGCTGCCAGTTTCATATTATGCATTTTCTCCTCTTAGTTTTTAGGATGTGGGGGAAGGTGCAATGAAGATGGATTAAATTAGTGCTGGTACAACATTTCTTCTCCCTGATTGCTGCTGATTTTTCACATCTTTTGGTTTCCTTTCACCTCCCACGTAGTCTGTCATAGTTTCCCACAACTGTTTCCTACTCATGTTCTCTGCCACACAATCACATAACAAAAAATGATTATGAAGCTGCTTTGCCATGATTATATGGCTTGGTAATTTATCACCTAGTCCAGTTTAAACAGACCAGCCTCTATTCTGGACAGCATTCCTTCTAACCCCTTTGCATTGTTCCTTGCAAAAGTGAATAATGTTCAGTCTCTCTTACAAGCCCTCCGGTGTGTCACTTGGCTCTTACATGGGGTCAGAAGGAAGCTACATCTTTCACAAAAACAGAGCAAGTGAAGCTATCTGAATTCCTTATTCTGGAAGAGAATAGGGCAGAGAATTGGATGCTTTAAAACTGTATCAGAGTACTAGCAACTGATATGAAACAATCCTGCTTCAGCAAACAGAGCAACTGGATGAGCCAATAGACACTCTTAATCTCCAACATCAATGATCATATGAGTAAAAGGCCATCATAAATACACTTATACAATTACTCCTTTGTCTCTCACAGGTTAATTGCTAAGAGGACCTTGTGATTAAAACAACATTGTCAGATGTATTTAATATGTTGACTGTGCATTTTTATCTACAGATAGGACTAAATTGCAACACTTTGATCTGGATTTCAAATATCCCAAAGATGTATAGTGTTTGCATTCAAGGTTTTGGCTCAGCCAGTTTTAGACAAAGGGGACAGAACAGAATTTGTATCCAGCTCTGAATGTGGATTCAAAGTCCTTTCTAAGGTCTGGAGTGTTCAGTTCTGGGATTTTGATTCAGTTGTATCCTTTAGTTTATGAAAACTCATGTTGTGCGTCCCAGAAAAAAATGCTTTGTTCATTATGGCGTGATTAGTAAACATGACATCTGGCAAAAGAGACTTTTAATAATGTGAGTCAGTAAAAAATACAACACGTCTTGACTAGTAGAACTTTGACAAGAATTATTATAGTATTTTTATTAAGATTTCCTGACACCTCCCAGCATTAGAACCTGTATTCAGTTGTTTATAACTTTGGGAAACTTCAACAATTTGGGGTGAAATTTTCCATAGTGGGTGTCTGCCTCAGGTTCCATTATTTTGGGAAAATTCAGCCAAAATGGTTCAGCTGTTTCTGAGAATTAGGGTAGGGAAGCATACTTTGCTTTCTCCATGATAAAAAATTCTGGTGACTTTTCTTGAGATGCTCTAGTACCCTCTCCCCCCGCTTTGTAGTAGGGACTTGAAATTTGGTAGGGGGATGTGTCAGGGATGTGCCTTTTGCCATCATTGTGAAAATCTGCACAAATCTGGCTAAGTTATAAACCTTTTTAAAAAATCGCAGTTTGCACATGCTCAGTAAAGACTTCTTCAATTTTAGCAGCTCAAATCTCTGAAGATGTCATCATCATTGAGCATGCTCACGTCTCTTACAGTTCCTGTCACTGATCAGACTGCACATGCATTATCCCCACAGAGTGACCGAGCATTCTTCATCCCCTCACCGCTCCTAGTTCTGACCAGACTGTGCATATGCTGTCCCTAGAAAGCCCAGCATTACGGGCTCAGAAGGAATTTCCTTGTAATTGTTTATCCCCGATGCTTCAGGTAGGGATGGGGCTGAGCACTGGAACTGAGAGCAGGAAGCCTGTCCCTGTGATCTCAATGGTCCCACTGGTTGGGCAAAGAGTTTGACCGCTATGAGGGAGGAGACTGTGACTGAGAGATGCAGAAGGAAATGGGAGGGGAACTGGGAGCCAGTTGACAGGGAGGGCTGACTTTGAGTTCAGATGAGCGTTTGGGGGATTGACTGACTGGGATTGGCTAGACAAGGAGACCGAGACTAGGAAGCAGAGAGGTGGAAATACCAGTTGAGGGTTGTGGGGAAAGACAGATCTGAAAAGGAGATGGGGTATGGGTGGAGAAATGTGACCAGCTGGGCAATATGAGTCAGGGAGGGTAGGGGAAGACTGAGATTGGATGAGGAGCCCAGGAAGGGAGACTGTGAGCCAATGGGTGGGACAGGGAAGAGATAGGTCAGATAAGCAGCCAAGGGAATTGGGACAGCCTGTGCAAGGAGACTGGGGCTGGGTGAAAGAAACCTAAGGAGTGGAGATTGTGGCTGCGTAGGCATGGATGGGACAAGGAGAATGGTCCATGTAGAGGATGACAACCTGTTACTGCTATCATTCTGCATTAGCTCAGGTGTCAAAAGCCTGTGAGGTAGATCTGAAGTTAGGAATGTCAGAATTGAGTTCTCTTTGTGCGGATGCATTCTGATACGGTCTATAATTACATGGTCAGATACTATGTTTTCCATAGGACCCTATCTCATTCAGTACACAGGATGGACCTGCTCTGAGGATGCATCCGAAGAAGTGGGTATTCACCCATGAAAGCTTATGCTTCAATACCTCTGTTAATCTATAAGGTGCCACAGGACCCTTTGCCGCTTCTACAATAAAGGAGACTTGTCTGTAGGACCCTATCTTCATTTGCTACAGAAAAGAGTGAATACAGCTATGCAACTAACTGATTTTTTTTGGCTCATTCCAGTTCATAAAAAAAAAATGGTCTCAGGGCAACCAATCCTGAATTGGTAAAAGATTTTCAATGAACTGAAAAGTCAGACTTTGTTTTTTTTTGTTTTGGGTTTAACAAAATGTTTTGTTTCGTTTCGTTTCCAGGCATTTTTAACTTTTCGTTTTATAAAATCAACTGAAATTTCAGGCTAGATTCACAAAACCGAGGGGGACATGTCCCACTTATACCCAATAGCTCATTAGTTTGGGCACTCACTGGGATATAGAAGACCTGCTGCAGAATGGGGATTGCAGTGAGTGGGCTATTGGATGCAAAGGAGCACCACTGCCTGTGTTTTCTGAATCTAGCCTCACATTTCCCCTCCCCCCCCATTTATTTTGACAAAACAATTAAGCAAAACCTGTATTCATTAGCAAAATATTTCGGTCAACCCAAGTCTACATTTTTAGGTGGAAAAAAGTTATGGCTAGAGACAAGGCGTTGAGGGAAGAGAAAGAACATGCTTATAGTTAAGACAGGGAAATGCTTCCCTGGAGAACTGGATTCTATTCCTGTCTCTGCCACAGAGTTCCTGCGTGATGCTGGGCAATAGGGTAGGCAACCCTCCAGGATTGTCCTGGAGTCTCCAGGAATTAAAGATTAATCTTTAATACAAGATTACGTCATGTGATGAAAACTCCAGGAATACGTCCAACCAAAATTGGCAACCCTACTGGGCAAGTCACTTAAACCAAAGACTTTACAGTTGGCCACTATGTGTATCTCATTTTCTGCGTAGCCAATTTGAGATAGCTGGCATCTGATTTGTGGAAGAGATGAGCACTCACAGCAGCAACTGAAATCAATGGGAGCTGGGCTTGAACATAGAAAATGCAGTATACTGCTAAGTACTCTCGAAAATCAGGTTCCAGATATCTCATATTGGAAACCTAGAATTAGTGGATACTGTTGACCTTAATCTTTGCGTGCCTCAGTTCCCCATCTGCAAAATAGGGATTATACATCCCACTGCCCTCCCCTCAGAGGGGCTTTGTGAAAATAAATGTATTAATGTTTTGAAGCACTCAGATATTGATGAGTGCCATAGAAAAGCCCATGAGAAAATGAATAATTCTGTATTCAGAGCCGGGTTTGAACTGTGTGCAGGAAATAAGGCCTGGAGCCACACCTTGCATATTTTGTGTAAGCAAAATATTGAATAGCTTCTGATTAAGTGAACACTGCCCATCCTGTGAATGAGACAGGAGTCCTGTAGTTGGAAAAAATAGTATATGATCATGTAATTAAAGACTGTATCATAATGCATACATACAAGGGGGCTGAATTAAGGTTTCACAAGAACCTGAGTTCGGGCATTTCCTAATTTTTGAGTGCTTGACGTTGCAACCTTAATAATGCTTTTGTAGTTTCGTTTTTGTGTGTAATATAGTTTTATTTGCTCTGCATTGGGATAGTCATTGAATCCAGTGCAAACTGAGTGCGAAGTGGGCAATTCGGAATGGCAGCATTCCACAGTCACTTTGCATTGGTGCCAATGACTGCTCAAGCCATTATATTTGATTTACGTTGCTGCAGTCTCTTAGGGCAGGTCTACACTTAAAAGGCTGCAGGGGTGCAGCTGCACTGGGGCAACTGTGCTGCTGTAGTGCTTCAGTGGCGACACTATTATCCCGAGGGGAGAGCTTCTCCTGTAGTTAATCCACCTACACAAGAAATGGTAGTTATGTCAACATGAGACAAGGGGTTAAGTTGGTGTAATTGTGCTGCTCAGGGCTGTAGATTTTTCACCCGCCTGAGTGACGTAGTTACACCAATGTAAGTCTGTAGTGTAGACCTGGCCTTAGGTGCATTCATAGCCTGTCAGCTGTTGCTTGCTGTGGATCATACTTGCTGACATGGAAGCAAACTGAGTCAGAACACTAGGGTGATGCTAAATGCTCAACTACGAATGAAAGATCAAGTCAGAAGGTTCTGTAGTGTCATGCAGATTATAGTGATATGATGCAAGTGACTGAGAGGCAACAGGAAACTTCCAGTGGTCTACAATGATAAATGTATATGCTGTAATCACATGCAGAATCTACAACAGACACAAATGATGCTTGATGGCAAGTTAAAAGTTAAATAGATAACATTCCTGCGCACACATCAAAAATTAAAAATCATTTGCTCAAGAATAAACCCTGCATAAGGGAAATCTGCAGGGATTTCCGAAGAACATAAAAATATAGAAATGAACATAAGAACAGCCATATTGGGTCAGACCAACGGTCTATCTAACCCAGTGGTGGGCAACCTGTGGCCCATGGGCCGCACATAGCCCATCAGGGTAATCTGCTGGCAGGCTGCAAAACATTTTGTTTACATTGACCATCCGCAGGCAAGGCCGCCCACAGCTCCCAGTGGCTGCGGTTCACCGTTCCCAGCCAATGGGAGCTGCGGGAAGCAGTGTGGGCTGCAGGAACATGCTAGCCGCCGCGTCCCGCAGCTTCCATTGGCCGGGAATGATCAACCACGGCCACTGGGAGTTGTGGACGGCCGCACAAATGTAAACAAACTGTCTGGCGGCCCGACAGTGGATTATCCTGACGGGCCGTGTGTGGCCCGTGGGCCGCAGGTTGCCCGCCACTGATCTAACCCAATATCCTGTCTTCCGACAATGGCGAATGCCAGATGCTTCAGAGGGAATGAACCAAACAAAGCAATTATTGCGAGATCCATTCCCTGTCATCCAGTCCCAGCTTCTGGCAGTCAGAGGTTACTTACCTAATTCTTTTTTAAACCCAGTTATACTTTTGGCCTTCACAACATCTCCTGGCAATGAGTTTCACAGGTTGACTGTATGTTGTGTGAAAAAGTGCTTCCTTTTGTTTGTTTTAAACCTGCTGCCTATTAATTCCATTGGGTGACCCCTGGCTCTTGCGTTATGTGAAGGAGTAAATAACACTTTCTTATTCACTTTCTCTACACTGTTCTTGATTTTATAGACTTCTATCATATATCCCCTCCCCTTTGTTGTCTCTTTTCCAAGCTGAACAGTCCCAGTCTTTTCAATCTCTGCTCATATGGAAGCTGTTCCATGCCTCTAATAATTTTTGTTGCCCATTTTCCATATTTAATATATCTTTTTTGCGATGGGGTTACCAGAGCTGCATGCAGTATTCAAAGTGTGGGCTGGAAGGGATCTTGAGAGTACATCTAGTCCATCCCCCTTTGCCAAGTCAGGACTGTAACTGGTGTATATCTAAGCTGTTCTTAAAAACCTCAAAGGACAGGGATTCCACAACCTCTCTAGGTAACCAATTTCAATGCTTAGCCACCCCTACAATTAGAACGTTTTGCCTAATCCCCCAACCTAAATCTCTTTGTACAAGAGCAATTTCTTCTCTTCTCAAAAGTGATTACTTCTGGTCCTACCTTCGGTGGACATGGAGAACAATAGATCACCATCCTCTGTATAACAACCTTTTACATATTTGAGGTTGTTATTATGTGCCCCCTCAGCCTTCTCTTCTTTAGACTAAACATACCCAGTTCTTTCAACCTTTCCTCATGGGTCAGGTTTTCTAAACCTCTTACTATTATTGTTTCTTTTTGCTGGACTCACTCCAATTTGTCCACATCTGTTTTAAAGAATGTGCCTAGAATTGGACACAGTGCCCCAGCTGTGGCCTCATCACTACTGAGCAGAGCAGAGCAAATACCTCCTGTGACTTACATATGACACTCCTATTAATACACACCAGAATGGCATTTGCCCCTTTTGAAATGGCATCACATGGTTGATGAGCAGATGTAAGTCTGAGACCTTCCACCCACAGCTTGCATCTGAATGTTGCCAGTCTGCCCGGGCAAAGGAAGATCCATACTTCCCATGCACAATATTCATCTTCAGTCACGGATTACTCCTGCTGAATTGCAGTGCAGGATTTACAAGGTCAAATTCTATGGCCTGTGCTATACAGGAGAACAGACTAGTTGGCCATAAGGGTCCCTTCCGAACTAAAATCTGTGAAGGTGTACTAACTCATATTGTTTCCTCATTGTACTCTGTCTGGACTGACTAACACTGACCATACTCCTTAGTTCCTCTCTGTCTGAGACACAGAAAATATTATCACAACAAGACGTATTCACTAGATACTCACCAATGATACATCTCCCTCTTTCCTGCCTCCACCCACTGCATCTAGGGTGACCAGACAGCAAGTATGAAAAATTGGGACAGGGCATGGGGGGTAATAGGAGCCTATATAAGAAAAAGACCCCAAAATCGGGACTGTCCCTATAAAATTGGGACATCCGGTCACCCTAACTGCATCTCACCCACGCTTGGACGGGCACAGTCTTTACACACCTCTCAACAAAATGAGAATGCAAAGCTAGCACTGGTAAGGGCATTCTCTACACCAAAGGTGGTGGGGAATCACTGGGCATTGGTGAGACGCAGACCATGTATCTGCACCAGGTACAATGCACTTTCTTAAGTGATGATTGGAAGCTTCAATTTTGGGAGCTTCTGGAGGCATTGTGTCTATGCTGCCTAGACTCCCATTCTGCCTGCAATGTGGGGTTGTGCCCTATAGGCACACTAGAGCTCTCAGGCCATGGCATTCACAGACTAGTACAAACTGAAGGCCAGACTAGTGCAAATTGGCTCCATTGAGCTAAACTGATTTACAGCAGCTAAGCATCAGACCTTACTATTCTTTACTAATGTGTCTTCCTCTACTTTGTACAGCACAGTATTTGGTGTAGAGAAGGGCATTCTCTACACCAAAGGTGGTGGGGAATCACTGGGCTGGTAATAAAAATACAGTGCAGACAGCAACGACCAGTGCGAGCTTTTCATTTGCATTCCCAACAGCTGTTCCATGGAATGTGTAAAACTGCAAAAAACCAAACAAAGAAGAAGAAGTTATACACAGGCTATTGTTTATTTAGGTCCCTAGAAGAAGGGACAAGTAAATTGTCTGAGGCAATTTACTTTGCTGAGATATCTGATGATCAAAGGCTCTTTTCAAATTGAAGATGAGGTAGGGGAATAAAAAGGAGAGGAAGGAAGCTGGTGAGAGCAGCTGCAGATGCTGCAGGACGAGGTAGGTGAGCAATTCTGAAAGCAACTAATCTTGGGTGGAGGACACAATTGCTGGCAGAGGGCCAGGAGTTGCTTATTGGACCGGTGCCAAAGCTCACTGAACTCAAAGGGAATCTTTCCATTGACTTAATGAACCCTGGGTCAGGCCCTAGGAGAGAAGGCACTGTCCTTACTCCCTGGGTGATTCTTTAGCAGCTGTCACCTGGCAGCTTATAGCCTTGCTCAGTTCAGCCTCCTTCAGCATCCATGCCTATAAATGATTAACTTGCTCTTGGTCTTTGCTCCCTTTGGGCCTGAGGGAGGCTGTGCCAGAGCCAGGTTAGTTTGGACCCTCCTCTCCATCCTGACATGGGGATAGGCATTTGGGATGTTAGGCTGGAGAGGAGGGTCCAAACTAACTTGGCTGTGGCACAGTCTCAGGGGCAAAGGGAGCAAAGACTATGAGGGTGAGAGTGAGTTAATCATTTATACGTCCCCAAACAAAGCCCTAAACCTGAGCTACTCCTTGATTCACGGGTGGCTGCACTGCAGAACAGATCTCAGGGCTCCCAGCATCTTAGTTCATGGACTGAAGATCATTTATCTGTGAAAAATATATAAAAACAGGTAATTACCAAGCTACCTGAAACAGTGGTTAACTCTTTTCCTGCTGGCTCCTGCAGCATCTCTGTGGAGTCAGTTTGGTTTACGCGGTTGGATTGTCGCCTAGGCATGCTCAAGGAGATCCCTTCCTTAGGGTTTGTCTGAGAACCCACTGAAATCAGTGGGAGTCTCTCTGTTGACTTTGAGGGGCTTTGGTTACAGCTCCCAGTGTCTTAACATGGGGATTGGTTTCTGAAGTCAATGGATGTCCCTGAATGAAGAAAAGGGGAATGTAATAGCTTTGACTTAAAATATATCCTTTCCAAAGTATTTCTTTACTAATTATGGGCTAGTGAGGGAAGTGCTAAAGAACCTTTTCCTTGTGTCTTCCTCTCCCCCCACCCCCCCGACCCCTTCCGGGCCTGGAATAACAGCAGCACCAGCTCTCTTTCCTACAGCTACAGTCCAACTGAGATTTAGCCAAATGTATGAATGAAATATATATTACTACAGAACAGCAGCACTTCACATGTCTGCCTATGTTATTCACATTATGTGATACCACTGTTAGGCAGAAGAATAATAGTAATTGAATAATAATAATTACTAGTATAAGGCTTAATCATGCCTATTAGCCTCTGGTCTGCTTTGGGAAAAGGGTACTTTTAGCACCGAAGGCACTAAAGTGTGGCAATAAAAAAAAATCATCTTATGGCCCTTGTACAGCAATCAGGGGAGCACTTAGTTGCAGAGAGGAAAACTGCATCCTCTTCGGGGCCATAGCAGCTGCTGTTCTTCCCCAGAATGCCAGAGTATTCTGCCCCTTCTCCTTTGCTTACTCGTGGATCCTGCTCTCCCCCTGCTTGTTGAACTGCAGTCAGTAATAGAGCCAGGTAATGGAGTGTGTCATCATGGTGCACTGGGTCCTGGAGTGCCTTCAGTGCTAAAAGTACCCTTCTCCCAAAGCAGACCAGAGGCTTATAGGCATGATTAAGCCTTATACTAGTAATTATTATTATTCAATTACTATTATTCTTCTGCCTAACAGTGGTATCACATAATGTGAATAACATAGGCAGACATGTGAAGTGCTGCTGTTCTGTAGTAATATATATTTCATTCATACATTTGTATCTACATGAAAATTAATTTTTTGTTTCCTGTTGTCATTTCCTCTAGTTCCTTCCAGTCTCTGATATTAAGTGGTGAACTCCGGAGGTTAAGATTACTCATGAAGAAATGCTATCAAGGCTTTCAGTAGTAATCTGATCATTGACTAATGAATATTTGCAAGTATGGGGTTAGTCCTTCAAGCCCAAGCAGCAGTCTTTATCTTGGGCAACCTGGTGGCTTCTCAACCACTTGCACAAAGTAAGTTGAACTTCCAGATATTATTTTAAAACCAGATGTGCAGATTCACATTATTTATGTGGATGCTTTATTTGCTTCATGTTTTATCAAATATAATACCTTTTAAAAAAAATGGCCCGCTTCATCACTGGTGTAACATCACAATGCAGTGGAGCTACACCAGGCATGAAATTGACCCCTGTTTCTTTACAAATCTAGAGGGATATAACAGAAATATTTAAAATGGTTTCTTCTAGTTAACATTCAGGGAAGGCCTTTGTAAAGTTGTGTTTGAAGATAAGGGGGGTGGCCTCTCAAAACTCTGAGGAATGGTACATACTGCCAAAGTTATGAATTATGCTAGCAGGGATAATGTGCAAGAAATAGAAGTGCAATCTTCTGGCCAGACATTCATATTAAAAACCAGAGATTAAAGTAAGACTTAAACAATTAATATTCTCTCATATTAAGTAGTGTGGGGGAAAATAGGCAGCTATCCATTACCTGTGGATACTGGAAAAGTATATACTTAATTATACATTTCCCAGAGGGAAAAAATCTCACTTATTATTAATCCACAGTAAGAGATTAGATATTTGGTAACCTGGACATTAGAATATCTGTCTGAGACTTTTTATATATTGCACAGTATCATTATTACTCATGCTAAGAAATAAACAAATTGACTCAAAAATCCATAAGGAAAACCCACCCAGCACTCCTTGGTGACAATTTAACCTTCATTCTTGTTAACACTAAGTTTTTTGTTTCTGAATTTCATGAAAAAAAAAATGGTTTAAGATCCAACAGTTTATCATTTTCTTTAGAAATCTGTTCTATATTATATTGTATGTCTGAAACATACTACTTATGACAACTCAGTGACACAAGGACCAATGTTCCAGTGCTAATTACCTGGTGTAGTTATTTACAAAGTGTCTGTAACACTCTACTATTCACATATGTTAGATCCAATTTGTACTAGCATAAATGACCTCATAAGATGCAAGGCTGTGGAGAATCAGCCTAGTAGTGTCTAGCTACTGTAGTGTCTGCTGATCCTACCAATTGTGTGCCACTTCCGCTTGCTATAAAGCCCAGTAGATGTAATAAGGAATACATCTCTCCCAGGCATATGCACTCTCTTTCTCTCCATCTCACTCCCTCTCATTTTTAAGACAGAGATTCATTTACCTTTTATTCTGAGTCATGGGAGCTCATTTCATGCTTTTCAGTGCTTACCCCGAGTAGCACTATTTCCTACATGTGATTCGACTGACTTAGATGAGATTGCTGGCATGGATAAATAATATTCAGTGCAAGTGGCTGCTGCAGGATCAGTTGCAGGGTATCATTCTGAGGTTGGTTCAATACAGCAGGCTAGGAGCTAGTGCATGTGGAAGTACTATGTGTGGTTGCTTATTAGGTTTTAATCAGTTTGGGGAAATCAGAAGCGGTTTTTCTTTTTCGTTCTGTTTTGTTGTTTTGGTGAGATTGCAATGGTTCCAGAACATTTGTGTTCCACTCTGTTATCTTTGTAGATATGTGTTTTTTGTCTGTTCCATTACATTTCGGCTTATTACGGTGTTTATTTTGGTTCAATAATAAAGAAAAACATAACTTGTGGTTCACAGTTCTGCTGCTTACCTAATTGCTCTGGGTTCTGCTTGCGTAAATTATTGAGGACGGTGGGCTCTACTAATAGTCACATTTTCTGCTTATTTTTCCTGTCAGATGACTTACTGCATGTGCAGAGATCACATATTTCATGTATTTATGCTTCTACACACTTCGGTGCATTCAGTGCTCAACTGTGCCGATAAGACCCTGTCTTTGAGGGCCAGGCAATGCCTCCAGCAAGAATTTTCCCTCAGAGAACAAAAGTAGAGTTCTCCCCAGAGCTGGAAGAGTTTGACTTTGCTGTGGCCCTTCCAGCAGCGCAGCAGGTTCCTGACTGAGTTCTTGGCCAGGTCCACTGGCTGACACGGGAGGGCACGGATCCAGAACAGCTCTTCAGGACAGGCACCGTCTCTTTGCTGTGTGGCCTTAGCTTCCAGCCATGCTACAGTAATAAATAATGATAATAATAATTACTATTAATAACCCTGATTCTTCCCTGTCACTTTGGGGTGTCACGTGACCTCCCTGCCCTTGTGCAACTGTGGGACAGTGGGCAAAATAGAGGCTACAGTTATTATGAAATGAGGCACCAGATTGGCTTGTAAAGATGCTAACTGTGTGGATAGTTCAATGCTTGAGACCATCCCACTTATCCTCCTTGGAATCATGAAGCCTCTGAAAGGGGGAGAAAATATCCCCTGTTTTATCACTCTACCCTGTCCTCCCCACCCCCAAGTTAAAACTTTCTGACTTGGCTCCCATGAAAGCTACTTTCCACTGGTAGAAGATGGTTCTCCTTCCAAAGATGCAGTTCCTGCCCATAGAGGACAATAAGCATTCCTGCACCAAAAGGGGCATAAGCGGGGATTGTCAACATTCAGATAAGCTATGGAAAAGAATCCAAACTACTGGATGCTGATCTGAGTCGACCTTTTAAAAAATATTACATAATATAATACATTTTCTTTATTTATATTATTTGTAAAGCTGCACACAGTACTGTCCCAATACTTAAGGAGAGAGCATGGGCCCAGATCCTCAAAGGTATTCTGCTCCCATTAATTTCAGAGGGAGTCTGAGGATCTGGTCCCTGGTCCCTACTCTGGAACACATACTGTATTGGAAAGGGCTGTGAAATGTATATGAAATACTAAAGCAAACCAAAAAAAGTGCAGTCTGAAGTTCATTTCCTCAACAGCAATGCCTACTTTAATAATCAAATTATTTAAAAATGTATTTAAAATTGTATAAGTCACCTGTAATTGAATACGTTATTTTGAAATCTTTAACAGGTTATGTCATCACTTACCTCTTATGAAGTTCTTAGAAACCAGCGTACATCAGATGGTCCCTACCTCACCAGATGATTTATTATACCCCCCCACACACTCTCTTTCTATTAATTAATCATTGTTTATTGTTAATGTATTTACAAGGTGTACAAATCAATGACTATGTTTGCTAGATGTCAAATACAGATGTGAAAATCCCAGAGTTCCAATCCATAATATGCAGCTGGCCTATAGTTATGTGCAGAATAAGGCCGTGATTCTGCAAAGATTCATGCAGGAATCTTTGCACAATGCACATAGCTTTACACAGTGCACTTAGTCCCACTGAAGCCAAGAGGGCTAAATGTAAAGTTAAGCCTATGTAAGTCTTTGCAGGCTCGGAATCAAAATGACAGTCTTTAAGGTCAAACAAAAAGTATATAAAGCCAAAACATAAGGTCTTTATCCAAGGTTAGATTGAGCCTCTAAGGCACAGCCTATACTAAAGGATAGTATGGAGCTATCCTCCCACAGGAGAAGGACCAGGAGGCATTCTTTGAGGGGTGCAACTTACTCCGTCCTTTGTACCAGTCATCTCTATTGGTTTTATCTTGGAGGATGAGAACCCCCGGCCCCACCTCCTCCCTATCCCTTTCCATCCACTCCGGGTTGTCAGAAGGAAGTGATCACAGAGCCTGGGATTCTGCCTTGTGCTTATGAGGGGTATATAAGGGTGGGTAAATTGATTGTTCTCTCCAAATAGGCAGAATCTGACCCTCAGTTTCACTGGCAGCCTTTATTTTCTTTTGAAAGGGAATCCAGAGGAGCTCAGGTGGTTTCCCTGATTTGCCCACTCAGAGTCTGCAGATCTTGAACAGTACAGAATCCCTGATGAGAGGCCTGTAGTGGGTGGAGGAGTTTATGGGGAAATTTGCCATTTAGGCTCTTCTTTGCACATGGAAGGAAAAGGCAGGATCTCAATCAAGGACTTGAGGATTTGGCCTTGAGGAAGGGTTGGTCCAGGGGATTGATAATGGGATTACAGAACCTTTCACCTCTTAGTCACTGATTAGTATGGAGAGGAGGTCAGCAGTGATCAAATGTCCTTAGCATATGATGGCTGTGAGGTGTTCTAAGTAAAATAAGTTACATTTTCTGATCCCGTTCTCAGTGCACGTGTGTCCACATCACCAAAAAAAAAAAAAAGAAACAAAACCCCCATCATTACAATTAGCCCTAGAGCTGGCATCCTTGTTGGTAATCTCACATGGAGACCAAGGATTAAATGCCAATCTGGATAAATCTTCCACAGGAATTAGTTTTTCCTTGTTAAAAGATATAAATTGTAGACTTGTTCAAAAGGACAGGAATTGTGGTTTATTTTTTATGAGTATGTTGAGAGGTCCTTGTGAAATGTCTTAAAATGACAAGGAAACTTCCAGATATGTACTGATAGTCACCACAAATTTGAAGGGGAATTGACACAAAAATGTTCACATCTGGCCACTCACAATATTTCTTCGGTGTACAGGAAATTCAGACCAGTACTTCCCCTATAAAAAGTACAATGCTACGTCTCACAGTTCCATTGGCCAATAAGTGGCTGAAAGACATTAAAGAAATAATTCCCCTTGAGAAGGTCACATAACTAGCAGACAGCATATGGGCTTCAAGGTACTTCAGAGTCATTTTGGGTCCTACATACAAATGCTCCATATGGATAGGAACACCTCTTTACTGCCTGCCATTATTTTTACCTATAACTCAGTGCATTCTGACATAGGAAAACTAAATGAGCATTGAATTTGAATTAGCCTTGAAAGTATGTGATTAAACAAGCATGCAATGCAAACATTCACTATTTGTTTTTTATTATTCTAACACATGAAAGTTAATGATTCCTACTTGGTTTATATAATGAAAAATTGTCCATAATAATATTCATCAAAATATGTATTTGCCTACCTCTACAGGCTGTTGCAAAGACTAATGAGTTAATGTGTGTAAAGGGACTTCAAGAACTGTAGTGTTCTGTATACACAATATTTCAATTTTTAAAAATGTAATAAGATGGGATCTTTATTTAAAAGAAGAGATGCGATGGAAAAGTATGGAAAAGCACACTATAAATTTGTTTAACTATTCACAGATATAATTTATGCCCACTTTAAGGCCCTTTCACACTGCCAGAGATGTATAAAGTGGCCTTTGTGTCAATAAGAATCAGGTCTAATCACCTGCATCCTGCAAGCGCAGAATTGTTCCCTATAGTAATTTTTCTAATATTACGTGATAAATATTTTAAAATGGCTCCTACGGTTTATAAATCTCATTTTTAAGAGTTTTGTTTCTGATATTCAGCATAAATTTTCTTGATTTCATTCCACTACCTGAAGTTATGCTTCTTGTATAACCCAGAAGAATTCCTCTGGTTCCTTGATATATGCACCCTTAAATATTTGTAGCTGTTTGTCTTGTCTGCTAGTCAAGCTCTGAAGAATATACTTGATGTACCACTGTGGTATTCTAATCAAGCCCGAATAACTGGAAGCAGCATTGGCTTTGATCAGATGCCTAGAATCTGAGCAAGAGGGAAGTCTGGTAGTGGGGAGCAGGAGGATGGGAGAGGAAAGAGGATGTGAGGATAGTAAGATGCTCTTAGGTGACCTGGCCATAAGGAGGTAGGGAGAAGTGGCCCGGTCCATTGGGAGAAACCATAAAACTCCTTCTTATCCACTGATTCAAATCTTGGACCAAACTAATTCTGAAGGAGAGGGATAAAAAATGGCCAAATCAGTGTTGCTGCATATACTACATGGAGGCAGTGCCTCTTTCTAATGATTCCACTTCAAGCAGGTGTTTGAAATATTATTTGGCAGAAGCCAAATATCAGAAAGTTGGCTAGATTTCCTCTGAAGAGCTATTCTAAGCTGAATTTCAGTATAGCCCCACAAGCTACCCAAATTCAGATCTGATACTTCTCTAGACAGCTACCAATCTGCAGTAAATCTAGTGAAGAGTCTGGAATTACACCTATTCAAAACTGGCGGGAGAGAAGAAATCAGGACCATAGTTCTTCTTTCCCAAATACTTAATCATTTTTATTGCTACTCTCTGCATTCCTCCTAATCTGCTGACATCTTTCTGGTATTAAGATGCACAGAACAAAATGAAATATTCCAGGGCGGTTAAACTGGAGTTGTATAATGAGGGACTGACATCAACCTGCTCTGCTGTGTGATGTTTCTGCATATATAGATGGACCTATTGTACTGCCCGATGGCCTTGCAGACTCAGATCTATTATTGTACACTAGGGGCTTGTCTACACTTGAAATGTTACAGAGGCACAGTTGCAGCACTGCTGCTGTAGTGCTTCAGTGTAGACATTACCTACACAGACGGGGAAGAGGAAGGGGACGTGTTGTCCCATTGGTGTAGGTAAGCCACTCCCTGAGAGGCTGTAACTATGTCAATGGAAGAATTCTGTCTACACTTGGGGTTAGATCAGCTTAACTACATCACTCAGCGGTGTGGATTTTTCACACCCGAGCATAAGGATGTTAGATGAAGTGGGATCTGAGTTACTACAGAGAATTCTTTTCTGGGAGTCTGGCTGGTGAGTCTTGCCCACATGCTCAGGGTTTAGCTGATCACCATATTTGGGGTCGGGAAGGAATTTTCCTCCAGGGCAAATTGGCAGAGGCCCTGGGGTTTGGTTTTTTTTTTGCCTTCCTCTGCAGCGTGAAGCACAGGTCACTTGCTGGAGGATTCTCTGCATCTTGAAGTCTTTAAACCATGATTTGAGGACTTCAATAGCTCAGACATAGGTTAGGGGTTTATTATAGGAGTGGGTGGGTGAGATTCTGTGGCCTGCGTTGTGCAGGAGGTCAGACTAGATAATCATAATGGTCCCTTCTGACCTTAAAGTCTATGAGTCTATGAACTGGGACGATCTAATTTTTTAGTGTAGACCAGGCCTAACAGTCCTTAGGTATAGTTCATTCACTACTGTTCTCTAGGTTTCTCCTTCCAAATGTTTCAGATTATATTTCTGCAGAGGCCTTGTTTTGTACTTTTCCAGTCTCAATGCCATTATTATTTTCCACCCATATTTCTAACCTCTCTAGGTCCTTTAGTTTTATTTCCCTGCCTTGCAAGTCTTCACATCACCTCTCATTTTTTCTGTCATTTGTGACTGTGGAGTAATTAAATCGGAACTACTGGTCTCTTAACAGATGTGTGGTCAGGTCCTTGATTTCTGGAGTTGAAATTGTTTTGTTTGTCATTCCAATGAGACAGGTTTGAGAGAAACCTTCAAAATCGCAGCAGTCAATTTCAATGGTGAACAGATGCAGATCACCTGGGCAGCCAAAGACTATTTCCCTGACAGGAACGTGACTTTTTTTTACAGGTAAGTACTGGCAATGGCTATCCTCTTCCCCTGGGTTAATGGCTTTGCTTAGTGATTCTGAAAGTATGTCTACACTGCAGTTCATAGAATCATAGAATATCAGGGTTGGAAGGGACCTTAGTAGGTCATCTAGTCCAACCCCCTGCTCAAAGCAGGACCAATCCCCAATTTTTGCCCCATATCCCCAAATGGCCCCCTCAAGGATTGAACTCACAACCCTGGGTTTAGCAGGCCAATGCTCAAACCACTGAGCTATCCCTCCCCCCACAGCCTGTGTCAGCTAACTTGGACTAGTGAGGGTCTGGCAGCCCATCTATATCACAATTTTACAATCCCGTAGCCCAAGTCCTGTGAGCCTGAGTCAGCTAACATGGGCCACCTGCAAGTGTTTTAATTGCAATGCAGACCTACTCATAGACATCTCACTCAGTCCAAGTGTTTGAGCTATACCCGCAAATGAAACAGAAGCTTATATTTGATTCAGATCAACGGGCAGACTTGTTTATATTCGCTCCACATCACAACTGTATTTTCCAAACTAATCATCAGATCTGCTGAATACTTAGCAGCATGCAGGTGGTTACACCCACAGTTTTGTCCGTTCTTGTGATGCCCACCAGTGTGTCAGAACATTTGGAGCCATTGTTCACACACACACACAGCTTTAGCTGCTGTTTAATTAAGAGCTGTGCAGCAATCAGTTGATGCTGCACATGGAAATGAAACATTTATAGTTGCTTTGGGTCAATGACAAGTCAGCCAGGAGGAGGTTTACTCAATTGTTAGTGGGTATATGAGACAGCATTTCCAGTAGCATGATGTAGAAATAGGACATGTTATCAAATGGTGAATGTCTGGCACAGCTGTTAAAGCAAACCCTTCCTTTCTTAGAAAAGACAATATTAAAGAAACCTCACAATCTCAAATTGTAATGACCAGATGTCTGGTAAGCCAAGGGGTACTGAACTCCCCTTCTCTGCTTTGAAAATCTTATCTATAAATCTCCCATGCAAATCTCATTTGGGAGAAGTATTTTAATAAGCTAAAGTGACAGAAAGCAACTAACTAATTTCAATAGATAACATCATAACTGTGTTAACTAATTTTATTTTGTTTTTACTTGTAGATTTGGCATAGCTCTTCAAAACACAGCTTGGAAGAAATGCCCCAACTATATACTTGACCATGGTTACAATTCTGGCTGCCTCTTTAAGACAGAGGGACCAACTCTTAACATCTCTTTTAAGGATGAGAATGGAATCGAAGAGCTTTTCAATTATTTGCTAAAATCTGATTTCTTTAGTAAGTGAGTGAGCAATGACATTACCAAATTCCTTGGTAATGCTAGTGCCTTCAATGATCTTCTTTTGTACTGAGTCTGAGATGAAGAGAGAGAACTATTTCAGAGTATAAAATATTATTGAGGAAGATGGCAAATTAGTCAAGTGTATAAAATATTATCAGGATGGACAAAATAGAATATTGTTCTCTGTTTGGGTATACTGAGGCTACTTCTTCAACACTTACTTCAGTGGTCACATTGTTTTCACTGGGGCTACTTGTTTTGAATAAAGGCCCCCAAATTCAGATCGAAATCTGGATTTTGAACACTCAAAAATGTAGGTATGTTTGGATTTTGAAATATTTAGTATAGTTGACTATGTAGAACATGGATGTAAACATACATGTAGCAACAACTGGAAGCCATGATTCCATTTTAATAGTGTGTGTGTGGGGGTACATATATGATATCACAATGCCAAAATGACAACAGGTTACAGTGAGAAAGCACTGGAAGAGTGAGAGGCATTTCCATTTCTCTTACAGTTTTATTGGTTTTATGTATAGTAGATGTGTCTTATGGGTTTTTTAACTAAAAAAGAGCCACCGTGGCTTAACAACCCTGTAAAAGAAGCCGTGAAAGATAAAAAGGCATCTTTTAAAAAGTGGAAGTCAAATCCTAGTGAGGTAACTAGAGAGGAGCATAAACACTGCCAAATAAAGTGTAAAAATGTAATAAGAAAAGCCAAAATGGAGTTTGAAGAACAGCTAGCCAAAAACTCAAAAGCTAATAACAAAATGTGTTTTAAATACGTCAGAAGCAGGAAGCCTGCTAAACAACCAGTGGGGCCCCTGGACGATAGAGATACAAAAGGAGCACTTAAAGATGATAAAGTCATTGTGGAGAAACTAAACGAATTCTTTGCTTCGGTCTTCACGGCTGAGGACATTAGGGAGATTCCTCAACCTGAGCTGTCTTTTGTAGGTGACAAATCTGAGGAATTTGTCACAGATTGAAGTGTCACTAGAGGAGGTTTTGGAACTAATTGATAAACTTAACTGTAACAAGTCACCGGGACCAGATGGCATTCACCCAAGAGTTCTGAAAGAACTCAAATGTGAAATTGCGGAATTATTAACTAGGGTTTGTAACCTGTCCTTTAATCGGCTTCTGTACCCAATGACTGGAAGATAGCTAATGTAACGCCAATATTTAAAAAGGGCTCTAGAGGTGATCCCGGCAATTACAGACCGGTAAGTCTAACATCCGTACCGGGCAAATTAGTTGAAACAATAGTAAAGAATAAAATTGTCAGGCACATAGAACAACATAAATTGTTGGGCAAAAGTCAGCATGGTTTCTGTAAAGGGAAATCATGCCTTACTAATCTATTAGAGTTCTTTGAAGGAGTCAACAGACATGTGGACAAGGGTGATCCAGTAGACATAGTGTACTTAGATTTCCAGAAAGCCTTTGACAAAGTCCCTCACCAAAGGCTCTTGCGTAAATTAAGTTGCCATGGGATAAGAGGGAAGATCCTTTCATGGACTGAGAACTGGTTAAAAAACAGGGAACAAAGGGTAGGAATAAATGGTAAATTTTCACAATGGAGAGGGGTAACTAGTGGTGTTCCCCAAGGGTCAGTCCTAGGACCAATCCTATTCAACTTATTCATAAATTATTTGGAAGAAGGGGTAAACAGTGAGGTGGCAAAGTTTGCAGTTGATACTAAGCTGATCAAGATAGTTAAGACCAAAGCATACTGTGAAGAACTACAAAAAGATCTCACAAAACTAAATGATTGGGCAACAAAATGGCAAATGAAATTTAATGTGGATATATGTAAAGTAATGCACATTGGAAAAAATAACGCCAACTATACATACAATATGATGGGGGCTAATTTACCTACAACTAATCAGGAAAAAGATCTTGGAGTCATCGTGGATAGTTCTCTAAAGATGTCCATGCAGTGTGCAGCGGCAGTCAAAAAAGCAAACGGGATGTTAGGAATCATTAAAAAAGGGATAGAGAATAAGACGGAGAATATCTTACTGCCCTTATACAAATCCATAGTGCGCCCACATCTTGAATACTGCATACAATTGTGGTCTCCTCATCTCAAAAGGGATATACTGGCATTAGAAAAGGTTCAGAGAAGGGCAACTAAAATGATTAGGGGTCTGGAACGGGTCTCATATGAGGAGAGATTAAAGAGGCTAGGACTTTTTAGCTTGGAAAAGAGGATACTAAGGGGGGATATGATAGAGGTATATAAAATTATGAGTGGTGTGGAGGAAGTGAATAAGGAAAAGTTATTTACTTGTTCTCATAATAAAAGAACTAGGGGCCACCCAATTAAATTAGTGGGCAGCAGGTTTAAAACAAATAAAAGGAAGTTCTTCTTCACACAGTGCACAGTCAACCTGTGGAACTCCTTGCCCGAGGAGGCTGTGAAGGCTAGGACTATAACAGGGTTTAAAAGAGAACTGGATAAATTCATGGAGGTTAAGTCCATTAATGGCTATTAGCCAGGATGGGTAAGGAATGGTGTCCTTAGCCTCTGGTTGTCAGAGGGGGGTGATGGATGGCAGGAGAGAGATCACTTGATCATTACCTGTTGAGTCCATTCACTCCGGGTCACCTGGCATTGGCCACTGTCGGTGGACAGGATACTGGGCTGGATGGACCTTTGGTCTGACCCAGTACGGCCTTTCTTATGTTGTTATGTTCTTATGTGTTCAACATGTAATGACTATTATTGCAAAGAAATCTACAGGATAGTAAGAACTAATACTAAATAAAATAAAATAAACCAGCTATAGAGCATCATTGAGCATGTCTTCTAAAGTTAGGAGAGCTTCCAAGGAGGAAGGGTAGTCTTATGGCTAAGGCACTGGTGTGCTGTTCATGAACTCAGGTTTAATTCCCAGCTTTGTTGCAAACGTTCTGTGAGACACTGGGCAAGTCACTTTGGATCTCTGTGCCTCAGTCTTCCATCCCTAAAACAGAGATAATAGTGCTTCAGACCTCACAGGGGTATTGCAAAAATTCATTAATATTTACCAGGTGCTCAGATTCTACATGAATGGGAGTGAAGTAGTTAGATTTCTTTGCAGGTGGTGTGGATCAAAAGAGAGGGTGCACTAATGTACTTTAGGGTGTTATACGCCAACTCCCATGAAGATGCAACTTCCAATGCTAAGAGGTAAACAACCAAATGGTTCAAAATATTGTGCCCATACAGCTGACCACCTGTAATCAAAGTGTCAATTTAGAACAGCACAAATGCATGATGCCATGGGTCTGAATTACATTTTGATGTACAGAAAACTGGCCAGATGGAGAACTGAACATTTCAGGAGAACTGAACTTCATGACAGTCTAAAGAATTCCAGGAAGGCTTGGGGCTGGGGGCGATGGTTTGAAGTGAGTTGTAGTGATTAATTTTAAGAGGGTATTGTGTAATTTATATCTAATTTTTTCCTCAGTAAAACCCAATCCTCCTGAAAACGTAACCTTCCATTGGAAAGGAGATACAGTTACTATAGAAAGTAACAAACCAAAGACAGCAGCAAGGTGCTTGAAGCTTGAACTTCAGTATAAAAGCAAGTATGACAAAGAATGGCAGGTGGGTAGAGTTTGGAATTCTCACTTAACACAGGAAAGAGATGGGAGTGGCACCTCCATGGAACAGAATGCATGGGTTTTCCCAGCAGGCCCATCCCATCCCATCCCATCCCATCCCACCCGACACCATCCCATTAACACTTGATGGGCTGGCAGCAGAATAAGGACTAGTCTTCACTTGCAAAAAAGGTGCATTTTTTCCTTTGGGGTAACTAACACACATGTGCTATCCTGAGATAAATACATGCTGAAGGCCAGACACTTTAATTTAAAGAAAGGTAAAGTTGTCAAGCAAAACAGTCCTATACCTCCTCCAGGGATTAGCCTTGAGGAGTTTACTTCATGGTAAACTAAGTGGCTGGTCTTCAGTGTATTTTTACCTCAGGATATCTCAGAAGTGTTAGTTACCCGCAGTAAAAAACATATTTTGTTTAGCAGTGAAGGCAAGCCCTAACATTTGCTAGACTCCTGGATATCTAATGTGTGCTGAATGTCAGCATTCCAGTAAATGGCCACATTTCAAGGGCGTTACCCTTCACTGCATACGCACATGTCAAGAAGACATAGGGGAAAGGCAATATATAAAGAATGAGAGCAGGGAGGGGAGTCATAAATGGGAAATGAAGATGAAAAATGGGAGAAAGAAGAAAAACAACAGAGAACAGGCGATGGGGAATAGACAATGTTCCAGGCATTGTATTTATCTAGAACATAAATACCAGCTTTACATTTCATTTCATGGAATTCATTCTTCCTAGGCTCATAACTAACGTGTATGCTTTGTGGACCAAAGCTAATTCTGTTTGTTTCTCTGCAAATAATTACTGAGGCATGAGGGATAGCTCAGTGGTTTGAGCATTGGCTTGCTAAACCCAGGATTGTGAACTCAATCCTTGAGGGGGCCATTTAGGGATCTAGGACAAAAATCTGTCAGGGGACAGTACTTGGTCCTGCTACTGAAGGCAGGGGACTGGACTCGATGACCTTTCAAGGTCCTTCCAGTTCTAGGAGATTGGTATGTCTCCATTTATTATATTAGCGTAACAAAGAACTATATGTTAACTTAACTGTACATTGTTTAATGCTAGAAATAGGTCTGAACCAGAAAAATCCATCCAAGATCCAGATCTCCTAAATTTTGGGGGGATGTTCTACTTGTGTCAGCCCATCTCTCATGTATGATATAGTATAATACTGTCAGAAGAAAAATATATGTTGGAAATAATTAATGATCAAATATCTTCCTGTCCAGTCTAGAAAATCTGCATGTTGCAAAATTGAAGAGCAAGGGTTTGATCCTGAAAAGTGCTACTCCTTCCGGGTCAGATTGGAAAGACTTGTAACTAAGTGCAATAGAATTCCTTATGCCAGTGAATGGGCAGAGGCAACAGTTTGGAGAAATGGCAGCTTACTAGGTAAATGCTAAGCTACAGTCATATTCTTAGCTGGAAATATAATCAGAGGAGTGGAGGCTGGGAGAGGGGATGTCAGGTAGTGCATAAGGTTAATTCAAAGTAAAGATCTAGTCAACAATGGAACAACCGAGTCTAAAGACGCACTGAGTATTCTTGCCATTGCCCTGAAGTGCATCATTGATTTAAGACATTAATATGGAAGTGGAGAATTTCCCTCTAATCTGTCAAATATTTGGGAAGTGACATAGACAGTTGCTGCCATGTTTCAGGCTCATCAGTGACTTCTGAGGGAAGGTCATGACATCAAGCTTGCTACGAAGTTGTGGATCTACACAACCATGCTTATACCGACTCTGTTGTATGGGAGTGGAACTTGATCACTGCTCTATATTAAGTGGCAGGACAAGATCAGAAATGAGGATATTTGAAACTGAAACCAACAGCCACCTCCATCAATGTTGGTTTGGTTTCAGTGGCTTTCTTGGTACAGAGATATTAATAGGATGGAATACCAACGAATTACGAAGCATGTTTATCTAGGAATGCTGCTACACAGCTGACAATCATCTGGTCACCAAAAGCTTTGGTGGCACAATAAATTTGCCAGCAATAGACATAAATTGAATATCTAGGCAGAACACCTAAAGGACCAGGTAGAGATTTATGTGGGTGGTGCTCAATCTGCAAGGAGAATGCGTCCCTTTGCAATTTGCCATCATGATGATGGATGGATCAGGTTAATTTCATAGCCCTTTCAAAAATAATTTGATTCATGAGTGCAAATTGGGTTGATGGCCTGATCCTTCAATTCATATCTATGTTGCTGTAGATGTCGCAAGCAACTACTGATTTTGCCAGTAACAAATAGACTTTGCATTACAGTAGCACCTAGATACCCTAAACGAAATTAGTTTCCAGTTGTGTTAGGCCCTGTACAATTTCCCTCTAAAGTGGGAAGTTTGTCACTGCACTATTTCAGAATTACAGTGACATTGATAATTCTACTCAAAGATGATTCATGGATTGTTCAAATGTTGTGTGCAATTTTTCAATGACAGAGCTAAATAAGGAAGAGTTACTGTCTCTGCCATTGAGATCTCATACGCATGATTTAATTTTTTTAGTTCTAGATAATACTTTTTCCTTTCTCCCACAGTTTTGTCTACCTTGTCTGGTTACTCTGTAAGATATATATGCTGCTGACATCCCTCTTTGATAGAACTCTTCAGGGTTCCTTGATGTTATTTAATTATGTATTTTGATTTATAAATGCAAAATTCCCATCCATAGCTCTAGGAAATTTAGCTATAGTTCATACAGCCAATAATTACTATGATTATGAGACTAGTACAGTGACTATAGTGCAATATAGTAATGGAATAAAATAGAATACCACAATAACCTCTAATAAAAATAAAATTGAAATACCCACAGCCAATTAAGACTAAAAGTCTTTAACCATCAGCCAACCATTGCCCAAATCCTCAGAAAACAGAAGGGCTTTTCAGCATGTCTGGATGGTTAACAGATCCAGGTTCTGGCAGGCCAAAGGTGGAAGTATAACCCAGAGTTGTGTGGCCTTCACAGAAAATGCCGCACCAGCAATCCCATCGCGTTTAAAATGAGAGAACCCTACCAATGTAGGCTGAGAGAAGGTGTCTCCCAAGTAACCAGCTCACTTTTAAGGATTTGAAAGTTAAAATCAACACTTGATATTCCACTTACAAAGTAACAGGCAGACAGTGGAGCTCACTGATCACTGGTGCTACAGCTGCTGCTGCACCAGCTTCAGTATTTGGTGGTCTCAAGAGGGCCCCCTAGATGCACTCCAGAAAATCAAGTTGCTGGCTAGGTCTGCCTCTGACCTTTTCTTTTACGCATTCCTCGCCAAGCACAATGAAAAAAACGGCACTCTTGCCAGCAGCTGCTACATGAACCTCAAGTAGAAGCTTTGGTCCAATAAAAGATATTACCTCACCCACCTTATCTGTCTAACACCATCAGAAGGCATTTCCTTGCAAGAGTGAAGGAACTGTGTTTTTCTTTTGCAGGCTTATATTAGTTTGTCTTGTTTCTTCCTTAACATTGCTATTGTTTAACATCTGCAATAGGTACATTTATAAATTTACATTTATAGAAACATGACATTTTAAAATATTATTTTTGTGTTTACTCCTAGATTCTTGTGCTGATGATATAAAGCCTCTGTCAGACAATGTGATCCTTTTAATTTCTGTGCTGGCAGTCCTTCTTTTAATAATCCTCCTGATTTTTGTGTGCAAATGGCAAAGGTAAGGGTGCATACTGATATTTGTGCCACGATAACACGTTTGTAAAAAATGTGCATATTTTGATCCTCTCCCACCATCCATTATTGTTTTTTCTCTGAGAGTGCAAATTCTTGAAGGCAGGGATGGCACGTTACTTGCGGTTGTGTCCTGTGCCTCTCACATTGTAGGTGTTACTGGAAAACAAAGAATAATTAAAATATGCTCCCCAACCTAATATGCTCCCACTCGTCTTTATGATGCCATGGAATCATTGCCCAACCAAAAAATCTCTGGCACCTTCAGCCTACAGACTACAGATCCAGTCATTAACTCTTTAGTTTCCTGCTGCCATCCCTGTACAGAGCACATCTCTGCAGTGCCTATAGTCAGAGATCCAGATCCTCATTGCCATAGAAGCAGGGAGCTCCTGCAGCTGAAGCCACATACTTTCTACTAGAGGAGCTAAGAACAGAAGGTGAGAATTTCCTTCTACCTGAAGAGTGACAGTTGGAAGGGTGACGGAGTGACAGGGTGAGAAAGGCACGGTAACAAAGAAGAAAGGATGACAAAAGTAAAGGGGAAGAGTGCAAAAGATGTTAAAGGGGAAGATAGGGGACGTGGTGGTGGAACAGATGACCAAGAAAAGGAGGCAGGTAAAAGATGAAAAGCTGTAAAGGGTGATTAAATGGGAGAGCTTCAAATAGTGGTAGAGGAGCAGGGGATAGGAGAGGTGAAGTGAGTGGCAGTCTTCTGATCTGTTTAATGGTCTTAACAAGACTACCATAACCATCAGTGATGTTGTGAAGATTCTGTCAGTAGTACCTGGAAAGCACTTTGGGCCCCTTGCATGGAAATAGTATTATTGTAATAATCCTTACTTACATTACTGCTTGAATGACAAATGAGGGATCAAAGCCCCAAGACATCTGCATTTGCTTTTCTCTTTCTTTTATAAATTGTAAAGTTAGTTTAAAAATAGCATCTCCTGGCTGGGGTTTATAAAACCATTGGCATTAGATTCTTCTTACCAACTCCCTCACTTGCCTTCCTGCCCCATCCAATCTATTACAAATGAAACATGAGAAACCAAACCTGAAACTTTGTGGCAATGAGGTGCACATTGGAAGCAACATAATCATAACAGCTGTGAGCGCTCAAAAGAAAATCAATTTTATGAGCATTCTGTCTTGCTAGCAGTCTTTTGGGCTTGCAATTCCAAGGAGAATTTAAGCTGTTTCTGTTAATTTTTTGAGCTACAGTACTAAATATTAAAAGGGTGCATATTGCAAGAATTATGGAACTTGAATCGTGTTTAAAGAAGCTGCAGTTGAGAATATTCATTATTGTTTGTTTATTTCTATTGTATAACCGTTATGCATGGCCATTAGCAACTTAAATTAAGACAGGCACAATAAAAGGGGACAAATATAGGGCAGGGATGCGTGAGGGGAGGGTGGTGTTGAAAAGAAAGAGATCATGTGTTTGGGTGAATAATGTGTGCACCTTGAGGAATACAAAGAGTTCCATCTTTTCTCTTTAGTCAAATATATATATGTGTGACCATAGACCAGGGATCGGCAACCTTTGGCACGCGGCCTGGCAGGGAAAGCTGCTGGCAGGCCGGAATGGTTTGTTTACTTGAAGTGTCCTCAGGTTCGGCAGCTCCCACTGGCCGTGGGGAGCCAATGGGGGCTGTGGTAAGTGGCGACCAGCACATCCCTCGGCCCATGCCGCTTCCCGCAGCCAACATTCAGGGCCGGCGCGCCCACTAGGTGACCCTAGGCGGTCGCCTAGGGCGCCGGGAGCAGAGGGGGCGCGACTGGCTGCCGCCCTCCTGGCTCCGCAGCTGAGCCGGGAGTCGGGGGGCGGCAGGGAGCCGGGAGCCGGGGTGGGGGCAGTTGGCCGTGGCTGCGTGCCGCCCTCCCGGCTCGCAGCTGAGCAGGAGCCTTCTGCCTTCTGCCATCCCGGCTCCGCAGCTGAGCCGGGAGCTGGGTGGGGGGAGCTGCCGCAGGGGGGGACTGGCTGCCACGGGGGGGGGGGGGGCGCACAGGGCTGTTGCAAGGACGTTTCGCCTAGGGCGCAAAACGTCCTTGCACCGGCTCTGCCACCATTGGCCTGTGGGAGCTGCAATTGGCCAAATCTCTGGACACTGCAGGTAAATAAACTGTCCCGGCCCACCAGTGGCTTTCCTAGACGGGTCGCATGCCAAAGGTTGCCGATCCCTGACTTAGAGTAAAATTCTCCTTGAAGAAGTGTGTTTTGTGAAGTAACTCAGCCTATGTTTACACTGCAATCAAAGGTGTGATTCGCAGCTCAGGTAGGCATACTCATGCTTGCTTTAATCTAACTAGGTTGCTAAAAAGAGCAGTGTAGACCCAGCAGTGTGGGCTTCGGCACAGGCTGTACAAGCCTCAAGAATCCTGACTGTGTACTCGCATTGCTAACCCATGCTAGGGTGTGTACTGCCATGTCTCCGCTGCTATTTTAGCTGTACTAGCTAGATTAAAGATAGCAGGGGCATGCCTACCTAAGCTGCAATCACACCATTGATTGCAGTGGAGACATACCCCATGGCCTCACCTACCGTACTTAAGAAAGATGCATTGGTTTAACTAAACACATTTAGTTCAACTGGGGTAAAGCCCGGTATGGACATTTTTATTTTGGTTTAGCTCAAATGAGTTAGAAATCAGTTTAAGCTAAACCAAAATAAGCCACCCTTCAACTGAAATACGAGCATCTATGCAAGGGTTTGCATTGGTTTAGGCAAATTATTTTAAAAACAGATTTAATTAAGTTAAACGAGTACAACTTTCTTATGTCGACAAAGCAGGGGAACAGGAAAGAGTGGAAGCATGGCAGGTGGGCCTGGGAAAGGGCCTCTGGGCATGAAGGCTACATGAAAGAAAACATGTTTGTCCTAGTGCAATGTGGTCCCGATCCATAACTGGGGCTCCCAGGCACTACAGTCATAGAAATAACAATAATACAGCTAATGGCTACATTTTGGAAGGCTTGACTTTAAAGGGCCCCATCTGCCCATTTAATATAACACAAACCATCTCTTTCCAAATATCAATATGACCTAAAATTAAAGTAGAAAGACAGTCTCTCCCCAGCTGAATTTCTGCCAGCCTTCCAACACTGTGTGAGTTGTGAGAAGGCTGTAGCCCTTGAAAGCAAAGGGTTTGTCTACACTAACACTTTTGTTGGTAAAACTTTTGTCGGCACAGGGTGTGAAAAAACCACACCCCTGACCGACATAAGTTTCACCGACAGAAGCGCCAGTGTGAACAGCCCTTTGCTGGCAGGAGATGCTCTCCCGCCGACACAGCTACCACCACTCATTGGGAGGGAGAGGTTAATTATGCCGACAGGAGAGCTCTCTCCTGTCGGCATAGAGTGGCTACACAGGAGACTTTACAGCAGCACAGCTGCAGTGATACAGCCGTGCTGCTGTAAGGTCTGTAGTGTAGACATATCCTGAGTCTTTCCCAGAGTAATTATGAAATTCCATACAGTGGCCTTGCAGCTCCTCTTGATTTGTGCTTGAAGCGTCTCAGATTGCCAAGTGTAGAATCGCATCTGAACACTGGCTGCCAGGAAGGAGCTACCTTTAATTCCCATGCTATCGCTGGATTTGACTTCAAGATCAGACTACTTGGCACTCAGTAACTTACCTGATAATGAAGTCAGCCTTAATGGCTGCTGAGGAGCTGGAAGCCAGCACCTTAATTCAGGCTTCCAGATATGCCGCACGGTGGAACTTCCTTTCCTTGTACTTCCCCAGACTTTTCTTCCTTTCATTTTCAAGGTCCACTAGGGTAACTGTGAGGGTGAAGAGGTGACTCTTCTAGTCCTATGAGGCCTACGTAGGCCAGGACTAGAGTAGTTTTATAGAGGAAATTAAAAGAGTGTTTTTCAGGGCAAAATGCTGTCTGTTCTACTCTATGTATTGCTCCTATTTAGAGCCCAAATTAAATCTTTAAAACCAACTGTTTTTTCCTGTTACTGATAAGCAGACTTTTACACCTTTATTTCTCTGTCAACTGCCTACTTCAGTACTGGACAAGAGCAAAGCACCGGTGATCTTGGCATCAGTCTCTGTTGCACTGATGAGCAAAGTCAGTACATACAAGATGATGCCAATGTTAAGATTTATGGCTCGCATGTCTGTGCTCATCAGTTTAGATCTACAGTACACTCATTACAGCTCTACGAAAGCTACCAACTGCCAAAACCACAGAATTAGCATTTTTTCTCTCTGAAAAATCCCATGCTGTTGAACCACAGTTACATTACTGGAGATAAGTGTTACTGGAAAGCCCACTGATGTTATAGGCCCAGAATTGCTTCTCCTCTCCACTCCGTTTATGCCACTCTGAATAGCAGGAAAGCAGAAACAGGCCTCAGTTCCATAGCAGGCATACAGCCACTATGCCTGGCTCCTACACTACCACTCCAGAAGGGAGGGGACATGGCCAGATATGCTGGGCTCAGGTGATTTCCAGCCAGTGAATAGTTCCTTTGGGACTGTTACCAGCTGGCAGTTTAGAGCAGCTGAATGCTTACTTTGTTTTGTTCTATTTACAGATGTCAGAAGTCAATCATGCCTGTTATACCAGACCCAAAGCATATATTTTCTGATCTCTTTAATGATCATAATGGAAACTTCCAGGTAAATATCCAAGCACTCTTGAACTTCCGTGGTGAGGTTGCATTCATTCCAACTCCTAACTTGCACATAATTGCAATGCAGCCTACCTTTGTGGTCTCTTTTGAAGTTTAAACTCAGTGCTCTCTGATCCAAAAGCAGCCTCTCACTCTACTACTTGACCACCTGCAGTGAATGAGAAGAGAAGATATGTGGAAACATACAGACAGACAGGGTAAGACTGAAGCAATGGTGGCCAGCATGAAAAGCAGAGACCACAGCACACCAAATTATTTGACAATCCTCTTTCCAGACCTCCTGTCACAAAAGGCCACAAAAGCCTTTGTCCTTTACAAAACTAACCCCTGTTTCCCAACTTGCCTGATTTACCACTATGCCCTCCAATCCTTTAGCACACAGCTTGCTGTGAAACAGCAAATCTTCGGACAGTCTGACAGAGGAATGAACTTTGTGTTTGCTTCCCATTAAGTTGAAATGTACGTAGTTTACATGAAGAGTATTTGTTATTTAAATTCTCTTGAATCTGCCCAGAACTTTAACATTTAGACTATGCTACAGCTGAAAGCAGCCTGGCAAAATAATTATGAATATTCACTATCTGATGCATAATAGCTATTGGGCCACCGTTACAACGGTGATGAAAATGAAAACCAATAATAATGTTTTACATGTGAGTCAAAAATGTACTTGCCCAAGGTAAGTTTGGAAAGATACAAAATAATAATAATTAATAATACATGCAAAAGAATAATAAAGGGCATGATCCTTAAATCTTTAATCAGGCAAATCTCCCGCTGAAGTCAATTTGAGTTTTGATTGAGGTCGGACTTGGCTTAAAGGATTTGCAAAACCCTGACAAATGGAGGGAGGGGAAGGAAGGTAATGTATTCATCTAGTGTATTTTGAATGCACCTGTCACTGTAAGTGCTATATAATAATTAAATCCAACATTGAAGGTGTCCTTAATGGTCATTGCCTTGAAGTTTTCTTTGTTCTTTGGGTGCATTCATGTTTTTTGCTTTTGTCTTATTTCCTGCTTGCCTGCTATTTCCTTCTCTCCAACATGGCATCCCCCAATTGTGTTGGTCCTGGGGTCATGCTATTACTGGAGCAATGGTTAAGGTCAGTGTAGCCTGTGCTTGCTTCAAATGAAATTAGGGAGTGTGCTGACACCAACATTTCATTCTCCTAGGAATGGTTTGACAAAACTGACAATGCAATGGGCCAAACCAAGATGGAATGTGTAGAACATGAGTGCATCATTGAGGAGAGAACTGAGCAGGAAGATGAGAAAGAAGCTAGTCCAAAGCTTTGTGAATTGTCACACATGAATGAAAAAGATCATCTGAGTTCTGCTCATAACACTTGCCTGCCACCACCAGCCAGTGATAGAGTTTCTTTCGGGAGTTTTACGTTTTGTATGAATGAAGACATGTATGTCATCTTATGAAACTATATAATGCAGTAGGAACATATGGTGTTGGGAAAAGGTACATAGGATCCTGATGAGTTTAAAGGAGCATCTGAATACATTAAAAAGTTAGAATCAGGCTTGCCTAGCATAACATAGAAAACTATCCAATCTGGATCTGGATTGCAACTTTCTCAGAATGTAGGGCCAACCTATGCAGGCCCATTAGAGAAACAAGAGGACATGGCAATTCAGGTGTAGTTGGATTTGGGGCTCTAGTTTGGGCCCATCTCTATGGCTAAACCAAGCCCCGTCCTGCATGGTGAGCGTACAAGGAGCCCTTCTCACTCACTGCACAACTTTTAAGAGCTGGGCACAAACTCAGTCCTTGTTCTGAGGGAGTGCACGCACTATGTGCAGTTAATGAAAACAACAGGACTAGCCATCCCGAGTGGGCAGAAAATGTAAGAGTTGGGCAACGCCATCGACCTGCCTTCTCCTTCTCACCTGGTAGCAGAACATGGTGGAGTACATGCGACACCTTTCCAAAGGGGATGGCAGGAGCGGTGCACTCTCTGCTCTCCAGGAGTCATCCTTCCTGCCTCAAGCACAATGCTTCCAGCAGCTCTCATGGGTGAGGTGAACATTTGCACGGCACCTAATCAGCTAGGATCTGAAAAAAAACAGAATCTGCCCCCAGGAATATGATAGTGAGGATGTAAAGAGTCACACTGGGTCCTGATCCCGCAATGAGCTCTGTTTGGGCAGCCCTTTCAAATGCATTAGGGGGTCCAGACAAGCACAGAAGTCTGGGCATGTGGACCTTATTGCAAGATCAGGCTTGTAGCATCTAGTCATGTCCATGTCCTTAAGGTTTTCTCTTCATATAGTTTCTCTTCATATATACCCATTCTTGTAGACAAATGGGATAATTCACCCTTAATGGTGAATTGATTTGACTGAGAAAGTCTCATCTTTGCTCAATATTTTAAATCTTCTTTTAGCATGTTCAGCCACTGTAGACTTTATTCATGACTTGCTGTTCATATATCAGCCTTTTATTGTATGTGTTCCAACTTCAGCTAAAATATGTCATATTGTTGTTCTCTAATCTCATATCTGTTAGATAGCAGATTCGGGAAAACCCACTTGATTCATCCCAACTGTGTTTGTATATCTTCCTACATCATTTAATGTGCATGCTTCTTGAAAGCAAACATTATAGTCAAACATCTAGGATGAAATTCATCCCTGGCATAAGTCTATTTAAGACAAAATAGTTACACCAAGAATTAAGATGTTGGACTAGCTTCTCAGTTAGTCTAAATTGACATTACTGTATGGAAATGGAGCTGGTCAGAAAAACCACTGATGAAGTCATTTTCTGTGAGACAATGAAGTGCCTTTGAAATAGAAATGCTTTATGAACTAATGTTGATTTTACCGAAATTTCGTTGTGGAGAAAAACAAAAAAAAATAAACCAAACCAAACCAAAACAATATAAAAAAAAAACCAAAAGAAAGAAAGAAAGAAAGAAAGAAAGAAATAAATGTCACCACAAAATCAAAATGACATGTTGACTTTTTTCAGGAAAATAAATCAATTTTTAAATTTTGAAATGACTTTCCATTTTGAATTTGTAATTATTATAATGTAAAATAAAAAGTCAAAATAGAAACAAAACATTTGATCAATTGAAACAATTTGTTGTTTTTGGATCTTTGTGAATAAGTTATATTTTTGGGAGTTTGTTCTGATTCAGAAGGAAGCCAAATTTTTTAATCTCAAAATCCTTTGCAAAACAGAATTTCTGTCTTCCACATGCATCTAGACATGTCTATTCAAAGCTGTTAAAATATTGATTAAAGAAATAAAAAAGATGTTTTCTTACAAGTGTTGAAGTTGATTCTTTTGGTTACATGTGATAAGGCATTAGTGATTCTGTGGTGTCTGAGGAACTAGCCCAAAATGTGTCACATATACAGTTTGGGAGGTGTGGAAGTCGGTAGAGGGAATTTGGATGCAGGCCTCTATATGAGCAAGAGTCAGGCTAACTCTAGCTGTAATAACGCGAGATTTGTAGAAGCAGGGCTCACGTCAGAAGTGGGTGAAAAGGCAGCAGAGTAGAGTCAGCGTGACCCAACCTTGAGATAGCTATGTTTTGAGAACAGAAGTGAGAAAATACAGGAATGGGCAAGACATAATATAAACAAACTGTTGATCATTACTGTATGTAACAAAAAGGTATAAATGCTTGCCTTAATTGTTTATCGTTTGAGAGACCTGCCTAGGAGGGGGAAACCCTGTGTCCTAGTGCACTCTCTCCCTCTGTGCAATTGCTTGAGTTAATAAAATGTATCTGCCTTGCTGCACCCAAAGAAAGAGTGAGAACTCTGTTTTTCTCCGACAGAGGGGAAGTGAGAAAATGTACTCTATCAATTAAAGGTATGACATTTTATAACTGAAATATAGATGGTTCAGTGATTTCAGAAAATCCCTTGACTGCTATCGTAGCCAAATTATTGCCACATCAGATGTTCAAGATATGCACATTATTGTATATCTTGAACATCTGTCTGAGGTACTGCAAATATTATTACAAACCCAAATATACTTCTGAGGACAATTTCTTTTCCATGATGTTGTTATATGAGTAAGTGAATCAGATCCCGTTTCTGCCCCCGTGTATGTAGTGGGAAAAACAAAAAACAACAGGATATTGAGATAACCTTCCAAGTTGAAACACTGAGGATGGAGTGGAGGTTAAGGATAATCTAGGCATGGCCCAATATCTAAACAAATACTTTGCCTCAGTCTTTAATGAGGAGCTTAGGGATAATGGTAGGATGACAAATGGGAATGAGGATATGAAGGTAGATATTACCACATCCGAGGTAGAAGCCAAACTTGAACAGCTTAATGGGACTAAATCAGGGGGCCCAGGTAATCTTCATCCAAGAATATTAAAGGAACTGGCATATGAAACTGTAAGCCCATTAGCAAGAATTTTTAATGAATCTGTAAACTCAGGGGTTGTACCGTATGCCTGGAGAATTGCTAACATAGTTCTTATTTTTAAGAAAGGGAAAAAAAAGTGATCCAGGTAACTACAGGCCTGTTAGTTTGACATCTGTAGTATGCAAGGTCTTGGGAAATTTTTTGAAGGAGAAAGTAGTTAAGGACATTGAAGTCAATGGTAATTGGGACAAAATACAACATGGTTTTACAATAGGTAGATCATGCCAAACCAATCTGATCTACTTCTTTGAGAAGGTAACAGGTTTTTTAGTCAAAGGAAATGCAGTGGATCTAATTTACCTTGATTTCGGTAAGGCATTTGATACGGTTCCACATGGGGAATTATTAATTAATTATTAATTAAATTGGAAAAGATGGGGATCAATATGAAAATTGAAAGGTGGATAAGGAACTGGTTAAAGGGGAGACTACAATGAGTCATACTGAAAGGTGAACTGTGAGGCTGGAGGGAGGTTACTAGTGGAGTTCCTCAGGGATCGGTTTTGGGACCAGTCTTATTTAATCTTTTAATTACTGACCGTGGCAAAAAAAAGTGGCAGTGTACTAATAAAGTTTGCGGATGACACAAAGCTGGGAGGTATTGCCAATACAGAGAAAGACAAGGATATCATACAGGAAGATCTGGATGACCTTGTAAACTGGAATAATAGTAATAGGATGAAATTTAATAGTGAAAGGTTCAAGGTCATGCATTTAGGAATTAATAACAAGAATTTTTGTTATAAGCTGGGATCGCATCAGTTGGAAGTAACAGAGGAGGAGAAGGACCTCGGAGTATTGGTTGATCACAGGATGACTATGAACCGCCAATGTGATATGGCCATGAAAAAAGCTAATGCGGTCTTGGGATGCATCAGGCAAGGTATTTCCAGTAGAGATAAGGAGGTGTTAGTACCATTATACAAGGCACTGGTGAGATCTCATCTGGAATACTGTGTGCAGTTCTGGTCTCCCATGTTTAAGAAGGATGAATTCAAACTGGAACAGCTACAGAGAAGGTACAGGATGATCCGAGGAATGGAAAACCTGTCTTATGAAAGGAGACTCAAAGAGCTTGGCTTGTTTAACCTAAACAAAAGAAGGCTGAGGGGAAATATGATTGCTCTCTATAAATATATCACAGGGATAAATACCAGGGAGGGAGAGGAATTATTTAAGCTCAGTACCAATGTGGACACAAGAACAAATGGATATAAACTGGCCATCAGGAAGTTTAGACTTGACATTTGACGATGGTTTCTAACCATAAGAGGAGTGAAGTTCTGGAACAGCTTTCCAAGGGGAATAGTGGGGGCAAAAGACATATCTGGCTTCAAGACTAAGCTTGATAACTTTATGGAGGGGATGGTATGATGGGATAACCTAATTTTGGCAATTAATTGATCTTAGCAGTAAATATACCCAATGGCCTGTGATGGGATGTTAGATGGGGTGGAATCTGACTTACTGCAGAGAGTTCTTTCCTGAGTGTCTGGTTGGTGAGTCTTGCCCACATGCTCAGGGTTAAGCTGATCGCCATATTTGGGGTCAGGGAGGAATTTTCCTCCAGGGCAGATTGGCAGAGGCCCTGGGTTTTTTTTGCCTTCCTTTGTAGCATGGGGCACGGATCACTTGCCGGACGATTCTCAGGATGATTCTCTGCACTTTGAAGTCTTTAAACCATGATTTGAGGACTTCAGTAGCTCAGACATAGGTAAGAGAATTATTTCAGGAGTGGGTGGGTGAGATCCTATGGCCTGCGTTGTGCAGGAGGTCAGACTAGATGATCATAATGGTCCCTTCTGACGTTAAAGTCTATGAGTCTAAGTTCTTCCTATGGTCATCCCATAATTTAAGATACAGATTTGAGTATCTTAGACTCATAGACTTTAAGGCCGGAAGGGACTATCATGGTCATCTAGTCTGACCTCCTGCAGGCCACAGACCCTCGCCCACTTATTTCTGTAATAGACCCATAACCTCTGGCTGAGTTACTGAAGTTCTCAAATCATGATTTAAAGACTTCAAGTTACAGAGAATCCACCATTTACACTAGTTTAAACCTGCAAGTGACCCATGCTTCATGCTAGAGGAAGGCAAAAAAAAACCAGGGTCTCTGCCAATCTGATCCAGGGGAACATTCCTTCTCAACCCCAAATATGGTGATCAGTTGGTCCTGAGGCATTTTGGCTACAACCAACAACCAGGCACCTGGGAAAGAATTATCTGTAGTAACTCCGAACCCTCCCCATCTAGTGTCCCATCTCTGGCTGTTGGAGATATTTTCTGCTAGCAAATGCAGATTAGCTACATGCCATTGTAGGCAGTCTCATCCTCTTATCATAATTTATTATCTTAAAGACGCATACAAGGGAATTTAAGAGATTTTAACATTAATTTAAAAATGTGGTATTCTTTTACACAGCAGATTAAAGAACAATGATTGTTTTAAGAATTATTTTATTAGACTCCTCGGTTCCAATTGACTTGATATTTTAAAACCAAATTTCTTAAAAGTGGTTAATAATTGGTGGTGTTTTAATTTTTGGGTGCCCCGACTTGAGATACCTTAAAGAGGTCTGATGTCATGTGGGTGGATGCTCAGCACTCTCTGAGCATCCAGCCCTTCCAGGTGTCTGCAGCTGGGCCCTCCTCCACGCAGTGGAGGTACCTAAAATCACTTGAAAATGTAGGCATGAAAATCTGGAATCCACTTTTTATATTTTATTCCTCTTTTGTGTTGGGGATAGGATTGCCAACTTTCTGACCGAACAAAACCAAACACCCTTGCCCTCCCACCGCCCTGCTTCTCCAAGGCTCTGCCCCGCTCACTCCATCCCCCCCTCTCTGTCGCTCGCTCTCCCCCACCCTCACTCACACGCTCTTTTTTACTGGGCTGGGGAGGATTGGGGAGGGTCCCTTTTCTATCAGGTGTTCTGTTGAAAACTGGACACCTGACAACCCTAGTTGGGGACAAGAAGGCCATTTGGTGCAGTTTATTATGTGGACCCTTTCAGGGCTTTGAGTTTTTCTTTCCTTTGTTGCAAACAAACAATCTTCTTCGTAGCAGTACACATTTTTATGCTTTATCATACTGAAATTCACACAGGCACAGTAGTCTGTTTGCATGGATCATAATGCAGGGGTGGGGCCTAATGCTATGTAAGGGGCTAGGAACAGGGGCCACCCCAGGCTAACCCAGCTGATTTTCTTATCCACGGACCTGCTGGACTTTTCAGTACAAGTGGTTTGTCACTTCAGGGTAATTTATAGCCCATTACAGCAAGTTTTGTTTTGTTTTGTTTTAAGTCAAGGGATTACAAGCAGTAGGGCTGCCACTTTAACCAGTGCAGTGATGTCCCTTCTTCCTGGCCGTTCATGTGACACACATTTGTTTTCTCTGGCCCTAGTTCCATCCATGCAGAGCACACTTAGCTGAGCCCAGCCCTTTGGTGGTGCTATGATGCTGTGCTGCCCACAGCATACCGGGCCCTGTCTTTTGTTAAAGCAACTTGTATAATGTGATTAGGTGGATAAAAAAAGATGTTGCACAATTTTCTACTTGAATTGCTCAGCTCCATAGGCCTGGCCATTTTCCTGCCATCATCTCACTCTTTCACTTGATTCTTTGTCAATTCACCTTCTTCCTCCAGGCCTATTTCTTTCTTTCTGAGTGGAAAACAGTGGGCTCGTTGCCCCTGCTCTTGCACTGAGTGACAGAGAAGGAGAAAGAGATTCTTTGTGATTCAGGACAAAAAAGGACTCCTGGAGCCCCACTCAGGGCTGGGAGGGCAGAAAGTGCTATCTGGGGGGGAGCACATGGAAGCCTACAGGAGGTGGCAGCCCAGCAGGAGCAAAGCTGTATTCCTGAGCCAGTCAGGAGCCCCAGAAGGCTGACACCTTCTGCCAGTGTCAGATCCTCCCAAGCCTCCGACAGTGCCATTGAACATTGTGCATTGGTTACAATTCCACTCTGTGGTGCATTTTTCAGATTATGAACCTGGAAGTTGTCAAATGATGTTGTAACCCAGTGGTTCTCAAACTTTAGTAACCCAAGGACCCCCATTTTGATTTAAATTTTTTCACAGATCACCAAGCCACCCTGCTCAGCCCCTGCCCCCACTCCACTCCACTCCCTTCCCCCAAGGCCCCACCTTACCCCATCTCTTTCTGCCCCCATTCCACCCCTTCCACTCCTCTTACCACCCCTTCCCCCAAGCGCAGCCCATCTCCGCTCCTCCCTCTCAGCGCCTCGTGCATGCCGCTGAACAGCTGTTCCGTGGCGTACAGGAAGCACTGGGAGGGAGGGGAGGAGTTTATCAGTGGGGCCGGTGGCCCTGGACATGATTGTGCCCCATCCCCTGAGTGCACCCCGTCCCTGTTCCTCCCCCTCCCACCCAGCACCTCCTGCATGCTGGGGAGCAGCTGTTTCACAGCATGCAGGAGGCACTGGGAGGGAGGGGGAGGAGTTGAGGGAGGAAGGGGGAGGAGTTGATCAGCGGGACCCGCTGACCCCCTGGAGTACCCTCACAGATCCTCGTTTGAGAAACGCTGTTGTAACCAATTAGCTTTACTGCCCAGTGCCTATGCTGTGACAGAACTCTGCTACACTGTAGCATAAATCAGGAGGCCTTGTGATATGCCATGCTGCACAGCCCTTGCCTGCTATTTTAGATACTGTATTTTCTGAAGCAGTGACAGTATGACTAGCAAGAGCTGAAGTCTCTCTTTACAACTTCATTTCCTGGTGGGCCATTTCCTAACATTTTGCTGTCGCTTTCCCTTCTGCCTGCAGCAGTGAAAGGATCAGTCACCTACGATCTTTGCTGATTATTTGGCTGGATGGTTAAATGACCATTGAGATAAAGTATCAGAGGGGGGTTGGAGAGATTTGCACACGCCTAGTTATGTGAGAGCAAATTAAATAACCAGTCAGAAAAAAGCATAGTCAACTCCCCACAGTGAGAAGGAGGGTAACATAGCAACTTTTACATCTCCCTTTTATTTATTCAAAAGTTATCATGTTCTTCAAAGGGATGAGTCCCTCAGATAGCACATCTTGTTCCTAATTATATCTCATAGAAAGGGAAGAACTGCATATCATGCAGCTGTATAGACCAATTGAACTGTATTTTCACAACAAACAGGCAAACTGTATATTTGTGTCTCATGAAATGTATGCATTAGATATACCTATACTGAGCCAAGTTGCATTCATATAGGTAGTATCTATATTGTTTGCTTTGTTTTTGATGTATGATTTCCAGTGAAAGGAAGGGTGGGAGGAAACCACACAGCTCTTTGAAACAAATAACAGGATTTATTGGAACCTGGTTTGCAGCTTTTATTTTCACTCATTTTTTGGGTTTAGTTGTGGCTATATTAGTGCTGTATAATTTCCTCAAAATTTATACGTTTATTTATATGGCAAATACATATGTCTGAGCAGAACTTGCTTGCTTCTTTTGCAATGAAATAAACAAAAGCATTTTTAACAATGTACTGATGTAGTCCTTCTGCCAGATGTTGTCAGTGGCAAGTGTCTGGGTTCAAATGTCTGGAGGAAGGAGTCTTCTAAAATTAACAAATGCACTGGCTCAAGCCCCTCCTGGGAAGACTAAATACCTCCCCCGGGCCCTGGGGCCCCTTAATAGGCTTCTCTCCTGAGTCTGTGTATAAAAATAACAAAAACGATATATAGGGGGAAAGGAACAAATCATTAAGGAAATACAACAATAAATCAACCATATGTTTATACAACTATAAGTACACACCCTCAATTTCTTGGGCATCCACCCCTACAATAGCTTTGCCTCAGTTTCCCCATCTACCATTGTGAACATCCGATGAACAAATGCCCATTTGAGACCTCATTCCCCACCCCCTATCTTTTCCCCTCTGGTGCTACCCACTCATCGTTTATTTGTTTAGTGAAATCCCAGAGCCTGTGAATTCACTCAGGGCAGGTCCATCTTCAACCACTAGGAGGAAGTACTGCCTGGCTTCCATGAAGAGACAGCTTGCTGCCATCTCTGAGTTGTCCCTCACCATGCTGTCACCTCAAACCACAATACTGCCATGTCTAAACCAGTTGAGCTCAGTCCTAAGGCATTACCAACCCCCCTGAACACTGGGGTGAATTCAGTTCTGTGAATGGAGGGCAAAGGTGTGCCATTACTGGAGTTCACTCAGACCTGTTGCTGTCCTCTGCAGTTTCAGGGGAGAGCTACTATAATCTCCACCATATAATCCATAGTCAATAACATATAGCACTACTTAGAAGGGTTCCTCCCACAAGAAATTCAGTCCTTCCTACAAAACAAAAAAGTCTTCTTCCTAACACATGTCCATGCTCTACTGCCCAGTGTACATGGCAAACTTTGGTTTGGTGAATCTCTGAGTCAGGTCATATTATGTACAGTTCTGCTGCCTTTTAGAGACACAATAAAGATAACATTTCATTACCACTATATCCAAAACGTTAAGAATTTTAACCAAAACAACTGGCAAAAAAGGAGGCACTCATGCAAATGAAGTTTGTTGATTCTCTCTTTCCTCAGTTCACCAATAGATGGTGGCAGAGAGGTCCTTCCCCTATGATCCGCCAACCACTGGGCTACACTAATAAAAGCTTTTAAAGCCAATTTTAAAACCATTTATTGTTTGCGGCTTACATTTCAACACTAACTGTTTGCACCCGTACAACACAAATCTCCTTATCCCACTGCTGCTGTTCCTGAATCAGAAATGAACTGTGGCAAGCAAGGAGGGAAGTAGCGAAGGGTTCTACGTGTGTGGCTAAAGAGACTCACATGCATAAGTATATGAAGGGTTAGGGTGGGTTTCACAAGAGGGATTTAAGCACCCAGCAGCCATTCTAAGCACCTAAATCCAAATTTTAAATCCTTAAAATCTACACGCAACTGCTGCCTAACCCTGTAGCCACTCCTTAGGCACCCGAGTCTCCACCGATAAAGTTCTCTCCATTTCTGTCAGAAGCATGTGCACAGCCCTTTCAGTTCTGATGCCAATGAGCAGCATGGCACCTAAGTCCCTGCAGGATTCACAAACTAGGCATTCCCCCACCTAGTAGGCCCAATCTGGTACACATTCTCAACTGCCTCCTTAGAGCACATCTGCCAGATTGAGTCCTGCATGGAACACAGGGGGAGAAGGCGGTAGTGTCTCCCTACAACCTTTAGCCCCGTTGGAGTCCTTACCCACAATGTGGGAACCCAAGTTCAACCTCCCTCCCCCACCCGATGTGGAGCAGGGAGTTGAACCTGCATCTCCAGGAGAAAGATCTAATCACTGAAGCAGATACTTCTCAATGTCTCTTCTTGGAGCTGTTGTCCTTTGCATAACACATTACATATTCATTAGAGCAAAGACTTGAACTTGGGTCCCCACCTTTTCAGGTGAACACGCTAAACACTGGGCTATAGAGTTATTCTCACTCTCTTTTGTCCAGTGACTATTACATATTTCATATAAAGTGGAACAGTTTCAACAGGAGAGATTCTGAACTCATTTTGCAGACGTGCAATGGAGAATCAGGCTCTGTGCCACTGAGTTACCACAGATGGTATGTATCTTACAGCTAGTACAGTGCAGAGATGATTTATAGAAAATGATAAGCTTCTACAGTGATCGGAAACCATGATTTTTTTCTCTTGAAAACCAGTCACGTATAGATGGTTATTTTGCAATGTGGTGAATTAACAAGAATAATCCCCACACACTGATTTTACAATGAATTTCTGAGATTGTTTCACTTATTTCTTAGCATGACTTATAGTGATACCAGGCAAAATAACTAAGTATCAGACATTTTCTATTATCTAGGTTACCAAATACTACTAATTCAGAGCAGTATCGGTTGGGTGAGTGGTGAGGCTTTGCCTTTACCTGGTACAATGGATGATTTTACTCACACTGCTCTACCTCGCTTTCTTTCCCTCTCTCTTTTCTCATATAAGTACGCCCAGTAATTAAAACCATTATTTGACAGTACTGGCTCCCTGCTCTGTGCTGCCCTATAAAGACTTCAGGTGAAAAGTACCCCTGGAATGTGGGGTTTGTGGATATAGCTTAGCAGCACTATTCTTAAGCAGTATTCACAACTTCCTGGCCAAAAAGATACATTGCCAGGGAAGAGTTAAGAGGTTAAAGGAAGCCTAGGATATAGAAATGGGCTTCCGCATCTCTGAGTCTGAAGCCTCTTAACACAAAAAGCAAACAACCCACCTACTGCCCTACCTGATGGAAAGAAAGTACTTCAGGAAAATTTCCCCACTGTGACTTATCACAGTGAATTGTGCTAAATGTCATCACATAGTGTCACTATTGTTTAGAAAAGCTGCACGTCGGATTCTCCACTCAGCAAGCTCAAAATTTATTCCCATGGTGTCTGCCACTTGTCATATCCTGTGATAGAGCGAAGCCCCATTAGCTGGAAAGTGGAGACAAAACACTTTCTGTGAACCAACAGGAGTAAACGCCCCTTGGATCTAAGTGTGATGGAGGTAAATCAGCAGACCTATCTTCTTATAAGGCCCCCATCACCACACTATCTGAGAAACTCATAACATTAATTCATTAAGGCTCACAACATCCCCTTCACAAAAGGATTTAGTCACTTAATTGCCACTGTAGGCACTCAAATCCAAAATGTAGATCTTCAGACCCCTGCTCAGCTGCTGCCAAACTTTGGAGGCAATTCAAGACCCTAAGCGTTTAAGTTTCTGCCAATCAAGTCCCCAATGGCACCTAAAAATCTGCCAGTGAGCATATGCATAGTGCATCAGCCTAGGAGCCCAACTCATGCCTAAACCCCCACAGGATCCTCAAAGTAGGCATTCCCTTGCTTATCTCAGCTGTGGGACTCAATCTGGCAGGTGTTCGCAGAAGCTACTAACTGTATCAGGCCCCCCAAAACAATGTCCGAGAAGGAGGATGTGGTGCCTTCTTTATAACCTTTAGCCCATTTGTCAGGGCACTCACCTGGGATGTGGGACTCCTAGGTTCAATGCCTCCCTCTGCCTGATGGGGAGAAGGGATCGGAATATGGGTCTCCCACATGCCAGGTGAATGCCCCAACTATGGGCTAAAGTTTATAAGTTGGGGGGGCACCTCCTCCTCCTTTTTTTGTTTGCAAGAAAGGGCTTAGGCACCTAACTCCAGGAGAGGGTTCACAGTACAAATCCCAAGCAGAGGGAGGCATCTCCCTCTGGCCCCAACTTAGTCACCTAACTCCCTTTGAGGGGCAGGACTTAGGACCGATCTTTCACCTTGGCGTTTCCTACCAGCTAGCTTAGGTTGCTCCCAGCTCAGCATTTTTGCTTTTGCAGTTCCCTTTTTAGGTGCCTAATTCTCCCCAGTCACTGTATAGGGAGCCTGGGCATCTAACTCGGGGCTGTGGATTGCACCAGGAGGCAGGGCCCCTAAGGTTAGGCACTGCAATGCTGAGTCTAAGTTCCCATTGTGGATCTAACCCTAAAAGTAGAGTTTTCAAAAGCACCCAAGTGATTTAGGGGCCTAAGTCCTGTTCTCAAAAGTGATTTAGGCACCGAAGTGTACGTCTCATTAACTTCCATGTTCTTTACAGAACTGAGCAGATTGTTAACTCTCAAAGAGTCCTATTATTAGTGGATCACTAATATCACTTCTGCAGCACCTCTGCAGCCTCCTACCTGAATACCATACTTACCCGAACTGGTTTACTTTATGAGAAGCAACAGACAGAAGGGCACAAGACAACATAGCAGCTGGTCAGAGTGCAACCTACCATAAAAGATCAATACAATAAAAAGCCACTGAAAACACATGCCTTTGTTCCTTATCATATTTTGCAGATGCTGTTGTTAATAAAAAAGTTGATGCTTGTGGGTTTTTTTCCACTTCAGATTACTTGAACTGCAGCACAAAGTACAGTGGTAAATGCGAACACAAAGAGTCTAGCAGATGTTCACAATTATCTCTCATGGCATCTATATGCATGCAACCATCTTGAAAGAAACTCTTGCATGCTACTTTGCAGGAGGTTTCAGATCACAATCAACAATGAAAATGATCTGAAAGCCCATCTGTTGATGGATATTTCCTCATCAGAAAGGTCTGTTAAAGCAGAGCACACTGGCAGGCAGAAATGGGTAGCATGGATAATATGTTGTCTATTAAATATGAGAGGTAAAACAAGTAGCGGAAGATATATTTGTGTTTTCCATTAATTTTAGCTAAATCCTTGACTGAAAGGTCATTCTCCAGTTTAGGCTGAAATCAGCCAAAAAATTGTTTTCAGAGGCCACTACCCAGTAAAACATCCTGGGTTACAGTCTGCTTCTGCTCCTATCGAAATCAATAGGACTTCTCTAATCATGAGTGCACTCCAGGGAGGTTTGGAGAAAGTGAGCACCCCTATGTATCATGGCACTTTGTTTTACAATAGTAGCCAAATGAAATGTTTCAAAGAGCAGGTTTTTACTTTGAAATAATATAAGCCAGTTTCTCCCCACACTAACCAATTTGATGTGAAAGTATCATTAAAAAAATGCAATGTTCAAGGGACACCTGTCCCTCCTGTATTAATAGGCTCAGGTGTATGTCAGGGAAGAATTTGCCTGCACTTCCCAGCATTCCACTTGGCAACCTACACCATTTGACAGCTGTTGAATGCTGAAGGAAACTCCAGTTGGTGTTTGTTCTGTTTCTAGATATTTTGATGTGGCTCTTTGAAGCTCAGAAACCAAAGGAGTTGAAAGACAGAGAACTTACGTAACCTTTTGAACAAATGTTGCGTCTGCAATAACAGGGAAATTCATAGAAAAATTAAATGCCTCTTTCAAAAAGGAAGAGCATTCTTACTCGCAGGACACATTTTTTCAGTGATGATTAAAAACCCCACCTAAAGCAGCCACTACCTGACTTTGTTGTGAAACTCACTACACATTAACTGAGCCAAAGAGTCTCAAAATTTAGAATCAATATTATACAGGCATCCTCCATAATCATTAGTACAATTACTTAAATTGCATTCTGAACATCCAGCACTGTCTAGGGGAGACAATTAAGCATCATTCCTATAGAATAACAAAGCAGACACTAAAAAAAGAAAAAAGAAAATTAAAGGGTATATAATAAGATTACATGTTTCTTTTTGTTTTTCTTTCACAAAGAAAACTCAGCTTCTTTGAGTTTCAGAGACATGTGGCCTCATTTAGCTGGACGGGGAACATGCTGCCTAAAGACAAACAAATTATTTTGCAAAAATTTCATTTAAAAGTGAGTGTGAATTGTGTGTAAGATGATTCAGGATATTTAATACCCAGCTTGCACTGGTGTAAATGATGGCATAAGTTGTAGGACAAAAGAGAATCAGGCCTATTATAGTAATAATACCTACCTCTTGTATAAAGGATAATAGTAGTAGATTATCTTCTTGAAGCTATGACTTTAGTCTCAAGGTTTTTCCACATATCAAGTAAGGTGAAAAGACAGAACAACAGTTTTACTGATGCTATTCACATCATTCTAATTTCAGCATCAGTGCCATGTCAACTTTTGCATAGGTTTATAACTTCCTCTTCTGAAGAATGAAAATAAGTCTAGGCAGAAAGTTTGCAAACAAAATCAGCCTGAAGAATAAAACTATTTAGCAATTTTAGGGGGAAAATATCCCTTTAGACATGTCTAGGCTATCAGACCACACACAAACACAAAATAAATCTTAGTAGTGTCAGATGTATTTCTGTACTCATACTTCTCAAGTAATACAGGTCAAGTGCCTCTAGGTAGTTTGGAAAACAAAACCATTATAAAAATGCCTCAGGTTAATTTGCTTAGAAATTCAGCTTACTGCATCTGCAAATTCATTTTTTAAATTAAAAAAAAAATCTTCTAAAGATTCTTAGACTCAAAAAACACAAGGATACATGTTGCAACCAAAAGATCTATGGAAATGTAAGAGGCGCTGAGTATTTGAGGACATGAAAGAGGCCAGTAGGTCTGAAGGAGCCTAATCACAAGTCAAAAATTAATTTTTCATGAAGTCCTTAAAGGTGAATGGGAAAGTCAGTTGTTTCTTTTAAGTTTTGAACTGTTTAAAATCCCAAATCAGTAGCAGATTTACAAATTACATAGCATCAAGTAGAAAATTATTTCCTCCTTTGTTTCCTTACGACGACCAGGTTTTAGGATTTTGCTTTTCTCCTATTGGAGTTGAAGTCATCAAAAGTCACTCAGAGTCTGACCCTTTAGAACTTTACTTATACAAGTAATTCTCACTCATGTAAATAGTGCCATTGACTTTAATGAAGTCTTCAGTGCAAGAATTATGCCTGATCAAGATTTGGTAGGACTCAGTCACTATGCCAGAGCATTTCCCTGCACTGGTGCAGCATCTGATCTTGCAGTCCTTGTTCAAGCTAAATTCTCATTGATATAAATAGGAGTTTTGCCTGAGAAAGAGCTGCAGGCTTGGACCCAAATGAATTAGAGAAGCACATTGCAAATGCTTTCCTTAGATGAATATTTAAAAACCTAAGCCTAAATCATTTTCTATGTTGATTAGCCTCACATAGGATAATACAAACTCTCCATCACATGAGTCAAAGATCCCAAGAAACAAAGAAAAAGAAGAGAGACCTCTTCTTTGTTATTCTTGTGTGGCATACAGATGTGTCCTAAATGCCCCTCCACCTGTGTGTAAATGTCTCTGCATATGTATAAACGTGTGTGTTTCATGGCAATTTTAAGTATCTTTCAAGGCAGACACTAAACCCCAGTCTGTTGTTTAATTAGAAAAGATCCCCCAGGTAGAAAGAAGTGTTCATTCTAAAGTTGCTAGAAAATGATTTAATGATCTAAAGATCAACTCTGTTTAAGCCTGCCATAAAGGCTATGTTATTGTGTGGAGGGGCAGAAAAGTAAGTACAGTGAAATAGACGTTTCCTCAGTGGGACTTAAGGGGAAGTGCTAATAGTACTAAAGAAGTCATTCTAAGAATTGTGCTTCTTTGGAACCAGCCAGGGAGATAGCTACCAGCTTTTGGCAGTATCCCTTGGTTGAGACTCTTAACTCTCCTTGGTCAAAGTAATTATTTTGGGAATTCTATAATTATCTTAATTAGTAGTTGTGTTAATTGCACATACTGATAAGTTGAACCATTGATTTATTTCAGTTGTAACCTTGATTTGATCAATGCATTATGTTAATTTCAGTTCTGATTGAGACTTCAAACTGATTTTTGTTCCATCTTTAATTGATTTAGGAAAGTTATAGTACATTCAGTTTGTAAAATGTTTACTTAGTTGTATATTTGCTTGCTTATGCTTTTAAATACAATCTATCAAAAGCACTCTGGATTAGTTTACTCATCATAAATATAGTGTGGCTGAACAACTTAAAGGTATATAAGGGCACTGATCTGCATTGAATTAAACTCTTATTATCACTACAAGAGTGATGGGAATGGTTTAAATATCCCAGGTGGCATTCCTCAACCTCACAGGATTCTATATTATTGTTACGAATTTTTATAATTATTTAGATGGCGCTTTAAGTGTAAGCGTTAACAAATTTGAAATAAGATACAAAACATAAATGAGCAAAGAGGGTCCTATTGTGCAACTGACTCATACTCGTGAGCACACCCACAAGTAGTCCTACCGGGGGACATACAGTATCAGTGGGACTACTTGCATGAGTAAATACCAAGAAATGTTGGTAAGGGTTGCAGGTAGCAATGTTGGGTGGTAAGAGTTGGGACCTACAATTCCTTCCCTAAAAAGCATAGGGGTTGAGCAGGTACAGTTGGGTCAGATCCTTTTCTGAGTTGCCATTGTGGCTTCTAGCCACAGGGTGGGAGGGCACCCCAGCAAAGCTACTGCCAACCCAAAGATTGCCCCTTTTTGTTGAGATGGGGGTTAAAGATGATCTCACAGGCTTACATCAACATCCTAAAAGAGGCCCTGATTTAGAAGACTATTGGGGAGTGAGTGGTGTCCTGAAAAGAAATGTAGAAAAACAGGAATTGTCAGACAGAATGAGGCCAGTGGTCTGCCTAGGCCAGTATTCTCTCACAGTGGCCAATGACATATTTCAGAAGGTATAAAACCTTCTCAATGGAGAATGAAGCAATAGCAAGAGCATGGGGGAAGTTCTCCCTAACTCAAGGTAGTCAGTGTTTGGCTTATGTCCTGAAGAATAAAGGTTAACATCTCTTGTACAATTCTATCCTATCTAATGACCATCAATTAGTAAATGAGCTAATGAGTTACCTACCAACGATTAAACAGTGCAATGCACTGTTAGCCTGAGCTAAAATCCTTTGCAGTCAGTGAATAGGCTCCATTGACCTCAATGGCCTTTGAACCAGAATCTATGATACTTCTGCTTTAACCCCATTAATAAGACTAGCATTGATTGGATGTTCCATCTTGTCACTAACTATAAGAATCACTGATAGGGTTCAAGGCAAATAGCCCTTGAGACGCAGCAAACTGGCTGCTGCAGTGGCAAGCCAGAAATCCAGTGGCAATACCCCCAGAAATCTCTTCATAGGCAATATTTACATTATTGCCAACTCTCAAGATTTTAGTGCAACTCTGGTGATGTTTTATCTGTTTATTTTTACCTGTCACATGAAAACATGCTGAAAAGCTGCCAGCTCACTAATTTTCTATTATGTAAAATGGTCCTCATCGCCTCTTACTGTCAATGGGAGTGAAGCCAACAAAATGGCCATCATTTCCCTACAGTCTGTCTGCATGTGGGAGTGAGACTGTCCTTTCATAATGCTGGATGCCACCTCCCACTGTTTTCCATGAGGTTGAAGCCATGCTTGCAGACAAAATGGCTGTCACTCTCTGGTTCAGGGGGCTGGACAGGACACAGGGCCTGTGAGGAGCTCAGAGACACTGTGACAAGTGGATGGGGAGAGTAAGGGGGAGCCGGAGGCAGATTTAGAGGTTTTAGGGGGATGGGGTGCATGGAGATGGGGGATGGTGCAAAGGACGGAGACGAAGCAGATAGAATGGCAGCTCCCTCATCCTGGGGTTAATGATAGATATGGGTAAGTGGAATCCCCTCTGCCAGGAGAAGGCAGTGTTGCCAGTTCTCACAAACACATTGATAGTCACAGGATTTTGGTGCCAGCAGGAGGAACTGTCCGGTGGCATGAGAAGCTCCTCTGTTTCCACAGTTTTCAGGGCTGGGCATGGGGGTAGAGCTCTGTGCGGAAGCTTTGGGGCTAAGGACAAGAGATCAGCCCTGCCATTAAGCCCTGCCTTCAGGTATGACCCTATAGCACAGAGAGGCAGGGAAAGAAGGAGTTGGATAAAAAACTGCTGCTGGGACCCTGGCAGAGGAGAAGCCGTGGGTCAGCAGGAGGCTGGGGAGTTGAGGAAGTGGTGCTACCGGGGCCCAGGTAGAGAAGTCTCAGGGCAACAGAAGGCAGAGAAGTGTGGCTGCTGTGTCAAGACAGTAATGAAATGGCTCAGGGAATTGCCATCTCAGGGGTGAGGAGAAGGAAAGTACAGTCTTCCTCTGGGCAGCCATGGAGCAGTGTGCATATTTGTGTGCATTAAAGGCTGACTTTTCAACGTGAAATTATTACACATGCATTGACGGAGGAATAGTGGGGACTTAAAAATGCAAAATACAGTTAAAAATATGGTTAGATTTTAAAAAAACCCTCATAATTTTTTAGGCCTTATAGTTTGAGAGTATGACTCATTATTTTTGATTTCTTGAGGTTCCCATCCTGTATTTAATCATTTCAGACTGAAGTTTTTAGCAGACCCGCCAATAAATGCCTATCTATAAAAGTGTCCAAGAATATAGCTGTCAACAGCTCCTGTTGCATCTTTGGCTCTTTACAGAACAAGAATAACATGAAGGAACCACCTGAGTACAGTAGGGTCTGTGGCAAATTGCCGGCACTACTAGGATGGGTCCCGCACTTTCTCTTCTTGGGGGGGGGGGGTTCAGGGTGCCATTTCTTGCCCCTGAACTGGGTAACAGCTATCCTACTAGTATCCCAGGGAAGGGGAGTGGAGAGGGAGGGACCCAGGCCCGCCCTCTACTCCGGGTCCCAGCCCAGGGGCCCTATGATAGTAGGTGAACCACTTGTACCAGTGATTCTTTCCCCTGGGCTACTTCCCTCTCCTGACCTTCGGCTTGTGGGGCTTCCTGCCTTCCCTCTGCACAAGCCAGGTGTCCCTTTACCTAGGATCTTGGTCTTCTTAGCCCGCCGCAGCACTTCTCAAAACTCTCCTCCACTTTCCTTCGAACTGCTCTTTGTTCCACCACCAATTCACTCTGCTTCACTCCTCCAAACTGCTCTCTGCTCCACCACCAAACCACTCTGATTCTGCTCCTGCTCACTCTGCTCCAGCTCTTCCTCTGGCTGATTGAAGCAGGGGGATTTTATCAGGTGACTGGTTTCAGGTGCTCTAATTGGTTTCAGGTGCTTTTAATTAATCTACAGGGAATAAGGCTTCTCCTCATCCTAGATCACTCTCCTGCTACCTTCTGGCCATGCTGTATCACAGGTCCCAAATAAACATGTTTGCTAAGCCTACACAAACTTGCAAGGTCTGGCTACGTACTGACTGGTTTTTGGAGGCTTCTGAAATACAGAATGCTGTGAGCACCACTAGAGGGCTCACGACCCATCCCTATACACAATAGCTACCTATTAAAAAGAATTGGTAGACTTAAAATGTTTAAAATGTTTAAAATGTTACCTGAACTCACAGGAAACCAAAGAATCTGGCAACAGGAAATTTTAAACCTCTCCCAAGCCTCCCAGCCAGGAGGAGAAAGCCCCATATTACAAATGACACCCTCTGTATATATCCTATCAATCAAATAATAGGAGTTTCTCAGTAACCATTCACATTTTGTGGCACATTTCCCCTTTGCTTCATTCCCGGCTTCAAAATATATCCCGGTGGTCCATCCAAAGGTAGAACATGTTCTCTCTCACATACATAAAAGCCAACCTCAAATCTCAGCAAACAGTTTCCATGTGAATATGGGGTTTGCTCAAGGGGGATACTTGAGGACATTTAAAAAAAAGTTTTGATGTTCCAATAAGATAATTTCAGACCACACGGACAATTGCCCCTATGAAAATATTAAATACAGACTCCTTTGATCTCACACAATAAGACGACATTATAACCATTTAATACAAGATTACACAGATAAAAGTAAATGGAAACATATCAAATATGATTTTCTTTAAGTAGGTTGGGAGGGTGCGTGTTATGTTTTACTCAAATCATGTGAGGCACATCTTTTTCTGGCCTGACAGGTTATGCCATGGTGGGCCTTATTTATTCATTTAAAAATGTTTTTATCTGAATAAATTTTCCTTTCAAAGTTTTTACATTTCTAGACATATTTTTTAAAGATGGACACCTACAGTTAGAGTCGGAGTCCATATTTAGGCATCTAAAATCAGGACTTACACAACAGACCTCGAACATCTTATAACTTGACCAAAAATGTGCAAAAAAGAAAAGAAAAGAAAATGCAGATAGCTAGCACAAGAGTACTGGTTTATTACAGAAGCAGAGGCAGGTAATCAGGCATGCACTCTGTATAAGTTAATTATTAGTATTCATTTAGTACATGGCTACACTGTAAGTAACTTGCAGTAAGTGCTGAGCATGAAAGCTTGGTAAGGGACTTCCAACTAGCAAGAGCAGAACTATCTCATGGGATGCCTGGAGCAAGGGCACACTATGCTGTGGGAGAATTTGCTGAGGAGCAGGATGTTGTTAGCATAACTGACTGGACTGGTGCAGCTGCCACATAACTTTCCAGGACAAACAAAAGTCAGGAGAAATTATTTTCTATAAATGTCTTGGAGAATCCAATCTTCAGGGGGATTTAGATTCTACTGAGACTTAATATGTAATACAACTTCTAATGACACTATCTTAAAATACAAGATGTTTAGCAAACCCCAAAAGCGAGAAAGGAGAGCCTTCCCTATATGGGGCTGGGTAAGCAGGATATGAAGTTAGGAATAAAATACTTATAGAGCAATGTGCATGTGACGGTTTCGGTCACAGAGACCCCCTTGGGACTGTCACCTGACGTGCTGAAGTTACCTCTGAGCCTGTTTTCTCTGGCATCTTGGGACTCCAGAACCCTGTTTTGTTGAGCCAGACACACTAGGCTGCTGCAACACAGACCCAGGTCTGATCCATGCCCTCATAGCTGCAGACTTTAACCAAAAACTGCTCAGCAGGTCACCTATCTCCAGCACCCAGACACCCAGTTCCCAATGGGATCCAAACCGCAAATAAATCCATTTTACTCTGTATAAAGCTTATACAGGGTAAACTCATAAATTGTCTGCTCTCTATAACACTAATAGAGAGATATGCACAGCTGTTTGCTCCCCCAGGTATCAATCACTTACTCTGGATGAATTAATAAACAAAGGTGATTTTATTAAGTATAAAAAGTAGGATTTAAGTGGTTTCAAGTATTAACAGCCAGAACAAAGTAAGTTACCAAGCAAAATAAAACAAAACACACACGTCTAACCCTAATACATTAAGAAACTGTTTATAGGTAAATTTCATCCTCAGAGATGTTCCAATAAGCTTCTTTCACAAACTAGCCTCCTTCCTAGTCTGGGCCCAATCCTTTCCCCTGGTACAGTCCTTGTTAGTTCCATCTCAGGTAGTAAGTAGGGGTGTTCTCATGACTGGCAGCCTCCTTTGTTCTCTTCCACCCCCTTTTATAGCTTTGGCACAAGGCAGGAATCATTTGTCTCTCTGGATCCCTCCTTCTAAATGGAAAAGCACCAGGTTTAAGATGGATTCCAGCATTCTTCCTGGGCTGGCTTACTCAAACACAGGAAGGGTTTCAAGTAAACAGAGCCATTTACAACCAATTGTCCTAGACAATGGGAGCAATCAAGATTCTAAATCACCATCAGTGGCCCACACTTTGCATAATTACAATAGGACCTGAGAATTATATTTTATATTTCTATCTTCAGATACAAGAATGATACATACATACAAACAGGATGAACACACTTAGTAGATTATAAGCTTTGTAATGATACCTTACAAGAGACCTTTTGCATAAAGCATATTCCAGTTACATTATATTCACACTGATAAGCATATTTCCATAAAACATTATGGGGTGCAACATCACAGTGCACATGGGCATATTAATATTCAAATTAGAGATGGACTAAAGTTGTAATTTAGATCCAGATTTTAATGTGTCCCAAGTTCAGGTTCTAAGTTAATGAGTCATCCCAAAAATGGAGGTGAGGGGCTGTTGTAAAATCTGGATTTAGATTTGGATGTGGCTTCTAAACCCTTCATAAAGTTGGATCAAAGGTTTTGGTTTGGGCCCATCTCTAATTACCATCCATCCATTTTGTTGCAGAGAATAACTAGAATTCTCTCTCTTTGCATGTGAAATAGTATGCTCTGGGAGGATCCTGGAGCTAGAGTAAGTCTAGCACAGGAAGACAATTTCCACTTACAACTTTAAATAAAGTCAAACATAGAGGAAATTATTATAATTAACAGCAAAACACTGGCATAGGACAGCATAGACCCCAACCTGAAGATGTTTCTGAGATGACTGTTTTTACTATCTGAATAAAGTGAAACTGAAAGCAGAGTTCTGGGTAAAAATAAAAACTGACATTAAAAATTTTCAAAGTGGGAACAAATAGCATGCCATCAACAGACAGGAGATAGGCCTCAGCCTCTGATTGACAGAAAATGGGACTGGATGAAAAGGCGTGGATTACTTGATAGTTGCCCTGTTCTGTTCATTCCCTCTGAAATACCTGGCACAAACTGGATGGCAGAATGACAGGATGCTGGGCTAGGTGGGCCATATTGGTCTGACCTACTATGGCCATTCTTATGTTCTTATGAGAAAGGCACATGAGTACTTTATAATATTCAAAATATATGGCTCCCAGGTATGTCATTATACCGTGTCATTTCTCAGCCATGCCATGGACTTAACTAAAAAGATAAAAGACAAGATCAAATGTTCTTTCTCCTTCTTCAATGCCCAGTGGAGCTCTGGCTGTACATATAAAATAGTGCAAATGGCTTTATAACCTTTGAGTTACATTACTGTAGACAGTTCAGATAGCAACACTGCTAGTTAAGGTTGCCTGTCACTTTCCATTATAAGACCCTGTTTCAGTTGCTTATAACTCTGCCAAACTGAAATTTTCTATGCTGGATGTCTGCTTAAGGCTGTTTTTTTTTAAATTCAGCTAACATGGTTCAGACATTTTTTGAAACTAAGATTAGGGGAAAATATATTGTGACGTTGCACCCCATAATGCTTTATGGAAATATACATATGAATGTATATATGACATAACCGGAATATGTTTTATGCTACACATGCCATGAAACATATCTCTCTAAAGGTTATGATCTACTGAATACATTCCTCCTATTTGTATGCATGTATCATTTTTGTACTAGAAGTTATAAATATTGGCTGTATACTTGTTTGATTTTAAGTAGGTTTTAGTAAGGCATTTGGTCAGCTTCTTTAGAGAGGAATGTGCAAGTTAAGCTCCCAATCAAGAAACACTTAATGAACAATGGATCTTGGAAGGCTCCAATCCACATAAGAAGGCTACCTGAAGACGTTCAAGGTGGTACGTGAACAATGGCTGCTGCCTGTAAAAACTGAGTCATGCATAGATATGTGACTTGCTCATGTGACTCCAAAACTCCATCTTGTAGCTGGGATGCTACACAGGGGGAGAGATGGGTGTCCACCCACAAGAGAAAGTCTATTTAAACCCCTGGGAAACCCCTCCATTTTGTCTTCAGCTGGCTCAAGAGATAGCCTCTCCACTGCCAAGGATACCTGAAAGAAACTGGAACAAAGGACAGTAACTACATGGGGTGTGAGTGATTGCTGGACCCAGACTGGAAGGAGACTAGTCTGTAGAAGGAAGCTTACTGGAACTCCTCTGAGGGTGAGGTTTTATCTGTATTTAGTTTTCTTACTGTATTAGGCACAGGCTTGCGTGCTTTAGTTTATTTTGCTTGGTAATTCACTTTGTTCTGTCTGTTAATACTTGAACCATTTAAATCCTACTTTCTGTATTTAATAAAATCACGTTTTACTTATTATTTAACTCAGAGTATGTATTAATACCTATGGGAGGGGGGAGACAAACAGCTGTGCATATCTCTCTATCTGTGTTATAGAGGGCGAACAATTTATGAGTTTACCCTGTATAAGCTTTATACAGGGTGAAATGGATTTATTTGGGATTTGGACCCCATTGGGAGTTGGGCATATAAATGTTAAAGACAGGAACACTTCTTAAGCTTGCAGTTTGTGGGACGTGGTTCAGACCTGGGTCTGTGTTTGTGGCCGGCAAGCATGTCCGGCACGACCAGGCAGGGCACTGGAGTCCCAAGGTGGTGGGGAAAACAGGGGCAGAAGTAGTCTTGGCACATCAGTTGGCAACCCCGAAGGGGTTTCTGTGATCCAACCCATAACATATACTAACTACACTAAACTTGCCCATGTGAAAAAAATTCTTACAACCATTGTCTTAAGAAGATCTACCACCGCCATGCTTTGATACAAGACCTCAAAAGTTAGCACCAGACTCACCGACATGTCTGGGATGTGTCTTTTTTCTGTCCCCCTGAAAAATTGCCAAAATTTGGCCTAGTTATAGGAACTGAAAATTATCTCAGTTCACATACACTGACTTGTGAGCATGGCAACTAAATTCTCCAAAGAGTCTGTCTGCACTGACCATGTGCCATCCTCTCACAGCTCCTATATGCAGACCAAACAGCACAGGTCATCCCCATAGAGAAGCTGAGCATATTCCATTGCAGGGGCTGAGGAAAACTTTAACTGCTATTGCTCTTCCTGATCGCTGCAGGCCAAGGTGGCATAAGTCATAGAGTCATAGACTTCAAGGTCAGAAGGAACCATTATGATCATCTGACCTCCTGCACAGCTCAGGCCACAGAATCCCACCCACCCATTCCTGCAATAAACTTCTAACCCATGTCTGAGCTACTGAAGTCTTCAAATCATGGTTTAAAGTCTTCAAGGTGCAGAGAATCCTCCAGTAAGGTACCAGAACTGACAGAAGGGAGCCTTTCTCTCCTGTGCGCTCAGTACATCCTGCTGGCACTCTGGAAGCATGACAGAGAAGGAGGAGACAGCCTGATTTGAATGCAGGAGGGGGGAAATTTGGGGAGGCAGTGGGGATAGGGATCTGGAAGGGAGGCAGTTAGAAGCAGGAGCAAGAACAGTGAACAAGTGCAGAGATAGTCAGAAGATGGAGGGGACGGTTAGGAATGAGGATGGAGAGAGGGGCAGGACCCATGGAAATTGAGGCAGATAGGCACAGATGTGGGGAGCAGGGATGAGGGGAGGGGAAGGGACAGAATCTGTGGTGGGATGATAGAAAGAGCAGGAAGACAGGGACCGGAACTGGGGAAGGGTGCAGGAGTAGAAGGGGAGAGAGAGAGGTGTTGGGGAGACAGGGGCATAAAGGTCTGTAACCACTAGTGAACACTTCCCTCCAGAACCTGGAACAAAGCCCTTTATTCTAGTGTCTCAGCATTCCTCTGCTGTCTAGCAAATACCTATGAAACTCCCTGGGAAATTGTGTGCCTCCATCCCCCTCTAGTGGCAGGTCCACATGAAAAAGAAGTTTTCTTCTGCTACCATTTAATCCTTATTTTAAGTGCTAGACGATTGTGTTGTGGTTCTAATGTCAGCAAGATGGGGGGGGAGGCGGGGAGAGGACAGGACAAGGAGGTTTTTTTTTAAAAATAACAAATTACATTAAAAAAATGGTGTTAAAAGAATGTTAAGGTTGCAAAGGCAATCGCTCACAGTTAGGAAATGGCAGAATTAAAGGTGCTTGTGCAAACTTAATTCTGCCCCTGTGTGTGTATGCATTATGCTATAGTCTTTAATTACATGATCACATACTTTTTCCCCCACAGGACTTCTGCCTCATTCAGTGCACAGAATAGATGGTGCTCAGGGAATGAATCAGGCTTGTGCAGTGAATGAAGCTGTTGTCTGTAGGACCACAGCCTCACTTTTTGCATGAGTTTGAAGGTGTATAATGAATGAGACAGGAAACTTCAGGAAAAGAAAGAATGGTCATGTGGTTAAGGCAGTTGAATGCTGTCCTGAAGAGCTCTGCCACAAAGTTCCTTTGTGATTCTGAGCAAGTCACGTAAATCATAGTTCTCACAGGTGGCCATTGTATGTTCCTCTTTTACTGGGTGCCAAACTTGGGACACTTGTGATCTGATTTGAAGAAGTGCTGAGCAGTTGAGTCACAGCTACAACTGCAGTTAATGAGAGCTGTGCTTTGAACATATAAAGTACTATGGAATGCTAAGTATACTGAAAAATCAGGGCATAGGTTTCCCAAATTGGGTGCCCAAAATTAGTTCACATAAGAGCAGCCATATTGGGTGAGACCAAAGGTCCATCTAGCCCAGTATCCTGTCTTCCAACAGTGGCCAATGCCAGATGCCCCAGAGGGAATTAACAGAACAGGTAATCATCAAGTGATTCATCCCTTGTTGCCCATTCCCAGCTTCTGGCAAACAGAGGCTAGAGACACCATTCCTGCCCATCCTGGCTAGTAGTCATTGATGGACCTATCCTCCATGAACTTATCCAGTTCTTTTTTGAACCCTGTTATAGTCTTGGGCTTCACAACATCCTCTGGCAAAAAGTTCCACAGACTGACTGTGCATTGTATGAAAAAATACTTCTTTTTGTTTGTTTTAAACCTGATGCCTATTAATTTCATTTGGTGACCCCTCGTTCTTGTATTATGAGGAGTAAATAACACTTCCTTATTTACTTTCTCCACACCAGTCATGATTTTATAGACCTCAATCATATCCCCCCTTAGTCATTTCTTTCCCAAGCTGAAAAGTCCCAGCATATTTATCTCTCCTCATACAGAAGCCGTTCCATACTCGTAATAATTTTTGTTGCCCTTTTCTGAACCTTTTCCAATTCCAGTATATCTTTTTTTAGATGGGGTGACCACATCTGCATGCAGTATTTAAGATGTGGACGTACCATGGATTTATATAGAGGCAATATGATATTTTCTGTCTTATTATCTATCCTTTTCTTGATGATTCCCAACATTCTGTTCGCTTTTTTGACTGCTGCTGCACATTGAGTGGATGTTTTCAGAGAACTATTCACAGTGCCTCCAAGATCTCTTTCTTGAGTGGTAACAGGTAATTTAGACCCCATCATTGTATATGTATAGTTGGGATTATGTTTTCCAATGTGCATTACTTTGCATTTATCAACATTAAATTTCATCTGCCACTTTGTTGCCCAGTCACCCAGTTTTGAGAGATCCTTTTGTAGCTCTTCGCAGTCTGCCTGGGACGTAACTATCTTGAGTAGTTTTCTTAAATCTGCAAATTTTTCCACCTCACTGTTTAACCCTTTTTCCAGATCATTTATGAACATAAATAGGATTGGTCCTAGTACAGACCCCTGTGGGACACAAGTACACTATATCCACTGAATCTCCCTTGACCACATGCTTGTTGACGCCCTCAAATAATTCTAGTTGATTGGGGAGGCATGATTTCCCTTTACAAAAACTATGTTGACTCTTCCCCAACAAATTATGTTCATCTATATGTCTGACAATATTGTTCTATACTATCGTTTCAACCAGTTTGCCTGATACTGAAGTCAGGTTTACCGGCCTGTAATTGCCAATTTTGGCTTTAACCTCTGTGCCTCAGTTCCCCATGTATACAATAGGGAAAATAATAGCCCTCATTTTATGAGGGGTGTTGTGAAGATACATTCATTAATATCTAAGTGCACTATTAATATCTTAATGCACTAAGACAGTAAAATGAGAGCACCACAGAAAAGCTCATGAGGAAATTAATAATTCTATATTCAGGGCAAATTTCAGATGGTATGCAGTAAATAAGGCCTGGGACCACATACTGAATGATGATGATAAAAAGAATAGGCCACCTTAATTTTGACATTTGTAAGTTTAGCATTCTTTTAAAAGAGATTTTTGGGATGTTGTGAAGTTCCCCTCTGGTGTGTTATCTGGACCGGTGATCTGCTAGGTCACTGTAATCCTTGAGAGTCAGCAGGCTTCTGTAAAGTTCTACTGAGCATATTGAAATGTAAATTTACAAAGACCTTTAACTTTGCCAAATCTGAGTGAATTTTCTTAGGGACAATAAAAAAAGGCCTCCCTTAGGCCTAGTGATATACCCTTACTAAATTTCAAGTCCCTGCTTCAAAATATGGAGGTGCTACAGCTCTTTAAAGAAACAGTTGTAATTTTTGTTTAACAGGGGCAAAGCACCCCATTTTTCTCTAACCTTGTTCTCAGAAATGGCTGAACCATTTTGCTGAAACTTCCCCAAAATCCAGATTGATGGGGGTGAGCAGTTAAAGTCTGGCAAAGCTACAAGCCCCTGGAAAGAGGGGCTTATAATGGAAAGAGTTAGGCAATCTTGTAATGTGAAAGTTATGTAAGCACCACAGATACTTCGAGATCTCTTATATACTGATCATCAGTATATCTTTCACTGATAAAATGTAGCTATTTTGTCAGTGGTTGATTTGCTGCCAATCACCTTTATGGAGTCCTTCCTACCCAGGATGACTGCTCAGCAGTAGCTACCTGAAATTGTCAAAGGACATGATCCAAAACTCATTGTAATCAATGGAAAAATTGCCATTGACATCAATGGGCTTCTGATCAGGCCCACAATTGGCAAGCTTCCAACTAGAGATAAATGCATTCATAGATCTTAATGCCAGAAGAGACCACTGATTATGACCATCTCTGTCTGATCTCCTCTACAACTCCAGCCCAGGTGCCTCATCCAATAATTTATGCATCATGCCAATAACGTCTGTCTGAACTATAGCATGTTTTTTACTTTTAAAAATCTGGGAGGCAGGAGGAGGAGCTAAAGGTGGGAGGAGTGTGTGCTATAGGTCATAGTAATGGCAGAAACGTATTCTGAATAATGCATTCATCCTGGCAACTGTTCTTTTGGTTTTCAAACAGCTCCCCCTAGTTTCACTGTGCATAACTTTCTTATTGAAAGACACTAGGATTTAGGCTCCCAAGGGCTAGATTTTCAAAGGTGTTTAGGCACCTAAAGATACAGAGAGGTGGCTAGCAGGATTTTCAAAAGCATCTATGGGAGTTAACCTGCTTAGGCACTTTTGAAAATTCCTCTAGGTGCCTCTTTGCATCTTTAGGCACCTAAGTACCTTTTGGGACCCCCAAGTGCCAAAGTCCCATTTGAAAATAGGATTTAGACCCCCTGCCTCACTTAGCTATTTTGGAAATTTTTACCCTTATTCTATTCTAGCCTAAGTTTTTATACTGCTGAGAAATGTAATTATTTTGCTGGCAAACTAATATAGCTCATTCTAGAACAATCCCTTTTCATGATTTATATCACTGCCTGGGTGGAAATGGATATACTCTTGACTAAAGAAAATATGCACAATTGCATTTCACCATGTAACGTATTTGCTTAATCATCAAACTTAATAACGCTTACCCAGCCCATGCTGGAAAACAATACCATTATTTTGCGTATTATGTGAGTATTCGCATACTGAGAGCTCTCAGCACTTTGGCCAACACTGGCCTTTGTCAACATAGATTTAAGACTATATAAGTGTGACAAAGGCAAGGTGAGCTAAAATTCTTATAGCTTGCCAGTATGCAAACTAAATATGTTGTTTATGCTGCGTGAAATGAATCATTTTTATTGAGTTTCCTGATTAAGCAAATCAGCTCAGATTAAATTGCACTTTAGCGTGCAGAGTGGTGTTTTCCCCCCTCAGAATGTGAGGACTTCTGTTTTACATGATGTTTCACATTATAAGACATAAACACATCTATTGAACAATTCTTTACTGAGTGGCATGTTTGCTCTGAATAAAGCCATTTTCTAATTTGCAGTGGGGAGGGTTATTATTTTTTCCTTTGTCAAGAGGTTACACAATGACTTGTCAGTGAGTTTTAGTTTAAAAAATGTTGATTCAGCAATGGGCAAATAAGACAAAACTTTTGTTGTGCGTATATAACAATTTAATTAGCGGAGTCCCTGCTCGCAATGAAACTGAATCACAACAGCAAGCTAAAACTAACGTTTGTGATGGATGATGTGACAAAAAAATCAAGCTAAATAACAGGTCTGTTCAGATGAAATTAGGCTCCAGTGTTAGTGTTTATTAGGCTCAGACCAGTGTCTCTGATCCCAATAGAAGACCCCTGTTACTTCAGGCAGAATTAGTTTGTGTTACTTTAGGGAGGTTTGAATCAGAAGTGCTAATTGTAATAGACATCATCAAGGAACCCTGGTCTGATGAGTGAAAGAGGTTAGAAAAAATGGCTTAGAACTTGGCATGCTTACAAATGCTATAAGATACAGCTAGAAATAAAAATTACTGGCAACTTTTGGGGGTTGCTCTTCCTAGAAGAACTGATTAGAAAAATGCTAAAATCCAATCAGTTAGCCTGGTGACCTTCAGGGGTGGGTTGGCTCAGAAAGGGGAAAACCAAGGCTAAGAGCATGGAGCAAGTGATCAGATGGACTCACTGATATCATTTGTGAAGCAGACATGGCATTTCTGTCTCTTATTGTTGTTATTACAAAGCACCCTAGGCTATAATTTTCTATTTGATTGACTTTACCTGTTGCTTGGGGTAGCTGGTTTAGTTCTGTTGTGGATTTCTTCTCAAAGTTATGGCCATGTTCATACTGCTGTTTGAAGGGCCTCTCCCTTAAGATGTTTGCTTCCCAATGGAACTGCCTTCTGAATCTGTTTGGAACTCTAATGTTATGAACAGGGTTTGAAGTGCAAACATCTGTGCTCTAGAAATGCAGCTGTATTTTTCAGGATTGTTGTACACACAACCACACACCCACCACAGTCACTGAATAGTTTGCAAAAATACCAACTATTGTTTGATACTAATAAGGTGGAGTTATTGCAATTGGCTTTCCAATTGGAAAGTTGCTGTGCTTTCCCATTGGAAGGGGGCTTTTATTTGCTTCTCAAAATTACACAATTGCTGCCAAGAAAACAGGATGCAAAACAGGTGCCAAGGATGAGCAAATTGGTGGATTCAGATGATATATGCATTTGGGGGGTCCTAATATCCAGAATCTATCCATCCCTCTACGGTGACCAATGTATCCAAACATTCCCTCCATCTTTCTGCTGTTCTGCTTTATCTGAACTGCAGGTGCAAGGACTTTCTGTTTCCTGGTCCTCTAAGTCTCGGAAATAGGTGGCACCAGCTGTTGTCTTCTTGCTAAATATCTATAGGCCCTTTGGGCTTGGAGGTCTGGTCTTGGGATATGTAGCAGCTTGCATAGAATACAGAGGGATAAAACAGAATATGTGCTCTCCCATCAACACACAGGAAAAAGGGGAGCACCTGGCTGGTTGGTGGCAGCTTACGTGTTGTTGGGAAGGAAAGCAGTGCTTGGAAAGCTTTTAACCCATCTGCTGCTGTCAGACACTGCTGACAGAAGCAGGCAGGGATGGGCACCGATTATCAAATATGCTACAGGAACTCAATGCTATTCAATGGAATTCATCTTGCAGGACCGGAAGAATGTTAAGGCTCTGGAACTGTTTGTGAAAAGCTAACAGAGCAGGTGATGGATATGATGGATTGGTGGGATAAGACAGGATTGCAGGTATATTATTCAGCCATTTTTGGCAAATTCAGGAAATGTTTTATCCAGGTCACCCATCCTCAGTGAGTACTATACCTGCTTGTGTGATGCTCCTTCCCTCAACAGGGAATGAGTAATACTTGCATGTGAAATAATAATAGAATCTATTGGACATTTATACAACACTGTTCATCCTGAAGGATCCCACAGTAATTTGTAACCATTTACCAAGAACTAAAACCTGTTCATTTCTAGGGCAGAATTCAACAGCTATTCTGCATCAGCAACAGTATGCAACAGTTTCCTTTTTAAGAACAGGAGTAAAGATTAACTGCACTGGGAATTTTAGGGAGGCATACAATGATGCATTTTACTGACCACAACCAGTCAGGGCCAACCGCAGTTTGATGTTTCACTCAGAAGATGGCTGTAAATGGGTGGTGTCCCCACCTTGCTGTCAAACACAGCACATTAACCATGAGTTATTATCCAAACCTCGCCTTCCTTCCTGTGACTTTCCTTTATTCTGAAGTAACAACAAACATAACCTAAGCAGGCTGCATAACGCTTCTCCCTGGATGTCCTCTTGTCCTGCCTCTTGCTCTCATCCTTTTACACTCCTGGCTGTCAGGGTGACTCAGCAAAATATCCTTGCACCTCCATGCCATGGCTTAAAACCGGACAGCAGGAAAAAGCCACAGCTAGCAGCACATGTTCCCTGCCACTAAGCTGGGGTGTTAGTTCGATGTTGGTTCAGAGAGAACAATAATAGCACTGAGGTTTTGCTGAGATGTTTCTCCTCCTCATACTGACCTGGCTGCAGAGCTAGTTTATTACATCGGAGGTGATCAGCATGTAATGGGGATAAGGCTTCAGGTCACAAACGTTGTGCAGGCTCACACACACACAAGACACTGCAGTGAATTTACCTCTTAAAGCAGAAGCTACATTCTGTATAATCATGCCACTATGACGGTCTTTTCCCCTCTTTTCCCTTCTGCTATAAGAACAGTAAAGTTAAATAAAGCAACAACAGCAACCCCCCCGCCCAAAGGAAGTAGAGTCAGCATGGCTTTCGTACCAAATTTCTTTATTTCATTTCCTATCCATTAACAGAAGAAAGAGAGAAAATGCACAAGGTTTTGCAGCGTACAGTCACACACAAACATTCTCATTATATATGCAATTCTTAATTGGTTGATCGCACAATATGAAAGCAGACTGCCATGGTGTATGTACACGTCCCCTATCAAATTGATCGGTACCATATAAGAAATACCTGAGACCATCAGACTCATACAATCTAGAGAGACACTTACGGTATGTCTACACTGCAATAAAATACCCTCAACTGGCCAAGTCAGCTGACTTGGGCTCAGGATGCAAGGCTATCCATCCAACTGCAGTGCAGATGTTCAGACTCAGGCTGCAGCCTGGGCTCTGGGATTCTGTCTACACTGCAGTTTTATAGCCCTACAGCCAAGGATGCCAGAGTCTTCCCAAAAGTGGTGGGTGGGGCCCCCACCCTCCTCTTCCTTCTGAGCCCTCGCCCAAGGCAAGTGGAGGGACCCAGCATACCCACAGCTGCTTGCGCAGCTCCGGCGGGTGGCAGGCCTCAGAGCCGCAGCCTGGCCATGATAAGAGCTGGGCAGGCAGCTTTGGGGTGCCATAGTGGACCCTCACCCTGCCTGTGGTGCGGTAGGCCCGAGGAGAGCAGCCCCTGGCTCGTGTCCCCGCCCCCACAGGACCTTCGCCCATGGCAGGAGGAGGGTCCGCATGGCTCCCCACAGCTGCCTGCATGACTCTTACCATGGTTCGGCTGAGGCTCCGAGCCCCCCCGTCCAGAGCTGGGTCGGGGAGAGCCATACAGGTAGCTGTGGGGAGCTGGCATGGAGTCACAGGCCCTCCACCTCCACCTGCCCTGGGCCAGGCGGGGAGCCCAGGAAGCGGGGGCACAGGCCCAGGGCTGCTCTCAGTCCCCCTGCACCGTGGACAGGTGGAGGGTCCGTACAGTTTCCAACCACAACTTCCCGGCTTGGCTCCACACTGGCCTGGCCAGGAGGGTTGGGGGTCTCGGGGTGGGGGAAGAGGAGGCGAAGGGGGTGGGGTCCGCTCCGGTGCCACTTTCAGATAATGGGAGGGCCCTGGCCCCCCCGGTTCCGGTGCCACTGCCTGCGGCCCGAGCCCTGTGAGCCCGAGCCAACTGACCTGGGCCAGCTGCAGGTGCTTTATTGCACTGACAACATACCCATAGGACTACATTCTGCTCTAACTTGAACTCCAATCAGCCCTGCGACTTCAATGGGACTGCCCCAGATGTAAGCTAGGGAAGATTTTGGAGAGCAGATTTCATTGCAGATGCACCGGTCTAATTAAAGGCAGAATTTGTCTGATGGTACCTCTGTAATCTAGGCATTTACTAACGTGGTCACACACTTATCAGTCACTTCGCATGGGGATCCCTTTAGGGAGAAGGACAACTATGACCACATTTTTTTTCCAAAACAGAGTGCCTAAAGTTAGGCTCTGAAAACGTAGGCACCTGAATATAACTGGCATGATTTCAAAGAGTCTGAGCACTTCTAGCTCCCATAGAGCTTGGTGGGATTTGCAGGTACTCTGCACTTCCGAAAATCAGGCTTTTGTTTAGGTGCCTTAGGTTTAAAAATATTGCCTAAAACTTCCACTTCCTTCTTCCTTTTAAGAAGGGATTTCAATCATATCTCATCACATTGTCTACACTGTTATTGCCTGGTGTATTAATCGCTCATATGAGGTCCCAAAGCCTTAACATTTCACCTCTCCTGCAGATTGCCAACTTGTGTAAAGCAACAGTCTTTGGTTGAGAATTTGGCCCATTCTTCCTGTAAAAAAGAAACATCTTCCTACAGGATGTCTCCATTACTGTACAGTGTTGCCTTCTCAGCTATTCATTTCTTCCATTCTCTCCACAAGGTCTTTTTATTGTCTCAGTGTCTTAACAGTAACTATACAATAGATGCATATAGTCTAAGGCCAGAAGGGACCAGTGTGTGATCATCTAGGCTGACCTCTGGCATAAACAAGCCACAAAACTTCACCCAGTAATTCCTGCATCAAGCCCAATAACTTGTGACTCCATAAGAACAGATCACTTTTCCCTACTTACCCACAAAAGGGCAAATTCTGGAGTGACCTTAATTTTAAGCACGAATATTCTACTAGCCATGCTGAATACATATTTTCTTATATACCTGGCTTTAGGGCATTCCCATAACATGTGTAATGAATTTCTTCTCTGTCCACAATCAGCTCCATCAACGTGCGTTGCCTAATTCCTTCATGTTCCCTTTCATAAAATGACTGAATGCCTTGTGAATCACTTCATATTTCCAAACTTAGAGAAAAGACCTTTCAGGGCTCTCTTGCATTATTTCTGTGCTTATTCCAGTATCTGGTTCAACAGATTTTGTTTTGTCTTTTGACTGTAGCTTTAAATTTGGCATTAGATTTTAATAACTGTGCAGTGCTTTGAGACCATGCTGAAAGGTATTTTATCAATTTAAGTTACTATTCTATTATTACATTACCCAAGGTTCATCTCATTGTAACAAAGCCCCATTCATTTTTTTGTGGAGTCATCACTTTTCCCTCTGTCATTCCCCTGCCTCTTTCCCTGGCTTTTTTCCTTCTGGTTGGGAGAGGACAAATACACAGTTCCCTCTGAAGTACAGTCCAATCTGATAGGATTAACGTGAACAGTAACTTCACTGATGCCATTTTCCCCAGAAGCCAAATGTATCAAATATCACATCTGCATTTACCTAGTCTCTAGAGGAAAGGAGTACGATACACATAAACTTCCGCAGTGTGGAATTTGGGGTTAGGTTCAGAAAAGTATCCAAAACATATATAAATTTTCCAAACTTTGGAGTGGTCCCCCTGCATCCCAGTACAACCTGTCACCCTCCAACAGGACCCACCTTGTCATGTATGCTGTTAACATCATGTGGTAGAGGACTTGGTGCTGACATCTTTGGGGGGAGAAGTGGAAAGTCTGGTGGAATTGGAAATCATTGTAGTATCGTCAGGAGAGAGAGTAGGGGTTTCCAGGTGCAATTGAAAGTCCTGCTACTAATCTTTAAAGCCCTCAATGGTATGGAACTAGGCTATACCAAAGATCACCTCTCTGCCTGCAAACCACCCATACATTTGCTTTCATTAAGACAGCTTTTCAATATGAAAGTGAAACTTTCAGAAGCAAGAGCATTTTCTATACTGATTCTTAGCACATGGAGTGAACACCTGGTCAGATAAGACCAGAATGAGCTCCGTATGTCTGGAGTCCAACCACATCTTTTCCTAACAATCTATCCTCATAAAAAGTCCTAAAGAATGAACATAAGGAAACGTGAGGAGAGAGAAGAGGAAAATCAAAAATGAAGAAGAAAGGGAATATGGGGTAAAAAAAATCTGAGTAAAATAAGTAACCAAAGCCAAGGATCCATTTCAAATAACCTTATACTTTTCATAAATAGTGTTTTCTAATTAATATGACCCAAAAAGTCCCATAAAAAGTGGGAATTGGTCAAATTATGAAGGATGAAAATAAATTAACAACACAAGCACACAGCAACAAAATTAGAAAGGCCAAGGCGCAAAATGAGATTAAACTAGCTAGAGATATAAAGAACAAGAAACAAGAACAAGAAAACATTCTACAAATACATTAAAAGCTAGAGAAAGACTGGTAGGCCCATTACTCAGTGAGGGGGAAGACAATAACAGAAAATATGGAAATGGCAAAATTGCTAAATGATTTTTTTGTTTCATTTTTCACCAAAAAGGTTAGTAGCAATTGGACATTTAACAGAGCACACACCAGTGAAAGTGAGGTAGGGTCTGAGGCTAAATTAGGGAAAGAACAAGTTAAAAATTACTTAGGCTTGATTACACTGCACAGTTAGGTCGACGTAAGCTTCCTTTCATTGACCTAGTTGTGGAAGTGTCTTTAATTAAATTTGGCTCCTGCCAACGTAAGTGGCTCTCTACACTGACATAATAATACCACCTCCCCGAGTGGCGTAGTCATGGCCGATGTAATTAAGTCTACAATGTCTACCATAGGTGCCAACTCCATGGGTGCTCCAGGACTGGAGCACCCATGGGGAAAAAATGGTGGGTGCTGAGTATCCACAGGCAGCCTCCCTATCATCTCCCCCCCATCCCACAAGTGCCTCCCGCCTGCTGCGAGCCCTGCAGATCAGCAACTTCCCCACCCTCCCCACACCTCCTACCTGCTGCAAACACCGGTTTTGCAGCATGCAGGGAGGCTGGGAGCGAGGAGCGAGGATGCGGCGCACTCAGGGGAGGGGACAGAACTGGGGGGGAAGAAGGGGGTGGGGATGGAGCGGGGGTGGGAAGAGGCAGGGGTGGGGCCTTGAGGGAAGGGGTGGATTGGGGGTGGGGCCTGGGGCAGAGCCGGGGGTCGAGAACCCAGTTGCACTTTGAAAAGTCTGCGCCTATGCTGTCTACACTGCATTGCTTACATTTACTGTTACTGGCTTTCAGGAACTGTCCTACAATGCTCCACACTGACAATACAATCAATAGAAGCGCTTCTGGTGAGGACGCGCACCGCCAACACAAGGAGCCAAGTGTGCACACACACAAGCAATTAATAACTGCAGTGGCTGTATGCCGATGGAAGTCAACATAATTTTGTAATGTAGACATGGCCTTAGACAAGTTAGATCCTTCATGTCAGCAGGGCCTGATGAAATGCATCCTAGAATACTCAAGCAGCTGACTGAAGAGATATCTGAACCATTAGTGATTATCGTTGAAAATGCACGGAAGATGGAAGAGATTCCAGAGGGACTGGAGGAAGGCAAATGTAGTGCCCATCTATCATAAGGGGAATAAGGACAACTCAGAGAATTATAGACCAATCAGCTTAACTTCAGTCTCCAGAAAGATAACGGAGCAAATAATCAAGCAATTAATTGCGAACACCTAGAAGATAATAAAGTGATAAGTAACAATCAGCATGGATTTGTCAAGGATAAATCATGGCATACCAACTTAATAGCTTTCCTTGAGAGGGTAACAAGCCTTGTGGATGGGGAGGGGGGAAGCAGTAGATGTGGTATATCTTGACTTTGGTAAGGCTTGTGATACTGTTTCACATGACATTCTCATAAGCAAACTAGTGAAATGCAGACTATATGGAGCTACTATAAGGTGGGTGCCTAGCTGGTTGGAAAATGGTTCCCAGAGAGTAGTTATCAGTTGTTCACAGTCAAGCTGGAAGGGCATATCAAGTGGGGGTCCTGTAGGGATCAGTTCTGGGTCCGTTTTTTTGTTCAATATCTTCATAGATGATCTAGATAATGGCATAGAGAATACATTTATAAAGTTTGTGGATGATACTAAGCTGGGAGGAGTTGCAAGTGCTTTAGAGGATAGGATTAAATTTCAAAATGATCTGGACAAACTGGAGACATGGTCTGAAATAAATAGGGTGAAATTAAATAAGAACAAATACAAAATTTTACAATTAGGAAGGAATAATCAATGCACAAATACAAAATGGGAAATGACTGCATAGCAAGGAGTACAGTGGAAAGGGATCTGGGGATTATAGTGGATCACAAGCTAAGTATGAGGTGTGGTAAATTGTCGGCACTACTATGATGGGTCCCGCACTTTCTCTTCTTGTGGGGGCGTTTCAGGGTGCCATTTCTTGCCCCTGAACTGGGGTAACAGCTATCCTACTAGTATCCCAGGGAAGGGGAGTGGAGAGGGAGGGACCCAGGCCTGCCCTCTACTCCGGGTCCCAGCCCAGGGGCCCTATGATAGTAGGTGAACCACTTGTACCAGTGATTCTTTCCCCTGGAATACTTCTCTCTCCTGACCTTCAGCTTGTGGGGCTTCCTGCCTTCCCTCTGCACAAGCCAGGTGTCCCTTTACCTAGGATCTTGGTCTTCTTAGCCTGCTGCAGCACTTCTCAAAACTCTCCTCCACTTTCCTCCGAACTGCTCTTTGTTCCACCACCAATTCACTCTGCATCACTCCTCCAAACTGCTCTCTGCTCCACCACCAAACCACTCTGCTCCTGCTCCTCCTCACTCTGCTCCAGCTCCTCCTCTGGCCTAGATCACTCTCCTGCTACCTTCTGGCCATGCTGTATCACAGAGGTAAGAGTGTAACACTTGCAAAAAAAAGTGAACATCATTCCGGGATGTATTAACAGGAGTGATGAAGCAAGACACGAGAAGTAATTCTTCTGCTTTACTCTATGCTAATAAGACCTCAGCTGGAGTATTGTATCCAGTTCTGGGCACTTGGTTTCAGGAAAGATGTGGAGAAATTGGAAAAAATCCAGAGGAAAGCAACAAAAATGATTAAATGTCTAGAAAACATGACCTATGAGGAAAGATTGAAAAAAAAAGAAAGGGATTGTTTAGTCTGGAAAAGAGAGATGGAGAGGGCACACAATAACAGTTTTCAAGTCCATAAGAGAATGTTACAAAGAGGATGAAAATTGTTCCTTTTAATCTCAGAGGATAGGACAAGAAGCAATAGGCTTAAATTGAAGCAAGGGTGGTTTTGGTTGGACATTAGGATAATCTTCCTAACTGTCAGGGTGGTTAAGCACTGGAATAAATTGCCTAGAGAGGTTATGGAATCTCTGTCATTGGAGATTTTTAAGAACAGGTTAGACAATCACCTATCAGGGATGGTCTAGTTATTATGTAGTCCTGCCTTGAGAGCAGGGGACTGGACTAGATGATCTGCTGAGGTACCTTCCGACCCTGTACTTCTATGATTCTATGATTGACATCCTATAAATACGCTACCATGTAATATATATTTGGTCACATTCATTGCCTATGTAATTCCAGTGATGTCAATGAAGTTACACCAGGAATAAATTTGGCCCATAGATCTTGAATGTCCTCTCATTTACACCAGTGTAAATATGAAATAACCCAAAACATCAATAGCATTGACTCTATAAATGTACTGTAGAATTATCTGAATATGTAAACAAAGTAATGGATGAAGGAGAACAGGTAAACAGAATTTATTTGGATTTTCAAAAGCATTTGACTAAATCCCTCACAAGAGGCTATTAAGGAAACCATGTCATCTTGCAGTGAGGAGTAAGGTATATAATGGATCAGAAACTGGCTAAGTGACAGGAAATAAAGAGTAGAAATAAATGTTTAATGTTCAACATTGTGAAAGACTAAGATTGGTGTACTCCAAGTTTCTGGTCTAGAACCAATGTTCTATATAATTACAATTATTAATAATCCGGAAACGGGGCTTAAGAGTGAGATGATAATGGCACAATTATTACATTAGTAAAGACTGAAACATTTGGTTCTCTGTTAGAAACAGGATGTGGACTAGAAAGACCATTAGTCTGATCTGATACAACTATTCCTATATTACTTTGTTCTGTCTGTCTTAGGTTATACTACAGTCCATCATCACAATATCTGAGCATGTTCCAATCAGTTGAAATAACAAAATCCCTAGCAGACTTAATGAATTATTATTCTGGTTATTCTCCCTGTTGGGCATAACTCTGGTTATTCTCCCTGTTGGGCATCAAAACTCTGCTATGGATAGTAGGGGATTTTTCTAGAAAGAGGGGTTTCATACAGGTTTGGAAATAAAATGGGGTGTTTGTATTGTGATCACCATTGTAGTGGAAAAGCTTTCTCGAAGAGGAAGGTTTTTCAACTTTTCCCGTCTTGGGATTCTCCTGATCTCGCCTGCAGATTGTTCCAGAGCCACATCCCCGAACAAAGAAAGTTTTGTCCCCAGCTCTCACATGCTTCATCCTGGTCACATTGTTCAAAGACAAATAGAAAAGGAGAGTTCCTGGGACGTCTCTCAGTCTGGAGGAAGCTGGAAAGACCTTTCTTCTCAAATTCTAGCATCTGTGGATGTAGTTCCAGCCAGAAAGTAGAAGTAATAACGTTGTGGACGAATTTCAGAACCTCAAAAAAGGTGCATTTTAATTTTGGTTTTTAAACTGGGCAGACACATCAGTGTGGAAAGACACATATTATATCCAAACCAATTTTCCTCTTCTCACATCAAAAGTAACTGCTGCAACCCAGAGACCAGCCAAACTGTGGACATATTTTCACTGCTTGCTGGTCTAACACAAAGTTGGAGAATAATTAGCAGGGATATTGCTTACTTATTTTCTGCATTTTAAAGACATCTTCATCTTTGGCATGGCATATGCACAGAATAACTTTAATCCCAGGATGGCACACAGTACTAAAACCTGGGTTTGTCAGTTTCTTTTTTGTTGCCTTCAACAAACCACTACTTAAATCACACTGCCCTTAAGAAATGCTGATCTGCAGAATATTACCAGATGGGTCTGTTGCCTTCTGAAGAAAGGGGGAAATGAAAGAGTCTCATGTTTAACAGCATATGAAAGAAGAAATACAATGTGTAAACTTTCCACTGACGGATATAATAGTGTTCTCACTTTTAAAGAAAAACAGTACTTCCTAGCAGGAGGCCTGCAAGAAATTTAACAATTACCAAGATTTAGTTATACAGCATGACATTTTCAAACATGTGCAGAGACTGTTATTTTTTGTAATTAAATTAATTTAAATAATAAATAAAGTAATTAAAATACATGTGGACTGTATACTCCCTAGGGTTGGAACTATGAGAGGAGAAGTGATGCATATTCAATGCGAAGTTTAATGAATAAGAAAATGCAGAATCCTGGAAATCTGGTAATGTGCAATGTACTTTTGCCACAAAACCCCATGCTGCTTTTGAGAGTAAAGGAGGGGCCAATTTGTGAATCAGGCTTTAAATCATTCACATGTCTAGTTTCCTAGAAAGGAAATGTTGCCGGTGTTTAGGTTTTTTCAGTAAAACATGTGGTTATCCAAATGTTTCCCTACAATAGCCCTAGTGAAAAGAGATAGGAAATTGAATCTGTAACTTTGTAATAGCAATATTTACTTTACCCTCATCCATATATTACAGACTATAGGAAATCATTACTTGTCTCTTTGTTATAAGGCTAACCGTCATTACAATCTTGGGTTGAGATTTTTAATAGTCACTAGTGATTCTGGGAGGGCCTTACTTTGAGACACCTTAAAGGGGCTTCCTTTTTGGGGGATAGGTGCTCAGTTGGGCTCCTGTAAGATATTTTTCAAGACGGTGACCAAAAATTGCAGCCTGCAAAAATCAATAGTCTCTACTGAAAATTTTGGTCTCTATCAATGTAACTGAACCTCAGGTATTGAGCCTTGACTTGTGACTCCACAATACACTTTCTGTTAGTGCCAGGAAAACAGATTTTGTTCCCCAAAGGTGTTTTTCCACTGTGGTGAATGGGAAACAACAGTCACCCCAGCTGAACTATCATTTAATATTGGCAGGGCAGAACATGTGGCACAGTTGCAATTTGGGCCACATCATATAAATTACCACGTAGCCTAAACAGCACTGCCAATAGCTGGTGGATCCACATAAGAGCAGAATCACTGGCCCATCCTCTCCTTCCCCAACACTCCTGCCCTGTTACTAATGCCCTCCGGTGGACCAGGGGGCCTCCATGATTTTTAAGCCAGTCTCGTGTTTTTGGGGGGGGCCTGCCTCATTAATTTTTAACAGCTGACAATACAGATGTCTAATAGAGGAGCATTTAATACTGTCCTTCTTGTGACTGTTTGAAATGACTGTTTAATTTGCTGTTTTCTTGTAAACAAGGAGCCTTTAACTCAGGTGGGACAGATCGGTGCTTTTGGTAAAGAAGGTCTTGGAAGTTATCCCCACTGATGACTGTGGTGCGTGTATATGTATGTGACCACTATGTATTATAATTAGTTATTAGCAGCATTTACACTCCAGAGTAATTCTAAACAAAAAGAAAAGATTACAGTGCAGCAAAGTGGCAGCATCTTGAGTGTTTTACATTAAAAAGTCTATTGACAGGAATACCTCATTAGACACACATTCTTTTCCACCTCTGACATGCCAACCATTAAGACTTACAAATTCTGCAGTTTCTTACTAAATAACAATAATACATGACAATGGGCATTATTAGTTTGTATTGAATTTTATAATTTTTCAGCATGAAATGAATTATATACATGAAAAGTACTATTTCTTAACATCGTCATTTACATTATTTTATATGATCTTTCATCCAAAGATCCAAAAGTCCTCACAAACTTTTTTCACAAACTGATTACAAACTCTCTCTCTCTTTCTCTATAGTTTGTAATCATATCTATCTATCTATCTAGCTATACACGCACATGCGCATGACAGAGGAATATTGTCACCCTATTGTCACACCGGTCCCTTGCTATAACACGCCTCTATATAATGCGAATTCGGTTATAAAGCGGTCGTGGCCATGGATCCCAAATTTAATTACCACCCAGGGCAGGCGCCTTTGCCTGGGGACAAGAAGCCACCCCCAGACCTAGTCCTCCCCTCCACCGAATTGCTGCCGAATCCGTGGGACCAGCGGACCTGCCGCAGGCAAGCGGTAGCGGCTTCGGCGGCAGTTCGGCAGAGGGTATTTTTAGCAGCCACCGAAGCCGCTTCCGCTTACCTGCGGGAGGTCTGCCGGTCCTCTCTGGAGAGGGCCCCCTCTGCCTAATTGCCGCCCAAGCCGCGGGACCAGGGGACCTCCCACAGGCAAGCAGCTTCGTCGGCAGGGCAGAAGTGCTGCTAATACTGTAATACCTTCCGCCGAAGCCACGGACTGGCCGCAGGCAAGCGGAAGCAGTTTCAGCGGAGGGTATTATTAGCAGCACTTTCGCACTGCTGTCGAAGCCTCCGCTTACCTGCGGGAGGTCCGCCGGTCCCGCGGCTTCGGCGGAGGGGGCCCTCTGCAGACGGACCTGCGGACCTCCTGCAGGTAAGCTGGGGTGGCTTCCGCGGCGGGGAAATGTAATTTCATTTTAACATGGTCCCCGCTATAACACGGTACTTGGCATGGATCCCAAGTCCCGCATTATAGCGAGGGTCTAGTGTATAGCCACCTTCGAGCTTTTTTGCTGGGACATTTTCATTTCATCCCAGTAACTGCCAGAAGGTGGCAGCAGATCTCTGCCTCATTTTCTTTCTAAGGGGAATCTTTTTTTCACAATAGCTAAGAAAAGAAAGAAAGAAACTTAGTCATCTGACAAGTACATAACGTTAATGTATCAAGGACAGTATAGCTCAGTTTTAACCCCACAAATTTTAAAAGGCTGAATCTCACATCTCTTTCTTATAACAATATCATTATTTTAATAGCATTTGGGCCTCAGCAAAAATCAAGGAGAATCTGCCGAGGACTAAAAATAATTCTTCATCAAGCTAAGCAGGCAGAATTGATGATTATCCAGCTATAGGGGCATATTGTGCTTGGCCCTGGGTGAGTCCCCAAACAGGGCTGAAGGCTTGTACAGGGACTGGTCACAAATTGTAGTCTTTGCTCTCCCTGAGCACAAGGACTTTCTAGACTAGTGGTGAGCCAGCATGGGGGACAGCAGATTCTGAACCCTTTCGTGTGGTGGAAGAGCGCCACTCAGCCGTGTTCTCTCTAGAGCAGGGATCTCAAACTCAAATCACCACGAGGGCCACATGAGAACTAGTAAATTGGCCCGAGGGCCGCATCACTGAAACCTTTTCATACAATGATACAAAAGTATAGTCAAAAATGAAAAAAATGAAGAGTAATATAGTATTCTATTAAAAGTCAATGTCTTAACTTCTTTAAAACTGTAATGCAAAGAGGGGTTTTAATAAAATATAAACACTCAGTAATGTTTGGAGCTTGGCTGCCAGTGGAGTCGGCACCTATGGCGGGCTGCAGGAAATAACTCCGCGGGCAGCATGTGGCCCGCTGGCCGCATTTTTGAGACCCCTGCTCTAGAGCCTACGTAGGAATTTCAGCCAGAATTTCTGCGTGAATCTCCTGTTTTATAGAGAGAGGAAATGTTGTCCAGTTCCCCTTTATTCTTTAAAACCTCTCATGGGATCTTTTAATTTTCACCATGACAGCCACTAGAAAACCTCACTTTAATACCTCATCCTTAGAGCAAGGCCCATTGTGCAGCACCCCCTATTGCTGCACTACAGTGCCACAACTGCAGAAAAACCTGGGGCCAAATGCAGCCCTGTTGCAAGCAGGAGCAACTCCACTGATCGGAGTCACAACCCGCTTACATCAGGTTTGAGTTTGGTATTCGGAGATAAATCCACACCTTTCAGAGCTAGAGGTGATAGTGCCACCAGAGCTAAAAGAGACATCCTAACATGCGGAGGAAGACGATTGCACGATTTAAACCTGTCATAAATTTAGATAAATTCCATGTGTCTATCCATACAAAGCAACCCACAAAATAACCTCGACCATCAACAGCAACAAAGAAAGAGAAGTCATCATTTTCCAGTTCAATTTTCTGTTCCCTCCCTTCGTCTGCCACATTGCTCCTTTTCATTAAATCTTTTTCCCAGCCTTTTGATCTGTAGATGCTTCATACAAGTTACAACTACTTCAGCCTGCGAACCAACAGCACAGAAGGTACACTGTTAGAAACGGAAAATAATTTGAAGGGGAGGTAAAACCCTTAATAACTGCACTAAAGAGGTCATAATTAATTATTTGGCTGTAAAGGTGAGAAGCCAAGGGCCCACATTTACTAAATAGTTTTTTGTTAAAAGGGAAACTTTCATCTGTGGGTAGATTGTTTTTAATGTGTAAGGTGGAGATTATTTATGAAAGGAAGCTTTCTTTCTCTAGGTTTGGCTTAGGTGTCAAAATAAATTTTAAATGGATTTACTTCTGAGCGATTCGTGTGAGGCAACCACTTTTGTTTGTCTGGGAAGTGCCTGCTCCTGATTGTTTCAGTTAGTTTGTTTTTTTGAAATAAACCAATTCACCAAAAGTTGATTCATAGATTTTTAAGGCCAAAAGGGAGCATTGTGAGCATCTAGTTTGACCTGCTACATACCACAGGCCATGCTATTTCCCCAGCTTAGCGAAGTATGGTTAAATTGGAACAACTCATAGAAAGATAGCCAATCTTGATTTAAGAACTCTGTGTGATACTGAAGTTACAACATCCTTTGATAAACGGTCTGAATGATTAATTTTCTTTCACTGTTAAAAAGTTGAATCTTACTTCCAGTTTTTAACTGATTTGGGACAGTTGAATTGTGTTAAGGAGTTAAGAGTAATAGCAACAGCTAATAACCACTGTTTGTATCTTGGTCAATAGAACAGTGGGTGACGAGCTAGTAAAGGAAAAATCTCTCTCATTCGTCAATTAGGATTTGGCACATTACAATGTAGAATGCACTGCAGCTTTCCAATGGTGGTATATAGCCATGTTATCACCTACTACACATCCAATACCAGGAAATTTTGGAGACCCCAGTTTGTTGCTGTTCAGAACTTTGTCACAGTTGCCTCATAAACCTTTTTGACTCAAGAGAGTAAGAGAAATCAATCTCAACGTGAAGGACAATCATACGGAGTAGCTATGCTTATAGGTTTTTCCACACACTCCACGCCTTTGGACCAGAAACTGCTGTCAGTTACACTAGAACAGTGGTTCTCAATCCAGGGTACGCATACTCCTGTGGGTATGCAGATGTCTTCCAGGGGGTTCATCAACTCATCTAGATATTTGCCTAGTTTTACAACAGGCTGCATGAAAAGCACTAGCGAAGTCAGTACAAGCTAAAATTTCATACAGACAAAACAAGAAGTAAACAATTTTTCAGTAATAGTGTGGTGTGATACTACTGTATTTTTATGTCTGATTTTGTAAACAAGTATTTTTTAAGTGAGGTGAAACTTGGGGTATGCAAGACAAATCAGATTTGTGAAAGGAGTACAGTAGTCTGGGAAGGTTGAGAACCACTGCACTAGAACACAGCTAGAGTGGTAACCCTTCCTTCAAACGGAGTTATTCCATATGGTAACTGGTGTAACTGAGAACAGAAACTGGCCCTTTAATATTGAGGTCTTTTAATTTCATTATAGTACAGTTTAAAAGTTTATTTTAATTGATTGTGGTTATATTTGAGAAATAGATTCTATCTGGTATCAATTATCCTAAATGATGTTAGAGGAAAAAAACTAATGCAGAGAGCATTTTCCAGCTGAACCTTATAAAATGCAAACAATCCCAAAGAAGCACCAAAACAGACAGGAAAGCTATATGTAGACAAATTGTCATCAGAAGTTTCAAAGCCTAATGTCAGTTGCTAGAGATACAGTAGTTGAAGATTGATCAACCTTTCAGAATAATTAACAGGAGAAGATTGTTCTTAATCAAAAGGTTGTGACTAGAGCAAACAACATCATTATGAGGTCAAAAATGCTAGCAAGCCAGGAAAGGAGAATAGAATCTAAACTGTGTTCCTGGAGATAGAAGAGAGGAAGAGCTGGGAATAGAAGAGTTTTGGGGTTGTTAAAGATCTCTTTAGAGCATGCAAGAAATCACAAACAGCTGCTGGGGGCTGATTTTATGGGACGTTCAGTGTCTCACTCTCAGCTCCCACTGAAATCAATGGCAATTGAGAGTGCTCTGCACCTTTCCAGATCAGGCCTGAGTGACGATGATGATAATCATTCCTTTTCTTTTCCCCGTTGTCATTTCCCAAAATGTCTGTATACGTTTATGAGAGTGTTGACTGTTTCCTTTTACTTATTATTATGGCCAAAAAGTATTTCCTTTACAAGAGCCTATTTTCAAGCATTAATAACTTTCTGAAATGGTCACCACTTGGGCTGATATCTTTCAGGTTTATTCCCAGCACACAGATGACTGTGTTGATGTTGTTGGGTTGGTTGATTGACTTTAGTGAAATTCCATGTCGAGGTTGTTTTGTGATATCTGAGTGAAAGCACAAATCATAGTCTTATTCTGCATCAGAGCCAAATTCCCACAACTAGAATGAGACATGGTTCTTACCCTCATGAGATTATAATTAAGACAAGACAAATAAATAAAAAGGCAAAACACAAGCCAACAGTTTACAATGGGAAGGGGGACGGAATTATACTTTTCACTAGTTAAGACATTTTGCAGATCTGTTTCCCATTCCATATATACACACACTGACAATTCCACAAAAATAGACGTAAGGGGCCTGCTTCTGCTCTCACACTGGTTTTATACTGAGTGTAGCTTCATTGACTCCAATCACATTCTTCATGATTTACACTACTGAGAAATGAGAATCAGACCCAAGACACATAAGCTCGCTATAGGATTAATCCTCACCGAGGACTAGTGAAAAAAATATATTTGGGGGAAAAAAGTTTACAAATAATGACTGTAGAAGAATTTGGAGAAGCCTATTGCAACTGCACTCTACTAACATTTGAACAGCATAATAAGGTGCAATGCTGCAGGTCTGAGCCACTTTGCACACAGTCAGTCTGGAGCATTGCAAGTTGAATATAGTATTGCTAACCCCAAGCATTCAAAAATACGAATCAGGCTCCAAAATATCATGAAATTGTGTTATTTAAAAAAAACTCTCATGATTTTTAAACCATTTTGCTGTTTATTTGCCTTCTGGTTTTAGAGCTTTTAGGCGTCATCTTTTCAGGCTCTTTTCTTGAGCCAATAGGGTGAGAAATTTTAACTTTGTTAAAAAACAAAAGCTGAAATTCTCCTCTTATCACCTGACTCCAGGAACTGAGGCTCTCAGAAAAACTCCAGGTATTACAAGGCTCTCAATAATGTCACAAATTTGGCAACACTGAATACAGCTGTGTTTTGTTTCAGTAATTACATAGAGTGAGAGATCAGACTCCTTCTTCTTCTTCTTCTTCCTGAAAAAACTGCAAGGATGTTAAATGTTTAAATCTATGCTAATGCCATATTATGGTTCAGATTGTACACATATAAAATCAGGACATTCAACATTATAGATCCTGCCATATTACCTGCACGTGATTTCTTTTATGATTGCAGTTTTTGTGCTGTGGCAGAATGTGGTAATGCTCCTTTGAAGTGCTGATGTTCCATCCAGAGTTTGAAGGTGATGGACCTGGAAAATAGGAAAGCACTGGAAGGTTCTGACTACCTGAGAGATTGCCTCTTGCCCTGTGTGATATTAGAGCCATTGAAATAACCTGAGATGCCTGAGCTAACGCCCTGTGGTTTAATTTTGAAGTGACCAGAAGTGAGGTGCTCTCAGTGAGGGATCCTCCATTACAGAGTTTGTCTCCTGCCTCAGTTAGTCATAGCCCAAATATGTGGACCTTCAAGTCACATTGGAAGGGTCATTTTTCTCCTAAGCGTCTCCTAGGAGAGAGGGTGTAGGTTTGGGAGAGTATATTATTGTTTTTGTATAGGGGCCTGAAATGTTGTTGTTATGTTAAATTACTTCTACATGTGTCTAGAACACTGGCACATTTGTGAAATACTGAAAATTGACTGCAATCCTCTTCTTCAGCAGTAACTTACTCCACATGAAGTCCCACTGAAGTCAATGGGACTACAATATACTTCCATTTATCCAAAACCCTATTATCCAAACTTTTGCATTATCCAAATCTCTTCCTTGTCCCCCAGTGTGAGATACATGCCCTCGGCAGCGTGATCTATTTTTCCGGCAAGGACTGGGGGGAGGACGAGCCCCTGGCTGAGTGGGAGGCCACCCTGCTGCTGAATTGCTCCTGTGGTGCCGCAGGGAGCCCTCCGCAATATGGCAATGGCTCATTCATATTGGCAAATCAGAACCTATTGGAAAGTCATGAATTCTGTATTTAAAAGGGAATATAAGGGCCAGATCCTCAGCCATGGGTAACTCTCTTGAAGTCAATAGAACTACACTGATTTACACCAATGGAGGATCTAGCCCACAAATTCTCAAGGTTTAAGTTCCATTCTGTTCTGGCAAAACACGTTTTGGAATACTACATTTTTGGATTTTTAATTTTTTTTTATCCTCAGTGTAGTCCTACCAGCAGGACAAGAATTACTTTTACACAGAATTCTTTGTTTGCATAGCACTTGTCCCCACTTAGTAAGAACTACATTTCTTTTTCAAATTAAATTTCCCTTGGAAAATAATGGGTTTAAATTAAGTGGGAAATGTTTCATGAAACTCATTTTTTTTCAAAATGCAGAATTAAAAAAATAATCAAGAGCATTTGCATTGGGCTCTTTTGGAGGAGGGGGAATTTTGGGTGAATTGTACTCCCTAGAACTGTGTGTCAAGGCATCCTCCACTCATCCCACACATACTAAAGGGAACAACTATCTTTGTATGCCACTGTTGCCCTCTGCCCTACATACCATGAAGGAGCTTTCACAGGTCTGGGTCTCCATGATTAGGACGGGAAGAAAGCTGGGCTAGATGTATCAATGGAATTTGCACCAGTCCCACAGAGAATGCTCAAAAAGGAAGCTGTGTTAAAATTCTTTTGAAGCATCTCTACTCAGGGGAACCCCTCTAAACATAGGTCCTGGAACAATTACAGGCTGAAAAGTCACCATCAACACTGCTCCAATGAAGATCAGGAGCCAATGCAGAAGTAGAGGGGTTCCACATCGGTGGCTCTATGCCAGGGGTGGCCAACCTGAGCCTGAGAAGGAGCCAGAATTTACCCATGAACATCACCAAAGAGTGACAGTAATATGTCGGCAGCCCCGCATCCACTACCCCCCTCCAGCCCCCAGCACCTCCCGCCCACCGGTAGCCCCACCAATCAGCGCCTCCCCTTCCCTCCCCATGCCTCCCACCTGCCACAATCAGCTATTTTGCACTGCACAGGAGGCTCTGGTGGGGAGGAGGGAGGAGCGAGGGCATGGCAGGCTCAAGGGAAGGGGCAAGGGCCTTGGGAGAAGGGGTGGAGTGGTGGCAGAACCTGGGGCAGAGCAGGGGGTTGAGCAGTGAGCACTTGACAGCACATTGGAAAGTTAGCATCTGTAGCTCCATCCTCAGAGTCAGTGCCTATACAAGGAGCCATATATTAACCTCTGAAGAGCTGCATGCAGCTCCAGAGCCACAGGTTGGCCACCCCTGCTCTATGCCTTCAGCAGATTCTTCCATGATTCACCCCAATCACAGCAGATCCTTGGTTGTCAACCCACCAATTTATTTAAAGAGAGGAAAGTCTACCCTCCTTACCCCCGTGGAAAGAATGTTGAGGAAACTCAGCAAGAGGAACATTGCAAAATTTTTCTTCCTTCCATGGATTTTTCAGAGGAAGTTATGAATGAGCCCTTTTTAAACAAGGTCAAAGTTATGAGGCTTTGCTCTGCGGTACTGCTTCAGGCATCCGGCAACTTCTTTCTAACAAAAGCCACTAATAGCACTCTTGCTATGCACAGTCCTGTCTCTAAGAATCCAACAGATCATTCAAACAATAAGAACGCTTGATCCTATTCCTAATTACCTTAATGGTAACATTTTTAACACTTTAGTGGTAGCATGAAGCTTTGCACTTAATGTCTTTCATCTGAGGATTTCAGAGTGCTCTACAAACATGCATTTGTTCTCACTAGAGGTGCTGAAATATTCATAGCTAAATTCAAAACTGCTTTAAATTCGAGGTTGTATTGCATTTTGTTTTGACCTCAAAGATGGGCCCAGTAGCATGGAGAATCTCACTGTCATGAGTATTTTGACCTGCCCCCTTTTTCCAGAGAAAATGGCCTCATTTTTAAGCAAAATAGATTCTGTTTGCTAGATAATATGTATGAAATAGGCCAGGTTTTTTTTTAAGCCAAGATAGCTTTTGAATTGAAAACATGAGAATTCATGAGTTTACATGTCTTTAAGCAAAAAGAGTTCTTTGACTGGAACCTGAAGGGAGTTGCTACATGTATAACATAAAATCATTAATAGTTCCCCCATAAAATTTCACAAAACAAAAATGATGAGTTTCTTACAACTTTAATTCTGTGATGCACAGGAGATCAGACTAGACGATGTGGTGGTACCTTTTGGACTTAAGCTCTCTGACTCTCATTTCCATAAAAAGCCTCTCAGGAAGTTAAATGAGAACCATGGTGTAGAGGCTGAAAAGCCTAACCTTTTGTGTATCTAACTAAAACCTTTTTATTTATATATTTTTTAAATTGGACCAAACTCATACTTGATGCAAATCCACTGATGTCAATGGAATTACTCCAGAGATGAATTTGCAAATTGTAATTAGGGCTGGCCTACACTTGACAGTTATGCCCTTATAACTATGTCAGTTAGGCATATGACTTCTTACCGACATAGTTATACCAGTACAAGCCCTAGTGTGGACACAGTTATTCTGGTATAAAAGTGCCTTATATTGATATAACAGTATAACTTTCTAGTGTAGACAAGGCCATTGTTTGCATAGATGCAATGAGATCTTTACTCTTAGCAGGTCTTAATCAGTCTAATAAGGGCAAGTGTCACTAATTCCTGATTACTTAGTAGTCCCTTACTGAAGAAAAATATCCGTCTCCTGCTGATGTCAAGGCTGACGTTCATAAAAATGAACTAATATGTATAAGCTGCAGACTGTGCTTTAGTGGTGACCTTTGAGCCAAGAAAAGGAAAAGAGAAGGATAATGAGGAAAATGCTCACTATTTTTTTGTCACTCATCAGATACATTAGAAGGGATAAAAGAACAGAAAGTAGTTGTTGTAGGCATGATTTTGCTAAGTCTAGTTGTTTGCTATTCATTTCAGTTTTAATGGCTGAATAAGTTGTGTGACCAGCACTGGTTATTGTGCTTTTAATAGTGATGTTTCCTAGACCAATGGTTCCCAAACTTTTTACTAAGGAAACCCACCAACTGCATTTTGTTTCTTTTTTGGAACCCACCATTATCTAGCTAGGAAGAAACTACTATGTACTATTTTTAAATCCTATCGCTGTGCAAAAACAATATTGATTTTGTGTTAATTTAATAAAAACATTACTGTTGTAAGGAAAAGAAGTCTTTACTACATTGAGTATTGCTATCAGATCCCAGCATGCCATGTTTTAAAAAAATCCTGAGTTACGGCCAAGGCTGGATTAAGGCACACACAAACTAGGTACATGCCAAAGGCCCAAATTTGGCGGTGGAGGGTGGGGGGCAAATTCATAGGCCAGTATCCTCCTTCTCCTTCATAGAATCATAGAATCATAGAATCTCAGGGTTGGAAGGGACCTCAGGAGGTCATCTAGTCCAACCCCCTGCTCAAAGCAGGACCAACCCCAACTAGATCCCAGCCAGGGCTTTGTCAAGCCTGACCTTAAAAACCTCTAAGGAAGGAGATTCCACCACCTCCCTAGGTAACCCATTCCAGTGCTTCACCACCCTACTAGTGAAAAAGTTTTTCCTAATATCCAACCTAAACCTCCCCCTCTGCAACTTGAGACCATTACTCCTTGTTCTGTCATCTTCTACCACTGAGAACAATCTAGATCCAGCCTCTTTGGAACCCCCTTTTAGGTAGTTGAAAGCAGCTATCAAATCCCCCCTCACTCTTCTCTTCTGCAGGCTAAACAATCCCAGTTCCCTCAGCCTCTCCTCATAAGTCATGTGCTCCAGCCCCCTAATCATTTTTGTTGCCCTCCGTTGGACTCTTTCCAATTTATCCACATCCTTTTTGTAGTGTGGGGCCCAAAACTGGACACAGTACTCCAAATGAGGCCTCACCAGGGCCGAATAGAGGGGAATAATCACGTCCCTCGATCTGCTGGAAATGCCCCTACTTATACAGCCCAAAATGCCGTTAGCCTTCTTGGCAACAAGGGCACACTGTTGACTCATATTCAGCTTTTCGTCCACTGTAACCCCTAGGTCCTTTTCTGCAGAACTGCTGCCCAGCCATTCAGTTCCTAGTCTGTAGCAGTGCATGGGATTCTTCCGTCCTAAGTGCAGGACTCTGCACTTGTCCTTGTTGAACCTCATCAGATTTCTTTTGGCCCAATCCTCTAATTTGTCTAGGTCCCTCTGTATCCTATCCCTAGCCTCCAGCGTATCAACCACTCCTCCCAGTTTAGTGTCATCTGCAAACTTGCTAAGGGTGCAGTCCACACCATCCTCCAGGTCGTTGATGAAGATATTGAACAAAACCAGCCCCAGCACCGACCCTTGGGGACTCCACTTGATACCGGCTGCCAACTAGACATGGAGCCATTGATCACTACCCGTTGAGCACGACCATCCAGCCAGTTTTCTATCCACCTTACCGTCCATTCATCCAGCCCATACTTCTTTAACTTGCTGGCAAGAACACTGTGCGAGACTGTATCAAAAGCTTTGCTAAAGTCAAGAAATAGCACATCCACTGCTTTCCCCTCATCCACAGAGCCAGTTATCTCATCATAGAAGGCAATTAGGTTAGTCAGGCATGACTTGCCCTTGGTGAATCCATGCTGACTGTTCCTGATCACTTTCCCCTCCTTTAAGTGGTTCAAAATTGATTCCTTGAGGACCTGTTCCATGATTTTTCCAGGGATTGAGGTGAGACTGAGTGGCCTGTAGTTCCCCGGATCTTCCTTCTTCCCTTTTTTAAAGATGGGCACTACATTAGCTTTTTTCCAGTCATCCGGGACCTCCCCCGATTGCCATGATTTGTCAAAGATAATGGCCAATGGCTCTGCAATCACATCGGCCAACTCCTTTAGCACCCTCGGATGCAGTGCATCCGGCCCCATGGACTTGTGTTCGTCCAGCTTTTCTAAATAGTCCCAAACTACTTCTTTCTCCACAGAGGGCTGGTCACCTCCTCCCCATACCGTGCTGCGGAGTGCAGCCGTCTGGGAGCTGCCCTTGTCTGTGAAGACAGAGGCAAAAAAAGCATTGAGTACACTAGCTTTCTCCACATCCTCTGTCACAAGGTTCCCTCCCTCATTCAGCAAGGGGCCCACACGTTCCTTGACTTTCTTCTTGTTGCTAACATACCTGAAGAAACCCTTCTTGTTACTCCTAACATCTCCAGCTAGCTGCAACTCCAAGTGTGATTTGGCCTTCCTAATTTCACTCCTGCATGCCTGAACAATATTTTTATACTCCTCCCTGGTCATTTGTCCAATCTTCCACTTCTTGTAAGCTGCTTTTTTGTGTTTAAGACGAGCAAGGATTTCACTGTTAAGCCAAGCTGGTCGCCTGCCATATTTACTTTTCTTTCTACACATCGGGATGGTTTGTTCCTGCAACCTCAATAAGGTTTCTTTAAAATACAGCCAGCTTTCCTCGACTCCTTTCCCCCTCATGTTATTCTCCCAGGGGACCTTGCCCATCAGTTCCCTGAGGGAGTCAAAGTCTGCTTTTCTGAAGTCCAGGCTCTGTATTCTACTGCTCTCCTTTCTTCCTTGTGTCAGGATCCTGAACTCGACCATCTCATGGTCACTGCCTCCCAGGTTCCCATCCACTATTGCTTCCGCTACTATTTCTTCCCTGTTTGTGAGCAGCAGGTCAAGAAGAGCTTTTCCCCTAGTTGGTTCCTCCAGCACTTGCACCAGGAAATTGTCCCCTACACTTTCCAAAAACTTCCTGGATTGTCTGTGGACCGCTGTATTGCTCTCCCAGCAGATGTCGGGGTGATTAAAGTCACCCATGAGAACCAGGGCCTGTGATCTAGTAACTTCTGTTAGTTGCTGGAAGAAAGTCTCGTCCACCTCATCCCCCTGGTCTGGTGGTCTGTAGCAGACTCCCACCACGACATTACCCTTGTTGCTCACACTTCTCAATTTAATCCAGAGACTCTCAGGTTTTTCTGCAGTTTCATACTGGAGCTCTGAGCAGTCATACTGCTCTCTTACATACAACGCAACTCCCCCACCTTTTCTGCCCTGCCTATCCTTCCTGAACAGTTTATATCCATCCATGACAGTACTCCAATTGTGTGAGTTATCCCACCAAGTCTCTGTTATTCCAATTACGTCATAATTCCTTGACTGTGCCAGGACTTCCAGTTCTCCCTGCTTGTTCCCCAGGCTTCTTGCATTTGTGTATAGGCATTTAAGATAACTCACCGATGGTCCTGCTGTCCCAGTATGGGGCAGGAGCCCTCCCCTCTTGCACTCACCTACTTGTGCTTCCTCCCGGTATCCCACTTCCCCACTTACCTCGGGGCTTTGGTCTCCTTCCCCCGGTGAACCTAGTTTAAAGCCCTCCTCACTAGGTTAGCCAGCCTGCTTCCAAAGATGCTCTTCCCTCTCTTCGTCAGGTGGAGCCCGTCTCTGCCTAGCACTCCTTCTTCTTGGAACACCATCCCATGGTCAAAGAATCCAAACCCTTCTCTCTAACACCATCTGCGTAGTTGACTTCGTTGACTTCCACGATTCGACGGTCTCTACCCCGGCCTTTTCCTGCCACAGGGAGAATGGACGAGAACACCACTTGCGCCTCAAACGCCTTTATCCTTCTTCCCAGAGCCACGTAGTCTGCAGTAATACGCTCAAGGTCATTCTTGGCAGTATCATTGGTGCCCACGTGGAGAAGCAGGAAGGGGTAGCGATCTGAGGGCTTGATGAGTCTCGGCAGTCTCTCCATCACATCACGAATCCTAGCCCCTGGCAAGCAGCACACCTCTCGGTTTTCCCGGTCAGGGCGGCAGATAGATGACTCAGTCCCCCTGAGGAGAGAGTTCCCGACCACCACCACCCTCCTCCTCCTCTTGGGAGTGGTGGTCGTGGAACCCCCATCCCTAGGACTGTGCATCTCATGCCTTCCAATTAGTGGAGTCTCCTTCTGCTCTGTTCCCTCCAGTGCATCATTCACTCCACTCTCTGCACTAGTGCCTGTGGAGAGAACATGAAAACGGTTGCTCATCTGAATATGCATTTCTGGTACATGGACTTGTCTCATACTCTTTCCTCTTCTGGAGGTCACATGCCGCCACTTATCCTCGCTGGTCTTCTGTCCCCGCTGCGCAGCCTGCTCTGAATCCTCACAACACTGTGCCCGCTGAAGCCTATCCTGACGTCTATCCAGGAACTCCTCATTTTCTTTTATGGAACGCAGGGTTGATACTCGTTTCTCCAGACCTTGAATCTTCTCCTCCAATATGGAGATCAGCTTGCACTTTGTACAGACAAAGTCGCTTCTATCCTGTGGAAGAAAGACAAACATGGCACATCCTGTGCAGGTCACGACAGCGGATCGCTCAGCATCCATAGTTCCTTCCTTCGAAGAGTTTCCTCACTTGTGGCAGAAGCTACTCAGGGAAACCTGCAAGGGGGATGCCTCAGTAGGCTCTCTCCAGGCGAACTCCCAGGCTAACTCCGCCTGTTTGCTTCTCTGCTATGCGCTGCTCCGCTGGTGCGCAGCTGACTGACAGTCTTTTTAGAAGAGCCTGCAATGAAGAACTCCCAAATCACACTATTCAAACAGGAAATCAAACACTCTAGCACACGGTCAAAGTGCCAAACTGCCCCCTCAACAGATACTCTCTCCCCCGTCTGCAGCCACCTGGTTGCTCTGCCTCTCCCTTTTGTTTGGGTAAAAAGAATTAGGAATGGCAAGGATAGCTTGCCCCCTTCGCGCTCCCCTTCCAAACTCCCTCTCAAACTCCCCTGTTTGCAGCCCCTGTTCGCAAAAGCTTCACCACTTCCTCCTCCTCACCCCACAAAGGAGGCTCTGACCACCCACAGCAGTACCCTCTGCCCTGACACTGCAACCTTAATCCTGGCCTAGTGAGGAGGGGAGGCCCCAGGGGCGGGGGGAGAGGAAGTTGGAGAGTGAGCCTGCCACGCACTCACCCTGCAGTGGTGGCTCCTGTCTCACAGGTGGGGTCCAGCTCCCCACTTGTTGGCCATGCCAAACCTATGTGGCATTGAGACTACTTGCACCAGGTAACAATATCTGTCATGGGAAGCCAGGCCTAGCCGCCCAGAACAGGAGCTGCTGCTGCGAGGTGGGTGGATACAGGGTTCGCTCTTCAACTTCCTCTACCTCTCTCCCACTCCCCAGCCCTCATGTCCGCACCAGGCCCCATGTGACCCATCTAGAATCTTGTTGGGACCCACCATTTGTAAGATAGTATCCTAGACAAGAGCATATCTTGGTGCTCTCAAAATATAAAAGGAAGGTAAGTTGTTATATGTTTTACACAGCAAACATGGGTGGGTGGGGAAAGTACACATTTATATTCCATATTACACTCCTTATGTTGTAGCTTTACTTCTGGTTTCTAAAACTAATGTTATTTATTACAGCACCAGTGCTTGCCCATGTAGGAGTATGGTGATTTTTAACTTCTGTCTTTGTGACACTCTGTACCTCAAAGCATCACCCTGGAACCCCCATATTCATCACTGTCATATAATTATTACATGTTTTGTATGAAGTGTGCCTTGTAAGGGATCATTTAAAAAGTCTTAATTGGTTGAACATTTATATCCTCTTGGATTGTATGTGCTATCATTGTATGAAGTTATGAAGTTTTGCTATGTGTTTGTTACTGAAATATGCCGTGAGGTTGGGAACACCCACAACCAGCCTTTCAGGTACAACAATGGAGTAGCCTTACGTGCTGATGGCCCATTAAAGAGAAACCATTATCCCAGAAACTGTATACAATGGAGACTTCTTAGAGAGAGCACATGGACAAAGGAGACTGCTTGATCGATGTCATAGCAAAAGATCTTTCCAGCAAGCTGGAAGAAACTATAAAAGGGGAAGTGACATCATGATTTGGCCTCACTCCCACTACAACTCAACGCTTGGGAACACATCTGGAGGACAAAGACTTTGAACTGGGGAGGGTGGTCCTGGGCTGAAGGAGAGTTCCAGCCTGTGGATTGAAGATCTATGACCTGTTTGTACACTGCTTGATTCAAATCCTGTTTAGTTTACAAACTCAGATTGCGAATTTACTTTTATTTCTTATGTAACCAAGTTTGTTCTCTACATGTACTGCTTATAATAACTTAAAATCTATTTTTTGTAGTTAATAAATATATTTTATATTTTACCTGAAAGAGTGTGTTTTGGTTGAAGTGTTTGGGAAATCTCAACTCAGTTTACAAAGGATAGTGTGTGTCTTCTCCACATTGAGGAAGGGACAGACAGGGTAATGAACTTACACTGGTTAGGCTTTTGACCAGTGGAGCACAGTACAGTTATGGGGTACAAGGCTGCGGAGCTGGGGAGAATTGGCTGCTGCATCTCTATTGTTGGTTCACGAGCGGCTGGGAGAAGCATTCATGTAACTCAGTTGGGTGTGTCCCTGCCTGTGGATGTCTGTGTAAGTGCAGTGCCTGCCAGAGGATTGTAATTTGACAACAGCATCACAGTGTGAGATGGATACCCCACATTGGTGGGACAGAGGTCTTAGTGGTCCCACAGTCCATGTTGCACCCCAGGAACTCCATCACAGTCTTCTCCTGGGTGACATAGAGGGAAGAAGTGACATATATGCACCCATCACTATGGTATCTGGCACCATAGACAATATAGTAGTGGATCAACCAGAAGTACCCAGTAGTAAGAAGATAACTAAATTACATACAGAGAAAGAAAACCAGAAAACATTAGATAGCAAGATAGAAATCTATCTTAATTAAAATTAAGTTAGATAAATCGGGGCCTGTAAATGCTGTCTTATGTGTTTGTCATATGACCACCAGGTACTAGCATCCCCTTGGACAGGTTTCAGCAGAAAGTTTTTAGTTTGTGTTATGTTGACAGCATACACCCATAGAACTTAGATAAAGAATATAAATACTCTTGCTAGAAAGTGACAATGTAATACAACTTTATTTCTTAGAATTCAGAACAATAACACACACAAGAATCCCAATACGGTGAAAGAGAAAACAGGCTACTACTATGGCAGAGAGGCACAACTCACCTCACTTTGCTTTAAGCTGGCTCTTTCCATCCTGACTGCTCACATGCTTTGCTACAGAGTCCCCTAGCCAACAACGAAGACCATGAAACATCCACCACACTTAAAGCTGTAGCTTACAATTCAAACAGCCAGCCAGGAGCTTCACAGTTGTCTCTGTGCCGCCGATCATGGCCACTTGGAGTTTCACAGAACCAGCAGAGACAGAACTCATGTCTTCCTACTTCATTAGCATCTGGTAGCAATATAGACCTTCAGACCGCAGCTTATTAAAGAAACATTAGTCTTGCTTATGTCACATTCCTAAACAGTGGAAACAAGTCTTCCTTCATTTTGTTTGAATCCTGTCAGAAGTGCCAATCTGTCTTGTCATCTTCTTCACCTCCTGCTGAGGTCCTTCATCCCAGGTATGGCATGAGGGGGCCAGTTTATTTTCAAATTTGGTCTCATTTTTCTTTGTGGATTCAGGCAACAGAGCAGTCTCCAGGATTTGAACAAGTTACTCAACAGCTTTCATTAATACCATTTCCAACTGCAACTAGAAAGGCACAGGCAATCATAGAATACTTTATTTTCAAGACAGTCTACCCACCAACTGGTAGGTCCTTCCCTGACTGCTCTAAAATAGGATGTCACCAATATGCACTATCAGCTACATCCATTCTATAGCTCGAGGGGGATGTCTTGAAGGAATCATACTGCCCTTTGGAAAAACTGGGCATCAGTGAGAGACTTCACTGTTGTGTTGTTGCACAGAATTAAAGATGAACCTCTTCTGTTAAAACCTGTACATTTTTACCCAATGCCATGGAACAACGATGCCAAGAATACCCCCAGAGCTATCAGGAAGGGGGCAGGAGGAACACTTCTATATACTCCAAGGGAAAGTGATTAATAAAACCTAGTGTGGTAACAAGCTGTGGACTAAGAAAAAAGAATTAGAGCAACCCTGAAACTCTTGCCTCCTGACTGAGTATATAAGCTGTGGCAGAGCTCCGATCTTATCCCTGTGGGTCCCGCGCTTCTAGGCGGTTTATGCTAGCCTCAGAGGATGGTGAGAGAACTCCCACAGTCCCTGTTGTCCCTCTGGGCTTATTGCAGAGCAGTTTAGCCTCCAGTCCTGCCAGAGGCCTGTCTTCTCCTTGTAGTGGCAGGTTGGTGGGGGGAACCCGGGCCCGCCCTCTACTCTGGGTTCCAGCCCAGGGACCCTAATGGTAGCAGCTGTTGGCAGCCGACCTCTCACTGCCAGAGTTGCTACAATTCCCTGGGCCACTTCCCCACAGCTCTCCCGCTTCTCCCTTCTTCACCCTTACCTTAGGGCTCCCTTACCAATGGCTTGAGAGTTGTCTTATTTACTCAGCCCTTCAGTAGCAGCAGAACTTCCTCTCCTCTGGCTCCCTGGCTCTTCCTCAGCCTGACTGGAGTGAGCCCTTTTATATGCTCAGAAGAGTCTTAATTACGGTCAGGTGTTCACTTCACCTTAATGACCTCACCTGACTCTTTGCAGGTTAATTAGAAGTCAGGTGTTCTCATTAGCCTGGAGCAGTCCCTGCTCTGGTAAGTTAGGGAACAGAAAACTGCTAACCCAATGGCCTTCTACTATTCTGTTGTACCGAACTGGCCTGGGTCTATCACAAAGCATATAATTCAGATTCTGTAGACTCGATAGGACATCTATAAACTGGAGTTATCTTTGTCAAAGAATCTTAGAAGTTAGAGATGGAGAAGATATGGTCACACTTAAAAAGTTTCTTCTTTGTTGAGAGATATTACTGGTGCCAGTGGGATTCTCTCAAGTAGTAGAATCATTCAAACAGAATAAACTTTTAAAGGGGAGTAATGTAGTCCCTCTCCCTGCTAATATAGGATTAGAGTTTTAACTAGTCCAAGTGATGGGGATTTTCTCAACATTTCTTTGGATACTATACTACAGTCTTAAAGAGCTACCATCAGGTATATTTTCTTGATTTTCAGCCTGAATTTACTCTTTCTTTAGTTCAGCTCATTGTCCATAGCTTTGCTGTCTTTTACTACCCAAAAGAATACTCCTCCCTCCTTCAGATATTGGTAAACCATTAACATGCCCTCCTATAGTTATTGTTTACACATTTAACTTTTAATCTTTCCTTGTAAAGTAGGCCTTGCAACTCTCACAAAATATTTGTTCTTTTTCTCTGAAGTGCATCCGATGTATCAATCAATATCATTCTGATTGAGAGATTCCAGTAAATGCACACAATGTCCAAGATATCATCACACAGCCAGCATATAAAGAAGGTTCCTGACATGATTTCTGTGCATGTAGTCTATAACTGTACAAAGTGGTGTAGGGCTTTTTTACTATTCACTGTCATTCCAAAGCTTCTCTACATTACTGGTTTCTTGCCTATCTATATTTTGCATTATAATATATTTCTGCATGTGTATCACATTTTTGCAAGTTGAACCTTTTTTCTGTCTGCCTCTATGTCCCTGTTTATTATTTCTCTGTGATAGCTACTGTTTGCAACTTTTTCCAATGTAGTATCATCTGTTAATTTAATTAAAATGTGGTCTTTAACATTCCATTAATAGGCTTTCACTAAAAGAATTCCTCTTCTAGATATCTTTAATGACACTTAAAATAAATAACACCTAATACACATCCCTTTGGTACCTCACTAGACACATGAAGCTACCTCGATACTTGATACTTGACTGTTTATCATAGTCCTTGAACAGTCTTCAAACCACAGAACAGCATGTAAATTCAAACCAAACTGAATTAATTCTGAGAGTCCAATTTTCATGAGACTGCATATCAAATGCTTTAGAGAGACAGGGTGGGTGTGGTAATATCTTTTATTAGACCTTGTTCACTAATATCCAGGGACTGACATGGCTACAGCTACACTGCGTATATCAAATGCTTTAGAAGAGTGCAAATATATTGCATCTATGACCATTCTATTTAGCTATTAAGTCCCTGATCCTTCAAGCACTTACACACATGCATAACTTTAAGTCCTGATGAAGTCAATAGGACTTCTTATGCTTAAAATAAGGCATGTATGTAAGCATTTGCAGGTTTGTGACCTAATTTTGTAATTCAACAACAAATCTATAAATCATGGGCTCTTATTGTGCACGGGTCCATTAACTCTGGACATTGAATGCATCCACGGTATGATCCAAAGCCCACTGAAGTCAATAGAAAGACTCCTATTGTATTCAATTAGTTTTACATCAGGCCCCAAATCTTTTTTTAAAAAAATACACAGAACAGTCAGTGGAGAATAAGGTTCCATTTTGTTCACAAAGGAGTTGCCAATACCTAGACACTAATAACCTTAAAAAAATAAGGTCCTTATGGGAAAAGACTGGCAAAAAGTACTTGAGAGTTCTGTACAATTACCTCTAGTTTCAGCAAAGTGAAACTCAACTACTTGTTAAAACTAATGTTCCCCTTGTAGAACAGACAGCTGCTTTCTTGCTAACATTATGTTAAACTTACAAAAGGAAAGACCAAAATATTAAAGGAAATAGGTCATTAGCAGACAGACTCATAGGCTTTTTAAAACTTCTATAAAACTATCTTCAATTTCCCCAATCTCCACTCTTTAAACTTCAGCATCATGAAAGCAGCATTTCACAGTAGGACAGGGAATTTATACATATATATATATAAATTTCTTCAAATTTGACATGTGAAAGTAAACTAAAATATCCAAGTCTATTAAAACCAAGGGGCCTTCCAAAAAAAGAGGTCAGCAGTAGGGATTTTCTATGAAGAGAAGCAGGGAATCATCAACCAATTTACCGATGACTTTGTTCACAGCCCCTGCCATCTCTCCATTTCAAAAAGCAAAGACCAAATTATCCTTGTTCTCCAGCAGTGGATTTGACATCTCCTGCACCAGGACTGACTGATGATAAGCTGTGTCGTTAACATAGTGCCTTTTGTTGCGATAAATGGCTCATGGCAGGGATGCTAGCTGAGGGTGACGGATCCTCTTGCATCCTCTACAACAAGAAGACTGATTTTAATCTTTTGAAGTCACCTGTCAATGGAATGATTAGGCAAGTGGATAAAATAAAATGTTTATAGATGGACAGGGAAGAAAAAAATCAGCACAACTATGTCTGGATAAAGAAATTTTCTTGGATAATGTATTGAAAACAGATCAGATGGGGGGGAATTTATACACACAAACACATATATACACACATATTTTACATATATATCAGGGACAAATCCTGCCTGCTTTATTCAGGAGAGTAGTCTCATTAAAGTCTAGAGAGTATGTCCTGCCTGAGTATGATGGGCGGGATTTTCCCCATAATTTCTAGTTAGCAACCTTATCTCTGTCATCATTTCATTCAGTACAAGAAAAATAATGAAATTTGGAAGAGAAAAAATAGATAAAAATTTACTTGTAAAGATTATCTTCTCTGAAATGGGTACTTGGCTTGATATTTTTTCTTACCTTCATAAGCTCTAAAATGCAAAAATGCATTTACTAATTATATCTATAAGCCTGTTCACAGAGTTGCAGGCCAGTTTGTACTTTCACAGAGAGACTAATCCTGTTTCCATTAAAGTCATTTTGGCATTGGATTCCATGCATACAGGACCACACTTATGTTGTATATGAAAAAAATATTTATTACTTTTGTAACAAGTGAGCTACAATCCCAAACTCCCTTTCAATTTCAGTCCTATTTAGTATAAAAAAAGAAGCATTTTCTAATTGATCTGAAGCCTTGTTTCTGGCACAGATGCTAAATAAGGGCAAGTTTCATGTTACCTAATGCTAAGAAGAGTCTATATGTTTGGTGTTTAAAAAATTCTCTATGCATCCATGAGACAAAAATCTGTCATTAATTTCTTATTAATTCTCTCGTGCTTTTTTAAAAATAGAAATGTTTAAGAAAGAAGTTATTGTGAATTTACTTTTCTCTTTTGTCATGTACAATAGTCTGTAGAGAGGTAAGATGGTCTGAGTGATTTGTTGAGTTAGTTCAGATTAATTTCAATTTTATGGCCTTGTCATATATGTATTGTATTGCCTACTTACACAGGCTTTTGTCCTTTACAGGATTTTCATTCTTACAGTGAGAAAAATATGCCGATTAGTAGAGTGTGTGTGTGTGTGTGTGTGTGTTAGAGAGAGAGAGAGAGAGAGAGAGAGAGAGAGAGAGGGATATTATTTCTATCTGTATTCCTATTTGAAAAAAAATGCAAGAATTAAAGGTTCTCTGTAAAATAAGTGAGACTTTACATATTTAAATATACATCTGGTAAATACGCAGGGTTTTTTGTAGGACATACCACATTATTTCAAACTTCTGTTGGTTTTAGGACCTGTGAGAAAGTAACAAGAGGCCTGTTCCAGCTCCCACTGAAGTCAATGGGAATCTTTTAAGTGATTTTAGCTAGAGGTGGATCAAACTGAAGACAAGGAAGCTTTTAACTGGGACATAAGTGGAGGCTATTTGGGTGTTAAATCTTAGCTCAGAATATTTTTGTACTCTTTTGTTGTGATTGGAAAGTAGGGTGGGTTCCGGTCAGCCCTTATCCTGACTTAACAGTACAAATGTTTTGTTCACTCCACTCCCATTTTTTGTTATCTATTTTCACAGTATAGCTGTTCTCTAAGGCAGTAACATGGTAACATCTTATCTGAACTGCCTCTTTTTAAATTTCAATTATGAGTTTTTTTTCTATAGGCAGTGTGGAGCTATCAATAGACATTCAAGCAGACATTATCTACACCAATAAAGACTGTTTACATTACAATCTAATCCCTTTACAGTGTATTTCATTTACTGCACAAACTCAATTATCTGGATTGCTCTATTATCGGAATGGCCCCATAAGACCAATTTCCGAAGTCTTGCATGTATTTACAGAACATAAATTGAAAACTTCCTACTTGTTATATTAGAATAGTAATTTCTTTGGCACTTGATTATCTAAACAGATCACACAACCTTTGTCCCCAGTTAGCTTGGATAATCAAACTTCAAGTTTGTATCTTTTGGCATTCGTTTTCTCCCGTACAATACAGTAGGTTATGTTAGACCAGCATGCAGGACACGGAAAAATGTATCCACTGCTTACTTCTCCCAACAGTTTTCACCAGATAATTTAAAGACTAACAGATTTATTTGGGCACAAGCTTTCGTGGGTAAAAAACCCACTTCTTCTCCATGCATCTGAAGAAGTGGGGTTTTTACCCACAAAAGGTTGTGTCCAAATAAATCTGTTAGTCTTTAAGGTGCCACCGGACTCCTCATTGTTATTGTGGATGCAGACTAACATGGCTACCCCTCTGATTCTTGGTACCAGATAATTTGTTTTGGCGGGTAATAACTTTAACATATACCACACCTTTAAAACAAAGATTTCTGTAAATGTCACTTTGTGTGTGTACATTAGACAATATCAGTATTCCGAGACAGTCTAAACATAGGCCTTAATGTTGCCAGCCCCCTCCATATATTATTTAACAATAACACCTCAGGTAGCCCAGCTATTAATACACTCTTTCTTCAATGACCAACACAAGTGCTGATTATTCAGTCCAAAGCTACCAAATATGCTACACTGTAATATACATATTTAATTAATTAATGTTGTACTTTCAAGTCAGATCAAGCAGCTGGGTATAATGTATGGGCCTTCTGTGTGCTTTAAAAAAAATAATTGGGACATTATATATATTAATTCCATGGTGACCCAAAGTGGTGCCAGAATTGCAGCATTGAGAGGAGAGTTATCAAATGTGTGTACTGCTTTTTATTGGCAAATCTAGCCTTTAGGACGAATCAGTGCTGCAAGAGTTAGAGAAAAGAGCTTGGGTTTACCCCAAGGAATTACATTAGGTCCTTTTCCCTCCATATACTATAGGCCCAGGTTTTAAAATTAAGTAACAGATGGACTTTGCAAACAAACTCATTTCAAAGCAAAGTTCATCAAATACATTGATTATACAGTTCTTTTTTTTTTTAACAATTAAATGATCAGGGAACTATCAGAGATAGGGTGACCAGACGACCCGATAAAATCGGGACAGCCCAGTTTTTTCTTCTTTTGTCCCGCGTCCCGACCAATGCATGGTCATACTTAATGTCATACAAATTGCCATTTCTCCCGATATCCGGGCTTCTTCCTTCCTTTTTTTCTTTTTTTTTGCTCAACAATTCCGGTGGGAGGGGATAAATCCCGATTTTCGGGTCCTCGCGTCTGGTCACCCTAATCAGAGATATTGAGCTAATTTCCATCTCATGTTTCAGAAAGTGTGGTTATTTCCACAGTATCCAGTGGACAACCTTGAATACATCAAAAGAAACAATCTCCACCCCCCCCCCACCCCCAAACACTTAAAAGTCCTTCATTAGCCTTCCTTGAATTATTCAGTACAGCTACAACCCACATCCCAGAGGCTACCTGAGTAGCTGGAATGCAGTCTGTGCAGCTATGAGGGGCAAAGGGAGGAATCTTCTTCCCCAGACAATGGAGCACAGGTAGAGAAATTCTACAGAGCCTACCCCAGCCCCAGCTCCCCAGCTCCAAGCTTTCTCCAGACTTTCCATCCTCATGCCCCGTCCACCCCTGCTCATTGTCATGCAGCGCTCCCATGCTCTGTACCACTCTGTACCTCCTTGCTTCCCCTTACCCCCAATGGGAATGCTCCCAGCTGAAGAGAGGACTCTCTCTAGGGCCTGGCATTCACATAGGGGACTTGAGGCTGCAGAGTGCTGAGGACCCCTGGAAGATGCCATGTTCCTTCTACCCCCACTGAAGCCAATGAGAGTTGAGGGTACTGAGCACATCACAGGATCAAATGCAGGGAGAGGGCGTATAGACGGTCGTGGCCACACCTTTTCTTGTTGTCGATAAGAGGGATCCTCACTGAGATTTCCTTTGTTAGACCCCTGCTTCCTGGGGCTTTTTGTTGGAGGGAGAGATCTCTAGGCCACTGATTTTAATGGCAGCTGAAGGAGCTCAGAATCTTGCATGTTCGGGACCAAAGTAAGCATATGACATTCTCTCGTAAAGAGGTTGTTCTGTAATTTTAAAGGACAAAGGCAGGGGCTCAGATGCCGAGCTCTGACATGCAAACAAATTAAATTCCAGTTATAAAGATAAAAAGTGGTCAAGGAAACCTTCCCCAAAGTGGTGTAAGGGTCATCACCAGCCACTACACCTGACCCCGTGCAAGGTAGGAGGTGCACATACCACACCTTCTGAAGGCTGGGCTCCCCAGTGCTCTGGGAGGTATCGTGCCTGCGCTTCCTCACTACCTTCACGATGGAGTTGTGTCTTCCCGCCACCACTGAGCCTTTATTTTGGGGTCAGTTTTCACAGTTATATATCTGGCTTTTGTATCTAACTTACACTCCAGCTGCACAGACTGGAGAAATCTGCACTGAATCAGCAGAAGCTTTCCAAAGTTTTAAACCTGTCTCTTTTATCCCCTCTTAGAAGGGATTCTTTTCCTGAGTGAAGGCTGCTGGATGAGGCCCATTACACTTAACAAATATAATACTATCGAGTTTATTTATATTATGTTCTTTGCTAGATGCTGTTTTATTTTTTATTTTTTTCATATTACAGTAGCAACTAGAGGGCCCAACCAAGAACAAGGCTTCATTGTGCTAAGCCCTGTACAGACATACAGTAAGAGATACACTTGAAATGTATAATTTGTCCTGAAGAGCTTGCATCTTAAATAGACAAGACAAAGACAGGGTGGAATGGGAAAAGGAAGCACAGACAGTTGCTAAGGTCAATACAACAAGTCAACAACACAGCTAGGACTAGAACCCAGGTCTTCCCACCACTCAATTTTTACCCAATCCACCGGTCCACACAACTTTTCAAATAATGTCCCACGGTCTATTCAGACATCTTAGTTTGTGTTTTTGTTCTGCAGCCTGTAGATTCATATCTAACATTAAAAAAAAATCTGCTCCCGACAGCTTCACAAAGCCTTTTGAATGGATGTTTGGGTATATTGGAGAGTCTGCAACTTTTATTTCTTCTACCTCTGACCCAGAGGAAAAAAGAACAACACTGAACACATTTCCCTTTTTAGTGCAATTCGTTCTTGAATGTCATTACTCTGAAAACAAATGGCCATAGAAAAACCCTCCTTTGTTGACCAGGAAAAGAATGTGTGCACATTCTTACATGGAATCTGTACAGGAAATCATTCACAAACGTTCAAAGGCACTGATGAGGGGGAAGCTAGAATAGCATTCCTAGGGTACTAGCACATGAAAGTCTGGTCAGATCAGTGTAGTATATTATACAAATGTGACACAAAAATGTTCAGGGATTATACTTCCTTCACTGTATCATATTAGCACCTCATCATCTCAGCCTACCACAAACAGATGCTAACACGATAGAAGAAGGGAGCTAGAATAGGCTGAGATTTCTGTAGCACATCAGTAGTATACACGGTATGATGTATTTACAGACACGTGTCTCAAAAATTACTAATCTATGCAAAACCAAAACACTGTCTTTAAAAGAGTGTTTACAATGTGATGCATAGCAAAGAAGTGAACTATGATGGGGAAAACATCCTGCATCTCCTCCAGTACTACTAAGGCACTGTGGCATGTACTGAACAGATTTATTGGGTCTCAGCTGGTACTGGAAATTTACCATCCTGTTACTGGTGCATTTCTTTGATCTATATTAGTTTAATATAGTTTTAGGGCATACATGTCCTCAGGTTATATTATGTTAGCACATTACAGATGTCTTCATACTCCAATTGGATCCTCTCTTTCCAAGTCAATTTGGCTTCAGTAGAAGTTCACAGGAAACTGAGAAGCATTAGCAATGTGCCAGTCCAATCCCAGTGAAATCTGTGGCGAATCTTGATTCAGTAGAGTTCCTTTCTTGTGTTCAATCCTTAAATACTGTGATACCTTCACTATGCATGCACAGCAGCCATTATGAAAGCTTTTTTTAAAAAAAGAGGCAGAAAACAATGTGTATGCATAAACTCGCATTTGTGCATGCAAGATGACTTTCGCTTTATACATGCACTTACTTGATGTGCAGATGCAAATTCAGGTCATATGCAAAAATGCATGTGCGTGTTTGAGGATGCGTGTTCCCCCCCCCCATGCACAACAGATAACATTTTCAACTGCTGAAAAATGGGGTCGTCAATATCAGACTCTCAGTTATTAATGAACAAACAGCAAAAGACACTGAGTTGGACTAAGTTCCAAATGTTGCTAGTTTTAAAAAAATGTTTATTTTGGGATAAATGTAAATAACTGATAAAAAGCTCTCTCTTTCTGAACAGTTATTATGCCATGCTGTCAATGTTGTATGCAGTGTTGTAACTGTGTCAGTCCCAGATATTAGAGAGATGGGGTGAGTGAGGTAATTTATTTTATTGGACCAACTTCTGTTGGGGAGGGAGACAAGCTTTCGAGCTACATAGAGCTCTTCTTCAGGACTAGGAAAGGTACTGAGAGTGTCACGGCCAAATACAATATCGGAGAGATAGTACAGCATATGTAAGAGCGACAAAGAGTCTTGTGGCACCTTATAGACTAACAGATATATTGGAGCATAAGCTTTCGTGGGCGAAGACCCACTTCGCCAGACGCCCACGAAAGTGTATGCTCCAATATATTTGTTAGTCTATAAGGTGTCACAAGACTCTTTGTCGCTCTTGCAGATCCAGACTGACACGGCTACCGCTCTGATACTTTACAGCATAAGTAGTTAGCTGTCAGTGTAGAAAGCATATGATTATACAATCCTGGAGCTGGGGTCCACCCCACCCATGTGCATATACATAAATCAGAAATTTTGTCAAGGTAGGCTTTTTAAAAATTCTTATATGCTTTTTAAAATAGAAGTAAAAAACATAACTACATAAACCCATTGTGTTTTTTTGTTCCCAAGCAGCAAAAAAAACCCTCTCTCTGATCTATTCTAGAACTGTAGGGAAAAACAGATTTCCTCCTCTTCATTCATCTCAGCAGAAACTCTCCAGGTTGAACAGAACCTGGTCTGTTCAAACTTGTATACAAAGTTTCAGCCCCAAAGGATTTTTTCCCTCAGGGTTATAAATAGGGGTTTATATGGGAAGTCCAGACACACACTTTCTTTCTTAATATTGAAAAACTGGCTCACATAGCAGCTAAATTTCCATCTTGTGTTCAAACATGTTTATTTATAAAGTATGCCGTGCTACATTATTTTCTAATGCAAAACAAAAAGGTGCTAATAGAAAACCTACAGTTGCTGATGAAATAACAATAATAATAATTTGAACTTCTATAGCACTTTTTATTTAAGGCTCTGAGACCTCTGTGAGATAAGTAAAGTATACAGGACCTGATCTGAATCATATCAATGGGAATTTTGCAGTGGATTTCAATGGGAGATAGACTGGGTCCATATAGATCACTTCACCCATCACCTCTCTCTTTCTTATGCCGCTTCTAATAAATTCCCACCATTGCTAACGCTGGTTCAGCCTACACTGGTGTTAGTAATTTTGGGAGCTCTAGTGTAGCCAGGCCTCTGGCAATCTTAACACTCTCTGTTAGGCCCGCTTGGAGCAGGGCTTCATGGCACGGTGTTAAAATGTTGGCAACAACTAGGAGTTTGGCCATACGAGGGCAACCAATGTAGCTCGCACCAGTGCTGCTGAACTGGTGTTAGCACAGTGCAGCATTTTTTTTCTAAGTCCAGTTTCAAAATGACCTTATGGGGTAATTCCTCAGCCTAGGTCTCAATTGTCCTCTTATATGCTCCATCAAGTGTTAGTTCAATACCCACCCTGGAGCTGTATCTTACAGAATAGCCAGTTTCACGTGGATAAGAATAAGAAATGATACGCTGAAAATAATTTTTCACTCCAAGAACAGTTGGCCATCACAAGGCAAGACAACTGAAAATGGATGATTTCCACTGCATGCATCTGACGAAGTGGGTATTCACCCACGAAAGCTTATGCTCCAATACGTCTGTTAGTCTATAAGGTGCTTGTAGCTTCTGAAAATGGAAGTAATGTGAGTTTTCACAGTAGTGACTGTCTTACTCTGTGTTTGTACAGGGCCTAGCATCATGGGATCCTGCTCTGATTGGCACTAGCTGTTGTAGTGGTATGTCTCTGAACCCACACTTTCCTTACATTTTGGCTCTGATGCAAACGCACCTGTAAAAGCAGAATAGAGTCTTGGTCTCCTGACTCAGTTTCTCAGTCCAGTGTTATAGTAAAGTGGTCATCAAGGGGTTAAATTGGTTACTCAGAGTATTATGGGTTGGAGCCAGGCTCTATCTCTCCCTTGGTTTCATCTGTGGGTGCTTTCCCTGCTTCCTCCCCACCCTCTCTTTGCAATTGAATAAAGCAGCATGTTCCCATCCAGAGTGCATTTCTTATGCACTGAGTTATCCTTTTACCAAAAGTTCCTAGCACATTTTCCACTAGACCACACTGCTTCTCTAATCAACTTTTCAAAATGTTATTATTTTGTATTTAAATTATTGAGAAAAGGAGGTAAGATTAAGGGAAGAAAAAAGGTGACTACACAGAGCTAAAAAAATCAAAATTAAAAAAAAAGTGGCAGTGTATATGGCAGTGACCTCTCAACAATGGAATCCATTGTCTCTGTCATCTGAGACTGATGAACTTCAAGGCATGTTACCAGGTCTATCTATTTACAAAGGCTATTTCTGAGAGGTGGTTTGAGTTTTGCTTGTATTTGGGGAAGGTGTTTTTTTCATATTAGTTGACATGATGTCCATTCATTAATGAAGGAATCTGATTTTACAGTTTTTGCATGTGTGCCTAGAGGTCACCTTGGGCACATTTTTTATGAATTAGAAAAATAAATTAATTGAAGTTATTTTCTCCAGGGAATCTTACCACCTGAAATAACAATTGTTTTCCATGCTTATTTAGATTGAGGCTGTCATATGGCAGTATTTCCCCCTTGGCCTCAAAAGCACTGAAAGCCCATAGGCAGGAGTCAGATACTGTGGTAATGAGGTCCTAGACAGACAGACAGACAGACAGACACAAAGATACAAATCACTTCTAAATTGCAGACTCATGATTTGATCTATGTTTGGTCTCCCTTTTTTGTTCACTTTTCTGAAAACATGAATGTAACCATTTTGTGCCAAATTTTCATTTTGGAAATAATCCTTAGTCATGTGAATGCAAGACTAGAGTGTGACCCATCCTACATGTCCATACAGTGGATGAAGTGAACATACGAGACCCTCCTTTTCCCCTCTGTGCTACCTACCCAGACCAGTAATAGCTGCATGGGGTGGGAGGAAAAAGAGCAACATCTACAAGGTTGTATGTCCCCACCCCTGCTCATATGGATGGGAATGAGCGGAAGGGACAAGGAAGGGGTAGTGCCTTGGCTCCGCCCACCAACATTCCAGCCAGTTGCAGATGTGCTGGGATGCTAGGGCTCATACAATGTTCTACATTGCAGACACATTCCCCAGTGCTACCAGCTGTCATGATTTTATCTCACATGATCTGGTGTTTTTATCAAAGCCCCAGCTGCTGGATTCATAGGATTATGAAAGAACCCAGTTTTCATTTTTTTAAAGTTTCTGGTCTTCATAATTCATGAGCAAAGCTTGAACACATGACTTGACTATACCTTAGCAGCTCACAAACCAGAAGACAAATAAACGGAACCTAAAATGTATTATTTTTAAAGATCACATGGTATTTAATATAGCCTGACTCATGATTTTTTAATGCTTTAGGTTAGCAAAAATATCCCGTCCCCCACTGTGCAAGGAACCAACTACTTTTTAATCTGGGGCTCAGTTATATTGTTAACTGTGTCTTGGGCAAAACAGGACAGCAAAAGATTTTAAATGTCCCAACATTTCCTTAGGCCAGCTTATTTCCTTTCTTTCTTTGCCTTCCTAATGTGTTTCCTGCATCTCAATATTTTCTTCAGTCACTTCTTCTGTTTCTAAAGGTTAGGTTCTCCAATGGGGGAATAGAAGCCATACCATGTGATGATCTCAATCCCAAATGCCAAGTATTCAAAGAAGTATTCACTACACACCAGTCATGAAAATCTTTAGGTCTAAATATTACGCCTGATCAAAAATATAAAAGTCAAAAATTCTAATTTTCAAAAAAATTCCATCATTCTATAATCTGGTTGAAAATCAGCAAATATTTTTGTCAATTATTTTTAAAACATTTTGAAAAATAAATCAAAATTTTGAAAAAAATATTTTTAGCAGTTCTAATAGCTATTTCCCTAAAATCTGTTGTGAATTTGAACCATATTGTTAGTTTTGATTGGTCACATATGTCACATGGTACCCTTCTTGTTCTCTTATTGGATATGCATAAACCTTGTAAACAAGTATCTGGTATAAATGCTCATAGAAACCAATTTAATCTTCACTTTTTGTGACAATTCAAACATACAAGCTTCATGTTTTCTTTGCAGGAGCAAACTAGATTGTTCAAATGTTCATGGAAAGCGCACACAAAAGGGCAATGAACACAGCAGAAGTTAATCCATTTTTTAAAAAATCAAAGGAATGTTCATAGAATTTTTTTTGGCAGAATTCACCCAGGTCTATTTTTAACACTAAATACAGCAAAAAGAGAAACAGGAGCAACATTTTCTTCTGGAATCAGTCCAATCAATTATCTCTGTCTCTTTTTCTTTCTTATTTCATTACCCCTGTGAAAAAGCAAAGGGAATTAAAGCACAAAATAGCCACTCGGATCATTATGGGTTTAATTTAAGACCATGCAAGTGATAAAATTCAGAGGTAAAGTGGAAACAGTTTCTGTATCCCACCCAGTAGAGCCTAGGCATTACATAGCACAGTGTACTGATTTAGGGAGGGAGTCAGTGCAAAGGCTGGATTTTCCTGTTTAGATGGGCTCTCAGAATCCATTCAGATTTTAGGGGAATCCCTAAGGTTTCTTTCAGATTCTATTCAGATCTTAGGGAAATCCCCAAGGTTTCTCTGTGGGACCCACACCCTTTTCCAGAGGCAGAAGGCAGCCCTTTTCCCCTCCCACAGCTGATTAAACAATTTAGCAGAAAATTCCACAAGGAAAACCTCTCATCTGTGGTCTCCTTCTTAATGGTTTCTGATGTTAATCTGTTTTGGAAAAAAAAGATTCCACAGACCTTTCTAATGCAAAACTCCCATTGAACTCATTGGTGCAAAGGTGAAAATGCAAATTTGACTTGACTGAAATATTGTGCAAATTCATATTATATTTGCTAAATTGTTTCAGAAAAATATAATCTAAAATGTTTTGTTCTGACATTTTCAAAACCAAGTTTTACATTTTTCTTATTCTAAACAATTTTTCAATTCAAATTTCAAGTTTTAAATTCAATTTTATTTAAATAAAACAGAAAAATCCCTCAAAACCAAAACATTTTACTTTGGGTCAAACAAAGCATTTCATTCAATCCGAAACAAAAAATATTTGAATTGTTTGGTTCGCTAAAATTTGAAAAAAAATAATAATTTCAGAGTGGCCTGAATTTAATTTTTTCTTGATTATTTGATTCTGTCCTAAACTGAAAAATTGGTTGTTTGCACATTTCTACAACTGCATTTACAAAGCTAACTCCTAAATGCAACTAACTTTTTTTTCAAGGAATCAGACAGAAGCGTTATATTCGGTCAATGAGTATCGATACCATACAAATCTCCAGAAGTACTCGCACAATAACATCACAATGTTGCCACTTGTTGCATATGTCTGGACTCCTGCACTCATGCAGACCCCCACTGAAGTCAGTGGGGACAGGATTCTGCCCATGAGCAATATGTTGAGGGTTCAGGCCTTAATCGCTTTTTCTGAATGCTTTTGCATTAAACCAGCATGGTTGTGAAGCTGCATCCTGTGCTCTTTATTCTTTTCTTGTTGCTACTGGCACTGCAGTTTCATGAAAGAATTTTGGTATTAATTAGAGCCTTGTTCGCTTTCCAGCCCCTAGTATATTTTGGTGAAAGGACTACATAGGTGAAATAAGTAACTCTTTTTATTTTTAAGTCTGCAATAGCCACATCTCTAAGGCTCCAACACTAGTGATTAGAGATCTGAAGACAAATCACTTAACCTATTGATTCTCCCAGTAGAGGGCATTAAACTTACACTGATCCAGCCTTAGAACTGATAAATGGCACACTATTGCTGTATCACATTACGACAAATATGAAAGTGCTTATACTGCTGCATGATCTGAGGTCTGTGAAGATGGACAAGGGTAAGTATTTTGTATTAATATCAAAAGAAGTTTAGTCAGAGGATTTTTTTTTCAGCCATAGGTACTAAAAAAAAAAAAGATTCTTCAGGGCTTCATATGCCATAACAATGAAAATCATATCCAGCAAGCCTTTTAATTTCCTTATTGTGTTATGTAAGCAATAAGACACGACCAAGTGTGTGTTATGCTGGGATATTGCTGTGCCTCGGGTGGGTTGTGTTAGGCATGAGGCCGAAAACCAGGCGCCGAAGCCACCTGAAAAGAGATGTCCCAGCATAAATTGTATTTTTAGCATTATCCTGTAGACCTCTGTAAATATTATTAGGAATAAAGGAAAATAATTATGCCACTAAAAAAATCCCCAAAGGATCTGTAGACACATTAAACTATAAGCAATAAAAACACACTTCTGTCAGTTATTTTTTTTCATATTTATTTTCACTAGAGTGGATTGGTAAATATTTTCCAATGAAAAATTTCAAAAGAAATGAAACGTGTTCATTTTTAAATGGACGTTTTCCTGTTTAATTACAAAACAAACAAACTTTTTTAGCATGAACTGAAAAATATTTGGTTTTCGATTTTGAACCCTCCCATAATTTTCATTTTTTGTTTGTTTTTCATTTTAAAAAACCCCAGTACATTTAGAAAGAAACAATGTTTTCCACAAAATATTTCATTTAGAAAAAGGGTGGTTTTCATCCAAAAATGTTTGACTGTTTTTGATTATCTATTTTATTTTTTCTTTATTATCTGTTTTCCACCCTTTATTGTATCCTGGTTAGGAAGTGGCCCTTTCTTCCTGCAACTCCCATTTCCCTCTCTTAAATCCTTCTCCAAAAATCCTTGGGGCAGATTAATGGAGCTGTGACAGTTTACACCAGCTGAGGATCTTCCCTCTTCTATCCAGCTTGGGTATGTTCTGTTGGGAGCATGTTCTTTCCTGGAAGAATTGTCTTTTAAAACTCACTTTTTTGCTTTTGGAAAATGGCAGTGCCTACCAGTGGCTCACAGAGGTACTTTCATGTCAGGGACAGGCATAATCTCCACTCTGTCTCTGCTAAGTAGTTGAATCAAAAGTACTTTATAACATAGGGGCCTGATCCTGAAAACACTTATGCAAGTGAATAGTAACTCATGTAAAGCTATTAATGTGTGTAATGTTTGCAGAATGAGGACCTTGGATTTTACATTTGTTTTACTACCTAATTTATACCTGCAAAGCCTCCCAGAAAAGGGGAATTAGACAGGCGCAAAAAGCCTGATGCTGCTTTCCCTGAGTACCCAAAATGTTCAATGATTTCAATGGGAATTTTTGATGTGCAAGGAATACAGGCTCAAGCCCTGATAAATACTTGAAGCACTTAGGGGGAAGGAGACAAACGGGGAGAGGCCTACAAAGCAAAGTGAGGTAGAGGAAGGGAGAAGTGAACTCACAGGGAAGAAGTTGGGAAATATAAGCATAGTAGATGTGGGGAGGAAGGGAGAAATAAGAAATAAGAAACATGTTGGGAAATCAAAATTAGTTATTCCGGTTTAATTACATAGCCCTTATTGAGTAAAGTATAATTAAAAAATAATTGTCACTGCAAAACAACAACAGTGCTTTGCACTTTTATGGCTTCTTTACTCCAAAGACTTTGGCTAGTCGATGGGCATTACTTTTTTATTTCAATTGGTGCCAACTGAACCTCTAATTTATTATTTGGATAGGTAAACAAACCCTGTTCTGCCTCAGTATTGTGCTAAAATAGTGTCATGGTCTATTCCAATTGCTGGATTGTGTCCACCACTTTGTAGTGATTTTTAGGGTTGTGTGCATATAAATATGTGGAGAAATTAATGGACACACTAACTTTTAATAATTCACAGCAGTGGGCATAAATAAAAATTAGCTTCTCTTTGTCCTGCAGTCAGTGTAACATGAAGAAACTGTATTGCAAACTATCCTGATAGCTATTTATGTTAGTCAAAGACAAAGTACACTATGTGCTTTTAATTATAGCTGTGCCATTCTCACTGTGATAGATAAAGTTGTGTCAGCACTTCCATTACAAAACCCTATTTTTAGGGGTTTATAAGTCAGCTGTTAAAATTTGCTTTAGGCTGAAACTTGGCATGCAAAGTGTCAGCCTGCAAGCACTATTTTATAAATATGAAAAAAAAATACTTTTGGTCACTTTATTTTACAAGAAAGCAGTTTTTAACACTGTCATTTCTAACTCAGAAAAAGTTTCATTATTGAAATTCTACAGGCTTTATATAAGCCGTGCTACATTTTAAAAAATTAGTTTAGCTTTTATTTATGTTTGCAGATTGGCCACTCTCCATATGCTGTAACTATTTTTAATCATGTTTTTAAGCATGTATTCTTATTTATATTGGGATGGCCCATGCGATGGACCTTGTGAAGAATAGTAAATGATAGGACTTGCAGCACCTAGGCAAAAACACCAACAGCTGTTCTCTCACTATAGCCACACAATTTGGAGTATGTTATTCCACTTATTAGCATTGTTAATGTTTAATAATAGCAGCATTCATTCTTTGCATGAAAAATACACCATAACTAAATATGGGCTCGCTCCCTTCAGTCCTTACTCAGGCAAAGCAACCAGTGAGACTGATGGGAGCAGGAGAAAGCCCTGAGAATTCAAACTGTGAGCAAAATTCTGTCCTCAGATGCTTTCACCCACTTTAACAAGAGCTCCATGCACACACCAAAGCACCTTGCCCTAAGTTTAGGGGACAGCATTTCAACAGCTGGGAACAAGGTTCCGATTCCAGTCAAATGATTTCATTAGTCCTGCTCATTTTATAATATACACTAACAGAGATTAGCATGATGGATTGAAATGGTCCACTGAGTTATTAATAAGATGTTTTTTGTTTGTTTGCATCATGCCTATAGATATTTTTACCCTCCTGAGTGCAATGGTTCCTTTTTGCCCAATCCACCAGGGGACTTATATGTCCCTTTAAAAAAATCTATAAATGTTACACAGCTTCAAAACATTCTAACATACTGAAGACCTATGTATTTCAAATAATATATTTACTGGAGCCTGGTGGTTTATATGATACTATGCACCTTTTAAAAATGGCTAAAATACTTTTGATATCATAAGAGCTCAAAGGTATTCTTTCCAGACTTTAAGGCAAAATTTACCTTCATGTATACGTATACAGCCTTTGTTAAAGTCAGTGGGTAAAAATTAACTTATAGTGTTAATTCCATGGAAAGAATCATAAGACTTCTGTTGAGAACTGTGCATTCATATGCGAGAGTAGAATTTGGCCCTATGTATTGTTCAAAAGTAAATAAACCTTTTAACGTCATAGATAAATATTATGATCCAAATTCAGACCTAGTGCAAGCAGATGCAACTCCATTGTGTCTAGTGGAGTGCTACCCACTTATTCCTCATGTAAATTTGGCTCTAATGGTATTTACACCTTTCTCAGGTGATAAAGAGAGAGAAAGAAATGGAATGAAAACAAAAAAATATACATTTAGACTTGTAAATATTATCAGTTTGATCCTGCAGTCCTTATAGAGGCTATGCTACCTTCAGTTGGACTTGTCTACATTACCATTGCAGAATTTGGCCCTATGAGGCCAAACTCATATCAAACAGGAAATTCAAAGATAAGGCTGACACATCTCCATCCTTTGTGAACAGTTATGTCCCCCCCTTTCCCCACCTCACAGCAGTAGGAGTTAAATCATGCATTTTGTTGCTCTCTGTCACTCACAGCTTCTACATTGCCCAAATAAAACATTTTGTGCCTGATGCATTCATATTCGTTCAAAGCAATTACCATGTAATTGTAACATAATTCAGAGTCTATTGACAAAGGGGCTCCGCTCTCTCTCAATCATTTGTTTATTCTTGTTGTAAGCTGGAAAAACACTGATCTGCACAAATTCAGAAGAGCTAAGCTTCCTTTCCCTTTAATTCTAATGTGATGTATAATAAAGAAGAAAACAGCAGTGAGCCAGCATGATCACATCTAGTGCTAATAGCACAGAACTGGAATCTTGCTAGGTGCAACAATCAAGGAACAATAACAGGTGACCAGTTAATCAGCCCTGGCACGTAGACAACATGACAGACTCTAAATGTTAAATCCCTCTTTTAAATAACACTAATACAAAACATTGGAGTTGTGCATTTTTAACAAGTTAAATCCCCCTCTTTCACCCGCCCCCGTTTAGATGGGAAGGGGTGTGGCCTGTTTGTTGTTGCCGATTTTTTTTTATCCTGGTCTTTAATCCCAGACTTGGCTTGTTGCGCTTCAAATTGAAATATCCTGAACAGATGTAAAAACACATGTGAGCCACTGCTCACAAGCTGTGCAAAGCTTTGTTTCATCTGCTGATGATGTGAGCCTAAAGGAGATCTTTTTAAAATTTCATCACTATTCAAAAGGATAATTAATACGTACCCCCAGGCTTTGATTATGCTATACCCAGTGTGTACTGCTGGTACAAAAATAATGAGGCTCTCATCAGGCCGAATGAATACTTGCAGCAAACATTCAGTTTCCATAAGAAATTTAAGATTCAGCAGAGGTACCATGTAGGTGGCTTAATCTAATTTTAATTTGTAACACAATACAATAGATAAGATCATTTGTTTGTAACCAGCGCAGGCATTTTGTTTACATGAAACCCCAGTCAGCATTCAGCAGATGGTCTTTTTAAAGGCTTAATTGAAGTTTTCTAATCTAACCCTTTTTTTCCCCATTGTGAAAGAGGAAAATAAGACAAAAAATAAGAAATTACAAGGAAGCAGAAAAACAGCATTAAGACCATTTTATGGGGCACCTATGGTTTGTCTGAAGAGAGCACAGGTTTGACATAAGAAGAGGACAGAGCGGTCAGAGTTTTAAGCCTCTATTTTGGTCCTCGGATGGGGCACCATGTCCTCTTTATATGTTTCTGGTGCAAAGGCCATGGCACAGCTAAATTGTTTCACAGCTACCAAGCTCATTAAATTAGCCCCCAGTTTTTCCAAAGACCGACTGTATCCGTCTCACTCTGGACTTCTCACAGGCTGATTATTTTGACTTTTGCACTTTCTACAATCAAGTTGTTTCTTCAGCAGCTCCATCCTGGTCTGCTTCTGCTGCCTCTGATATTACCACACTGACCACAATAAACACTTTCCCCCCACAGGCTCCAAGCTGCCTCTGGCAGCCTTCCAGTGAAATAGACTGGAATAAACCTTTCCCAAACATTTAAATACTCTTCACATACTTTGTATCGGAAGTGTCTGACTTTTTGTTTTTTAAAAATGAAATACAACATTTTTTCTGACTAATCCTGGGGAACACACGGCGGGTGAATTTCACCCCAATGTGGAAAGCCAAGGGGTGCGGGGCTCTGCACCACTTACGCGTTGGGATGCGGAAACACTGATACAGTAGCCTTGCAGAAGAGCAAACATAGGCTGGTTTAGAGGAGATGTTGTGGATGGGCCAGGTGCAGGCTGGGTAGATGTCCAAGAGCCAGAGGCCCAGTGCAAGAGATGCGGGGGAGGGGGGGAAGTGGGTAGATGTAGTATTACTCCATAGCTACCAGAATGCTTGTTATGTGAATCTAATTAGTCACGCAGGATCTGATTCTGTTCCCGTTACTCAGAATGAATAGTACTTTACTCTGAACAGGAGTACTCAAGATTAAGGTACTGTTCAATTTAAATGACAGGAGCAGAATCTAATTGGTAGTAAGCAGCCTGAAAGCGGAAGCTCCGGAGACTGGTTTTTATCCAGATAATTCTTGATGACCATCGCCATTTACAAATAATTATATACCTGGTCCTTCCTATATTATTTTATTTTACAGGCTTTCTTATAGTATTACCCTGCTGATGGCTTATACCAATGGGGATAGGTATCAGTGAGAATTACAATTAAGACAGAAATTAGCTATGACAGGTAATTCAATTAGGGTAACTATCCATAGTCACACATGCAAAATTTGGAAACATAAATAGGCTCTCGTTTAACTATTTGGTTTGGTTCCCAAAGGGCACGTTAGAATCAGTATTGCAGTGCCTAACTTCAGGTGACCTGCCACCTAGGGAAATCCACAGCCCTGAGTTATGCATACAATGCATGAGGAGAGTTAGACCCAAGAATGGGGAGTATGGTCATAGTGATATCCTGCAGAAGTTGTTCCATTTCACTGGCTGCAGTGAAGGATGATATACATCCATATACCCTTTCCTCCTGCCCTGCACACTCTTGTCCACGAGGAATAAGATAGCACCAATTTTCTGGATTTAATTTTTTTTTCAACTGGCAGAAGTTTGAATTCCATAAGAACATTTTCTTTCTTTACAATTGTATAAATAGAACCTCCTCCTCCTCCTCCTGTGTTTTGTGCCTGGGCCCATTAGGCAGCCTCTGAGAATGTCTCCTGGATTGGGACCTGCAGGCAAGATAGGCCGGAGAACGCTTAGTTTAAGGAGCTCACTGGGGCTTTGACAAGAGATGGGGGTCAGGATTTAGGTGGCTGTATGCATGCTCAGAGGCAGATTTTTAGGTGCCATGGTGACTGTACTGGTGGAAACTTAGTTGTCTAAGGAATTCAGGCAACTGCAGGGTGTGCAACAGCTGAGTGGTGGTTTTGAGGATCTAAATTGTGGACTTAGTCCCCTAAAGTCATGAAATTCTTTGTGGATTTAGGTGCCTAAATCTCTTTGTGGGTCTAGACCCTACATTTAGGTGCCTGGATCCCTGCTTAGGCACTGGACTTCAGTAGGAGCTGTAGGTGCATAATGCCTTTGAAGATAATTATTTAGGCACCTATATATGGTTTTAGGTACCTAGCTTCACGGAGCCAAGTTTGAAAACGTTGGGTCTAGTGCACTAAGTATCAAATACATATCTCAAATCAAAAGGAAACTTTGCATTAATTGTTTGATATAAACTATCTGAAGCACTGAATGCATGTTGAGAAGAATTCAAGTGTATTCAAGAATTCAGTTTCTTGCCACAGTAAGGAACAACAGTCATTCATCTTCAGTATCCCTTGTGAAGTAACATATTGATCTAACAAGAGGGAGTAGAAAATGACATATGGGTAAATACATAAGAAAGTATTGTTTGTTTAAAAATCATTGCATCATTTGGTTGTCAATGTATTGAGAGACAGACAGTATGATTTGGACTGAAAGCCTTCTTCCTTAAAGAATATGAACTTTTGGTTTAAGATTTGTGACTCTTTCCAGGGGGGTTATGATTTTTTTGGTGTGAGATTCATTTAAATGGATTTGCTGGATGTGACACTCAGAAAGGTTAACCATTCTAACAACGCTTGTTTTCATGGTTGAAGCCTATTGAGCCCATAGGCCAGACTTGGGTTCAGTGACTCCATGTCCATTCATGCTAACTTGTTGCATCATGGGAACTGGGACTAAGATGTAGTTCTGATGCAACAATTGAATGTTTAGAAGAGGAAATTAATTTCCATAATATCAAATTGAGATATAATTATCACATGAGCTCAAACATAAATAATGAAGCAGTGCATGATAACTGGGGGATTCCAAAAAACTGGTGGTATAACTGGCCACTGCCTACCAGACGCAGAAGGAGAAGGGGGCTGGAACAATTATTTTTATGCTGAATTTTCAGAGGTCAAGTAAATGCAGCCTCTTTCTCTAGAAAGCAAGTAAAACTGCCTTCTGCTTAGCTGAGTTGACTAGCTAATCTATCTCCCTAAATGTATGTGCCTCATCCACCATTGGAGTATCAAGCCACCACTGTGCACAGGAAATGGGAGAAGTTCCACAGGACTTCCATCATGTGATTTATCGCAATGAATCAGGTTTGAACTCAAAATTCATCATGAATCGCAACCTGATAAAAGTAAAAACGATCCTAATATCGAAAAATACAAATATCTCAAAAAGCTACTACGTAAGTATCCGGCTCTATCGAAAGATGGACAGGAGATACTTGATATGCATTTAATCAGGCCACAACTTTATTATTAGATGTCTGGGACTACCCAGCAGATACAAGTGTACAGTGCAGGCAACTCCATGTTCATTCAATAACTACCTGGGGGCTTCTTTCAGTCCCCCTTCATTTTCAATCCAGGTCTCCCAGCCAACCCATGGCTGGACCTTATCATCCCCACCCCACCCCCACAGGAGGGTTAAGGTGTGCTAGAAGAAAGAGGGGTTGGCGCTCTGCTGTATCATTCATAGGAGCCCCAAACTTCCCCCCACCCCACATTCTGTGCCTTTAACCAACACCTCATTTTAAAACCAAGCCATTATCTGATCACTGGATGCCTTCCCTATGGAGTACCTGCACTGGACATCTGCCCCACACTCACATAATGAGTCGCGACATACAGTCTAACCCCCTTTCCTCCTCACCATAACAAGCCCTCCCTGAACCTGCTGTGAGGAAGGTGAAAAAATCCCCACTCCACCTAGGCCAATCTGGTGGTGAGGGAAAAATTCCTTCCCAGCTCCCCTTAAAAGGAGCAGCTGGCATGATGCCCGCAGCTGATCCTGCCCAAACCTGGTATTTTGCCACCTCAAGGGAAGGGAGGTTGAGTGCTGCCTCACTTGCTGTGTAGAGAAAGAGCTTCTCACATCTGGGCTTGCCACTTTTCAACCCTTCCTCACTGCTACCCTTCCTCCGGCAAGCCCGGACAACGTCCCTCCTGCTTAAGGTGCGATGCGGTGCGGTCAATTTTGTGAAATGGAAAAAAACCTAAAGCAAATCATGAGTGGTTTGTGGGTTTGAAATTGCACCAAGGCTGATCACAAATAGCTTTCTTGGTTCAAGCAGGCCAGTTCAGACAGCTCTGATTACTGTATTTTAAATGTATATGAAATTAAGATGGAAAGTTGAGCAATACTGCACATGCGAACAATGCAAATGTAAAGTTTTGATCAAACCATGAGCAAGAGAATTACGAAGTTGGTATATTTCCAGGGTCACAACGTAATGTTGGAAGTTAGGTCAAGAGTGCATATGAATATAAGAATAATAGGAACAGAGTTTCAGTGAAATTGGAGTCACGAAATAGGGGGCATATGTTTTTAAGTTGCAACACACACAAAATAGTGTGGTTAGTTCCATCCTTTTAAGTTATTCTGAGTATGTTATATGACTTTACTGTTAGGTCTGAATGGACGCATTTCCACAGGCCTCAAATTCCCTATGCAGATGATTTCAGCGGCACAAAACTGAGTAATTAACACTTTTTAAAACGTTGTTGAAAATGAGACTTATGCACCTACATTTCTTCGGTGCTTTTGAAAATCCCACTAGGTGCCTAAATACCTTTGAAAGTCTAGCCCTGTATGATTTGCTGGAGGTCACACAAGAATTTTGCTGAGCAAGGAATTCAACCCTCATCTCCTAAAGCACACCTCTGTGCGCTAACCACATAACCAGCCCTCCCCCTGCTTTAAAGCTATTAGAAATATTTACGTTAAATTGTTCTAATCTAGAACTAATCTAATCTAGAACGTGTTGTATCAGCCTATAGGCATCAAAAAGTAGTGTAGCATTCTACAAGAAAATAGGAAAATAATATGACGGTCAAAGCCAGAGATTTTTTGTTACCATAAAAATCTCCCTCCCGTGTCCGATCTGCACCATAAAATGTTATCATGTCTGAACAGGATTGTTAACAATCATATTAACTGATCCTGGACCTAACACAATTTAGGGGTTAGTTAGACCAGGATAAACTGTGTTCAGCATTGGCAGATGATACGACTGTAGACGGCCATGCTCAGACATAGTAAATATTTGTAGTAGTGGACTGGATTTACAAGTATAGACAATAAAGGTATATGAAAGTTAAAGCTTGTTTTATCTGTATGGCAGCCTAAAATTAGTTGTCTGTATTTGTGACGTGTCTTTTAGTTCTTTCTTTGTTCACGTAGCCATGCGATACAACTTTAGGGCGTCAGTGTGATGATCTAGTTACCATAATGAACAACAAACCCTACTATATTTCAGAGCAAAATTCCAAAGAGATATTTATTTATACTTTAAGGAAAACATTCAACTCACCTCACATTGCATGCTATTTGGTCCCATTTGAGTGAATAAAGCTAGCTATTTGGTTTCAGGCTTGACATCCAGATTCCCATTCTGTAGTTGATCTCATTTGTTTCCTCCAAACAAAAGAGCTTCCCCCCACCCTTCCTTTGAATAAGGTAAATGATCAAACCCAAATCCCAGGTTAATGAGTGCCAATCATAGCTCCAGCCCCCATTTCAGACTTGGCAACAAGTTCCCCAAGCCTTAGCAAACAATTATCATTCTGTTCCTGTAGAAATTGATTCTTGGGTTGACGAGAGCAGTCCTCCCTCGGCTGGTAAGGTCCTGCCATGGGAAGCAATTACCGCAAGATGCCAGCTGACAGACTCATTCCGTGGAAAGTCAGGTTGTCTTGATCCTCAGGCACTCTCTAGGCAAATTGTATCCTCACACTCATCTCAAACCTCTTACGAACTGTTGGCTTCTATCAGGAAAAATGGATTGTACCCTTTGTTTCTGTGGCATTTGATAGAATAAAACTGGACATCCTGCCTGCACAATAAGAAGATTTAATTTTAAAATTCGAACACCAAAATGCTGCAGTATGATAAAGAAAAAAAGAAGCATAAAGCAATGAAGATTGCTACTTGCCGAAGGGAACATTAATAGAACGCAGCTAGTGTGACTTAAAAAAAAAAAAGACCCAAATTCCATTAGCAGAAGCCTGTCTCCAGTGATCAGAATTTTCATTTTTCCCTTAATTTTCTAACAGTTTGTAGTACCACTTTCACTTCCTTTCTTCTGACTTTTTTTTAAAAAAATATTTGATATTCCAAGGAGGGCAACTGGGAAAAAGTAAAGATTGTCTGCATAATTGCAGCCAGTGTGACTGTGTTTGAACTCTGATTGAGACTTTGCCAAATGCTGGAGAGACAGAGACACAGAGCCAATACCGGCTGCAAAAAGAAGGTGGCATTAAAAGTCAGCTGAAATCTATTAATCTTGAGCTCTAGCAACAGATGATCCAAATGTGGAACTGACTAAATAAAACAGTGAGCCATGTACTCCGCTTCAAACACAATGTTGCCCCTGAGAAGTAACAGCATTCTATTTCACAACTTCATATGAGGAGGGTCATTGTTTATTTGTTTGTTTATGGTGGTGCCCACAATGTGCTAGGGATTTTCCAGACCTGCATGAAGAAATGGTTCCTACCCATCACAATTTGACAGTCTAAGGACAGAGCAACAAATAGGCTGAGGCTAGAAGAAAGGGAACAACAAACTGAAGATTTTTTTTTAAAACAAGTCAGTAAGTCTATTTTATTCTGTTCTCTTGGGATTTTAACCTGCACCCCTCTCTGTAGTCTGAGCACCCACTATAACTGAAATGGGTCTTTAAGAAGGACTCAAATATAGACAAGCCCATTCCAAATGCTGCTTTACACTAGCATGCACACAGGGAATGTTGGGAGCTCCATGTGAACATCATCAAGTGATTTTCTGGAGACTGAAATATGAGCCATGTCTATCCATATCTACATGGGTAGGAAATGTAATTCGTATTTTTCCCAATTAGAGTGTTTCTATAGAATGGAAAATTCTATGTATATAACTTTATTATTACAATAACAATAGCTAATAATCATTTGATTTTTATGACGTTCATAGAGGCTAAGTAATATTTTTTTATATATTCAGGCCCAGCCCCACCATCTGTGTTTACCGGCATAACTTCATTGAAGTCCACAGAGCTATATGGATTTACAACAGCTGAGAAACTGGCCCTTATTGTTTATCCTTTCTAGCATTCTGAGGAAGCATTCATTAGGGTTCCTCCTAATTAAATTTCTGCTTTTGAGATTTTCCCCCCTGAAATCCATTTACAATGGTTCCCCCCCACCTTTGATTATCAGTTGCACTCCAGATTCAGTAAGGGCTGAGTATACCCTTAGAAAGCCTTTTAACCTGGCTGGTAAGTTAAAACTCTCCAAATCTCACAGGCCCATAGGGTTTCCCTCCTTAATTAATTACTAACCCCCTCCTTGTCCTCTTAAACTGGGTCATGAATTAATTTAGAAAGTTAATTATGCAATTTTTCCCCTCTTATTTCATGTATGCCTTTCATCCCGCTGTCCATTGGCTATAAACAATCTGAAAATGTCACCACATAAATGAAGGATGGCTAATGCAAATTTAGGACTGAGAAGAAAAAAACCCAGCTACACATTATCATCACACTTAATCATTATTTAGAAAATGCTTTAATTTCCCCTCTCTTGTTCTGCTATTATATGGTACACTTTTTTAGACCTTGTAGAGAGCAATAAATTCCATTATTCATTTGAGGAATAATTTAGGCGGATATTATCTACATGTAAGAACATACAAAAAATAAGAATGGCTATATTGGTCAGACCAGTGCTCCATCTAGTCCAGTATCTTGTCTTTCGACAGTGGACAGTGCCAGATGCTTCAGAGGGAACAAACACAACAGGGCAATTATTGAGTGATCTATCCATTGTTGTCCAGTCCCAGCTTCTGGCAGTTAGAGGTTTAGGGACACCCAAAACATGGAGTTGTGTCCCTGACCATTTTGACTAATAGCCATTGATGGATCTACCCTCCGTAAACTTATCTAATTCTTTTTTTAATCCAGTTATACTTTTGGCCTTCACAACATCGCCTGGCAATGAGTTCCACAGGTTGACTGTGTGTTGTAAAGAGAAGACTAAGGAGGAATATAATAGAGGTCTATAAAATCATGAATGGTGTGGAGAAAGTGAATAAGTGTTATTTACTCCTTCACATAACACAAGAACTAGGGGTCACCCAATGAAATTAATAGGCAGAAGGTTTAAAACAAACAAAAGGAAGTACTTCTTCACACAACACACAGTCAACCTGTGGAACTCATTGCCAGAGGATGTTGTGAAGGCCAAAACTCTAACAGGTTTCAAAAAAGAATTAGATAAGTTCAGGGAAGATAGGTCAATCAATGGCTATTAACAAAGATGGTCAGGGATGCAACCCCATGCTCTGGGTGTTCCTAAACTCGGACTTCCAGAAGCTGGGAATGGATGACAAAACATGGAACAATCAATGATTGCATGTTCTGTTCATTCCTTCTGAAGCACTTGGCATTAGCCACTGTAGGAAGACAGGAGACTGGGCTAGATGGACCACTGGTCTGACCCAATATGGCTGTTCTTATGTTCTCATGTTGCGTGAAGAAGTAATTCTTTATATTTGTTTTAAACTTGCTGCCTATTAATTTCATTTGGGTGACCTCTGGTTCTTGTGTTGTGGGAAAAATAACACTTCCTTATTCACTTTCTCCACACTATTGATGATTTTATAGATCTCTATCATATCCCTCCTTACTTATCTCTTTTCTAAGATGAACAGTCCTAGTCCCAGTCTGTAAGTAGAATACATTCCCAGGAAGCAGAGAAGAGCAGGTAAGAATAGGGAAAGAACTAAGTGATACAGACTACCATGGCTACCCCTCTGAAACCTGGTTCTCCCTAAGAAGCGACAAAGGGTCCTGTGGCACCTTATAGACTAACAGAGGTATTGAAGCATAAGCTTTCGTGGGTCAATACCCACTCCCTAGTCACACGTTTTCTGTGATCCTGTTGGTCACACATTTATTAATAAGTAAGTATTTACTATGTAAAATGGGTAATGGAGAAAATGGGTGACACATTCCAAGTAACATACTATGCTGTAGACTAGAAAACCCTCTTCATGATGTTTCTTTTTAGCTGTGTGTTGTGGTGTGGAAATGAGAAGAGGAACAGTTTGAGAAGGCTTTCAAGCCCTGTGCCAGATGCAAGAACCAAGCAACCTTTGCAGGTTCTTCTGCCAGCTCTGATTAACAATGGCCCTAAATTTGAGGCATACACATGACTGTTCATTTGTTTTTCCCAAGAGGTGTAAACCTACTATGAGATTGGGAGGGAGTGTTTGACAAATAATCTTAGGACTACATCTTTTACGGTGGACTTTTTTTTTTGCAAACAACAATGCCTCAGTATGTCCTCAGCATGTTGCCATAATTTCTTGCCATTGTGCTGACTATTTGCCATAGTACCTTTTCTAAATGCAAATATTGTAGAGATGCAAATATCACAATGACAAAGTGCATTTACTAACAATCATAGCTAATATTAACATTAGAATGCTTTGCCCTTTGTGAATCTGGCCATGGTGAGTCTATGGTAGAGACAGGAATAGGTTGCAGACCTCCCAAGTTCCAGTCCTAAACATTAACCACGTGATATGCTACATAAATTAATTCTAGGAAGAAGCATTAAGAGATTAAAATTTTACACTAACTCAAGACAAAGGACAGAGGTTGCTCTAATGCTGCAGTATTCCACACAGGAAGTAGTATCTACACAACAGCACGCTTACAGCAAATCTAACACATGCACTGTGGGGATCATTTGTCTTGGCATGCTGCCATTTCTTTGTTTGGAGTTAACTGGCAAATTTGAAACAGTTAGAAAATCATAACCTTGTAAGCAGATTACAGGAAATATGACTATGAATGAAACTGCTCTGAGGATTAGGTTAGGTGAATGCCCATTCAAATTGCATAAAGGTTTCAAATGTTACTTATGTCACTGAGGGGACTCTGCATATTCATTAAAGTATCACAAGGAGCTCATTTTATATTAATGGAGAGGTCATGCAGCCTTCCAGAGGAATTCCATTGCAAGGCAGCACAAATCGATGTGCCATTATTTTAAGTATTACCAATTTGAAGCCCTCCCGGTTCACAAAAGATCCTGAATTTGCAAAAATGATACAGTCACCCTAAGAAGTCAGTGATTTTTTTTTCATCTAGAGGAAACATAACAGAAATCTAGTAAGTGTCTCTGCATATGGAAACTCAGTTGAGACTATACATTAGATATTCATGTTCTGTGTTCAGTAAAGCGTTAAAATATTATGTAACATATATACAGTACTAGTATTCTAAGTAGACTTTATGTAAGTGCAGTCCAGGAATTTGAAAGTTTGGGCTTTTTACAAACATCACCTGTCTAATACTCTGAACACTTGCAACCATCTGTTCTGTTAAAGTTTATAGTGGAAGCAGCCAAAACTTCACACAAGTATACCATACATGGCTCTAGCAACCTTCACGGTTTGAGAAACCAGAGAAATATATACATCTATAAGGGATGTGTGTGTGTAGTGTCATACAAAATCTATGCACCCAAATGTTTGCAGCTCCGGAATATCCAAGATAGGTAATGTTAATTAGGGTACTTCTCTAAGTGCTTCTCCTCTTCTTAAGTACAATGGTACTGTTATCCACATCGTTAAAATGAGATGTTAGGGCTTTTTCTAAGCAGAGAAAACACCTTACAATACATATCTGTATGAGGGAAAAGGGGGTCAGAGATTAGCAAAGGAGTCTGTGGGCTGGTAGGAAGCCTCAGGTAAGTTCCTGCATGAAATCATTATTTGGACATTGTTAATTTTCTGCAGTATTTCCTCCAATTTCATCTTTTTTTGCTTCTCCTGACTTTCCCCGACCGCCCCATCCCGCCTTCTGCCTTTTGCAGTTTGTTGGGAAATAAGACCCACCCACACAATGGTTGTACAATTAAGCATATATTTGAATACACATTTAGGAAGCAGTCTGTGCTGTGCTGCAATGATACCCAATTCAGATTGTTTAGATTAATGGCATCTACATGCCTAATTTATTACTGTAATTATTGTGATAATTTAGAAGAGATAAATTGAAATCTATTAGAATTTAATGTAAAAAGCTGTAATTAGTCTGCTTTAGAGAGGGGAAAAAGCCAATGCACATAACTGAAAATCCATTAAGCCAATTATAATGCTACTGAGGCAGAAAATATGCAGCCATGTAAAATATATCCATGGCTTTAGCATAACTGTACCCTAAGCATACAAACCCATGTGTCAGATTCCTTCATTAATTTAATAAACACATCAAGGCAAAAAAATCAGAGAAATCCTTAATCATCATAATTAATGCACATGGTTCAGACAGAGGATTCATGGAGGTGGGGGAGAATAAAATTTTGCTGCCATCGAGCAATTATCATGTAAATAAAAACAGCAGCAGAGCATTGGAGGGGGTTTATGGGAGAGGAAGGTATATTGCTAATCATGGCAGTGGCTTTCTGAGCTATTCCCAGAAGTGCTAAAAGCTGTCCTGGTGCAATTAAAAAAAAAAATAATAATAAAAAAAAAAGAGAAGCAGCCATTGCTATCACCTATTTACTGTCAAATTAATTCAGCTGCTCCTGAGATGCCATCTGTATCAGGAGAGCGAGGGTGTCACTAGCTTTACGATCCGTCAGGAGAAGTGAGAGCGCTGTTCTGTTTGATGGCTCTGATAATGGGAAGAAGCTAAGCAATTGCAACAGATACATCATAGATTTTCTCATAATTACCTGACCTGTTACACTGTGTCACTCTACCGCCAAACACACTGTTTTTATGTCAGAAGCTGTATGGGCATTCTTTACTTTGATCATTCTGTATTCTGCAGATGTCAGCATTACTGTATTTTAATTGACTCTGGGGTAGCATTAAAAAGCACCTTCTATTTCGGTTGCTTAGACCTGATGAGACTGACAACCTGGCATTTATGAACATTAGGCCTTCATGGTAACTATGTGAGGAACTGTGTTTTCCCTAAATCCCCTAAGTAGGAATAACAAAACGATGTTAGTAAACCTGTTAAGAAACTGCATCTTTGCAAAAAAGCACATCTGACATTCTCTGGCCATAAATATGGTAAACGTTTTCAATAAATTAGACTCTGGAGTCAAAAGTGCATGGTCTATCGTAATGTGCAATTAGGATTTTAATGGTATTTTGGATCAGTTATTATAGTTGTCAAGGCCTTGGTGGGTAAAATGTTGGTGCCCTCCAGACAAGGATGGCTGACAATCTCTGCGTTCCCAGCATATCCCATTTGCCATGTTCATCTTTTTGCTCCTTCTCACATAGACAGAGACACGTAGTCTGTAGATCATTTAGCTTTCTTACAGCGATCAGTGCAATCATCAGTCACGACAGCTAAATGGTGCACATCTCCTTGGCTACTGTAGAAACAACATTTGTGGATCCCCAGAATCCCTCAGAACACTTCCAGGCGGTCCACAGAGGTATGTTTTCCACAACAATGAGACGTGTTAGTTTTCAAGCAGTGTACTACCTGCTACTTGCCTAAGAGTGTAGTGTTTTCAAGAGACTCTTCTGACCATCTACACTTCAGAAAGAACCAAGCACCTCTCTACATTGTTTGTTGCTGTTTCAAAATCATAGCTTTCCTTGAGGTACAGATGATAGGGAAGATTTGGTATAGTATAAGATCCATGAAAAGGACACAGAAATCACATATGCTAAATGGGGGACTTAGTCAAGAAGATACCTGCATGAGCTTAAAGTAAATGTATTTTATCTTGCACTTAGGATATTACTTTTTTCATGTAAGCAAGTAGTATGGTATTGGAGGGAAAGTGGTCTACAATATAAAAAAGTTTGAGAACTACTGTGTTAGAAGGAATGTAGGCTCACAGGATCTGTTATACTGAAGCTGAGCAGCTATTCCTCTTGTGCAGTATGCTGTCTCTGACAGATGGGATACAAACCAAGGAGGGAGAGGAGTTATTTAAGTTAAGTGCCAGTGTTAACACAAGTACAAATGAATATAAACTGACCATCAACAAGTTTAGGGTTGAAATTAGATGAAGGTTTCTAACCATCAGAGGAGTGAAGTTCTGGAACAGCCTTCCAAGGGGAGCAGTGGAGGCAAAACACCTAATGGGCTTCAAGACTGAGCTTGATAAGTTTATGAAGGAGATGGTATGATGAAACTGCCTCCAATGGCATGTAGCCGATCTGCAACAGTTAGTAGCAAATATCCCCAATGGCCGGTGATAGGACACTAGATGGGGAGGGCTCTGAGTTACTACACAGAAAATTATTTCCAAGGGTCTGGCTGTTGGGTCTTGCTGAAATGCCCCAGGTCCAACTGACTGCCAAAATTGGGTCCAGGAAGGAATTTTCCCTTGGGTCAGATTGGGTTTATTTCGCCTTCCTCTGCAGTATGGGTCATTGGAAATTTGCAGATTTAAAATAGAGTAAATGGTGGATTCTTTGTAACTTGAATGCTTTAAATCATGATTTGAGGAGTAACTCAGCCAGAGGTTATGGGTCTATTACAGGAGTGGGTGGGTGAGGTTCTGTGGCCTGCAATGTGCAGGAGGTCAGACTAGATGATCATGATGGTCCCTTCTGCCCTTACATTCTATGAATTTATGAGATGCTTCAAAGGAAGGACAGAAATATAAAGTCATAGATGAATACGAGATAAAATACAGATGGAAAAGACTTATTAGGTTATTCAATCTAGCGGTGTCCATTCCTTCCAGACCGAAGGCCAAACATATTATTTCAAAGGACTGCGATCAACATTTTGCAGCAGAGCTCTTTACATTGCTTAGGCAGAACAAAGGGAGGGCAAACCACCCACAAGCCCCCTACTGGAGACTCCGTTGACATGGCGTAGAGCTAGCATATCTAGATTGTATGCCTCCATCTCCACAGGCCCTCACAAAGGGGGCATCTTGGAAGGAGGGAGGGAGAGTAGCTGGAATTTGTTTAACTCTTGCTATACTCAGTGGCATATTCTCCCTTGGGGACCACAGCCAGCTGGCACAAGTTAAAGAAGCCCCTAGGCTTCTCTAGCCTACCATGTGACAGAGAATCAGGGACCTGATGGTTCTCATCTTTTCTTTTTCCCCTCCCCAGTGCTGCCCTGTAAAAGGAAGGGGACTCGTCCTTCACTAGCTGCTCCCTAAAGCACATGGAAAGCCAATACACTCCCCGAGACTCCCACAGCCTGGCAAGTAGTTCCCCCATTCCCTGTCTGTAGTCATTCAAACACTTCCGTTTAAAAGTAACAGGGCCTGGTTCAAGGAACACATTTTCAGCTCATAGTTAGATACACATTTTCTTTGCAATACAGTCATTTCAAGGGCCAGAATTCTCTCAACAGATCTTGAGACCACTAATCTAGTCCCTCTCCCTGTCAGTACAGAAGCACGCCTGCAGCGTGTTTTCTAGTGCTTTACCAAATATAATTTTAAATTTTAAAAGGGATGAGGTTCCACCACTTTCTTTAGGAGACTATTCCACATTCTAACAACCTCACTCTGAGGAATTGTTGCTAGTGATGTTGCTGGAAAACGTAGCTAACCATTTTACTCCATATTTTCAAAGTACAGTATGTTAGTGGGTTACCCTGAATTATAGGGGGATGAAAAGTATCATTATAGTAAACAAAATGTACAAGACCGGCTCTACCATGAAGGAATTCCAGAAAAAGACCTGGCAAAGCTTCAGCTGATCTTGTACATTTTGTTTACTTTAATGATACCCTGAATTATAGGGGGATGAAAAGTAACCCATTCTACAACTGAGCAACATTATCTTGCGTGTGATATACATATATATGTACAGTCATATATACATTATGTATATCACACCCAAGATAATGTTGCTCAGTTGTAGAATTGTTCGGTAGATTAATATCACTGTTACTTTTGGCTCTGTGTGATCTTAACAAGCTCTTCCAGGTTTTTTCCCTGCCAGACCACATTCCAACAGATCTTTCTGAGTTCCTTCTTATACCATCTTGGAAGCAGTACTGGAAGAACTTGTAAAAAATACAGCATGTGGAGGGAGGATGGACATTATTATTAGGTTAGGTCTGCCCATAAATTAACAGATTATGCCATCTAGAATTGTTGGTTCCAAGATCTTGAAACAGGCATGCAAAGTTAATTGAGAACAATTCAGGGGGAAAAGATGGATCCCGGGGTATTTGAAGCCCTGAGATAACCAGCTGGCATGGAAATCTGGTGGGAGGTGAAATGTAATTAAATGTTCCAAGCAAATTGTCTTAGATTTATTGATATTGGTTTAAAATCCTGATAATCCTCTGTAAAGTTTCAAAAGAAACGGAGTAGCTGGCTTATTTAAAAATGGTAAAGTAGCACTATTTGTAGATTACATCCAGTGTTCATACCCATTTACTTTAATACTTTATTTTGGAAATAGGGCCTAATCCAACTCCCACTGAAGTTAACGGGACACTTTTCATTGCTTGCAGTGGGAACTAAATTAGGCAGATAGTGAATTTCACATCACAGTTACTAGAGGCTTTATGAAAACAGCAAACACAGGGACAGAAGTCAGCCCTTCCTAGTCTCCCACTGAAGGAAAGAATTTTCTGATTGAATGCCATGTAAATATGAAAACAGTTTAGTGAATTTTAAAACATCTTTAATCAGGAGATAAACTGCCTACCTTTTCTAAGACTTGCAATAAAAATTGCCAAATTACATAGTAAGTGGCTCTCAAGAGTGGACTTCTGTCTGTCAGAAGTCTGCTCAGTTTAGAGAATTCTGGCTGATGTTCATCTAATATGAACATAATATTGTCTGTCTTATGATACTGACCTCCTTTGTAAAGCACTTTGAGAACTAATGATGAAAAGTGCTCTATAAGAGGTAGGTATTATTATTATTGCTCCTTGTTGATGTTATATATATATATATATATAAAAAGCATCAGGGCTAATCACTTAGCAAGTACTTTGGTCAAAACATTAATGTTGAAGTCTGAAAGGCATGTTGGAAGACATGATTTGCAAACTTCTCAATCTTCTCCTCTCTGCAGATCAGCATGATGGTGATCTTGTGGCTTGTATTTGTATTTGGATAGATTTCCAGTTTCTAGGAATTCTGAAATGTTTGCAGTGGCTCTAGTAAAGGTTTAAGAACATAAGAATTGCTTTACTGGATCAGACCTTGTCTGTTACAGCTGTCCCCCTGCTGGATTCTTTTTCCCCCTTCCGTTCTGTTTGTGCTGAGTGGCTGCCCCCCCGGCCATGGAACTGACCAAAGTCACAGCCTGGCCCTGCTCATGGAAATGACTTATGCAGACTGACTGGAGCCATTGCTCTGCTCAGGAAGGAGGGGGCTTTTCGCTCCTTTGTCTAGCTTCTTTGTTCGGACCCGGCTCGGTGTAGGGGTGCTCTGCCCAGGTATGCAAGACCTAAAGTGGCCACATAGCTAAGCATATGAGTCATACCTGTGGCTCAGAACATGCCCAGGCATGCCTATGCTTACCTGTAGTTTTCCCTGCCTTCTCTCCTCCCCCGTATTAAGGGGAACCAATCAGAGTTACTGGCGGGAGACTGCCTAAGTTTGCCTTTAAAACCAGACATTTTCTGATCAGACCCCCGGAGAAGGTCCTTGCTTTGCCACCTGGTCTGATCAGCTAGGGGTCTTTGGGGGTCCCTCTCCCCGCTCTCGTTTGTTTTTGAGCGTACCCCCGTTTTAAACTCCCCTCCCACGAACAACGAATTTGTGCCTGGAGATCTCCTGATTATTGTAAGCGAATCAAGTCTTCTCTGCGTCCTCTGATGCTGCAACTGCTGTTCCTGCTGCTGCTTTGGGGATTGGTAAGGAAAAACCTCTTGCACACTTCCCTTGTTTTGACTGCTGGCTTTCTTTCCCCAGCAGGCAGACCCAAGCTAACTCCTTGGTCTGTATCCTGGGCACACACCACTCTGCCCTCTGGAACTACCCCTAGTATAAGGTGCACCCATTAGGTTTAGTCTTTAGTCTAGATAAATTGTAATTTAATTTTGCATAGCTGTGGTTAAGTTAGCTTTAAAGAATTGTTTGTATTGTGCTCTGTAAGTTAGGTGTAACAAGTTGTTGCATTGTGTTCTGTTACTTGCTAACTTGTGTAATCTTGGTTAAGATAGATCATAGATAAGATTTTGCTGTGTTCTGTATAAACCCCCCAACCTCATTCCTCTACCACTGCCTCTCTCTCTCTCTCTCTCTCTTTTAATCCCTTCCACCACGTGCTCACCCCCCCCCCCTCCTATAGCTGCCAAACCTCAATTGCATTACTAAAGTCTAGCATAAAAACCCCATTGGTTACCTTTTTTTCTCTCTAACACACCTCACATTTGACATTTACACCACTGTGACACATTTTTACCTAGAGTTGTTGGTTATTTAACACATTTTACCCATAACTGTTAGTTGGTTATATGCTGCTGTGACACACCCTTTACATAGAAATTGTTAGCTACCTGTTACATTTATACTTCAGTGTTAATTGGTTACCAACTGTATTGTACCCCACTGTATTGTACCCCACTACTAAAAACCCTCTATCCTGTTTACTAAAAGAAACTCCTCCCCAATTGTCTACCTTAACAAACCCCATACCCTTCACTATTGAATTTTCCCCTGTTTTTATATTTTCTTAATAAAGTTTATTTTTTACCCCACCAGTGCAGTAATTGTCCCCCAAGATCCCCTACCTGCTGGCAGGGACAGACCTAAGGTCCGTCTAGTCCAGTACAAGTTGCTTCAGAGAAAGGTGAATGTAAGAACCTCACAGTAGACAGATGTGTGGTAATTTGCCTTCCACCAATTTGCCTGGTTTCTAATGGCAGGAGGTTTAGAAAGCCTTCTACATTTTTTGTTATCATTAGTTAGGCTAACTCTTGATAGTCCTGATAGCCATATAAACGTCTGAGCTCTTTTAAAATCGAAGTTCTTGGGCTCCATGATGTCCAGTGGCAGTGAGTGCCAGTGTATAATTACATGATGTGTGAAAAAAGGATTTCCTTTTACTAGTTTTGAATTTCCCACCTTTTGATTTCATGGAATATCCCTTTGTTCTTAGACAGGGAGAAGCTCTCAATCTATCTTTTCTAGACTGATGGCTGTTTTATATAGTTTTATTGTCTCCTCTCTGATTATTCATCTCCTTTCTAAGGTAAAACTTCTCACTATTTTCAATCTCTCTTCATATGAGTTTCTGCTGTGTCTTTGATCATTCTTGTCACCTTTCTCTTAGCACGCACTATTTCTGCAATATCCTTTTTGAGATGGGGTGACCAGTACTGCACTTAATGTCCAGATGAGGCTGTACCATTGATTTCTATAAAAGCATTATTATATTCTTTGTATTATCAACTAACCAGTTCCTTATACATCATCACGTGTTGTTTGCCTTTTTGACTGTAAGTTTACATTGAACAGAAGTCTTGACTGAACTATTTATAGTGACACCCAAGTCCCTTTCCTGAGTTAGTATGTTAATTTAGAACTCTAACATATATGCATTTATCAACATTGAATTTCATTTGCCATCATGTTGCCCACTCACCTACTTATTTTAGGTCTCTCTGAAGTTCTTCACAGTTCACTTTGCTCTCTAAAGGACTAATAGCTTTCTATCCGATCCTCGTGAGGTATGAGCCAGTGGTTTGCCATTATGAAGAGTGCCTATTTCTGATATAATCTCAGCCTTGATATTTTTTATAGAATTGGTTATAAGCTGTTGTAATATTTTTCTTATTTTGATAGCTCGCTGTTGTAAGTTGTCCTTTATTATTGTCAATTAAAACTAATGGGGGGGAATGGATTTTCCACCTTGTGGGAAATTCTGATATTTCAATATTGGCTTTTGTCACAAATTGGGATGACAAACTGAAACGTTGACATTTTTCATGGAACAAAATATTCTGAAAAATCTCAATTCAGAAACATTTCAGTTCAGCATACTCCCAAATCAATTTTTTTTGTTTTGATTTGATTTGTTCAACTGACCCAAAATGCTTCATTCCAAGTTAGTTTATGTTAAACTACATTTCCCTATGTAGTTCAGATCTGATGACACCATTCTTCCCTAAGGGGCTAGGCTCATTGGCTGGGCTATATCTCCTATGATGGACCCATAGCCATGTGAGTTCCATGATGAACTACCTGACTCAGTTGGAGATGATACCATATTGCATTATGGGATCTGTAGTCTGGCCAAAGAGCCTAGCCCAGAAGATAGAATGGGGGCATCAGGCACCCAAACTACAGCTCCCATGACTTAATGCTTCTCTGTAGGGAAATGCAATTTAATGTTGAACTGACTTGAAACTAAATGCTTTGGGTCAGTTCAGCAAACCAAAATATATACATTTAGGTTGAACTGAACCAAAATGAAATATTTCATTTAGCTTTTCCCAATGGAAAGTTGGAAAACTTCAGTAAAATTGAAATTTTCCCATGGAAAATGTTGACTTTGTGGAAACTGCACTTTTAATAAAAAAAGCATGCTGATGGAAAATCCTGGACAATGTCTAGTCAGTGTACAAGTCAAGATATAAAAGGGTAGCTTAATCAGAGCAATACACAACATGCTTTGTTACCAAATTTGAACAGCATTAGGGAAGCATAGTGCAAAAAAAATCTATGCTCTGGTATTAACTATAAGCTCTCAGAGAACCTGAACTTCTTCCATTTCCAGTAGTAATTCTGAAGAGTTTCTGATGTTGTAGGCTCTTTGGATTCCATTTTAAGTAAAGATGCTTCACCAAAATAAATGTTTTTTATTTTAAACACACTCTGGTTGTATATGTTATGTGGTTGTTAACACACATGCAGTTCAAAATATGTTTGGTCAGGCGTTCTTAAGCCTATATTCAAGAAATATATTTTTAAGCCTATATTCAAGGAATTTCCATTGGAATGGCTGTCTGACTGTGTAGCTGTTCATTTCCCAGATGTATATTTGACTATTCTCCAAAATACTTATTTATTTTCTAATTTATTTATTGGCATTTTGCTAGTACTATTTGAGCATGTATACAGTAGGACCAATAGACAAAAGATAAGCAATTGACAACTTAGACTAGTACTTAGGTCAAAGAATATAAGGATTCTAGCAAAGATGTAGACTTGAATAAAAAGGATATTCTTTCCTTGTTGGGTTCAAGTCGCCAATAGTTTGCAAGGCAGTGATCTTTTCAGAAATGTTCTCAGACTGAGGTACAGCTTTGATTCTATCCTATAGCATTTTGAGCACTGGAAAATCTTTTCTAATAAGCCATTCCAAAACTAGAAAGTGGAAATACTCAATTAGGAGGCCTCAGGTAAAGAGCATTGAGTGATTCAGCAAATAAATGACGGGTCAGACTCAAAAGGTCATAAAAGTTGTAGTTGCTAAATTTGAGCCCAGAGAGAATTCCTGAAGTCAATGCATAGCAAATGTCTGGGTCAGAGAGTTAGAGGTACTCTACAAAGATAGGCTTATACTCATCCTAATGAGTATAAATATTGCAGGCTTCCAAGCTATGTAGGACATTAAATGGACCTCAGCTTCGGTTTACTGTGTTCATTTATGTTCAAATGGGTCTTTTCAGTCAGCTCTCTACTTTATCTACTCACTCCTTTTTAAAGCTATCATACTTTTTCTATCACTTTTTTACACTGGTTGTAATGGGGTGCACTCACTTCACATGAGCACCTCTGGGCTCAGTTGAGTAGTCCCCAGTGGCTGATGGGGGATGACCGAGGCCCACCCACTACTCTGGGAACCAACCCAGAGACCCTCTAAGTAGCAGCCACGTACCACATCCCTTTAACTATGTTTCCTTTAACCAATTCCCCCCAACCCTTGTCTTCTTTGAGTCCCAGCAGCCACCCAGGAGCACCTTCCTTGCTCCTCCAGTTTCTGTAAGCAGACAACTCTCTCTGGCCTTACAGCTCCTTTTATGAGAGTCTGCTGGGCTCTCATTGGCTGCTCCTTGCAGCCAATTGGCTGAGTCCCATACAGCCACTCTAGGTAGCTTGGAGGACTCTCCTCTACTGCCCTTTTTCTGGGATGGGGTGTAGTAGGACTGCAAGGTCTCCAGAATGGGGCCCCCAGGCCTGGTACACCCATCACTGTGGCTCAAAAACTTAGCAGTGCACAAGTTCCCTAGCCTTATAGACAGGAGATCATTGCCCCCTCCCCCACTGCTGCTGGGCTTCTGAAGATCTTGGCCCTGCTCTCCTCCTGCAGCTGTAGTAGCCCTGTGATACCACTTGTGAAGGGGAAAGAGAGGGAATGGTAATGGTAATGGGAAAGCTCAGTCAGAGAATTTCCATAAACACAACAATTTTGCAAAGAATTCAGAGTGATCCCTGCTGTCAGTTGCCTACAAGGAAACTACCTGTATATTTTTTATGAATATGGTATATGCCTCTGCATATTTTTTTATTATAGGTTACTTGCTATGGAGTTCAATCAAACGAGATTGTTAAAGGAGTGTGATGGGGTGGCTGCCCCTCACTGGTAGATAAGGGGTTAAAGCCGCCCTGGGGAGGCTGGGTGGGAGGCAGCCAATGAGGAAAAGCCTTATAGTGCCAGCCAATCAGGAGAAGTTTTATTGGAACAGCCTATCAAGGCCAGGCTGGCCCATATAAGAAGGGGCTGCCTCAGAGGAGGAGGCAATCACTCCTTGAAGGGTGAGGGAGGAGGACCATAGACAGAGCATTGCTGGGTCAGTAGAGTAGGAGAAAGCTCCAAGTTGCCAGACTGAGGCCCAGATACAAGGGTGGAGAAAGTGCTGGGGCTGCGGGGAAGTGGCCTGGGGAAGGAGACGGCACAGTTAGAGGGGCAGTACATGACTGCCATCTATAGGGTCCCTGGGTCACTGGCCACTCCCTTCAGTGGCAAGTGGGGCAAGGGAGGGGGGACCCGGAGTTGTGGGCGGGCCCAGGTTCCCCCCCCCCTTTGCCCCCACTTGCCACTGAAGGGAGTGGCCAGTGAATGGACTGCAGTTTGCCACTGAGATGAGCAGCTAGAATTGGGACTACAGTTTGCCACTGAGACAAGTGGTTGGACTAAGGACTTTTGGTCCCCTGGAAGCCGGGAAAGGACTGACTGGGACACCGCCGGAGGGCTGTGTCCAGAAGAGGACGACATGGTCCGGGGAGTGACGCGGGTCCTAGAGGAGAGCTAGACAAGACGACGGGTGAGATACCACGTGAGACGGGTGTACTGGCAACTCCCAAGCTAATTCCCAGGACGGTCAGCAGGAGGCACTACCGTGGTGAATCACATCCCCGTTACAAGGAGCCAAGGAAAGACACAACAACGACATGGACAAGAGTCCTGGAGGAAATAATGGGGAAGCTGTTTATTAGAGAATACCGCCTACCTGGGTGCAGGAAAGCTGAGAATTGTTTACCCTTCCCAAGGCTAGAATCAAAAGGAGGATACCAAACATTAGAGGATCCCGGGGCCTCAAAAAAGGGTGAGGCTGGAATGAGAGGCCAGAGGCTGTCCAGGGAGTGTCAGCTCCTAGGAAGATACACAGAGGCAGAAAGAGGTTAGCATGCGGCAAGCAGGACAGTCTGCGTCTCCTAGCCAGAGATGGGGAATTCTGGACTCAGGGGAGCTTACAGAAGCTGCCAAGAAAAGATTAAGGTGTGAGATCCATGCACAGAGGCCTTTTACTTTTTTGGCTTTTTGCTCTTTGTGCTTTATATCTTTGAGGGAAACCATAAACAAGGATTTGTTTTGAAGACACTGTTTTTGAGTCACTTCAATCAATTCACTGGTCCGTGTGGGGAAAGGGCTTCCAGGTGCCAAATGCAGTTGGGGCTATCACGTTAATAAGATTGGTAAACAGGGGCTGCAGCCAAGAGATTCTCTCTAAGAATGGCAGGACTCAGAGTAAGGCGCAGTAAGCCAGGCCTATCACTAAGGGGTGCACTCAAGAGGAATGAAAAGGGGTCTATGCTGCAGTTCACTCTGCAACCGAGACAGGCTGTCAGATAGTTCTGGTGCTGGGTTTGAACAAGAAGCGTCAGTTAGTCAGGGAGCCCAGGTATCTCCCTGCCATCACTCCCTATTTAACCATTTGTTTTTAACTCCAGCATTGTTCATGGGATCTCACTGCTGGGGCTCAAAATACTACAAATCATTCTTTATGCTTAAAGTTAAGCACGTGCTTCAGTGCCTTTCTGAATTGGGGCTTCAAGGCACAACTCATTTATCACTTACAGAGCCAGCTGGCAAATGAGGTCTGTTGTGTTTGTCTCTTTCCTATTTCTTCCGGTTGCTTTGTAACTGAAAGTTTGTAATGGGGCTGCGCCTTTACACTTAAAGATATCAGCTTCACATGGGAGTGGCCTTTTCCCCCTTTTTTGTTATTACTTTCAGTTTCCACATTTCATGTACAGGTGTGCTGTCTCACTGAAACCTTCCTTACGGTCTGAAATGCCTGTTGTGGAGAGGGCCATCATTTGTATTACTGTAACCCCTTAGTCATGGACTAAGACTTGTTGTATAAACACAGAATTAAAAGATGGTCCTTTCCCCAGAGAGATTACAACCTGAGTACAAGAGACCACAGATGAATACAGACAACGAGGGGAGTACAAGGAAACAATGAGACAAACTCTGATTTGGTCATCTTCAGTCCAGTGACCATCAGTGTGCACAGAATCAGCAGTAATTTGGCTATACATTAACACTAGGATCCAGTGAACTCACATGCAGTGCAGGAGTTCAGAACAAATGGCAAATGTTTGAGCTTGTGCGGACATTAACGTGAGATTTTGTGTTCACAGAAATGCATTGACACATGTATGACTTGTGATTCACGCACAAGCCAGTCCAATGGGAAATTCTCTGAGACCGTGGATCAATAGAGTTCTCACAGCTGAAGCTATGTTAGCGGGGAGAATTTGTACAGGGGAAGATTTAAAAAAAGTTACCTAGTAAATGAAAGACAAAATTACTTATAACTGGATTGTCATCCAGAATTATGGATTGGTTTCTAGTTGTAAATATCAGAGATCTTATGGAAACTGAGTAACCCATATTGCATTTACACCAGGCAGAATGAGTGCCTGTTGAAGTCAGTGGGAAAACTCCCATTACCTTTAACAGGTATTGGATCAAGACTCTAGAGACTAATTTGTGAAGAGAAAAATTCCTCACCTGACTACTGTGCAATTAAAGCGATCTAAAAGGCTTGGAAAACCCAATTCCATACCACATCAATGCCAGTGTTAGGGAGAATACTGCCAAACTGAAATACTGACCTAATTCAGACCTTGGATATCCTTATTATCAAATTAAAGGACAATAAAGTAAATATAAGAAGTGAGTAAGAAAGAAGGCTGGTCTTCATCCAATAAGATTTTAGAGTGGTATCCGTGTTAGTCTGTATCAGCAAAAACAAACTCCCATCTTTTCATGTGCTGTGTATTTATACCTGCTCCTGTATTTTCCACTCCATGCATCTGATGAAGTGGGTTCTAGCCCACGAAAGCTTATGCCCAAATAAATTTGTTAGTCTCTAAGGTGCCACAAGGACTCTTTGTTGTTTTCATCCAATAAGAGTCACTCTTCAAAAGCCAGTAGGAGAACACTTCAACCTCTCTAATCACTCAGTGACAGACTTAAAGGTGGTGATTTTGCGACAGAAAAGCTTCAAAACGGACTCCAATGAGAAGCTGCTGAACTTGAATTAATATGCAAACTATCTACCATTAACTTAGGTTTGAACAGAGACTGGGAGTGGCTCGGTCATTACGTTAATTGAATCTATTTCCCCTAGTTTAGTATCCTAGTTAATTACCCTTACACCTTTGTGTCAACTGTCCATAATGGGCCATCTTGATTATCACTTCAGAAGTTTCTTTCCCCTGCTGATAATAGTGCCTTTCAATTAATTCGCCTTTTACAGTTGGTATAGGTACTTCCACCTTTTCATGTTTCTCTGAATGTATAAATATCCTCCTACTGTATGTTCCATTCTATGCATCCGACGAAGTGGATTGTAGTCCACGAAAGCTTATGCTGAAATAAATGTGTTAGTCTCTAAGGTGCCACAAGTATTCCTTTTCTTTCTTCTGTGAGGGAATCTGAGAAGCAGGTTACATAGGCTGGCAAAAATCAGACAATTAGTACAGCCCATGCAGACAAATAGCACTGTTGTGTCACTACAAGGGAAGAGAGCTTTAGTATGCTCCTCGCCTGTTTTCAGTGGCAGAGACAAAGGATTTCTCTGACGACTGGATTAGCTACACAGGAACACAGCATACTGTTAGTCAAGTAGAAATACCTAGCTTGTATGAAAAAATAAAGTTGAATCACGAGTGTGAGGTACTGAGAAGGGGTCATCCATTCACCACTGACATTTGTAGGGAATGGCCATCTGTCACTAATGGCTGACTTGACTTCAGTTCGCTGTGAATTATTTAACAGACACACTCACACTGAACCTATTTCTGTGGCATGGAGCAGAAGCGCCCTTTGGGTCAGCACTGGTGGTGCTGATTGACCTGGCCCTTAGACAAAGAGATGGCTTTAAAAACGTTTTAAAACCACATGCCTTTGACATTTTGCTTACATGGTTATTATTTGCCTGTCCTGTCAACTTAGATGGCAAACATGTAAGAGACAAAATCTTCCTGTTTGCACGGCTCCTAACACACTGGAGTCCTGAGTCTTATTAGGACCTTTGATTACTACCACAATGTAAATAAAATAAAATAATGTATCAAGCCTTCTTTGTGTGCCTATTACTGAGAGCAGCAGATGCCTTTCAAGGACAAAACTTCCAACCGCTCAGAAGGCATTTTAAAAATTTTTGGATTAGAGAGGCAGCAGCAATAGCAAGCAGCCCCTGAAGACCGTTCCTGGTGGGAAATGCCATATGGCACCCCTTGAAGAGCTGGCAAAGAGTGAGTGAAGGTGCACAGCATTGGCGAAGAACTGGAAAGGAGATTACACCCACTCTCTGCACCTGCTCTCTGAAGACATCCTGGGAACAGTGAATCGGTCCTGGGCAGAGGTGTGCAACCCAGCTACCTGAGTATTCAGTTATCTGATACCAACAGGAGCACTAGGGTTCCTGAACAAAGGCTGACATTTGTATGCTCATAGAATGTATTTTATTTGGATTGCACAGCGTAGCATTTATTTCTAATCCATAGCAAACATTTTTCACATAATTATTTATTTTATTAAATTACCAGGTAGGCCATTATTTAACTGGTTTCCCCCAAACTGGGTTCATCGGTAATTTTTACAAAAATAAGAAAACAGAAAAGTGGAGAGTGAAACCTTGATACACACTGCAGCATATTCCCCCTTGTGGAAATGCACGTTCCTTGACACAGTAGAGTATACAAATAGTTAACATGCAACCAGTACAAGTGAGGACTGGGAAAGATGGGATCAGGCTGGCAGTACTCATCTGAGGAAAGATGGAGAGAGGTAGGCAGCATTTGTCTTCTGGGGCAAAGGACCATAGCAGCAACTGAAAGAGGGAGCTGAGGCAATGGAACCATGTTTTGAGGTGCAGTGCATTAATTGGTTAAGTGGAATCTGGCAGTGGTCATCTGAATTGCTACCATCTGCATCAGAGGAAGGGGTTTTTTTTACTTATTTTATCATTCACATTTTTAAAGACTTGCTGGTGTTCTGTTTCTGTGTATTTTCTGTGCTTATAAATTTTGTCTGACTAAAAGATCAGGCTTTGGGTCAAATCTTCACCCCATTGTAATCAGTAACAAAACTCCCATTGACTTCAGTGAGGCCAGGATTTCACCCCTTATAACCTATATTTTCCACATTCCTCTTTTCCTCCTCTTATATTTCTATAGATATTTGCATAAAATAGGATCTTTGGTCATTAAAGATTTCCCCCTTGTTTCATTCCGTTTCCTTCTTGAGAAAAGATTATTTTTATTGTCTTTACTGAACCTAAATTTCAGTGAACACCAGGAAAATTATGAGAGGTACAAACTTTGCATTCTTCAGGCTAGATTGTGACTTTGGGCACAGCCCTGAGCAAAGGGTAGCACATAAGCAGCACTGCTCCAGTATTAGCTCTAGGGCACATTATGACTCAGACATACAAATGTGAGTAAAAATTCTTTGCCTGCTTCCTCCTTCCTCTGGGCAGTAATATTTGCTGCAGATCTACACTAACAGCCATGTTGGCCAACAAGTTGGGGGAACGATAGGTGGAGCTAATGCTCCGCCCATTTCCCCACCTCTCTTCATTCACCTGTTCTGGGGGAATTAAGCGGGTACACAGAACCTCTTATTCCTATTCACCTGGACCCAAGGTCTGGTCAGCGTACTTACTCTATTGAATGGATGTGTAGTACACGTCACAATCTTTTGGCAAATTTCATTTAAAAAGGCTGTGCCCAGAATGAACACCAAACAGGGAACATTTCAACCCTGAAGGTAATATTATTTTAATATTTGAAAAGAGTCATTACTCAGCTTTCACTATGCGTATTTGTTGTTTATTCAAACATATAAAATATAGCAATAGGTACCCATCTACCTATCTTATGAATATAAACTCCCCAACATTCAGCCCATTCCTCAATAGTCTGAGAAAACATATGTAAAGAGAACAATGTTAGTTCATTTTTCTAGCCTCCTCAAGTTGAAATTTAATTTAATTTTGAAATTTAAAATACTTTGTATATGAAAGACTCTAGAATTCTAAACTACAAATAAGATTGAGTCCTATATACCCACCTTTCCATTACAACACTGCCTCATCAAACTACAGGCTAGTAAAATCCTCAGAAACATATGCCTGGTTTGGCTATTCTCAGGTTAGATTCTTTGTAGATTCAGCTCTGATCATAAACCCTGCAAAATGCACATGCATTTTGATCACAGAAATGCAAAATGCTATCTATGAATCTAAACTGCACGGAACTAGATCTTCCATATTACTAGTGAACTAGGTAAGCATTTCAAAGGCTGCCTAGTTCTACTTCAACATCAATTGCCAAACTCCATCTCAGAACTTTTTACACAGGAGCAGAGAGCAAATATTTTAAAAGCCTTTTTTTTTCTGCCTCACAAAGCATACCAGAAATACCAATTTTTTAAAAAATAATAAAGCATGAGTACTCCCAACTGAAACTCTCTTTTCAATCGAAGCCACGGGCTACAAAACTAAAAGACAATGGTACCAGGAGCCTCTTGGGATCTTGGACTACTGCATTATTCCATCTCATATGTGCACATATAAGATGTTACTTCAGTGAAAAAGGCTGTGTCAGGAATATCAACCCCGACATTTTCCTTTGTAACTCTAATTTTGTACACTTATGTTACTGAACTCCACAGGAGCAGCGTATTTGTTCCTTTGAACAGGAGAACAAAAACTCACTTACTTCACTATCTTACGACATACTACCCGGATGTAGGAGGCAGCAAAATTGGTATCAAATGCAAAGCTCTCAATGGCTACAGCTATAGTTTAAGGACAATTTGCATAAGAAACTTTGTAATGGGTAGGCATGCTGCTGCATCATGTGTATAGATATGGGTTTATTTAACCATCTTCAGCTTTTCTATAGGGCCCATTGTTGTAGTATTGAAGTGAGTCCCAAGTAAATTAGGTGTATTTTAGTAGAAATCAGAGTCTTCTACTTTTGGTATACAGGAGGTTTTGCTTAAGGAATGTATTTACACTCAAGTCCATTGTCCAGTTATGGGAGGGAGCTTTCATCAATGAATGGGGTTTTGCAGGATTCTCTAATGGGGTTCAGAATGTGAATTAGCTTAATTTGTTCTGGACATTCATCCCAGCACTATTAACTCTACCCACCGAACACATGTAGTATTTTCTATTCCTGGTCCAGTGCTGGCTTGACACTCCTGTGCAAAATGGTAGAAATTTACCCTTTGAGCTGCAGTGCAGGAGTCAGCTACCTTGTGGCTGGGAAGCAGCGCTGACTCCGGTGAATGCTGCTCACAACCCATTGGTGCCAGCCTTCTTGAAGAGGACAGCAAGGAGCCTTAGCTCCACCCTGTCTTCATAGTGCAGGAGAACTGGTCAGGCACAAGGGAGAGCCCAGGCTGCACCTGGTTAATGGGAGGTGTTTGCTACTGTGGCATTCATGGAGAGTTCACAAAAGGCAATGTTAAAGTTGCACATTCTACCTTCGTTTTCACATTTCCTGACTTTTGAGTGCAACCTTAGTTAATAGGACTCACAGTCTAACTTACATGATAGAGATATTTGGTCAAATGCTGACCCATTGTGCCTTATTTATTCAGCACTTTAACCATCTAAGCGGAAAAAATGCCCATGGCAAGCTAGGTTGCAGCAACAATCTGTGCCTTTTAAACTGTCTGCATCTATTTACTATAACTACTCCCAATAGTATGATTAAATACAAATATTGTTTCCATATATTAACCACAGACTTCTTTTCCAATATGCACTGGAGTTGATATTTAAAATACAGGATTCTCAAATGGAATAGCATCTTCAGAAATAATTGCCCAAACGTATACAGTTATTGCTTGTAAGGATGTACACACCAGTTAAAATTAATGGTGTGATGAGAAATGATTTCTAATCCACTGAGAATAGAAATAAAGAGAATTAAAATTCTGCTTTTCCATACAGATAAAAAGACTCCCATGTAAAACAACTCATCATTTGTCAGAGAGACACTAATAAAGTGCTAATATTTATCATCACTGATACTGTACACATCGACTGTATGCTGTGTCTATGTAAAAGAGTATAAATACTATATACATGACTATGTCAATATGCTTTTTGAAAGCAATATTGATTTAAATAGAGATTGCTGGGAGATAATTACCGTTCCAACATTTAAAGTTACCTTAGGGTTCCAATTCTGCTTCTATTGAAAATGAGGGAAATTTCTGTGGACAGAGGGCCTTAATACAGCAGTTACCATTAACTGCTCATCAAATCATACACCCTTGTAGGCACGATGAGGCAAATCCTGTTTCCACAGATAGAGAGGACCTCCCACGTAGTGGAACCTGTGTGGTTCTGCTGGACAAAAGAGATTTGGGGCGTTCTTACAGAAGGTACATGGCACTGAATTCAGCTCAGAGGGTGCTTCTTGCATGTTCTTGCACATGGGAATTCTGGGGCTTGGACAGGGATGTGCCAGAGGGCAGGGGTGGGGCCAGGGGAGCCACTATTGTGTGGATCCTACAGTCCCTCTCTCCCCACACTGAGGCCAAGGAGCCCACTGTAGCTCATAGATTCAAGTAGGTGCCATGGAGCTCTCCCCTTGCTGCTAGGTGGCCCGATGGCAGAATTCTTCTCCCACTTAATTCTAGTGTTCAGCACAGAAGAGATTTTTGTCCTGCGTGCACCATATAGACAAAAAAAAAAACAAATCCTGGTGTTTGAAATTCCCTCCCACTCTGTATCACACAGAGGAGTGCTGGCAAGAGACTGCTTTTCATTTCCTGGCTCCACTTACCTCATGCAGGACAGGGTTGCAAAAAGTTAATAGGGATGGCAAGTGTCAGTGTCTATTGATTCCACTGGCTACTGTTATATCCTCCAGCCAAAGCTGAACAAGCATAAACTAATAGAACCAGATAATGAAACATCCTCCGGTGGCTGTTTTGTGTGGAGTAAGGCAGGAGTCAAACTCATTCCCTCAATAAGTGGTTTAGACACCTAAGCTGTCTGAGTCCAGGTGGAAGGTTCCCATTTGTGGCTCACTAAGGTGACCCAGGCATCTCCCTGTAGTCTGGATTTAGGCACCTATTTCAGAGAGAGGAGTGCAGTTTAGCACTTACCCCTGTTGTCAGCATCTCCCATGGGCTAGCTTAGGCAGGGAGCTGTCTAGGATGCTGGCTTTTGTGGATCCCATTCTATGGCACCTGTCTCTTCCCAGCCATTGTATAGGGAGACTATGTGCCGAACTCAGGCTTTGTGGATTGCAGGGTTGTTCCAGAGATTTTCTAGGTGCCTAAAAGGTAGGTGCCATGATGCTGAGCCTTGCAACACCTAAGGGCCTTTGTGGCTCCTATGCCTAAATACCTTGGGAAGGCTGGAAACCTCAGAAACTGCACATCCACCACACACCCCTGGTGGGGGGAGGATCTTACCTCCCTCATGTGACTGGACAACTCATCAGGCTGGTGAATAGAGACATATAGAGTCCTAGCTCCACCTACTTCCCAACCACCACTATTTGTAGGGCCTTGTGCTCCTAAGGGAAGTGGGAGGGAGGGAACAGCCTCTGAGGTCCTCAGAGTGGCGCCAATTGTGCCTGATGATATGCATGCTGTGCAAAGGGTGGGAAGGCTCCTTCTTTCTTTCACAGCTGTGCACCCGCATAATGGCTGGGCAGAATGTGACCCAATAGGAGCAGCCAAACACTCACAAGTAGGTCAAAAGCAACAAACGAGGGTGCCCCTGTGCTGCAGAAACACTGAGGAAATATTAGCAAGGGCACAGATTTAACTTCTCAGAAGAGGTAACTGTCAGTGAGGATGAGGAGAACGGATTTTAAAAATCCTCCAAAATATTCCTAAAACAAACCTGAAAGAAAGATGATGCATTAAAACTAAAATGAAATCATTCATAAAACAATTTGATATATGGTATCTAGGGTTATTTTCATCTATTAAAATTTCATACACTAACATTTATATTACCTTATTTTCTTTCTTCTGTGGTATATCAGAGAGGATCTTGAGTTGTAGACCAGATGATCATGATATGGTCTGCAAGTTCTGTTTCAAATATCATCTTTGTTTATTGCTTTAGAAAAAAAAAAACCTGGCTGGACAACAAATGTTACACCTGAGGTTTTAAATTTTTAAAAATATGACCTGTTCCCTTAATGATCACAGCATTTAGTGAAACTAAAAGCATTGGATCTGACAGATTTGAACAGGATAAGAGTTTGGGACTTAAATGTTTTGAGTGTCTTCATACCGTGCTCAAAATACAAGTTATATATTTTGTTTGAATTCTAAAATATAGTCCCTTTGGATTCAATGCTTAATGAAAACAGAGTATTGCACTCTGAAAGGTGACCTATTGAAGGCAAAGTGCTAATAAGTAGCAGATTGTTCAACATGACCTAAACCCCTTTTTTATTGAAAAATGGGATCTACAAAGGTACTTTGTAACATGTTTCATAAGGACTTAATTTTGCTCAGCAATAACAGGACCATTAAATCTGCTTAGAGCCTGGATTACAAGAAAACAGGGATAGCTGTATTCTTTTTTACCTTTTTCTTAGAGGAAGAAATGCACATCTGTCATTTCCTCCTAAGATATTTAAAAAAGAAACAGGAGAAACTTGCTAAATCTCTTCACCGGGATTGGGGAGAAGGACTTCTCCTGATATCGTTTAACACATACACAGCTATAAAAAATGGGATGGCGAGCAATGGAACTGTCTTTCTTTTTCATTAATCACAGATGACTGCATAAGTCACCAGAGGCCTAATGAATTACATTCCTGCCATAGCAGAGTTGGTGTCGACAGAGCTACTACATATATAATGTTTTCGTTACACCTATCATTATCCATCTAGCTATAAAGGTGATCACATTTTTAAGGTATCATGCAATGGCTAGGCAGCTAGTTGGTGTGACTGCAGTTTACCAGGCTGATCACAATCGTCTCCCTGTTACCTTGTGCTCCCCCAGCTGTTTGTCATATTCATCTGTTGTCTCTAGTGTTAAAATTAGATTGTAAGCTCATCTGGGCATAACTTTGTTATTTGTACAGTGCCTAGAACAATGGTGCTGGGGCCTATATGTGCCACTGCAAAGTAAATAACATTAATACATGTAAGGCATGTACTAATCTGGAATTAGCCGAGATGTAAAGTGAGAGGCCAAAAGAGGAGAGTGTCTCATCTGCATAGGAGGAGGATGGCATTTTGCTTAAGGTACTGGACTGTGATGCAGAAGATCTGGGTTGTAGTGACCTTACAGCAAGGATGCCACACAGAGAGATAGAGTGAATGATTGATGAGTGAGCAAATGTAGGGTGATCTTCGTTTGGTACCACCACCCCAATCCCCTCTAAAATACTAATCAGGTAAAAATTAGTAACCACACACCCACAGGGCATGCTTTTAAAACATGTGACTCCTTTTGAGGAAAAAGATCAAAAGAATCAAGCAAAGTAAATTACTGTGTTTGGGATTCCTTAACTGATGCTTGAAGAAACAACACTGCTAGACAGAGTAGCCACAACTCTGCTTCGTGGGCTCGAGTAGGACTGTGAACCAGAGGCAGGGCCGGCTCCCGGCACCAGCTTTCCAAACTGGTGCTTGGTGCGGCAGGCGAGAATGGAGCGGCAGTCTAAGTCCCGCAGTGGCAATTCGGCGGCAGGTCTGCTTTTCCCGCCACCGAATTGCCGTCGCAGGACTCGGACTGCTTCCCCATTCTCACCTGCTGCGGTGGCAATGGGGTGGCAGGTCCGCCGCCCTTCCCTTGTTGCCGCTGACTGGGACTGCCTGCGTCGGGGGCGGGGCCGCCGACCCTGCTTGGGGCGGCAAAATTGTAAGAGCTGCCCCTGACCACAGGGATCTCAAAGCAACCAAGGTCTTGCCTCGAGGGAATCTGAAACAGACCAAAGGGCTGAGAAGGACAGACCAGGAGAGAAGAAGCTGTCTATAAAATTGGTAACCACCTTCTCTGTTTGCCAAGCAGGAACTGCGTGAGGCTAGTGCAGGGCCTGTTTGTGTATGTTTGTGAAAGAGAGACTTGTTAAGCGGAATGTATAGCTCTTAATGTCTAACATAGGAGTTATGTGCTTAATATAACCCTTTACCACTTGTGTAATTCCTTCTCAATAAACTGCTGTGTATTGAAGATAATTACTATGGACCTTTTTCACTGGTATGATAGTAATCTGCTCCACGGGGAGCCAGTAAAGATCCATTTCAGGGGTAGTAGCGCCCCCTGTTGTCAACACAATGCAGCCTGCAACCATTTGCAGTGGCACTTGGGTAAAGAAACAGAGTGGTCTGATTGAGTGGTGGACAAAGGCTTTAAAGAAGTTGCTTTCTATCTTTACCAATCCCTGACCCTGTCTACTTCCCAGCTAGAAATATCCTAGCAAGTGGTGAAACTTCCTGCAGTGCGGCATCCTCGGTGGCAATCTAATAGGCCTTTCCCTAGGCTGAAACTGCCAATCATTAATTAATGATACATCACAAAACACTCTAATGTAAACAAGTATTATTATACCCATTATATATGTGGGTAAACCAGCACATAGAGCGGTTAGGTGACTTGACCAGGATCACACAGTGAGTCTAGGAACAGAAGCCAGTTCACTTGACTGGCAGTCCCCTGTCCTCTAGAGCACACTCCATAAATGTTTGAATCTTTAATAAAATCTTCTGGGTATCTCTATCCTGCAACACTGACTGTTTTAAAGTATTCATGGGTTATTTGTTTATGACTCTTAAACAAATCTATTAAACACTCGGCATTATTTTTAGTTAAATTTTGTTGTTTCCCTCCAACCCCCTTTCTCTTTAATAATTGATTTTGTTTTGGATACATAAATATGTCCTGAGTGTATTTGTCATTTCCTAATGTTTACAGTGGGGATTATTTTTCCTTTTAAACAGCATATTTTGTTCTCCATATAGAGAATGCGTGTCTGATAGATGCACATTTCAAAAACATTCCCAGATAATATATTTGGCAATGGCATGAGTGTGCTTGGTAGAATGGCACTTAATGCTTCTTGGAGAAACTCATGTTTTAGTTTCTCACTCATCACATGGTCACAGAGAACAAAGGCATCCCTTATATAAAAGTCCTACAGTATTCTGCAGGAATGAATGCAAATCATATTGCATATGTCTACCCTTCTTTGCCGTTATTGAGCCTCTGTATTAGAGGCAGTATAAGGAAAGGGGAAGAAAGATACAGCAGGTACCTCTCCTAGCTGTCAGGATAAGTAGCATGGTAGAGTTCCAGGAAACCTTCTGCTCTCCCAGATAAAGAGCTTATAGGTGGGGTAAAGACTACCTTACTTGCGCCGCCTCTCTCTGCCAGCCACCCTGCTGGCCGCTCCTGCCAGCCGCCTGCTCACTGTTCTCGCCATGCCTCTCCACCAGCTGCCCTGATGGCCATCTGCTCACCGCTGTTGCCGCGCCTCTCCACCAACCACCCTGCTGGCTGCTCATCGCAGCTCTATACCACTGCCTTGCTGTCCGTCTGCTCACTGCTCTCACCGCGCCTTTCCACCAGCCACCCTGCTGTCCGCTTGTCGCGGCGCTACACCGCCACCTTTGTTGCTGCCTGCTCACCGCTCTTGCCACGCCTCTCCACCAGCTGCCCTGCTGGCCGCTCATCGCACCTCTCTGCCGCACCAGCCACTCCTTCACCAGCTGACTGTCAGCCGCCTTCTGCTGCCACTTGCCTCTCCGCTGTGACCTCTGGACATCAGTCTCTTAGTAATTTTCAGCTCTTTGCAGGCTGGGCAGAAACACTGCCCCATCTCAAGTGATTTCACCTCTCAGTGATTTTTAGCTCTTAGCAGGCAGGGCAGAAACACAGTCCTACCACAACTGATTTCAGCTCTGATTTGGCATTTAACATAAAGAGGCTCCTAATGAAGCTTATTTATCTCTATTCTTTGAACAGTGGGGAGGAACAGGTTAAACCAGTCTAGGGAGCACCCTTGATGAGGGTGTGCAGCCTCCTAGCTAGTGATACCTGTCTTCTTACTTACTCTTACTTTTGCAGGGCTCTGACATTCAAGCCCCTGGCTTAACTAGATTCTTACAGCTGAAGGTGACCCCCTCATTTTGGACAGGTTAAGCACAGTCCTGCTTTCCTGTATTCCTACAATAATTACAACATTGGTAACCATATTTCACTACCCCTGCACCCCTAAGGTGATTTGTACCCATCACCAGCCAAAGTTGATCACTTTGACATCGCTGTATCTGCTGAATATGTAAGCAGAGCAGGAGCAAACTGTATTTACATAAACTCACCCAAGTCATTCCCCTCCCGCCCCCCAGCTAGCTGTCAGGGAAGCATTCATTCAAACCCTGCTTACATTTTATTTACCTTATTGTTTAAAGTTCTGGAAAAGTAGATATTCATGCAAAATAAAGCAGAAAAACTTATCTACCCACTCTTTGAGGTCAGAGGGAATTTTTCAACTGAATTCAATTGGAGGAGGATCAGGACTTTGAAGTGTGGTAACATAACAAGTAGTGCTGCATGAACTTTTTTTGGAAAAACCATTTTTTGCCCCCCCCCCCCCCCCCCAAAAAAAAAAAAGGCAGATTCAGGTTGAGTGAACCACTTTGCAAATTCATGTCAGATTCTCTGAATAGTTTTGGTCAGCAACAAAATATCTGGAAAAAGCTAAATGTTTTGTTCCATCCTTTTTAAAATAAAACATATGGATATTTTGATTCCAAATGACTTCTCATTATAACATAGACTCCAATTTTATTTTAAATGCTTCAAAAACCCCTCTAAAATAAAGGAAAAGGGGATTTTTTTTCAACTTTTTCACTTTGCTTAAAAATTTGAAATAATTTTGTTCTGAATTGACCCAAAATGTTTTTTTTTAACTTTTCAGTTTGACTAGGAAACAGAAAATCAGTTATATGCACAGCTCAAATACTAAGTAACAAGAATGTTATTGTTATGACACGATTTCTAGATATCACTGTTACCCACAGTCTTAGAAGTTCATAGTGTGCAAGCAATGTTCTGTCTTTGAAGAAATACTAAATTGTTAGTTTTATTATGTAGATTCTTTGGTGGGGGGAGCATTGTGGCAAGCAGCAAGCAAGTTTGATCTCTGCCCTAATCTCTCTAACTAGAGTCAAATGTTGGGGAAGTTATTCCCTGGAAACTGAGCACTGGTGTTTGGGCTGAAATCCTTGAAAGAGGGAAATGTCTGCATGCTGTTTGTAAGTACCTCTGTTCAAGGACTGATGTACAGACTGTAAAGTAAATGAGTTGGATGAATTATAGCCAGACAGTACATCACAAATTTCTCCTCCAATAGGAAGTCTGCCTGCAAGTCCTCCACATCTGCTATTGCTTGGCAGAAGGCTGACATTATTCAAGAGCATACAAAAATGTATTTATTGTCAGAAAAAGAAACTACTAGAGAGATGACCCCAGGCCTTTGGCTTAGAGTTCAGTCACCTATACAACAGCTTCTCTTTAAAAACTGTAGACCTCTCTGGTGTTGCTGCAGTATTCCTACTTAGCTACCATTCCACCCTCCTCCTCTCTGACATTTGCCTTGCTCCTTGACTATTTAACTCAGCGTTCTCTCCTTGACCACATCTAACCCTTTCCTTTTCATGATCCTCTTCATATCCATGTACTACAGTCAGCTTTCCTAGCGGTAAGCCAGACAAGGGTAGCACATATAGTGTTATTAGATTATGTTTTAGCAGATGAAGTGAGAGAATTGCTGAAGGGTCCCAGTTTCTTCATCTCCTACCTCAACTCACCCTAGCAAGAAGTTTTTCCAGCTCAAGGCCTTTCTCACCTGCTTCCTCCATGAGGTTTCTGCTGCTTCATCCCTTATATTTTCTTCCTATTTAAAACAAAAACAAAACTTACTTTAGTATAACCATACCCAGCTTCACCACTGTGATGGGCAAAAAGGCACCATGAGCAGGGAGCTCCTTTTCCAACCAACTCCCTGTATGTCCTTGGAATAGACTTTGGAGCTGAAGCTGAATTGGTGCAGTTCCCTACAAAGTATAGGCAACTACAATTACACTGAAGCCTGGAAAAAGTAGCCCTGATTCTCCTCAGTTGCACCAGTGGCCCATCAGTGTAACTCTGTTTGCTTCAGTGGAGTTACTCCTGATTTATACTGGGGCCATCAGTGTCTGGGCTTTGGCAATTTTTCATAGCAACTGACTGCTTCTGAAAACTTTTTGTGTGATATTTGGTTCAGGGGTTTTAGTTCTAGTTTAGCCAGTGAATGCAAGGAAGCAAAATCCTATGGAAAAGAGAAGCCTGCTTACCCTCTGCTCGCTTTCAGAGAGAGCTCAGAGTTCAGGTGGGGTGACGGCATTGCGATTTATAGTCACGCTGCTCTTTCATGTCAGGGCAGCTGGCCCACATCCTTGTCTTCCCCAATGTGTTTGTTTGCATGTTGCCAATAAGTTACTTGACCCATGCTTATACTCCAGTCTCTTGAGTTTAACCACCCGAGAAAATTTGTAAGCAAGAAAGCTGTCTATCCTGGTGGAGTATTTTAAGTCTCTCTCTCTCTCTCTCTCTCTTTTAAGAGAGTCAAGTACAGTGTTTGTTCATGGCAGCAACAGCAGAGAGTGAAAGAAAAACATGAAAGGGATACAAATTATGTTAACACATGAGTCACCAGTAAAAACAGCCTCCACATATGAAAGGTACTTCCCCCTATATACACCTATACTTCCTCCCTAGTTTTAAAGGCCTGTTACGTGTTTTAGAACACACATGTAAATACTTTGTACAGGGTTTTGTGCACTGAGTTTTCACTTAATACCTACAGATAAGTTTTGAAGACACTTTATTGACATGGATTCCACACCCCTGCAACCACTGATGCTCTCATCAGATACAATCTGCACTATGTTCTGATCACCTTTCCCCAGCTTGCATATGCTGAGTATATATGCCCTGCTAATACAGCTAATAACAGTAATTGTCCTGAACAATATCTTCTCTCTACCTGGTAAAACTGTGAAGGTGCATCGATTCATGCTGCAATCTCTTTGGAGCACTAAGAAGAGGCTTTTCCATGATTGCTTCTTGGGGTTTGTGGTGTGATTGCACTATTGCTGGATGGTCATAGGTGTACTGATGGAGTCGCTCCACTTCACATACCTCTTGTTCGACTTAACCTGCATCCAGTTTTTCTCTTTGTGAGTGAAACATGGTGGCAGCGTCTGCGCAGTGAGTTCTTTGAAGTGCAGCAGCTGGCAACATGAGCCATGGAACTCAGCCTGAAGGCCTCTGGAGTGCAGGATTTTGCAAATGCTAACCTAGCACAGTGATAAACTTGGTGGAAGGAGACGTTCAAGCTGTACACAGATCTGGCTGTGCAGAAGGACACCAGAATCTACCCCGGCTTGGTCCATATTTAAAAGCAATATATAGACTGGTACACAAAATAAAAAAGCAACATATGAGCTGTAAAAATGATTAATCAAATTAGTGTTGCAAAATCAAGTTTACTGACAAAGAGTACAATTAATATTTATAAGGCTATATATCTTAGGGATATGCTAACCAACATGGTTTTCAAAATCTGAAGCCTCTAAAAGAGTCGCACACAGAAATCAAGGAAATCACTTCAAAAAAGGGAGAGGGTAATCAAAAACTCCAAGAGCATTTAGAACGACACGTTGGTCATTACATCTTCGTTTTCAAAAAAGGAGTCATATGAGAGAGAATTCTTCAGATTCCAGAGGGACAAGCAACTATCAGATGTGAATATCAGGAATGTAACAAAAATACCAGAGCCTTTGCAGAGATATATTTTGGGATTCAGAGGCAGCAAGAAAAAGAACTCAATAAGTAAAGTTTATCACAAATTAGAGGAACTTCACTGGCGGATGGAACTGTGGAGCAAGAGAGCAATATAAAGTGGAACAAAAGCTGATGAATCACTGTCATTTGTATTGGTAAAAAAAGCAATAGAAGATCCCTCACTGTCAGCATGAGATATGAAACATGTTCTTTGTTATATTAAATTGCATTTTATTGAAACAGCCAAGGTAAAGTTTAAGTCAAAACTTCTCCTAGTGTTTACATTTATGCTGTATTACGTATAGCCACAGCATCAGATGATTGAGCATCTCAAAAACATTACCTAGGTTAAAAATACTTAGTATTATCTAGTCATAAGGGAGATTTTCAAAGGTTTAGGAATTGGGAAAATATATTGGTTTTAATCTATTTTTATTGTTGTCAATAATTAAAGAATACAACATAACTAAGGTTTCAAAGGACCATGGTCATGCTACATATGGAGTATTCCATCTTTTGGGGCCTGATTCATAGTCTGTGATGGCATGACTGCAATCATTTTCAGTGGGCCTACAGTTATTTCACCTCATTCCCATCACCTCCTCCCTCCACATGTGCAAATTCGTTTCTGCACTCATAACCTCATCCTAGCCCTCACTAATTTGTCTCATTCTGAATACATTTATTTTTCTGCCTATTACCATTGCTGCTTACTGGTATTTTTCTATGACTGTTACATTTTTAAAGCCATGAAGTGATGCATTGTCTGTGCAGAGGGCCCCTCCACCACCCTGATACTCATTACAATATCCACCTACCCAGCACAGTGCTATCTATACCTTCTAATTTATTGGAATGTAATATCATTACACTTATATGCCATCCATTTTATCTGTGTTTCTTACTAGTTAAATCAGCTTCTGTGCATTTGTTTCATGATGCATTCACCACAAATGGATATGTATAGCCTATACATTTATTCATCTCGTCAAGTATTCATGTACTGGATTCCTGTGTTCATTATTGGCAGAAATTATTCATCCTAATGAATCCAAGGGAACAGAAGAAAGAACATACAATACCAAAATAATTTAAATTATACAAAATGTGCCAGGAAAATGTATACATGTACATGTGTGCAGGTAACGCTGGCTCTGATTAAAAAAACACACCCAAACCTAAAAAATGTTTATGTATGCTGACTAGATACTGATTTATGGAACCCTTTTGCTTGTGTAACAGCATGATCTGAAATATCTATGTGCAGGGTGCAGAACACTAAAGAAAATGAAATAAATAAATAAATAAATAAATTAAATTAAATTAAATGTTATTCTGCACAGTCAGAGGGTTTTGTAGAGGGAGCCATGGAGCAAACAAACTAAGGGGAAATCTGTGGGTATACACCTGTTACTGTCCCTGGTACATATTTCATTCTTTAAAGAATAAGAGTTGGGCGGGGAGGTGTAAACTGAATTTTAATAAAAAAAAGACAGATCCCACTCTATTCTGAAATTACATTTAGCAAGTAGAGAAAAGACCCTGTGTGGATTTTAGAAGATAATCTTCACTTTGTAAAGCTGTCTAGGAATGTGGAGAAGCAGCAGTTAGTAGTTAAAAAGTAGTTAAAAGGAAGTCAGGATTTTAAATTAAGCTCTCTGGTTTTTACATCCAAAGTTTGGATTAGCCCATTTTGCCACAACATCGCCCTGGGAGCTCTTGTTGAGTTTCTTGTTCACTATGACCCCCAAAAGCCTTTTAAGAGTCTCTGTTTTCCTCTCCCCCCTCTCCCCCCCCAGCCCCCCGCACTGCTGTAGGTATTGCCTGTGTTCTTTGTTCCCAGTTGTATAATTTTGTATTTGGCTGTATTAAACTCATTTTGTTTGAATGGGCCCAGCTTATCAAGCAGTTCTGGTCATGCTGTAGAACTACCCTGTCATCATTATTTACTATTCCGTCAATCTTTGTATCATCCGCAAATTTTATCAGCAGTGATTTTATATCTTCTTCCAGATCATCAATGAAAATGTTGACTATTGTTGGGCAGAGTGCTGAACACCCTCATTCAATGATGTGTCTCCATTCACAACGACTCTTTGAAATCTGTCAGTTAGCCAGTTCTTAATTAATTGAATGTGTGCTTGACTGATATTGTGGAGTGCTATTTTTTATTTTTTAATCAGAATGTCTTGCAGCACTCATGAAATACCTTACAAAAGTCTAAGTATGTTACATCTGCACTGTTGCCTTTATCAACCAAACTTGTAATCTCTTCAAAGAATGAAATGAGGTTTGCATGAGAAGACATAGCTTCCATAAAACTATGTTGAATGTCTCTTAATTCTATATCAAGTGAATCCTGTATCAGTTTTTGCATTATTTTGCCTGGGATTGGGGTCGGGCTCACCAACTTATAGTTACCCAGGTCATCCCACTTGCTCTTTTTAAATATTGGAACAACACTAGCACTTTTCTATTCTTCTGGAATTTTCCAAGTATTCAAAAATTATTAAATATTGATATCAGTGGACCAGAGATCTCCTCAGCAAGTTCTATTAGGACTCTTGGATGGAAGTTATCTGGGCCTGGTGAGTTAAAAATGTTTATCCCTAGTAGATGTCACTCTACTCATATCTTCCTTAGTTACTAATGAACTATAAAGTATTTCAGCATCCTCATGTGATATGCTATTCTAGTCTGTATAGGTTTTTATACCACACTCATCACTGTAGCATCTGAGCACTTCCAGGAGTGCAGTAAGTAACATGCGGTAAGTACACATCTGTCACATGTTGTTTGTTCTCTCTTGTTTTAGTAGGTTTGTTAGTTTGTTAGTTTAATATAAATACACCTACTTGTTGCTATATGTTTATGGAAGAGAGGATTAAAGACATGGACCTCGCATTTGGAGAGAAAAATGATGAGTTCATTCCAGTCTTGGACCAGCCCCAGATAAATTTCTGTCTCCCACATAGATAAGCTTTACTTTTATTGTTGAGTTCCATTGTGCCAGGGAAGCATAGTTGTCAACCATGGTCTTCCCCTCAGAGCTTTAGATCAGGGGTGGCCAACCTGTGGCTGCAAAGCCACATGCGGCTCTTCAGAAGATAATGCGCAGCTCCTTGTACAGGCACTGACTCCGGGGCTGGAGCTACAGGCACCAACTTTCCAATGTGCCAGAGGGGTGCTCACTGCTCAACCCCTGGCTCTGCCACAGGCCCTGCCCCCACTCCACCCCTTTCCACCTCCTTCCCTAAGCCTGCTGTGCCCTCGCTCCTCCCCCTACCCCGAACCTCCTGCATGCCATGAAACAGCTGATTGGGGGGTGCGGGGAGAGAGGGGGAGGCACTGATCAGTAGGGCTGCTGGTGAGTGGGAGGCGCTGAGAGCGGGGTTGGGGAGCTGATGGGAAGCTGCTAACATATTACTGTGGCTCTTTGGCAATGTACATTGGTAAAATTCTGGCTCCTTCTCGGGCTCAGATTGACCACCCCTACTTTAGATGGTCTTTTAGATATCCTGGGCTGAGGCCATGGAACGTTCTGACAATTAGGAAGAAGACTTGTCAGTCCTTGAACTTGATTCAAAATTCTGTGGGAACTCAGTGTAGAGAGCCGAGGTAGCTTGTGTTGCTGTGGAGACACACTGCAGCCTTCTGAACTAGACGGAGTTTCCTAAACGCTGAAGGTCTCATACTCTAAGCCCAGGTCTACACTAACCCCCCTTGTCTAACTAAGATACGCAACTTCAGCTACGTTAATAACGTAGCTGAAGTCGAAGTACCTTAGTTCGAACTTACCTGTGGTCCAGACGCGGCGCGCAGGCTCCCCCGTCGACTCCGCCTACTCCACTCGTCGAGCTGGATTACCAGCGTCGACGAGGGAGCACTTCCTGGTTCGATTTATCGCGTCTTGACAAGACGCGATAAATCGAACCCAGAACATCGATCCCACGCCTCCGACGCGACGGGTAAGTATAGACATACCCTAAATGTATTAGAAGATTCATAATTTTGGTTTTCTTTTCCTTCTTGGCTCTTGTGCATCTAGCCTTTGTGATGGCCGGGCAATCCTAGAGCTCCAAGGAATTGTCCTTTAAGCAGCTAAACTGATCTCTAGGGAAATTCAGATTCCACAAAATGAAGAAAATGCCAGTCTTTTAAAAGAAGGTATTGAAGAGCCCTTTGGTGATACCTGTCTGAAATCCAAAGCATGTCATGGATAAGATTCTGAAGGTGATAAATGAGCTCTCTTGAGAAGATTAGGATGGCAAGATCTAGTCAGTGGCAAGATCATGCAGGTTGTGTTCCAGAGGTCTCACCCTGTTCTTTAAAGCCAATAGCAAAAATCTCACTTACTTTAATGGGAGCAGACTGGAACTCCATACAAGTCATCCCCACAAACCCCAGGCACACCCTGGCCCTCAGCCATGTAAAGCTGCTGTTAAGCAACAGAGAGGAAGGACCACTTAAAGCACCTCTTTCCACCAGGCTCCCCTAGATGTACATGTCATCATATAGTAAAATTTCCAGTGCAATCGGATCTCTCTGCCACACATGCATCCTCTTCAGGGAAATGAAAAATATAGTGGGCTAGTTCCTCTGAAATTTCAAGCGCACCCACTTCCAGGTTCTCTTCTATAATTAAGGTCTTTCTGTCAAAATTCTTCTTGAGGTAGAATTTTTTTCTCCCAGGACAGATCAGCGAGGTCATTCTCCCACAGGGATCTGGCTAGCACAGAGGAGGGAAAACTGGTTGAAGAAGCCCCAGTGGACTGAGAGGGAGCTGGAAGACTAGAAACCACAGCTGAGCCAAGAGCCACAACTCAGCCAGCAGCCTTGGCGCTTGGGAGCTAGGGATCCCAGCTCCACAGTATGGATCCTGGAAGCCCTGGCTTGAGCTGCGTTCTCAGGGTTTTCAGGTTCCCTGCCTTGGAGCTGAGAACTTGGCAGCCCAGGGTCTCCGACTCCACCTGATGGGGGAACCCCGGAGCCACCATAGACCCTGAAAGCCCTGGGCAGTCTGCATGGTGAGCCTGCTTTGGAGCTACAGATTCTGGAAGTCCCAGTCCCCAGCAGTCCACCCGGTGAGCTGACAGGAAATCCTGCTCCTCATGTGTTTATCAAAACTGATAGTTTTGTCGAAACTGATATTTTTGATTTCAACAAATCGGCATATCCAATGAAAAACTGCTTTTTGGGGGGGTGGGAGGGGCAGAATTCCTGACTGGCTCTGCTTCAGAAGTTGTAGTTTGTGTACAATGCCATTGGAAGGATTATAACCTGAATGCAATTCCCCTGCTTAGAATGTCTGTTTGCCTATCCAATGAATGTTCATGGTTCTCTTTTTGCAACAGACAGGATTAAATGTACGAGCGCCTCATATCATGAGATTTCCAGCTCAATGGTGCAGACCCAAGAGTTTTGGATAAGCAGCATAACTTTGGGGCAATTGCTTATCTTAAGTAAATTTAAACACTTACATCTGAGGATGTACTCATCACTAGCAGGAATCTTTTCTGGCAGTTTGTCAGGTGCTGAAGAACATGGAAGATTTTGTAAGGTTTCCAGACAACTCCTTGGGACAGGGACCGTCTTTTTGCTATCTGTTTGTACAGCATCAAGCACAATGAGGTCCTGGTCTCCTAGGTACTGTGGCAATACAAGTAATAAATAATAATATTAATAAAGAATGAATGGGTTGTGAGCAGCCCTCACGGGGCAAATTCCCACAGCGTGTGCAAATTTGCTACATGGCAATGTATGCAGCTGACTTTCCTTCAAACACAACCACCACCTGTGGACGCTCAGGAATCATAAGAGTGTGAAGAGAAGTCTGTGCTTGAATAATGCCATCACGATGCTTGTGCAGACTGATACGATGTGATGTAGGTAAGACACTTAGAATGCAGGCCAGCAATCAGCACAGATGCCACAGGAGTCTGCAATGGCAAGGATCAGTTCTGGAGCAGTGTACTGAATCCTGGGTATGCTTATGCAGTTGGCTAGTTAGAAAAAAAACCCCTGTCTTGTTTTATGCACTAAATGTGAACTTCAAGGTCAGTCAGGGATATGTGATACAAATGTGACTATATTATGCACGAGGTGTCATGGGACTAAGTGATGCCAACAGAACACCTGTTATTCTTGAATCTTCTCGGAGCATTAAAGTAAGTCAAAGCAGGGGGAAAAATACCACAGCTTAACAGTTTCTGTTTTGATTGCATTATTATTGTGATAAGAAGAAATTCCATCATGCAAGCTGCCATATAGTAACTATGTAGGGAGATTAACAGACTCGTTGTGCCTTGAAGGCTGCAATTTAGACAGTGAGATATTTCATTTTGTAACCTTTCACATTTAAACAGTTATCAGGGTATATTTTCTGAACCAAAAATTAAGACTTCATATATCAAGAAGACTTGTCAGTCCTTCACGCTGCCACAGTGAGATAGCACAGTTGATGGAAAAGTCCATGCCTAGAGACATCCATAACAGCTGATTATTACTTCTTAGTAGCTGATGTTTTGATGAATGCCTGAAAAATCTAGCAGTCCCCCCACCCCACACACACACACAACAGCTGTGCCTTTTGAATCACACAGATTGGATGTGAAAAAGTGATACTCCATAAGCCAACCATCATTCAGCACCAGGCTGGCTGACCTCACTAGAATGCAAATGCATTGTCTTGATAGTCTTGCCTGAAAGACATCTGCAGGGACTGCACAGATATAAAGAGCAGCGGTAGACAATCCCTGCAAATATTTAAGTCTATTGTAGAAACAATCACCACCACATCAGATCACAGCAGCGGTGGAATTATTAGAAGTAGGCTGAAGAGCAAACATAGCAAGTCTTTGAAAATGCAGCAAATTCATTGTCATAGCACCACAAAGAAGTCCTTCATACTTTATACAGTTTACTAGTCCGTGCTCCTCCTTATAGGGCCACAACCAAAAAGTGCTGATTTAGTGCTGAAATGCTAGAATTGAGAAAATGTTAGCTCTGCCTCAAGGATGATTTGTATTTCTATCATCTGATACGAAAGAAAAGATTTGGGTCCAACAGATACTTCTCAAAGAAAAATTGTGTAAGAAAAGGTAATGGATCACAATTTCTATCTAGGTGTCTCAGGGTTTTCTATAGCACCTAGTGATGTATGCTATAGTAATTCTTATATAAATTAGATTCACATGACAAAATGCCTAGTGACCTTCATGGGTTCTTCTGCTCTTCTCCCTTACCTGGTTATGGGAAGCTTTGCTTGGGATACATCTATAGTTCTCCCATTTACACCCCGGCATTCTAGTTGTGATTGTAGAGGTTTATTAAAGGGCTTGTGGCCTGCCCTAGAAGTGGTCACACTGGATTATTTCCTATAGCAGCTTGTTCCAAAGCTGTACCCCTTTGACTGAGAACACTTTATGCACTTTCTCCTAAATGTGAGGACTACGATGTCTGAAAAGAGCACAGCTGCCTTGATGGATCATGGATGGAGATGGGTTTGCTGATTCTTGCCTTATTGATGGTTTTGACGATCAGGACCAAGGACTAGAACTGGCAATAGACATGGACTGGAATCCAATGGAGAGATTGGAGCACAGGGATGATGTGCTCACAGAGGCGTCTCATGTTGAGGGATTAAAACACAGGCGTATCTTTGCTCCTTACTGCTGCCTGAGGTGACACAACCTCTCGCTGGCCTGAATTGGCTCCCAAAACGTGACACTGTAGCATGACACCTAGCTGCCTGTCTTTCAGAAAGGAGAGTACCTCTTCTCTATGCCACTTCCCCTGAGATATGTTTTCTTCTCCTGTCCTATTTAATTAAGGTCATTCCCTCCTCCTCTGACTCCCTGTCTCCCATAGTGAGCTCTGTCTCTCACATAGTGTATTCTTTCTGCCCCTCCACTAGGCTTGAAGATTTGTAGTTTGCAAGTGTAGTTGTGTAGTTTGCTAGTTTGAAGGGAAGGAAGTTAATGTTAGACTCAGCATGGACAGACCCACAGCAAACTACAACATAAGGCACTGCGCTATAAAGTGTAAGGGTGTGTGTACCTTTAAAATTATTTAGGGTATGCTGAAAGCAAACATTTTTAGAAGGCATAGTCAGGAAGAACTGCTGAAATAAAATTTGCTCATGACAAAATCAGAGGGCTAACCACAGAGTTTATTTTGTCTGCTGATTTGGTACATCCGATTTCATTGTACGACATATGAAAAACTAGCCACAGCTGACACTGAATTATCCATGCTCTCCAGGAATTGATGAGAGCGGTGTTCATCTTAGTCAGATTAATTCCAGGCAGTAGCTAAATACATCTCTAACCTCTTTAAATTGCCAAAGGTCCTTTAAATTAAAAGTAATGAAAATGCATGACTCTTTGGCAGGGTAGGCAAGTGCAAGCATTTCCAGTATCTCAGTACTTCTAAGGCATATGACTAGACAAAGCAAGTATAGTACAACACAACCAGATATCAGAAAGAAATGCTATCTCCAGATGGCTTGGTGACAACATACATTAGCATTGTATTGTGAGGCAGGTAACTTCAATTAATCCAGAAGGAAACTCTTTTATTCCCTGGGCCAATGTGTTTAGGAAGGACCTGCACTAAATCTTCTTATCCAAGGAACATTCCAAATAAAACAAGTAAAAGGAAAGCACTCCTACCAGACCTCCTAGTGACACTTTGGAAACTGGCTAGTAGGTACATAAGCTCCACGATAGCTGTCATCTATGAAAATAAGATTTCTATACCAATTCTTAGGCTTGATCACCCTTTTAGCTACAGTCAAAAAGTTAAATTTATGATGCGAGTATAGGAAGGAAGGACAGCCTGGATGAACACTCTAATAGTGGTAGCTTCATACTGGGAAACAAAGATTGTGGCCGAGAAAGTGAGACTGCTGTTCATTCAAATGGCATAATTCAAAAAACTGGGAATCCGAAATGGGGGTGGCAAAGGACGGGTGAAACCATGGCCGGGTAGCATGCTCACTCCTGGAACGCTGCTCTGCACCCTGTATAAAGAATACAAACTAAAGCCACCAGAGGCAACTACAATGTGTGCATACCATACAAGCAGCCAGTCATGGTATCAGTGTGGTGGTGGCCATTCCTGATTGCTGTACGTGAACTCTCCTTGTGCATTTTCATCACTGGCTCATTTTCAAAGGATGAATCTTGGATGATACCAGGCTGGTAATACATTCCTTTCTTTTTCTACTCACATTTCATGTCTCGTGTATGGAGGGCCTGACCCAACTCCCTTTGAAATCAATAGGCGCCTTTCATTTAACATCAGTAGAAGCTGGACCTAACTCCTCCAGGTGGAGCACTGACACAGTGTCACTGTCCCTCTTGCGTTTCTCTACAGTTTTATACTATGAAACAGGTCTTCAGAGTTTGCTGCACTACTCATTCTTTTCCCAAGTCTAGCTTGCTAGACTCTGAAATAGACCATGTAGTAATGGATTCAGATCATGGCTGTCGTTCAACTGTATCTTATCTGCCTGCTGGCCCTGGATTTCCCATTACTGAATGACTGTCCGGTCAGTGGGGTTTTGGTTTGTTGGGAGATAATTTCTGCTATTTCTTTCATCCCCTTCCTCATCACTTCACACTTTTGTGCCATGCACAACATGACTCCACTCTTACCTTCTTCTTTAATAGGGGAAATAGATGTACTGCCGTTCAGATATGCAATCTTGTGCACATTGGGCCCAGTCCTCTGAGATACTTCATCCCTTCTGAGAGGTGCTGTGGGCCCTCAACTCCCATTGGCTATCATGGAAGCTGACATCACTCAGCACTCACCATGGAGCTCTTCAATCTAGCAGACAAAGATAATAACATGCTCTGATGGCAGGAAGTTGAAGCTAGACAATTTCAGACCAGGAATAAGACATACATTTTTAAGAGCGAGGCGTAATTGGCTATTGGAACAATTTATATAAAATATAAATGCCAATCTCCTAGAACTGGAACAATCTTGAAAGGTCATTGAGTCCAGTCCCCTGCCTTCACTAGCAGGACCAAGTACTGCCCCCTGACAGATTTTTGCCCCAGATCGGCCCCCTCAAGGACTGAACTCACAACCCTAGGTTTAGCAGGCCAATGCTCAAACCACTGAGCTATCCCTCCCCCCATGGGTGATAGCAGATTCTCCATCACTGAAAATTTTTAAATCAGAATGGGATGTTTTTCTAAAAGATACACTCTAGGAATTATTTTGGGAAAGTTCTATGGCCCTTGTTATACAGAAGGTCAGACTGGATAATCACGATGGTCCCTTCTGGCCCTGGAATCTATGAAATAACCCACTGGTCACTACGTGTTACATGTCCCCTTCTGAGCCAGGTCGACAAGAATGAATGTCTCAGCCATAGAGCCTGGCTCTTTTCACTCTGGTGGTGTCTGCTTCAATTCCTAGTATACCAAGTTGGCAGCCCTCACACTTGCAGGCCCATGTGTTGGGCTGACTCACTTTTCGGTGACTCGTGGGCCAATCAGGTCCTCTGTGTTGTACACCTTAAGCCAGGCAAACTCATTAAGTGTAGAGGTCAAATTTCTAAGGGCTGGTCTACACTAACCCCCCAATTCGAACTAAGATACGCAACTTCAGCTACGTGAATAACGTAGCTGAAGTCGAACTATCTTAGTTCGAATGAAAAGGTACTTACCCGGGGTCCACACACAGTGCGCAGGCTCCCCCATCGACTCCGCCTACTCCGTTCGTCGAGCTGGATTACCAGTGTCGACGGGGGAGCACTTCCTGGTTCGATTTATCGCATCTAGACAAGACGCGATAAATCGAACCCAGAACATCGATCCGACGCCTTCGACGCGACGGGTAAGTGTAGACCTACCCTAATTTTCATTCTGGTCCCTTGCCTGGGGAGTTTGCGCAAAGATCAAATCTGGGATAGCCTGTATGTAGTAACTAAACTTTTAGTTACTATTTATCATTTGTTCAGGACCTTCTCATTATATTTGGCATCACCTTTATCCTATCATCATTTCTACCTTTTGTTTCTTTTTTCTCTGTCCTCATTTCTTTGTTTCTCTCCCACTTCTCTGCCTTTCTCTCTCTCTCCCTTCCTCCACTCTATCACTTCTTACCTGTGCCAGCTTTTATTTCCCATCTCCTGAGGACTTCATTCTAGTCCCTTACATCTGCTAAAATTAGCAGCAATGAAATGGTTCAATTATCATCACTGGGCTTTAAAATGAAGAGCCTAATGAAATTAACAAGGAGGTTGTTCACATCCCTCTGAGCCATTGTTTCAGGCTTTCTGCAGACTCAGGCAGATAGCATTTGCCTCAGTTAAACTCACTCTGCATTTAAAAAAAGTTTTGTCACATTCATGAGGGCTAGAAGATTTTGCAGAGTCTAAATATGCCACAAGGGCCATGAAAATATGTCAAGCAAGCTGGATTCAGCTGGTAAATGGGTATTTAACATCCCTGGCTGAAAATTTCAAAAGGGGGCCCTCAACACTTACTCTGAAGGCACTATCTGGATCTCTTTTAATTCTTTCCCATTGCTACAGAGAATACATGTGGAGACTGAATCACTATCAAGCTTTATGATCTGAATACTTTATCAGTCATTTACATTTACAAACGTACGTGCCTAGAGTTAGACATCTGAATCCATATTTAGACACCTAAATTGTGGGCCTGATTTTTGGAGGATCAGAACACCCATAGCTCTTACTGATTTCTGTGGGAGTTACTGTACTTGCATCCTGCAGCAGGAGAATAGGGCCCTCTGAGGGCTTGTCAACACAGTACATAAGTACTCACCAGCTGGAGTGTAAATACTAGTGCGAACTAACATGTTGTGCACTAACTGGCCATGTGGACCCTGATGGTGCCGCACTAAAAGTTCCCTTAGTGCACACTGACCTAGTACCATTTCAAACCGTACTACAGCTATGCACACTAGGGAACTTCTAGTGCATGCCAACAAGGTCTACATGGACAGTTAGTGCACAACACATTGGTGTACCCTAGAATTTAAGTCAGAGACCAGCTTGCTGCCTTCCTACACTCTGTCAGGAGCTCTGGCCTGGTGGTAGGGGACGGGTGGCAGGCAAGCTCCCTCCCACCCGCGCTTCAGGCCATCAGGTGGAGCGCGGGTCCGCTGCTCTATCTCGGCGTTTACCTTTCCGCCACGCATCCGTCTCCGCTGGAGAACTGGCACGGTTTACAGGGCAGGGTGACCGAGCGGCTCCGGAAATGGACAGGACTACTCCGGTGCCTCTCCCTTCGCGGGAGGGCACTGGTACTCAATCAGCTAATCCTGTCCATGCTCTGGTACCGGCTCAACACCCTGGTCCCAGCCCCGGGTCTCCTGGCCGACCTCCAGACGGCAATTCTGGAGTTCTTCTGGCCAGGACTGCACTGGGTCTCTGCAGGGGTCCTCCATCTGCCCCTGGAGGAGGGTGGGCAGGGCCTGAAGTGCCTGCGCACTCAGGTCTGTGTCTTCCGCCTCCAGGCCCTGCAGAGACTCCTTTATGGTGCAGGTAGTCTGGCGTGGAGCGTACTGGCGCACGCCTTCCTGCGCCGCTTCCGAGGGCTCCGGTACGACCGGCAGCTCCTTTATCTCGATCCGAGGGGCCTTCCGCGAGACCTCTCCGGGCTGCCGGTCTTCTACCAGGACCTCCTCCGGACCTGGAAACTGTTTTCAACCACCAGGTCCGTGGCAGCCACCGGGGGGGCAGATCTTCTCGCGGAGCCCCTGCTACACAACCCCCAGCTTCGTGTGCAGGCGGCGGAGTCCCCCTCGGTGCGCCAGAGGTTGATCCTGGCAGAAGTCACCAGAGTCGGAGACCTCCTGGATTACGACCGGGGAGACTGGCTGGATCCCCTGACGCTTGCTCAGCGCATGGGGCTCTCCAGGCCTTGTACTCCCCGGTGCGTACTCCAGGAGGTGAGGGCCGCTTTGCCACCCGCTGCTCGGGTCTACCTCGACCGGGTCCTGCACGAGGGCACGCCCCGCCCACCCTCCACCCCAGGCCCCCCAGACCTTTTCATCGGGCCCCTGCCCCGTGGACCCAACCGGCCCCCCCGCCCCTTCTCCATGAGCCGGCTGCACACCTTGCAGCCGGTCCACTTTCAAACCGTGCCACGGAAGCATCTCTACATGCTCGTGCTCCACACCCTTCATTTCCTCGCCCTCGTGTCCTGCCCCGACACAAAGTGGCAGGACCTTCTACCACCTCTAGAGGGTGAGGAGCCCCGGTGGGCCAGCCTCTATTCCACTCTGATACCGAGGCCCACCGGGGATGTCAGCTGGCGACTCCTTCATGGGGCCGTGAGCACGGGCGTGTATTTGGCGCGGTTTACCCCTGTCCCGGATACCTGCCCCTTCTGTGGTGTGAGGGAGACCCTGGTGCACGTCTACCTGGAGTGCGCCAGGTTGCAGTCCCTATTCTGGCTCCGCACCAATATTTTGTTAAGATTTTGGCTGCACTTTTCCCCTCACCTCCTTCTCTATGCACTCCCTATCCGTGGCCCCACAAAGTCACAGGACCTCCTGGTCAATCTCCTCCTGGTCCTGGCTAAATTGGCCATCTATAAAACCAGGGAGAGGAGGTTGGCCGATGGAGGCTCCGGTGCCTGTGGGGCCTGTTTCCGATCCCTTGTCCGTTCACGCATCCGAGCAGAGTTCCTCTGGGCGGCGTCCGCTGGCTCCCTTGACGCTTTTGAGGAGCAGTGGGCGCTGTCGGGGGTTCTCTGCTCGGTGTCCCCGTCAGGCTCCCTTCTTTTAACCCTGTGACCGCACCCCTGACCCTGTTATTTCATTAGTTGCCCCCGGACTCATTTGGATTCCAGGTCCTGTGGATCCTCCCCTTAAACTAGGGGGGGTCCTTTAGCAGTGGGCGGGCTTTCGCCCGCCCACTTCCCGGAACCCAATAGGTACACTCTGTCAGGGAGATCTCAGGGACCAGTGCCGGTCCACAGATCAGTTGTTTAAAAACACTGCACTAATGCACAGTGTAGACAAGCCCTTAGTTTTCCCTGAGTTAGGGCTTCGGGAGACAGTTCATAATCATTAACTGTCCCAGGGATATTGACTTGCTGCAATGAAAAACATTATATTTCCTGGATGTGGGATTTCAGAATTTCACCAGTAATTAAAGTATGGAGCTTGCTACTGGACTGCCAGGCAGTTAGTGGCCTGTTCCCTACCTCTTGAATGGGGGAAGAATTATACTAAATGCCAGCTTTGATTCCCCTGAGCAAAGCTCAGTTACTCAGGTTTTGTGAGCGGGACAAAGTTTTCTAGCCATAGTACTACAAAAACTAATTTTAATGACATTTTGCATGCAAACATAATCTAATCCATGGCATTAATTAATAGTGTGCTCTTCACCCTACTATCAAGATGCCACATAAAGAGCAAAACAAATTGTGTAAGATAGTTTTTCAAGTTGGTAGCTCTTTTTATGCTCATTTAAAAATAGATTTGTGTTGGTTTTCTTACATTTAGGGGACTACTGATGCTTCTTTAGGGTGGCTACTTCAACACATGGAGATTCCAGCAAGTTTTCACCAAAGGCTCTGTATAGTCCAGTGGATTACGTGTCTGGCTTTGTTTCAGGAACTTCTGAATACAAAGCCTGTTGAGTTTGAGATTTCATTCAAAATTCTGCCCTTAAGAATTTGTTTTCCTCTGGAAATGCAACAGATGGCTGCATTCTCACTATTTAATTCTGTTGCTACCATGCCAAAAAAAGCGATATCTGATCAAAAATATGTAAAATCAATAAAAAATGCAAGTTACAAAAATGTTCAGTTGTACAAAGGTGTCATAGCTATAAAAAGATCCAAGTTACAAAAGGGTTAGCTATTCAACTGGCCAAGTTAAACAAGGCACAATCGGAGCTAATTGACCTCTCTCTTTCGACCTCCCAAGTATTGGCTTATGAATGCCTGGAAAGCTAAGTTAACCCCAGTTGTGTCTTGTTTGACTTGGCTATTCAAATTAAATGGATAACCCTTTTGTGACTTGGCTCTTTTTGTAGATATAACACCTTTGTATGATTACACCTTTTCCCTATATCAGCTTTTATTTTATATGTTAAATATTTTGATCAGACTAACAGCACTGAACAAAAATAAAACCACACCAAACATTCAAGCAAACAGCTTGCTCAAAGGACAATGTAAATTAAAAAATAAATAAAGTGGTTCACAAAAGAGGGTGAGGGATGCTTAAGGAATGGCTTTAAAAAGTAACCTGGAATGATTGCTGCACAATCCAATCAGAAAGTACTGCTTCAGTGTAAAACTGACTCCGAAATTCAATAGGAAAATACAAATCCATTATCCAAGGGGAAATTGCATCATTTTGATGAAGTAGATTTTCAGAACAAAAATGTGTCAGTTACATACTCGTATATTTCATTAACTTAGTCAGTATATTTTACTCTATATTTTCAAAAAATAGTGCTCAAAATTCAGGCTTCTTAATCCATATTTAAGCACCTAAATTCATGCCTTATCGTCAAAAGTGCTGATCTCCCACCAGTTCCCACTGACTTCAGTAGATGTTGGATACTCAGCACTTTTGGAAATCAGTCCATGCCGAAATATTGATTTAGGAGCCTCACTTTAGGTACATAATTTTTTTTAAAAATCTTGGCTTAATTGTAGATATGAGGTTTCCTATGTAATGGGACCTTGATGGGATCATGACTTCAGCTGAAAATGATTATTTAAATATGGCAAGGAGTTGTAATAACCTGAATGACTACATCTACACTGCAAGCTAGGGGTGTGCTTCCCCTGGTTGCATACACACACTTGTGCTAGCTGGACGAGACCTAATGCAAGTATAAATAACAGTGTAGACACAGCAGCATGGGTAGCAGTAGCAAAAGCATGGCTTAGCCATACCAAGTATGTACCCAATGGTTTCAGGAGGGTTTGTACTCAGCACGGCTAAGCCATGTCTCCACTGCCATTGCCCTTGCTACTGCAGCTATACTACTATTTATATTCATGCTAGCTTCATGAGCATACGTACATGAGGGGACCCACCTTAGCTCACAGTGCAGACAGCCTTAGGGGGAACAAGACAGCCATTTGTTACCCAGCTCATCGTAAGGAACTTTGGAGGGTTTAATTAAGAAGAAATGGCCTTATGCGAATATAAATTCCTCATCAGAACCTCATGGATGGTTCTGGAACTTGCTTGGCCTAAGCATCTAATAAACAATAACATTTTGACCTTAAATGGCATTTGAATTGATTTTATTCCTGTGTCAGGAGCAATATTATGTGACTCATCAAAACTACATGTAGGGCTTCATTGGAGTTCATTGTGTAATGGAATTAGGCCCATAATATTTGAAGAGAATTGTTATAAGAAAATAATCTTACTCTGTATTACCAGAGGATTCTGTTGTGATTTGTTTAATGGTAACTATGGTGAGCACTATGTGCCTAGAAGGGCAATTAATTCTTTTACGATCTGAACAGGTATGGATGTTGTATTGTAAGAAGATAAAATTGACTCTAAAATTTTGGAATGTTCACAAATCAGTCATATAAGCAGTTTCATGATCCACATTTATTTGTGAATTGGGCAAGATTAAAAGAGTGTCTAGGTATAACTATATTTCCCAATTCTCCCTTTTACCGGTATATAAACCTAAAGTTGTAGAAATCACACAGGGATCAAAACTATATTCCATTTCCTTTAAAGCTACACACATTTTAACAACCTTGCATCAAAGAACCCTTACATTTGTATCCAAGTAATTTCTGAACGCTGCATTCTTCTGCCTGATCTGCATGGTCGATTTCTTCAAGAATTTTCTGTAGTGTCCAAATAATAATGTTTCATTATCACAACAATATTGTGTTTATATGTATTTATTTAAATATTGCCATAGTAAAATATGTTTTCCCAGCTTCTATGTACCCTACAATCTATTACAAGTATAATTCATAATTGTGTGTGTGTGTGTGTGATTACAAATTATATTTATATAGATAATAGGTTCGTCTTTTCCTTTGATCCTATTTCCCAACCAGTAAAAGGAGAATCAGGAGATGAGAGGAGTTAGTTGCATACACAGTCAGGTTTTTTTAATTATTCGAACAATCAGACTTTTCAAAGATGTCTGATTCATTATGAGAATCTGAAAGCTTATTTTCTTACTACAGCCAGCACACCCAAAAATGCAAATAGTATGAATCTGCTCTCCCTACATATTCAGAAGTTTTTTGGACATCAATTGAAGTCCAGTGAATGTTAGAAAAAGAGAACTGGTGTCAAGAGAGGTTCCAGAGAGGTTAGAGAAGTGAAGTCTATCCTTAGTATGCTCAGATCAGTCAACACCATCCTGGGCCAGCTCTCATTTTCACTCTAAGAAAGGGAGGAGTCATGCTCTCTGATTGCTGTAGTGTAGGAAGTGCTCCCAAATCCAGTCACAGTTCCATACACACAGTGCAGGGAGAAATGTTCTTTAAAATACATGTGTGCAGCTGAAGATGCTGCACTGCCAAAACCTTAACATTTCACCCTTTTAGCTAAAAAGAGCCCTTTTGTTACAGACGGATACAGACCTGTCATCTAAAAGCAAATCCCTGAATCCAAACGTCCCTGACTTTAGTAATTGTTGAAATCCCAACATGGATTTGGAGCTCACTTCTGTAAGTGGTCTCTATATTTATGAAGGGCTGAGCTCAAACCTCTCTCCTGAACTCTGGAGCATTCACATTTTTAAAATACAGATCCAGCCCATCACAATTTAAAACAAGACCCTTCTAATATGAACTGTAAGAGGGCTGACCTCCACACCAGCACCCTCTCATGGCCAGGGATACCTCTGCAGTACCTTTCCTGTTTCCCACTTCTTCCAGGCTTCTTAAACAAAACTCCATGCAATCTTGCTTATCCAATCACAGCCCCTCTTGGGGTCTGGTTTCTTTATTAATACAAAGTTCCAAAAACACAAAAACAAATCTTCCCCCAAGCCTTAAAGCTGGTCACAGCCCCTCCTCTCTGAGGTTACTATCTTTTCCTGTTCTCCCGAAAGATGTGGACAAATTGGAGAAAGTCCAGAGGAGAGCAACAAAAATTATTAAAGGTCTAGAAAACATGACCTATGAGGGAAGATTGAAAAAATTGGGTTTGTTTAGTCTGGAGAAGAGAAGTGTGTGTGTGTGTGTGTGTGTGTGTGTGTGTGTGTGTGTGTGTGTGTGTGTGTGTGTGTGTGTGAGAGAGAGAGAGAGAGTGAGAGAGAGAGAGGACTTGATAACAGTTTTCAAGTACATGAAAGATTGTTACAAGAAAGAGGGAGAAAAAATGTTCTCAACCTCTGAGGATAGGACAAGAAGCAATGGGGCTTAAATTGCAACAAGGGAGATTTAGGTTGGACATTAGGAAAAACTTCCTTACTGTCAGGGTGGTTAAGCACAGGAATAAATTGCCTAGGGAGGTTGTGGATTCTCCATCATTGGAGATTTTTAAGAGCACGTTAGACAAACACCTGTCAGGGATGGTCTAGACAATACTTAGTCCTGCCATGAGTGCAGGGGACTGAATTAAAAGACCTCTCGAGGTCCCTTTCAGTCCTACAATTCTATGACTCAAAGCAGCTGGAGAAGATACAAAGACTGGCCTTCCTTCTCCCAAAGGAAAACAAAACGTTTAGCTGGATCTTCTTACCCAACCTCACCTCCCTTCTTTGAGGACCACTGCAGGAGACAACCTCGGCCCAGCCGGCACCACTCTGTAGTTCTCCCTTCTCGTTCTGCCCTATCTAAGCTCCCTCTGACCCTTTATTGCCCAGGTGCAGCCCTACACCCTTAAGTGCCTCAACTAGGAGCACCTGCTCCGGCACAGGGGCGCTGGACCTATTTCAGTCACAGAGGACCAGCCGTCCTGTGACACTTACTATAATAAGAACTGAGAATTACAAGAAAAGAGGGCAAATGATTGATTTGGGAGCGTAAAGCTGCTTTGATATCTCGCGTTGTCTGACTCTCTTCTAGTGAAAGATATTCTGAAAGCAGATACAGTTTTTAACCAGAAAGCTTGTGCAGAACGTTCAGTTGCCAAATGTCCCACTGTTCAGAATCCTGGCCCATTGTTAAAATAAAGACAGGCAGCGAGTTAAAAAACGTGTCCCTCCTTTTCTCCCATTATTAAAAGAGAATTGGTTGGTAAGTTTTAATGTTTTAGCAAATTAGTCATTTAGGGAGGGTTTTTTTAAACAAATTTCTTGTGCAAATTTTTCTACCTCTATGTATGCCAGCTCAGGAGACCCAACCGATTCTCCTCCAGTTACCTAGCACTTTCCTTCCATGAAAAATAGGGATTGTCACCTTCCTTCTCATGTAAAGGGGGGAGGGGCAGGGGAGACTTAAACTGCCTTTCTGACAATGCTTTCAAACTGGCGATGAAATGGAGAGAACATGATTATTAGCACTGAATGTGACAGACACGATTTCTGAATATTTTTGTGGCATTAATTTAAATCAATGTAATGTTTGAAAACATTTCAGCCCCTCAAACAGCTAATGCAGCTTAGATTCAATTATAACAAATTGCAACATACTGTCAAGCCTTTTTAACAAGTCATTAGTCAGGGATTTTGAATGTGCGGCCTCGGAACTGAGTTCAGCTGGCTGACAGCTCTAATTGTTGGGAACGGCTAAAGGATTGCTAATGAACTGGGGGATCTGTTGGCTCTGCCGCTTTCTTCAAGGCTGAGATTTTTGAAAACTTTCACGAGATCAAAGCAGCATAACATGGACCATTTGCTAAATTGTCAGCTGTAGAATGAAGCAGTCTGAGTCCCAGCTTTAAAGCTGAAGCTTCAGTAGAAAACACCGTACGACTCCTGCCCCTCGGCCTTTTTTTAATGTGTCAATAAAACAATACAGAGAAACAATGGCTTGAAGAAAGAGCCCCAGAGCTGCAATGGCCACTATGTCTTAATTAGGAGGAGCAGAAAAAGAGACAAAAATTCCTTCTCAGCTGCTGAGGTACAAGAGGGCTGATGAGTCCAGCATCATTTCAAACATACCCATGCTCATCTTTGTTACAGTTTTCAAGCCTTTAACTAGACGGAGAGAGATTTGAGGTGCGACAAACAGAAGCACCCGTTTACATCTAAACTTGTTGGGTTGGTAAGTAGGGTGCCCAGATGTGTGTCTGGGGCACTAGAGGTAAACTCCTGGCCCCATTGAACTCAGTGGCAAAGTTGCTTTAGGGGTCCACTGCAAGATTCCCATCGACTTCATTTAGCAGGCCTGCAGTGTGCAGCCAATGGCCACTTCCCAGCTGCTCCTGCTGAACAAATATGTTGACTCATGTAACTCAACAGCAGAAAGCCAAGGCAGTGAAGGAAACTTTTAAAACATCTTAAAAGAAAAGAAAGATATGAAAACATGTCTCAATAATTCCCATCTGTTTCATATTTTCCTTTCATATTCAAGCCTTATTTAGGACTGTTGATTTTTTTAAATAAGCCCTTTCAGCTCCTTCTTGTTGAAATTTGCTCTATTGCCCTTTTACCAAAAGAAAATAGTGCCCACTGAGCTCAGATAACATTGGTTGGCTACCCAAGTGTCTTAATAGAGCAGTGTGATGAAAAAAAATGTTTGAACTGAGATTTATATTATTGCTTCTTTAAATTAACACTTCAACAGGATGGCTGGCAAAACACACTGCTTTCTGCTCACACTGGGTGAGGTATATTCCCAATCTGATGTTATCCTCCCCAAACAAACCTTTGCATTTAAAAGCAACAGACATGGGCGTAAACTGCCCTCCTCCCCAGCCCCCCCATTGAACTTTGGGAAAACCCGGAGCTCGATATGGATCCAGACTTTGCAGATCAGATTCATGGGCCTGATCTGAAACACTGATTCAGAACATCCCTAAAATATGGGTAAGTTCAGCCTCAGATCTGAATTCTTCATCTCAGGCCCATCCTTAAAAATTCATGAATGAGGCTAATTGAAGTCTCTGTCACAGTCTGCCTATTTCTAACAAATAGCGTTAGCAATATTATCAAATGAGTGAATTGTGCCCTAAGTACCGCTCAGCACTTCTACAACTTTTACATCAGTTATGATCAACAGCTTCCAGGAAGGTGGGAGGGGTACCCTTGGGAGCCATGGGAGAAGTTACACTTCATGCATCTGCCCACTGGTGCAACTTTCATTTGTAACTGATCATTCAATCAAGAGCTGCTCCTTCTTGATGAAATTATTATATTTTAAATTTATACTAAACAGGGCTCCTGGAACAATTTGTGTAGTGGGGGTGCTGAGAGCCATTGAACCAAACTGTAAACCCTGCATATGATGGAAACCACTTCAAGCCAGGGCGTGCGGCAGTACCCGCTGCACCCATAGTTCCAGCGCCTATGATACTAAAGCTGCGGGTCAGATTGCGAGGGTGCGAGGGATAACCGGCAATGTTGTTTATGAGAAAGTAAATAACCTAGCAGAGAAGGATGATGGCCCTATAGTTGGGGCACCAGCACCAGCCAAGGACTTAAAAGACCTGGATTCAAATCTTTGCTCCAGAATGCTTATGTGATCTTGTCACACTAAGTCACTTAGTCTCTCCACAAAGGGACTTCGGTGTTGCAATGCTGAATGCTATGGCTCTTAACTTTTAGGCACCTAGTAAATCACAGGAACAACTCTGTGATCCATAAAGGCTGAGTTAGATCCCTAGGCTCCCTATAGAATGAATGGGGAGAGATTGGCACCTCAAAATACAATCCGCAAAAGCCAGCATGCTAGGCAGGGAGCCACCTAAACTAGCCAGTGGGAGATGCCAACATGAGGGGTGTATGCTAAGCCCTGCTCCCTTTTTCACAGCTAGCCAGGCTAAGTTCAGGCTGCAGGGAGGCACCTAGCTCTGCTTAGTAGTGATCCACAAACAGGAATATTCAACTTACAGTAAGGTGCCTCAGGCATTTCTTGCAGGAATTAGTTAGGCACCCGCCTTGCTCCACACAACACAGCTGGAGGAGGAGATGGTGATGCTGCCCTCCTTATAACGTTTTGGGGCATTAGAGCCCTGGGATGTGGGAGAGCCAGATTTAATTGCCACCTCTCTGCCAGAGAGGGACCCAGGGTTTCCCACCTCACAGGTGGGAGCCCTGGCCACTGGACTACATAGTTATCCCCCATCCCACCCCTCAGCCCAATGACTATTGCACTGTGTATAAATAATTAAATGCATTTGACCACAGAGAGAGAGCAAGGGGGAGAGTAATTCTGTAGTCCAGTGGTTAGGTACCCACATGAGAGGTGGGAGACCCCAGTTTAAATTCTTTCTCCCTCAGTCCCCTGCTCCAATGACTCTCACTATTTAGCCACAGTGGAACAGGTTCAAAAGGAGAGACTGAGGGAGGCCAACCTCAGGATATCCCATACGCTGTGGTTAGAGCCCTCTCGGGAGAAGCAGGAGACCCCTTTTCAAATCCTTTCTTCCCCCCTGGCAGAGAGGAAGGAATTGATCTTGTGTTTCCCACGTCCCAGGTGAGTGCTCTAACTATTGGGCTACAAGGTGGGTGGCACCACCACCTCCTCCAGCCAGATTTTGAATGGGACCTAAATTGGTAGGTGTGCTCAGGGGCCACTTATCAGATTGGGCTCTGTACATGAGATGGGTGGCTAAGGGCCTGTCTTCCCCAGCTTGTGATTTGCTCTGGGATTTAGGCGGGAGGTAGGCATCAGGATGCCTAGAGGAGAGAAGCAGTGTCCATGCTCAAAGGCCATAATTTAGATGACCAGGGACCTTTTACCCTGAAAACTTCAGTGCAAAGTGAGATTAGGTACCTGAGTCTAAACCTGGGGTTGAGGTACCTTTGTACCTTTGAGGATTCCACTCTCTGTACCTCAGATCTTCATCTGTAAGATCAGGCTATTCCTACCTCACATACATTAAATTTGTGAAGTTTTTAGATACTATGGTATTGGAAGCCATATAAATCCCTAGATTAAGTGGAGACTAGACCATCGTCGAAAGCAAGATTTCAGCTTGGGCCAATGTAAAGGAGGTGAGTAGCCTAAGATGCAACTCCAATGCAGATGGAGCCTTGGCATTATTTAGAAGTGCTAGCCCATTCATTAATCAGTGAAGCTATCCACAGATACACGCACCAAACTTGATCTTGCCGGAACAACCAGAATACTGTATAATCACAACCTTTCTGTTGCCGCTTACTCTCACGCTGCCCCAGGAGAAGAGAATTCAGCCCGGAATCTGTATTTATGGAATTTGTGCAATTTACCAACTGTTGTAGAGTGCTACCCTCATGTACTGAATTCCAATTTGCTTATAAAAATGATCCTTTCTGTCAGGAAAAAGCAATTTCCCCCATCTGTGTCAAAACAAACAAAACAAAACAAACAACACCCCAAACTCACAGACTAGATGCTTGTTGCATTTAATAAAGGACACACATATTCATTGAAATAACTTCTAACTTATTTTTGTGTGATGCCAATATTTAATTATGTTCATTTTGCATTTGCAATTAGAGGACAGAACAGATGGTGATGGCTTCAAGTAAAGGGAAGTGTCCATTCATATAACCTGCAGTATGCTGCCAAGTAGCTGTGCTCTGCAAAGGCTTGATCCAAACCGGATTGAAGTCAGTGGGAATCCTGCCATTCACTTCAGTGGACTTGGGTCAGGCCCTAAAGCAGGCCTTTGAGCCACTGAAACACACTGTAAGCAATACAGCTGCACAAATAATGTAAGAAATTATCTTTCAAATTCAAAAGAAAATTTCTGTCCAGCCATATTTGTGACCTTTTTTGGTTTGCTTGCTGCAAGTATTCACTTGCTTTAGCAGGGGTACTGGAACAATTTGTATAGTGGGGGTGCTGAGAGTCATTGAACCAAACTGTAAACCCTGGATATGATGAAAACCACTTCAAGCCAGGGGGTGCTGCAGCACCCCTAGTTCCAGCACCTATGTACTTTCGATTTACAAGATGTCCATTAAAAACTGATTTTCAATTTGGCTATTACTTGAAAATACATTTCTTATTGTATATTTGTGACCCAAGAACCTCTTAATGTCAAATGGCAAGGGAGTGCAGAAGGGTATAGGTATCTCCTGATTCTGGTATGTACATTCTGTTTCAGCAAAGAAAGACATGTCAGGTCTCAAATGAAATCCGGTGTCACACTAGTCATCAATATGACTGTGAAATGTGTGTACATGTACTGTGTGAGGAGTTATGTATCTGGACCAGAAAATTATGTTCTTCAGCATGTAAGTTCAAAGCAGGTCATCAAAAGGTGACATGCCTTAGACCAGTTCCTCCAGGCAGGAGGTAAGAACCATGTATCTCTGTGACAGGATGTAAATTAAGCATTGTAAGCTAACACAGAGGATGCCCATTTACGTAAAAGTCAACTGTTATCTGAGACATATGAAATCAGTGAGAAAGGAGCACAAAGGGGGAAAAAACCAAGCCACAGGGCTCATCCTGTCTATGAGTAATGGGGATTAAATTTGGGGGTATTTCTAGAAGGGAAAGAAGACACCCTGTTATCCTTCACCTAGGAAGTAAATGGATAGCGTGTTTGCATTCATGAAAGTGGGGTCTCAGCTAGCCTGGGTTGAAAATGCTGAAGAGGACTCTGAGATAAACTTCTTTAGACAGGAGGTTAACCAGTTAGGTAAGTTTAGTCTCTAGAAAGTGTGCTATGATTTTGTTTTATACGTAACTATTTGTTTTGAGTTTTCTTACTCGCTATCACTTGAATCTCTAGTCTTTAATAATAAACTTATTCTTATTTTCACTATAAATATATCTAAGTGTTTTGCTGTTTCACCAAGTGCTGGTGCTGAGTTGAATCTGGTAAGCTGGTGCGTACTGTTCCTTGGAGAACAGCAGGCCTCGTAATTCTGTGAGTGTTCAGTAGATAAGAGGTTGGACCCTGCATGGAACACTCTGAGTATTCGTGGGTTCATGTGCGGCTGTCACTATCTGTACAGACAGAACGAGGTCTGTAGAGGCCTGCAAGGTCTGTGGAGGCCTGTTTATGCTGCCAGAGGCTGTTGGTTTCAGGAAGCTGATCCACAGCAAGCAAAGACAAGACTCCTTCACACTAAGGGCAGGTAGTGGCGAGGCGCCTCATAACCCAATATTCAATTGTAACATTCACAGTTCATGCTGTGTTGATTAATGACATTAGTCACGCCGTGTTTTTTCTGTTCCGTTCCATGATTGGAAAATGTATGTGATTAATCAACACTTCATGAATTTTGCTTCTGCATACAGTATTGGTGAGACTGATATGGGAATTCTTCAACCAGTTCTGCCCACATTTTAAACAGGCATTTGAACAATTGGAAAGGGTGAAAAGAAGAGACACAAAAATTATTTGAGGACTTTAAACAAATGTCGTACAATGAGACTTACTCACTCTATTTAGTTTATCAAAAAGATCAAGAGGTAATTTGATTACAGGATATAAATCCCTTCACGTGGATTTCTTTCATCTAGCAGAAGGTATAACAAGAACCAACGGTTGGAAGTTAAAGCAAGACCAATCAATATTAGAAACAACGCACATATTTTTAATAGCAAGGATGATTAACAGTTGGAACAAACTATAAAAGGAAGTGATAGATTCTCCATCTCTTGAAGTCTCCAAATTAAGACTGAATGATTTTCTGGAAGATTTGCTATAGTCAAACAAGTAACTGGGCTCAACAAGGAGTAACTCTATGAAATTGTATGGCCTATGTTATACAGGATGTCAGACGAGATGATCTAATGGTCTTTTCTGTCCCTAAAATCCACGAATCAGTGAATTTTGAATTTTATATCCAGTTATAAAATTCAACGTTTGCCACTCACACATAAGATTAATTGCATAAGGTATCCAACAAGAGAAAAGAAACACAACACAGCACAAACAGCACACTGCAAATTGCAAATATTTGCAACAAAATGTTTGCCAATGTTCTGCAGACCAAGAATTATTCGCTGAAGACATCTGTGAACAATTTTCAATAACTAACAAACCCAAGAATTTTCCAGCCTATTTGAGAACAATTTGCAAAGAGACAACAAGGCAAAATTCTTCAGATAAATTATTCATTTGAATTAGTCATTTAGCTCTCATAAGGAGTGTAGACTTTTTGAAAATGTGTGGCTAGGGGATTTACTCTTAAAGAGGTTGAAGCAAAAATACTTTGCTCATCTATAGCACTTTTCATCCCATGTTCTCAAAGCACTTAAACATTAATTATGCTGAATATTAATTCTAACCATTTTATATTTGAATAAACTGAGGCACAATAACTTGCCTATGGTCATGCATAGCAAGTGAGCATCAATACTGGGAATAGAACCTTGACTGTGCATTAATCATAAAACATACTTCCAGCCACTATTCTTTTAGGCTATGCTACCCTACTCTGTTTTTCACAATCTTACTTTTGCACCTTGTAGCAACGTTCATCCAGAAATCTCAGGGAGCATGTTGTCAATACTAATGTAAGGACCTTCACGAAACCTCAGTGAAGCCCTGCAAGTTAGTATTATTATAGTATCTATTTTTCAGATTGTTAAACTGAGTCATGGAGGAGGTTAATTGACGTGACACATTGGAGGCAATTGCAAAGCTGCAAATAGAACTCAGGAGTCCTTGCTCCCAAACTTGTGTTAAACACACACAGTAGTGTGACATAGGCATAGCCCCAAAATTACTGGAGCAGTTCTTTCAAACTATTTCTCTGTGTGTCTCTCCCTCGCTCTCATTTAATTCACGCTATCTAAGTATCCTCACCAAGATGTGGGGATTTTTTAACATGATGTTATCTGTAGAATACGGGGGACCTAAAAAGAGGCTGGTTTTGTAAATCTTTGTCAATTAGCCTATTGTTATTGCAAAACTAAAACCAGGGGTAGTTCAGAACCAGGTCCCATTTGTCCAAACTTTAGGATGTGGTTCATTGTTTTTCAGCTTTCATTTTTGATCCATGGCTACTAGAGAACCCCTGGATAGGACATTTTATTTTCGTAATTTTGCTACTCCCTGGCTTTGAGGGCAATGCTATGCGATGCCCCTCACTGCATTGCTACATGATTTGAGCAATATTGTCTCCATCAGTATTCTCTCTGGGAATAAAAGACCTTGAATCAGCAAAGCACTTAAGCATCTACCTAGCTTTGAGCACATATTCAACTCCTATTGACTTCACTGGGACTTAAGCACATGCGTAAAATGAAGCATATGCTTAAGGGCTTTGCTGAATTGGGGCCCTAAGTACTCAAAGCACTGACTTTCTGGCCCTGATATTTCCCTCCTAGAAATATAACCATTCAGGAATTGTACTTTTAGATTGTTTATCCCATCACAGGGATAACTAAGAGTAGAAGCATCTATATCTTCCTTTCTATTTTATCCCTTTCATATGCTGCTGTACAATCCACTTTAATCTGTAGTATAGGATGTAGTCAAAACCTATGATACTGTAAAATACCAACAGTTATTGGAAAAAAGCACATATAATTTAAATATATTAGAAGAACAGTGTGCTACTTTTTCCATATGGTAACAGATTACTTTAAGATTGCATTCATGAAGTCAAACATCCTGGAGTAGTTAAACAGGAATCCTATCCCAAAGCAAGCGTAAGAGAGGTATGAATATTAAGGAGCCAGATGACATGCATAGATAGCAGTAGAAGCTTGGATGGATCAATGAGCTTCATCAGCTCTGTCTTCTAAAGTACATAGCTTTGAAGAAAAAAGAGCTATTATAGGTACCAGGCAGTGATTATTCTCTTGAGAAATCAGATCCACCACTCCTAATTTTTTCCCTTTATTAAGCCACATCAATAATACTGTCTGATAATATTTTGCTTAATATAAATGTATTGCAAGCATTGTTAGTGTGATCATGATTACAACAGCAACACAATAAAGGGAAAACATATTTTATGGGTTACTTAACCACCTTAATAACATTTAAATAATGACATATGTGTTCTGACAAGGTAAAATAATTGCCAAAAAATAGCACTAGGATGATGTACCTTGGAGTTTTCTTCTTGTGTTTTGAAAAAATACAGCCAGTCAGTTAGCTAGTTAGACCTACTGGGCTGGTAGACTGGCTGGCTGGCATGCTGGCTGGCATACACATTGGACCCTTGTGACGGGCTCCTCAGGGTGCAACCAGGAACTGCGGTACTCCGGAGCCCTCTATCTTACCAACCTGGGCTCCCTTTCGCACTGTGATTCTGTGACAAGCTGCAACCTCTCCAGGTCCTGCACTTACACAAACATCCACAGGCAGGGACACAGACAACTTAGTTACATGAATGATTCTCCTAGCCACTCATGAACTAAGAATAGAGAGATTCCAGCCAATTACCCCAGCTCCCCAGCCTAGGACCCCAGAGCTGTACCATCTTCCCCTGGTCAGAAGCCTGACCAGTGTAAGTTTATTATCCAGTCTGCCACTCCCTCAATGTGGAGAGGACATGCACCAGTTTTTGTTCCTGAGCAGATTCCCCAAGTACTTCAATCAAAACACATTGTTTTAGGTAAACAGATTTATAACTACAGAAAAATAGATTTTAAGTGATTAGAAGCAGTAAGCGGACAGATCAAAGTTGCTCATCTAAGAAATAACAGCAAAATCACAATCTGAGGTAAGGTAGAAAAAACCCAATAGGCACAATCAAATACAACCCTAAAAACTATAGTCTGATCTAATACAGAATTTGGAAAAGTGGGGATCACTCCTTCAAAATGCTGACCATTTTGTCTAGTGAAGTGCTAATGCACATGTTCAACTTTAAGTATGTGATTAATTCCATTGGCTTCAGTAGGACTGAATATGTGTTTTAAGATAAGCGTATGGCTAAGTGCTTTGCTGGATCAGGAATTGCTGTTATTCCATATTTTATGGTAGAACCTATAATATGCTCTGCACTGCCTATACATATAAGAAGACATGGTTCATGATCCAAACAGCTAAATATTTCTGGGAAACAAGAGAGGAGAGCAAAATTAGAAAAGGAGGCAAGAGTGAATACGTTTCTGGGATTTCAAAATTTAGTTTTGCCCCAAATTGAAACACAAAGTCAAAATCTTATAATTTTCCATGAAATTAAGTTTCACTTTGACCATTTCACATTGAAATGTGTCATTCTGATAAAGCCAAAAGTTCCATTATGGCTTTATCATTTCAACTTTTACAGAATAATATAATACAGTATATAAAAGTCAAAACAATAAAGGCAAAACAAAATGTTTAAACTGTGTTGAAACAATACATTTTGATCATTTCCTGTGACAATCTCAATGAAATCTTTACTTTCCAGTGAAATGTTTCAATATTGTCAAATCAACATTTTCCTGATGGAAACCTGTTGTCAGAAAAAAAAATTGAGCAGCTCTACTAACTATCTCTGACATTATAAATATAAAACGTGGGTATGGGATACTTGGAAGATGATCACAGTATAAAAAAACAGATATATCAGTCTAAGGCCAAAATACATGCCTCCAGCAAAGAAAGTACCAGTAATGATGACAGATAGTTTCCAAAGAAACGAGACAAAATGGAAAGCTTTTAAGTAATCAAAAATTATACAAAGGCCACACAGAATGGGTAAATTCACTATTTATCATAAAAGCTGATGGAAATTAGAGGGTTTATTTGGACACAAGAGACCTAAACACTGTTGTGTAAAGGAAATATGATCCACTACAAATGACAGAGGAAATTACAAGCAAGTTTTCCAGTACTACAGTATATGGTATATTATTCGACCATTGATGTAAGGTCGGGATTTTGGCACCTAAAATGAAATGACAAGAGTTCAAATGCTATACATTTAATTCACCGTTTGGGTACTATTTTTTTACATCTGCCATTCAGAATAAATTTGGCACCAGAAGTTTTCTATGGAAACTCCAATTAACTAACTGTTGAAGGCATCAAAGTTGAAACATTTGTAGATTATGTGGTAGTTTGGGGAGCTTGTATCAAGGAACATGATTTCAGACTGAAATAAATTCTGGACAGACCCAAAGAAAGGAATCTAATCCTGAGTCACACAGCATTACAACCAGAATTCCAATAAAATATGCATATATTTTTCAATCTTTTTATAGCCTAACAGAGGTGTTAAGAAGCAAAACAGTCTATCCTTCATTTGCCTAGGATGTTGGGTAGAGAGTATTATAACATTTTAGCAAAAGAATCATTTTTAATGTGCCACACTTTTCTCATTTATTCTTAATATGTGGAATGTCTTTTCTAGTCTCAAGTATAGGGTAGCATTTTCTGTGGGACAAAGCAGATTGGTGGGAGTTGAGAAGGTTACAAGAATTTGGTGCGCTGTTTTTGCTTACAGAAGCATAAAACCTACTACACATTAGTGTATGAACATCAAAGCAATTTTGTTCAGTTTTCGTTGTGCCAGGTATATGGGACTTCTTCTTTTTACCCTGGTCTAAAAAAGCCTGGAAGATGAACATAGTATAAAAATGGATAGGTCAATTTGAGACCAAAGTATATATTTCCACACAGTAAAGTACCAGTAATGTTGAAAGATATCATACCTCTTTATAGTGTCTCATTGTTGCTGATGACTGTTGATAGCAGCATCCACTCTGAAATTTGTGGGTAATTTATTTAATTCACTTATAGGCATTTTTGTACTGCTCATCTCTGAAGTATCTAATCATTCAATTCTTGTTTACTCTGAAAGCAAAAACATGTAACCTTTGAACTGTTAACTTTTCTTTTTTGTGTGTAAAACTCTTTTAAGGTGTGGGTAAAATGCAAAATATTGGAAAAAGTAAGTAATGAAAAAGGAATTTGTGTTTTGTTTTAAAAAACTACGATATTATACAAAAGAAAATGTTTGAAATTAAAATAATGAAGAGCAACAGGTCACTAATGCTAGGATCTGCTTCTCAAAACACTTACTACCTGGCACATTGCTCACTGCTGCAAGTAGTCCTGTTGGTCTCAGTTGAGTAATCATAGTAATAAGCAAGTAAGTTGGGTAGTAAGTATGGTCCGATAAACAAAAAGCTGAATCAACATATAAACTAGCAAATAGAAGAGCTGTAGGGAAAGCAGCAAGGGTCAGAGATAAATAAGAGCTGAATTTTAATGGAGCTGATTCACCAAGAGGTCAGCACTTTAAGAGAGATGAACAAAAGTTATAGGACTTATTTTCAGCACTTACTTCACCCACTAATGAAGACTTTCCCTCCTGGTAGGCAAGAGTTCTTCTCATCCACCTCTTCGCCCACCCTCTACTTCTCTCCCTTTTGAATATTGGCAGGAAGGAGACTCTACTTTTTTCTTCACTCTCCCCCAAGATAAGGAGCATCTCTCTCTCTCTCTCCACTTCCCTATAGTTCAGTGAGAGTCGCTCTCTTTCTCCCAAGCAGTGGTAGAGTGTGCACATGCAGGGGTAAGGTAGAGGAGTCTACATGGCTTCTTTTATTCCAGTCACCCAGGGGAGAACGGAGAACCAACAGCTCCCTCCCCAATGGATCAATTTGCTGAGCTCTTCCTGGTTAACAGAGAAGCACTGTTCAAGGGAGCTATTTTCCCTGTGTCTTAACTCAGGCAAAAGATGCAGGACATCAGACAGCCTACTTTATAACAAACATAGCACTGTTGCACTGCTTGGTAAGAACTGTGTCTTCTTCACACTGGTCACATGAATAGCAAATTGTACAAAATAGTTGCTCAAACTTATGTGACTCACAAGCTATTTGTGCCCACCAGCAAGAATACTAATAAGAAACTTCAGTGGCTTATGGCTTGAAATGAAAGTTCAATAGTGAAATGTTTAGTACTTCATTCAGTTATTATGGGTGAGGTGTTTGAAAACGTGCAGTACTGGCCTAACTCTGCTCCCCTTGGAGTCAATGGAAACTTTACCTTTCATTTCAATGAGAGGGTCATCACTGAGCCTTTTGAAAATCCCACCCTATATGTTCATAAGAGCCTAAAAAGTTATAATAAAACCATTATAGTTGCATTTTGTGTTTCATACATTATAGGTTGAGACTGATAATCACATTTGTTTAGTTGAACAATGGAGATGTCATGATAACTGACATCTACTGGCTAAAGGACAGAATGCTTTGGGTTGAAGCTGTGCCTGTCCCTTTATGGAATAATAGTTATTTACTGGTAGTTATTTAATAGTTGCAATAATGAGATCAAAAGAATTTCAGTATATATCTAACTTTAAACACAAGCTTAAGTGCTACCCTGAATCAGGGCCACAATCTTGCATATGAGCCAATAGTTAATAATATATATGTTACTTCATAGCTTATAGCAGTGGTTCTCAAACTGGGGTTCATGAACCCCTGGGGGTTTGCGAAATGTTACAGGGGGTTCTTGTGAAAAAATTCCCTAATGGCGGACAGAGCTGTTCCTAGGGACCCCGGGCAGCATGGGGCCAGCAGCCCGGAGCCCCTGGACTTCCAAGAGCTAAGCAGATCAAAGCAAGCATATCTATCACATTGAGGAGATTTAAACTTCAGCATTCCTTATAAGAAATGGAAAGGGAGGTGGATATTTTTTGCTGTTTTTAAAATTAAATAGGCAGCTTTGTTGTAACGTGTGTTGTTTGCCTGAACTGCTCAAGACCTGAATGCTTGTGTAGAAGGAACTTTTTGAGTTGGCTTCTTAAATACTTTCATGCTGTTTCATATCTGATACTCCTTGATGAAGCATAGGAACTTTGTCTTTAACCAGGCTTATTCAAAGTGATACAAGCTACGAAAGTGAGATCTTGGAAGAGTGTTGCCGTTTTCATAATGTAATAAAAATACTGTAATGATAAATAATAATAAATAGTGTGTAATAAGCATGTCATAAAACCAAATTTTATATTTCCAAGATCACTGCTTTAATAATTCAAACTCAGGTAAAGGAGAAAATCCCTGGAAATATTCATTTTTAGGAGGGGGTTTGCGAGACTTGACATTTTAATGAAAGGGGTTCACAAGTTGTTAAAGTTTGGGAACCACTGGCTAATAGCATGAAAAAAATCCATAAGAGGTCTCACTCACTCTCCCTCCCACCCCCACCCAGTTGAACAACACATAGCACTCTTCAACCTCTTTATCCACTGGAAAAGCGTGAAAGTATTTGATCTCTGTATCTCCTGTACCAGAGGAGGCTGACAGAACTATAGTAGCAGAATGCATTCTTGTGCTATTTAGAAAAAACATCCTCAAACTCTAGATCTGGATCCAAACTACCTCAGAGTTTGAGGATGTTGTGGTTTTAACCCATCCCTAAAAATAATGTAAGAAATGTACACTGGAAATATATTTTATTTCTTCTCCTAGAAAAGCCCTAGAAAAGCACATGTTTACAGAATTCCTTTGGTTATAGGGTACTTTTTTTTCTAAATAGCACAAAAATGTATTCTGCTGTCTATTAAAAAATGTGATCCTGATTAAGAATACTGACACTTCATGGAACTGATTCATTAGCTCATCTGGTAGAGCTACCATTTGTGGGCTAGCAATATCAAAGCAGTCCTGTCTTTCCAATAATTAATATGTATGCATTTACAGTACATCCACATAGAAGTGGCAGCAAACTATTAAAGCTGTTATGTGTCCTAGAATATTTGCACAATTTATGTGGTAAGGAATATTGACAAGTGCCAGTGTGTGAAGTAAAAGAAATTGGCAGCATAAAGCAAGCCTTTATTCCTCACAGTCTGTGAGGATTAGAGAAACCAGACATTGAACACAAGAGAGGGAGAAAAAAAACCACCTGATGTAATGGCCCTATGTAAATGATGTTTCAGGCAACTTAGTGGAATTGGCATCTTTAACTGAAAGGAGGTAATTTAAAATCTCAATGTGAATATTTTCATTGCATTGGATGCAGAACAGTGTGTCTAAAAGTGTTTAATTTTTAAATAACTGGTAATGCTATGTAAAGACTTTAAATTAAATGAATACATTTTAAGGCACGGGGCTGGTTTCAGTATTCCCAACCTCTGTCCCCAAACACCAGTCATTAAAATCCAAATGTCCAATTAATGGTTGTTACTGTACAGTAGTGGCTTAATGATTCTAAACAGAAAGGTTCAAAACTAGATAATAATCTGTAGGCTGTACACAGAGTGGGTTTGTGTCTCGCTGATTTTAATGTGGTCTGATCATGAAGTCTGCAAATGAAAAACTCTGCTCCAGCTTACCCATTAATTTGGATTTCTCTCATTTAAATGGTTTCCCATACTGCCATTATTACCTCGACATTTATAGTACCATAAAAGAAGAATGAAACAATCTTGAAAGATGCACAATTTTTACCTAAGCCTGATATGCATTAAAAAAATTCCTAGAGATGAGATGAAGAGTTAAAAAGAAAAAAAAAAGTGTCTGTTCCTAAACACATTTTCCTTATTGTTCATAAGTTTTCCCACTAATTGCCTATTCATCCAACCTTCCTCTGACCCCCCCCCCCCCTTTTTTCCCCCTTTTTACCAACTATGGAGGGTTACTGATACGAGGAGCTGAGGGACCTGGAGCTCAGAGTAAAGAAGGAAGGAAGAAACTGAAAACTTCAGAAAAGGACACGTTTTACAAATAGGTCAGTATCCACAAGGAATTGTGGCGGTGTACAGGCCTCTGGGCAGGGAAGGTATTTTCAGGCTGACACTTTGAGCTAGATTCATCCCTGTGCTGGCACTGGATCTGGTCCAGAGACAGAAAGGAGGTGGCTGCTTATGCTTCCCTTATTCTGTTGCTGCGGCTGGAGACCACGCCATAGGCAAGGGGGGTCCTGAATCTGCTCTAACGTGTGCCTCCCACTTCCATACACCTGGGGAATTTCCCCAGTGGAGTGTGTGGCCCTTTGTGATCACTTTGTGCCAGAATAACTGGTGCAAAGAGGCTGCAGTGAAGAGCTAAATTTGCTCTTTTCAGCTTAACACTGGGTTTTGAGAAAACCTAGCTCAGTCCTTTGTTATTAGTCTCAGAGACATGGGCCCACTGAGCAAAACTCTCCATTCATGCTAAACAACTTAAAATTGTCAGTAAAATAATGCAGCACTCCCTTAAACACTAGCATGTGTTTTGAAGAGTGATCCCATTCCATTTTCAATCATCTCTTATTTTTCACAGCCTCAATTTGTATCAGTGTTGTAGGGGTAAATGCAGCAGTGGTAACTCAGTAATCGCACAATTATCACATGAGTTATTGTGAGACATTGTGAAGTTTTCAGCAATAGGCCCCTCGTCCTTCATGGAACAAAGTGACTTTCTTGTGAGGAGATAGCACAGTAGCATAATATATTTCAGGAACTCATGAGGTGTCCACATAGTCAGCACATGTCTGTCTCACCAAAGTCACATCTTTGTTGGTGCACTTCTTCACAGCTTCTTCAACATTTTAGTACAGAACCCTTAAACATGATCAAAAAGGTAAGATTTCAAAAAGCAAATTAATAGATGGAGTCACTCCTATGAGGCACCTAGAGGCTCAGCGGCTTCTGAAACATCAGATTAATTAGAGAGGCTAGGTCCTGTTTTTACGGCTTTTACTACTGCAGTACATCTGCCATCCAGACCGGGAAACTCGAGAAGTGTGCTGCTTGTTTGGAGCTAGAATTCAGGATGTGATGGAGTGTCTGCCAAGATTCATCAAGCCCTCGGACAGCCACCCCTTTTTACTTCTCCATGTGGGCACCAATGATACTGCCAAGAATGACATTGAGTGGGTCACTGCAGACTATGTGGCTCTGGGAAGAAGGATAAAGGAGTTTGAGGTGCAAGTCGTGTTCTTGTCCATCCTCCCTGTTGAAGGAAAAGGCCCAGGTAGGGACCATCAAATTGTGGAAGTAAATGTGTGGTTACGCAGGCGGTGTCGGAGAGAGGGCTTTGGATTCTTTGACCATGGGATGTTGTTTCAAGAAGAAGGATTGCTAGGAAGAGATGGGATCCACATAACAAAGAGAGGAAAGAGCATCTTCACAAGCCAGGCTTGCTAACCTATTGAGGAGGGCTTTAAACTAGCTTCGCCGGGGGATGGAGACCTAAGCCCTGAAGTAAGTGGCATATCAGGAGGAAACACAAGGAGGAGGGTGCAACAGGGAAGGTCTCCTGATTTACACTGAGAAAGTAGGGCAATCAGATAGTTATCTTAGGTGCCTGTACACGAACACAGGAAGCCTGGGAAACAAGCAGGAAGAATTGGAAGTCCTGGCACAGTCAAGGAACTATGATGTGACTGGAATAACATAGATGTGGTCGGGTAATTCACATGGCTGGAACACTTTCATGGATGGGTATAAACTGTTCAGGAAGGATAGGTGGGGGAGAAAAGGTGGAGAAGTTGCACTGTATATAAAAGAGCAGTATGATTGCTCAGAGCTCCAGTATAAATCTGGAGAAGAGCTTGTTGAGAGTATTTGGGTTAAGTTTAAAGGTGAGAGCAACAAGGTTGATGTCGTGATGGGAGTCTGCTATAGACTATCGGACCAGGAGGATGAGGTAGACGAGGCTTTCTTCGGACAACTAACAGAAGTTTCCAGATCACAGGTCCTGGTTCTCATGCGGGACTTAAATCATCCTGACATCTGCTGGGAGAGCAATACAGCAGTGCACAGACAATCCAGGAAGTTTTTGGAGTGTTTTGGGGACAACTTCCTGGTGCAAGTGCTGGAGGAATCAACTAGGGTCCGTGCTCCTTTTGACCTGCTGCTCACAAACAGGGAAGAATTGGTAGGGTAAGTAGAAGTGGGTGGCAACCTGGGCAGCAGTGACCAGGAGATGGTCTCGTTCAGGGTCCTGACAAAAGGAAGAAAGGAGAGCAGCAGAATACGGACCATGGACTTCAGAAAAGCAGACTTTGACTCCCTCAGGGAACTGATGGGCAGGATCCCTTGGGAGGCTAATATGAGGGGGAAAGTAGTCCAGGAGAGCTGGCTGTATTTCCAAGAAGCCTTATTGAGGGCACAGGAACAAACCATCCCAATGTGCAGAAAGAATAGCAAATATGACAGGCGACCAGCTTGGCTTAACAGAGACATTTTTGGTGGGCTTAAACACAAAAAGGAAGCTTACAAGAAGTGGAAATTTGGACAGATGCCTAGGAAGGAGTATACAAATATTGCTTGAGCATGCAGGGGTGTAATCAGGAAGGCCAAAGCACAATTGGAGTTGAAGCTAGCAAGGGATGTGAAGGGTTACAAGAAGGGTTTCTACAGGTATGTTAGCAACAAGAAGGTGGTCAGGGAAAGTATGGGCTCCTTACTGAATGAGGAAGGCACCCGTGTGACAGATGATGTGAACAAAACTGAAGAACTCAATGCTTTTTTTGCCTCGGTCTTCACAGACAAGGTCAGCTCCCAGACTGCTGCACTGGACAGCACAGTATGGAGAGAAGGTGAGGAGCCCTCAGTGGTGAAAGAACAGGTTAAGGACTATTTAGAAAAGCTGGACATGAACAAGTCCATGGGGCCAGATGCAATTCATCCAAGGGTGATGAGGGAGTTGGCTGATGTGATTTCAGAGCCATTGGCCATTATCTTTGAAAACTCGTGGCGATCGGGGGAGGTCCCAGATGATTGGAAAAAGGCAAATATAGTGCCCATCTTTAAAAATGGGAAGAAAGAGAATCCGGGGAACTACAGACCAGTCAGCCTCACCTCAGTCCCCAGAAAAATCATAGAGACGGTCCTCAAGGAATCCATTTTGAAGCACTTAGAGGAGAGGAAGGTGATCAGGGACAGTCAACATGAATTCACCAAGGGCAAGTCATGCCTGACCAACCTGATTGCCTTCTATGATGAGATAATTGGCTCTGTGAATAAGCGGTGGACGTGATATACCTTGACTTTAGCAAAGCTTTTGATATGGTCTCCCACAGTATTCTTGCCAGCAAGTTAAAGAAGTATGGATTGGATGAAAGGACTATACGATGGATAGAAAGCTGGCTAGCTTGTCAGGCTCAACGGGTAATGATCAATGGCTCGATGTCTAGTTGGCAGCTGGTAGGTCCTGGGGCCAGTTTTGTTTAACATCTTCATCTTCATTAATGATCTGGATTATTGGATGGATTGCACACTAAACTGGGGGGAGAGGCAGATATGCTGGAGGGTAGGGATAGGGTCCAGAGTGACCTAGACAAATTGGAAGATTGGGCCAAAAGAAATCTGATGAGGTTCAACAAGGACAAGTGCAGAGTCCTGCACTTAGAATGGAATAATCCCATGCATTGTTACAGGCAGGGGACCGACTGGCTAAGCAGAAGCTCTGCAGAAAGGACCTGGGGATTACAGTTGGCGAGAAGTTGGATATGATCCAACAGTGTGCCATTGTTGCCAAGAAAGCTAATGGCATATTGAGCTGCATTAGTAGAAGCATTGCCAGTAGATCAAGGGAAATGATTATTACCTTCTATTCAGCGGTGGTGAGGCCACATCTGGAGTATTGCATCCAGTTTTGGGACCCCCCATTGCAGAAAGGATATGGATAAATTGGAGAGAGAGTCCAATGGAGGGGAGCAAAAATGATTAGGGAGCTGGGGCACACGAGTTATGAGGAGAGGCTGAGGGAACTGGGCTTATTTAGTCTGCAGAAAAGAAGAGTGAGGAAGGATTTGTATCAGCCTACAACTACCTGAAGGGGGATTCCAAAGAAGATGGGGCTAGGCTGTTCTCAGTGGTGGCAGATAACAGAACAAGGAGCAATGGTCTCCAGTTGCAGTAGGGGAGGTCTAGGTTGGATATTAGGAAACACTATTTCACTAGGAGGGTGGTGAAGCACTGGAATGTGTTACCTAGGGAAGTGGAGGAATCTCCATCCTTAGAGGTTTTTAAGACCCGGCTTGACAAAGCCCTGGCTGGGTTGATTTAGTTGGTGTTGGCCCTGCTTTGAGCAGGGGGTTGGACTAGATGACCTCCTGAGGTCTCTTCCAACCCTAATCTTCTATGATTCTATGATTCTGTGGTTGTTGTTGTCATGTTTAGTGTCACTAAAGTACTGTCCTACAAAGCAATACTTCTCAGATAGTCTGCTGGCTGTGGGGAGTAGCTCAAGTTGCTAGCCTGAGGGCTTCCAAAGGAGTGGAAGAGTAAGTTAGGTTGTTGGCTGTTGGAAGGGTGCGGAAGGAACAACTCAGTTTGGTAGCCTGGAGTCTTGACAAGGGCGAAGGCAAATAAGAAAGCTGGACACTGGGAAGACTATTGGCTTGAGGATTTAGCAGGGATTGGTGCTGAGGTCTGTATGCCTGGGTGGTAGGGTAGATAAATTCTAGTGCCAAGGATAGGTGGGATCTTGAGGTTGGAAATCAGCTAAAGTGGTTTTTACCATGGGGCATCCCCAGCTATCCTGTGAAAGGGGCACTACAAAAGACAGCTGTGGTGTGGGGGTCTGTAGGCCCTATTAGGAGTTTACCAAGTGAGGCTGCTCACTGGGCTGGCCCCCCTAGAGAGCTTTTAATCTCTTATCTTCTTCCTTCAGTTTCTATTTCTTAAGATGCCAAAATGGCACCCCTAGTCTTCTGTGTTCCTGATCTCTGTGACCCTTCCCTTGGAATCCCTTGCCCCTGGGGCCAGATTCCTCTGAAGTAGGTAAATTATGGCATGTACCTTATCAAACTCCTTTTGCTCCTCCTGACTTTTCTTTCCTTTTCTATTTTGTGGACCTTTATCTATAAGTCCTTTACTTGCTTATTCAAGGCTCCAATTCCCAATATTAAGCCTTGTAGCAACATAGTCTTTTGCTTGTCTTTTTTTCATTTCTCATCAAGCATTATCTGTCAGTTCCTTTTCCAGTCGGTCCCAATCTCCCCCTAATACATCTCTGGGGACTCCATAGGGACCTTCTTTTGATTTAACCAACTCCTTCAGTGCCCTGGAAACCTATTCAAATTTGAACCCTGTGACGGGTTGGGGTCACAGAGACCTGCCTGGTGCTGCCACCTGGTGTGCCAAGGCTACTTCTGCCCCTGCTTCCAGGCCTTTTCCAGCTTGGGACTCCTGAATCCTGTCTGTTTTGAGCCAGATTCCACTGATCTGCTGCAAACACAGACCCAAGTCTGAACCAAGTCCACTCACAACTGTAAGGCTCCTGGAAGCGCTCTTGCCTTTGACACCCAGGTGTCCAACTCCCAAGGAAGTTCAAACCCTTAATAAATCCGTTTTACCCTGTATAAAGCTTATACAGGGCAAACTCATAAATAGTTCGCCTTCTATTTCAAAGATAGAAAGATATGCACAACTGTTCCCCCCCTCCCAGGTACCAACTCGTACACCAGGAAACTTAATGAGTAAAAAGTGATTTTAATAAGTACAGAAAGTAGGACTTAGGTGATTCCAAGTAGTGACAGACAGAACAAATTGAATTACTAAGTAAAATAAAATAAAACACGCAGGTCTATGTCTAATCAAACTTTACACAGATATCAAAACCTCACCGGCTCCAGCTTTCTTTCTTTCACAGCCTGTAAAGCTTCTAGCCTGGGTCCAGCAGTCACTCACACCCCCTATTGTCTCTGTCCTTTGTTCAGTCTCTCTCAGGTATGTCCTTGGGGGGTGGAGAGCTTCTTTCTTTAGCCAACTGAAGACAAAATGGAAGGGTCTTCCAAGGGCTTTTATAGCCCTTTCCCCACTCCCTGTGTAGGATCCAGTTGCCATGGAGTTTTGGGATCACATGGGCAAGTCACATGTCCATGCACCCCTCGGTAACCAGTCTGACCAGTTGCATTCTTGACCAGGCCCCGATGTGGATTGGGGTCTGCAACTTCTTTTGTCTGTTAAGTGCTCGTACTTAACAGGCACATTCTTTTCTCCAAACATGATCCCATGCACTTACAAAGGCTATGTACAAAACCAGCAAATATAAAGCTAATCTTCATAACTCCAACTACAACAATGATACATGCATACAAACAGGAGGAATAAATTCAATAGGTCATAACTTTCACAGAGATATGTTACATGGCACATGTAGCATAAAACATATTCTAGTTACATATATACATTTATAAGCATCTCCCCATAAAGCTTTATGGGGTACACTGTCACAAACCCATCTAATGCCTTTGCTGAGGGGCTGGGTTGTGAACCTTGTCAGCCAAGCTACATGTATAATAAACTATATGTTACCTGCTACAGACAAATGGATCCGAGTCGACTCATGACATCGCTAATGTTGGGATTCCCTCCAAGACCTCTTTCCACTCAGCTTCCCAAGAACTCGGTGTGCCTCCAGCCTTCTTTACTCAGGTATCTTTATTTGGCATACAGCAGTGCTACACTGAGTTGATCAGACTCAAACGCAGGGGGGATGGATGCAGGATATATCACAACTCCAAAGTTACACATAAAACTTCTCGCTTTCTATATATAGACATCTCATTGCATTTACTATACGTTGCATCACACATTTTTGGCTTGGCTTGGTTGTTTTGCAGGAATCAATCCCTGTGCAGCATGTGCTGTCCATGCACTGTCCATGCTTCAACTTCCTCTTTACCTCATCTCTACCGTCCTAACTTATTTTGTCCCTTGTTATCTAGTTCATAATAAAATAATTGCCTGGGTGTTCTCCCTCTTATCTTAGTTGGCTCAGACTTTCTGTCTTCTTAGCCTTCTGACCTACTTACTTAGCTTATTTAGCACAAACACTCTGTTCTCAACCTGATAGTTCATTTATGTCCCTAATTCTATCTTCCAAAAAATGAGGCCTCCCTCCATGTGTAAATTACTCATATTGGGTTAGGCCTCAGCTACAGAACCTAGTGTAAAGTCTGGACTGGATGGTCTGATGGGAGGCTGCTGGGCACTGAACAAAGTCCAGCCTCTTCATTTCAGGTATCTAAAGAAGAGATTAACTCTTTTTGAAAATCTGGCCCACAGTGACCAGCTTGCAAACAACTTTATGGAACATTTGTTTGCACAAATTATTCATCTGAAAAACTCTGAATAGCATTTTTTTTATTCATGACCTGGTTGTGAGACAATTTGTGAACAAATAAAAGAGCTGAATTATTCAATTAGATTGTTCACAATGGGCAATTTGGCCAGTTGTATTAATGATCCAAGTGAGAATCTGGCCAGCACAGTAGGGCGAGCACTCCTGCCTTTGCCAAATATGTAACAGGAGAGTGTCATTAAAGGGGCTGGGATTTGGTTTTATTTCTCATCTGAAAGACAGCAGCTTCCTTAGCAGACTGGTCCTAACACTGACTCAGTTCGGAGTGAGAGGGACCGCTGCCACCACACTCAATTGCCATTACAACTTCCTGCAGCATCCTGGGGTTTCTTTGGAGGGCACCATGCAGTATTGATCAAGCCTGACTGACCTTGTTTAACATGTGAGATTTGACAATATTATATGATATCCCTCAGAGGGCATGGCTGCAGTTTTAAGGCATTCACATATACACTGAAATAGTAAAAAAAAAGTCTGTCTGCTGTTTATCTGGTAAACACAAAATCACGCACCCGTATATTATATGCATCCCAGGAATGTTTGCTAGTGCTGACCTATCTGCAAAACATGCAGTGTGCCAATGATGTTACTTGGGTTGGGTTGGGAAGGATCCAACATTTGAAAGAGAGAGCCCTAAACATTAAAAAAACCTGATTTTTTCTGAATTATCTGTTTGTCAGCTTCTTGCTATGGTCCTGGTGCTGAATATTAATGAGGCTACCCTTGAACAGCCTCAGGAGTGAATATCCCGCCCAATTTATTGTTTTGCATAATTTTCAGAACAAGTACCCCACCAAAAGAGGGTCATTTCAGACCCCTATTAGTAGTAGATCAACTAGTCCTTAACTCCCATTACAAAGTTTTATTTCAAACTAAATTTAACCTTAAGCTGTGGGGGTATCTGTGTCACTTATCTGTGTGAGGCTCCACAGTATATTTGTGTTTTTCCATTTTCAGAAATGAAACCATCTTTTGACCCAGACTGTTTGCAGTTTGTAGATTGGTGCCTGATTATACCACCATTCAAATATTGAAATCTGTACCCAGAACAGGAAGTTTCAAAGACAGTGCTCTGTTTAGAATATGGAAACTATAATCTTGTAGTTTTCCTCAAATGCCATGATCAGCTATTAGATCCTTACAGAAGGTGATGGGGTTTCTTAAAAAGAAGCCAATTGACTGTAGTTGCTGAATGCCTAGCTACATTTCTTAGAATTGCAGGTTTATTCTCAAGGCTGTTCCCCATTTATCTATAGCAGCAGGAAGTTAAACCAGGTTTCTTGTAATTGGTTCATTTCCTTAAGGTTAAATTATGGTTTATGCACTTTGAAGCACTGGGGGAGAGTGGGCAGCCTTTACTCCTGAGCTGTGAAGACAGAGGTGTCATGATGGGAAAATATTCTAGCAGGAAGTGAATCTCAAAGTGCAGAAGAGGAGCAAGTGCCAAATGCCCTTCCTGACAGCCACAACATAAATACAGACCTCCCACTTGACTAAACTTAAAATAATAATGAAAAATTCCTGGGGAGGAATGTGCTGTATGTAGCTGTCAAACTGTGATACCTTTGTTTTCCCATGTACAGCGCATTTACATTTTTACAGACTTTGCAAATATGCAGAGATGGCAGCCATTTTGTTCTCAGAATTACTCCAGCTTGAACCCAGGACACACAAACACACACATAGGGCTTTCTCATGGGGATTTATTTTTGTTTTTTGTTGTTTTCCTAAAATAAGTAATCACTCTGAAAGAATATATTTTGTTCTCTATATATGGGAGAACAGAACACATATTTGATTAGCCTTTATCTATTTTACATTCTTTTTTGAACTCTTACCTATTTTTCTCTTTGTTATTATTATCCCTTGTCTGCATACTTTGTTCAGTTATTCTCTTGCCTAAGTCTTCCATTATCTATCATGTTCTTTTACCTCTAGCTTGATAATGGCTTGTATCTGTAGCTGGGTGAATTTTTTGTAATTTTTTTCTTTAAAAGTAAGAACTTGTTGAAATGTTATTTTTTTCAAAAATATAATTTTCAACAATATTTTAAAAAACAAACAAATAAATAAATGGAGATATGCCAATCCCCTAGAACTGGAAGAACTGTGGAAGGTCATTGAGTCCAGTCCCCTGCCTTCACTAGCAGGAGCAAGTACTGTCCCCTGACAGATTTTTGCCCCAGATCCCTAAGTGGCCCCCTCAAGGATTGAACTCACAACCCTGGGTTTAACAGGCCAACACTCAAACCACTGAGCTATCCCTCCCCCCAAATTGGGGATTTTTTTGTATGTTCAGTATAGTTGTTTAGAAATTGTATTTGAATAATGTAAGCTCCCCAGTATTTCTCAGTTTTTCTTTTATTTCCTTTCCCCCCTTAGAAATGTGGGGAAAATATAAATAAAGAGAGAAATGAACACTTTCACTTTTTAAAGTAATATTTTTCTCTTACTTTTTAAATTTCTCAAGTGAAAAAAAGTCACATTTCTTTTTTTTCCTCTTGGAAAACAGTCAGTAAGTGTGAGAAAGTGGGGGAAACACATTTTTGGTACTTTGATACTGGTTTCCAATTGACAAAAGTTGGAAATCAGTAACAAAAAGAGTGGGGATAGAAAAAGGTTTTCCATTTTCTTTTAAAAATTGGAATTTTCTCACAGCAAAACTATTATTTCCAGATGGGAAAATTTTGAATGGAGATTTTTTTCCCCATGAAAATTCCCAGAAAAAAGAATCCTATTTTCCAGCCAGCACTAAATGTATCCAATCTATCTATTAGTGTAGGCTCATCTTTTCCCCCAGGCATTTGAAAATGAGTGGTGAAACTGTAAATGTTAAGGGAGAGAAGGATCTGTGGTGGGTTCTTACATTGCAGCATTAAAAATGCATTTTTAAGTTATATCAACTTTGCCTATATAATATGGATAGGGCCCCTAATTAGCATTTTTTCAAAAAACAAACTCAGTAGCTAAATATATATCTTAGGCCTTGTTTACACAGAAAATATGTATTGCTTTAATTGTACCGGTATCGTTAGAGTGGTTCAATACCCCCCTAATGTGTATGCAGCTATAAAGGTTTACAGCTATTCCCATACGGGAAGGGGAATAAACTGAACCGGTATAACTACTTGAGGTGTGTGGGAGGGAATCACACCTTTAACTGATATAAATATACTGGTACAAACACTGTGTGTAGGCCAAGCTTATTTGGTCCCAATCACAATGGTATATGATAGGTTTAAGTGTAGTAGCCGTGTTAGTCTGTGTCAGCAAAATGAAAATAAGAAAGAAAAACTTGTAGCACCTTAGAGACTAACAAATTTATTTCAGCATAAGCTTTCGTGGGTTAGTACCCACTTCATCGGATGCATGGAATGAAAATATACTTCAGACAGATATTTATACAGTCAGAGAAACATGATGGTCCAGGTGTATAGACCAATCTTAAGAGGCTAATTAGTTGAGAGGAACCATGACAGCAGGGGAAGAAAAAGCTTTTGAAGTGATAAACAAGATGGTCACACAGGTGTGAATGAGGATCGTTAACTTAAGGGAATGGGCTCATTCACCTGCACATCTACCAATGTGATATATGCCATCATGTGCCAGCAATGCCCCTCTGCCATGTACATTGGCCAAACCGGACAGTCTCTACGCAAAAGAATAAATGGACATAAATCTGACATCAGGAATCATAACATTTAAAAACCAGTAGGTGAACACTTCAACCTCCCTGATCACTCAATGACAGATTTGAGGACAGCAGTGTTGCGACAGATTAACTCCAAAAGCAGACTTCAAAGAGAAACTATTGAACTCGAATTGATATGCAAACTAGATTGCGTTGCCTCCGGATTAAATCGTGATTTGGAATGGCTCGGCCATTATGTTAATTGAATCTATTTCCCTTAAGTTAACGATCCTCATTCACACCTGTGTGACCATCTTGTTTATCACTTCAAAAGCTTTTTCTTCCCCTGCTGTCATGGTTCCTCTCAACTAATTAGCCTCTTAAGATTGGTCTATACACCTGGACCATCATGTTTCTCTGACTGTATAAATATCTGTCTGAAGTATATTTTCATTCCATGCATCCGATGAAGTGGGTACTAACCCATGAAAGCTTATGCTGAAATAAATTTGTTAGTCTCTAAGGTGCTACAAGTTTTTCTTTCTTAATGGTATATGAATGACTTTACTTACCCTTCCCAGTTTTGATTACATGATGATGATGACCCTATAGCTTCCTCATTCTCACTATGCAGTCATCCACTCCACTTCCCACCCCGACCCTCTCCTACAGCAATAATGAAGTACAAGATAGATGAAGAAGAATTAGCGTAATATAGAGCAGCTCTGATGTCAAATCACTTCTCATCAGGCAGAGGCTGGAACTAGGGGTGCTGGGGGTGCTGCAGCACCCCCTGGCTTGAAGTGGTTCCATTATATACAGGGTTTATATTTTGGTTCAATGGCTCTCAGCACCCCCACTATAAAAATTGTTCCAGCACCCCTGGGCAGAGGGGGCAATTGTACTGGGTGAGTGCCTTAAACACTGGGCTAAAGGTAACAAGAGAATCTGCCTCCCAACCATGTTGTGTGAAGTTAAGCAGGCACAAGAAACAACAAACAGGTGCATAAGTTGCCTAACTCCAGGAGAGGGTTCCCCTCTGTAGTTCTCAAGGAGAGATCAGCACCACTCGGCAGGCCAGATTAGACTCCTAACTCTGTGAGACGGGTAGGGTTTAGGACACACCCTTCTTCTCAGTATCTCCTATTGGCTTGCTTAGGCAGCTCCTCATCTAGCATGCTGGCTTTTGTGGATCCTATTCTCGGCTGTCTACCTCCTCCCATCCATTATATACAGAGCCTATACACCTAATCCAGGCTTTATGGATTCCAATAATTTTTGAGTTACGTATTGCAACGGTGAATGTCCCTTTGTGGATCTGGGCCCTTGTTCTTTGAATAAGATTTCTGTCTATTTGAACTCTTGTTTCCTTTTTTTTTTTCAACTTCATTTTTATTTAACTAGAGTCAAGGGGAAAGCAACAAATATTAGAAAAGGTTTAGAAAACATGACCTAGGAGGAAAGATTGAAAGAATTGTGCATATTTCATGTACAGAAGAGAAGGCTGAGGGGGGACATAACAAAGGTCTTTAAGTATGGCAAAGGTTGTTATAAAGAGGATAGTGATCAATTGTTTTCTGTGTCCACAGAGGGTAGGACAAGAAGTAATTGACTTAGTTTGCAGCAAGGAAGATTTAGGTTAGATATTCGGGAAAACATTCTAACTATAAAGATAGCTAAGCCATGGAACAGGTTACATAGGGAGGTTGTGGAATCCCTGACACTGGAATCCTCATCATTGGAGGTTTTTAAGAACAGGTTAGACAAACACCTGTCAGGGATAGTCTAGGTACACTTAATCCTCCCTCAGCTCAGCTGGATGGACTAGATGGCCTCTTGGGGTCCCTTCCAGCTCTATATTTCTATTATTCTATGGCTAAGATTGGGGATCATGCCTTGAGAATGCAAGTTTTGGGATAGGTCAGTGATTCTTTCCACTAGAAGATCTGAGGTGCATCTGGAAACTGAGAAGGGGCTGACTGTAGATACTTGCCATTGAGGGATGCTGGAGAGCTTTAATATTTAATAGTAGTAATTATATAAATTTGTGAGTTTATACAGTAGCTGGAACATAAACACTACTGTGAGGTAGGTCAGAATGCTTTTAGTAACACCATTTTAATTATGACGTTTTGGCAACAGTGATCAGCCATTTAACCCTCACACTTTCCCTACTTTTAAGATAAAATCTACACTCAGCTATCTCTGTGCTGAATCCCAAGATGACACCTCTCTCATGGAAATTCCAATAGAAACCTTTAGAATTCTCTGCTTTTATTTGATGGCACCAATAGCCCCCTGATCTAGCGGACAAATACACATATTCTTTTGTTCCAAAACCTAACTTAGTTGCCAGCTGGAACCAGTAGAAATTTCCATTAGGTTTCCCAATTAATTATACATCAGTTTGTCACTCAGCAGAGTCTGGGGAACTTCAATCGCTAGTCTTATGAGATGTGACAAACTCCAAGATTTGGAGCATTCCAAACTCTGTTGCACTTCTGTTCATTTACTCTTTGAATTCAACCACAAACATCTTTGAGATAGTTACTTATGAATGGGGGGAAAGTACAGTATTTTACACCAACTGTCCAAAATATGGTTTGCAATACAGTCAGGTAGTTACTTTAGGCACAGCCCTGAACGAACAAGGGGTGGTGCATAAGCTGTACCACTCACGAGTATTCCTTGGAGGCACTATGACTGAGACAGACATCTCTATCTCATAATTCCTCCCTGCACCTAATTCCTCTTTCCCGGAGGTAGGGGATGGTAATAATTTACTGCTGGCATATACCAACAGTAAATTACTACTCTTCCCATCTTCCCTTTCCTGCCCCCTGCTATTCTGAGTAGAGATTAGAAGAGTGGAGCTAAGGCTCTGTCCATTCTCTACCTACTTCCTGCCCACCTGCTATGGGGAGGGAGTAGGCAGGTGAGTAACTAGAACCATGGTCTAGGAAGCCTGAGGAGGTGTGTAAAGCATTTTTACTTCCCCATGCAGGTGGTAGTCCAAGGACCAGATCCTAAAAGGCATTTAAGCGCCTACCTTCCATGGCAGGTAGGCATCTAAATACCTTTGAGAATCTGGACCCATGTCACTGTCTGAACCATAGTGTTTTACTTCATTGTGTAGAATACTGTAGTATTTTTCTGTATAGAGAGAAAGTTGCTATAGTGCTTCAGGATAAAAGGTTTGCTATGGTAGACATTAGCATGGTGAGACAAGACAGCTAGCTGATAATATTGTAATCAAAGCAAAACACCAAAGTAAAACACCAACTTCAGTAAAATCAACCAGGAAACTGGAGTAGCCCCTGCAAAAGCAGAATATTCCCAGAAAATAGTAAAATCTGGTCATCATAAAGACTACACTTCTCGATACAAGTCTTGAAGGCAAGCATTTGTGGCTATTGTTTCATTTTTTTTGCACTACATTTTTGAACAGCCTAAACAGGAAACTTGATCTCTGGGTACTTTAGCCATTGTCTGCTTTACAGCAAATTTCCTCTGATGTTCTAACCTGGGCTTATTTGCTGGAGTTTCATTTCCTTGTAAAACGTCCTGCAAAATGTAGAGGAAATTAAGGCACCAGTCTTTCCACTTTTCCACTTCATCACTTTCTCTGATTAAAAAGAAAAAGTGTATTTAACCAAAGTGAAAATCAATAGCATCAGTCAGGTATCTGTTCAAAAAAATAAATAAATTATGCCTTTCTTTGGCTTTTACCAGGTACCTTTTCTTTCTGAAACCTGTGTGAGCAAGACTTTTTAAACAACTCTCCCTGGCCTACCTGCTTTCTGGAGCCTTAATAACTTTCTGGTAATAAATTATGCCTGGGACTTATTTATTTACCCTAGAAGTGCTGCTAAGTAAATTGCTTTTGCAGTATAAGACAGCATTTGTTCATAACTAAGTATTCCTTTGTGCTTGACAACGACTTAGTGGGCCAAAACAACTTAATGTGAGAAAGTCAGCTATTATGATCCAGCAAACCGGTTCCAGAATCTCACACATTCCACATTCCCTTTGCACATCTGGACTCTACAAGGACAAAGTTTTCTTTCATATAAACTGTTTATTGTGCTGTGAGATTGATGCCGTTAATATTGGCTTTCAAAATGACAGATTAGCATCACCAGTTAATCAGGGCTATTAGCAGATAAATATCTGTAATTTAATCACTACAGTAATTTCTTTTCCAATAATAAGATTTACAAATGCAAGTGATTAAGTAATTAGCTTACATCTCCATAGATTACAATTCCTCAGAGCTCTCTTCTCACACTTTCCCCCCAAAGATTACAGTATTTAATTAAAGTAACTACTTTCTCCCCTCCCCCACCCCTCCTTATATTCTCTCTCTGTATGCACAAGTGAGAATCATTTATTCTAAACCAAAATCAGTCTTTTGGATATAATTTGACATAGAACCCTCTATTCCAACCCCCCCATCTCTTAGTAAGGGTTAATATACATGTACACTTGAAAGCCATTGTAATAGTTCCCAGGCATAGTAATAGTTCTCAGTACATTTTCTATTCCACAGCACAAGTGGGGTGCACAAGGGGAATGAATAACTTACAGGAAGGGGAAAAACATTCCAATGGAAAAATTGCGTGCAGTTGATAAAATAAAAGCCAGAGTTGCTGAAGCAGCCTATCCAAACACTTCTCAAGGATCCCTTTGTTGCTCCTCTGCTGAATTGGCCCTAGGGCAAAAGGCAAGTTCTACTCCTTTCAAACTTATATTCTCCTATTTGCGGAGTAATTTGACAGTTATTGTTAATTTCCTAAATGCAACATGAAAGCTGTAGAAGGGAGCCTAAAAAAGTGGTGGTGGGGGGAGAAGAGAATGCGAGAGAGAAATTCATAAAGAACAGCAGAGAATATGGGCAAAATTGCTTCCATGTGTAGCACACAGGCAGGACTTGGGCAGAGCTCTGTGGCAGACCCAGAGTTTGACCTCTTGAGGCTGTGCCAGTTTGCTGGGGAAAAGGCACTGCTCTTTAATGAAGGCCTAATTTTTATTGCCACTCCATCGACTTCAAAGTGCTTCAGGTTGCCAAACATAATTTCACTGGAGGTATTTTCAGGTGCAGAGCAAATACTTCATAAATAATTTCCTCATTAGATTACAAGTTCCATTATAAACGAGGGATTTTAGTTGTTCTAGGGCTTTTCTTTGGAAGCTGTTTTTTTTTTTTTTTTTTTTAAAGTCTTTCTGAGGAGTTCTTTCTTATTTTTATTCTGGAAGAAACTACTTTAAACTGTTCTATTTTTTATTTATGCTTTTAAATGAGCATGTGGCTTGCTGAGATGACTGAGCACAGTAGTGATGTTTTTAATATGCTCTCAATTAAAAAATAAAATCCGAGGCTTTGAACATGTTTTCGTTTTCTTTCCTCACGTCCTCCTTCATCCTCAAATTGTTGTTAAACTCACTGACTGCCAGCAACCTAGTGGCAGCCTAGCTGGAGCCCCAATTAATTATGTAGATCTGACATGCTTCTGCGTTTTTCATCTGTTTATTTTTCTCCTTGAGTAAAACATGTCTGTAATTAAAATACACAACTGTACATCCTCTTTACCATGCCACCCCTGTGAAGATAGCACAGGGAACTTCTGCAGCTCAGGAAGAGCTGCTGTCAGTCAGAGTGAATGAGGATGGTTTTGATAGTGTTTATGTTTAATGCACTTTGTGAGCAGTGATAAATCTGAGATAGAGGAGAAATAAGCAGGAGTCAGGAGAGGTGGGTCCTAATCCTAGTTTTCCTAATTAATTGCTATATGGCCTTGGGTAAAGTTGCTTGCCTGCTCCGTGCCTCAGTTTACTCATCTGTACAACAGGAATAATAGCCCCACCCCCGCAGGTGTTAAGGCTTAACTTCTCAGCATTTGCTAAAACTCTGAATTAATTGGAATGCAAGTGTATAGTGATGGAGATCTTAAACTGCACTATGTTTAGTCACTAGGTGGTGCTGTGTGAAGAATACAGCAGCACATCTTTACCAAATGCTGGAGACAGCCTACAATCGCTTCTCTTTTAAAAAAAAAACAATAAAGTTGTTGTTGCTAGCATCCATTTTGCTTCTGCCTCTGTGTGATGAACCTGACATGGTGTCTGAAGAAAAACAATTTAAACTGCAGAATTTTGTCACGGTGTCAAAGTTTCATACCCCAGAGTTTCAACAGAGCAGACTGGCCTGATTGGAAGGAGCAGTTTGCATGGTTTCTCATTGCAGCTAAGCTCCATGAGGGGAGTGGGGAGTCTGTGCCGTGGGCAGGGAAGCTGAACACATCTTTCAATCCTTTGCCTTTGGAGAAGACAGCCACAAGAACAATTACGCTCTGGTGCTGGCTTAGATTGATGAACATTTTATGAGTGATGTGGTTTATGATCATGCATGTTTCTACCAGTGTGTCCAAAAACATGGGGAGTCTGTGATTTCTTTCATAGCAGGCTTATATGACATAGCAGAAACTTGTCATTTGGAAGGCAAAAAGGAAGAGCACATCAGAGAGAAAAGCTTTCATTCGAATATGTATGTGATTAGAGGATCGGAGGCTGACAATCTCCTCAGTCACAGGGTGGTGGCCACAATTGTTCTAGTGAGAAAGGTCGAAGAAGTTGATGGAATATTTGGTGATACTGGATTTTTAAAAGAAGATGCAGTAGGGATAAACTTGAGACAATGCTGAATCATATAGTCTACATATGCCCCAGAGAATTCCTATCCTGTTACTTCACAAAGTAAGTTACAGACAATGGAAAAGAATGGCATAATTGAGAAAATCTTTGAGCCAACTGCTTTGTGCACTAAAGAAAAATGGGAAAATCAAATCTTTGTAGATCTTAAGAGAGTTAATGAAGCAGTAGTGAGAAAAAAATATCCTCCCAACACTAGAAGACTTCCTCTCTAACGTGGCAGGATCTAATGTATTCTCCAAGCTAGACACCTCAAGTGGTTTCTGGCAAATTCTTTTAGCCAATCAGAATGCTAAACTGTCTTTGAGAGATTTTGCTTTCAAAGATTTCCTTTTCGGATGGTCAGCACTCCTGACATTTTAAAAAAAAAAGATGGCAGAGCTGCTAAAAAACATAAATGGGAGTATGCAGTGTAGTTGTAGCCATGTCAACCCCATGATATAAGAGAGACAAGCTGGGTGAGGTAATATCTTTTATTGGACCAACGTCTGTTGGTGAGAGAGACAGGCTTTCAAGCCACACAAAGCTCTCTGTGGCTTGAAAGCTTGTCTCTCTCACCAACACACATTGGTCCAATAAAATATATTACCCACCTTGTCTCAGTAAAGGGGGGTGTCATTTTTCTGAACAAGATTAGTAAACGGATCCTCAATGGAAGAACATGACAAAACCCTCAGTTAAGTTCTGAGCTTAATCAGTGAGTCCAGACTCAAGTTAAATAAAGAAAATTGTGTTTTCTGCCTGAATCAAATTGAATTTTGGGGACAGATAATAAACAAAAATGGAATTAGCCGTAGCCTTGAGAAAATAAAAGCAATTAGAGAATTGAATACACCAACCAATGTATCAGAACTGAGACACATGCTGTGGATAGTAAGTTATCTTGGCCTATACCCTACAAGACCTTTTTACAGTGACAAAACTGAATGAATTGTTAAGGTCCCATACATCATGGCTATGGGGGACAAATCAAGAGACTGTTTTCAAAAGGGTAAAAGAAGTGATTTCAACTGCTATAGTTTTAAAGTTATATGATGTAAACAAACTCACAATGGTCAGTGCTGAGGCCAGCAGCTATGGCCTTGGTGGTGTATTGTTACAGTTAGATGGATATGAGTGGAAGTCAGTTGCATTCTGCTCTCGTACACTTACAGAAGCAGAAAAACAATATGTGCAGATTGGAAAAGAATGTCTGTCAAGTGTACGGGCATGTGAGAACTTCTACAGATATTTATTTGGGTTGGTTTCATTTGAACTGGTAACAGACCATAAATCCAGATTGTGAGGCACCTCACCACTACCTGACCTTAGCGTGAAGCAGTCATAACTGTGCCTGCTATGGATCAGCTCCGTAAAACCAACAGCCTCTGACAGCACAAGCACTACCTTCCAGCACCTCTTCCAGCACTACCTTCTAGCACTACCTGCCTCCCCCACCCAGTACAGGCTTTGTTCCCTCTGTACAGCTAGCTATAGGTACACAACTTGGAGCTTTCACTGAAGTGTCCAGCCCCTTATTCACTGAACACTGACAGAATTCCAAGGCCTGCTGTTCCCAAAGGAACAGCTTGCAAAATTCAACTCAGGATCATCACTTTGCTTAACATCACAGCACTTAGATATATTTACAGTGAAAACAAGGGTAAGTTTGTTATAGAATCATAGAAGATTAGGATTGGAAGGGACCTCAGGAGGTCATCTAGTCCAACACCCTGCTCAAAGCAGCACCAACCCCAACTAAATCATCCCAGCCAGGGTTTTGTCAAGCCTGACCTTAAAAACCTCTAAGGAAGGAGATTCCACCACCTCCCTAGGTAACCCATTCCAGTGCTTCACCACCCTCCTAGTGAAAAAGTTTTTCCTAATATCCAACCTAAACCTCCCCCACTGCAACGTGAGACCATTACTCCTTGTTCTGTCATTTGGCTGTGGCAAGAGACTACTTTTCTGTAGGCAGACAATTAAATTAGTCCAATGGATTCATGATTAAAGGTGATCACACAGTCATCCCCAAGAGTTTTGAGAGGAGAAATTCTAGACCTCATCCAGGAAAGATGTCAAAAACTAACTAAATGCCATGACTGGGCCAATCAGTCAGTGTGATGGCCTGGAATCAGCAAGGACATGAAGAATAAAGTATCTTCATGTGAACACTGCAAAACTAACAGAGCAACACAATGCAATAAAAGCCTCTAATAGCAACACCTATCAAACAGACTCTGTAAGAGGCTAGCAGCAGATTTATGTCACTTCAGAGGACATCGTTACTTAGTTGTAATGGATTATTTTCCTAGATATATTGAAGTAATATATTTGAAAGATACAACATATTGCAATGCTATTGAGAAATTAAAGAGCACATTTGTTCATTTAGTATTCTGGAACAATTATTGATGGACAACATAATACAATTCACTACAGCTGAATTTAAGTCATTCCAAACAAAATATGATTTTGAACATATCACTAGCAGCCTTCAGTACCCACAAGCAAATGGAAAGGCTGAGAAGGCTGTGCATACAGCCAAGAATATATTGAAGCCAGCATATCCATTCCTTGCTCTTCTGAGCAACTGATCAACATTGTTTGTAGCTACTGGCTATAGCCCAGCCCAGCTTCTGATAGGAAGGCAACTCAGGACTGTTCCAACCCTGGAACACAACCTAGCACGAAAGAGGCCAGACCTGAGAAAAATAGCCAAATCAGATCAAAGGGGAAAAAAGAGTTTATGAACACTTTTATAACCAATGTTACACAGAGAATTGCCTGATGTGGAATCTGGTGACCTGTTTGTGTCAAACTGGATTCAGGAAAAGAATGGAGAACTCCATATGCTGAAAAAGAAAAAGAATGCTTCACCCTGATCATACACGGATGAGATAGATGGCGGGAAGTTCAACAGAAACTGTCAACATCTTCAGTTTGTTCCAGAGACTGAACAATCCACTGAGCAGACTCTACAAAGTGCAAATGCCGAATCCGGAGAAGAAGATGATTCACCTATTCCAAACCTGTCAAACGACATCCTTTGCAAATAGAAGACAGCCTAATCACCAAGTATTACCCCTTCTAGCCATATAGTTTTTACAAAGTATGATTTAGGGATGAGTAACAAAGAGACGGGTTGAGATTTAAAGTTAGTTAAAATTAGTTTTATAGTTTTAAAAGTGTAAAAATGGAGGAAAAGCAAAAATAAAAGGGTGAGATGTGATAGAAATCTTAAACTGAATTATAATGTTTAGTCACTAGTCTGTGCTGTGTGAAGAATAAAGCAGCACATCTTTACTGAGTGCTGGAGACAGTTTACAACCTTTTTATATTGGTAAAGTTGCTGTTGTTACTAGTGTCCATTTTGCCTCTGCCTCTGTGTGACAAACCTGACAGTATAAAAGTGCAAGTAATCATTAAGGATGGAGCTGGTAGAGATGCCAATAGTCAAGGTGGCCTGACACTTCCATTTTCATTTGCTGAGAGTTTTGCAACATTTTCATGCCGGCTTTCTTCCTCAGGATCAGCTATTCTGAAAAGCTGCAGTGCAAAGCATATCTGAGATAGTGTTGCAATGTTAAATAAATATTCCACCTCTTCCTTTGAAGAGTGCGAGTAGCTTCATGTGCTGAAGCAGGAAAATGAAATTTGGCAGAGGTACTGGAGACAGTGCTGCCTTTTGCTAGGCCCAGCAGACCTGGCTGATTTATACGTCTCTGAAAACTGTCATGTGTACATATTCAGTGGAATTTGTTAGTGACTGGTTGCTAAAATGTCTGAATTTTTCATCTGCATCGAGCACCTCCAGTCCCAAAGAGCTTCCTAAATACCAACTACACGAGCATGCTTCCAGACCCCCACTTGGTCACCTACAGGGTAGATACAGAGCAAGATCTCTGAATGGAGTCACACAGAGAAACAGGAATAGCCATCTTTTGGCCTAGAGCAGGGGTTCCCAAACTTGGTTTGTGGCTTGTTCGGGGTAAGCCCCTGGCGGGCCATGAGATGCTTTGCTTACCTGAGCGTCCGCAGGTATGGCCGCTCACAGTTCCCAGTGGCCGCGGTTCACTGTTTAAGTCTGATGTGGGGCTCCCTCAGTCTCTCCTGTTGAAGCCATTCTACTCTGGCCAATTCATATTACATTATTTAATATACAAGAGAGTGAGAATGACTCTGTAGTCCAGTGGTGAGGGCACTCACCGCAGAGGTGGGAAACTCCTGTTCACATCCCTTCTTGTCAGGTAGAAGAGGAAATTGAACAGGGGGTCTCCCACATCCCGAAGCAGAATATACAGTGATCTTGTGTTTGAGGCACTAGAATAGAGACAAGGGTTTTACCCGCTTCCACAGACTTCCTAGGGGATGCAGGACAAGACAATGATCATGCATAAACACAAGGGGACAGAATCAATATTGCACAAGCAACTTTATTCTGCTATTTCCCAACGTTTTACTGCTTGCCTTTGAAACCTTAACATTCTTGCAAAATAAAATTTTTGTTTGCAGTTTGCATTATTGTGCAGTGTTGGGGGAGCAGAATGGACTAACTTGCTTAGAGAAGTGAGAGCCATGTACCATCAAGTGAAAACTCAGATTTTCACTCCCAGAGCCAAAAGAAGGTGAGACCATTGTGGGATGCTCTCATTGCAAGGTAGACATACCCTCAGAGTAAAAGAGCACCATCTGCAATACTGACCTATCAAAGCAAGAAGATTAATGAAGTTGTGATAAAAACTGAGTTTAGTTTTTTTAGCAGGTAGGTGAACATAGACATATTTATATTTCTCATTCCCTTTTAGTTCTTGTCTTAAAAATTATAATTAATGTTTTATATAAGACAAACCCATGCCATAACGGAAGTTCTCATAAAAATATCGGCATTTTTCGCCACTTACTGTATTGTATGGTATATAGCTATAAAATGTTAGACAAATGTTCTGTGATTGCAGCCAGATTCTGATTATATTACATAAAGTACAGTATGGCTGCAATTTTTCTTGTTTCCCTGGTAACAACTGTAAATGCACTAACTCCCTGAACTACTCCACCCCTCCTGCTGCTGATGTCAGACACAGGAGAGGTACATATGCAACTCAACTCCACACCTGTCAAACCAGGCGGATGATCTGTTTGATCACCCTTTTTTTGGTCCCACAAAGCCCAGTCATTTGCTGATCAGAGAGCAGTGTTAATTAAGTCAGCTATCAGGATACTGGGGGGGGGGGGGGAATTCTCCCGCTTATGGTTTAGTTTTAAACAACGAAAGAAACAGGGAGGCAAAAAATTTCCACATGACAAGAACTTAAGGAATGTGTTATTTGCTGGAACACAAGGAATACAGAAACCTTATTGTTAATAATTTCCAATAAGTGGACATTATTTAATGCCAAATGACTGTATAAGAGAATTCTTCTGGAATTCCATACTACCACCACATGAATGCCAAAAGGGCTCAACATGGATAATACAATGGACCAAGAAGAAATGAATTACGATTTTCCATCTGTTACCTGACAGGAACACTTTAAAACAAGTGACCAATCCTTATTAATTCATCTGATATTTTAATAAATCAGGATGAACTAATGTGGTATTTATGTCAATGGGATATGCACCTCCATAGGAATTCCACTGTAAGTTAGCAATTAATTAATGTACCTGTAGCAATTATTGGAGAGGATTAGTATCTGACCTTAATATCCATTTACTATGCTGGCAGGCTGCCCATTTTCACCTCAACATTAATGAAGATAAACATTTGTATGTAAGTGTGCCCCTTATGGTCATTTTGTTTACTATGGTATTTCATCATTTACCTCAGTAATTACAAGTCATCCTATACCTACAAAGTTAGATTCAGAGGACTGAAATCTACTGTAAGCGACACTGCTGAAAATATACTACTACACTTTAGGTTTCAGAGTAGCAGCCGTGTTAGTCTGTGTCAGCAAAAAGAACAGGATTACTAGTGGCACCTTAGAGACTAACACATTTATTTCAGCATAAGCTTTCGTGGGTTAGAACCCACTTCATCAGACGCATGGAATGGAACATACAGTAAGCAGATATTTATACATTCAGAGAAACATGAAAAGGTGGAAGTGCATATACCAACTTTAAGAAGCTAATTAATTAAGAGGAACTATATCAGCAGGGGAAAAAAAACTTTTGAAATGATAATCAAGATGGCCCATTGCGGACAGTTGACACAAAGGTGTGAGTGAGGATAGTTAACTTAAGGGAAATAGATTCAATTAACGTAATGGCCAAGCCATTCCCAGTCTCTGTTCAACCCTGAGTTGATGGTATCTAGTTTGCATATTAATTCAAGTTCAACAGCTTCTCGTTGAAGTCTGTTTTTGAAGTTTTTCTGTTGCAAAATTGCCACCTTTAAGTCTGTCACTGAGTGATTATAGAGGTTGAAATGTTCTTCTACTGGTTTTTGAATGTTATGATTCCTGATGTCAGATTTGTGTCCATTTATTCTTTTGCGTAGAGACTGTCCAGTTTGGCCAATGTACATGGCAGAGGGGCATTGCTGGCACATGATAGCATATATCACATTGGTAGATGTGCAGGTGAATGAGCCCCTGATGGTGTGGCTGATGTGATTAGGTCCTATGATAGTGTCACTTGCATAGATATGTGGACAGAGTTGGCATCGGGCTTTGTTGCAAGGATAGGTTCCTGGGTTCGTGTTTTTGTTGTATGGTGTATGGTTGCTGCTGAGTATTTACTTCAGGTTGGGGGGCTGTCTGTAAGCGAGGACTGGTAAACAGGTTACCTCAGTAAACACTATATGTTTACTGAGGTAACCTGAGAATAGTAACTCCCATGTTTATGATTTATACATTCACTCTTTAAAAAATTAACCTGAAAACCTGAAAAAACTTGGAAGATTTTTGAAAATTTTCATTTTTGTCAAAAAAAATTATGGGGAAAAATAATTTCCTGACTAGCTTTACAATGAGAGAGAGAGGGAGTGATCTGATAATTAGACCACAATCCTCACAGATGGATCTTCCCATTGACCTCCTCTGTTTATGAGATTTGCAATACAAGTATGGAACTACACATGAATTTGATGAATGGTTACATGTAATAAGGACCCTGCTGTGAATCCCTCACTATCATTAATGAGTGCTCACCTATTAATCACTATTGTAATTTACTATTTGCATTTTGGTAGAGCCCAATAGCACCATGTCAGAGATCAGGACTCCATTGTGTTAGGCTCTTAGCAAACATTTAGAAACACATGAGAGTTGCCTGAAAGAATTAACTATCTAAAGCCCCTAGCTAGCAAACACATGCACATGTGAGTAATTTTATGCACCTGACTAACTGTGGTGGAAGTGGAGCAGCTCTGTAAAAATATATCAATATTGTATGTTGACCTGGTTATTGGATGTTTACTCTGTGACTATATTGGGGTCAATCAACAGGGCTGCTGGGAAACAGACTGGCAGCCAAAACAATGATTCAAGATAAGACACCCCTCAGCAAACACTAGGGGCTGTTGCAGGACCATTGGAGAATCATTGTCCCTGAAGAGACAGTTTCGACCTGAGCCCTTCCAAATTGGCTATGGACAGCAGGGTCTAAAAGCCCTAAAAGCCTACAAGTGCTTAAAAATAAAGCACTCGGGCTGGATTAGAAGTTACTTTCTCTTGCAGGGATGCGGGAGGAGGAGGGAGGCAGTTGTTGATGAGATGCTGTTCAGCTTGACACGCATGGACACCCATAAGGGATATCTGAAGAAGATAGGCTTCCCTAGGCTTCTGTAGGGGATGGAAAGCCTTTAGATAAGACAAACATGCATATAGACTGTTGTTTTAAAATCCTTTTTTTTCTTATGTTGTACTTTGTTCCTATTGTTAAAATGGAACAATCCTTTCGGTTAAGCAGGGTGTCTGAGAACTCTATTCACCACAGGTTGCAGGCTCACAAAGGGGAAAACTGCAGTCAGATCTGCTGGATCAGCATGGTTGATACATCATTGGTACTGTAACCCAGAGCCTGGTCTAGGAGTGGGGGAATTGCAGAATTACACCCCAAGGAGGTAAAGGCATGAAGCCTGATGGGGCAAACTCAGAGACACCAGAAAGGGGATAAAGTTGCAGCTACTTCTGTAACAGTGACAGCAGTCTCTAAAGTTCAATGGGACAGCTTACATGCATAAGGTTACTCACTTGTGTAAGCATTTGCAGAATTAGGGCCTAATTTAATACAACAAGTGGCTGAAAAAACCCAAAAGTATAGAACTGGGGAGGAAGGACAAGGGCAACAGGAATGGGTAATTACTGGCCCCATAGACTATCAATGTGCATAGTTTGATGGTTCTTACATATAAAAAGATGGAGGACATAATCAAACACATAAAAGATCCTAGGTTCCAGAGTCATATTAGGTTTAATCAGTTTCCCATTTCCCATGGACATCACTTTGAAAATAGTCTTGAGGAGAGATTTGAAAAAGGTCAAAATATTAGCTTTATAAAATTCTGTGTTAAGCCATTTGGATTTAAATGTGTACTTACTACACATAAAACCATACTTGTATTAACTCATCATTAGTTAAATTAAATAGGGCCAAGGTCTTTGTTCAGCTACACCCATCCAGTACAAACTAGCAATGTTATGAAATTTACCTTTGCCATGAACTGGGCACAGAGGGTTTTGAGTAACAAAAGCACAATTTTTTCCTGTAAAATTTGAAGTAAGCAGATAATAACCCATTAATTTTGATGACCTTAGAAATACCATTACTGATGATTGAAAAACAAAGGGGGGGTATGGGAGGGGGGAAAGGAACTACAACAGGACAGAAGTTGGTGTGTGTGTGTGTGTGTGTGTGTGTGTGTGTGTGTGTGTGTGTGTGTGTGTGAAGAATCTAGCTCAAGGTCTAGAAATTCTATGTGAGAAGAATCAATGTTTTTTATTACTGAATTCCTTGTTTTTTTCTTAAACAACTGGGATTCAGAAGTTACTTTAGTACTATCCAACTTCTAATATTAAAAATTCTGTCTCATAAAAAGTGGATCTAACAGGCATCAAAGACTTGAATTCCACTGCGATTTAGATGGTAAAAAATTTAAAAGTGCAGATCTACACACCTTAATACTCTCAATAAGACTTTCCATCTAGCATCCTTTTATCCTTTAACTGGATATGACTTCCAATAAAGTTGACTTTAAAAAATAACAAACTTGCACTGGACAAAGCATAACTATATATGAGTACAGATGACATATTGATTAAATTTTAATTCTTAAAGGCATATTATAGTGATGTTATTTTTTCCAGCATATGCATTAATGTTTTAGCATTTACCTATCGCTCACCTTCACACAATTGTCTACCCTTGAGTTCATAGCCTGATGAAGATAAGATTCCATCACAGTCTCTTCAGCACAGTGGTTGCTTACTGAAATGCTGTGTATTGATCTCATGGCATGCACTGTCAACCAACACCTTAAACCAGCAGGTAGTCAGTATAGATCCTGGAACGCTAGTGTTAACTGCTTACCACAGAAGCTCTGCTTAAAGGCCACTGAAGTTAATGGAAATACTCTCATTATCTTCGGTGCATTTTGGACAAGGCCCTAAAAGCAGCCATTCTACACCAGTTTTTGTTTTCAGGTGGTGTCGAAATGTAGCTCCACATGCCGAGCATTACAACAGCAGTCTCATGTTGAATTGACAAACCCATGAGCAATAGCAGCAATGTCAGCATCTGAAAGGAACAGTTGCATTTGCTTCAACGGGCAGAGATGGAAAGGTGCTCTCAGCTACTGCCGCTACTTGAAATCTAGTACCAGTCTTGGGTTTAACAAGCCTCCCAAACTGTGAGCCTGGTTCACAAATGGCAGACGCTCTCCCTGAACCGTGGGGGATATAATATTGGCTAAGATCTCAAATCAGCAAGGAATTTAACCCCATATTTAACTTTAAGTTTATCCCTATTCAGTAAAACACCTAAGCATTAATCAGGGCCTGTTGCTTTCCCATATTTTTTCATATGCTTCCTAAAGTGCATTGTCATTGTTTAACTTCAAATGTTATTCAAAGAGCCAATTATATAGTAGAATGTCACTAATTTGCACGAATGACAGATGAGCTCATTGTGAATTAATGAATGTTGGGTATTAATTAGTAAGTGTGAACATCATCCATCACCATGTGGGTCACAGAAGGGCCCCTGCCAGAACAGGACTGCTATGGCCTATGCCCAAAACAAAGCCCCCAAGCCCAGGATTTAATAAACAAAGAATTGTTCTCTGAGGGGGAGGGATGTCGGGATGTGAGGGGACTCCACTTCCTAGTACAGATCCGTGTCTCCCCACGTTCTTGCTCACTCATTCCTCTCCTGTGTGTGGCCCCAATGGAGCACTGGGATTCCCTCATTAGGCCAGTTGTGAGGGGGTGGGCTGTGCCTGTCTCAGGGCAGCTGTTTCTGCTGGGTCCAGGCATGAGACTCCTGTCCTTCCCCTCCCTTCATTCTTTTGTAGCAGCAGTGAGTATTGGAGTATTCGCTATCCTGCTGTGGTGTTCTGTGGGAGCTATGCACTGTGGGAGAGGGGGAGTAGGGAGCATGGGGCAGTATGGTGGGGGAACCTGTAGGGTGTTGTTTTGAAGAGTGGGTGGGGGGCATCTTTGCTGTCTTCCCTGCCAGGCAAGTCTGCTGGGTGGTCCTGGAGCATGTGTGTTTCAGCAGAGGAATGAGTTCATGGTGGATCTGATTTTTTCCAGAGGCCAGCCAGCATGCTGGCATACATTTGAATCATCATGTCCTTTAAGGAGGTAGCTAAGCCCATGGGTACAGCAGCCCTGTTTCCCATGATAGGAGACAGCACGCCTTCCTCTGTTCTCTTGAACAGCTCTAATGCGTAGATCGATGATTCCCCTGCTGCCATAGGTGCAGGGCATTTCTGGAAGATGATTGTGACTTCTGCTAGCATGTGCCTTGACGGGGGTTTGCCAGGTCGCTGAACCTGTGGAAAAGGGATAGGACATTTATGTGTGTTTGTAACAGTGCAATTCAGTTCCCCCCATTCCCCTCTCCTTTCTCTTGGTTCCTCCATCCTCCTCTATGTGTCTGAGATCACATGTTCCTCCAGTGTTTAGAAGGATTTTTAAACTTACCATGTGTAGAGTGTATTGCCTATTTGTGCAGAGAATAGCTAGTAGGATGATCAGGGGAATGAAAGACCTATCTTATGAGAGGACGCTGGCAGAGCTTGGCTTGTTTAATCTTGCAAAAAGAAGTCTGAGAGGAGGTATGTGTGACATTGCACCGCATAAGGCTTTATGGAAACATGTTTATGAATGTATATGACATAACTGGAATATGTTTTATGCTACATATGCCATGTAACACAGCACTGTAAAGGTTATGATCTACTGAATCTATTCCTTCTATTTGTATGCATGTATCATTTTTGTATTCAAAGTTATGAATATTGGCTGTGTACTTGCTTGATTTTAAGTAGCCTTAGTAAAGCATTTGGTCAGCTTCTTGAGAAAGGAATGTGCAAGTTAAGTGCCCAATCAAGAAACACTTAATGGACAATGGATCTTGGAAGGCTCCAATCCACATAAGAAGTCTCCTTGGGGACGTTCAAGGTAGCATGTGAACCATGGCTGCTACCTGTAAGTTCTGAGTCATGCATGGACATGTGACTTGCCCAGGTGACTACAAAACTCCATCTTGTAGCTGGGATTCTACACAGGAGGAGGAAGGGGTGTCCACCCACAAGAGAAAATCTATTTAAACCCCTGGGAAACCCCTCCATTTTGTCTTCAGCTGGCTCAAGAGATAGCCTCTCCATCCCCAAAGGTTACCTGAAAGAGACTGGAACAAAGGACAGTAGCCACACGGGTGGGAGTGATTGCTGGACACAGAATAGAAGAAGGCTAGTCTGTAAAAGAAGCTTACTGGAACATCTCTGAGGATGAGATTTCATCTGTAATCACTTTCTTACTGTATTAGGCATAGACTTGCGTGTTTTGTTTTATTTTGTTTGGTAATTTACTTTGTTCTGTCTGTTATCACTTGGAACCACTTAAATCCTACGTTTTGTATTTAATAAAATCACTTTTTACTTATTAGTTAACCCAGAGAATGTATTAAAATCTGGGGGGTGAGGGAGAAACAGCTGTGCATACCTCTCTATCAGTGTTATGTTGTTGTTGTTGTTGGCGTCCGTTAGTCTCGAGAGACGATGGATATGCGCTCATGGGGAATGTTTAATTGATGGTTGTGCAGCGTCTGTTGTGGCTGTGGAGCCCCACACGAGAGTGACAGTCTCGATTGCATTTGCTGCATTTGAAGGCGGTGTCAGCTGTGGGTTGGAGCTGCTGCTTCCTTTTTCGTTGAACCCGCTTTTCCTCAGCAAGCTGCCGCAGCTTGTCTCCGCCAGTTTTCAATCCAGTGGTCAGAGCATGTCTCCATCTGCATCTGTCCTGGGTGAGCTCTTCCCAGCTGTTGATGTAGATTTGAACAGTCTTCAGGTCCCTCTTACAAACATTTTGTTGACGCTGTGAAGCGAAGCTGGAGTGTCCTCTCCAGGGCGCAAGCCAGGGCAGGGTGATATGGAGGAACAGCTGTTGCCCATGCAGCAGAACCCCCCTCTCCATGCAACTGATGGATCCAAGGGAAAGACAATGTCGATACAACTTGGCACCAGTGGCGTCGCAGGAGTTGCTGGAATGACGTTGAGGACAATGTCAGACCGCCATTGGGACTCCGACACCGGATTTGGTTTCAGGGTTGACTCCCTTAGCCTTTCCCATGAGTGGGTGTTGCCACAAGTCAGCGGAGGTTTTAAATCAGAGTTTTCCTTCTCCTAGGTGGGCTGCCTTCCAAGGCTGACGAGCCCCACCTACCCGAGATCAGTGTTATAGAGCATGAACAATTTATGAGTTCACCCTGTATAAGCTTTATACAGGATAAAATGGATTTATTTGGGGTTTAAATCCCATTGGGAGTTGGGCATCTAAGTGTTAGAGACAGAAACACTTCTTAAGTTGCTTTCAGTTAAGCCTGCAGCTGTTAGGGGACGTGGTTCAGACCTGGGTCTGTGTTTGTAGCCGGCAAGTGTGTCTGGCATAACCAGGCAGGGCACTGAAGTCCCAAGGTGCCAAGGAAAATAGACTTAGAAGTAGTCTTAGCACATCAGTTGGCAGCCCCAAGGGGGTTTCTGTGATCCAACCCATCACAGTATGATTTCTCTTTATAAATACATTAGGGGAGTAAATACCAGGGAGCATGAAGAGCTATTTAAACTAGTGGACAATGTTGGCACAAGAACAAATGGATATAAACTAGCTATGAACAAATTCAAGCTGGAAATTAGAAGGTCTCTAACCATCAGAAGGGTGAGGTTCTGAAACAGCCTCCCAATAGGACAGTGGTTCTCAACTGTGGTCCACCGCTTCTTCAGGGAAAGCCCCTGGCACGCTGGGCCGGTTTGTTGACCTGCCATGTCTGCAGGTTCGGCTGGTCGCGGCTCCCACTGGCCGAGGTTCACCACTCCAGGCCAATGTGAGCTGTGGGACACAACGCGGGCCAGGGGATGTGCTATCCACTGCATCCCGCAGACCCCATTGGCCTGAAGCGGTGAACCACGGTCAGTGGGAGCCACGACCGGCCGAACCTGCAGACACGGCAGGTCAACAAACTGGCCCGGAGCACTAGGGGCTTTCCCTGAAGCAGCGGTGGACCACAGTTGAGAACCACCGTAATAGAAGCAAAATAGAAGCTGTGGGAGCAAACAATTTAAATAATTTAAACAGAGAGCTAGACAAATTTAAGAGTGTAATTGTATGATGGGGTTGCTTGAGGGTTGGGCACAGGGCTAAGCAGCCCTAGAGCTCACTTCAGGTTTATGTTTATGCTCCTAAAAGCTCATACTTCAGGCTTCCAGGCGAGCACTTGCAGGGACCAGGATGGAATTTTCCCCACTCACCAGAGTATTCTGGGTTTTTTTCTTATTTTTTTTTAAATCTCCTTTCTCTGAAGTATCAGGAATAGCCACAGCTGGAGATGGGACACTGGGCAGGATGGGACAGGGCTCTGAGATGGCACGGAGCATTTTCTCAGGTACTTGACTGGCTGGTTCTTGTTCACATGATCAGGGTCTAACTGGTCACCATATGTGGGGTCAGGATGGAATTTTCCTCCAGGTTAGATTGGCAGTGACTTTGGGGAGGTTTCACCTTCCGCTGCTGTGTGTGAGCATGTGCAGGTCATTTGCCAGGATTATCTGGTTCTCTCTCATTTAATCATTTCCCTTCCATTGCTGGGGCCCCGGGCACTGGTGTGCCATGGTCTAGCTAGTCTCTGTTGCATGTAAACACTCTAGTTTCCTGTGGGCTGTAATACTTTCGTCTAATTTTGGTTGATGGGTTTTGAGTGCTGTTGCTGGGTGGTGTTAGTGGACTGTGATATACAAGTCAGATTGGTGATCCTTTTTGTCCTTAAACTCTGAATCCTGCAGTGTGCTGTGCTGTGTAGATCTTCACAGCCAAGTGGAATGGCGAATTTTTAGAGACGTGGGTGTCTTCTTAGTCTGTGTCCTTACAATTTCATGTTTGAAGATAGCACTTTTTAGAAGGTTCTGAACCTGTCCTTGTGCTTTCACCATAAGAAGCTCCTTAGACCTCCTCAGTGGGTCTACTGTTCTGAGGGGGGAAGGCTATTTGTGCATGCCAGCTTCAAGGCTGCTGTTATGTCTCTTGGGCTGCCTTGAACAGACCCTTACAGGTATATACTCCTATCTTCTATTGGAATCAGTGGAAGCTAGGCCCTATCTATTGTTGTGCATCTGGCCAATGGCACCTCATCTATTTTCCCTTTGAGCACTGCTTTGTAAGGCACTTATCTCTCCCCATTCATTCAATGGGAGCCTATACAGCTTCCTCAGGCTTTGAACATCTCATTATTATTCCTGGTATTTTTTAGCAGCCTAGCAATTAGGCACTGTGATGCTCAGTGTTACAATGCCCAAATCTTTTTGAGAGTCTGGCCCTTAACACCTATTTGTGCCTCTTGAAATCTCCCCCTTAATGATCAGAGAAAGCATAAAGCCTCAGATGTGGCCCTTCAGGTGGCTCCTGAGGATTCAGCATTAGAAACAATATTATAAACAGATTCAAGTATTTTGACAGCTATCTACATAGTATGAGCTTGAAACGGCAATGAATTTGTAACTTTTCTGACTTCCCTCAACAGTTTCTGCCTATTTTTGCAGTAACAATTCTGTAATGGTAGTTCTGCAATTACATGAGAGTTTATGATACTTTGATTTAGCTGTATTATATTGTAATTTCAAAACTTAATATCTTCCCTTTCTTCCTGTATGTCTCAAGACACATGTTCTCTTTCTATTGGTTTTATTTACAAATTGACCTGAACTGGTGAGGGCAGAGGTTAAGCTATGTTTGTTTTTTTTAAATTACTGCAGCTTGTCCTACAAGAAGTTTGTTTTTGTTTCCCTATAACCTGCACAAATTCAACCTCCCTCAGGTGCTGAATCTGAACCGGTTTCTCAAAGGAGCATGGGCCCACATGGTTATACAGGGCAAATGAAAGAGAGGGCCATTAAGCACAGCAGAACCTTGAAGTTACAGTTCCCCTAAGAGAGACAGAGGGTTAATTTCTACATGCCATAAATGCATTTGAAACCCAAAAGAAATTCTTAGCTTTGCAAGGTACTTCAACAGCAAATTTATACATCCTAGATTAACTTTGATTTAATTGCTCAACATTCATTTTTGTTTCTTATTGGGCCCCACACTAATTCCAGACCCATTATGGCTGCCTCGCTGTGGGATGGCCCTAGTAAAAAGATACTAATGAGAATTGCATAATGCTGTTTGATTATAACACCCTTTCCAGATATCTTATGAGGGAGGTGCAGTGGAATTTCTCATTAGAGTCACTTCTGATACATGACATTATTGGTATTTTTAATTAGTCATCTGGATATTCTGATGACTCACACCTCACTGTTGTATTAAAAGTCAATAAAATATCATTTTAAACAAATCTGTTTGTCTGACCTCCAAATAATACACAGTCAGAAACAATGATTTGCTCTGCAAAGGTGTTTGTTAAGTTGATCCCCACTCCTCCAAATTCTTGTTGGCTAGTCTAAAGTTGCTGAGTAGCTCTCAATGATACAGAAACAGTTGGAAAAGAATGAGAAAACAAGGAAGGAAAAAGCTTACAGGATACAATCTATACAATACACGTTGAAGCCTTCCTTTGAGCTAGAACACATAGTTTTCTGAATATCTTTAAAAAGACTGATCAAAAGACAGTTGCCACAATCTTGTCTAGTCAAAGCTGAAGTTTCAAAGCAGAAGAATTTAATTCTACTATAGGAATATATTCTTTCCTCTAGAAAGGAATAAAAAGAAAGTAAGTGTGACAGAATGCTAAAAGCAGCCATCAAGGAAAAAACGGAGCAGTGCCTAAATAGAATCCTGCCGCCATCAGTGGAATGTTTAGCTTCCCACCTATAAGAATTACAAACACAGCACAGTCTTTTCTTCCCCTATTACCCTTATTAGCTTCTCTTTTGCCTCACTCTTTTTTAGTAACAGATCGTATTGTACCACTTTCTTCCTTAAAAAAAAAAGAATCTGTTTTGAAGACTTAACTGTATAATACAAAATAAATTCCTACTTGGTCGATTTCCAACCAAAAATGATTGATTCTAGAAGCACCATAGTTTGCTTTTATAATAGTCTTGTTAATTAAAAATTAAATAACTTTCTGATTAATTGCCTTGTTTGTCTTGGGAGATTTCTAGCAACATGGCAAACTTCTGACTAGCCGTCTAAAGTTATCACAGATGTTGAAACACACTGACACAGTAATTCACTGCTGAAGACAACCTGAGAAATTACACAGATCTGTTTTTTTAAATTAGAAGTTTCAGTGAAGTTTCTCCTGTCAGTAAACTGATGTTTTTCCTCAAAGAAAGAATTATGCATCACCCTCTGAAGTTTAGCAGCTGTAGAGGATTTCTATTTTTGAGATTCAGTGTACGGTATGCTTAATGTTAGCTGAGACTAGAAGTGAACATCTTTAGCAGAAGAAAACTACTAAACCTGTCCACCTTCTTATCTTCAAACTTCACATTTGATTTGGCCTAACATTTAAAAAGGTGAAGGCATGATGAAAACAATTCTTAGTTTTTAGTTTAACCAAAAACACCAGAACAAGGTTGGTGCTGTAGTTTACAGCAACTTTGGCAAAGGTCCAAAGGAAGGTCACTCACCCAAGGAAGACTCGGTAATCTAGAGAGGGGTTTCCCTCTGGATGCTGAATGAAATTCCTTGATTGATTTCTGCAAGGATTTACAGTCACTGGAGATTGAGGATCTGCCCTACCAAAGACTCAAGGGAATTATGGAACAGTACTATCCTGAAAATTAAAGGCCAAATCCTCTCGGACATGAAGCCACAATAATTTTTGAGGTTACTTTGCTTACCCATCATAGAAACAGAGAAAGTGGAAGAGCCTGGAGTCTGGGTTAAAGATATAGGTTTTCAAAAGCCCTAACACTTATCTTAAGAATTGTATGAAAACAAAACACCAAAAGATTTTTGGTTTACTCAGGTCAATCTTCACTGGTGAGCTGCATATCAAGAATGAACATCAAAATTAGTGTAGACATGTCCAGATTATTAGACTTCTAATGTCAATAATGTAAAAAAAAAAAAAAAACCCAAACCAAAAACCTATATTTTCCTCCAACTTCCCCTTCACTCCCCATAGAATGCAAAGTGCATTTTTGGAGGATGATCCTTGCTCCTGGGAACTGTCCAAGTTTCAGAATAATAAAATGTGACAATATTAGAAAATAATATGTGGGTTAATGAACGATGATTCATTGAGTCATGGATTTTCAGAACAGGTGTCTGTCTGAAAGCCAAGTGTGAGCATTACTTCCAGTGGTGCTATGTCTAGCTCTGCTGCATTGTCCAGGTCTCTCCTGTGAACAGACATTATTTTATGGGGCTTCCTTTTAATTATTCCCATCCAAGGAATGCATGTTCAACTTGATATTTCTCCCTAATAGACAAATATCCCCTCCCGCTTTTATAAGCAAATTCAGTGCTGGTGAAAGTGCTTTATTTATACCCTTGAAATCCCCTCTTTAGCCACAGAAGAGCTATGAATGGACAGAAGAACGACAAGATTCCCCATATCATCGAAACAATATTCCTCAACCCTTCCAGCAAGTGACCATCTCTAGGGGATTAAAGAGTAATTCAGTGACCATGCCCAGTCAGTGCTTGGCCTTTCTGAGAGATTGAAAACAAAAGGTACCAACTGGCGATGGTGGTGGCTTGTTAGCAGGAAGAGGACAATTTATTTATTTCACTTAAGTCATGCTAAACAACTAGATAGTTCAAAACTTTTTGTCCATACCCACCTGGGTTGGTGACTAAAGTCCAAATCTTATGCAACAGCCTGGTTACTTGTCTGTGCAAAGCAAGGAATACAGGGTAGAGAAATCTCTCATCAGGCTACAGAGCCCCTCTACAGAATTTCTTGCAGCCCTCAAATGCATCTTCTTTGCAGGAAGGGAGGACAATAGAACACATGTAGCAATGGATGCTCTAGCACTCACCTATCCTTTCCACTCCTCACTCTGGCTCTACCCATTGTATTTTGGTCCCTGTGGAATTGGCTCTGCACTGTTTGAAGCAGAACTGCATCAGGTTAGTTGCCAGGGGAGTTTCCGCTACCACAAAGACAGGAGCAGTATTTGCCCCATAGAGATGCTAGTCTGTCTATTAGAGCTGTGTGGAAATTTGCTGTTTTATTTCAGAGGTTCATGCAAACATTTTATATCTTAATCCTCATAATTGTGAGTTACAGTTTGAGTTCTGGGTTCAATACAATCAGATTCTCAAAGGAAAATTTAGTTGACACCCCTGTGTTTCATCTCATATCAAAACCATGCAATACCACAAACTGTGTCTGACTCCTATGCAGAAATATAAGTGGCTTTTTCCAACAAGGCATGAAACCAGGTGAGATTCACATGGTTTGTGCTTTTGTTTTGAAATTTTACAGAACTCTTCTCTGTATCTCATTACCAGTCCCCTGAGACACCCAGTTCCTAGCCCTTAAATGGAGATTTTGGTAAATCACGTACCTCAAGGAAAGTAGATAAATGTTGTTTATGAAAGCTCATCTCCTACAATTTACATATGTTCATCTCTCAGAAGGAAGCAGTAAGGAAATAATTTTCAGCAACATGGGGGGTGCTTCTTTGAATATACTCTGTAAGCATTATAAACAGAGACAAAGACTAACCCATGTTAAACTGGACTGAAACATCTGGTGAGTTTGTTATGGCTCTTGCTATAAGCATGTGCTTTCTCTTCCAGTGGATTCATCTGGTGCTAATGTTGCCTTCACAACTTCAAGCCCAGAATTTCAAGGTTATTTGCACTGGAAAGGGTACATTTGATATGGAGTGGATATTGCTTCAGATTGCAGAGACAAGTGTCTAAAAACCCATCGCCATACTCCTGGAACAAACACAGTCAAAATGAGTCACAGAAAAAAAATCTGACCATATGTTTTGCAACTGGGATTGCATCTACACGAAAAGTTGTTCTGTGGGAAAGCAATAGGGAAAATATAAACATACTCTGATCCAGCCAATTAACCCGCTATTTGAACAATTTATGCAGGAATGATGCCTTGCAAATGTCCTGTGATAGCCCAGAGTGGAAAAGTTTTTACAATTTTCTAAAACTCCCTGTATTATGCAGCCTTAAAAGTCTCCTGTCTCACATGGATGAACAGAATAACATTGAGTTCCTGTAAAAGTTATAAGCCCTGTTAGGAGAAGTGAAATTATAAGATTCCAGAAATGACCCTCTCCCTAAACTATCATCCTTTCCTAGAGTGCTTCTCCAAGCTTTTCTCCTGATAAGATTAATGCCTATCCAATCCAGGTGCACATACAATATCACGTGACCAGCTGCCACTAAGCATCATGGCTTGAATTTTAAATGCTGCTCTGGGTTAGGTCAATGAAGCTTTGGCCATTTATATCTGCCATATTTAAATCTCACAGCACACTGTCCTAAGCATTAATGACCATTTGAAAGGGATGGGTCAGTTTACACCCCTCCCAGTTATTGTTGTAGGCTACCGGTAGACTTGGGCAGACATTGCTGCATCGGTTATACTCTTATATTCAAGGGTTAGCTTTGCAAAGATAATGACCAGAGACTCAGGGTCTGATTCTCTGCTGACTTTTACCTAATACAGTTATTTACACCCATGCAAAGTAGGTATAAAACACTAAGAAACCAGAAAGGCTGTGTTTTACATCCACTCTGTACTCACCTTGCATATGTATAAATTATTACACAATACGAAAAGCAGCAGAAAATCTTTTATATTTTTAAATGAATGGTTAAGTTCTGGAGCCTAACATGACAGTCCCGTGAAAAAATACTAGTTCACTAAGCCATTACAAATTGCCCCTCTCACTGTGTAGGTTTTAAACGGCTGATACAGCACAACATATTAACCGCTAAGGGTTGTTCATGAATGATTTCTTCAAGGGACCGAATGTATTTCCTCTTTTGTATTTGCAAGCCCTGCTCTCCCACAGCTCATTTTGAAACTGGGGTTTCACTATCTGCAGAGCTATCAGGATGGCGAAAGCAGCAATTGATGTTTATCGGATCCACAGGGAGCAGAATTTGAGTTTTCCCGTTTCTTACTTGCAGTGCCTATCATCATTGCACCCTTTTTTTATGGAAATATTTTGATTTATTATTTCATGCTGCTAAATCAACAACACTGGACCTAAGCATAAGTTTTTTTCATCATTGCAGCTATTTCAAGGCAATGTAGACCTTCATTTTGAACAGTACTTGTATAAGCAACTGTACATTCATTCAAACTTTGTGATTGCACAAATACATGATTGAACAAAACAAAGCTATATCTTACCCAAAATGCATTCTGATTTATTGTTATTGTTTGAAGACTATATTTATCAGCTTGATTGAGTTAGGAGAGTACACGTAATAAACCAATGTGCTTAGTCTTTGACAGCCTCAGGTAAACCAAAGCTTCAGTATGGCTTAACACAAAGATTATACATTCTCCATGTAGCGGAGGTCAAAACTAATTCAAAGCAAACTGTTTTTTTCAAATTATTTTTCTAGCAAAAAAATTCACAGTTCAAAAAATGCAGCAGGTATCCAGACAAGGGGAACGCACAATGATATTTCATATCCCAAAGTGATTTTAAAAACTTACTCTATATCCACCACCAGAATGCCTTCTGAAATATATCAGGTGCTTACCAGCTCATAGCAACAGTATGCCAAAAGAAGTGAAGAACGCTATCATATCTAATTGAAACTTCAAGGGGAATTTAGAATGGTAGATTGTAATTACTTTAGTTAAAATTTGGGCAGTATACCAGGGCAAATAAATTTTAAAAAGCCAACTAAAATTAAAAATGCCCTGGGAAATTTAAATCACCACACATGATTAGGGTGTGACTTTTACAACTCATCCAAGAGACATCTCCATCAGTACAGTGCCCTTTAGACCTATGGTGAAACACTGGTGCATTAGTGATACAGTTATATCCAGAATGTTGTCAGTTGACTTGCTTTGCCCTTTCCTGCAGCTCCTAGGTGTTTTAGAGGTTCTTATCCAAGTACGAGCAAGACTTAACTTTTCTTAGTTTGCGATATCTGATGGGATCAGCACAACATGGTTTAGCTTCAGGCACTGTACATGAGTAGGATATTACTGTACACATTTTATAGCTCTAATCATTTTCTGACAGGATTATGTTTATAGATTGCATATTGCGTTTTTATGTGGTTGAACTGTTCTTTTTCTATGTTTCTTTGCTTATTTATATGTCAAGGACTGACTTTCCTGTCACACGAAGTATAATAGGCTGGAAAGAACTGAGGGTTTCTCTCCGCTACTTCATCCTTAGGTTTTGGGGTTTTTTAAATTTCACCCTCACCGTCTTTAGCAATTGCAATAGAGGATGTTACCCTGGCATGGAATTAGCAAGGACACTGAGCTGTTGGGGCCATCTGCCTGCAAAATATCACAGTAGCACACAGTCATGTTACACTTATCATATCGCCTATATATTTAGATATCAGCAGAAATTCCATCTTTCTCAATGCTCAGTGCAGAGGGTGGTACTCCAATCCTGATGAGAAACTAGTCATTGTGATCCTTGACATCCACACTGGATTAATGCAACTCATTCTATCTGGGGCTAAAGGTGAGGGTCACACACCTTGTGCAATGAGCAGAAGCCTGCCTTTTGAACAGGAAAGATCAGTGACTCAGACTATGGTCAGAAGGGACCATCATGATAATCTAGTCTGACCTCCTGAACAGTGCTGGCCACAGAACCTCACCCATACACTTCTGTAATAGACTCCTAACCTCTGGCTCAGGTAACTGAAATCCTCAAATCATGATTTAAAGGCTTCAAATTACAGAGAATCCACCATTTACACTAGTTTAAACATGCAAGTGACCCATGCTCCATGCTAAAGGGGAACGTGAAAAACTCCCAGGGTCTCCACCAATCTGACCCAGGGGAAAATTCCTTCCCAAACCCAAATATGGCGATCAGTTAGACCCTGAGCATGTGGGCAAGACCCATCAGCCAGACGCCTTGGAAAGAATTCTCCATAGTAACTGCGAGCTCTCCCCATCTAGTGTCCCATCACCACCATTGGAGATATTTGCTGCTAGCAGTTGCCAATGGGCTACATACCATTGTAGGCAGTATCATCATACCATCCCCTCCATAAATTTATCAACCTCAGTTTTGAAGCCAGTTAGGTTCCACCCCACCCTGGTCTCCCACCCCATCCCCCTTGGAAGGCTGTTCCAGAACTTCACTCCTCTGATACTTAGAAACCTTTGTCTAAATTTCAGGTACTCTACATGCTTAATTAATTTCCTACCTGAATCTGGATCAAATTCAAGATTTCAGTCCTAATGGGTCTAGAGAGGACATGTAAGAATCTGTCTGTCTATCCGTGACTGAAGTTGACAGTATCCCATATGATGGGTTCACAGTGACCTGTATTGGTAAAAAGAGGGGATGCTGTGCTTTGTATTAGTTGGAACATTTTATGGGTATTCAGCTTAATTTCTGGTTATGACACTGGATTATTAGTTCCAGAATCATAAACACATTGATCTCTGTGGCCAGATCTGTGTCTAACTGAATAAGGTTCAATCTTCAGGATTGCCACAGATGGAAATGTATGGGTTTTGCTCTATGTCTAGTGGAGTATCCAATAGCCTTGAAAAGCTGAAAAGGACCCGAAGGATGAGAACAGACTCAGTCTAAGAACAGATGCACTCAACAGTGGGGATGTTATAGAGGACTCATGTTCTTAAGAATGGTCTATTTTCCTACCAGTATTACCTATGTCTACATCAGGCTAGAAAGAACTTTGGGTTCAGCTTTAGCTAGCTGCACTTCACTCAGGTGCTGATGTCAGCTATGCAGTGAGAAAGCTGGGAGGTGATGCTGTTTATGTTTGAAGTAAAGGAGATGTAGTGTTGGACGTTGTCAGAGTTCAGGACACCTGCACCTGTATTTCCCCTTTGTAGGGTAGCATGGACACCACTTTTAGGCTCCTGGCTCCTCAGCTGTCACTTCTCTTGGGTGGAGACCCACCTCCCTCTCCCTCCTGACCAGAGGTTTTTCCAGGCTGCACAGCTCCCTGCCTACACTGTGAATTCGCCAGCAACTTGGACTGCCTAAGCAGGCCTGCTTTGCTTTCTCTTCAGAAGCTATAAACAGCTATAAAGAGTAATTGCCAATAGTTATAAGTTACAAGTTACCACACAATTTTTCCTAGGCAAGCACATTTAGTCTTTAAGTGAAAGCATTACAGAGAAAACATTAACACAATTGGAGAACCTACATGCATGCTAATGAGCTTAACAGAGATCACCCTGACTCCAACAAGAGCTCTGGTAGGAGTCAATCCTTCAAACCCCACCCAGGGGTTTACCTTTGGTTACACGTTCATATCAGTTTTTGCTAAGCACAAACATTCCCATGAATCTTTTAGTCACTCCTTTATACATTTGGGCCTTTGACCTTAGGACCCTGAAAACAGGCAATCAGAAAACAGTAGGTTTCTCCATTGGCTGTAGCTTCAAACAGTTGGGTCCAGAGGTAGGAATTTGCATTTCCCCTTCTCCCAAGTATTTCCTAGGAAGTACTCAACTAAAAGTTCTCTTATCTGGCAGACATTTTTTTAAGAGTCTTTTGAAGCTCATAAGACTTCCCATGGTTTACATTAGTCAGGTCTCTTCCTAAGAGGAATTACATATAATCCCACAAGAATACAAAAACATTTGCATTTTGAATGCAATGAAGTCCTAGAATACTTAAACATAATTCAGTAAGGTTTGTCCAGCACATTGAAGGGAATTGCCAGATCTGTCACAGAGGTCATCTGCATACTTTTGGCATTGCTGTTCATGTTGTCTCATCGGGTCTCCTAGTGACTTGATATAGATGCTGGATAACCTGGGGGAGAGGAGTGAGCCCTATGAGATTCCACCATAAGTGAGGGCTTTGGCAGTAGAGGAACAGTTGGGATACTGTATATCTTCAGTCTAAGAAGAACTAGAACCCTTTCAGGGCATTTTCATTTGAACCTGCAGTTTCCTGGATATGGGGCATGTTTATCTGGTGATCAACCATATTCAATGGTTCAGAAGGAGGAGTATAGATGTACTTCCCTTGTCTGTATACAGGTGGAGGTCATTTGCCATGGGCATTGACATTTTATGTACATACACTGAAATGGAAACAGACTCCCTTCTAGTCTGCTGTGGTCACTTGGCAAACGGGTGCTGTGGAGTCACAATAAGGCCTGCCCCTTTCTCGGGTAATATCTTTTTTATTACAGACTCATGGAGCGAAAGCCCAAATGCAGATCTAAGGTTGCATCTTCCATTTTGAGTGTAGCCTGATGTAGCTTCACAGAAACTGCTTTGCTGAGCTGATTTTGTGTACCTTCTTAAGGAATGTTACAGACCCCTGCAGAAGGCCAGATGGGACTGAAAACTGTATGATTCTGCTCACATTTTTCAGATCACCACCACCTCTCATGGGAGGAGTTTGGGAGCTCATTCCCTACCTATTCCGCAAATCTTCCGGGCTCCCTCAGACACACAGAGGCAGGAGTTCCCATCCCGCTGCAGCATGACTTTACATACTAACTTTCTCTGACTGCATTGGCCTTAATACCATTTTTGAGTCCCAGCCATGAAAGTGACTTTGAAGGAATTAATGCTGCACTAACTTCCAGTTAGATTTCTGCGCTGAAACCAAGTGTTGAGGTGAACATATTGATGTACAGAGCAGTTGGTTTCTACCAACTGGGGTTATATTTTAATTGATGATTTAGAGATGAATTATCATCCACCTGAGCCATCCTGTCCTCTTTCATTTTTAATGGATGCAGTTTTGTCCACTAATTTGACTGATTTATTTTATACTGAAAGTACACTTTTTCAACACTAGAAGAACATTGATCTCTTATTGAAAGGAAAATTCCCAAAATTTCCTTTTCCACTAATTCATTTTCCTCAGCATTTCCCTCCCCTTTTCCCTCCCTACTCAGAGCATTCCCAAAGTTAACATTAGTTTACATGGTTTAATCCAAAGGTACTTCATATTTTAAATAGATTAGAACTCTGTTCCTTTGAAGTAATCAGAATGTTTCACTAGTGTTATTCATTTAATTTCTTCAAATGAATTTAGCCCTCAGGATAGATACTGGGTTCTCTCCTCCTGCTTTTTAAATTTTTTTTAAGAACAGTCCTGGAAGCTGCAGTCCTTTCCCCATCATAGATGTGCAGCAAAGTTTAGAAGGTGTGCAGGCTTCCCCCAACACTGCCCTGCCAATGTACTCAACCGTGACCTGAAGGGACCACCTTTAGAGATGTAAGTCATTTGTAGCTTGTTAAAGTGGCAGATAAACTACTTTTCTAGAACTGTAAAGTTTGTGCTGTATGAAAGGATAATGAATTTGCTAGCAGGAAAAAAGTATAACCACATTTCTGTCAAGAGAGAAGGGCAGAGATGAGAGAGGTACTGCATATTATTAAGCTACTTGATCACATATGCCTTTTCAAAGGAGAGAAGAGACATTAGCAGCAAACAGAGGAACACTGTCATCTGCAAACATAAATATTTCAGGTTTCAGGTATGCTGGGAATGTCATTAATGTAAAAATTGACAACAAGGGGCTCCGAAGTCAGCAATGACCGTGGGAGGCACTTCAAGAGACAGAAGAAGGTGTTCTGACAACAAGCACTGTAATAATCATAAACTCATTTGAAAGCCATGCAGGAGACAGGCAGAGAATCAGGACAAAGAAACTGTATGGTGACGACAGAGTTTGAGTTTAGAGGAAAAACTGACACTATGGTTGTGGGTTAAGTAAATTAGTGCCTGTGGCATGCCCTTTATCCAGACCTGAAAGGAGGTGATCAACAAATGCAAGAGTCGCACTATCTGTGAGGTGAAGAAAAAAAACGCAACAGAAGCAATTTGTTTCATATCATGGATGGAGAGAGAGAGATTACTTGCCAACATGCTCAATGTATAGAGATTAGACAGTAGCTTCTGCAATGCGCATGTTTCCCTCTCAGCAGCAATATTGCCCTGAAAGACTCATGAGGAGAATTGGAAAGGTCAGCAATTACAGGGCAAAGTTTAGTAAATTCCTTATCAACTGCACAAGTCTGATAATTTGAGAGTTTTTGCTGATTCCATTTTATTTAGAAAATCCTAGTTCTAACTGACTGACAAGCGGGGCCAAAATATTTAGCAAATTTATTGGGAAAAGCTTGGCATTGAAAAGCTGTAAATAATTACTGACAAATGTTAGTTACTCAAGTGAAACTAGTCCATCTGCCATATATGGATTTGGAATGTAATTTTTAAGTACGTGAAAATGCTTTGTTCGCCATTAGGATTAACAATTATTTATTTAATATTCATATTCTATGAGTATCTGAAACCCCATTGCAAGTTACTGACTTTATTTTATAAACTTATAAGTAAACAAATAAACACAATAAGAAATCCATTTTACACCAGTAATCTAGTTTTTAATTATGTGCGATGCTTAGTGCGCTTTATGCTTTAGTATAGTTTTGTAATGAACTGTTAATAATGTTGGATCTCAGTACAACACTCTGCTGTTAAATCCTTGATGAGGAGTGCAGATCATATTTTCTTCAGTAAAATTATTGCACAGTAGTGATTGAGGTACCCCTCTATTATTATTCTCCACACACACACTTCTCCGCACAATGAAGTCATACATTTTCACTAAAGGTTCAGCTCATTCTGTTCCATAACAAAAGCCCTGGAGAATTTCTCCAGTCTGAGTCTCTAGACTGGAACCAATTGCCTGACCCTTGGGTTTAGATATCTAACTTCCCTAGAGGCTCTGAGCACTAAAGAAAATATATTTTAAAAGTATGTCCTCATTTGTTTTAATGTTTTAAAACTGACCATGCTAATCAGTAGTAAAGAATAATCTCAGAATGTTAACTAGCCATTTGTAATCTTTTTATCAACTACAAAGAACGCATAAATAGATCCCAGGTTTCCTCCCTAGGGGAGCATAAGGGAGGTGTTTCAACTGATACCTACATGGTTGGGGAGCCTGGGATCACTCCACAACACATGGAGACTTCCAAACATGATTGCATTCACTGAATGATGTATGTTTTGCTTTACTAATATCCCATTCAGACAGAAGTAAACCAAGTATAAGAAATTTTGCAACATTCACACAATTGAAAAGTAATGTAAGGGTTCAGGACAAAAAAGTGTGCTACCCAAAAGAAATACTGTATTATGCAGCCTCACCTGAGAAGTCCAGGATTGGTTTATCCAGCTGTCTGGGTATTTGAAAGGCTTACATGGACATTAATTGTAATGGTCTTAGATGGCAGATGCCTGTACTGTGGACTGATTAATATCAAATGTGCTTAATCCAAATAAAAGTTTGAAGAGGGAGATAACTAAGCAGAAGATCTGAAGAAGCAGATCCTTCCTTGGGAGCTTGTGAAAAGAAAGGACTTGTATCTAATATTTCAACATAAAAGAAGAAGCTGAGATGCAGACAGGATTGTGCTACAGAATAAAACTCTGTAGTAGTTCTCTAAAATAAATCATTCAAATAGAAGGGAAAATGTAGGAGAAAGATTTACTTTCTCAATAAGTAGTAAGTAACATGATTTTGTTTGGCATTGGAAGATACGGAAACACCCTTTAGGATAAAAATCTACAAAGAAAACTCTGAATAGTAAGGAATAGATGTTCTGAGATAGTTTGCTGGCATGCATTCAGACAATGATCTGTTATTTACCATTCATACTGCTGACTCTCTGATCACAGCACTGCACCAACATAGGACAAGGTGATGACTCCTGCTCCAAAGAGCTGATACTTATGGATGAATAAGAGCAAGAATATTATCATTGAGGTAACTGAAAGTAATGAGATCTAAGAGTGGCAATGCACATACATGAATGTAACACTTTATATTATATATTAAATTGTTAATAAATAATAATAACAATGGATGCCCTATATTGATCACCATTGTTGACATATTGTAGAGACTTAGAGAAAAGCTATACAATGTACTGAGGGGGCTGTAGAGTTCCTTAAGGCTTAGAAAGACAGATCAGAATAAATAAAGATGTGTACCTTCCTTGGCTGAATGATAAGTAAGGGTAGGCCTACACAGTAATAAAAATCCCACAGATGGCTTAGGTCAGCTAACTCAGGCTCGCAGGACTCAGCCTCCACAGCTGAAAAATTGTTGTGTAGACATACAGGCTTGGACTGGAGTCCAAGCTCTGGGGCTCTGAAAGGGTGGAGGATCCCAGGACTCAGGCTCTAGCCCAAGCCCAAACATCTACACAGCATTTTTTAGCCCCACAGCCTGAACCCAAGTCAGCTGACCCAGGACAACCATGGCCAAACCACAGGGCTTTTATCCCCATGTAGATATACCCTAAGGGGATGATATGGTAACCATCTACAATTACAGCATCTGACGAGTGCATACCCCAAGAAGAGAAAGGAATTTTCTTGTAGAGTCCAAAGAGTTGAATCTATGTGTAATAGAAAAAACAGTGCCTAGTGATGTGATCCCTTCTTCCACTTGAAGATAGGAGCAATCCATATTGAGTTCAATAGGTATTAGTTGTATGATGTTGAAAGGGAATCTGGACCTTGGACTGTGAAACCGTCTTTAAAGAAAAGTGAATGAAGCCCCAATATTTCAGTTATTTTAAACTGGAATGCACAAAGCACTGGCAAAAATACAGTATGGAGCAATTCTGCAGTGGGAAAGGGAAAGGATGGAATAAATGAGTAGGTTTTTTTTCTCCATTTCCCAGTGTATACGATCATCAAATTGAAAAAAAAAAGTGAAAATGCACTTCACATTGACAGATTTTTAACATGCTCTCTAACCTTTTTACCCTCTCTGCACAGCAATCAATCTGCAAAATGGTCACACTATTGGCAGCAATGCTACCCGACATCTGCCATCTTTGTAAGATGCTGTCTTTGCAAATTAATCCCAGATGTTCCATAATCTTCTCCTAAATACTAGTTTGTGATTTGCTATGATCTTGGGGCTCATCACTGACATAAGTGAATTAACTAATTGTTTAATTGAATATATTCATAAAAGCATAAACCATATTGTTGTTTTCATCATTAGGGACAATATTAAAATTTCATTTTTAAAGCCAAAAATACAGTGAAAAATATATATTTGGAAAATGTAATTCCCCCCCATTTTATATAACCAGACAGAAATGCCCATTTAGATAGCCAGATATGACAGAACATTGAGAAAGCATTTGAAAGCGAGTGGTGATGACTTGAAGATGTTTTTGAATCAGGCTCCCTACTTTCAAAATAAAAGTTCATATGTGCAGCTGTAAGAACCAGTCAGATCACCCCACTGAGTACACTCTTAGGATTTTTAAACAAGAGACCAAGGAACATAGGAAACTTGAGAGCAAGGACAAATCCATCAAGAGGAAATAAGATAATGAAGAAAGAATAAGCTTATCCACTGACTAAGATAGATATGGACATTTCTGGCATTTGCCCATAAGTGATTAAAGGTTTCTTGGAAAGTTTTAGAGTATAAAAATATGAAGAAAAACTCTATACAGAACCTTGAGTCTTGAGGATAAAAATGTTTTATTTGCTACATGTAAATGACAGCCATTGCTGATCAACTTAAACACATGTCTAAACAGAGGGGAATATGGGCCTTGAATTTAGAGATTTCTCAATCTCTAACATTCATCCTGGTGCACAAGACCCATGTAAGATTCTGTACAGTTTAAATATTGCTGAGTCTCTATACAGAAAGGGACATGACAATGTGTCCATGGAGGTGGTTTCTACACTTCCATACACTGCAGAGAGAACACTCTGCTGGAGCTGAATAGGCTGGCATGTCAGGGGCCATAGGAGGTGACCCTTGGGAAGGGCCAGTGAATCCATGTTTTCTAAGATTAAATTACCCAAACTAACTGCACAGACAGTATTGGGGGTCAGAGGCTACTAATCCATCCCATAGGTATTAAAAAAGATGATTAAGAAGAAATAAAAATAAACTCCATACAGGATCTGGATTCCTGAGGATAAAAATGATGTATTTGCTATATGTTCTACCTAACTCATATGTCTAAACAGAGGGGAACAGGGAAGGCTGGAGGAAGGGGAAGAGGGAGATTTGACACCCAGAGAATAAGGTGAAAAAGAATCTGAAAGAGCATGCAGCTTGCTCACATCACTGTCTATCTCAGGGAAGTTGGTGTCCCTCCCTGAAAGCATGAGGAAAAGAAGCATTCAGTGAGGAAAATTTAACAAAAATATTCTGATAGGAGTACAGCATCAAAAGTGCATATGTTCCACATGTTTTTATTTCTCTTTACAATTAGAAAACATCTTTGCTTGATGTATCCTGAAGGGCATTAAGCCAGAGTGTGCTATGATACCATTTCTTGCTTCATAAAGAATTTCATTTAAACTATGAACCTTGTGATAGGTAATTATACGCAGGAAGTAGAGCACATATGAATTTTATATACATGGTCTACATTGAGGTCACAATTTAAATTCCAAAAACTGCCTTCAGAAATACCAGTTAGTGTGTTGTTTTTATTTTAATTGCATTTCCTCCCCTCTGGTACAGCATGATCAACTGGAAATCAGAACACATGTTGTATGTAACATATTTAGAGTCTAACAATAAACTGTTACTATCCCTACAATGTTAAGTGCATTTGCAATGTTCATAACAGAGAAAAGGTGAGGTGGCAGGAGGTGGTAGAAGACCCTTTTGACCAGGAGGAGAGAACAGGGTGAAAATTTAGCACATGCTGTTCATAACAATTGCTCTTTATGAACAGCTCTTGCTTTCCCCAGACATACTGCAAGCTTTCCATATATTTATTTCAACCAAGAGGTTATAATTTTAAAAAGCAAGACAAATATTCTATGGTAACATAATAGAATATGTCAGTTCTTTTTATAAGTAGAACTACTAGTAGTGTCTGGTAGCATACAAAAAGTTGGGTGTAGTTTCTCAAAACTCAAGTTAAGGTGAAAAGTCATTTTTGTGCAATGGATTTAAGACCTATCTGCTACTTAAATCCTATTTAAGCCCCAGTAGCTAAAATGGGAATTAAGATGTGCTTATGCCTTGTGCTGGCCCTCTATGCAGGGGTGGATTTCACCTAAACCCTCTCTCTCTCTCTCTCTCATTTGATTTATTATTTATTATTCATCTTAGTGTATGTACATGTGTATGTGCATGTGTGCTGAATTATTGAAAGTCCTCTGGAAACTCTATATAGTGGGCACAGCACAGGTAGTGGTGATAGAGGCTTCTTTACAGCTTCTAATCAATGTGGCTTACCTATGACTTGGAAGAACCTGTTCTAGAGGTGAGAGGATAGTTCAGTCTCTGAGGTTCCTTAGCCCTTGGGTTCTTTGTGGAGACTGATGACAAGATGACAAATTGTGGTGGATTTTTTTGTTAATGTGACCACCTGTTCTCTAAGAAACACAACGATGCCATCTATGGTATTTCATGTAAATCACTGAACATTAGAGCTGGTTGGAAAATTTCAAAATTTAAAATTAGCAACATTCCCCCCCCCCCCCCTTTTATAATCACTGGACTGCTACTAGATGCCCACAGCACAATCATCACTGATTTGAGTAAGATATGTACAAATAACCTAGACTTTAAGAAGTTCCATAACTCAATAGTCCCCATGTGCCATCTATTCTGCTTCACACTTTCAGCATTATATTATAGAGCACAAATTGCTTCATTGATGTTACACAGAAACTTGTTTGTTTGAACAGAGAGAGACAGATCCTCAGCTGGTGTAAGTCAGCCTAGCTCTATGACTTAACTGAGCTAGACTAACTTACCCTAACTGATGAAGTGGCTCAAAGTGTCCAATACAAATTAGAGAAGACCCTATACTTTACTAGACGCTTAGAGGATTTGATTAAATTAAGCATTTGCTTAGTAGGGCTCGGAGAAGAGCTCTGTGCAGATCAAAAGCTTGTCTCTTTCACCCATAGAAATTGATCCAATAAAAGATATTACCTCACACACCTTGTCTCTTAACTAGGGAAAGCAGTTAGTCTTACAGAATGGTAATTGCCAGGATAACTATTAGGTCTTTCTGTAAAATTGCCACAATATTTGCTTTTCTTTCGTTTTGTGTTACCACCCCAGTAGCCCATTATTTTTTTCAAACCCAATGATCAGTTGTACCATACATTTGTTAGTAGATTTTCCTAATAATCTAGGATTAATGTTATCTGGATTGTCTGATTTATACAGAATGAGCCTGGCCATCATCTGGTGTAAATCAGTGTCGCTCCATTGACGGAGCTTTGCCAATATCAGACGAGGATCTGGCCCTATATGTTTAAATTTCCTCACTTATACTTTAACCATGATACTGTAAAGACATGCCTACATAAGTAACATTACTCATGTGAGTCGCCCTACTGAGTTCAAAGAAAGCACAGCACAACAGTCTTGGATGAAAAGACAATACTAAGAGATATCCCCAAATCCTATAGCGATCCAGAGATTCACACTACAGAATTAAAAACATACATTGGTCATATCATATGTCGTAATATTGCTCCAAGACCAGATAACTATGTCCTTCCTGAATTTGTCAACACTTATTGAAATGTGAGTGCATTTTAACTTGTACAAGCAATACTCGACTGAGACATCACCATGGGTCTCACTGACTTGAACAGTGTTTAGTGAGCATACCACTATGTCTACATCTATACTTGGAGCTAGAGGCATGATTCCCAGCTAATATAGATATACTCGCACTAGCTCTTAATGAGATAGTGTGCTTAAAATAGTAGTGTAGCCATGGTAGCACAGGCACTGTCAAGCACTGGAAAGGGATAGCTGCCCCGAGTACAAATCCACCTGGACCATGTCGTATGTACACAGGGCAGCTAGCCCGTGCCACCACTGGCTGCTGCCTATGCTACCACGGCTACACTAGCTCGATGAGAACTAGCACAACCATGTCTACATGAGCTGGGAATTACACCCTTGGCTGTAAGCATAGAGGTAGCCTATGAGTCTACCACCATATACATCAAGTACTGGATACCATTGTAAGTGTCACTGACCTTAGCAATACTTCCTGGAGATCATATTTTTCACAAAGATGAACTCTTCTTGAACTATTTTATCTGAAGAAATAGACAAAGATAAGCATGTCTTCAGTCTCAGACATGTATGCATCTCTTTTCTTCATGCTGAACATCACAAAACCTAGCCTTCCTTTAACATTTGGTGCTGTGCTTTCCCATTTAGCTGATTCAGTACAAGATCTTGTTCTTCTGTTCACTTTTTCTTTGAAGGAATTGCCTTCATGTCTCATGGACCAGAGGGTGAATGGCCAGGAACTAGGAAATTGTTTGCAGTAATTAATGCAAATTGGAAACAATAATTATCTTAACAGCATTAATGTCACCTAACAAAGTCAGTGCTGAAGGCAAAGGGTCTGATTTTGATGTAAATCCAGAGCACTTGCACTGAAGTCAATACATTTACACCAGTATGAAAGAAATGTGAGACCAGCAATCAGGGCCAAGATGCCCATATTTTAATCTGATACACTGTGAATGCTGTTGTGTCTGACCAAATCTGCTGTTGTATTTACAGTAACAAGACTTTTTTTATTCAAATTATGTGGCAAGATTAGACTCTGGCTCTTAGTGTACTGTACGTAATGATGATAGCAAGTGCACTTGGAATTGAGAGTGCATATGCCAAGATAAGTGAGCTTTCAAGGATTTCAGCTAACATCAGCTGTGGAGGAAAAACTAGTTTATTTAGAGCAATAACTGTAAAGGACTTCAGATTTCATGTGATTTACTTCCAAGTCAGATATTTGCCCAAAGGAATCAATCATATCAACTGAGGAATCAAACTCCTACCGTAAGCCTGAAAAGTACTATATAGAACAACATTGCTAGTAGAGTCCAACTGCTTATGCCACCAATATTAGAACAGGATCTATTGCTGAGTGCTGATGATTTGCTGACCTCTGAAATTGCAACATCCCTATCTTGTTCACCTCAGATGACTTCAGAATCTCACTCAGGTAGCCATGGAGTCCTCTTTGGAATGAATTAATCTTAATATCTAACTATTAATGGACAGAAAGGGGGGAAATCTGCATCACCATGAGAATGAAAATGTTTGTGTTTTTTAACTCAGTGGAGCAGCCATTCTGAAGCTGCAAGTAGTTTTTTTTGGTTTGTTTTTTTAATATATCTACTTAAACTTAAAGACTTGCAAAGTCTGAAGAAAAAATTACTCCAGCATTGTGGCTAGTACAATACACTGTTGAAGGGCCAGGATGTTACATTGGATTAATTTAGGGCTTGTCTTCATGTACAGCGCTAGAGCGGTGCAGCTATACTGGTGAAGCTGCTCCACCATAGTGCTTTAGCGAAGATGCTACTACGCCGACGATAGAGCTTCCCTGTCGGCACAGTTAATCCACCTTCCTGAGAGGCAGTAGTTATGTTGGCAGGAGAAGCTCTCCCATCGACAGTGCTGTCTACACAAGGGGTTAGGTCAGTATAACTACATCGCCCAGGGCTGTGGATTTTTCACACCCCTGAGCAACGTAGTTATACCAACATAGGTCTGTAGTGTAGATCTGGCTTTAGTTTGTTCACATTAAAGAGCCATTTTTTTAAAAATCCAGTTATTTGGCATCTTGGATCGCAGTAATGAACCCTCTTCTTTACAGGGGGTTTGTTTGCTTTAAGGTATGTATGGAAACATTCCTAACTACTTCACTTCTGGCAGTCCTCCAACTGCTATCCCACATAGCTTTGCTTCACGCCTGATCTGCCTGTTTGTGTACCTGTATGCCCTCCACTGCTCCAAGGTCATCTTTACCAGATGTCCTTTTAAATGCTAGAGAGACAAGGTGGATGAGGTAATATCGTTTAATGGACCAACTTCATCTGGTGAGAGACATTTTAGAATTACATCGTTCTTCATAAGTCGGTCCAATAAGATGTATTATCTCATCTCACCCACCTCATATTGTCTCTAATATCCTGCGACCAACATGGCTACAACAACACTGCCAATGTTTAAATGCAGGCATGCAGCTATGTGCCCCTTTCTGATATCAGGTAGTAGTGAATGTCTCAGTTCAGGGTACCTACATCCGTTTCCCCTCTACAGTCCAGCAAGGGCTCTTGGGTGGAGATCTTCATCTTTATCCCTTCTGACCAGGGTGTTTCCAGGCTGCACAGCTCCCTACCTACACTGAATTCCCCAGCAGAGTCAGACTGCCTACGCAGGCCTGCTTTACTTTTCTCCTCAGAGATAGTAAACAGCATAGTTTCCAGCAGTTGTAAGTTACCACACAGCTCTTTTGTAACAAGCACATTTATTCTGAAGGTGAGAGCATTACAGAGAAACATATTAGACCTACAAGCATGTTAATAAGCCTAGCAGAGATCACGCCATCTCCAAAAAGGGCCCTGGCAGGTGAACAGTTTTTCAAACCTCACCAAGGGGTTTTCCTATTGTTACAAATTCGGAACGCCTTTTGCTCATAACAAGAACCCTCATGAATCTGAATCCCTCCTTTTACAGTTTGTGTCTTTGAAGAGATCGTTAATAGGTAATTAGCCAAACAATGGGTTTCTCATCATGGCACAGCTTCAAAAGGATGGATCCAGAGATGAGGTAATTTTCATTCCCCTCCTCCTAACTAGCTCCTAGGAATCCCATTTAATTTTGTTAGTCTCTAGCACATTTTGTTGCTAAAGGGTCCCTTGATACCTTGAAGGGTTCCCAGGGTTTATATTAACCATGTCTCCTCCTTAAAGAAGTTACATACCATTTCACAATAATACATAAACCTTTGCATTCTTAATACAACACACTCCTAAGATAAACTTACCTTATTTAATTACATGTAATTTAATTCATTAAGGATATTGCTGGAAATGGCCATATCTGTCAGTGATTTCACACATGCATTGTCTCATACCCATTAGAGCAGTCATGCCCACCATGATTCCATGTAGACCCCTGTTAAGCTCCAGAGCTTGACTGCCCTCTTTGGAGAGCTGCATGTCCAGTCCCATCTGGAGAAGAGTCACCAAATTGCAGATATCGACAAGAAACTGTCAGAGCAAATGAAGGTGAGGGAGCACTCCCAGTGCCAAGTCAAAGCAATGGAGCAAGAGTACTGAAGGCAAGGGACAAGAGCAGAACCTCTGGTTATGCTCCCGCTGCCTGCCCATAAAATGAACACCTGGATCACATTTTTAGCAAACAACGCCACCTCTGCATTCAAGAATGATGTAGTAGATAGTTTTCCATAAAGCACTCAGGACAACAGAACAAGCACCCATGATACCATGTATAGCAAGGGGTCTGACCAAGAGATTTTTCTGAGCAGCCAAGAACTGTACAACCTGGAAGGTTTGGAGATTACACAAGAACCACATTTGGACAGCCAAACTAAAACCGCTGGGGAGGAAAGCTCTACTAACAGCCAGCCTGAAAATGATGCAGAGGGGAGCTCTACCATTAAGTACTACTGTATTACATTACAACTGTTTAGGATTTTCCAGCTACCAGCGGTCACCATGTTGAATGAAGCTAGAAGCCTCTCTTCACCTGTTTGGCTTTTAACACCACCTTTAGTGTGCTCAAAATGGCATCAGTGGCAGAAACTGATAGCTATAGTTTTTTTTATTTCCCTGAAGTATCAAATCCCACAGTTGCTGGCCACATGTGTGGCTCCCATACCCACTTTCCCAAGATGCTTTCTGCTAATTTTCTCTCCTGATCTACTGCAGTCACCAAGGAAGTATACATGGGAATAGCACAATCTTGTAGGGACAAAATCAGGAAAGCCAAGGTCAGAAATGAGTTACAGCTGGCAAGAAATGTTAGACAACAAGAAGGGATTCTGCAAATATTTCAAACAAAAAAGAAAGATCAGGGATGGTATGAGTCCACTGCTCAATGGAGAAGACAAGTTGGTAATGGAAGATAAAAAGGTGGAGTTGCTCAGTGCCTACTTTGCTTCATTCTTCACACACAAAAATAACGTGACCGGATGACTAGTGAAGTTATCAAAGACAATAAAGGGGAATGGATGCAGATCAGGATAAGTAAATAACATGTCAGAGATCTTCTGACTGATTTGAATGAATTCAAGTCAGCAACTACAGTATTGTATAAAACATTCAATTTGCAAATACCTGGAAGATGAAGGTGTGATCAATAGAATGGCTTCACTGGGAGGAGGGATAGCTCTGTGGTTTGAGCATTGGCCTGCTAAACCCAGGATTGTGAGTTCAATTTTTGAGGGGGCCATTTAGGGATCTGGGGCAAAAATTAGGGATTGGGCCTTCTTTGAGCAGTGGGTTGGACTAGATGATCTCCTAAGGTCTCTTCCAACCCTGATATTCTAAGAACAAACCAGCTTGATTTCCTTCTTTGAGAAGGAAACTATTTTTGGTGGGTAGGGAGAATGCGGTGGACATAATATTCCTGGACTGTAGCAAGGCTTTTGATACAGTCCCACATGACATTCTCATAAGTAAGCTGGAGAAATGCAGGCTCGGTAGAATTACCATTAAGTGAATAAATAGTTGGTTAAACCACTACAAACAAAAAGTAACTATTAATGGAATGATGTCAGATTGGAGGGAGGTCTCAAGTGGGGTTAAACAGGGATCTGTTCTGGGTCCGGTGTTGTTTAATATCTTTATTAATGACCTGGATGTAGGAAGAGAGAGCATACTGGTCAAATCTGCAGATGACACAAAGCTGGGGGAGGTGTTGCAAACACTTTCAATGATAGAGCTAAAATTCAAAAGAATCTTGATAAATTGGAGAACTGGGCTATAAACAATAAAATGAAATTCAACAAAGACATGTGTAAGGTGCTACCCTCAGGGAAGAAAAGCCAAATGCATAAATACAGAATCAGGGCTAACTGGCTTGGCAGCAGTTCTGCTGAGAATCATCTGGGAGTTGTGGTGGATCACAACCTCAACACAAGTCAACAATGCAATACTGTTGCAAAAAAAGCAAATGCAATTTTGGGTTGCGTTAACATAGGCATAGCATGCAAGTCACAGGAGGTGATAGTACCACTCTACTCAGCACTAGTTAGGCCAATTTTGATCACTGCTGTATAGAAGGGATGTAGAGAAACTGGAAAGAATCCAAAGGTGAGCGAGAAACATGATCAAAGGGATGGAATGCAAGCCATATGAGCAAAGGCTGAAGGAAATGGATATGTTTAGTTTGGAAAAGAGGAGATTAAGGTGGGGAGGACATGACAGCAGTCTTCAAATACTTGAAAGGCTGCCATACAAAGATGGAGAAAATTTTTCTCTCTTTCCACAGAGGGCAGGACAAGAGGCGATGGGTTTAAACTACAGCATAGCGGTTTTAGATTAAATGGCAGGAAAAACATATTAGTTGTAAGAACAGTAGGACAATGCAACAAACTGTCTAGAGAAGACATGGAAGCTTCTTCACTGGTGGTTTTCAAAGGGAGGCTGGATGGCCATCTGTCTAAGATGGTTTAGCCACAACACATCCTGCATCTTGGCTGGGGGTTAGACTAGGTGACCCTTACAGTCCCTTCTAAGGACTTCTCCCATTACATAGCTACTGCCTCTCAGGGAGGTGGATTAACTACACTGATGGGGGATGCTCTCTTGTCAGCATAGTAGTGTCTTCACTACAACACTGCAGGGGTTCGGCTACACTGGTGCAGCTGTACTGCTGCAGTACGCACATAAAGGCAAGCCCTTAAACTGGCCATCCATCAAAGCTGTATGGATGCACTTGTGTTTGATATAGTTAATGTGGTGCACTTAGAATGAATAAACTAATCTGATTTAAAATCCCTGTGTACCTATGCCCTAAGAGTGTCACATTCCCTCTAATTGCTCGGTCTAATTGCTGGGTCCCTCTAATTGCTGAGTGTCACATTCCCTCTAATATCCACATACAGGATAACAGCCTACTGTTTCTACCAGCTAATAAACATACTCCTTTAACTCACATGGTAGAGGCCCATGCTTTGGGGCTGCCTCTCTAGGGGCATGTCTAAGATGACAGACTTGGCGGAGAGATGGGAGAGAAAGGGGTTGTGACAATAACCATAAATTATATTATAATTACTTGTAAAAAAACAAACGTAGTTTTGGGGAGGCAATTCCAGAGATCCTTTCTTAGTGCCTCCGATCACAGAGAAGCCTGCAGAAGGAGCTAAGGAAGGAATAACTGGGAAGTTCTCTGTGTGGGGATTTTTATCCTTAATTGTTCTGATGGGGAAGTAGTATGTGTTTCTCCTCATTCCTCAAAAAAGCAAGCTTCAAACATGTGGACAATTCCAGAGGATTCCTGGGAAACCAGGGCCCTCAGTTCCCCCAGGCTGATTTTCTGTCCCCAAGAAGCCCCTCCCCCCATTACGAGCACCATGGCTCCAAGGGCATTCACAGCTAGCAAGTCTCCCTGGGCTGCCATCCTCCTCTGGGGCCCCCCACCTATTGAGAAAAGGAATCTAGCAAAAGATAACGCAGCCTGGAAGTGCCTTCTCAGCCAGAACTGCTACATTAGGAACAGTGCGTGTGTCCTGATGATACAGGAAGAACCATCCTGAATGTCTTTCACCCACACCTAAATTAATTCCCTTCTAGTATTAGAGTTGCTATAGAGTCTGTTCTTCAATATTTCACATATGTGGCTTAGCCGGAAGCTGCAAATATCGAACAACTCATGAGTATGGCAGATCTTAAAAGATTTTCTGACTACAGAGTTTCAGTGAAGTCTGGAGAAACAAGCAGTATTTTAGATGCTTTAATGAAGCAGACCTTCGAAGTTCACCCATCACTAATCATTGATAGGGTGTCAAAGATCATTGAAAGGAATTCCCACTGTAAGAAAAGGCTGTATGAATATAACTAGCTATAATATTTTGGCTCCAAATGGATGTATTTTTGGCAAGGAATCCTCTCTCAATATTTATAAGAGAGATGGGCCTACATTATAGGTTGTTTTGGCTCCACAGCTGATTTGGACAGAAAATTAAAGTTCTCCTGTAATGCATATGAAACCATGTGCATTGTCTCTTTGGAGGAATTAAAAATATTTAGAATGTGACATATAAGTGAATCAGAACATTTCTTATAAATATCAGCAGGAATGCTATCTAGAAATGGAGATTCCCAAGTAAGGGAACCAGTATTTAATAGCTCCCTTAGTCTCACTTGATGTTTATGGACTGTTTGGAGGAAACTGGTCATCTGGAAATTACTCTGGCAAATTAAATTTATCCAAAAATGTTTACTTAAGTGAATCTGAGGGCAAGCAATCCATTTTAAACAGAAGTTTAGAGACATGCCCAAATGGTGCATGCTGTGTTTCAGTTTAGTAAATGAAGGCTTCTTAAAATCTCACATCAGCAATATACTATTCAGTACATGCTTTGCCAGATTTCAGTAACTGGGCCATAAGGTGACCCCCTCTTTTTCCTTTATTGATCTAATGAGCAAAGAAATCCAGTATAGAAGCTGCAACTTGGAAGTTTTTTGTGGATCTAAAGCTTTTTGAACATTGAATTAGGAGAAAATCTTTACTGTTCAATTAACATCTCTAGACAAAAGATTCACTTATCTGCATTTCCGATATTTTCCTCAATAATAATGCTAATATTGCACAGTGTACTTATTAATATACTTTACCACCTTTCATTCAAGGATTTTTTGAACTTTACAAATGATTTTACTCAACCTTTCCAAGATTAGTGTGAGGAACTTGATATTCATTTTTATAGAGGGGTAAACTGATAAGCGCTTACCCACATTAGCTTTTTATCCATAGACCTCAAAGTGTTCTGCTAAGGCTGGTAAGTATTATTGGGACAAAGTACGACTGTACAAAGAGAGAAAATGAGGTGCAGAGCAAATAATGATGTGCCTGTGTCACATACTTAGGGGATACAGGAACGGATGAAACCCAAATGTCCAGAGCCCTAGATCTATGCTTTCTCCATTGGATGACAGCAGTCCCTAAATTGTTGCCTTTCCCATTGCAGTCAGAAGTGGGTTGCATTTGTTTATGCCCAGGCTCAATTTGGCTACCGCTAGGGACGATGAGGGCATAGGTTAAAAAAAGGGACAGGCATGCTTTATCTTATTTTCTCCTGTAAGTTCCTTTTCTTGCTGCATACACACCCTTTTTGTTCCCTCAGCATGCAAGACTTATTTGTTTTGCACACTCACTGAATGCTAGTACTATATAAGGGTGGGTGAGGTAATATCTTTTGTTGGACACTCTTGATAAATTGATGTTCGAGTGTCATATAGTGTCCGTGTGGTGGTTACTGGTGCCAAGATACCTCACCCACCTTGTCTCACTAATATGCTGGGAACAACACAGCTACAACAACACTTCACACCGTATTATGTAAATTGCATTAATTTGCCACTTAAACAAGTTTCATGATCAATTTGCATAACCTTTTGTCTCATCGCTTTATTTGGCCCACATACTTCCATAGGAAGTTTTACCCATCTACTCCAAGCTGAATTTGGCTCAGAGAGTAAATGCATAAAATTCCTACGGAGAGAGTATTTCTGATAATAATGGACGAAATATCTCTAGTGGAATTCTGTTGACTTTAGTTGAATATACGCTGAGCTTGAATTTTGGTAATAGTTATTTCCTTTGAAATGGATAAACAAATATTTCAAGTGCCTACCAATAACTCCATATTCAGTATTTTGACACCAATTCATTCCTCGTGTAACTATATTGAAATCAATAGTTATACCAGGGATGTATTTAAATTCTTGGGGAAAGCTTTAGGGCTACATTATGCATTGTAATGGTATAGGAAAATATGGAATTTTCCTGCAGATCTTATGCCCTGTATAAGGGGTGCCTGGGGTTATGTACACTGCAGCAACAGAGGCTTGGAAAGGTTTGGGGGCCTTGGCTAATTGGCAGCAGGAGAAGAAATTAAATTCACCCTGAATTCCTATAAATTTAAATTCCTGTAAATTAAATATAACCACATATTGATGGACTTTCTCTCTCCATTCTTATGTTTTAGCGCAGTGACACTCAGACCTCAGTGGTTCAAGAGCCAAATTAGTGCTCAGCATTAGCCAAAAGAGCCATAACATAGTAAAAGCATCCTGATTGGTTAGTAACTTAGACTGGTTAATAATTAAACCACACAGTGTTTTAATATGATGTGCTACAAAGAGCCGCAGGAGACACATTAAAGAGCCACTTGCAGCTCCAAGCCTCAGTCCGAGCGTGAAAGGTGCGACTCACCGCTGCAGTGCTTCCTGCTGGCTGTCCCGGGGATTAGCTCTGTTTGCCAGTGCACCTTCTTCTGGTGGTGCCTTGCCACCATCACTTCTGCTCCTGTGACCTGTGTTGCTCCAAGGATCGCGACATCCTCTTCAGGACATGTCACACTCGGTTCTCCCCGCTTCCGGGAGAACTGCAGTCCACTGTCCAGCCACCTCCTTCAGTGGCAATCACAGTCTACTGTTTAGCCACTTCCCCAGTGGTGAGGAGCGGGGGCAGGGGGGGGAAGAAGGGGGAAACCTGGGCCCACCCATTACTCCAGGTCCCAGCTGCGTCCCCTCCAACCACTCAGTTTATTTCCCTGGACCATTTCTCCACGGTCCTAGCACCTTCTTCACCCTTACCTCCGGGCTTCAGCTTGCCAGTCCTAGCTGTCAGCCAGGAGCTTGCTCTCACTCCCCTGATCTCGCCCAGCACAGCTTCATCCCAGGTGCTTTCTTCCACCTGCAAGGCAGCCAGTCCTCCCTCCTCAATCTCCAGGGAGCAGTTCCAGCTGCTCTTCTCTGCAGCCCTTCTTACCTGGGCAAGACCAGCCCTGATTGGCTGCTCCTCGCAGCCCCTCTCTAATTGGCTGCCTCCTGCAACCTCCCTAGGGCTCTATTAATCCCTTATGGGCCAGTGTGGGGCACACATCCCATCACACTGAGTATCACTGATTTAGAAGTACAAAATGCACCGTCACTCTAGATGAAGTTAATAAGCCAAATTCAGCCCTGCTATAATTCCTCTGAAATCAGTAGAGTTATACATCAACTTACACCAAAGCTAAATTTTCATCACTGGCTCTCAGCTTCCCAACTAGATTGTTACATTTAAAAGAAACATTTGGCACAAAAGGGTTAAATACAGCAGAAATAAACTCTAAATAAAAAAAGCAGCTATTCTATAGCATCACTGTACTGTATACATAACTAAACACACACACATATATTATCTTTTTGGGTATATTTCAAACATTTTACTCTCATTTCATCCAGTCATTCTAATATAAAGCTTCATATGTTTCTAGGTTTCATTATTGTCATCCAATTACAAAGAATCAGCAAATTTAGACAGAGGATGTAAACAGTGAATTAAGTTTGAGCTTCTCATTCCTCCAAAATTCATCAGATACATTTAAAATAAGATTAGTATCATATCTTTGGACATTTGGTTCATGTTCTTTACAGTTCTTATGTATTTATCAGCTTTTCATTGAAGAGGTGGGTCTCTGGTGTATTTTTAATCTCATTTCAATTTAAATAATTTTTTCAATTTTCAGTTGATATGAAAGATAGATATTTAAACTATTTGCAGATGAATTTAAAGAAGATGTGTTTCCCTTAGCCAGACTAAACTGGTGTAAACATAAACCATTTTCCTTCAAATCAGGAACAGAACCCCTTAAATGGAAAAAAATATATAGATATCAAAACCTAGAGCATGTTATGAATTTAGGTAGGCAAACAAGTTAAAATAATTGCTCTGATTCATGCAAAGGCTTTTTTTTCTCAATGTGAAGTTTTAGTTTCTGCTTATCAAGCCATAGTGTTCTGTTAAATGAAGGGTACCAGAGGTAATGGGAATTCATAATGTAATACTGAACTGATTTAAGATGTAATCAGAAAAATCTCCTTACTTTGTGTAGAATTAGGTCATGGCTCACTAAATCATATCCAAACACAGTACAGCCTCCTATTTTGATGGTTCCACGTACTAAATGATTCAAGGTGGGATGTGAAACAACCAAGAATAGATTGTTAGAGATGACGGTCATTGAGACAAGTATCTTAGAAGAATTAAAAGGATTTAGTCTCAAATCACCTGTGTATTACTGCAGTTTGACACCAGTGAAACTCCACTGAAATCAATGCAAGTATATCAAAGTAAAACTGAAGTAGCAAATTGACGAATAGAGCTGGGCAAAAAATTTTGACTAAAGCTCTTTTCATTAAAAGTGCCAATTTGGAAACACCAAAATGTGTCATGAATTTGCATAGATTTTGCCAAATTGGTTTTTTTACCTTCTGATTCACTGAAATTTTTCAAAATTTTCATTTTCCATCCAACCCAAAATGATTTTTTTAACTTTTCAAAATTGCCAGCAAACCAAAAAATCCATTATTCACCCAGAAATACTAATGAATCAAGTCCAAAAGTTTCTACACAAAGGTAAGGGCTTAGAACTTGAACTTGAAGAAAATGTTCAGCTGAATAGTCAATTTGCCAAAACAACAACAACAACAACAACAACAAAAAGCAGTTTCAGGGTAACTCAAACTATTCATGAATTCAGGTTGAATTCAGCAAATAGTTTCAACCAAAGAAAAAAAGAAAAAAACATTGAAAAAGTCAAAACAGTTTGTTTTGACATTTTCAAAATAAAGTGTTACAACTTTTTGTTTCAAAATGTAGCGATATATGTTTATTTTAAAGGTTTAAAAAAATCCTGAAAATGTAACAAACAAACAGACAAACATGATTCATTTCAGATCGAACAAAATGTTTCATTTGACCTAAAATTTATTTTTTGTTTTTTCATTTCAGTGAGAAAGACAAAAACATTTCAGTTTCGGTTTGAATCTCCGCAATTATTTGTTTTTTTCTTCTTCAGATGTTTTGGTTCATCTCAGCTCTACTTAGAACAGTGTTTGTCCCTGCACGTTTAATGTAACTGAAATGGTGCGGTTAGGATCATATACATAATGGGCTACTTGCTTTTCTTCAGATGGAACATGCTAAGCTTTAATAAGATTTTAGCAGTTCCATTTTCATGACTTTTCCTTCCCTCCCCTCTCCCTTCTGACAAAGAGGAGAGAGTTCAATCACTTTTTTAAAAGCCTGTTTCCTGCCCAGCGTACTCACCTGTACAAGGGGAGAAGTACCAGCCCTGGGAGGTGGGCTCTCTCTCACACACATTGTGACCTGTGACACAGGGAGCCCATGCAAGGAAGTAAGCACGCTACACCAGTTTACTCTCTCATGCAGGTCTGACGTCTTGGCCAGCACACCAAGGGCAGAAACTGGGATCTCCAGAGCTGACAGTGTAAATCAGTACATAAGTCTTGAGCTGTGAGCTGTAACTGACCAATATCCTCCCTGGACAGGGACACATAACGCACTGAGCAATGGGTTACAGCATGCTGCCCCTCAATGTCGGAAGCTCATCCTGAGTATCTGAAACCCAGAGCAGGTCAAATCCTGACCAACTCCCGCAACTTACATGACAGTCTACATCTTGGCAAACACACTGGGTATTGAATAAGGGACCTCTAGAAATGCAAGCAGAAGTCACTACATTTTGTGCTACAAAGCCAAGTTCTGTAACTAGGGGCTGTAACAGACCCATATCCTGTATGGATCAGTGTCACGATCAGAACCTGCAGCAGGGTTAGTCTCCTGGCAGCCCAGCAAGAGCAACCAGCCACCAGCAGGCTACCTGGTACACTGTACCACCTGACAGGTCAGAAAGGGCAGCTGGTTGGCTTTTAAGCCCAAAAGCAGCAACTGCTTTCTGGCTTCTCACTGAGTTCATGCCTGCAGCTGTACTCCTCCCTATGTCTACTGCTCCTCACCTTGCTCTGGCTGTGCTCCTAGTCCTGTTCCTGCCTTATCTCCCCTCTTTGCTCCTGCTCAGTCCCTGCTACCTCACCTTGCTCCTGGTTACAGCTTCCTCCCCCAGACCCAAGTTCTGGCTGTGGCTACTGGTTACTGAGTCCGGCTCTGAGATTCCTTGCTCTTGCTCCGTCCACGAAGCCTGACTCTTGCTCTGCCCACTAGACCTGGCCATCCATGGCCCAGTCTCTAACAATCAGGCACAGAAGGTGGCAGGTAACTCATACTGACCAGTGTGTTACACAGGCGTCCAGCAGGGCTCACAACTGAGCTCTCAGCCATTAACAAGAGACAATTTGAATATTTAATCAGTCAACAGCACTGTTTAGGAAATGAAATGTTTAAAGGAATGAAGGATGAGGGCAGGCGAAGTCTTCATTTGCAGAGGTGGCATCTTGTTAGGAAGCAGAATAATTGTAGAGTAGATCAAAACAGAAATGCTTCTATAATCTAAAATAGACTGTAACCGACTAAATGCTGTAGAAAACCAAAAGACGGGTTTTTTTTTAAAGCTGCAATTTTTAAACACCTCTGTCTGACCTGTTGACAAATTCATGTGATATCTTTGATGTTTTGTCATGCTCAGTCTGACAGCTGCCATTGCCTGACAGTCATTTCAGTAACGATGGTTTTTTCTCCTACATAAGTCTTGAGCTGCGAGCTTAGCTGTGAGAGTGTGATGGTAACAATAATATTTTATATTTACAGTGAAGATAGTGAAAACATTTGCCTTTAGATTTTTTTGCTGAAAAGCAGGATAGGTATGCTATACTTATAATGGGGAGATGCTTAGAACCAGTAATATCTTACCTACCTGCAAAAAGATAAAAAGAAAATTTAACTGCCTCCATGTATGAAGTGTTTATTTCAAAGGGTGACAATGCTTTACAAATATATAGATACAGTAATGCAGGAATCAATTAACCTGCCACTGATGTGCAGCCACCTGTAGGGTGAAATGTAGCAATGGTTTAAAAGTTTTGGAGAGGTAGTGATTAATAATATTGGACCAGATTCTTATTTATGATCCATCTCTTTTGCACAGATCAGGCAGTGCAAAGGGACTGGATTCGGACCATAAACAACCAGTGGAGAATTACCTTTGCACCTTTGCAAATGTGGGGAACTCCACATTGGCATAAACTCAGTTTCTGCACCAGGGAGTGTGCCAAAGGCCTGCCAGAGGAGTAACAGGGCAGGCGGAGAGGCCCAGCAGAGCTCCTTTCCACCATTTCTCCAGTGATGTAAGGTCCCTGATCTGACAAGATTGCAGCCTGGGCCATATGTCAACTCATTTCAAGGAACACACTCATTTGTGGTGACATTGGAAAAACTTTCTTATATTGCTAATAGTCCTTTCATTTCTATTGTTAATGCTCTCTGTGAACGCCAACCGCAACTTTAAATCAGATCGGCTGATACATGAAGGTGGGACATGTGGAGCCATTTGAACCAAGGCAGGAGCATCCCTTCAGTACTGCACAAGGTACCATGGGCGCAAGGTATCATATGTGTTTGACCCACAGGAAATACCATTTTAGTTGAGCAGCAATATAAAAGACATGCGTAATGCATACCTAGGGTCAGATCCTCAGCTGGCCCCAGCAGACATAACTTGATGGCACAGCTCCACTGACTTCCAGCTTACAGCAGCTCGGGATTCAGCCCCAAGCCTCTGTAACGTGCGCTGCTTTATCTCTTAATAATTTATTAAAGACGGTTAAAAAGACAAATCAGCGATGGTGGTTCCTGTCAAAGAAAAGCTTTTATACTGACTGCACGGTGTCTGACAAGGCAGTACGCACAGTAGTTCTGCCTCTGTCACACAGGAGCTGTGAAGGAACAGTCACGTTAATGTGTATTGCACATCTCCTCTTACCTTTCGGTTTGCTCTCTGCTTCTTCTGCTGCGTAGGTAGTACCATCTGCTACCAGATTCGAAGCTGGCCCCATATACATTTAGGCATATATAAAGCAATGAGGTTTGTCTAGTGCTCTGCACACATGCTGGGTGCTGTGCAAAAAGTTAAACATCATGTATGTAAAGTCTGTCAAACCCCCCCACCAAAAATTGGTGTCTCTGCTCCCTCGCCCTACAGCACACTACACACGCAGCTTAGTATAATTCTATATAATAGAAATATTCTATTTACAGTGTTAATGGGAGTCACCAGAGGGTTACAGATAGTGTTACACAAGTTCTGTTTAATTATAGCATGCATAATTAGCCAGAGCCGGGAAAAATGCTAATTCTCAGCTGTGATACAGTTCTTTGTAGAAGCAGACCATCTCACCAGTATAACTTGTTCCCTGCATGAGTCTCTGTGTTTGACTCTTTTACTCTTTAGTCTGCATGCTGCTCACAGTTAGACCAATGCAAGCAAACAAAATATTGTGTGGCCCTTGGCATAAGTCAGTGCAGCTCAAAGGTTGCTCAAACTTATACCTGGCTGCTCACAGCCCAAGGTGCACTTCTGGGAGCCATGGATAGCTGGAGTTCAGACCCAGAGGTGCCCCAGCCACATCACTTTGGCACCCAAGAATGCTTCCTATGTTGGAGGCTGAGAAGGGAGGGATGTTGTGCTTACTACAGGGAATCCCCAGCCGGTACAGAGTATAATTAAGTAGTGTACTGAGTAAGGGGACTCCCTAAATAAGCAGATTTTCTGATTCCTTTGCACTTGCGTAACAAAGCAGCCAGAGTATAGGCAAGAATCTGGCCCAGGAATTCTTAAAGGATAACTGGTGGTTTAGACATACTTATAAATCTTTACATTAAAAAAGAAAAGATTGACCCTTAAAATCAATCTATAATGAACATATACTGTTGATAGTCACATGCTAGAAACAAAATATTTTACTGCACATTTGACATCTTCTGTTGCTGAATGTAAGCTCAGCACTGCATAATGTGGAGACGCTCATCCCTAACTCAGGCAACCAGTGGAAAACCTTGGAAGCTCTCATTTAATCCATCCAGCTGCATTTGATTTCCTTTCTGTAGCATCTAAGTTTTGTAAATGTAGATGGGATCGCAATCTGGTCATTCTGAGGCGGCCTTGTGTATGTGTGTGTGTGTGTGTATGTACATCACTTCCTCTGTGCTAAAATGTCATGTCCTATGTAGATTACTTTTTAATGATAAAATGGTAGTTGCATTTTACCTTTTATGTTTCTGTTGTCCATTAGTGTGCAATGTTCACTGGTAACTCAATAGAGAACATTCCCACAATAAAGTAGTGATCCACCCATGTCCTCTGCACTACAACCCTAAGTGATCTATAATCCATTAAAACTCTGAATACTGGTTTGGATGTTTAGATTATCCTCATTCTGAGCTTGTCTGTGAGTCCAAACTTCTAAAAGAGTCACTTATGTCTGTGTTACTGCAGCAACATCAAATTCATGTTGTTATCTTAATAACAAAGTCAGTTCATTTCTTTAAAAAATAAAAATGAATTCCTTTGGGCTTGCTTTGCAAGAGGTGCTAGATTTAAATATTAAAGACTCGGCAGTATTAAAAGCTACAAAACAAAAATATCATTGAATTCAATAGAATCTGGAAAGTATTTTGATATATAATTTATATATGTAAATTATTTAGTTTTTATGCAAATTAGCCTATTATGAAGAGCCCCTCTATTGTGAATGGTGCTTCAACTCATGGACCCATCAACTGCTAATAAAATAAATATTGAAATAAAAATATATTTTAGTTCAAATGTATGTATATACGTGGCACCAAGCCACACAGAAAGTTTGAGAGCATACTGCTTGTTTTATTTACTGAAGACTTAAAACAAAATAAAAAAGTCAATGCATTTAATGAAGAGGTCTTAGTACTGTGAATGTTCCAAAAAGATTCTAGTTTGAATGTATTGAAATACTATGATTTACATCACAGTAGCACCTGGAGGTCTCAATCAAGATTGGGACCTCTTTGTGCTGGGTGCTATACCATATAGTAAGAGACAGTCTCTGCCCCCCATAGAACTTGTAATGTAAATGGACCATATAGACAAAGGAAAATTATCCCCAATTTATAGATGGGGAACGGAGGCACAGAATAAATAATTTGCACAAGGTCGCATAAAAAGTCTGTGGCAGGACCAGGATTTGAACCAGATGCCCAAAGTCCCAATCTAGTGCTTTAACCACACAATCTGACATCCTCGCTGAAGCAGAAAAACTGACCTAGGCTCCCAAATAGAAAGACAGGAAGGGGAGACAGTGGCAGCTGTCACTGGAGCAATGGTAGTCTTAGATTTATTGAAGTATCCTCTTTGCTGTCTATAAAACTCTATTATAAGTAAAAAAATGCAGATGAAGCTTGAACTCCTTGCTGCAAATTGCCCCACAGATATTATCGAGATATTTCAAGAGTGTATAAACAGCACCTGATTCTCACTGCCACATGTTGTAAGTAGAGCAGTGCAAAATAATTTGCAAGAAATGCAAACAACATACATTTTGGTAACCACTAAGTTCTAGCAAAGTTGAAAAAATATTTTGTCCCGATGCAGTTTAATTCATTTTTTATTTAACCAAATATAATGTTGTTTAGCAAGGACAAAACATGGTTGTCACATTAATGGGAGGAAGCAAAGGTCAAATGATCAATACCAGTACCATTCGTCAAAACATTTCTTTGTGCTGCGCCAGTGTGGTCATTACCAGGAAGATTTGGAGGAAGAGGCTGTTGACATAGAAGTGTCTTGTGACCATAACATTCAGAAACAAAGTACTGGCAAAAACATCTTTCATATAGGAAAAATGTACCCCTGTGCAGAGGACCAGACCAAGGTCTACTTGAGCCATATTTTGACAACTTAAGTGGTTCTTATGCCTTTTGTTTTCCTTCTGCATAGAGATGAATTTCACTTTTAAAGCAGAAAGTTGAAGTCCTGATGAGCTGTAGTCATTTTAGATCCAATGTCCACTTTTGCAAGAGTAAGTGCATTAACTCCAGTCCTCTTGGTGCATATGGAATGCCTGTATAATGTTTTACGTTTATTGTGTCTCAGTGGTTTCCACGTCACATAAGCTCACTTTATAAGTACAAAGATACTTTTCCCGCTTTAAATGCCAGCTCTGCAAATGCCTCCTGGGAAGTCGGAGTCAAGCTGGGTTTTGCACTTTTCTTATGTCACTAGTGATAAAGATTGTGCAGGCCACAATACGTTTTCAATTATGTCTGTGCTACCAATTACCCAAGCAACACATTTCCTCTATGAGCCAAAGCTAAGGGCAATACAACTGGAACCAAACTTGAAGTTAATGCCAGACAAAAAATGGTAACCGTTTTATCACCCTTTTAAAGGTGTACGGAATGACTGGCTTGAGTTTTTAATGCAGCAGCACCCAGAACCATTGTTGGGACAACACTGAGAGCTGATACATTCAAAGAAATAGAGGGAGGCAAAGGATAGAAAGTTGCAGTGCCGCAAAAAACTCAATGTAGAAAATGAACTGCCTCCTTTCTCTGCCCTCAGCCACCTGCTTTAAGAACACATCATGAACAGAGTCACAGGTGGACTATAATCACAGGCTTGGATGGCAATTGCTTTTCAGGATGGAATTTGATCCTGGATGTCCAGAGATGAGTACTTCCTCCTCTAAATCCCAGCCAATTGTGCTGTTAAGGATATTTTGGTTCTGATGCTCGGTAGGAATTGGAGTAATTGTTAACATAAAACCATAGCTCAAAACCCCAAGAGACTTTTCCAAGTCTGAAAATATTTGGTTACCTGTTTTATAAAGTGATATTACAACTTTGCTTCCCTTCTTCATTTTGCGTCTCTGGCCAAGACAGGAAACAGAAGTGCTGAAATCCAGTGAGAAACCTCATCTTCCTAATAAGGCAAGCCCAATCAAATGTAGGAATTGCTGGCAACCTTGTGAGGAAGATTCTACTAATGAGATTTCCAGCGTCATTTGGATGATTCTGGTAAGGGATGAAGTATCCACACATTGGTGTGCCTAAGTGGACCAAACTTCTGAGAGCCTGGTTTTAAAAAGGTCCCATGGATTTGAATGGGAGCTCTGTCTGTGGAGTGAAGTGTGGAGGATCATGTCCTGAACCTTCTGAGATTCACCATTAGGGACATTAAAAGTCTAAAAGACTCTGTCAGAAGACTTACCTAAACAGAGAATTATTCCTATTCTGAAATGGACCAACCATCATTTGCAAGCTATGTTCTGATTCCATAAAAGACTGGCATGTTCATATCTCCATATTTACAGTACCTGGAAATGACGGCTGCTAAAATTTTAATTTGTAATGATGTCTCCTGTACAATTTATCAAACTTTAAAAGAAACAACACAAAGACAGTTTTTTCCCTCAGACCTTTAAAATCATGTTTAAAAATAAATGAGGCAGAAAATGAATTGCTCAAATACTGCAGTCCTTGCCACCACTCACTTAATCCAGTGAAAATATTATCTGAGTAAGTAGGATTTGGCCCCTAGTGCACAGAGAGGATATAGCCAATGCTCTGCTGAGTTATGGGCAGTCACATCAACCTCAGACAATCCCTCCAAACTCTGACAATTCAGCCAATAAAAGAAATAACTGCATTACATTTTAAGGGGATGTGTGTATTTCTTATCACCTCTTTCCTTCACTCATCTGTCTTCTTTCCAGACAGTCAGTCTGTTGTAGCTTTGGGAGCAAGAGTCCTTCTTCATGCGCAAATTTAACAACTTGCTCCAAACCCTTTTCCCCTACAATAATTTTATTGTTTAAAGAGCTAAACTACCATCCTGTTTTATTAGGGGCATATTGTTTCCTTTTAGGAAGAAAAGTGGAGGGGGAAGGGATGGGTCTTTAAACTGGACACCAGAGCTAATGCATTTCCTGGTGCAAATTTATAGAGAATTGGTTGTCTAGAGAGCCAGAAGCTACAGAAAAATAAATAACACAGGTCAGGAAATGCATTTGGAGTGAATTGGAAGTCTTCACAGGCTTATTGCATGCTTCATCCTGTGTTAGTTCTTCTATTTTTTGAATCAGAAAAGAAAAGTCATTTACTGACTAAGGCCATGTCTATAGTACCACTTATTTTGGCATAATTTATGTCCCTCGGGGATGTGAATAAGCGATGTATGTTACACCGACCTAAGCGCCAGTGTGAACAGAGCTTCTCCCTCCAACTCCGCCTCTTGCCGAGGTAGATTTATTATGCCAACGGGAGAGCTCTCTCCCATCGGCACAAAGCGTCTTCACCAGACGCACTACAGCAGCACAGCTAAAACAGTGCAGCTGCACCGATGTACCGCGTCTAGTGTAGACTAGCCCTAACTCAAGTAGAACTACCTGACAGTAGACAGATGGTGAGCTGGAAGTAAAATAACCGCTATACACACAAATAAGCTGATATCACACCATGGGAAGTCCCATTCAGGACCAGATAGGGCCATCTATGGAGAGCTGTAATTTACAATGCATGTAATTAGTTAAAGTGGCAGTCCAATGACTAGAGGAGGGATCAATAAGAACACCTTTTTGCCTGGAGTGAAAGACTAAGGAGCAGGGGTGGGTAAGCTGGCTGCTTGCATGGATAGCTGGCTCTGAAGTTGAGAAGCAGATCTCCTGCTTATACAAGTCCCAGTGGGCAAAATAATGAAAGGAAAATAAATCTGTACAAGAGGACAGAAAAACAGAATGAAGAGATGAGCTAAAAATATGCCAATAAGTTAATGTTGTCCTTGAATCACTAGCAAAAAAAAGATGTCCCTTTGGCATTTATTGAAAACACTACTCTAAACAAGCCGTAGGTAGGAGAGAAAAGAGGGCTCTGAGTTACTATAGAGAATTCTTTCCCAGGTGTCTGGCTGGTGGGTCTTGCCATATGTTCAGGGTCAAACAGATCGCCATATTTTATAGAATTATAGTACTGGAAGGGACCTCAAGTGGTCATCTAGTCCAGTCCCCTGCACTCATGGCAGGACTAAGTATTATTTAGACCATCCCTGACAGGTGTTTGTCCAACATGCTCTTAAAAATCTCCAATGATGGAGATTCCACAACCTATCTAGGCACTTTATTCTAGTGTTTAACCGCCCGGACAGGAAGTTTTTCCTAATGCCCAACCTAAATTGCCCTTGCTGCAATTTAAGCCCATTGCTTCTTGTCCTGTCCTCAGAGGTTAAACAGAACAATTTTTCCCCTCCTCCTTGTAACAATCTTTCATGTACTTGGAAACTGTTATCAAGTGCCCCCCCCCCCATCTCTCTCTCTCTCTCTCACACACACACACACACACACACACACACACACACACACCAGTGGCGTAGCCAGGTTTAGAACACAGGGGGAGCGGAGCTAAAAAAAGGCGCAGGGAGCAAAAAAAAATGCTCCACTCTGGCTGCAGCGTAGGACCAAAAGGCGTCGAAGCACAAAAAAGGTGCCGCTTCTGCTCAGTGGGGGAGCGGCCGCTCCCCCTGCTCCCCACCTAGCTACACTACTGACACACACACACACACACACACTCAGTCTTCTCTTCTCCAGACCTTTTATGTGCTTGAAAACTGTTATCATTTCCCCCCTCAGAGTTCTAATTTCCAGACTAAATAAACCCATTTTTTTCAATCTTCCGTCATAGGTCATGTTTTCTATACCTTTAATCATTTTTGTTGCTCTTCTCTGGACTTTCTCTAATTTGTCCACATCTTTCCCAAAATGTGGCATCCAGAACTTGGCACAATACTCCAGTTGATGCCTAATCAGTGCGAAGTAGAGCAGAATTACTTCTCGTGTCTTGCTTACAAAATTCCTGCTAATACAGAATTAGCAGAATGATGTTCGCTTTTTTTGCAACAGTGTTACACTGTTGCGTCATATTTAGCTTGTGATCCACTATGACCCCCATATCCCTTTCCACAGTACTCCTTCCTAGGCAGTCATTTCCCATTTTGTATGTGTGCAACTGATTGTTCCTTCCTAAGTGGAGTACTTTGCATTTGTCTTTTATTGAATTTCATCCTATACTTCAGACCATTTATCCAGTTTGTCCAGATCATTTTGAATTACATTTGTATCCTCCAAAGCACTTGCAAACCCTCCCAAACTTGGTATCATCCGCAAACTTATAAGTGTACTCTCTATGCCATTATCTAAATCATTGATGAAGATATTGAACAGAACCAGACCTAGAACTGATCCCTGCGGGACCCCACTTATTATGACCTTCCAGCCTCACTGTGAACCACAGATAACTACTTTCTGGGAACGGTTTTCCAACCAATTATGCACCCACCTTATAGTAGCTCCATCTAGGTTGCATTTCCCTATTTTGTTTATGAGAAAGTCATGCAAGACAGTATTAAAAGCTTTCCTAAAGTCAAGATATGCCACTTCTACTGCTTCCATCCTCTCCACAAGGCTTGTTATCCTGTCAGAGGAAGCTATCTGGTCAGTTTGACATGATTTTTTCCTGACAACCCCATGTTGACTGTTACTTATCACCTTATTATCTTCTAGATGTTTGCAAACTGATTGCTTAATTATTTGCTCCATTGTCTTTCTGAGTACAGAAGTTAAGCTGCCTGGTCTGGAATTCCCCAGGTTGTCCTTATTTCCCTTTTTATAGATGGACACTATATTTGCCCTTTTCCAGTCTTCTGGAATCTCTCCTGTCTTTCATGACTTTTCAGAGATAATCATTAATGGCTCAGATATCTCCTCAGTCATCTCCTTGAGTATTCTAGGATGCATTTCATCAGGCACTGGTGACTTGGAGACATCAAACTTGTCTAAGTAATTTATAACTTGTTCTTTCCCTAATTTAGGCTCTGATCCTTCCTCTTTTTCACTGGTATTCACTATGTTAGACGTCCAATCACCAGCAACCTTCTCGGTGAAAACCGAAACAAGAAGTCATTAAGCACCTTTGCCATTTCAACATTTTCTATTATTTTTCTCTGTTCCCACTCATTGAATAACGGGTATACCTTCTCCTTGGTCTTCCTCTTGCTTCTGCTGTATTTGTACAATGTTTTCTTGATACCCTTTATGTCTCTAGCTAGTTTGATCTTGTTTTGTGCATTGGCCTTTCTAATTTTGTCCCTAAATACTTGTGTTATTTCTTTATATGCATCCTTTGTAATTTGACCTAGTTTCCACTTTTTATAGGACTCCTTTTTATGTTTATATCATTGAAGATCTCCTGGTTAAGCCAGAGTGGTCTCTTGCCATATTTCCTATCTTTCCTGCGCAGTGGGATAGTTTGCTCTTGTGCCCTTAATAACGTCTCTTTGAAAAACTTCCAACCGTCTTCAATTATTTTCCCCCTTAGACTTGTTTCCCATGGGATATTACCCACTAAAGTCTGCCTTCTTGAAATCCATTGTCTTTATTTTGCTGTTCTCCCTCCTACCATTCCATGATCACTTTCACGCAAGCTGCCTTCCACTTTCAAATTCTCAGCCAGCTCCTCCCTATTTGTCAAAATCAAATCTAGAACAGCCTGTCCCCTTGTAGCTTTCTCCGCCTTCTGAAATAAAAAATAGTCTCCAATACAGTCCAAGAACTTCTTGAATAATCTGTGCCTTGCTGTGTTATTTTCCCAACAGATGTCTGAGTAGTTGAAGTCCCCCATCACCACCAAGTCCTGTGCTTTGGATGATTTTGTTAGTTGTTTAAAAAAAGCCTTATCCACCTCTTCTTCCTAGTTATGTCGTCTGTAGTAGACCCTCTACCATGACATCTCCCTTGTTTTTTGTACCCCTTTTATCCTTACCCAGAGACTTTCAACAAGTCTGTCTCCTATTTCCATCTCAACCTCAGTCCAACCTCCTCCCTTTTTTCCCAGTCCAAACTCCTCCCTTTTCTCCTTCCTGAGCACGCTGCACCCATCTATACCAATATTCCAGTCATGCGTAGTTCTGTGATGCCAACTATGTCATAGTTGTGTTTATTTACTAGCATTCTGAGTTCTTCCTGCTTATTCCCCATACTTCTCGCATTAGTATACAGACATCTAAGATACTGATTTGATTTCTCCCCCTCCCCCAGGTCTATCTTGTCTCTCCCTTATCCCTGTTATAACAGCCCATGCTCCCCACAAATGCTGACCCTTCTCTCAGGTCTCCATGTTTTTTACTTACCTGTGGGCTTTGGTCCCCTGCCCCATTCGAATCTAGTTTAAAGCCTTCCTCGCTAGGTTAGCCAGTCTGTATCCAAATATGCTCTTCCCCTTCCTCGATATGTGGACCTCATCTCTGCTTAGCAGTCCTTCTTCCTGGAACAGCATCCCCTGGTCAAGGAAGCCAAAGCACCTCTGGCAACACCGTCCTTGCAGCCAGGCATTCACCTCCATGATGCATCTGTCTCTGCCTGGGCCCCTACCCTTGACTGGAAAGACTGAAGATAACACCACCTGCACTCCAAACTCCTTCACCCATACTCCCAGAGCCCTGTAGTCACTTCTGATCTGCTGAGGGTCATACCTTGCAGTATCATTAGTGCCCACATGGATGAGTAGCAGGGGGTAGTAGTCAGAGGGCCAGATGATCTTTGACAATCCCTCCGTAACATCTCGGAAACGGGCCCCTGGCAGGCAGCACACCTCCTAGAATGCCTCCATCCCCTTCAGAAGAGAGTCACCAACCACCACTACCCTACGTTTCCTCCTGGGAGTGGTGGCTGCGATCCTTGGGATACATGGCTTCTCCTCCTCCACCTTTGGGGGTGATTCCTCATTGCTCATTGCCAGGGCAGCATAACTGTATTCCATCACCATGGTGGGTGGGTTGGGAATAGGGGTGGAGCACTACATGCTGCCAGAAGTAACCAGCAGCCACCTACTTCCTGAGAGATTCCACTAGCAGGCACCTTTCACACTAGATGGTCCCCCCAGCCTGGCTTTCTGTGAGTGGGAAATGCAGGCCACAATCTCTGCAAATCCACACCAGGATCTGGGTATAGGCATCCATAGTTAGGTTATCTGTCTGGATACAGGCGCAGGTGGAGGAGACAGGAGCAGCGTTGGCGCTGGCGATGTGGGCCTTCCTAACCATAGTGATTATATTATGTCTCCCTCCACAAACTCCCTCTCAAACTCTCCTGTTTGCAGTCCCGTTTGTTTGCGGTCCCCTGTTCGCTAGGATTTCTTCTGACCCAGATTGTGACCTGTAAAATACTGACTGATTACTACCAAAACATTCTAAGACATTTCTCTGCTGTTGTTTTTTGTTTGTTTGTTTTGTTTTTTTCCATTTCCATCTGCATTTGTAACTGGTTTTCCAGCTGTCTAGATGTTCGGTTGCTCAGCGGTGTATTTCATTCAAGCTGTGTTTGCATACTTTCCAGATCATTACACAACGCTGTGTTCCTGGATTATGTTGCACCATGTCTTGTCTCCTGTGATATCCTTCTGCAGTTAACAGGAGAGATGCTGCCTCACACAACTATGTAGCAGAAAGCAAGGCATGGTTGTTGATTTTGTTTGCAATTACTCTTTCCTTTTCAACTATCAGAATCTCCACTTGGAAACTTGCATATGTTCAATGTCACTTTCTGGGTCTCATTTAATCTTTGCAATCACTTGCAAATCACTTGCAAATGATAATCACTTATCATTTTGAGACTTGTCACAGGGCAGAGAAATATTTACCAACCTGTTCACAAAGTGTAACCATTTCATGAAAATGACCCTCGTCTCTCAAATATTCCTACAGAGAAATGCTTCCTTCTGAAAACTCTCTCACAAATGACCCCAAGAGATCTTTTATCTAAGGATCCAAGCCAACTAGACTTCCGCCTTGCTCCTCAGTATGAATTATTTCTAATTTCTCACAAACTCTACATGACAGAGAATAATCTCTCATTATCATCCTGTGAAATGTGGTTCAGTCTCTGAAGGGTCTAAAGCTATGCAAATTTCTGAATCATGAGTAGAACTTGGCCTTAGGCATCTGCAGACATTGTGACCACAGGCATCCCACAATTCCCAGAGACCCTTGATGAAAGGAGGGTTTTTAGTGATTTTTATGGTATGGAGGGTGCAAATGGTTTCATTGTCCATCTTGGGAGTTATATGAGGTAAGTTCTGGGGACGAGGGGAGTAAATATGTAAACTGCTGTTGTCATTAGAGAAGGCCTGGGGATACTTATGGAGAAAGGAAATGAAGAGGATGTGATAGGAAGTGGACCTGGCCAAGCATAGGTACTGAGCAGGAGGGTAGTGAATGACTAAGGTCTGGTCTACCTCTAAAACTTAGGTCGACTTAGCTACATCACTCAGGGCTATGAAAAATTTCAGACCCTGGCCAATGCAGTTAGGTCAACCCAAACCTCACTATAGATGCAGGTCGGCTGATGGAAGAACTGGAAGAATCCTTCTATTACTGTAGTAAGTGTCTACACTATGGAGCGACAGCACCACAGCCACAGGACTGTAGACATATCGTAAGGATGTGAAGTTCTTACCCTTGAAAATGAGGATGAGGAACCTGACACAGAAAGAGAGGTGGAGCCAGTGGGAGGACTCATAAAAGAGGGTGATGTGGTCAGAGTGGTTGGTTGTATCCACATAACAACCATATTACCCATGTTTGAAAGGGAAAGGTGGAAATCCTTACTGTGCCTAATTACAGTGTATATTGTACTTTCTGCAGAAAAGCAATGAGAGGCACTTTGAATGGTCATATTATTTGCTTGTTGCTCTGTTCTTATTATTTATTACCATAGCAATTAGGAGCCCCACTCATGGACCAGACTTCATTGGGCAAGGTGCTGTACAAACACAGAATAACAGGCCGCCCTTGACCTAAACAGCTCTAGCTAAGAGCAAAAGAACAATACAAGAAACAGAGTTACAGATTCTTTGGGACTCACCTTGCACAGTGAAGTTTGCAGTGACATTTTTGCAGTGATTTTCTGACTCTCTCTTGTATATATTCTCTGAAATAGTCTGAATTTGTCGACCTGTAATATATACTGCAAAAGCCACCTATTTGACAACATTTCTGAGGATGGCTTGAGGGTAAGGGCTTTGGCTGGAGTGAAATGGATTTTGCTGCTGTGTTTATCACCTGGTGTGTTGTTGTTTTTTAATTAACTGGGTGATATTTTAATCAATTGTAAACTTAATTGCTGCTAGGGTGCCCAGATTTCATATATAAGCATTCATTGTATTATTTTTATTTCTTTATTTTAAATCAAAAAGAATATACACATTTTAAAGGCGGTGAACAAACATTTATTACAGTGACTATTTTAAATATTTCCTGTGTGGAACAAACTGATTGTAAGATAATTGGCTAATACACTCATATCTACTAGCTTTCGTTAAGTTAAAAAGCTGTTAGAGAGCTGTAAAGTCCGTGAGTATACTAATGCATGAACCCACTTTAGTGAGGCTAATTTTATTAGTTGTTGGCCATTGTTTACTTAGCCACAATAAACCTACTGTAAATAATGAAAAGACGTCTTTGTTTCCTTTCTAGTTTGTGTTTGTAAGGTTGGTTTATTGTAGCTGGGTGGCAGGTTACTAGGATTTCCTATGCCAGCTCATTTATTTTATTTGTCTATTGGGCCTTGTTGTCTTTTGGAAATGCTCTGATTTTAGTTATATGCATTGTAGTTGTAGCCGTGTTGATCCCAGGATATTAGACACGCAAGGTGGGGGAGGTAATATCAAGCTGTAGCTTGTCGAAAGCTTGTCTCTCTTACCAATAGAAGTTATTACAATAAAAGATATTACTTCCCCCACCTTGTCTCTCTAATTTTAGTTATATTTTCTGGGTGGCTCTCAGAGGCCTTTGAGTACTTGACAGACAAAAATATTATTGTTACTCAGACTGTGTCTACGATGGGCCTAGCACAGCAGGGCATCAAGAGTGCACCTGACTTCATTCACCTCAGTGTGCCTCCCTTTATAAAGGGGAAGCAATGCAAATAAAAGGAATGGAGTGCGACCAGGAAGAGGAGAGTGACGGAGCAGAGGCTACCTTTCTATCTTAGGTACATGGCCCCCTTTAACACAGTAGTTGAGCACCTTACAACCCTCGTGGGAGAGGCTCTTATTCCCATTTTATAGACAGGAAACAGAGGCACAGAGAAACTATTGCCAAGTTCACCCAGGAAGTCAGTAGCAGAGCAAGGAATTTAACCCAGGTCTCCCATGTCCCAGCCTAGCACCCTAATTACTGGCCATCCTTCCTTCCTCATGGCTGAAGGAGGGGAAGATAGGAAAGCAGCAGATGTGAAGAGTTTCTTGGTAGGAGAGATGGTGGGGGTGGAGGCCGGAAGAAAGAACCTGGTGATTTCAATGCCCACTCAGCCCTGGTCTACACTACGAGTTTAGGTCGAATTTATTAGCGTTATTTCGATTGATCCGTGCACCCGTCCACACGATGAAGCCCTTAACATTGAATTCTAGGGCTCTTAAAATTGATCTTGCCACTCCACCCCCAACGAGGGGATTAGCGCTTAAAGCGATATTGCCGAATCGATGTAGGCTTAGTGAGGACGCAATTCGACGGTATTGGCCTCCTGGATCTATCCCACAGTGCAACATTTGACCACTCTGGAGAGCAGTCTGAGCTCGAATGCTCCGCCCAGGTAGACAGGAAAAGCCCCGCGAACTTTTAAATTTCATTTCCTGTTTGGCCAGCGTGGTGAGCTGCAGGTGAGCGCAGATCTCATCAGCAGAGGTGACCATGATGGAGTCCCAGAACCGAAGACGAGCTCCAGCATGGACCGAGCGTGAGGTACGTGATCTGATCACTGTATGGGGAGACAAAACCATGCTAGCAGAGCTAGGGTCCAAAAGAAGAAACGCCAATACATATGCCAAAGTCTCCAAGGGCATGCAGGACAGAGGCTACAACAGGGATGCGCAACAGTGCCGCGTGAAAATTAAGGAGCTCAGGCAAGCCTACCAAAAAACCAGAGATGCAAACAGCCGCTCTGGGTCAGAGCCCCAGACATGCCGCTTCTATGATAAGCCGCATGCCATTCTAGGAGGTGCAGCCAGCACTAACCCACCCATGTGGTATGACTCCGTATGTGGATCATCAGAAACCACAGAGGAGCATGATGATGATAATGATGCTGAAAATAGCACCCAGACACAGCAAGGAAGCGGCGAAGCCCTTTTCCCCGACAGCCAGGAACTCTTTGTCACCCTGGAGCCAGTACCCTACGAACCCACCCAAGGCGTGCTCGATGCAGGAGAAGGGACCTCTGGTGAGTGTACCTCTGTTAAATTAATACATGTTTTATAAGCAAGCGTGTTTAATGATTAATTCGCGGCCAGTACAGCTACAGCTACTGGAAAACTCTGTTAACATGTTCGGGGATGGAGCAGAAATCCTCCGGGGACATCTCCAGAAAGATCTCCTGGATGTACTCCCAACGCCTGTGCAAAAGGTTTCTGGGGAGGGCAGCCTTATCCTGTGTGCCGTGGTAACACACTCTACCACGCCAGGCCAGTAGCACGTAGTCTGGAATCATTGCTTTGCAAAGCATGGCGGCGTATGGTCCCGGTGTTTGTTGGCATTCAAGCAACATCTGTTCTTTATCTGTCTGTGTTATCCTCAGAAGAGTGATATCATTCATGGTCACCTGGTTGAAATAGGGGAATTTTAGTACGGGGGTATTCAGAGGGGCTCCGTCCCTGCTGGGCTGTTTGCCTGTGGCTGAACGGAAATCTTCCCCGCTGTGACCCACGTGGTGGAGGGAGGGGGAACAGCGAACATCTTGGATGTGTGTCTGTGTGTGTGTGGGGGGGTGTCGATTAGGTTCGCGCTGCACGTTAACCCGAAAACCGCTGCCCCTCCCTTTTCAATTGCCAACCAGTTTTAAATTGCCAGCCCAAAGGCTGTTTGTTATGGGAAATGAGGGGGTTGCTGTTTGAAAACATTCCCACATGTTATGAAGGTTAAAGAAGCCTATAGACTGTGGCTTACCATGGCTGCCTGCAAGCAGAATTCTGTTGCCCGCCAGACCTGCTTGTGTGATCTCTCACACCAAACCGGCAGACCCTCAATATAACAGGCAAAGTGCAACCTTGGACCAAATGCACATGTGATATGTAATGTTTGGAGCATTGTTCTCTAATATGTGTCTTTTAAACTACTCCTCTCCCGTTTGCTTCCTCCCGCAGCTGCAAATGTTTCAACGCCACCCCTTTCATCACCGTCCCAGAGGCTAGCGAAGATTAGAAGTAAAAAAAAAAGGAATCGAGACGAAATGTTCTCAGAACTCATGCAATCCTCCCACACTGAAGCTGCCCAGCAGAATGCGTGGAGGCAGACACTGTCGGAGTCCAGGAAGGCAGAATTTGATCGCGCGGACAGGTGGCGTGCTGAAGACAATGACTGGCGGGATGAAGAGAGACAGTGGCGGGATGAAGAGAGTAGGTGGCGTCAGCGTGCAGAGAGAAGGCAGGATGCAATTCTGAGGCTACTGGAGGATCAAACGGAAATCCTCCGGCTTATGGCTGAGGAAAGGCGTATGGTTGAGGAAAGGCCACCTGAGCCCAGACCGCCGCTACAGCCCCTGTGTAACCAACAGCCCTCCTTCCCGAGTCCCATAACCTCATCCCCGAGACGCCCAATAACGCGTTTGGGCGGCCTCCGTGCACCCAACCATTCAAGCCAAGAGAACAGTCCAAGCAAGAAAGGGCTGGTATTCAATAAGTTTTAAAGTGCTGTGTGTCCTTGTCCTTCCCTCATCCCCTCCTCCACCACCCATTCCTGGTGCTTCCCTTCCTCCACCACCCATCCTGGTGCTTCCCTTCCTCCACCACCTATCCCAGGAGACTGTGGCAGTTACCCCCATAGTTCCCCCTCTTTGTTTTACGAATTTATAAAGAATGCATGATTTTTAAGCAACAATGACTTTATTTCCTCTGCAAGCGGTGATCGAGGGGGGGAGGGCAGGGCGGTTTGGGTAAAGGGAAGTAGAGTGAATGAAGGGGCGGGGCTTTTCATTACTGGGGAAAAACAGAACTTTCACACAGCATCCTGGCCATTCATGAAACTTGTTTTCAAAGCTTCCCTGATGCGCAACGCACCCTGCTGTACTCTTGTAATAGCCCTGGTGTCTGGCTGCGCATAACCAGCGGCCAGGCGATTTGCCTCAACCTCCCACCCTGCCATAAACGTCTCCCCCTTACTCTCACAGATATTGTGGAGCGCACAGCAAGCAGTAATAACAATAGGAACATTGGTTTCGCTGAGATCTAACCTAGTTAATAAACTTCGCCATCTTGCTTTTAAACGGACAAATGCACACTCCACCACCATTCTGCACTTGCTCAGCCTATAGTTGAAAAGGTCCTGACTACTGTCCAGGCTACCTGTGTATGGCTTCATGAGCCATGGCATTAAGGGGTAGGCTGGGTCCCCAAGGATAACTATAGGCATCTCAACATCCCCAATGGTTATTTTCTGGTCTGGGAAGAAAGTCCCTTGCTGCAGCAGCCGAAACAGACCAGAGTTCCTGAAGATGCGAGCGTCATGTACCTTTCCCGGCCATCCCACATTGATGTTGGTGAAACGTCCCTTATGATCCACCAGTGCTTGCAGCACTATTGAAAAGTAACCCTTTCGGTTTATGTACTCGCTGGCTTGGTGGTCCGGTGCCAAGATAGGGATATGGGTTCCGTCTATCGCCCATCCACAGTTCGGGAACCCCATTGCTGCAAAGCCATCCAGTATGAGCTGCACATTTCCCAGACTCACAACCCTTGGTACCAGCAGCTTGGTGGTCGCCCTGGCTACTTCCATCACAACAGCCCCCACTGTAGATTTTCCCACTGCGAATTGATTCGCGACTGACCGGTAGCTGTCTGGCGTTGCAAGCTTCCACAGGGCTATCGCCAGTCGCTTCTCTACTGTGAGGGCTACTCTCATCTTGGTGTTCTGGCACTTCAGGGCAGGGGAAAGCAACTCACAAAGTTCCATGAAAGTGCCCTTACGCATGCGAAAGTTTCGCAGCCACTGGGATTCATCCCAGACCTGCAGCACTATGTGGTCCCACCAGTCTGTGCTTGTTTCCCGGGCCCAGAATCGGCGTTCCACTGTATCAACAAGCCCCATTACCACCATGATGTCCACCTTGCCGGGGGGCCTTTTTTGAGAGAGGTCTGTGTCCACGTCCTCATCACTGTCCTCAGGGCGCTGCTGTCGCCTCCTCGCCTGCTGTAGCTCTAGCAGCTCCTGGTTCTCGTTCTCCATATACTCCTGGACAATGCGCATGGTGTTCATAACGGCGATAACAGCCGCGGTGATCTGATCATGCTCCATGCTTTCCCTGGTATGCTGTTTGCAGGACAGTAGAGTGGGAGCAGAAGCGGCGGGTGGATAACAATGGTGTCAGCAATATGGCGCCCGCATGAAAAAAGGCGCAAAAGGATTTTTGGCTCCCCCCCTCAGTTGCTTTCACGGAGGAAGGGGGGAGCAAGGGTTAGGCGCCTTCCCTTCTAGCAGCAGATGGTACAATATGCTTGATATCCATCATTATCTCCTGGCCCCCTCAAGGATTGAACTCGCAACCCCAGGTTTAGTGGGCCAACGCTCAGACCGCTGAGCTATCCCTCCTCCAGTGTTCCAGGCAGTACTGAATCTCCCTTAAACAAAACGTAAAAAAGAGAATGACCAGAGTCAGTCTGGTCACTCCCATTTATGTCCAAGCGCCCCCGGCCAGCCACACCATAGGCCGCCGGCCAAGAGCACACGAATTTCAAGCATATTGTACGATCTGCAGCTAGAAGGCAAGGAGCTGCTGCTGTATGGTCCCGCAACCACAACCATTTATGGCATATGGCACCATCTGCAGCTAGAAGGCAAGGAGCTTACGCTGTGTAGTCCCGCGACTACCAGCCTCAGGCGGAATGGCCCCCTCAAGGATTGAACTCACAACCCCGGGTTTAGCGGGCCAACGCTCAGAACGCTGAGCTATCCCTCTGCCCATATTATAGCGTGACTGAATCCCCACTAGACCTAATGTCCAGGCGTACGCTGGAGATGTACGGTAATTGTGAGCTGAGCAGGCTTCCGTAGCAAACACGGAAACCTCGGAAAAAAGGCGCGAAAAAGATTGCTTTCATGGAGGGAGGGAGGGACGTTTGATGGCTTGACGACATGTACCCAGAACCACCAGCGACAATGTTTTCTGCCCCATCAGGCTTTGGGATCGCAACCCAGAATTCCAATGGGCGGCGGAGACTGCGGGAACTGTGGGATAGCTACCCGCAATGCAATGCTCCGAAGGTCAATGCTAGTCTTGCTACTGTGGACACAGTCAATCGACCTCATGGTCTTAATGCTCTTTAGTGGGGGGACACACAATCGATTCCATAAATTTGGGTTTTAAAATATCGACTTCTATAAATTCGACCTAATTCTGTAGTGTAGACGTACCCTCAGTTACATAACACAGCACTTAAGTTTATCTGAAGTAAGAGTTTTCCATTCTGATCTCTCCATACAAAGTGCTGGAGCCATAGACAGAGTTCTTGTGAATTCTGCATATATAGCTGAGCTTAAGGAGGGACAGCAATGGCTCTGTGATGACACTGTTCAGAGCTACTATTGGTGATGGCGGATGGCACAGCACTCCTAGAAGGGAGCAAAGTGTGGAACACATATATAAAATCCTGCCTGCCAAAATGCCAGCACTTGGTGCTGATATACATCCATTTTGCATATGTGCCTGTAGCATCTCCACTATGATATTAGCTCTGAAAACTCGCATAGTGGAACTCTTGTGATTAAAGTCATTGCCTATTAATATATCTTTATAAAAAAGGATAGAAACAAAGGCTGTTGAGAGCAATTCTTGGACAAAACATGAAAATGCTTTTAAGGTTAAGAAATAAACAAGCAAAAAGAAAACAGATTTAAGAGCGCTCTCTCTCTCTCTGTCTTTAATATAGCCTTTTGTGTCTCAGTACCATTGAGTATTCTTAGATCCCTGTAGTAAACGTGCTCTAAACGTAATCACTGCTATAATAACTAGGCACAAGAGGGTAAGTTAGGAATAGAATAATGATCTTTAACTCTGAATAGCCCTGGTTTTGCTGGACTGTTGCAAAACTCTATTAATATTTTTTTAGCTTAGGCTTTTATTTTTAATGTTCCTTGAAAACCAAGGTTTTTAAAGAAAATGATGATTCAAGATCAAGAGTGAACTAGAAAGCAAAAGAACTGTTTTTATTTATTCCCTTTAATATTCCCATGTGATGTACGTGGATGGTCTGGCAGAAAGGGTGAGGGTTGAAACGTGTGCTGCAGTTGTCCCAGTCAAAGACTTAACATTTCAATCCTCTGTCAAATTAGGAGTAGGAGAGGGGCAGCTGAGGTGTCAATCAACCTCCATCTGTGATGATGTCACATTCCAGAACCTCCAAAGATTGTCAAAGTACTGCAGAAAAAAATGTAGTAAGTTGTGACCTAATGAAAAAAAGAGGCAAAACACACATACTCTGATGCCCTCTTTCCACATCCTAAAGGAGTACACAAAAATGTGCACAACACACACAGTGACAGAAGTTTCACATGAAGACATGCTAATCTCCTGAAATAAAATGGTAAAAGTCCAGTTTCTATGCTACCATAAAAACTAGGCATCTACTGAAACAGTTTGCCATATCCCATTAATTGTTTTCAGAATACTTTTATAATTAATTGCAAGACACTAGCTTTTAAAATACTGTAGCTGTTACCAGGCAGTCAGATTATGATGCCATCAACTGTTCAGCTGCTAAATACTGGAAATGAGATGGATTGACCGACTGAATTTAAACAGCCTCAAAGTAGTTTGTACAAAGGGACAATTTCTTCTCTTAGGTGCACTGATATAAGCCTGGGATAACTCTCTTAATGCGGTAGATTGACATCAGTGTGACTAAAAGCAGGACTGGACCCAATGCAACTAGTTTGAACCAGGGCAAAAGAACTGTTTATACATAATACTTACAACAATATTTTGTTTGTTTTCCATAACCTTGAGCTTTGCTGTCCCTACTGACACCATTTTGAAAAATTCTCTTTTTTAGTGAATGTATTACTCATAAAAGGAGCCAAACTGACACCGAAGGTGCATGTCTTCATGTACAGCGCTTCAGCTGCACCGGTGCAGCTGTGCTGCTATAGTGTTTTAGTGAGGATGCTACTACCCTGACAGACCGGCTTCTCCTGTCGCTGAGGTTAATCAACCTCCCTGAAAGGCGGCAGCTATGTTGATGGGAGAAGTTCTGTCATCCACATAGTTCTGTCTACACGGAGGGTTAGGTGGGTATAACTACGTTGTTCAAGGGTGGGGATTTTTAACCCCCCTGAGCGATGTAGTTATACTGATATAGGTCTGTAGTGTAGCCCTGGCCTAAGTCTGGAAACAGAAGCCCTCCTGTTTGTGAACAGAACAACTGTGGCACAGGCATTAGAACTACTTTCGACATACTCCTCTGCCATGGTGCCTCACCAATGACCTGGAAGAATCACTGCTATGCGTTAAAGGCCCTCTGTGTCTATTCAATTGTTGGCCTCTCTGCAGAGAATGCCACCAAATGTACCAATTAGTGCCTACTATGTTGGTGGCTTTATCCTATCGTTGTGATTTGTAAACCAGATTTATGCAACGCCAACAGGCTTTTAATAATTGTAATTCATTGTTGCATTTGTTCATCAGCCTGGATGGATGTGCCCAGCAAGGGACTAGCACAATGGGCCTTTGATCCCTCATGAGGTCCTCTAGACACTACCATCACTCAAATAATAAATAATAAATAACAGTAATGGAGGGTAGTGGATGTCATTAATGATTTGTGAGAATGTAATTCATATTTAGAACTATTTCAAACATTGTAGAACACTCAAATAACATTAACGATGAAATGCTACAAAGAGAAACATTGGCATGTAACAATTTGCGAGGTGGAAGGGTTGTTTGTTTGTTTTTATTAGACAGCTTCATTAGAAATCACTCAAAACTTGATAGTTGAACATTGATATGAACTTAGCAAAAGCTCATAATCATGAATGGAACTATCAAGGTGGTAGAAGAGGTAGTAATAGTGGTACCGGTGGTCCAGTCAAATAAGGAGACTCTCCTGGTGAATCAATCTGTCATTACATATGACTCGAATGAAAAATCAGTTCATGGCAAATAAGAATGGTGAAAGATACATAAATAATGTAAATAATTCTGTTTGGGGGATTCCAGTGGAAAAAAAATTCCACTATATGACCGGAGAAGAGAAAAGAACAGCTCATTAATGTTATTATGAACAATTTAAACATAAAAAGTTATTGGAAGTTGGATGTACAATGTGATTAGAAATTGGGCTTCTGGAGATTTGGGGGGAAAGCTAGTATCAATTCCTTGCAGACAGCAAGAAACTCTTTTCTTAATGACAGTTTAAAGACAGAAAATAAGATTTCCAGCATTAAGCCCCATTCCTCAGAGATGTTGAAAAGCATCAGAGTACTGAATCAAGATTATCATCAACACCATATCTTACTTAGGAGGTGTCATAACTGTACCTGGCACTTTACAAATGCGCACTACTAATACAGACTGAGACCCTGCCCCAAAGATTGTTCAGTCCTGCAAGGACATTAAGCATGTGAAGTCACTGGGACCACTAAACTTAAGAAGATATTTAAATGCTTTGCTGGATCAGAACCCAGAATCCTCAGCACCCTGCAGGATTGAACCCAAAGGCCAAAATTCTGCTGGTAGATCTACATGAGTGAACCCCTGGGCCTAGGGTGACCAGACAGCAAATGTGAAAAATCGGGACAGGGAGTGGTGGGGAATAGGAGCCTATATAAGAAAAAGACCCCAAAATTGGGACTGTCCCTGTAAAATCGGGACATCTGGTCACCCTACCTGGGCCCCTCGAGAACAGAGAGGCTGGGTTGAGAGAATGAGTTGTCCTTTCACTTCTTTAGATGGTGACCTTTAGGCCAGGACTGAAACACACTGGTGGAACAGCATTGGGAAGCTTGCAACAGTGGCGTAGCCAGGTTTAGAACACAGGGGGAGCGGAGCTAAAAAAAAGGCGCCGGGAGCAAAAAGCATCGGGAGCAAAAAAAGACGCCGGGAGCAAAAAAAAATGCTCCGCTCTGGCTGCAGCGTAGGAGCAAAAGGCGTCGAAGCAGAAAAAAGGCGCCGCTTCTGCTCAGTGGGGGAGCGGCCGCTCCCCCTGCTCCCCACCTAGCTACGCTACTGGCTTGCATTGCATGTGTCTGAAGATAAACAGGTTTATTCTAGAGCTGTCAGTCCAGCCCATTTCTTGAGGATTATTCTCCTTTTTAAAAAAAAAGTAAAAAGCCATCTGCTACTTCCTGAAACACTTTCAGGAGGGGTAAAGGATGTTGTTTCTGGAAAACAAAATCCGCAAATGGGTGAAGGTGAGAGTAGCTGTGGGGGGAGGAATCTTGAGGGATGCCCCCTTTGGAGCATAGGGTCCAGATCACAGATTAACTGTTCCATCTTAATCCCCCACAGAATGGCCCAATTCACTTACAATTATTAGTGCAGGTCGGGATATGTTTTCGACTGAATCGGCCAGTTAGATTTGTCCCTCTCCTCTAACTATCCTGGTAATCTGGCTGCTAAAACAAAGCACTTGGCTTTTGGCCATTTCAAAGTGATAGTTTATCTTAAAAGATAATATGCCTCACTCTCTCTTTTTATGATCTTTGAAATAAAATTCAACATCTACCATGCTCATTGACATTTTGGTTTAAACACTTCTTTTCCCCTTAATTTTATTCTTTGGCCAGGAGCCACTGTTATTTATTCATTCATATGTTCTATCTATCATTCAAGGTGAGTGGCTCAGATTTGCAATGGACTTTTCCTCCCCCTTTCTTTCCATCCTCTTTTCTCCTCCTTCCACCAAGTACATTTCCCAAAGCACTGTAATTTACAGGCAGCGAGTTATTTTTCTGTTATTTTAATTGGTGCTTGGAATTCTGTAACTTTACAATACCTCTGTTTGTACTAACTATACTTTAATAAGAAATCTAATATGTGGCAAGTGCCTAGAGCTCGGTAAATGGTACTAGCAAACCTCTACAGACATTTTCATTTGCACTCACTGGGGTAAAATATGAAAAGGAGAACTCACTTTCCCTATCTTTCTAAATTACCATCTCTTGGTGCTATATCCCATATTTAGACCTTTACTCTGTGTTGATACAACACATCACAGAAACTTTGAATTAAATTAGATTAGCAATAACCCACATGGAACAAGAATGTATTCCTCAGATCTTTTTTAGAGTATTGTATAGACAGCAAATGGAAAACCCAGGCAACCAGTTTAAAAATGTACTTAAAATGCTATAAAACAGATTAATATTAGTGTTATTTAAAATATATAGTGTGAAGTTATAATTGTGAAATGTTAATATAGCCTATAATCTACATTGTGTCATGCAACACATCATAGAAAACATAAAGACTAGGTAATCTTGCACTATTTTAAATGCATCTACATAGTGACATATAATATTAATACATGTGCAACATGTGCTTTGCTACATTAAACAAAGACATGGAAAATCCTCCTACTTTTGGTGTAGGAGGATGAGCAGGGTCAGGAACAAGGAGTTTCGCTGAGTTCAGTACCTGAAATCCCAACTAAAGCACTGAACTTCTGCTCATTTACAGTAGGTGGCTCTGATTAAACAAAGTTTATATCATGTTTCAGTCGACACAAACACTCAGATGAAAGAAAACAGATTTGCTTTCATGCCGTGCACATTATTCCGTAGATATTGTACACCTTGATATAAAGCCCATTGAAGTCACTTTTCAGTGGGCTGTGGAACTGGCCTCTAGAGATCCTCTCTCTCCCAGTCAGTTACCACAACAATCAAGATCATCTGGGGCACTAAAGTTAACTGGCCAGAGACTTATACATTTGGGGTGAAAATTTCAAAACTGTCAGAGGGACCTGGACACCCAATGTCTATTAACATTTATGGGAAGAGGTCACTCTTAAGCAGTCTTGAAAAGTTCTGTCTTAGGGGATAGAAGCCCAGGGCATTTTCAATGAAGGCCCTTGACTCTGGAACTCACTTCCGTCCTCAATCAAACAAAGCCTGATTTTGTTGATCTTCCAGGAACAATGAGGCAGATCCTCAACTGGTGTAAATGGTTATAGGCCCATAATGGGTTTCTGACAATTTATACCATTATATAGCCCAATATATTTTCTCACGCATTTTCAGGAGAGGTGGGCTGAGCTGAAAGGGCAAGATTTACTTTCAGAAGCTTGATAGGACTTTGGGGTCCAATCCTGCTCTAATGAATTTCAGCGGCGACTATTCCATATACTGCATTGGGAGCAGTGTCTTTTGGGAGCAAATGTCGTAATGACTGTTATAGGTAAAAAGGTGATCATTATTTGTGTCTGTTTTAAAATTGGTCCGTTTTTTTACATCTAGACTGGTGTGAATATAGAAATCCAAACGCAAATAATAAATACATTACTAGCACAGAAGCCAGGCATAGTTTCTCATGCTGTTGGCTCATGCCTTTAGAAACAGCAGGGTGGAATGATTTTACGTGGTAAAAAATCCAAGCTGGTTTAATTGTTACTGACCGCCAAACAAATCAGTAACTGAAGTCCATTATGCTTCCTAAGAATTTCCATTTTGGATTTTACCTGAGATTGGCACCCATGAAAAGAGTTCACTAACCATATCCAAACAAAGGCTTCTTCAGTTGACTCATTCTGCAGGAATAATTCATTGGTCAGCTCTTCTGAGGTTCTCCTAGTAGCTGACAAACTTTAATAGATTTTATCCTCACAACATACCTGTGAGGTAGGTTCTCCATTTAACAGATGGGGAACCGAGGCCCAGAGACATTAGTGACTTGCCCGAGGTCACACAGGAAGCATTGGCCCAGGCTGGAATGGAAGCCAGATCTTCTGAGTTCCAGTCCAGTGTCTGAACTGAAAAAATATTCTTGACTAATTCATCACCAAACACTTTTAACCTGTAACAGTGGCAAAGGAGACCCAGAAAACCTGCTCTTGACTTTTCTAACTGGCAACTAGTAACTCCCTGGTAAATATTTTCAGTGCCAAGGGCTTGTGAAAGTGCATCTAGTCCAGCAGCACAAACGTGTCTAGCTGTTTGTGAGCCCCAGAAGGTTTGGAGGTTCAGTGGAGAAAAAGAAAATGTTCAAATACCCCTATGATGTTTATCCAAACTATCTGACCCTCAAGAATGCAGACATGGGCTGGAAAATCTCACAAGGACAGGCTTTTCAGTGAGATTTCCTTTTATGCCAGGATACAAGAAGAGCCTTTGTTTTGGTGGTTTTGCACTTCTGAGGTCTAAGTGAAACCAGAAGCAGCAATGTAGAGACACAGAAAAGTGAAACATAATGGGAAGAAAGTTAAACTTTATCAAGACTCCTAAGAAGTTTGGTTGCAGTTTGTGTGTGCAGTGAAGAAGTAGGCAGCTCCAACATGGTACTGACTAATCTGTAGAGATGGTGGGTATTCTGTTGTGCATCTAACTCCCCATAGGATGGGATGCCTGTGCAAATCCTGGTAGTATTATTTCCAAAACCCAGTACTTTAGATAACCACTGAATTGGAAACATCCATTCACTGCTTTTATGTCATCATTCTCTACAATGAGGCCTGCCCTGAATGACATAGGTGGGAGAGGTCCATTCCTACTTTGGTTTACTTACCAGTATAGGCAAACACAATCCCATCACATCTCTAACATGGAAAGAATTGACTCACTGAAGGATCACCTTTTTTTCCGCTCTGTCACATCCCTGGTATTAAGGGTAGGATTTTCAAAAGCCCTTGGCAAGGCTCCAGCTCCTACTGACTTGGTGCCCAGTCCCCTTAGGCATTTTTGGAAATCCCGATTTGTACTTTAGCTAATTGAGTTCACAGATAAACCTTTTCCAACCCACTCCAGCTCCCAATCTGCAATAATATAGGAACTAAGATTCAATAGCTTAGTCATTCCTTGACTGCTCAGACTCTATTTTTCCACTGAGGTGAGCCTGTGAGACCCCTTCTGTCTGTTAGAAAGAGGGAGTATGTAAATCTTTTTGCAGGCATTGGAGCAGAGGCTGTCCAGGAGGGCATGACATTACCAGACCTCTGATTTTACTACTAGTGGACACATGACTGTTAAATTGATGCTATAAATTGATATTGGAGGGGGGTAGCATTTCCCTTATCTCTAATAAAATTGTTCAGTACATTTCTCAATCTTTTAACACTCATTGCATGGGGGGTTATAAAAGTAAAAGAACTGAATACCCCCCAAATTATAAAAGAGTGCCACTAGTTTTAGTACAGAAGTAGATACACTGACACACTCTACATAGCCTAGATGCCCTCTTGTTGCATTTCGGTTCCTGTAAATATTATTGTTTTTGATTTTCAGATTTAGACTAATAAACTTAACATATTGCATGAAAGTATTAGGCCAGGTTCATTGTTCCCAGGCACTTTTCCTTCCTTTTGCTGCTTAACTAAACACATAGGAAATTAACAAAGTCTGTGGCCTAACAACGAGCAATTCATAAATTCATTAGATTAAAAAATACTAGTAACATAGCAATTCCTTTAATAGGTTTCCTTCCAATTCTCTAATTTACATTTCTGCCTGCCCAGGCAAAGATATTACTTCATTAAGATTTTTTTTCTAAATTAGAGAAATTTTAATGACTTCTCTTATTTATGGCTTCCATATGTAAGTAGTTATCTTTCTTGCAAATGGAAATGAGACCCAAAATTGCAACAAATGGGGCCAAGCCTCTGCGTACATATGTTCCTTTTTGGAGAAAGTACACATGCCTGATCGAATTAACTTTAGCCTCTCTGTCCATTGAACAGACATCCTCTAATGGGGGGGCTTTTAAAAGCGTTCTCGTTAAATTTATTTTGAATCTCTGAGAACACTATCACAGTTTCAGCAAATAACCTCTGATAATATTGAACACCTGGTAAGCTCAGTACCCAAGGGAATCAGTGCTGCTGTGTTTGACCTTTGATCTCCCACCTCAAAGTTCGGCCCTTATGATCCACTTGGACTCAGACAAGAAAGCTATTCTGAGGGAAAACACCTGTTTGCTAGGCTGACCCCCAAGCCAGTGCATGGATGAAAAAAGTCAGCTGGGTAGAAGGGGGCCAGAGCCCCAGTGCAGGTGTTTCCTCTATCACCACACAGCAAAAAGAGAAGAAAAAGGAAAGATAATATATGGGTAATAGTTAGGTGTTCTCTAAACAGTTCCTTTGGCTCTGCATAGGTGGGGCTTCTTTAGCGAGAAGTTAGGAAATTAAGAAGAAACCATTAGTTTTTAGCAGTTCACATGCCCCTGGATTGCAACCTCACCATATATAGGTTCTCAGTCTGTTAAAGTTCACTAGAATGTATGGCAGAGAAAAACAAACGGACTGGTTTAAAAATGAAAAGCCAAGTGTAGAGAAATCCATATCCCTGCCCTTGGTTGATGTTTGCATTCAGAAAGAGCATTGGGTGGATGGTTTACTACGCAGGAAAGGCACTAAGCCCTTTGTGCCTTGTAGTCACTTTTATTTTTTACAAAGATGTTATATTGTCTGGTTTAATCTAAGATGCACACTGTAAATGGCCGTGAAATAAAAAAGCTCAAACCGGAAGAGGAAAGGGTAAATGCTTCCTTAATTAAGTTACAGTTTTTACAGTAGTTATTTTATGCCGCACTGTAATGATCCTTTTCAAGTACAGTGGCCCATGCATGCATTCAACATTTTCCACTCAAATGTCACATTACTCATTTTTGTCAACAGGTCTGCACAACGATGGAGTAGTGAAAGGAAAATATTTAATCTCTCTTTATTTATTAAGTGAGTATCATGAAATAAGATGACAGCGCAGTAAACCTAACCCTTTTTAAATTCTTCCGTTAATTTCTTCATACACTTTTTTCCAAGGTCACTTTAGGATGCAGGATTTGCATGTCACTCACTTGCACGCTCAAGGGCTGTCAACACACTTCCATTCACCTGATGAGAGCACCTTCAGCTGGCCTCAATAAAACCCTTCCATTTCCTACAGTCTCCAGCTCTGGAACTCTCTGATATTAAGCAGCCAATTTTTGATCATTTAAAGGGAGGAGAGGAGAGGGGATGGCTGTTTCTGTGCAACAGGAATTCAGCTACAACTTGTCAGAATTCATTTCAGCTTTGACCACTTATAACCTTCAGATCCAAATTGCTTTCCATCACTCTGGCGGAGGCAGGATTGGTATGCCTGTCCCAGACGTGAAAGGTCAGTGCAGTGTGTATTGTGCAAACAGTCTCATTAATGCAACCAGATTCTTGGGGGAGAAAAGGGGGGAGAAAGATTATTGGCAAGCAAAATGGTACTAACAATTTGCCTTTATCTTTTGCCCAGCATTTTGGGCCTGATAAAGACCAACATCTGAAACCAATCATTGGAGCATATTAGGTTTTTCCAAGCCATATATAACTACAGTAAAATAATGAGACACTTATTTTGCAGCATTTTAAGATTTAACGATTTGCAATCTATTTCCAAGATGACTGAGAGGGAAGCAGGAAGAACACAAGTTCTTTAAGTAACTTCCTCACCTTTCCCTAGTCATACACAAGGAACAACTGACACCCAATTGCATTCACCCTCCTGGAAGTAAATGCAAGTCATCACTTCACATAAGGCTGTTGGTATGATTTCTGCCAGGGCTGATAACAATGTCCTATTGTTGATGAGCCTCTGTCAGTTCCACTTAGCAGTGTGAGTGTCAAATTGTCAAGTGTTTTTAAGACTGGAACGCGAGAGACAACCAGTACCAATTTTACTTGAAGCCAGAGGGGTGAATCTCCCCCGCTCCTCCCATGAATGTCCTCACTATACATGGTAACACAATGTGAGAGGAGGCTATAGCCACTGGAAAAACAGTGAAGACATTTTTTAAGATTATGCTTCTGGGAGTGTAAAAGGACTATATCTTTGCTTATTCTTTAGAGAAACTCCAGGATCTCTCTAGCAGCAGCAGAACAATTATATTAAATCCAGACAAGAGGCCTGAACATTTTCAGTGTGTTAGTAAGTAATATGTTCTTATGGGACTGCTTCCTGGTGGTCTATAGTGTACTATCACTAAAGTTTGGCTAATGCTCCTCAAATAGTGATGCCTAGTCTTCTTTTCATTGTATAAGGAAATGGTGATCCATAAAGCACTGCAGAAGGTAATCTCATTGCCATTTGGTGGTCTGTATGAAACATACTGGTGGTTTTTGTGCAGTTCCTAATGGACATATCACCACATTACTAAACCACCTTCAACACAAACACTTTTTGACAGTCCTAGTGGAGAGTCCAGGGACTGAATGTGGCCACCCAGTACCCTGTTATCCCTTGAGGTGGTTCTTTCAGGGCAGAGTTGAGGGACACTAGCAGGGCTGTGGAGGAAAGTTTACACTCCCATTACCCACGATGTACCCGTTCTACAGATAAAAAGAGGACATCCGTCTTTAGGGCTGTCAGTCTGGCAATTTTCACAGGCACTAAAATAACTCTGAAGAATTACTTAGGAAAAACAACACTGTAAAGAGAGCTTTCTTTCATGTTATTTTAATCTTTAATTTGTCTACCTGTTTTACCTCGAGGAATCAGCTTTCAACACCCCCTGTTTTAAATGCCCAATATTCTGTTCTCCATCATTAACTGTCTGTTCCAAATCTGCTTCTGCATGAGCACTAGCTGACTACTGTTCACAGACAGCTTAACCTGACTTGGTCCCAGGGGGGCTCTCTTTACTCTCCACCTCTGTACGTACTGGATCTCTGTTTAGTTTCCTCGCCTGTGCCGTAATCATCTATGTTACACTGTGGCATTCTCATGGTTTCTAGCTGAACACTAATCCCATCAGGGCCTTTTCCATAAAGTTTTATTCAGCATTTAGCAAATTGAAAATAGAAGGTTTTTTTACATGTTGGGGGTGTTAATGAGGATCCTGAGGGGAGGAAAAGTACCAATTCATAAAGAAATCATGTTCCTTTCCACTGCCTCTGTCTCACGCACTCTGTCTAATGTGCATCATAGAATGTAGGGAGTTTTGCAATTCGTCTAGATTTTTATTTTAAATGGTTTTGTGCCTCACAACCCGGGAAGTGGAAACAGCTGCTTTAGATAAAATCATCCTCAACAACCACCGCCTGGATAATGAGGCTAAACTGAGTTATACGTGAAAGGATTCAAAGGTAACTAAGGGCTTGTCTACATGGCTCTGCAGTGTGGACTATGAGGGTGTGAACTGATGTGGACAAAAGGAGAACACATACGTGCATGGAATTAAGTGGCACGCTGCAACTTTTATTAAAGTTTAACACAAGGGAGGGGCACTACCCTCCCATCACCCAACTCTCTTGTGCAGGGCATTTGAGTCCAGTGTGTGGGTTACAGGGCTCCTTACTATATGACACCTAATGCAGGGTTGGATCTCCTCAGCCTATCCCCCAGGACTCAGCTCTTTCTGAATCCTAGAGCCTTCCCCATCGTGAAAGGAACAGAGGGTGCAGCAGGGTGGGGATCTTGGCCCACAAGGTCTCACCTGTCACATGAGCTCAAGGCCAATCACCAAAATCCCCCATATTTTACCTCTGGGACCGGTCATTTTATTCTCTTTACTGCATTGAAAACTGGCTGTAATTTGCAACAAGTAATCAGCACCACCCCTGTACCTTGTTTAGGTACTAAGCACGTTCCTACTTAACTCACTGTGACTTGAAGGTGCTGTGAGGAAGGCAAATAACTGCCTGGTCCTCTGCCAATTGGCCCATGGGAGAAGAAATTCCTTTCTGATGCCAGATGGGTAATGGGCTAGACCCTCAGCATCGGTCAGGCTGGGTTCCCGTTCCTAATTTAGATGGGTAGGGTTGGCTGCTGGAACGGAGCTGAAAGAGGCTCCACATGGCTCCTGCACTGGGCTAAATCCTGGGAGCTGTGGAACGCTGGCCAATCAGCACCTCTCTTCCCCAGCTGGCTAATGGGTGCCAGAGACTCCAGGGGGAGGAGCTACCTATTGTCCCTTGGCAAGTGTCTCCTTCTCTTGCACTGGAACTGTTCCCATTTCACCGCCGGCCCCATACATTTTCCCAACCCATTGATTTAGGTGGGTGGCATTTGCTGCATGCACTAAACAGTTGCTCTGTAATTTCCTTGTGTAGACCCTGCTAGCACAAACTAAAAAGTATCTAATTTCCATTAATGTAGTTCTGTTTGAAACAGGACTATGTTAATGCCAAATAGGTAACTTTAGTTCAGAGTAGCAGGGTCTATCTGGGGCAATTACGGCACAACACTTTAGTGCGTGCTGCAACTCACACCCCTGTAATCCATACTGCAGGGCCATGTAGACACGCCCTAGGAGTTTGGAAAGGAGATCAACCCACATGCGCTTAATCCCATATCACATAATCTTAGTGCAGGCCATAAACCAACTTCTAACTAATGGGGGCTAGGAGGAAACTCTTCCTGTAGGCAGATTATTCTATAACTGTCTACTGTGGAGTTTCTTGCACATTTGTGTAAAGCAACTGGTACTAACCACTGTCAGCAACAGGATACTGGAGTCATTGAGCCTCTGGTCTGATCCAGTATAGGGATGACTATGTTCCTACTTTTGGCCAAAGCTGTTCAAAAAAGTGTGGTTAAAAATATTTTCTTATAGTTCCGTACTTTCTGGCTAGGACCAGAAACAGAAGTGAGAAAACACTGTCCAAAATACTGCTCTCATGAAAAGCAGCAAGCACTGGAGATCTCGTGGGAATCCTATTGGGATTTTTTTTCTTTTACTATTCCCTGCACCGTCAGTGTTTTTCATTATCATTCATTCCTCATCCACAGTTGTTCATAAAAAGTTTGCACTTGTACAATTAATGGATGAATGGGAATCAACCGAAAAGGGAAGGGATCATTCTCTACTCTACCATTAAAACACGTGTTTTTTTAAAAAAAGGAAAAAACATGAATAAGCTTTGAGAAGGAAAAGCAGCACCTCTACAGTTGTTCTCTAATCAGTCCCAGGTACAGACCTACCCTTTGATCTGGTAGTGTTTCTGTTAGGTTTTCCAGCTCAGAATAACTATGGTTGAGCAGGGAATGAGAATCTCATTTACTAGTGACTCCCAAATGCATAATTGTTGCTATTTAGGAAAGAATGCTCTTTTCTGCAGTACCTCAGTTTGGTTCAATAGGAAATCACCCCTTCCTCAGCTACATGGAAAAAAAACATTCTCTCGGGCAGTCAAACCTGATAGCCTATACTCTTTTATTGTATGTCCTCGTTATTAAACAATGTAGGCAGAGTAAAATGTGATGTCATTGGGTACTGCATGAATGTATAATCAAATAGTAAAGGCCAGCCATGAGCCCCTGTAAACAAGCATGCGACACTTTAAAATATTGTCTTAGTCAATCGCTGCCTTCTCTACTGATCAATTCACAAAAGCCCTACCTGAAATGTTGGAAAAGTTCACTAGAGCAACTCTGAAGGGGGAAAAAAAGGAAGGAGTAAGAAGGTGTGTAAATTATTGCAGCCCTGGGGCAGCGTGTTAGTTTTACTGGCCTATTTACTTGGCTAAGCAATAAAAATGGGTAATAGACCCATTGGACCTATTACTTGCCCACTGGACCCATTATTTACATTGAACAAGGGTAGTGTAGCTTTAAGAGGGAGTTGAGTGACAGCCAAGCCTCCTCTAGCCCCACCATGGCAACAGCCTCTCTGTAGCCCCTTCTGTGTCTGTTTCACACCTTACCTTGAGTGAGAAAAGGCAAAGACAGATAGCTAGGCTGCAGGAAGCATTGGCGCCAGAGTGGCAGCATGAAAGTAAATTGCAATGGTGAAGAAAAGCAGGTGTGAGTTATTTGTTGCTCAGCCAAGTATCTTCATGGCCTGATGTATGTTAGCAAGCCTGGCTCAGCAAGGCAGACTGTGTAGTACAGCTGCAATTATGAGAGACTCATGAAGTACAAAGGGATTAAGTAACAATGCTCTATACATATTAAGGGCTCAATCCTGTAAGGCACTGAGCACTCTGATCACAATCCTGTAAAGTACTTAAACACATGCTTAAGTCTGACTTCAATGAGACTGCTCTCATGTTAAAGTTAGACATATATTTACGGGCTTTGCAGTGTCAGAGCCAGAGTGCTGAGAACCTTGCAGGACTGATCCCATTGTTCCTTTTATCCAAGGATCTCAGTCTTCTTTTATTCTTATTATATACATTCACATATAAATTAAACAAACCTCACACCACCACTGAGTGCTACAGATCACTATACCCTCTTTGTTGAAGGGTAAACTGAAGCATGAACACAATAAAGTGATTTGTCCAGATTCACAGGTTAAGACAATGGCAGAATGGGGAAGAGAACACAGAAGTACCACTCTCAGCCCCCAAGAGCTACATCTTCCTTTCGAAAATTAATTTAAAGAACAGCCATGCAATGTGGTTAGCAATATTTGCAGAAAAATACTCTGGGCAAAATGGCTCAATCCAGGGAGTCAGTGAGGTCAGGTAAACTTGTCCCAGATAACATTAAAAAAAAAGAAGAAGCAATTTTCATTATAAAAGGATTATAAAGTCTCAGTGAGGTGAATCTATTTTGAAAATTTTCTTCAGGGCAGATTTAATTGCCCTGTAATAGTATAAACTACAAAATCAAATTCTTAATATGAAGTAAAGCAACAGGGGTTTTTTTATTAACATTATTTTTAAGTTGAACTCTAGTTTGTCAGGCACAGATTTCATTTCACCATCATATTACAAGCTGCCATGATCACAAAGTCACTCATTCATTTGCCAGGGTAGTCAAACATCCTTTAATTGATTAGAAGATAGTTAGGAGAAGAAATAAATATAATAATAATACCCAACTCCTTCATAGGGCTTTTCATTGTCAATCTCAAAGTATTTTACAAAGGAGGTAAGTGTCATTATCTACATTTTACATTTGGGGAAACTGAGGCACAGATCACGGCAGTGACTTGCCCAAGGTCACCCAGCAGGCTAGTGATAGTGATGGCACTGGTACTGTTTGTAAATTCTTCATTACCTAGCCACATTGAGAATGCACTTTCATTTTCATTGGAAGATTCATTGGGAGGTTTGCCTGAGTGAGGACCGCTGGATCCAAACAGAAAGGTGTGTGCATGTTCCAGGCAAATATCTGAAGCCTGTGTACATGCTAAGAGTAAACTGCCCAGGGTTCAACCTCCAGGATCTGAGTTCAGAGTTATTTTTCTCCTGCAACACTTCGAGTTCCCTTCAGCTGCTTTAAGCCGTGGTGAGCTCATGGCCTCTTCCATGGGAAACATGAACTCATGTCCTGGCACTTATTCATGTAACTGATTCTTTTCATTTTTTGATTTAAAATGTATTTCTCTTCCATTTTAAGGTGTATTTTTAACTGATTTGGGATCATCTGAAGTACTTTGTCTCACCTGTAACTACAAGTAAGGAGAATATTACTTCATATCGTTCAGGTGAGACTGGGATGGGGAAGGGATAAGAAAGGCACTGGGGGTTGCTGTTAGGGAACTAGGGTATATTAATTTACCTAGCAGTTCCACAATTTTGCATGACAAATAGAATTGAGAAAATTGTGAGCTGCGCTTGGACAATTTGTGAACAACAGCAACAACAGACTAGAATTCATAAAATAAATATTTGATACAAACTATCAGCCCATTGCTAGTTTACGATCTTAAAAAGGTTAGCTGGTGCCCTTCCATGTTGCACTTAATATGTACAAAGCAGTTTGAGGATGTCAAGTGCTATTTATGCGCTCAGTGCTTTTGCAATGATGATACTTGGATTTGTTAAAATAGACTTTATTTTTGAGCTTATTTTTGAAGCTTGTAAATATTGATTTAAGATAACATAAAAGATGAACCACAGACTTTGTATGTAGGCGGTAAACAAGGAGAAGGGAGAATGGAATTCATCCCCCAACCCCAAGGCAGGTTGTGAAGCTGCACCACAGCCCCTCCACGGCCAATGTTTTAGCTCATTGCCTGGAGAAGAAGCCACCAAACTCTGCACTCCTTAGAGGAGAACTCTGCAGTGCTGAAATTCCATGGTCCATTACCAGTCTGGCCCCAAATTTCTCCAACATGCTCATCTCTTCAGGGCTCCCCTCCAGTAGCATGCAGGCAGGAAGCACTCTTCCCCCCAGCCCATTGGGCAGGTCCACCCACATCCCTTTTACCTACACATCTCAGTGCTTAAGCAGTGCAGAGGGCCTTGTAAGCCATTCTCCAATATCTCTTCCCCCCTCACCTGTTAAATTAACCCCTTTCAGTGTACATAAGAATATTCTAGAAAACAGTAGAGAATAATTTCTGGTTTGCCAAGCAGTCTGGGCAGGGGAAACAGGAACATTCAGGTTTATTTAAAATTAACAAAACATTAACACTTTTAAAATCCAATATCAAAACCTTACAAAAATCATGCACAGGCTGAACACAATGAGCAAAAAGCCAAGCAAATTGTGTTGCATCTAATGACATGCATTCATAGAGTATCCCCTGAGGAGTCACTGACACCACTACAAATTGCTTCATCATTTCAGCTCAGTTACAAATGCAGCAATGCAAATATGGCAAGAAATCTCTCTCTCTCACTCACATCTGATGTGTACTATATATTTACATAATGTGCTTAAGGACATAAGGAATTATTTAAAAGACTAATTACTACCATAGCCTTTTATACTGTCCAAGAGATACTACAGACTCCTTGAAAACTGAGTTACTCCTCCCAACTTGAATTCTTATAAAACGTTGAATTAATAATATATGTCATGATTTACAGAATGGAGTAATGTGATATTATTGGCCTTGTGTAAAAGCACCATGCAAAATAAGTGTGATCTGCTGGGTAAATAGAAAAACAGGTACTGCACCAGTATGTCTGTGTTATATGCTGCATTTCAAAAGAAATCAAAATCGTACTGAACTAAACAGGTTTTACAGATTATTTTAGCACAAAAATCTCACTAAGCAGAGGAAATGTCTTACACGGCTTATACAGATATTGAAAAAAATCACTATTTATTTGCAAAAGTCTTTGAATTTTATGTCAAATCCAGAGAAAGAGTCAAAGCATAAGTATTCTGCATGTGAAAGGGCAACGACTTGCACTCTTTACACCAAGATTTTCATATATCTTCAAGTCTGTGGCTATGCAATGGCTGAGATGGCTGGTGTGCAGCTGGGGGATGGTGGGAGAAGATGCAAATCCAGAGGTGTCAGCAGAGAACAAATGAAAAGAGAAAGAACTGGAATGAACAAATCCATAAATGGTCTCTTTCCCCCCCCCCCTTCTTTCTTTCGAGTAAAAATAAAATCAGATTAGTCCTTAGGCAGGTCTAAATTATTCAGGTATTCCAATACCTGAAGAAACTAGAACCCAAAAAGTGTAGGTCAGATATTCAGTAAATGGAGGAATTACTAAAAATATACTTGCCTCATCTTGTATCTTGGCAGCATCATTAGCTATAGGAATTCTAAACCTCACATAGCTTAACACTGCACAAGTACAACTTGGGAGGAATGTGTATATGGGTACAGAACTGTCACCTCTCTCTCACAAATTGGATTGTCTGGACTCTGACTACGGCTTCAGTGCTGGTGAACAACCGATGATTTCCATTGAGTTCAAGGATAAACTTGATATACAAACTTGTGTGTGTGTCAAAACCTACTCAGGAGTTTATCAGCTCAGTTCCCACTAATGGCTGAGCAGTGGAGGTGATCTTTCAGCACACACTAGATGTCAGCTGTTGTTTTTTGTTGTTGTTTTTTTAAATTGGTAGCAATTGTTCTGATTACTGTATACAGGACAGCAGGTACTATGCAGATGGCTGACAAAAATGGTCTCTGACTGTATCCAGACATGAATGGTAACAGATAAGAACAAAACCCCTAGTTTTAGTAGGGGAGATTTCAATTTCAATTTAGCCCTTTAGCTTTCTATTCTTTTCAATACATTTCTGTTCCAGTTTTAATTAATTATGTTCTCATCTCTATATCATAGCTTCTTTATCATCTATTTAGCCTTATTGTGTTAAATTCCTAAATTTGAATACGGGGGGTGGGGGGGAGGGAGGAAACAACAAAAGAATTAAGATACACTGTTGGCATTACAGTATTCCATAGATTCTTGTAATTATATAAAGAAGCTGGAAGTGTACGCTATGATGTGTAACCACTAACACACCCCTGATGTCAATAAGAAATTAGTAATTTAACCATGACCACATGATGTTTTTATAATGGTCATACACTGGCAAATTCATAGAGCTAAATTCTGCATATAGACCATCAATAATGTTGCTCAGGTGCATTTGGTCCATAATCTTTAATGGCTGTCTAACTCTCAAATCCATCCTTCCAGCTTTCTGGCCATTTACTGTTAGTACATTTATATATATATAGCACATAAAGGTAAGCATGTGTTAAAGATATCCTTGCTGGTTTGTGTTGAACAATGTGTGTTTCATCTATCTACTCTAGGTGAATCTTACTTTGGACCTCAGGAACAAATTCTGCACTCAGTTGCATAGATATAATGAGAACAGAATTTGATTAAGAAATCTCCCTTTACTACAGTTCAGAGCACATCTTAACAAAAAATTAATTTAGAAAAATGTGGCAATTGCCTGCCAAATGCTTTCATTACACTAAAGCAAGGAAACTGAGAGGCAGATTTGTTCCTGAGAGACCATAATGCACTTGTCCCAAAGCTGCTTGTAGAATTGGAGATACAGTACCCAATTCTTAAGTCCTTACTCAAGCAAAAGTCTCATGGACTCTATTTGTATTAAGATTTTTCAGAATTGGGCTTGATATTATCCACACCAGTAAAAATGCTGAGCCTTGTAGGAAGCAGAGAAATTAAATCAGAGCCTCATTAAAGGTTATCTTGCTAGTGTTTCTCTCAAACTCCATGTGACAGCCACTGGATTGCTATGAAATAATCTAAACATACTGAAGTGTAATAATTTTATGAATACTGTATGTAACCTGGTCATTAGGTCAAGTTACTGTATAACTCTGGGTGGGTTATGAATTTTCTGTATGACTGTATTGACAACTTACTAAGACTGTAGGAAGAGCAATTTAATATATTGTAAACTTTGGGGCTAGGGTTATCCTTTTTTCCTGTGTTTGTACAGCACCAAGCACAATGTCCATGACTAGGGCATTTAGGCACTACAACAATACAAATAAACAAATAAACAATTATAATAATCGATAAGGACACCCCAGAACCTATATACATCCACACATATAGATTACATTTTAGTGACAAACACATGACCAACAATTTTTTCAGGTGTTTGTTTTGTTCACTGAATTTCCCACAAGTTTGGGGTCTGGAAAGTCTATTTTTCTCTGTTTGAGTTCCATCTTGTGAAAAGTATCCTAATTAAGACTTTGGAAAAAACACATTTGTTTCACTGAAAGATTACATTGGCAGCCGCAAGTCCAGTTTTGTGTTCAAATTTTGGTTGAGAGAGACAGAACAATTGGCATGGAAAGCTAGGAAGCATCATATAAAGGTCAGATGGCAATTTATACCAAAATTATACTCTGATTTAATATATCAGTGAAATAATTGGAAGGCAGATTTTACTATTTCTATCATGTACTTTACCTGCTTGTTAAAAACAAGGCAACAAACAAACAAAACCCAAGAAACTTCTCTCATTGCCATCCGTGAGTCTTTCTAACAAGTTTACAGTGGTAAAGTGTCATTCCAATTCTGTTCACTTTGGAAAACCATAGAAACAAATATCTAATTATAGGTAATTAAAGGCATGTTCTGTGTCAGAAGAGGTGACATCTGATATCAGCTTTAAATTATAAATAAATCTTGGCCTATTCATACCTGTAGTCCCCTAATTAACTTTTAAAATATTTATAAATAGTTTAAGGAAATATAACATTGCATTCAGGGCTATTTCTTAAACCATTACAGCAATAGAGTTAATATAACAACAGATATTACATAGGAAACCATAAGCTATTGTCATAATGCACTTGTTTAGGTATAAAACAGTCCTTGATTTTTTTAAAAAACAAAAGCAAATATGCTACTGACAAATTTCTCAAGTGGTGTAAATCCGTGATGTTCCATTGACTTCAGCGGAGGTTGACTTACACCCTCCTAGAAGCTCGCTCCACAAGATTTTCATGTTTGAATAATTTTGTTCCTGCAGCCATTTATAGCAAATTGCAACCAATGTCATCTTTAGGTTAAATTGTTCTTTCCCTTCATCGTCAAAGGATTATCAAAAACTTTTTTTATGATAAACAGCACATTTAAAAAAAAAACAGTTACTGGAGCACTGGCAATTTGCAGGAGCATGAATTATCAACAATCATTTTACTGGTCCACAGTGGAAAGCTTATTATAAAGAGAGGGTTCAGTTCAAAATATACAGTAGATCTGTGTTGTATACATAGTGTTCAGTCAAAAAAATGTGAGAATTGATGTCCAGGCAGTGCACATTCATTATTTGTGCAGGCGTGCCACGTTGAGCAAGCTAAGTAAAAACATTCACCAGCAGTAATGTGTGTGGGAAAATATTTTACATGCGAGAGCTCATTTTCATATGGGTTCATTTTTACGGTAATTTTTTTGGAGACTAGAAAAAATAACAAGTCTGAATAAAGTTGATTTTAGCCTCAGTTACTTGTGGAGTGGGGGGGGGGGGACACACACACACTCAAACACCTAGCTGCAGCTGAAGAGCATTGTTTATTTTCAATCAACTAAATGTGCATGCTTGAAAAAACATACCATAAATTCTATTTGAAAATAGATAGGTCACACTGGATACCATGGCAGATTTATTTATTTATTTTTCCGTAAAAAGCATTGCATTGAAACTGCAGAGTTTTATGTTTATCAGTATGGACTTGTGTGGATAAGCCCAAGCAGAGCTTGAAAGATCAATTTTGCCCCTTCACAGTGTTTACACAAGCAATCAAGGGGGTAAGCATAGAAAAAAAATATTACAATGTATATATATATATTTGTTTGTAGCATTAAGGGCCTGTATTCTGGAAATATAGCAGACAAGAAAATGCTATTCTTCCCAGAAAGATGAATCCATAGTAATAATATTAAACTCTGATGTCAAGCAAACACACCTTCTACTGATTATGGAACATAAATTTACTTGAAACTCTTCACTTTTATATATCCAAAAGGGCTGACATAGTGATTTTCATAAACAACATAGTTTTAACAGGCATATTTGAAATATATTTAGATATTAGACTGTGATTAATCTGACTAAACAATGTAAATGGTTTGTGTGTTTCATAAACCACATATACCTACACTAAATTAGCCAGCTGAAATGTCTCCTTACCTTAAAAAATGCCAAAACAATAACCATAAAACCTTAACCTCATCATGTTATGTACTAGCCAGTGCTCAGTAACCAAGGTATCCAATCATTCCTTCCCTATCCTTTCTGTTGCATTGTTAGCCTCTTGTTATATCATGTCTGATATTAGTCCTTGATTCTGCATTTGGATCCACAATTATAGTGACAAGTTGTGATTACTGTTACTGATTGGCTTAGTAGGTCTAATGAATTACATCCTGATAGCCTAGTCCAATACACACTGTTATTAATTATTATTATTATTATTATTATTATCACCTCATCCTTTCTGACCACTCATTTGTCTTGCCCATCTGTTAAATCTTGTCTTTTAGGTTCTGACTCTGCACAGGCTTATGCACAGGCTTAAGTGCAGTATGAGTAGTCCCAGTGAAGCCAATAAGATTATTTGCATTTTGTAATGTTAAGCATGTTTGTAAGTTTTTGCAGAAATGGGGCCTTAGTTTGTAAGGTCTTTGGGACAGGGAGTGTCCTTTTCTATATATTTGTACAGCACCTGGAACAAATGGGCCCTGACTTGGTTAACCTCTAGGGACCACAGCAATACATATTATGATATTAATTAATAACAGTACAGAACTCAGTTCATTGACTTCAACAGGATTCTACACAGGCATGGGGCTCTATGTTAGTGAATCCTAATGCAGAATCAGAGTCCTACCTAGTGCCAAGCCTAGCAAATTCTTGAACAGACAAGTAACTTTACTCTCCTGACTAGATGAGTAAAGCTACTCATATGTGAAAGCATTTGCAGGATTGGGACCTTTGTTTGTAACTGTCTTAGGGAAAGGATCCTGGGTAGCATTTTCAAAGGCATCTAAGATTCAGAAGCCTGCTTTGGAAAGCACAAAACACACTGTTGGGTACAGTTATAATATTTATTATAATAATAAATACAAAGTATTGCGTGATTGATGATGGAAGTTTTAGAGGTGTGGTAGTTGCTACTGAACAGGTTGCCAGTTCAGGATCTCTAATTACAGAATAGTGATGATGTAACATGCAAAGAAACTTTATGGACAAAATTGCCACTACATTTTCTCTGTACATTGTGGGAAATCCACTACATTTTCTCTGGTGCACCTGTGATTAGATACAACTTAATCAGCCAAAGTAGATTTTTATTTTTTTAACATATATGTTATTCTCCTTTTGTGTGTAATAACAAAATTAGTCTTGTCACAGGTTAACAAAAAAACAGGTATAACACTGTGTGTGTGTAATATATATATATATAATACACACACACACTAAGGTTTAATAGGCATGAGTAGCATTTTCCCAAACCAGAATATGGTGACTTTCTGTCTTTGGTCCTGGATAACTACAGTTAATTTGGAAACATTTTTGAGATTTTTTTTGTTTAATACCATGTGTTTTTTGTTTAATACCATCATTTTGGAGCCAATACCACGTGGACAACAACTGTCAGTCACACAGCACAGGATAAATCTACACTTAAAGCAAAAACTTTTAAATGCCTGCTATTTCTCTCAAAAGGAACGTTAATCTGGGTTTTGCCAGTCTGTGCTTTTATTCCTAGTTGTTGAATAATGTGGCTCTGCTTGTTTCAAGGGTTTACTCAACACTTATAACCTAAAAATCAATTATATGAAAAACAATAAAAAATATTCTTATTGCACGCTATTAAAAAAAAGAAAGATACAAAAGGTTAAGCAGAGCAACCAGCATCTGCACACTAATGACATGATTGTTATGATAGGTGTTTGCTTTACCCTGGAGTGGTAACATTATAATTCATCCACCTCTGAATGAGTGGGGACAATTAATGCAGTCAATGTGTCCCACGTGTTCCCTGTAGCATTAACAAGGCAGCTCCAGGCCCCTTGGCAGACACTGGGCTGAAAATTGAGACTGCTTCCCAGTTGAATGTGATCCTGATTACCTCAGCGGGGCCACCTGCTGCTTAGTGGCTGCTCTTTTTTGTGTTAGCAGCCTCCATTTGTAGTGCCTCAGGGGAGTGCAACCTTAAGGGCAAACCCAGCTGACACCAATCTGGTGGAACACTGGCTGAACAATCAGGTATGCACTGGCTGACGATTTTTCAGATGCCACCCTTTCTAGAAGCTGGCTAGAACAATGGCCCTGTTTGTTTTACTATACTGAGCCCCGCTCAGGCAAGTGATGTTTTGCAAAATGTGATTTATGGAGGAAAAGGCTGCTGCTGCTTTTGTTAGTCAAAATATGCAGTTTCTTGGAGGCATTTAAAAAAAATCCACAAACAAAGAGGTTTCTACAGACCATGAGAGGAAAAATAGCTGACACTAAATATACAATCAAGCATTGATTATAGGAACCATGTAAAATTTGTCCATATTTTGTTGAAAATGGGGAAGGTGGCATTTAAGGTTATTGCCATGCTAATTGAATTAAAATGAACTGAAAGTCAAGCTGACACTGTGCCAGCCATACTAAAGGGAAATATGGAAGCTGTTCACCAAATTTCACCTCAGATATTATAGGGTAAGGACTGCAACTATAGAAGCAGCAACTTTCATCCAGCCAGGTTGGCTCCTGGGAAAGAGAGGGTTTCTGAGAGATCTCTAGCTGCTAAGCGGGTCTCAAATGATAGAATACTGGTTAAAAGGGCAATTGGCAGTAGCGCAGGGATACCCACGTGTAGGAGGAAGAGTAAAAAGGAAACCCAAAGATGAAAGAAGTAAGTAGGGTGACCAGACGTCCCAATAAAATCGGGACCGTCCCGATTTTTGAGCATGTGTCCCGCATCCCGACCGATGGTCGGTCGGGACGCCTTTTGTCTCAATTTTCCGTTTTTTGTTTTTGCTCCACAGCTTCCGGTGGAGGCTCTTCCGTTTCCGGCAGCCCCGGAGAGAAGCCCCAGAGAGAAGCACTCGGGAGTGCCCAGAGGATTCCGGAGGCAGATCCTTTTTTTTTTTTTGCTCAACAACTTTGAGCCTCTTCCGTTTTTTGTTTTTTTTTGGTGGGAAGTCCCGATTTTCGGGTCTTCTCATCTGGTCACCCTAGAAGTAAGAGATGCCAGGTGAGGGATTCATTGTGGAATGGCTGACATTGGCTTCAGCATTTAATAACTGGAGTATCTTAAGCATAAAGTTGTAAGGTGCTTTTCTGTGCCCTACTGTAAGTGAAGGACAGTTGGTTCATGAATGTTCCATTACCCTTCTGATTTCACAAATTGTAACTTTTCAAAATAAACAAGTGCATGCATGTTCCAATAGACATCATTTACATCAAATCGCTTGCATTGGTTCCTCAATGAAAAAAATCCATCAGTTGGGCTTTACAGATAACTTATAATCATTCATACATACCTATGTATATATACACTACATTGCATATTCATTCCTAGGAACTCCCATCCTGTCCTACCGTGCTAATCAACCTCCTTCTCTTGATTTAAATTGCTCCTTAAAGTTAATTTCTTCTATGAAGTCTTCACACAGCATCAGAACTAGGTTAAAAAAGTATGCCAAAATGTTTTGAGAAAGGACCATCATCCAGTGTGTTATGTGTTTGCACTATACTGTCTGTGTTAGATTATAAATCTCTTAGAAAAGGCTCATGGTCATCTTTTGTATTTGTAGATCACTAAGCACATTGTTGGCACTTAATATATAGTACTACATCAATGTATTGTTCATATTCAACTAGCATATAGTAGCCCCAACTGAGACTGGAGCCCTGCTGTGCCAGCTACTGTGGAAAACACATGCTGTTCAATGATGGGCAGCCCTGAAACTGACAACAATGTCAATTTCAGTTATCAGCTGCCAGGGCTTGCAGGGTCCCTGGATCCATGACAGCCAGCCTGGTGGGCTGCCCAGGACCTGGGGAGCCTGGGAAGGTCTTGGCCCTCGGAAGCCTAGCTGGTGGGTTGCCAAGGAGCCAGAAGCCTGGGAGCTCGGGAGCCAGGGCTCCCATTGCGAGGGTGACCAGATGGGAAGACCCGAAAATCGGGACTTCCCACAAAAAAAAACAAAAACGGCTCAACCAAACCTGTTGAGCAAAAAAAAAACCGCTCAAGCAAACTTGTTGAGCAAAAAAAACCTCTGCATCCGGAACACAGAAAATCGGGACAAAAGGCGTCCCGACCAGCCATCGGTCGGGACGCGGGACAAATGGTCGGAAATCGGGACGGTCCCGATAAAATCGGGACGTCTGGTCACCCTACCCATTGCTCCCCAAGTCCCAGGTCAGCTGGATGCCTGGGCTGCCCAACTACCAGGAATCTGGAAGTCCTGAGGTTCCTGGGAGTCTGCATGGTCAGCTGCCTTGGAGCCTTGTCAGGCGAGCTGGCAGAAACCAGGCAGGTTTCCATCAGAACCTTGTCAAAGTCAAAACATTCCCATGAAACATTTTGATAAAATTCACCAGTCAGCTCTAATAGTAAGAGATGGTCCCTGCCTTGATGGACTTACAATCTAAATAGAAAAGACAGACTGAGGGTGAGAGGGGAGAGAGAAACACAGAGAGGTGATGTGACTTGCTCAATGTTACACAGCAGGTCAGTAGCAAAGGTGAGAATTAATGCGGCTGAAATTGTTGAAATTGAAATTGTTCCCTGCTCTGCCATAGTCCCCGCCTCTGTGATCTTAGGCAAGGCACCTAGGGCAAGATTTTCAAAGGCCAGATGTAGATAGGTACCCAGTGGGATTTTCAAAATCACCTAAGCAAGCTAGGCAGCTAATTGTGGATTTCAATAGGAGTTAGGTCTCTCACCTGCTTAGGAACTTTAAGAATCCCATGAAGTGCCTATCTGCATCTTGTGGCACCTAAATACCTTTGAAAATCTGGCCCTTAGTCTCTTTGTGGCCCAGTTCCCCATCTGAAAAGTAGGAATAATAGCATTTCCCTACCTCACTGTAGTGGTGTGATGATAAATACTTTAAAGATTACGAGCACTCATATACTACAAGGACAGGCCCATATAAGTACCTACAAGAGACAGAAATATTTCCTGTGAATATTTTAAAATGAAACAAAAATGATTTTTCATTTGAAATGTTTGCAGTTTTTTCCCAATGAAACAAAATGCATCTACCATTTTAGTATTGTTTCAAATTGAACCTACTCCTTTTTTTTTGTTTGGTTGTTTTCAATTCATTGATGTTGTTTTTTGGGCCCCTTCGTCCCCCATTCCTGTGGAAAAAAGACAAGAGTAAAAAAAGCGCAAGGGAAAGGATAGGGGACCCAAAAATCAGCAGAATGAAAAGTGAAAACCAAAATGTCTGCAGTTTTTGAAAAATGAAACCAAAATTGTATCTATTAGAACCAATGAAATGAATACTTTTATGTAAAAAAAAATAAAAATCTGAAAATGTTGAAGGAAATGGATTTTGTGTGTGTGTGTGTAAATTGTCAGTCTTTGAGAAAAAATAGCTTTTCAAATCAGCTTTACAAGGAACAGAACCTCCTAATTTGCAGAACATTGCCCTCTCTGCTACTTCACACAGCTTCCCCATTATACCATATAATTTCAATGATGTGTAGGTAGAGTTAGCAAAATATACTGGGGACTCAGGAGGTGGCTGATGGGGATAATAGAAACTTTTCATTCTTGAAACAACAGTTCAAATCCAGTCCAGTCTGGTAGTGACCAATGGTTTTTGCCATCTGTTGGTTGTTCCATGGCCTATGTCTGCCTGCCTCTAGAAGATAACACCTACACCTGCAGTGCCTGCTGAAGTGCCCTGACTGACTTCATGACACCCTTTTGCAGCAGCCATTCATGCACTCATGTCCAGTGTTTCTAGCCCAGTGCCAATGTGGGCTGACAACGATGTCCTCGCAGAATGGCCGCAACTCTGGGATAGAGACAGGAATGCTGACAAATTTCAGAAGCCATAACTTACATCCACCTGTTTGCAAACTGGGACACAGATCCCGGGCAAGGTTTAACTGGAATGGCCAAAGTATCTGCCACAATGCAGAAATTTAGCTTAGCTAAATGATTCTATGATTCTATGATTCTATGATTCAATGTGACTATCTATGGGGCATCAATGCAGACGGTCAAATATGTGATGGAGACATGCACAACTGGAAGATTGAAAGGTGGCCTGCAACACCTTGCTATCCTTGATGATGCAACATTTAGATGGCTGAACAATCAAGATAGCAACTTGTGATGCATATGAAAGAAGAAGTGGTCCATGTGAAATGAGTTTAGTGGCCTCAGTCCAGTTCCTAAAAGCTGTTGTGACAACTACTATCTTCACAAACAATAGGGGTTGAGTTGAAAATATGATTCTCTAGAATTTGAGAGAAGAGTAAAGCGCAATCACTGGGGGATGTCACAGACTCATACCTAGAGCTGGTCGGGAATTTTTCAAAACAGCTTTTCAGTAAAACTATTTCCCACCCAGTTCTACTAGCACCCTCTTTGGATCAGGCAAAGAAGTGGACACATAACATACTGTTCCATTGGTTGTACCGCCTTCCCTCTTAGCACTGTGGTTGGAAGTCTCAGGAGAGATCATGGACTTCGCATTGGACATAAATTATTCTCTAATCCCCGAGACAGTCTGATCAGGTCTGTTTTGAGGAACGCTGCCAAGGTAGCATGGGCAAGTTCACAATACCAGTAGCCATGCTGTGCCCATCCTCTAAATAAACTGAGTGCTCCATTCAGAGTTCTCAGTGTAGGAAACAAATATTGGGTGTGAATAAGATTCAAATCCATCTATAAAGCTACACCACAGGAGACTACTGTTGCCCATCTGGCAGTCAATAAAATTCCCATTGACTTCAATGGGAGTGGGATTCAACCCTAGGTCGATCAGCTCCAAAAGCTAAGTGAAGGTTGGGTTTCAGTAGGCATTATAGGCTTAGCGGAGCCCTTGTAGATGTGAATCTCAAAGACTACAAAACCATAATACTAAGAATCCAATATTTATTATTTTTTAAAATCTCATGATTTAAGGGGAAACTATTCATGATTTTTGAACACTCATGGGTGGCATTACAAGCTACCAAAAATAATACTAAAAATCCCTTTGTGTCAGATGTTGTGGGAAGCAACACAATTAAATGACTGAATAAAGTTTATTAAAAGATCAGGAACAGTGGTTGAGGTAGGTGCTGTACATTGCTCTCTACAAGTCCATCCTGGGCAAACCACTAGCTGGAATGACACCATAGGCATCTTTCTCCCCTTAGTGGTATTTTTTTATTATATTTGTGTAGGCGTGCGTGGCCATCCCTGTCAGTCTCTGAGGGTGGCCACACCTCTTTGCTGTCACGCACCTGGAATGGCAGTCTGTACAAGGGGGAAATTAGCTGTCTCTAGAGCTCAAACCCTCAGGCAAGGTAGAGCAGTGAACAGTTCAGGGGCCAAGGCCCATGGGTAGAGCAGGGCACCAAGCAGTCTAGAGCTCCAACCCTCCAGAAGGGTGCTTCAGGCGGGGGTGAGCACCCAGCACAGTCTAGCATCCTAGCTCAGCAGACAGTAGACTCACACAGGCCTTCTGGCTGAAGGTGGGGAGGCTGTCACTCCAGGGATGGGGTGGCAGTGGGTAAGGGGACACAGGCCCACCCGACTCCACTGCATCCCAGCCCAGGGCCCTAACAGGGGAGGAGTGGTCCACCACTGGGTCAGTGGGGATCCGCCCGCAACACGCTGACCTTGTACCAGGCCAGCACTCTACCAGACAGTTGTCTAGTTTTCCTGGGCTACTTCCTACTCTCCTCAGGTTTGGTGTCTCGGTGCACTGAGAGTCTGGTGTCTCCTCAGGGTACACTGCCAGTGGCAACCCCAGCAGCTCCTCAGTATTGGTTGGGTCTGGTAGCTTGGGAGAGTCCTCAGGGTAACTGAAGTCTTCTGCGGGCTCCTGCATCAGCAGTGGAGAGAACACATCTGTCTCCTTTGGCAACTGCCACCCATCTGAGCTACAGAGCATGCCTTTTATACTTCCTCTTCCTGTCCCACCCCTCTGCTTCCAGTGTGGTGAGCGTGGCCTTCCGGGGGCATCTGGCCGAGGGCTGCAATGCCCAATCTCCGAGGGCTGCACCTCTTTGCTACAATTTGCTTTGGATGAATTCTGAGTAGAGAGGGTTCTCAACCACCACTACCCTCCCCATTCCACCCCACCCCCCAAATCCACACATCCCTGAACTTTGGGAGGGATTCAAAATTTGAACTCAGATCTGGATCCAAATTCATATTTTGCAAGTGGCCCATATCTTTATAATGGGCTGACATAAAACCTTAGCTCTAAACTCCCCTAAACTTTCAAGTGTTTGAAACCTGGATTTGAATATTGTGGGAAATCTCCAATTCAGAGGCATAAAGTCAAAAACATCACCTTCGCCTACTCAGGAACTGCCTCTAGTCAGTGTAATTTCATTTCTTGGAATATGTAGCTTCTTTTGTAAAATATTTTTTGTTACAGTTTAGTAAACGTTGGCTAATGGATCCTTTTTGTGTGGTCACACTAGACACCTATATAGTTGCAACCTTTGTTAGTCAGTCAGATTACTGCTTTCATAATATCCATTTTATAAATTATACATGGCTATCTAATGTAGTCTCATAAATTATGATAGGCTTTTACAGCCTTGTGCTTTATGGTGCTATGTCATGGCATGGAAGTATACAGTATATAGGGTTCCAGAAGATGCCACAGATTTTAAGATATTACCAATTCTACTGATATAAAATAGTATATTAAAAGCTCTAAAAGAATAAACACTGGACAGTGTCTCTTTTAACTGAGGAAAAGATTACTAATCAGAGGGCCTAGTCGTAGTGATCCGTCCCTCAGTGGGAGAGAGACAGGGTTTGATTTAGGATCCCAGTCTTGCTCTCTTGTTCCCTGAGCAATCAGGAGCTGTGAGTGCTCAGTCTCTGAGGGATTGAAATGCCTTACATCACTTACCAACAGCTGTTTGGATGATTAAGGAAAAGAGCAGAAGCCTTCTGAAGGGATTTTTGTCCAGTCCTCCTCACCAGGAGGATGTTGAGTGATGTCTTTAAACTGTGGTAAAGCGGGGGGAAAATGGACAATGAAGGAGGTCCTCAGAAATACAAGAAAGATGCAAATACTTACATCCCGTCCTGGGGGTAAAACTTAATAAGAACATCCAAGCTGGCTTTAATCAAAGTCTGCTGTTTGACTCTACATTAATGTTTCTCATGTAAAGCCCAATTCTGCCCCTTTTACTCAGGCTGAATAGTATCTTGTCAGCAATTAGTTGCATTCATTTCAATGGCACTACTCTCAGACTAAGGGCTTTTCTACATGTGTAAGTTAATGTAGAATGAGCAAGGATGTGAATTTAAAGCACACTAGCTACTCTGCACTAATTCGCCATGCGGTTACATTTACTCTGCTCTAAGTTTGTGTGCTTTAGCTTAACATACTTCCAAAGAGTATTAAGCTAAACTACACAAAGGCATGTTCACATGGCAAGTTAGTGCAGAGTAGCAGGTGCATAGAAGCTAGTCCACACTAGCTACATCGGGCCTTTTCCCCGTGTAGACAAGTCCTAAGGTACTACTCAGCCATGAGTAAACATGGCAGAATTTGGCCCTTAAACACTGCATTTGCCTCACGGCATCAAAATAAGAAAAAAATGACCTACACATAGAAATCTAATTTTGGTTTAAATATTTCAATTACTTAACTGATGTGCAGATAATGATCAAAATATCTTTAAAAGCACCCACACTTTTTATTTTTTTAAGTTAGCGACACAATGAAAGAAATTTGTTGTAGCCCAAACATTTCTGAGTAGTGTGTAAGGACTTCAGTGTGCATTCAAACCATGTTTGGGCAGAGCTGAATGTAATGCTAATAATGCTAATACTAGGCCTGGTCCAAAAATTTCTGTCACCAACTTTTTCTTGACAAAAACTCGTTTTTTGACAAAATGAAAATTTTCGAATAAAGTGACTACTTTCTTCAGAATTTTTTTTTTTTTTTTACTTTTCATCAAAAAAAAAACCTTCTGGTTTTGGGACTTTTTTTTAACAAGTCAAATTTTTCCATGGGAAAGGTCCCTCCCCACACTTTTTCTGATAAGCTCTGTGTAGGACACAGTGTGTGTCTTCTATAGGAAAAAGACTTCTGCAGTCTGACCGATCTTTTATTACTATGCCAGAGGCTACCTTCCTTGTAGTACAGGGTATACTTATTATATGGGTTGTTTGTGTTTTAAATCACTACTACAATTAGTATTCAGATCGGCCAATGAAATTTGCTAGGAGCAACAGATGTACAAGTGAAGCTAGGTAGTAGGGAACAGGACTGGAACTGTGGTTGTTGAGGTAAAGGCAGATGGTAGACAAATTAACAATTCAATAAAGCAATAAATACTAACAATTAATACTTAGTGCTTATATAGAGCTTTTCACATAGAGATCAAAATGCTTTACTGGGAGGATAAGTTTTCATTATTTATCTCTATTTTACAGAGACAAACTGAGGGACAGAGAGGAGAAATGACTTACCCAGTCATGGAGGGATTCAGGGGTAACAACAGTAACATAAGTCTCCTGACTCTCCATCCCATGATCTACACAGTGCAATAGGCTCCCACCCGGCCACCCACACAAAGTATCAGTAAAAAGAAGATTGATAAGAAATAGTCACTCAGTTAAAAATAAATGTATCACAGGTGTATAAATATGATACAGTAAAAGGTCAACAGCAAAGATGGATGAACTGGAATGCCTTTCATTGTAAAAAGTTATTTACATTAATAGATATTTCTAAACATGGTATGTTAAAAATCTTCAGACTGATACCATCTGCCAAATTCTATGCAGCATTCCACTGACTTCAGTGGAGTTCCACCCATTTACATCAGCTGAGAATTTGGCCCTAGAATTTATTACACATATGTAGTACCATCAATGTGCATGGCTATATATAAATGTATAGTCATGCAACATTGATGGTGCTATATAAATATTAAAACACATAATGCTAATAATCTGTGAAAATAGTTTAGGTTATAAAGGTGGGTAGACTAGCACTATGCAAGAAACTGCTGAAAGAAAAAGTGATGGTGAATGTAGACTGTTAAAAAAAGGCAACAAAACAAACCATCGGCAATAATAGTTACTGTATCTTTAATTGACAGAAAATAAATTGATTTGATGGAAGAGTGGGAGATAATTGAGTAAAACATTTCTTAATTAATGAACAGTTGCTTCCTAGAGAATGTAAAATGGGAGGCTAAACTTGATGATTGACAAAACAGGTGAGTTGAGTTTCCAATAAACAGTGACCATGATATAATTATATTTGAAACTGTCATATGAAGAATCCTTTCAAGAGATAATTTTGGCACACACAGAACTTTAGACATGGAGATTTTTTTCCCTTTTTATTTAAAATGAGGAAGGTAGTTATAATGGTCTTGATCCAATTCCCACTCAAGTCAGTTGGTTCTTTCCCTTGACTTCAGCAAGAATTGGATTAGACTGAAACAATGTAAAAATGAAAAAGTGTGTGGAAAAAAATCAGTTTGGTTAAACAGCAAGTGTCATGACAATGCACTGTAAAGGCTAATGATGACGAGAGAATTTGGGTGGGTTACTTTGATAGATGGTGAAGTAAAAATAGATTCTGATGCTTCTGTCCAAGTATCCCTTGTTTTGGTTCACTATAAAAGGAAGAACTAAAATGAGAGCTCTAGAGGGCCAGATTTGTAAACTAGAATAGCATAAGTAGCTTCAAACAAACGATGTTGATTTACACCAGCTAAAAAGCTGGCTCTTTGTCTTATTCAGACTGGTCACAGAAGAACTGTTGTATGTGCATCAACAGCCCCTTTACCAAGCATCATCATCCAAGCCTCATTCACACCTGTGTTCATGACATGAAACAGTTAGCTAATCTAACAACAGGACTGAGTGAATAATTTCATCCAGTTTTGCACTTTGTCCATTTATGGACCACCCTGCTGCTGATTACAGCTCTCTTATATTTACTCATTACAATCTATACCATTTTTCATGACTTTTTTCCTCTATACATTATCATGGTTTTATTTATTTCTACCTGGGGTAATGGAAAAATGAAAAATCTGATCTTCCATTTATATTGGGACCGTGAAAACACCACAAGAAGACCAGAGCTCACACTCACTGCATGATCCCAGCATTAAGAAAAGAGGCCAGCTATATGGCAGTATTTACAGCTTCGTCTGAGCACCATCAAATTTCAGTGAACAAACTTAGCCTTCAATCCTGCAATTAGGTCTGCTTGGGTCCACATACACCCCATGGCTTCAATAGATTCAATAGAGCTGCACACAGACACAAGGCGCCAATCATGGGGATCCAGTGATAAGATTGGGTCCCTAGCACATATGTGGCTGTATTTCTTTCTGTGCTGTAATCTACACATTTCAGCCCAAGAGATGGATAGAAATCACCAGATATTTTATGAGAAATGAGACAAATTTATTCAGAGTAACAGAAAGAAATTAGATTTTGCCAAAAATGTTCTTTGTTCTTGTGCACTGTAATATTTAAGATTCTGAAAATTTTCAGAATTACATTATATTTTTTCAAATACAATTTTAGAGTTTTAATATATCTAATAACATCAGATCAATAGAGTCAGTGCCATACAATGTATCGCAGCACCAAGAAATACCTGGCTTATGAAACTAAGTGAATTTACTGGAGTGTAAACCTCTGGTGACTTGTCTGTAATCAGCCAGCAGGCCTTCAGGGCAAGAGAATTAATGTATTTTGATGTTTTAGATTATCTTCCATATGATATAATGTTATACCACATCATAATCTAAGTGTTCGTGTGCATAGATGTATATATAATCACAGTAGTTTTCCAGAAATAAAACCTTCCTTTATGAGAAGTTCACTTGACTCAGCTCTAGGCCTTGTTGTTGTCTATTGCAGCACAGTATGAACTGAAACATAAATCTCAGTCAGAGCAGAGACAAGTACTGTTTATTTGGGCTTAATAAAAAAAGTCATTGCAGAACAAAATTTTGGTTGACTCTCACAATGTTTCCCCTTTCTCTTGTTGAAATGTATGGGTCCCCTTAAAAAGACCCACTTGAAGTATAGTCTATTAAAAAATAAATAATCAAAAGTAGTTTCAAGTATGACACCAACCACTGAATGCGCCTCCCAGTTTTTTGTGGTTTTCCACTCACATTTTCTTTTAAAAATAAAAAGCTTTCTCTCCTTCCCGTTGTTCTGTGAAAGGCTCACATGAACACCAGGGGAAACTGATCTGGATCCTGCAATTTGCTGTGCTCGTAAAGAGTCCCACTGAAGTCTATGGGTCTCTGAAGAGGAGCAGTGAATTGCAGTAGTGGGGCCTAAATGACCATAGTCTAAAGGTGAAATTCACCCATGTACTGAAGGCTAGTGTGCGGCCCATTACACCGTATCAATCCTATATACTGATGCTCCGGGGGCTCTACTTCTAGACTTCCTACACAGGGGTGACTATGCAACCACATGCCAGGGACAAGATCTCTCCCGAGCCCATGTAGTAAGGAATGGAAGGTCACAATAGGGGCAGGCCAGGGGCCACGTCAAAAAACAATATTTAAGTGGATTGTGGCCCTTTTTGGTCAAAGTTCAGGAGATGTTCCAGCTGGAAGCAGAAATGGATGGAGTTTGGTATTAATTTCGATGCAATATTGTTTATTTACAAGGAATGTACAAAGTCCTGCTTCTCTGAACATAGGAGGAACCAAGAACCAGAGGAGCTGTTTCTTAGCTTTTACAGCCCCAAGCTTCTTTAGCCAACAGACCCAAAAGCTCTGTCTCTGGCTTTTTCCAGGGTCACACTGTGCTCAGAGGTTGCGGCTTGGCTTTTTGCCTCTGTCTCTCTCTGGTCTGTGTGTTCTTAGGTTTAGTACACTCTGCCTTCACTCACACACACACTTTCCCCAAAACAGCACTCAGAAAAAATCATCTACTCCCTTGGCCAAACTCCTGGGCACAAGCGATTCAGAACCCTCTTTTCTCTTGGATGGGTGGGGGCTTCTGATGAACTCCTGATGGTTCTATTAATTGAAGGTTGCATTCACACCCATTCTCAAAGAGGCTTGTGATTCTAGGAGTCACCAGTACTTCTCAGCATAACATGGATCAATTGGCCTCAGTCCCCCCACACATAGCTGGTATAGAGAAGCTATAATGGCTATTCCAGCCTAAAGGATGGCATAGTGCCTGACTGGGGGCTGCACATCCTTCCTGCGTCCTGGGCCCTATTTCATCTCCCCAGCTGTTCTGCATTTCACTAAAATTGGGTCTGACCCAAGGCCCACTGAAGTCAAGGGTAAACTTCCCTTTGTCTTCAGTAGTTGAAGAGCCAGTGTATACAGCTCAGATACTTGGGTTTCATCTAGGTGGAGTGGATTTCAACTAAAGCACTGTCAAATGCACAAAGTAAACACAATGCAAATATCCTGAACATCAGTGTTAGGTGTTCTGTTTAATAGCCCACCACAAAACCAACCAACCAAACAGTAAAAATGACAATGACCTGAATTAAGATTTATTGCATGCACTGTACAGTATAGTGTGGCAAGAGGCTGCAGTTATGTTTCTCAATAAAACAGTTTTTCCAAGGCTATAGGCAACAGGAACAACTCCAACATTCTACCTTATTGGTTCAGAAAGATAGGCTGCTGCCTGCAATTCACATACTAGCTGTCATGTGTCTTTTGCAGTGAGGTACTGCTAAAAAAAAAATAATAAAAAGCTTTATTGGTTTGACCTGTGTCTCAGATCAAGAAATAAAATAATGAAAGAGAAGGCTGGTTATTGATACACTAAATCTTTTACTCAAGCTCCAACTGTATCTGATAGAGGCAGATGTGTTAACATCTTTTGTTACTGAATTTGGAGTAACAGTAGTTTGGACTCAGAAGAAAGCAAAGACCTGTTTTTGCTGTCAGGATGTATACAGGATATCTATTCAACAGCTACAATTGTCCTTTATCTTAGCTAAATCAGTTGATTTAGTACATTTGTATTTGGGAAAAAATGCTAAAAAATACCCAATAGAGGAACAAAATTGTTTTCTAAATTCATGAGTCCATATTATTTAATATTAATAATATTCATTACTAGTTTAAGCACTGACATTGTGCTTGGGAGTGTACAAGACACAGCAAGAGATACAGTCCCTGCCCAGAGAGACCTACAGTCTAAATTAATCAGGAACATAAGATGCATTTGATGACCCAGAGAGAAGTTCTCTTTTAAAACTATTTTTTTTCTTTTCTTGTGAGTAGCAAGGTGGGTGAGTGCAGCTTGACTGAAGCATGTCTTCTGGAAGAGGTGAGTTTTGAATGAGAAGATACCACACGGAGCAGAGACATAGGCAGCAGCAGAGCAGTGGGGTATCTTGAAGGCGAGGTTGAGAAGCTTGAGAACAATATGCAGGGTGAGGAGAAGCCAAAGGAGGGTGAAAATCAGAAAGTGACAAAATCAGAACAGCAGGGGAGGAAGATGATTCTCACAGCAGCTTTTTGGATAGATTAAAGAGGAGTAATCTAATCCCACTTCTACATCATTTTTCTCCCCCTGCTCTTCTTGCTTTGCTCTATCTGCAGGACTGCCTTCCTCCCAGCTGCTCAATCTGTTCATATTCCCCTCTTTCAAAGCACTTCTTAAAGCCCCCTGTTTCTATCTAGAATATCATCACTAATGCAAAAAACAAAGAAGTGTGGTATTACTTAGTTACAATTTTTTGTTTGTTTCTTTTAAAATTGTTCACACTGTTATGTTATTAATCCATTTTATCATCATTCCAGTGCATCTGATGTATTTGTAGTGTCTATTTAGATTGTAGGCTCTTTTGTATGGTCTCTCTGGGCTTGTCTTCATTACCGGGGTAAGTCGACCTAAGTTACGCTTAGCTGGAGTCAACGTAGCTTAGGTCGATTTATACCAGTGTCTTTACTACGCTGCGTCGATGGGAGACATTCTCCGGTCAAATTACCTTACTCTTCTTGGGGAGCTGGAGTATCGGGGTTGATTGGAGAGCTCTCTGCCATCGGTTTAGCGGGTCTTCACTAGACCCGATATATTGGCACCCGCTGCATTGATTGCAGCAGCATCGATATCCCCGGTAGTAAAGATAAGCCTTCTGATGTGTATTTTGTACAGCCCTCTACCACTCAATAGAATACAAATACCACAACAAAACAGACAAATGGTGGATGAATGGGATACAACACACAAGCAAAAGCATGGGAAATGAGGCACATAGTGATGATATAACTTGTCCAAGGTCACACAAGAAGTCTATGAAGGAGCCAAGAACTGATTTCCCTAGACTTAGTTCAGTGCTTTACCCAAAAGACCATCCTTTCTTCCCAGAAATAATCAATTAATATTAACCTAAATACACTAGGTCACACACACTGACCATTTTTCTCCATGGTACAGCATACAGTACATTTTTAGGCTTAACAAATAATAAATAGAGAAAGGCAAGGTGGGTAAGGTAATATTTTTTATTGGACCAACTTCTGTTGATGGAAGGGACACGTTTTTGAACTCCACAGAGCTCTTCTTCAGGAAAACAAGAAGAGCTCTGTGGAGTTCAAAAACGTGTCCCTTCCATCAACAGAAGTTGGTCCAATAAAAAAATATTACCTTACCCACCTTGTGTCTGGTACTGACACAGTTACAACAACACTGCAAATAATAAATAGCTATAATATAATCATATTTACAAAACAGAGAAATGATGCTGATATAATTCATCCTATCAACTTTTATGTAAAGTTTTTTTTAAAGAAGAAAATTATATAGAAATGCAAATATATGTAGGGCGTTGAAAGAATAAGGCTGCATTTTCATGGCTGGTGCTTTATTTAGGTGACGTATGGGGATATTCATATCCTAGAAGCGTATTTAAAACAGTGTTAAATGCACTCTCCGATAGAAGCAAGGACAGTTAAGTGCACTCTTAATTCTTCAGTCAGAAGGTCCACATAAGGGTAAAGTCTCTTTTGAAGAATGTGGTATGACAATGTGAGGTGCTCTGGAGGCTGGAACACAGCTAACTTTATTAGAGGGCAATGTTAAAGAGCAATCTTACCATCTGCAGCAGAAAGCTACATTTTGCCCTGTAAAAACAGTCTCTCTGGGGTACCTCCCTTGCTGGGTTGGGGTCCCTTACCACATGCAGTTTGCACCATGGGGTTGGCCTAGTACAGGCGACAGCCTCTTAATCCTGCTGGTGGCCCCACCCTTCTGGGCCTGCTTACTTTACTTCAGGGTGTGGGGAAAGCAGAAGTTCAGGTCGACACAAACCAACCCCCTCCTCGGATTAATAACAAGGCAAAAAAAGTCTGAGGCCCCATCTTACTTCAGGGGTGCCTGGGTAGCAGCTTTGCTGGAGTCCCTATGGCTGGGTAGCTGAGTCATTGAGCATAGGCCTGGGGTTTACTGGACTCCTTGTAGAGCTGGGAGGTTTCCGGATTGAGGGCTCCTTCTGCTGTTCCAGGAGCGACCCTAGTCACTCCCTTCTCAGGGCTTCCCCCCATTGTGTACTGCAGCTTCCTCTTCTTAAAGCCCTTCTCCCTACCATGCATGACTGACAGGGCCAGAGGGGTGGGGCTACTTTAGCACACAAAGCCTCCCAAGCTCCTTCCCCGTCAGTGTGGGATTTACGCACCCGATCACATGCCCTCATTTACACCAGTCTAAATCCTTAGTGATTAACCCTATTGGCATTTGGATTTGGAGAGCAAACTCTGCAGTGCATACATACAGCCACTCTGTATGTAGGCCAGAAACCCTCGTCAGAAATTGTCAAATCGCCCAAGTGGTATAAAAAAATGTTACATTTTGAAGAAAACAAAAGGACCACTGGATCACTTCCAAATAAAATAGAAAGAACATCAGGATTCTCTGCCTGGCCTAGCTAGGTAGGTTATATCAGGATGAGCAGGAGACATCTTGTAGCTTAGCCATGTCACTGATCACACTAGGACTCCTGCACAGCAGGACAACCTACTACCCAGAATTGCTCGATTTCCCATAGAAAACAGATATTCCCAAGACTTTAAAACCACTCTTCCCATTTGAAAAATATCTAACAAAATTAGTATGTGTAACATATCTATACTTTTCTAATTCTGTCTACTCAGCCACTGTTCCATAAGTTTACACTTGATTCATCTGTCTGGCTGTAGTCTCAATGGACAGCTAATAAACATTGTTGGCTTTGTTATAAAGAAATCTATTCAAAGCTAAGAGAGACTGTGTTATCACCTAAATTTTCCTGATCAACACAATGTCAAAGGCCTTTCCCCATGCATCCTTCACTCAACAAGAAAAAACAGACAAAAGTTAAAATAAAGTAATGTAATGACAAGTTGTGACGGAGTAGAGTGAGAGATGGATCTGACCTGAGGGAAAGGCTGCATCGGGAATGCGAGACTTTACCTGAGGCTGTAACATGAGCCAGGACGGGGGTTGGGAGGTGACACCTTTGGCTGGGAGAATGGTAACAGGCTAGAGGAGGGGCCCCAGGGGAGGGGAAGAGAGGCTGCTGGAGGGTTTGGCTGTTGGTTTTTCAGTTTGGAGCTGGGTGGTGAAACGCAGGGAGCCCCAGAGCTGGGGTCTAAGCTCCCTGCCCCACAGAAGGCCCCAGCTGAGGGGTCCTGGTCATACTTACAAGCTCTGTTTGGACTCTTTCCTGACAACCCTAATAAACCTTCTGTTCTACTGGCTGGCTGAGAGTCACATTGAATACTGGGAAGAGGGGTGCAGGACCTGACTCCCCCACACTCCGTGACAACTGGTGGCAGCGGTGGGATCTTCTGCACCCCATGAACGGCACTTCCTGCAGTAAGTGACTGGAGAGCAGTACAACGAAGGGGGATTGACGGGGAGCAGGTTGCTGAAGAGGCAGAGAGAAGCGGTTTCGGGGGGCGGAGGAGTTACGCTTAACCCTGAGGGGTGTGACCAGTGAGAAGGGCTGGCACACTAGGGGTTCCTCCTGGAAGCCGTGGGAGCCAAGACCGCACAGGCCTGAGAGTGGCCAGCAGGAAGATGTATGCTAAACGCCGTAAGAACGACCTGGTGGAGCTGTGCAGGCAGAGGGGGCTGCACGTTGGGAAGTCCACCAAAGACCAGCTGATTGCACAACTGGAGGAGAAGGATCGCTTGGATGACCCAATCCCTGTCCCTGGGGGAAGCCGCCCGGCAGACGCAGCATGGGCCCCAGGGCCTGACCTGGCTGGGAGGGGTCAGACTGCTGCCGAGGACATCCCAAGACCCCTCTCGCCTCTGCACAGGGGAGAGGTTGGGGAAAGCCCAGCAAATACCCTAATAAACAAGTAAAATGGTTACAAAGTTTCATTGATCCGCCCAAATATTAAATGAAATTACTTGACATAGAAGGCACTCACCAGAACTAAAATTACTCAATCATGTTGTAAAATTCTCTACCTTCCTAGCACAGGGTAAAAAGTTTGGCTAGACTTAAGCCTGATGTTTTTAATTCTACAAACCATTAGAAAAACATTTATTTATAAACTTAATGATACACATCACAGGTTTTGAATTAACCTCTTCACAGCTTGAGACTGACCGGTTTAGATTTTAAGTCTTTATTTGTTTTTTATTCATCTGTGTATTTGTTTTTACTTTTGCCAATCAGTTTTATTGCGAATGTTTTCTGTGTATTTCTTTTCAGTTCCTTGAGCTGAAAGCATTCTAGCCCTGATTCTGTAAAGCACTTAAGCAAATGCTCTGGATTTGGATCTGCATTTGTGTTCGTATTTGCCCTATTTCTGAAATTTTAATTATAAGCATCATAGACTTAATGAACAAATAAACAAAATAAACTGCATGAAAGAATATAAATACAAATATTGAATTATAATCTTTCAATAGTGATTTTTGCCTATAAACTGCCTCCCCACAGATCATTTTAATTGTAGGGACTACATTTTACAAAACGATCATACACAAAATACTGATTGGCTTTAAAGAAAACACAGAATTTTCCTTTAGTCTGGACATGCACAGACAAAATCCAAATTAACTTGTAATGAACAAGTATACCAAGAGCTGAATAATGAAATAAGTTTTATAGGGATGATTAACCTTAAAGAAATCCAGATTAAAACTAGAAAGATTCTATAAAGTGAGTTAATACAATAGGCAAAATTCAGCACCACTACTTAGGATTTCTATAGCACCTTACATATTTGACATACTTTAGAAAAACATTAATCCTCATAACTCCTCCAGGAGGCATAAACATAGGGAAACTGAGACAGAGAGGTTACATGTCTTAAACAAGGAAAAGCAGAAAGGAAGGTCTAGATCCTTCAAAAATATTCAGGTGCCTAAATCCCATTGAAATCAATGGGAGTTTGGTGTATAGAAAGCCACATTGGGCAACACAGGGCTAATGTAGATTCAGGTGACCTTGCCCTGCCCCACCTGTGAGATGTCACAATTGGAGGGAGCATCTTAACAGGGAGAAATCCAGCTCAGTTGATGGCAGACCAGCAAGGAGAGCAGCTCTCCAGTCCCTAGCTCCTGAAGCAAGACCTGGCTAAATGCAAGAACTCCTCAGTGAATCCCTCCCTGAAGGAAGGGAGGACCTGTTGTGGGTCCATTTATGGTGGGACTGCAAGTAGCCTGTGAGCCTACTGGGGGCCCATTGCTTTATAGAAGCCTTTGGAGGGAAGAGGACTCTTCCCCAGCTTTGGGATGTTTCATTTGTGTTTATCGACAAATCCTGGCTGGGGCAGACTATCCAGGGCTCAAGGAGAGGGCTGACCCTCGTACGCTTGGACTGATGGGTAGAAACCAGGATACCTAAGAGCAAGGCCTGGATGAATGCTGGGGCTGGGCATGTCCTAACATAGTGCCTAACCTGCTTAGGTGCTGTTGAAAATGCCACGCGGCATCTATCAGCACCTAAATCCCTTTGAAAATCTGGCCCTTACTGCTGGCCTAACTCTGTTCCCTTTCATGTCAATTATAACACTCCCATTGATTTCAAGTAGGATCAGAGTCAGGCCAGCATTGAGCACGTCTGAAAATCCCAGCCTGTGTCCACTTCCCATAAGCCTAATAGGGATAATGCTTATAATCCATACATTACAGGGGTGTTTTGAGGCTTAATTAATGTCTGTAAAGCACTTTGAGATCCAAAGATGGAAGGCATAGGATAGGAATAACCTTCTGCAATGTACTGAAATCTTCAGCTGAAGTCAGCGGAGCTACAGTGACTTACAGCAGCTGAAAATCCAAAACCAGATGTTAATTTCACAACCATCAGTGATGCCTTTAGAAACCTTGCTTTTTTACCCTCACGCTCCAGAACGATTGGAATATAAGCTGCGAGTAAATGTGTGAGCCTCAAGTCTGTGGCTCAGAGACCTGGAACATTTTACTTATTCACTGAAAAGTGAAATACCCTGCCAAGTCAAGCTATTTTTACCCCGATGATGAGCCCTTGAGGGATCTGTAGGATGAGTGCCCAAGCCCTGAATGACAAAGAAGAGGATTTGGATGGAATCTGTGTAGGACTGGTTGCCATGGTGTTACCCTTAACAGAATCTCCTCTGATCTGTGCAAGAGGAGGGTCCGGATCCAGAGTTGGCAGTGTAGGCCTTGTCAGTCCTGCTCCTGGGTCTCTGAAGAGATAGTACTTCCATGGATTCCCCAAAAACCAGAGGTTTGGGTGGGCCAAATTCCCTGCTTCCTCTTCAGTGGGCCTGGGGAAGCAAGCACACATCTCTCAAGGGCAAAATGTGTAGGGAACCCACAAGGGCAGCCTTGCCGAATTTCCTGTCCTTGCTGTGGAAACAGCCCACACTGGAGAGGATATGGCTGAATAATCATCAAGCCACAAGGTCTGTAAACAGATCCAGACCTAAACACTCAGAAGAGTTGCAGTCCACACCCATTTCTACATGTACACTATAATAGACAGTTTGTGCCTGCAACATGAAAATATACATTTAAACCACACAAACATGGAAATGTCAGCATATGACTTCCAACTAGATAGGCAGCCTGTTATGGAAGGCCCAAGACAGGTATATAATACTGTTGCCCCTTTTAACCTGAGCAGCTAGCCAAAAAAAATCAGAGTCAAACGTTCTGTTCCAGTTAGGAGGAGAAATTGATGACAGGTATTTCTTCGATGCAGTTTTGTTTATCTATAAAGAATGTACAAAGTCCTCTCTCTGAACACAGAAGGAATCAAAGGTCAGGAAACAGCTTCTTGTGCTCATAGAACCAAGAACGCCTTTTTCTGGCTGCACCTCTGAACAAAAGCCTCTTCCCAGTGTCTTGCAGGGTCAGATCCTGTACTTCCAGCTGCTCCTTCAAGCTGTCACCACCTCTCTCAGCCTTTCCCAGTTTTTTGTCTATTTTGCCTTCACACACACACACACACACACATACCCTGAGTGGCTTCACATACTTCTATTGTCTTAGGAGGGGCTTATCCTTACAGTCATGTGTATTGAAGGGTGAATTCACACCTATCAATCTCAATGACATTTTAACTCAACCCATAACAAGGTTTCATAACCCAGCTCATAACATCAAGCTCATCCTGCCATAACAGACAAGGGCCAGTTTACACCATTGATTGTATACATTTCCACAGGAATGCAAGTTTCCATTGTATTTCCCTCATTAATGTACCATTAAAACTGACTTTGTAGAAATATTGGTGCTGTTGAACTCTTTTGTTCATTTTAAGGTAAATGGTGGGAAACAACCACATTCCTTTGCTGAGGTGTTGCACAACCTGGGGCTCTAGGAGCCAATGTCCAACACTTTCCACAGCTCTAAGGGAGGGCAGCCATTTCACTATTCATACAGAAGATACAGTGTACACTTTCCTCTGTAATCTGCCATGGTCCTGCCTCTCCCAATCTTTTCACACAATTGAGCACTGATAGCTGGGAGCAATTCTTGTGTTCCCTCACTGCAACGTCTTCCAGTGTGCCCAATTCCTGCAACAGACGCCTAATGGGGCATAGTCTCTTTTCTACCACTCAAAGGCTGGGTCCAATCTGGCTCTAAGTTGGAACTGGATGAAAGATGCAAACATTTCCCAACCATTTTTAGAGGGTTTGAAATTTTTTTTTTTAAATCAGCTGGTCATAAAACAGCAAACATTCTACATGAAAACAGGTATTATCAATATTTCAAAAATTCATACATTTTACATAGATTCCAAAGCCAGAAGGGACCATTGTGATTATCTAGTCTGACCTCCCATATAACGCAGGCCACAAAGCTTCCCCAAAATAAGTCTGAGAGCATAGCTTTTAGACAAACATCCAACCTTGATTTAAATATTGTCAGAGACTGGAGAATCCACCACAACCCTTGGTAATTTGACCAGCTGTACTCTAAATATATAGCGTCTTTAAAAATTAAATGCTGAACATTAGACAACTTCAACCAATGGCTTTTTTTCTTGCTTATTCCTAAAAAGCATACGACAGCTGTTAAATCAGTCACAAACCAAAGAGAAGCTTGCACTGTTGTAGAAACCCATACGCGATAACAAGGACAAATGTAAGACCACAAGATTCTTGCTTCCTTGATTTAACAACATGATATCTTGGACACATTCTAATGCCACAAGGTCAGTCAGTTTAATCACGCTGCTTTGGTGCAATAGTAGCACTAGGAAACCTAGGAATGCTGTGGAATGACAAGCATGGTAAAAGAAGGCTAGACATCAGCAGGCTGGTCTTCCTGCTCACGGATATTTTTAATTTAAATGCTGGTTAAATGGGGGTTAAGGAAGTTCAGTGAGTAGCAAACCCAAAATAAAATACTGCACATCTGTAGGTTTGCTTTCTTTGGGATGGGGTAACCCCAAGTTCACAGCCAAATTCCAATTTGGATACTATATTGTCCTCCAAATATCCTCTGCACTTTCTCCTGTAAACAGTATTGTCTTCACTCCTTGTTCTAAATGGTTGTATAATACATGCCGTTAAACAGTTTCACCCCAGCAGAGGCTGCATTTGATCACTGTATAAAGCAGTCCCTATAATTATCTCCATAGAACAGTATTGTACTTTGAGGTTCATCAGGACTGACAGCACATTCTGAATAAGATCACATTATCAGTCATCATTACTTTGTTATAGCTTTTGTCTTCTTCGGGATAGAACAAGTCTCCTTCATGGGAACTGGGTACTCTACCAGTACATAATGTAACTAGATACTGTGAATGAGCAACAGGTTTCTTTTAGTTATACCCGTTGCAGTGGTGTTTCACCATTTCATATTCCCCCTACCCCCACCCTTGACCTTCTCCTTACTTTTATTTGAATGTGACACTCAGCTACTATATCCAACACAGCAAGGGGGGGGGGAAATAAAAAGCAATTTCCCTAACCCTGAAAAACTTCTTCTTTTATTGAAATTGACAATTTAGAAACTAAACAGTAGATTTGTTTTCTATTCAAAGTGACCAGGAAAACTTTGAAGTTTTTTTCCCCAGCTCCCCCCAACCTTTCTTTTTTGCCCTCCCAACCAAACATTTATGGTTATTCAGTTGACAGCCAATAAATAGCAATGTGTTTCAGGGAACTCTCTAGTTTTTTGGAAAGAAACCTATAAAAGAAAGGGGAGCGAGGAGAGAGAGAGAGAGAGCACGCGTAATCTGTACACCAGCTGTTGCCTAGTGCAATTCACGCTGACATAGGGCTTTTTGACATTTTATACCCTGAATGCAAGCACATAGATCATTTCTACCTTGTACTTTTCCCGTCTCATTATCGGAATTTATTCTCTCGCTTTGTTGTTGGTGGAGTCCCTATTCTAATTGTTTCTTACATGTGCTGTAAATCTGTCCACCAATCAGTAAAACCGTGGAACATGAAACTGAGACCTAGCAATTTCCTTTGCTTACCATTGCATCTGCTGGAGTGCAGTGTTGAAATAAAATGAAACATGTTTGCACTCTTTTCCTATCATACTGTAATGCTCCTTTCATTCTGCTCAAGGAATTTTTAATATTCAGGCCATACCCTGTGCATGAAGTCATTTCCCCTAGATATAATTGTAATGGTAATATGCATAGCCTAACTGGCAGTGGCACAGCTGGCTGTTTGCCACAGCTGAGCCTCTGACTTAAAGACTTTAATTCTGTCATGCCTCATCTGGTTTTATGGACTCTTTTGTAGTTAGTTAACAAATTTATTCTAGGGTATGCATTGAGATGGGCAGGCCATTGCCTTTTCTCTAAAGATATCAGATGACACTGTACCAAATATGTGCATTGGTAACCTGTGTTCATACTGATTAGAAGTTGGATTGTGAGTAAATGTGCTTGTGTTGTCAGGAGTCATTGACAGATGTGGAGGTCCAGATCCTGCAAAGATTTACAGACAATACATCTAGTTGAGCACATACTTAAGTCTTTGCAGGATCAGTGCCTTAGTTTGTCTGTTGGTTTAGGTACCTGAGTCGCAAGAAACTGTGATAGGTTATATATATGTTGTAGTATTAGCTTGTTAACTTGCATGGTATGTTCATGAAATAATAGTAGGTTTTTAAAAAAAAAACTATTTTAATTAGCTGGGCCTGTTTGCGGAATCATTGTATCTCTTAAAATCACAAGGTCAACTTAAAAATCCTTTCAGTGGCTTCCTTTCATATTCTGTATCAAAATCAAGTTTCTCATCCTGCCCTGTAAGGCCTTCCACAGCTTAGCTTCCATGTATCTGCTCTGTTCTCTTCACACACCTCCATCGCACACTTCCCTAAGCCTAAATCACGCACCTCATCACTAGGGTGATTTCCAGGTTTCAGAGTCTTGTGGCCCCTTCCAAATGTGCATATTACTCCCCTAAGGTATGGCATATCACTCTCATCCTCCCATCCCAATGTCCCCTCCAACCCAGGATAGAGAAGCACTGGGACAGGTTACCTAAGGAGGTTATGGAATCCCTGTCCTTGGAGGTTTCTAAGAACAGGTTAGACAAACCCCTGTCAGGGATGGTCCTGTCACAGAGCAGGGGGTCAAGTAGATGACCTCTTGCAGTCCCTTGTAGCTCTAAATTTTTATGATTTGTACTGAGACACCCATTAGAAAATTACAAACTGTTGGCATGATTTGATTAGAGTTTGATCCTAGGCTCATTGAAGACAATGGCAAGACTCCTGGCCCAGGATCAGGGCCTTACTGACTAGATGTAGTCCAGGTCTAGCTATCCAGTCTGAGGAAAGCACCAAATATACATAAAACTGCTGTTAACAAACCCAGGCTTTGAGTTCCATGAGGCCTGTGTCCGTTGGTGCCCTGGGGAGCTAGAACTGTGCAGGAGCATCTCAGCATTTTTTAAGTTTCTAGCCTTTTTCCTGTCTCAGGTAGTCTTGAGAACATGAATGAATGTGAACCAGCTGCTGGGTTTGAGGAGGAGGTGGAGGAGCTGGGATCTACTTCTGCAGCAAATGGATGAAGGAGATGTAGAGAGAACCCCCAACATACAAAGGCTAAGTAAGATTTTCCAAATATGGGCATCTGAAGACTTCAGTGGGCATGCATGGGTAGTCAGCAATTTTAAAAATCAGGCCACTTATTTAGGTGCCTAACTTTAGAGTCCTATTTTTGAAAATCTCTCTCTGTCCTTCCCCTCCCCGCCAACCTTCACATCAAATGAATCAGTTAAGTTTGGAGTGTATCCCAAAGAATTATCTGCCTAATACTTTTGATAATCCCTTAGTCTTGTGCAGAGTCGTGCAATAATGATGTATGCAGGAGTTGATTACATTTGATACTTACAACAAAATTCACCTACCTCTACAGAAATACTATTCCTGGCCCGTGCTGTCAAGGCCCAAGTCAAAAGTAGCCTTCGAAAGAAAGCTTTTGTGTTTGCATCCTTGCTGAGGTTTCGAATTTCCAAGCTCCCATTTATCTGCTAAGATCTGTTCTTCATATCAGCCCTTAACTATGAAGTAGGTTCCCAATGTTTACTTACATTTTTCAGTTTTTAAAAATAGTATTGCAAGCACATGATTCTTATAAAGCATCCTGTGCAGGGGGAAAAGTAAGCCTGCAGGCAAATCCTGTACCTCTCCAGACTGTAAGGACAAAATGATGACAAATTGTATAAATATGTGCAAATTGTCCAAATGATGTCATGTACTCGGGCTTGCAAAAGCCGGGAAGAATACTTCAGTGGAGCGTCGGCTCAGACCCTGGCTTTGAATGAAACTGAGGCAATTACATTCGATTTGCTTAAATGTATCACTGAGAAAAATGTTTCAGTGAATCTTAATCTTGATTTTATTTTTCAAATGCTTTAGAACCTACTGTGTTATTCCAGCTGTGAAGGTTCCCTGTATATAGGAGAATGGTCTGTAATGTAGAGATGCCTGTTCAGAATGTTGCCTACTTGTGGAAATAGAATACCTGTGAGAGATTGTATGCAGCTACTCAATGAATTTAAAATAGCGAATTACAGAGTTCTGTGAAGTTATTATTAAAATAAGCAGCACCTTAAATTGCTTTTAAAAATTACATATTGAAGTGTTCTGTCACTAGATGTGATTCCAGTTGGTCTGTAAATGCTTATACTGAAGTATTTTTCATTTAAATTTCACAAGTCTTCATTCTTCTCCCTCTCCCTCAATACCAGGGTCAAGCTTCCCCAATTATTCGTCTGCAAGCTATTTCCCTCTTTTTTTTTCTATTTACATTACAGAGATCTCTGTCTCCCTGGGTCAAGCATCTTTGAGTTCCACTGAATCTTTTTTTTTTTAGCCTTTCGATGATTTTCTTTTTCTGGTTTTGGAAGCAAGAAATTTGTGTGAGAAGGGGAAGGGAAACTGCTTACTTTTGTTTTCTTGCCAAACTTATTCTAGCTGCAGCCACAGATACACAGGTCCAGCTGAAAATGCAGGTGTTTGTATCCAACCCTGTGAGATTATTCCCCATCCATTCTCCCACCCCCAACATACATTTGGTTGCAGAGGTAAAAAGTAATTTATCAGCTGTTGATTAGGCTGTATGTCTTGATGGTAGGTATGGGAGCCTTTATGGATACCATTATACCAACTTCTGGATAATGTTTTAGATCTGCCCTTGTAAATATATGCCTATCTCATAGGACTGGAAGGACCTTGAAAGGTCATCAAGTCCAGTCCCCTGCCTTCACTAGCAGGACCAAGTACTGTCCCCTGACAGATTTTTGTCTCAGATCCCTAAATGGCCCCCTCAAGGATTGAACTCACACCCCTGGGTTTAGCCGGCCAATGCTCAAACCACTGAGCTATCCCTCCCCTAAGTAGTTTGAACTGGTAAGAAAAGTATGCAATAGAATGGCAATTTTTGTTTTACAGTAGGTTTATATTGTCAACATCAGCTAGACTGTAGTTTCTCTAATTTTAAAAAAGTTATTTACTTATTGCAGGTGTTTGAATCAACAGCCGAGTAGACTAGGAGGGAAAATCCAAGACTTGTAGAAACAGATGGCCACTCTGCCCACGTGTGTCACAAAGCTAGAAAAATTAATTGTAGTAGTGGCAAGTACATTTGAAAGGTCAAATAAATTTGTTATGAATAAATTAAATGTACTTGAATCTTTCTTGGGGCCATACTGCCAAACCACTCAAGTGAGCAGTTACTCACACAAGTAGTCAAGGTGAGCAAGAGTTTCCTATTCTGGCCCTTGGTGTTTAGGCATGAAATTAAGAACAGATGGGACCCGTTACAAAAGAATTTCTGAATTACATGCTGTAAAAATGATAGTATTTGTGGGGGGAATCTGGGGAAGGGGGCGTTAAAGAAAGAATAGTTCTTACAGTGTTAGTTGTATGATATGTGGTGTAAGGCTAAATGGGAATTCTTCAATTCAATCTACATCAAGTTAATGCTTAGGCAGCTGAATGAGCCATTCTCGAAACATGTTTCAGCTGCAAATGTTAAGGCCTCTATAATTGTTACTTTTAAGAGTGCATTAAAAAGGCTGTGAAACTGCTCGTTGTAATGATTTCTACAACAGGATCCCTGCAAATACACAGCTGGAGGCTGTCAAATACACACCTCCCTAATAGACAGCACTGTGTGTACAATTAACACATTAATTTATGGAGTAAAGTGATCAGGGGAGACTAGGGCTTCAAAGTCAAGCACTTGCCATTAAACAAGAGGTAAAGTTCTGTTCTAGGAGACCAAAACATTAAGGAGTGATATGGGCCTCCCAGTAATGGCTGTTTTTCTTCTCTGGTCGCTATCTCTATGTGTTGGGTATTTGTTTGTTGCAATAGGAAGGGAGGAGCCTCGTGAGAAGCTTATTTTGTGTGTGGATATGTCCTTCTCAGTAGAAAGAAATGGGAGTGAGTAAGTTAATTAAGCTTTCTCTACATTAATAAGCTTACTGTATTCCCTATTTTTCTTCTTCCTTCTCTCCACTTTTCTTTCCTCCTTCTGTATTTTTGTGTATCTTTTCCTCTTTTTTTATTTCACTCTCTCACTCTTCTGCAGAGTAAGCTGTAATAATAATATTTTTCTTTCTTCCTTGCCAACCAACCTTTTTCTTTGTGTTATGTTTTTTTCCTGTTTGCTTCATATCCTTTCAGTTTCTCCCTTCTCTTCCTTCTAGGTGGAGTACCCGAGTTGATGGGAGAGTGATCGGTGGTCGATTTAGCGGGTCTACACTAGAGCTGCTAAATCAACCCCTGGTGGATTGATTGCCCCACATCAATCCCCTGGTAAGTGGAGACAAGCCCTGAGGGAAAATCAGATACTTATGGGATAGGACACTCTACTTCTGTCCTTCCTTCCTAGCAACAACAGACACAGGAAAGGAACAACCTCCCCAACTACTATGATTTTTTAAATGATTAGCTAGAACCTCCACCAGCAGTAAGAAGCACACAACAGACCTGCTTTCCCTTAGAAGCAGAATGAGGACTCAGAGGCCACGTATGGGCACCTTAGCTATGTTGATATAACACTATAATATAGACACAGCCTACACCAATAGAAGGGGTTTTTCTGTCATTGTAGAAACACCACTTCCCCACGTGATGGTAGCTAGCTCGAGCAAAGCATTCTTCTATTGACCTAGCTGCATCTACACTGGGGGTTAAGTTAGCATAGCTGCAGAACTCAGGGGGGGGGGTGGATTTTTCACATCCTTGAGAGCCGTAGCTATGTTGACCTACATTTTAAGTATAGATCAGCTCTGAGTAGCTGCTTTTCCTGCATCTGAGAACTTTGAAGCCCTGTGCCAAGAAACATCTCCCTGTTCTCTCCCACTCACCTCATAACAGAAGGCCAAACAGAGCCCTTCTACATAGTTGGGAACCAACACCACCTCAGGACATAAGCTACACCCCTTCTGTCTGCACCACAACTATGAGCAGCCTAATGATTGCATCTAAAATACTTACATATTATAAAAGTTCCCACCTGCAACCCCATTTGTCACCATCCTGGGTTGAAACTTCACCAGCAACAGGACTGTGTTCAGCAGTGTCCAAAAGACTTAACAATACCCTGGGCATCTAACATACCTCATCTATTCACTGACAATGCACTTTAATACAATTCTGTTAAGCAAGGGGATTTGAACAGCCTTGCCGCTCTTTAGGTAATTAACATGTCATTAATCCACCACTACTGCGAACCAGGCCAACTTCCCACCTGCATACCAATAATGGGAACAAACAGAGAAAACCAGTCAACAAGTTCTTAGAAAGAAAATCATTACATGGTCGTGTGCAAACAGCAAACAACTACCTCACATGGGCCCATAACAAGCAATAGGGCCTCAGCCCTAGGCTGATCAACATGAGATGTGTGGTCATTAAGCCCTTCACTACCCGCAGTCTTCTTGCTGCAGAACCCTGACTGACTCATTCCATCATTTGGTGTTAATTCATCTTATCCTACCAAGATATTCTGTTCATCGTGGTTCCTAGGAGGACCAAGCCCTCTGAACTCAAATGCAGGAAAACCTCATTAGAAATAAAATCTTTTGAGAGTATCCATTTAAATGGTGAGTTCAAAGACAAAACTAACTTGGCATGTTGTTACTATCAAAAATGCTTTGCAGAGGAGCTGATAGAGACATGCTTTCACATGGTGATACAACTCACAAGACTCCGAGTCTTGGGAACCCTCTGATGCAATGGTCCAAAATCTCCTCTCTGAAATTCTCCACCTTAGGTTTCTCAGAGATAGCTTTTTAACACACACACACAGCCATGTCTGGACTGGGCCCTTGGGCTACTGGTAGACATAAATAATGAAGGTCCTGTTTCCCTATTTTGGTTAGACCACCGCCGTCTTCAGAGACACCCATCTCCATGGTGTAATCAAAATATTCTTAGACTCTGACAAGAGAAAGCTCTATCCAGCCAAGAGGCCAGGGAGTAAAATTAATGAAAGTCTATATGTACTTCCTGACTGCTGTTATAGGTACTATAACAACAAAGCATCCCTTTCCATCCCCAAACTCACGAATGACTGTTGGAAATAAACTTGTGAAAAACCTGGTCTGATAAATTGATTGGACAGAAAGAATTCTTGCAAACATATAACTTCACTGCAAAGTAGGCAGAAAGGTCCAGATCCACAATGGTATCTAGGCTCCTAAATACCTTTGTGGCTCTGGGCCAAAGATCCTATATGCTATCTGCTAAAAAGGTAACACAGTCACAGCTCCCAAATCTTCTCAAAGTTGCAAATCATCTCACAAACCCAGATGATCTGCACTCAACTCCAAAGTCATGCTGTCTTGCTGAGAGAATTAACTATTTATTTCATCAAGAAGATCATGCATATCTGGGATGTGTGAGGGGCTGCCAAGACCGAGAAGTTGACTATTGGGCCAAAAACCACAAAAGTTCTCCTTCCACAAATGTGGCACTTTCACACAAGTAGAAGTCACAGAATCACTGATAACAAACAGGATAAACATCTGAGCCCCTGATCCCTGGATATTCAAAGACTGTAGAAAACATATGGGATTACTAACAGGTATAAGTGACTTAAGAGCCTGAGTACCCTTTTCAAAAGTGACTTTCACTGGGACTTAGGCATTATTTAAAATTTTATGCACTGTCAACATCTTCTCTGATGGATGGAATCTACCAGCCATACAAAAACCTGCCAGCTAATGACCTGGCAAAAACCACCTAGTATCCAACCTGTCTTTTCTAAGTGAGATAATGAAGAATTTAGTCTTCACTGACACCTGTCAAAAAGTGCTGCGCATCCATCAGCTTCCCTTCATTTCAATGGGACTTTTGTAAATCCCACCTTTAGGTTTCTAAATATGGACTTTGGAGCCTGAAGTTAGGCTCCTCGGTGTAAAAATGTTGGCCCTTAACTCCGGGCACACATTTATGAAAATCTTGGCCTTGAGCTTTTACCAGAGTTATACACAAAATGTAGAATTTACTACCTAGAGAAAACAGAATCTACTAACCTCACTGTGTTCAGAACTTAATGCAAAATTCTTTTCTTCAGCTTGGCTTTCCCCACAGTAAAGTCTTCTGACATACAAACCAACAAACAAAAAATTCAACAATCAAATAAAGTAACATTCTCTTTCTTCCCAGCAGGTTGGAGTGAGAGAAAGATCAATATTATTGGTTATTTTTCAGTCTTGAGAGGTGCTCAGATACTTAGGTGTTGAGGGGCATCATAAAAAAAAGGGAGATAAATTGGCTATGCTCAGCCTTCGTAGAGGATTGTTTTTATGACAAACCCGAACCCTTGGTCTTGGGTTCTTTTTGAAAGTTTTGTACAGAGCTAGCAGTGGGACTCACACAGCAGCCATATACTATAAAGATGTTTTCTCACTATTAAAACCAAACTGGAGTATCCAAAAAAAATTAAGGGCTGAAATCTGCTCTCAGATACAAACGTGGAAATCTGTTAAAGCAAAGCAATTTGGATAAGTGTCCAGAGAACAGAATTGTCCCTAGGTGCTCACTCAAGATGCAATAAGGAGCAACTCCAACCACTGCCACTACTCAAACCAAACCTCTCAGACATGAAAAGCTTGGATGACTTGAAAAAAAAATTTCATTTTCACTTGTCTTTGTACTTTATGGTTTCTCAATGATAGGGAAAATGCTGAAATACACTGAAAAGCTATTCTCAAGGTATCTGGAAGGGGGACGTACTAGGAATCTTGCAAGATGACCACACCAAGGGCCCCATCCCAGTCCAAATGCAGACAATCATAAAGCTCCTATTGACTTCAATAGGTGCAGAAGCATACCCCCAGTTTGCAGATTTAAAGGTCCAACTTGATGCTTGTTGGAGTAAACGGAATTACAGCAGGAGTGAATATATCTCAAGGGGCTTGAATAAGCAGTTAGACATTTAGGTGAGCCTCTGAACCCAAACCCTTAGTTTTTTGAGGTTCAGTAGCTAGGGCTAACCAGCATCAATATTTTTGCCCCATCTAGAACATTCTAATCAGAAACTAATTGAGATTCAGCCCATTGGGCTGCTTGTTTAGTAAAAATTCTGGACCAAATAAACGTAAGTTCCTAAAACATGTGAATAAATAAGGGAAGAATGTATGCCTTGGTCACTGTGTAAATGACCATAGGCGCTGACTCCGTGGGTGCTCCGGGGCTGAAGCAACCACGGGGAAAAATTGGTGGGTGCAGAGCACCCACCGGCAGCTCCCCGCCATCCCTGGGGCTCGCGCCCAGCTCCCCGCCAGCTCCGGGACCCGCGGCAAGCTCACCTCAGCACCGGGAGACGTTGTGGGGCCCCGCCCCCGACGCTGGGTGACGTTGCGTCGGTGTCAGAGGCAGGGCTCCGCAACGTCACCCGGCGTCGGGGGCGGGGCCCTGCCACGTCGCCCGGCATCGGGGGCGGGGCCCCGCCCCTGACACCGGGCGTCAGCCCCCACCAGCACCACCGGACGTTGGCGCCTATGTAAATGACGGCCTTTCAGGACTGGCTGAAAGCACTGGTGAAGATTTGTTACGTTCTTTGGGTACTTTAGGCACCTTCAGTTTGGAATGTGCGTCATTTCTTTTAGTTTGGAACAGATTACCTTGACGGAACACTGACTATTCCCCAGCAGTGCTGGCTTGACATTTTGGTTACATGCAGAGTGTTGGCCACAGTATCCTTACAACTCGTACAGAAAAATCCAGCAAAATGTTTAAGGTTCCCAGACTGCCAATTAAAGCTATGGATTCTTGTCACAAAATGGGGTTATATTATTCTTAGTAGTTGCCTGTAAAATATATATACATACAGTGAGTGTCTCATCTCTCACAGTCGTAGAGACACCTGGGCTTGTCTCAGTCTGCGTACACTGAGGAAGGAAGTTCTTGTGACACGCCAAGGAATTCAGACTGGGAAACTGGGGCTGACGGGGGGAAAACTCATTCTCTTTGCCAATTCATTATGATATTAAAGTTGTTTTTTTGCCAACCTGATATCCAAAACATTTTTATTTTTTAATTGTTGGCACCCACGGAACAATCAGTGCAGTCACAATTACTTCAACAGACACACTGGAATTGGAGTAGGCAGAAAATGGCCTTAATGGGAATCTTTTACAAAGCAGCTGTTAGAGCGTGGTAACAAGACACTGAATAAATGGCAGCTACATAACTTCCCCTAATCAGATTGGAGCAATCAGCTTGAAAAATTTTCCCATATGTTGGAGAGTGGAGCTTGGGCCTAGGGTTATGGCAAGGACATAGGCCATGTTAAGGTTACAAAGTCTGGCTACAATTAAGCACTCGCTGCAGAAATTGTGATGATGCTTCAGGGAGCTATTGCACTTTAGTCATTTGTAATTGCACATTCGGAAATTACTCACTCCAAAATTACTCGGGGCCCAGTTACATGGTTTACAAACATATGTTCTCAGAAAAGGAAAACACTATCTTTCCAACGGATACAGTTGTATGGGTTTGTTTATGATTATTAATGGAACGTAATTGAGTGGGATTGTTTATTAAAAAGTCACTTGTGATTTTTGTGCGGGGTTATAATCAAAATGCAAAATGTCCTATGATGCGTGCCGTCTGGTGGTCCCCTGATTCTATAGCGCCCCCGCCAGCACTCTCTCAGTAATCTAGCTTGAACATTGTTCCTCAGTGTAGACCGGGTTGTGCTTCACAGGGTCACATTATCTACAGCAGGATGTGCAGGCTGGCAGCTGATCAGTGTATCAGCTCTGTCACTTCAGATCTATTGTAGGGTTGAAATAGTATGAACGTTCTATAGAAAATTAGCATTGCACAAGCTTTGTAATTATACAGCTTTTTATGAATTTAATGAAAAAAGACAAGGCCTTCAGGGTGTCCCCTTCTCTCCCCCCACCCCTGGTAGCTAATGCAAAGAAATATTCCATTGTGTTCCAACACCTAACCTTCCTGAATTCTCTCAGCTTGGGAAATAGACACTGAACCCAAACAAGATTCGTGTATCTAAAGAACAAGACATACTAGTGACTGACAGCACTGATAACCTTTTGCTTTGTGGCACATGTACTGTAGGTTTAGGGTGTCATGTATGTATGTACAGAGGTTATCAGTAAGCCAGTAGAAACAGAGAAGCTTTATTTTAAAATACATACCACACACTGTTTTAAAATGTGGTTGATTAGTACAGACTGTTGGGATTGTAGTTTCAGTGTAAACCTCCATTCGCTTCCAAACAAATGAACTCATGGAAAGACTTATTGAATATTGAATATTATTTTTGTGGAATAACCCATTTGAGAGAACAACTATCCACAGCACCCACACTAGCATCAGATGATATTATGCCGTTAATGCAATAGCACATACTTGAACATCTGTAATGTTTATAAACTGCTTAAGGCTGGTTGTCCAGCTCCCTCTCCCTCTTCCCCCCCCCCCCCCCCTTAAACATAATGTCTGGATGCAATCACTTTGTAATTGAAATACATTTAGGGCTGGATTGGCACCTTGCAATCTGCCCTTAGCAAGGGGTAGCTCATACATGTGCTGTCTCAGGAACGGAGAGTGGACCAAATTGTGATACTGAGGATCTGCTTCTCCTTTGCTCTATGGGCAAAGTAAGTCGCACTAGCCCTTTATCTTGTGGCAGTCACTCCCTGCTCACTTGCACAGGAATAGTAATAGCGGAGAGATCTCCCCTCTCACTGCTACCCATAGTACAGGTAGCCCATGCAGGATAGTAAGGGGGGATAGTTAGACTTCAGGACTCCCCAGTGTGGGTTTGTCATCTTTAAGTTCCAACGTTCTGGGAAAGGGGGGTTGTGTACACTTGAGATGCCACTTTGGTTGGTCAAACACTTGCATAATTAGTTTGTAGCTGTCTTAGTTTTGGGAGTTTCCCTAGCTGGCTTTTGACTCAGGGCAAGGATGTGTTCTACCTGCAAAAGGCAAGAAAAGTTTGGGTAGGATGAATTACACAGTATTTGCAGGGAATGTCAGCTTAGAATTGTTTTCAGTAGGATAAACTGACAAGGACTATTTGACAATGTAGTGTGTTCAAGCCTCTAAGAAATTCATAGACTCTAAGGCCACAAGGGACCATCATGATCATTTACTCTGACCTGCACAATGCAGGCCACAATGCACCCACCCACTCCTATAATAGATCCCTAACCTCTGGCTGAGTTACTGAAGTCTTCAAATCATGATTTAAAGACTTCAAGTTACAGAGAATCCACCATTTCCACTAGTTTAAACTAGCAAATGACTTGCGTCCCATGCTGCAGAGGAAGGCAAAAAAACCACCCAGGGCATCTGCCAATCTGATCAAGGGGAATATTCCTTCTTGACCATAAATATGGCCATCAGTTAGACCCTGAGCACGTGGGCAAGACGCAGCTGCCAGACACCTGGGAAAGAATTCTCTGCAGTAACTCAGAGCCCTTCCCACCTAGTGTCCCATATCAGAGCATCCCCTCCTGGGGAGACCTGGCATTACAGCAACTCTGCCTCCTCATCCTTAGAGCTCCTGTGCTCTGCTGTGGTGACTTGGCCTTCCCGCCTGATCATCCTTCTGAGGTATAGGTGTCCCAAACAAAGTGTCCAACACAATACTAGTTATGAATATTCTGCCCTCCTGGGCTCTTCTTCAATCTTACTCCTCTTTCAGAGTAGCAGGTTCCCAGGTTTCTCCCCAGCATCTCCCAGCAGAACCCAAAACTCCCAAACAAGATCAAACCCAACTTAAGTCACTTCTTCCCACAGGCTTGGGTTTTTAGTTCTTTTGGGCTCTTCCCAGTCCCTGTTCCTCTTGAGGACACTGACCCACAGGCTCCCTAGAGCCTTACTGCCAGGCTCTAGGTTCCAGGCGGTCAGGTCAGGTGGTTGGAGTGCTGGTCAAGAACGGGTACCAAGGGTCAAAGCCAGACATAGGCCATGGGCAGCACTGAAAAGGAGGTCTGGGGACAGGCCGTGGGTCAGAAATAGGGTCAGAGTCTGTAGACAAGCCAAATCAGGATCATGGTTGGAGTCATTCAGAAGGTGCAGAGCGGGACCAGGAATGGAGCAAGGTCAGGATAGGGAACGGACAAGGCTGAAGCAGGCAGGGACAAGGCTTAAGAAAGGCTGGGGCAGGAACAGAGGCAGGTTAAAAGGAGGCTGGAAGCCTAGGGAGTCTGCGATGCAGCAGGAAAGTTCCTAGATGAGTGTTGCACAAGCTAACTTGAGGCTCTGGCAGTGAGAGTGAAATACCTGTGCCTGGGGGACATCTGGCCCGGGCCCTGCCCAGGGACAGGCTCTTTCAGCAAGTCACCGCAGGCTTAGCTGGAGAGGTGAGTCGTTGTAGATGAGTGAGCTGCCCTGATCCAGTGGTGGGTTTGCCTCACACTTACCCCTGTTTCAGGGTCCACCCCAGAGCTAGCTCTACTCCTGCAGCTTCCCCATGGTTCCTTTTTCCACAGCAAGGAAACTCTAGACCCCCTTCTCTCCTGCATCTCTTCCCTCACTATTCTGAGCATCTTTCTTTGGGAAGAAGACATGGTTCCTCCCAACTGGGTCTGTTCATGAATTGTGCCTATCACACTCTCCAGGTGCAACCAAGTGGGCTAGCTGATCGCGCTTGCTTCTGTTAACCCTTTGTTTACCCATGTAAGGTTCGTACAATCCATCCTAGAGTCCATTATTTGCTGCTTTTCTGAAGTGCATGACATGCAGGCAATTGGCATTATAGTTATTTGGGGCTTTAACAGTTATTTTACCATTTTTCTGTAAAAACAGAAGAACAGAGATAGAATCATTGGTTGTGAGCTCACTGTGTGTTGTGGAGAACCCTGTGATCCTCTCTTTGCAGTCCTCTGATTACTAGAAAAATCCATCCAAGCTCTCTGTTGCAAGAGTCATTTTCAAAAGCATTCAGCTGGGGTAACTTGCCCACTGACTTCAATGGAAACAGTGTCACAATGCAGAAGTCCCTTTATGGATCTAGGGCATAGTGCTAAAAATGGCTGCCACAGCCAGAGAGCTGTCTACACTAGAGTTCACTACTATGCTGCTAACACTAGTGCAATTGAACAAATGCCTTTTGTCCAATTTTAACCAAGGTTTCTGATGTGGTATTAAATAGAGTTTGATCTGGTCTGCAGCAGGGGCATAGCCACAGGTAGGTTTGGGTGTGCTCCTGCCAGCATCTCCCTTCTCCCCCAAGCTGTTTGTTTTGGATCATTAACTGCCCCACCCACCCAACATGGAGAGAAGGGGCACACTACATGGGGAACACAGCTGCTTTGCCCCTGTATGGGCTTCTCACAGACAGCCCCCCTAAACAGGGGGAGCATACAGCCAGAGGCAGCAGGGGGGCAGAGCCAGGCGGCTGCAGCAGCTACAGGACAGAGAGGAACAGGGGCTTTTGCTTCTGTGGTGTAGGGAACAGAAATTATACAAGAGGTGATGGGGATTGGGTAACTGGGATAAGAAATGGGGCCCAGCCAAGCGCTCTGGTCATTGCCTTCCCACCATACATTGGAGCCCGCAAATTTCCATTCCTAGCTATGCCACTGTACGCCAGAGGGGCTTAAATCATTTTCAGCATTGTTCAACTGCACTCAGCGATAACAGCAATTGTCAGCTATGTGTAAATTCTCTACCCTACGTAAGGCGATCATGTCGGTACCTCTTGTAAGTGACTCATTCTTACAATGCCTACAAATTCTTCTTGATGTGCTATCATTGCTGGAGAAAAAATAGTCCAAATAAAACAGATTCTTGCCATTCACAGGGGGGGTATAGAAATGTACTAATCTGTAAACTGGCTGTAGAGATTTGAAAATTTAAAATGACAACTCGCAAAACATCTGGTTGATAGATACATGGACCCCCCCCACACACACACACACACAACAAATAAAATGTTTATTTTCAGCTTTAAAATTATTATTGGACAAGGCACAAATTATGCATATTTCTTGAAATGGGGCTGAAAAGGGATGGAATAGTAGCTTTTACTGCTAAGAACCCCAGATGTAAACTATTAAGACTTCTTGGAATTAAAGTTACTATATATTCCAGTATCCATCACTAAGGTGTTAAAGTTTGAAAATTCAATTATTTGGGTGCATTTGTGAGTAATCTATCATATTTGTGTAATGTGGGGAAAATATCACACTACACTTAATGAAGGCCCCAATTCTGCAGTACTCTAAAAATCTCAAGACTTGACAACACTACGGCTGGGTCTTTATAAGAAAACAGAACTATTAGTAACTGAACCATTGGGATAGAACTTTGTTTAATTACAAATAGTTCAGTGTGTCCACACTATCCATGCTAATGTGTATTTTCTACTGCTGTAGTTTCACTCCACATCTGCATTAGTGCTGTTCTAAACTATTTCATTGATTCTGGGAGATTTTGAAAGGCCACCAGTGAATTGTGGGGCAGTAATGGGGTGACTATTTGGTCCGACCATACACCAGCAGCTTTCATCATGGGCACTAAAACTGTGCATACTGAAATGGTATTTAGACTAGCTAAAGTCAGGTCTACTCCAAACAGTATTTGGCAAACAGGTGTACCATTTGGAGTACTTTTGGCCATGTCTCTAAAATGGTAAAAATTGGTAAAAAATACACTGGTTCTAACTTCAATTCAGTTGAACTGGTATTAAAACTGGTGGGAGCCAGAATATAGACAATGCTTGCACAACCAGACCCCCCTTTAACCACACTTTTCATTAAATCTACTGAAAAAACAAATCAAAATGGTGGTAAAAACAGCGATAGTCACAGGTGCCTCGTCTACCCGGTGGCTCTCACTGCTGGGAATATTTTTTGCAACTTTCCCCAGTGTCAGCCAAGGTCTTTGGGTCAGGACACAGTATGTTTTACAAAGGTACTAGTAGTGTCTCTAGTTTAGACAAAGCTTAGGAAGTTGACTACTCTGCTTAGGAATGGATCATTTGCTGACAATAATACCTTCTCAAGTGATACTGAAACCTGTTTTGTCCAGTTGTTTTCAATATTGGTTCAGAGAAAACTGTGGCCGCAAAAAGATTCAGTCATGTTTCACAGCTTTTGGTGAAATCAATTGAGTTTTGCCCCAAACCACAGGATTGTGCCTTACTATTCCTGTATTATTTAAACTGATTAGGCCTAGCTACAGTAGACATGGCATTTCAATAAAAGATATGTTAAAAAATATACCCATCTCCCATTTTATCTGCAGATCATCCTTTAACTGACTAAGCTGACACACTGTAACAATATTCCTGGAAGTGCTACCTTCAGAATATTTTAATGGCAGAAAATCTGAATGTCTGGTGGTTGGATATCTTAGAAGCAAAATACCTCCACAACCTGCAGAAGTAATTAAATCTCTTGAAGGAAAAATCTGTAGCTACATTTCTTTAATTTCCACTTCAACACAGGCATAAAACTATTTTACTTTTCAGATGAAATGTGTAATGTGATGGCCAGTACGCAGAACATTCATTCTAATTGCTCCAGTTTCTAAGAAACAGAAGTTGAAATTGCTCTTTTTCAGCAGTGGTACAGGATTTTAAGACTGAGAATTTTTCCACTATGTTGTCCAGAGCTTTCACTATGTTAGTGTATCCTGTCTGTTTATATAATGTACTGAACTATATTTCCCCTGGTGTCCTTTTCAAATGTCAAATTAGTTCTGTGCTGTACAACTAGCAGTTGGGAAGGAAGGATTAAGAATCAAATTCCCTCCATGAAAGAAAACCAGTTACCCATACTCTGTGGTGCAGGCCAACTGCCTCTAATTCTTGCAAAGTGTGGCTATCTTTCAATAGTTGCACTCCCTAGAATATGAGATTAGATTTCACCTACAAAATGAAACTTTTTGAAAAACTATATTTTTTGCTACTATAGGAAAGAAGTGTTTCTATTTTGAAGCTACTCAACAAATGATTTTCTCTCTTTCATATCAGAATAATAATTTAATATTAATGATAAGATATTATAGGCAGGGCTGGTAGCACCACCTATTATTAAGGTCACCTGGTATATATTAAACTATACAACATTAGCCCACGGATGCCAGAGCTTTGGAAGTTTTCACTGAAACCGGAAGCTTTTCTGCCTGGGTTTGTTGGAGTCTCTTGTGTTAAGTAACTGTGGCTCAAGTTCAACTAAAGACAAAAAGGGCCAAATCCTCAGCTGGTATAAACTGGTAAAGCCGCATTGGTGTCAATGCAGCCATACAAATGTATATCAGCTATGGAGCTGGCCAAAATGGGTGATTTTGGAAGGAAGTATAGTCGTATGCTGTACATCCTGCATGCTTTGACTCTACTCACAGCTCTGGTTAAGTCAAAACTCATCTGCCAGTTGAATACATACTCCCCCCCCCCCCCCCCCCCGCCCCCTTTAAATTGCCAGTTTCTCTCTTCAGTTCAGAGCAGCATTAACTTCAAAGGATTCACACAAGAGACATGGATGACAGGCTCAGGCTGAAGGTGCTGACTTCAGCAAAGACACTGAAGGTCTTAGGTTCTAAGTGTAATATATGAATGATAATTCAATATTTACAATGTAAGAGTTTGGGTTTTTTAATAATGTAGGCATATGTTTTGTTCTGAGTGCTGGAATTGAAATGTTCCAAGGCTGATTTGGGGTTATGTTTAAATCAATACAACCTTTTAAATGTAAGCATTTTCATAATGCTTTATTATTGGAAGGAGCAAGGGCCAAATCCTGCTCATCTCACTCAGGCGAGTAATCCCACTGAAGTAAATGGGACTGCCTACATGAGTGTGATGAACTGGGCATGCCCCCAGGTGTGAAACCCAAGCAGTTAGTGAGCTTCCAAACCACTGCAGATTGTTTTCTATTTGGAATATGGCCTTGTACTTCCTGTGTGGGAAAATAACTACAGTAATGTTGAACTTAATTTAGTGTTCAAGAAAGAGGTTGGATTGAAAGCTCTGGAAACTGAAGAACTAACATGGCTCATGGAGCAAAATCATACCCTTTCCCGCATTGCCCACCAGTGCGACTGCAGAAGGGTAGATTCATTTCCTCGCTCTTACAGTTGCTGGCCTTCCTACTGAAACTACCAGTACTGATGGCAACTGTAGGACAAATTTGCTATGGACACTTGTTCACTAAGATCTGGACCTATATCATCCACTTATTTCAAACAGCCACCTTGTAATGAGTAAAGATGTTGATGGAGAGGAAGAATGGCCCGACGATTAGGGCACTAGCTTGAGACTCAGAACATTGGATATTGAACATTAACTTCCACTGAAATCAGTGACAGGAGCCTAAATACCTTTGAGGATCTGGGCCTTTTATGTATTTATCCTCTTCACTCCCATGTGAAGTAGGAAAGTGCTGTTAACCCCATGATACGGCTGGAGCAATGAGAGACTAAGTCTGTGAGATGCTCAGATATTGCAGTAACGGGAGTCATATAAATATCTACAATCAGTACCTTGCTGAATCTACCTACCTAAACATGTGCCTGACTTTAAGCACATGAATAGTCCCACAGAAGTTGGCCGAGTTTTACATTTATATGTTGTTAGAAAAAATATTGAAAACAATCTTGCTCCCTCCCTTTTCTTCCAAAGCCTCCCTAAGACAATGAGAGTCACAGATCACAAGGGTAAAATTCAAATTGAGGTCTATGTGATGCTGCAAGCTACACTTCAACTTTGATCATCAGCTTGTTCAACTTTCTCTGTTATTTTTAATTTTGCAGTGGGTGAAATGAAACTAGTCTGAGTAAAAAATTAGTTAGATGTAAGCTATTTTACCAAGCGTTGTGTACAATTAAATGGCCCTGATCCTGCAATAATCTCCCTGTGGACAGATGGATACCCATTAATTTCATTTGAGTTTTCCTTGGGAGAAGAGGTTCACCCACACACAGAACTCATTGCAAAATTGAGGCCTTGATGAATTTTCAGCAGTGGAGAATTAATTACTAGATTTAGGCAAATAATTCATTAAAAAAATCTTATTTCACTGAACACAGATTATAGTCTTCACACTTGCTGCTTGTGTGTGAACAAACTGATTTTGCCAAAAGTATTCATTGTTAAAATTATTCATTATTCTGCAAATCCTTGGTCTCTGTGTAGCTCATGAGAAGTTCATTGTGCAGATTCTATACTTGATATCAGATATATTTTGATTGTACGTGTTGGTCACATGTACAATCTGTACACTAGCTGAATGAGAATGATTCATAGAATCAGTTGTCTGGTGTAAATACTTGCAGTTACAAGTTAGTCTCTTCCTCCAATTATTCTTCAATATTTACTGTTTCCTGCCCGTAAATGTATTTGCTAAAATATCTGCATAAAGCAAGTAAAATCCAGGCATAAACTTAGCTGAATTCCCCCCAGCTAAAGTTTTGGCCAAGGGCTATAATATACCTAAAACCTGGGCCTTGTAGACTGATACATAGAGAATCTAGGAGTTATGGGAAAATCGAGCTTAAAAAAAATATGATAGTTGCACAGTTAGTATAAATTGGAAAGCATAACATAGTCAATATTATCTAGCTCTGATTCTGAATTCCACTCACTGAGGAGGTGGGGGAGAAGAAAGGTATTCATTTGTCATCTGCATTCTTGTGGGCTCATCCAGATTTACTTCCAGCACTTGCAAAATGAATTATAATCCCACATCACCACTGCATAACCTGATATATAACCATAAAGTTCTGGCACTAGTTTCTTACAATATTAGGAGGGGAATCATATTCAAATGCAGACATTCCATGATGTCTTTTCACTCTCTGAATCCCCAGTCTCCGACTAAGAGTCCAAAAGTGCAGACCTAAGGCTCCAATCCAGCGAAGTATTTAACAACATACTAAATTTTAAACATGTAAATACTCTTGGACTAACTCACATGCTTAAGTGCCTTCCTGAAATCAGGACCTGAGGGCTGTAAGATATTCATAAAAACAATGACATGGTCCTGGAAAAGTTTACTGGCATAAAGATGTCACCAAAAATGACCTCTCTTCATTAAATGAAATTAATATTTTTAAGGACAACCACACTGACTTGTACTTTGGTGTAGGGCTGTTTTCTGACGTTACTTGCACAATGAGAACCACATAATTCTTCTTTGTGTCTTATTAGCACTTCATGAGTCATGCCATATTTACTGTAGAAGATTGTATGCTTCAGGAAAGCAGCAGAAAATAAGACACGAGAGTTTGGAAATGATTAACTAAAGCATTGCTTATTTCATTCTCCACACAAAAATTTCAGCAAATGCAAAAGGTATCTATTACATAAGTTAAAGTCTGTACACAAAATAATGCTAGAGTGATTCCTTGCCATCTCTTGAAAAGCTAGCAGACGCTGCAGACTCAAAGCAATAACCTGTCATAATTATGTCCTTCACAGGCAACGAGCCAACTACACTTCTGCAGAAAAACATGTAACAGTAAGTAAACATATGTATATATCCCAGATGAACTGGTGTCTCTAAAACAAACTTTTCTAGAGAGAGAGGAGAGGGGGGCTCTTCAGGATGCTACTGAGCAAAAAGAACCTGAACACAATAGAAGAGAATGGGATACCTCAGCCATGAAAGTGATATTGTACACAACACAGGTAGTGGCTCCTGTAATTAAAATTGCTTGACACTTTTCATTATAAGGCCCTGTTTTCATTTGCTATCTTTGCCAGATTTAACCTTATGGGCTAATTTTTTTGGAATGTCTTTTTTAGAATATTACTTTTTTCACAGTTCCCCTACCTCATCCATTGTTCCGGCTGGATGATACTCAGGAAATTAATCAAATCCCAGTCCATTAGATACTTTTGACATTCATGTCTCTATATTTCAGTTCCCCATTGTAAAATGAGAACAATACCACCACCTCATCACCCAAGGGTGTTCTGAAGATAAATTCATTAATGTTTGTGGAGCACTGAGACACTACAGGGATGAGCACCACAGAAAAGCCCATGAGGAAATTAATAATTCAGTATTCAGAGCAGGGTTTGAATACTGTGCAGTAAATAAGGCCTGGGATCACACTTTGAATAACAAGGATAAAAAGAAAGAATGAAGATCATTCAGTGAGTACTGTGTACTGAATGAGCCAGGGGCCCTGTGGAAAAAATAGTATGTGATTGTGTAATTAAAGACTGTATCATAATGTATACATACAAGAAGGCTGAGTTAAGGTTACAGAGGCAACCTTAATTCTGGCATTTTTCCTAACTTTTTGAGTGCTCGACTTTGCAATCTTAACATTCTTTTAATACATTTTTTGGATATAATGAATACATAGAACGTCCTCACTCCACAGCTTGCTTCATAAGATCTGGTCTTAACCTGAAGGCAGGAGGGAGACACACACAGATCCATTTCCAGCTCCTCAATTCTGGGGCCAGCAATAAGCCACGTCTGACCCTGGCATACTTTAGGGCAGCCTTAGGGATGCTCTAAACTATGCTCCACTGGCTGTGTCCCTCCATGGCTGGTATGCCTTGACCTTTTCCTTCCCCGTATTCCCCTGATATGCCCTATGTGCTGGAGGTGGGATGGGATTGGCATCCAGCTGACATAGACATCTCAATAGCACCCAAAGATTCCCTACACAGCAAAGAAAGCTCAGCTCTTCACCCCTATGTGTACCACTAAAGTGGTATAAAGAAGCAAGAGTGGAGCTCAAGATTAGCATTATAGCTATTATAATCCTGTTTTTGTTGTCAGAATTAACAAGATAACTCCATTTATATGAGTATATTTTGAATTATTGCTTCCATTATCTTTTAACCTGGGTTACAGTTAAGGATGTTGCAATATAGATCTAATGATTAGTAAGAGCAATGGTTTGAGTTTAGGACAGGGGTCCCCCTGTGATCTTCAACACATCATTTAACCACTTTGCCTCAGTTGACCTATCATTAAAATGGAGATAGCAATACTAATCTGACCCACCCACCCACACGAGTTGATTGTGAGGATTAATTTAATAATGCTTGTCATAGCCCAGAACAAGAAAATTGCTGAGTATTATTAACACATGCCTGTCGACAGATCTGCCATTGTTTGCCTTAGTTTTCAATTTGATGGCATGGCTCAGGTCTCCGGTTTTGAGTAGCGTCGTCAGCAGCACGTGACTTAAGCTTCTTTTAAAATGTAAATTACTTTCATTGCTACCTTTCATAATGTGTCTTCCCTTTCTTCATTACAAAGTAAAAGATTGAATGCAATTTATTCTTCATATGTTATGTAGTTTATCTGAGGCTTTGGGTCTGTTTTTGACATGCCTCTTCCACCTGGGAATGAACTCTCAGTTAAACTATAAACAAGACTCTAAATCTGAACATATGAATTAGCCACAGGGATTTTCAACAGACTTTTTGACCTAAGATTGTGAAATTATATGTATTGTTATATACCTCTCTGCGGGACCGTTTGATCACTTTATTATTTATAGATTAAAGAACATTGTTGCTAATTAATACTGTTCTAATTGTTGGTGGTGTATATGTGCTTGCTTTGATGTTTTTTTGATCCTGTATTTGGGGGATTTAACTTACTTCTTTTTTTGGATGGTTTGGGATTTTGGAACCTGTATTTTCAGCATTTGTTTCATTTTCTTAACCTCCTATCTTTTTTTAACCTCATCACTTCTCACGATTCCTGTTTCTCACTTTATCAAGACTTATGAAATGGGGCAATCCCAATTAGTTATACTAACAGATTAACTTTTTCCTCCACTTCTGGAACCACTGAATAGTACAAAGTGTAATGGTCTGCATTAACATACCACATATTACACTTATACAGTGGTTTGATATGATTCATAGATTCCAAAAGGTCCAGAAGGGACCATTGCAATCATCTAGTCGGACCTCTTGTATAACACATGCCATAGAAAATAATTCCTAGAGCAGATCTTTTAGAAAAACATCCAATCTTGATTTAAACATTTGCAGTGATGGAGACTCCACCACTGCCTTTGGTAAATGCCAATGGTCAGTTAACCTCACTGTTCAAAATCTATGCCTTATTTCCAGTCTGAATTTGTCTAGCTCCAACTTCCAGCCATTGGATTGTGTTAGATCTTTCTCTGCTAGTCTGAAGAGTCCATTATGAAATATTTGTTCCCCAACTAGGTGCTTACAACTGTCATCAAGTCACCCCTTAACCTTCTCTTGGTTAAGCTAAATAGAATGAGCTCCTAGAGTCAATCCCTACAAAGCATGTTGTCTAATCCTTTAATCATTCTTGTGGCTTTTCTCTGAACCCTCCCCAATTTATCAACATTCTTCTTTAGTTGTGGACACCAGAACTAGAAATAGTAATGCAGCAGTAGTCACACAAGTATCAGATAGAGATGTACAATAACCTCTCTACTCCTACTTGGGTTTCTCTTGTTTATGCATCTAAGGATCTTATTGGTGCTTCCGGTCACAGCATCACACTGGGAGCTCCTGTTCATCTGATAATCCGCCCCTCCCCATCCAACTCTTTTTCAGAGTCACTGCATCCCAGGATAGAGTTCCCCGATCCTGTAAGTAAGGCCTGCGTTCTTTGTTCCTGGATGCACACATTTGCACTTACCAGTATTAAAATTCATATTGTTTGCTTGTGCCCTGCTTATCAAGCAATCCAGATCACTCTGCATCAGTGACCTGTCTGCTTCATTATTTACCGTTTCCCCAATATTTGTGTCATCTGCAAACTTCATCAGTAATGATTTTATGTTTTCTTCTAGGTTATTGATAAAAAAATTAGATAACATAGGTCCGATCCCTGAGAGACCCCACTAGAAACACCTGCTTGATGATGATTCCCCGTTTACAATTACATTTTAAGACCTATCACTTAGCCAGCTTTTAATCCATTTAATGTGTGCCATGTTAATTTTATATCATTCTAGTTTTTAATCCAAATGTTGTGTGGTACTAAATCAAATGCCAAATAAAACGGAAATCTAAATACATTACATCAACACTATCACCTTTATCAATCACACTTGTACTCTCCTCAAAAAAAAAGATATCAAGTTAGTTTACAGGAGCTATTTTCCATAAAACATGTTGATTGGCATTAATTATATTTCCCTCTTTTAATTCTTTATTAATCAAATCTGGTGTCAGCCATTCCATTATCTTGCTTGGGATCAGTGTCACACTGACAGGTTTATAATTATCCAGGTCATCCCATTTACACTTTTTAAATATTGGGAAAACATTAGCTTTCTTTCACTCTTCTGGAACTTCCCCAATGTTCAAAGATTTACCGAAAATCAACATTCATAGTTCTGCAAGTGCCTCAGCTGGCTCTTTTAAAGCTCTTGGATGGAAACTAACTGGATCTACTAAAAATGTCTAACTTTAGTAGCTTCTGTTTAATGTCTTCCTGAGCTACTAATGGAATGGAAAGAGTGTTATCATCATCATAACTACATCGTCTGTTTTTTCCCCAAATACAGATAATTTTATTCCCAACTAATACAATTTAGTTACTCTGGGCCTATTATTATGAGACTGTCTGGTGGTTAGAGCCCTGTATTACCACACCCTGAGCCTTGGGTTTGATTCCACTTATGGAGCAGCTCAACTATGGTCTCCTGGAATAAATGCAGCAACACTGAGGGTCTATTTAGCCATAGGGCTGGGAAATTTCCCTTTAAATGCTTGGTAGCAGACTCCATGATTCACAAGGGCAGATTACATGATCATTATGGTCCCTTCTGGCCTTAAAATCAAACCAGAATCCTGCATCTGAACATTCAGAGCTGAACTTTTCAGCTTTGGTTGATCTCTAGATAATTATAGTTATTATATAGGACTTTGCTAAATCTGCATCTTAGTATTATATTTCACCAATTCAATATTATCATCTTGTAAAAAATTGCACACACCATTGACAGGTTTTCTTTTTGTCAGCTAGTTGACATCTGTCAGAATAAAAAAGCATTTGTGTTAATATGAATAACATTCTGCACCCCCCCCCATTCAACAATTAAAGATTATATGCATCACAAATGTAATTTTTATTTACATGTAGATCATGACACCACATTTTAAAAACTCAAAAGAATGTATTTTGTACAATACCTTTCATACAAAAAGTAAGACAAAGCATTAGACAGAAGACTGCAGCTAAGTTATAACTAGTTCCATTGCGAGTTTCAGCTTTGAAGAAATCCCAAAATTCTAAGCAAAATTCAACTGACAATATCAAACATTGCCTGGACACTATATGAGTCCACATGGTCTCATGGTATCGACCCATAATTATTATTCAGCAGAGACTTCCTTGAAACTCAACTCAGATTCACCAAAGCGTTCGAAGCAAGTCTGGGCCAGTGTTAAAGTTATTAATGAATCTCTAAACCAGGCAAGTGTCACATGGTTTTGAATTTTGTTATAAAAGGTTTGCAGAAACCTACTTATGATATATTATACAGGTGGAATCTGATGGAAGGGGGCGAAAAATGGGAACAAAGACCAAAAGCAGTTAAGTCAATGGCAAAACTCGCATCTCCAATGGGGTCAGGATTTCACCCCAAGTTTCAGGATTATGCATTACCTGATGTTCCAGGAGGTATTGCTATGCCCAGAAGCCAGTATACCTGTCTGTCTATACCAGTGTTTCTCAACCCATGGGTCATGACCCAAAAGTGGGTTGCACGAATGTATGAAAGGGTTGCAAACAAACTTTAAAAATAGATAATATTTTGCATAATTTTTTGCAAATAGATGCCACTTGTGCTTCACTGTATAACAACACTGTGCAAACCTAGAGTTACCATATTTCAAGTTCTCAAATAGAGGACACAGCTGGTGGGAGAGAGAGTAGGATGGTGGGAGAGGGGGTACAGCAGCCGCTGTTCTTTGCCTGTCCAGCTGACAGGCAGAGCTGCTGCCAGCAGCAGCGCAGAAGTAAGAGTGGCAATACCATACCATGCCACCCTTACTTCTGCGCTGCTGCAGACAAGATTCTACAATTACTTTCCAAACATGCAACTCAAGGGCAAAGAATGGATACGAGATCCATTTGGAGTTGTGCTGGAAAACATGAGTCTACCTGTGGAGGAAGAATCTCAGCTGGTTGAGTTATCTTGCAATTGCAGTCTACAGAGAAAATATACTGAAATGAGCCTTCTCCAGATTTGGTGCAGTGCTGCTGCTGGAGAATATCCTGCTTTTGCTTGCCATGCTATTAGAATCATTTTGCCTTGCAATACAACATACTTGTGCAAAACTGGATTCTCTGCCTTGGCTCAACTGAAGAATAAAAGCAGGAGCAGACTTGATGTTGAACATGACCTTCGGATTGTGCTGACTACAATTACACCAAACTTCGATAAACTTGTCAAAGAAAAGAAAGCTCAAGTTTCTCATTAAGTGGACCGTAGGATTTATTATACTGTTGTTAATGTGTTCCTGTTGATGTTGATTTCTGCCTTTAGCTTTCTGACTTGAGCTGCTTTAACATTACAGTAGGACCTCACAGTTAAAAGAACACCAGAGGTACGAATTGACCAGTCAACCACACTCCTCATTTGGATCCAGAAGTATGCAATCAGGCAGTAGCAGACACACACGCACAAAAAGCAAATACAGTACAGTACTGTGTTAAATGTAAACTACTAAAAAATAAAGGGAAAGCAGCATATTTCTTCCACACAGTAATGTTTTAAAGCTGTATTAAATCAATGTTCTGTTATAAACTTTTGAAAGAACAACCATAATGTTTTGTTCAGAGTTATGAACATTTCAGAGTTACGAACAACCTCCATTCCTGAGGGGTGCGTAACTCTGAGGTTCTACTGTATTATTAATTATTATTATATGTAGTGAGTAATACTTCTGTATTTCTACTTAAGCTATTTACTGGGTTGGGACTGGCCATCAATATTTACAAATGGGTTCTGGTCAAAAAAGGTTGAGAACCACTGGTCTATACCATGTTCATTATTCATCTCTGCTAAAGTTCTGCACTCGTACCTTCTTTGCCTAGCTTTATTTGCATGCTGTGCATGCATCTCCTCATATGCATCTCCTCATACCAAAGTCACCAGCATCATAGTATGCATCTCCATTTTACTTAGTCATTGAAGTGATTAGATGCACTGTCAAGGTCTGTGGACAGAGAATGATAAATAGAACAGTCCAGTTTCAATAAGCAGCATTAATTAATACTTCTCACTTCAGGTTGATTGCTCCTCCCCTCACTCCAGGAAGGAAACTCAAATTAAATACCACAAAATCTTAAATACAGAATATGATGTTGTTCCAGCCTAGAACCTTGGCAGTTGGTTGTGTTCCAAATATAATGGGTATTTACCCTTCTAAAATTATGCCCCTCATTCAAAATGTATCATATTGTACCCTTGTTGCATACAGTCTCACCAATTATAATACCAGTACAGATCAGTCCTCCAAATTACAGCACAGGTTTGGGCCCCCTTTCTTGGGAAAGTATGAAGCTGGACTAACAACAGATGAGATTTTTTAAACATGTTCTGCATTGGCCCATTGAAATCAATTGTAAAACTCCCATAGACTTGACAGGGAGCAAAGTTAAGCCAGTGCTGAAAAGCTTTTGAAAATCTCACCCAATGTGTATACAATTTTCACTAAAAACCCAACAGAATTTATTAATAAAATGGGGGTCAGGGGTTCTTTTAAGATTTTGACCTTTCAGGAAGAACACTCTGATTTCAGACACAGCAAAAGTTATACACCATTTCCTTGTCACTTTTGCTTTCATAACTCTCCTGCTTGTATTTATATTTTTATATAATTTGCAGAATTCTCAGAATGGCTTACATTAAAATCTTTCACTTTTTTTTAAGTAAAGAGGAAATGCAAAGTCTTTTCTAGGCTAAACCTTGTAACTAATAAAACATCAAAGAAAAATGATGAAAGAGATACAAAGATAGTTTATGTAAATGCTACCAAGCGACCATAGAGTATATGATGAATTTAGTATAGCAAAGATTTGGAATTGCCAATTGATGTTTTAAAAAAGGGACTTGCTACAATGTTACCCCTACATTTGCTAAGGAGTTTTGACCATGCAACTCCAATTGGAATCCATGGAATTTGCACAAATAAACCTCTCCCCAATCCTGCAAATGTAGGGATGCTAGCTACCCTCTTCATAAACAAGTGGCCACCTCTATAGCATGTTTCACCCCTCCCTCAACCCAGAAAAATACCTCCATGGTGTGGCTCATGCTCTGCCAGTCTGGAGAAGGCAGACTTTAGAAGGATACCAAGAGCTAACTGTGTTCCTTCAAATTCTCCATCCGCCCCCAAAATTCATAGGGGAAATCAGCGAAAATCTGTTAGTATGAATTGAGCACCTTTCAGCTCCACTGCATAATCTTGTTAATCCAGCTCCTCTGCAGCTAGGCAGTCTTTTCATTTCTCATGCCCACTTATGGCCAAATTCTACCCTCAGATTCACACACACTCACAAATTATGTTGATGTCAATGTCAGTGGTGCACTGACAAGGAAGAATTTAGCTCTGCGTTATCGTTTTCCCCACTCCATGAGGTTTTTTCTTCTGACGCAAGGATTTTGGTCTAAAATTCTATTTAAATTTAGGATCCTTAAAACATTGTAAAAGTCAGCATAACCTCAGATAAGTACCTCTTCAACAAGCTTCTGCTTTCGATGATCTGCTGCCTCTGTCTGCTGGACCTACTGCACTATTCTGTTCAACTTTGTATGCGCTGGGGTTTCCTTAACAAGGTACAATGTATACTAGAAGCCTCTGACCAAAGAAGCCCTAAAACATGCAGGATTTGAATAGAACGGCAGCACTAGGTCACCAAAGAGACTTCTGGTCTTCGCGATTTCCAAACAAAAGCTGGGGGCTTGCTGAAGTTTCACAAGAAAGAGGTGGAGTCTCGGGCTAGTTCGGAGCCATAGAAAGCAAGGCGAGAACAGATTTTTGCTAAGAGGGAGAAAAGTTGCAAAAAATTACCTAAGATTTCTGTGTTTAAGGGAATAAAACCAAAAACCCATCCAAGGGTCAGCTATCACTAGTCAGCATGTGGCTTACAACTGTGAAAGAATATATTGATTTGAAAGGCATATGGGCTAGTAGGTAAATGTTCTTCCTGTGCCTGAACTACATCTTCTATTGCTTTGCTCTCTTTCAGGGGGCTATGGTGAGCCTTTTATTCAACATGTCACTGTACTAAAGAACGAAAGACTCCTGCAAGAGTATTCTAGTTCAGATTCTTCTTTTGACCAGCCCCTCTTGAGTCAAGAGAGAATTGAAAGTGCTCTTTAATTTCAAATGAGGACAGTCTCCTGGATGGCTTTAGCATTACCTTTCAACAGCCCAATTTACCACAGAGTCAGCAATTTAAAATGAAGTTAAGAAGAGAAGGGGAGAGAGAGTGTGCACGCATAAATCCCAACTATTCCTGCCAAACCTGCAGATAATGCTTAGCCTTGCAAAGCCAGGTCATGAAGAAAAAATTTGCATTTTACTGGGTTGGCCTCATTATGTATTTTCAACATCTACAAAGTGCTTCGTGAAGAACTTTCAAGCACCATGAGTTTTTTAAAAAGTGAGAGAGAAATGTGGGGATTTGGTCACTGCTGACTCCCCTTAAGAGTTTGGATTCCAGCTGTTCCTTCTGCAGTACAGTCCTCTCACTCTTAGCACTGCCCAATTCAGGGCCAGCAGCTGAATCCTCACATTGTAGGCTGCAGCTCAGCTGCACAGTGGTATCTTTACATCTGTGCCAGCCAGGGTTATTACTGAGTTTTATAAACTCCTGCTATAAATAAAGCCTTGTCATCTAAGCATTCAATTTAAATACCTCTCCGTTTATTTTTGAACAGTGGAAGTTAATAATAAATATCATCTTTGTTTTCTAATTTTTTTACTGAGTTGATTTAAATGCTCTTGACAGCTCCAATCCAATACTCCCGTCCAAGCTGACAAGCATGACATGCATCTCTGCATACAAGCTCTCAATTATGCATAATCCAATGTTTTCTAGGGTTTTAATTGAATCACAAGTCTCAAACTTGTTATTTTTAATTTACAACATTTGATTTCTGACACCGGCCCCTCTATGCCATAAATTATGCAGGCAAGAGCCTTAGTTGTGTGGGTGATTAAAAAAAAACTAATTAGGCATGATTAAAAAAATAATAAAACAGAGACCTCTTAAATATGTGCATGTTACCATGTAAGAGAGGCTTATTTCACTGGAAATGCCTGGGTGAATTTTTTTTTCCCCTTTCTCTAAGAGATTATGTTCAGTTCAGTACAATTTGATTGATTTTGACAGAAATGAAAGAAAATGTAGGATTTTTTCTTCCTGCATATATACCAGAAATTGCATTACATGGCCCGTTGATGTGAATTTCTCCCACAGCTCATTGAATGTAATTTTGTTAAGTGGGCAGGAAAATGAATATGAAGAAAACCGAATAGAATCCAACATTTTCCTTGGCACCAGCAGCAAAGCTCAGACATGGCATCTATAGATATAAATATAATATACATGTGAGGTACAATTAGAGGTATTAACCTTTTTATGCCTCAGCTAATGATAGCAATAAGGGAAATATGCAGAGCGTTCAACTGAAAAAAGGGTACTTCGGGTAGGAAAGAAATGGTTGTACAGACTGCAGCAATGCAGTAAGAGATTAAAGGACTAGAGTGGTTTTCCCTTAAGTGAATTTAAGAAGTTACAAATACACATGCTGCATGAACTGGAGAATATTTATTGTTATTATTCTCTGACAGCCTAAACCAGGCTACTTAAAATACACTAAATCAAAATAAGGATCTCCCCCCCACACACACTTTTTAAAAATGTTCCTTCTGCAGCAAGCAGGAAAAACTGAGGAAATATCACTGCTCCCCTCCTATTACTTTTCATAATCAGGTTTAACAGTTCCTGCGTAGCACAGAAATTAAAGTTTTGTATCTTGCCAACATAAGACACGATGGTAGTATGCCTAAACCGAAGATGGTGTTTAAATTCAGAAGCCCTGATCAAGCAAGAATTTAAGCATGTGTTCAACTTTAAGCATGTAAGTAGTCTCATTGATTCCAGTAGTACTACTCATATACTCAGACATAAGCATGGTATTAATTTATTTGCCGGATTAGAATAAGAGGCTCAGTAGGATGAGGGTAAGGAAGAGGTGGCAGATCTGTCGCACCTAACACCCTTAAAAGTCCAGAATGGTCAACTGACCTCAACAAAATCTAGTAGGCATTCATTCATGATAAAGGCAAGTGCTCTCAACTTCAAAGTAAGATCCAAATTCTGGCTAAAACCTACTTGCAATGTCACCGGTGTCCAAATGCAGTACCCCAAAGACAATAAAAGTGTGGTATTTGGGAAGAAGAGAGCTGAGATCTCTAAATCTATGGCAGAGATGATCACTCAAAGACAAGAAGGCATGAGGGAGAGAAGGCAGCACATTTCCTGGCTTCAAGGATATTCTTTTATGTGACTAGCTCTGTATCATCATGTAGCAGGATCACTGTCCTACTCCACATTATTAAGAGAGGTACTGTAGGCTAGAGCATATTGAACATTTTTGAAAATCCAAAATTTTGATGAATATTTTTCACAACAAATTCAAATATGTTTGGCAATAAAATTTTACCAATTTTCAAACAGCTCTTCTGTATTTCAAGAAGTGTACAAGTACAGACACAGGGGAAAAAAGAGATTTAAACCCTCTCTACTCCCTCTGCAGTCCCTAACAGAAGTTTCTATCTGTACCTGATACATCAGTGGCAATTAGAAAAGGCAAAAATTTTACATCCAAGCAAATTTATGTCAGTTTCACCGGGACCCAAAAAAATCTGAAAAATTTAAAACATTTAATTTAGACATTTTTGAAATTAAATGTTTTGATTTTTAGGGTCCAAATGACTTTTCTGAATTACCTGCAATTTTATTTTTAAAAGATGCAAACACATCAAAAATAAAAATAAAAAAAATTGAAACTAGTTTTTTTTTTTAACTTTTCAATTTGCTGAAATTTCTGAAACATTTTGGTTTTGGGTCAACCCAAATAGGCACTAGTTGGAAATATTAAAGGTAAAATCGATGTGCTCAATTTTTGTTGTCCACACTCCTGTTTTTCACAAAGTCCACTCTATTAACTGCCCTGTTCTAAACATTTGGGCACAGATTTTAAAGACATTTAGGCATTGCTGGGCTCAGCATTGCAACACTTACCTGATTTAGGAACTGGAATCTCATTTTAAAAAGTGATTTAGGCACTTAGGAGCCACATCCCATTGACTGTCAGTGAGATTTAGGCTCCTAAATCAGGTAGGCATTGCAATGCTCAGAGCAGTAATGTCTAAATACCTTTAACAATCTGGGCCTAAGTCCCAAAACCAGATCATGACTGCCCAGTCATTTCTCATGAACAGTCTTAAAAGGTCACTTGTGGATGCTAGGCATGTTAAAAAATCTGGCTCATAAAGTCAGTGCTAACTAAAGGGGATTTTCTGGCCAAAAAAAGTATGTTTGAGCAAAGTCTTTTTACCAGCAATCCCTAGGGTTCCCATGGAAGGGAGTGTTGTATCAGTATTGGATAGCAGAGTTTGGGCTGTGCATTGTCACAGGGTTCTTTATCCATGGAGGTCAGATCAGCTATAAATCTACTAAGATCTATATTGTGCTTGGCCCTTGTATGTGCCCAGAGATAAGTGGAGAAGGCAAATGAGAAATAGCTTTCCCCATCCCCAAGTAGCCTGCTCTAAAAATTTACTTTTACTTAGTAAAAAACAGGAAGTGCTATGAAAATGAGTGAAAACATTTGCAACATTGATGGACACGCACACACACACAAGACCAAATTCTGATTCATGCACAATAGTATAAATCCCAAGTAACTCCACTAAACATAAAAACAGAATTTAACCCCGTCTCCAGTTAGTATTAGATTAGAACTGGTACTCTAGCTGCTGTTTTACTAAAAATGCTATGCTCAAGCTTTAGTGCTGCATAATGCATTATGTACTATCTATCCTGGGCCTGTAGTCACTGAAAGAAGGTACACAGTAGTGCAGAGAATTATGGTATTATGGGAAACTCCAGCTAAGACTGTAAATCTGGATACCTGTTGAAGATTCAAGTTCCTAGGCCAGCAGCCCAGATGCCATGTCATGTTAGAGAGTCCCTGGGGGAGACTACAACAAGGGGACACACAAGTAACCGAAGATGATGAACAACCTTCTCCAGATTATGTTTTGTTAAGACTTAGGGCTGGTCCACACTAACCCCGCAGTTCGAACTAAGATACGTGACTTCAGCTACGTGAATAGCGTAGCTGAAGTCGAAGTATCTTAGTTCGAACTGAAACACACTTACCTCGGGTCCATGCGGCGCAGGCAGGCTCCCCCGTCGACTCCGCATACTCTCAGCGAGCAGGAGTTCCGGTGTCGACGGGGAGCGGCTCTGGGATCAATTTATCGCGTCTAGACAAGACGCGATAAATCGATCCCAGAAGATCGATTGCTTACTGCCGAACCCGGAGGTAAGTATAGACGTACCCTTACAAGAGGAACAATTGCTTAGACCTCACCTAACTCCCAGCAGATAATACCACAGCACCTGGGTCTGTTAACAAGGTGATACAATATCAGCATCATAAAATAATGCTGTGGATTTCTCCCAGTCCATGGAGCAGCAGGTGAGTCACTTAGAAGGCATAAAGGCAGACTTAAATGAACTTCTAAGAGGCTAAGTATAGCCCAGTGTATAGGAAATGGCCCCTACAAAAATATGCTATTTAGAAGCTTCTGAAGGAGAATCAGTTGAATTGGTTTATTTTATAATACTAAGCAACTAGTCTATGCAAAACCATATTTGTATTACTGGTACCTCATTTCCCTCCAGCCCCCTTCTCCCTGTTTGTTCATCCACCTAATGGATCTTGTCTTAAACTAAAAGTATTTTATTATACAGAACCTAGCAATATAGGCCCACTGACTGGGGCATCTAAACACTACTATAATATAAATAATAATAAAGAAAGTAACTCCCACTGTGGGACCCCAAAACGAAAAACTAAATTATTAGAAGACTTCAGATAGTTGTCTTACTCTACCCCATCTGCATCTTTGCTGTCTTCTAAAATTCTCTATAGTATTCCAGAGTAAAGGCCAATAGGCAGAGGGCCAAATTCAGTTCTGATGTAAGAAAACAAATGGAGCTATGCTCACATACTCCAGGGCTGCATTTAATTCCTGTATATGATCTTACCATATTGTTACTAGTGTTGGAGGCCCTATTATCAAATACTGTTGTCTCTTTTGTGAGGACTGTTCCCACTCGCATAATACTGGGCAGTGAAACTGTGTCATTCATCTTGTCCTGTAAGTTTAGTATGGTTTGCTGTATATATGACACACTAGCAATTAACTGTCACTTTGACCCAGAAAAGAAGACCTGGTTAAGCACAAACCAGAACAAACATGACTGCAAAGGCCAAAGAAAATTATCAAAATTGAGAACTATTTCTCTATTTTTCTTCAGCAGGAATTTTAGACGCCCGTCTTATTATTACTTGAAGACATTCTGTAAAACAAAGTCCCTTTTCTAACTAAGCATCCAAAAGGAACTGCAATCAATCCTAATAGGCATTCCTTATCTGTGATGAGAAAGAAGACTGTGGCAGTTGGCTCTCTGAATCGCCTCTGTTATTCTGGAATAAATCATCCACATTTCCAGAACACGTTAGTTCTGTAAACCTGTCATTCATGATCAGCAAATTATTTGACATTAGGATACAGAAGAGCGTGGCTTTGATACACAAGCCCTTGATATAGGTGCTGCAACTTCAGCACCAAAGATGTATGGTTTCTGCAAGTATGTGAGACGAAATTTTATACCAAAAAGGCCTCTACTATTATTCCTTGAAGATTTCTCAGTAAGGATTAGAATATACGTATTTCATGCAAAAATCAGACATAAAAAACAAAATGGCTCTTATTTATGAGTGGGGAAATTCAAAACCTGGAGCTGCAACCTTTACTTAATGCCAAGGCCATGAAAATGCAATGATCTACAGAAATTCACACATTCGTCTCAGGGGGCATTGTTACAGGCTCATAAAAAGTCAAACTGCTGTTACTTGAGCTTGCAAATAATTTATACCTATCATTTGTCTTATAGTCCCAAGCATTTGCCTGCTGTGCTGACCACCTACCCATGAATGTATGTTGTAGCAATCATATTCTTGACACAGTCAATGGAAGAGAAGAATGTGTAATCTGAGAGTATTTGAAATGCCCAAACCCAATCTACCAAAACAAAATATTATGGTCCATGCACTTAAATAAGGTATTTTTCTAAAGTACTGTATTGTGAGTTTATAGTGCATTTTTTCAAAAGGTAAATGACTATGCAAAATAGTGAGGACCAATTGCTCTGATTGACTTTTGCTTAACTTTGCTGTAGAGTTAGTGGATTGTTGAAAATCTATTCAGAAATAATCCAACAAATCAAAATCTAACCAGAATGAAAGTATAAAAATTAAGTCCCTGAAAACAAAGCTTTTAGCAACCTTTTCTTTAAAAAGGGCTTTTAAAAAATTATTTAAATAGGCACCTCTGCTATTTTTTCTAGTTAGGGATCACAAACTGTAGAACGTTATTTAACAGGTTCTGAAATATATTACCATCCTGACCTTACCAAAGATTACAAATAATGTTTACACAACTTTTTCTACTAATGTGTGCATTTTCACATGCAGCATAGACAGAGAGGTTTTAACTATTTGATAGCATGCAGTAAAGTCTATACTATTTGATTCCTATAATTATCCCTTTGATTGTAATGCTGCATTTGGGGAATGGGAGAAGATGTTTTTTCTAAGCAACTGCTATTTGCAATAGTTTCAATGTTTCAAAACTTTGACTGTGGGGATAGTTGGTTCAGTATCTTTTCTCTTGGAACCATATAAAAAAGACAGGCAGAAAAGGTTTATTGGCTCTCCTAGTTCATCCTCCTGCCTATCACCAGATCAGTAAGAACAACAATGGGCCAATCCTGGGAATACTACACATGAAGCATCTGCAGAATAAAGCTCAATATTTTTATACCCTTTCTTTCTGTAAGTGGCAAAAAAATGTTGGAGAAAAAGAAAGAAAGAAAGAAAGAAAGAAAGAAAGAAAGAAAGAAAGAAAGAAAGAAAGAAAGAAAGAAAGAAAGAAAGGTGACCAATTCATAAAGGCCTGCAGGAGCTGCACTACTACTGAACTTTTTCACCTCTTCTTAGTTCATTTCTTATGCAAAAGGTAATCTAAGTGAATTTACAGTGATGTCAGTCCACAAGTAAGTGAATTCCTATTTACAGTACCGAAAGGAGAGAATAATTAAACTTTCATCTAATAAAGTAGCAACATTAGGTCTAGAGAATATAAGAATCAAAATATTTCTAGTGTTTCCCCAGGTTCAGTTTAATTCAAATCTACACCATCTAGAAAGTAGTAATGGGGATATAACTTGCTGAGTTGTTTCAGTCCCACTCTCTCCCCTCCCCTGACAAATTCAGAAAAGAAAATTGCTGCAAATCAAGCACATTCATGTTTCCTCTTTGTTATTCAAATGGCGCCTGGGACTGCTGAAAACAATTTATTTTCACAGACATTTCCATCTTGCATTATCGCACTGTCTTTTATGAAAAAAAATCCAAACATCTATACATTAAAAGAAAAAAATGAAGATTCTTATTTGTCATATGTAGTATTGATCTTAATGACTTCTGCAAGTTCCAAGGAGATATTAGTCCTGTACCCTTGCAGCTTTGGAAAAATGTAACTGTAGCCTAACATCCTCAAACTATTTCACATTATAAGACAATAATTAATGTTGCAGATCTTTAGTTGAATAGTAAAAATCTCATTGACTTGTATGGGAATAGGATCTGGCCCTTACATAGTTACATGAATTAACTTTTCCAATACAAATTTAGTTATGAACTATTCAGACTGTATGAAGACTTTACCTTTGGCTAGTTCTATTACAATAGTTAGTACTGTATATTCCATCAAATCCACATTATGCCTCACAGACAGTGTGTCTCAACTGAAAAGACAAAACTCATCAGTTGCAAGCGTTAGCGTTCCCATTACTAAACTCGGCAAATGGCCTGATTAGTTCTCACTCTGGGAAAAAACCTTAATATGAAGTTTGAAAATTAGTTTGTCCCTTCCTCCATGGGGAAAAATAAACTAAAGACCTCTAGATCACTAGGAAGCAGATGTCCTACCTGAAAGATATCCCAGATCTCAGACATGACATAAAGCTTTCTCCACAGTGGAATCAGAAGAAAACAAAATAAAATAAAACCCAATCACCTAAAGACCTGAATCCAAAATCCTTCCAAGTCAATGGAAAGACTTCCAGAGAAAGAGTTCAAGGGATTTGAGGTCCAGTCCCAAACATTTAAGAAATATTTTCTGGTCTATTTTTTGAGCCTTAGGGTAGAGAAATTTAAAAGTATTCATCATACCTTTACTATGTATGTGTAATATAATTCCAGGGAATACTAATAATTAAAGTATCAGTAATATTTAAAAGCAAAAGTACTGTTATAAATATGTAAATATATTTTACAATAATATGTGTATGTGTGTATTTACTACTACTACTTTCTCAAGGTTTCAGGCTGTTTACATACATTAAGAGGAAACAAAAATAAATAAAGTTCAGTCACTAGCCTCCTTTTATTAGATTTCCCAGCTACATATTAAAAAAAAAAAGCAAAATACAAATTTACACTTTCCATTTAACATATTCTCAAGACAACTGGAGCTGTATGTTGAAACTTCCATTCAAAACTATTTCTTTCCCATAGAATGTTTTGAAATGATAGGGAAAAGGCAACAAAATTAAAATGAGTGGAAATGATGTTTTGTTTTTAAATGAGATGAGTTTTACTTTGAACTACCTAACCTATTACCAAAAGCCTTCATGATAAACATTTTACTTACATTTATTAATCAGGTTAAATAAGTTTTTTTTTCTTTTTTCTTTTTTTAAAACAGAAACACAAGTGTTGCCATAAAAAGCCTAATCCTGTTCCTATTGACAGCAATAGCACCAGGTTTTGGCACAGAGGGGCTGAGTCAAAGCTCATTGAATTCAGTGGCAGTCTATGCATTGACTTCAGTGGACTTTGGATCAGGCTCTAAGTGTATTTCATGCTATCCTGATGTTTAAGTGTAAAATGATATTGCTCACATTAATGATGGTTTGGTGTCATTGCTGTTCTAGATAACTAATGGGATTTAGCTTAATATATTTTAAGAACTCAGCAGAAGGTATTGATGGCCCTACTCCTGCAACAGTTATGCATGTACATAGGTTTACATACCTGAGTAGTTCCATTGAAAGTCAATTACAATTAAGAACCTGCAGAAGTGTTTGCAGGATTAGGGCCTATATGTGTAGGCAATGTCTAATTTTAGGACATCTAAAATAAAACTTGAAGGGGGGATATAGAGAGCAGCTCAAGGCATATGTCTCCATATGTGCTAGTTTAATTTTCAAGACAGACAGTAATCAGAAACTTGCTATGAGTCTATGCAGCTCTTTTTCTAACCTGTTTATTTCTTTATCATCGCCAGGATTCAAAGCGGGTTGCCTCATTAGCTTGCATATGCTTTCACTCTCAATAACTAAATGCTGCAAAAAAGATAAAACATGATTACTTCACTAACATTCAGACAAAATCACATCCAGCTGTACTCATACCATATTACCACTGATACACAAGCATGCACAGCCCATCTGATGATACATTTGGATTTATACCCTGCACCTAAGGAGTTGCTTGATTTTTTTTTATGTCTACTCAATAGGCATGGTAATAGTCATAATGTTCCCATTTTATGTCTTTATTAATCAGTAATTTTATTCTGAGGCTTGGTTACCCTATGGAGGGTTTGACTGTTATACCCACAGCAGAAATCCCTATTAAAGGAATATCAACCTGATGCCCACAGTGCAACCTCTGTGATATAGCAGTGTACCCCTTTCCAGTGTAAGGCCCCAATTCAGGAAAGCACAAAGCACACGCATTTTAATTTTGAAATGACTGACAGAGGTATTTAGTGCTAAATCCTGTGTAACGGGACCTCACATATGTTGAGGAGCAGTGAGGAACGAGGAAGGGATGTATGCATTTGTTTCTCTTTAAACAAAAAAGCTATTTTACAGCTAGGCTTGCAAGGATTGGATTTTTATCAGTAAATGTTAGTAAAAATTGATTTCGGCTTATACACACAAGCCAATGAAAAAATACTCCCATCGGTAACTGAAATGTACACATAGGAAAAGTAAGAAAAAATGCTGCTTGAGAACTCATTAGAGTCAAAATCCAGTGATTTATACTTTCAAAGTAGGCTTGTTACAAATGGACTAGCTAATGAATAGTAAAAACAGGTGTGATTTGTTCATTTAAGGATATTTAATTTGTATAATTTGATGTTATTCTGATGATTTATAAAGTGTTAACCTTCTGAGTCTCAAAGTCTACTGTCACTAAATAATTTCCAGCAACTGTGAGAATTTAAATCAATAAAAATATAAAAAAGTTTTAAAATAAAGATTAATATTATCAGTCAAAACTATAAAAAAATAAAAATTGCTTTATGCCAATTCTGTTTATAACCAAAACCAAGGTAGATGTCCTATCAATACAGGCAAAGGAAGAAAAATACCAATCTCTCTGGAGGAGAAAGGAAGTGCTACTGTACCAAATGAAAGTCATACACTGGCCATTCAAAAACATGTAAAAACATTTCTGAAAGAAAGAAAAAGACAAAACACAATTATTATTTTTTAAATACTTAGTAACTAGGGGCCCACCTCCAATACTCATTCAAGTCACAGGAAGAACTCCCATTGACTAAAATGGTCATTGGATCAGGCCCTAAGACAGCTATAACCCAAGTAGCTAGCCACCAAGAGAATATCAACTGCTTTCAATACTGTGGATAAGTAGATAAGCTAACAATATTTATATAACATAGTATCATAAAAGAGGAACAATGCTTTTGTAGTTAAGGGAGATCTGGCTCTGCCAAAGATTTCCCGTGTGCCTCTGAGCAAGTAATTTAGGCCAAAACTTTCAAATTTGGGTGCCTAACATTAGGCAACCCACATCATATCCAGGTAGATAAATGAGAGGAAATGTATATATAAATACAAGCCCAAGTAGAATGGAACTCATTGCCATTCAAATATTGCTATACTTTGTGTTCTACAGTCTTCAGTTAATAGTCTTAGTTTTTATGGTTCTTCAATTAGCTATTAAGCAAGGAAAACATAAGTTAAAAAGTTAGATAGAAGGACAACAGAGTTAAAAGAAATTGTGTTCCCTAGTTCAAACCAATTCTCAGACATAGGCAAAACATTGCAAAAATAGTATTTACTTTGTGTTTTACCTCTTCAACAAGCCGCGGGCAGGGAGGGGGAAGGAGAGGTAAAACCACCATCCGAAATGTTGGCTAAGAGTTCTTGCATAACTAAGGCACCTATTAAAATGATTACTGGTGAGCGAAAGGGAGCCAACTTCAGGTCTAGTATTTGCACCAGGCCTGAATTTAGCAAAACCACAAAACGAATAAAAAGAACAGGAGTACTTGCGGCACCTTAGAGACTAACAAATTTATTTCAGCATAAGCTTTCATGGACTACAGTCCATTTCTTCGGATGCATAGAATGGAACATACAGTAAGAGGATATTTATACATTCCCCTGATGATAATAGTTCCTCCTAATTAATTAGCTTCTTACAGTTGGTATGGTTACTTCCACCTTTTCATGTTTCTCTGAATGTATAAATATCCTCCTATTGTATGTTCCATTCTATGCATCCGATGAAGTGGACTGTAGTCCACGAAAGCTTATGCTGAAATAAATTTGTTAGTCTCTAAGGTGCCATAAGTGCTCCTGTTCTTTTTGCTGACACAGACTAACACGGCTACTACTCTAAAACGAATAAAGTTTCAATAGTTGGCATTATCAGGCCAATATATCAGAGACTCTAAAAAGCATGTCACACATCCTATTTGCCTTACGCACGGAGAGCACTCTTTTAGAGTAAGAGAGACCACTTCTTGGCTACATCGTCACATCCCTTAGTCACCATGCAGGGGAAGTAGGGGGGAGGGTGAAAGCCCATTTAAATCTCCTGTTTGGACCTGCTCAGATCGCTACTTCAGTCATGGGTAGGAGAACAGTGACTACGTGCTCAGTACTCCCCACTGTGAACAAGTGGGTGAGGAGGGGTTGGAAGGAGAGGGGTAGGGTGCAGGACGAGCTCTTGATCTGCCACATAGTCCCTCAAATTGCCAGCCAGAATACAATCACCTGCTTCACCAACAGAGGGGAAGTGACTTCCTCCCCACATCGGGGAAGAATTATCTCTGGTCTGTTCCTGGGATGGTGAGCTCTGGACTGCATGCATACTATAAATGTTGCAATTTAGCTCTCTATAAGTTTGGCTGTTGGTCATGTATAAGTAGTGCTCTTTTTCTAACCTGTCTGAAACCACTATGTAACAATCAGTATAAAATATGTGTGTCCCTGCAATGCGTATGGGGTCTCAGTCCCCTTTTCACATTTTCTCCTTCCTTTATATATCATTGTAGTTCTGATTGCTCAATGGTATTATTTAAAACCTCAACTCTTCTGGAACCGATGCAGTTTTTATATAGATCTGAAAGTGGATAAAAACAATATTGAAAGTCATTGGCCTACCTACATCTCATTTAAATAAAATACTATTTCTGATGTCAGTGCAGCTGTGATTTTAAATTAAATACTGTTTTACAAGCAATAAGTCTTTCAAATATAAGCTGAAAACTTAAAACAGACCTAACTGGGGGTGGAAGCATTTAAATGCCTGAAATACATTTTTTTTATAAATAAAATTGTAATCAAAGCTATAAATAAGTAAACCCCTATTAAAACTTGCAGATGATGTTGGTGCTCCAGATCCTTATGAGGGCTTGAAAGACTGCTCATCAAAAAAATAAATCACCCAAAATAAAATCATTTTTGCATGCATACAATATAGGCTGCATCTGACAGCTGCTCCATGGGCAGAACTCTCTTTGGCCTAGATTGTGTCACTAGGACACAGCCCAGAGTAAGAAGTTTTATCCCAGGAGCATCCCACAAAAGCACTTGTGGCTCAGTTCCCTCTTTGATGCTCAGAGGAATTCGTTTGCTACTGGCAAATTACTACCCACCTTTCCCTAGTGCCAGCTCATTTCTGCTTGTTGGCACACTGAGGGGATGGAGCCTAGTCTCCATCCAGTCCCCACCTAGCCTGTCCATCTACTCCACATTGGAAATACGGGGGCATGCAGTGTTCTTTTACGCTACGTTCCTGAACCCAAGCTCCAGGTAGCCCTCACAGAGGCCTAAAGGAGACAGAAACTAGCTCTCCTGAGTTACAGTTAACTGCCTTGGAGACAAAACCATCCTATCTCTTCCTGAAGTTCCCTGCTTCATTCACCACATACCTTCCAACTTTTCCAGCAAATGAGGCAGGAGTCCCATGGACAGTAACCTCATTGACTACATAACCTGGGTTCATTCCTTGAGCACCACTTATCTAGTTCACTGAATGAGGCAGATGGCTTGTGAAACAAACAGTATGTGATCATGTAATTAAAGATTATGTTATAATGCATGTACATAATGGGGCTGAATTAAGGTTACACAGTTAAGGTTACACAATATTATAATTCTAATATTTCTTAACTTTTTAGTGCTTGAGTTTGAAACCTTACCAATGTTCTTTTGACATAAACAAACAAACTCTAAATTGATCATTTGATTGTGGGAGGGGGGTTTGTACATGTACAGTAACACTCTACAGAGAAAGGAAACAGACCAATGTAGATCTAAACTTGCTTCACCACCTTAGGTGCTTGGATCTGGGGGTTCCAGTTCAGCACATCTTCAATCATATCTATATACACACACTATTATTGGACTAAAATATATATAGTGATATAGGCATAAATTCTTGGCTAACTGAGCTCCTTTTCACGGGTGCAAAATTTACACCACAATCCAATACATGCACACTTGAATGAATAGCTATCTAATTTGCACCGGAGCACTAATTAGTTGTCCAAATGCAATCTAAATTCAAATCTACATCCAAAAGGAAAACATTTTTTAAACATGTATAACAGAAACATAGGATTTTTTTTCTAAATACAGTTTTGGAAACTAATTAAGACTAGAGGTGGTCAATCCTTCCATTCAACTGAGAGCAGAACCAATCTGCACAGGGGCCCTGACACTTTCCATGCATATCTCGGTGTTGACTTACCCTTTGTCTTTGTGTGCGCCTGAAGTTATTGCAGGTTCTCCCCTCACATGTTGTCTATTAGCATCTGGGCCAACTGTCTGTATAATTAAATGCATTACATTAATTTATTTCTTCATTATTTGCTTGTTATTTTTGACATTTCTCCTATCACAGGGTGAGCATCTCCACAGGAAAGAAGAGCTTTCCTCCCTGACAAAGCTGAGGGGGAAATAGTTTGTTCTACACTACTCATAGATAACATTCAGATACAATAATAAAATGCACTCTTATGTAAGGTACCTTGTTCTCTCTATCACCTTGTTGTTGCCGGCTTCCTGCTGACAAATGCTGATTAACTCAACCCCAGAGCACAGGCCAACATGAATTACAATGTGATGTCTGATTCCTTAGCAACACTTTCGCAAGGAACCAGATTTTTGCTTTTAAATACAGTTTAGGTAACTAGATGTGAAGAAACTGTAAGATTCACAGACTGTACTGTACATTAGCTTCCCAGATGCAGCTTTATCATATTATCATTTATAAACTTGGCTCCAAGTCCAGAGGGATTCTGGACTGCTTAATATTCAGTTAATTTATGTTTTGATTGGAAAGGGGAAAGTAAACCTTTTGGAAATGAATTCATCATTTCAAACTACATCACAGGCTTTATTGAAATGCGGTCTGCAATGTTCTTAAGTCAGCCTCATCACTGAATGTTGGGACTTATCTTAATTATGGTTGGTTGTAATACTGTACTTATATTAATAATGTTCTTATGTTAAAGAGATTTTTTTGACCTTTTGGAGTGCAGAAATCAATAAGAAGTTGATAAAGCCAAGTTCATTGCTGCCTAAAGTAAAGCAAGCCTGATTTGTTTACTTACCTAAGCCTTCATCTGTCAGGCCCATTCTGAAATGATTTATAGACCTCTACCCAATGAAATCATTTAAAGTAGATTAGATTCAGGGAACAATCACCTCTAATATGACAAGCTGATGGAGGCTGACAGGTAACCAAGTTGCTCTGGATGGCAAACAAGTTCCTGAAATTCTGATTAAATTAAAATATTAATGGTACCACTGGGAAAATAAGATTGAATCATGTTAGGCGAATTCAGTATTAGAACCAAAATGCAAATACAGAGTCATTCTGTGTGAAGAAAGCAGGCTGCGGTACCAAGGGAAGTTACCTCCAGTAAACGGAAGAGCAGGAAGTGAATTCCAATGAAAAGCATTGTGTCAAGAGCTCACCTTCACCATTCTGAGGTCTCTGAAACTCAAGGCCTAACAGGCTCTGGGGTGGTCTGAACACTTTTGAGAGGTTACATATCTATTTGGACTAGCAGCCTAGTGCTAATGAACAACTCTTGCTTCCTTAAGGTTATAAGGTTATTCTTTGAAGCAATGGTCCAGACTTTGTTTCCTTTTTCTTTTTATATTTTAGTTTCTGTTTTCAGTCTCATACATTAAGTGGCACTGACTGCACTATAATTGCTATATAACTAAACTAACTGACACTGTCTGTTTTGAGATCTGTATTAATTTTGACTCTCAGGGTAATAAAATGTGCAATTCTTCTTGCGGCATTAAAAGAACAATAGATGCCTTTTCTGTAGGTATAGTCGGGTGTACACCGGATATGCCAAGATGTATAATTATAACTCCCTGAGATTAATTTTGTGTTTCAGTTCATCACAGCTATTGATAAAACCGTGAGATTTTCAAACATTATCTAATAGCAGCTGTCATGCTCGGGCTATCTCCTTATTTTACATATGGGGAACGGACACACAGAGAGATTAAGTGACTGTTCAATGGTCACGCAGGAAATCTGCAGCATAGTAGGCTACTGAAGCTGGGTCTCCAGTGTAACACCCTAACCACTAGCCAATCCTTCTTCTTTAGATTGTGACTATAGGCACAACCCTGTTTAAGGGTCTGTAGCAACCTGAATGGAACTTAGAGGGAGGCGCACAGTTAGCAGGAGGGAAGAGTTTGGAGGAAGCACCAAAAAGTCAGTCAATGTTCACCAGGCTAGAATGCTAGCTGCAGCTGCAATATCTCTTTAAATAATTCTCTTAATAGAGAGCCAGTTTAATTTTAGAAACATGGAATTCTCTCATGTTATTATCCAGCCCATGGTACATGAAACGGGGGCAGTGTATAACCTATGCTGCTCCAAGAAGAAAAACTGACTCAGTCACAATTTCCCCCTATTCTGGGGAGAGAAGAAATATTACACCATCCAAAGGAGTACAGCGAGTGTAACCAGGCAGCAAGTGTGAAAAATCAGGACATGGTGTGGGAAATAATAGGCACCTATGTAAGAAAAAGCCCCAAATATCAGGACTGTCCCTATAAAGTAGGGACATCTGGTCACCTAAGTACAGGCTTATTGCCTCCATACACCAAGCTAGTTCCTACATCTCTCTGCCACTCCTTGCCCATTTGCCTGCAAAGGAATAGCCAGAGCTCAGCCCCTCATGTCTAACTGTTGTCTATCTTGGGAGATTATGGCAAAGTGTTTTTAAAAGAACAGAGCCAAGTTTCCCTAATGACGTTAGGAAGCACACTTTTCCCAGAGTTTCATCTCATTGAATTTATTTCCTGCTCTTTCCTTTTCAAAGAAGACTACAAGATAGGAAGCTTGTATGTTGTCTATCTTTCCACTCATAGTTAGGGCCCTGCTGAGCATGCAACAAATTTCACTGAAATCAATGGAAGCTTTGAAAATCAGACAACTCATTTGGGTGCCTAAATAGAGCTCTAGGAACACAACTTTAGGCTCCTATTTTTTAAAAAACAATCTTTCCCATTCCAGAACACTTTGAAATATAGTGATGGGAAGTGTGTGTACAAGCTATCAGTTACTAGCTTAGCTACAGCCCTGCTTTTCATAACATCAACTTATTTATCCATTAACTTTGGTGGTATTATTGTATTGCATGCTTGTTAACTAGGCAATTTTAAATTCACTCCAACTAAGCACTGAAATGTCTGAGTCCAGTGTTCAGCAACAGGATTGAAGTCACTAAGGGCTTGTCTTCACTACCCGCCAGATCGGCGGGGAGCAATCAATCTATCGGGGATTGATTTATCGCGTCTCGTTTAGACACGCTTAATCGATCCCCGAACACGCTCCTCGTCGACTCCGGAAATCCACCTCGGTGAAAGACGGAAGCGGAGTCGACAGGGGAGCGGCAGCGATCGACTCGCCGCCGTTCTCACGGCCAGGTAAGTCGATTACGATACGCTGACTTCAGCTACGTTATTCACGTAGCTGAAGTTGCGTATCGTAGATCGACCCCCCCCCCCCCATAGTGTAGCCCAGGGCTAAGTAAGGCTATATAAGCACCAAACCATTAGGCAAAAAGGAGCAGGAAAAAAGTAGATATGACCTACGTTTAGTAGCTCAGAAAGGGGGTGCAGATGTGGTGAAGAAATTTTGAACACTTGTCTAGGGGCAACTTAGACATGAAATTTGATCATCTCACCAGAAAAGGTGGTTGTCTCAGTTTTTGTAGTGTTATTTTCTTCTAGGAAATTAAAATGAAATATTGATCCTGCTGTGATTCTCCAAAGATATTGCTCTGCGTCTGTTGTTTGCTCATACTATCATGCAAAGGTTGCTCTGATTTGGATTACTGCGCCATCAACCCTCATTTTCATTCTTTTGTTTTTACTGTGTCTGACTCTAATTTGGTTTTATGTGTTTTTGTTTTAGCTTTGCTTTAATATGCACTTAAATGCCACTTCCACCACCAACCACCTCCATTAGTCAAAACTGAGATGATGAAAGAGTTTATTTCAAATCCAAGTAAATATTCCAACATCTAACTAATGTTATTGTAACCCTTCTGCCAGGTGTTGTTGGCAGCAAAAAGAGCCAAGTTCAATTTTCTAGGGATTCCTTCTAAAGGCTCAAACAACACTGGCTCAGGCCCCCACCAGAGACCTGGGAAACTATGAATACCACTCTGGTCACCCCTGGTGGTCAATACTTCCCCCACTCACAAGCACCGAGGCCAGGGGTTTAAAACACATACAAACTTTCTGTGGGGGGAAAAGAGGGACAACAGAATGGACTTGGGAAAAGCAGCAATTAATAAATTAACATTATTAAGTAAGGCACCCAACCACAGGGCATCTTCACAATACTTCCAACCCCAGTCCTCTTTTGGCAGTTAAGAGTGATTGGTGCAGTCTGGCCACTTCCCTTGTCCTCAGCTTGCCCACTCACACTTTGTTGTCCTGGGTTGGTGGAGTCCAAGGATTATGTCAGGTCAGTGCTGCCTGAGCTGCTCCCAAAGCTCTACTCCTGACCCAGCTGAGGTAATTTCATCTTTGATTGCTGGGTAGCGAGGTCCTCATCAGGATCCCTTAGTTAGGCTGTTGTTCTCTGTGGCTTTAGCACAAGGCCCATCCATTCCCTTGAAACTGCCTGAGCACTGTGCCATCCATCACCTCGAAACCATACCAGCTCAGCACTGCTTTGCAGCAGTCTAAAGGCATTAGTGGTATCTAGAACGTTTAATAAACTTCCTACCATCAGAGCGGCACTCCCAGAAAAAGGCAGGAGCCTAGGTCAGGATTACCCCAGGCACGTATGTTGGAGAGCGCCTCTCTTCATTTCCCAACAGGGTCAAAAACCTTTTATTGCTCCCAAATGCTCCCAAAACGTAACCGCATTTTAACCAAAATGCCCCAAACTATCACACAACTGCAATGCAAACGGGGCTTGGTCCATTTAGTCTTTCTCCCTTGCTCACCAACAGAAGCTGACTGACAGCTCCCTCCCCTGACCATCTGGAGTTCTCAGGCAGGTCTGGGCCACTTTTCTCTCTTTAACCAACAGGTGTCGGTAGTGAGCTCCCTACTCCCCAGGGCCCAGGCCACAGGGCTTCTGTTATAGATAATATGCATCTTCTTGTTGTACAAAGAGAGCCTGAGACATGAGGCCTTGTATCAGAAGCCTGGTGTGAGGCCTGAGGCCTGAATCAAAGTTGTGATCAGGTTTTGCTGATATAAAGCAAAGAAGCAAAGTTAGCAGAAGTCAGGGTCTCCCTGCTTGCATGCTCACAGAACCTGGCAAGAAAAGGGCTTGTATTGCAAAAACACACGCATTCCTAATTAGTGCTAGGCACAGGACACTCACACAGACACATTCCAGAAGGGTGGTACCAAAACAAACCCCCTCTCTCCCCCGAAAGATAATGAGAACACACTAGCCCCTCCTAAAGATAAGGTTAGGGTGACAGTGTGATGAATAGAGATGTTTTGATTGAACCAGCATGTACAAGGTAACTAGCCACATCAGAGGGTGACAACTAGCCACATCAAAGGGGCAATACATAACTTGTTTGTATTGGTGTATAAAATTCAGTCTCAAAAGAAATGTCTTTGGCCAGCCTAGGGAGGAATGGAAAGTCTCACCATTCACTGAGCTGTGTCCATTGTCACGGGCATACATGTACAGTATCCCTGTAGAGTCCTCCGGGTACTATTACCATGCTTCATTGACAATAAACCTGGCTGGGTGCCTTCGTCCCTTATTTTGTGGTTATTGGGTGGTTCGGTTGAGGTCTGCTGTGCCAGCTACCTGCACAGCGCTGGGACAAACAGAGAGAACACAAACACACTGCTTTGAAATCTAAATCTGATCACATCGAATACCAATAGGCTGGTCTTCTATTAGTGCTGTGTTCTGTTGATTACTAGAGCTGGTTGGGAATTTCCTATCAGAATAATTTTCCAACAGAAAATGCTCTTCACAAAATCAACATTTTCTGTGGGAAAATTTCAATTTTGCTGAAACATTTTGATTTTTCCATTGAGAAAATTGAAATGATGCCCCTTGTCCCCTAGCTGCCCACATGGAAAATTGTTGTCCATTTTTATTTCTCCCTGGAGGCAGAAAGTGACAAGAGCCTTCCAGATGGCAGATGGCAAGCCAAAAAAACATCTGTTTTCATTCCTCTGAAACAGAATTTTTTTACATTTCTGTCCTGTGAAAAATTTTGAGGTTTTTACTTTTCATCCCAAATTGGGATGATTACCCCCCGCCCTAGCCTCAAACTTTTCCATAGAATGGAAATTCTTTTTTCCAGCCAGTGCTATATAATACTTCCTGCAATTGTACCCATAAATATATTTTGTACTTGATCTGCCTTCAAGCAAGTGGATAATAGCCTGATGGGACTGGAAAGCAGCTACACTTGTGCCATTTAATTATATCTTCATCAAGTGCTGGAGTATGCTTCACTGTCTATATGTGTGTGGGCTTGTTTTGATTAAATTCATTGTGGAAACTAATGTTCTACCACTGCAGTGCAATAGAAAAATCAGAACAGTATTTTCACCAAGAGCAATATATCCTGAAAGACAGGTGGCCTGGTGGCTGAAAGCTTTATTAAACATTCATGTGTACTTGTTGTGAATTTGATGGTATTTAAGTGTAATTTTAGAAGCAACCACTGATGTAGGGCACTCATTTTCCTCTTTACTCAATATCTGTGTAGAGTGGTGTAGCAGATTGTCAATTTGTGCTCTGTCATAATGGGTCAATTCTTTAAAAAAAAAAAAAAACGCTCAGCCAATGTGTGGAATCAAAGCATGTGACTAGTGATTGCTGTAGCCTGGTGAATATGGCATTCATATATCAAATTGCAACATCAAGCATCCAGGTCTGATTTTTTCTGCAGCTTTGGCTCTAATGACCTGGTAATATTTACCCCTTCAAATGTGGCATATCTAATGCTATGTTTTTGGACTAAGAGCCAGGAATGTATTTCACTATTACAGATTCTAGTAGAGTTCTAGTTTTTCCAAAGTTTCAGACAAGAAGAGACCTTTTTCTTGAAAATTGAGGAAGGCTTCTGTTACAATGTGATTACGTTCATCAGAAAATACAATGTGTATCCAAATTAGCATGCCCTCATTTGCTTAAGAATGCCCATAACTCTGACTACATCAGCCCTTGACTCACTTTCTGCTGTGTGTTCTAAATGAATGACAGCCAAACGCTATTTTATCCTATCTCTTTGTGTTAGGGCTTTAGCACCATAGTATCTGAACATCTCCCCTGTAAAAATAATCACAGTAACAAAGAACCTAGCAGATTTCATGGAGTCTCTTCTGCATTGGAAAGGGAGGGCAAAACTCTGCTTGGAGTAGGGGGGATTTTTGTGCATTGGTTGTTTGAGAAGAAGAGGATTGATCTAGGTTTGGAAATAGAAGGGGTGTCCGTACTCTGAGCTTCACTTTGGCATCACTTCAAAGAGGTTTTACAAGGTTTCCTAAAGACAGTCAGATTCTGGATTCACCTCTTCTCCTCTGGAAGATTGTTCCATAGCTAGATCCCTTCAACAGAGAATACTTTGTCCTCCTCTCTCATATGCTTCATCAAGGGCTCTATGATGCACATTGCATCAGAAGAATGCAGATGTTGCAATGGTTCATAGACCAATATTTGGTCTCTGACATAGCTGTGTTTTGATCCATTAATTGCTTTGAAAATTAGGACCAATGCCTTAAACTGGCATTGGCAGCTGACTGGGAACTAAGGGAGGGACTTGCATATGGGGCTGATGTGCTCACAGGGGCCAGAGACATGAAGAAGATAGGCAGCCACATTTTGTACATTTAGCTACAACTAATCAGGAAAAAGATCTTGGAGTCATCGTGGATAGTCCTCTGAAGAAGTCCATGCAGTGTGCAGCGGCAGTCAAAAAAGCAAACAGGATGTTAGGAATCATTAGCAAAGGGATAGAGAATAAGACGGAGAATATCTTATTGCCCTTATAAAAATCCATGGTGTGCCCACATCTTGAATACTGCATACAAATGTGGTCTCTTCATCTCAAAAAGGATATACTGGCATTAGAAAAGGTTCAGAGAAGAGCAACTAAAATGATTAGGGGTTTGGAACGGGTCCCATATGAGGAGAGATTAAAGAGGCTAGGACTTTTTAGCTTGGAAAAGAGGAAACTAAGGGGGGATATGATAGAGGTATATAAAATTATGAGTGGTGTGGAGGAAGTGAATAAGGAAAAGTTATTTACTTGTTCCCATAATAGAAGAACTGGGGCCACACAATGAAATTAGTGGGCAGCAGGTTTAAAACAAATAAAAGGAAGTTCTTCTTCACACAGCACACAACCTGTGGAACATTTTGTCTGAGGAGGCTGTGAAGGCTTGGACTTTAACAGCGTTTAAAAGAGAACTGGATAAATTCATGGAGATGAAGTCCATTAATGGCTATTAACCAGGATGGGTAAGGAATGGTGTCCTTAGCCTCTGTTTGTCAGAGGGGGGTGATGGATGGCAGGAGAGAGATCACTTGATCATTACCTGTTAGGTCCACTCACTCTGGGGCACCTGGCATTGGTCACTGTCCATGGACAGGATACCGGGCTGGATGGACCTTTGGTCTGACCCAGTATGGCCATTCTTATGTTCTTATGTTCTTATGTACTAGCTAAACACTGTGCAACTTGTTCATATACAGCTTAAGATATAATGTGTTACAGAAATTCAGCCTGGAGGTGGCAAACCTATGGATCACTGTGGGCAGGTTCTCATCTGGGAAAAGGGACAAAGTTTCCTAGCAAGCTGGAGGAGATGAGGCATTTTTGGAAACTGTTGCTACCTAGTCATCCAAACTTAGTAAGGACTTAAAGAGAACCCCCAAATCTTCAGACAACTTTGACAAATGGGAGCTGTATGTCTTTGATGGAAGGTGGAGACAATATCTTGGCCAGCTGATCTTCATCCATGAGCTGATTTGTTGTAGGCATTGATACATTTTAGAAGCACTAGTGGTTGCATCAGTTGAGAATGAGATATTGTCATTGGCATACCGTTGGCAACTGAGCCCATTGTGTCTCACTGCCTCTCCCTGTGATCTCCTGTAGGTATTGAAGAGGGGATAGCCTGGCTCCCAGGAAATGGGGGGGGGGGTGAGAGATGCTTACTGTGAATGGTGGGGAGCAGAGTGATAGGAGGGGAGCAAGGGGAGCTACTGAGACTAGATGATGTGGGGCATCTGGCTCCATACTGGGAAGGGAGTTCTGGTGTTTCCCACCTCCTACCACACCTGATCCCAAAGGTTGCTCCAGTCCCTGCAGCTCCCACTTTCAATTTCATAACACCCCTTCATGTGTTAACAAGTTTACATGGGAGCAAAGTCCCCACAATATTTGGCGGAGAGGAAGGTGATCAGGAACAGTCAACATGGATTCACCAAGGGCAAGTCATGCCTGACCAACCTGATTGCCTTCTATGATGAGATAACTGGCTCTGTGGATATGAGGAAAGTGGTGACATGATATACCCTGACTTTAGCAAAGCTTTTGATACGATCTCCCAATGTATTCTTGCCAGCAAGTAAAGAAGTATGGATTGGATGAATGGACTATAAGGTGGATAGAAAGTTGGCTAGATCATTGGCTCATTGGGTATTGATCAACGGCTTCACGTCTAGCTTGCAGCTGGTATCAAGAGGAATGCCTCAGGCATCGGTCCTGGGGCTGGTTTTGTTCAACATCTTCATTAATGATCTGGATGATGGGAAGGATTGCACCCTCAGCAAGTTTGGGGTTGACACTAAGCTGGGGGGAAAGGTAGATACTCTGGAGGGTAGGGATAGGGTTCAGAGTGACCTAGACAAATTAGAGGATTGGGCCAAAAGTAATCTGATGAGGTTCAACAAGGACAAGTGCAGAGTCTTGCACTTAGGAAGGAAGAATCCCATGCACTACTACAGGCTGGGGACCAAGTGGCTAAGCGGCAGTTCTACAGAAAAGGACCTGGGAATTACAGTGGACGAAAAGCTGGATATGAGTCAACCGTGTGCCCTTGTTGCCAAGAAGGCTAATGGCATATTGGGCTGCATTAATAGGAGCATTGCCAGCAGATCGAGGGAAGTGATTATTCCTCGCTATTCGGCACTGGTGAGGCCACATCTGGAGTATTGCATTCAGTTTCCCCCTCCCCACCCCTACGGAAAGGATGTGGACAAATTGCGGAGAATCCAGCGGAGGGCAACAAAAATGATTAGGGGCCTGGGGCACATGACTTATGAGGAGAGGCTGAGGGAACTGAGCTTATTTAGTCTGCAGAAGAGAAGAGTGAGGGGGAATTTGATAGCAGCCTTCAATTATCTGAAGGGGAATTCCAAAGAGAATGGAGCTTGGCTGTTCTCAGTGATGGCAGATGACAGAACAAGAAGCAATGGTCTCAAGTTGCAGTGGGGGAGGTCTAGGTTGAATATTAGGAAAAACTATTTCACTAGGAGGGTGGTGAAGCACTGGAATGGGTTATCTAAGGAGGTGGTGGAATCTCCATCCTTAGAGGTTTTCAAGGCCTGGCTTGACAAAGCCCTGGCTGGGATTATTTAATTGGGCTAGGTCCTGCTTTGAGGAGGGGGTTGGACATCCTGAGGTTTCTTCCAACCCTAATCTTCTATGATTCTATGAATATTTACATTGTCCACCCCACCCTAGTTCCACTGTCCCTGTGGGACCCACGAATTAGAGCCTTCGGAGAGGAGGAGCAGTCACCCATCACCATTCCCTGACTTCTGCTGGAGGGGGACAACTGGAGCCACTGCCATGTTGGGCCATCTATTCCTGCTATGACAAGTAAGTGAGTTAGTAGAACTCAATTGTGGTCCATTGTATCAAAGGCTGCAGAGTGGTCCAGCAGCATGAGCCTGGAGATCTTACCTGTGTACATGGCCATGAGGATGTCATCTGTGTGCTGTGGCCTGGTCTGAGCCCTGATTGTGAGGCATCCAAGATGTTGGCACATATTTCTGTAGTTTGGTGGTTATTATTTTCTCAAGTATCAGAGGGGTAGCCGTGTTAGTCTGGATCTGTAGAAGCGACAAAGGGTCCTGTGGCACCTTATAGACTAACAAAGGTATTGAAGCATAAGCTTTCGTGGGTGAATACCCACTTCTTCGGATACAAGCAGTGGAAATGTCTGCCTCTGGACATTTCCACTGCTTGCATCCGAAGAAGTGGGTATTCACCCACGAAAGCTTATGCTTCAATACCTCTGTTAGTCTAGAAGGTGCCACAGGACCCTTTCTCGCTTCTATTATTTTCTCAGTTGTTTTCCCCCAGGAATAAAGGCTGGAGACAGGATGATAATTGGGAAGTTCTTCAGGTGGCCAAACTATGGAATTTTTCAAGGTGTTTTGTAGGTGTTCTCTTCTGAAAAAGGTATTGACTCTGTGGTATTGACTCTGTATATTAATAGTGAGCATAGTTCTTCCTTGGCTTTTACCAGCCAGGGGTGGATCCATTTTACAGGATGTGACTAATACTTTGGGGATTTCTTGAGGTTTTGCATGTGTGATAGGGCCAAACTCAGGAAGGAGTAGATAATGCAGCCTGGTCAGGGATAGTTTCTTCCCCCACTTTCCTCCCTACGTAGTCAGTTGCTCTTATCAGTCAAGTATATTAACAGCTCTTCACAGCAGTCAATGCTTGGGGTGCCTAGGCTATGCAATCAGGTTTGATTAGCACAGGGGTTCCCAAACGTGGTGTCGGGACCCCTCAGGAGGTCGTGAGGTTATTACATGGGGGGTCATGAGCTGTCAGCCTGCACCCCAAACCCCGCTTTGCCTCCAGCATTTATAATGGTGTTCAATATATAAAAAAGTGTTTTTAATTTATATGGGGGGGTCATACTCAGAGGCTTGCTATGTGAAAGGGGTCACCAGTACAAAAGTTTGAGAACCACTGGATTAGCAGTTGCTGTAGGTAAAATAGCTCTGCTGATCATGATTCTGCCACAATGATCGCAGAGGAGTAAAAGACTTATTTTGCCTCCTTTACTGCAGTGGCTTAGTACTGAAAATATTGTTTGTGCTGCTGGCAGAGGGATTCAGCAGGGTTTGGTTGGCAAATTAAGTTGTTCCTGGTTTGTCTGGCAAAAATAACTGTCTTTGAACTATTTGACTGTGGCCTGTAGCTTGCAAATTTTATTTCCTTCTTAAACTCCAATCTAACTGTGACTTGGACCACCAACAGCTGCTGGTACTAAGTTTCTAACGCTCTAAAAGTGGTTATACAGCCTCCTCTGGAATGGCTGGAAATTTAAAGCAGTGCTTGATTTTCTGGCAAAAATAATTTCTTTGGAATTACCTAACTGTAGGTGTTCAGTCAGAGGTACAATAATCTTCTCATCTACTGGATAGTCATGTACCTTGACCTCCATTCTAGACATCACTAGATGTGTTTTCTTTATTGGCTGGAGTAATTTGTGGTTGTTGGTTTCAGTTATTTTGTTTTAATGGCAATGGAGGGGGTTTTTTTAAAGGAAGATTTTAACCAGAATAGCTACTGAAGTCAGTGAACAGTGACCCCTGTTGCATGAGAGGAATATTAATCTTTGGTAACACTACCCACTGTCATGTGACTGAGGCTGATAAAGAGCAGTCTCTTACCAGCACTCCTCATATGTTACATCTTTATAGTGTTTGGTGATACTATGCATGAATGATTGGCCTAGACCAAGCAGAGTTAAAGGAGCACAGATGCTGTGGATCCCAAAATCTGTCAGGCTAACCAGAAGCTTTGGAGTCTATATCACAGACCACCACCATTCCCCCCTCTTCCTGCTCACCTGGGAGCAAAGAGCCCAGGATCAGCCCACAAACCCCTCAACAAAAGATCCAGCTTTCCATCTAGAGAGAGGAACAGGCAGGATGATCATCTTGGAGAACACAATTGTCCAAATAGTTCTTAAATACTAAGACCCCTCAATAGGACTATCAGCTGGAAATATCATTTGGTTCACAGGGGTGTGTTCAGCACTCATACAAACATTAGCATAGACACTCCCATACTAACATCTCCTCAGCATAGCCACTTTTTAGCTACTTGAATATTTCTATGACACCATTCTTAATTTTAAGACAATATAGGTGGCATAACTTTCAACACTTCTTTAAGGACTTTTAAAAGTCACTCAATTGGCCCATTATAGTTGATTTCAGTGATGTAGGTATCTGGATGATTTTCTCATGGCATAGCTGCTAAGAAAACTCTCACCAGGGTAATGATGGGTGGCTTCAGCCACATGCTTGTGTCTAATAGCACTGCACTGTATTAATTAGGAAATTCTGGTTCCTGTAGTTAGTTGACTGGCTCTAACACAGGTTCTCTAGTTCCCTAATCTATTCCTGGAGGCATCAAGTTTTCACTTTCTCCTGTATCTATTGATATCTGGGATGTCTCAGATCTTTCAAATAAGTCTTGATTTCCCCTAACTTCTCATTAACCAGTTACACAGCATCTAATCATGGCTCTGCTGTGGCGGTAACAGTTCTTGTTGTTTTCCTGTTGGTAACATCTGTTCCTAAGTGGGCTGGTTGTCTGACTGTCATCCTGCACAGTAGTTTTGTATGGCTGCCATAGCACCACTTGTTCATTTTACCTATTTCTAGTTGTATGTGTAAGTCCAGTACTTGTGTAGATCTGAGTAAGTGAGGTCTTGTGGGAAGTGAAATCCTTGTTGGTTTGTTTGTGCACTGGCCTCTGTGCTAGGGAAGCCAATCTTTCTAGTGATGTAATTCAAACTCTAGAGAGGATCCTAGATACAGATCCTAACATGGAGTTTTATTGCCATGTTTAAATTTCTCCAAGAGGTTTTTCCCTCTCTACTGTGAAGCAAGGAGGAAGACAGATTAGGTTTTGGGATAATATTGATTTTCTTATTCTAAATCTGATGTTCAGTGATAGAAGGGAGCAACTGTGTCTTTCATTCTTTATATTGGACCAAATTGGAAAACAGGAGGACAGTACTCTTCCAACCTCCACACACAAAATGAGCTCCACCATTATGAGCTGCAAAATATAGCTGTTACAATAAGTTGTACAGTTATTCAAAAAATGATTGTATGCATTGGTTGGCTCACCTTGCTGCACTCATACATAATACCAATATAATTTTAGCTGGGCAAGGACAAAACCTTAGCAGGAGAGACTATTCAGGTGCTCCTATGGAGAATCATGTATATCCTCAGCAATAGATCTACACTAAAGCCCAGATTTTTAAAGGTATTTAGACATTCCTGCACTCAGCAATGCCTAACTTCTTCTTTCATATGGCTTGGTTACGTAGCAATGACTACAAATTTATATCTAAGTTTGATAGCCAGCACATTGCTGCAGCGGTGAGCTGGTGAATGTCCTTCAGGGCCCCAGCAAAAGAACAAAGGGGACACTCAGATATCATGTGCTCCATCGTTTGTGCCTGGTGACCATAGTGGCATACAGGTGTTTGCTTCATTTTCCATTTAAAAAGGGTTTGTCCACATCTCCCATGAGATGTCCTGATGCGATTCAATCTGCACCAGTCTTTCTGACATAAATCAAAACCTGGTGGTTCATCTGCAGGGTCAGTAATGAGCTGTTGGTTTTGAGTGGTCGAAATGCTCCATGTGGCTCTCCGTGGAGCCTCAGCATCAAAGTTGGGTGTAAGGGTCTTGATATGGTTCCATAAAGCAGGGGTGGGGAACCTACAGCCCACTGCCTAATTTCATCCGGCCCATGGCAAGTCTCCATGCCGCAGGCCAGAAGCCCTGAACCTCGGCGCACCCCAGTGGGGCTGGATCCACAAGCGCCTGCTCGCTCCGCTGCGGGGAGAAGCTAGGTTTGCCAGGCCATTAAAAGTCCGGTCGGCTCCGCAGAGCTCCCGGAAGCAACCGGCATGTCCCTGCATCCCCTAGGCGCAGGTGCGATCAGGGAAGCTCCACACACTGCCCCCGCCCCAAGTGCCACCTCCGCAGTTCCCATTGCCTGGAAACCATGGCCAAAGGGAGCTGCAGGGGCGGCACCTGCAGGTGTGGGCAGCGGGCACCACACAGAACCACGCCTCTGCCTATAGGCCACAGAGGCATGCCGGCCGCTTCCGGGAGCAGTGCAGAGCCAGGACAGGCAGGGAGCCTGCCTTAGCACCACTGTGCCACCAACCTGGAGGTAAGCACCGCCCGGCCAGAGACCACACCCGAACCTCTTGACCCAGGTCAGAACTCCCTCCCAGACGCCACACCCCAACCCCCTACCCCAGGTTGGAACCTCCTCCCACACCCAAACTCCCTACCAGAGCCCACATCCCCTTTCACACCCCAACCCCCTGCTCCAGCCCTGAACCTCCTCCCGGAACCTTCACCCCACACTCCCTCTCACAACTCAACCCCTTACCCCAGCCCTGAGCCCCCTCCCAAACCCTAAATCCCTCCCAGAACCCACACCACCACCCCAACCCCCTGCCCCAGTCCTGATCCCACTCCTGTACCCCAAAACCCTTATCCCCAGCCCCACTCCAGAGCCCACACCCCCAGCCAGAGCTCTCACCCCCTCCTACACTCCAACCCCCTGCTCCAGCACCTCACCCTGAGCCCCTCATTTCTGGCCCCACCCTGGAGCCTAGGGGAAGCCCCGAGCCTCCATGCCCCCCCTCATGGGGCTGTGTATGTCCCGTGACTGATTTTTTCTGTGGGTCAATGGCTCCAGATAGAAAAAATAAGGTTCCCCACCCCTACCATAAAGGGTTGCGGGATTTTAATCTTGTCTTTGGTGGGTTCTGCAGGTCATCGTGCAGCGGGATCCTCGCATTTGCATGGTTAAGAAATTGAGCTGTCTGAGCAGCTCTTCTAATCTGTGGAGGCTGGATGTATGATAGGACTGGGAGCCACTTGACTGGAGTTGATTTGAGCAACCCTGAAACTATGCGCATTGCATTACTGAGTTGAGCGTCAAGAAGTTTAGAGTAACTGCTGTGTGACCACACTGCCGCACAATATTCAGCTGCAGAATATACCAAGGCAGTTGTTGGTCGTAAGGTCCGGACAATTTTCTGATAATCAGGACAGGAGACCTGACCTTATCACAGGTATTCTCAAGGTGTTGAAAAGTCAAACTCTGGTCCAGTGTAATGCCAAGATACCTTGGATTAGCCTTGTGGCTGATACTCTCACCACAGAACTTCACATCAAATTTGGTATGAGCCAAATTTGTTTTATTGTTCAAATAGAAAGCGGTTACCGTGCCTAACTGATTTAGGAGCTTAAATCTGAGATACAGGCTCCTAAATTAGTTATCTAAGCACAGGAAAACCTAAATACCTTTAAAAATCCAGGCCTAAGTCCCTGATGCTTAATTATACAGGGTAATATGATTTTACTTGACCCTGAGTCCAAACAGGCCCCCAGCTTCAATCTTTTAGTCCCAGAATCATGGACTTCCTGCCCCTTGTAGGGACAGCTGATGCTTGGGTGAGGTGTGAACTCAGAATGGTGAGTCCTGGTCTCTGGGTCCATTGCTGTTCTGATCAGGGCTCCTCTGCTAGGTCTAAGCCACCCTTCCAGCCTGGATGCAGCTCTACCCGACTGGCTCCCTGAGCCATTAGCCTCCCCTGGATTCAGGCTGCATTTGGGCCTCCTCTCTCCAGCAGCCACAGCAGTAACACTTATGCCTCATACAAGTGGCTCTTCTCTTGAGCCCCAACCCTGTGCCATCTGATTGGCCCAGGGTTAATCTCCTCTTGTCAGCAGGGCTGAGCTCCTTTTTGAGATCCCTGAGGGATGCACTAAAACAGACCTAATTCCGAGTGCTAGGTTGACAGGAGAATAGTTTCAGACAGATGCAGGTACTCGCCACAGTACCAGCTATTTCCAAGCTCTGGTATGCAAGACATTTTTACATTGGTACATAACACAGCATGATGGGCCAGCTGGAATGACCTCTAGGCATTACTATGATATAAGCCAGGATGGGTAGGGATGGTGTCCCTAGCCTCTGTGTGCCAGAAGCTGGGAATGGGCGACAGGGAATGGATCACTTGATGATCACCTGTTCTGTTCATTCCCTCTGAAGCACCTGGTATTGGCCACTACTGGAAGACAGGATACTGGTCTAGATGGACCTTTGATCTAACCCAGTATGGCCATTCTTGTGTTTTATGTTTAAGTGTCAAAAAACAGTTATAAAGGTAGTAATAATAAAGTTTGTCAAATTCAAATAAGTTTTCTCCAAACTTTGTCCATTGGTTTTTCTAGAATTTCATAACCATCCAACTGATCTTTTGGAAATAGTTACATGTATCATAATGGGCTTTACTATCCAGGAAAGATGCTAACATTTATATTTGAAGAGAGCAAATTTGATAAAGTATCATATATGAAATAAGCAGGATTTTTTATTAATTATTATTATATGCATATGCTGAAAGGTAAAAATATCCATTGCCACAGAGGGAAATATAGACTTGTTTTCAAAATATGGTAGCTTTAATGAAAATAATTAGGTGCACTTCGCTTCCAGCTTCCTTTGGTATATTAAAGGAAGAGCATGGAAATAAAGATATTAACAAGTTATTAATGTTTTTGTTGAAGTATGTGTATACAAAACACATTCCTTCATACATTATTTAACATTTAAATTGCAAAAATGTAGAGAAGTTTAATAAGTTGGCTGCATGTTTTGTCTTCGCATAATTTTCCACACATTCTAAATGAAGCAATAAAGAGTTACTACCTTTAGCAATATTTAAAATGGTCTTATATCTGAGGAACCTAAATCATAGCATCCTGAAAATATTACGAGTAACATGGCATTAAGAGCAATGACTATTTCTGTCTTAATCAAAATGAGATGCATTGAGAATTTGAGCAAAACTATGATGAAAACCCATAAAAGTACCCAATGAAAGAGGGGGAAGGAAAGTTGATTAATCAGAAATTGGCAGTTGAAATATACTGTCCGTATATGGTAAACTATGCCTGTCAATCTGTTTTATTTCTCTTCAATTTATTCTGGGCAGTGCATTTTATTGAGCTCCCAGGTTTCAGAGCTCAGACTCCAGCCTGAGTAGGAACATATATTCTACTATTTTTAGCCCCATAGCACAAATAGGTTGTCCACTAATGCATCCCTAGAATACTAGACATTCTGGTACTTCTGGGAATGACGTGGGCCCGCCCGCGTTGGCATGACAGTGCATGCAAGGTCATGCCCATAGAGAAAGTCATTTTGAGCAGCGCACCACCCTGCCAGCATGACCAGCGAAGATCAGTCTTCAAAATGGCATCCTCCATGCCTAGGGTGACCAGACAGCAAATGTGAAAAATCGGTACAGAGGGTGGGGGGTAATAGGAACCTATATAAGAAAAAGACCCCATAATCAGGACTGTCCCTATAAAATTGGGACATCTGGTCACCCTATGCCTGATACCAGATGTAACTGGCGCTGGAGGCACCATGCTGAGAATGCCCACTCAGGGCAGAGTGCAAGAATTAGGGCAGACAATTCCCAAGATTAGTGATTTATTCTTATAATTAGATTCACCAGACCAGTAACAAAACAACTTCTGTAGTTGCTGGTTGACCAGAAGTCAGATACAGTCCCCTTTAGGCAATCCATCCTTTGGCTCTCATCTAGACAGCCACGTCTAATATAGTGAGGAGTTTATTGAAAACCTTATTCACCATACTTAAAATTCTACCAATCCCAAAGGACCAGACACATTTCCCACCAGGTCAATTAATATTTCAGACCTCACCCAAATACATGCTTATAGCCAATCATTGTAAACTAAACCTAAGATTTATTAATAAAAGAAAGTGAGTTATATGCTGATTAGCTCCCCCTGCAGTGAGAGCCCCTAACATTCGGCAAATGGTTGATGGGTGTGAATGACTGTGCTGGGCTGTCCCCCGACAGGAACTTTGATTGAAATTTGATTAAAAGTCATAGCCTGGTTAAAACCCATACCACGTGTCTTTGCCTTCTTCCACACAACAAGCACACCAATAGATGCACTCATAGTTGTGGTAAGTGCTGGACAGATAGCAGGAAGTTTAATCCAGCTCTGAGCAACATCTTGGGGAGATTTGAAATATTTCAGGATAGGCTTGGAGAAATCAGACCTGCCTTTTGAACTCATTCTAAATGGATGATGACTGCAATAAAAATATTCTTTTACAACCACTTTAGAGTTCAGGGCAAGTGTATGATGCTTCCAGGGGAATTCTGAGTGCATCATTAGTTCTGGCTTTTTTTAAAAGAAAAATGTGTGGATATCTTTTGACTAGCATGAGCCTTGGGAAAGAAAGACTTTTGAGGGGGAAATGTAGGTATTAGAGAATTGATCCTGCACCACTTAAGTCTATAGACATTTTGCCATTGACTTCAATGGCATTAGGAGTGGGCTCTAGCCCCTCAGCTTGCTGTAGGGAGTGGGGAAGTGGATACCTTAAACAGAGACTAAGGCAGAATTCCAAGTTTCACATCTGACTATAGACCATCAGTAAGGCTCTCTTGCTAATCTCAAACTAGCGCTTTCTTTGAGAAAACCAGCTATTTCAGTATCAAAGACACTCGGGGCAAAATTCACCCCTCTGTTTCACACTAGTTCTCTTATTGATTTCAAAGGGAATACTGCCTGTGGGCAAGAGTATAGAATATGCAAATACACTGCAGGCCAGAGAAAATTTGAGTTTAAATATAAATTGAGGCATATCATCTCAGCAATCTACCCTTACTCCAGATATGTGGCCACTGCCAGTAGTATGCAGTCAAAGTTTGAAAAAATCTCACCCTGCTAAAATAGGTGCAAACATAGTGAGGTGGAGGTAGTGTAAATTACTTGCAAGTCTTTTTCTTTTTGTGTACTTAGGCGGACATCTCTTTGATACAATATAGTCCATTACCCATGCCAGAATAGGGATGGCAGTGATGAACAAGCATTGTGCAATTTGGACATTCTTTTCAGAGGTTGTGTTTTGGTAATTAAGCTGGAAGAACTGCAGTAATATTGGTTCAGGTACATTTAGGATGAAGAGTTGGGATGGTTCTTTATGTATCTGAAGTGGCTCCTCCATCCCTAATTATGGGAAGTGCCTTGAAAAAACTAGCGATTACTTCAGTTCTTTTTTCCCTTAGCTCTAAAAATCCTGAGTCATCTACAGTACAAGATGACAACCATTTTGCTAAAGAACCTGTTCATAGGTTAGTCTTTATTACTGTGTGTGCATTTCCAATCTATGTGGACAGGGGAAAGAATAGCGACCTTTATAAAAGAAAATGGAAGCTTGAAAATGAAGGTAAATAAAGAAAAATCTAGGCAAACACTGGGACACATCAGAATACTCCCACAACTGGAATTAGGGTAGGACGGAACAGTCCCCCAAGCAGGAACAGAGGACCCTCACCAGGTGGTCATTGAGCCACATCTGCTCAGAGTGCCTGTACAGGACACAGGTTCCCCTTACCAGACCAGTGCAGAGCAACAGCCTCACCAGCCCAATTTTGATCAGTTTTCAATCTGCAGAACTCCAGCTGTAGAGTCCCCTTCCTGCTGCATGCCCTGTAGTTGGAGAGCCTGCCCCAAAGAGTGTCCCATGGCTGAAAGAACAACTCACTGATCCAGAAGGGCCCCCCAAAAAACAACAGAAAGGCTATCTTGAAGATTGCAGCTTCACTCCCTGAAACATAGACCTGAGGAAGAACCTCAGCTAATTATAGAATCATGGGACCATAGGGTGAGAAGGGTCATCTCATCTAACCCCCTGCCAAGATGCAGGATTTTCTGCACCTAAAAATTGCCCTTGGACTGGCAATGTCACAGGCTTCCTGACATTGCACCACTCCCAGCAGCCCAGGCCCTATCCTCCCACATCCTGTGGATCATGAATCCACAATAGCGATCCAGATGACCTGCAGATCTTCAGTCAAAGGCTACTCCAGCTAACTGGTTAGTTATAGTAAGACCATGGACCGCCACTTTGGGCTTCTGGTAGAGGCTCTGGGTAGACCCTCACCCCCCTGAAGCTGTTCAAATGCAGGTGTGCAAGCTGAAAAGAAGTGTGTTGCAAGTGCTCCGCTGACCATGGACACAGGTTCTAGCAACCAAGATTCCACAAGGCCACCAGCAACTGTTCTGGTACTTCCTTGGCTTCCACAGCTAGTCCTGCAGGGCAATAAGCAGCCCCTCATAGGCATAGCCCACAGCCCGAGGCAGTCAGGATTTCCCACCAGGGCTGTACTTGGGCCATGGTACCCTGTCCTCCCTAGGAATTCCTAACCCCCACCGCCTTAGTGCCCCAAGCCTCACAGGGGAGGGGAGGCAGCTCTTACCTTGGCCCAGGACTTGGTCCATGAGCAGCTCTGCATGAGTCACCACAGAAAGGAATCACTCTTAGTTAAAGCATCCAGGCATGATCCAACCAGCTCACACAGCTGCTGACCCCCCACCTCCATGGCAGCAGGCAGAGCCCAGAGAGGCTGCCTCACTGCTGCCTCCATCTGGGCAAGCAGGAGGGAGGTTGGATTTACTGATGGAGACCAGCAAACAGGAAGTGGCTTTTATATCATGGCTCCAGATCTCATGCCAAACCTGGTGAAACCTCAAGCCTACCCTAAAAGTCATGTGGGGGCTAAGTTTCAAGGGAGCTGTCCTCTCCTTTTTGCCCCACCCATCGCAAGCCCCACCAAAACAAACCCCTCGCGAGGTTCAGGGCTCTCTTCAAGAAGTTGTTATTCAAGATTCATGTGCCGAAGGGAAGGAGAAAAGCCATGGGGTGGCTGCTCCTTCAAAAAGAGGATAAGTGAAGAGCTGCAGAGCAGTCCTGGTGCTGTTTCTTCAGTTTTCAGGATAGGAGACGGGAAAGGGAGCAGAGTGACGCGGCAGCTGTTTTAAGTGGCTTATGAACATAGGGAGAGAGTCTGTGAATGAATGGCCATGTGGGAGTGGATTGGTGTGCTCATGTGAGTGCAAGTGGGCAATTGGATTCAAATGGGTAGGTGTATTTATCAATGAGTGAATGTATGAGTGTGTCTGGGTGAGTGGGTGGGTGTGGTTGTATGTGGTGCATATGTGAGGGTGAACAGTTGAGTGCACAAGTAGGCATGGTGCTTGTAGATGAGTCCATCCTTCAGTGTGTGTGTTTATGTCAGCGGATTGGTGAGCTAGGGGGTATGTTTTATCTATTTATTATAATAATTTGGAAGCTGCAAATGTATATAAAAATGACTATTCCCCTACCATTCCTATCTCATTTTCCTTCTTAGGCCCCAGTCCTACTGCTCAGTCTGTACGGGTGCAAGAAATCAGGCTCCTAAATCCACATTTGACAGATAAGGAAATGATCGAATTTTTTGAGCGTCTACCAGTTCCTTGGACTTCAGTGAACTTCAGATCAAGCCCCTAGTGAGTGTAGCACAATGGGAGGAAGAATTCATGAGTGTGGAAGAAAGGTGGAGAATCCTAAAAGGTCTTCATTAATGCACAAGAGTCTACAGACCCTCTGAAAAGAGAATGTAAGGAACAAGAAGTTGCCAGTGTAGTTGCAGAGACTGACTGCTCAAAGATGTGAGTGAAAAAGTGTCTGCACAATAATTAATTAAGCTTTAAAACATCCCTCTGAGGTAAGTAAGTATTATTAAACAAGAATATACAGAATTAATTAAGGTTTGCAGGGAAAAGAAAGGGCAGAAAAAAGCAGAACAAATTAATGCTAGCCAAAGGGGTTAAGGAGGATAAGACTTTTACAGATAGAATCCAGAGAGAAAGATATAATACAGAGAAAGTACGACCATTAATAATGGGGTTGTTATTGGAGCTGATTGCCAATGACTCCCTAAGGGAGGGCAAAGATGCCAGATTCTTTGAAAGAAGTAGTTGTTAGACCCTTGCTCAAGAAAGCATCTCTTTATGCTGACAAGGGCTCCAGGTATCATCTTATTTCAAGTCTTCTTTTATGGAGGAAGGAAGGAAGTTTGTTGGGTTTTATTTTTTTTAAGGTTGTTATGATGTTGGCCCAGCCGGGATACCTAAACACTCTGGGACCACAACTGCTGTTGTCAATGCCACTCATTTACCACAAGGGTAAAGCTCATTTGTGCAGCCTGACATGAAGGCTGATCTAGGACCATGGAACTCATTAAGACGGGTTCTAGAACAGCGACAAACCACACCAGTTTCTCCTCCAAGTATCGGCCATACTACTTTGACCTAGAACAAAAGAATGGTCATACTTGGTCACACCAATGGTCCATCTAGACAAGCATCCTGTTTTCTGACAGTGGACAGTGTCAAATGCTGGCCTTCACTAATAAAATTACATAGCACAACATACATAAGTAAAAGTTAAAACAATATTTTAAAAATCCAATGCACTTTTCCCTTAATGAGAGGAAGGGAGAAAACACACACAACAAGCATTAATCCCATTACATCTGTGGGGGAAAATGTTGTTGGACCTAGTTCAATCTATGTGCTATATGCAACATATGGAAGGGCTGTAATGCAAGAGGCCTACAGGCCAGTATCCTATAAGACTTGGCTTGAGCTAAAGCATTGACGCATGCTAGGCTGTGGCACTTGACCCAGATAATGGACTGGGCCAGTCTCTAGCTGAATAAGTCCTGAGCTGCCCCTCGCATACACCAAAGCAAAACCGCAAATCTTGATAATAACAAGGTGCATCAGCACTGTGCTACTTATGAAGCTGTTTTCTTATTTTCCTTATAAGGCTTTTACTAATAATGCTTGAGTGGTGGAAAATTACTATTAAGAAAAACCTATCGGTTCAACCCTGAACGCTGACCTATATAAGACTGGTGATATATGGGAAGGGTAGAGGGATCAGGCAGGCACCTGCATGTGACCTTCTCTGTCTCTCTCCCTGCATGTTTGTACTCAGGCTATTTGAACCAAACTAAGGGTGTGGCTCTTTTTCCACAACAAATTCCCTTCAGACATTATTGGAAGATACTCAAATATAATGGTTACAGATGTGGTTTAAGAGACTCAATAAAATAGAATAGTGGACCTAACTCAGCCAAAGTCTTCTCTGATGTAATTCCAGTGATTCATTGGAATATTTTGCCCTCTACATATACCCGATGCAGCTCTCTCTGACATAAATGAGAGTCATGCTTGCATATCTGAGAGCCGAATCTTAACCAATGTGAGGCTAAATAGACCCAAAAAACAAAGCTTTCAGATTTTAGGTTACTATAAACCAAGTTTTGATTTTCTTCTAGGTTTCTTTATAATTTAATTATCTGCAATAAGAAACAAAATAGTTGAAAAGTGTCCAGGAATCTATGTTTATATCTAAAAAGAACTGGTTATCTCTACTTCACTTCCAATGGAGAGTTTGCAACAATGAAAGTGGTTGAAAATTTGATTTTCTCCCTGCAAAAAAGTTTAGGACAAGATCTTTTGATTTGAAAGTTTTCATTTTTTCCACAAGAAAATTAAAAATAAAAAAACGTTTGCCAAAAACAGTAAAATTTTCATGTGAAATCAATTTTTAAAGAAGATTTCCCGCAAATTAGCTTCTTTTGACCAGCTTTATTCAACTTGCCACTAGAGCCATCAAAAACTGAATTTTTTCATTAAAAAAAATCATCCCTTTATGTCAAAATTCAAAAACGTCAATGAGACATGTCATCAAAACATCAGGAGTCAGCCTTTTGACCCATTCTACCCACCACTATTGATGAGTTCCTGCTTGACTGCTGCTGTTATGCTCTCCAACCCCTGTTCAAGCTGACATGTTTTTTCCCCCGAAAAAATAATTCTATCATTTACATACCAGATGATAAGGAGTAATCACTGTTCTTTTTTTAATATTATAGATATACAAACCAGGTTTGCCACTACCTAAATGCCCTCTTATAGCTGGGGGTTCTTCTGCATGCACTGCCTCTAGTAGCCCCCCTCTCATGGACCCCATAAGCACTCCAGAGAGTCTTTGTCCTGACTTTCTGGGACTGGTTTGGTACTAAATACAGTTAGTCCTTAATCACAAAATAATTCAACAAAATCATAAAATCTACCTGAAGCCAGGAGTTCCCAGCCCTCTCTCTACCTGGAGATCAACCCTGTTTGTTCTCATTCTACCAGCCACACACCTACAGCTTCCTGCTGCCTTTTATATTAAATCAACTGATTCCCGTCAGGTGAAGCTCCTCTTGTAATCAGGGCCAGCTTAGCCCCAGGCTCTCCAGCCCACAGACAGGCCACTCCGTTACATACATACAGATACAGTATAGATAAAACAGGAGTAATCAAAGAACTGCCTGGATATCATATGTAGCCCAGCAGAACAGTCAGCACTACAATAAGCATGTTCACATTTATGGTCCTCTGCACAGCCAAATGTGCAATTAACTTGGTGGTGGGCAACCCTCTGGTGGGCCGTGAGACAGTTAGTTTACATTGACCATCTGCAGGCACAGCCGCTCGCAGCTCCCAGTGACTGTGGTTCACCGTTCCCGGCTAATGGGAGCTGCGGGAAGTGGCGGCCAGCCCGCCCCGTAGGTTGCCCACGACTGAATTAACTGCTCCCAGCTGCTGCTTTTGTTGCCATGGGGTCAGAGAGATGTGTGGGGTTGGGTGGGATGGGGCTGGTCGGGGGGGGGGGGGAGGTCAGAAAAAGTAGACAAAGTATTTTCCATCCCAGAAGGCAGTATGAGTAAAATAACTACAAGGGACAAGTAAGTAAAGCCACAGTGGCCTGAGGCAGTGAAATGTGTCAATAGGTAAGAAGAGAAAGTGCAGCAACAACCCTGGGTCCATTTAGACATCTCTAAAAGAATATAATGCTAGTGATCAGTGTCTACATCCCATGAAAGAATGTTCTCCGCTCTTCTTGAAATATGGTTCAAGCCAATTTTCCAATGCATCAGCTTTGCTATACATTTTAAATATTGTGTAAATCTGCAGAAGCCTTAACAGTACAGAGACCAACAGGAAAATCTGGCTGCCTTTGCACGGGGTCAATAGGTATTTTTATATTCACCTCAGTGTTGGAGATGCCATGTTTTACATGCAGCCAGGAGAGAATGGGGAGAAAGGTGGTGGTAAGCCACTTTTACACCTTTCTCCATCCCACAACCAGTCTTAGGACAGCTCTACTCTACACTAGCTGATCACTGATCCAAGACACCATCTCAGAGCCAGGGCCTGCACAGTACACACCCATACATTGATTGCCTAGGAGCTCTTACAATTGCCCATGCCACCTGGTATTCCCCTGTGCTGGTGGTTGGTTAAACCTATGCTCCTGCTGCTTTGTGCTGCCATAGTGACCCAAAGTAGTCAGAGCACAAACCAGGATCTCTCCCTAAGTGCACTCTGCAAGTATATCTGAGGTGGAGGGTGGGAAGCTGGTATTAAGCTACATGTTCAGCCCTCAGGAAGATGGCTGCTCTAGCATTCAAAGACTATAGCTAGTCTGTCTGCTGAAAAGCTGGGCACTTATCCAGTAGTGTATTTGGATTACAAATTAGTTTAGCCTTAGATTTTAACATAATATGGCCCCACTGAAGGCACAAACTGTGTTATGTCTATTAAGGAATATGAAAAATACTAACTAGGGATCAGCCACATAAGATGGCAGTAACTTGAACCCTGGCACATGAATTATGAAGATGTTTCCCCATTTCACCTCAGTTTTTAAAGTGTTTTTTTTTAAATTTGGTAATGACTGTATTCCTTCTGCAACTGTTATGATGCATGTCGTACAAAGTCCTGCATCAAATGACCCATGGTAGAGGGCATTGCATCGGGCACCAAAGGGATGAAATATTAGTCTGTTTTTAAAGTGTTTGAATTTCTTTTTCATGAATTCAGATCACAAGTTATTTGACGCAGTTTTTCAGCCAATGTTTGTTAATCTGTCTGTGAGGGTTTGCAATCTGTTTACCAGCTGTTAGTGAAAACTAACAATAGTTTATGCTATTAACTCATCCCTCACGCAAACAAAATCTGTGGTTAGAGGTTTTCATTACACAAGCTCTAAAGTAAGTGGGTAACATTGCCATTTTGTCTGATTACAGAAAGGACCTGATCCAACTCCCATTGAAATAGATGGACGGAGCCCTATTCACTTCAGTGGAGTCTGGATCAGGCCTCAAATGAGAAACTTGGGCTCCTGTAAAAGATGTAACGGGGCGGGGGGGCTTATTTTGGGGAGTTGTTTTTGTTGTTTGTTGTTTGTTTTCATCTATTTTTTTTCTCCTGTTTTTAAAATGTTATCATTTAAAACAAGAATGGGTGGGGCTATCAGTGCAATATGGCTGCACACTAATCCAGCTCTGATATTCCCATGGAACTGGACTGGGAATCCCTTATTCGCAGGAGTCGTTCCATTAAAGTCAGATTGCTCATGTGAAATAAGTGTTCACCAGTGACAGTCAGGGGCCTGCCCTCAAAGTGTAACACACTAAAAACAGAGTGAACCATGCTCTTCTTAACATATTGGACTAAGGCAATATCAGGGAGATCAAATTTGACCTTGAAGAGTGGACATTGTTTTTTTTGATACCGCTGCCCAGCACTAGTTATGTCTCTAGAGCAATCCAAGGTGTGATTGCAGCTCAGGTAGACATACTTGTGTTAGCTTTAGCACTGCTAAAAATATCTGTGCGGATGGAGGGGCGTGAGCTTCAGCAACATGCGCACCCAAAGTTCCAGGCAGGCTTGTACAATCCACGCTGCCGCATCTGCACTGCTACTTTTAGCCATGCTGTTGTGGGTAAAGCGAGTGTGGGTATGTCTACCTGAACTGCAATTACACCTTGGATTACAGCACAGATATACCCACTGTGTGGGGAGCCTCCGGTGGGACAGCTCAGTGGCTTTGAAGAGAAGCACAGATTGAAAGGAAGACTCAGCAGCCCTAGAAAGAGAGAAGTAGATAAAATGGGAATTGGGCTCAGTAGCTCTGAACAGAAAGTTATCTTGGTTTAGAGGAAGACTTATTACACAGGAAGAGGAAGGAATATTGGCTGGGAGAAGAGCTCAATAGCTAAAAAGACTCTGTCTTCTAGGCATTTGTTGCCCTATAATATTTCACTAGTCTACCTAAAAGTCAAGTAGTAGTCTTGGAAATAGTTTATTCTTCAAGGAATTAAAAAAGGACAGAATCCAAGAAGCAAAGCACAGCAGAACATATTCTACAAGTACATGACTGTGGTTCATATCCAGGTGCCCCTCTCAAAGTTTTTTCAGGTGCAGTGGCTGCGTTGTTAAGGCAGTTGACGTAAACTTGAAGGTGAGGGGATTGGCATCTCACTTGATCTCACCCTGAAAAGCCACCTCCTGTTCACCCAACTGCAAAATGGGTCCCTAATCCATGGGGTTAGGGCTGTCAAAGCAGCTGGACATGATGCTGGCCAAACCACTCCTTTGTGTACTGTTAACTAAGAAAATTATGTGTGTTAACTGGATCTGCTTAAAGATCCAACGTCTCAGAGGAACTTGGACATGTCTGTGAATAGGCCCAATGTACACCAAATAAAGAAATGACTAAACAATTTATAACAAATAACAGAGGGGTAGCCGTGTTAGTCTGGATCTGTAGAAGCGACAAAGGGTCCTGTGGCACCTTATAGACTAACAGAGGTATTGAAGCATAAGCTTTCGTGGGTGAATACCCACTTCTTCGGATGCAAAGAAAGTGGGTATTCACCCACGAAAGCTTATGCTTCAATACCTCTGTTAGTCTAGAAGGTGCCACAGGACCCTTTGTCGCTATAACAAATAATTTATTCTGTGAATGTAGCCCCCTTTTCTGCTTGCAAGTTGTCCAAGAACAGACTGTTTGAAATTTGTAGTTGTTTGACAGTTGTGCAAACAAATTTCAGCTTAATTTTTTTCAAACTGTTTGCTGCAAGTATTCATTTGGGAATTCAGTATTCTCAAATCAATTTTTGATCAGTGTGACCAGTCACCTAATTAGGTGCTCAGATGCCATGATGATAATTATTGTTTCTTTTCCCCAACTGAATGACCTAATATGAATATTAGGAGCAGTGTCTAAGGAAATCATTGCTCTACGGAGAGAGAGAGGCAGAGAGTGCTAGAGACAGCTTGAGATAAATAGGCTTAGGGATTTTTTGAATATTTAAATCCTTTTCTTTTCCTCTTTTTCACAAGAAAGAGTATTATAAATGGTCCCCAATTGTAAAACATTTCTTTCTTTTCTGAGAGAAAGGGAGAGGCCTATCAGCTGTATATATTATTAAAGACCACTTAGCAGTTTTTATATTCACCTTTCTCATCACATTCACACAAACTAATCATGTTTTCATGTATAGATACAGTCCTATTTGCAAATAATTCTGATATCTCTATCATATGATTAAATGCCTCAATACCAGGCTTTGACTGAGGATTTAGGAAGCCGATGTGTATTCTTCATCCCATATACAACATTGTTTCATATTCACTGGTCTCTATTTTATGTAATACTATTGCCAATAATGCTATCAAAACATTCTTGACAAAAAAATTTCCACTGGAAAATTCCAATTTGTCAAAACCCAAACTTTTTTGTGAGAAAGGATCAGTTTTTGATGAATTTCTCATTTTGTAAAGTAAAAGAAAATGAAATTATTTTGACATCTTCATAATGAAAAGTTCAAGTTTTCAATTCAAAACAACTCTTTATTTTGAACTGTAAGTAAAACTGTTTAATTACAGTTCAAAACAAAGAGGTTTTTTAAAATAGTTTAAAGAACAAGGCATTTCAGAATTATCAAAATGAAATGTTTTGATTAACCCAAACCATTTTTTTTATTATCAGTTCACAAAAATTTTCAAGATTTCTACTTTTTGCCCCCTTTCAGGATGGGAAAATGTTTTCAAAATATCAAAGTTTTACAGGACGGGGAAAACATTTCCTGTGAGGCTCCAATCATCTACCATTCACCTGACCAGCTCTATTGATTATAGTATGATATAAAATAGAGACCAATGAATATGAATTAATGTTGTATATGGGATGAGGAATACACATCTGTTCCCTAAATCCCCCAGCTAGAGCCCTGGCACTGAGGCAATTAATCAAGTGTTGTTAATTGCATGTACCTGTGCAGCTCTGTTTGTGCAAGGTAATCACACCTATCTTTGTCTCATTCATTTGAATGGTTGCCAGGCTTCTCACCAGGAAGGCTTGGGGAACTAATATGTAGTTTTAAACATGGCAACTCCCATCTTTTCATGTGCTGTGTATTTATACCTGCTACTGTATTTTCCACTCCATGCATCTGATGAAGTGGGTTCTAGCCCACGAAAGCTTATGCCCAAATAAATTTGTTAGTCTCTAAGGTGCCACAAGGACTCCTCATTTTTTTTACTGCCATCACTGTCAGTCACACACACAATTTAACACTTGCATGGACAGGCTAGGTTCCAGATGCAAAGGAGCAAAGTACCCTCGTTCATCTAATTTGATTAACTGTGATAGTACCACACCTCTGATCAGTAAACAGCTGTTTACTATTCTGTTGAATGTCCATATACAAAAATATTTCTTCTCAACAAAGTACTTTGGTTGAATTTAATGTTCTCTGTTTTCTAATTTCCATCACCAATCATCACAATCATTTTCACAATCTGGTCTAGTCATATAATTGTGGTCTTAGGTGTGAAGCAACTTATCTTTGTGCATTTCATTCAATTAACTGCCCCAGTGCCAGCTCTCTGGCCAGGGGTGTTTAGGTAACTGCGGTGTTAAGTGTCCCATCTCATATACAAAATATTTATATCTACCAAAGTGCATTTACTGAATGTACTAGTCTCCATTTTCTGTCACTGCTATCATCATTCATGACAGGCATTTGTCAGAAATAATTTAGCAGAAGTGTATGTGTTTTGTCAGCCCTAGCTGCAAAGGACACATTCAGATCTCTGTAATAGTCTGTATGCCACAGTTTTGGGAAACAAATCTGTCTCCGTGCCATCTTATATTAAACAGTGTTCCATTAGTAACTTCATATAAGAGGGCACATAAATAATCAAGGTAGTTAGAGCAGAAGGGAAGTAGATTAAGCCTGTGCCCTAATCTAAAGACAGGTTTCGGGTGCACTAAATTATATAGTCAAATGCTTGATCACACTTTGGTTCATTATGAAACATATTCAAGAGGCCAAATAGCCAATGCAGGTCAGGTTTGTTGCTCTAAGCCAATAATATACAGCAGTGGCGTAGCCAGGTTTAGAGGACAGGGGGAGCAGCGGAGCTATAAAAAGGCGCCTCCCCGCTCCCCCCTGTACTCACCCAGTGGCGCTTTAAAGGGCCCGGGGCTCCAGCCGCTGCGGAGCCCCCGGGCCCTTTAAAGCGCCCCCCGAGCCTGGCTCCCGCAGCCAGGCTCGGGCGGCGCCTTAGTGCCGCTTCTCCTTACAGGGGGAGTGGCTGCTCCCCCTGTTCCCCCCTGGCTACGCTACTGATATACAGGAAAAAAGGTTCTATGTGATACCAGTCTCCGGGAACCCACCTTGCAGCAATGTTACATTCACCTTAAGCAAAAGGGGTGCTCCCACAGTTACACATTTCAGCTGCTGCGATCTATATGATGATTTTACATGTTACACATCTCTTTACATGTCGCTAAAATCCAACCCATCAGTCTGTCTCAGTTCTCTAAGTGGTTGTTCTGTTCCTTCCTTATCTTTGTTTTGGATCCTAGCATTCCAGGTACTGGTCTGTGATTCTCTAGATTGTCCTAAGACACAGAATGAATGTATCTGCCTATGACAAATGCTTGCTTCAGTAAATGCAAGGTGTTGTGGGATACTCAGTATAAGTGAGTAGGATTATGGTATAGGTCAATTTAGGCTATATCACTGTTACAATATTTGTGCTTCATGTTATTGGTGCTTAATGTGGAGAATACATATAATATACATATATGCTAGCCAGTATATATTAGTCAGCAAGACATAATGGGAGAGCGTCCTAACACGGGCACCACTAGCATAGCTTTGTGAGCGACATACTGTGGTGTGTCTCAGGGCATGTGTTATGTGTAAATAGAAAGGGAGGAGAGCTTGGAACTGTACACTGACATTGTACTTCAAAAGAGTCCCAAAAGAAACTGTCCATAGGGTTGTGAAGACCTTGTTAATGCTATTAGAACAAGAGAAACTGAAGGCATTAGGAAGGAGATTTCAAGGGTGCTGGTCCACACACGTTAACCCTTTTATATATAGAATGTCTAGCCTCCAAGACAGAAGATGATCCTGTGGATGGGGTATCAACTAAAATATATATATCCATTCCTTGCCATATGCTTGGAGCTAACAAAGGCTGAGTGGACGTTGCTGGGCCATTAAGAAAAGCCTACTATAAAATCATTGTAGAAGTCTTATAACCAGAAAAATTGTGGGTTTCTATTGGAGTGAAGCAATCTATCTTCTGGGACTTGGAGGAGGCCATAAAATGGGTTAAAGAACTCTACTCTGAGCCCCAGATGAAGAAATTGAGAAATGGGACATGGATCACCACAAATTCCAGACTGAGGCTGGAATTTGTACCAGAATGCACCCTAGTTATCCTTTTATTTGTATCCTATGCACATTTTCTTCTGGGACTCTCTTGAAGTAAAATGTCAGAAGTGTACAATTCCAACCCCACCCCCACCCCCCATTTGCAGTTGATCTCCCTTATATTTTCTCTGAAAACATTTGGTCATAATATGCTTCTTTTTCATTGTACAGAACTGTTTGGCTGAATAATGGACAAATTCAGGAAATATATGGAAACTGTACAGAAACATTACTTGCCTGTCATTACTATTGCGAAAGAAAGAGGAGACTAAGCAAGAGATACCTGTATAGAACCACCCACAGAAAAACAACAAAGAGAGACTTAAGCAACAAGGGGATGTTTTTCTTATCTGTTTGCTTTTATAAATGATCATTCAGAGCCAGATTCTGTAAACTTTGCTCAAGTTGAGTACTGTCCTACTCCTCACACAATCCCATTCATTGCACCGGGACGACTCAAGGAGTAAAAGACTATGCAACATGAGGGTAAAAAATCTAGCCTTAAATTATTGATTGCTGGGCTCTTGATAATCAATGAGACTTTCCTTCTCCTGGTTCTGCGGTCTTTAACATGGTATGTACAGCGTTATATGCGTGAAATAAAAATTAACCAAAAATTAAGCGAAGATTTTTAGTTTGGTAATTTTTTGAGAAACCAGTGTGAATTTTATGTAGAGTTTGAAAAGGATAAGTGTCTTTGAGCTTGTGAACATGCCACTATGATGCAGTAATGTTGTCCTAAGAATAAAAAAGAAATTATCTGAATTAACTGTTAATTATTTTCTGAACGATGTTTATTGTGGCATTCAGGGAATAAAAATAGAAGCACACAGTTGAAAGATGGAGAATCTTGATATTGTTTTGTTTTCACATATGTGCGTTTAATGCAATGATTGTTACAAGTTTGGCTTTTAGAAATTTCCATTTTCAGGGGTAAATGTTCAATAGTTAGAGCTGATAAAAATGGAAAACAGACAATACTGGCTATTGGTGCAAGGGATGCAGGCAGGCACTGCTCATAGTTCCTGATGTAGCCCTCTAAAATCAATGCTTTTCAATACTCTGAGTGAGCACTGTGCTATTAGTAACAGATTGTGGGGCGGGCTTTTTTGTTTTTATTTTTCTTATGTGGACTAATGTTCACGTAGGACTAACCTGAGCCCACCAAACTCATTTAGCAAGTGACCTAAGTCAAATTTGAATCTAGTCCGCCAATAGTGAAATTCTAGTGTGTTAAAACTCTGCACCAAATTACTCCCCACAAGTCATGTTTTCATAAACCAACTAATGATCAAAATCGAATTAGCCCATCTAGTGAGCCCTAAATGTTCCACTCTGTTTGCAAACTCAAGAAATTATATCTCCGAAATGATGTAGTCCTGTAATATGACTTATGAACATGGTATTTCTGTAGTTTGGTTAACTGTTCTCACTAGACTTTGCTTAATAGACCTTATATTTTATGTTTTCAATGAACAACTCATACAGGGTTGAGCCAAGGGCTTAATCACTCTTAATACAATAAAGCAGCACTTTAAAATATTATTAACCTCATCTGTCTAGATTTGGAACTAATAGACCATTGTGTGTGTATTGTCTTTATCCCTGCCAGTTATGTACATATTTATTAATCCACTCTTCCAGAGGAACAATTTCTAAAGGAAAACCAACAGTAACCTTCAAGTGAGCGGGCACAGGTTAGAAGGGCACTAATTAAATGTCAGACTTGACAGATTAAAATTATGAAATTTAAAATCACCGTGGAGCTCTTTGTCATTGTCAAATTAGGAGTCAGTGTGATGAGGAGCAGGGAAGTGAATGGTTTAATGAATTGAATGGGAATGTGGCTTAGCAGCAGGCTTCTCTTGAATTCAGATCAGCCTGTAGTTCAGATCAAAGGCTGCTAGTTCAATTTCACATTCAAAGAGTTGTAGCTTACCTGCATCAGTAATAGATGTGTATATGCACTAAGGTGAAAAAAAAGGAGACAAATGCGTTTCATGGAAAATAAATTTTGCTCAGGTGATTTATGGATTTAGATTAGGATAGCAACATCATTTTCCCCATTATTTGGGGTGCGAGATATTTCATGGCATTTTAAAGTCAACATTTTGCATAGTGCTCATCATTTGTTTTTTGAAAGCAACTTTTCCATTTAACAACGTGAAGCAGAGAAAACAATATATTTAGGTGGATTATGAAAAAGAGAACGAGAATAAATTCAAGTGACTGGGCTACATTCTGAACTCAGCTGCACCGGTATGAATCTGGAAGAACTCTGCTGGCTTTCACTAGAATTTACACCAGTATAACTGGATGATATTAAATGAAATGGAAAGGGATGACAATCAGAATCAAAGCATACTTTACATATTATATAAGTTTGCCTCATGAGGGAAAGGGTTCAAATAGCCTTGTTAAAAAGTCAAAAAAAAAGTTATATCTGAGTTTATTTTATTTCCTTCTCCTTCCGAAGATTGGATGTAATAAAAAATCATTTAAATCCAAAAATCTACTTCTTGTAAAGAAGGTCTTACCAAGAGAGTTTAAAAATATAAAAAGGAAAAAAGCAATCTCGCCCTCTGGAATGGCTCAGCCAGGATATTGGAGAGTGTCTAGTGTGGGAGGTAATAAAAGCTCCTTGCCCCCTTTCTTGAGCAAACCAGAAAGCCACTCCACATAATACCCACCATTCTGTAAAACCTCTCAAATCAAGCATGGTTTTAGAAATTATAGAGGCTTTATTTATTTATTCAGAGCTGTACAGTGCCATTTAAGTCCACAGGACTCTCTTCATTGACTTGAATGTGTGTTGGATCAGAGTTTAATTCTTTAATCTATATATCAAACTGCACCGGTAGAAATATTAGAGTTGATTACATTTAAAATGTTTGCTAAAGGCCGAGTTATACTGAATTTAAGCCAGCTAGATCTTATCCATGCCCCATTGTCCCCCAGACATTGGTTAAGGCATTTGGCAGCACTGGCTAGTTCAGTTCAGATACAGATATAAAGCTGGGTGTCATAAGCATGCTAAAAACACCATAACCAATGCCTCCTCTCTAGCCCTCAGAGTGCCCTATATTCACAATGAACAGGAGAAGAGACAAAATGGAACCCTGCAAGACCCCCACATGAGAGCACCATTGGAGATAATGAACAACTGCCCAATGTCACCGTTGAGAGTACTCAACAAGGAATTACTGATGTACCCAAGAGCAGCCCTCTCAAATCCTGCTACAGTCCACAGGAGAATCACTAACACATCATGATCAATAATATCCAAGGCAGTTGATGGTTTCAACCATATCAGTATGAATACATACCTGATGGACACATCCATCACCAAGAGGAAGTCAACCAATGCAACTAGTGGAGTTTCTGTCCCATACTCAGGCCTATACTCACACTGGTCAAGATCCAGGAGATCTGAGACTTCCAGATACTGTGAGAGTTGTGTCACCACAACCTTCTCAATAATCTTAACCAGAAGACAACTGAAAAATAGTTGGACAGAATGTCAGCATCAAGAGATGATCTGTTGAGCAGAGCCACTGGACTTCACCAACTAACTGGAACATTAATACAAAAGACAAGCTATAGAATGAAAAATTCCTGACACCTCTAGTAGCTCAGCTTGTGTCAATGGCCTAACCTCATCAGAGAAACAAGTGTTGCCCTCTCCAGTTCCCATCCTGCATTCTCAGAAGGAGACAGCTTGAACCAAATACACTCATTTTTACCCACAAAGTAATCAGAAATTTCCTCGCAATGAGAGGAACGCATATCACCCACCGGGTGAAGGCAGGTGAGTATAACCAAGCTGTCCACAGTCTGAAATAACCACTGATTGAGACTCAGTGGATGCTATCGCGGAGGCCAAGAAATATAGCTATGGCATAAGCATCCAAAAAAAATCTTTATGGAGCAAATGGTTAGCTTCATCCCTTAGCTGTATTTCCTCTTTCCTTCTCATTTAATCTGTCACAAGCCATCTGTAAACTAAAGTGCTCTGGTAGGGTGAAGCTTGTGAAGAGGGTGCTGATGGGCCACTCTATTAAAAGTTAAGGATCCATCAGAGGAACAATAAAGTCTCTGAGAGTGTTGTTGAAGCACTTTGATTCATTTAGCCTTCAAGAGAGGATTATCAAAAGAGGTTTTGCCATTGACTTCAAAGAGGGTAGGATTGGGCCTAAGTATTAGCCAGCATGGTTATCCTTCAGCCAGGGAGGTGGCCTGGTCTAAAGGCATGAACATGGAAATGGAAGAGAAGAAATCCTCATTTTTAATCCTGGCTCTGACTCTAGTGATCACTATTATATGCAAGATTATTATTATTATTACTAGGACATATGTGATTCCCCGTCGCTTCATACCAATAGGTTAATAACTGTAATTAGTAATGTTGACCATGAATTACTCATTAACCAATAGACCCTTATACCCTGATATAAGTCTTTTTTCATAACAATGATTCCAAGTGTTCAAAGGAAAACAGGTATGTCTGATTTGAAATGATTTAACATTCACATGAAGTTAATAAAAAAACACCAGTCATTCTAAAGAGGTTAGGATGCCAAATAAGTGACATTTATTAAAGGCCCTTTTTCCACTTTTCTCTTTTCTCAACGCTGCCTAAATTATTTAAAAAATGCCAGTGTTTCCTCTTGAATTCAAATCTTTCATTTGCCAGAGTCATGCATGATTTATCTTGTCTGAAATATCCCAGTGACATACATTTGCAGTACAGAATCTTATCAAGGGGTCCAGGTGATTTTAAGAATTAAACCTTTACCCCTCTTCCTGTATGTTGGAGTCCATTTTGAAATGCTTTGTGAAAGATGGTTGGCAGGCTGTTCCTGAGACAAGTGACTCCGCTTTCGTAAAACATGAAAGAATTGCCACATTGTGGCAGACCTTATGATGGCACATAGGAGAGGATCATCCCCCTCACTGTGTGGCCCATGCAAGGGCATGAGACAACTGCAGTCTCTGCACTTGGGGAGCACAAGGACTGTTCCTTCAGTGCATCCAAGTTGGCAATTTCTCCAAAGCTCCACACAGAGTCGCATGGCTGTACCAGGCTCTCTACTCGGGCCAGTGGCTAAATGCCATGGTTTGGCTTTGCATTTGGAAATAGAAGAGGTTTTATTTAATATTTAACTCCCATCCTTTTTCCCCCCCTATTCTTTTCATTATGAATTTTTTCCCAATTTACACACCCTCCTGCCTATGGCTCCTTCTTTCTGATTGATAGGCCATCCCTCTGGGGATTGCCATTACTCCTGTCAGTTTAAATTGATTGGTCATGTGAGAGCAACACAAGGCAATCCCTCCCCAGGGGTTGTGCTCACAGCATCTGTGGCACTTCCAGACATTGCTGGTCTGGAGAAGACATAAAGAAGACCTGGAAAATGAAGCCAAATTACTGACCACAAGGTGACTGAGCCAGCCAGACTTCTGTACTTCTGCATTAAGTTTGGGGGATTGGAGGGAAGGCAGATGGTCCATTACCTATCTATAAAAAAGCTGTAAAGAAATGAGGTTGCCATCAAAAGAAAAGTTTCTTCATTGCTTGTATGTCCTGCAGAAGTATATTATAGTGCTTGGTGGTGGATGGTATAGAAAACAATAGCTAGATCAGTGGTTCTCAAACTTTTGTTCTGGTGACCCCTTTCACATCGCAAGCCTCTGAGTGTGACCCCCCCCCCCCCTTATAAATTAAAAATACTTTTTTATATATTTAACACCATTATAAATGCTGGAGGAAAAGCGGGGTTTGGGGGGAAGACTGACAGCTCGCGACCCCCCATGAAATAACCTCGTGACCCCCTGAGGGGTCCCGACCCCCAGTTTGAGAACCCCTGAGCTAGATAGATAATTATGGCCCTGGAGCACAGGTGCAAACTCTGTGGGTGCTCCAGGGCTCAAACACCCACTGAAAAATAATAAGGGGGGCTCAGCATCTGCAGGACCGGACTAAACCCTTGTGGGCCCTGGCCCCACCAACTGCTCCTCCCACACTCTGCCTAGAGGCCCGCCCCTTCTTGGCCTCTTACCTCAAGGCCCCGCCCTCCCTCTGCCCCAAGGCCTCGCCTGCTGCTCTCACAGGGGTGGGGGGAAATGGGGCAGAGAGGAGCACCCACTTGTTTCCTGGAGCAGGCAGGTGGCTCTCTGTTCTGTTTCACTACATCATCCACGTTACTGTACCCACTGTGCTACTGTCAATCCATTGCTTCGCCATTGAAACTGATATAAAGTTACAGTGTACCTAGTTTAGCTGGAAACACCGAATATGGTCTGCCAGTTACATCTGGCAGCTGTCAGTGGATTGAAACTACTTTAAAAGTAGGATATGGCTTGGCTCAGGGGACCGTTAATGGAATGGAGAACCTTTTGCCCCTAGGTGACCAGGTCAAATCTGGATTAAGACTAATCATCTTAATGGCTGTTTAATTTCACGTAAGCCACTAATCGGTGGTCTCTGCCAAGTTCCTAACAGACAACTGTCCGCCTTTAAAAATAAAATAAAAAATCCTAAAAATTGGCCCTACTTAGCACCCTTGCTGGTATTCTATGCAGAAAGGCCTAGGCTGTTCTCTCACTCTTGGAGGTGTTCCACCCAGGACAGGCTTGGGATGCTTTGGTAGGACACTAGAAAATTCTACACTGCATGGCTGCTGCCTGTGATCTACAGGGTCAGAAGATAAATAAAGGATCTCAGCCATAAGACTATCAGTGAGGCATATTTCACAAGCACCATATTCACACACACTAATTCTAAAAAAGGAAAAATTTAGATTTGAGGTGATGCTGGTGGAGTTAACTGGAGTTTCTGAGTTTGCCAAGATTACCATCTGTGATCACGTGAACATTAAACAACAAGAAAACAGCTACAAATTGGCCCAACAGCCAAAACAAAACAAACAAAACTCTGGCCAGCTATCCAGCTCCCTCAACAGCCACCGCTATTCACCTTTTTCTTCCACTTGGGAAAAAAACAAGAAAGCAGATGGCCCTGTCAGCATGTCTTGAAAGTAACTAAATCTGAAATTTGATACCTGAGTATCAAATAGCAGTGTGGAATCAGACAAGAACTGAGGTTATGAGCCAACCTAACAAACATTGGGCATGTCCCCAAAATCAAGGGCACTGATATAATCATCACCATCTCTTCAGGTTGCTTCTTCTACCTTATAAGCATGATTTCAGTCTCATCTGGGTTGTGTTTCAACCAGCTTCCCTTCAGCCCCTGTCAGGGACTGAGTAAGTCATTTTACTACAGTGACTGAGTCAGAAGAAATGGGAATATAAAGGAGGGGGCCAGGGGGAAAGCGGCATATTGAAGGCATCTAAGCCCATCCTTACACGTTAAGATTCCTTCCTACTACCCCATATGCACCTTGAACAGACAGTTTGTATCATAGCTCCAAACATTAGCCAAACTTATCATAGATCTGTTCCTGAGTTATTAAACACTTATAATTAATAGAAGATTAGAAAACTAGAGTAGACAACCTAAACATTTCAAATTTGTAAGCAAAAAGGCATCTTCATTTTCTTGCAGTGGGACAAGTATTTTTTTGCATCTTCCCATCATGCAAAAATGGTTGATGGAATTTTGTTTATCTGTGAAAAAATACATCTGTGTATATATTACCTCCAGGATGATACAGAATAGGGAAAGCATCGGTCCAAAAGAAGAATTTTTCAGAAATTTGTGAGCACATGAAAACAGGGCTTATAATGAATATCTAGTTTAACCATGACTATAGCAAGTGCTAAAAGGCACCTCCTCTAATAAATAATCTAAGACCTGGTTTTGACGTAATAAGCATCTTCCCATTGACTTCAGAATGAAATGAAGGTTGAGAGAACCACTCAAGATCAGACCCTGGTTTAGCTAATCTTAAAATGCTTGGGAAATGTAAGTTTTATGTAAGTACTATGTGTTATTATAAACAAGAGAAAGCTTATTCTCTTCATAAAAAACACATAAGCATTTCTAACTGAAAATATGCTCTTTAATTTACTTATATCTGGTTTCATAGCATCCATACACAATACAGAAAAGGTCTGATTGTGAACTCATTACTTACATTGATGAACAGTTCCTCATGCACGTTCTAATAATTCCATTGAGATCACTGGTGCTACTTGCATGATAAGTGCTTTCCAATGTTGGTAAGTGCTGAACAATCAGCCTGTACACGTTTTCATTTAAGATATCATATTAAATCAGTGATCAGAAGGGTCAAGTGAGATTTGTTATTGTTATCTTTGTAACTGTCATTATTTGTAATTTAGGATACTGCATAAAAATATACAATTAAAACTGTAATCCCCCATAAGTGAAAAAGATTTGCTTTAACTGTGATGTTAAAATTTAGCAAAATAAATGTCTCAGAATATTGTTGTAAAGAGATAAAGGTACTATCAGAGAAAACAAGCTGTGCATTTGTAACCGTATTTCCTTGCAGAACAGAATGATCCACTAAAACTGGCAAATATTAGAGAGCAGATAGTTGGTTGGAGAAGATAGTAATTTTGCTATATTAGATCCTGATCCTGCACTTCTGACATTAATGGAAGCTTTGCCATTGACTCCAATGGGCACAAGTTAAGGCCCTTAAAGAAGATACTAAAAAAGCTGGCTCAGGTCTTCAGCAGAGTTATAGAGGGATCATTCCATTGAAGGCAATGGAGCTGTGCAGAGGATCCAGACAGCTATTTGCAATGTACTTTTGAGATTTTCATGTACCGGGTGAAATTTTCAGAAGTACCTAAGTGACTTAAGAGAACCGATTCCCAAACACTACTTGGGAGATGACAGTATATTTTTCCCCCAAGTGTGTCATTTTCCATCCCTATCTTATTTCTTCTCTTTCCTATCTCTCTGATTCTCTCTAATAAGTGTCTGGCTTAGCCAGACAAGACTGCATAGTTTGCAACACTGCTGTAAGCCCGTGACCAGAAAGAGGCAGCTCAAAGTAATGCCCTAACAGCCAGATTCTGGTACAACATTGACTGGTCTTGGAGTGACTGATAAGACCATGTGCTGGGCCTGTGTTTTTTCAGCAGCGAAGTTGCAAGTGAAAAGTCAGAGCCTGAGACAGAAGCTGCATTTTCTATCTTTGCTATTCTTTTCACTCCCTTTTGTGTGTTCGTCTTCTTAGGAAACGGGATTGGATTTTAACAACAACACCAGCAACAACAATTCCAGCCCAACTCCAAGACAGTTATTGCCATCTAAGAGACTGGCAAACAAAGGTTTCTTTTCCTTCTCAAGACTCTCCCCAGCTAAAGAGAAAAGGAACAAGGCCAGTTGTTAAAAATTAAAGCTTTATTTAACACTTCACCTTTCAAATATTTTAACTGTTTTTCCTTCTTATAGTTTTAATAAAAAGTTAAAATAGGATTTCTAATGGTGTGTTTGCCATGGTACTAACCAGGCTAAGATCGCTACCAAATGGCAAACCTTGTTTAACACAATTTAATGTTGGACAGTGACTGGGTTACATTAACACCTCAGACTCCTTGGGCCCATGTATTCCATCTCAATGAATACAACAGGGAAGGAATTGTGATTCTGTCACAACTCTGCACAGCTCCTTACTCGGGACTAGGTGCAAAAAACACAATCTACTCCTTGGATTGTAAACATCTTGGAGCCGGAGCCTGTCACAAATACCTCCGCAAAGCGTGATGCACACCTGTGGCACTGAAGAAGTAATAAATAGTCAAATATATTGTTATAACTTGTCTATTTGAGATACTTGCATTTCCAACACTTTGTAAAATATAACCATTATATTCATACATTTTTTCATAGAATAAGGGAATTGTGATACTGGAGAAACATCTTTAATTGTTGTGTGTGTTGTTAGCGCAAACGAAATGGAAGTGACCTATCTGCTAATAGGGGATGCTATGATGTTGCATTTTATATGTAAAATCTGAATGTGTAAGTACATTCAACTGGTTTTAATTTGAAGTATAAACATTATATTTTGATCAACCACCTTTCAAATATTAACATCTGTACAAGTTACGTAGACCAATCATCTTTATCATTGGCCTGTTGGTATTGCCGATATTTTACCTCTTCAACATCTACACTTAAATCAGTCTTGCTTTGGGATGCTGTGCATGTGCAGATGCAATAAAGAATTTGAATTACCTCTCACCCCTGGCGAGGGTGATCCCTCCAAATCAGAGCTGTGGCTATTGGCAGGCAGTACACATCATTTGCATTGTGTCTGCCCGCACCCTGCTTGACCTACGTATGAATACTTCAATTTGCATGATCCCAACTGCTTGCCCAAACATTTCAGATACATAAAAAAGATAATTGCTGCTGCTTCCTGTCACAGCATCATACTGTAGTATTCGTGAGAGCTTGCACAAAACCGTAACATGCACTAACCTAGCAGGAGAGTTATAGAGTTAATAAACACAGGCATTACCTTTTTCCCTAACTACATGTGCAGGAAATAAAGGAAATGATTCTTGTTTTGTTTTATTTTTGTTTTTGCCAATACATTAGCTTTCCCCCTTTTTGTTTGTTATTACAGTCATGGTTCAAAGCCTACAAAAACAAGGTCCCACTTTATTATAGGACAGTCAGGTTCAGCGCACAGCTTGCAATAAAGAAATTAGCAAACCAGAAGCTGCAATTCTGTAGAAACACTCGAAAACGAAGAGGATTTAAAGTGACAAGATCCAATTAAATTTAATTACCCAAGCTGTATTTTCATTTTAACTGACACTTTTTATTAAGGAGCCACATGCACTAAAGCTAGAAACCTGGGCCAAATTGCATCCCAGTAATACAGTTATCTTATGCAAAATTCTGAGTATCTAATTTTCTAAAATGAAATTAGAGACATGGGGTTTGTAAAAGGTTCTCTTTGTCTGATACTATAAGACACTGTTTGCAATGTACCCACTGTACTGTATTACCTTTGTTGCACTAGAAGCACCTGATGTACCTAATAAAACTTATTGTTTGGGAAGCATTTCAAAACAACATTATTATTTTTTAAAATATTAGATACAGTCAATTTAAGTGAGAGAAACTTAGCAACTTAAAATCTCAAAGCTTACAGTCTAAAACTTAAAGTCTTAACAACTTTGACTTTAGAAACTTTTTCTCAATCAGCACCTTTTAATTTTATGGTTAGCAGTTAAATAAAACTGGACCAAACTGTGTTATCTGTATTCCTACTTTTATTTTTCACCATAACAGTAAAGTATAAAAAAGTGCTATGAATAGCTACCAGTTGTGACACCTGCACATGGCAGTATTATTCACATTTGTGTTTTTAAACATTTTTAAATAAAAACATGACAGTTTGAAAAGTAGCAGAGTTAGGTTGAACTACAGTTAACAAACAGAAATACAAATGTACTTATGGAAGCTTAAAAGAGCAGTCCAAGAAATAGAACTTGTGTATCTTAAGAAAATGTTTTAGGTCTAGGCAGTGATAGAAGGTTTAATATTGAAGAAATAACCAAAAGGGGCTGTGTTTTTACAAAATATGCAATAATAGGGAATGTTATCATGAGCTACATCCATGAAATTGAAGTTTGTTTGCATAGCTGAAAGAAATAATTCTTCAGTATATGTTTCTATATTAACAAAAGGGTGGTCTATGGTTATCATAGAATCATAGAATCTCAGGGTTGGAAGGGACCTCAGGAGGTCATCTAGTCCAACCCCCTGCTCAAAGCAGGACCAACCCCAACTAAATCATCCCAGCCAGGGCTTTGTCAAGCCTGACCTTAAAAACCTCTAAGGAAGGAGATTCCACCACCTCCCTAGGTTATATATAGTGTGTGTGTGTGTGCGCACGTGTGTGTGCGCATGCGTAGTTGTGTCTCAATCACTTCATCTGTAAATTAGGCATAATAAAAGTTAGAATTACCTACCTCTTAAGTGTATTGCGAAGATAAACTAATGTCTGTCATGTAAAATGTAAAGCATACATAGTACAGTGGCGGTGATGACCAGCCACTGTACTATGTAGGAGTGAGGAGCTGGCCCGATCCATTGATGCCAATGAGAGCCTTTCCACTGACTACATCAAATTATTTTGCTATTTCCTGGTCATCTGAGACTATCCCAGAATGTAGCATCACAATTACCAGAAGCATCCTTGCAATCCATTGTATCTGTGATGACACAGACTGTTCCATTCGCAGATACCCTGAGTGAACCAAGTAATAAATACCAAGAGACGATGGGAGAGGGAGAAGAATTTAAAAAGGTAAGTTTAAATGTATTTCTATATTGAGTGAGCCCTTCCCCTCCCCCCCCTCAAATACTGCCCTAGACTTTGTAGTTGACAGAGTCAGCACTCAAATCCATTTTCACTTCAGTGGGGTTTTTTTTTCTTACCCAGGATTTCCCTTTAAACATTGTCATCAAAATTAGGGCTGGCTGAAAATTTTCCACTGAAAGTATTTTTTCACCAAAAAAAAAAATGTTTTCAACAAAATGAAATTTTTCACAAAAAGCATCTGCTTTTGAAGAAAATTTTGCTTTTTCGTGGAAACCGCACACCCGAAAACGGAAATGTTTTCAGTCAAAACAGAAAAAAAAAAGTCAAATGCGGCTGTGGTACCTCATGGAAATTGTAGTTCAGGTGCTATATATCCCAATTTTCCTTTTGGGGATGGGTTCACCCACTAGATTACATCTCCCAGAATGTCCCCTGAATTCCCTTGAAGCATTGTAGTGAATCTTCAAGAGGGGAGACCATAGTGTATCATGGGAGATGTTCAGCCAGGGAGCCAGCCTGGCCCGCAGAAGAGCATTGCAGCCTAAGGCAACCAAACTGCAACTCCTGGAGACACGACGGCAGCATTTCTGAATCCAAATGTTTGGGTGTCAGCCAACAGTGTTTTGGTTTGGGATACAAGTTTTCAGGTTTCTGATGTTTTGCTGAAAAGTTAAAATTTTCTATGGGGAAAAAAAGGATATTTTCCAGCTGGCTCTAATTAAAAGACTTCTAACTCCCCAAGTGAAGACCAGTGATATGCTCGAAAGCTTGAAAGTATTCAAAAACTAACACAAGGAGCATCTTGCTCTAAGCAACAGAAATATGTTGGTGACAGACAAAACCACTAAATGATATGTATCAAATTTCCTTTGTCAAACACATTCCTTTCCTTTTGGATCCAAATTAATTACTAAAATGAGGGAGGAGATAGGATTCAGGTGGAGTGAAAATTGGTCATCCTAAAGCAAACTCATTTTGGAAAGGGTCATTTTGGAAAGGGTGGGGTTAATATTGAGACGAGGGTATATACATGCAAAATTCAATTGGCTACATTCTCTCCTCCACCAGAATTCCCTGCTCCCAGGGCTGTCCCCAGCTCTGACATGACTTAGAGCTGCTGCCTGTCTGTTCTAACCTGTACCATCCCCTCTCCTCACATGTCCTCATTCCCAGAATGCCCCCTTCCATCCCTGATACACCCCCACTACTGGGCATAGGCACAGGAGCCAATTACAGCCCACTTGCATACTGTTGATGAAAGCATGCTACAGCCAGGTCCTGTGCTTATGGGGGTTTTGACAGGGGAATTTTCAGTTGGGCATTGATTTATGGCAGTTTCCAGCACTTTTGTGCCTCCTGAGTCTCACAGGGAGCAGTAATGGTGTACAGAATCTAGACCAATATATGCTGTTTACAGTGAAAACATGGCAAAGCTGAGTGTTTTGGTGTGTTTATCCTTTAAAAAATACTGTGCAGCCCATAATCAGTACCTATTGCATGGAATAGTTGCTGTGATCAGACTACCTAACTTTCTTCCTTTGAGACCCAACCCAGCTCCAATTGAAGTCAAGGAAAAGACTCACATTGACTTCAATAGGAGTTGGTTCATGCTTTTGAGTACAAGCATCAGCTCTATACTTTGAAGGCGGGATAAACTCTGATGAACTGCAGAGATAATATGAAAAAAAATCTTCCATCCCTTCCCAAAAAGCAGTATTATTGAGAAAAAAATAAAGTAGTCTTTGTGATTGAAAGCACTCCTGTATTCACACCCTACATATTATTGTAATAGTCTTTGGGCAAAATATGCCTTGTGAGGTATCATTTAAAAACTAATAACACACTGATCATTGGTATTCTTGTGTGATGTATGTACAAAATGCATATTAAGAGTTATTAAGAGTGTTTACCAGACAAGTCTGGGGAGGGGGTAAATCAGTTTCTCAAAGACAAAGGACAAGCTGATGCCTCTAGCCAGGTGTCAATTGACTGGCAATCACCCGTCAAGTGGCCATTCTTTGGCAAGGAACGGGGGGGGGGGGGGGGGGAGGGAAGGGGGGCAGGAACTGATCAGTCTGCATTTTAGCAAACAACAACATGGAACCTCTTTCACCATGAGACTCCATGTCTCCGTCCTCACATCTGGAGTGAGCTTTATCTGGGGGTAACCCTAAGGAAAATGCTTTTCAATGGGTATCTGGACTACCAAAGTGAGGGGCAAAACCACCCCAAGCTCTTTCTGCCTATCTCTCCCTCATCTAAGAAAACAGAGGAACCAGCCTTTTGACTAGGTGAGATTGCAGATCAAAATCTTCAGTCAGAACATTGCTGGGAACATGTGGTAAAGATTTTACCTTAAACCAAGTTTAGTTTGTTAACTCTTAGCTACTAGAAAGTGTTTTCTCTTTATTGCTCTTGTAACCATTTCTGACTTTAATACCTCATTCCTGTATTTCCTTAACATCTCTTTGTAGTTAAATACGCTTGTTTTTTTTTAAATATAAACTAATCCAGTGTTGTGTTTAAACTGAACTGTTTGATAAGTCCAGTTAAAGTAGCAAACTGTTGGATATTGGGGTAATGGAACTGCCCAGGAGAGGTCTGTACAGTATAGAATACATGGCTGGAGGGAAATTCAGGACTGGGCGTGTGTCGGGGTCACCCTGCAAGTAGTGATCAACGTTGTTGGAAGCCAGAGTGTGGCTGGAGCATTGCTGATGAGACGCTAAGGTCAGAACTGTTGGACCAGGGATGCAACTATATACAGACGCTCTAGGGTCTGACCTGCCTGCTGTTTTGCTTTTTATGAGAGGCCCAGGTTGGGAGCTACAACAGCAAAGCATTGTGAGGCACCCAAGGTTGCAGGGCAGGTGGTGACACAGCCCCTCACTGGTCTGCATTGCATCCCAGAACGTAACAGTCTTTTCTTGCATAAGAAAGTAATTTTTTATAACATTTTCGGATTCTTCTGCTATTTGTATTACTTGTGATCTTTTCCCCAACTTTAAATCCTACTGAGATGTGAACTGCTTGGCACACTTTAAACAACAAAAGAGCTTCTTACTCAGCCAGTTCAGGGATATTTAGTGACACAATCAAACAATCCAACCATGATAGCATCAAGCAGGCTGACAGAAAAGCAAGGATAAATTATTATATAAACCAAATTTTGTATGTTCCAATTACTGGCTCAGAGAAACAGCATTTTTTCTTTCCCAATAAATGAAAATTATGTCTTTCCAATCCCATATTTAGAAGCAAAAAATTCAAGAAAAGTTTGAAAATCAAAACCAAGTGTTTTTAAAGAGTGATGCATCATTGCATGAAAAAAGGAAACCTAATATAGGGTTCGATCTCAAATGTACACTGAATGATTTTAGAACTCCACTCATGAAAGCAAACAAAAAATATTGTTCCACTGTATGTTGGTTAAAAATACATGTTCAATATAATCTGAAAGCTTGTTGGTAGCTGAGAAATCAATTGGTGGTCTCAATCCAGTTTCTAATGTCATGATCACAAATTCACTTTGTTGTTGTTTGTATTGAAGGCCCCAACTGAGATTGGGAGTCCCAGTGCACTAGGTGCTTTATATACTCATTGTAAGAGACAGGCTATGACTTGAAGAGTTTGCAAACTAAATAGATAAGACAGACAAAAGGAGGATGAAATAAAGTGTTATTATTATCCCCATTTTACAGATGAAGAATTGAGGCGTAGAGTGATTACATGATTAATTCAAGCAGGGCTGCTGGAACAATTTGTATAATGGGGATGCTGAGAGCCATTGAACCTGTATATAATGGAATCCACTTCACCCAGGAGGTGTGGCAGCACCTCAGTACTCCTGGTTCTAGCACCTGTGTATCCAAGGTGTCAGAGTGAGTCTGTGAGAGAGCAAGAAGTTGAACCTAGATCTCTTAAGTCCCAGGCCACTGCCTTAACCACAAGACCACCTTCCCTCTGTACCATTGGGTCACTTGACTCCCCTGTTGACAGCCTCAAGAATGAGGCCAAGATGGAATCCAATCATGGAGACTAAGATACCTAGAGCTGTGTATTCTAGTTCAGGCATAGTAAAGGGGCAGTTTAGATTGCCACCAGTGCTCTCTGTTTTCTGTGGGTAACTAGCCTTGTTTGCCTTGACACACCATTACATGTATTCACCCTTCCGCCCCAGCACCATAACTCTAATCCTGACCTGAAGCAGAGGGGACACTGGGGAAGGGAGTGGGGAGTTTGGAGAGTGAGCCCACCCTATATTCACCCCACAGCAGCAGCTACTGTCCCACAGGGCTGGGCCTGGCTCAATCTGTGCATTGTAACCCGACACACAAGGTCATAGCACACTGTGAGGTTTGCCCTGTCTGCCCCTCCAACATGATGATGGAGGGGCGGGTGGGCCAAATTTATGTGAGCGGCATTGCAACATGGTGCATGGGGTCACAGTGGTATGGAACCCCATGTGCCATGTCACAACACCTGGAGCAGGTGTCTTGGCCAGGACATGGTCCTGGTTTAGTCCTGCTCCAGACATGTGGACCCATATAGAACCTTCCCAAAACACACTGGTAGGTTGGGACCCACCGCTTGGGAAATACTGAACTAGAGGGCTTTATTTATCAGGCACCAAATCCCAATTAATTTTATATTTCTCATTAGAATTAGTATTTTTTTTCATATACATATAATAAAATGTGCTGAAAGAATCATATTGGAAGCGGCTCTAAGTAATAGCAACACTTCTCATCAGGCAAAGCAAGGGGGATAAGGGGGAGATCCCATTTGTTTGCTTGGTTAAGCTTTATTGTTACACTCTGTCCTCCCTTTTGTACTAATCTTCCCCCATCTGCTGCCAGCTAGGCCAAGCTCAAACAGCAGTGTCAATTCAAGGGTCAGAAAGGTCAGCAGTGACACCCGATTTAAGTGTTATTCACTCTGATGCCCTGACAAGACAGATACAGCGTGGCCTGACTAAAGTGATATATGTTAAATTTGTTGCAAATTACTGGCATGATGGATCTATCGATGACCCATTGCAGCTGTCAGGATGTCTCTATCAGTCTCTCAGTTACGCTTTCTCCTGATGCTCTGCCCCATCCCCCTCCGCTACCATTGAGCCAAGCACATGCTTGTTTTATAGTCACTGAACAGCACCTCAGGGTGGAACATGAAAGGAGACAAAGCAGCAGCACCCTGGTGTGAAACTGCAGAAGACTAGAAGGTGTCTTAAAGACAGAGGTTTCATTTTTATAAACTTCAGGTTTCTTTCATTTATAAAAGAACGAGGAGTACTTAGAGACTAACACATTTGTTTGGGCATAAGCTTTCGTGGGCTTTTGCCCAAATAAATGTGTTAGTCTCTGAGGTGCCACAAGTACTCCTCGTTCTTTTCGCTGATACAGACTAACACGGTTACCACTCTGAAACCTTTCATTTATGTGTAGATCTTAATCACAACACCTATTACAAATGAAATATTTGTAATATGTTTTCATGCGGTCTTCATCCAAAATGTTTTAAACACTGACATCTGTTATCAGTACTTAAAAGTACATTTTAATTGTAAAAGACTCTTTAAAGTGATATTAGGCCATGGTTCTTCCCCCACTCTCCCTTGCTTACACAACACAAAGAAGAACTAAGTGCTCGCAAATTCCACGATGGAGGGTTGGAGGAGGAGGACACAAGGAGAGGAAAGGAGATTGTGCTGTATATTCTCTGTGCACCGCTCTCCCCTTCAAAGCCACTGACATTAAAATCCAGAACCATTTGACTGGAGATGGCGTAGCAAGTCAGGGCAGCGGCCACAATACACAGCATGTTCCTCCTGTTCCCTTTCAAGTCCATCAGGATTTAAGATTCACTAAGCATCCACAAATTATTTGCTGCTCAGAGCAGCAGTAAATCCCCCTTAATGGCTGTCTTGCACCACAGAAGTGGAATGCATGTGGGGAGCCAGGTCTGACAGGTGTCATTTCCATGCAGCAAGGCTGGAGGCTGGGATAGGCATGGAAAAACAGAGGTCTTTGGGGATTAAAGTCTCCCCAACTGTTGTAGGTCACTCATATTTCCAGACCTGCTCTGTCTTGCCCATCACAGGAGGATAATACTGTGGAGTCTTAGCAGCTCAGGAGATACAGACTTGCCTGGCCCTTCCATGCCTTTCAGCACAAGAAGAGAAAGCTTATAGTCAAGATGATAAAACACATATCTTGTCATAGACATATTATTTATTATTAATAAAAAGTGACAGCACTTTTGATTGAGCAGTTTTTCCCCACTTACGTTGTTTTTTATTTTTACATTTCACTCATCTTGAGCTCTGAAACGTCACCAGTCAGTTTTGCTTTCATTTCTAATCATCTTCACTTTCTGCTTCTCTTTGTTTGTTTGTTTTTTTAATTCAAAACCTAAAATTGTTTCTAACCCATCCCTTTGATCTGATATTGCAGGGTTATCTTGAATACTGTTGTGACGTTACACTCCATGTTCTTTATGAAAATATGCTTATGATATGGATATGACATAACTAAGATACATGTTATGCTAGATGCCTCATCTAAGATATCATTGGAAAGGTTATGATTTTCTCAGTGTGATTATCAAATTTGTATGCATGTATAATTTCTGTATCTAAAGTTAGGGATATGGACTATGTAACAATTATGACTGGATGTGTATTGGGAAGACACCGACCAGACAACAGGCCATCAGATTTGATGGGCCATTAGGAAGAAACAACAAAACTGTAAAGATACTAATCTCTCTCCTTCCTGGGAGGCAACCTGGGACATAGCTGTGACACTACTAGGTCAGGTGGTCTTGTCACCTGATACTAAACATTATCTTGGACTTCTTGTAACTTTCCACTAAAAGGAGAGGGGGGTCAAGTTTGGGAAACAAAAGATTCCTGCCTTATGTAAATCTTATTTAAGGGTGGGGAGGAAGGCAAACGGGACTCTCCTCCATTGCCTACCCAGGAAGAAGGACTGCTGAAAGAACCTGAAGGGACAAAGGAACTAACCTGAAGGGAAAGGCTGGGGAGAGTCCAGATTGAGACAGGGGTCCAGGCTGTAAGAAGAAATAACTGAAACTCTGAGCTACAGAAACTCTGATTCCTGCCTAATTCAACATTTAGGGTGAGAAATTACATTCTGTAACCTGTTTCTTTAGTGAATCAAGCTTAGTTTGCGTGTTTTGTTTTATTTGCGTAGTAATCTGCTTTGTTCTGTTTGCTATCTCTTATAATCACTTAAAATCTGCCTTTTAGTAGTTAATAAAATTTGTTTTGTTTATTATTTAACCTAGTTTCTGTAATTTCTAACTGGGGAGGGGCAAGGTGTGGTGCATATCTCTCTTCACATTGAGGAAGAGAGTGAAATTTTATGAGATTGAGCTGTGCAGATTTTTCTATACAGCCCAAGACAATATACCAAGGGAGGTGGGCACCTGAGTGCTGGGGCAAGTCCCTTAATCTGAGTCTTTGCAGAACTGATCTCTGTGTCTGTGTCAGTGTCTGTGTCTTTCTGCAGCTGGGTGTGGCCCTACCTGTGTGTGTGCTGGAGGAGGCTTAAGACCCTGACTCAGCAAGACAGGGTAAAGGGGGCCCATGCTGGCAGAGCAGGTGGGCTCAGTCTCAGCACATCAGGTGGCATCTTGAAGGGGACAACCTGTCACAAATGTGTTATTAAATAATGTGTTAATTTCACTACTAGCAAGGGTGATAAAACCCCACTGAAGTCAGTGTATTTTCATCCGTTTACACTAGTGGTGATTTTGGCCTATTGACTTTAGTCTGTCATACTCTCTAGAATTTTGCTGAAAAATCAGCCTGTGAACCTGAAGATTCAGGATTCATGGACATTGTACTAACTGGGAGACATAAAGCACCAAGAGCGCTGAATGATTTCCCGCTCTCTGAAGATGTTCTTAAGAGCTCTCAGCAGCTCTGAGGAAGGAGCAGTGTGAGCCTCTGTGACTTGTGTGAAAACAGCCTGCTGGTAGAACCTTTGGCTACTTCTGGAAGGATAAATAGGAGCAATGACTACAAGTCTTTTCTAGCTACCTAGGATCACAGATAAGAGCGCTAATTACCCCAGGGTTGGTGCTAAAACAAACATGTTACAGGTGTTATTCATGTTGCTCAATGTACTGCCGTTTGCCAGAAGCTGGGAATGGGTGACGGGATGGATCACTTGATGATTACCTGTTCTGTTCATTCCCTCTGAGGCACCTGGCATTGGCCACTGTTGGAACATAGGATATTGGGCTATATGGATCTTTGATCTGACCCAGTATGGCGTTCTTATGTTCTTATGTTCTTATGTTGGAAGGCACTCAGATACTACAATGAGAAGTGTGTTACAAGAAGCCATATAGAAGGGAAGAGATATACCAATACATATTAACTTCTTACTTCATTTTATCCTCCACTTGAAAGCAGCCAACTCTGACATGCCAGCAGCCTTACAGTGTAGGACTAGAGCGTGAAGATGAATTCCTTTCATATACATCTAATTAATGTGGAAGGGGAATTTTGGGAGGCAGAATGTAATTATTTATCCTATTGGAATTTGGCCTGAGAAAGATGGCCTCTACCAGAGAAGATGTCCCCTGCTCTTACAAAAAGTGCAGTGGGAACTTTAAAGATGTCAAGTAAGCAGAAATTCAGTTTTAAAACCTCATCTGAAAGTCAGCACCCGCCTGTCATAGCTGGGTCATAGGCAGCCAGACCTAGAAGTCAGAGCCAAAATCCACAGTCACAAGTCCAGAGACAGATAGTTCAGGATCAGAAGAGAAACTGGAGGTCAGCAGTATGAATCAGATGCCAGGAGTCACACCAGGTCAGGATGCCAGGAAATCAAGCCAGGGATGCAGGAGTCTTAATTGCTAGGAGCTCCTTGTCCAGAATTTCAGAGTTATGCTCAGATGTAAGCTTCCTTGAGTAATAGGCAATGGGATGCAGTCTTTGCTTCAGTGCATGTCTTTGGGAGAGGATTGCTCCACTCACCATACTAGAAGCTTGCAACATGTGAGGATGGGCCAATACTGGAGCAGTGGTAAAGGCAAGCTTCAATTGCTCAAAAGCATCCCGGGCCTCGGGTTACCAATGGAACTTGGCTTTTATTTTATTTTTTTGAGTAGGACAGTGAGGGTCTCAGCTTATTTTTAAAAAATCTACATTTACCTCCAGTAGAAGTTCACAAAGCCTAAAAAACATTGTAGGTCATGCAAATTGTGGGGGGCTGCCCAGTCGTGGACAGCTTGGACATTGCACGGATCCATCTTGATGCCTTCTGGGGACAGAATGAAACCGAGGAACTCTGCTGAGAGCTGATCAAATGCACATTTCTCTAGTTTAGCATAGAGACTGTGTTGTCGTAGTCTCTCCAGGACTGTGTGAATGTGAGTGATGTGTTGGTCCAGATCATCTGAGAATATTAATATATCATCAAATACACTACTATGAACTGGGCGAGTAGGTCTTCTAACACATCAATAATGAAATGCTAGAATGACTAATGTTCCAGCAACAGTCTGAATGGCATAACTAAATATTCAAAGTGGCTGTAGAGGGTCTGAAAGGTAGCCTTCCATTTATCACCTTCTCAGATACGGATGAGATTATAAGATCCCCAGAGATCCAGTTTTGTAAATATGCAGGTGGCCCACACACGCTCCAACAACTCGGGGATCAGGGTAATGGTTCCAGATCGTTATCTGATTTAGGGCTCAGTAACTGACACAGAGGCGGAGGTTGCCATCCTCCTTTTTTACTAAAAGGACCAGCTGGGTGCCAGCTGGTGAAGTCATTTTGCGGATGAACCCCCCCGGGCCAAGTTCTCTTGGAGTTATTCTCACTGTGCTGCCAATTCAGGCTCTGACATTGCGTATATCGTTCACATCTGGCTGAAGTTCTATGGGATAGTCGTTGTCCTGATGTGGGGGAAGGTTTTCTGCATTCTTCTTCTCAAAGACCTCAGTGTAGCCATGGTTTTTGGGGGAAGTTCCATCGTTGCCCTAGTCGGTATTTCAGTGCGGGCAATTACCTCTATTGAGCCTCCTTGGGTCTGGGTGCAATGTTCGCTGGTCCCTGTGAGAGTGAGAACACTGCTTTTCTCTGACACTGGCCATGCTGTCAACAGAATTCTGATGAGAAGGTGACTTCCTGTTCTCATCAGTAAATGGGGGGGTCATGAGCCGTCAGCGAGGAGATTCCAAGGATCAGAAGAAAATATGGGGAATGGATCATACAGAATTGTATTATTTCTCTGTGTCACTGAATAACAGCCTCCAGGGGGGCCAGTCTCCTCCACAACTGGACCAGAGGACAGCAGGGAGCCATCAAGAGTTTTGATTGTCTCAGGCATGGCCTTGCATAACAGGGGGATCTGTAGGTCCTGAGTGGTAGCTGCATCCATGAAATTGTCTTCTGCTCCTGAATCAATGAGGGCCTGTTGGAGAGAATCTGTCAGGGGTCCTCCAGGATGTACAACTGGATAGGCACTTGAAAATGGGAAGTCTGTGGATGGGGCTCAGGGTGTACCTCAGTGAGGATTAGGGTATGGGGAAGCTCTCTTCTCTCAAGGTCCAGGCCAGTTCCCCCCACCATGCCTAGGTCAGCTTGTTTGCCCCTGCTCTTTGATGTTCATACTGGGCAGACCAGGATGGCGCGACCAGTTTCACCACAGTAGAAGCACAGGTGGCACTGGCGGCGCTGTTCCTTTTCTTCAGGTGTGAGTTGCTGGCGAACAGGTAGGTTTTCATGGGTTTGGCAGGTGATATAGAAGCTGGGGTCATGGTACACAGTAAGGGAGGCTGCAGGCAACCTCCTCTCTCCTCCTTTCATTCTCACTAATGATTATCTATGAGGATTGTGAGGTCCACAAAGGTATCTAGGCCCATTGACATCTCGCTGTGGGCCACTTCAACTTTGATTTCTTTCCGTAAGTCCCCTTGGAATGGATACTACTGTGCTACTTCACTCCACTCTGTATCCAATGTGAGGTGGCAGAAGAGCACCACTGTGGCTTGCCCCCATCAGAGTCCCCTAAGGGTGGCATCGGCTGTTCGCGCTCAGTGCAGGTCATCAAAGAGGGTGGACGTCGATTGAAGAAAAAATCCCAGTCCAGGATGCACCAGGCTACAGCCTTCCAGCAAGGGGGAGGCCCAGTCTAACGCATTTCCTGTCAGCAGGCTAATTGCCAGGGCCACCTTGACTTGGTCAGAAGCCTAGATTTTGGGACGCATCAGAAACAGAAGGTGGCATTGGTTCATGAAGCCACCAAATCACTGGCAGTTCCTGTCAAACCATTGAGCAATGGTATTGCAGGCCCCTGTTTGGGGTAAGGCACTGCACACTGCATTCTCAGCACAGTATTCTCAGTGCTGCCTCAATTGCTCCTGGCATTGTTGGTTGACTTAGGTCAGATGCACAACTTGGGCCTGCAGTGCTTGATTATCTGCCTAAAGGTGAGGGGCCCATTTGGGCAAATCTGATGCTTCTAGTGGCTGCAGTGGTGCTGCTGGGGCCATCCTTTTTGCACCAAGCTCAGTGCTTCAGAGTAATTGTGGTCCAAACAAGTTGTCACAGCTGGGTCATGGGGAGCCAGACTTAGTAGTCAGAGCCAGAGTCCACAGTCACAACTCAGGAGTCAGCTGGGTCAGGATACTAGGAGGTCAGAGTCAAGAGACAAACTGGAGGTCAGAACCACAAATCAGATGCCAGGAGCCATGCCGGGTCAGGATGCCAGGAAATCAAGCCAGGGGAGCAGGAGCAGGAAGCACAAGGCACACAGTCCAGAACAAAGTGGAGCCCAATTGCTCAGGCAGCTTCCTGTTCCTGCTGCTGACTTAAGTAAGGCCAGCAGGCCAATCAGTTGCTCTGGGTTCCTATTCCACCAATAGGACTGCAGGGGCGGAGCATCACAATGGGGCTTGGCTTCAGAGGTCCCAGGCAAGCAAGCACCAGCAGGCTGACAGATGGAGGGTTGGAGTGTTGCTGTGCCTATACAGCCTGTAGACTCAGGTTTAAGACCTGTCAGTCATGACCTTGCCAAAGCACAGTGCTATCTGGTTCCTTGTTATTTAGACATTAAAAAAACCCATCCATTGAATCAGTAACACCCCTTCTGTAGCAAGATGAGGCCCTGAAACATAAACCCTTGGTATCAGAGGCCCAGTATGAGGCCTAAGGCCTGAGCTAAAGTAATGGTCAAGACTTTGCTAACATAAAGCAAAATTAAGCTGTGAGCCAGAGGCAGGCCCTGCTCACAGGAGCTGGCAAGAAAAGGGCTGATGTTACATAAACATATTCTGTTGCACAAATATGTATTGGATACCGGAGATATAAACAAATGGCACCAGAACATTCTTATACCATCCACACAGATAACAAGGAACAGGCTGGCCCATCCTAAAGACAGGGGCAAAAGGGTAATATGATGGATAGAGTTGTTTTGTTCGAACCAACATGTACAAGGTGGGAGGCGGCACCTTACTACGTAGAAGGGGTTGTACCTGGGTACGTAGAGGGGTTGCACCTTAATACGTCAGGAGTGATGTGTAACTTGTTTGTACCTGTGTGTAAGAATTCACCCCCGAGGAGTTGTCTTTGTCCGGCCTAGGGGGCAGTGGAAAGTCCCGCCACTGACTGAGCTGTGTCCATTGCCAGGGTGCACATAGGGACTAGCAATAAACCGTAGAGTTATAATTTATAATCCGGGGTGCTAGAGATTGTGTTTCTCTTCGACAATAAACCTGGCTGACGTGCCTTTGTACCTTATCAGAGTCTGTGGTCTTTGGGGGTTCTCTCAGGTCTGCTGTGTTAGCTATCTGCGCAGAGCTGGGGCAGCACACAGAGGGAACACACGCATGCAGCCGATGGATATCAACATTGAACAGAGCAGAGCACCACACCAGTAGCTGTCTGACAACACCTTCCTGTAGCACATTGTTGTTTTCTTTGGTGATCTCCCATCCAAGTAACAGATCAGACATAACTGCTTGGAACCTACAATCTAATGAGATCACAACCTAAACTGATATGATTCCTGTAAGACACTAAGATTTTGTATTAAAGCAAAATTAAACCATTGTGGTAGAAGCGGGAGAGTTGTTTTGTTTTATTTCATTTTGATTTTTCTTTAGTACTTGACATTCAGAAATAGAAAAAAATCTTGTTCACATTTTTGCTAGCTGCCAGAACTTGGACTATTAATATAAAATGAATATTTTATTGTATTAGTAACTTTCTTATTATGTTAATATGTTTCTCATTCTATTAGAGAGCTCTATTTTGCTAACACAGTCCAGAAGGTATGCCAATATGATAGCAAATCCGTTAATATGATCTAAATTCTTTTAGGCTTATTGTATTAGTGATATCCCTGTCGTGTTAACACCCCTTTTGTATCATATTAGTGAAAACAGACCCCATAAATGTGACAAGAGACTTGTATATGCAATATGCACACTGCTAATACGATATATCAAATTATATTACTAGTATGAAGAGTTTTTGTTAGCAATAAAATCAATAAATACCAACATACCATTTCTGCCCAGTTTGAGCTCACATGCAATATCTCATCATCATCATTCCTGCAGAAAACAGTACCGTTCCTCCAGTACAGTACTGTGACCCACAATAATCTACGGGTGAGAATCTACACTAGCATTGTTGTCACAGTGCTGATAACAATTGTCATTTGCATTTATTACTGGTTATGAATTCACAGGTTGGCTGGGGCAATTTTCAGAACAGCATTAACAAATCTGCTAAATTGCATAGTCCCATCTTGAGAATTTCAGATTAAACCCATTGACAACTTCTTGTGCATTGAGGAATCTCCACATTGTTTAGAGGTAGGTGTGTGTGTGTGTGTGTGTGTGTATTAAATAAGAGTGAGCAATACAGCTGATCCCTAGTGAATAAATAAACTTTAAATTATTTCACATAAAACCTTTGGGAAGGCTGCCAGTCATTGATGGTTGAATTAAAATACATCACAGTAATAATAACAATGAATAATATATTTTATTCCAAGGGCTCTCATGCCAAGTATACCTAAAATAGAACTTAACTATTTAAGTTAACAATAACAACAAGCCACATAGTCCAGTAAAGAACCTCCCTAAATACCCAGCCTGCCTACCCTCAAACCTATAGGGAAAATTCTGCCTCCTTTATTCGCATTGGGTAGCACTTTGGAAAATAGCCCAGTTGAGCAATCCACTCAATTCTGTGGGGTTAGTTGAATAGTAAGGTACTTCTTAAATTAGGGTTATTACAGAGAGTAATTTGTGTAGTTAGTGTCTCTTTCAGATGTGAATGTTCTATACAAAGCACCTGATCTTTATGACACTGATGTTAAGCAATTAATAAACTTCAAAAATAAACTTCCCATGATATGGTTCAACAACTCGTATTCCCAAGAAATGACTGCATTTGAAACCACTCAGGATAAAAGGAAAATAATCCAAAATCCTGTCCTTTCAATTGCAGGGAACTTTGGAATCTTTTTCTTTCCCATTCCTCAGGGTGTCTCTGTGTGCGGTAACTTCTCTATGCATGGTGGGTATAGTTAGTATTTTCATTTGCTGCCTAAGTAGCAAATTACCCTGTAAACAGCCCACAAGAGCTGGTCTGTAATTGAATTGTAACTGTTGACTTTGGACATTTGGTATATTTGCTGCAAGAAGTAAATTTTCAAAACTTCATCGTGATGCAGTCAGACAAAATGAAAGGTAATATTCTTTATCTGCCACAGATTGCTGCAGATGAACTGCTTTCATAGGAGCTTAAATAAGATTTAGTGTATTCCATCCGTCAGCTGGCCACAATTGAAAGTGATCAGGATCAATATTGCTGCCCCGGCATGCAGCCCAGTATTGTGCATTACAATAGAGGAGATGGCTGGATTCAAAATTTTCCCGTGTCAAATTAATTTCTATGTTATCCCCAAATTCAATTAGATGGGAACCCCGTGTAACTAAAAAAGTGTCCAACATCCCTCAGTGACAAATTACGGTGCTTAGTGTGCATATCAAGGTGAAGTGTTGAGCCTTGCTAATCTTCTCACTAATTCTCAATTACCGTAAAATGAAGCCATAAATCACACAGACAGGGGATCGATGGAAATGTTGTTTTCAGGGTGATTGGCAGCCTCCCCAAAGGTTTTCTGTAAGTTGGTTTAAGGTTACCATTCTCTAAGGGGGAGGGATAGGGTAGTCTTGCTCAATCTCTATGATATAGGCCCACAGGCCTTTTGGGGATAGTGTGGAGGGACAGCACCAATTTCAGCCGATCAGACATCCAATTTTTCTCCTTTTCATACCTGCTGTAGTAAATGAGAAACAAATTAAATTTCACTCCACTATCTCCACAGAAACCATTTAAATTTTTCATGGAAACTAAATTGTCCCTAGACAAATAGCCCCCTGATTCTATGAAAATATACTGGAGCACTGGGGACAGAAATAAATTTGTGTCACTCTGGATATGCCATTCTCTGTAATGTCATTCACCGCCGACCAATAAAGGAGTCCCTCTCGGAACACAATGGTAAAGCCTTGTGCTCTGGTGGATTTGCATTGTTCCCCAACTCTTGAGCGGTCTAATATTCTTCCTGTTATTAATTTGCAGCCTGGGTTTTACATTCATGAGGCCAAGATTGAAATGTAAATGAGGCACAAAATAAGTAGTCAGCAGTAGCCCCGGCCGAGCAGCCTGTGTCATAGACTCATGGACTTACATGAAAATAGTTATCACTCCGAGAGATTAGCAGCTCAGAACATCAATCACTGCTGCAAGGAAACAATGAATAAAATCACCCGACATGAGGAAGGAAATTACAAGAGCTTTAAAGTGGAAAGGGAATATGTAATAGTGCTACCTGTTGTTGAAGTACTAAGATGGCTGTAATGAAAGAAGCTGGATTCCTTCTCTCTCCCTTTCTCTTTCCCCTGTTCATTCTTGATCACTAATATTTAAATTGTGCCATTTTTTGTCATCTCAATTTATCTATTAAATGAGCTTCAGTTCCCAGTAAGGAGGTATATGATGCTTCTCACTGCACTCAAATGAAACCCATAGCTTTGAGTCTAAGCCCACTTTACAACGATGGGACCATGTCACTGTAAATAAAGAGATAAATAAGGTCTGATTTCTCAGCTTTGACTGAGCCATGGACAGTGCAGGACCCTGAGATGGGAGACAAGAGTGTCTTTACATCACCATATCACCTTTATGGTTTCCTAATTCCTGGGCTAGTCAGGGACTGGTAGAGCCCTGGTGTAAAGTAGAAAAGCCTCAGGGCTGTTCTAACTTAAGCCATGCTTTGTATGGCTCCAGGTGGCCTTTTCAATAGCTGTGAATAATCAGAGCATAGACATGCTCTAGCCCAGGAATTGGCAAGCAGGCCGGTTTGTTTACCTGCCACATCCGCAGGTTTGGCCGATCGCAGCTTCCACTGGCCGTGGTTCGCCGCTCCAGGCCAAAGGGGGCTGTGGGAAGCGGTGGCCAGCACATCCCCCACGCCGCTTCCCACAGCCCCCATTGCCTTGGAGCAGCGAACCGCGATCGGCCAAACCTGCGGACGCGGCAGGTAAACAAACTGGCCGGGCCCACCAGGGGGCTTACCCTGGCGGGTCACGCGCCAAAGATTGTCGATCCCTGCTCTGGCCACTCTCTTTTCACTTCCAGCTGTGAGAGGGTGTGGCATGCAGCCACCATGCCATCCCTGAACCTTGCAAGGACCCTCTTATGCAGGGAGAATTCCCACGAGTCCATATCCACTGGGCAAAGGGACTGTAGTGAAACAGAGACCTGGGTCCATACTTTCTACTGCAATAAGTAACGTATTCATCATTTTTTAATGTGCTAACTCACATTTCTAGCAGGTATCGTGCTTTTTTATACTGGTTATTTGTAAAAGTAAAACATTTAAATATTGTTTATTATTAGAAAGAAGTGCATTGTTACCCAATTCTTCTGTATATCAAACATGAAATAAGTTGTATTACTTATGTTCAAAATTGGGGGTTTTTTCTTTGTGTGTTCTCATTAATCAGAGAGCACAGAAAATTATCCTGTCCTATGAAGGAATGTTCTCTTTGCAAGGTATTATATCCTAATGGTTATAGACAAGTAGTGAGAGTTCTTAGTTATATAGATAGCTCTGCCACTAACCAGCTATAAATCCTTGGGAAAAAAATCATAGCAAACTCTCCCCCTCCCTGACCTCTCCCCCTCCCCCCAAAAATGCTTCTTTTCAAAGACACATTTTGACAAGAGAAAATTAGGGAATTTTCAGCAACAAACTTAATTCAAGGAATGTCTTCCAGCAGGATGAGTGCCAAAAAACAGTCAAGGTGAATATTTACAGATCTTTTTCACATTTTGAGATTTCTTAGTTGATTGTGATTGGTCCCATGAGTTACATAGAATTACTGTTTTAGAGTCACATAGAATTAGTATTCTAGTCCTCCTTTTGGTCTGGAGGGTTTTCAGAAGCCACTTTGACTTGTTTTCTCAAAGGATGTAGCTTCATTTTTTGTGCTTTCTCTGAAAAAATCTGTTAGTGGTGAATGCTGTGTGTGCTGGTCACTACTACAATGTGGGCAGTTCACTCATCTTACAACCCTGAAGACCACCAAGGGTTTCTAATGTAAAAACTAGAGAAAAATTGTTCATCTATTTTGTCCAGCCCTACTGGCTTTGTGACCTTAGGCAGGTCATTTAACCGCCTCGTGCCTCAGTTTACCATTACAGTATTTGCATAATAATAATACTTTTCATGTGTATAATATCTTTCATGTGAGAATTTCAAAGTACATTCCAAGACTGAGTATTATTATCTCAATTTTAAAAATGAGGAAACAGGAAGCTTATATAGACAAAAAGATTTGTCTAAGGTCGCACAGTACAGCAGTGAGTTAAAAATAGAACCCACGTCTCCTGAGTCTTAGTCCACAGCTCTAAGCACTAGACCATGCTGCCACCTTACAGGCATCAGCTTTCCATTGTGGTACTTTGAGAATTAATAAATTAATGTTTGCAAAACACTGAGATAGCTGGTAGAAAAAAATCTACATAAGCATGAGATATGAATGTTTTACATGATATGGACAGTGGATGTTATGGTCATATAATCTCTGGAGAGTGAAGATTGAACTAAACAGGAGAAATATTATCATATCAGAGCTATGGTACATTACAGAAAGCAACAACTTTTCTAAAATCGACTCTTTTTCACAATATAGACGTTCCCCTTTTTGTTCTATGTTCATTTTTAAGCACAATACAATTATATTACACAGAGCCAACGTTTGAAATGTGATGCCTGAAAATTTGTCCAGCAACCTTTATTCTCATTCTCTCTGAAGCAGTTCACTAAGGATAATGCATGCATTGTATGTGAAATTTAAGAAAAGTAAAAAAGCCATGATAAAAGTAGAGGTTCAAGTGTGTATTTCTGTGTTCTTTGAAAAGGCTAAGAAATTGAGCATGGAAGGGTTAGTAGAAGATATTGTGCCCTAGGCTGTTTTCTGCTCTAGAGTCAAAGGGTAAAATCAGGCACAAGTTGTTATCAAAGCTTTACATACCCTGAAATTGTTGACTAAGGAGTAGAAGCAATGCAACTCACTTACACGGTTTGCATTCTGGTTAGCTGACTTGTGCGCTCCTACCCTCTGCCTTTCCTCTTCTTCCCATTGTCTTCACCCTTAGTGTCTCAAGATATCTTTTTAATTGCTTATCAAATGGATAGTTATGGTATCATAAAATCTTCAAAGCCATTTCCCAGTCCCATTCAGTTGTGGAGCTGAACTTTTATATGATGATATATCACAATGGATTATGCTAATAAGCTTGTTAATAGCTCTAGTGGTGTTAACTCAGAGCATTAAAACAAACTGGTCCTTGCAATAGATTGGGAAATGTTTTATAAGGCATGTGATCTAGGAGCAGCCATGACAGGTCCAGTAAATAATGGCAGAAACTGGGAAGACTAAAGAAATACTCAGTTAAATTATTTATACGTTAATCAAAAATACAGTTGTTAAGCAATATCATTAATTCATTACTAATTGTTTTGTGGATTCGTGATGAATTACTTATCTGAATGCAAAATAAACCCTAGTCTATTTGCTCAACATTTTTTAACCTTTGATTTTATAAAGCTTTCCCCCACACCACCCTGTTTCTTGCCCGATTGCTCACAAAAGAAGTAGATTTTCTAGGTAAATGTATGCTTTTAGAAGACAGTCCTTGTCCCTAGGAGTTTACAGTCTCAGTTAGTGGTTCTCAACCTATTTATCACTGTGGGCCACATATGCATCTCTCTATGTGTTATATGGGCCGCATCCACACAATATATACACTACCTGTATGGTCCTGAGGATGTCACATGGTTCGCAGCTGATTGGGCCATAAGCGGCCCGCAGGCCAGGTTGACAACCACTCGTCTAAAAAGACAGGTCAGACAAGAGAGGTGAAACAGACTCATAGAAGTGAAGTGGTTTGCCCGTGGTCTCACAGTAGGCTAGTGAAAGAAGCAGAATTAATATCCAGGTCTCCTGAGGTCCAGTTCAATGCCCTATCTGCTGAGTCAGGCTGCCTCTCTAGATCCCACTAATGCATCCCTTACATCAAAGAAATCAAACCTCAGAGGCATTCTTGTGGATCATTTTGAGTGGATGCGATAATCTTCACCTCCTTATTTCAGATGACTACACAAACTGAGGAAATTTTCCTATTTTAACTGGATTAATGATGAAGGAAGATGAGAGCTGAGTACAAAGAGTTAAGCTATTTATTTAGCCACAAGAAATGACTACAGCACAGGCAGCCATGGTGCAAATCTCAGCTCACTTTTCTGCCAATGTCTTACACAACCCTGACTTGGACAACTATGGGCATGTCTACACTTACCTCCAGAGAGATCCATCCAGCGGGGGGTCGATTTATAGCGTCTAGTGAATCAACCGCCAAGCACTCTCCCATCGACGCCAGTACTCCACTGGAGTGAGAAGCGTAGGAGGAGTCAACGGGGGAGTGTCAGCAGTTGACCTACCGCAGTGAAGACACTGCAGCAAGTAGATCTAAGTAAGTCGACTTCAGTTACGTTATTCACATAGCTGAAGTTGTGTAACTTAGATCGAAACACACCCCCACCCCTCCAGTGTAGATCAGGCCTCAGTCTTGGAGATTTTGCAATCCTTGGGACCATTGAAGAATGGCAGATGGCACTTGTTCTCTTCCTTATACCAGGTCATTTCATACTTGAGAGAGGGCCTCTATTTGAGTGCCATATTGATCTAGCAATTAGCCAGTTCTCTTAATCTATAGAGCTAAAATGAAATACTAGAAAATCAAATCAAGCCATGTAATGTTGAAATCATTGGTCAGCCTCTGAATGTGGAGAAAGGAGACTTAATTACCTTCCTGCAAAACCAACAAACCACAATTAAATTCTTTCAGCTCATAACCAATAACATTTTGTTATACATACAATAGCAAGAATGTATTCATTAAGCAAGATACATACAAGAGAAATGGAACAAAACACAAGATTTTCAGCTACGTGTTTCTTAAACACTGATGATTCTATCTAGCGATATTAACCTTAATATTAACCTATGAGGAAAGGTTGAAAAACCTGGGCATGTTTAGTCTTGAGAAAAGAACACTGACTGGGGGACCTGATAACAGTCTTCAATTGTGGTCAGGCCTGTTATAAAGAGGATGGTGATCAATTGTTCTCCATGCCCACTGGAAGTAGGACAAGAAGAAATGGGCTTGATCTGCAGCAAGGAAGATTTAGGTTAGATATTAGGAAACGTTTTCTGCTGTAAGGGTGGTTAAGCTCTGGAATAGGCTTCCAAGGGAGGCTGCAAAATCCTCATCATTGGAGGATTTTAAGAACAGGTTATACCTGTCAAGGATGGACTAGGTTTACTTGGTCCTGCCTCAGCATCGGGGGCTGGACTAGATGGTTTTTCAAGGTTCCTTTCAGCCCTACACTTCCATGATTGTTTCTTCCTCCATATTCTGGATGGAGAGAAAAGAGACATATCTAAAGGTATAACAAGTAAACAAGCTAGAAAGATATTGCTAGAAGTCAGTCTGCAGTTTTAGTGTGCATTGGGTTATACAAGTGTTTTGAGGGCACAAACAAGGACCAAAGTATTTTAATCACAAGGAGTTTAGAAGCAAATATTCCAATCACAGACCATTTCTCCCTGAATTAGTGCCTGGCTGTTTCCAACAAATACAAAACACTGTGATCTAATTAGTGAAAAGAGTGATCATGGACCTTCCAAATCTCTGGGCTAAAATTGTCTAATCAGCCTCTAAAACTGCTCCTGAAACTTTTGAATGTGCACCCTTTTGCCTATGCAAACTTTGCATGTATAAAGCTGGTATCTGAGAATTCAGCGACCTGATTGAATTATACAAATGCCCGTTTGAGCATGCAGCATCTACAGGGACAATTTTCAAAGCTCACTTGAACATTCAGCCCTGTAAATTTGGAGGCCAGCCATTGAGGGCCTGATTCTGCTCTCACTAACACAAGCTTTACACTGGTGTAGCTCTATTGTCATTAATGGAGTTACTCCTGATTCTCACCCGCGTAAATGAAACAAGTATGGGGCTCCACGACTCTGAAGGTGAAGGAGACTACTGACATAGGTTGGAAATGGTAGGCACCAATCAGCACCTACATCTACATGCATGGCTTCAGGGAGACTACTCACATTCTCAAATGTAAGGGGTGAAAACCTGGCCCTATCATTTCACTGTTTCCTCATGCTCCCTGGCCTGCTGCCTATACCCACCCGTTCTTGCTCATCTGATACTTACATTGTAAGATCTTTGTGTGTTTGTACAGTGCCTCGTATAATGGGTTTGTGTTCCATGACTGGGGCTCCTAGGTGCTAATGCAATGCAAATAAATATTACTAATATTTAATATTTTGCACAAGTTTTGGTCAGGCCCTATTTTTTTCAAGTGTGGGGGGGTGATATTAAAACCAGAATTAACATGATCCTAGAAACTTAACTTGACCTTAAAGCAGATACCTTCAGACTGGGTCAAATGGAGGCTATCACCATAATGAATGGGGTGGCTATGTAGAGTTTTACTGGATGCACGATGTCAGAGTTTGCTACACTGGAAAAGTGAATCACCTCCAAAGCACAAAGGCTGGTATAATGGACTGGCAGACCTAGCTGTGAAGGAAAGGATCACATACAATAGACAGCAAACCCCAGAAAACATTGAGTGCATCCGGGATAATTTCCAAGAACTGGTCAATTAAAGATCCCTGCAGGAGGCCTGGATGAAAGGCGGAAGATAAATCCAGATGCTCTCTCCCTGTTTCCTCTCCTCTTTTCTCTTCCCCTCCCATTTTCTTCCTTTTGACTATGATTTCTTTATTAGAGTGTGTGTGTGTGTGTGTGTGTGTTTTTGTGTGTGTGTGTGCGCCACAAAAAGCTACATGCTGGAAATATTGTGTTTAACACAAGAGAATCCAAGCATAGTGTAAATATCTTGGTCTTTACTCATTTGTGATGTATAATATTTTTGTATGTGTTCTATATGTTGGTACCTAGAATCTATTTGGTTTGCTATAAAAGCAAAGATTGAAAAAGTTTAATAAATAATAAACATACAAAATAATAATTACTATTGAAGTCAAGGGTAAAATCCCCATTGAATACACAGGACCAGAATTTCAGCCAAACACTTGTGTGTTTGCAGGATTGAGGTGTTGAGGAATTGCTGCCTTCAGACTGATCCTGTGATTTAATGTTTTCCTTTTCTGAGGATGGGTGGAGGGTACTCTCCTGAACATCACAAGCTACCTTCTTCCTTTCTCCATCCAGCTGCCTCCACTACTGTTATGCATCTTCACTCAACAAATCACATTGCCTCAAAATATAGCTGCACAAGTGAAAACCAGAGTACAGACTCAACTGGCTTAGCTATCTACATGAGGGTTGTCACCTCTGAGGAACAAAAAAAACCCAGAACATTCCAGGTGATCCTAAGGCCATAAAACTGGACAGCTAGCAGTGTATTCTGAGCACCCTGTCAGATTTCCCAGGACAGCTACCTCAAAAAAGGGGTAATTTTGGGGAAGCCTGGACATAATATAAAATGCAGCAGGGGTGAAAGATATTAAAAATCAGTTGGAATATGTTCTCATTATTGTGTTAAAGTGCAGCTCTTACAAAATTGAATGGTGTTTCAATCTATTATATCGTTAGATGATGGCCACCAAGGAAAAACAACAGGAACCAGTAGATGTTTGCCTGGGAGCTTAAACAAGGCTGGGATGAAAAAGGCAAACAAATTCTCCTTACAGTAGCATGATTGTCAAAAAGAGCACACAGAAAGAATCAGCCTGCTACACAGAGTGAAGTAAGTGATCTCTTCCCATTATAATCAGGAGACAGAGCCTGTGATATCTCTAGGAGCTCAATCTAAATAATGCCCTATCTTCTCATCTCTTTCATATTATGAATAAAAACATGAAATTAGTTTTATGTCAGAAGAACAACCCTTAAGACACTTGTAACTTATAATTATAATTTCTAAGCTGTTTGGCTTGTCAGTATCGAGGAATTCACAGCCCCAGACTTCCAGCACTTTATAGACTGAGACATGCTGCACTAGCTGTTGAAAATTAACTATGAATCTCTTATCTGCATTCTGATTTATTAACTACAGTGAAAAACATAAAGTAAAAAAATGTACTGTACATTCATACCATGCTAGCGGAGAAGAAGTTGTATCTAGCAGCTGGCCAAGAGACTGCTTACTAGGGGGTTATTTTTAAACAAATAAAATAAATTTCCAGAATTTACAAATCACTTGTAAATGTTTTTCAGTCTTTTGCTCAAGATTAGAACTGATCCTCTAGAACTTCAGGCTGCGGCCAGATTTTCATGGTGAAAAATCAAGAAATGCTGAAGGCTCTTTTAGAAAAAGCTTGCTGTACAAAGTTTCATCCCGTTTCTAGAGCTAGCCAGAAACTAGTAAGTATTTTCTATTAATATTTTTGAAAGAAAAACTTTTTTTGAAATATTATATTTTTTTTAACCAAAAAGAAACCTGGAAAGGTTTTCAGTTTTTGGTTTTTTTATTAAAAAACAGGAAATTTACCCAGTAAACAAATGTTTTCTGGAAAAAAAAAATTATTTCTGAACTAGGCCACTTTTATATCAAAAAAGTGTTTCTCCCCAAAACATTTCAACCAGCAGCCATTTCGCTTAGTTCTGTATTATTTTAACTTTATCAGACATTTTCTTGGTGTTTTTTTTAAATTACCTGTTTTTTGTGGCAAAAATTCTACAGCACAAGTGAAAAGAAAATGATTATTTTTAATTATAGAATCACAGAATCTTAGGACTGGAAGGGATCTCGAGAGGTTTTCTAGTCCAGTTCCCTGAACTCACGGCAGGCCAGTGGGGGCTGCGGGAAGCAGCGCGGGCCGAAGGATGTGCTGGCCGCCGCTTCTCGCAGCCCCTATTGGCCTGGAACAGCAAATCGCGCCCAGTGGGAGCTGCGATCAGCCGAACCTGTGGACGTGGGAGGTAAACAAACCAGCTGGGCCTGCCAGGGTGCTTACCCTGGCGGGCCGCGGGCCAAAGTTTGCCGATCCCTGATCTAGACCATCCCTGACAGATATTTAAAAGCAGCAGGTTTAAAACAAATTAAAGGAAGTTCTTCTTCACACAGCGCACAGTCAACCTGTGGAACTCCTTGCCTGGGGAGGTTGTGAAGGCTAGGACTATAACAGGGTTTAAAACAGAACTGGATAAATTCATGGAGATGAAGTCCATTAATGGCTATTAGCCAGGATGGGTAAGGAATGGTGTCCCTAGCCTCTGTTTGTTAGAGGGGGATGATGGATGGCAGGAGAGAGATCACTTGATCATTACCTGTAAGGTTCACTCACTCCGGGGCACCTGGCGTTGGCCACTGTTGGTAGACAGGATACTGGGCTGGATGGACGTTGGTCTGACCCAGTACGGCCATTCTTATGTTTTTATGTTTTTATGTTCTTATTTGTTTAACCTGCTCTTGAAAATCTCTTAATGCTGTCCATTGCTTTAGTATGCTGGTACCTTTTCACAAAACTAGATAAATACCCACATTTAGCTAGTGTCCCTTTATATGTGAAACTTTTAAATAATAAATATAATAAAACATCGCTTGTGCGCTGCTCCTCTTCCATGGATCTCAAGCATGTAACTAAAGAAGGTAAGAATCATTATCACCATTTGATGGGAGGAGAAACTGAAGTGCAGAAAGATGGAGTGACTTGTCTATGGTTACACACCAGATGAGTTGCAGAGCCAGGAAGAGAACCAATATCTCCTGATGCCCAGTCCAATCCCTATATGCTATACTACATAGCAATGCTTTACTCAAGAAGAGCACAATGATAGCTGTATATTTAACAAGGTTCCCATATTAGTCTCATTCTCTTAGCCACAAGGAGATACAAGTGCTATGTAAACTGCACACTTAACCCCAAGTAAGAAGTGACCCTGTGGTGATTCCCTTCTACTGCATAAGAACTGGTGTGTAAAAGGAGTCTCAGCCAGCGTTTTCATCAAGCAGCACTGTGGCTATGGCATGGGGCTCTAAGGAGGCGGGGGTGAAGAACAACAGCTGATCCTTAGAACTTCCTGAGCAACAAAGACTCTTTTCCCCCACCCCCTGAAAAAAATATTGCAAATGATTAGAAATGAGTCAATGCCAGAAACATTTATCACCGGAACTCTGAGAGTTCCATTAATATCAGACTCATTTCTAAATCACTCCTGATTTTTATTTGCAATATCAAAACCCAGTGACATGAATTTGCATAACTAAACCACCTTCCTACCATTTAGTAATCAGATTCATAATCAGATCTGGGATGTTTACCCTCCCCCTTCTCTTTGTGAAAAGAGCTTCTCTAACACATCTCAGGTTCAGCCAAATACAAAGAAATATATGAAATGAAATTTTTGAAGCTGGAACAAATGAAAGCAAAGAAAATATTCTTGACTCATCTATAAAAAAAATCATTCAGCAGTTAATAAACTCTCAGGATATGCTGGGGTTAAAATGCTGATCACAGATTTGCGATATATATTGACTGTAACAGATTAAAAATTAAAGTTTATTTGTAGCATAAATCTAGTAGATGAATACGTAATGTATATTCTTTTTTTTTTAACTACAGGAATAGAATGTTCTAAACATTTTATCTCTCAAAATGCTATCTACATATTTTCCTTCATATTGGTTATTTGCAAAATGATTAAGTTAGACATGGGGTGCCTCTTAGTCAAATCCTTTTTTAGAAAATAAAAAAGCCTGCCACTTTTTATCATTTTGTAACATCAGAAAGTCAGTAAAATCTTCAGAGCTATTGTGTCTTCCCCGTGTGCTCCCCCTCTCTCTCTCACCAGATGTTTGACTTGTCTCATGTAAAAGACAAAATTGAGTTACAGCTTCAGAGTGCAAGATTTGCAATGTTTTCTACAGTTTATTAATGTTAACGAAATAAAAATGACATTAGTGAAAAAGATCTACATGATACCTCAGAACTCCCAAGATTAGGCCAGATGGTCACTTCTAACTGATATAATCTAGTAAAAGTCTGTTGAGAGACAGGCTATTGATTGAATTTCTGACTTTAAATGCAAGCCCCATATCTACACATGTCCACACTGATATCAGTTGCTTGAAATCCAATACAGAGGTGTAGATTGGGAGATGATGTTAGTTGCTACCTATTAAAACTGTCAATTCCATCTGTTGTCTAACACTTTAAAATGGTGTGTGTAGTTTTTAATAGATCGGTATTAGATTAAGTGGCCATATATTAAGGTTCTAATTGGCTGGGAAGTGTGGCTAAATCTGTAATTAAATAACACAATGGAAAAGGAGTTCTGTTGGTTGGAATTGGACCAAAATTCACATCAAACAAATGCTGAAATTTAAGATTGCAGGAATAACCAGATTTCATCTAAAAAAAAGTATTAGTAATGCACAATGTTACTGAAATTCTCTTCAGAACCAAGTTTATAGTGATGAAAATGTAGAAGTATTATGATTATCGTGCTATCCACATGGTGCGTCGACAGGTACTTCAGTGACTTGCTGCACCTCTGCCAAACAGCCACAATCTGATGACATTCCCAGAAGAGATTGTCTCAAATGGCTAGTGACAGCTCCATCAAAACAGAGCTGGGACTTTGTAGTCCTGAAAGTCCCACCGTCTTGTGGCTGCTCACCCAAGGGTATGTAAAGGTTCTGGCTGCAAATATTCACCCTCTCCAGAGGTGTGCAACTACTAAAGATACTAAAAGTTCAGAGACAGCAGAAGAGAGAGAGACATTTCCCAGACTGCCAAATGCCAATATGACATCAGACAGCTGTTGCTGTTTGGATATAGTCAAACAGGGAGGCTGCCCTTATCTAGCCATATGTACCAGCAGGACTGCAGGAAAGGGTCTGAGGAACTGCTGGGTCTGAGGAAAGGAGGAGTGGAGATAAACAAACTAAAAATGAGAAAGTGCTATGTTAATAATACAAAGAATGGGCCTCAAAGAGAGATATACAATGTTTTGCATGTTTTATTGTGGCATGCAGAAACAAAACGAACACAACCAGCGTGGTGAATGAACAGCATTATTAATCCTCCAGCTCCATGGAAAAGGGATTAGAAGTGAGTGTTCCATAAAAACTGATGGTTTATTTTTCTCATAAAGTTGTTTAGAGCAAATAAATAATCTCTAAACTGCTGACCATTGCTCGACTAATAGCCTCCAAAAACTGAGTTGAATATTATCTCGAATGAAATATTATATTTGCTTCAGCTGTGTTCATGCCCCTTTCATGCTCATTTCCTTAGAATGTTCCAGTCTATACAGGAATGTTCACTGCAGCAACCTGCGTGTAATTTGGAGGGAAGAACACAGGTTGCAGGTAGGAAGCATTTGGAGGACCCAGGAAGCCAATCTGTGTGCACATGGCTATAATGCATTTACAGCATCTCTGTAAATAGAGAGCTGAGTGGGTTGCAGGGAATGCGGGAGGACATACATATATGAATTGAGCTACATGTATTATATCTTCTATATTATGATTTCATATTTATATTTGTATGCTATGTTGTTGAAAAAGTAATGCAAATGTAATGATCAGAGTAACAGAGTCTAACACCAGGAGGGATCATCAGATCATCTAGTCTGACCTCCTGTGTATCACAAGCCACGAACCCACAGGCTAAACCCAACAACTGAAATTAGCCCTCAGGAGACTAAACTATTATGTGCTACAAGCAGAGAATAAGAGAGACTGAGGTGCACCAATGCCCTAGGATCCTGCAATGGCAAGGAACTGATTAAATGAAATATACCCAGATGAGGGCCCTATTAAGAGCCTGTGTGTATCTTTGAAAATGTACAAGGAAGTGTCCTGGCATAGTGGATGTTCTGTGACCCTGATACACCTGACATTCCTAATAAATGTGCTTTCTGCTCTGAACACTGCTGCATCAGAAGGCAAACTTTCACCAGTCACTTGCGAACTTCACTACCATTTTTAAATAATATAGATCAGATTTTCAAAAGAGCTCAGCACCCAGCAGCTCCCATGGAGAACATCCCGATGGGAGCTGCTCTATGTACAGTTGAAAATCAGTCCATTCATATGCCAGAATGGGAGCTGAGCTCTTTTGAAAATTTGGCCTAGATTGTGGGTGCTGAGCACTTTTGAAAATTGGGCCCTTTGAGTCTAAACTGCTTAATAATCACCAGTATAAAAACTAAAATGCCTCCTAGCAGTCTGTTCCCTAGTGACCGGCATAGCTAATTTTCTGATTTTGCACAGTAAACATCATCAGGTCAGTTATGTACCTAACTGTGCAATCCCTTCCATGAATACTGACTGCTTGCATAAGTAAGAATTACTGACCTCAGAAAAGATTGCAGAGTCAGGTCCAGCTTTTTTTTCCTGTATTTTCAATTCCACACAGAGTATCCTGCATGATAAGGAACCACTGGGTAAGACTGTTCTTTCTGCAAGTTATTGCAACTTCTGTTCTTTTTGCAAGCTATTTGTGTTTACTTATTTGTGATATCACTTAGTACAATTCTTCTCTGCTTAGATCATTATTATAACAATGACTGTCACTGATGCACTAGCAAGAACCCAGAGAAAAGATTGCAACTCATTATCATTCATTACCATAGTGGAGAGAGATTAGAAACATAATAGAAGCTGAGAGAAGATGTAGCCAAGGGCATGTCTACGCTGCCCCACAGTTCGGACTACGGAGGTGTGAATAGCAGTGCATACCAAAGTGCTGTGCTAAGGATGCTACTGGTGTGAACTAAAAGTTTCCCCATTTTCATTAACAAGTCTTCTTCAAACAGGACTATATTAATGTGAACTGGGGACATTGCAGTAGAGGAGAAGAGGAGTAGGAGTTGGGAGGGAAGGAGTCAGATAGTGGAGGAAGGATAAGAGCAGAGGAGGAGAGGGGTGGAGCAGACAGGGACGGGGCTTGCATGCAAGCAGAAGGGGACAGAGACAAGCTAGGGGCACAGAGGCAGAAAGGTCCATAATCACTAGAGTACATACCCCTGCAGAACCTAGAACTGAAACCAGAGTCCTCAGTCTCTACAACCCTCTGTTGTCAGCAGGGGTCAGCAACATGTCTGTACATGGAGAAAAGTATTTGTGGTAAAAATGTTGAGGCCCATGGTGATTTTTCAAAAAATTGAATGACTGAATGACATAATCCCCCCAATGTCCATCACTAAGTACGGTAATTTTGTGAAGTGTCCATTACGCAACATGGTGGTGCCGACCCCTGGCTGTCAGCAAATAGCTGTGGTTGAAACCAACTGATGATGAATATGTCTCATCCCCTCTCCAGTGACGGGCCCACATAAAGTATAACAGCCTTCTACTGTTACCAGTTACTCCATTAGCTCAGGTGATAGAGATCTGTGCTGTGAATCTGAAGGGGATTTTAATACCAAAGGTTAAGATTTTCAAAAGAGACTACTGATTTTGCATGCCTATATTTTAGGGCAGTGGTTCTCAACCAGGGGTACCTATGGGGGTACTCAGAGGTCTTCCGGGGGGTACACCTACTCATCTAGGTATTTGCCTAGTTTTAAAATGGGCTACATAAAAAGCAGAGTTCACACTAAAATTTCATACAGACAATGACTTGTTTATACCATTCTATGTACTAGATCAGCATTTCTCAAACTGTGGGTGAGTTTATTTCAAAGGGGTCGCCAGGGCCAGTGTTAGACTCTCTGGGGCACAGAGCAGAAAGTTGAAGCCTAAGCCCCGCCTCCCAGAGCTGAAGCCAAGGCCCAAGCTTTTAAGTAAGGTGAAACTAGGGGTATTCAAGACAAATCAGACTCCTAAAAGGGGTACAGTAGTCTGGGAAAGTTGAGAACCAGTGTTTTAGGGTGCCAACTTGATTTTCAGAACATGGCGAGCATCAAAAAGTTAGACACTCAAAAACTGAGATACCTGAGATCACTAGTCACTTTTGAAAATCACAGCAACAATACATAACACTTGTGCTGACTGTTTGATTTTTCATATAAAAAAAATTAAAAGCTCATTTTTCAATTGCGATTAATAATGACTTGTAATATTGTACCACTTAGAAGCCTCAGTCCTGGATCAGAATCCCATTGTGCTAGATACTTTGTGCTAGGTACAAATACAGAACAAAAAGACCATACCTGTCTCAGGGAGTTTATAGTCTAAGCCAGGGGTGGCCAACCTGAGGTTCCGGAGCCACATGCGGCTCTTCAGAGGTTAATATACAGCTCCTTGCATAGGCACTGAGTCCAAGGCTGGAGCTACAGATGCTAACTTTCCAATGTGCTGCGGGGTGCTCATTGCTCAACCCCCTGCTCTGCCCCAGGTCCTGCCACCACTCCACCCCTTTCCCCAAGCCTGCCATGCCCTCGCTCCTCCCCCATCCCCACCAGAGCCTCCTGCACACTGCAAAACAACTGATTGCGGCGGGCGGAAGGTGTGGAGAGGGAGGAGGAGGTGCTGATTGGCGGGGCTGCCAGTGGATGGGAGGTGCCGGGAGTTAGAGGGGGGTAGCCGATGGGGGGCTGCTGATGTATTACTGTGGCTCTTTGGCAATGTTAATTGGTAAATTCTGGCTCCTTCTCAGGCTCAGGTTGGCCACCCCGGTCTAAGCATAAAGCATCTCCAAAATGTCCATCCTGCTGTACCAAAGTGACATTGAATTCAGGAACCCGGCCACAGAAATTAGGTCCAGAATGCCACTGAGAACATGGGGCCTTGTTTAGTTGAACTTGTGGAAAGAACAAATGCAAAACTCTCTGACTGGTGCCACCTGTTTGCTTAGGAAAATATCTAGAATATGGCAAGCCTTTGCTTGCATACTTTTTTAAAAGATGTGAACTAATCTACAGTATATGGCTCTGATGACTAATGGTTATGAGCTGATGTTGCATTGCCTGTTGAATAACATTTCCCAGTTTTACTGTCTTTGAGGAGTTCCTAGCATTACCAGGTATAGTGTTCAGAGAGAATAAGGCCTGACCACAGTGATGTTTCCACATCGTAGCATGTCAAACAAGGGAGGCTTTTTGTTAGGTTTGTAAAATTCACTTAGGAATGAAACTATGGAGATGTCTGTGCTGCCATGAGACACCCGCGTCTGGCCTGTGCCAGCTGACTCGGGCTAAGGGGCTCAGGCTAAGGCACTATTTAATTGCGGTACACATGTCCAGGCTTGGGCTCTAGAACCCTGCCAGGTGGGAGGGTCCCACAGCACAGGCTGCAGCCCATGCCCAAATGCCTGCACAGCAATTCAACAGCCCCTCAGCCTGAGCCCCGCTAGCCTGAGTCAACTGGCCTGGGTCAGCCGCACGTGTCGAATGGCAGCGTAGACATACCTTGTGAGGCCCTGTGCTTTCTTGACTGCCTGGTGCTAAGGGTAGGAAGGAGTGAAAATGCTGTCCAAAAAGAGCCAAGTAAATACAGAAGAGGGGAGTGGAGTCCGTGAAGCATCTTCTCTCCTCTCCCAAGCTCTCCCAAGACAGTGGCATTGAGAACACACTTGTGCTTCTAGGAGTGGCAGGATGCAAAGCCATCAGTATTACCAATATGCTCACCTTCAAAACCAGCAGGTCTTAGAGCACAAAACCCCATGGGAGTTTAATATTCAGCCCAAAGCTTCCACCCTCTATTTTCCTTGGGGCAGAAGAGAAAGCCAAAGCTTGCCTCGTTTAAGTCAATGGGAGTTTTGCCATTGACTTTGATATGAGCAGGAGCAGTCCCTTGCCACATGATTTTGCAAAGCACGTGCCTAATGGTTCGAAAACATGCACCTACCTGTTGATTTCAATGGTAGCACAACTAGGCCGATAAGGAACACTTTTAAAAAGCCCACCCTTTGTGCACAGCTATGGACCAAGCAGGGAACTCCTAGAGGGACAGATACAATATTGCCAGCCTCAAACATTCACAAATAATGAGTTGGGTGCCCAAAATGATGAGACTAGTTTAAAAATCATGTGATTTAAAAAAATAATAACTGGGGTTCTTATCATTTGCCATCTGGGATCATAGTCTTTAGAGTTCGTGTTTTCAAGCTTTCCTCTGCAACATGAGGGCTGGAAACTTAGTCTTATTTAAATACAGCTGAGAGTCTCATCTAATCACATGATCCCAGAATCTGAGGCTTGAAGGAAAGCACCAAATATTGCAAGACTCATGACAAAATCATGAGAGTTGGCAACATTGTAGCAAGCTGCCAAACAAGAAATTTCAGCAGGTTGGGGTTTTTTTTGTCATTCTGCATTTTCTATGTTAAATAATAATACTCCCACGATTATTTTATTTATAAAACACCCTCTTCTAAGGATTCTCTGGGTGCTGTATCTTAGTACATTAAAAACAATAAAACGTTACTATAAACCTTCCTCAACAAACTTCCAAAGAAAAGACTCTTTCCATTATTGTCAAAGGAGTTAGGATTCTATCCATGATTTAGATTTGTCTGTTAGGAACACCTAGCTCTTATGTAGCCTGCTTTTCACCCACAAACTCAAAGCATTTTCCAAAGAAGGTAGTCGATTTGTCCCCAGTTTAGAAATAGAGAAACTGAGGCACAATTAGGTGAAATGACTTGTCCAAGATCTACCAGTAGGCCACTAGTAGAGCCAGTTCTGGAACCCGGGGTATCCTGAATGCCAAAGCAGAGCCCTAGCTACTGAATCACTCTGCACCCCCTATCTTTAATAGGTTGCCTGCTTATGCCATTTATATGAAAGTGTCAATAAAAATGTAATTTATATACACAAATTTAACTTAGGCAGAGAGCAGTAAAAGAAACAATCTTGTCTGTTTTGATTTTTTTTTTAAATAAAGACAAGTATCATGTATTTGAGAAAAACACTGCCTATTGTAGCTATTTGGAAATATGAAACTCTAGGTGCTAATACAAGTCCTAATTAAATGTACAAGTCTGAATATGATATTTGTTGCTGTCTAATGTTGTTTTTGAGCTCAAACTGCAAGGCAGCCTCAAACCAGACACCTTTGGATCTTTCATACAATAATTTTCTCCACTCTCAATACAGATTTCCCTGACATCAAAAATATGGCTCAGTTATCAGTATATATTGGATTGCAATTTAACAAGCTTTTATCATTCACTGTTAGCATTAGCCTGAATCTCTTGCCTTGTTGGGAGTTAATTGCCAAAAGGTTTTATGATACACCTAATTGGTTCAGTCATCTTTCTGTACCATGAACCCAACCAGACTGCCAGTATGCCCTGAACTCAAATACAAGGTAAGAGCCCATCAGTTATTTAGTATGTGCTAGAAGCATGAATTTTCTTTTTTGCTCCATGTGAAAATAGTTAACCACATGGAAAGGGTTCCACCCCTCCACTTTGCAAAATGGTGAAATTAAGTTTTCCATACAGCTACCAGGGGACCGCAGTAAATTACCCTGGTAACAGAGTTTACATTGATTCTGAAAAAAGCACTTGTCCATATGTAACAACGATAACCTTTTAGAAGGTTTGGAAAACAAATCTGACACCCCATTAAAAGGCAAATGATTTTTTTCTCCACACAAGAAAAAGAAACTTTTAAAACATAGAAGACTATTAATAAATAATGGGGCTTTTTTATAGGAAAGGCTGACATGAAAGCTTAAGCTATAAACTGTATCAGAGGCAGTATTTTGACTTGTGGGGTTTATTTGTCAAAGCAGTGAGATGGGAGCTCATTTTTATTAGCTGCACAAAAGATATTTTATTGAATGTCACATTGTAATTTGATTTTAAAAGGAATAGAAAAAAATTACATTTTCTCGGATACATAATACTGCAAAAACATGATATTCATACTAACCACTAACACAATAAGAAGTAATGAAAGCCCTCCAAACTATACTCCAGTGCTCTATCAATGAGAGTGTAACTTCAGTTTTCAAGTACCAGAATCTTTTTTCCTGAATTCAGCTTGACCTGTAATTGTCAGAATTAAAAGTTATTTTGCCCAAACATAATATAGATACAAATAATTAAAAAGTTAATAATGAGTTTTTTAATATTTCAAACTTTATTTCTTGATTTTTTTTATGAATCTGGTAAACTGTTCCATGATGAGAAGACTAGTAATAAACAGCAGAATATGACTGGGAATAAGAAGACCTACTGTAGGCTGTGGTCTGGTCTTTACTACACAACTGACTTGATAAAAAACTTTGGGCAAGTTATTTAACCTATCTACAATATTCCTCAGTTTCCAGATTTTGAATACCCCCAAGGTGGGGTGTCAGAATGATCTTCTGGTTCTGTCACACACTTCTGCTGAGACATTGGACAAGTCACCTAATACATTCTAACTAAAGAAATAATAAGTAATTAAAATGTAAAATCTGTCAGGCCAGTTTTTCTCAGCTGCAGCAAAAAAAAAAAAAATAGGACAAAAGTCTTTAGACAATTATACGTCTTTTAACTGTTAACACTTGTACTAGACCTAAACTGGTAAATTAGAGTATTTACTTTATCATGGAGATCAGTTGGCATCACCCTCTAGCAGCTGCTAGAGCTCAGACTCCCAGATGCTGGATCCCTGCAAGAAAAAACAGAGGGGAAAAAACATTAGAGGGTTTACAAAAATCACCCCGAAAACCGCAAGTAGAAGGATGTATACACTATGCTAAGCTATGCCCCATGTGCATCCCCACAACCATCCACCCCACAGTTGCTTAAAATTCACCTGAACCAGCCCTGCAACTTAAAGGCTTGTTCATTCCCCTTCCCTCATCTCTGGATCTTATTATGCATTATTATTTAATATAAAGCACCCAGAAGCCCCAATGTCACAGCCCCATTTTATGAAGCACTGTGCAAACACAGCAAGACATGGCCAATGCCTCGAAGAGCTGACAGTCTGAGAAGATCATGGAGGGAAACACAAGAGAAAGAAAACAAATATTCCACCATAATATACAATGGACCTGAAGCTTTCAGATGGGATTTTAAAAAGCACCTATGGCATTTATGAGCATAGATCCCATTGACTTTCAGTGAAGCTTGTGCTTCTAAGTCACTTAGGCACTTTTGAAAATTCCCTGCTCAGAGTAAATGAACTCAGTGTGCACTACACACGTATTAAAAAGTCCCATGGAAACTAATAAGGATTAACCAAATAGGACTGCATAGAAATTCAACAGGCCTCTACAGAAATTACTCTAAAGAGAATTGACAAAGAGTCCTGTGGCACCTTATAGACTAACAGACGTATTGGAGCATAAGCTTTCGTGGGTGAATACCCACTTCGTCGGTGCATCCGATGAAGTGGGTAGTCACCCACGAAAGCTTATACTCCAATACGTCTGTTAGTCTGTAAGGTGCCACAGGACTCTTTGTCGCTTCTACAGATCCAGACTAACACGGCTACCTCTCTGATACTTCTAAAGACAATGTTTCAAAAGGGTCAAAGGAATTTAGGAGCACAAGTCCCATTGAAAGTCTCATGCTCCTAAGTCCATTCTGCACTTTTGAAACTCTAACAAAGAATTATTTATATTTATTTGCAGCCATCTATAGATTCTATGGCAGAGCTCTAATTCTCCAGTTAATTCTACAAGATGGGTAAAAATAACCAATAGAAAGTGTATCATTTTCTGCTCAAATCTATTTGAAAGCCTGGCCTCAGCTCAGAAAAATGAAAAAAGAACACAGCGTTAATAACTATTGTAAAATTTAAAAACATAGCACCTCTCACATGGACCACACCACCACTCTGAACTGGCTGTTCTCACTGCAACAGGGGCCAGGCTTTAACACCCCCCAACAGCTGGGGGACATCCCTTCTAGGCCATTGTGGTTATCCGGTGCTGTGAGGGCATAGCCCCTCAGGACACATGTATGCCTCCCCAGGCAGCCAGAACCAGTGACTGGAATAAACCATTTGGACTAGCATAGCATGGGGTACACATATCTATTCCTTTGCTCTGTGTCTTTACATGGCTTCATGGTAGAGCAATTTTCAAATGTTGTATCACTACTCCAACTGTACTTGCGCAGCTATGTGGCCACATCCCTACCACTCTTATTAGCATATGCTAGTAGATCATTAGCATACCCCATTGTTAATTAATATATCCTAACTGTTGCTGTGCATGAAAAAGTGCCCATAGCAAACTATACTAGGGAAAAGGTAAGTGTATTCAGCTGCCTGCTGACTCCATTGGTGTCCCCAGTGATTCTCCCTCTCTCTTTGCCTCCTCTCATCATTCACTATAGGGCAAACACTACTTCCTGGTTTACACCTAACCCAACCCATAACTAGCTTGCATGTGCCCAATTTATGTTGGTCTTGAGGGATTCAGAACAGAGGCTTTGTGTGCTTATCCCTGTCATAAGGATATGGGATAACGCCGTCATCCCTGCCAATCCTTATGCACCCATGCTTCAGTGTGCACATGCTCTGGGTGAACCAAGCCATCTCTTCTGAAAACTGAGCATGCCCTTTCTCACTTATACCCCACAATAAGCATGAAAATGGCCCTTAGCAGCTGCACAAGCTTTTGGAAATTCAGTCTTTACCTCTGTTTGCCTCGGTTGCCTGATCTGTAAAATGGGATAAGAGCATACATCTAAATCACGGTGATATTATCAGGATCAGGCAACATTTGTACGGCACTTTGACATCTTTAAATAGATAGAGCTATAGACATGCAAAGTGTTGTTGCTGTTCTCTTTGGGGTTATCAGATCTAGGGTTTTAGTTAAGCCTCATCATTAATTATAAAAATAGTAATTCATAAGAGATCAATTTCACCAGTTTTTGAAATTCTTCAGATGGTGACTAACAAGTCAAATATCTGAGTAACTCCTTGTTTGCTTTATCAAAAAGGATTGACACCAAATCAGACTTATTTTAGTTATTGTGCCAATTCTGCATTAGTCAACGTTTCTATGGAAGGAGGAGACAGGCTTTGCATACCATTGCAGGTGTTTCAAGAGACACCATAGACACGGTCCTATCGCTGTTCATTCTGAGCAAATATTCCCCACCTATGTCTTCCACCCTGACATGTAACCAGACAGAGTGTGTGGAGTGAACAAAAGATGAGGATGGCCTCTTTATGCCTGGCCTCATAAATTCCATTTGCTTAGCAGACAATTTTTGTAGGGGATACAGTTATTTCTGCACATTTGGAGGCCTGACTGTAGAGTCTCACCAAAAATAGCTGGCAGGGATTAGGATGGACAGTGGGACTGCCTTTTGCATAGGCATGCATCATTCTCTTTCATAGCCGTGTGCATCACCCCAATTTTGGGGGGAAATAACAATTGTTTCCTGGCCTATACCAATCCTCGTTGAAGTCAACAAAAGTCTTTCCCCAATGGGAGCTGGCCTGGGATTTGTGTGACTGCAGGTTTTGAAGCACTGTAGCATTTTATTTTTTGTGCCATAATATTTTAATTTGCATGGAATCCTCAGGGTTCTCTCTCCTTGCTTTACACCAGCAACTAAAAAAAATAACATATTAGTTTCCTTCAGCTGTGTTAATAATTATATTCAAACCTTTTGCAATGTGAACAATCTTAATATTTTTTTCATCCTGTTGAAATTCACACTATTGGTGTTACATTGTGTATTATTCCTTATCCCTATTAAGAATAGATAGATTTTATTTTTACTCATTACTACTGCTTTTTTAGCTACTTTTCCAAAAGTTCGTTTTCATTAAACTGGAATATCACTTTCAAAAATTAAGTATTCCTCTCTCATGTGAACGCTATTAAAAATGTCCCCTTTTGATGTACAACCCCTTTAAATCTCTCTATATATGTGAAAGTCATCTGGCTCTAAAGCAGGGGTACTTATTTGGGTTTTTTTACAACCTGCAGAGAATAAAACTAATAAATATTTCTAGTTCTTCAAAGATTGATTTATTATCAGTTCCAAAAACATGCCTTTTCATTTGGAAGTCATTTGCTCAGTTATGATTACATATAAACAGCTGCTAAGGGTCAACGTAGGCCAGAGTGCTTGTTACTGCTTGCACTCCTTATGAGTTTAGCTCAGTGTGGCTAGTATGGGTATCCTGGGATTCCAAAGTCTGTACTGATTACCAGCAAAAGCCTCTTTAAAATCAGCAGAAGCAGTCTAGGGATTAATGGTGCCAAGGCAGTCTGAGGCACTGTAGCAATGCCTGAGGTCATAAAGTGAGCAATGACAATTGTCCTGTCCTTGCTGATATTATCACTCTCAGAGTTTTTTAGCATCACACAGAAGTCAAAAGGAGTCTTTGGATCTGAGTGATACTATCATCTAATATGAAGGGTTTTTTTGTTTTTCAGATAGGTAGCATGTCTTAGTTACATCGACTGTATGAACTTTACTCTGGAGCATTGCATCTCTTAGCTAACTGTTCTCCTGATTTTTTTAAAACAAGTTACATGTTATAGGAAGGAAGGAAGGAAGGAAGGTGAATATTTTCACAGCTATTTGATTTGTCACTTAGGATATTAGGAAATCACTAAACATGCACAAAATTGTAGGTCTGTTAGGTATAAAAAGTATACAATAGCCCCAGCCCTGGGGAAAACAGCGATATTAACTATCAGGTATATGAATAGTTGGGATCTAAGTCACATACTTTTGACCTCTAGACATTTAAGATCAAATCCTGGCTTAGGTAAAAAATTAAAAAGATTTTTCATCCCTGGCACACGAATGCATCAGAAAACCAATACAAGGTTGGCACTCTGTGCTGAAGATCTGGGGATGGAGCTGAAGAAGTATTCAGGATTCTCGAGCTATGATAATTTTGAATGAGAAAGATTTCAAAGCATACTGGGAATTCCCCCGAAGTTACCCCAAGGATGAATCTAGCCTTCAGAGTAGGATTTTGTATATTACATTGATGCACAGCAAAATATTTCATCACAAGAAGGATATACTTTTTAAAAGTGCCTTAAAACTATTCCCAAATGAGGAAGTATCTCTTCAAATGAGTGAGATGTGGCAGATCTACAAATCAGAACTGAGACGCATTAGTAGAGCTGTGCAGGGAAATTTTCACAGTGGCTGCCCAGGCTGTTCCTGGCTCAAGCCAGTGCTGGTAGCCATATTTCATATACATTAAATTCACTGACATAAACAAATAAACCAACCAGCAGTTCAGGTTCACAGTGCTCTAGCACATAATTAGCTATTCTGAACACCAATAAGTACAGCATATGTCAAAGACCTTTAAATCAAGGGTGGGATTTTCAAATGCACTGAAGTGACTTTGGAACCGGCGTCCTATTGACTTTCAATGGGATTGTGCTCTTAAGTCACTTGGGTGCTTTCAAAAGTCCCATCTTAAATTCATGGGAGCCCTTTGAGGACCCAAACGTGCATTCACTGTGCATGCAAAACTCCCATTCAAATCAGCAGGAGCTTGGGATCATAAAGAATAGTGCAGGATCACGTGCCTGTAGTTGATCTGTAGGTCTTTTATATTTTTCATGCATAATTTTAAATATGATTTGGCACAAATCATTACCAATGGCATTTCAGAGATCAAATGCAAAGAACATGGATTCAGCAATGTAACTCATTTCTGACAGGATAAGAATGTTAAATCAAGAACAGGACATTTGCTTAAGCAGTATTGAGACACTTAACGCATACCACTTCTGTATTCAAGATGCCTGTGTACTATTTCAGCTGTTTCTCCATAGTCCATCTTAACTTCTCCATGTAACATGTCTAACATGGTGAGGTATGGTCTCATCTCATGCGGCATGACACAGAGAGACAATTAGAGCTGTGATAACTAGATGAGCAGAGTTAGCAGACCTAAAATAAAGTCAGATGACAGAGGAAGGAAAGAGCATAAACTAGAGGAGAGACCAAAGAAAGGCTGTAAGAAAAGAAAAGAAAATTGCATGGGAGGTGAACATTCTCTCTGGGGCCACCAACTTTACCACCAGAGTCACCACTACACACACCACTATTCTCTAACTAAAGAAAGTGGTATGTTTTGTGGATGGATGTGCTATAGTATATAGAGCACTCTGCACACATGACTTGATCCAGCGCCTACTGAAGTCAATGGCAAAACTTCCAGAGACTTCAGTGAGTTTGGGCTCAGTCCCATATGGTATGAAAGTTTGATTTGGGGCAGGAAAGCTAGCTAGAAGCAACTAGGGCGACTTTAGGAGAGGGGAAGGAAATCTACAAAGCAAGAGAAGAGGAAAGGAAGGGAGGGTAGCCCTTGAAACTAATATTTCTAATAATAATTCTTGAGCAAGAGCTTCTGTTGTTACTACCCCTCAGACCAACATGAAACAATGATCAGTTCTCTGTCCTTTGCAAATATGCAGGTGATTGTCTTAATTGGAATTAGATTGGCATAGGCTTTGCTCCAATGCTAAAACGTACACTTCTGTAGCTTGTGCTAAAAAAACAAGTCCCCTAGTAGGATTATGTACAGAGGGGGATGCGTAACACCAACTGAACAGGTAGCACTCATACATGCACATATAATGGGGCTCTAAAGTAACACTGGTATTGTGCTCTTCTCCAAGAGATTTCCATTTGCTGGACAGTGCCCTAATGATATTTATAGAGGTGTCCAGAGGACGACAATTCCGCTTTGTGACAACTATCAAATTTGTTACAGTACAAAATTTGTTTTAATTCTGCATTGGAATGGAAACAAAACCTTTCAAATGTTTTTGTGAAATGGAATTGTGTTGAAATGGCTGTTTTCGGATGGAAAACGCAAGTTTTTGAAATCTCTCTCTCTCTCTCTCTCTCTCTCTCTCTCATCACCCTGGACCATGAAAAACCTTACAACAAAAACTTTATTGAAATCAATACATCTCTGCAATACATTTCAGCTTCAAAAAAACCAGCTTATTTTCATGAAATTTCATTTCAACAAAAATGATCTCACCAGCTCTATATACATGAATGGCAGCGGAAATATAAACAATATCCTGCCTATCTAAGGGCCTGATCTAAAGTTCATTGACGTCAATGGAAAGGCCTGATAAGAACTTTGACCCTAACTGAGCTTTAGTGGTTCACAAGCCCAAGAGCCTTTAGGAGGCAATCAATAGTTTTAGCCATTATCTTTCTTTTTATATAAATATTTGCTCTTTTTCATTACATTTGACTTTTGATAGAGCTTCTTTTTGGACCATGATTTATAGCCATGAGTTGGAGTGAAAACAATTTGGTGGAGTAACAGGACGATATTTGTGTTACTGTAAGGCTGTGATGTGGACCATGGAACAGGCTAGATTATCTGTGCATCCCAGATACAATTGGCAGGGATCTAATTGCATCCCATCACAGACGACCAGTATGAAATTTTTCCTCCTGTTTTCTGTTCCTCAGTCAGTTACACTAAACTGTGCCAAAACCTGTTCATTATTAGCTGGCCAAATTCTTTTTGAGGCATTACAGAAGAAGCGAGTCTTGAAGAGGAATTAGTTAAAGGAAAAGGTGGGGGCAGACAAGATCAGTTTCGGGGAGGACATTAACTAATACAATGGCTTTGTTCTGGACTCTAACGTTATTATAGAAATGCTACCAAGCATTATTTCCTTTTGGAACTTGACAGCCACAATGAATGTCTTGAGAAAATCACAGTACCCTGACAGAGACAAACTGGAGGACCAAGAAGATTAGAACACTTAAAGGACACTGTTCAACTTTGTCAATATGACTTAATCTTGTTCCCCACCTCATAACCCCAGAAGTGAGGACAGTAATAGCACCCAAGGAACACTGAAGGCCAGACCTTTCTGTTTGTGACTCTTCAATATCAGAACTAGAACATATTTGTGCTTTACTGACTTCATGTCATAGCTCTTTTGTTGCTCTACTGGGAGTAAGTTGGTTAATATAAAAATTACTAGGTCCTACAAACACAACATTTTGTCATGTAGACAATATTTTGACCTCTAGCTATTTGAGGTTTTGCTAATTTCATTTGAATATGACTGAACTTACAATCTCTTTCCAATTGCAATGTGTTTGGTAAGAGTGGAAAGTGTACTAAATTGTTCTATGTGGTCCTGATAGTGCAAACACCTAGACACGTGTAACTTTACTCACATATGTAGTTCAATTTAAATCAATAAGGTTACTCACTTGAGTAAAGTTGTGCACATGTTTAAATGTTCATACGACCAGGGCAGGATCTATGTTTATATTTCTTTGTTTACTAATGTCTATTGTTCCCTGGTTTTAAAAATAAAATATAAAAAACAATTAGTTTAAACAAAACAAAGGTCCTGATTATTGTTCATAAAAAGTATAAGCTACATATTTTCCAAATTACTCATATCACCTTTATTTTTCCTTGTATTTCTTTAAATCCAGAAATCATCAGGACGTAGTTTTCAGCTATAGTTATACATCCTTATATATATATATATTACAGAAGAAGCGAGTCTTGAAGAGGAATTAGTTAAAGGAAAAGATATAAATATAAGGATGTATAACTGTAGCTGAAAACTACGTCCTGATGATTTCTGGATTTAAAGAAATAAAACATATATAAATATATATATAAAACACTGAATGCTATTTTAGAATTGTGAAATATAACAACATGTTGGCCTTATTTTGTGATGACAGTGAGTAATAAATAATGGTGTAAAAAGGGAAGTTTAATATTAGGTCCTTCAGTCATATCCAGTATTTTGGTCATCTTTCTTAGGAAACAGAAAAATGAAAATGCCATGAAGTGTCTGAACTTTGGAAGTATCCTATAATAATTAGAGACTGAACTATTAGTTTCAGCCAGTTTTTCAAGCTCTGATGAATGGAGATATAAACGCTGCCAACTGGCAAACCATTCCTACCACTGACATAAGTGGGAGACATATTTCTAATAAAAGCGTAAGTGTACAGAAGAAGACTATATGTTTATCGTAAATTGAATGGGAAATAAAAAATCATGAGATCCAAACAAGCAAGAGAAATAAATGGAATTTTAGTCTCTCCCTGTTCATGGTGAGTTGATCCAGAAGTGCAGATCCAGCAAACCTACTTGGAATCTAATTTCCAGGACTTTATCCATATCTTCAAAGGTTTTGTTTCTCATTTTGCCTCTCCTCACTGAACTCTTTTGCATTGTACCAGATAATGTGACCCAATATGAAGTGACCTAAGCCATGGTAAGACTATGATTAATTAGAAATTAAAAAATGAAGCCCACTCTTTTCATAGCTGTTACAAACCTTGTACTATAGAACCCTTGTAATACCCTATTGAGACAGATTTTGGTGGAATGGTTGTAAACAAGTTGGATAAAACCAGCAGAGGATCAGTGGTTTGAGCATTGGCCTGCTAAACCCAGGGTTATGAGTTCAATCCTTGAAGAGGCAATTTAGGGATCTGGGGCAAAAATTGGGGATTGGTCCTGCTTTGAGCAGGGGTTGGACTAGATGACCTCCTGAGGTCCCTTCCAACCCTGATATTCTATGATTCTATGATTAAGGTCTCCTGGGGCCCTGGGTTGGAGAAAATGGAGGGGGGGCATGGCACCAGAACTGTTGCCCCACCCCACCTCTACCACTTGCAGTCCTGCCCCCATTCCACGCCTTCTACCTGCAGCCCTGCCCATGGCTCCAACCATTCCACCTCTTCCCCGCCCCCATCTACCCTCAGCCCCGCCCCATTCTGCCCCTTTCCCCATGGCCCCACCACCACTCACTCCTTTCTGCCCTCACCCCCTTTCTCGCCCCACCCCCACCCAGCTGCAGCCCCGAGACTGGAGAAGACCATGGTGGTCCAGCCCTGGGGCCACAGTGGGGAGTGAGAGCTCCTGGGGCCATTGCAGGGGGAGATTTTTCTGGGGGCTCCAAATTGGCCAGGGCCCCTGGGCACAGGCCCCATGGGTCCATGCGGTAATCTGCCACTGGATAAAACACACTTTTCTGTGTAGTCAAATAATTTCCAAGCACTTCAGGACATCTGTAGCTGCTATTTTTATTGCACAGCTAGTAAAATCTCAATGAACTTAAATGTACAATTTCTTTCTCTTATGTATGTAGGAGTAATTCCTACCAGAAATACGAAAAGGTAACAAAGATCCCATTTCCAACACTACGTAGGAATAATGCAAATATTCCTAAGGGAAACTGGTAGATTGCATCAAACGAGCAATAAAGAATAATCATGACTAGACACACATGTTTGCATGTCTGCTTTCCTCTTGGCAAGGTGAAGGAAGGCACAGAAATGCTGCGGAGTTTCTTTATATGGGTCACTGTCATGGAAGTTATGTTTATCCCTGGGACGGTTTGGGGAAGCTATGTATAGTTTATGAATTCTGATGGATTTTATGAACTCTGTGTATAACTCTAACTCTCAGTGTGTATTGAATCAGTCATTTGCTAGCAAGGACTGGACAGGTTACATCACAAAACCTGTCTGGGAGCAGCCAGAGGATAATCAATAGCGTAGTTAACATTGAATCACTCTGCTACAATAGAACAATGATTATGCCAAAGATATTGGCCAAGCTAAAGGAAGCTGGTTCTCCCTTGGTTGTCTGCAAGGCAGAGGATTGTAGCAATGGAAACTCCCAAGCAGAAAAGCGGAGCAAAGAGGGAGGTATAGAAGCTGCTGTTAAAATAGGACATTGTCTCTGAGCTAAGGGGAACCTGTTGACCATCAGTACAGAACAAGCTGAGGAAAACTTATTTCAGGGGCAGAAGGCGAGGGAATCTGAAAACTGAGGAGGAAGAGAAGAGGTCGTGTGTCCTCGGAAAGGTTTGGTAGATGAAGCAACAGTGTAAATGCTGAGTTCTGTAATCCAAATTTCTTTTCTCTGTGTTGCAGTTTTAGCTACAGTCAAGGTAATTAGTTGGGTGTGGTGTAACTCACTGGGACAACATGCTCGGTGATTTCTTCCCAGTTCTGCTGTGTGAATACAGGCAAGCTACTTCACTGTTCTGTTTCCCCTTCCACCTTTTGTTTGTCTTGTCTAACTAGACTGTAAGCTCTTTGGAACAGGAAAAGCTCTTTGTGTAGATGTGTGCCTAACATAGTGAGGCCCTGATCTCAGTGGAGCCTCAAGGCATTACCATAATAATAAAAAGGTGACTACATTAATAGCTGGAATTAAGTGAGCATACAAACATTACATGTGCACTGTTGTTTTTTCTCTATACTTGATCAAATTAGCAATGGGTCCAAGGTACAAAGTTAAGACCCAAAGCTGAACTTTCTCAAATTTGGAGGGTGTTCAGGACCAGGGTTCTGTTTCAGGGGCATTCTTATTTTAATAAAATATAATCATTTAAAATATTAATAAATCCTGTGCAGTGCATCACTGAATTCATAGCATCAGTGTTGGTCCCCTCCCTACTATAGGCTTGTGGACCTTAGATGTGTGAATTATTTGCCTGGAAAGTTCTCTCTGAATGTTGCAAGTATAATTGCAGCAAAGAAATTGCCTCTGTTTCCCTCTTCTGCAATGACTGTAGTGTAGACTGCCAGGCTCTGCATGGCATTTCTCAGAACAAATTATTCCTCTGCTAACAATTCAACCATTCTGCCCCTCTTGCCTCCTTTTTAGGGGTCATGCCTTTCATGTGGGTATTTTAAAGCATTGCTATGCAACCTACACAAAAAGCTTATTATTATAAAACACATTAAATAAAAGCATAGCAACTAATCACAACATAAAAAGGGGATTAGGCTACATATTCCCATTGAAGAAAGTTCCTATTTAACTCTTTCAGAGTATTTGCATATAAAACTTTCTAATCAATATTTACTTTGGCTGCAGTATTGGCCAAAAAAAGGCAGTAGTTTCTCCATCCATTACTATGTTTCTAATTTGGAGCAAAGTCCTGTTTGCAGGACTTTTCTTCAAAGATGTTGTAAAGCACAAACTGAAAGATCAATATTTGTATAAACATGTGCCATAATTTGAGGAATTCTTAATCACAGACTCAAAGATGTTAGAGATAGAAAAGAGCTATTAGGTCCCCTTCCAACCTGCCAGCAAAAGACTGTTCCCTGCAGTACATTCTCCAGTGCTTTGTTCAGTCCAGTTTTAAGTGACTCAAGCCAGGAGACTTCTACCACTTCCTTTGGGATTATTCCCCAGTCTAATCAGTTACAGGAGAGATTTTCAAAGCCACGAAGGGGAGTCAGGCACTTTCTATACAACCTAATATGCCACCACTCTGAGCTATAGCCAGTCAACCCTATGTAATTTCTCTCCCTTCTTTAAAAGTGTAAATCTAAACTATTTTTAGATAGTTACAATTTCATTCCCAACCTTAGTTGGCTGGCAAAACAAAACATAGCTGGTTTTTCTAAATATTTTTTCGTATTAAATTGGGCTGGCCCAACGTTTGGGAAAAAACACCCTTGAACCAGGAGTACATTTTTGTCATGTTGGATGTTCCTGAAGAGCACAGTGCTCTGCAAGCATGTGGAGGATAAGAGCCTGGCTGCTTACACATTTGGTTGGTTCTCCCCAGCCACTTGTACTTGATTACTAGAGCACTGGCTCTCCTGAACTCGCATCACTATGGAGCAAATGGTGATACTCATAGGGCAGGTCTACACTACGGGGCTCAGTCGACCTAAGTTACACAACTTCGGCTATGTGAATAATGTAGCTGGAGTTGACGTAGCTTAGGACAACCTTGTGTGGCATTTACACCATGCTGGATCAACGGGAGAAACTCTCCTGTTGACTTATCTTATGCTTCTCGTTCCGGTGGAGTACCAGAGTCGATGGGAGAGTGATCGACGGCCGATTTAGCGGGTCTTCATTAGACCCGCTAAATCAACTCCCGGTGGGATTGATCACCACGCGTCGATCCCCTGGTAAGTGGAGAGAAGCCCATAGTGAGTAGTACCTTATTCCATAAATAGCCTAACTGATTTCAGTGAGCCTATTCATGGTTTGAGGTATTATTCAATGTGATTAAGAGCAACAAGCTGGCACAAAGTAAACATATTTTTGGTGTGACATTATGACCCACCATCACTACAAAATAATGTCCATATCATTATATCATTGAGTTTAGTGAACTTTTCAACAGACATAATCCAGACCCAAATGGTTTGGGGGTTACCTTCCCCTACTTATTACAGTTCTTCCAAACCCTTAACCATTCTTTGTTGATCTTTAAATTGCTGTCAATTTCTTGATGTGTTTCTGGAATTGAGCTGCGGAGAAGTGCACACATTATTCCAGGTTCTGCCTCAACAGAGCTGTATAAAGAGAGACTATCATCTTCCTTGTCTGTGATGGGTTTATATACAGAGTCCCAGATTATACAGATTTTTCTTACTGCTGTTATGCAAATGCATGTAAATGAAGGCACAGAATATTGATTGCAGTTATCAGCATCCACCAAACTACCTAATTTCCATCCTCTAGTCAGGTAGTTCTGCACCTAACAGAGGTGAAAGCAAGCTTACCAGTATGGCGTACTGGTAAGAAATCTGGTACACAGCCAAAGGTACTGGCCAGGCCACTGATGGGGGGACAAAAGGGGCAGCTGCCTTGGGGCCTGGCGATTTAAAAGGTCCGGGGCTTCTGACAGCATCCGCAGCCCCAGGCCCTTTAAATCACTGCCAGAGCCCCAGGGCTCCCAGCTGCCGCCGCCACTATCCTGGGGCTCCAGTGGTGATTTAAAGGGCCCGGGGCTCCTGGCCATTGCTACCCTTACCATGCCAGTGGCCGGAGCCCCGGCCTTAGGCGCTGACTCCGTGGGTGCTCCGGGGCTGGAGCACCCATGGGGAAATATTGGTGGGTGCAGAGCACTCACCGGCAGCTCCCCGCCCTCCTGCCCCAGCTCACCTCTGCTCCACCTCCGCCTCCTCCCCTGAGTGTGCCACTGCCTCCTGCTTCTCTCCCCTCCCTCCCAGGCTTGCCGCCAAACAGCTGTTTCTCGCGGCAAGCCTGGGAGGGAGGGGGAGAAGCGGAGCGGCAGCGGCATGCTCAGGAGAGGAGGCGGAGCGGAGGTGAGCTGGGGCAGGGAGCGGTTCCTCTGCCCCCCCGAGGGTTACTTCCTGCGGCCCTCCTTGCGCCTCCCCCAGCCCCAGCTCACCTCCGCTCTGCCTCCTCCCCTGAGCATGCCGCTGCTCTGCTTCTCCCCTCTCCCTCCCAGGCTTGCACACAGCAAGCCTGGGAGGGAGGGGGGAGGAGGGGAAATGCGGCACGCCCGGGGGGGGAAGGCGGGGCCAGGGATTTGGGGAAGGGGTTGGAATGGGGGCAGGGGTGGGGGCAGGGGGGGCATGAGCACCCACCAGCGCCGGGTAAAGTCGGCACCTATGGCCCTGGGCCCTTTAAATCGCCGCCGGAGCCCCGGGCGGCATGGACTGGCAGCGCTGAAGGGCTGGCTGGGGAAGTCTGGCCCCAGCCCCACCCTTTCCGCCCGAGGCCCCACCCCTTCCGGGGGCCCTGAGCTGCCCCCGACCCACCTTGCCCAGGATCCCAGCCACCCTGCGTATCCTTTACATTACTTTCACCCCTGGCGCCTAAGGGCCAGATTATGAAACTTTTATGCACACTGAATAGTATCTGAAATAATGAACTGAAGTCAATAAGTGGGTATTGACCCACGAAAGCTTATGCTTCAATACCTCTGTTAGTCTATAAGGTGCCACAGGACCCTTTGTCGCTTCTGAAGTCAATAAGATTACTTGTGGCCTAAGGCAGTATTTAATGTGAATAGAGGCATCACAATTATGAGATGTTCAGATACTATAATGATGAGAACCATAGAAGTACTAGATAGACTATAACAGAAAGAAAAGAATCTGGCCCTAAATGAGTGTAGTAGAAAAGTGGTTCTCAAACTTTTGTACTGGTGACCCCTTTCACATAGCAAGCCTGAGTGCGACCCCCCCCCTTTATAAATTAAAAACACTTTTTTATATACTTAATACCATTATAAATGCTGGAGGCAAAGCGGGGCTTGGGGTGGAGGCTGACAGCTCACGACCCCCCATGTAATAACCTCGTGACCCCCTGAGGGCTCATGACCCCCAGTTTGAGAACCACTGTAGTCGAGGGTGTAAATAACTGTATCTGCGATATTGAAGGCTTAGTTGAGACTCAGGTAAAAGTCAAGGCTATTAGATGTGAGACTCATTACAGTGATCCCTGCAGTACATCCCTAGATACTAGGGATGGGTACACTGATTTGGATATAAAAAGAATACATCATCACCACCAATACACAGTGGACCTTTTTAGAACCAAAGGCAACCCAATTTTGTTGTGAAATTCTGAAATACTCAGATAAGAATTTTCCACCTGTTGTTCTCACCCAGATCAAAAAAGTGCTGACATAGAAGGACTGCTTGTACTCGTGGACTGTATTTCTGGTTGAGAGCGGAAGAAGGAATACTTGTGAGAGAGCCTATTCTCATGAGATTTCCAGCTTAATTTCACAGTCTAAGAGGTTGGAACAGTTTGTATAAGCTTCAGATAAACATCTAAGGCCAGATTCACTTGTATACTCCAGTTGCTTTGGGCCACTCCGGTGATGCAAAGCAGCAGTAAACCAGTTAAGCCAGGTTTATGGCTCCTTCGCGTCCCCAGAGCAGCACAAAGCAGCCAAAGCATACTAGTGAATCTCTTCCCTGAATTTTTGGACACTTAGCTGAACTGAACCCAAATTCTGAACCTGTGAGGGTTGTCCATTACTTTTGGACACAACCTCCTAGTTCAACACATTGCTGTGTATCAAAACCCTTTGTTCACAGCCCTATAGGAATGATCTAATTCAGAACGAGAGCACTTTTGGACTACACTCTATAAAGCCCAAGGTAGTAAAATGTCTCCATCTAGTTCAGATAAATGTTCTGTAAAATAACATCGCATTTCTTACCAAATTAATGTCTCTCTCTCCTCCACACCCAGCTGAATTATAATGGGGATAATATAATCCCCTCATTTCACAGAGGTGTTGTAAAGATAAATCCCTTAATGTTTGTGAAGCACTCAGATAATACAGTGATGAGCATCATAGAAAAGCCCATGAAGAAATTAATAATTCTGTATTCAGAGCAGAGTTTGAATTGTGTGCAGTACATAAAGCCTGGGGCCACACACTGATAGAGAAGGATAAACAAAAATATTGAATAACTACTCATTTACTGAAAGAGGCAGGGATCTCTGGAAAAAAATAGTATGTGATCATGTAGATCAGTGGTTTTCAAACTGCCGGTCGCGACCCAGTACTGGGTCACGGAATGTAAGGCACCAGGTCGTGGCAGCTCTGGTCAGCATCGCTGACCAGGCCGTTAAAAGTCCCATCGGCGGTGCTGCCCAGCTAAGGCAGGCTAGTCCCTACCTGTCCTGGCTCCGTGCTGCGCCCTGGAAGCAGCCAGCAGCAGGTCCACCTCCAAGGTGGGGGGGCCACAGACCTGCTGCTGGCTGCTTCCGGGGTTCAGCGCAGTCCACTGTGCCAGGACAGGCAGGAAGCCTGCCTTAGTACCCCCGCTGTGCCATTGACCAGGAGCCGCCAGAGGTAAGCCTGCACCCCAACCCCGCTCCCCAATCCCCTGCCCCAGCCCTGAGCCCTCCTAATCCAGAGCCCCTTCTTGCACTCCAAACCCTTCATCCCCATTCCCACCCCAGAGCCTGCACCCCCAGCCCAGAGCCCTGACCCCCTCCCACACTCCAACCCCCCGTCCCAGCCCTAAGCCCCTCCCATACCCCAAACCGCTCATCCCCAGCTCCGTTGTGTCACAGACATCAACAATTTTCTTCAACTGAGTCACCAGAAAAAAAGTTTGAAAACCCCTGATGTAGATAACAACTGAATCATAATATATACACGTAAGGGGGGTGAATTAAGATTTCACAGACAACCTTAATTCAGGCATTTCCTAAAGTTAGAGTCCTTGTCTTTTCAACCTTAATGTTCTTTTAACATAGGTATTTGTTTGTTTGTTTGTTTGTTTTTAATGTACTATAATACAGTATATATGCTGACTCTATTTTCTCATTAGAAATTTTCTTTCTGTCCTGGTCTGTTCTTCGATAGGGCTAGATGGTGCAATAAAGGAAAATAGGAACTATGTGGAGCCACATAGCCCAGTATGCAAGAGGTATAGCTGGCAGCTGCATTTCTTAGGAGAGTGTTGCATGTGCTCCTTCTGTAACTGATCAGCTTTGTTGATGCGTGAGGAGGGGATTGACAGGGCCAGCCCTAGACCAAATGACGCCCCAGGCAAGGAGCGTCTTCGGTGCCCCCCACCCATTTGTTAAAGTTTTGAATACCTTATATTTTATTGTATTTGTAGCCCATGTCATGACTTTGATGCCTGATTTGAATGCGTGATTTATACACAATTACACAATAAAACAAGGTTCGCAATATCGCAGCTGAACTCTTACTTCGTTCTTATATCTCAGTGACTGACTGACTGGCAATGCCCCGCCCCTTATATACCTGTGAGGGCCTGGCTGACAACATTCTAGGAGGTTCAAGGAAAACGTCAAAAAGTCTGGAAGGCTCCATGAGATTCTACAAAAGTTCAGAACATCTAAGAGGTTAGTGAAAAATGAATCCACATACGGAATGCCTGAAACATTTTACTTCAGACATTCAATTTTCCCTTTTGTCACTAACAACAAAAACAGCACCCTGAGTCCGGTGCCCCTGAAGCCCAGCACCCCAGGATGGTCACCTGGGTCGCCTGCCCCTAAAGCCTTTACCCAATTTTCTCTCAGCTACATTTGGAGTTGGTTAGCACACTTGGGGCACTAGCCTCAAGCAGACCTTGAATCGAGGAGCAGGAGCAAAAGGGGGAAGATGACTGGACCCCTACCTGATTTTATATACCCATATGGGAGCCTCCTACAACTTAGCCCATAGCATGTCTTTATTTGTTTTTTTCCTACCTCTCTATTCCTTTCTCTTGTCCAATTTTTTCTTCTCTATTTACTCATTGACTCTCATAAGCAGGACATAACCTCCCTAATGTTTGACTTCAAGTCCAGCTTTCAAACCCACAACACTTCAGTAGTTTCAAGAATAGGCGAGGGAAATTTGTGCATTCTCATTGCATACTGTAAAAAGAACAACAAATTATAAAGTCAGAATCATTGGAATTGAATTCCTAGGGAATTAGCAATTGAAGTTCAAGACATACATCATTGTAAAGTTAAATTTCTCTAGATTTTTAATAAGGGCTCTTTGGTTGATCTACATATCTCATGATATACCATGGCAGTTCAGTTCATGGTAGTGATGAATTATGGGAAATGTAGTCCAGTCGGGTACAGAATGTTGGAGAGAATGGGAGCCTGAGGTACCCAAACAACAACCTGGTGAAGCACCACAGCAGCTAATGTGGACACAGTTTAATATCAAAAATTTGATTTTGCAGAAACTTGATTTTCCTTAGAAAAAATGTTTCGATGGAAAATTCTCGGCCACATTGTATTTGACCTTTAGCTTCAATGTCATGAGGTATTATTGATCTCCCTACAGATGAGACACAAATAAATTGACAGTTATCTATTTCATAGATCTGCTACAGTTTGATTATTAATTAATGCAAATGCACCCATTTTTATTGTTATCTTGTCCCTCACCTCACCTCCATAAACCTGCTTAGCCACCTGTTGTGTTTTGTCATAATCCTAGACTGAGCTCTCTGGGGCAGAGAACCAACATTTTGATTACATGTTAGTAAACTGCCCAGGACAATGGGCCTTGATCCCTTATTGAGGCCTCTGGGTGCTACTATAGTATAAAGAATAATGATAATAAGCTCAGTCAGTAGAATTCATTTATCTCTAAAAATGATTTTGTTTAGAGCACATGACAAACATTTCCCCACAAATATCCATTCACATTTTTAAATAAATGTGCTTCTTCTTTTACATCCATATCCCTTTGTGTTAATTTTGCAGGACTATTCTAGCAAGGGAGTTTACCAGAAGTAATTATAATAGAAACTGAGAACTGTATGTGTGCAGGGCAGAATATTAGTGGATTCTGAATTTGAAACACATGAGATTTCATACCTGAAACCTATTTCAGAGGTCTTGATTCTCCTGTAACTCGGGGTACGTCTCCACTGCAGCTGGGAAGTGTAATTCCCAGCACGGATACACAGACTCGTGCTAGCTTGGCTTGAGCTAGTGTGCTAAAAATAGCAGTGTGAACATTGCAACTCAGGCAGCGTCAGCTCAAGTTAATGGCCTGAGCTCAGACCAAGGGGTTCAGGTGGACTTGCACTCAGGCAGCTAGTCTGTGCTGCAGACTCCACACTGCTATTTTTAGTGCACTAGCTGAAGCAGAGCTAGCATGAGTCTGTCTGCCTGGGCTGGAAATCACCCTCCCAGCCTCATTGGAGACATACACTTAATGCTACATCATTGTAAAGCAGGAATAATTGCATTGTAGTCAATAATTAGAGCAATGTTAACCCAGGATTAGTGAGGCCTTAAGAGTTACCTTTTACAGTCTTGGAACATACTGTACGTGACACATGAGCCCAATCACAAAGGCTTGAATTTCAAATGTTGAAAATTTGCAGTGAACTGCAGCTCATGAACAAGCTCCAGGCCAGGAACCATTTGCAGAAATTGTTGGATAAGTAATGTGAAATAATGAATACATTCAAGAAAATTGCTATTTGTTCAAGAACAATTTGCAAACAGAAAAAGAAGCAAAATTGGTTATTTGTCATGAATTACTTAATCCAGCTGTGATTTACCTATTTGCTGGAGGGACAGCTTCTCTGGCAGGCTGGTCATGAGTAAGCAACATGTATTGTACTTTGGAAACTTGCAAGTTATATAAACACTTGGGGCAGTTTATTATTCTTTGTGATTCTGGAGTCCCTATACTCATTCACTTCACATCAAAAGTTTAGGGAGAGGGGTTAAAGAGAGCAGCAAAATGAAGCAAAGAGCAATTCTGTATGGTAATTGTAAATAACTGAGGAGAAATGTAAAGGTACGTATCACGCTGTCTGGAGTGGCTTACGACCGTGAGTGCCAACCATGGAGCAGATTGTCATAAAGCAGGGCAGACACCCCAAACTGGTGGTGTGTTCTGTAATTAGATTGCACCAACCCAGTAACCAACGTGAACTCCTGAAGCACTGTGACAGTCTTACCAGGGAGTCACAGACAGTCCCCTGGGACACTCCAGTCTATCTTGCCACTCAGCCAAGCTGCACTTAGTGATGAATGGTCAGTTATTCCAAAGGTCACCAAATATTCAGGTTGCTCCCAGTTTCAAGAAACCAGTCACTTACCCCAGGTCAATTTGTACCTTAGAGCTCACACCAAAGACAACACTTGTAGCCAATCCTGTAATAAATTGATTAAAGGTCTATTAACTGGGAAAAAGAAACGAAAGAGTTATTTACAGGTTAAAGCAGACAACATATATTACAAATGAGTTAGTCTAGGGTTCCAAAAGGTGACTGAGTTGTAGTAATCTGTCAGCACTGAATGTCTTTTAGAGCTAACCCAAGTTGACGCTAGGGATCTCGGCTTTTGTTTCCTAGCTCCAGCCATGTGAGAGTCCAAAAAGCAAAGAGATGAAGAATTTTCATGTCAGCTATCTTTATTGCCTTCTTCCACAATCCATGCTAATTGACGAGCTTCCATGCACATAGCACCTTTATGAGTGTGAGAGGGTTATTAGCCCAATTTTTGTATCCTGATGTTTCACAATGGCCCATTTAGTTTGATAGTCCTCCTTGCTGGGTGAGGAACCACATCTCCTGACTGGGTTCACAAGTTCAGAGCAGGCATTTTTACAGTTATAAAGCAAAATTTATATTACCTTATAGCATGGGATACAGACATTACAAGCAAGATTAATGCATGCAGCAACTTATATGCATTTTATTGAGTCTAAACACATCCTTACAAGTCTAATACCTGTCTTGAACTAACATACAGGTAAGCTGGTCTGATTTCCAGCAATGAATGTGTCAATGCTTAGCTGACATCTACAGCCTTAACAAGAGATGGCACCTGATCTACCAGAGTCACAGTACATAACACCTAAGCATGAACGACAAGATCAGACAAAAGAAGAGAGCTCATTGAACCAAAGGAGTATTCTGTAAACAGGCTAACGTGTTTCCAGTAAATCTGTGTGCTACTATGGCTGTATATTTTACTGAACGTATTTCAGGTGATTACTATGAATTCTGTAATGCAGGCCCTGTTTGTGTGTTTTGCTGTTAGAGGAGCACGTTGGGAAATCCTCTTGGTTTTCGGTGACAAACCAGGCAGGAGTAGATAATTAGTTGTGTCAGTGACTATTTAAATATGAGCCATTCTCGAAAATCCATCCATGAACCCCATGAATGTAACATCTAGATGACCTTTTACTGTGTTTCAAACCCTATTATTCTATCCTACTTAGCCCATACATCAGGTTTTAAAATGAATGTAACAATATCATTTACTTAAATAGCCATGCCACAAGTACAGGAAAAAGCCACTGAGTAGGATTAACAAGGAGACAGCTTTTAGGATGTCTGTGTTAGTACAGTATATTACATTTAAAAATACATAAAATTAAGGCCGTTGTGGCTGCTTTCTCTCTAGTTAGTTGTCCAATAGGCTATTTATTTTGGAAAATAGTGATTGAATACCGGCTGCCAGGTAATAAGCTTTCTCTAGTCTGTTATAGAAATTAAATTATCAGTGGAGCTCCTGGTAGCCATGCATTATGTGTTCAACACACTAGCTGTCCTTTAAATCAAGATGTATCTTTTAATCAGAAGTATCTTCTATCCATAAAAACTTCAGAATTGGTTCAAGTCCAAACTGGTTTAGAAACAAAAACAAAGCTCAGCCCATTCCGAGGTTGTGTTAATGTCCCTCCTACAGCATGTATTATTATTGTTTTATATTTGTATTGCAATGGTATATCTACGCACGCTGATGCCACACCTCTGGTTGCAGTATAGAATCACCCTAAAAATACACTTGCTCTGTACTTCATTTGTGTCTCATTGCAAACTTAATTTGTGATGTAATAGAATCCCTATAGCAAGCAAAACACTACGGTATCAAAAACTTCATGCAGCAAGCGCTGTCCTATTTTCCATGGCATTCTTTTGTGAAGAAACTGTGTGCATGTAAGTAACTCAGTAGAGTGTCATTTTCAGGGCTGAAAAACTGAGACTAATTCTGGAATGTTCAAAAGCCTCTGTGGGCACAGGTGGGTCTTGAACAGGCCAGCTGGTGCTCACTGCATAGTTGATTGCTGAAGGGATTTTCCAAACAGGTGGTGCAGCTCAGCCAAGTCCCCCGAGCACTCTTGGGGCTGACTGCTGCAATAAGGTGGGTCAGGGATATGGCTGGGACTGGCCATTCAATCTGGATGTTCAAAAGCCCCTACATATTCAGCTAGGTGCATCTGATCTGCCTGAGTCATGTCAGTGACACAGCTACCTCAGAAGGCTTAAATTAAGCCACTTAGGGAGTAGCCATTCACTTGCTGCACTGCACAGTGTACATCCAGTGACCCACTCCTAACTGAATAAAAAGCTCCCAAACACACAAGACAGCATGTGTTAGAGAGAAACAGAAAGAGGGAGGGAGAGAGAGTGAAGAGCAATGGAGACAATCAGCGAGAGAGAAGGAGAGAGCTAACGTTTGCTTGGGGCCTTTGGGGTTAAGGCAGGGCTGGAGGAGGATGGCAGGGCAGTTACAGGGAAAGGACAGGGAGGGATAGGATGGGGCCAAAAGGATGATGTTTTTCATTTTGCTACATAGAATGGGGCTGCATCTTCTACTGGCTGCAGCACAACACCCAAACATGCTACACTGGTGTGGCTGGAGGCAAATAAGGAAAAGTTGTCTGGCCTTGCCTCAGAGAGTGGGTGATTATGTGTGGATTAAAGGCAGGACAGCTGTATGCAGTCCTGCCTGGTAGCTCTTATGCCTGATTGTTATAAATCATCCTGGAATATGCCTGCTGAATGTTTGGGGGGAGGAGGGGGATGACCCAGAGGTAAAATGGAATAGCTTTGTAGATTGGGTGCAGCGTAAGGGTGCTTTGTGAGGGAAACTCCTGCCGCCTTACCCTGATGTATTTGCTAAGACAGTGAACGCAGTGTTTTTTCAGCTTTGGTTTCTGACATCTGCTATTCTCCGCAGTAATAAGAGCTCCATTTTGCATGACTTGCTGTCAGCTATTTATGGAGCCCCACTACTTCCCACCCATAGTCCACTGGCTATATCAAAACATTATTCCCCATCTGTATGCACTGTCCCCAGGCATAGGTTTTACAGTCCTTTTTTACTCTCATCAAGTACATACATGCATGCATAACAGCTATTTGTGATGTCTTGCATCATTACTGGATCTCTTCTAATAACCCCAGGTTCACCACATGGCCAAGCATGGCTTCTTCCTGAATGCTAAGAGCCCTGAGCAATAGGGGAATGCTCTGGTATATGCAAACAAGTGGGCATAGAAATGGCTGCATACAATAGCCTGGTAATCTTTGCTACCCTCTGAAAATCCCAAAGCCTGGGTGTTATGCTGAAGCCAGAGCACCAAGAAAGTGTGAATGGCTAGAGAGGCAACCAAATTCTCAAAAGTCTAGGACCACCCTTCCTCAGCTTTGAAAAGTCTTCTAATTTCCAGAGCAGTCAAGAGTGCCTGAGTTTCCTGCTGCATACCCCAGATGCCTCCTTTGAAAATCCCCCTGCATGACATTTACTTTAATAGGTCTAATTATAAGGAAATGCACTTTTTCAATCAGTACCAAAGAACCAGTAGGTTTTCTTCTTTAACATGCCAACCAGCTGTTTTGAAAGGTACATCTCTAATCTCTTTCCTTCCACATGTTCAAACAGATGAAAGTAATTTTGTACTCAACTGTCTATAAGTAATTAGGCTGGGATGTAAAGGAGTCTTTATGTATCAGTTCAGAAAGAGCTACACTCTTAGCATACAGAATAATTATTAGCAATCTTCTTCATCTGTAAGGTATACCTTATGCATTTTACATGAGTCCCCATTATTAACATAACCTGACTATCAAAGCTCCATTGAATCTGGTGTCCTCTTTTTCATGTAACTGACTCAAATTCCCCTGAAATATAATAATTTGAAAACAGCAATGCCAATGATTTATTTCAGCTGTAATTTGTAATTTTTTTCTCATCTTTGTTGTTTTCCTGTTAAAGACCTAAACCAGTGGGGCTCCAATATACACAAACAAGTGTTCTGCTTTTGCTACAAGATGGATATTAATATTCAGTAAGGGTCCTAGAATACTGCCTTTTGTCAGATTGCCAGGCTAAATTCCCTTAATCCTATTAATTAGGAGGTCACAAAAAGAATATTTATTGAGAAACAAAAGTGAGTACCCTAAAGATACATTAAGTCAGATTTAGAAAGTTACTGGGAACTATAACATGGGGGTGGGTTCTGGGACCTTGCATGGAAATGCAGCATTTGTCTACTGAGTCATCCTGGTGTCAGGTGCTTGAACACTGCATAACTGTGCAGGATAATTACTTCTGAGTCAAAGAGGCAGGTGCAGCTTGTTAACTCCAACCAGGCTATAAAAGGGGTTGGATTACCTTTTGCAAGAGTGGTGGGAATTTGGGGAATGGGATGGAATCTACTTATAAGGAGCACACTAAGCAATGTGGGTCTAGCTTTGGGAGTTGCACCCCATGTAGATAAGGGCAAAATGGAGCTTTATGTGCTCAGGTATGTCTCTTGTGGGATAGAGCCATATGGGGGTGGGGGAGAGGGTGTTAAATTAGACTAGCTACAATTTTTGAACCTCAGGTTAGGCCCCCTTATGCTATATTTAAGCACCTGGTGGTCCAGTGCTAGGACACTAGCCTAAGTCCTAGGAAAAGTGGGTTCAAGTCCCTGTTCTGACATAACTCCCTGTGTGACTTGGTTGGGATTGTCACAACTTGTCTGTCTGTGCCTCTGTTCCCTGCCTGTAAATGAGGGACCATAGCACTTACTTACTTTGCAGGGGTGTTGTGTAGATCAACACACTAAAGCGTGTGAGGCGCTCTGATGCAATGGTAACTGGGGTCTTGGCCAGAATAAGTGACCAGATTTTTAGCAGTACTGAGCCCTCCCAATTTCTTTGAAGTCAGATGGGGATTTAGATCCTAGAGGTACAGAGCAGATGTTTATGGGAGATAAGCACCAGACCTTGGTTATTATCATGGTAAATGTGGGACTCTCTCTCAATAGAACATTCCCTAAGGAACACTAGAGAAGTGCCAGTTACTAATCTAAGAATAAGTAGTGATATTACTGAATAGCACCAATGTGCAGTCTGTCCCATAGGCCTCCTCATTCTCCACTGTATTAACTGTTAAAGACTTAGAGGAGATAAGAGGTAAAAGAGCTCTCACAGGGGTCCGGAGTGGTTCTGAGGCTTGCCAAAATTACCCATATCCTCACCTGACAGCTTGTTTTGCATACCCTGAAATTAGACAAAAGAAGGTATATCCTGCTGGGTTCTCTAAAGTGTGTGTGGAAGGGGGGTGGGTTATTTAAAAAAAAAAAAAAAAAAAAAAAAAAAAAAAGCAGCTAATCTTTTGGTATTGCTCTTTGCTGCAGTGCAGGAGACTCAGCTTGGATTTGTAATTCCCCAGAGAGAGGTGTGGTCTGAGGCTGCAATTAGAATGAGAGACCTTGTGCTTTATTTGTATAGCATCATTGGTGTGCATGGCACTTTACAGATAAGTATGAACCCAAAGTCCCTGCCCTGAAGCGCGTACAGGCTAAGCAGACAAACTCAAAAGGCAGAGACTGGAGTGCCACAGACAATCAAAGTGAATTAATGATTGCTTGGTGCACTGTGTGTTAGTTACAAGGTTTCTGCCTGGGTCACAGTAGGGAATTATATGACATTTTATTGAGACCAAACCCAGCATACTGTGATATCAAGTCCATGTGCTCCATTGTGGTGATGGCATTTCAATGAAAAACCATTATTGTGTCAAAATGTTGCCATATTGCAACTAGATGTAACTGGGTATTTATATGACCTCCATCTCAATAGAAACTGAGTGTATCTCAAGGACGTACGAATAAAAATATCCATCAGCCTGATTCACTGATCTGCTCTAGCTACCTTATACCACTCTCGGGGATCTCATGGGTATATCCAAAGGTGTTTGTTTTGTTATTTTGCCAGCTAGAAACACATAGTACTAGTTCCTGTTTGAATAGATACCGTAGTAGAGTACACCATGAGTAGCAGAGAACACATGTATCTCAGGGATAACTATTACTATGATTCAATTTTTAATGTTATTACAGCTGCAGACCATTACAGTAATAAACATAATCTAGATATCACACACTAGAATAAGTGTTTTGGAAATACTACCACATGATTAAGGCAAAAAGGAAGCACTAATCTTATTTTATTATTATTTTACCAATGAAGGTAAAAGTTGCATTAAAATTTAATTTCCAGACATATACAGGGCTATTATCCACCATACAGGAAAGAATGCTTACAATGAAAATAGCATCATGCATAATACTTAATGCATTCATGACCACAAAATAAGTATCCCATAGGGACACAAAAACATGGAAACAATACAGGATAGGAACTGAAATTATGTCATATTCTTCTATCCTCAGCATTACTGACTTTCTCAGTCCATAAAAGGTTTATAAGGTGCATCCCAAAATGTTCTTTCTCTTCAAAAAATGATAGAAATAATCAATTCCATATTATACATCGGACATGCTCTAAAGACCTGTGTTCAGCTCTCAGTGGAGGAAACACCTTTGCCAACGCGATTTTCCTTCCTGAACCTGCGGTGATTCTACCCACACACAGGAACTTAGATATTACAGAGATGAGTGCAACAGCAAATTCTATAAATAAAATAATATAAATTAAATAATAATATGCTGATAAGAGTCTAATTCACCCCATGGCCTAAACATGAACAATTCCTTTACTTCAATGGTGCTCTCCCTGTTTATGCCAATGGGGAATTTGACCCTTTGTGTCCATCACTATCTGTCTTGATTAGTTATCTGAAGACTGAATGTGCAATATTAGATTAAATTCCCCCTGCCACTAAAGGAGGAATGGCCAGTGGATCCATCCCTGCACAGACCTACAGGCATTGTCCACACCATACCTGACCACACACATACAGAGGAGCTAAATGTCGTTCTGAATTCAGATCCCTTAAGTTATACACCCCCTGGACCAATCAAAGTGGCTCATTAAGATGATACATAATTTTGATATCCCATGGAGCACCTAACACTAAGGGTAATTTACATTCCAGTTAATATGAAATACACAGTAATATAGTGGATTTCTGACTTTTTTTGCTCTCTCTCGTTTTAATTTTAAAATGCATCTTTAATTAGTTTCCTACCCATCTAAGAGTAAGGATTATGACTAAAGAACCATCAAGAGCAGTGTACTCTGCAGCTATTACTTAAACTGCCCCTTCTTTACAGATGTCATCTCTGAGTGTTTATTTGACTTGTATTGCATTTCTGGTGCACACTTTGCTCTTCACATCAGGTCACCACAAGTGCTTCAAAGACTTGAGGCAGCAGCTAGAAAGCAGCTAATTTCAACTCCATTACACTTCTCTACATTTTGTAATAATTATTTTAAATAACAAAACAAAAACACTGGGGCTTGAAAAACAAGCTGTTGTGTTATCAGTTTTAAATGCCCAATGAGAGCGTGTGTTGGTTAAAATGATGGAAATATAGTATATGTACATAGTATTGAATCCCGACCCAGCCTCTATGAACACACGGAGGAATGCGGAGGTGTACAGCATCTCATGGGTAGCAGCACAGAGAGAGTGGTTGTCTCTGAACAGCTGCTATATTCCCCACCTTTCCCCCTTGGTGCATGAGTGTAGCGTTGGCTTTATCTCTCTATGCACTGGTCAGCATAGCTGTGGAAGCACTCCCGGGGACATACGCTGTGACACATATCGGCCTGATGCCAGAGGGAACCCAAGAGGTAGTCCCAGTGTACTCCAGGGAAGCGTAACAACATACTGATCCTAGCTGGGGCAAAGCCACAGTTCTGCCTGTTGTTTAGTAGATGAGTAACACAGGCTTCTTTTTAATGATAAACTCCCATTGCTTTCACAGCCAAACAGAAGACAAAATTCATCCATTTTTAAACAAATTACCTTGTCTAACCAGAATGTGCCTCTGAAAAGGGCTGTTATGGCCAGGATGGGGATGGGGATGAGCTCCCATCTCCTATAAAATGCACCAAGTGGCCAGCAAAACCAACCACCTCTGACAGCGAAACTCCCCGCCACTTCCCTTCACTCGGCAGAGGTGTTCCTATCAAAAATGGAGGCGTGAAAGACGAGCGTCTGGTGCCTTTTAAAAGAAACTGACTGCTCGGGGCAGGTGGGGCCGTTCAGCCTTGCCAGGCAGCCATCGAGGAAAATGCAACTCCAAATTCAAACCAGGGCTGTGATGCCCCTCAAGGCAGATAGTCATCCTTGGATGACAACAGCAGTGGATGCTATCAGGATTATTGTCCATAATTACTCATGATGACATGGCAAGACTTCAGCATAGAGGTGACACATTGGCTGGCATATTTGGGGACGCCAATGTATTCGCATGGGTAATTCCAGCAATTAATTTGAGATGGGTAACTGGACTCTCAGGAAATCAAAATGACCACACAAGTGCTTTCCAGCAGCACATGAAATGTTTGTACCCTGAAAGCAGGATATTTCCAACCAATATAAAATGACCTCTCATCTGATATGTTGGATATGATTGGTTTGTGTGAGTCCCGAGAGACCAGGAATGGAATGATGATTACTGTGGAAGGAAACACTCTGATCTGGAGTGGCGACAGCAGAATAAGACAGGATGGGGTTGCGCAGCAGATCAGAAAGTAGATCAGCCCCTAGTAATGACCTGCAGACCGGTCAACAGCAGGTTGATTACCCTCAGATTGGCAACTCATCCCTATAATATAACTGTTTTCCAGCGCTACACCTCAACTAATGACAGTGATAAAGAGATTGAAAAATTCTATGGCAACATCAAGGAGTTTATAAGAAGGGGGACCTGGCTGTCACTCCGTAATAAAATACTGCTGCACATAATCATGGAGAGAATTGTGCCTATGATAGAGAACTTTCTGGCTGAAGAACAAGCTAAGTTTAGACCCAAGAGAGGTACAGTGGAGCAAATATTCAATCTGCATGTGTCCATTTATTCTTGGCCAAACGAGAGAGTCTCTACGCAAAAGAAAAAATGGACACAAATCTGACATCAGGAACCATAACATTCAAAAACCAGTAGGAGAACACTTCAATCTCTCTGGTCACTCAATAACGGACCTAAAATTGGCAATTCTTCTACAAAAAAACTTCAAAAACAGACTCCAATGAGAAACTGCAGAACTGGAATTAATTTTCATACTGGATACCTGCTGATAATAGCCCACCTTAATTGATTAGTCTCTTAGAGTTAGTATGGCAACCCCCATCTTTTCATGTTCTCTGCATATATATGTATACATCTTCCTACTGTATGTTCCACTCTATGCATCTGATGAAGTGGGTTTTAGCCCACGAATGCCTATGCCCAAATAAATGTGTTAGTCTCTAAGGTGCCACAAGTACTCCTCATTTTTTTTGCGGATACAGACTAACACAGCTACCACTCTGAAACCTGTCGGAAGACAGGATACTGTGCTAGATGGACCCTTGGTCCACCTTGGAACATATTCTTATGTTCTTAGACATACCTGGCCAAATGTAATCCATTGGTAAGCAGGTACAGTTCCCATGGAAATCCCTGGAGCAGATTCACTGGGACAAGATCATGGCCTGATCTCATGTGGCCCACAGTGGGGATGTACATTGCTTCTCAAGCCCACACAGAGGAGGACGATGTGTTGACAGATCCAGTTGACATTAAGTTTTCCAAAAGTTATTCTTTGACACAGAATTTCAATAGTTCTCCCTCCTCATCCGCATTTTTGTTTATATTGTAGCTTTTCTCTATGCTTATACTTTTTGCATGACATAAATTATACTAATAGCTAATGTCATGGGAATACGTCTCTTGTTGGTTTAAAATTGTTTATCAATTTTTTTCTCCCTTCATTCTTTAAACTATAATTGTCACTTTCCCTAAAATATGTTAATGTTCTCCAGGATTTTCTGTTGTATAATCTTTCCATCTATGAAATTCTTAAATGTGTATGTGGAATTGAAAACAATGGGCCAGATACTTCACTAGGCACTGGCTGCTTTGAGCCTCTCTAATGTAACAAACAGACCTAAACCTACCTTAATATTGGGTCAGTCCTGCAAGGTGCAGAGCACTCTGACACAAGTCCAGCAAGTCATTTAAACATATGGCTTCAATGGGACTATGCTTAAAGAGCTTGCTTAAGTACCTTGCTGTATTGGGGACAGAGCATTCAGCATCTTGCAGTATCCAAGCCCTTTGTGTACATATAGCCCAATGTGCAATTAAGAGGACAGAGCCATGTCCTTTGTTTTTATGTCTTAGGGCAGCAGTTCTCAAACTGTGGGTCATGACCCCATTTTAATGGGGTCACCAGGGCTGGTTTACACTTGCTGGGGTTTGGGGCTGAAGCACAAGCCCCACTGCCTGGGGCCAAAGCCCGAGGGCTTCAGCGCTGGGTGGCAGGGCTCACGTTACAGGCCCTCTGCCTCAAGCTGAAGCCCTTGGCCCTTGAGCTTCGGCTTTGCCTCCCGCACTCCTGCCCAGGGCGGTGGGGCTCAGGCGGGCTCAGGCTTTGGTTCCTCCTCCTGGGGTCATGTAGTAATTTTTGTTGTCAGAAGGGGGTTGCAGTGCAATGAAATTCGAGAACCCCTGTCTTAGGGTGATTGTTACTTATTGATGGTGGAACAAAACAAAGCCATGAGTGAATTATCCCTGGTCATTCCAAAGGATTGAAGCAATGTACGGAGCACCCCCCATTTAAACAAAACTCTCCATTACCAAAGGGCCTTCTTGTCTTCTGGCAGTAATACCTACCATGTGTTGCACACCTGCTTTCCCTGTTTTTTCTGAAGGTTTTTGCCAACTGAGGTTGTACCATATTACTTTGAATTCTGGCCCAGACCATATTTCTACCAAAACAGAAGACACGTGAGGCTCTATTGTGGGTTTAAGGGCATGTCTATGCTACAGCTTAAGTCACTATAATTTGTCACTCAGGGGTATGAAACAGCCCTCCCCCCCCGAGTGACGCAAGTTACAGGCCACCTAAGCACTGTCCACATCAGCGCTATGTTGGCGGGAGACGCTCTCCCACTGACATTGCTCCATCTCCATGAGAGGTGAAAGCTGTTATGCCGATGGGAGAGTGCTCTCCTGTGGGCACAGACTGTCTTCACCAGCTGCACTGATGTAGCACTAGCCCTAAGTCATAACCCTGTGTTAGGGCTAGTGTGGTGCAGCATACACTCACTACCCTGCTCAAATGGCCAGTTCTGCTGGGCAGTGCAGATGGCAGATAGGGATGGCAAGTGTGCTTGCCTCTCTGTGGGAGGGGGTTGGGAGCAAACAGAAAGAAGACTCCTTCTGGCCTATCTACACATGGGTCAGTCACAGTCTGGACCTTTTTAATTATTATAGGGTGTGATTTTCATAGCTGCTGAAATGCAATTAGGGAAATAAAATGACAATGTATTGACAGTGGTTCTTATTTCTCAATAACACTGTAAACATAGGTAACGTAATGGACCAAAAGATAGATAAATAGTGTGTTAAGAGAGTTTCTTAGTCCATTGAGGTGGACCTTGTTTAGAAAAGAGTTGCTTTTGACTTTGCCAGTATGAATCTAAGCTCTTTCCAGAATGTGTCCTTTGTCTCCTCGTTGAGATTTCATCAGCACTATTTCTAATGGGTAGGAACTCTCTGAATAGAGATGTTGCTAATCCAGACGTATTCAGAACTCCAAGGTGGAGTCTGTTTCTTATTGCTTGCTTTAAAAGTCACTTATCAGATTGTCTTTGAAATTCATTTGCTTCTTGGTTTTAGTTCCTTAGAAACACAGCCAGTAAGGAATGCAGAAGAAGCCAAGTGGCACTGAAGAGAAAGCTGGAGTAGAAATGTAATCTTTCACTCATATTGAAATCTTTTCTTCTACTGCTTTCTCTCTGTCTCACCTGAGATATTGTTCTTTGTGTGTTCCTCTCTGGGAAGAAATATTCAACACACTTTTAAGCAGCTTGATTTCATTGGGGAAGGTGATGATGAGCTAGAGGTAACATGAGTCAGATTACTTTCAGGTGTTGTGTCTCACTCGGGCTGCTGGTTTCCTTTCCCCCCTGATAATGTATTTACAAAGACAGGTCTTTTCTCATCTTCATTTGTGCACATCGCAAAAAACACCTCATTATTTGAGACAATTGGTAACTGTCCCTGCTCAGGATTGAAAAAGCCGAATTTGGGAAGGTCAGTTTTGATGTGTGTTGGCAGAGCTGCAAAATGCTCCATGAATGAATCTGTCTAAGCAGTACTGAGTCCCCCTGCATTAACCATACTAACTTTTTTTAAAGCATTTATCTTTGTACTTCAGTGCTAGATTGTGTCCTGCTCCTAGAAGACCATGCAGGGTATCCAGGGAGATTAAAGCCCCACCCTCCAGTGGAGCCACATAGAACCAACCCGATTAGGGCTCTGAGTTTGGGCAGGGTAGCAGGGGCTATGTGTAAGATAACCTATCCCACAACAGCAAATGGATGAGGAGGGGCAGGGAGTGGGTGGTTCCTGTTTAGAGAACATTCTCATGGAGAGGAATGATGGTCTGGTAGTTAGGCTGCTAGCTGGGACCCTGGACAATCTAGGTTCAAATCACTGCTGTGTCATGTGTGATGACTGTTCTCTTTGTGCCTCAGTTCCCTCTCTGTAAAGTGGAGACAACAGCACTTCCCTACCTCTTGCGGGTAGGGGTGGGGGATGTTGTGAGGATAAATATGTTAAAGGTTGTGAAGTGCTCAGAAATTATGGTACTGCAGCCATATAAGCCTACCCAAGATAGATGATTGTGTGGAGCTTTAGCTCTGTAAAAACAATTTATTGCATAGCATTGTGTGTGTGGGAGAGATGTATGCCTCATAATGGGATGGAGATTAAATTATTCCCCCACCTCCCACCCCTCCAACACACCCTGGTTAAGAGTGTTCACTCTCTGAGATACAATTCTTTCCAGGGCTTCTCCAGAAGTGGGGCATCTACATGCCTCCTCATAATCAGGGCTGAATCTAAAGGTTCTGTCTGTTCCTTAGTGAGTACAAACCTGTATAAATCCCATGTAATTTACCTTGCATTTTAAAAAAATGAATGGGAATTGAAAGTTCCATCTTTATATTTATTTTGCCTCATAAATATGCATTTTCCCAATGACCCTCCTGCATCCTGGCACAGAACTGTGCTGTTTTTCATTTTACCATTATAGAGTGTCACATAAACCACCAGTTCCAACAGAGACACATAAAATCTCACACTCAACTGACCCCATAGCTTTCCTTTAATAATCAAATGCTTCATGTAATCCTTTTTAAACTGATAATTATGAATGTCTATTTGATCAGCCTATATGCTTACTTTGGATATCTGATTAGCCAACACTGTATTGCATGCTTTTTTTTTTCCTGTCAGAAACCATCTATCTTCTACTAATGTGGTCCCCATCAACATAAGATGCAAAGAATTTCCATGTATTTAAAAATAGAAGTTAAGTTCCTGTGGAAGGTCTCTTTCCTGCACTCTGAACCTCCTCTTCTCTCCATTGGAGACCAGTTTAATTGTTCCGGTGGAAGGCAGCTGTCATGCAAGGTCATGGTCACGGGGAGAACTGATCTCTCAGCTAGTTAGAACTTACCCAATGGAGGGCTTTCAATATCAGGATAAAAACCTTGCACTGTCTGGACTAAGTGCAGAGCACCAGCATGATAAGTTTATGGTGACCTGTGTTCCGAAGATGATGGGCTGTTGTATTTTGAACCAGATTATCTTTTTCGGGGTTTCATTCCTAGATCATTCAGTGGAACAATACTGATTTTCAACAGCTGAGGTGACATCTAAATAAGTTGCAATAATCAGTCCTGGACATGGATCATGAAACCATGGATGCCATGGCCAGTTGTGTGTCTGACAGAAGAAAGCATGATTTTCTAGCCAGTCAAATGGAAATGGGTGTCTTTTGCATCTATGACTATTTTGAGCTTCCAGTACCACTGAAGAGTGCAAAAGGAGTCCAAGGCTGCAGACTGATTTAATAATCAGAGGGCAGGTGCCTTTGATTGGGGAGGAATGTTATAGAGGAGGCAAATTCCCCAAAGCAATCCCTCTTCCCATCAGCATTTCCTCAGGCAGCTGCTTTTCATCCAATTGGCTAGGTGCACTGAGAAGCCCAAGAGATCCTTCAACACTAACCTGGGACTCATCAAAGTGATATTGCTGAACCTGTCTTCTGGCTATTGCTATGGACAAACACAAGGCAGTCCTGCTCCTGTAATAGTGTCAGTCTAAAACCAAGCCATGGCATCTACTTAGCACCTCTGTGGAAGAGCTAAATGGATTTTGTAAATTCCATTGGTAAATTAGTGCTAGAGCCATTCACATAAATCTTGCCATTGGAATGATTTACCACAACTGTACTATTATTAATGTTCAGTAAATTAGGTCCATAAAACAACATTTGCCTTGCCATTAACGGAAGATAATCCACAAAGCTAATTTCTACCCCCTCTTTATTTTTTTATAATGCCCTTCAGCTCTCTAAGCGGCATGTACTCATCAGTATCTTGATAGCACTAACGCAGCATACTCTTCAGATCAATTACTGAACTGGGGAGACTAGTACAGACAATCTTTACTTGTGGTCTGAGAAAAAAAACATTATTTATGAGAGCAAACAAAACTGTATCATTGTTCTTCAATACAAAACACATGTTCCTGGGAGCACCAGCCATTTTCAGACTATCATTAGTCAAAGTACAAGTTAGCCCTGGACAATATTGGTGATTTCAGAATCTGGCTGAATTGACATCTTAAAATAAAACAAAACCCCAACCCTGGGAACAAACAAGACAAACAAAAATAATTAAACAACCACTTTAAAAGGCAGCCAATGGACAAGTGTCTCAGAGCATAAGACAGCTTCATTATGTGTGTTACTAGCAGCTCTTTTTCTTATGTTAATAAATAAAAACCCCAAGCCCTATGTTGCAATAATATAAAGGTTGTGTGAACATTGATGCCCGATTCTTAACACACGGTGTTGTATTTGGGGGGAAAAGACTTAACAGTGTGTAGGTAATCAGCCTTATCTCTCAATTTTCTGATTTTTTGTCATTTAAACTGAACTCTTTAAGTACAATGCTGTGAGTTGCTGAGCATCCTCAACTCCTGTTGAACTCAATGGAACATGAGGATGACCAACACAAGATCAGGCCCTTGCTCGAGGGTTCTGCGATGCATGTTTGCAGTGATGTTTTGATGTGAAGATGACATCACAGAAAGCAGAAGAGGCTTTCTGGCCAGTGCTTCCGGTATAAACAGCTATGTGGGGAATTGTCCAGTCAAGAAGATGACCATACTCAATAAATAATCCCCAGAGTACTGAGAGTAAAAGATTCCAGCTTTACAAGGCGGATAGCATGATTTGTAGACAACATAAATATCACCATATCATTACACAGTTTGGATTCAATGGAGATAATTGGAACAGTGCATATAGTTTGTGTGAAGTTTTGCATGTGAGGTTTTTATTCCAGAGTCCAACTGAGTAAACCCAACCTGACTCTCCACTTTGTTCTCTCTGGAGGAATCTCTTTCAGAAGACCATATTATAACCCAGCACTTCTTCTGGAGAAGGGCATAGCTCCACAACTGGGCATGGTCTGATTTTATTTATACAAACAGAATACAGAAAATTCTCACATCTGTCTTTTTCTCAGCATTTTTCTAAGTGCAGTGAAAAAAGGGGGTGTGATCCATAGAAAGTAGACATGTTCTCTCTACAGCTCCACTGCCCCCTCCCAGAAGAACTCATATGGGCTCATCATACTTGAATGTATTCCATCTACAGATGGAGTGACTTGAGGGAGTGACTGCCAAGGAGCAGGTCCATCTTTGTTCCCCCACCTGACCATTCATGCTATGCAAGCAGAGGTGGGTGAAGAGTGCTTCTGCAGGTATCAGCTGGGATTCACCAGCAAACCTACAAAGGAACAGTAGGAGAGAGAAGAACTTACACCCCTGCAGCACCAGCCAGGGTGCATGCTGTGGAGAATCGGGATGCTGGTCCTAATGTGGGGGGTGGGGGCAGAAAGGGCACTTCCCCCGCCCAGCAGTCTTTAGGTATATGCATGATGCCATTGCAAGCATATTATGCAATTGACAAAAGGAGGCTCAAGACTCAAATTTTCACACGCTCCAGTGTTGCGACCTGAGGGCACCAACCAACCATGGCAGCGCCCTGTGCCCCTGCATCACAACCCTAGTTCGAGCCTGGTGTGGAAGGACCACCTCAGAGAGGTCAGAGGGAATGGAAAGTGTTCCCACCCTCCATTCACCCAGCACTGGTGGCTCCTGCAGCTCAGGGCTGAGCCTGGCTCCCCACTCCAAGTGTTGTGACCAGGGTTGCCAGGTGTCCAGTTTTCAGCCGAACACCCGCTTGAAAAGGGACCCTCCCCAGCCCAGTGAAAATGAGCGAGTGAGTGAGGGTTGGGGAGAGCGAGCGATGGAAGGAGGGGGGATGGAGTGAGCAGGGCGGGGGCTCAGAGAAGGGGCGGGGCAAGGGTGTTTGGTTTTATTCAGTCAAAGTTGGCAACCATAGTTGTGACATTGCACACAGGTCATGTGGTACTGTGACCCCACACATCATGTTGCAACATCACCTACTCAAATTTGGCCCAGCCACCCCTCCTGAATGGCACTCCCACCCCGTGTGCAGGTTACAATTCTTGGAGTGGGGAGCCAGCCAGGCCTAGCCCGCGGGACAGGAGCCGTTGCTGCCAGATGAGAGCATGGTGGGCTCACTCTCCAGTCTTTCCCTTCCCTTCCCTTCCCTCAACATTCCCCTCAGGCCAGGATTAGGGTTGTGGTGCAGCAGGAAGGATGCTGCTGTGGGTAGTCAATGTCCTTTTGATGCGGCAAGGAGGAGAATGAATGCACCCATTTGCTAGGGAGGCTCCTTGCACCATTTGTGGTCATAATACACAGGCATGATAACGTGTGAAATTAGCAAATCAATAGAGATATCTGAAAGTGGCACCCCCAACGACCACCCTCCCTGGCTGCAAAATCTGGCTCCACCATTGGTGGACCCTCCTGCTTCAGATGTTCTAGTAGGCTCCAGCAACAGCTGCGGGGACAGGACTGATAGCCAGCAGCAGCAAAATTCTCAAGTTGGAAGAGGAAGGGTGTTCTCACTTCATCCCATTGGGTTCTGGATTCCTGGAATCTGCTGTTGTTGCTACCCCAGATTCCCACCTCAGAGTACAAGGTTTTGTCCCTCTCTCATTTATATGAACCTTTGGCCCCTGATAATCCACTGCTGTTTCTCTTAATGTTGCCACAGTATTGCTGCTGAGTTCCTGCTCTCCACTGGAGTCCCTTCTGGCCTTACATTTCAGTTTGCAGTCCTCAGTGATATTTGTGCAACATTCACTCACTCACACACAGAAGAATTTATAATATAATATATCAAGTCATGATAGTTTTTTAGAACATGGAAGTCACAGAATCCATGACTCCCATAGTAGAAATCCAGCTTTGGATCTAATAAATAATGTATGCCACCTCAGACATTTTTTCTTTCTGTATATGGTGGCTTGCTTCATGAGACTTGCAAATTAGTTTCATCCTACTCTTTAGTGAGTACAGATGCTCTCTCAGCTCTTGTTACCTGTTCTTCATAAATTATTATTTACACAAATCTAAAATATATTGGGTAGGGTTCGTTAATTGAAGGAACAAAAGGGAAAAACCCAGAATGTTGTGTACGAATTGTTAATTGTACAAAACAGTTATCGGAAATTTACTCTGAAAATGGAAAATAAAGTTAGCAACAAAATGTCAACTCTGGTGGTATAGGACCTTAAAGGACAAAAAGAACGAGGCCTTGTCTATACTACACAGTTTTGTCAAAAAAAGCCTCAGCTTTTGTCGACAAAACAGTGGAGGTGTACACACTGAAATACTCCTCCCACCAATGTAACTTCCCGGCTACACCAACAAAATAAAACCACCTAAATGAGCGGCATAGAGCCTTTTGCGATGTAGTTAGCCAAAAGAGGCAGCGCCAGAGACCTTTTAACCTGACAAAGGCACATTCAGTGGTCATTTGGCACCCGCTGAGCCTGTTGTTGAAGCACTCCTTGCTGCTGTCCAGGTTCCCAGTCTAAGGCGTCATGAGTCACAGGAGTAAGGGCTAGGCTGGATCTCCCAGAATCACAATGGACATTTGCACATCCCCAGTTGGAATCTTCTGGTCTGGAAAGAAAGTCCCAGCATGCAGTTTTCTATACAGTCCAGTGTTCCTAAAGATGCATGCATCATGCACTTTCCCTCACCAACCCACATTGATGTCAGTGAAATGGCCCCGGTGATCCACCAGTGCCTGCAAGACCTTGGAGAAGTAGCTTTTTCAGTTGATGTACTCCATCACAAGATGGTCTGGGGCTAAAATTGGGATATGCGTGCCATCTATCACCCCATTGCATTTAGGGAATCCCATTGTCACAAAGCCATCAGTTATTTCCTACACATTACCAAGAGTCACAGTCCTTCATAGTAGAGGCAATTAATGGCCCTGCATACTTGCATCACCACAAGCCCCACAGTGGACTTTCCAACTCCAAACTATTTGCGACTGACCATCTGGATTTGCCAGCTTCCACAAAGCGATCATCACTTGCTTTTCCACTGGGAGGGCAGATCTCGTTGCTGTTTCGGTGCACTGGAAGGCAGGGGTGAGCTCTGCACACAGTTCCAGGAAGGTGGCTTTGTGAATCCAAAAGTTCTGCAGCCACTGCTCATCATCCCATACCTGCATAACAATGCAATCCCAGTGCTTGTTTCCCAAGCCCAGTACCAATTGGCCACCATGTGCAGGTGCTCCATGAATGCCAGCAGCAATAATGAATTGTTCCTTTCCATTGCACACAGCATGGCAGGCATCACAGATTCACTTTCTGTTTCCCAGCTCATGAAATACTGCAGGACCAGCCGCATTGTGTTCATAACGCCCATCACCAGACTGGTCAGCAGTTCAGGATCCATGCTTTCAGGCAGAGATGACAGGCACACAGTTTACATGGGCTGTTCAAAAACTGTGTGAAATGAAGTCAGAAGCCCATGGAATGATGGGACAGAAAGAACTGTATCATGGGATGTTGAGCATGCCCCCATGATGCACTGGGATCCGTTCCCAGATCTCCCAGTGGCAGAGGGTGGCGAGTTGCACAGTGGGATAGCTTTCCATGATGCAACGCTCTCTCAGTCGATGTAAGAGAACTGAGTGTGAACACACACCACTGACACAAGCAGCATTGTGTGGATGTGCACAACCGATGTAATTAAAGCGGCATATGATTGTTGACCTAACTTAAGTCGACTTAAATCTGTAGTGCAGACAAGGCCTTCGTGGAGGATTTCACATATCAAGCTATTCCTGAAATCAAATAAAGTTTTTACTTTATATAAATGTTACACTTGAACTTTGTCAGAGAAGTGTATCTGGTCTAATCACCTGAAGAGCTTTACATCTTACAGGGTTGAACTTCATTCTTTGTAGGTATGCTTGTTGTTGAAAAAAATAATGCCTCAGATTCTCAGCTGGTGTAAATTAGCATGCCTCCTTTGGCTTCAGTGGAACTCTGCCAGTTTACACCAGCTAAAAATCTGTCCTGGTATTCATATTTTTTTTAATGCTTGATAGGTAGAGTATCCTCCTGATAAAAAAGACCGTATGTAAGGACATGTAATTGTTTTGTTAGCCTTGGGATGATGATGGAAAGATGATAATTACAATAATAAATTATCTTTATACTGCAGTTTTCATTTAGAAGACTCCTGAAACACTTCACACATTCTGTGGCAGATTCTCGACTCACACCACTTTGTATCAGGAGTAATTCCATTCAAATAATTGGAGTTAAACCAGAGTAAAATTGGTATAAGCCAGAATCAGGCCTTATATAGATTGCTGGTCAAAAAATGCTACATGCAGACCATGAAAAAATTAATATGGAATTAACATTTTTAATTTTGTGCACATTTTTTCATGGAATTTCCTGTTTTATTCAATGAAGTGAAAATGACTGGAAAAGAAAGGGGGAAAGAGAATGGCAGGAAACAATTGTGGTCTTCAAAAACTGACATGTTTTCAGATTTTGTTTAATTGAAAAAGTGGAAAATTTTAACCGAAAGAAGATTTTTCTATTTTGGTCAAAAAAGCCATTTTTATTTTTAAAAAGATATTTACATTAAAACATTTCAACCAGCTATACTTATATACTCACCCGTCACTGAAAATGGTACCAGCTGTGGGGTGGACCATTTATCTATTCTACTCCATCAATGCTACTTTTAGAAGAGGAAGGGAAAACTAGCTTCACTCACTGAAACTAAATGGGCCCATTGGGGATTTTAGCTAGCCAGAAAGTAATTACCCAAGCTGGAATTTTGTTAGTGCATTGGATTAACCCTCCCTTGCAAAAGTGTCATGGTGGATGTAATGAACACAAATGGCCTGGATTTTAAGTCTCACCTATAGAATATTTGTATAATTTCACGTTACTCATCTATTTTTTAAAATCATTATTACTATAAATAGTCATGGACTCAACTAAGAACCTCAGTGATCAGTGAAAAATTCAAAGGCTTATTGCTATTTAGATATTATCTTCCAGACAGGATCATCTCTTGAGAGCTAAAATTCACCATCAGACCTGTACCTCATGTCAAGCCCTATCTATGAGACACACGGTGTTATATTTTACAGTTTAAAATAAGGAATGTAGGCCAAATTCTACTCTCAGTTACATCGGTGCAACTCCAGTGAAGTCAGCTGAGTTTAGTCTGTCTTTGCTACTGTCTCTAGAACAAAGAGTACAAGTCATTTTTAAAGCCTACATTTTCACTTTGTCTTGTACTGATGCTCTCAAACAAGGCAGCTTTAGTTCCCAGCTAGTAGAGTTCAACTAAGATACTCAAAGAAATATCCCTGCAGCAACCTTCCATATCTTGAAGGCTCCTAGAAATGTTGTTCACATGCTGCTTTGCTGATCCCAAGAGAGACTCTATAATACAAAAAGAATCTGGACTAGTGAAACTGCAAAATAAGTGTAGTGCTTATGGTTTAGAGAAAGAAAAACAGAATTAGAACTATTTGGACTTCCAGGAGAGTCAGCTCTATCCTTGAGCACACTGATATGGGGAAACTAGACATATAAAGGAGATTCCTGAGCTTTCATTGGGATTGTCTGCTTGCAGAGTTGTGCTGGTTTAACTAAAAGCATTTTTTTTAAATCACACCTTTTGGGGTAAGTTGGTACAAAAGGCCGTTGGAATAATTGTATTTGAGTTTAAACACAGGCCTATTCTGGTTTAGCTGAAGTCAAGTAGGAAAAGGTTCAAGCTAAACTGCAATAAACCAGTCTTAAGTCAAAATCCATGTGTCTATACTGCAGTTTGCATCAGTTTCACTAAACAGGGCAAGTTTGTGTGAAGACCAGGTTATTATAAAAAAGTAAGTTTCTAGCCTTTCCTTGTGACAATAACCCTGATAATATAAACCAATCACTAGCAGCTTGGCTCCACTTCTGTCACAGGAGGCTGGAGGGACACCCCCCTTCCAAAAAACAGAGACATTTTAGGTAAGATGAGTCAGTTCAGTTTGGGGTGTGTTTTAAAAGATCACTCTCCCCCAAATCCTGAGGCCTAAATTTGTGCACACTGCTGTGATGATGGTGGACAGGCATCAGTTGCTTTTGGCGTGATAGCACCAAAGAGTCATTTCACAGATCTGTGCCAAAATTCTAAGGCCAGCTCTGAGCTCTGATCCTCTTGACAACTTCAGAATAAAATCACAAAACGTTCAAACACCTACAGTAACTCCTCGCTTAACGTTGTAGTTATGTTCCTGAAAAATGCGACTTTAAGCGAAACGATGTTAAGCGAATCCAATTTCCCCATAAGAATTAATGTAAATAGGGGGGGTTAGGTTCCAGGGAATTTTTTTTCACCAGACAAGACTATATTATATATACACACACAGTATACATTTTAAAGAAACAATTTAATACTGGACACAGCGATGCTGATTGTGAAGCTTGATTGAGGTGGTGAAATCAGAGGGTGGAAGAGGGTGGGATATTTCTCAGGGGATGCCATACTGCTAAATGATGAACTACCACTCAGGTGAGCCCTCAAGGGTTAACCCATTGTTGTTAATGTAGCCTCACACTGTACAAGGCAGCACAAATGGAGGGAGGAGAGACAGCGTGGCAGACAGAGAAAGAGAGACACACCCTGTGTGAGAGAGAGAGATGCACATTGCCCCTTTAAGTAGGCTGACCCCACTCTAAGTACACTGCCTTATTAAGTAGATCAGCAAGTTGAGACAGCAGCTGCTGCTGCCAGGAAGCTCCCTCCATCCTGAGCCCTGTCGTGTGTCCCGTCCCCCCCAAGGGAAATGGTGTAAGCGGGGGGCAGGAGCAGGGGGGAGGGGGACACCTGGACATTATCCACCCTCTTTCCCCGCCCCTGTACAGCAAGCGGGAGGCTCCCGGGAGCAGCTCCAAGGCAGAGGGCAGGAGCAGCACATGGCAGTGGGGGGAGGGACAGCTGAACTGCAGGCAATTGATAGCCTGCTGAGCGGCTGATGCACAGGGAACTTAGGAGAGCGGGGAGCTGATAGGAGGGCTGCCGGTCCACCCTGGTTCCAAGCCCCCACCAGCTAGCTCCAACGGGCTTCTCTTCTTGCAAGCAGTGAACAAAGCAGGCGGCTGCCAAACGACATTATAAGGGAGCATTGCACAACTTTAAACGAGCATGTTCCCTAACTGATTAGCAACATAACAATGTTAACCGGGACAACTTTAAGTGAGGAGTTCCTGTACGTGTTAGAAGCGGGATAATTAAATGAGAGGTGATGAATAAATGTATCTATAAATAAATGTACAGGTAAATTAGTGTGGAGTGGGAGAGCAGATTAATGTCAATGGGCTTTAGCTCAGAACCTAATTCCAAACTGCCGTGCTCAGAACTACTCCAGCAATGTTTACCTGACAGCAAAGTTACTGTCAGTCATAATAATAATGTAATAAAAATAATTTTGAATATGAAGCACTTATACAGTGCTTCACAGTACAAAAGCACTGCTGAAATGTTCACAGATTACTTCTTACAACCCCTACAGAGCAGATACGTTTTATCATCCATTTGACAGATGGGCATTCAACAATGGAGAAGTTAAGTGACCTGCATGAGGCCACCCCATGAGCCAGTTATAGAGCCAGGATTAAAATACAGGAGTTTGCGCCTTTCAGCCCTACACTCAAGACTCAAAACTGTGTAAACTCCTAATGAACTAAGATCATGCTACTAAATGCTATGGTGCCAAAGACAACCCAGACAGGCTGCTGATGGGATTTGGGTGCCAATGATCTATATATTTCCATGAAACATTAAATAAACAGGAGTAGCTGGAAGATTTGTATGTTTCTTTAAAACAAGATGTAATGAAAGCAAACCAGTGGTTTTAAAAAGGAAAAAACACAAAAAAGAAAAGAAAAGAAAGAAAGCTGTTCCTAAAAGTAAACTTGAGCCACCAAATGTGTTTAATGTAAAGAGCCCAGCATGCGGTTGCATCACAAATATACAATAACTTGTCTCTGGAATAAATTTCCAAACAGTTATGTTTCCTTTTATAAGAGAATGTAAAATATGTTTTTTACACCGTAGCTTTGCATTTGCTCCACCATTTTCAAAAAGGATTTAAAGGGCTGAAACCATTTTTCAAAGCAAGTCCAGAGAAACCACTTAGAACCATAGCAGTCCGGAGAATCTGCAGAGACAATAAGTAATGTTTTCCTGCTTTGGCAAAACAGTTGATAGGCCAAACCTGGGGCCACCAGCTGTGAACATTATTTTGGAGAGGATAACATAGTTGAGCTAGCCATCTACAACTCTTTTCCTCAAGTTAAGTGCTGTGTAATCTGTAAACTCTCTCTGCTGTATACAACAACAACTTTATCGGTCTTACAAATTTATGAACAATGCAACATTTTTTAGGTGCCAGTAGATGGAGCTCTTTAGATTAACTATCTACATATACAACACCATCTCTCTCATATATATAATTTCTTTAACACCAATAGAGGAGCTAGAGCCAGTCAGTGCTACCCAAAAAGTGGGAGGACCCAGTTTGGGAGGGGATTGGACCAGGCAAGTTGAGAGATGTGCTGATTCAATGCATCTCCTGGGGAGCCTCCATTCCAGGGCTGGATTTTAAAGCAGCCTTCCCTTGGCATAAACCCAGGGGAAGACAGCCAGTGCTATCCCCACCTTCATTAGAGCTGTCCCCACAGGTAGAGGTGAGTCCAATCTGCATAACCTGAACCTACAAGGATGAATTTGGCCGAATCAGTTTAATAGGCACCAAGGGAGATTTAGGTTAGAAATATTTTCCTAATATCTATCTATAAAGGTAGTTAAATTCTGGAATAGGCTTCCATGGGAGGTTTTGGAATCCCCACCATTAGAGGTTTTTAAGAACAGGACGGACAAACACCTATCAGGGATGTTCTAGATTTTCATGTTCCTGCCTCAGTACAAGGTGCTTGACTTGACCTTTCAGGTCCCTTCCATCCCTACATTTCTATGAACTTATCAAGGGTTGTGGTAAATTCTCCATCACTTGAAGTCTGTAAATCAAGACTGGATATCTTTTAAAAAATATGCTACAGTTCCAACAGAAGTTATGTGCTTGATGCAGGAACCACTGAATAAATTCTCTCTATGCCCTGTGTTATGCAGGAGATCAGACTAGATGATCATAATGGTTCTTTCTGGCTTTAAAATCTGTGAATTTTAGTTCTGTCTCGGATTACTTTTGGGATGGGACAGCCCAGGAAGGAAAGGAAAAGAAGTGAAAACAGAGGCAATCTCTTTTTATTAGAATGTTTACAACATCTTTTTCTGGTGATTATTGGCTGTACCTAGAAGAAATAACTCTGTTTTGACCTTTGCAGCAATGACTGCCAATATACAGTGTACTCTTCTCTTTCAAATATGTTCATATTCTGGAATTTGCCCTTTGGCTTGTAATGTGAAATAACAGCACAAAGAGGAATCAATATACCAGGACCTCAGTGTGTGTGTGCCCCTGCCCTCTACTAAAACAAATTAATTGCATGTTTATTACATTTTTCTGTACTGGCTCATTAGTAGGGGTCTGTAGTGTGGGACTCAAAAGAGAGGCCAGGAAATTGAAAAATATTGAACCAAACACTCGTCTCAGTTATACCCACTGAAATCAGATGGGATTGTATGGGGCAAATAAGGGTACAATCTGGCAATGATGTTTCATTCATAATGCATTCATGAATATGTGCATATAGTAGGCATGGACTAGTACATTCGTACCAAACCTGATTTTTGAATTTTTCACTGGAAACCATACAAAATTAATATAAATAAAGATTGTGAGCTTATTTTTCCAATATGGATGCCTAACTTAAAGCTCCCAGTTCTGCATCTAGATGTTCCAGTTGATAATTATGTGCCCGAATACTCATGTGTAGGCATCTAGGAGCTAATCTGAGCACTCAAATGCAGAATTGGGCATGCTAAATTAAACAGGGCACTGTGATATGAGAGTCTTTATCTGTTATTGTCCCCCTTTGGCAGGGCGGGGAGCCACATCAACCTGGCTCCATCCCCAACCCCCCCAAACACACACTTTGCCATCACACCCGACTCTGCATTTGTCAAGTCCTTGTCAAAGACTGACGCCTCCTGGCCAGGTCCTTAATAGTCTCTGTCCCCTTTAAGATAATGGAGAAGCAGTTCTGTGGCTCCAATGGGGGCGAATCAGTTCTCCAGAGCATAGGAACGTCTTCTCTAAGAGTCCCTGGGGTAGGTGAAGGAGCCCAGGTCCACCCACTGTGCCTGGTTCCAGCTCGGGGCCCTTGTTTGAAACATCCAGAATCAATCCTACTCAGTCCCTTGCTGTTCCCTCAGCTACTGCCTACCTCTGTAGTTTTCCCCAGCTTCTTGCCCTGCTTTTTCCCTCTTTGGTGGGTTGATTGGTCTGGCAGCTTCTCACCCCTCTGCTGGAGGATCCTCTCTCTGCAATCCCCCTTGTCTCTCTGGCAGGGCAGCCACCCCACTCTCCTGCCTTGCAGCCCTTTTATCTTCACAGCTGCTGTGGGACTGTCAGTCAACTCTGGCTGAGCAGGCAGGCAGTTGCCTTTTTAACCCTCTGGCTGCTGAAACAGCATGGGATGCATAGACCCCATGACGAGCCCACTATCAGGTCTCCAAAAATTGACACTTTTCATTGGACTGCAGCACAATAACATGTGTAACACACTTCCAACAATAACATGTGTAACCAGTTACTGTTAGCAGATTTGGAGAAAGATTAAGATAAAAGATTGTATTGCAAATGAGTGTTTTGGGCTAAGTTGCAACCAGAGACCATGCAAAAGAGTATGACCTATTAACACCCAGACCCTTCCTTTAGATATGCTGCTATAATTGCACACATAATGACATTCAAATAGTACAGAATATACAAGTGAAAGTGTCTCATTTCTATTTTAGTTTCTTGATCCCGATGTAAGAGCAATGTGTGTGATTGTGACATTCTGTATCTCGGGGGAACACCCTGCACCCCCATGTTCATCCTGATAATATGATTGTGTGGTATCCAATGTAAAGTTCGTCATGCCGGGTGTCTTTGGAAGGCTCATGATTCACTGAGCATTGCTGTTATAGTAATGTTATAGCAATGTTATAGGTTGTAACTTCATGTATATACTTAGGCTGAAAATGTGTCCTCATGGCTTAAAACAAGCCCAGGCAAAACTCTCCAAGGACAAAGGGGCAGATCACACCTCATCAGGGCATGTATGGGACAAACCCATCCCAGCCTCACAGGAACAAAGAACACTGGCCTAGGCAGCAACAAAGGATCTGTTGGACTCTCGAATGAGTCACCCCCCTTACCTTGGTCAGTCAGGGACTACGATGAGGCAATGCTCACCTGACCCTGATGGCGGGGGTGGGAGGAAAAGCCAAAGGGAAGAAAGAACATGATAAAAGGGAGAGACGTTTGCCATGCTCTTCCTCTCTCTTCCACCTCCATCTACAGACACCACCATCAAGCGACTGAAGCACTGATCAAAGGGGAGAGCCTGGCTGAAGAGCAACCAACTAGCCTGTGGTGAGACGCATCTAAGTTTGTAAGGGCCCTGAAAGAGTTAAGATCAGCTTAGAATGTGTTTTGCTTTTATTTCATTTGATCAAATTTGACTTCTTGTGCTTTGACTTATAATCACTTAAAATGTATCTTTGTAGTTAATAAATTTGTTTGTTTATTCTACCTGAAGCAGTGTGTTTGGTTTCAAGCATGTCAGAGACTCCCTTTGAGATAACCCTGGTGCATATCAATGTATTTGTTAAATTGATGAACTCATATAAGCTTGCAGCGTCCAGCGGGCATAACTGGACACTGCAAGATGGAGGTTCCTAGGGTTGTGTCTGGGACCGGAGATATTGGCTAGTGTCATTCGGTTGCACAATCCAAGCAGCTTACATGCCAGAGGTTTGGATGAACAGCCCAGGAGTGGGGGTTCTCACAGCAGAGCAGAGTTTGTTTGGGTTGGGTTTTTTTGCATATTGGCTTAAAGCTCAATGCTCCCCAAAATGATTCTGGGGTTTAATAATATGAGCTGTGATCTGTGCCATATGTCAGATTTCTCATATTTTGTTTAGGCACACAATAACACAAGGTTTTCATTTGTGATCCAGCATATTGTTATGCACTTTCTTACTGCTCATGTTAATATTCCGAACTGATGTCTGTCTTTGTTGTTTTTTTGGAGATTTGGGGATGTTGCTCCAAGAACATAACATATTGAGTTTTTAATCAAAAACTCTCCCAAAGACTTTGTGTAAGTTTTATGTAGGTGTGACCAAAATGTTTGCACCTTTGGGCAGTCCAAGAAAATATGTGTGTGCTGACCTATTTGCTGACATCCTTTCCAGCAGAGCCTATTTTCTATTTCTCTTTTCCAGTGTGTATGTCAATACATAACATAAACATGAATGTTTGCAGTAACGGGACTCATATTACATATTATAGTCTATAAAACAGGAATTTATGGAAGTCCTTGTGTTATGCAGAAGAACAGACTAGATGATCACAATGGTTCTTTCTGGCCTTAGAATCTATGATCTCTGTTGAATGCACACTATAAACTACTGGGTATGTATAACATGGCAGAACTGCCATTACAATGAGAATCTGTAACTTTTTTCATTTCCTGACATTTGAATATTTGTAAAAGTAACCTTAACATGACATTAGTGTAACTTTCTGTGTTATCTGAATGCGACCATAGTTAGGAAGACTGACATTGTGTTACATATTACAGTCTGTAAGATGGGGATAAAGATATTGATCTCCTTTGTAATGCTCTTTAAGATCTACTGATGAAAAGCACTATATAAGAGCGAGGTATTGTTGTTATTACATTATACCCCCAGAACATTATACCTCAGGAATGGTATAGTACGATTTTACTGTATATCCAGCACACTAGGGGCCGCTTTACCCTGAGTTCATCGGTTCAGTTGTACTCAGAAATCATGAAACCTAGGATTCACTAACACCTCACAGGAAAGTTGTGGTCACTCCTTTGCATGAGAAACTGGGCACAGCAATATAGCCCGATGACTGTGTCATGGTGGTGCTGCTCTGGGCCATACTGCTGCACAATGATGTCAGAGTCATGTGCTGCTACGGAGGCGCAAAGAGCAAAATCTGCCAGAGGGAGCCCGGGGAGCTGGCAGGACAATGCCCCCCTGAGTCCCCGTCTCCAGGCAGCGGAGAAATGGAGCAGGTAGGTGCCTCTACCCCTTCTGCGTAGCTGGATCTGGATGCTGAGCAGAGCTTCCTCCGCCACCACGTCCTCAGTGTGCTCTCTCATAGTGCACCCATTGAATCTGGAGGCTTCATCCACCACTGCAGCACACCAAACTGCAAAAGGGAGCTAAACATGCATTCATATAACAGACCAAATTGGGACCTCAGAGAATCACAGCCCCCATTGTTCAGATAAACCGTATTTCAGATACTAGATAGTTGGTCAAACTATCTTGTATTCTTTAGAGTACAGTAGAAGATATTTTGTTCATGAGAGATGATGATAAGGCATTAAAGAACTCAGCCTCTGTAACTTTTTTTTACAGATATAAATGAAAACGCCAGACACTTCTAATAGGTTAGTTTATGGGACTGTGGTAAATATTTATGGAGATCGGTCTGGAGGGTTTTCCATTAGGTACTGTGCTGTAGTTTTCTTGGCTCATACTTGAAGGAAGTTATAAACTAAAGTGGGTTTCTCATTCTTCAGCATTTGACATATTCTGATTGCAAAACATTTGGGGTTTTACACGATTTATTGAAAATAATCTCTCCTATAATGTTCACAGCACAATAATTCACAACCCTGAGGCAAGAGAGCTCTACAAAAATGACATTATATGGAAGATCACTTTTCAGAATTTACCATTTGTGCATCATATTCAGAATCTCTAACACATGTAAAACGATCAAATCATCATCCTTCAAATATTTTTTCTATCATTTTGTGGTATTTTGATAAAAATACTTACAGCCAGCTGAATAGCTTGACTGGTAACTCAATATGCTACCACATCACACAGGGAGGGGGAAGTGGGGGGAGGTACTGGGCATAAGCGGGCCAGGAGAGAGAACAGGATTGTCAGGTCTTTATGGTGGTTGAGAAGTAGAGAGAGGCTCCCATACCCAGAAATAAAATACACATTACTACAATTCTGTTAATAAAATATTTTCTTATACAAGAAAAACATGTATTAGCTTTTGTGGTACTTAAATAAAATCTGCTTTGAGGCAGCCTTCCCCCGCCTCCCCTCCCCAGAATCAAGGTAACCTGTTCTCGTATCTTTTCACCTGTATGTTCTCGCTGCTGATTCTAAAGATGAAATTATGATAAAATATTTATTGTTGTTGTTGTTATTGATGAAGATGGAAAGAAGGTCTTATGGTTGATTCAATGGGCTCAGAATAAGGCGATCTGGATTCTGTTTCCAGTTCTACCACTGACTTCATGTATAATTCCCATTTAGACACTTATATAAGGACCAGAATTTTAAGTGTTCCTCTCCCTGCAGCTCCCATTAGGTTACTTAAGGCCATATTTTCAAAAGAATAGGTGTTAAAAATGAACCTTATATGTGTGTATACAACCTAGCACAATGTGGCCCCAGCCTGGCTGAAGCCTCTGGGCACTACTGCAATATAAATGATTAATAGTCATCAATAACCTGAACCTGACTTATCGACATTGTGCTGCACACTATAAAAAGAGATAGTGCGAATCAAAAGCAAAGTTCTCCCCAGCAAAAAGACACCTTTCTTATGAAGTAGTTAATGAGACTGATTCAGCCTCTTCTGCAGGAAGGTGAAATTTGCACACATAAGCCCGGCATTGGAAGGGGAAGCAGCACTGAAGATGGGGCTCATATTGTAAACTATGCTCCAATGGAAGGCGATGGCACTTAGCCTGCCACCTCTCCTGGAGTTCCACTATTGGAGCACAGTTTACAGTATGGTGGTGGCTGCCCACTTGTGGAGGCTTAATTAGCACATCTCCTTGGTCCCCAAGCCGTGCTCCTTGGTTGGCCAATACCGATCATTTTTGGAGGTGGCGCTGGCAGTTCTGGGCCTCTCAGTGGTGCAGGGATTGTGCGTTCTGTGCTCTGCTGTACCATTTTCCAGGAAGCTGTGTGACCCGCAGTTTGAGTTAAAAGTGGGAACGAATCTCAGGATTTCCATCTCTACAATAGTGAGAATGATGATCACCATATGCAAAATCCAAGAATATACATAATTTCAAATATCCACAGCCAGTCACATCCCCTGCAGGTTGGAAAGTGTTATTCCCATTTTACAGATAGAAAAGAAGAGGCACAAGGAGGCTAAGGCCAACATTTTCAGACTCCTGAACCTAACGTTAGGCACCTAAATCTTTTAGGCAACTAAATCAATGGCCTGGTTTTCAGAAGTGCTGAGCACCCACAGCTCCCATTTACTGCAATGGGGCACCCCATTTTGAAAAATATTGCCAACATTATTAAACAATTAATAAGAGAAACACCCTCCCCACAGATCAAATGTGCCCTGCTTGATATATTTATATTGCCTGCAGAACAGATCAAGAGTCTGCAGAACATAACCTCTCTTTCTCTTTAAATCAGTGTTCCCCAAACTATGGGGTGTGCCCCCCTGTTGTTGTTGTTGGAGTCCGTTAGTCTCGAGAGACGATGGATATGTGCCCATGGGGAATATTTAGTTGATGGTTGTGCAGCATCTGTTGTGGCTGTAGAGCCCCACACGAGAGTGGCAGTCTCGATTGCATTTGCTGCATTTGAAGGCAGTGTCAGCTGTCGGTTGGAGCCGCTGCTTCCTTTTTCGTTGAACCCGCTTTTCCTCGGCAAGCTGCCGCAACTTGTCTTCACCAGTTTTCAATCCAGTGGTCAGAGTGTGTCTCCATCTGCATCTGTCCTGGGCAAGCTCTTCCCAGCTGTTGATGTCGATTTGAACAGTCTTCAGGTCCCTCTTACAGACATCCTTGAAGCGAAGGTGGGGCCGTCCTGTAGCTCTGTTTCCGGAGGCAAGTTCAGCATACAACAGGTCTTTGGGTATCCATCCATCTTCTATGCGACTTAGATGGCCAAGCCATCTGAGGCGGCGTTGACGGAGGAGAGTGAACATGCTGGAGATCTTGACACGTTCCAGCACCTCGTTGTTCGTTATTCGATCACTCCAAGTGATCCCGAGTATGCGACGGAGGCAGCGCATGTGGAAGGCATTCAGTCTCTTTTCTTGCAAAGCGTAGGGGGTCCAAGTTTCTCTGGCATAGAGAAGAGTGTTTAGCACACATGCGCAGTACACAGCGACCTTTGTGTTGATGGTCAGCATGTTGTTGTTCAACACTCTCTGTGACAAACTGGCCAAAATTGTGAAGGCCTTGCCGATTCTACGGTTGATCTCAGGGTCCAGTGAGAGGTTGTCCGTGATGGTAGATCCAAGGTAGGTGAACTGACTGACCACCTCTAGCACATAGTCATTGATGGCAATGCTTGGATGTTCTGCATCCTGGGCCATAACTTTGGTCTTCTGAAGACTGATTATCAACCCGAACTCTTCGCAAGCTCTGGAAAAGCGGTCAATCAGACGCTGGAGATCAATTTCTGTGTGGGTGGCCAGGGCAGCGTCGTCTGCAAACAGCATGTCTCTTATTGTTGCCTCCCGTACCTTGCTTTTGGCCTTTAGTCGAGCCAGATTGAAAAGTCTCCCGTCAGACCGGGTGTGGAGATAGACTCCCTCTGTGGAATTTCCAAAGGCACGTTTCAGCAATGCTGTGAAGAAGATGCCGAAGAGTGTGGGAGTGAGAACGCAGCCTTGTTTTACTCCACTGTGGATATCGAAGGCAGCGGAGGACAAGCCATCATACAGTACTGTGCCTTTCATGTTGTCGTGAAAAGACTGGATCACGCTCAGCAGCTTCGGTGGGCAGCCAATCTTTGCCAGGATCTTGACAGCCCATCTCTGTTCACAAGGTCGAAAGCTTTGGCCAGGTCTATGAAGGCAAGGAGTAGCGGCTTATGCTGTTCTCTGCATTTCTCTTGCAGCTGCCTTAAGGAGAAAACCATATCGGTTGTGGATCTCCCTGCTCGGAACCTGCACTGTGACTCTGGGTAAACTCTGTCAGCAAGCTTTTGCAGTCTGTTCAGGATCACGCATGCAAAGACTTTACCCACAACACTCAGGAGTGATATGCCTCTGTAGTTGTTGCAGTCACTTCTATCACCCTTGTTCTTGTAGAGGGTCACGATGTTGGCGTCTCTCATATCCTGAGGTACTGCACCTTCATCCCAGCACTGACAGAGGAGGTCGTGGAGGTGTTCTAGGAGGACATTGATGCCACACTTGATAACTTCTGGTGGGATGCCATCCTTTCCTGGAGCCTTTCCTGTGGACAAGCTCTCAATTACTTTCTTCAGTTCTTCCATGGTGGGCTTCTCGTCCAGCTCAGTTTCAATGGGAAAACCATCCACGGTATTGAGGGCAGCTTTGGTGACGGTGTTTTGCCTGGAGTACACTTCAGAGTAGTGCTCCACCCATCTATCCATCTGCTTGCTCTTCTCCTGGATGTTTTTGCCTGTTGCAGACTTTAGTGACACTCTCCACTTCTTTGTGGGTCAAATGGCCTTCTTGATACCATCATACATTCCCCTGATGTTTCCAGTGTCAGCAGATAGTTGAATGCTCTGGCAGAGCTGGAGCCAGTAATCATTTGCACACTGTCGAGCTAGTCTCTGTACTTTGCTCCTGGCAACTTGATACTCTTGTAGAGTCCTATGACTGGGGGAACGCTTATACTCCAGGTGAACAGCGTGGCATTCTTCAATGGCTGGAGTGAGTGTGGCGGAGTTGGCCTCAAACCAGTCATTGTTCATTTTTCGTTTCTTTCCAAAAACTTTCATGGCTGTGCTGTGTACTACGTCTCTGATGTGGTCCCATCTCTCTTTGGTGCAGCCACCGGGAGGCATGCAGTTCAGCACCTCGGAGAGCTCATGGGTAAATTTCTCTGCCTTGTCTGGGTGTGCGGTCTTGCTCACATCAATGCGGGGTTTGCCCTCTGGCCTAGAGCGATGAATCTTCTTTGGCTGTAGCTTCATCTTGCTGCACACCAGCGAATGATCACTGTCGCAGTCAGCACTGTGGAAGGTGCGAGTAAGCAGGACGCACTTCAAGGCAGACCACCTGGTGATGATCAGGTCGAGTTGGTGCCAGTGCATGGAGCGAGGGTGTCTCCAGGATACTTTGTATTGAGGCTTTGTCTGGAAGAATGAGTTGGTGATGCTGAGGTCATGGTACGAGCACAGTTCCAGAAGTCGTTGTCCATTCTCATTCATTTCTCCAATGCCAAACTTTCCAAGACAGGTTGGCCAAAAGTTGTGGTCAGCTCCCACTCTGGCATTGAAGTCACCCAGTAGTATCAAGTGCTCTTCTTTAGGGATACTCCTGATGATCGTGTCTGGTCGTAGAACTCGTCCTTGGTATCCCTGGTGGCGCCGAGTGTTGGTGCATACACGCTGATCAGGTTGACGGGCCCAGTGGATGTGTGGAGTCGGAGTGGTAACAGTCTTTCAGTTCCTTGTTGACCAGGTTCCACCATCCCCAGTAAAGAATTTCTTACGGCAAATCCAACACCACACTCTCTGATTTCTTCGGCACTCTTCCCTTGCCAGAAGAACATATAGTTCTTTTCCCTGAGAGTCCCAGCGTCTGGCAGCCATGTCTCCTGCAATGCGACTATATCGATTTGGAGTCGTGCTAGCTCATCGTTGATGACTGCAGTCTTCCGAACATCGCTGATTGCCTGAAGGTCTTGTGATAGGCCAGTTGTCATGGTCCGTACATTCCAGCATCCTAACTTGAGGGCTGGTTTCTTATGTTGGTTTTCTTTTGTTGTTGCCTGGTGCATGGTTCGCAGTCCACTTATCGGGTACTCACGTACACTAAGCCCCACACACCCAGTGAAGCAGGTGAACTGTGGCAGGACAACACCTTATTGGCTGGGGGCTGCCCAGCTTGAGGTGGGCGATAGTTGTCCAGTGAGACGTGGTGATCCCTCCCACCGTCGGAAGCAACCCCTGGTGCCAGCTCTACGCCAATTGAGGAGGCGGCTTATAACCAGTAAACTGTTGCTTCCCGTGTTGTATCGACGCTATGAGGCAAAGCTGGAGTGTCCTCTCCAGGGCGCAAGCCAGGGCAGGGTGATATGGAGGAACAGCTGTTGCCCATGCAGCAGAACCCCCCTCTCCACGCAACTGATGGATCCAAGGGAAAGACAATGTCGATACAACTTGGCACCAGTGACGTCGCAGGAGTTGCCGGAATGACGTTGAGGACAATGTCAGACCGCCATCGGGACTCCAACACCGGATTTGGTTTCAGGGTTGACTCCCTTAGCCTTTCCCATGAGTGGGTATTGCCACAAGGCAGCGGAGGTTTTAAATCAGAGTTTTCCTTCTCCTAGGTGGGCTGCCTTCCAAGGCTAACGAGCCCCACCTGCCCGAATGTGCCCCACTAATGGGGTGCAAAGGAATGTTCGGGGGGGGCACATGGCGGGACCCAGGCCAGCCCCCACAGGGGGTTGAGAGAGAGTGCCTGGCTTCCATCCCGGGTCTCAAACTTTCCTGCTGAGGAAGCCTTGGCTATGCAATAATGGAGATGGGGCAGAGACAGACTCAGTTAATGGTAAGGGAGGGATGCAACTGGAAAAGTTAGTGCACCGCTGTTTTAAATAGCTTTCATGATTACAAAGGAAACCTCCTACACCTGGGAAAAATGTGACCCCTGCAGTGTTGTCTTTCTAAGTCTGCAGACAATGGCTCTGTGAGCTATGACCTCTCCCATTGATTTCATAGGAGTGTTGTGTCTAACCCCTAACAAAGATCCTTTAAATGTCAGCATTCATTATTCTATTGCTGATCATTTAAGCAGATGGGATGGAGAAGGTGCGGAGCACCACTAGGGTAGGAATTAAGAGTTGCTGCCCAGAGGAACATGTAGAGGAAAGACATAAGGAAACACACAAAAATAGGAGGCAGGACTGGCACTGAGAAAGGAGAACGGGATAGGAAGAGAAACAAAAGGGCATAGTGAGTCGTGGTCCTAACTGTGAGCATGTTTCCCATTGAGTGGGGCTTAATATCACAATACAACACTTAAATAATGGTAACAGCTACGAGTTTAGTTACTACATAAGGACATTTCTTAACCTTGACCTTTGCACCAAATCTCCCAGTGATACCAGTGGGAGATCTGCTGTGGTCTGAGGAGAGTACAAAATCCTGAATTTAGACCCTGGCCCACAAGCCATAATTATTAATGGAGTTCCCTCTCCCTAGAATGCTAGGATGCCCCTGATCTACAATGAATGAGTGTGGGCGAATGCATACATAGTTAGTGCGCATTTTATATGTATTGAAACAAGCCACCAAAACCTGAAATGATCATTTAAATCATGACAAAAGCTTTGGGTGACATTTTCAAAGCATGCAGTGGGAAATGAACAGATGGAGCCTGTGTATTTCCAGTGTTGTGTTTTGAACTTTTAGCTCAAAAGACCTAAGGGTAAAATTAACAGTTAATAAATATGAAGTTTTCTCATATTAATCGCATCCGAAATAGCAAGAAGAGTTGAAACCAGTCAAAATAATCCCAGAGAAACATCGATGTCTGTTCTTCAGGAAGCTTTGGAAGCCCTGCCATTTTTCTTTTCCTTTTTTTCCTTTTCTTGTCATTATTTAATTGTTTGCATATTGATGCTCATTTATTGTCAGCGCTTAATAATTCATGTCAAATTACCGAGGCACTATTGTTACAATACACACACCATCCATGTGAATGACTTGCGCCTACAACATCATAATAAACACAAAATGTGACAGGTTTCAGAGTGGTAGCCATGTTAGTCTGTATCTACAAAAAGAACAAGGAGTACTTGTGGCACCTTAGAGACTAACAAATTTATTTGGGCATAAGCTTTCATGGGCTAGATGATGCTTCATCGGATATCTTTATCACTGGGACACTCAAGCTGAAATGTGACCTACCTGACCTAAGGGTAAAAGGTAAGTGTCTCAATTCTGTGCATCACCCAAATGGCTCTTTGGTTGTGGAAGTTATTTGCTTCTGCCTTTATCAGCTGCACGTCTTTCAAATGGAGATCAACACAGAGCTGTGAAGACATCAGAAGATTAATGAGAGCTTGACCCTTTTGAATATTAAGGACACACTGCTCATTGTTGCAGATATCTCTAGTCAATATTAACATTCAGTACACTAATATTATTGTTTCTAGCAGAATATCAAGAAAGCAGTAACCTAAATCAGAATGTCTCAAATGTTATTACCAGCCAAACAACATTTCCTGTTTAGTTAGGGCCAGATTGTGACTTTAGGCATATACCTGTACAAGGTGCAGTGGCTAAATTACATCATCCCGGGAGGCACTGTGACTAGGAGGCGCACCTATGTGTCACAATGCCTTCCCCACTTTCTTGCTTCAAGGATGGCCAGATTACACCAGCTCATCTGTGATGGCAAGCAAATGGTGTGAGTGGAACCTTGTCTCCACCCATTCCCCACCCTTTCCCTGCTCACCTGCTCTGGGGAAGGAGTTTGCAGCCATGCAAATCCTGCTTGCAGCTGTCTGCCCAGACCCAGGACCCAGGTATTTTGTGTTTGGGTATAAGGAGGATTCTTACTCTCCTGTATGGGCATATAGTCCCAGTCTCAATCCGGTCATTAATTAGTTATTGAAAAATGTAGTGAAATCCAGGGCTCTTTTGGAACATGCCCAAATTAAAATGTTAAAGAACAGCGGGAGGAGTCAGATTCCTGTTCTGCACCAGCATCTAGGGTGGCATTTACAGAAGGAAAATGTTACAGGGTTGACACATTAACACCTGGTTCTCATGAGATAACATGACCCTGTTCTCTTCCTACCATCTCCACTAGCCCCATGGTGGTGGATGGGCAGTAGATTCTTCATGTTCCCTCACCCCTAGGACGGAGGAGAGGGAACATTCCAGCCACATGACATATCCTACTTCCCCACTTCAGGGAGGAGCTAAGAGATGGCAGAGGCTCTTTTCTTTCCTCCCCCATGGAGAAAACAGAGAACGTGGCTGCTGGCATGATCCCTTCCTCCCATGGAAGAGATGTGGGAAGAGTACAGGAGCATTCCTTTGTCCCTACAGCAGACAGAGTAAGACGGTCTTCTTCTTTCAGGAGGAGTGAATGGAGGGTCTGGTGACTAAAATATTACCAGATCTTGACAGAGCAGAGAGCTCTCTGAGCTAGCAGAGGAATGATCAGTGTACTCCACTCAAAGTCCAAACTTCATGTCCAGGGATTTGACTCTGGCCCATTGCTAATGAATATTGAGGCTATATAAGGTAGTTGAAAAAATTATTCCATTTAGCTTCCATTCCTAATACTTGGTTACCATAAGCTGTTGAGGCAGGGTATGTAAAACCATATTCTATTTGTTGAGATAACATACTCTAGTAGTTATCAAAGTCTGCATTTATTTTATTGCATTTTTAAATCACCAAGAAGTAGAGCATAACATGGTGTCAACCTTAAATGAACATTGGCAGCTAAGTTTATATTAATAGCACACAGATCCTGTGGATTGTTGCCTTATAAATATATATAGTAATAATTAATATTGGTAGTATAATTAAGCCCTGTTCAAGAATATAAGATGCGGAAATGTTTACCTTTTTCCTTGATTTAAAAAACAACAACTTTCCATTGCAATTTTTATAGAGGCAAAACCGGATTCATGAAGACTCTTTGTGGATCTCAGTAAAAAAGGATTGACCCCTGAAGTCACTTTTTAATAATTAACTCTCTCTAAGTTCATTAACACTAATTGAAGCTACAGAAAAAAAAATTGTGAAGTATATGCAGACTGACAGAAACACCAAATGTGATTAAAGACACTGACTGTGGTATGTATGTACAATACTATACATGCATTATATAGATTGCAAATTCAATTTCATAGAGCCCTTTGAACTTCATTATCAAGTGATAAATTCAACAACAATTTGTGCTACTGAAAGTTCACTAACAAAGATTTATAGGCTAAATCTCATGGACATCTTAACCAATAATCTTCTGGAAGAACAGGAGAAATAGATTTCAAACTGTAAATGATACAGATCTTTTAATCCATGAAGAAATATGTTTTGAAACAAGATTTACAAATTCACAAAGACATGGAGCAATCTTAAAAATTCCCACATTGTCACATAGAATCATAGAATCTCAGGGTTGGAAGGGACCTCAGGAGGTCATCTAGTCCAACCCCCTGCTCAAAGCAGGACCAACCCCAACTAAATCATCCCAGCCAGGGCTTTATCAAGCCTGACCTTAAAAACCTCTAAGGAAGGAGATTCCACCACCTCCCTAGGTAACCCATTCCAGTTCTTCACCACCCTACTAGTGAAAAAGTTTTTCCTAATATCCAACCTAAACCTCCCCCTCTGCAACTTGAGATCATTACTCCTTGTTCTGTTATCTTCTACGACTGAGAACAGTCTAGATCCATCCTCTTTGGAACCCCCTTTCAGGTAGTTGAAAGCAGCTATCAAATCCCCCCTCATTCTTCTCTTCTGCAGGCTAAACAATCCCAGTTCCCTCAGCCTCTCCTCATAAGTCATGTGCTCCAGCCCCCTAATCATTTTTGTTGCCCTCCGCTGGACTCTTTCCAATTTATCCACATCCTTCTTGTAGTGTGGGGCCCCAAACTGGACACAGTACTCCAAATGAGGCCTCACCAGTGCCGAATAGAGGGGAATAATCACGTCCCTCGATCTGCTGGAAATGCCCCTACTTATGCAGCCCAAGATGCCGTTAGCCTTCTTGGCAACAAGGGCACACTGTTGACTCATATTCAGCTTTTCATCCACTATAACCTCTAGGTCCTTTTCTGCAGAACCGCTGCCCAGCCATTCGGTCCCTAGTCTATAGCAGTGCATGGGATTCTTCCATCCTAAGTGCAGGACTCTGCACTTGTCCTTGTTGAACCTCATCATATGTCTTTTGGCCCAATCCTCTAATTTGTCAAGGTCCCTCTGTATCCTATCCCTACCCTCTAGTGTATCAACCACTCCTCCCAGTTTAGTGTCATCTGCAAACTTGCTAAGGGTGCAGTCCACACCATCCTTCAGATCATTAATGAAGATATTGAACCCATTATTTCAAAAAGTTTTGTTCTCAAAGCAAAAATTTTTGTTAATGTATTTGAAAAGAAATCATTTTAAAAACACATACCTGACTATTTGTATTATTTAAATATTAAATATATTGAACACTTATTTGTTTTACTCATTCAAGGGCCAAAAACAAGAACAGGTTACAGCAACCATTCTTTTTCAAGGAAAATAAGTCAGGAAGTAATGAAAACATATCTTATTATTAACCTGATAATTTTATATCTGGTCCTTAAAAAGCACAGTTCTCAGATACAGGGATCCCTTGTACAGACAGTCAGACACAACATGGTCCAATGGGTAAGGAACAGGACTGGGACTTGGGATACGTGGCTCTCTCTATCCCTGACCTGCTTGGTGACTTCAGGCAAGTTGCATAACCTCTCTGTGCCTGTTTCCCCTTTACTCTTTGCCTGTAGTAGCCAAAGGCCCTAAACAGGATTGAGACCTCATTATGCTGGGTGCTGTACAGCCACTTTCAAACTCTTCACAGCAAGGACTGGACCAGATTGCCAGTTAGTATAAACTGGAGGAGCTCCAGTGAAGTTAATGGAGCTGCACTGACTTACTCCAGCTGAGGATCTGGCCCAGCGTCTCTTACTATGTGTATACACAATCCTTACCGCACTGAGGCCCCAGTCTCATTTGGGGCCTCTCGGTGCTATGCTGTCAAACAATTAAGAAGTATTCTATGAGTAAAATCTCATAGCATCCAGCACCCTTTAAATAGGGCAGGTTCCTCTTTCTGGGCCTAGAAAACTCCCAGTGACTTCAGAGAGTTTTGGATCAGGTCCTTCTTGTCTGTTTCCATGGCCTCATCCTTCTCTCGCTACTTCTTTCTGCTTCCAGGGATGTGGGTGGGAAGTAAAAGGGGAAAAGTCAGAGGTAAATTAATGGACTTTGGGGAAAGTGTCTTTTTTGTTTTGTTTTTTTTAACGCAGGAGACTGTAGTAATACCAAAGAGGTCGTATAGTCTCACATATCAGAAAGGAAGGATGGCCCCAGGCCAGGGCTAACCAATGTGCATGCTGGAGGGGCGGCTGGAACAAACCTGCACGGCACAGGGGCGTGTGAGGTGAGTAATGGGAGCAAGAGGAGCTGGGCAGCTGGGATCAAGAGACGCTTCCCTAGCCCAAGACAAGAGCAGAGTACTGAGCCTGGGGGGTTGCTAGTGAGTGGTCAGGAAGATCCCAGGGCAGGGGATGAGGGGCTGGAGCTGAGTTGTGGGGTGGGCTATGAGGTGATTGGGAAGTGTTAGGGGGCTGAAGGGTGAGTGGTGAGTGGAGGCTGTGGCTGGTGGGAGGTGTTGGGGGCGGCGGTGAGCAGGAGGTATGTCAGGGCTCCTGGGATATGTGTAAGGGCTGTCAGGATAAATGGGGGCTGGTGGAGGGTTGTTGGAATATATGTGGGGTTGGAGAGGCATTTGGGAGTCTGGGTGGGGTATGTATAGGGTGGGGCTTTATGGAGGAGGGGTGATCTCCATAATGCGCACAGTCTCAACATTATTTAATCTGGGCCTAGAAGGTCCAGTAGTTACACCACTCGCCTAGGACTTGGGAGTCCTGCTTTCAGGTCTTTGCTCTGCCACAGACTTCCTGTGCGACCTTGAGCAAGTCACTGTCTTGCTGTGCCTCGGTTTCCCATCTGTATAATGAGGATAATAGCTCTTCCCAACCTCACAGTGGTATTGTGAAAAAACGTACACGAACAATTGTTAGGCACTCAGATGTTACAGAAATGGGAGCCATATAAGTACCTAAGATACCTGTATCAGTGCAGCATATTTTTCTCATATTTTTAATACAAATTTATTCAGTTATTCTTATCTTTTTTATTTTTTGCCCCCAGTGCTCTGTGCAACTAGTCTACAATGTGAATAAGTGGCTTACAAAATGTAAAAAATATTGGATTTGAGATATCAGAGTATAAGAAAATGTCCAGACCGCCAAATTTCTACCTTTGTTTTAGTTTGCTTTCCTATTACTGGTAAACAACCAAACACTTCCTTAGTGTGCTGAAAATATCTAAATAAATAGTCTGAACCTCAGATTTGGTCTGCCAAATTCTGTCAGTAGAACCACTATAATATCTAGACTTCTACCATTTACATAAAATAGTGTTTTACCCCAGTTCATAACAACAGTGCTATAAAAGAAAAAAATTAAACAGTGAGATACAATGGTTCCACAGAGGTTAAACATGCAAATTGCTCTGCATCCCAGCTACAGTTCAACAAGGAAAGCAATATTTTGGGACAACACTTCTGCTTTTGTAATGAGCCTGTAGGATTCATTCCACTGAAATGGCTACAGGTATATTATCCCCCATGAATTATTACAAAATTAAACTTCATAAGCAATATGCCAGTGCTTTGTGTGATGCATTTGCTAAAAGAATCATTCAATTTATCATGTTTTCCTGAAGCGTTATGCGACAAGTTCTTTGAATAAAACTCATTTCATTAGGCTACCTTGTTACATGGGAAGATAAGATCTACACTTGACTAAAGACATCATTCCATCATCCCCATAATAACCCTAGCAAGAGAGGTAAACATTCAGGACCCTAGAAAAATGGCACTGTACTGCTGTTCTAATAGTACTAAAAGAATACATTTTTTTAAAATGTTCAGATGAACATAAAAAGTTCTGTAAAAGTGAATCTAAGCACATAGCCACATATATAGAAAACTCTCCCATATGCACTGGAAATGAGTTGGGAGCAATAGTCAAGTACAAGGTGTTATGCCTATCAAGTGAATGAAGAATGTGTAAAGTGTGGTAGGAGCATGTTATTGTGGTTAAAAATTGGATTGAGGACTGGTCTAACAAGTTTTTGTACTGATTTACCTACATAGGTTTAGAAACTGACACATTAAAATCAGGGCAACCCTCTAATGTGGGCATAGTTATATGGGTATAAAGGTGCTTATATTGGTATCTCTTATTTCAGTATATTCACAGAGTCAGGCGATCTGGGTTCTAGTCCAAGCTCTCACACAAATTTGCTGTGTGATGTCGGACAATCCACTTACCATGTCCATGTCTCACTTTCCCAGTCTGTACTAAGGGGAGGAAAATACAATATGTACCTAAACAGAAGGGGGTATCAGGGAGCTAAATTAGTTGGGTCTAGATTAAGACTGGTGCAGATTTCGTAAATGAGGTTCCTGTAGTTCTCCAGCAGCAAAACAATGAGCAGTTCAGTGTTAAAAACCTAGGGCCTGATTATTTCTTTACACCGATGTAAATCGGGAGTAGTTCCAGTGACGTCAATGTAGTTTTACCAATGTAAAACAGTATGAGAAATGAATCAGGCCTCTAGCTTCATGAACTTTTTGACGATTTGGAATGAAGAGAAGAGAAGGTCTTGTGGAATCACAGATTTGTAAGGCTTCGGGGTACATTTTCTCAAGCAGACTTTGAGCTGAACTTTTAGATATGCCAGTGAAATGTTTTTTCATAGCTACTGAGCAGCAAAGTGGCAAGACTGGGCTGCCCTGTTTTTTATTTTAAATGGGAGTTTGACATTGTGAGAAGCAGCTAATTGCCACATGCCTATTACAGCTAATCAAAAAATGTATATCAAAAACATTTTTGACAGGAAATAGCCTCTTTCTTTTTTTTCCCCAAAATGAACATTTTAATTTATTTTTTAAAATTTGCTTTTCAACAAGAAAAAATGAATACCAAATTTTTTCAGCTGCCAAAAATCAAAATTATTTTGATTTTTCAGTCATCCCCCCTTTTTCCTTTTTCTATTTTGTCCCTGGAAAAGGAAGGGAGCAGAAGGGTGAAAAATTAAAAACCAGACATTTTTCATTTTAAAAAAATTAAAAGAAATTGTTTTTAAAATACAGTTTTTTCAAATTGCCTCACAAAAAATGGGCATTTTCAACCTGCTTTTATTGTCTATATAAAATAACTTAATCAGCATTCCTTTGGGGCTCAGTCCTGCGAGTTACTAAGCATGCTCTCTTAGGTCCTCAGTACCCTCAACCAGGGGCGCCGACTCCGTGGGTGCTCCGGTGCTGGAGCACCCACGGAAAAAAATTGGTGGGTGCTCTGCACCCACCGGCAACTCCCCGCCCGCCCCGGACCCGCGGCAAACTTATCGGGCACCGGGAGATGTTGCGGGGCCCCGCCCCCGACGCTGGGCAACGTTGCGTCGGCGTCGGGGGCGGGGCCCCGCAACGTCGCCCGGCGTCGGGGGCGGGGCCTCGCAACGTTGCCCGGCGTCGGGGGCGAGGCCCGGCGTCGGGCGGGGCCCCGCCCCTGACGCCGGGTGACAGCACCCACGGGCGGGGCCGGAAATCAGCCCCTGTGCCCTCAACTCCCACCGAAGAGTCTCTCAGACCAGCTCTCATGATTTTGTCATGAGTCTCGTGATAAATATTGTTTTCCTTAAAGCCCCAGCTCCTGGAATCAAATGCCTTTCATTCTTAAAGAAAAAGTACATTTCTAGCCCTCATGGCTGTGGAGAAAACTTCAAAAGGTGACCCCAGTGCACCCTATAGGCTCAAAAAGCAGACGGCAAATAAAAACAACAAATCCATTATTTTTATATAATCTCATGATTTTAAAGCCAATCTTGGGATTTTTGGCAAGCCTGACTCATGATTTTTGAACATTTGGGGTTGGCGATACTGGTGTCTGCTCAGCTAACAAACATGTTCTACCTGTGAAAGTTATAGGTGAATCCCTAGCCCCACCCAACTGTCCCTTGAATTCTCACTATACCTCTGGTTCTGCACTGAAAAATTCTTGGAGATGCTGCTTTTCTTCTGTGAGCAGTATAACAATGTGTTATGATTTTATTAGTGATACGTGTGTTTACTCCTTGTTGCTATATAGAGAGTTCATTGTAAATGTTTTGGATTCGGTGCTGTATGTCACTGGGTGTAAGAACCTGTTCTGAGAATTTTACAGCCATGACATGCAAACTATCTAGAGATAATTAAGCTTTTCTGAAGTCCATATTTCATGAGGTGTTCGAAGGAAAAGCATTCCCTCTTCCACCGCTAACCCATCGAATACACAGAGAAGCACAGACTGGGAAAGCAAGTGAGCTGCAACTACTTCAGAAGGCAGCATGCCCCGCCCGTGGTAGGATCTGGACACAACCCAAAGAAGTTATGCTGGGAGTGAGCGCTTACTCAGCTCAGCAATGAAGTGAGGCGCTAGCAGAGATGTGACATTTTGGGGTTCACACAGGCCAGTAAGGGGGTTGGTCACAGTCTGCTTTGTAACCCTGGCTGTCCTGTGGCTATGCAGCCTGAGTCCAGACCTCTGACCCCACCAACCTACCAGCTGCCCATGAGCCTCACCCTGGCTTTGCCCAGCGTGGTTGCTCCTTGCAGGCTGAGGTTAGTACCCTTCCAGCCCCAAATTCACCCCCAGATCATCCTGCTGCAGAGACCAGTCTCTCTCACTGAACCCTCACAGAGAAAATGTTAGGCTAGCTGCCTTTACTGAGACAGTAAAACACTCCGACCTGTCGGCTTTCTAGAAGCACGCACTTGACTGAACTTACGCAGCACTTATAATGAGAGAAAAACAGATTCATTAACAAAAGAACATGGATTAAGTGATGCCAGTAGAAGGGATAAAGGTACAAATTGTTACAAGCAAAGAAAAGTGAAAACACAAACCTAAAAGACTAAAACTTAAGCTAGTTTCTCTCACCCACACTCTCCTTTCCAGCTCTTTACTCCCCAGCCTGGAGATCGAACCACTTGGTCCCCTAAGGTGAAGGATCACGACAGAGTCTCTCTGTGTGTTGCTTATATCCCTTTGGATGTCTTTGTCCTACAAGTCAGGGAGGCCTCCTGGGCATTCAGTGTCCTGTGTCTCGCATGGTGAAGGAGCCATGTTAATTCTCTGTTTCGAGTTCAAGCTCAGGGTAACCTCCACCCAGGATAACCCCCACCAGTTTAGCTCAATGGCTTTTTCACTGCTAATATGTAAGTTGAGATAAGCCCACGTTCCTTGTCTAGGGCAGGCTGTTGATCACCTTTACCTAAGCTAGGCTGTCTGGATGTAAATGTATCCTATTAACTTCATACAAAGGGAATTCATAACTTCACATACACCGTTAACACATGCATTTTACAATTATATTAATAACCAGTGTGTTGTTAGCTTTCATACAATCCCTCACAAAGCATATTTTGTACAAATATTAATGCAGTAGTGTGTTGGGTGTGAATACAGGAGTGGCTAGGATCACAAGTGGCACTTTGTTTAGACTGTGAGATCTTTGAGACAGGAACTGTCTTTTGACTGTATGTTCATACAGCACCTTGTACAATGGGTCCCTGTTGGGTGTCTCTTGGCAATGCCATAATACAAATAGCTAATGATAATAACAACAGATAAAGAATGAGAGAGGAGACAGAGGCCAGGAGGCAAAGGAGAGAGAAGGAAAGAGAACTTCCTGGAAGTAATAAGTAAGCCTGACCCACTGTGTTAAGCAGCATTATAGCATTTTTAACTTAAAAAATAACATCAGCCAAATGATACTGAGCCAGATCCTCAGCTGGGGTAAATCAGCTCTATTGAATTAAGTGGAGCTTCACTGATTTATACCATCTGAGGATCTGGCTCATTGTATGAAAGAAAAACACTTTGAAGTGACCAGAATTACAGCTTAGCTACATCGCTGTGGTTGAATATAAATCTCAGGAATACTTCCAGGATACTGATCTCCCACATCAGTTGAAAATAGGCCCATCAGAGCAGTGATGTATTATGTCTCACTTTTGTTCTCTTGGGGGGGAAAAGTCTGTTTCTCCAAATTGCCAGCACAACATGACTGTAGGTGTCAGGTTACTGCAGGTTCATTCTGTCTCAGCCTGCCCAGATGAAGGTCATGTCTCTATCACTTGGCACTAGCAGGTCATTTACATTTGTTTGCAATTGTTTTTTTAAGCGTGCATGTGTTCTGAGGGGTGGATGGCTTGGAGAACTGGTAATAGGATATCCGAGCTTCTCATTTCTAGGTGGCGCATGCTAACCCTGAGCAGTTGTTATTGGCCAACATGTGTTGCCTTTCTGATAGCTACTCAGTGGCTTAGAGAAAAGGAGTTGATTAGTTCAGTTCAGATCCTACTGGATAAGGGGTCTATCCCACAAAACTATTCTGCTGCTACAACTGTCACTAAAAAGGCACCCTGGTTGGTTTTGTCAGCGGAAAGGTCAAGGACTTTGTGAACGTGGAGATTAATCTACAATCTCACCCCAAGCCGGGATCCATCCAGAACAGTTATGTGAGGAGTGTGGGGAAGGTTACAATGATGCTGCCCTTGCTGTCCCTGTTGTGAGGGCTAAAGCATGCTCTCAATATCCAGGGAGGTTAATTTGACGCCTCTCACAAGCAGTAAAGGAGCTTGAATGCAAGCCTTAAGCACTGTACTAAATAAACATGCAGAAAAAGCTACAACAGGCCTCAAAACGGCACTTGGAAACTCTGTGCCTCCATACTCCTAAATTTCACTGACAATGCCAGCAAATGCCTACCGGCAAAATTACTGATTTTTTAAAAAATTTAGAACTGGGTACGACTTACGCTCTCCACAAAATATCTCTCTCTCAAGTAGCAAATAATAAATGCTTCAGGTCAATTTATGGCTGATGCTGCTTAGGCACAGTGTAGAGAGCAGGGGACATAAGTAGCCACTCAACCAGCAGGCACTCCCAACCCGGACAAAGCCATCATTTGACTGGCTGCACTGGTAGCACAAAGGGAGACAGTCTCGTGCTGTGTGCGACACTAGCAACCAGGACGGTGTTTGGTTGGGCTGGTGATACCAGGACCCCACCCCACTACCTACCAGTAGAAGACCAAGTGCATGATAGAACTTTTCAAAAGTGTAGCAAAAGCCACTTTTCACTGTGCTCCTGCCCAATGCCCTAACACGGATTATGTTTTAATCCTGATCCTCTCCATCGGCCAGCAGACCTACCACTCCCTATGCAGCTCTGCTTCTTAGAGGCATAATTTAAGTGTACAGGAAGGTTTAAACTACAATCCCAGATCTGAAGCCACCTCAAACTTCAGGGAAATTTGTGCATGGTTCAGAGTTCCAGATCTCAGGGCCATATCTAGTAAATACTCATCCCAGAAGATCTCCTGCAACCAAAAATAGTATCATTCTCATGTACAAAACTGACACTCTAAGCACAACCGCATTTTAGTTTTCAGAGTAAGTAGAAAGGACTAAAAATGTCTTTCTTGCTTGCTGCCTCGGGATATTTCTGTTTCTTCATTCTTCACAGGTGGTTTTTCCACCTGCATGGAGGATCAAACACTTTAAACATACTGAAAACACGGAGAGCTGAACATATGTATTTTAGCTATGCAGCTGGCACTGTTACTAGCCAATGACTAGTAACTGGAAGTGTCTCAATTTCCTAGGACTGCAACTAAAAACACTTCCCCATTTACAGAGTATAGGAGAATACAGATTTACAGACAGTAACTAGAATAAACTAAGAATTGCTTTTTGAAGCAAATCAGTTATGTCATAATCTGCTAACACCAGTGGGAAGGCTCAGTGCTTTGTATTAGCACCAACATCAACAACTGTCCAGTTTATTAGATGAGCAACCTCCAGTCAACATAAGGATGTAGGGTGGGTAGGATAAGGCACTATTATTTTCAGCTGAATTTCCCAAACCTAACTTTTCTCCATTTCCGATACTGGTTCCTTCTTCCCCTGCGTGCTGGTACATATTTAAGGTGATAAGGCCTCAACTGGAGTATTGCGTCCAGTTCTGGGTGCCACATTTCAGGAAAGATGTGAACAAATTGGAGAAAGTCCAGAGAAGAGCAACAAAAATGATTAAAGGTCTAGAAAACATGACCTATGAGGGAAAATTGAAAAAACTGGGTTTGTTTAGTTTGGAGGAGAGAAGACTGAGGAGGGACAGGATAACAGTTTTCAAGTACATAAACGGTTGTTACAAGGAGGAGGGAGAAGAATTGTTCTCCTTAACCTCTGAGGATAGGACAAGAAGCAATGGGCTTAAATTGCAGCAAAGGCAGTTTAGGTTAGACATTAGGAAAAATTTCCAAATTGTCAGAGAGGTTAAGCACTGGAATAAATGCCTAGGAAGGTTGGGGAATCTCCATCATTGGGGATTTTTAAGAGCAGGTTGGACAAAAACCTGTCAGGGATGGTCTAGATAATACTTAGTCCTGCCTTGAGTACAAGGGACTGGACTTGATGACTATTGAGGACCCTTCCAGTCCCACACATCTATAATTTTATGATTTACTATATGGTCACCTTGCAGTGGTCACTGTCACTTAACTAAAGGATTGATTTTAATGAGATTTCCTCCACGCATAGCATTTCCTGATTGCCAGCTGAACAGCTTCCCAAAAGTTTTTGTGGAAAGATTTATTATCATTTGTATTATAGTAGCACCTAGATGCCCCAGTTGTACAAACACATAGTGAGACAAAGTCCCTTCTCCAAAAAGATCACAATCTAAAGAGGCAAGAGGGCAGGAAGGGAAACGGAGGCACCGGGAGGTGAGGTGACATGCCCAAGGTCCTGCAGCTGGTCGGTGGCAGAGCCAGAAATAGACTCTAGATCTCCTGAGTCCTCAACCAGCTCCCTAGTCATTGGACAATGTTGCCTCTCCTAAGAATTGCTTTTTGAAGCAAATCAGTTATGCCATAATCTGCTAACACCAGTGGGAAGGCCCAGTGCTTTGCATTAAAGCAACTAGTGAGTCCTATTGTCACGGAACCAAATTTTTCAATTTTATTTTAATTTTTTTAGTCTGCTGCTAGTATAACTTTTTTCAACAGCTGTGAACAGGACTTGACTGGGAAGTTTTAACAAAGAGAAACTCCCCCTCTGTTCTTCCTACTGGTGTTAAAATAATTGCTTTAGCAAGGAGAACTGCATTTTCCCCTCTAGCCCTGGCTCGGACTCAGTTTGAACTGTGGCCACCAACGCTAAAAAGCACTCAGTATTTCACAACCACATAATCTCCTGATTGGAAATATGACATGCAAATGACCATTTTATCTCCCATTGTCTAAAACCCATTTTGCGATTACCAGCTCTCTCGAGATAGCTGTTATTGACTTGGGGTTGAGGTTTAGAAAATGAACATAGTACAGCAATTCTTCTGCAGATTTGCTGGGCAGCACTCCATTCAGAAATCATCTGCTGGGAGGCACTCTTGGGTCCAGTGTTTTGTAGATGTATGCAAAGATGCATTGCTATTTATCTACTATATGAACATGGGCAACCTCCAGTTAAATACAAGTGCATGTGTCTGTCTGTCATAGCAATGAGGCTGCTTTTGTACCTGTCTACCTTGTGAGACATGAAAACCTTGGTGCCTGCATGCACACTAAACCCTTGAGTTTGTGAGCACATACTTGCTTCATTAGGAAGCAAGAAACATCAACTGGAAACAATGACATGCCTGTTAGTCAGTAATTGGTAAGTTAGAAAACTGTGCAGCAAAACCCTCTCCTCTCTAATTCAGACTGACAGTTGTATAGTTTTTCCTCCATTGTCTACTACACAACCTATCAAAAGGGAAAGTGTGACAAATGTTTAAAGTAGCTGAATAGTGGATTTATCATGTTTGACGGCTGGTTCTGCAACCAGACATTTGGTTTATGGTTTAAAATAGTATACATGGGTTAAGGCGCTGGCCTTTCACCTCTGGAGATGTGAGCTGAACTTTTGCTTTGCTTGCCAAGTGAAAATGAGCTTGGTGGTCTCTCCCTTTGGAGATGCTTCCCAATATTCCCCAAGCCCAGCACAAGCTGGAAGATTGCTATGCCACTTTAAAAAACAATTAGAAAGGAATGAGACAAAGCATCTCAGGTCAGGACTGCAGTGTGAAAGGAAACCTAACAAAACACCTGCATGCAATCTGCCTGGCAGTAGCTCCTGCTACAGTACAAGTCATTCCCTTTCAGAAGTATCTGGGGCCAGATATCCAAATTAGTTGGGTACCCACAATTGGGGCCAGATTTTCAAGAGGATGTAGCTCCACTTAGGCACCAAATTAAGCGGTCAGATTTTCAAAGAACTCACCATACTGGACGCTGAGCTCGTTTGCACTGAAATATAGTAACAGTTACTGTGCTGGCTGGATTTGTGTGTGTGGCACATCCACAGACAGCCGCTAATGCAGATAGCTTCTCCCAGGGAGGAGCAACCCTGTCTCAGGAAGTAACTCTGGGGGGATGCTGAGGGGTGTGTGCTTTCTGCCTTGGGGAGAGAGGGAAACAGTCTGTGCCAGCAGCAGGAGGAGAGCTGGGTCTGTACCATCTTACAGTAATACGTAGATGTTGTTCTGTTGTTAAACGGAGATCATGACAGTATCATTATTCCAGGGACTCTGCACAGCAGTGATAACCTACCGAGATCATGTAACAGTGTGTTACTGAAGACAGACACAGTATGAAAGTGTAAAGGGGCCTTGGATGAGTTAAGTTACTTCAGTTATATTTAGTTGGAAACTAATAGACTGCCTGAACAAGAGTACGTTAGCCATATCAGCATCTTCGCCTGTCCTATCTGCAGCATGTTTTTAAACTTATTTATTGGTGTTATTCACCAAATTCTGCAAAACTGTTCATTAATACATGCCATGTTGCTGCCCACCCATAATCCTTGAGTGGAGCAGCTGTAATACCCTCTTTCTGGGTACATCAGCCATCTATCCATGTGCTGGACCTCTGGCAGCTCCGAGGAGTCCCAACCCAGTGCTCCATATACTACTGGCATATTCGCTGACTCTTATCCAATGAAAATTGTCCTCAAAGTACCAAATCAAAGCAGAATGATGAGTGAGAGCAGGAGAGTAGCATTTACGGGAATATCGCAATAGAGAGCGCCAGTACTCATTTTGGTATGGTTGAAATTACAATAGTGGTTAAATGAGCAATTTAAACATGGCAACCTCATACTATGGCTAGTGAACTGACCCTTTATGCCTTGCTGTGTTTGGAATGGTATATAATAGAAATGAGTTTATAAATTGACTGATCTATAGATGATATATAGCTCTCTTTGTATTTCCGCATCAGCTTGTTAACTATTACATTAAAATTATACATGGTTTTTTATGAATGAAGCCTTTCCCACATGCCTACAGTCACTAGCCCTATTATTCAGTGTATTATCATCACTACTGCAGCTGTTTTTGTTGATATCCTGATGATAGTTTAACAACAGGTAGTCTGAAGAATTAAATCCTAGGGGTTTTTATCTGTCTGCTTTTATATTTTGGGGAATCCCTAGAAACTAATCACTGATTGGTATCACTAAGAATACACTATACTACATTGGAGCAGAATTAGGGAAACAATTAACATCAATAATATAATACTATGGGACTTTTACAGGGTCTCACACTTTTGTAAAAAGAAGAGATTAGCTAATACAAATGTTCATAATATATTAACAAAATCATTAGAGACACAGTTCCTTTCCTTAAATGGACTGAGAGCCCCCTAACAGGGCTAATAGAACCTGTTCAGATAAAAGAAGAACTAACCCAAACTTTCTTCCAAATATTTGCTAAACTTTTTCTTTAAAAAATAATCACTAAGCCTTTGAACTTTCTTAATCTAGCCTGGACCAGAAGTAGAGGCAATGAAATACCTACTACCCGACTTCTACAGGACTTATAACTTGACCAAAACCAGAAAAGGACAGCTATTTTAGGCCAATTTCTAGGCCAGATTGTTTCAGATAAGCTTCAGATCAAGGGTGAAATCTTTGAATATTCATCCAAAGCAAACCAAACTGAATCTGCAAACTGATGAGAACCACTTAGCAATCACACCCAAGACTATTTTTTCCACACAATGAAACACTGCACTTTTCAACAGGGTTAACAGCAGGAAACAAAAATATACAATGTGGCCAATGAGTCCAGTTAAAACTAACAAACCAAATTTTAAAGTTGAAGACAAAGCTTGGAAACAGTTCGTTTTCAGTGCCAGTCCCAAGCAAATCCATACAGAAATGCTTGTGACAATTAATGTTGACCAAGTCTGTATCTTGCAGCTTCCCACTCCTTGCCTTCAAATCCACACAGAGGTTTGAAGTAGGTAAAGAGAAAAATAAATGGCTCCTCAAAGAGCCATACAGGTGATCTGGGGAATTTACAGAGTGTCTGACCCACCACATGAATTCCCTGACCATCTATAGCCGTCCAAAGATCCAGAGATTTTTGTCATGGAACTCAGAGTAGCTGTAAGATTGGAAAATCACACACACTGCCACCTCTGTGGGTTTCTATACCTGTCTCAATGTGGGGGCTGCAAAAGAAGCCTCAAGGCCATGGAGTTTTCTACTGACCTTTGGTTCTCCTGCTGCTTTTGACATGAGAGGGCATGATATAGCCCAATGTTATCAAAACTACATTCTCTGTGAAAACATACAATGGAAAAATCAGTGACACCTTCCTTGCACAAAGAAGAAGCCTTTCATCTGTGACTACAGGTATGACTACAATGCAATGTAAGCCCAGGCTCAGACTCAGGCTCAAGCCTAACCCCACTCCCTTCTGTCTACATACAAATCATGCTAACCCAGGATCCCAGGACCCTGAGGAGCTGCAGGGTCTATGCCATGACCCAGGGTTAGAGCCCCATTGCTTTGTAGTGTAGACGCAGCCCCCCCCCCCAAAAAAAAAATTAGGTCCTGGGAGTCCTCCAAAAGTATCCCACAATCCCATGGGCCAACTTCCTTTGTCTTCTCTATCCCAAGAATCTCCAATTGGCTCAGTTGAAAACGGAAGCCACGCCCCTGGGTGTACAGCAGCAGCTCAATAAGGAAGCATTAACCCTTCCATTGTCTTCTGATCACTGAGCTGCAAACACACCATCTGTGTTTGCCATGGAGCCCAACCAGAAGAAGCCTTTTGCAAAGCACGCTGCCTCATGGTCATTGGAGCACAGCCAGGTTTTAGTAAATCTCTGAGGTGAAGCCAACAAAACTGTGAACTTCAGGAAGAGTAGCAGGAATGACCACACATACCAGCAAACAGCAAAGAAGCTGACAGCGCAGGGAGTGGATTAAGCAGTTCAAGAGTCACTACTGAAAAACCAAGGACCTGCACTGGGGGCAACTCACCGACATCATGTCCGTTTTATGAGACGTTTGACCCATGCTTTGCACAGAGCCCAGCACGGAACCAGGGGTGGTGCATGATGACCTGCTCAGCCAGAACGGTGCCCTGCTGGCCCCTGAACCCAGCATGGGGACAGACGGGAGCCAGCAGTAAGGACCATGTTGCTGAAATCATGCGCAAAGCAGCCTTTGGAACAGGAGCAGCAGCACATTCTGGGTCCATACTCAGAGGAACTGATTGATACCCCCCCATAGAACAACCCACTGCAAAGCCTACAGAAGAGACAGAAGCCTCTCCTGGGCCCGGTAAGTTTCTGGCACCATTTTAATGTTTATTAATACAGTAATGGGAGCTCTATGAACCAATGCAAAAGTTATTAGAAGCCCTAGCTAGCAGCAGTCATCTGCAGATTGCATGCCAGCGCCTTGGTGACCCCAACCTGCTCCCCTCACCACATGGAGTTCAAAATGGCAACCAGGAAATGCAAACAGTAAAAAACACCTTTAAAGTGTATTTTTACTGAAAAGTCACAGATTTTTGCTATGGCATTTCTGTTTCTTAAAAATAATAACCCTTCGTTTCCAGGGGTGTACGTATGCCGCCCTGTAACCGTTCAACAGTCTGTCAAGCTGCCTGGAAACAGTGAACTCGGTGTGTGTGATGGGAGAAATATGTTCCATTTCCAAAATCTAGTCCATTTCAGTTAGAGGCAGTCCATGCAGTCCAGGGGTGACAACATCATTTGTCCCAAGAACGACGCGGGTTTGAAATTTTGTCCAGAAATGTGCGGGGATGGGGGCAGGGAGGAGGCTGGCTGTGGAGTTCTGGGTGTTTGCATGCAGCCATAACACAGTATAAGCCATGCGGAAGCTAACGCAGCATCCTGTTGATTCCCTCATTAATTCTGACCCAGTCGTGGGTGCTGATTGCTGCAAACGTTTCCTGAAGCAGGAACTCCAGATAGGTAGTCACCTTTGGGGGGATGGGCATATTTTCTGCCGCTACTTCCGTAGCTGACCAGCCCACTCCACTCATAGATGTGCTGCTCAGTCACTATACGATTGAATATTTAGGTTGCATAAACTGCAGGTTTCCCACCAGCAGCTTGACATAACATTTCCCTCTGCCAAGAGGCACCACAAGAACTGTCATGTCCTCCAACACATGGAAAGCCTGAAATTATAGAAAAAGCTGTTGTAGCATGACCACTGAGGGCACCATCCCCCCTCCTCCCAAAGTAAAACCACGTAATCTGCAATTTTCTAAAATCAAAAAAGCGGCTTTGCATTTTTAACTTACCATTGTCTCTGCAATTCTTTCGCTAAGATTAACCGGGCTCTGTCCAGGGAGCTTCTGTGGCCTGAAGCATCCCTCACACAATATATTGAAGCTCAGTTTGGAAAAGTAACATTTTATGTCCTTGAATTTCCACAAGGATTTTTTCTGTGCTCCTGCACTGCGCTATCCGAGATAATAACTCCATCTCCGCCTTTCCTATTCCAAGAACTGCGAAGCAAGTACCTGCTCCCACCCTGAAACCTGGTCTTCAAGCTGGGCGGCCAACCTCAGCCTTTCCTCTTGCTTCTCGGCATGCCTTTTCTCCAGCTGTAAATCCCTTTGGCTTTGATACTGGACCTGCTTGTTAGCCCCACCCCCATCTCCCCACAAGCACATTCTTAACGGCATTATTCCCCCTCTCCACTGGGTCATGCAAGTCCGTAATGTGGGAGCACAAAGCATCCCTGACTTATGTTGCCCAGGTGCATCCATCTCCAGGTGTGGTAGGTGCATTTTCTGTCTGAGTGTACCATTTCAATGGCCCCTAGCTGTCATAGGCCCATTCAGGGGGAAATGACTCACCTCTGGCTTCACAAAGATTATGACGAGCACAGCAAGACTCAATAATGTGGATAGCACTAGTGACACTGGCATCCAAACAGCTCTGTAGACATCCCCAATAGGATTTCACTCTGCCAAAAGCACATTCAACATTCATTCTGCGCCTGCTGAGAGTGTAATTAAACCATCTTTTCCCAGGGCCTCTGAAATCAGGGTATGGTTTCATAAGCCAAGGTAAACGAGGGTATGCAGGGTCCCCCAGAGAAACGGTGGGGACAGTAACTCCATTTATGACAATTTCATTTGGTGGGACTAGTGCCCCTGAATAAGGCTACGATTTTGTCATGGACATTTTTAGTAAAAGTCGCGGATAGGTCACGGGCAATAAATGAAAATTCACAGAAGCCGTGACCTGTCCCTGACTTTTACTAAAAATGTCCATGACAAAACTGGGGAGGGAGGAGGGTCGAGCACCCTGCCCTGCTATGGCTGGGAAATGCAGCCCCTACCCCATGGCTGGGAGGGACCCCTGCCTGTGGCAGCTGGGGAGCTGTGGGGGTCCCCTGCATCTGCGGGGACTGCAGACCTGCCGGGGGATCCCCCCCACTGTTCATGGGAGCACAGGGGGATTCCCCACCACTGGCAGAAGCAGCTGGGGAGGACTGGGGAGCTGCCGGGGATCCCCAGCACCCATGGGGACTGGGGAGCTGTGAGGGATTCCCCCACCCCACCCACAGGGACTAGGGAGTTGCAGGGGACCCCCGCACATGTGGTGGCTGGGGAGCTGCGCAGGATCCCCATCACTCCAGGCAGCACGGGTACCCCGCAGCTCCTGGCCACCATGGGAGGTGGGAATACCCTGCAGCTCCCAGATGCTGCGGGCTGAAGTCATGGAGGTCTGCAGAAGTCATGGATTCTGTGACTTCCGCGACCCTCGTGACCAAATCGTAGCCTTACCCATGAATATAGACTTCCAGTCAGCAAAAAAAACTAACATCATGAACTTATCCAGTGCAACCCACGTTGATATTCATAAATTGTCCTCTGTGGTCCATGAGGGTCTGCATAGCAATGGAGTAGTACTCTTTGCAGTTTATGTACTCATGTGCTCCTTGAGGAGGGCAAATGTATGGGTACAGGAGTCCCATCAATTGCCCAGGTACAATTAGGCAACCCCATTCTCTCAAAGCCAGCAATTACCTCAGGAATATCTTTTATGCCCACCACCTGGGGGTAAACCACACACCTGATTGTCTCAGCAACCTCCACCACTTTACCCACAGTCAACTTCCCAATACCAAGCTGGTTTGCAATGGACCTGTAGCAGTCTAGGGTAGCCAGCTTACAGTCGGCTATAACAAACCGCTTCTGGACCAGCAAGGGCGCCCTCATGCGTGTATCTTTATGCTGGAGGGATGGAGCAAGCTGCTCACAAGGCTCCAGCAATGTAGCTGTCTTCATGCAAAAGTTCTGGACCCCCTGCTGGTCATCCCAGGTCTGCATGATGATGTGATCCCTCCATTCTGTGCTTGTGCCCCTGTGCCAGATGCATCAGTCTACATGGGGGCTTCAGTGGCTATACTAAATGTAATGAGCAGTATCTGACAGTTTGAGTGTGCCAGGCCTGGTACTCTGCCTCCTCCTCCTCTATCCTAAGCTCTGTCAGGTGCCTTAGGTGGGTCAGAAAACGCCACCAAAATGTCCATTGCTTATGGAACCTCTGCCTATTTCCTGACATAGGAGTGAAAGAGCAAGCAAGAGGTGGTCTTTAAAAGGGGTCGCCTCCATGTTGCTGGCTCTGTTAACTGGAGGCGCACAGACCAAAATGACTCCTCTGCAGGCTATGTTGGCAGGCTGTTCAAACTTCCTGTAATGTGCACAGTGAGCAATCAAGTTTTCCCACAGTGCATTATGGTCAAAGAGCTAGAGTGGTCACATTTCAGGAGGGTGCTAGGGATTCTGGGATATGGTTGGTTTGACTCGGGCCTGCGTGCTGCAGTGTGGACACCAGAGCCCCAGGTTTGAGCCCAGATTAGAAAATTCTTAATGTAGTGTTAACAATCAGTGTAGCTGCTCAGGCCCTGGGTTCTGTAACCCAGGGTCAGCTGAGTCTAATCCCACTAACCCTGGGCTTGCATTGCAGTGTAGATATACCCTAAGAAGCTTGCATGAAATGGTATTTTCTACAACTGAAACAAAAAAGAATTGGCTCTGCATCTGGTAGCATTAACATCAAAAGAAGAAAGCCTGTTTGAACATGGGCCCGTACACTTTATTACCAATATTATTATTTGCATCACATACGCGTATAGACATCTTAGTCCGAAATCAGGCCCCACATTGTGCTACGTCCTGTACAAACATGTAGTAAAAACCAGTTCCTGCCTCCCCTATGGCTTTAAACCAATTATGTGAAAAGCCAAATTAACTTTTCAATTTTAAAACCCATACTATAATATTTCACCATAATCCTCTAAAAAAACTGTAGTAAAACTATTGTAAAGTGTTGAGATGCCAACCATTACTGGAAAATACAGTAGCTATTTATAAGGGAATCACAATCAGACATACAGCATTGTGGAAATCATCGGTTCCCTGTTCTCCAAATTCAGCTGGTGATGCCTATAATATTCGTTTTGTCCTCGGGTGAGTTATGATTCCATTAGCAGCTTGAACTTGGAACTCTGCTCAGAGTGCAGCAATAACAAGACAGATAGGCCTTTATGAAATCTACACTATTAACGCTATTTGTTTTGCCATGAGTTGACAACTTTAGTAAATTGTTCATAATTGGCTATCAAGGAAAAAGCACAGGCCTGCTTGCCATTATTATGGTATTGATTCTCAATAATTTCTTTGTGTGTGTGTGTGTGTGTGTGTGTGTGTGTGTGTGTGTGTGCGCACGTGCATTGCTTTTGTGTTGCTGTCATGACAGCCTACAAAGAAGCCAGCTGAGTGGGGTCTGCTGTACATCTGGGAGCTCCATATGGAAAGAAACACATAAAATGCACACCAGGAATAGCTGAAGCAGAGGGTTGTGTGGGGTTTTTTCGGTGTTATAGCATTAAAAGAAGAGAATGGAATTAGCGTGTAGCTAAACACGATGGTAGCCCTGAAGGATATTCATGTTAGTCAAAGGCTGAAATACATTAACATTAAAAAACTCCATAGGGTTATTTTAAATATTCATTAGGAAATTTACAAGCTTTGGTGTAATGGCTGAGGACTCCAGTGTTTTGATAATTGGGAGCCAGACCAGTGGAAACTTTCTCAGCCATGGGAAAACACTGTGGCCCAGTTTCTATTCCTCTATTAGAGACTCCTGGTTATAATCTCTAAATATTAATCCCCCTGCTTTCTCTCACACACACACACACACACACACACACACACACACACCTGATACAGTATTGTTATGTAGCATCATTCATTATCTGCTATTCTGCCTGATTTTTTTTAACATATGCAGTCATGCCCATGGCCCAAAATATAGCATTCTCCTGTTCTTTGTTCAGATGAAAGGGACAACATTGCTGGGAAGAAAGTAGAGTGTCTAGTGTCTCTCAACAGGTAGACAATTCAGATAATTTGCTGACAAGCACAAGCACTTACATATACCCAGAGAGACTGTCAGTGATCCTATTTAGTAATGACTCACTCAAAATTCAATTAACACATGATTACAAACTGATCAGGGGAAAGAAACTGTATTGCTGGCCTTTTCTTTTTCTTTCTCTCTCACCCTCTCTCTCTCTCTCTCTCTCTTTTAAAGCTTTAAAACTCACCAAAAGTCAGCATTTGGTTGGTTTCCTGACCCACCATTTCTCAGGACACAGGAGAACTGTTTGAATTCTCTCCTCATCACTTTCTTGCTCCGTAGATGTCAAATGATTGCCATGAAACGCTGGAAAAGTAGAGTTCTGAAGATTTACCCCTCCCAGGAGATCTTTGCCCAGATTTTCTATAAAACTCAGTGCAATCTTTGATCTTCCAGCAACTCCTACTCTTCTCTGTTACTTGAAACCCAGCGTTATTATTAAGCTTAAGTAGATTGCTTTAAACTTCTACAATATTTACTCTCCTGCCTCCCAATGGGATGTTAACAATAAAAATAGCAAAGGCTTCTACATTTGTTTTTACTTTACATAAATGAATTAAGCAGTTTCTATTATACTCATTTATACCCTCAATAATGTAAACTAAGCAACATAAAAGAGTTTCCACACCCATATTTACAGAATAAAAATCACGAGACTTTGGAGACAGAGAGAGAGGTACCTAACTCATCATACCTTCTTAAGTGTGGGCAAATCTACAGGCCTCTCGGCTCATAAAAGAAACGTGTGACACTAGCAGCTGAATTGTTTGCTTTGGTATTTAAAAAAAAAAAACAAGTTCAAAGGGACTCACTTGAGTGTATGCCTTCCCAACCCCCAGCCTCATCCTTCATAACCATTGTTTAATGAATTTTTATTAGAAAAGCATGGCTGCACTTATGAAAAAAAAATCTGTCTTTGAAACCAGGACGAGTGTGTGTTTTCCCTGGAATTAGCCTGTTAGTTTTTAATATCAGGTTTGCATGGGGTTGACTCCTGGTGCATTTTGGAATCATAAACCAACAAAGTGAAGCTAATAGGAAAGGAAATAATGCAGGAGAAAAGAGCCCCTTTTGAAGTGGGGGCAGGAAATCTGTGCAACTTTCCTCCTCCTCCTCTTTCCCCCACCATGCCCTCCACCCCTCACAAAGCAAAGTGTGTTTTTTGCTGATTTTTGCTTATAGGACAGCATCAAGTAAGAACATATATTTAATTTCCATTTCTCAGTTTGCAAAACCTCTGGGAAAAAGATACCCACTGATATAAAAGAGAGGAAATAAAAAATAATAATAGATGAATATGCTGAGGATGAAATCCTGTCTCCATTGCCGTCAATGGCAAAACTCCCACTGACTTCAGTAAAGTTAGGATTTCATCCTGTATGTCTGGGTGCAGTTAAGAATGTTTCCTTATATCAAGTTATCTGAAATATTCCTCATACAGTATTCCTCTGAAAATGAGAAATGTCTATTGTACTTCTAGCTCAACAGATGATATTGATGCAGGTTGTATTGGTACCCAAAGAGGAACACATGACTGTAAGCTTAAAATTACAATGAGATAAATTACAGAATAGATTCACTGCCAGCTACTTTTGTGACACCCTGGTGATACAAAGCAGCCGGAATGTACTCATGGATCTTGCCCTACATTTTATTCATTACCTTTTTCTCTTATGGTCACTATCACAAGATTTTATTTGTTTTGTACAACCTTTTAAGTACTCCAAAATTTCATTGGCTGGCCCATTTTTCCTTGAGGAAAAGGATAGTAAGGATGTAGTTAACACATTAGCCTGTGACATGGGTTCAACTCCTTGCTCTGCAACAGGCTTCCTGTGTGACCTTGGGCAAATCACTTAGTCTCTCTGTGCCTCAGTTCCCCATCTATAAAATGGGGGAAATAGTGTCTCACAAAGGTATTGTGAAGATAAATACATTGACGATATGAGGTGTTGAGATACTAGGGATATAAGTACCATAGATAAATAGATATTTTAAAGGGGGTGTAATAGAAAGCTAATAAAACAAAGCAAGCCAAAAAAATTACAGATTATAAAGGCCACCTATCGGAAGCACTGAAATTCTGTTGTCTCCTTTCCTTGATCATTCAGAGACTCTAATGATGGAAAATGTCATTACAAGAACCATCGAAATAGCTGACAGGGAAATGGTATAAATGTGACCTCTCTAGGTGGTGTGATCTTCCTCAAATGTTTCTGGGTAAAGAACAGAATGGGGATCCTTTAAGTTAATCATTCTCTGTCCCGAAAGCATGGGCTGGCGATGCACAGAATGCTTGCGACTCGTAGGATGCTGATTCCCATCCCCCTTTCTTAAAGCTGCTTCTCCCAGGCATCCAGGCTCTTCGCTGTAATCAGCCCATATGAATCCAATGGGAACAGAAGCAACAGTTAAACTCCTTAGAATGTCACAGCTCCTGTTTTTCCAAGAACTGATTCCTTCTTAGCAGTAAGAATGTGGCCTGGTGTATTAAGCTAGGTAAATGTGCTTCTTTTCTAGAATGGGCAGTAGGAGCCCAATCAACCCAATAGTGTGGACACTTCCCATTGCAGTCCCTAGTCCTATTTCTCATTCACTGTGTTTGCTGATGTCCAACACAGGTCAATAGAATGAAGCTTAATTAATAGAGAGAAGCTTAATTAATAGTGAAATGCACTTGTTGACATGTCCCTTAGGTCCGCGCCAGAGGCCTAACCAGGATCTAACTGTGCCCTTCCCAATGAGGCCTGGTCATGTCCATACATGCTGCAATTAGTATATGTCACTAATTAGTATATGTAACTATGATGAATCGCGATGGATCACAGAAAACTGAAGACCAATTGTGACGGGGTACCTGGGGTGCAACCCGGACTGAGCCCTTTGTCACACCAACCTGGGGTATCCCTCTCACACTGTGGTGCTGTGATAAGCTACAAACCTCTGGCAGGCACTGCACTTACACAGCCATCCACAGGCAAGGACACACCCAACTGAGTTTCATGAATGCTTCTCCCAGCCACTCATGAACCAACAATAGAGACGCAGCAGCCAGTTCCCCCCAGCTCCGCAGCCTTGCACCCTCAGAATACACTGTCTTGCCCTGGTCCAGAAGCCTGACCAGTGTAAGTTTATTACCTGTTCTGCCCCTCCCTGTAACCTGAGCTGAGATTCCCCAAGCACTTCAACCAAAACACACTGTTTTAGGTAAAATATAAAACAGGTTTATTAACTACAGAAAGAGAGATTTTAAGTGATTATAAGTCGCAAGCACAGAGATTAAAGTTGGTTACCTAAGAAAGAAAATAAATTCACAATCTGAGTTCTATAAACTAAACAGGATTTGAATCAAACAGTATCTCACTCTGAGAGACAGTACAAATAGGTCACAGATCTTCAATATACAGACTGAGACTCTCCTCTAGCCCGAGGCCACCCAGTTCAAAATCTTTGTCCTCCAGACGTGTTTCCAGGTGTTGAGTTGTGGGGGGGAGTGAGGCCAACCCATGATGCCACTTTCCCTTCTTTTATAGTTTCTTCCAGCTTGCTGAAAGATCTATGCTTGTGATGTGCGGGTCCGCCCTCATTGGACAATCAGTCTCCATTGTCTACGCGCTCTTTCTGAGAAGTCTTCTGGGGTGGCCCTTGGGAGAGTGGATTCCCTTTAATAGACCATCAACACGTCTGGCTCCTCCATTGTTGCTCCTGAAAGGCTGGTTATGGGTGTTCCCAACCTCACAACATATTTCAGTGACACACACATAGCAAAACTTCATTACTTCCTATACAATGATAGGACATAAAATCCAACAGGTTATTAATGTTCAACAGATCAAGACTTCAAAATGATACCTCACAAGGCATACTTTGTACAAAACATACCATAATTAAATGACAGTGGTGAATATGGGGCCTCCAGGGTGTTGCTTTGAGGTACAGAGTGCCACACCAATACATTAAAAAAATACGCTTTGTGTGTAGCCCATGAAATATCGTTGTATACTTCCCACTGTTTCACAACAACATAGCACTATGGGACTGTGGAGCATCCATATTCCTGGCCAAAGCCCCAACATTGACCTGTTATGGGGACCTGACCACCACCTTCTTAATTAAGGCTGCACATGTACACCTGCACCATAATTAGTAACTTGCTGGTAACAATGACTGTCTTGGAAGGTCATAGCTGACAGAAAACTGGAGAGCAATAAATCCAATGAATATACATGTATACATTATGTGAAATGTTGTGTGTATAGGACAGAAAACAGTGCTTTATGACAATGCAACAATAAGGAGACTGTTTCCAAAGCCCCATGCCACAGCCCTGGCACTAAGACAATTCTACCAAGCTGGACTAGGGTATATGACTGCAACCTTCATTGCTAGAGAGCTAAGACCATGCAAAACCCCTCGATAGAGCCCTAGCAAATAGCAAATTAACTGAGTTGGATAGAGATCTGGCTGTCCCCATTATGGTTGATACTATACATGCATAGAACATATACACATTTTTCTGAATGTGGTGAGAGAAAATGAATTATAAAAGTGACCTCAAAATATAATATATATTATATATCCTAATTTTCCATCGCTGATGCCTCAGCTGAGTCACAGCCTGACCCAAGTGAACTGGAAAGGAAAAAGTTTCAAGTGTCTTAAATATTCCCAAATCCTGTCAACCTAGAAAACTCCCAACTTCTCCCTGGGAGAACCAAAGGCCTGGGTCATACTCTTTAGCAATTGCATTGTCACTTATGCCACATGTGCAATCTCAGATGCTCTCCTGACTGCTGCAATCAAGGCATCATCTAAGTCAACAGTTATTTTTTACTCCTCTATTACCTCTAAGGAGTGGAACTCCAAAAATTTGTGGAGCTCTTCTTCCAGAGCCAGGGAGATGTCTCTGTCTTCATGTATTTGTGAAGGGACAAGCCCTTGCCTTGGACTGAAGGTGATTGTACAGTATTAGCACCTCTGTTGCAGATGCACTGAAGAGTTTAACTTTTCACAGGTTTGCGCACCCACCAGTGGCCAGTTTGGCAGGGGCAGACTCAGCAGTTCTGCTCATGTCTACACAGGAGCTGCCTTAAAAGGGCTGAGAGGCTTTCAGTCTTTTAGGGCACTAATGTGAGCGGGCTTAGGCTGGGGTGTGGAGGAGGGGCTATGGGGTGCATATAAGGGTGCATATAAGGAGCTGGGGTGCATATAAGGAGCTGGGACACCTGTTGCCCCAAAAAGGGTGGGGAGGAGGAGAAGCCATGATTGCAAAGGATGACACAGTCTGCGCAGTCTCCCTGTGCACTGGGGAACTCAGGAAATGACTGTACCTGGGATGGGGCAAGTCTCCACTGCCTGCAGTGTGGGGCTGGGCCTTAAGAGCACAATCTGGCCCATAGCCGTAAAGCAACAACCCAAACCCTTTTCTCTGCCACCACTAGGAAGCAGTGGAGATGACATGTCTCGTGACACAGGGGGACTGATGGTATTGAACAGCCTCTAGAGCGCTAGGAACTGCAGCCTTTTGTCTCTTTTTGGGGTTATTTGAAGATGACAACCCTGCCATTCACTTGCTGAGGTCATGCCTCAGTGTAGCATTGTAGCATCGGGCCTCAGTGTAGCAACCACGGGGGCTGAGTTTGAGAAGTTAGAAAAAGCAAAAGTTTTATGCAGCACTTTGTTCATGCTAGCTGGCCATACCACATGGCTGGCCCAGTGATGTAACAGCGATCAGTACAGCCAAGAGCAGTAGCATCTTTGCGCACTCACAGCTTGATCTAAACAAAGCCCATTGAAGAATATGAAAAAACTCCAACTGGCTAAAAAGGGCTTTGGATCAGGGCTTTAACAAAGGAAAGAACTCTGCCCCCGAATTTGGGCTTCTGTCAAACACTCCTACTTGCCTGTTTTCTGGTCTAGAGACAGACAGTCCAACGTTCTGATCAGAGACAAAGACAGAATACACCAGCTATTCTGCAGGTGCACAACACAGGCACTGAAGACAAATTCCTTCAAAAGAGTAACCTACCCACTTCAAAGCTGAAAGCTTGTTCCACATGTCTGACGCACGCTCTGGAGTGTAGGCTGTATTCACACCCACTTTTTAAGGGTTTGTGTGCAGGTTAACTTTTAGGGTAGATGCCCTAAGCAAAAGGAGTTGAACCCTGTGTGGGTATGATGGCATAACAGATCTGGAGAACTGAACAAGGAATAATGCATTGACGTCCCAGGAGGCAGAGTCCTTGGGTCTAGAGGCCTTTGTACCTTGCACTAGAAAGTTCTCTTGCAAAGAGGATGTGTAGTAAGAACTGCCCACAGTGCCCTTGCATAGAATTAGGAGTTTAAATTCATGACGACTAGGAGGACAAATGTATCCAGCACAGTGGATGTGATCTCAGCTTCCTGGAGGATCTGGGAAGTCATCCATTGCCAAACTACACTAGAACTCAGAGGATCTGAGTTAAGTTCCTGACCTTGCTGCAGAAATCCAGAGTTCCTGAGCAACCTTACCTTACCTCACTTAACCTTTCTGTGCTTCAGCTCCTCTTCTGGGGGCAATAATCCTGTCCTACCTCACAGGAATGCTGGGCCATCAGTTAATGTTTGTGAGGAATACAGAGGCTATCCTGTTGGGAGCCATATGAAGTTCCTAGACAGATAGTGTTGTTTGAGAGATGGAAGTGAGGTGAAGTATTAAGTAGTCTGGGAAGGAAGGCTGCTCCTCCATATGCTTCAGGAGGTCAGCCAGGCAGGTGGAACCACTAGGGGACATCAAACTAGAAGCCATGCCTGAAAGGTGAGCAACACAGCCATTTTGGCTGGCATCAGGAGAAAACATTGGTTAATGAGGTGAGGCAAACCCCATTCACAGGGCAAGGAGCGCACTCCAAGTTTTTGCCACACAACGGCCTGCAAAAGCCCTCACTGGATGCCATTTAAAAGGTTCCCTAAATAAAGCAAAATGTGAAAAATAATGCGGCTTTATTCCCCAAGGAACGGAAGCTCATACAATACTTTGGAGAAGAACAAAACAAAACATCTAGATATATGAAAGCTCATGAAAAACTAGATGATGTGAAAAACACTTTAAATCAAAGCAGCAGGTAAAGCTGGAAATAAGGTTATCTTCAGTAAGGATTTCTCTGTACCACATTGACGTTAATGCTTCATTTCCTGTAGACTATAAGTAAATCAAAGCCTAGCTTGGGTTTCCATATCTGTCTAAGATCTCATCTCCAAGAATTTATTATTTTGGCATTTCCCACATTGGAATTACCTCTGGCCCCAAATTTGGGTAATAGAGTATGATAACATATTAACAAGTAATAAGCATGAATTTTTTATCCATTTTAAAATGTATTCCTGAGAAGGAAAACAAACACACAAAAAAGTGAATGTTTCAAAAGTAATAGGCAATAGAACTGAGAAAACAAAAGACTTAGGTCAAAAGTGGAAAATGAAAAGGAAGGAAAGTATAGTTAATTGGCGGCACTTTTGCGGAGAAAGAATGCAAGAAAAACTGCAAACCTACTCAGGAAAAGTAAAACAGATGTGTGAAGTGTCTGACTGAGCTATTGTTTTAGCTTTGTAATCTAAAATAGCTGACTAGATTTCATTTTAACAAGGGATTAGTTTAGCAGACAGTTTGGATTAACAGCAACATATATAAATAAACATGCTACTCCTAAAACTTAAATGCCGAGCTTACAAGATGCAGGACAACAAGAACTAGAAAAATGCTGGTCTTGGACTTTTAAATTATAGAGCCAGAGCGTGTGTCCATTCCACAGAGACAAGGTATTAGCAAGAGCCTTCAAATTCAACAATGTAATACAAGAAATATTCATGATTATGATTTCATTGTGAAGTAATTCAAGCACTACTTAATGGCAGATGACCACAAAGCACTTTAAACATAAGCTCTTTTAAGTAAAAGTTGGCTAAAATAATACTTGTATAAATAGACAGCACACTTCATGTGCAAAGGATCCCAAGATGCTTTAGAAATAATGGGCCAAATATGCTGTAAGCAAAGATCCACACTGCTACCGCCAAGAGCAGAGAGAAAAGCCTATCTATAGCCAGCATTGTGGTTCTCACACAGTATGCTAACCTCACTAAACCAGAAATTTCTATTAGCAGTTCTGATTGTGGGAAGACTGTGGACTGGCTGTGGGTTAGGTCAGTGTAACTACATTGCTCAGGGGGTGTGGATTTTTCACACCCCTGAGCGATCTAGTTATACAGATATAATAAGTTTGTAGTTTAGACCTGGCCTTAGACAGAGAGGCCTGTATCTCTGGGAGCTTTCTCTAGAAAGTTGTAAGAGAAGAACAGTAAGTATATTAGTATGAAAGGATAATGTTCAATTACTAAAACACACAGTGCAATAACTAGGCAAAGCCAGCCAGCCTCATGAAATGAGGATGGAATTTAATAAAACTTCTAGGTTCTCAGAATGCCTATTATCTAACCATGTAGACTTGTATTGGCCTCCTGTGTATCTATTCCACATGTACTGGGGGAATGCAGACAACTGGCTCAATGTCAGGACCTTGTTGGGTGCTCACTTCTCAGCCAGACCTAAATTACACCCTCAGAGATTTAAACCATCAGTTTCTATTTCCACACAAAAATTTAGATAACTCAGCGTTAGGGCTACTGAACTGCAGCCCCTATTGACTCATCACTATAAATTAAGGGAATCATAAATTAAGCCACCATTAACATCCCACCCAACCTGAGCGCACATGCCTTAGCATCCAAACATCACACTACCCAAGCGCACGCACAGACTTCTCACCTCCACAACCAGCTCCCTTTCCACTCCAGCGTATAACCACCCATACTATACAAAGCCAGGTCTTCTAAATCACACACAACCTTGACCCTGACCTCAGTGAGATAAAGATACGTTGGCACGCAGGGGCGACCTAGATACTCTCACTTATTTTTTCCTTCTGGAGCCTCAGCCCCCTCTATCTCTTTCTCACCAGACACGTAAGGGCCAGTAGCTTCATGCACTCTCTCTCTCGCCTCACCTCACATGGAGGCTAAATGAGGCCCTTAATTCTCCCTTTTTCCTCCCTCAATGGAGTGGCAAGCTGGAGGCCTCCACATCTTGTCTTCCCCCCCACACCCAAAAGAGCTTGTTGGGACCTTCCAGTGGTCCACCCCCCAGTATAAGGAGACTTACTGGGGGAGTGTCCACTTAACACTCCTTTGTCCACTTAACACGCCTATCGGAGCTTTCTAGGGACTTTCATCCCCCTTATTTCCCCCCATGAGGGCTTGCAGGGACCTCCATCCTTCTCTGCTCCTCCTCTCCCACACACATATAGGGCTTCCTAGGAACTGCAAAACCTCCATCTTCCAAACACACACAGAATGGGGTTTGCTCAGAGCCCCCTACATACAGTTTTCTCAGTGCATCCATTCCCCTCTTTCTTCTTCCCACATATGAGGACTTTCTGGGAGCCAGCTCATCTCCCTCTGCTGAAAGCAGGGACAGGAGTTCCATTTCTCCCCTGGTGGCAGACCCTTTTGCTGCTTCCACCTCTTGAATGAACCTTTCCTCCAAAAAGGGGAGAGTGTCTGTTTTGTTGCTCTAGCTGCTGAAAGCAGAAGACCTGTTAGCAAAAGAGAGGGATCTGTTGCCAGCATCATCATGGGTCCTCCCATCCGTCTAACAACATCCCCTATGGGGAGAGAGGAGATTAGTAAGGAGCAAAAGACAGCCAAGGAAGGAGGAGGTTGACACTGAGGCAGGCAGGGAGGCACCTCAGAGATGAAAGGGCTGGAGCATATCTTGAGAGCACCAACCTTTTGCTTAAATTAGCAGCAGAGTGACCTAGTCAGTGAATGCTGGTTATGCCACCCTTTACAGAAGTGGTTCTCAAACTTTTGTACTGCTGACCCCTTTCACATAGCTAGTCTATGAGTGTGACCCCCCACCCTTATAAATTAGAAGCACTTTTTCATATATTTAATACCATTATAAATGCTGGATGCAAAGTGGGGTTTGGGGTGGAGGCTGACAGCTTGTGACCCCCCCATGTAATAACCTCATGACCCCCTGAAGGGTCCCGACCCCCAGTTTGAGAACTCCAGCTTTACAGACTCCCTTGGCCTTACTCAGGCCAAAATCCCATTGACTAGGAGTTTATCTGGGTGTGGCTGCTTTTCTGTTTGGCAAATATTTTCTCCATCTTTGTGTTTTCTCTTAATGAGGCTCGGGTTTTTAGATGATTTCTCAGGCCTGCCTTATCCTCTGGGGCTGCAGCCTTAGATGGCACAACCTTGAAAGTGCCATTGAAGTGAACAGAAGGGGAATAAGAAGGTCTGTGTATTTTGCTGCCTATCTATTAACTGTAAGCCCACAGTCTTGTCATCATTCCTGAAAGTAGAAGTCAAGGACAGATGGTACTTCCTTGACTTCATTGGGAGTTTTGCATGAGGCCTGGTCTACACGTAAAACTTAAGTCAACCTAGCTATATTGCTCAGGGCTGTGAAGAATTTCATGCCATAGTTAGGTTGACCTAGCCCCCACTGTAGATGCAGCTAGAGCAATGGACGCATTCTTCCATCAACCCAATCACCACCTCTGGAAGGAGTGCGTTTACTGCAGCAATGGAAAACTCCTTCCATTGTAGTGTCTACACAATAGCAGCATAGCTACAGTACTGCAGCTGTAGTGTGTGTAGTGTAGACATATCCTGAGTAAAGACTATGACGTGTCCTAACAGTATTTTGATTAAAACACAATACCAATATGATTGGAATCTGCCACCTTCTAAACTCAGCAACTTTATAGAGCAGGCTACACAGAGTCTTTGGTAGAGATAAAAAATTAATGTATTAAATAATTTAGGCATCTGAGAGAGTCCCATGACCATAATATAAACATATTGATGTTGGCAAGGAACAGTTAATTATTAATTTTACTTGAGAGCTACAAAGTTCCAGGTGCACTCCCTTAATTTAGAGGCAAGCACAATTTCATGAAAATTAGAACTAATTTGCCCTTTTTTCTACTTTAATCAAAACAATAGCGATGTGGAAGAAGGACACGAATTTTCCAAAGATTTGGATATTTATTTGTTCAGAACAAACACGCTTATCACAATTAAGTGTCTACAAAAACATAAAAAGCGAAGGCTTCCAGTGTTTGGAATTGTCATGGCAATGCCCTAGATTTCTATCAAGTTCTGTCCTGAATAGATAATGATTATAATGTTCGTTTTCCTCATTTGGCTTCCTTAGCTACAGTGATGACCATGTCCATAGAATATATGGATTGAAAGAGAGAAACTAAAGTTAGACAAGTTAATATTCTATCAAGTATTAATTGCTGGAGTTAGAAACATATGCTGAAATTATGCACTAGGCACATTTTCAAAATGCTAAACTGGTTTCAAGGGTTTGTGCATTTAGACAGATCTAGATTAGCAGGATGAATAAAAGAGTGTCAAACTAACAACTTGCAAGAAACATTGTAGGTTTTTTTTGTTGCGAACCTATCACCTGGCAAAGGGTCAAACATGAGTTTTATTCATTGTAATATGTAACTTCAAGGGGATGTTGATTTTTCTTGTACGGCACCTTTAAATGCAAAGCACTTTCCTTGCCTGCGCCACTTAAATTCAAATACAAAATCTGGCAGTGGTCACTGTGTTCTCGTTCATGAAGATTTAGGCCCAAATTTTGAGACTTAGAGACCTAAAATTAGGTCCCCACCTCTAGATGTAGTCACCTAAGTAAAGACTTAGGTATCTAACCTTAGGTCCCTACATTAGAAAATTTGGGCCTTTCTATTTGCTCTTTCTTCATTCAGAGTTTTTCTTATTCAAGTAAGTTAGACCGGGAACACTGTCCAGCTCCTCAGCCCCCATTCTGGCAGCTCTGAAGTGTTCAGGCAAAGCAAAGTAACTGGAAAGCTGTCCTGATGCGGCAACTGGGATGTCCCTTTATGTAAGGGAATACTTAAGTGTAAAGCCTATGTAGCTCGCTCCAGCATTCAGGGAGGCAGAGCCATGGCTGGAGCTACTTAAAGTCCAATGGTCCTTACAGGACTATTACTGACAACCTAAGTTAGAGCACATCATACCCATTGACTGCTGTAATTTACACAGGGGGCTGGGTTGGCTCCTGGCTGGTCCCAGAACCAGAGGAGCACGAAGGCTGACTGAGCGCCACTTCCCCGCTCCACCCAAATCCTGCAGCAAGCACAACTCAGCCAGACCCAGGAATCATGTCCTACGTGTTTTGCAATATGTGTGGATGAAAAATACATAGGTGCTGGAACCAGTGGTTCGGGGGTGCTGCAGTACCCCCTGGCTTGAAGTGGTTTCCATTATATACAGGATAAAATATATCAGTAGCATTTTTATATCATGACACATGGCGTGAAAAGAGACGTCATGCTGAGAAAAGAAATGCAAACAACATGAGCAGAGGAGATAGCACCATCGCAGAGTAATTCAGAGTGAAATCAAAACTTTTTTTTTTGTCACTAATGTAATTAAAGACTTCCTCAGCACGGATACAAAGGAGGCATTTAATGTGAACTTTTGAAAAAGATGTAAAGGTTTAATATACCTCTAGAAGAAAAGAAAGGCATTTAAAAGGTGGCTTTTTTTTTCTTTTTTCTGGAAAAAAATAAAGACCCACAAATGGTTGGTGAAACTCCATAAAGCAGCTGGAACTTGTTAATAGACACACTCTACTGTGACCCGAGATGCAGGAATCTAACTGGGTTTTTTACAGACATACTTTAAAACAAGTGCTGGCTGATACCACCATGCTCTGCACTATTGACATTTTGTGAAGACACTGTGGCACCAGGAGGAAATCCATTTTCCTGACTTTTAGGCATCAGGAAGAGCCCTTTTTATTAACCTTAAGCGGCAGCAGTGACTCAGTCTTAAACTCCAGACAGTATTCTTTTCCCTGGTTCTAATGGTCCTAATGGTTCTCTGAGAGCCAAGAGTTAATAAATAATAATAGTAATTTCTTCCCCAACTGTTTCTGACTTTAACGCTGTGTGAAAAAGATTATGCTAGAGAGAACCGTTGCCTAGTCAGATGAGCCCAAACAAATATACTGGAGCTGGACAGCCATTTCAGGCTCTGAGACATTTGAAATCCAGTCCTAGATCTAAATGTTGCAGGCTGAGCCCACCTTTAGTTTTAAACAATTGAATGCAACATTAAGTAAGCCAGGCATATTCGCAGACTCAGAAGTAGTTTGCTACCCATGCTACCATCTATTTGCAGGGGGTGAGTTCCTATTTCTTGCCATTCAGCCTATCACTACAAGTGTGGCAAAGTGGTCCAGTCGATGGAGCCTTAGCTCTGGATTCAGGAGACCAGTGTTCTACTTCTCGCTCTTGCCATTGACTTACTATGAGATCTTGGGCATTTTGCCCGCCACACTTTCTCTGTCTTGTTTATTTAGATTGCAAGCCCTTCAAAATAGAGACTATTTTATTCTGTGTACAGAGCCTAGCATGTTGGACCCTCTAGGTGCTGCTGCAATACAAATCAATAATAATACAACTCCAGGAAAGGTGGTACTTCCATAGCTGCAGGTGTTGAAACACTCACCAGAAGACTTGCTTCCCATTAACTCTGCTTGCCATGGCTGTTGCTGTTAACAATGTTATTGCCGCACCCGGGATATGCCTCTGTGAAGTAAGCCGGTTGTCTTGTCAACTTCTTATCTGGACGAGTATCAGCATCACAGAAGCCACCACCACAGCTGGCAGCCTTGCGGCCAGTTTCAGCAGAGAGGCAAAGACCTGAAAACTGAGCTATTGTCTGACCTCTACGAAAGGTCACTCAAGGTTGGGGTTAAGGCACAAATCAGGGAGGTAATATGGGGAAGCTTGCGCTGAAGGAGCTTTTCCTATACCTGTTCTACACAGAAGACTTCAGTCTCCAGGGCTGTCAGTTTCCTTCACAAGCACTAAATTCAGACAAACAGTTAAGAAAAAAATGTTAAAGTACCAAGCCATAAATAGAAAAAGGTGTTAAATTACTTGTGGCCTCATTCCTTTTCTCTCCCTGACAAGCAGAAATGTAGCAGGAGTTACAAACTAAGACATTGTTAAACTTTTTTTGAATCCATTTTTTTAGGTTACTTATAAAAGATTTGATGAACTGGTTAGGAATACATAATTAACTGTATGAACCACCAGGATGGGAGAGAATAATGATTCTCTCTCTCTCCCTCCACACACGCATTCCCATTTAAATGAATGAGCCCATTCATATGAATGGAAGTTTTATGGGTTTATTAGGTTTGGACCCTAGTCAGAGTTAAGCTGTACATAGCAGACAAATGTCTCACCTGCAGTACCTGTCAGCCTATTTGCCTAGTCCTGAGCACCCAAAATTCCTGTTATCAATGGGCCAGATCCTGAAGTCCTTACCCGGTCCAAAAATGGGCAACATTGTTTTTGCCTTTAATAAAAGTTGCTGGTGCTCAACAACTCCTTTGGGGGGCAGATTGTGCCTTCCCACGGAAATGGACAGAGAGAATGGGGGGGGGGAGGAATTCCATTAAGTTCCCCTTTCATAGATTTCTCACAATTTTTCTCTCAGGATGGGTTGGCACCCCTTCTTCCAGAAGAAGCAGAGGGTCTGGCCCCTAGCCCAAGCCTTTGCCAGCCCTAAGCAGATCTATGGGAGGCCCAGGGCCATCTGTCCCCATTCTGCCTTCTGGCCCACTGCAGCTTATACTATAAAGGAGTGTTCTAAGGCCCAGAGGTTGCTCTGCAGCCTCTGGGAATTATACAGCCTGAAGTCATATTCCTTGAAGAAATGTCTCACTCAGATACTATAAGGTGCTCAGATACTATTCTTGTTTTCTGTCCCAACCTCATAGAATGGGCTTCCTCGATAGGGAAGTAGCAGCTTCTTCCTCTCTGCCAGCAGATGGGTTCTCCTAAGGTAGAAGAAGCTTCTCTTCCTCTTTCTGACTCGAACCTAGCTCCCCAGTAGGGTCACAAGAAGGTGTATCGCTGTGACTGAAAAGTTACCTATTTTTATTTCTTGGTCTCTTTGCTGAGGGTAAGGGTTTGTTTGTGCCAGACCCCACACGGATGTTCAAGGGGATGGAATGGATTCATGTTGTTCTTTAGCATGACAGGTTATTGCTGATACCAAATGTTGTCCCTTTTCTTGCTGGTGTTCTTGCAAAAAAAAAAAAAAAAAAGCGAGAGATGCTTTCCCTCCATAACAGGATTGAGAGAGTTCCTAAGAATTTCTAATTAAATACAATAGATTAGGGGGCCTGTGGCATTACAGCTTAATTTGGCCATCCATCAACATTTCATAACCCTTAAGCACATTATCTTGACCAGCAATGCGAAATGTGAATGAACTGGAACTCTGACACGGTTGAGCCCCCGAGAGAGAGAGAGAGCGCAAAAGAAAGAGAAGGGTGGAAAGAAAGCTTGCCGAAAAGGGATCTGAAAGAAGAAATAGAATTATTCTATCTAATGTTGGAAAATAAGATAAATGGACATCGGCATTGCACGTTTTATTATCGTTAGGGTTGTGGAAACAGATTTTCCTTGAGAGAGAGAAAAAAAGCTCCATCATTGAACAGTAGCATAGATTCAGGTCAGGGTGTGATCTGAAGGAAATCTCAGCTGAAATTTGAATGTATGACATAACAAAAAAAGATGATAGGCCTAAAGGGTGGAACACCTATTAAAAAAGAAAAGTCTTGGGGCTTTATTCTGCCCTCAGGTACTTTTTCTTGCTAGCCTTATGCTCTGGGCTGCCAGCTAAATGAAGGAGAGAAAAGATGGTGAGAATGAGGTTGAGGTCATAGCCCACCCTACCTCTGCACATACCAATATGAGAGGACTGAGCAGAACTGAGATCCTCAGGAGACATTCCACCTGAGTCAGCCAGATTTCCTTCCCAAGGGGCTTTTGCTGCAGCACAACCACAACCACATCCCCTTCATCAGGGACCAGAGCCACAATCTAGCCATAAAGCAGATTTCAGGGGTTTGTTAGTAAACTCCTTGCCTGACCATCTGACCTGAGAAAGGCTTCAGCAACTGGACGACTGGATCTCTGTTCCCATCCAGAAATGGTCTAAGCATTTCCAATGCTGAGCCCTTGTTTTATGACATATTGAAAAACTAAAGTCAGGGAAAATATGTTTTAAAGAAAAGGTATGTTGGAGTACTTGTTACAATATCAGCTGTATCACATACATTGTAAGGAAAGATTCTTTTTTTTTTAGCCTGGAGGGGTTTCTTAGACCATGTTTTTGTTGCTTTAGAGCTTTTGGACTTGTGCTTTCTTTCTTTTTATATTAAGTTCATTCCTACACATTTAATGACATATTTTCACAGTGGAATTTGCTTTTAAATACCAGTATTATATCATATTTCTATTCAGGAATGCACAGGCTGCATCACTGCTAGTCTCACTGGGTAGAGGAAGGAAGGATTTCCACCTTCGGGGTACCATATTTCCCGGTGTGAAAAGGTTTTTTAAAGTTTTCAAGTGTCTATGAAACAGACACAGGTATAGCATGGTATTTCTGGTATTTCCAGGAATAGGAATGACATTTCATTGATGGAAATGCTGATTTGTTGATCTTGAGACACTATTTCTAAAACCCCTGTCTCCGGTAAGCAAAATCTTCAGACCTGAATTGTCCATACATAAGGATGGCATGTATAGATTGACACCGTCAACCACTATTTTATTAGTGGCATGTCTCAGGAATATCCATTTGTAGAGTATGGAATGACCTTCTAGTTAAGTTTCCAGCTACATCAAAGTTCATTATAACTGTTCTGTAAAAATTACTTCTGTTAGCCCCAGATTTTGAAAACTTTATAAATGACCCAATAAAACCCATAACTTGCCCCATAAACCCCATGAATTGCCTTATTGCCATAGAGAAATGTGAGAGAGTTTTAGGTTAGTGGCCTGAACACAGAACTGGGACAAGGAATACCTGTGTCCTAATCTTGGCCTTCACACTGCCTTCTTTGGAAAGCTCGCTGAACCTCTGTGCCTCAGTTTCCCCATCTCTATAGTAAGATAATGGCTACTACAGAAAGATGTTGTAATGATTAATTCTGAAATGTTTGTAAAGCACTTTGAAGTTGAAAAGTAATAATGCTATTACTCTCTGTGGGTGAAATTCACTCCTGTGCAGAGGGCTAGCACAAGAACTATGTACACTTCAGCCCTATTGTAGGAATTACGCTACCAGAAAGCTCTTGCTTCAGTCCCCCCAGTAGAGGTAGGTGCATACTACAAGAAAACCTTCATGAACATTGGTTCAAATGACAACTGTGAATTCACGTTGATGATCTGTGCAAATGCCTTCATTCATTTTCTACGAACAGACCAGTGATTTTTTTTCACAAATATTTGCAAGACCACAACATGTTGTGAATGCTCATGTGCGTATGAATTAGCATCCACAGTCACAGTGCAAGAGTTTGGCTGTCTTAATAAAAAGTGTCTGTGGGTTTGGAAGTCATCCACTCAGGAAGCAGAAACAGTATCACGTGACCATGTACTATGTGAACAATAGCATGTACTCTAAGGATTAGTCATAGCAAATAGCAGTGGTTTGTGATCCATAGGCTGAAATATGTTATTGTTCACATAAACCAATGGTTCTCATGCTGTGGTCTATGAAGCCTTTCATGGTGGTCCAAATAATTAAATATTTTGAGAACTAATAGTTGGGGTATTGGATTGTGGGAGGGAAGCAGATCCACAGTAAGATCTGTCTCCAGTGAAGTGATCTGCAAAATGAAGAGGATGGAAAACCACTGGCATAAGCATGTTAACAATAGCTGTGAGAGGTGTGATCTGCTGGGTGTTACTAGGACTTACCCCAAAACAAGAATTTGATTACACACACAAAAATCTGAGGTTTTGGCATTTGTTTTGTTCCACTTAGGAACATGTGTTCCATTTGCGTGACTGGAGAAGAGTGCCGTGAGCCTGGAAAGCAGATATTCCTTGGAAGTTGGACTAAGGAACTTCCCACACACCACCACCCTTAGCTCTCAAAAGGGGCAAAGTGCTGCTGCTGCTTAGGAAACTCTTGGGGGAGAAGTGGTCCATTCCACTCCTCCTGTCTCAGGGGATCCAGCTGCTGCTATTCCAGGGGAAGGGTAGGGATATTGGAGTGGAGCAATAGGGGACTATAAAGATATTGAGAGAAGAGCTTATTTTCAGGTGACACTGCCTCCTAGTTCTTGGTGTTAATATGTATTTGTATTATTTAGACAGAGCTAATTCCGCACTCTCTGCATGCCCAATTCGTAATATGGGAATGATATACGTGCTCCTGGATCATGGTTTTACCATCAGTGAGCCATGGTATATAGCGTATTGATCAGTTCAAAAGGAGAGAATATGACCTGCACAGACAATTGACATTTGTAGCTACGCATTATTTGCTTCAAACATGGACATGGGAGAGAGAACGCAATTTCCAGCCTCTCAGCTAAGTGCAGAACAGCTAACCACTGAATTATGCCCAAATGTATTCCTTAATATTTAAAGAGCTGCCCTGGTTTATTCAGACCTTTGGAGCTACACTAAAGAATGGCAGCATGCACAGGATCATCCCCATCCGTAAATGGCGTTAAGTAGCAGCAGTGCTCTATTAAGGAATGAATTTCAAGGAATAAGCAAAATGAGGACAGTTTTCCTTTAAGCCTTAGGCTGTGACTAATTCTTAGCTGTTTAACACCTAAGTGGGTATGTAGACTAGGCATTTTTTCCTACAATTTCCCACCATTACCATAAGGAAGAGCTGCTACCGGACTTGGTGCTAGAGAAAAGGAGTGTTTGTGGCCACTGGAAGGTGAGCTAAGTCAAATTTCTTGGCTGGACTGAATCCCAACTCCCTCCTATGGGGAGCTCCCAGCATGTGTCATGTTTCCCTTTCCTTAGGCCAGAAACCAGCAAAAGAGAAGTAGATCTTCAGGCCAAAACTTAGAATGACCAGCACTTTGCCAGCAATGTGTACAAACAAGGAAATATGAGGTCATTGGCGGAGGGAAGAGATGGGTGGAAAACATGAGGATTTCTTTCTGCCCTTGCACTCATTGGAGGTGGAGAGCTATTTTGGTCAGGAGAGTAGGAGAGGGTGGGAAGGGGGAAGAGCAGGAAAAGAAGCAGAGCTCTTGCTGCAGAAAGGGAGAGAGGGATATGGATTCACATTCCTCGGCTTAGAACTTTTAGGTTCTAAAAGCTAAATAGCTTGAAAATATTAATGCAAAATTCTGACACTGATGAAAGTAATAAAAATGTAACCCTTTTGCCAGTTGGTGTCAGCAACAAGGGCCAGGTTCAATATTTAGGGGCTCCTCTTAATATTACAAAACAAACTAGTTTGAGCCCCCACTTAGAAATCTGGGAAAACTAAACACCGTGCCTGGATGCCTCTAAGAAGCAATACTCCTCCTTTCTCAAGAACTAAGTCTGTGAATAACACAAGAACCATTTATTAAGAGAAAAGGGGACACAGCATTAATTTGGGGAAATGGTTCAAAAGTATACAAACACCTGTCCCACAGTATTTTGAGCAGTGTCCTTTGCCTCAGTTTCCCACCTTGCGATGTGAAAGTCCAAGGGGCAAATGTCCATTTACCATGCTGCTCATCTTTTCTCTTCACTGCATCCCACTCACAGTTTGTTGTCCGAGCTCAGGGAAGTCCCAGAATTCACCTCCCACCCTGAGAGGGATAATGGTCAAATGATGCTTCTGTTGCTGCCGCCTCTGCTCACTGCTGCCTTTAGCTGCAATGCCATGTTCTGAGATTCCATTGCTGAGCCCACTTCTTAGTGATTTCATTGGCTGGTGGGGAACCTCACTGCTACTGCCTCTGTGTTGTTTTCCATCACAACACTGTCCCTCTACAAGGTCTAAGACTTAGCCCCTTAGACCAGCTTTAAAAGCTCTAGCAATCACTGAGAAGAAACAAGGACTCTCCATTGAGTCTAAACAGCTCTGTCATTAATCCCTAGAGGGAGATGGTCAAATAGCATCTAGGGCCCTTTGAACAAGAGCAACAAAAATGATTAAAGGTCTAGAAAACATGACCTATGAGGGAAGATTGAAAAAATTGGGTTTGTTTAGTCTGGAGAAGAGAAGACTGAAGGGGGACATGATAACAGTTTTCAAGTACATAAAAGGTTGTTACACGGAGGAGGGAGAAAAACTATTCTTCTTAATCTGTGAAGAAAGGACAAGAAGCAATGGGTTTAAACTGCAGCAAGGGCAGTTTAGGTTAGACATTAGGAAAAACTTCCAAATTGTCAGAGTGGTTAAGCACTGGAATAAATTGCCTAGGAAGGTTGGGGAATCTCCATCATTGGGGATTTTTCAGAGCAGGTTGGACAAATACCTGTCAGGGATGGTCTAAATAATACTTAGTCCTGCCTTGAGTGCAGGGGATTGGACTTGATGACCTCTCAAGATCCCTTCCAGTTCTATGATTCTATGAAAATCCACACCCTCTCTATCCCTCACTTGGGTTTGGCATCACTACCCCAAGTTTAGCAAGTGAGGTTCAGTTAGGGTGACCCCTTCAGGCAGGGCATAATAAGTACAGTTCTGCTATTATAAAGATAATAACATTCCATTACCCCTTTATCCAAGACTTAAGTGAATTTTACAGCCAAAATTAATCACTTTGGCAAAACAGGTCTGAATGCTGATCACCTAGGCAAAGTAGGTGTGTCTTTGCAAATACAGTCTACTACTGAGGTCTTTTCCCACAGTTCATTACTAGATGGCAGGAGAAAGCTTATTCAGATCACTGGTTTATACAATTTTTATGTCCCATTGTAATCTATTCCTTCATTCATTAAACCAGAGTCCTCTAAGGAATGCTGCAAATGTTGTATTTTGCATTTGGGTCTCTGAGATTGCTAAAGTATGTGGAAAATCACACACGGTCAGACAATTCCCAGTTGACTATGCAGCTGAGGAGGCTCACGAATGCTAGTTACTCCAGGAAGTGATACAGAACAAAGAGCGCTCATTGAATTTGTCTGTCTGAGATGACATAACATGAATAATTAGGGTATTATGAATAACCTCACACTTTTGTTCAAACATTTGGGGAGAGGGGATGTACTAGCACAGATCGATTAGACCCACATATTTACCAGCCTAATACATTTCTTTGTAGGATAGCAACAATGTTGCATGTAAGCTGCTGATAGCTCCTCAGATGCATAGATTATTCAATTTTTTGATGATATGCATATGTCAGTCTTAAAGCAAAATTGAGCCCTTAGGGCAAAATTCTCCTCTCAGATCCACACATCAATGGGAGTTCCACTCATGCAGGGAGAACAGACTATTGGAGTTGAGAGCTGCTGTGTGGATCGGAATGGAGAATTTTGTACATAATGTTTATTTTTTAAATGTTACATTTAAAATATAAATATAATTTGTTCTAGAAATAAGGATTTTAATGATATCTGGAGGTGACCTTCCAGCATCTCAGCAAAAATACCATGCAGACAAACATAAACCAATGTTCACTTTGGTTTTACTTGCATTACGTCTGCAAAATGTACCCTAGCAAAAGCTAAGGACCTTGAATTTCAGCCTCCCTCTGAAATGGTGGATATCTTCCGTGGGAATCACAGTAATGAAAAGCACTTTAGGTTAACAACCCCAATGATGACGAGTTGTTTAAAGGATCAACTCTCAGAAATCCTTGAAAAACAGACAAGTCATCACCAACAAGAACATTTCCAAATAAGAACTCTTAATAATAGTAAATGGTATTAATACTTAGCTCTAATGTGGTTCCTTTCATCCATTGATCTCAAAGCACTTTACAAGATAAGTTAAGTTTATATTTCCAACCATTTAAAATCTTTCACTTGTGATTTTAGGAGGAAGAATAGTTATCATGTCTATTCTAATTTAGTCTCTAGAGGTTCTTATGCCATAGTATAGCATTACTGCAGTATCTGAGCACCCTCCAGAAGTGCTTTAAGGGACAAGTCTCACATCTGTCACCTTTTGTTTGTTATCTCATCCTTTTACCAGAGGAAGCAGCATGTGCATTGGAGTGTTTTGTTTTTGGTAGAGTTTTGATTTGGTTTTGTGTTTCTTTTATTTTTTTAATTTTTATTAATATACCTGTTGTAACTCCAAGCATCCATCTTAACATTTTCATTTCCCCTGTATTCAAGATCTGCACCTGGCTCTTCCTCAGTGCCCAGCATTCAGAGCCATACAAAAGCCCAGGCCTACTTATCATCTTGCGGATCTTACTTTTCAGTTTGATAGGCATTATTCTATGGTAGATCACTCCTCTCCCTTCTCTCCATTTAGTACATGTCTTGCCTATTCTGCTTATAAGTTCATAGATGAGTTCACTGTTATCCTATATTATTGTATTTGAATTTCTATCTCCTTGGTAATGGCTGGCTCCCCAGAGTTACAGTTTCTTTGTCTTCCTGAAGAGTATCATTGAATCTACAGATCATATATTCTGTTTTATTTCTGCTGATTTTCATGCCCTTTCTTTCAAGTACACAACCCTATCTCTCTAAATCTTCTACCACATCCTCTTTCTTCTCCCCCACAAGAACCACTTTACCTGCAAAAAGCATGCGCCAGGTTGCCACTCTCTGGATGCTGCATTGCCACTCTCCAGTTTTGCTTTCTCAGCGGTGACAGCCTAAGACAACAACTCTCGCAGAAAGCGCAAATGTAGCTAGCTATTTACAAGTAAAGTGAACAGACTTGTATGCATGCAGTTAAAGTTTTAAACACAGTGTAAGCAAGTGGATTCAATGGCAGATGTAGCCTCCCTATTCAATGGGTGCACTCCTCTGCCGCCATCACCTTCTCCTCCTCCTCACCCTGCTGAGGGGGTATCAACCACTTGCAGCAGCACCCTCCACTCCAGCACTGCAGCCCTAATCCCAGCCTGGGGCAGAGATGAAGCTGGGTGGAGGGACGCTTGGACTACATCTGGGTAAGTGGCATTGCAACATGGCACAGTTGGTTGCAGCACCAACTGTGGTATACATGGACCCTGTATACCATGTTGCAATGCCCAGAGCAGGGAGCCAGGACTAGCCCTCCAGGACAAGAGCCTCCATTGCCAGGTGAGTGCAAGGTGAACTGATTCTCCATCCTGTGGGAAAATCTGTGTCAGACACTTCCTTTTGCCAATTACATAATACGCTTCAAAAGATGCCACACATAGGCCTAAAAGGCACCATTAGCTCTGCCATTGAGCATTGGGAGGTTGGGGTATACGTTGATTTGTTAATGTTTAGCACTTATTAGTTAACCCTAAACTTTTACTTCTTCACATCCTCTTTCCCTGCTCCCGATAAAGTCCACCTTTGTGATATTGTTATTTTTGGCGTGTGTCATTTCTTTGCTTTGTTGCTGTATTTTATTGTTTCATTGTGTACTGCGCCTTATTCTCCATACCTGTCTGTAGCATTATTCATTCTCTCAAGGGACAGCACCCTTTGTGGGCCAGGCACAGTGAGGAGTCACTTTGGAGGGAGGCACCAGGGGTCAGAGAAAAGAACCCAGGACCCAACCCAAGCAAGGAGAGGGGAAAAGCCACTCCAATTAGCAGGCACCACAGAGGAGGCTTGAGCCAGGCCTCAGGGGAGGGGCTATACTGTAAATAAAGAATATCCTCTCAGTAACAAGATTCTTCCCATATCGGTCATTCCTTTGTTCAAAGTCAAGAGAAATTCTTGAAAGGAAGTTTAACACTCTTCTTGTATACAGCTGTTTTTTTCTCAACCTCGCCATAGTGTTTCAGATTACTAAAATAATCACCTTGAATTAATACACTCAGGACTCTGTCCTACGAGGGGCTGAGCACCTCACAAAATCAAGCCCTAAGACTCACTACTAAAGTAACTATCAGCTTTCCTGAACATTTTTGACCTGATCCAAAGCCTGCTGAAGTTTATTAAAGTACCTTCATGGGCTCTGGATCAGGCCCTCACCAATGGCATGGACAGCAACACAGAACTAGATCAACTCCTAAAGTTCTATCCCACCATGAAATGGGCCCAATGTATAAGATAGAATTAAGTTTTCAGGGGAGGGGGGCAAGGCAATTACATCTGTTGTTCCGAAGTTTTGGGAAAGAACCTCAGTGGAATCTCTGTAGGCCATTACCCTCTCCTGTACCTGAATTTGGGTTTAGTGTTAGGAAATTTGGATTTCCAAAGAAAGCAGTTGGGCAAAGCTTTAGTTTTGTTATTGTGTTTAAAGTGTGCACCTGAGACAGATCCATGCTCATTTTATCCCTAGGGAGAAGGCCATAGCTGAGCCTATGAAATTCCATGTAAGAACTCAGAATAATACATATGTAGGATTTTAGTGGGACATGGGCCTTGTACTGACCCCCTGGATGGGTGTGATTTTCACCCTGAAAGCCAATAAAGTAATGAAGGTTTCATCTTTTTATCCTTGTAGCTTCATTTACTGTTGAAAGACTCTCTCACACTCGTGCTATTTGGTCTCTTTCAACACCTTCTTGCTTGAGAACGTCTATATTCATTTGTCACTATCAAGATCATTAGCACTCAGCCTGGGTTCTCCGTAACTGCTCCATAAAGTGCCTTCTCACATTTCTTACTGCAATTTTGGAGGCATCGATACTGCAGGAGGGTGGGGAGAAAAAGAGCTTCAGATACGCACAGTATGTGTGTAGCAGCAGTCAGGGACAACGCAAGGCTATAAAAAAGCAGAAATATTTTAAATTATTAAAAACAAAGGGCTAAAATAAGCAACACTGTTAACATGCCTGTAAGTACCATGCACCCCTAATACAAAGGTTTATGAATTTTTACTAAACATGTAGGTACTATTTAAATAAATATTCAGCTATATCCCTGCAATGGGGTGTTTACCCCATACTTGCCCAGAAATGGTTAAATCAGAGTGACCAGGTGGCTAATTAACCTAATGGGTCACAGCTGAGGGGAATCGGGTGGCCAAATAATCCCCTGAGTGAGTGAGGGAGACCAGCTGAGGAGGAATGAGCTGGGCTGGACTTATAAAGATAGGAAATGTGAATAGGAGGGGCTGCCAGGAAAGTCTGCAATCACTCCCTGGGAGAAGGGAGGTGCATTTGGGCTGGCAAACCCAGAGGGGGGGAAGCCAATAAGGTAGAATGGGGCTGAGAGAAAGGCAGTAAGGGCTAGAAGAGAACAGACCTTGACTGCTGGATAGAGGGTCCCTGAGCCAGAACCCAGAGCAGAGGGTGGGTGGGTGCGTGGGCCCGGGTTTCCCTGCCAGTCACTGAGGGAGCGGCACTACAAGGCAGTGAATAGGAAGACCGTTTAGGACTGCTGGTGGGGAAAGACTTTGATACCCTGGAAGGGGAAACACACATATAGTGACCTGGCCAAAGAGCCATGTCACAAAGAGGCAGCAGCTCATGGAGCAAGAGAGGGACCACAGATCCAGAGAAAAAGGCAGAGGACAGCATACAACCATTAGAAGGGCGTTAACCTCACAAGCTATTCTTCAGAGTGACCAGGAGGTGGCACCAGCCTGGCAATGAGTGGACCACCCCATCACAATCCTATTTGCCCTCTGGACATTTAGTTGGAAATTTCTAGTTTTTGCTAGACTAGACATGGAAAAGTTAACACCCTATTTCCTCTTGAGAGACTTCAAACTTTGGTTTTGTTAAACTAGTCTCTGGGAGATGTATTTTTGAGACATTTCTCTTTAACTATGTTTTAACAGGCTTTTTCCATAATACTATTTAATAGGAATAAAATGTTCTTTGAGTATCAGTATTAAATGTATCCCAATTGCTTGGAATGACTGTACTTTTTAATTTGCTTTGCAAAATTTGAGATATGCATAAATCAATAGTTGCAGTAAGTTGTTATTTTCTAACTTGGCGGGTGCTCATGTTTCCCATTTGAAATACAATGATTATGTGTTGCCATAGTTACACTGAGTTTCTGAAATAAACTTTATTTCATCATCATTCTTATATCCATATGCAACAAACAGCTGAACTCTGTCTGCTTCTTCAGTTCCAAGCACCATAGGTACAGCAAAACAGTTTAGCTAGTTAAAACAAAATGACTGTATTTTCACAAAATGCAGATATTTAAAAGTGCAAACACTATGATGGATAATAATCCTCTGACATTGCCAGTGATAAGTGCTGACACAACATTGCATGTATAGATAAAACTTTCATAGCAAAAAGGACCATTTGGAGTATTCCCATAAACAATCTTGGAAAATATGGTGATCATGATGGTTTTAAGTTAGCAAGAATTTTTATTTTTTTTAAAAAGGCAGATTCTTTAAAGTTTGCTTGTTTTTCAAACCTAAAAACTCTTGTGAGCTAGCCCAATGGGAAAGTGGGTAAGTGGTGTTTCAGAAGTCAGAACACACAGCTGAGAAGGGAGTACATGCAGTGCTACAGAGGAACATACAGTTCCTGGAACTCAGTAAGGCTATAGTCGAGATGACAGAGGTATGATAGTCTCACTCTCCAGACTGGAAGAAAGTGCATTGTTGGACATGATTCATCTCAACCTACTGGATGTAGCCAGGAACTTAAGCTTCAGAGGATTCTTCCTTTTGCTGATTGTATTTTGGGCAAAATGTGAACTGCTACTCTGGGACTGATGATTTTAAATGGCATCCCAGAGTAGAGATGGATAGAAATACGCTTGAGGCCAGATCATCCTCAGAAGCCTTAGTAAATAGATGTGTCTTTCATCATTCCTTCAGAAACAATAGACTAGAGCTATTTTGGACCAATGCAGGAAATACGTTCCAAAGTTGAGGAAATTCCCTGCCAGCAGCTTGCCTCTCTTATATACCAAGTAGAGTCCAGCTCAAGCACCCCCACTGACCAGTAATATACAGGCTTGTCTCTGAGGTAGGTAGAGCCCAAGCCATTAAGGACTTTATAAGTTGAAACCAACACCTTAAACTCCATCTGGAAAAAAACAGCCAGCCAATGCAGATATCACAGAGCAGCAGTGCTATGTGCTGCCAGCAAGATATACCAGCTTTAATTTCTGAGCTGATTTAAGGTGTAGCCTCATGTAGAGCACATTGTAATACTATCAGGCAGTGCTCCCTCTTCTTATGAGTGGAGGACCACTCAGCTCAAGATGGAGTCTCACATGCAGAGACCTGTAGTCTCCATAGGTCATAACTCCATGTTGGAAAATAAGGAATGCACTATAGCGTGATGCCCGGCTGTGGAATTAGGTGAGTGATAGTAGCATGTGTGTGACCCTTTTAAAATAAGACATTGGAAAGAGCAGACATTTAGAGGTGAAGCCATCTGGGTGGAGTCTGGGGTTAGTAGAATAAAAGGATATTGAGTAATTGACAAGGAAGAAAAGTTAAAATAATTAGACTAGGATCAAGTGCCAGAGTCTGGGAGCTTGATCATCTCTGCCCTGTAGGTACAAGTAACTTCAGTGGAATTTACTCATATCTGGCAAGGGGAGAATCAGAGCCCAGACATTTAAAGGAGATAAGAGAAAATCTGGTTTGGAGAGCTAACCAGGACATTATCTTCCCCTGCTATCACCTTCCTCTAGTGGCTGGTTCACATAGGCTATGTCCTCCTATCTACTAATGCAGTGGTTTTCAGACTTTTTGAATTTGCAGCCCCATCAAAATTTCAAATGCAGGTGTGGACCCCTTTGGAAATCTTAGACATAGCCTACAGACCCCCAAGGGTTCGAGGACTTCAGGTTGAAAACCATTGTTCTATGGTAACAACTTTTTGTGGACCCCCTAGACATAGTCTGCACTGCAGATCCCCAGGATCTGTAGACCACAGGTTGAAAACCATTGTACTAATGCAATTAACTTTATCTTAATTGGTGACCATCTTTATTACAGTGTTGAAGGTTCAGGGATCAAACGATAGTGATATGTGATGGGGAGGAGGTTTTGCAGGTGTATGGAATAAAACTTTGTTTTGCCTTTTTATTTTATTTTTATATATATATACACACACATTCACACACAAAACTAGGAAATTACACTCACAAAAAAATACCTTCTGTGTTTATAGAATGCTATTATGGCTGCAAAAGCAAGCACTCAAAAGTTAAGAAATGCCAGTATTGAGGTTGACTGCAATCTTAATTCTACCCCTTCTCCTTATGCATTATGATACAGTCTTTAATTACATGATGAGTCACATACCATTTTGTCCACAGGACCACTGCCTTTTTCAGTGCTCAGTGAATAAGACAGCTGTTCAATATTTGTTTTTAGCCTCATGCTTTATTTACTGCACATCATCCAACCATTGCATTGAAGACAGAGCTATGAGTTACCTCGTGGGTTTTGATATAAGAACAGCCATACTGGGTCAGACCAAAGGTCCATCCAGCCCAGTATCCTGTCCACCAACAGCGGCCAATGCTAAGTGCCCCGGAGTCAGTGGACCTAACAGGTAATGATCAAGTGATCTCTCTCCTGCCATCCATCACCCCCCTCTGACAAACAGAGGCTAAGGACACCATTCCTTACCCATCCTGGTTAATAGCCATTAATGGACTTCATCTCCATGAATTTATCCAGTTCTCTTTTAAACCCTGTTATAGTCCTAGGCTTCACAGCCTCCTCAGGCAAGGAGTTCCACAGGTTGATTGTGTGCTGTGTGAAGAACTTCCTTTTATTCGTTTTAAACCTGCTGCCCACTAATTTCATTGGGTGGCCCCTAGTTCATCTATTATGAGAACAAGTAAATAACTAACTTTTCCTTATTAACGTCCTCCACACCACTCATCATTTTATATACCTCTATCATATCCCCCCGTAGTCTCCTCTTTTCCAAGCTAAAAAGTCCTAGCCTCTTTAATCTCTCTTCATATGGGACCCGTTCCAAACCCCTAATCATTTTAGTTGCCCTTCTCTGAACCTTTTCTAATGCCAGTATATCCTTTTTGAGATGAGGAGACCACATTTGTACGCAGTATTCAAGATGTGGGCGCACTATGGATTTGTATAAGGGCAATAAGATATCCTCTGTCTTATTCTCTATCCTTTTTTTAATGATTCCTAACATCCTGTTTGCTTTTTTGATTGCCGCTGCACACTGCATGGATGCTTGGCAATGTAGTATCTGAATGTATTACACACATTGTCTTCTTGTCTCAGTTTTCCAATCTGTAAAATGGGTATAACAATACCTCTCCTATTTTGCAGGGGGACTGTGACAATACATAAATTAAAGTGACTTGCTTAAGGCAAGGCAGTAAATCAATGACAGAGCCAAGATTAGACCTCAGGACTGCCTAAATCTCAGTGTTCAGACCTCCAGATCACACTGCCTTACTACTAAATGTATTGAACACCCACAACTTTGGTTGACTTCAGTTTCAGTGGTGAGTGCCCTGCACTTCTGAATATCAGGCCCCAGGTGTCTCAAGTCAGGCATCCAGATAATGAAGAACAGAGATTTAGTGATCACATGCAAAAATTTTGGTTCCAACAATTTGCCCAGAAGCACTTAGGAAGTCTGTGGCAGAGCCCAGGATGGAACCTCCTCTTTCTGAGGATGGGAGGGGGGGTCCTCAATTGTTTTAAGCACAAGACCAGCCTTTATTTTTCTGCATTAATTTTCTACCTGCTTTATTCTCTACTCATGCATACCTTCCATTTTACAGTGAATGAGGAAGGGGTCCTACAGAAAACAGCACAAAGCCTTGACTGAGTCCCTGAACACAGTCCATTCTATGCACTGAATGAGGCAGAGGTCCTGTGGAAAAACTAGTGTGTAATCAGGTAATTAAAGACTGTCATAATTCCTGGGCAACCTTAATTCTAAATTTCATTTCCAAACTTTTAAGCCAGGGGAGGGGTGTTGTATGTAAAAAGGTACATATAGTCCCCAATCAGAGCTTTCTATAACCAAAAGAGAAAAAAGAACAGAAGTGTCTTAGAAACCTAGCTATGCAAGTCTAATTTACCTACAAAATGCTTAGATACTGCAGTGGTGGGTGCAATAGAAACCTAATAGATAGGTTGACAGATCTTCCTTGCATGTACCTGCATAGGAAACAGCTGTGATTTGGTTGACTATGCTCCCAGAAGACACACTGTGGAGAACAGCCAGAGCTCAAAATGTTACTCTCAGCCCAAGAGAGAAGCCTCCACATCAACTCCATCACTAATCTGTGTCTGCGGAGCCATGCTGGAGACAACACAGTCTGTTTGCAGATGGGTGTAGTAAATTCTGCTGCTGGATATCTCATTGCCCCCTGGGTGTATGGAGGCATTATGCCTACTCCTAGCCTACACAGCCATAGTGCCTCCAGCTAACCCCGCTGGAGATGTGTACCTCCTCCTTCCTCTCTAATACAGCTCTGTAGTGGTCTCAAGTTGGAGGGAGGCCACTGTGCCTTACTGAGTCAGTCAGCAGCACTCGGGCTCAAGTCCTGCTGGTGGGGCCAAGCAGTAAGCGGTCTATAGATCGTAGCCTTCTAGCAGAGGCAAACAATCATTAACCACCCAGAGCACTAGTCCCCTCGGGTGGGGCAGAGCAGTGAGCAGTCTTTAGCCTAGAGTCTCCCAGCTACAGCAGCCACCAATCAAGAGTCTAGGGCTCTGGCCCCCTAGGCAGGGCAAAGCATAAGCAGTCATTAGCCCACAGCCTCCTGCGGGGCAGACAGCAGCAATTAACAGTCTATAAGGGAAGCTCTAGCCCTCTGGGTAGGGCAGAGCAGAGAGCAGGCTATTGACTACATCTCCTAGCTAGGGCAGCCAGCAAACATAGTCTGGGCCCACAGTCTCCTGGCTGGGGCAAGACATGAGTAAAGCACAGGCCTGGGGTGAATAGGCCACCACCCCAGGGGTGGGGTCGTGGGCAGGGCAGGGGATAGCGGGACCGGGGCCCATCCTGCTCCACAAGGTCTCATCCCAGGGCCCTAAAAGTGGCGAATGGTTCCACCACTGGGTCAGCGGGGATCCTATCAAAACACACTGACCGACCATGGTCCAGCCACAAAACCTGACTAAAGTCTGGTTTCCCAGGGCTACTTCCTACCACAGTCTGGACAGGGGCGAGGGGATCCATAGTCCAAGAGTCCTGTCTCCTTGACAATACTGGCAACCCCTCTCCAGGGTCGGTCTCCCCTGGCAGGGTACTGCACAACTCCAGCATTCGACAGCGGGCTGGAGAGGTCTGTCTCCTTCCTGACTCTGCTCAGGGCCCTCTCTTTATACTTCCTGTCCTGCCCCGGTACTTCCGACGAGGGGTGCGGGACGGGTATGGCTCCACCCACCAAGTAGTCTCTCGCTCTCAAGTCTGGAGGGAGGCCACTCCACCACACTATAGTTCTCACCCTTAGGACACAATCCATCTTGCACTGAAATCAATAGGTTCTTTCTATTGACCTAATGGGAGTTGGATTGGCCTTTGGAGACTATATTTTTTACAGACAGTCAGTAAAGTTTGTAAAGCATTTTGAGAGCCAGTTAAATGAAAGATATTATGTCAGAGCAGGATTGTTCTCCTTAATGATATGGTAATAAAGTCTGGGTATTTGATTTGGAGAATGGAAATAAGGATTCCATACATTTTTTCTCTGTTTTGGTACTCACTCTATACTCATTTGCATGTGGTACTTGAGCTCAGATGATCTATCTTTTCTAGGCTGATCCTGCATACCTTAAATACCCAGATCTCCCATTGACCTCAGTAGAAGTTTTCCATGTGCAAGGAATGCAGGATTGGGCCATGTATGTGTGAGATTTTCCATGTTTCAGATGTACTATGGCCAACAGCTACCCCATCCTGTTTCTTCTCTCCTCATATGTTCATTACTACATTTCTGTACCTCAGGAAAAAAGGCTGACAGAAAAGCTCCTCAAGAAAGAAAGAAAGAGAAATTTTTACTGACAACTTTTAAGGACTTTATTTTGTTACTGTGTTTATTCTTATCCAATTCAAATTCTACAAAGAGAACTAGAGACAGTATCCAAAAATGCTAATGGCAATAGGTCAAACTATAACTTTTTGGAACTGAAAATAAATTCTCACTTAAAGCAAAAGAAAAATAAATACAAAGTCGGGCGGGAAATAACCCTCAAAACTGCCAATGATTTCAGAAAACAATCAGACAAGTAATATTTGAAGGAACGTACATATTCTTATCAACAAAAATGGAGAGGAAAAGGATGAAGCAGTTGAAAAGAAATCACTTCCTACAGACCAAAGCTCCAAAAAAAGTGTAATTGTATTTTTTTACATTACTTAATTTCCTATAACCATTATTTTCTTTAGTTCTCTTTTAAATATTTTAGTTGAATATGAATAGACACCAAAAGAGAATTAAAAACACTTATTTATAAATTGCTATGAAATTATCTTCTGCAGGAGCTGCTCTTTTAGCACAAAGTTATGTAGTTTCTATTTTGCCTGATAGATCCTATAGTACACATTACTGAGCACCATCCATTGTTTGAGTGCTTTCAAGGAATAGAAAGTAAAGTTTTTTTTCCATGATATCCCATCTCTTCCATAGTTAGTGACTTCATAAGATTTTTTAGGAGAAGCAGGATATCAATGAGTAGTGTTGGCTGGGTGTGAAACAGTAACTGAGATATGTACTGACGGCATTCTAACTACATAACAAAGAGCAAATGTAGGAGCCTCAAACAGATCCAGGCACTCGTAGAAAGAGCGGGATTACAAAAGCCAAATTCTTGTTCTGACTTTCAATTTACATAAACTGCTACAGAAAAGAAATAAAATAAATATGGCTCTAATAAAAAGGCACACTGGCAGAAATTTGGGGAGTTCCCATTATAAGGAATAACCACTCTTATAAGGCTGATTATGCTCAAATACAACAAGGATATCATGCACTGTGGTTCCAGAGAGATTAGAAGTATGGTTTAACTCTTGAACGATCTCTGAATTTAGGGCCTGATCAAAAGTGCATTGAAGTTAATGGAAAGACTCCCATTGAATCCAATAGGTTTTAGACCAGGCTGATAATGAAGTTATGCAATGAGCAGTGGCAAGAAGGTAAACTGGATATCCCTTTCCACATCAGGGTGCTGAGTTTACTGCTAGCAGGGGTTAAGTTATGAGAGAAAATTGCATCCAGTATACAGACAGTGAGGGACATGACAAATTTCCTTGCCCCTGGCCAAATGAGCATGACTTCAATGGGCTTTGGATCAGATCCACATAGTCCCCGATTGGCCATGCGTGCATAGTCATTTGTTTAAAGGGATGATGCTAGAGGAAAAGTTAGCAGCCCTGAAAAAAAAAAAATAGATATAAAAGTAAAAGCCTAAAATTGTGGCATCTGTTTGTCATCGCTGAGCCATATCCTGCTTTTAATTTCTATGAAAAACTTCCATTGACTCCAATGGACACAGTCTGATGGCAGGGTATAGCATATTGTATTCATTCTCTGAAAAATCCTACAGAATGAAAAATGGTAAATAAATGAAAAGCTCTGTGTATGTTTAATGAAATAAATGGTCCACTATTAAATAATCACTTTGGCATCAGTTATTTTGATTATTCTTTAACACATGATTACAAATGTTTATAAGTTTATTCATATCTCACTTTTACAAGATGTACATTCATATCATGTGATTCAACATAATACACTCTGGAACCGGAACTCAACATGTCTGGTGAATTCATGTAGGAGCATGCTGACATAACCAAAACCTAAAAAAGGTTTCTTCCACAATAACAGAAGGGTACAAACTTTAAGACCAGTTGGTTTTGGAGAGTTTTTCATTTTCACAATCCCTGAAATGTCTGTAAACTCAGACATACTATGTATACATAACCAAAACAATGTAATGGTACTGTAAACCATTCTGGCTGCTCATAATTTTGCAAAAGCAACAGGTTTAAAAAATATAAAAATAAATGCAAAGCATTGTCAAATTTACACTCAACATAATTAAAATATTACAGATTTAGACATTTTCAAACAAAATAATAAATAAAACATCCACATACATCAATACAAAGAAACAGAGATATTTACCTGTCTTCGATGTCATTAATACATACCATAGGCCTAGATTCATGAAAGTATTGCCTTTCAATAAATATCTTCAGCTTCAAAATCTGATATTTTCTACATTCTTCAACTGATTTTAATTAAATATCAAATTCCAATAAAATGTGTATGAACAGCATCAAGTTTTAATCTTTATTGAAAATCAGCAAATTCTTATGCTGACTTTTAATAAATTAGGCACCGGCTGATGATGCAAACCTTGTCCAACAGACACCCAATATTCAAGGGACATTAGACATTGTACCTCTTTTGAAGAATGCCTCAAACACAGAAGTCCCTGGGCTGTCATTGACCTTGCTAGAAAGGCCATCTGGCAAGAAATAACTGGTAAAATATAAGCAGCTGGATTGTGTCCATGTGACCTGGGTCACATCTTTGAAGGAGGGAGTAACTCAAAAGGAGGCACCATTTTACCAACAGGGTAAGTCAGAAAATGAAAGGTTATATTTTCTTCTTGTTACATATAACTCCCATTAACACAGAGCAGTGGTTCAACTGAGAGGGTATGTATTAGTATAGCATATAGAGCATTTTTTTTATTGTCACCAAAGAATATCAGACCCTAGTTGATTCCACCACATCCTCCTGCAACCACTGTACGTTTTTCAAGGTACTGAATCAGAGGTTTTACCAATCACTATATTACCACTGCCACTTGGAGTTGTGACCACAGTGGGAACTACATGCACACTGAGGGAAGAATGCAACATAAAGGATTTACCAAGCTACTTACAGAAGAGGAGTGGGCACGTCACTGTCTGCTTTAACCGTCAATAAGGAAGATCTCCAGCCATGTGGATTGTGTCACTTTACAGAGCTGAAGATCGTTATTCAAGGATAGTAGATGTTATAAAAATAAGTATGTTTATTCAGAAATGTGTCATTTATTTTTTCTACATTTTTGTAAAATTTCCTCTGAAAGAAAAGGGAAAGGAGGATCCTGCCACTGCCATAGTAATAATATCTCCTTAAGTTGTAACTATCTATAAAATGAAATAATCCTTTTGTCTAACATAATTAAAAGAGTAGAATGCATATGTAATTTCTCCCACCCTCCAAAAAAATCTGTGTTTATCCTTATTATTGTCTCAGATTTCCACAGGACTGTGTGTACTAAAGTATTTGAATCAATGGCCCTCGTGTGTCAACTCAAAATTATGTTACTAGGGCATTTTTTTATTATTTCATGGGCAAATGTAGAAACAAAAAAAGGCAGAACAAGCATGCAAAAGAGTAACATCAGGGTGTTTAGTCTGTGTGAGAAATTGTTAGTAGCTGAGACTGGCAGTCAGGGTATTCTAGTGAATTGTGCATGTGATTAGGCGCTAGGAAATTCTGAGTTCTAATCATATATCCGCCACAAACTAAAGACCTGGAATGAAATCCTGGCTCCACTGAAGTCAAAGGAAAAACTCCATTGACTGAAAGAGGCTTTAGATCGGATGGTAGCTGCATGGTCTTAGGAAAGCAAATTAAGGCTTCATTGTCACCCAAAATCATGCTGAGTATTACCTTTGGCGTAAGGTACTAGATTGAAAGCTCTCTGGTACAGGAACTCTTTTTGTTATATGATTGTATGTTGCTTAGCACAATAGAGTCCCATTCCTGATTGTGGCTTGTAGACGCTACCACAATACAAGTAATAGTATTCAATATGATTCTGGATGATAGAATCTGATCCTTAATTTCTATGCCTTAATTTCTTCCTCTGTAAAATAGGGATGATAATTCTTACCTACTTCATATAAAAGGCAGTATATAAGTGTTAAGGATTATGATTAATAAACCAAAATATTACTGCATCTATGGCCCTACTAAGAAAAAAAAATGATCTCATTGGTTTCTTTCTTGACTTTCCCAAGTCAATAAAAACTGAATTATGGAGTCAGCTTCTTATTCAAATTGATACAAATACTTAAGCATATTTTGACAGTTCAAAAAAACTCTGTAGCTGAGTTTCATCTTTTGATTACAAAGGGCTGTGTGTGATTAATTGAGCCCTGTTTTGAATGTTTATGTACTTGTTTCTAGGCAAAATTATTTATTTTGAGGTGGTTCAAGTTTTTTTCAAAATAACATGCCCACCTTTTGAGGAGACCTTTGCAGGAAGCCAGTTCACACTAAATGAAGACCCACACCAAGAGAATTCCATCCAATGCACATTGTTCTGATGATCTGTGGAAAGCTCTCATTTCTCAGAATGAGAGATTATGCAAAGACTAACATGGCCACTGATGTCCAATAAATGAGGTTCATGGTATCTGTGAAATTAATTCAGTAAAGATAGTCTTTTAACTTTACTAAATATCTCACAACCTTAATTGTCTTATCTTCAACCACTTACCTGTTGAAGAAGTTCACGATAAAAAGAAAGAAGAACAGAGCACAGTGGTTGCGATAGAAAAGAGACTGAGGTCCAGATCCTCACTCACTATGTGCAGATCAGGGCAGTCCCACTGAGGTTAACAGAGCTACACTGATTTACACCCACTGAGGATTTGGCCCTTACAAGTGCCAGCTGAAGCGGGAGTTCTCACAAGGCCAGGAAGAAAGAAGGACAAATGCAGGCCCCATCCAAAGCTAGGCCCAGAGAGCCTTTTGGACCAAGTGTCACTGCAACGATCCTGCTCTTGAAATAAGAAAAGCAGAAGCAGTTTTGGCAGCAGCACCTTCATTCTCTTGTCAGGATTGCATCTGGCATCTGTGCTATGCTGAATGAAATGCAGGAGTAGCATGTAGATATAGTGAGGTATCCTACCCTTTTCCCAGGATGATCTATTGTTCCTACTTCAAACCCTGCTAAATTAGTAGCTGCTGACACTGCCTCCGGTTCTCCAGTGCAGTTTAGATATCTCTGAGCCATCCACTGATACGATTTACCAGTCTTAAGAAACTGCTAGAGTTTTCAGTAATGCAAAAAAGAGTAACACCGACTCAGATGAATTTGGAGAAATCTGACTGGCATATGAAAGTTCTTACTGTGCTGGTATTCAGTATAACACCAAAGCTCGACTTCTTAGTAGGCAATGTTATCAAAATGTAACCAGATATATTTTATAAATGTAATACACTTCAGGAAGTTCAGTTAAGCAGATAACTTCATTTCTAAGATGGTTGGAGGCCCTCAGGGCTCAATTCTGCAGCCTCCCCTCACTTGAAAAGTTTCACTGAAGTCACTGGAACTATTTGAGGGTGAAATTCACTTCTGTGTAGAAGCCCAGAGCACGGCTGATGACCACTCAAAATAGGGCTTAAATGGGATGTGAGCAGTGCATAAGCTTGTGCTGGCCCTCTGCACAAAGATGAGTTGCTATCCAAGTGAATAAACGCTGCAGGATTGAGCCTTTAGTCATCAATATTGTGCATCACAGTACCCCCAAAATATTGTGGGTAGCCATTATAACTGCTCATCTGCTAGAGGTTAGTGCCTCCTTATGGTGAAATTCCCTATTTGTATGTTAAAAATATGGAGTTGAAAATGCTGGAGTTGTTGTGAGGAAAAGTATTTATTATTTTCATTGTAAAATGTGATATAATTAACAATATTTGAACTAAGACCAAACTTTATCTAGAAGTATAAACTTTATACTATATCATTACTATAAATAACATTTATACCTTCTAGATAACGTTTTGTCTTAGTTCCAATCTTGTTAATTGTCTGGGTTTATTCCCCATGTCCCTCTACAATGGTTAATGTTATATTAGCATTATGGCCTTGGTTTAAAGAGATATTAGGCTTTCACAAAGAGGTAGCAAAGACAGGTAAAATTTATAAACTCTAACATGTCCAAAATATAACCACTTTTCACATAATAAATAGGTGGAAAATGGCAGCACTTTGACATTTCAGAAAATTTCCTTGTCATAAAGTATCAAAACTGGGGGAAAAAATGCAAATGTCTAAAACTGAAAAGATCTAATGCATTATTTTTTTCCCTATGGAAATATTTGGAGTTGATAAATATCAGCAAAAGCCAAAATTAGTAATGGATTACTAGATGATAAATACACTTGAGAAAGAAAAAACAGGCTTACTGGAAGTACTATTGAGAGGATAAGCTTCCATGAATGCAGGCCTTGATAAAAAGGCAAAAAATTGAGCTATCTTGTTAGAAGTAGACAAGAGCAGTATTTGTTCTCACAAACAAACCCACAACATAATAAATTGATTAGAAGAGAATTACATAACAAATAAAAACATGGGGGGTTAGTAAACCCAGACACTTTGGTAATATAATTTCAAGGGAGTTTCCCCCATTTAGACTAGCTATGCTGCTTAGACAAGTTTGTATTTGGTGTCTACATAACTGGAAAAAATAAAAATTGGCAAACACTGAACTTGTGCACCCCTACAAAACATTTACTTTTGTTTTGTTTTGTTTTACTTAAAATGATTGCAAAAATGTCATACAGGCTTTTCATCTTACTTCCCAGAAATATGGCACATTAACTTGACTAGAAATCATAGTATCTATCTTTTTCCATATGTTATACATATATTTTTATCCATTCCTAGAAGACTCGGACTGTCATTTTGGCACTAAACTGCAATGTACCCAGTCTGAGCATAAGGGACTTAAGTTATGGTTCTTGCAGAACTGGTTATTAACAGAATAAGAATGTACGGCTATTTTTAATCTATAATATTTACAGTATTGCACTTTACTGCACTTAATTGCATTTCACTAAAAGTAATGCTGCATCAGTATTATGCCTTAAAACCATATGTTCATCTTTGTTGTGTGAGTCATTCTTTCTATATCCTGTAAAATAGCAAGATTTCAATTCAAAGATCCAGGCATTAGGGAGAAAAAATCAGAAAATCGACCTGCTCCTATGGCACAATGCATCTCAGCTAATTCAGGTGATTCTGGGTAAAACAGGTGCATTCATATTGTTCCCATCATTCAAGTCACCACTTACGGTTAGTAAAATCTAGTCTGTCTCTTTTTTTTTTCTTCCTTCCAAAAGACTTTTAGCCATTTGAGACACACTTTTTTTGTTATTGCTGCTTTTTTTTCTCTGAAAAAAAAAACCTGCCTCGCCTCAAATCTGAAATTCCATTTAAATTCAAACCAGTTCTGCAGCAGCAGCTCCTCAGCGATGGAAGATATTCATGGCAGTGAAATAATACTGTTGGCAACAAAGAAATGTCATCTTTAATGGAGACCAGCCCCAAGGATCTTTTTTTATTTTTTTGTTTGTTTTGTTTTAATAGATAGATGTTACGATCTTCAAAATGTGTTGAGTTAGACACATGCACATGGTCGCAGAACTGACGGCAGCCGATGACCTCACGCTGATGTGATCACTTTTGCCAGGGTCAAAATCCAAATGTCCCACTGTTCACAGATTAGCATAATTTAAAGATTTTGTTCCCCACCTACTTTATCCTCCAGAAAGTCTTTGCTTTTGTGTGTGTGTGCGTGTGTGTATGTGTTTAATCTGATGATTTAACTTAGGTTCGGGATGCTCTCACCCTACCATTGCATCTGGGGCAGCAGTTTTAACTGTGGAGCGCCTGAAAAATAAAAAAGGACAGGCAACTGGGCCCCCTCAGTCTGCAGATGAACCGAGCGGGATGCGAAGGCTCTGAGCGCAAAGCGGGAGAGAGGAAAGCCCAACAGAGGAACTAGGGACGTGGGTGGGGGGAGCTGTCGTGATCGTCTTTAAAAGTACTCGCAGGCCTTCCAAAAGCCAGCGATCCTTGTTCCCCCGCTGGCCTGGGGCCCGCCAAGAGTCACGTCGGGGTAGTGCGGAGGGCAAGAGGGAGCGGAGCGGGAGTCCTGGCCACACACACACGCACACAGCACGGCGGAAAGTGTCAGAGCCCCAGCGCCTCGGCATGTTTCCTGGCCTTGAGTCGCAGGTCGGCGATGCTGGAGTTTTTGCTGTTGCTCTTGGCAGCAGCAGCCACCACCGCGGCGGCGGAGGCGGATTCGGCCAAAGAGGCGATGGGGAGTCCGAAGGGCGGCGGGGGGAACATCAGGTAGGGCGCGTGGGCCGCCAGGTGCGGGTGGAGGTGGGGGTGGGCGTGGGCCACGCCTTCCAGCTGCAGCTGCGCTTGGACCTGGGGGAGCAGAGCGAGGGGAGCCGGGTGAGAAGGTGGGTGCGGGCTGCCCACCCACCGCGGGGGGCACGAGCTGCCCTCTCCCGCCTCACCCACCCCTGGTAAGAGATGAGCAACCTCCCAGGGCCGCCGCGGCACCCTCCGCGCCTGGCGGGCGGGGTGTGTCCTGCTGCGCTGTACGCTGTGAACAAGCCACCTGCTCCCAGCCGGGGGAAATGGACTCGGTTCATGAAGCCAATCCACGTGGCGCCCAGTCACCTCTCGCTCCACACCGCCCCTGAGCAGAGGTTTCAGTGGTAGCCATGTATCTGCAGTCACTGTAGGGTGACCAGATAGCAAGGGCGAAAAATCTAGACAGGGGGTGGGGCGGAATTGGCACCTATATAAGCCAAAGCCCCAAATATTGGGACTGTCCCTATAAAATCGGGGGTGACATCTGGTCACCCTACTCGACTGCCTGCCCGCCGATCCGGCCTAGTTTAGTGCGGTTCCAACTTCGGCTGTCTCCGCGAGGGTGACTGCGCATTGGCGACAGAGCCGCTCGCGTGGTTTGGCAGCACAAGAGGTGATCTTGTGGCGAGAAAGCGCAGCTGGGCTCGGCGGGCCAAGGAATCCGAATCGGCGCGGCTCAAGAGGAATACAATCTCCATCCACAGGCCAGCCCTCTGAGCAAACTAACGCGTTGGCCTCTTCCCCCGTGAGCAGCAGCAATTGGGCAGGTTTCTTGCGTTGGCAAGGAAAGGACTAGCGCTGCAAGGACTGGAGTCACCGATTTAACCCCTTGCACGCCGCAAACGCAGGGAGCTTAATAAAGGAGACAGCTAGGCACTGGCTTGATTTAAACAGGCACTGCAAAGCTGGACGAGAACTGACTGGTTGGTATTCAACACGCCGCTCAGCACTTACACTGAGAGAAGAGAGGCATATTTAGGCCTTTAAATATTTACAAAAATGAGCTGGCCATCGCATGGGCGCCAACAAGTTCTAAATGGCATTTTTTTTCCTAGGGGTGTTTATTTATATCTTTCTAAAAACTCTTTAACCTTGTAAAAGGGACCAGTCGCCAATGTTTACTTTGGAGCTTTCTAGACCTACACAAACACACTGGATTGACAGAGAGATCTCCGCCTCGGGTGTGGGTTTTCTCCCCCCAGATATGTGTATTTTTTTTCAAAAATCAATAGCATTAATCTATCCCTTCTACCTAGTTTGCTTTTGGGAAACCGATTCCTCAGTCGGTTCTGTAAAGACACAAAAAGGAAATGCCACAAGCGGTAGCTTGCGCTGTTAGGTGGTATCTGGGCGGGCTTGCCTCTCTTCTCCGTTGTTACCTGGGTTGTATGCCAGTGTAACTCCACTGACTTCAAGGGGGTTGCTCCTGATTTACACCCATGGAGCAGACTTTGGCCCAATATATATAGACAGAGTGAATGGGGAAACTTTCCCCCCTTATAGAGGTGCTGGAACTAGGGGCGTTGAAGTGATTTCCACTATATACAGGGTTTACTGTGTGGTTCAATGGCTCTCAGCACCCCCACTATATTAATTATTCCAGCACCCTGACCCATACCTCATCCAAAATATTGCCTCCCTCTCCCATTGCGAAGAGTCTGGGTGAGAATACACACTGTGCCTTGCACACCACAGTCAGCCATTTATACAAGAGGTCGATGCTACCAGACATCTACGCTCTGGAGGGAAGGGGGCCTGCAAATGTGTCTACAAGTCTCAGTAACTAACAGGATCCAGTGAAGCGCCCCCTGACATTGCGGACAACTTGCCTTCACCTCGAAGCGTGCACGTGAGCGCCCAGCCCTTGAACTGGGAGCAAAAGCCAGCGCGTGATCATCCCCCGCGCCCAGGTTTTACTAAGGGAAATGGACGCAGGCAGCGCCAGGAGCATTTTTGTTTCCCGGACTCGCCGGGCTGGAGTCGATTTTGCAGGGCCGAGGCCAGCTCCGGGCGAGTCACCTTCGCTGGGTTTGGGCTTGAAGAACGGACAGCTCCTAACGGGGAGGCTGGTCTTTGCCACGTCCCGGCCCAGCCAGCCGGCTGCTGCACAATGCACCGGTTTCATCCTTCCGAGGGCGGCCAGCACCAGTAGCACAGCCCACGTCTCGCAAAGGAAGAGCTCCCCACCTTCCCTTCCTGTTGTCCTGCGCGAGGGTCGGGAGGATGCTGGGCAGGCCAACCCTTCCCTCTCCCAAGGCAAGGGCCGGATCCTGCAGCCAAACTCCCCTTCGACTGAGTGCGGGAGACTTGAGCCTCCGGGGCGGGGAGGGGGAGGTTGGCTGGGCTGCTGACTCCTTCATTTGCGCATCGGGGCTCCCATAAGGCCAGACCACACCGGGAAAGGAGGGGCAGACCTACAGCGAGAGGAGCGGGGTGTTTGGAAAAAGGCCCCTTCTGAAGTTTTACAGCGTGCTTTTAATACGTGCCAACTTCGCTATAAATGGCACTTGTAAACGTGTCCCACTTCCTGCTTTGGCGGTGAAAGGGCAGCAGAGGAGGAGGGCAGGCAGGAGCTCCAGGCATTGGGGCAGGCGTTTAACGGGAAGCAAAACGAACTACCTGTTGGAAAGGCATCCTCAGGGCTCCCATATTCACGTAAGGGGCCACTCGGCAGGCGTCTAAATGGCTGGCAGTTCCCAGGATCACACCTGCAAGGAGAGACGTGGCACGGTCAGCCCCGTGGGTGGCACTTTCCCTTCGTGCCATCCCTGGCCTTCTTCTCCAGCACTCAGTGACCATCCCACCCATCCACTCCCTGAATCCGGGCTCTCAGACTCACCTTTATGCATCTGATTCTCCTGCTTTCGGCACTTTGCTCTCCTGTTCTGGAACCAGACCTGCAAAAACAAAAACAAAACTGGGGAAGGTAGACAGACAGCTGCTGAGAAGCGGAGCCCAAGCAGTTCGTATAATGTTAATGATGTGTATAAAATAAACACACACACACACAAGGCTACTGAGTGGCCACTGCGCGTTGTGTGAGTGATTATGACTCTCAGTCCTATTAGAATGGCTTAGAAAACGTGGGTCCGACACCAAAAAAACAACCAACATTCGTTCTCCTCCTTTTTTGATTGCCAGTGTATCGAGCCTGGCCAGCACATCAAAAGTTGCCGTAAAGCCTCTACAATCCTGAAAACAAACACTTCGGAAGCGTGGCCCTCTTTCTAAACCCACGCCCCCAGTATTCCCCAGGCTTGCAGGATTCAAGGCTTTCACTCCCTTGTGCCACCCGTAGAGGGTGAGCAGTCGCGATTGTAAAAGCAAATACCAAAATGGTATCCCTCACAGCTCTCCCTTCATGATGGATCTATCAGTCTTTTTCTCGTCATATTTAAGCCAAACCGGTAACATTTTACATTTTGTCAAACTTCAGTGCTCGATTTCTAGCCCATAAAATCTGTTACCAATTGGATTATCTGTTCCAATCCAAAACTTCAGTTTTATGGGTTTTGAGAGATTTTAAGGTCTCACATAAAATAATAAATCCAGACTTAGGCAAATGGACTGAATTATTCTCCATTACATTAACTTTTTTTAAAAAAATGTTCCTGCTGACGTTTTAATGTTCTTACTTGCAGGCAATAACAGACTCTTTCCAGATTTGGATTTAAGGAATTATTTATACTACCACCAGGAAAATATCTACAATCCAATAATCCTCATCTAATTCCAGTAATTATAACTGTTAAATGCAAAAATCCAGTTGTCATTGTTTCTCTTTGACTTCTATTCGAGAGTATTTCAAACGTTTGAGTTTATTGTTTCCTCTCCCTTCTCAAATGGCTAGTTTAATAAAGTGAGTTGAGTTTATTGTCAGACGCTCAGATTCAAATGTTTTCGCCGTTTTATTCTTATGCAAAACCTACCAATTGTGGATAAACATTGACTTGCGGTGCTGATAAAATCTTGTAGCTAAGAAACACCTTCAACCTTTGATGTTCCTACACTTGCCAAGTGATCATACGGTTAATTAATACTAACTGCACTTCCTACATCAAGTTTTCCCTTCAAGCTTTCTTCAATTGCCTTAATGATGGTCATTTACAACGGAGTAATTAGTGCAAAGAAAGGCTTCCAAAGGCATTAATTACCCAGGGTACCTCAGTGATTTTCTTAAGTAGGAATTGGCCTTCTCTACTCTGGAGCGCAATTCTTTCTGCTCAGGGTCGCCAGATGATCGCGTGAATAATAGCGAGCACTTTTCAACTGAGCAAACCCTGAGCTACGGGTCTAACGGAAAACTGTAACCTGGATTTTTCAAGAGCACGACCTTTCCGTGTGCTAATAAAGTATCTGCCTTTCAAACTCACGCCAGTTTGGCTTCGTATTATTGTCACGCTGCTTTCTTGAACTACAGACTGCCGAAACATCGTATTTTTCAAACCAAAAATATACCCAAATAATAAACATTTAAAACTTTGTACCAAGGCACTGTAATTTCGGGTGAGGACCTTTGCTGCAGCGACCACAATGTATTTGGTACTGCTGTGATCGTTGCCTGAAATCTGCCTGTCTTTTTTTTTTTTTTTTTTTTTTTGGCGAAGGAGTTTAAATCGTCATGAGGAATTTAAGCAGCGTGTAAACAACTTCCCCTGCAAATCAGAATATCCTTCAAACAAAAATTATATTTAAATCTGCAAAACGAAGTGCCCTTTCCCTTTAGCTATGAAAAATAAGGTTAAGAGGAATAAAAGTGATGAATTAGCCACTGCGTTAAGCGATAATAAATCAGGCTTGGTGTGATTCACGATCAATTCCAATTAGTCATGAATATGCTAAGTAAAGCGCAGTACACTGTTTTAGACAGTTATTTCTTCATTAAGGATCACTCAGTGATTTCTTTCACAAATGCTCTAATCTGATTTCCTTTTGATTTCCATTAGAGACAGTGAATAATGACATTTAATTTAGCCCTGCACCATAAACCCAAAGATATTTGTTGTAATTGAATTACTGCCTGCTCCTCACTATGGTCTCATAACTTTCAATTATAACCCTGACAGCTGGGTGATATGAGTTTCCAGTACAACACTAAAAATAAAAGGTTAATAAGGACTAGCTACCATAGGAGCTTCAATTTATTTACAGCAAATTTCCACACTAAATTGAAACTATATCCTTTAACAACAAGGGGCAGGCAGTGCAAACAGGGATTAGAGAACAGTTCTGAAAGTATTAAAATATCCTTCCTTTTCCTCCTTTCTTTTTTCCTACTCCCTCTGTTTAATTATACTGAGTCCTCTGTTTTTTCCTAATTAATTATCTTATCTAAACGCTTTCTCTTCCTATTTCCCTTTTTTTACATTACTATTACCAGCCTTTTACATGCAGTCCTCTTTTTAAAAAATAAAGAAATGAAATTTTGTCTTGCTTATAATTCCCACTTGAATCAATATCACCATTTTTAATTTTTTTAATATTGTATTATTGGTGTGGTGTTTCAAGATCTGCAAGCTCTTGAAGCACCAATTTTGCTGTAACTATGAACATCCTGTTAAGGTGCTGCTACTCAGTAATAAACTACTTGAAAGAAAGAGTGCAGAATTCAATTACAAGTAATTTATTTTTATAGAAACAGTACATCAAGGCCCTGGAAAGATATTACAGAGCCAAAGCAAGAAGATCTGGGAAGATGACATAAGATTTGATGTCCCCTTCAGCAAAAGTTTAATCTTTTCATTAATTTATATGGTGCGGTTAGATCAATCTTCCAGGAGAATGTAGGCCACCAGCCCTTTCAACCCCTACAATATTCCCCTAGAAGTCTCCCTTTTTAAGGCATATGGTCCACACGATAAGGCCCCTTCTCCAGCTTCTTTTATACAGAAAGACCCCATAGCTGAGAAAAAACTAGCTACACTATTTATTTCGGGAAATGCCTCAGGGAGGCACTTATTTAAAGCTAGATAGCCACTTACTCAGATAAGTACTGGAAGGATTTGGAAGGCACAGATTCTTCCTTCTTTGCTTTCCAAAGACTAGACGTTTATAATATTTAAGGGGAGGAAACAAAGAGAATCCCCCTGCCATCGGAAGCCTAGTGTGTATATTTATTTACATATATATGCATATATACATATATTAATTTTTTCCAGAGAAACTGATGTGATTAAAAGGTAAAATGATTTATTTCCTCTGTTAGCCATGTAGAGAATAACAACCTGATAGCCCATAAAAGCTTATGCTCAGATAAATGTAGTCTCTAAGGTGCCACAAGTACTCCTGTTCTTTAACCTGATAAGAGTTTTTCTTCACATTTCTTCGCCCTGTGCTCCTGCTCAGAGATCCACAGGTTGATCTTATTAATTCTTTTTTACATGACATCTGCTTTTGGAATAGATTCCCTATTTATTTCCTTTTTCTCGCCTTGGCTATCAAGGAGAAAGTTAAAATATTTCTTTTTAAAAAATCGATTCGAAGATAAAATGAGTAATTCTGCGAGGTTTTGATTGCCATATTTTTGTGCCTATGTCTAAGGATTATGAGACCTTAAAAAAAGGCAGAGAGGGAAAATATACCAGATGGGGTGCAATGAATTCATATGCTTGCTATGCGAGTCAGATGGGAGCACTTTTCCCCCGGCTCTAGATAATCCAGTCCCAAAGCACCCAAACCGTCTAGCCTTATCCATGACAATTGTTTTCTGATTTTTGTTATAACGTCCCCATAAAAGGAAAGCAGGGCGAAAGGAAAAGATGGGGATTAAGGGAGAGGTTATTGAGTGATCAGATGAGTTTGCAAAAGCAATTCATTACGTTATTAATTAGATAATTACTAAAAACGTGCCCGTTAAAGGCAGCAATGGAGGAGTTTAAGAAATATATTTAGCAGAACAAGTACACCGGAAATACAAACAACTTCCCATCAGACGTGTCGTTTTTGCTTTCACCTCTCCTGCTTTGAATGAAACAGGGCACTGTGCTAGAATCCACTGGCAGTCAGGAGCTGAGGTGAGGACATTTCCAGGAACATAATGCAAGAGTCTTTCTCTTACCTGAACTCTAGCTTCAGAGAGTCCCAGCCTCTGGCTTAGTTCCTCCCTCATGAAGGCATCTGGATAGTGAGTCTCATCAAAAAGTCTTTCCAGCTCATTCAGCTGCTCTAGTGTGAAATTGGTTCTGCTTCTCCTCTGTTTGAGCTTGGTCTGTCCATCTTCATCTTCTGACTTCACATCTTCCCTCTTCTCTTTGCACTCGTAGATCCCTGCCGGGGGGAGGGGGAGCGAGGGACACAGAGCTTTGCTTTAGTATCTCACAAAAGTTTCTTTCGCACAGGAGACTAGTTTCTCTTTTCCTCTCCTCTTCCCCAACCTGATTCTAAACTAGAGGAAAGTGCCATTAAACAGAATCACTCCCATGTTGTCACGCACAGAATTTTTGCTTCGGGGGTGTGGGGCGGTGAAGGGAGGACAGGTTTTTGTGTCTTTATAGAGAAATATTATTTATTATGTATCCCCATCCCATGGCAACATACGTCTTCTAGCACTAGCTACACCCAACTAGAGCAACAATGTAGGGAAAGCGTAAGCAATCGATTGGAACAGAAAATAAAACACTATCACAGAGCCATGTCAGGGATGTTACCCCAGTGGACTACAGTGGAAGTTATGCCTGAGTGAAGACTGCAGCATCGGGCCCCCAAATATAGCTGCGTTCTAGGGGAATGCCCCGAAATATTTAATCACTGGGTCCTACCATCGCTCGTTTTAAATATCAGGAGGGTCTCTGAGCCGCTGTTTCACAACAGCAAAGGTATCTTGGGGGGGGGGGAGCGGCTTGATTCTTTTGGTTAGCTGGTTAATTTCGCCACATGAGGTCCATTTAAAAACAAGTCACTAACCAGCCCCTATGATCCGCTGATGACTGCAGTTGAAGGAGGGTCGCAGACGAATACTGAGGAATCATTCTGCTAACCCTATGTAGAGCCAGTGGAAAGGGGCGTGGGGAGGGGGAGCTCTGTGCCGCTGTTTTCTTTAGAAGTAAATGCTGTTATGCAGGGCATTGCCCACCGCTGTTGGGGTGAAGGCCAAACAATTGCGTGGTAAGAGAAATTGCCCATTGTTTAAGGGCCTGAGCCACTTTCGCCAAACATTATACCTGGGGAAACCTCAAACTCCAAGCTGTTGGCAGGAGCCGCTCATCTTTCTGTGTCGCTGGAAGAATCTGGCCTCGTTACATCAGGGGGTGGGGGTGGGGGTGGGAGCTGACCCCCTCACCGCCCATCGAGGAATAACTTGCTTCCTCTCTACCTCCTCATTCCTATCTTGCCCGCCTTTGGGGAAATCGCTAGAAAAGAAGGTGCCAGGGGCGGGGGGAGCGTTTATAACCCGAGACCGATGCATGTGGAGATTTACACTGAGGAGGGGAAAACATAACAACGAGGCCCAAAACAACCCCTCGCGTTTTCTTTCTGGCTTGTTTTGGAGAAGGGACCTAGAGCGCAAAACCTCTTTTAATCATAAGAACGAAAATGACCAGACCTATTTGATCAGCAGAGGGTATCTATTTTAATCACGTTTGTTCCAGCCAGCTGCATGCCCTCTACCAAACCTGTTTGCACAGCCACGAAAAGATTCCCCAGATTGTTCCATCGCCGCGCGATTTAAGGAGTCCCAGCAAGTTCTGTATTTCCCCCCAGTTGTTTCTTTTGTCCTGATCCACCTCACAGCCAGGGTGGGGCTGGGAGTGAGAATAAATATTCAGAGAGAATGTTGAATTGTATTTCTCCCTCCCCCCCCCCTTCCAAAAATGGTGACTAAATGAAAATATTTGAATGAAGCGGGGTCTGTGCCAGTGGAAATCCAAGGGGGAAAGGGCACCAGAACCGAAATGTTTGGTTTCGCTTCTTAACTTAAAACTACAACAGTTCACATCCATTCACTGCCCCCTCCTCATAGGCTGCTGTTCGGTTGCTTAACGCTTTCACGTTTGCCTGCTGTTTGCCTAAAACAGGCGTTTGGCCCGCATTCCTCACTGTAATGTGTGTGGATTTCATGAAGCCCTATTTAAATAAGATATTTCTAACTAAATGAATACGTAAAGATGAGCCATGTAGAAAGATAAGCTGCGTCTTGTGGTAGACGCATTCTCTGCAGTCAAGCATTCCCACAGTGTACACAAAAGATTGGATAGTCATATCGGTGGGATTGGAAGAGGATATTGAAATCAGTGAAATTAGACTGAACCCTTCCTTACCTGAACGGGAGTTGTCACAAACACCTCATCTTGCACAACTCCGCCCTCTCACCTCCACCCACCCCTCTATACATAGATGGATTCGATTCGATAAACACACCGTCTAACAGTTATATGCACAGAACAAAAAAAGGGAGTTTTGAACAATATCCAGGTTTCCTTTTAATAAGATTTCCTCTTTGGATAATTTCGAGAAATGGTGTCCATGCTTTGTAATCTTGATCATTTAAAATAAAAATAGCAAAGTGCTAGGTGAAATATACCTCTTCAGAAATACAGGCCTCAAGTACATTATAACACTTTACAATATTTGTACTTAAAATAATTATTCTAAAAATTATTATATATAGGTTTTTGACGGTGAATTCAAGTGTCTTCCAGTCAGCGTTTCATTAAACGGTTTTTAAAAAAGAAGTTGAAAGGTTGGTTGTTCACAAACCAATTAAACGATTTTTATTATCGCCAGGTGTAGCCTATTATCTCCCTGGACAGGTCGACCTGTCCAACTTGCCCGGAGACACTTTCTCAGCTTTTTGTTCCCCCCATGTTTTGATTCTCTCTTTCTCTCTGTGTGTGTGAGAATGAAAAAGTACTAATGTTTTAAAATTCGATAGCGTCTAGGGACGTAGAGGTGAAACTAGTTTGACAAAGGTGAGATTGCCAGACAAGGACTGGATGTCCTCGACCTGATGACAGCATATGTATACAAGGCTTGGAATGTGTCTCTGTCTCCATGATTATCTGCCCCTTAGAGTACACGCACAGCTATGCTGCTTTATGACTCCTCACTACCCACATATAACCGAAAACAATCTACTGACTAATCTGAAATACAAAATTGTCCAAAGGCAGCGCCTTAAGGTCCAGCTTTCTCCCAGAAGAAGCAGCATCCTGATGGCCCGGAAACAGGAAGAACATGTCTTCGGATACATTAGAACTCCCTGCACAAGATTTCCTCATTTTCCGACCCCTGGAACTTCTCCCCCGTACGGAGCATTGTTAAGGCACCCAGAATCTGTCCAATTTCCGATTTAAATGAGGGGATCTGGCTACACTAAAGTGACTACTTTACCTTTCACTGTTCAACCAAATCTCTCTCTCCCTCTACTCACACACGCACACACACGCGCACACACAAAGGCATGAAACTGATGAGCTTGTGCTCTCATCGGGACGCATCGGTTTCAATTAATTGAGTTTCACCCCTCATTTAAGGCGACCGGCAAAGCTGAAGAGCCGCAGTGTGGAAAGAGGGAAAGGAAGTCTCCCGGCGTGGAACCGGCTTTGCAGAGGGGGCTGCCGCCTGCACAGTGCTTACCTTCCGAAGTCCTGCCCGTGCTGAACTCTTTCAGTTTGTCCTTGTCACTCTCTACATGGTCTTTGAAAAGATGCACCGGGCAATGGTTGCTGCTCTCAGTAATGTCCTGCAGGTTAGTGTCAGAGTTTCCAAGCTCCCGAGATCGAGCCAACCCACTCTCCAAAACTTCCCTGTACGTGATAGTCTCCTTCTTGCTGCTGCTGCTACTGCTGCTGCTGCTCTCTTTGCTTTTCTGGTCAAAAGATTTGGATACAAAAGCTGTAAGTTCTTCCATGGCTGCCCGGCGATCTTATCCACAGAGATCCACTTGTTTTCAGTAGGAGATCTGGCCGTCCTCTGCACGCTTTTTTTGCACGTAGAAGATGGGCTGTATAGGGTTAGATCACTCCTGCTGTTATTTATGCCTTTCAATTTGAGATCACACTATTTATACATGGCTACCTCAGCCCAACCCCCAGCTTTCCCTGTCTCCAGCAATTACTGACTGCTCCATAGTCGCAGGCGGACTCCTAGCAGCTATCTCCCCCACCTCAGTCCAGCAATTGGCTTTCTTTTCATTTCATCACTGTTTGGCATCTTTGCACCTTGATTTAGGGAGGCAAAGAGCACAAGCAAAAAGAGAGCGAGAGAGAAATAAAAAGGGGAAAAGAGAAAACACAAAAACAGGTATCTGCATTCTGTAAATGGGTTGCAGAAATGAAAGTCAAGGAAGACTTTATTGATTGTAAGGACATCCTAAGCTTACCAACACTGTGAGTAAAAACGGACCTAGCTAATCAAATACATCTGTTCTTGCAATTAAATGTATAGCTATCAATGGGGAAAGAAAATGATTGCTCAATAAAAAGGTAATTAATACAAGCTGGATATGTGCATTTGCTATAATATTTATGCTTCTACATGATGACGATTTTCTGTTTTAATTAAAAATTGTCAAATTATTCAATGAACAAAAATGTTGTTTTAAAGTGTTGTCTATTACGGAGGAAAACATTTATTGCCGTGAAGCCGGTTGTTGTAAATCTCTGAGGTCCTTATCAATTTTTGCCTATAGGTACAGGCACCTCCAGATGCGTGTAAACATTACAGGATCTGTTTTCTGGCTAATGCTGTTATGTTGCCCGAAGATGTTGTCCGGGAAATTTAAGATCTAAAAATGTCTAATTTTTGTCTAATGCAAACCTGTCCTGGTGAGTGGTATTGAAGGATGATTTGTTAGCAGGAGTGGTCCTGTTTGTACACATCAAATAGAATATTAGATTTGTCTACATTTTTAAAGCTAAACGACTATTGTCATATTTAAGATGGAGCTGTCACTAATTTTTCCATCTTATTCATGGTGGGCGGTTATTTTTGTTGTGCACCGTGTCATAATTACCACCCTGTAAGTTGGAATAACCGCCTGAATGTAATGTCCAGATAATAGCAGTGACATTTCTAACTCCTCTCTGCACAATTCGATCGGAATATAAAGCGGACCTCCCCCCTCTCCGCCCTTCCTTTGGATTTAACACAAAGGATTTGGCATTTGGGGGAATTTCTAGTTACCACTGGCGTTCATTTTGCATTTTCTTGTGTCAGGTCCTCATCGCGAGCATTAGTTAATCAAACCGCATCATCATGCCCACCCTCTGCTCTGAATTTTATCCAAACGAGATCTCCTTGCGTGAGTCAGGGACCATTGTTTCCATTCCAGGAAAGTGTGTGATTGCTCTGAAAATTAACAGAGCATTAAAACGATACAAATGCGTTTAATTAAGCCAGGGGTGCACACTCTCCCCCCCCCCCCGCCCGCGACACCGGAGTTAACACCTCCGCAGGAGGAGAAAAGAACATCGAGGAAACAATTAATAAAGCACTTTAAAAAAATCAATTCCCCCTGTGTGATTTTAAAATGATTATCAAGGGGACAAGGATTGATCGTTTGATCTTGGCACTGCCGATATCCCTGACATCTATTGTATTGTTGCGTCTCAGTAGCCTCCTACCTATAGAGTTCATTTAACAAGCAAAGGGGCCAACTGAAGCCTTAGAATTTAACAAACAGATCTTGTCTTCGCACAAGCCAATCAGATCCAAGTTCCTAATATATATCACACGGAACCCTATCAATAATAAATGGAAATTACCTATGTTTCGATAAAAAGATATAGTCAAAATATGTTGATTATATTATAATATATTACATATACTATATATGTGTATCATATATACATATATGTTGCTAACATATATAGACCCACATTTCTTTTAGAATAGGTTTCAAGTAAAACACACACAAGGACCTATTCGAATAGATATTCCAAAGTTAAACTCTTCTTTATGGAAAAGGAGAGGATTTGGCAAGGATGATCTTAGAAGGCAGCTTCCACGTGTCTTACTCCCTAGGTCGTGAGCCATATGAACTTTCATGAGCTGCAATTTTGTACTTCAATGAAACTTTCCAAACCCCTCGACTCCTTTATTATGGAGTCCCCTCCGCATTAACAATGTGTCTCTCACTGTCTCAAGTTAAGGGTAAATAGTTGGGGTAAATATTTGTTCCCACATCCTCCTTCCAGTTTGAACGTCGGTGTTTCATAGCCCTGGTCTCCCATAGTTCTAGTTTAATTACATTATGTCGGATAGTTTGCAATAATCCCATCTCTAGCCCTATTTTGACCCTCTCTAGCCCTATTTTGTTCTGTTTTTTTACCCGGGCTCTGAAGGGAAGGACGACTTCCCGCGATAGTAAAGGCCCCCCCCCCCCCTGTTTCTTTAAACCCACCAGGTCCTTAGCTTGTCCCGTCATTTACTGGGCAAGTGGCCCGGGGTTTGCTTCGGGCACCTTCTCAGAAATGCAGACCTGGATGTGGAGTCAGTCCTACCACAGCCAGCTCCTCCGTCCCAAGAACTCGGCAGTTTTGTATCAGAGCCCTTCTGAAATAAACCGGAGGGAGACCGTCCATATTGTTTCCCGTGACACGTTTTATGAGCGTCCCATGGAACACATAGTTTCGCCAATTTGCCCCACACATTTTGACTTTGTAAAGTATGTGATACAACAGGTAATTTAAAATCTGCATACGATAAACACGTGCCATTATTTCTTTGGGCTAGTTAAAGTCAGTTTAACTAGTTGACCCAGTATTGGCAGAGAGGAACGTTCATCATGCACCTTGGGAGTTTGCTAGTCTTTCTGAACGTGAGGACTTTCTCCGAGTTAGGAAAGTCGACGCGTTTGACTTTTAATGGAGAAGCGCCAAATATTCTGTGCATTGCTCCCGGTCCCGCACAACATCCTAGTCCCCCAGACAGCCAGGCGCAGCAGCTTTTGAGAAACATTGGCATATATGCCTGTTGAGAAAGAGCTAATCGCCTATCCGAGACATATTTTGCTGTGTAAGCCTCTACGCTCGCCAGGGGTACCTACACATATTCAGTGGGTGCACGCACGAACGATCCTGTTCCGACACACTGCGCCTTATCTTGAGAGCGTAATATCATCTCAAATTGTTAACTGCTAGTCAAATTCAAATCTTAATGCCGACTTACTGATAAAAAGTGGGGGGCATTCTTTAGCCAAAAAATTAATCACTTCCAATGGAGTTAAGAATAAAGAGGCGAAACTTTGACTCCATCACAAACTTTTAAATCGCTGCAAATTCAGAAAGAGAGAGATTTTATTGCCACACAAACCCCTTTGGCTTCTCAGGCACTAAACTCCCTAGAACGGCCTGGAAACAAAAGGATATAAACACCGTTTTAACTTTACATTAGGCGTTTTGAAACTGACCTGAAAACTCTGCCTAACAAGTTGTGATTTCTGGATGTCTTGGTGGCTGGATGACTGGGATCCCAAGGCCCCCATCCCACAAAGCACAAAGGAGGGCAAATCTAAAGCGCCAATGCGTTGTACCCCCTGATTTAAGCTTTTACCGAGAGACCAGCAGAAACGGGATTTCTGGTGATAAACTAGACATTTAAAAAAAAAAAAACTTTGTTCAACAGGGTTTTTTTCAGTCACTTCGGAGGATTGCCCTAAATCACCTGCACGGAGCAGTCCCCCTAACCACACCCCCCACCCCAATGCTCCGGGTTAAAGGAGTCAGTCATCTATCTCCTCTGAGCCAGGGTCTGATAACAGTGTAATGAGACTGCTAGCCATGCTTTGATTCCTGTGTAAACGGGACCTCACTTCGTGGGTATCTCGCTTTCCTCTCCCTCCCCCCTCTCCTTTAGACATTTCTCTCCCTCCCCACCTCTCTCTCTCTTCAGAAGTGGTTAAATAATTGCTAAACTATTCTCTCTTGCACTCGCACACGTTCACCGCTTAATAACTTTTTTATTAAATTATTTTTTTCTTTCCACTGACCCGGCCTTTCAGCCTCGCCTCAAGAGGCCCCCGCGAGCGAACGCAACTCCTTTAGGTTTGGGACTTTGTCCTGTACCGAGGAGATCTCACCTCCTTCAAAACAACCCCCCCTCGCCTACCCTATTCAGAGGCATCAAACAACTAAGGAAGAACGTTAGCTCGGGACCATGACAGTCGATGGGGTTTCTTTGGATCAGGGCAGCTGGGTCAGAGTAGTACAGCCTTTGCGAAGAACAACGTTGAAGGGGAGAACTAGGAGATCAAATGTATCATGACTATGGACACAGGCTCCTCAGTGATTGCAGGCGGTCCCTATTTTTTTTTAAAAGCATTGTACTAGAAAAGTGCCTGTCATCATCACTGTAATGATCCTGAACAATTAAAGTAATGCATGTCTATTGTGAACAATAGCAATAGAGAGCGAGCATATGTTAATTACACAGGCATACATACGTGAAGAGATAAATATATGCATATACATATATAAGTTGTATTTTATGTGTGCGTGTACATATATATTGCTATTAGTTACATGACACACACTGGGAATATACTGGATATGAATACATATAAACAACGTAGTTTGTGCATAAAATGCAGCAGTGTTAGACAACAGCTTCTGTAGAGGTATCACAGAAGAGCATTTATTTAGCATAATATGTATAGCTATATATTATTCTTTCTCTGCTTTCAGAGGGACCTCACGATCATCCAGCGGTTTCCTTTAAGTAAATCGGGAAAATAATGATGAACGAATAGTTCATAGGTTTAAGTATTTCCAAGGAAAAGTGTGTCTGCTATTAAATTTAATATTTAAAAGGGAAATTAACATTTTCAGTATCCTTTGTATGACTTTTAGTGAAACTGTTTTCAGGTCCCTTCCAGTCCTATGATTCTATGATTTCTGGTCAAAATGAAGTAAATAGCCAAAAACTATGTTATCAATTTAATCCACACCTTAATTAGCCCTTAAATGAAGCTCAAGATTTTGCACAGCAGCTACTGAGTTGTCTGTATGATCGTCTCTCTCTCTCTCGTGATTAATTCAGAGCCTGTAATCATGGACATTATACATCAAACCTTTCTCCTCATTCTACAGATTCCTGTAGATTTTTATTGGTTTACATGAAAGCGAGTAAACATATTTCAGAGAATGCCCTTCAATCTGGCTCCATTTTCACAGCACATAATTCCAAGGACAATTTGTTTTGATAATAAGAATGGATGCAGTGTTAATGGTTTTCAATTTGTGTTTTTTAAAAAAACATTAAATATTTATAAGTATCGATCGAGGGTTTCAGGATTTTACAGACGTCTTAACACATTTCATAGATGGGATTTTTTTTTTAATTTAGAAACCTGCGTCCTATTCTCTTTTATGCTTTTTATTGATTTAAGCAACATCCGTGTCTCAAATGAGGGGCTAATAGATTTTCATTAAAATAGGCTCTCTTAATTCTGGTTGTGAATGGATATGATTAATCCAGCCAACACACAACACATCTATAATATTAATAAAGGACATTATCATGGCAGGCTTGCATTTCCCTCGTCAACGCACTTTTTTTCCCCTCTGCAACCTTAAAGATTTATTTGGGTGGCATAAAATGTCCCACAGGAGGGAAATGCATTGGGATGAATACATTTTTATATTAGAACATTTTTGGTTGATCGCTTCAGTGAAAAGACTTTAAAAAAACCCTGCAATCCACTGTGGCTACATATGGTGAAAATTAAACGGTTTCCTCGAAAATCTAATCTTAAAACATTTATGTTGAGCTTTATTTTTAGAAAATCACTTTTAAAGGGACAGCAAAACATTTTAGATGAAAAGCAAAATATTTTAAAGGCTACCGTTTAAACTAATAGGTTACTTTCCAGAATGAGCCTACTGTATGAACTATCCTACTTGATGAATATATTAAGAAGCTCTGCAGACAGCAGTTTCTACAGTAATTAATAGAGAGTGACATAAACGTTAAGGGCTTAATTTTGTCTTTATTCCGATTTCTAAAATGGTAGCAAAAAAAAAAAAAGAAGAAGAATTAATCCAACAACAAATTAACAGAGAGACTCACACAATCTCCCTCCTCCGTTATGGGCTCATTTTCTGGATATATTCATTATTCATATCGTCTTTAAAAGGAAGCGAGGTATGTTCAAATCCATCCCTTTTGATAGTTCTTCAAAATGAAATACAGTCACCTATGTGTGTAATTAATTGTAGTAGACTAGACCAAATCCTGCTCGCCTAGCTAAAGAGGCTAAATTTCAGTGGGACTAACTCGAGCAGGATTTGGCACAGAGACTGGCATAAAAACTACACCAAAAAGTTTTGGGCTGCAAAGTTTGTACTCATTTAGCAACACACAACACAGAGGGAGATTTGTTTGACTTCTTCAGTAATATGCTGCAATGTTGAACTCTGTAATAATGATTAATAAGTCAAAAGGGCATATATCTCATGTATGGTATGCAGCGCTCAAGGGAATATTATATGTATGTCTTTAAAACGATGTAGGAATATTTACACACATGTGTGGAGTTAGCAACAGCACAAAAAAGAAAAAAACACGAATATTTCAGTGACCTATTACATTTTTTTCAATTATTTCACAATGAGTATTTCAATGAACTGTTACATTTTCCCAATTCACAGGGAAGATTTATGGGATTATTAAGATTTCTAGTGGAAATATTATACAGTGGAAGTTTATCGTCTCTCAGGGATTGTACACCATTTGATATCAATTTCCAGATGTTATGATCTTTTAAAAAAATAATTGAGTATATTAACTTCTTTCCTATACAAGAAAAGGTATTTAGTTATTTTTCTGTCAAGGACACAACTGTCTTTCTTCTTCTTCCTCTTTCTTTTCTTCTTCCTTTCTTTGGTGGAGAGAAATTATTGAAACATTAGAGAAAAGTTGAATCAGATAACGATTTAATACCCAGGGGAAGGAATAATTCATTTATGGATTTATTACAAACATAAGCCTATGGATTTATCTGTATTTTTCTATCCTATCACATTTGGAAGATACAATATAAGATTACATGTCTGTAGATTTCATTATCGAGAGGTGTGTGTGTATATATAAATGACTATATGCTATAAATATGTGCAGAGAGAAAGAGAGAGATGGACAAAGGTGTACTCAGCTTTGCTAATTAATTACACTAACTTTCCGCTTTAGCGGGGTGCAAACACAAAGTAGCACTGGAGCTGGGTGGGTGGCTGGAGGGGAATTTTTTCCGCCCTATTTTGAATTTAAATGCTGCCATCGCCTGAACTAGGTCCCTGTTCCACCCAGAAAAAGGAGGAAAAAGAGATCGCACCGAGCAGAGGCAAACGGGGCTGAAAGGAGGGCTGCCTGCCGCACTAATTAGAATCCTGGGCTCCATCTGCAGGTAGGGGGCTTCTGGTCTTGGAGAGGCTGGCCGGGGAGGGCTGTCTGCTCTTCCTGGCCAGTTGCACCCGCTGCAAAGCCTCCCGGCCTGAGGCGAAGCTCGGGGCTAAAAGAACAGCTCGAGCCGGCTGGACACCAGCCAGCCGCCCACTTTGGTGCACAGGGCTGCCCTTAAAGCCCAGTTCGCCATCCAAAGCGGCGGGGGGAGAGGGCGGAGGCGGAGCAGTCTGTCAATGGGAGATTGGTATAGGTGCTGTCGAGCGAAGGCACCGGGTGGATGCTTCCCATCCTTGCAGACAGCAGGGTGGGATGCGGATGGTTCCCAGCTGTTTTACTGGTGCTAAACTGCTGCCAAACTGTTCCAAGGGCAGGGCTTTGAGGGGCAGAAGGTGGTAGCGGTCGCGACATCTCTCTGTTACCTAAAACCAAAGGTCTCGCCTCCCAGTGAAGTAGAGACGTCACCGTGTCATCTTCCCTTCAGGCTCCAGCCCCTGTGTTCAGCACACTCTCCAATGTACGCCTCCACGTCTGATCCACGGCTAAGCCAGGAGAGTTCACGGGGAAAGGGCCGGATCCTGCATGCCCCCTGGCACCCCCAAACGCCCAGCGACCGGGTGTGCGCGGGAATGTCGGGATCGGCCCCAGTCGCCCCCCAAATGAGGTCTTGATCGCACACAACCTTCCCCTACAATCGACATTTTTGCCACCTTGCGCCTCAAAGCAGAAAGACCCGCTTTCTATTCGCGACAGCCCAGAAAGCAAAACTCCCGCGCTCGGCTTGAGAGCAACAGCGCCCTTCCTCTTTGGCCCGCTCCCCTCAGCTTTGTGCACCCCAGGTAGGCCGTCTGATGGAACTGCTCGACAGTCTGCTCCAAAAGCCACCTCCTCAGCCCAAGGGTCCCAGGGTAGGCGCTGAGCAAACAGGCTCTTTGCTGGGGAGCCCGGGAAACAAAATGCCACCAGGTAACATGCCATTAGAAGAGCCCCTTCGCCTTCCGACCACCCCCACCCCCTTTCAAAAGAAAGCCACGCAGAGAACAAGGTGGTGTAAAAACATCACAACGTTGTTTAGACTCTGCCATCCTCTAGGTATCCACCTAGGCCTGGCCACGGTCTCTTAAGAGCCATGGAGCTGAGTGAGTAGGTCTGCAGAAAATCTTAATGATAGGACAAAGAGGCGGGAGCCAATTCCGTAAATAGCTATACTCCACAGGTTGGTGCGATGGGCTTCAATATCATTGCAGGCAGAAGGGGTTCATTTTAGTGGAAGTGGGGAAAGAGGGAAGCACACTTTCCACAGGTTACCTCGCTTTGGATTTATCAAGCCAGTTGAGAAGAAAATCAACTTTAAGAGTCCCATGGTTTAAATAACAGCCTTTGTTGTTTTGATAGTAAAATGGCAAACACTAGCGAGAGAAAAGTTTTAAAGTCGGAGGCGGGCAGCGCCCCTAAATTATATTGTCTTCCCTGTTGCTTCACATTGGACCCAGGACCTTGCAACATTTGCCTGGGTCTTTAGTTGCTGCCTTGCTGATTGCAAAAACACCATTGTATCATTTTACACCAGTCAACTAAGCAAGGGCCAGTGGAATAAAATCCACAAAGTACACACATACCAGCTCTCTGGCTAGAGAAGTCTGTTCCTTACAAGCTGTAAAGGCCTGCAAATTAAATACCGGTTACTGGAGGCAATAAAATGCTTTTTTATTGCATAAAGTCTACTTAAAACAGAAGAGAATAGTCCTTTTATTTTCAGGAGGGGAAAGAAGGGTGGGTCACGAAGACATATATTGGCAAAGAAAGAATACATACAGCGCCTGAATAGAGCCATAGTCGAGAAATTCTATCGCCTTCGGGAGACAGGTTTTTCTGGTGTTATACAGAGGCGGTGGTTATGATGGGGATTATGACAGGTGAGATTATGAAGGGTGGGGAGCCAAACAACAGCAGTTCTATGTAGGAGAGAGTGGTATAACTGCAGAAACTCTTCTAACGAGACTGTGTTTTAACCCCCCTTAACAAATATGACTCCAATGGTTTCGTGCGCACTATAAATCGTGAGGATGGTACTATAAATTGATTACTTCCGCCTGCCAAAGTATATTCTTTGGAATATTGGGGAGGATCTGGCTACAGGCTTTCAATCTTTTGAACACTAAAATAAAAAAATCTGTTAATTCGTCATTCCATTTTTCAACTCACGGACTCCCCTGGGGGTTTTTGGGGGGCGCAGAAGGAACACAGGATCGGGAGTAAAACAAATAGTGATCAAATCGGCACTATCTGATAAGTGCTGTCAGTATCAAAACCTTGAAAATGGCTACTAGACGGCTAGATTTAATGTGCAGAGGTGCTTAACTTTAAGAAAGCAAATAAAAGTGGCAATTCAATCGAGAAAGGGCAAGTTTACCTAGATGAAATATGAGGCTTTGATTTTGTTCCTTTATTATCATTTATTTTTAAGAAAGAAAGAAAGAAAGAAAGAAAGAAGGCCTGGGCTAGGTGATATGAGGAACTTAGTTTTATACTTATTTTCTTATCTAAATGTCTCTCTCAGATTTTACCAGCTTTATCATTTTGCTAGTCGTTCACTCCTTTTTTATTAGCCTGGAACATCCCATCATGATGGATTCCCTCTCTATATATGTTTCACTCGCTTCAATGTTTCAAATAATTCTCTAGAACAATCATTTCGTGGGACATACTCTCTGGTATTAATGCAGTATAAGTAGTAGTGTCCTCTTGTGATGTTATACAAATGTAAGGGAGCTTGTGTCCGTCACGTGTAAGCATTTTTTGAAAGGGTGTATTTTATTTTTTCCAATGATAGTAGCATTTGAGAACTTAAAACTTGTTTTGTAACATGACCCCTGCTTAATTTCACTAAATTTTCGTACTGACTAGGTTGTATTATACAGATCCAGACTGCTGCAACAAAGAACTCTTCGAGCTAATTATCTGCAAGAGGAGAGGCTTTCTGTAGATGAATTAGACTTAGAAATGCTTGAAGATTAGACTTGGAAACAGGCAAAACTGAATCTATGCCATGTGTCCTACAGATATTTCAAAGGTTTCTTTCTCTTGCCACACCAATTCGAAACTTCCAAAACAATCATTTGAAGGAGGGTCCGTTTTTGTTTGCATATGAAATTAACAGAACGCCACAGGCAGGGCACTTCGGTTAGAGAGGATGCACTCCATGAATCACAAACATTAGGCAAAGTTGCCTCGTTAAAATGAATAATTGCTCTAATATGTTCTTCATTTTTATGGAGCCATTTGGCAGGCATTCTGATGTGCCAATGCGATTCCAAAAAGCATCAACATGACAGTTTGGGATGACGAAAACGATGGCTCCGAAATACTGTTGATGGAAACCACACGTTGTAAGTGAGTACTGTAACTGCTGATTAAACGCCATGCGAATGTGTATCCTTTCGGAACGAGGGGTGACCAGACCTTTGCACTCTGGAACTGGTACAAGAAGTGTCAACAAACAATTACTTTTAATGAAACTTACCGTGGGTAACCTGTGTTCAGAGCTCCTTATTGTAAATAGGAGCTAATATGGAGAAACTAGGGAAGGGGGACGGAGGTTGGGAGAAAGATCCTAATAACATTTATGATGAGGAGTGAGTTATCCAGTGTCTCATCATAGTGAACACGATGGGAGAACTAAATGCATGGTGAAGGGGGGTGGGTTTGCCTCTTCTGTGTGTGTGCATGGAATGATTCCTATGCTGTTGAGGGATTGTTTTAGGTGCCGTGCAAGACAAGACAAGAACAACTTACTGACCTCTGTTTGGGAGAGAGAGGGGCTGGGCTATTTAAGGACCCGATCCTGTCCCCATTGAAATCACTGGGCATTTTGACAACTGACTTAAATTAAGGATCGGCGCCTAAACTATTTTCTCCTTTCCCCGTTGTTTTCCCAGATGAAAGATGTTCCCGGTTTTCCCGTCTGCTGCAGTAGTAAATGCCATTGCCGCTGTTCTGTGACTGGTTACGTCTCGATGCTCATGTTGTTGGTTAGGCATGTGTAGACGGCGGATTTCAGAAATAGTTGTGGTCTCTCTTTATCAGCTACAAGGAAACTGAGGCCGCAGCTTGCATTTCCAACTCCCTCATTATAGCTAATCCCTCTTGATGTAATTAATTCTGAACCACGGGGGAGGGGAGAGGAGGAATGTAGGAAGAAAACCCCATACATACCAATGTCAGCGCTGTTGGGTGTTGCAGATCAGCGAAGGAGAATTTTTCCAAAAGTTAGATGTGTAATACATGTTTACAAATAGCGGGCACCTCCTCGCTTAAATTGTGCGCAGCCGATACACACGCGTACAGATCGTGCGGTGTGAACAGAACCAGTAGCATTTACATTCTGCTAGGTACGTCTACACTCTTCACCCATTCTAAATACCAGGGGGATGTCTGGGGTTTTTTTTGTTTAAAATTGGCTGTCTGCAGCCTCTCTTTGGCTCCTCTGCGAGCAGCGGGGGAAAGTGGTAAAGTTAGCCAACAGCCCTTGTAGCCCCTACAGGGGTCAATTAGTTTCTCCCGGGCTTCCTTCGGATCCACTGGGGTCTCGAGACCTCCGTGCGCTGACTTATTTGTACAGCATACGCCTTAGTCACTGACTCCATGTTATTAATTAGAAGATGATCAGCTCTCCGCTGTTAGCTTGTCTGCTGGAGAGACCCTAGCGCAGAGCTCGGTTAGGGAGAGTGTCAGCCGGTGAGTGGTGGGACAGTGCCACTAGCGAACCATTAGAGGAATAGGAAAGGGGTTGCGAGCTTCCCAGATCCGCCTATACCTACCGGCTTAGTGGCTGGTAAAGGCTAGCCAGCTGCTGGTGGAGCGAGCCCAGGGATGGAGGCCAAAGGTCTCGTGCAAAGAGCTAGTGTCAGGGTTTAGGAGGGAAAAAACCTGCCTAAACCCCTTTGGCAACTACCAAAAGACAAGAAGCCGGGCGCTAAAAGGACCAGGGGAGAGGGACCAGCTAAGTACATTGCCTCTAGACACCGTTGCTTTTTAAACTAAACTGACTAGACACCTCTGGGGATACGTTTTAAAGGAGGCAAAAATTGAATGCATCTTTAATGTGCCTAATGTTCTTCATCCTATATACTGCTCCTCCCCATATTAACAAACCCTGGCTGCATTCCTGGGAATGCTCGTTAGTATTAGCAACGCTCAGTGCCTTTATCCAGGCTAGCCCTGGGACTATGGCTGGCTGTGGAATTCAAGGTGGGGAGGCTGCGAAGGGAAAAGAGGCTGCTTCAAATTCCCTGGATTGGTTGTTTCCGACGGCTGAACACATTTCAGTCTACCGCTCAGTACCAAACATAGGCTATTGAGCCAGGAACCTGACCTCCCCTAAGGAAACAAGACATGGAGAAGTCAGCCCCACAGTAATATGAAGGTGTTGGTGCATAAAAAGTGATTGTCACTACTAACCAGGAATGAGAGATGGGTTCCACGTCTGGTTCTACCGCAGCTTTCCTGTGTGACCTTTGGCGAGTCATTTTTAATCTCTCCATGACTCAGCTGCCCATCTATATAACGGGAATAATAATACTCCTTTTCTCTATTTGGTCTTTTGTCTGTCTTGGCAGTTTTGACTGTAAGCTTTCCAGGGAATATCTCTAAGTAAGTGTTTGTACCATTTCTACCACAATGTGGCCCCATCTCACTGGTGGTCTCTAGACACTAGGACAATACCCACAATACATTTAACAGGTTCTCTCTTTTCTGCTTCTCCAGTCTTACTGCTCCTCAAATCTTGCTCTCATGTGCCAAGAAAGGGCATGTACCTTTACAGGATTTCTGGGAAGTGAATAAGGTCTTACCAGGTTACAAGTAAATACACAAGTAACTAAAGATAAAAATAATGAATTGTTGTTATTATTATTATTGTCTAGCACAGTGGTGTCCAATAGAAATTCAATGCTAGCCACACTGCTAGTCACACTTGTAGTTTTGAATTTTTCTTATTAGCCACATTATAAAAAAGCCACATGCATTAGCCACAATTCAATAGCCTATTAGCCACATGTGGCTAGTGGCGAATGTATTGGACACCACTGGTCTAGCAAGTTGACCCATCTGAACTATTCTGATAAGCTGCCTTCTCAGCATGACTGGTAATTCCAAAAGGAACTACTTTCCTTAGCTACCCTGTCCAAAGAGTGCAATTTTGAATAAAGGAAGATGTTATCATGATTGACAACAGGTGATTCATAAAATGAGATGAGCAGTCTTAGCAGAACAAGAGAGAATGTAAATAGCTGGGAGATAAGGCAAGTTTTTGTTCTTTCTTTTTTCTTCTTCTTCTTCATGTTCAAGAGGAATCTCTGGTATAGAAGATTTTGAGCTTTCAGCAGGACATAATAATTATTTCCCACTGGAATGCATGGTCTGCTCTGTTTCCCCCAAGCCCCCAATCCTGCACAGAGATATGTCTGCACAGACCCTTGCGCCTATGCAGAGTCCCATCCAAGAAAAAGGGACTTGGCAAAGAAGACAGGTTCCTGTGCAGGAATAGAATCTAGGCTGCTATTAAAACGGATCTGTGGTTATCAGGTGTGACTGGGACGAATGCAGCCCAGGTTTTCAAAAGTGGCCAGTGATTTTGGATTTCTCAGTTTCTGAGTTGTGCCCACCTTTAGACTCCTGAGCCAAATGTTAAGAGGTGCCATGTGTGTGACAGATATTGCAACCCCTTGCAGTATCTTTGGGGACCATTGTATTTATTTTATCAATGGCTTATGTATGATTGTGTTCTACACCATGGGGGAGAGTTAGCAAAGCTCCTCCAGGAACTAAAGACAGTTGAGGGTAGGGGTGCCGGAACAGGGGGAGAGGGGTTCAGAGAGTTATATGCTTGTGTTCTGAAAATAACTTACTTTGGAAGAGATGTGTGGTAGCTTGTAATTGCTGGCATACACTGGTCAGAGGTCTTGTAAACAAAGTAAAGTGCAGGTGCTGGTCTTTAGGCAGACTGGCTTGCTGGGGTATCACAGTGTAAGCCTGAAAACCTCCACTCAGAAGGGAGTGGGACATGGGTCCCTGCCCAGGGACAGGTGATGGCTAGAGGCCTGACATCTGACTGGGCACTCCTGGAGTAGACCACAATGGGGGGGGGATACAGGCTCAGTTGCCCTGGAACTATGACATTGTGCCCCTTCGTTCCCATTGACTTCACCTGGAGGAGTAAGTGCCCTGTGCTTCTGAAAGTCAGGCCCACAATGGTTCATGTAGGACCCCAAAAGATGAGGCACCAAAAATTAATGAACACTATTGGAGAATCTGGGCCTAAATTTATGTAAATGCAAATGATATTAGAGATTATAATGACATCAGCCAACCACAGAAACATGAGTTTACACCAGCTTTTGGAAAGTTTTGAAAAGAACATCCAACCACAAGAGTGCCATAGCAACGAATTGAAGTTGAAATCATTAAAATACTAACCTGTAGAAGAAGGACACCTCAATCTTAGTAGGATGAGGAAATGGAAAAAAGAAAGAGGGGAGAAACCCCTATTGAATAAGCATGAATCATAATGGTGTCAGCCTAACGTATTATAAAAGTTGCATCCCAACCTGTGGGCAGTGGAAGAGAGAGAGAGAGAGCTGTAGTCCTTGGGAGGTGCCAGAATGATGACCACTGGTGATGATGAGAAAGGTGATGGTGATGAGGCAGACAAGACAAAGACTAACATTTCAGGTTGTCCTGCAAGGGATGGTGTGAGTATATGGATGTTCAAATGTATTAGTCGGTAGTCTTTTTATCTCCCTTACTGAGTTAGAGTGTTTGTGACTTTGCTAAATGTATTAATGAACTATTTGTAAATATGGAAGAGTTCATATAGTGTCAGTGTTGCAACTGTGCACATCGGGGTTCCCAACTACACCTCTACCCCCAATATACTGAGGTCCTCAGGAGTCAAAAAATCTTACCTCGTTATAGGTGAAACCGTGTTATAGCGAACTTGATTTGGCGCACAGCCCCGCCTCCCAGAGCGCTGCTTTACCGCGTTATATCCGAATTCGTGTTATAGCGGATCGTGTTATATCGGGGTGGGGGTGTATATAGTAATTTTAATACTGGGCCTGATCTTGGGACAGGAACCTGTCAATGCTCAAAGTGATAACTGGGAATTCTTAAGTCATCAATATAATTAATACATAATCTATAGGATAGGATACATTAAATAGGTAATTATTCACTGAGATGGATATGTTTAGCGATAAAATATATTTTTGAAGCCTCATAAATATTCCTTGACAAAGGCGAGGAAGAGGTAAACAAAAATCTAGCTTTATATCTTAGGGATTTCTACAGTACCCATCACCCCTGATCCTGCAAAGACTTCTGCACACATTAAACTTTGCAGATTGTGAGTAAATGCCATTGACTTCCATGAGACTATTTGTAGTATGTAAAGTTAAACATGTGCATACATTTTTGCATGACTGGGGCCTTACTGCTGACTATATTTTTTCAATGCCTCTTAAGAATTTCTCTGTTTATTAAATATATAAGGAAAATGTAACGGATAATTTTCTTTTATTTAAGTGTTTAGGTATTTGCTCGTGGAATTGTTTTTCCTGAAGGACACAGATTTAATTAATTTTAAAATAACTTCCTAGCAACAATCATGGAAGATCTCCATGTTGTCTGTTCCTTATTTTCTAAGATGTACTAAGCTCTCCCTTTTACTAGTTTCTTTATTTTGTTTTTCCAGACATGTATGTTATCCATGGCTCAGTGATCACTGGTAAGGTTTGAAGTTCCAGAGAGTCATTTCTCCTATTTAAAGAAAGAGATATAGAAAGATACTGGCCTTCTAAGAACCATAAAGTGTTTGAAAAAAAGGAAGCTTCCTTTAGTAGTCAATTCTTGCATTATCAGGCAAGTTTTCTTTGACTCAGGACACTTTGGATTTGAATCCCTAACCTTAATATTTTCTGTGATAGGATGGAGTTTGTCTCTTCTAGAATGGATACAATGTGAAATACAAGTTTTGTAAACTTCAAATTGTTTTGTTTTGTTTGAAACATCCCTGTAAAGTTCCATTGGGGTGGTTTTTTGTTTTTGATTTTTTGTGGGGCAGTAGAAAGACTTGGTAGTACATCTGCTAAACTTTAACTCCAACTTAACAAAGTTCATAGGAATTCCTTAAGTTTTTTTTTTAAATAAATTATTCCTCAGTAATAGGGCTCTAACACTCACCCACTCATGCCAGATCTAATTTCCCCCAAACTTTCAAGACATTTTCTATCCTCAAGTTAGATGTTGGATGTAAAATATCAGGTGGATTGGTATGGTTTTCATGGTTTATAAGTTAGAGAGGGAGGACAAGAAAACGGTCTGCTAATAGGAAGTCATCTTCAATTTTAGAATGGATAAACAAGTGACTCTTCAAAATAATTTTCAAGAATTGTGAAATTTGTTGTTTTCCAGGTGAAACTATTGCAAAAATAGTATTAATATTTTCTCAATCTATAACAATTTTACATTTGCAAATCTCAAATAACATCCTGTTCTTTCAGTCTGCATAGATTATATCGCTAGTATTAAACTAAATACATCACAGTAAGTTTCTAGCTCTCATAGTTACAGTGAAAAGCTTGAAAATGTGACTGCTAAAGGCTCTAAAACCAGAAGGCAAATAAATAGGTCCCTAATTTTATTTATTTAAAAATCTTATGACTTTTAAGCCAATCTCATGATTATTTGGGGCCTGACTATGATTTTTGAATGCTTGGAGTTGGCAATACTGTTATGTGTGAAGGTAACAATAGCACATCTATATGGATGCATAAGATGAACATTACTTTCATATTTTGGGTCAAATCCTGGCCCTTTGAAAGTCAATGACAAGAGTTCATACGGACCAGAATTTGTCCCAGAATCATTTATAGTAAATCACTCTCTCTTGAATGTTTCATTCTCTATTATTCCCTATCGGTTAATTTACTAAAGAGTAGATTGATTTTGAAAACAGGATTTTGATTCACTGTATGTATTTAAATATTTAATCTACTGACAGCTCTTCTTTTATTATTTGTATTACTGTAGTGCCTAGGAGCTCCAGTCAGGGACCAAGACCCCATTGTGCCAGGTGCTGTACAAGCATAGAACAAAAAGACAGTCCCTGCCCCCAAGGAGCTTACAATCTAAGCATAAGACAAGGAACAACAGATGGAGACAGACAGATGGGGGAGTACAAGTAAACAGTGAGACTACATTGGTCAGCATCATAGGCTGTGGTCTTTGTACACCAGTAGCTTAAGTCTTATAATAAATAAACAGTTTGTTTGCTTGCTTGCTGGTTTGCCTTTCCAATAAGGAGTACAGATAAAGAGGTATGGTGAAATCCTAGCTCCACTGATATCAGTGGCAAAACTCCATTGACTTCAATGGAGCTGGGATTTTACCCTTAGATCTTTTCCTATGTCTGAGGAATGAGCCTTTTGAGAAGGGAGAGGGTTAGGAGACCATTGGTGGATTTCAATTGGTTAATGGTAGACGTGCTTGATTACAATTTTTGATTGAGTCATGTTGTAAAATGAGTATTTGTTTTCACTGCATATGCACATTTGAAAATGTGTGCATTGAACTCACTTTGGCTTCTCAGGAGCTCAGTTACTCATGTGCACGTTCACATGGAATGGCGCCTGAGGCAGTTAGTGAAAAGGAGATTTTAGGTTGGAAAAAGACTGACAGACACTGCTAACACAAACCACTTTAGTGAAGCAATTCCATGTCTGAGTGGGGAAATCTGAAACCTTAACAAGCAATTAAAGCAATAGTGTGACAAGTACTGGGAACCATAAGTGACTTTGCCCAATAGCCAAGCCAGGTCCAGATAATTGCCCTCTGCACAAGTGAGCAGACTTTTCCTGGCCAAAAACAAGCACACATAAATTAAGACACACAAATCTTAGACATACAGATTTGGAAGGTGTTTCTCAAAATTTGGCCCAGGTCAATGGCAGAGACAGGATAAGACCACAGGTATTGCTGGTTCCCAATCAGTTCAACAGACACAATGAAAATAGTATGATTACACTTCAACATGACCTTCCTTCCATATCTATTTTCTTCTTGCTTAACTGTAGGGAGATTTGTTTTGATTATTGAAATACTCTCAAGCAGGTGCAGGAGGACTTAACTACCATGCTTGATTGTGCACTAGGATGCTAACAAAAGGGAAACATTTTGCACACAAAAAAAAGGCCTGATAGCAAGTGTTTTTGTGTTAGGGCAAATGTACTTCATAATTATTTTTGGTACAAGTTACTAGCAACAGTTTGGAGGTAAACACAATCAACAAGAATCCGAAAGTGAAAGCAACAAGACCTGAAAGTGAAATAAATGCTTATACTATTAACAATTGCCTGGAGCCTTTTTGTGCTTGTATCTCTTGAGTTGCAGTTCATATTTAAAAAAAAAGAGCACTGGAGAGTTAAAATTCAATCTGAGGATAATCTGCAGCTTGGTTCTAAGTGGTCTGATTGTGCTGAGATAGTCTCAGGTGGTTGAGGTAAAGCCTCTTTATCTGATAGAAAGTGGCTGGTAGTGGTTCAAAATACATGACTCACAAACTAGAAAGCAAACATTTAATGTTAAAAAATGGCATGTTTATCTGACTAATTGAGCCGTTACAATGAAACACAACACAAAATGTTTTCAGTGATCGGATCCCTTCCTCTGGAGCATCCTTACTCCTTTGGTCTCACATAGACCAGATCAGTGCATGTTGCACACCAGGGCTGGGTGGGCGAGATGGGATAAAGTGAGATGAGAAAGGAGGATTTTTATTTTTGGTGGGGATAGATCTGTTTTGGATATTGAGCTATATCTAATTTTGAATCTGTTCTTATAAAGGGTGCAAATAGCCTAAAATTTCAGACAGGCATTTCCAAGAATTTAGGAGAAATAAATAAAATACTGAACAGTATCAATGCTGTAAAACTAGCCAATGCCAATACAGGTAAATTTATATAGGAAGAGAATAACAAATAAACAAGGGTCACAGTCTGCTCTCATTTCTATAAGTGAACAGCTAAAGTAATTCCATTGAAATCAATGGACTTATTCCAGATTTACACCATTGTAACCAAAATCACAATCTGGACCTAAAGTGCATATTGTCACTCAGAAGTGTTAGGGGCAGATCCCTAGTTAGTGTAAATTATCATAGTTCAGTTGACTTCCATGGAGTTTTGACAATTTACACAAGCTGGGGACCTACCTTTCAGGTGATAACTGCCAATGATATCAATGGGAATCACACACCCATATTCCCACTATGCTAAAATTAGAATACCCTTTTTAATTCAGAAATGCTATAGGTGCCCTTGAAATATGACAGGAACCTTTGAGCATGGGAAAATAGAGTGTGTTTTTCTCCCCACTTTGTACTGCTGCTCACTACCAGAATCTGATGTGCTTATTCAAATTAAAGCGAGAGAAGCTAAAGGGCTTCTTCCCTTTCCCATTTAATTTCCAAGTACGTTATCATGTCAGTTAGTCTCAGTAGATAGACTCTGTGGGGATAAAAAGGTGCTACCAAAGCGAACAGGAACGGAAAATACTTCAGTGAGGTCAGTTTTTCATGTAAAGTATAGGTAAATATTTCCCATCAGTGTTCAGAGGAGCGTTGTACTGGGATATGAGAACCAGAACACGGAAATCGCTTGGAAAAAAAGTGAAACAGTCTAATCTGTTTCCTTTATCCAAGCTGAATGAAGTGCACAAAATAAACCAACAACATAGCTGGTGAAAAGGAAAGTAGATTTTTAAATGTATAATCCATTTGAGGGATTATAACAGTGGTGGGCAACCTGCAGCCCGCAGGCAACATGCGGCCCATCAGGGCAAGCCGCCAGACCATTTGTTTACATTTTCACAGCTGCCCGCAGCTCCCAATGGCCGTGGTTCACTGTTCCTGGCCAATGGGAGCTGCGGGCAGCCATGCAAATGTAAACAAATATAAAAAAATGGTCTGGCGGCCCGCCAGCGGCTTGCCTGATGGGCCGTATGCAGCCCATAGGCTGCAGGTTGTCCATCACTGGATTATAATGATTCTGGTGTCTGTAGCACTTCCCTCTACTGGCTGCAATCAGAAATGCACAAGTGTGTATCATAGCGGCAACACTGCTAACAGCTAACATAATATTTTGTATATATGATTTTAACTTAAAAGTGTCCCTTTGAACTTGAATATTTTGAAGGTCATTTTCATTTTATTGGTTATTAGCTTTAGAATCTGGGGTTATTCAGGTGGGTAAGTAATTTTCACAGATAAGCAAGTAGTAAATGTTTCACTAACTGTACACTTTTACTTAAAATTCTTACTCTAGGCAGTGGTTCTCAACCAGAGGTATGTATATAGAGATCTTCCAGGGGGTACATCAACTCATCTACATAGTTGCCTTGTTTTATAACAGACTACTTAAAAAGCACCAGTGAAGTCAGTACAAACTAAAATTTCATACGGACAATGACTTGTTTATACTGCTCCATACACTATGCACTGAAATGTAAGTACAATATTTATATTCAAATTTATTTATTTTATAATTATTTGATCAGAATGAGAAAGTAAGCAATTTTTCAGTAATAGTGTGCTGGGGCCCTTTTGTATTTTTATGTCTGATTTTGTAAGCAAGTAGTTTTTAGGTGAGGTGAAATTTGGGAGTACTCAAGACAAATCAAATTCCTGAAAAGAGTACGTCGTCTGGAAAGGTTGAGAACCACTGTGCTAAGGTATTATCCAGTGAATATGGACTTCACTTATGCCTTCTTTTTTGAGATGATGATTTATATTAAAAGTAATCTTAAAAAACGTTGCTTATTTAATCTCTGCTTTTGATTTTTTTTACTCAGTTCATCTCAAAGAAAGAACAAATTAATTTACTGCAGAAGGGCAGGTGAAATAAAGCATGTAGTGTAAATTTTTCAAAGCAAAGAAACTTAAATCTGTATACTGTAATGATGAAGCCACAGAAAATTATAGCTAACTTTGTTTTGCAGCTTAGCATAGGGCAATGACCTCCAATAAAAACTCCTCAATACAGTCCTTACCCTTAAATTGCCAACTTGCCACTAAGGACCTGATTATCTATAAATTTATGGGAACCTGCAATAACTGGTGTTTGTCTCCTGATAATGTTTTCTGACATATATCAGGAGATTCAGCTGATCTGTGTTAGAGATTATTGTACAGAATCTGCAGTTTATTCAGGCAATAAGTAGACAGAAGGTCCATTTGAGACCGTTAGTTATAGAGAAGCACATAAGGAAAACGGTTTCCATAGTAACATGCCCCACAGCTGTAGTTAGTATAGGAAAAATAGTTTTATGATTATTTCAATGAAGTTTTACCTTTTGTTTTCAGTACAAGACATATGCAAAAGGTTGTTTCATAGGATGTGCTTAGTGGGATATGGAGGTGAAATTTACCCAAGTGTGGAGGGCCCACATAAGATCCCAAGTTATCGTCTCAAGTGAAATTTAGAGTGTATTAGGCCCTGTACAGACCATCTGCACCAGAGTGATTTTCACTTGAAATGGCTACAGCTTTTGCGCATACATTAGGAGATGGCTGCTTTTACTTTAATAAATGTACCATCCAGAAATTCTATATTAAAAGTAAATATTACTTCATAGGGAGTTGATAATCCAGCTCCCGGTAAAGCCAATGGAGAGAATCCCATTGATTTCTGCAGGAGTTGGATTAGGCCCTGGTTGAGCTGGTTGAGAAACGGGTGGATGAGGAGAAATTGCAAATATTTTTGCAACGCTTTTGTCAATTTCATTCAGAGGGAACGTTTCTGACCAGTGACTTGGCAAAGTTGGTGCTTCCACAAATTGGTTAACATGTTCTGATTTTAACTGAGTTCTTGGTTTCACTTTTTTGCAAGATTTCATTGGCATAAGCACAAGGAAGAATCCCTCCTGTGAAGTTAAGAAGAGAGAATGCACACCCAGGTCAGAGTTTTCTCCTCTTTATTTCAAAAGTGTTACAAGGCAGCAAATCTTCCATTCCTGGTTGGCATGAGTATGACATCATTGGCTACCACCAATGTATGTGTGTGACTGACAGAATAATGTCATGCCTTGATTTTTTTAAATCAACCTGAAATCAGCCCTTGATTAATCTACTCAATTTGTATGATATGTAACAGAACCACACTAATGCCTGGGAGACCCAATGCAAACTATTGGATTTTGTGAATTAGTAAATGAACAAACACAAAAAGCGAGAATGATGCTGCACAGAATGTACTTAAATCTGTTAGTTTGTCAACTGCAGGGTAGTTTTAAGTATTTCTCATAATAACACTGGTTATTTTGCTGCTTCTGTCACTACCAACAAACAGGAATCAAGTCATGTCCTCCCGGGATAACTTTGTTGATGTCAGTGGATTTATAGGCATGTCAAACTGGTTTAAAGTGGATGAGTATCTAGCTCAGTGTCTCTAAAAGGCAATGTTTCCAAAATTCACATTTCATACAATAAGTAAACTCAGGCCCAGATTTTTAAAGGTGGCGTTGTCCCACTCATTGCTGCAAGGCCTAAGTAACATAGGCCTTGTCTACACTGCCCCGCAGTCCTGACTGCATGGGGGTATGAACAGCAGTGCGCACCAAAGATCTGCAGTGAAATTCTCCCGCATGGACATTGCAGGCGTGAACTAAAAGATTCCTACTTCACCTAAAGGTAGTCCTCTTCAAACAGGATTATATTAATGCAAACTGGGAACCTTTTAGTTTGTGCCTGCAGCATGTACACAGGGGAGTTAAAGTGCAGCACTTTGGTGCACACCGCTATTCATACCCAATAGTCAGAACTGCAGGGCAGTGTAGACATAGCCTTAGAGAACCAAGTCCCATTTTCAAAAGTGACGGAGGCATTTAGGACCCTAATTCCCATTGACTTTCAGTGAGACTTAGGCTCCTAAGTGAAATCTCAGCCTCACTGCCTATTTTTCAACACAGGAAACAAATGCTGTTAAGTTACATAAAGAAATTAGAAACGTTTGGTTATTAATACATCAGGGGCCTGATTCTGTCCAGTTCACACAAGATGTTAGTGGAGAATCAGGCCGAAAAAATGACAGACGTGTATATTCTACAACCAAAATAAAAAGAACCCACCAAATTTCAGGCCCCAGATGGCTTGGTATCATAGAATATCAGGGCTGGAAGGGACCTTAGGAGGTCATCTAGTCTGACCCCCTGCTCAAAGCAGGACCAATCCCCAATTTTTGCCCCAGATCCCTTAATGGCCCCCTCAAGGATTGAACTCACAACCGTGGGTTTAGCAGGCCAATGCTCAAACCACTGAGCTATCCCTCCCCGCAATTAGTGGAAAGGCAGGATGGTGGGTAGGATACTTGCTGATTCTACAAAACCAACAATAGTACATTATAGAAAAGGAGAAACATAATTCACCAACTTTTTGGGCATTCCTTCCTCAAAGACAAAACCAGTACAAACTGGTGTCACTGCAGAAGATTTAGAGACAGATCCGTATTGAGTGAGTTTCCCAATCCACTGAGACGAGGGCAATAAACACTCCACACATTTCCAAAGCAGTGAATATAATCGTTCGTTCCAAATCAGAGCTCAACAGTTTTGTCATTTTCTTTTTCTTTTATGGTTTAAAATCTGACTCATTTTGGTTCTTCAATAATTAAAGCAAGACATCTAGAAAATGATTTTGCCAACCATACTTGATTTGTTAGTGTGATTTGTGGACACACCTCCAATGCACTATCAAGAAATTGACTGTTCATTGTTCGTGATAGCTAGACAGGGGAAAGAATAATGTGTCATACAGAATCCATCCATAGTGTCACCACCCTTTGAAATGAATTGGAATAATTATTCAGTGGAGATGTAGAGAGGGGGCAGAGCAGTTCAGATTCCACACTCATCTGAGGGATTAGATTCATGCTCAGTTGTAATGGTTAGTACACTGTTACTTCAGGAGATCTGAGTATCATTGCTTTCCTTCCCTTGCAGTACACCAGACTGCATAAAATTGTATGTATTATTTAAAAGCTTTCCCAAGAAGGATCCCCCCAGGCTCCTCTATAGGGACTTTCAACCATAGCACAATTTTTTTTTTATGCTACGAGCCAAATCCTCTTATCCATCTTTCTAGGTATTTATACCATGCCCATCACCATAGGGTAAGGATTTGTTTGCTTCCCCACTAAAAGTTTTGAAAAGGTACCACTGAGCTCCAGAAGTAGGATTTGTTGTTTTAGTATGAGACAGCTGATTAGGAGCTCAAGGTAAAAAAAATGGGATGGCTATTGAGAAAAGCTACAACGTGACATAAGGAGAACAATAGGTCCTGGAAGTCTGTTCCAGATAGTGAGAACAGTACAAGAGAAAGAGTTACCATTCCCTGTGCAGAAGAAAGGATATGGAACAAAAAGAAATGCAGTTTTTAAGGAGCACAGGGAGCAAGTGACTGAATAGGCAGACAGGATGTCGGAGAAGTAGAGGAAGCAAATTCATGAAGGCCCTTGAACACCAGAGGTGAAAGCCTGCCCCGCTGAAGTCAATGGCAAAACTCCCTTTGACTTCAGTGCAGCCAGGGCTTCACCCTAAAAGAGAAGTGCATAGAAGCCAGTCATGATTTGTGAGGATGAGTGTGATGAATACTCACATCCAAGTATAAGTGAGATGAACTGCCACATTTGAGGAGAAAATTAAATGTGGCAAGCTGGGGCTGGCAGGCACAACAAAGAAGGGAACTGCACTGTTAAGGAACAAGCTAGACACCTCAGTTCCTGACAAAACGGTGGAATGAAAAATTTGGCTCAAGGATGGAATGGAAGTGGACTTTGGATTGAGGAAGTGTGGGTAGAAGCAAGACATGAGTTTGAAGGAATTTATAGCTGACCCAGAAGCTTATTGGTAGAAGTTTCAAAAGCAGCTAAATGACTTAGAAGCCTGAAAATTTGCAAATGTTGAACATTGGAACACATTTCTTGCAAAAATGTCACCATTTTCTACCAGCTCTACTGTACTCTCAAACATTTTGGTGACCTCTAAAAGGAATCAGAAACAGAATCCTTCATTCCCTTCTGATTTATTTTTCCATGAACATTCATGTAAGAAAAGCTTTGGTCATGTAAATGTTTGTCAAAAGCAAATTTAGGGCTTGTAGCCAAGATTTGTTTAACCACAATCTACATGTGTTTCATAGAATCATAGGACTGGAAGGGACCACGAGAGGTCATCTAGTCCAGTCCCCTGCACTCAAGGCAAGACTGAGTATTATCTAGACCATTCCTGACAGGTGTTTTTCTAACCTGCTGTTAAAAATCTCCAATGATGGAGACTCCATACCCTCCCTAGGCAATTTATTCCAGTGCTTAACCACCCTGACAATTAGAAAGTTTTTCCTAATGTCCAACCTAAACCTCCCTTGCTGCAATTTAAGCCCATTGCCTCTTGTCCTATCCTCAGAGGTTAAGAAACCCAATTCTTCTCCTTCCTCCTTGTAACAACCTTTTACATACTTGAAAACTGTTCTCATGTCCCCCCCTTAATCTTCTTTTTTCCAGACTAAACAAACCCATGTTTTTCAATCTTCCCTCATAGGTCATGTTCCAGTTGAGGCCTAATCAGCATGGAGTAGAGCGGAAGAATTACTTCTCATGTCTTGCTTGCAACACTCCTGCTAATACATCCCAGAATGATGTTTGCCTTTTTTGCAACAGTGTTACACTCCTGACTCATATTTAGCTTGTGGTCCACTGTGACCTCCAGATCCATTTCCGCTGTTTTCCTTGCTAGGCAGTCATTTCCCATTTTGTATGTGTGCAACTGATTGTTCCTTCCTAAGAGGAGTACTTTGCATCATGACTAAATGAAATTCATTTGGAGTGGAAATGAAAGTAGTTAATGAAGATGGTAATAATAATAAAAATAATAATAATAATAATAAATAATAAATAATATAAATAAATACATCAAATCAGGGAAGATTGCCATGTGACACAGGTGACCAGTCATATAGCTTGAATATTGAATAATGGATCTGGAGTACCCAAAGGAACATCACAGTGAAGAATTCCCAAGCAATCACAATTTGAAATTTGTTGATAAAAAATATTGTGAACAGTGAGCAAATTAGTGAAAGTTATGGTCTGTTTGTGGACAATGCACAAACAGAAAAGACAGCTAAATTCACAGAATAAATTGACCTTTGGTAATTGTTCTCTGAGTTCTTTCATAAAGAGATTGAGGCAGACAAGCTATGCAAAGCCATAGCACTGAACGGCATATCAGAAATGAGCTACATATACCATGGTCAGCTCTTGAGCTTCTGCTGGTCTAGGAAGGCCAAAGAGGGACTGTCATGTATTATGTTTGTTCAGTACTAGCACAAGGGGGTGAAATCTATAGGCACTGCCATAATATATATGTTAAATAACAACAATAATAATTATTATAATTCACAACTCCCAATCCACAGTCACCTGTGCCAAATTTTTGAAAGTTTCTTTGTGTCTCACTTATTTCACCCCTAGGCAATTGTCTGTTTTGCCTGAATTACTATTAGATCACAAAGTATTGTCTCTTTTTCCCCTGGAGTTGCTGATCTGTTTTGTTTTCACATGAAAAGTATGGCAGATGAAGCTATTTTTTTTAACTTCCTTTATGAAGTTAAAAAGAAAAAAAGTTGCTGTAGATGAATATAATGAAAGGGCACTGAATATTTTTAAAGCTGCCAAAACCAGTCCCCAGACTTAGCCAAAGTTAGTACAGACAGAGGCTTTGCAGAAAGCAGCAGCAAAGGTGGATTTACATCAGTCCTGAACTGGGAACAATCCTGAATGGACTAGATGACTTAGTAGTTCTTTTCTTTCTTCAAGTTCCAAGGAGTCCCATCCTTGCATCCTACTTCAGTGTTATAGCAATGGCCCATTTTTATGTAATTTTAAAAAATGGTGGCACTATTCATATCCAGCGCATCACTGGAGAGGATCTCACAGAAAAACAAACTGATTTTCTACTGATGAAAATGTACTACCCTTTGGGAAGAAAGGGAAACAATTATTTCTCCAAAAGAAGTTTCTGTATGTGGTTCACTGTATGTGGTTCACTGGTTTCAGACATAGACATATCAAGTGAGGGAGGAGACCTAAGTAATCTTGGTTTGCCAGCACAGTCTGAACAAAAGATCGTTGAAAACATTTGATACAAACTCTGAGACAGATGCATTTACTATTGTAATCAATGCAAAATTCCTGTGTAATTCAATGGAAGTGGGAGCAGGCGCAGGATCCTATACTTAATTGAAGTATTAATTTCAAAAGAATCTGATTTAGGTTTCAGTTGCCCTAACAATGTGGTATTTCTATTTGTCTTTTTGGCAAAACTCATCTTAACTTCACCCATGCATAAACAGATGTCAGGTTCAATCTTGTAAACCCCACTCATGCAAATATAACATATGGAGATATGCCTATCTCATAGAACTGGAAGGACCTTGAAAGGCCATCAAGTCCAGTCCCCTGCTTTCACTAGCAGGACCAAGTACTATCCCCTGACAGATTTTTGCATCAGATCCCTAAATGGCCCCCTCAAGGATTGAACTCACAACCCTGGGTTTAGCAGACCAATAATCAAACCACTGAGCTTTCTCTCCCCCTTGCTAAACATTAGACACTACTCACATGAGTGAATGGACCTTGTTGAACATTAGACACTACTCACATGAGTGAGGATCAACCATATGAATGGTATTGGGCCTAGTATCTTCAGAACTGCAATATTGTTTCATAAGCTACATTATTAATAATTAAGTATTATTATTACTTATTAATTCTATGGCAGTAGCACCTAATGATCCAAATCAGGGATCAGGGCCTCCTTTGTACTGGCCATCATGCAAACAAGGAATACAAATACAGTTCCTGCTCTAGAAAGTTCACCATCTAGGATATAGCTCACATAATAATAACAACAACACATTGAAGCAGTCTACTCGGATCTGCTTTACTTTAAATGCTCTCACCTGGTATTGTGCGCGGTCTGGGACTCTTCAAATGAGCCTAGGTCTGCAGTTTCATTGTACACATGACCTTATGAATCCTGTAAGATGGAGAAACTTTTTTGGAACGCTTGCACATTATGCTCTGATGCAGTACTGTCAACACATGCAGAGTTCTGTACTAGAAAATCCAAATACAGTTTGCAAAACCATTGGAGGTTTTCCACAGAATGCTTGAGAGAGCAGCTCCTAATTGAATTGACCAACATTCACATAGGTTCAGCTTTAATCCAATCAGTTCTACATCACTTGTGTTTCAACATTTACAAAATATTTTTTTTAATTGCAACTCTCTTATGGAACCAAATGAATCAGAAATAGACTTAAATGAAAACCATTCCAGATTGTTCTACACTTTAACCTTACATCTGTGCCTAATTAGGATGCTCAATTTCCCTAAACTCGAGTAATAAAAATTGAAGTAATCTGTGGCCTGTTTGTCAGTCATTATAGGGCAGCAGACTTGCAAATCAAGTCAGGCTCAAGTGCACAAGGTCCTGTTCTACTTGGCCATTGAATGAAACATGGGAAATGTTATTGTGCAGCAGGATGGAAACAAATCAGGAGACAAATTCACAAAGAAAGATGTGTGTGAATGACCTGCATTGCCGGGGATGTGGCTGAGCCTTTAAGGAAAGGAGCACATTAATGTGGAAAACATATGTGGTTATTTAGACTTCTCCATTCTGACCAGAAGAGGGGCCCTTATGAGAGATCTCATAATAACTAGATAATAACTCATAATAACTTTTCCTACAGAAAAGGCAGTGAAATCCTTCTTTATAACCAAGTGACTAGGAGGAAGAGTCAGTTCATTCAGCTGAAGTGCAACACAACCTTTAGTCAGCTCCTTCCACATAGCCGGCAGAATTAACCCAGAAGCTGATGCAGAAATACATTAAGAAGAACTTGGCACTTGTCATCTACAGTCATCAAAGATGCAAAATTTGTGGCTGTCAAATACCAATGGAGGAAAATAAAACCCACACACTGTGGTCTGGTCATCATGCACTTCAAACATATCAATGTATTGTACAATTGCATTGCCTTTTGAAATTCCAAGATCTGCATGAAAAATCCCAGTAGACATGCTGTAAATCCATATCTATGAAAGGAAGTTTTCATTGCATCGGTATCATATATATATATAATTTGGTATTGCTGAATGAATGAATAGCCTTGAACTCCTCCTAGACTATTAGGTCGTAGCACAGGTCAGCGAAAAGGTAATTTTCCCTAGATTTGTAATAAGGTCTGGGATTTGACCTATGACCGTAATGTCACAAGATATTCATTATCTCCATATAGATGATATACAGACAAAGAAATATACATTTTTTATAGATCTGGCAAAAAGCATATTTGATGGATACATTTTATGGGATGGATTTTATTATCTGGATAAACTGAATTAGCAGACCTCATTAATTTCTAAACCATAATTTATTTACACTGAGCTATAGCTATTCTTCACACGGGTAGCTAGCTCTCTTAGTACTTACTAGGTAAAAACATTTGCTAGCTAGAGAGCCTCTCACTTTAGTGATACTTAGTAAACAGAATGAAGTAGGCATAAAGTTGTCATTGGAATAATTCCTTTTGGGGACAAAAGTCCAGTATAAAATGTACAGATTAAATTAATGTTAGGCATCTAGAGAAGGACCATTCTCTAGAAATTACTGTCACTGTTTCAGTATTTTACTTTGTCTGAGGGGCTGGGGCTGCATACACAGCTCAAAATTATATTAGCCTTAATGGCCTGAAATTTTGTAATACAAAATCTTTATTAAAATGAAGTAAAGGGTTTAAATCCTTACTTGTCTCTTCAATGGTGGGCGGGGCTGGGTAGGGACAAGGGAAGGGGAGAAATTACTAGAAAATAATCAAGTTTAAAAAAAAAAAAGAGAACCTGAAAGCCAGGAAATTCAAAATTAAGGTTACAATAAAAAATGGAGAGTATGGAAATGCACAGTTAAAATGCGCCAGTTATTTTTAACTCTATCCTCAGCACAAAATTGTGAGACAACAGTACAGTACAGTAATTGTGAGAGCAACAGTACTACAACCTACAGCTATATATACAGGGCAGGTTCTGGCCTCCATTAAGGTTGCTTTGTCCAACTTCAAAGTAGATTATCCAGCGACATGGGGATTCCTTCAGCGTAGGGGAATCTCCAGGTGGTGACGTAGGACTTGCTTACTGCTCCTGGCCTTGGCATAGGTGGCATTTTAGTGTATGTTTGGCAGAGGCTTCTCTGCGCTCCGGCAATCTCCAGCTGCTAAGTGCCACTTGCGTGGGCTGCTGCAGCCAGGTTTAGTTTAGAGAAGCCCATAGGCTATCTTATCTACTACTGGGAGCTTTACTCGCCCCTCTTTGATGAGGAAGGCTGACCTAAAGCCTCCTGTACCACGCACTACTCCAGCGTTGCTGAGGAACTAGCCCTCAGAATGCATAGATGCTGGAACAAGGAGTGCTGGGGGTGCTACTGGACCCCCAGGCTTGAAGTGGTTTCCATCATATACAGGGTTTGTAGTTTGGTTCAATGGCTCTCAGTGCCCCCCACTATAAAAATTGTTCCAGCAGCCCTGGATTCACCATCAGATTCTAACTGTGATTGTTACAAAGCAGGTCAAATTTTGACACTAAACTGCTTGGGTGTCCATTCAATGAGTTCCAGTTAAAGGATTAAACCTGATAAAAGGATAAATATCTATCACAACGAGAAGCAATTTAGAGTAGAGAAGTGACCTATAAAATGAACACATTCCAGTGTGCTAATCCAAAACATATTTCATAAAACAACTCTGAACTCTGAAACAGGTCTTGTTAAAATAGCTGACCTGTTAAAATTATGGGTTTAGTGCAACAAGCTTATATATTTTAACAGTTCTTCATGTGTTAGACTATGGCTTTAGGAAATGCTATTAAACATTTACCTCACTACTCTTCCCCCGCCCCCTCCCTCCCAAAAAAACAGTCAATGAATTCAAGGTTTAAGGCATGTCACTGAAAGAATTAGTGGTATACTAGGCTTTCTGCCCCTGAAGCCTCCTTCTGTCCATCATCCTTTTCCCTATAACTGAAACATTTTACCTGTACTTATCTGCCAAGTTTTTTCTCTCCTCTTCATCTTCAAATTCTTCCTTATCACACACTTCTTCCTTGGGTTTTTGAATCCAGGGGCCCCAGTTCTCCCGCCACAGAACAGATTTCGTCAGAGGTAAGAACTGGGCCCCAAGAGTGTGTATTTGCCAATTACACCATTAAATACAGGATAATCTAAAAGAGACATGTACACAGATGTACAGTGATTTAGGATGAGCCCCCACACTCAAAATGCAAGTGTCTCTTATTATCATCTAACACGACCACTTTCAGGAGTGACCCAAAGAACTTGAGCTGGGATTCTCCCAAATTTGCATAGGAGAGCTAAGAGAGACGGAAAGGTGAGATTCTAATTATCATGAAAGCCAATTTTAACTATTTGAGGACCTAAGGCCTAATCCAAAGATCACAAGAGACAAAGTGAGGTCTTATTATGTAAGAGAGTTCTGCACTCAGCAAATAGTCTTGAATGGAAAATAGATCTCAATGATCATTAGAAACTCCCATATATGCGCATATATTTTCACAAGATTTATGCCAGTGTAACTCGAATACAAGGCCACTGCCTTTAAACCATATCTGAGACAATCAGAATTGGAGTTACAGTAAATCTAATCAATTTTTTTTCCTCTCCCTCCTCCTAGATGCTAGTTATGAGTGCATAACATCACTTCTTTAAAAAATCATTCACGAAAATAAACAGGCTTACAATATAAAATGCAAGTGTGTAGCAGATGACTTTTTAATTATTTGCTGTGCAGCCTATTATCAGACACACATAGTTCACTATGGGCAAAATTCTGCTGAGGCAGTGTTGCCAGCTGTTACAATCTTATCACAAGTCTTGCAATATACGTTTTTTTCTAAAAGACCCAGCTCCCAGAGTCAGGTGATTACATGAGACTCTCCATTTTCATTAAAGAAAAAAAGATTTTAGCCCTTAGAGTTGCTGAGAAAAGCTGCAAATTTCAACCCTGAAAGTTCAAAAGCCAGAAAGCAAATGAAAAGACACCACATTTTATTATTTTTTAAAATCTCATCATTTTGAAGTCAGTCTCATGATTTTTGGGGTCCAACTCATGATTTTTGAACAGTGGGGGATATCAGTGATGCAGTGGTTGGGGTATAGACGGCCCCTTGCGCACTGATCCTGAGACCATTGCCCCAAGTCTGATGGATTGTGCTCCAGGAAAAAGGTCAGCAACGAGCAGCTCTATGGTTGTCGTTGTTATGTGACCTCGTGGGCTAGTCGCTGGTGGATTTGCATAAGCAGGTGCTGCAGCAATGACACAGGCACAAGCTCACTAAACAAACGAACTACCTTTGTTCATGACTGCAAGAAGGTGCTCACTCCATGCAACTGTGGGTGCCGTTACAAAATGATACCCTCTCTCCCACAGTCAGGAAAAACAGAAGCGCCCCTGAATTTCCAGAGAGAGTTACTTCCTGAAACAGGGGTCCATCCCATTTCTCAGGAGCCACACCCTTTAGGGACAGTCTGTGGGTGTGCCAAGAAGCACTCACTCACCCAGCCAATCCAGTAACTCTGTTACCACCATTCCCAGCTGTTGCCACAGGGAAGTTCCACCAACAGGGAAGGGTATGAGTGGCTGTGAAGCTAGGAGGGTCCATAGAGGGTCCAGCCAGGAGGTTGGTTTTTGCTGGATAAGGTTCTCTGACTAAGTCAAAACAAAGCAGATCGAATCAGCCAGCAAAGTTCTTATGACAGAGGCACAAGCCTGATTATTGAACAGCTGTCCAGTCTACGCTCCAAAGCAAATACTGTGCCTTCTCATTTAAAAAAAAACTCTGAAAAGACTCTACATTTTCAATCCTTTAAAATTATTTAGAAATGTATTTAATTGTATGACTAAGTAGACTTTAATGTGTTGAACACATTTTTTAAATGTGGGAATTTCCTGCCAGGACACTGAGCATAGTATCAAAAAGTTTCAACGCTTATTGAAAAAAAAATGTAATGCCCGTTTGCTGGTATGGGTGACATAAACCAAATATGCTCTGTTGTGATGTGGTGTAAAATGGTTATGGGCACTTGGTTGGGATGATGTACATAACTCAATCACGGCTCCACCATTCAAGAGTAAAGAGGTCATCCTAAATATGTGCAAATCCAAACTTTACATCACACCATCATGAATTCCATGTCTCCCCCTCTGATGACAAATTTCATCTCCATCAGCCATCAAATCACGTAATACAAAATCTAAACACGTTGACTCAGATTCTCTCCTGGGTTGGGGGAGAGCTAGTGGCTGCTCTAATTTATGCCTGTGGTCTGTGGCTCGCTGTGGTCAACACTAAACCACATGGCAGTTGAGAACTGGCTGAACATAGGTGTACTCCACCTCACCCAACATCCCTTCTTCCACTGTGCATGCCAAGGCTGGGGTGAGTTGGTGTAGGAGCTGACTATGCTACTTTATGACAGCTAAGAAGTTCTGTATGCCAAGGCTACTCTCAGCTGGGTATTGAGGCCCAGATTCTGTCCATTTTGCACAACACGAAAGGCAGAGAGAATCAGGGGGAGAGACTTCTTGCCCTTTATCTTTAAAATGGGTTAGAAGAAGAAGAATGGCAAACTTTTAAAACTAAAGACATGAAAATGAAGAAATGTATCCCAAAGAATCTAAAGAAAATGGCCCCTTTGAGTCAAACATCAATAAAAGTTTGCAGAGATATACAGATGATCTCATTCCCATGGTTATTTCCCCTTTGCGATGCTTTTTCGGTATGTATTTTTACTTCCAGATGTGGTACAATTAATTATAAAACATTTGTATATTACAACATTGAATAAAATATACTGGAGGCATATAAGTCATTGGAGTGCAACCAGCCCAAAGGCAAAAGCATCCATTTGGGCTCATAAGATAAAGGGAGTTCCTATACACTACCACAGCTAAACTGTTGGCTATGGGGGCCAGATGGTGTCCTTTGAAAGAGAAAAGTGCTCAAGTTGAAATGTCTTTGGGTCTCCCCTATACACTAAAATGAGCTGTAAGAGCAGCATATCCTCTACTAGATTGTACCCTTCAGGTTAGTGATTTTCCAGTTGTGGCTGTCTGGGTGAAGGTTTTACATAGTCCCACTTCATCAGTCATCGTCAATGTGCTAGTCCCATATCTATGGCTAGATGTAAGCTTGTGGAGCCACATTTTTCATAAGTGGAGGCCCACTTTACCAGCTAAAAATGTGTACCCATGCACACACCCGCACTGGTACATGCAAAATCCATGCATGCCTGCAAACTGGATAATTATGCGTTCGGATTGGTACTGATTTCTACATTCAGTTCCCCGATTTGCATATGGAGCTCTGAGATTTGCACATGTAAATATAAGTTAATTTCTGGAAAGTGAAAGTAGGCCTCCACTTTTTGAAAATTTGCCCCTTTATGTTTATTTCAAGAAACTTGGTTCTGGTTTCAAAGTATTTTTAACTAAGCTCATTCATAAACTTTTGTCTGTGTGAAATTGTTCTGAGCCTTTCCGTTACTACCAAGAATATTGCTGAGGACTGAGACTAGACACCAATTTATTTAATTAAAAAGAGCACAACTTTTAATCAAACGGAATAGGCCTGGCTGGTGTGTGGTGAGCATTATAGAGCTGGAGTTGCAAAGTTTTGTTACACCAGTTTTTCAGTTGTGGCTTGTGACCTAGGCTATTTCATGTCCTTGGATGGGCCTCAAGTCTAGAAGCTTTTGGTATCGCCTTGCGCATAAGGAGATCTATTCTCTTACTGGAGCACTTGGGAATGCCCCTTAATGCTAATAGACCTTATGTGTGTGTTCCAATGAGAGGGCAGACTTCATTTAAGACAAATTCTGCAGACTGATAACATGAATCTGACAGAGCATCTGGTTCTCAGTGACAGCATGGAAATTAGAATGTATTTTGTCAAATAAGCACCTGTGAGAGTCAAAAGATTTATACAAAATAAAAATTCATAGATTCATAACTCAGAAGAGCAGACTATTGTTCCTCATGTCACTTCATTCATTAACAACATTTTCCCTGACTTTCTGTTCCTATAATGAAAGTCAAAAGTGAACTTTAATACTTCTGAAAGCTTACGGGTCATCACTGCTGCCTGGTGAGATACAATGTCAGTTTGCTTTTCTGTGACTATTTAAAGTTAGCACTTTGACTAAGCCATAAAGGTTTGAGAGTTTTGTTTTGTAAAATATATATTTTTAAAGACTTTACATTAGACTCATCAGGCGATAACACCATTTTATTACTATTATTTCTGCAAATTCTGGGGAAAACATCCATCCCTAATGGTTTCCAGCTAATACAATCTTAAAATAAGGAGCTATATCGAGTGCTTGTACCTCTTGTTATTGCTGTGTCCTAATTGAACTAAATCCTGCGGAAAGAAGAAGTAATATTTTTTGATTTCTGAAAGTATTTACAGTGCCACCAACTTCTGCAATTTTATCCTGAGTCTTAATCTGTCTGTTATTTTAAAGCCCCAACACCTGGAATCCTGTGATTACATGAGCATCTCAGCTTTCACTTAAATAAACTCCAACCAGAATCAGGGCTCCATTGTCCTAGTAACTCTACAAATAAAACACAAGGAAGGGTCTATTTTAACCTGGTTTTCTTCTCCCAACCTTAGATCATTTTAATTCCTATATTTCACTGGGAAAATTGAAATATATTATCATCTTATAAGGTTCTTATACTAATTACAAAATGTAAGCAAACAAAGACCACAGTACTTGATGTGCTTAGATACTGTGGTGATAAGTACTTTATAAATATAGACAGACCGAAAAACTTTATATGACAGTATTCAAGATAGCTTCAGATTAATATGATTTAGTAGATAGAGAAGAAAATTTAGGATATGTCTACACTGCATTTAAAAACCCATGGCTGGCCCATGCTAGCTGACTCAGGCTCGCAGTGTTCAGGCTAAGGGGCTGTTTAATTGCAATGTAGACGTTTGGGCTCAGGCTGGAGCCCGGGCTCTAGGACCCTGCGAAGTACACTGCAAATAAACATCCCCTTAGCCCAAGCCTCAGATAGCCCAAATCAGCTGGCACAGGCCAGCCATAGTGTCTAATTGCAATGTGACTTACCCTATGAGGTAGGAATTCTGAGTTCTGTTCCAGGCTCTGACGCTGATTCACTCTTGGACAAGCCTCTGTGCCTGGTTTTCCTTATATGTAAAATGGGTACATTAATATGTTCCTGATAGGGGTGTTGAAAGGCTTCATTCAATCAAGTCTGTACAGCCTTAGAGACTGATGACAGACTGCTTTCCCCAGTGAGTCCACCCCCACTGTGTGGGCCAGTGGGCCTGAGGGTACAGGTCATAACCCTGCCTCTTCTTTAACCTCCATGCCCCCTTTTGGGCACGGTGCATCCCCAGGGGCTCATGGATGGAGCACAGAGACTATTTAGTTGAGGTTTTCCATTGTGTAGGATACATGGGGTGTGGGGGAGAGTGGGTGCTCCTTGCACCCTCCCACACAATGGCCAGTCACAATCTAAGTCCTAATGGTTTTGTTTTTCTCATATTTCTTCCCTCTGCATTGTTTCTGTGCTCCATATTTTCCCATAATATCTTTTTGTTTCACTGGTCATCATTGGTTTTCCTTGAATCCTATATTTGTTTACCCTCCCCTGTTTGTTGGGATTTTTTGTTTGTTTGTTTCATACATTGATTATATCAGAAGAGTGAAGGAGAGGAGTACAGGAAGAGACAGTATGGTAAGGGAGGCATCAGAAAGGAAGTCAGCACATATTTTTGCTGTCAGTTTTTATGCATCATTTGTTGAATCTCTATATTTTATGTGGTCCAGAAATAGTTTCTGCATATTTTGTGAATTTTTTCTGTTTTATCCTGCAATCTAATATTAATTTTTCATGTTATTTCCATTAGTGTTATGATCTGGTTTTGATTGTTGATATTCCTAGAGCTTTTCATTGTTTGGGAATTTTAGGGGTCTGTTAAGAGGCTAATGCTTTCCACCAAGAGTACTCGATCTACATTTTGTGGTATGGTGATTACATTGTTATTTCAGATTTCCAGTCTTGTTTAGTAATTTCTTTCCAGAAACCATGTAGTCTATGACATCTCTAGAACAGAGACAGCTTGATTCTTCAATCCTTACTCACATGAGTAATCACACCACTCATGAGAAAATACTGCTCAACACAAACAGCAGGAGAAATAGACCATGGAAGGGAAAACAGTGAAACTGATCAGACACACAGTGCTGTCAAATGTACAAGGTGAAAAAAGAGTTTTTCCCCTGTAGTCTCTTTCAGTTATAGCAGTCTTAAGTGTTACTTGTTTAAAAAAATATATCAGACAGAAATGTGACTTTTTTAGTTGATTATCTCCCTTTAATATGATTTGCTGATCACTTTTAGCACAGGATAGTGTTCTTGGTGGAATCATTGTTCAAAGCGAACCAAACTCTGAATCAGAGTGCAGGGCTGTGCTCAGTATACAAAGGAAGCTCAGCATCACTGAGGGATGAATCCTGAGTCGCAGCCTGAATTAGCCTCTGGACAACAGAGTCACCCCCACTACTATAGATAATGGGGAGGGTTATATTTATATTAGGGCTGTTAAGCGATTAAAAAAATTAACCGTGATTAATTGTGCAATTAATTGCACTGTTAAACAATAATAGAATAACATTTATTGAAATATTTTTGGATGTTTTCTACATTTTCAAATATATTGAATTAAATTACAACACAGAATACAAAGTGTACAGTGCTCACTTTGTATTTATTTTTTATTAAAAATATTTGCACTGTAAAAAACAAAAGAAATAGAACTTTTCAGTTCACCTATTACAAGTCCTGTAGTGCAGTCTCTTTATCATGAAAGTTGAACTTAGAAATGTAGAATTATAAAGAAAAAAATAACTGCACTCAAAAACAAAACAATGTAAAACATTAGAGCTTACAAGTCCACTCAATCTTATTTCTTGTTCAGCCTATTGCAAAGACAAACAAGTTTGTTTACATTTGCAGGAGATAATGCTGCTCACTTCTTGTTCACAATGTCACCTGAAAGTGAGAACCGGCGTTTCCATGGCACTGTTGTAGCTGGCATCACAAGATATTTACATGCCAGGTGCGCTAAAGATTCATATGTCCCTTCTCGCTTCAACCATCATTCCAGAGGACATGCGTCCATGCTGATGACGGGTTCTGCTCAATAACAATCCAAAGCAGTGTGGGCTGACGCACATTCATTTTCATCATCTGAGTCAGATGCCACCAGCAGAAGGTTGATTTTCTTTTTTGGTGGTTCAGATTCTGTAGTTTTCACATCAGAGGGTTGCTCTTTTAAGACTTCTGAAAGCATGCTTGTCCCTCTCAGATTTTGGAAGACACTTCAGATTCTTAAACCTTGGGTCGAGTGTTGTATCTATCTTTAGAAATCTCACATTGGTACCTTCTTTGCATTTTGTCAAATCTGCTGCGAAAGTGTTCTTAAAACAAATGTCTGCTGAGTCATCATCCAAGACTGCTATAATATGAAATATATGGCAGAATGGGAGTAAAACAGCCGGAGACATACAATTCTCCCCTAAGGAGTTCAGTCACAAATTTAATTAACACATTCTTTTTTTAATGAGCATCATCAGCATGGAAGCATGTCCTCTGGAGTGGTGGCCGATGCATGATGAGGCATATGAATGTTTACTGTATCTTATGACTTTAAAAACAAACCTTGTATTTGTGGATAATCTAAGCACAGTAATCCAGATGTACAGACACTCTTTTCTTAACCTGTGTACTATATAATTTTTTAACATTAGCTTTAATAAATTTTTTATATCTAGCACGTAAATACCTTACAATGCTGGCTACAAAAGTTCCATGCGAATATCTGTTCTCACTTTCTGGTGACACTGTAAATAAGAAGTGGGCAGCATTATCTCTCGTAAATGTAAACAAACTTGTTTATCTTAGCGATTGGCTGAATAAGAAGTAGGACTGAGTGGATTTATAGCAGTGGTGGGCACCCTACGGCCCATCAGGGTAATCTGCTGGCGGGCTTCCAGACAGTTTTTTTATATTTGTATGGCCGCCCGCAGCTCCCAGTGGCCGGAGTTCACCGTTCCCAGCCAATGGGAGCTGCGGGAAGTGGCAAGGGCCGCAGGGACATGCTGGCTGCCACTTCCCGCAGCTCCCATTGGCCGGGAACAGCAAACCGCGGTCATTGGGAGCTGCGAGCGGCCATGCAAATGTAAACAAACTGTCTGGTGGCCCGCCAGCAGATTACCCTGACGGGCCGCGTGCGGCCCACGGGCAGGAGGTCACCCACCACTGACGTATAGGCTCTAAAGTTTTACATTGTTCTGGTTTTGGGAGCAGTTTCATGATAAAGAGATTGCACTACAGTACTTGTATGAGGTGAATTGAAAAATACTATTTCTTTTGTTTATCATTTTACAGTGCAAATATATGTAATAAAAATAATAATATAAAGTGAGCATTGTACACTTGTATTCTGTGTTGCAACTAAAATCAATATATTTGAAAATGTAGAAAACCATCCAAAATATTTAATAAATTTCAATTGGTATTCTATTGTTTAACAGTGCAATTAAAACTGTGATTAATCATGATTAATTTTTTAATTGCGATCCATTTTTTTTGTTAATCGCGTGAGTTAACTGTGATTAATCGACAGGCCTAATTTATACTTTATAAACACTAAAATCATCCACAGGTTCTGTAGGATATTTGAAAATGCTCTGCTATCCGAAGCTTGCATGTGTGCAGGGTTCCATTTTAAAAGGGTGCAGTCTTTAAGATAATATTTTTGTGCTTGCAGATGGAAATGTCCCTTACATTCTAGAATGAGCACCTTAAACCATTCACATTATCGAAATGTGCTCCACCATCTGCTATTCATTCAGACACCTGGAAAAGAAATGGAAGGGGGAGGTTAGGTTGATCACTTACCTTTGAGAGTAATTGGAAAACACTTTGCACACTCTTTAAAAACAACAACAAAACCCACTGACGAGCTAGAACATGACATGAGGCATGCACAGTCACGTTGCAATCTGCCATTATGCAATACAGTGTAATTTATCTCCCTGCCTGTCTTCCCCAAAAGTAAATCTGACTGGTTCATTCAAATCATTTTGTTGCAGTGGCCTGGTTTGCTTTGTTTTGGAGTGACTGCAAGACTAACCTTTACCCAAAAAGAGAGGATTGTTTGAAGCCAGCTTGCTACAAACAAACAACTGAAGGGTAACGCATCTCTCAAAATTACCTTAAAAGAATGAAATACCCAGAAGTAGCTTCTCCTCAAATTGCAAACCACAGTGATCTTGATACAAAGAACAAGCCTGAGCAGGCATAGTTTAAGGTGAGAATTTGTAAACCAAGATACACAGGGGGGAAAGCTAAGGGGAAGAAAACCTGCTCCCTAACAAAAAGGCTGAGTTTGAGGAGTCTCTAAGCATGTTATGATGTTAATTTAAAATGATATTCCAAGAACAGAAGATTTTCATCAGTAAGGTATTGCTGTGTGGACTCCCTGTGACTGAATCCTGTATGTTTGGAAATGATGAGTAGAAATCAACAGAGGCAATAGGCGCCATGTGGACGGTAAGGTTTTTTAAGTCTGTGGATTTTGAAAAGATAGCGTTGAGTCTATGCAGACTAAAGCAGGAAGAAGGAATGAGGTGTGTAGTGTGTGTTCCGAACTTCCTAAAAAGGACAGTCAAGAACGAGAACAGATATTGGCTATGGAAATGGAACCTTCTTGCTTTCCCTATTGTCACCTCCCACTACTTCTTGTGAAATACACCAGTGGGTGCTATTATTGTTATGTTACCAAAAAGGGAATTCAGAGAGCACGTTGATGCAGGTACATGAATCTGAATAGTACAGACTAGAAACTACAACTTTAGGTGTAGCTTAGTGGTTAGAGAATGGGATTAGGAGTCAAGATTCCTGGGTCCTATTCCTGACCCTCCTTTTGACTCATTGGCACACCTTGTGCAAGTCACTTAGGGCCTGATCCTACAAGTCCACCAGAATTCTGCACATGGAGCAATTGCACATTCAACCAAACTACCTGTCTGTGCCTCAATTTCCCATTATATAACGGATCTAATAAAAGATTGTTTTGCCTGATTTCAATAGGCCCAATATGAGTGCTGTGAATTTCATTCAGTGTTTATAACATGCTTTAAGATTATAATAGAAGTCTAAACAATGAATATACTTTTGATGCTTAGTTTCAGAGAAAATATCCCTGAATTTTCAAAGCTGCTGTTTTAAAATAACTTAATCGTGTTCTTTTTTTTGTTCTACTTATTCTTAACCTCAAGTTTTGTTTTTAATAAACCTTTGCAGTAAATAAGCAAGACGCATATTATCAACCAAGAGGAAAAACAACGTAGAAGAAAGAAAATACATTATTTACATGCACAATTAAAATAAAGACCACATGGAAATGGTCATCCATTAAAATCCACAGTTTGTAAATATATTTAAGGAATAAATTAACAGGAAAAAGAGGAAGGAGGAGAGGAATAATTACCATTATATGTCTCAGAGAGTGTTTTTCCATTAGCCACAATTAATACAGAAATGGTAAATTAAAATTATGACTCATTTCACATTTACTGCAATGCAAAGAAACATTAAATAAAAGACAAGAAAAAGAGAAGAGGAAGAAAAGGATAACTAAGCATAATAATTAATATATTGATGATTCAGTGTCATCTCTGAACTGCCCAGGCCTCATGTTTTTTGTTTTTATTTAATTAATTTATAACAATTTAGCCAATGTGTTCAGGAAAAGAGGCTGGTAAAAATATTGACCTGCAGTTCACATACACAGCCTTGTTCTGCATTACTAATAGCCCTTATACCTCAGTGCTAGAAGGCTTGTTCCTGAATACAAGGGGAATTTCATGACTGGTTTCAGTGAGCTCAGAATTTGGCCCTTCTTGGTCCTCTGGAGTTTTGGAACTATCAGAAATGCAGGATTTTGCCAAAGGAGTAACTGGGTTCTGTGAGGTTATCAAATGCCTGTATACACTGAAAGTGTACAGTCACTTTTCTTTTTTGTGTTTTATTAAATATTTAGTATTGTTTATTATCTTATCAGTCATAAATTTTTACCAAGTCAATAATAAAATACCCCATAAATCCAATACATCCTTTTCTGAGCCTTATAACAGATCACAATTTCTCCACACATACCCTTAATTCCAAGTATATGCTAATGTAAAATACATGGCTTTTGAAATGACCACTTGCCTCCTAAATGCATTTCTTTTGCAAAATACATGGCTTTTGAAATGACCACTTGCCTCCTAAATGCATTTCTTTTGCAATAGGAAGCAACTTCACTAGAAACAAACACCTTCACCAGACCTCCTGCATACCTATCCCAATGCAGAAGCAAAAAAAAAAAAAGCCAATTGCAAAATAATAACTATGTTTGATGGACAAAAATATCAGCTGTCAGGGAGGGGGACAGATCAGTCCACTTACTGACTGCTATTGACTTCATGGGGCTAATAAAGCGAGCTGCAAATAAAAATTAAGGGGAACAGAGTCTCGCCCCGAGATTGCATGACGTAGCCCTTTTCTGTTTATATAACACTGTGATTAAATACGGTGGGGCCCTTAGGGAGGGAATTTTCAATTTGAAGGTTAAGCCAATATTAGCAAAAAAAAATAAAATAAAGTGAATCAAATGGCCCAGAGCATCACAGCCACAGTCGATTCCAAGAATGTTTGGTTACAAAATGAGCAACTGACTAATTGTGTAAATGTTGTTAATTAGCTGTGCAGAGCCCCTAACTGGGCTTTTTCCTGTAACTAATAAGAAATCAATTAGCTAATGAAGTGGCCATTAAATGCTATGCTAATCTTATCGGGGGTATTTTTAATGTTTCTTCTTTTTTTTTCCCTTTATGATCCTTCCTAATTGCCACTGCCATACGGAGCTCACAGCTTTCAGCATGTCTAATGAAACATCATTATATCATAACTGGCATTCTTGGAAGAGTTAGTGGCAAACCTGCTTCCCAATTATTTTTAATTGCCAGACATACTCATAACTGGGCCTTTTACCAAGTAGTTCAGAGCCCTGCACTGTCATGTAATATATACAAAGATTGTGTTTTCTTTCCTTTGCATATGAAGGTTGGCTGCAGCATTGGCCACAATGAAGAATGCACGTTGCAACCTAAACAAGAAACCAGAGCAACTGCCTTTTCTTTGCCTTTGCCTGGAGCGTGTGGAGACTCAACATTGCCTTCCCACTGAGCCGTTAAAACTAGACAAGTCTCAAGGAGGTTTTACTTCTGTTTGAAAACTTCAGTGGTATGCACATGTTATTTTAAAGAGCCGTTTAAATTCTGGGTGTTTAGGAAGAAATGCCATAGGATTAGCAACTGTATAGTGTAAATGTCTTCAGTAATTCTCACAAGTTTGGTTACTTCTTAAAATAATTAATTATCAACATTGCCTTAAATTCCACTTCAGAGAAAGCATAAAATGTATCTTTTTTGCAAAATGTGCATGTCTCCATGATCACTATTATCACTTTAATATAGGTCTTTATAATGAGGTTGGGGTGAGATGCAATCCTGTAGTAATTCTATCTTGTAAACTGCCCCATGGCTAATATTTCTCATTTACCAACCCAACATCTCATAATGGAATCATATTTAAACCCTGAATCTAAATGGATGTCTCTAAATCTACTTGTGTTGAAGTAGGTTATGTGTCAGGATTAGACTAGCTTGCTTTCTCTCCCCCACGGTCCCCCCTTCGCAGTACAATAGTACCCAGGACATCTGTGCACAAAAACAGTGGCTTTTTTTTTTTTAAAGAATGTTTTCAAAAGAGATTCTTGTCTTCCATTTCTCCCTCCCACCTCAATCCTTTTTTTTTTATAACATGCAAATTGAATTGGTTAATTCTGCACCCCAGTTTTCAGGAAATCTGCCACCAGCAGCTGCCACTGTTTCAGATGTCAGGCAGATGCAGACACACTGTGACATTTTGTTCATTAAATAAACAAACCAGGTTCACGCTAACAACATTAGGTAGAAAGCCCCATCAATTCTTGTACATTTAGTTCACATAATAGGAAGTGACAATTGTTCCTTAGCTTCATAAGCACTATATTGAAGAACAAAAGGGAGGTAAAAAACCCCATACATAATGTGGCAACAGCAACAAGAGTTTGCCATAAAATCCTGGAAGGTTGATTTAGATTAATGAGATGCATAACTATTTGCCCAAGGCTACTTAAAATAAATATGGCTACGAATATGGCTACTAAGGGGAAGAAAAAATTGTCATGGTTTTTTTTTTCTTACATAAGGCTTTGGTCTTGTTTATTTGATTTGACTGTCAAATCAGAAATATTCACCAACAGTAGCCCTTATATCGATGAATGAAATAGGTCTGCGCAGTGCTGTAGAGAGAAAATAAAAGAGAAAGCCTTTCCATACTTTATAATGGAATAATATTTTACTGTAAAATGTGACTCAGTATGTTTACATTAAGTGAAACAGATACAAATGTTAAAAACCTAAATCAAAAGTCACATGCCAACCTGAATGCCTTTAAAAGTGCAGGAAATCCAGCCATTCAAAATGGCAACATTTCTGACTTTTCCATCAATTTGGAATCTATACAATAAAAAAGTTAAAAATCCCAAGACATGAAGTCTAGTTTTGTTATTAAGCATCTTATACTACAACAGCCACCAAAACTGGAAATTCCGTAGTAATGCATGTAAAAAAAGAGGGGCCTGTCTTAAAATCAGACCATCCTAAGGTTTGGAAATCATAGATTAGGCTGTCAGTCAGACTTAGTCTGAAAGGTATAGACAATAGGGAAAAAATCCTTGCACATTAATATGTATAACACCATGATGTTGCTTTTTATATTCCAAAGGGGCTTCAGTAACTCATGGGGGAAAAGAAAGCCAAACCTGGGAATGGATCCTGGAAATCTTAACTCGCATAGGCATTCCCATCTGGGTTCTGAATGGTATTACTTGAGTGAGTAAAGGTTACAGTGTGTCCACCATTAAGAGCTTTACACCTTCTCTTCCCCAAGTAGCTATCTGCCTTAGGTTTTCAATAGCATCTGTCAATTTAAGTAATTCTACTACAGGGAGTAGGCCACATTCTCACCTGATGTAAATCAGCACTGAAGTCAGTGGAGATGCACTAATCCAAACTACCCCAGGAGCCTTACTGTGCTGCATGTTGTAAATGGATTGTACACAGGCATAGGATATATTATGAAACATATATACTGTCTTATTAATAGACAAGTTGTCAGCCTGACTCCAAATGCTACTATTCATCTATCATTTTTACATATGCCCACATAAAACCACAAATATTATGTACATAACAAGGTTGGTATACTATTACTCTTCTGATGGACCTAGTTATAATGTAGTGTATCTTTTGTTAGAGTCAGAAGATTCCTTATGTTATATTATTGTAATATTTATAGTATATGTTATTTATTTATGACAGATTAATAGTAATCCTCAACGTATATGTGAATATCATTTCTTCACTGGATTTGTGTTGTAGTCGTATTCTTCTAGCAATGGGTCCCATTCTCTTATATGACTGAATAACCCACCTGGGAAGGAAAAATTCCACTACTTTCAATTTGGTGAATTGAAAAGAATTTCTCCAATCAAGGAGAGTGGGAATCCCCTACAGACGAAGCCAGGAGTGCTAATCCCAAAACCCACAATTCCCTTATGATCTTCTTGGACCCTGGCCATTACACTGCTATCTTGCCCAACCAGCTCCTACTGGACCTGGAGAAAGAACGGTTCTCATAGGAGCCATGCTGCCAGGGGCTTTCACCTTTCAGCTGTTTCATGAAGCCCCCTTAAATGGAGGATCTGCAATGAAGAAGGGGAAGCCGCATAAATTGGTACGATGTTAGGCTGTACTAACTTGTGCCAGCTTCTGCTGTGAGTTTGGAGGGTTTAGGAGAATCCAAGAATGCCCAGGACTTTCTCACCTGATCCCGCCCAGCCTGGTACGCCCTTCTTGGTTTGTGGAGTTCTGCAGTGCCCCCATGGAGAGGCTTCTCTTAGGTCAGGGGAAGGTCAACATGCTACCTAGGAGAAATCCCCACCTTCTACGTGCACAGGTTGCCTCCATCAGCGGGCATAAGGGAAGCATGGGGCTTTCGATACACAATTCTAAAGTGCCAGAAATAATATTCCTCTCCTGCATTGTAAGTATATGATTGGCATAGAGAACAGTAATGTATAATTGTCCAGGTGGTTTGGTTGAAGGTCCCACACTATAAGCTAAGGAAATGTCGTATGTCCTTCTAGGTGGAGGACCAAGCGGAGGAAGGGTTTTGCAAAACCTTTAGGCAGAGCCATAAACTTATACCACGCTCTACACCTTCCTATCATTGCATCTTGCTCTACATATATCATTCTGCCAATCAGAAACACATAGCTATTTTTCAGCAAATAGTTAATCTAATACATGGAGCTAGATGTATGTATCTGATTCTGACCTCAACACACCTAATACGTTTCCTATTACTTTTCTTACCTGGAAGTATACTGGTCAGTTTCCTGGCAGACATTGTCATTATCCAAAGCATATTTATGCCTCTGCTTAAAAATGAAACAGTCCCATAGACTAATTTTATTTCACTGACGTGTGAAACATGGCACAAAATAATAGAATGCCAACTCACATCCTACATAGGCAGCTTCCATTACAGAGTATTCACTTACATGTTTTAAAAAAACAACCCATTTTATTCACCCCAGTGGTGTCAAATGAATTGTCTTGTACATGTCTCAGTTTATTCATTTAGAAGCGACAAAGGGTCCTGTGGCACCTTATAGACTAACAGAGGTATTGGAGCATAAGCTTTCAGGGGTGAATACCCACTTCATCGGATGCAAGCAGTGGAAAAAGCTTGCATCCGATGAAGTGGGTATTCACCCACAAAAACGTATGCTCCAATACCTCTGTTAGTCTATAAGGTGCCACAGGACCCTTTGTCGCTTCTACAGATCCAGACTAACACGGCTACCCTTCTGATACTTTATTAATTTAGTTACAGATGTTTCTTTTCTTTTAAAACGTAGAGTGCTGGTTTAAAGAAAATAAGTGCTGTTTTTCTTTACATAACATGAACAACAACAGAGAAGGCTTATATCTGTCATAGTTGAAAACACTATATTTATGTCTCCATTTAATCCACTCATTGCTTTACAGACCCAAAGTCCTTTGGGGAGTGTCACAAATCTATATAATATTCCTGAGTGCTACATTTTGCATTTCGATCTCTGATTTAGCTGACAGATGAGAAAATACACATTTACCCACCAACTCCCTAATGACTACACATGTGTGGATGCTGAAGTGTGCAAGTCATTGCAGTTCAGGTTGGCACTAACTTTAATTCAGGGGGGGGGTTTACCTCTGATCTGCATTTTTCCGGTGGTTAATAACGTAGCTGAAGTCGAAGTACCTTAGTTCGAACTTACCTGTGGTCCAGACGCGGCGCGCAGGCTCCCCCGTCAACTCCGCCTACTCCACTCGTCGAGCTGGATTACCAGCGTCGACGAGGGAGCACTTCCTGGTTCGATTTATCGCGTCTTGACAAGACGCGATAAATCGAACCCAGAACATCGATCCCGCGCCTCCGACACGACGGGTAAGTATAGACATACCCTTAGTGTTGTATTTTTATTATTTCACCCACTTTTTGGTCAGACCACAGCATCTTTTGGCGGCACTCCTAACACAAAGACTTATGGCATATAAATTTGGAGATCCATCCTTTTTGAGGATGGCAGCATGTGGTACAAGTGGAGCTAAAATTTTGTTCATAAACAGATACATATAATGATGCCACGTTTCAGAGATCCACAGTGCATATCTGATGATATTATATTGGCTTAACTGTATACTACTTTTATGTGTGCTATCAGGGCCTGATCCAAAGGCCACTGAAGTCAATAGAAGTATTTTCATTGACCTCAAAGGAGTCCGGATCAGGCCCTAGGAGCATGTGCTCTTCAGTGTTCTCAAACACTGCATATTAAGGGAATCTCTGATCCTTTCTAATTCTTCAAGTGGAGGAGAACTGGATGGGGTGGTCCAGAGATGCAGAATGTCATATCCATGGCATTCTTATATTTCCCTCACAATTGTGTGAAAGCCCCTCTACTGAGTTCTCGGCTGACATGGGAATAAGTTATCTGCAAAGGGGAGAATTTGCCCTGTAAATTCTTAAATCATCAGAATTAAATTGTGGAATGAAGTGACTTTTATAGTCATTTCAAACTAAATGAAATCAGACTTCTTCCTCTAACTGCACCTAATTCATTCCATCCACGAGAAGGGAAACACACAAGACCTGAAAGGGTGGAGAAAGGAGAAGATCTGGCACAAGCAGTTATATTTATATGTAATGAAATCTTGGAAATATAAAAAGTGGGAGTAAAAACTACCCCTCAGCAGCTTTAATTTGCATGACCAGTATTTACTGTTCTCCTCATTCTAGAATGCACTAACCTTGGCAGACTTTTAAAGGTCATGTTTTCAAAAGATGAACTGTTTCAAAGAAATTCTCTGTGTAGGCACTAGATGATTTGTCTTCAAGAGAAAACACATATGTCCTTGTCTTTCCAACTATTTTATTTTCAGAATTATTCAAAAAGGACAGAAGATGTCCTCAAACTATCATTTACTATTTTTCCCCTCAGTCCTCAGACCATGCAGGACATCTTGGGTCCCTTCATGGGATGGAAGGATTGGGATTTTCATCCATTAGAACGAGACCATGAACTTCACTCGCACGCAGTAGCAGTAACTGATCGCACACAGTCTGGGTGAATACCATCTGTACAATGCAATGGCATGGTGGTAACACAGAGTTGTTTTGGTTTTACTGACATGCACGACTTTTTTAAAGCAGGAAGGATCTCCCATGATAAATAACGATTTACAAAATGAAGTGAATGCTTCAAAGCGCACAAAGAAGGGTAAACACCATGGTGTAAAATGAGGCACACTTTTGGGGCATTCCCAGTAGAAAAGTAACCATTATTCTGAGTGACATTCCCAACAAACAGTCAAAGGAAAAATAAGCCGTTTGAACAGGGTACATGAAAGCAATGAGTCACGAGTGTCTCAATGACAGGCAGATGGCCTTCCATCCATCATGCCATCATCAGAGCTCTGTATGACTGAAATCACATGAACAAGGGCCATGCCAAATCCTGTCACATTTACTCTTAACAAAACATTTACAAAGCATTTACAAGTCTTCATAAACATTTTCAATGGAAGTACATATTCTTCAAAAGGCAGCACTATAAAATTCCTTTCATGAGCCAACTCCCAGAGTTCTAAGGACACTGAACAGTCTTTAAAACCCCCTCCTCCCTGGGAGCCATCTATTAAGGGCTAAAGAATAAAGAGGTGAAGAATACCAACAATGATTTTCATCATGGAATTTATGTTTTTTAGAGTATGTGAGTAAAGGAGTTAGTCACTATGGGTGAAGGGCTGCACAAGGCCTTATGCCCTCAAAATAGGGTTTCTATTGATTTATCTTAAATTAGTAAGATATTTAAGTTAGGTTTAAATCAGTTTAAGTGCATATACATTAGGGATTTGCACTAGTGTAACTAGATTGATTTAAAATTAGTTTAGTACCATCATGCAACTTTTCTAATGTAGATCAGATCTAAATATTTATAATATTTAGATTTAGATTTTAAATTATAAATATTTAGATCTGATTTATGTTAGAAAAGTTGCACCAGTGGTACTAAACTAATTTGAGAGCATATCAATACAGGCTAACTGTTTACTTTATAAATATTCTCTATAACTATATTCAACATTTCATTAGGCTAAAGGAAATAAAAGATGAATGTATTTATATATATTAGGAACAACAGCAAGTAAGCAAGGATAACTATTTTAAAACTCAGAAACACCATTTTCAGACCAAAACAAGGAACAATATACACACAGTAAACATGGCCCCATCAGCCTTCTATGCCAGCCCAGAGTGGGATGGGCACAGTGGTGGGGGGAGTTGAATCTCCTGAAGGAGTACAGCAAAGGGCAAGCTCCCCCTGATTTCTGGGGAGCTCAGGGTAGAATTCTGCCCCAACCTTGGGCTGGGCCTTGTGGTACAGCTGAGCCCTTGGTGAGCACACTACTTAGCACTTAAGTAAGGTTGGCACAATCAGGTGCTCAGTGATTTATAGGTCCCAATACCCAGTCCCACCATAATTCCTTTAGCAGTAGGGTAAAGCAAACCTCCAACAAGCTGTGTCTCCAATCTTTTAGCCAGTTGAGCCCCCCACAAGGACTGCATGTGGTGGTTTGCCTCAACAACCCTATAATGTCATCTTTTAGAATCCCCCAGGGTCTGCAGAGCTGAATTCTGTTATATACAGGTAAGAACATGTCTTTAGAAACTTACAGAGACCACGGAAAATGACACATGTGAGGCAAATAGTGAGCACTAGAGCAGCTCAGGAAATTATCTTAATTTCCCCCAATTATTTTTGACCAAAATATTTGTTTAATTTTTGTTGATTTTTTTTTGGAAATTGTTGGGGGTGGCGGGTTTGTCCAAAAATCAAAAAAATTCCAATTTAAAAATGAGAAAAAGTGTTTTCAGGGTTTTTTTGACAAAAACACAAACATTTTCTATTCATGAAAATTTCCATTTAATCAAAACGCCATTTTTTGTCTAAAAAAAAGTTTGGCTGACAATGTTATGACCAGTTCTAGGGTGTGCATGTTATTGCTGTCTAAAACTCTGATTCAACAAAGCATGTTAAGCACATGAGTAGTCCCTTGACTTCAGTGTGACTCCAGTCATTCTTAAAGCAAATCATATGCTTAAAGCAAATCACTTTGCTGAGTCAGGGCCTGTATTAGCTCTAATTTGTACTAGGAATAATAGTGATTGCACACTTGGAGGAAGGCATCACATGGTGCACAGTATTTACATATGAACTGCACTTCTTTTTCTGATTAATTCTGGAGACACACACTAGCAAAGCATGAGTAATAATATGCAATTGATCTGCTAGACAGAGTACTCCTAGCACATGCTTTTTTTAAGGTGAAACACAGACTTAGCCCTGAGAACAGATAATATGCATACTTTTCCTGAGCTACACAGAGCACCTCTCCTTGCACAATTTAGCCTATGCACAGGGAGCAAATTCCAGGACATTTTTAGTTCAGTGTTTATTTTGCCCCTTTAGTAAATGAGACGTTGACTTTTTAGAAAAAAAAATTCTAAATGTTTCTATAAAACTGTAGGAGCCACTGGATTAAATGATGGGCTCCCGCTAGGGTCTATTAATTGCTGACATTATTTTAATGATTATGCTTTGTGTTAAACAAAAGTGTCTGAAGTTCTTGAATTTCTTCATGGCCATCTTTACATTTGCTTTTTTATGAGCTGTAGTAGTCTGAGATCACAGAAGTAAGAAATTATAATTGAACTGTATATATGTGTATATAATTATTTATCATATCACTATTATCAAATATATAACCTAAGAAAATATGAACTATCAGTTTGTACGACCCTGCTTGAACTCACTTAATGGAGTCAGAAGGTCAGATTTGAAATTTAAGAAGTGATGAGGGATACATTTAAAAAAAAAATCTGTTTTACATGTAACAAACTGCTGCGAACTCATCTCAGATTGTGGATAAACAATTTCTATTGTATTGTGCTTTGCAAAGATCATTATGTTATTTTAACTGAAATGAAATATCTGTTTTTGCTCATCCCATAAATCTGATAAGTTAATGCAAAATTATTTTAATTATATGTATTGAAGCACCATGTACACCTATGTCAGTAAGTATATTATAAATAATAAATAATTTTTATTAGAGCTGGATGAATTATTTATTGAGGATCAATTATCGGGCAAATATAGCACTTTTCTCTGTTTGTGACTTGTTCAAGAGCAATCTTGTCTTCTCTGAACATATTAATTCTTGCAAATATTTATTGGATAATGAATAACTTTCAGCCTAGGACTGTGAACTTCTCACACAGCCTACTCACTATTAGTTGTTAGTGGTGTATGACCAGTCACCTGGTATTGTTTTTGCTCCCTGTTTGGATGACTGAAACTTTGTAAACATGAGAATGATAAATCCTGAAAGTTGAACATTGAATAAAAAGTAATGACTACTTCAGCTTATACACAAATGCCTTTGTTGTGGCTGTGAATACTGTTGTTTGTATTAAGAACAGCCACTGTGGGGGAAAAAAACGTGTGTGCGCAAACGTTTACAAATCATAAATAGAAAGGGGCATAAACATAGTAAAGCAAACATCCGCTTGGAATTGGATTGACTGTTTATGAACATAGTGTTTTTCTGCATTCAAGCAACTCTAATAATTATGATATAGTTCTGATTAATCAGGCTGAGGGATACATGTTTTCTGGAACTTCAGGGTACTGATATAATGAAAACAAATACCGATCCTTGCTAAGTAGCACAGAGCAGTATTCTATGTGTCACAAGCTGGCAAAACCATTTTATAATTTATGGAAACCAAATCCTCCAGGGAGCGTCCTAAAGCCACATCATGTGTCCTATTGCTAATTATCAGAAATGGACCAAACTCTGCCTCTGATGTACATGTGTGTCTCCCACTAATTTCAAGTGAAGCTGCATGCACACACCCAAGAGCCAAATTTGGCCCAGTTAAGTCTATTTGTTCCTTATGCAGTGGACCAGATTAATTGCTTTATACTTCAACTCCAGAATGTCACAGGTACTAGAGAAAGGAAATACAATCCAGGTAAAGCTGCCAGTTCCCAGCATGTCAGGTAACCAAAACCATGAAAGCCACATTTTGCTGATGTTCTCTTTCATTGAAGATTAAGCCTTCATTTGTTTTCAAGCATTTGATGTTTCATTCCTAATGATCTCTAGACTCAGTACCAAAGTTGTCTTCCTGACAGCGAATGCCAAGTGTGATTACCCGCCATGCTAGAGATTCTCACCTCAATCCAGCTTTATTCATGGATCCAATCATTGCAGAGATAGACAAGCTAGACTCCTAACAGTCAAGGGCATAACAGCCAACCCTCTCTCTCCCCCTGTTTCTCTTCTGGTTTAAAATATCAGCACAAAGGTAACACTAAATAAGGAAAATATGGTTTGCAGTAACAGAAACTGACAAAAACCAAAGATGACGTGTTTATATAATTAGTTACACATCTAGCTTTTTTCAGCTCATCTTCTTTTCATTATCTCATGATGACTTCACAGCACAAACGATATATAAAACTGAAATATATGTGAAGCAATTAAATCAATATTTTTTTTCTAAAAAAACCCACTCTAGACCTTAGGTAACTACTGCATCTTGGAGTCCCTCTGTGACTGCTTTCTGCTGTGAGAGCAATTCATTAAAAGTTAATTAAAAGGTGAAGTTCAATATGCAGTTTCCTTTAGCTAATCCTCCTAAGGCAGCTTTGGATGGCACTAATGTATCAATTTTTGTTGATGTTAGAAAACAAAAAGGCAAGATTGTCCAATTAAGAGGTTGGTGTTTACAAGAGAGAGGTTTTCTGATTGGCAAGGCTGAATCCAAATTAATCATAATGCCGTAGCTTTCCCTCAACCAAATTGCTCTCACTCGAACTTGACACATTCCAAAATAAGAGCTTTCAAAATGCAAAACTTGCTTCCTCTTTCTGGTTGATACTTTACAGCCAGAGCCTGACAACCCTTACAAAAGGCCATGTCTACACTACAGCAGCTCAGTTACAGCACTGCTGCTGTGGCGCTCTAGGGGCTTAGTGTAGACACTCCCTACATCAGTGGAATGGGGTTTTCCATCTGTCAGGTGACCAAAACAAGGGCGGTTTCATCTAGTGGTTGGAGCAGGGGTCAGACCTAGTGGTGGGACCAGGCATCAAGAATGAAGGATTATGGTCAGAGCCGGAATCAGTAGTCGGAAGCTGAATCCAAGGTTTAAGCTGGAGGTCAAGAACTAGATACCAGAGCTGAGGCTCAGATTCAGAGTCAGAAGCCTGAGCCACAGGCCAGGCTGGAGGTCAGGTACTGGAGCAAGCAGGGTATCAGGCAAGGAGGGGTTCAAGGCAGGGGCAGGAGAGAGGCAAGGTTGGGTGAAAGACAGGAGCAGCAGGAACAAGGTAACGCAGAAGTAGACACAGTGGTGAGCATGAGTGTTGAGCAGCCAGTGAGCTGCTGCACCTTGTGGCTTAAGAGCTGGCCTGCTGGCTCCTCCAGCCAATCAGGTGAGGTAGCCAATCAGGCAGCCTGTACTAATGAGCCTGCCTAGAACTAACTCTGCTGCAAGACCTGATTCCTGACACCATTGCTGAGGTAATCCACATCTCCAAGAGGTGGTAACTAGGTCGATGGAAGAACTCTTCTGTGCTTGTCAATAATAACTGAAGTTTAAAAAAACCCACCTCTAGCCAATACAACTGTTTCCCTGATACCTTTTCTTCCTTTCCCTGCTTCCTTCTTCCTTGTTTCAACTTGAATTATGGGCCAATGGTAACCAAAGAAAGAGTGTGGGGTGGGGAGATTTAGGACCCACTTCTGTGCAAGACCATGGAAGCCCCAAAAAGTCAGTTTGCGGCGTGGTATAGAATCTGTATTCATAGTTTACTGAATCAAGAGTAGTGTGGCTGGAAACAATTTGCTGCCTGCTAAAAAAAGGTCTGTGTACATCCCCGCAGTCAAGGTATGGAGGCTAAAAGTGGGACAAGCCTTCCACAATTCTGGCTTGCAAAGCACACCGAAAAAAACTCAGTTCACACAGAGGAATGCCCAAGCCTTCCGGTTTGTTCCCAAAGCTCAGCCACTAGAACTACTACAATATAGCTGTGAGCTGGATTAGCATTCTGGGAATATTGATGTTAAGAGGGTCAGACGTGCTTGTGGATGTGCTAAGTTCTTTTCTATTTTCTTTCCAAGACGGATTGTGAAAGATTTCCCCTCCATATCTTAGCTGAGAATGGATGCCACAAATCACGTGAATAATTAGTGACACTCTTAAGCGTCTAGTGTTGCACCCATTCATTTTCTTGGCACAAAATGTATTAGTTCTGCACTATTCATTTAGTTTGCATTTACCAAGAGATAAATTTCAGTTTGAAGCAGAACTGAAAGACAATATATACTGTATGTTCGAGAAAACCTATTTGCGATAAGACTATAGCTTTTTCAAAAATTCATGAAATAATAAATGTGGAGTTAATTTATATGAAAAGCTAAATTTAGCTACTTAGTCACTGTTAAAATCTATTAACTAAGTGGCCTGTGGTGAACTTTATGGGAATATCATACTCACAGTTAAATTCTCACAGAAAACACAGATCTAACATTACCTGTGTGATCACATAATTTAGAGTTTAGCTCTGTCCTTTACCATAAATGAGTAGCGAGAAAAAGCTCAAATGTTCCTATTTTTCCGACTGTTAAATGAGGTTTTTCAGCTACGCCACAGGCTAGAAGATCTTAAGACTCTCTAGATTTCAGTTTTCCAGGCTTGGCAGCTCTTGCTATGTCTTCCCCAGTCCATCGCTATTCTGAAATACTCCCTGCAATCCACCCCACACCTGGGTTGGCCCCTTGGGAGCTTTCCGTTTGTGCATTTTCAGCTGCATCAGGGCCACTTTTAGCTTTCATATTTCAACAGAAGAGAAAAACAGTATCAGAAAAAACATCTGATGCATTTTAAATAGAGAATACAAGTAAAGGATTATTTAATAAGGGTACAGAGCCTTTCACCCCTAGGACACTAGTTAAGTGCCAGCCCAGATCAGAAGCAACTGAAAGTTGCTACCATCTGATGGCTGTTTGTACATTGCACAAATCACCCCAACAAGTGACTCTGTATGCAGCTTCCTTGTTCCCAGCTTTTCAGCAAAGAGGACAGGCATTGAATGGTCGTTGAGACTGAGCTATCCTCTCAGGTGGTCCTTGACAACCCCAGAGAAACACGAGTTTTCTCTCAGAATCTCCCATCCAAATACTGACCAGGGTGAATTTTGCTTGGCTTTAGAGGTCTGAGCCTCACACACTTTGAGGTAATATGTTAAACTGTCTCAAAATATTGGGAGACATAAACAACAATGTAAATGCATATGACCCATCTGCAAGTGTAACGCTATTAAAATATAGGTTTGGAAACTGAGAATCTAATTTTTCCTCTACCCTAGCCTCAACCCCACACCATGACTGAATAGCTAGGCTTGCCTCGGGGATTTCATGGGGCAAAGGAATCCTCTGGTAGGCCTTGGAGCAGCAGCAGATCTATTCCTTAGCAACTTGTGTAGTCCAAGGCAGCAAAGGCTGCTGTATCCCTGGATCTACATAGCAGCAGCCCAACTAATGTCACCTCTGTTCCTTCTCTATCCCACCCTTCCCACCTTACTGCACATAGGCACACAGAAGGTATCACGCATCTGCACAGATTTCAAAAGGCCTTCTCCTCAGCACCAGGGAGCACTGTTTCTGGAGCTCACTGGGTATGTCTACAGTTGCAATAAAACATCTGCAGCTGACCCACATCAGCTGAGTCAGGCTCAGGCTGCGGGGCTATCAAATCGCAGTGTAGACATCTGGGCTTGGGTTAAAGCCCGGGCCTGGGTCCGTCTACACTTGAGTGCAAAGGAGAAAGGCAAGCATAAGCACAAGCCTGAATGATGAACATGCCTACATTTTCATGAACACGCAAGGGCTTGTTGGCTAAAAGTTTCATTGCGGGTCTAATTCAAACAGTGGAATACACTGCTTTAGACATAGTCCACTCATAATGATAAACCCAGCCTTTATTAATCCACTGAAAACGCACTCCTAATTGTCCACAGCATAAAGTACTTGGGTAGTGATGATGTTCTGAAGCCATAATATCCATGTTTAAGTTCCCAGAGAAAGCATCATGAGACTCGTCGTTTCAGTTCCATTCATATAACTAAGCACATGTGCAGTGAGGAAAAGCAAGCAGGAGAAAAAAAATAATACAAATTTTTTCTCTTTTACCGTAATTTGCTTTTGTCAGAAAGCCAAAGGAAGGCAAGGCCTGTGGAGAGAAAGGATGGTCCTGTAGCAGCCTGGGATGTCGGAGATCGGGCTTGAATTGCCTACTGTGTCACCAGAAATGCCCAAACTATTTTGCTGACCAAGGTAGGAAACATTTGCAGTGAACCCACTTCACACACATACCCTGAGTAGCCAAGCAAATAAAAAAAGCCCAGCCAATCAGCAGAGCAAAAACAGCCTGTCAATCAGAACAGAGGGGTGAAAAAAGCCAACCTGTGTATGGTGCTCCCTGGAAGTTGGCACCCAGTGTAACCACCCTGCTCACCTGTCACTAGAATCAGTCCTGTCTGTCACAGGCTTCCTGTGTAACCTTGGGCAAATCACTTTTTTATGTGCCTCAGTTTTCTGTCTGTAAATTAGGGATAATAGCACCTCATAGGGGTATTGGCACTCATAGGGGTATTGTGAGTAGAGCTGTGCAAATAACAGGGGTTTTTGTTGTTGGTTTTTTGATTGTTGGGGGGTTTTTTTGGTTTGCTGGCTGAACTGAAATTATTTGTAAAAAATCATCTGAGGTTGCCCCAAAACAATTTTTTTAAAGTTTTTTTGGTGAACTGAAAGTTAAAAAGAAAGCATTTTGGGTCGAACCAAATGTTTAATTCAACCCAAAATGTTTGGTTTCATTTCTGAGTTTTTAAACCTTTATGTTAAATACATTTGAAACAAAAAGTCATTCTGAATCAAAAAATCAAGCAGTTCATTTAGAAAGTGATAAAACAAAATGTTTCAATTTTTTCAGAATTGTTTTGTTTTGTCTTCAACTGAAACAATTCAGTGAATTTGATTTGAATTCACAAACTCTTTCAGTCAGCCCAAACCTGCATTTGTTGACCAAAAAAAGGTTTGTCTGAGGCCATGTGTACACTGGCACTTAGATTGGCAAAACTTTTTTTGCCTCAGGGGTGTGAAAGAAACAAATTCCTGAGCGACATAAGTTTTGCTGGCATAAGTGCTTGTGTGCACAGGACTGTGTCAGCAGGAGATGCTCTGCCGCCGACATAGCTACTGCTGCTAGTTGAGCTGGTTTTATTATATCGATGGGCGAGCTCTCTCCCATCGGCATACCGCGGCTACACAAGTGCTCTTACAGCAGCATTGGTACATCTGTGCCGCTGTGCGCTTGTAAGTGTAGACATGGCCTGAAAAATTTAACCCATCTCTATTTGTGAAAACAAATAAATAAATCCATTAATGGCTGTGAGATGCCCAGATGCTATGCGAATAGAGGAAGCGTAAGTGCCTAAGTTAGTCATAACTACTGTCAGACAAACATAGCCATGCTTGAACTCACTGCTGGATTTACACCAGGGATAAATTGTCACTCTATGTTTCTGGGCCATCAACTCTGCAAAACTTTACTCCTGGGAGTTAGTGTAAGATCAGATCCATAAAAGTCCCAAACTTGTATGTTTTCTTGTTTGCTTATAGGGGCTTGCATACATGCATGAGAGTATTTTTACTCACACGAGTAGTCTTGTTGAACTTATAGGGTAACGATACTCTCATGGTATTTGCAGAGTAGGGCACTTGTCTCCATTAAGATTGGATAGTGATACATGCAGCAAGGATGCTATCAACTACCCTATTTATTTGAGAATTAGGATCATTTTAATGCTCTCTATTTTATTCTGATAATGCAAACTGAAAGTTAAAAGTGGCCCTGAAACCTATAGGGTCTGAAACCTGCCAGAAATTTTAGCAAATAAAAAAACACTTAAAGAAACAAAACCTACTGTCCTGGCTGGTGATTTTAATACTGCTTCATGCAGAGCCAGACTGCTTGTAACTTTTCTATTAAAAAGCCAAATGAAGAGCATTAAAGAGCTCCCAATTAAGGGGCATATTATCACCTCGATACACAGGGAGTTTCACACGTAAATCGCTTTGTATTGAGAAGAGAATATACCCTGTGGTTTTTAAAGAATACATAAAATTTAAGAGATTTGGCAGTGGGTAAAAGAACCACAGAAAGACTTGCATTTTAACATACTTAGAATAGAATAAAATAAATGTTTAAAATAGTAGAAAGATTGTATTTATTTTCATTTTTTCCTTCAATTCTCACATATTTCTACTGTCAACTAATTACCAAAATGTAGGGCTATATATTCAAAATAACTGGAAATAATTATTTTTAAAAAATATTTTCATTTATACACGCACATAACGATTGCACCAGTTGTGCCGCCCAGCCGCGTAGCCAGGTCCATAGTACAGGGGGAGCGGAGCTATAAAAAGGCGCCTCCCCCTGTACTCACCCAGTGGCACTCAGGCGGCGTTCCAGCTATTCAGTGGCACTTTGGTGGAGGGTCCTTCACTCGCTCCGGGTCTTCAGTGGTACCCGCCGCCGAAATGCCACCGAAGACCCGGAGCGAGTGAAGGACCCACCGCCAAAGTGCCGCCGAACAGCTGGAGCGCCGCCGGGTGAGTGCAAGAAGCAGCGCCTTAAAGAGAAGCGGTGCCATTTTTTAGCTCCGCGGCTCATCAGTACAGGCGAGGGATGTGCTGTCCACTACGTCCTGCAGCCCCCATTGGCCTGGGATGGCGAATGATCAGCTGAACTGGCGGATGCGGCAAGTAAACAAACTGGCCCGGACCGCCGGGGGCCTTATCCTGGCGAGCCACGTGCCGAAGGTTGCCGATGCCTGATCTATAGCATCTCTTCCTGCGTGGCAAGCTCTTGTTCCCTGCATGCTTTCCTGTCCTCCCTGTCCATGTCCAGGTTCTCAGACAGTGTGATCCTCCATGCTCTGAGCTCCATCTTGTCACTCTCGGAGGCGCGCGTTAACTCATTGAACATGTCCTCCTGGGTCTTCTTTTTCCACCTTCTAATCCGGGAAAGTATCTGTCCCGGTGTGGAAGATGTGCCTATGGACAAGGTTTCAGCTGCAAGGAATGAAAACACAAGGGTAGCAGCACTGACAGTGCATACATTGTTTCTGGTGCAAGGTTAATTTTTTTATAACAAAAAACACCCCTCGATCCATTTCACTGCAAGCCACAACAGTAGCCGTTGGCTACTGCAAGAGTCAGATTGCTGCTCCAGCCACAGTGAGAGGCTTGGGTGAGAGGTCTTGTGCTGCAGCTTTTGTGAAGACTGTCTGGGGGGCTTTACACTGGTGCCTGTCCACAAGCACCATCCAGGCTGCTTTGAGCTGTAGCAGCTTATGCATGAATAGTCACTTCAATACCCATTGCCTTCAAAGAGGAAAGTGCCTGGGACAGTGGCTCCTCTCTCTTTGGCTCCCATCCCCTAAAACCCCAGGAGCACCCATGGAGGGGCTTTTATATGGTCTGGGGCAGGGAGAACATACTGTGCAGCTGGCATTTCTCCCTTCTGCAGCCCCTAAATGCCATCCACTGGGTGCAGTTATACCTCTATATGGGACTTTTGTATTCTGAGATCATACCCGTTTATAGGTTTTATGCAACCATAACATGTTGGAACATAATATGAACAAACATAAGAATTCAGGCAAAGATATTTTTAAATGGCTATGTAAAGTAAGGCTCCTAAATCAATTTTCAGGCATCTAAATATTTGGCTTGAATTTCAAAAGTATCAAAACTGCCCTCTCAAACTCTACGGATCTCAGCACTTTTCAAAATCTTGGCAAGAATTCTTATTCTTCTTTGTATTATTCAGTGGGAGTTGCTGGGTATTGAGCCCTATGGGAAATCAGGATACTAATTTGGATACTTAAGTATGGACGTAGGTGGCTAATGTTAGGTAACAATTTATTTTAAAACCTTGGCCTCACTGTGGTCCCATCAGATGTTCGACAGAACAGGCTTTATTCTTTTTTTTTCCCTTGTGCTGTTTCTTTAATAAGTGGATGCTGGCTATACTCGGTAAGTCTAGGGAAGCCTGTTGGTAAACCTGTTATCCATCACAGTAATTCATAGAATCTGGCATGTACCAGATGGACAATATTCCATTGTTTAAAGTGAGCTCTGTCAATCTTTGCCACTGATATGAAACAAAAGTCAGGATTATTAAAGCATATGGGTACATGGCCTCATGCACTCGTTAAGCCGTTGCTTTGAGAATGGGACTGCTGCTGCTGAGCATTCTGAAAATGTATATCGTGTGCTACAGTACACAAGGAATCACAGATGTCAAGGGGAAATGATATGTGAAAGCAGTGTGCATTTAAAAATGCAGCACTACTGTACCTTCTTAAAAGAAAAAAGAAACTTTCCTCCTTCTCCCTCCTTCCCCCTATTGCCAGTTAAAATGAACTGTCAGAGCCTGGATAAAGATACAAACAGGATTGCATACCTTACCAAGCCTACAGTGACTCTTCGACTTTGATCTAATTCTATTTGCTGCTTTATGATGCATGAAGCTGTCAGATAAAGAGGTGTTCAAAAAAATCCACTCGAGCTGTCAGGGCTGACAAGCCCTGTGATGGATTACAGAGAAAACAAAAGGGTTATCACCTTAACCACAAACATTTATATCTTTTTTTCATAAGGGTTCTTCAATCAACATGTAGTTACCAGGGTGCAGGTTGTTGTGAAGCCTGTAGAGACACAGATCCAATGACATATGTTGAAACAGCATTTTAAAAGTACAACACATGCGTTGGCACTAACATGCTGCTGACATGGTACAGTTGGGCTTACTCAGATCAAAGATAAGAACCCTATAGTGTTCTATATAAAGAGGATTTTTCTGAAGAACAGATTCGGCCCCCCCCCCAGTCTTTCAAAGATTAAACACAGTCATAACAGTCTGAATGGGACTTAACTCAAAAAAGGCCAGTACTTAAATATGCCCATATGATTATTTACACAATAGAAACTTCAACATACAGGAATAAAGAACACTTAGCATTGGGCCAATGTAGAGGGAACCAATATTAACAAACAAAAAAAGTGTGTGTTCCTTTTTAAAGTGCAATTTAACGAACCAGTCCTCTACAATCTTTCTTTCTGAAGTCTATCAGCTTTCCAAATGGCCATTGCAACAAAAAATAGTTGCAATAGTATCAGACCAGATATTTGTCAACTAAGCCTGGTATTCTATCATTAGCACGGGTTGGTACTTAATGCTTCAGAAAACAATGAAAAGCCCTCACAATGCACCAATTCTGTTGCCCATAGGAAACTCCTGATAACAGAGACATTTTATGCTAACTGCAATTTGAATTAAGATGGAGCATTGCATGGCGGGGGATATAATCTTGCTGGACTGCACTTTCACATCAGGGATGAGGGTAACCATAGACCAGACTGGAGAATGCTAGGGGCAGCATTTGGCCCACATTGGCCATTCTTTCCATTCAATGATTAATGGATAAGCAGGTTGTTTTAATGTAACATTAATTAAACAATCAGGGAAAGTACATACAGACTCTAGGGACCCTTGGCTGTCTCATAAAAGATACACATTATACACGTGATGAGAGGCCAACTCCCTCAGTTACTCAGCACACAATGCCAGGCAGCACTGAAGATATATATAACAAAATGTACTGCCCCTTACCCCATTCTTCCATCTTCTTTCCATTCCCACTTGCTAGTCAACCTCACTCAACTCTAGTCTCCTTGTGCCTGATACACAGCCCATTGAAGCCAATGGAAATCTTTCCATTGACTTCAATGGGTTTTGGATCAAGCCCTTTGGGAACAAGAGAAATAAAGATGGAACCTAAATGTTAGTAATTTATGAAAGTGTATATGTCAGCTGAGAAGATTTTTACTAAGACATATTGACACGAACGGTCAACGTTTCTGTGATAATACAAATGGATAAATACAGCTGTTTGTCATTGTTTTATAAATAAAAATGTTTTTAAAAGTGGCCTCAATCTGTTACGTTCTGCTGTTATCCTAGATTTGAGGAAGTGCCTCATTTTGCTTTGCAATGCAAGAAGGTGCTCCTAAGAGATTTCTGTTGCTTTTGGGGTGTTGGCAACCACTTAGGGTACATTTACCCAGCAAGCAGCAGTCCGCAGCAATGAGTGTCAGAGCCCAAGTTAACAGACTCAGGCTCACGGGAGTCAGGCCACCAGACTAAAAATAGCTGTGTAGACTTTGCAGCTTGGGCTGGAGCTCAGATCTAAAAGTAGAGAGGCAGGTAGGCTTCAGAGCCCAGCTCCAGACTGAGCTGCATCATCTACATAGCTATTTTGAGCACTGTAGCACGAGCCCTGCAGCCCAACTCTGTGGCCTGGGCTCTAAGATTCGCCCCAGGGGTTGTGTAGACATACCTGCAGAGACTCATCAAACAGAGGGGTTATAAGGCCATATAAGGGACACATAAGACCCTGCAGTGTAAAAAAAAATAGGCTTGTGGAAAGATCACAAAGGGCTGGAGTCTGCTCTCATTTACACTGGTGGCAATCTAGAGTAGCTTCAGTGATTTTAGTGGATTGACTCTGGATTGACTCAGTGTAAATGAGAACCTGGCCCAACAAGAGAAGTAACAAAGCAAGACAGAAAAAGAGGAAGATCTGAAGTCAACACTTGCTACAGGATAAAGGATCAAAAAGAAATACTAACATTATTGAAAAGAACTTTCTTGCAAAAATATGAACCTTCTAATGTTCACAATAAATCATATCCATATTAAGATAAGTTAAATTGTCCAAAAAATCCACACTTCTGGTGGATCTCTCTTTAATAACTGTTGCCTAAAATTTCAAAAGAGACCCAGACACATTGCTTATATGTATATAAGAACAGCAATTTTTAAAAAATCCCTCTTAAACACATTTTCAGGATACTAAGCTCAGGCATGATCTTGGGGTTGGCTGGGAGAGCGGTTGTTTCTTCAGTGAACATAACTTTTTATCAGTTATTAAAGGTTTATCTGCATTTCTAGTACAGATTGGCAAACGGCTGACACACTCAAACATTACCACCATGTGTTAAACTAGACTCCTATGTCATAGCCATGCAACCAGAGCAATAAAACTCCTTTTCAAGAAGTTGAAAGGCAAGCTGGTTCAGATAGGCAATTATTAGTATGCATGGAGTGTTCATTCACAGGCAATAATACAGTGGGAATTCAGCTAGCCTGAGCCTAGGCTGATGTGAAGCATATGATATTACTTATGTAGGCATGAAAGCAATCTGCTTTAATATCAGACACTTTAGTGCAAAGAATGTCAGGGTTACCAGAGGTTAAAGACAGGCCAGTGTTGGTGGGTTGTGTTTTTTTTTAAAGCAAGTTAAAAAATGTAGGACAACTCATTTTGTTTTCAATTTCTTGTGCTACTCCATAAAATGATAATATATGATTTACCTCAAAAACAGTCAAAAGTGAAAAATGGAAACACTGAATGCAATGTAGCTTAATGTACAGAGTGTGAGAAAAGTCTGAATGCCACAGGCTGATGTCACTAAAATCGAGTCACGCCACCTCCCACCCCTTAGTTCTGATGTTACATCCAGTGCCTGCTCCCATTGATATCAATGGCTTCGAAGAGCGCTAGATTGGGACATAAAAAACTACAGACCAGATTCTCAGCTGGCATAGATCAACTTTGGTCCATTGACTATCATTGCCCTCTGTTGCTTTTCATGGAGCTACACTGACTTAGGATCTGGCCCTACAAGGTTGGGTTTTTTTTATTCAAGCTTTACAGCCTGATCCTGCCACACTTGCTAATACAAGTAGTCCACTGACTTCAGTGAGTAAGGTTTTGGCCCGGCTACAACTTTCATCCTATCCTTTTTTTTTTTTTAACTACCCACACCCAACAGCTGCTGCGTCACTCTGAACTTTCACTTTTTCTTAATTTTCTATTTTAAACAGACATAAAACCAAATCGGGAGCATCCAACTTCTCCGAAGGGAACCTTTACTGAGAACTGCAGACAGATGAGCTGTTTTGGGGGGCTGATGGGTTTTTCAGAGTGGGTTAGCATCTTTTTTCCCCAGCACCGGCATCTGTGACCAGAGGAGAGAATGAGATAAGAGGGAGCTGCTAAGAAGGAGCGGGAGCTGAAAAAAGGGCCAAATCAGAGTGAGAAGGAGCTGAAAACAAGGAAAATAGAAAGGCTTTTCTGGATTTTTATCTAGTTTATCTAGATTCAATGTATTTTGCAAGGTAAAATAATAAACAGTGGGGAAAGCTAATACAAACAGCTCAACCATTCACTGTCATGAATCTACTGTGAGCTCACTACCTACCCTTTATGTATGTATACCCTTGTCCTTTGCCGCTACCTGTGCATTGTTCTTTATACACAAATATGACTGCATCTATAATAGACTGCTTATGAAGAAAGAAAGAAAGAAAGAAAGAAAGAAAGACGAGGAAGCATGCAATGAAAGGAAGACAGATGGGCCCATCAGTTATGTATATTGTGACCCACCTGCCAGTCACAGTCCCATGGGAATGTGGCATAATAAAAACAGAAAAATGGAAAGTAGGAATTAAACTTTAAAAAAAAAAACATCGTGAACAAACTACATTGTCTGGAAGGAAGCAGAGTAATAAAGATTGTTTAGGTGCATATAAATCAAAATTTCAAAAGAAATTTACTAAAACAGGACTCACCTCATGTGTAGTCACTGACGGTGGAGTCTAAGTGGGGGTTGTAGAGAGGATGATTGGAAGCATGCCTAGGTATGAGGGGGATGATTGAATAAATATTCATGATGGTAATGTGCATGTTATAACCACATTCCCAACTCCAACAAAACCAGCTTTATCAAATCCTCACCCACCATCCAACCTCGGCATGCTCATTCCCTACACACAACCAAATCTCACTGTGTCCCACACACCCAAGCCTCACTGTGTGTCTACTCAACCCAACTTCATTGTTTGCCTTCCCTCAGGTTCATAATGTCTTACTGCTAGTCCAGTCTCATGGTGGACTTCACTGTGTGGCCCCCTGGCACAACCTCATTGAATATTCCCTCATCCCAACGTCATCCTAAACCGCAAGGCTAACTGAATCATGCAATCTACCACCTTACCTTGTCCTCTTTCAACCTACCTTTACAACCCATCTTCTTCTGCCTAGACTTGTCTCCTTCACTTCATCCTCACTGTGTCTCCTCCAGCCCACAGACCCATGGGAAATGCACCTTATTCCAGCCTCATTGTTTGTCCCTCCAGCTCAGCCTCCTCATGTGCTCAAGGAATCCCACTGAGGATATCTCATTACTTGAGGAAAATTTTACAGCCTGAGAGTCCCCCACCTGCAGCCAGCCGGATGCAGCCGGGGCACAATCTGTGGGGCAAAACAGTGTGGTTGCTCATCTGGTCAGAAAGCAGCATGGCTATTCTTGGAAGCATGGTTCTCTGGGGTCGGGGCATTGTCCTCTCCCTCCTATAAAATCCCAGACCAGCGCATGGTGGCTTCTGTTCCCTGACAAGCACTCTATACCCCTTCACCTTTGTGGGGCACCATTCCCCTCATCCCCTCTTTCCATTTTTCCTCTCCCTTCCTCTCTGAGTCCCCATTCACTCTCCATTTTGCCTTCCCCCTTCCTGTCTCTAGGGCCCTTCTTCCTTTCTCCCTTTCCTCCTCTTTCTATTTTAGGAGCCTCTTTGATGCGGGTTCTGTCTAACTAGCAAAAGAGCTAACAATTTCTGACCCAATTTCTGCTCTGACCTTTTCAGGGATCTGAACCTTAAGAATTCTCTGGCAACACAGCAGAGTCTGTCATTTATGTATGGGGGGGGGGAAGGGGGATAGGTGTTCAGAGTGGCCAGAGAAAGGTGGCGGATAGCAGTATACCTTACCCTCCCACCCCCCAAGGTTTCTAGTGGATTAATCCTAAAATACGAGACTTTGGATTTAAGAAACCAGAAGAATGGTTGCATGCCTGTCACCAAGCCTGCAATGTGTACATTTGAGTTCTTGGGAGCTATTAAGAAAAAAGACTGAACTTGGATAATCTCATAATGTCCAGTTCGCAGTCTGGCTAGCCCTTACTTCACTGCTACTTCTACTTCCTGAGCTTTGAACCAGCACTTCCTCTTGCAAGCTAGTAGCTAGTTCTGGTATATCAACCAAGTAATGGACAGACGCTAGAGCATATATAATTAAGTAGTGAAAATGCCATTCAGGGCTGACTGTGTGTTCATCCCATATAGTATATCACCTAAAACTCAAGCAAGGAGCTTTGTGATCCATAGGAAGATATCCAATGAGCTACTAGAAGAAGGATCACTCTGCCATTTTGTTTCTGTAAAAATAGCCTTCACTTTAAAAACAAGTGGAAGGAAGAGTGGAGAGGTCATGGTTCACCCCCAGGAACTGGGGCTCACAAATTGTGTGTGAACAATTGGAACTGGCCTGGCAAGTTGTACAGTGATGTTTTAATTTCTGTGTAACCTCCATTAATGAGAAGAGCTCCATTCTGATCATTGTAAGGACAGAAGCCATTCTTTCTGTGTGACAGATACAACACCGGCCAAGGCAGCAAGAGCTGTACCAGGCTCGTCTGTTTTGCAGGTCAGCCCTTAGGTAAGTTATGATTCCTGCTCCCTGGCAGAACCTGATTAACATGTTGTGGGATGGAAGAGTCAAATGATAAAGCAATTCAGTGAGTTACTTGTTTCCTTCAAATTATAGGACAACTTTGTTTAAACGAAAGACAACAAACATGGAAGCAAAATTTGGGCTGATTTGCAGTTGCATTCTACATTCTTTGGTGGGAGAGGATGTTGTGTATTACTTAGTTTAGTGTCTTGTATAGAAAGATGTCGCAGTGGCAATTTGTTGTATTACCAATGCATGAACACACAATAAGATCAGCTCCCCAGTAAGCTGCTCATTGCATTGTCCCTGGCATAAAGATACTATCGTGTTACACTAGCAGTGACTCAAAGGCCAGCAATGGGAAGGAAGATATTGATAGGCATGTCTACACTGCAATTAACAACCCACGGCTGGCCCATGCCAGCTGACTCAGGCTCTTGGGGCTTAGGCTGCGGGGCTGTTTAATTGCAATGAAGACATTTAGGCTCGGGCTGAAGTCTGAGTTCTAGGGCCCTGTGAGGTAGGAGGGACCCAGAGCTCAGGCTGCAGCCTAAGCCCAAATTTCTACACCGCAATTAAACAGCTCCTTAGCATGAGCCCGAGTCAGCTGGCATGGGCCAGCCAGAGGTGTCTAATTGCAGTGTGGACATACCCACAGAGGAAAACCCTAAACTCTCTACAAACAAAGCAATATCATGCCTAGCACAAAGATGGGTAGGCAACTTGCAGTATTTGTTTTTTGTTTGCTTTTGCCAAGTTAATAGTGAGAGGACAAGAGATGGGGGTAGGGATTTAAATAGCTAAATAGACTCAGGTAAGGTGACCAGTGAAACTAGTCAAAAATGCTAATTTTGTTTTGTTTTTAATTTTCATGAAACACTTTTACTGCCAATTTTGGGGTTTAAGAAAATGTTCTGAATGAAAATGCTTTTTTTTTTTCCTTTTTCCTTTTTTTTTTTTTTTTAAATTTTTCCCTCTCTCTTTTCTCCCCATTTTTTTTCTATTTTGACACTGAAAATTGGGGAGAGGATGGGGGAACAAATGAAAATCAAAACTAAAAACTGGGGGGAGGGGAGAAACTTAAGCAAAGAAACCAGAAAAAATAAAAACTCAAAATATTTTGTGAACTCTTCCATTTTCAAAAGAAGCCTATTTTATCATTTAAAAATGTTTCAGATGAAGTATTTGGACCGGTTCTCATGACCAAACTATACTATCTTCACTCTTCCTGGCTCTGATCCTGCAAACCTTAATGACATGAGAAGCCACCCGACACTGTGCATCAAGTTTAAATTAATTTTCCTTGCCTGGAAGGCCCTGCAGAGCTCTAATCCAGCCACCTTCTTGGAGTGTTAGCATGTTCCTTTACTCCTCTGCTCTGCTAGTGGTGTCAATCTTGATACCCAGTTCATTTTCTTCTTTTGTTCAGACCTCCGTACATGCTACCCTGAGGGATGGAGTGGCATCCCAATCCCTCTTTGCCAAGTCACTACACCTTCCCTTCAAAAGACATACATTTCATACAGTGCTCACAAGAAGTGAGCTAACAATCATTTTTTGAAAACTGGAAACCTCCAAGCTTTTTCTGCCTCTGAATTGCCCAGTGGCCCTTATTTTTCTGTATCTGTCTTGTAGTTTGTAAGATATTTGGGAATTTTGGTTTCTGTATGGAGCCAAGCACATCACTGACACTTAAAGCGACAACACTGTTAACTTGAAAATTACATTTCCATCTGCAATTGTCATACCTGCTATTGATGCAACTGTCCTAAATGAGATAGGTCAAAGAGAAAATATTCCTTTATTCTCTTTTATCAGTTTGTTTACTTTGTGCATTTGACAGCCCTTTGGGTCAGCACTTCGTCAATGATGCACACCCTTCCCCAGGCTCTGCAAAAGGGTGTTTAGCAGTGACAGCGGAGGATGAAAGAGGCACGTATGTTAGAAACAACAACAGACTGAGTGGTATCCAAAGGAGAGTGGAAAGCTTCACAATTCTGTGAAAGATGGAAGGTGGTAGTTGATGTCACCTGAAGAAGAAGTAGAGTAACAGCAGCATCAAAGCTGAAACTTAAAGAGAATGAGTGGTAAGCAGCAAGCAGCTGTGTGCACAGAGAGAAATGGGGGAAGGAAGATTGGACCCAAGCATGTTATTGTTTCTGCTCAGTCCGGCCCAAAAGTCTTTTCTAAATATAAACAAGGGAACAGAATTTTTTAAAACAAAAAGATCAGTACATAAAAGGTGATGTACTGGAAAACTGATTTGTTTGAAATTTGTTAATTTCAAAAGATTCAAGTTGATAGTGGTCTTTTAATAAATAGTATAACTGTCATCATCATTATTCACACGTGTTTGTGACTTCAAAGGAACTAGTTATATCAGTTAGGGCTGGTTTACATGAGAAAAGGTTGTGATGTTTTGCCAACATAGATCTCCAGGTAAAAGTCCTAATGTAGACACAGTTATACCAGTATAAAATGCCTTATGCCAATTTAGTTTATTCTGGTTTCTGAATCAGAATAAGCTATACCAGTATATACACTTTTAGACCAGCACAACTGTGTCCCCAGTAGGAGGGGATTATGCCACTTTAATTATACTGGCATAGTTAAAGTGGCAAAACTTTTAAGTGTAGACAAATCCTAAGGGGGTGGGATCAGCTCCATGTTATAAATTCCCCCAGTGAATGGTAACCCTAAAGGATAGGCCACAGATCAGCAGACAGCTGGTGATGCCAGTTTTGGTTTCCCTTGTTTTCTAGAGCCAGAACAGAGAGATGGGAATCTAAACTGTCTTTACTCTCTCCCAACTCAAAGAAACTCCCTCCGTTCAGAGATTATAGAATGTGACAGAAGTATGCCTTAAATCTCCAATTGGAGGATTAAAGCTTTGTAAACCTTTTAAAATCAGCCAGACTCTAGTGCTCGTTAAAGCTTTTACCATGTTTCAAGCCTGGGTTCACCCCAAAACGGGACTAACAAAAATAAGTGTAAAGAGAAACTCTTTCTCCCTCTGTAGTGGGGATAAGGGTTTCCTACTGAGAGAAGAAATTGTTGATGCCACTTGCAGAGGGAAAGGTGGAACTGAATGGAATGGTCATTCGTCATTAGCACATGGAGGTTATTGAGGTGGCTGCAGTATTTTTATTTCAAATGTAAATGTTTATAAGCAGGTTACTTTTGTAGTCTGCGTCAAAAGAGCTGGGAAAGGCTTGTTGTTACCCACAATGGCGGGAGGCCAGGCATGGACTTCTCAGAAAGGAGTAGGTGGGACAGACTGTAGTCCTTCTGAGGAAAGTTAGAGTAGACTGAGGGCATTTGTGAGTTCCGCAGAGGCGGCGGGGAAGGAAGTGCTGGCTATTTAAGAAAACATTGCTAGATGACAAATGTGCCAGTGGTAATCCTTTACTGTAGAAAGTTACCCAATGACTTTCCATAGTGTGATATAAACTCATGTAACACCTCTCAAGGTACCTAGTAACTTTGGGGGATTTCATATTCAAAGTCAAATATTTCTGTTTAATTTGGTATGAATGCAACGGAGTGCTTAGTAGCAGCTTCAGGGATTCTTGCTCTGTATAAGGAGTGGATAGTGCACCAGTATAAAATTACTCCTGACATTCCGTCCCCTTCTTCTAAATTCTTCTTCCTGTTAGGTCAGACACACTGGGCCAAATTCAGAGGTGACCTCTACGCTGGTGTAAATTAAACTTCCCTTAGGCTGATATACATCAATGTCTGATGCATGAGTCTAAGCTAGTGTAAAAGACACATTGAGGAACCAAAAGAAGGTGTAAGAAGGAGTAAGCTAAAGTAGAATGGAAGTTACTATAACTTATACTTCTGCCCATTTGGTATTTGGGTTACACCAGTTTAGACTCAAGATTTGTTGTGCCTAATTCAGACATGATGTGTAAGGAGATTCTGATCTTGCATCAAGGTAAATCTGGAGTAACTCCACTGAATTCAATACAGTCAATATAATATAATAATGAGGTAAATGGCCTTACACCATTGTAAATGAGATCAGAATCTGCCCTTGTGAGTCTGGGTAGGTGTAAAATAATCTAAGTTGCTTTAGTGTGTTTGTTGAAGGGGCCTGAAGAAGGTGCAAGTTTCACCAACTTAGGCCTTGTCTACATGGTGGGGTAATATGCACTATGGGTAATGTGTACCTCTGTGTAGCAGACACCTGAAGTAAAACAGGAGAGAGAGTTAGCTTCTAGGGTTTGTCAAACAGTTTTAAAAAACTGCTTTTCCCCCAGATCAAAGATCATTTTAATACTAACCGTCACCCTACCCCATTCAACATCTTTAAAACTAAGCTAAAGCCTGAAAATATTAGGTTAGTGGCCATACATATAAAAATGTGTGTGACTAGAATCCCAAGACATTCAGATATCTAAACCAGCAATAAAATTGGATCTGTGACTTCCTAAAGCCAGACTGCATAAATTGAACCTGTCTGAGACATCCTTCATCAGCCTCTTGTAAACAGTTTGCCATTCAAATATGAAAATACAATTTCCAAATGAAACAGCTGTCAAGCCGATTAAAGTGTTTTGCACATGTTTTTAAATTGCCTGTCATTACCTTCCTTGGACAATACACAGGGTCTTCTGCTGCTGCAGATCATGTGGGTAACAGTCTGGCCAGGGTTGAGGTTAGTGGGTAAGAGAAATCCTCCTGGAAAAAAACTTTCCTCTTGCATTGCTTGCCTTTCTCCAGTTTTGTGAAAGGATTTTGTAACAAAAAAACCACAAAAATAGTATTATGACCTCATGCACGTTTTAGAATCAACTTCAGCCTAAAAGTTTTATGAACCTGTTTACACCCTAAGAGGCAAATTTCAGCACTCTCCATCTAAACTAATTTATCTTAAATAGTGATTTGCACCTTGAAACTTGGCTATTTTCATCTTTGTTTTTCCACCAGCTGGCAGCAGATTGTATTGCTGATGTTTTCTCAACCACTGCTATTTGGGTAACAATGTTTAATATTTTAGCACTACGGTTTTTGACAAAAATCTGGGCCAGATCTTCAGCTGGTATAAATTGGCATAGCACCTTCAATAGAGTTACACCTATTTACACCAGCTGAGGGCCTGTCCCTCTTTTATTTGAAGTTCATCATAATACATCTGTTACTATTATCTAGGGTGCTTCACTTTACTCAGCCCTATTTATTGCACTAAAGAGATATACCAAAATCATCCTGTTACTGCATGAAATAAGTCGTCATCTTCAAGCATTTGGTATATGTAGATTGTCTTCATGTGGACCCTGAATTAGTTGCTTTCTTAATTGCGAGTAAATTAAAGAGTAGCAGTGAACTCTACGGGCTTCTAGTGGGAGACGATGGCATAGAGAGTTTCTTCACCTCTGTGGCACAGCAAGGTAGGACTGCAAGCAAGCATTCAACAAAAGCTCTAGATTGTAGATTTCATACTGGAAATAAGAGTGAGGGTAATTAACCCTTGAAACAATTTACCAAGGGTCATGGTGGATTCTCCATCACTGACAATTTTTAAATCAAAATTAGATGTTTTTCTAAAAGATACACTGTAGAAATTTTGGGAGTTCTCTGGACTGTGTTATACAGGAGGTAACACTAGATGATTACAACCATCCCTTCTGGCCTTGGAATCTATGAATCTTTCCATGCTATGATGAGATTTGATTAATTATTTCTTTGCCATGCTGCCGAGCTTGACATACATTTATTTTAAGCTGGTTAACTGATTCCTTTGCTGCTAATGGTAGCTTTGTCTAAACATTTATTGCTGCTTGCACTTTCACCAGCATAAGAATGCTTTTTTAAGGCCATGTTACTCACAGCAATTGAGATTTTTCAAAGCCAGGTAGGGGATTTAGCTGCACAACTCATATTATTTTCAAGGAGAATGGTGCGGTTACCTCTCTTCACCAGTTCTGAAAATCTCATCCAGCATGTTTTAATGTTGTTCAAAAATAAGTTACATTTAGATGAGACTTGGAGTCCGTGTCAATGTTTTTTTACTGCAGGGGTACCATAATTTCTTAGCATGTTCTCATTTCCATTGAGCATGCTGCAATTTGTAGAAGCTGCCAGCCTATTTATGTTTGGAGGTTTTTTTAGAAGAACATGACTGAAATTGATTTAAAGTAACTTTTTAGTACACGATGTGAAAAACAGCCTTTGAGTGGTTTCAGACAATTTTATTTTTATACTCCGCGCCTAAAAAAAGGGACTTCTTTTGCAGCTGCTGACACAGTTTTTCAATAAAATCTGCAATTATCCTAAGATGTTAATTTGCTGTCACAAGATAGTGTCATGAAAAAGCAATGAACTGAACGTTTAAATTCAAATGGCACCTATAAAAGTTTACAGCCAAAGATCGGTTTGACAGATATTAAACATGTGTCCTACGGTGCTGGACATTAAAGGATTTAGGCTACCACATAAAAGAGAAATGTTGGAGCAATGCTAGGCCAAGCTCTCCAGTGGTATGATACAATCTCTGCTTGGTCTGAAAACTGTGGGAAATATACTTCCCATTGTGTCATACATACTTCTGAAAGGTCAAAGGAAGAATTTATGGAAAAAGCCCAGTCATTAAGGCATGGTACAAATAGAGAAATAGTGATCAGTCAAACGACAACCCATGGCAGACTGCTGACCTTTATTTTAATCTTTTATTTCAAGGCACAGGGCCTCTGAGAATACAGCAGCACTTTCCCATTTGGATCACTTGACACACAGCAGCAAACTTAACAAAGCCCAGCACCTTCAAATCCTAAGATCCCAGTCAATGCTCTTATGGCATCACCGGTCCTATAAAATGGTGGATCAGCAAAGAAACTTTCTTTTTTCCTTATTGTTTGTACTGTACGGTGATAAATTTCCTACTTAAGAAGGTCATTGTCAAGTGAAACTCCTGGACAATGGGCAGATATTTGTTGTGTTGCTTGTGAAACATCAAGTCGAATAGATTATTGCTTCAGTGCTACCCTTTTTCGTCAAGACTAAATTCTGAAGTCAGTTATATATTTCTCTCTGCCCTCCTTGCCTCATTTTTTCAATATTATCTTAATTGGTAGAAGGTGTCAACTGACTGATGTATTAGATAATGCCAACAACACGAAACGGGGGACAAGGGGGGGCATCACATGCCCCCCACAGAGTTGCTGCTTGGCTTATACTGAGCATGCTCAGTAACATCTGCTGAAACCACTGCCCTCACTCTGTCCACCACCCTGCCCCGCCCCCCCCCCACTATTGGCAGGTACAGGTCATCTCTGAATGCCAGAACAAGTTTTCTACCCCATGTTGATAACCTAGCATCCCTACCATCTCCTAGTCTCTTTCTATGAATCCAGGAAGTCCTGGGGTGTACACAGGAGTGCTCTGAGGGGATCAAGGAAAATGAATCCTTCTTCAAGCAACAGAGTAACAATGAGGCTGCTCCATGGCTGCTGTTTAACAATTTGGGAAGTGGCCAGTTGTTGTATGGGAAGAAAGAAGGGTTTCTGGATGCTGGCAGTTAGGTCTGGTCCAGAGAATGATGAGTCCTCATTGCTGAGAACTCCCATCTGTTACAAGTTTGCACTTCTGATGTGCTTCTCTATGTCCCCATCAGCATCCAATGTGCTCCCTACTGCTCAGAATCAGGAGAAGAGGCGTTTGAACTGGGTGGACAGGTTGGTGGTGAGGAAGAACTAGGAGTTTTCTGGAAATACAAAGAGTGGGGCCAACACTCTAGGGATACAGGTAGATTACCTGTCATTTTGGCAGCAAGAGCTGGCTCCAGCAGTCTACTGAGCATACTCAGTCCATGTGAGCATGCTCAGTCCAAGTTAAGTCAAAGGTCTGGGGGGGGGGGGGCATGACCTCGTTTGCCCCCGCCCCCACATTTTTCCTCTTCCAGGAACAGAAACATTTTTTCGTTATCATCTTTGATGCTATGCATCAAGCAGTGAAGAAAGGAAGCACTGAGCCTCTGCATATATCAGAAAACTTTAAATTTCCTGCAAGCTCTGCTGTTCCAAAAAAAAATCACATTTTTTCTTCTCTCTCAAGGGAACACAAACAATATCTGGTCAACCTGTCTGTAGGGAAATTACAGTGACATCAGGTCAGTGACATGCACATAGAATACGAATAACTCAAGCTGGATTCATAAATGTAGAATCTTTTTTTATCAATGCTCGTAAAAGTAGATTCAGTGGCTAGCTAAGATGGACATTTTAGCTGTATCAAGCATTATAGCGAAATGAATAAAATCCTTGGCATGGAGATTTGAAACATTTTAGACACCAGGAGGACAAAGATGTGGCAGAGACACAGAAGCTTTAGAAATGGACTTGTGTTTTGAGCCATTATGGCCTAATTGGGGGCTTACTATAGGTAGCTGACCTCCCTGAGAAAGAAGGGATAGAGAGTAGACTGTAAAGGCCAGTTAAGAATTACAATGACAACATTGGCCTTGGTCTTGGAAGAGACTATTGGCTGCCCTCCCAGTGCAATATGTGAGGAAGAAATAAGAGGTTATCAATATTTGGGAAATGACCAAAATAAGAGCAAGAAAGAGTAATCCAAAACACGTAGCTATTGGGAGATAGTCGGGGAATGTAAAAGGACTTCCAGCCATAGAACAGTCCCATAGCTGCATCCTGTGAAATATGACAATACATTTGGCATAGGTTCCATTAAAACAGAAACATTTTCCATTCTCATGCTGCAGAGAACGGAGTTGGTTCTCTCATTCTGACATATCCATATTTTAGTTTTAAGCAAGAAAAACTAGAAGGGAACAGCAAGTGAAGGGGGAACAGGTACCAGATTTAACTTGCCCTTTACTTTAAAGTTTACCAGCTGCGAGAGTTGGATATGTTACAACACTCAAACTCCCTACTGTGCTGCTTTCTGCTTTCACTCCTTTACAAAACAATACAATCAGAGTGGATTTAAAGCCTCTGAATGTTTAGAGTTAGATTTTTTAGTAAAATGGAAATGTTCAGAATGGAGGTGCAGCCACTGAGTTAGAGATGGACAATATCAGCCTTCTCTAGTCTTCAAAGGAGCGATCTGTGAATAAAATTAATATTAACATTAAATTGTATCATATTAGATTCCCTTATTTTTGTACTTACTTTTCAAGTTTCATTTTAACACTCAGGTCCTAAAGGACTACAACATACTATGATCCGAATGCATCTCAGGTATAATTCTATTGACTTAGAATGGAGTTACACCAAGCAAGGAAGAATATGACCCTAGGTCTATTATTGCCCTAAAAGAAGACAAGAAGTTCTTTAGGTTTCACTAAGCATAACTAAGGCTCTATGTTTTGTGAGTTTTTTATACAAAAAATGTGACAGAGTTTTTCATAATAAGTAATATCAACCTAGTGAGTAAGACTCCATCTCATCCTGTCAGATGATAACCTGGCCTTGGTTATATGTGCCTTTGTTACCTCCTGGCTGGACTGCAGCAATGCAATATACTCAGGCATAAAGCCATCAGCCCTTAGGAAACTCCAGCTAGTACGGAATGCTGCAGCATGTCTCCTCAGCAACACTGGCTACTGCAAACACATCAAACCTGACCTCCCATCTCTACGCTGGCTTCCCATAGACTATGGTATCAAGTTCAAGCTCTTGTTCCTTTTCTTCCAGGTGCTCCATGGCCTGGGCCCAGTGTACCTAAAAGATCATCTAAATCTCTGGGATGAAGACCATGGCTCACACCTCTGGCACAATGAAACTTTCTCTTATAAGAGTAAAGCTCATCAGTTCAGGAGACAGAACGTTCTTGGGGGCAGGTATGAGACTGTGGAATGAACTCCCCCTGGAACTAAGGGCAATCTCAAACTTAACCACCCTTAGGAAGAAGATGAGGGAAAGTAAAGTTTATTTCCCCCACCCGTTTTCCTTATAACACTGGAATATATATATACGCACACATTTATATTCTATTATTTATATTAATGGGGGCCTGGAGCAGTTAGTGAATATATGTATTTATGATACTGGTGAAAGGTGTATTGATTTGTATAATCTATCTTGTGATTTCTGAGTAGATACATTTCTTTCAAAAGAAAAAATGAAATTTTAAAAATAGCAATAATGATCCTGAGCTCTGTTCAGAGAAGAATCCTAATTTGACTTTCCTTATACAGTATTCAGTTTGGGAGGAGGGCCTCACATTAACAATTCCAAGATTTGCTTGTAGAGGGAGTGACATTGGTATTTCTAGTCTCTCCTTCATGATTCTACATCTCAGGTATAAGATTTGGTCCTCATAAAACCGGGGACCACCATCTTGTACTTCAAAAGTCACTTTTACTTCTAATGTCACTGACTTAGGGCATGATCCTGCAAACCCTTATTCACAGGAGCAGTCCCTTTAACCTCAGTGGGATCCACACTTGTGGATGGGATTTGCAGGTTCATTTGCCTCTAATATATTTTAAAGCTTAGGGTAGATTGCAGAGCTGTTCCAGCAGAAGCGCTAATCTTTTTGAAATATATTGCATTATGTTATACCAAATTACTCCTTGGGGGAATTCTGCACCACTGCGTGCATGCATAATTCATGTGCCATGCATATTTTTAATTTTTTTGTTGCAGAAAATAGCTTCTGCTGGGAAGTTTCTGCAGTTCTGACTTTTGCCCACTAGAGGACGCTGTGGTACTAGAACAAAGCAGCTGGTCCTGGCCAGCCCCAGCTAGGATAGGGAAGAGAAAGAGCCTGCAGTGCCTTCTTCACAGTGCCTGTTGGGACAGGTCAGGAGTCAGGGGATATGGGAAGACAGAGTGGGGGCACAGAGGCACATGGGGTCGGGGGGCCAGGGACACATGGATAAGAGGTGAGAGGGCTGGCTGAGGGGGTGCAGGGACACATGGGGACAGGAGGAAGGGAGTGCAAGGCTGCATTGGGGAAGAGGGATGGCTGAGCAGGGGCACAGAGACACATGGGAAAGGGGAGGTTCAGGGACACATGGGGTTGGCGAAGTGGGTGTCTGGGGGTGAAGGGACACATGGGTGGGGTGCAAGGACACATGGGGACAGGGGCAGATGTGCCTGACTGAATGGGAGGGGTTGGGGGTCAGCCAGGGTCTGCCTGGGAGAAGCTCCCTAACAATCCCTCCCTGCCCACCTGCAAAAACCTCTCTTCCATACTTTTCCGAGCCATACCCAACAACCCTCCAAGTTCACACCCAGGCTCCTTCCCAGCAATTACTTCCCTCTCCCTCAGCTCCTCTGTTACCCCTGACTCCCCCAAGCACTGCTTCTGAGGAGTGCAGTAAATACAGTTCTGTATTGTAGTTTAAATGAATTATTACTCAGAGTTCTGTATTAATATGCCTAGTAAGGAATCTATTTGTCAAAAAACATTTCCTGGATCTTTTTTGTTGTCTGTATTGCTACAGACATACATGTTGAGAGGTATTTTGAAATAAATTACCAAAATAATTGAAAGCGGTGTGATTATGTGATTATATTGTGTTATTTTGATGAATAAAATATGCAGAATTTTGTAGAATTTTAAAATATTGTGCACGGAATTTTTAATTTTTTGGTGCAAAATTTCCTCAGGAACAACTAAATCCTGCCATTAAAAAAATGACAGCAGAGCTAACCTAGTGGCACAGGGCCTGATTCACCATTATCTTGCACTGTGTGTTGTCATTGACACCTGGAAGACTATGTAAATCACTAGTAAATCAGGATAGTGACATTTTACAGCCATTTTGCACGTATGCAAATAACTGTAAAAAGTGCAATGCAGTGGAGACTCATACCCAATATCTTCTACTAGTCTGATCAAATGACATACCAGGCATCCTGTCAGGGAAACTTGGACATAAAAACAAAGAGGAACAAGCTTAGTGTCTTAGATGGAAGAAGGTCACAGGACCCTGTTTATACAATATATTATCCCTTCTGGACAGTCTTTGGAGCATCACTGATGTTGGTCCCATGTGCCTGTTACTGTTTGAAGACCTTCATCTATTTGAAGCTTTTCAGACACTTTTGAAAGAATGTCTACAAAGTCCTGCAAATGCCAACAGCAGTAGATTTAACACGACTCTAACTAAGGCAAAATGAATTGAAGCAATTTCTTCTGTCCCTGCGGGTACTATGTTGAAATATTTTATCCAAAGTCTTCAGAACTATCCCATTGAAAATATCTTTTAAGAAGCTTCACTCTCTTCACACATCAAAAAAGTATGCAGTATACTTGGAGGGAGGGGAAAATCCCTAAAATCAATGTTGTTATTGTGGACCTAATAGGCTCTGCAATATTCTAAGCAGTCTAGTTTTGATAACGGCAAATTTCATTAAGATCTGTCTTGAGACAGACCACAGCATTTCAGAACCCTTTAGAAGTCAGAGTTTTTCTTCAAAAAAAATTTCAACCAATATTTTAAAAATACAACTAGGGGTCTTTTCCCTTGATTATTGTGATACCTCCAGGGATGTGGAGTTATTACTATCTTTGTAGTCTGGTAATGAGGGGTTACTGTCCATTCTTGGATGTGTTTTGAGTCAGATCCTAATTTGTTGTATTGTAATGTGAGGTCTGTTGATTGATGCCTGTTTCCCCACATATACCGGAAAGATTTTCTCCAATGTTGTCTTTTATTTAGATAAAGAATCATAGCATGTAATGAGAAAAAACACAGAAAACACCACAAACAAAACCCAGGGTCAATCAAAAATGTGTAACCATCGTAAACTACGGGGCCATTTCTGCTTCAAATGACTGACTATATATGTCAGCATAAGAATATAGTATGTGTGTTTTGTGAAGTTTACAGTGTGTTGTGTTTTGACTGGAAATGGATGACAAAAACTCTGGAAAGCCTAACTAAAAAATGTCAGATTCTAATGGAGTAGGGAAAGCAAGCAAGAAAGTATTTTTTAGGTCTACAGTGGGTTTTTTTTCTTTTTCTCAGAATGATGCTACTTTGCTAAAAAAAACAAATATCTAAAGCTCTTTCAGTGATAAATTGCATGAAGCTCACATAAGTGAGTGTATGAAATTTACAATACAAGAATGCAGCTGGACTCATTCAGTGTAGTTCCCTTCTTTCTTCTCCTTTAAAGAAATAAAATTAGTATTGTCAATCCCAGATGTCCAAAAATCATGAGCCAGGCCCCCCCAATTCATGAGACTGTCTTACAAATTAGGAATTAAAAAAAAAAACATTTTAATTTTTTTTATTTGCCTTCTTGTTTCTTAGCCAAGGTGTACTCAGGCCATATTTTAAAGTTTTTCTCTGCATGAGGGCTAGAAATTTACTCTCTTTTTTTTAAATGAAAGCTGAGCTTCTCATATAATCTCTTCAACTATCAAACATGAAATATCACAAAACTCATGATAGAGATGGCAACACTGCAATATGCAGATTCCACTGGTATTTTTCATTTACTTTTTGTATTTATTTGTACTTTGGTAGCAACGAGAGATCCCAGTCAAGATCAAGGCCCCATTGTGCTAGACACTGCACAAACACATAGTAAAAAGATGGTCCCTTGGCCAAAGAGTTTATAAGAACATAAGAACATAAGAATGGCCCTACTAAGTCAGACCAAAAGTCCATCTAGCCCAGTATCCTGTCTTCCGACAGTGTTCAGTGCCAGGTGCCCCAGAGGGAAGGAACAGAACAGGTAATCATCAAGTGATCCATCCCCTGTCACTCATTCCCAGTTTCTGGCAAACAGAGGCTAGAGACACTATTCCTGCCCATCCTGGCTCATAGCCATTGATGGACCTATCCTCCATGAATTTATCTAGTTCTTTTTTGAAACTTGTTATGGTCTTGGCCTTCACAACATCCTCTGGCAAGGAGTTCCACAGGTTGACTGTGTGTTGTGTGAAGAATTACTTCCTTTTATTTGTTTTAAACCAGCTGCCTATTAATTTCATTTGAAGGCCCCTAGTTCTTGTGTTATGAGAAGTAGTAAACAATACTTCCTTATCTACTTTCTCTACACCAGTCATGATTTTATAGACCTCAATCATATCTCCCCTTAGCCATCTCTTTTCCAAGCTGAAAAGTCCCAGTCTTATTAATCTCTCCTCATACAGAAGCCGTTCCACACCCCTAATCATTTTTGTTGCCCTTTTCTGAACCTTTTCCAATTCCAATATATCTTTTTTGAGATGGGGCGAACACATCTGCACACAGTATTCAAGATGTGGGCATACTATGGATTTATATAGAGGCAACATGATATTTTCTGTCCTATTATCTATGCCTTTCTTAATTATTCCCAGCATTCTGTTCACTTTTTTGACTGCCACTGCACATTGAGTGGATGTTTTCAGAGAACGGTCCACAATGACTCCAAGATCTCTTTGTTGAGTGGTAACAGCTAATCTAGATGCTCATCATTTTATATGTATAGTTGGGATTATGTTTTCCAATGTGCATTACTTTACATTTATCAACATTAAATTTCATCTGCCATTTTGTTGCCCAGTCACCCAGTTTTGAAAGATCCTTTTGTAGCTCTTTGCAGTCTGCCTGGGTCTTAACTATCTTTAGTAATTTTGTATCATCTGCAAATTTTGCCACTTCATTGTTTACCCCTTTTTCCAGATCATTTATGAATATATTGAATAGGACTGGGCCCAGTACAGACTCCCTGGGGGATACCACTATTTACCTCTCTCCATTCTGAAAACTGACCATTTATACCTACCCTTTGTTTCCTATCTTTTAACCAGTTACCAATTCATGAGAGGACCTTCCCTCTTATCTCATGGCAGCTTACTTTGCGTTAGAGCCTTTGATGAGGGACCTTGTCAAAGGCTTTCTGAAAATCTAAGTACACTATATCCACTGTATCCCCTTGGTCCACATACTTGTTGACACCCTCAAGGAATTCTAGTAGATTGGCGAGGCATGATTTCACTTTGCTAAAGCCATGTTGATTCTTCCTCAACAAATTATGTTAATCTATATGTCTGACAATATTGTTCTTTATTATAGTTTCAACCAGTTTGTTCGATATTGAAGTCAGACTTACAGGCCTGTAATTGCCGGGATCACCTCTAGAGCCCTTTTTAAAAATTGGTGTCACATTAGCGATCCTCCAGTCATCTGGTACAGAAACTGTTTTTAAATGAAGGGTTACAGACTACAGTTAGCAATTCTGCAATTTCACATTTGAGTTCCTTCAAAACTCTTGGGTGAATACCATCTGGTCCTGGTGACTTATTGCTGTTTAATTTATCAATTTGTTCCAAAACCTCCTCTAATGATACCTCAATGTGGGACAGTTCCTCAGATCTGTCACCTAGAAAGAATGGCTCAGGTTTTGGAATCTCCCTCACATCCTCAGCCATGAAGACCCATGCAAAGAATTCATTTAGTTTCTCCGCAATGGACTTATCGTCTTTGAATGCTCCTTTAGCACCTCGATCGTCCAGTGGCCCCACGGTTGTTTAGCAGGCTTCCTGCTTCTGATGTACTTAAAAAAAATTGCTATTACTTTTTGAGTCTTTGACTAATTGTTTCTAAAATTCTTTTTTTGGCCTTCCTAATTGTATTTTTACATTTCATTTGCCAGTGTTTATGCTCCTTTCTATTTTCCTCATTAGGATTTAACTTCCACTTTTTAAAAGATGCCTTTTTGCCTCTCTTTTACTTTTGCTTCTTTTACTTTGTTGTTTAGCCACAGTGGCTCTTTTTTGGTTCTCTTACTATGTTTTTTTAATTTGGGGTATACATTTAAGTTGAGCCTCTATTATAATGTCTTTAAAAAGTTTCCACGCAGCTTGCAGAGATTTCACTTTTGGCGCTGTACCCTTTAATTTCTGTTTAACAAACCTCCTCATTTTTGTGTGGTTCCCCTTTCTGAAATTAAATGCTACAGTCTTGGGCCGCTGTGGTGTTTTTCCTGCCACAGGGATATTAAATTTAATTATATTATGGTCACTATTACCAAGCAGTCCAGCTATATTCACCTCTTGGACCAGATCCTGTGCTCCACTTAGGACTAAATCAAGAATTGCCTCTCCTCTGGTTGGTTCCAGGACCAGCTGCTCCAAGAAGGAGCCATTTAAGGTGTCAAGAAACTTTATCTCTGCACCCCGTCCTGAGGTGACAACCAGTCAATATGGGGATAATTTAAATCCCCTATTATTATTATTGAGTTTTTTATTTTAATAGCCTCTCTAATCTCCCTGAGCATTTCACAGTCACTATCAACATCCTGGTCAGGTGACCAGTAATATATCCCTACCACTATATTCTTATTACTAGAGCATGGAATTTCTATCCAAAAAGATTCTATGGTACAGTTTGATTCATTTACGATTTTTAGTTCATTTGATTCTACGCTTTCTTTCACATATAATGCCACTCCCCTGCCAGCACGACCTGTTCTGTCCTTCCAATATATTTTGTACCCTATATTACTGTATCCCATTGGTTATCCTCATTCCACCAAGTTTCTGTGATGCCTTTTATATCAATATCCTCATCTAATACAAGGCACTCTAGTTCACCCATTTTATTATTTAGACTTCTAGCATTGGTATATAAGCACTTTAAAAACTTGTCTCCTTTTAGCTGTCTACCATTACATGATGTAATTGAATGGGACTCTTTTTTATTTGACCGTTTCTGATCAGACCTGGCCTGTATTTTATCATTTTCTATCCTCTTGTCCTCACTAGGACATAGAGATTCTCTATTAATAGATCCTCCCCTAAGGGATGTCCGAACCATGTGCTTCTCCGCACCTGTCGGCTTTCCCCCAGCCCTTAGTTTAAAAACTGCTCTATGTCCTTTTTAATGTTAAGTGCCAGCAATCTGGTTCCATTTTAGTTTAGGTGAAGCCCATCCTTCCTGTATAGGAGCCCCTTATCCCAAAAGTTTCCCCAGTTCCTAATAAATCAAAACCCCTCCTCCCCACACCATTGTCTCACCCACGTATCGAGACTCTTCAGTTCTGCCTGTCTAACTGGCCCTGCATGTGGATCTGGGAGCATCTCAGATAATGCTACCATGGAGGTCCTGAACTTCAATCTCTTACCTAGCAGCCTAAATTTGACCTCCAGGACCTCTCTTCTATCCTTCCCCATGTCATTGGTACCTACATGTACCATAACCACCACCTCCTCCCCAGCACTATACATAAGTCTATCTAGATGTCTCAAGAGATCCGCAACTTTCGCACCAAGCAGGCAAGTCACCATGCGGTTCTCCCAGTCATCGCAAACCCAGCTACCTATGTTTCTAATGATCAAATAGCCCATTACTAATGCCTGTCTCTTTCTAATAGCTGGGGTTCCCTCCCCCGCAGAGGTATCCTCAGTGCAAGAGGATACCACAACATCATCTGGAAGGAGGGTCCCAACTATGGGATTGTTTCCCTCTGCTCCAGTTAGATGCTCTCCTTCCCTGGGACTTTTATCCTCCTCAGAAGCTGTCAGACAGGGGGTGGGACCATTTTACTGTGTTCCGGAAAGTCTCATCTATGTATCTCTCTGTCTCCCTCAGCTCCTCCAGTTCAGCCAGTCTGGTCTCCAAAGCCCGTACTTGGTCTCTAGGGCCTGGAGCTCCTTGCACTGAATGCACACATACGTCAACCTGCCCATTGGGTGCAATAAAATCAGTAGCCCCCACTCTGTTGCTGAACTTCTGCCTGCATTCTCCTTTTATTCCTGCAGCTGGTTCCTTTGTTGTTGTTTTGTTTATATCAAGGGGGTGTTTTTGGCTTATAAGTTTAAAGAATGTTGAGTTCTAGCCCCTGCTCACACCCCCACTGTAAACTCCCTTGCAAAACTCCCCTGTTAGCCACTCCTGTTCGCTAATAAGAGAGGTATGTCTACATTACCCGCCGGATCGGTGGGTAGCGATCGATTTATCAGGGGTCGATTTATGGCGTCTAGTCTAGACACCATAAATCGATCCCCGTGCGCTCTCCCGTCGACTGCAGTACTCCACCGCGGAGAGAGGTGCAGGCGGAGTCGACAGGGGAGCGGCAGCAGTCGACTCATCGCCGTGAAGACGCTGCTGTAAGTCAATCTAAGTACGTCGACTTCAGCTATGCTATTCTCGTAGCTGAAGTTACATATCTTAGATCGATCCCCCCCCCACCTCCAGTATAGACTTAGGGCTTAGTATCTTGGAGGGGACACAGGAATAAATACAGGCATGGACATGGGGCACTGCAGAGAAGCAGTGGAGGTGGGGAGAAATCCTAGATCTATCCCAAGTATAGCAATAGCTTTAGGTAAGGTGGCATATAGTTCCACTAAATCTGCCGACCTTTCCTTCCCACTTCTTTGGAGATCCTTAATGCAGGTGATCACAGGAGTGGCTCCCTTGTGCAGGGCAAAGGGTTTAGGGTAGCAGTATGCTTTGCCAAGTTTCGTATCTCTTCTCAGCCCAATTGTGAAAGCTACCATGTGATGCACCCGGTAGCAACCTGGATGGAACCCGTTGGGAACACGCTGGGTCTTTGGAGAGAGCACTATGGTACTGGTCTGTGTGCAGAGGTATGGGGATGTTAATGGGCAGTGGCTACAGTCTGCAAATAATTGATTTAACAAAAAGCCAGATTAGTTTAATGAGAATGGAGTCCTCTTGGATTATTATGACCCACCATCCAGCACATGAAACACACTCCACTCAGCTATTTCTGGGACAGGAGGTCTTGCAAACCCCAAGAAATGTAGCAATAATGAATTTAAAAGAGGAGACAAAAATACAAGGAAAAGAAAAGCAAGGTAAGGAAATAAAAGAGAGACAGAGAAAGAAAGGGAGAGGGAAAACTGACAGGAAAAAATGATGTGATGGTAGCAGCTGTGCTGGGGCACAGCGCAAGGAGACCCTGAATTGGGGTTGGGATGTGAACAGAGTTTGCAAGACTGAGTCCTAGCATGGAGAGGCATTACTAACCCATCAAAAAAGGGCCTCTAGCAGTGAAGGTTTGGAAACCATTGTCTTGGTCAAAATTCAGTAAAAGTCTGCTTATATTCACTAATGGTATTGTACAAAAATTGGATTTAACCAACGGGTCTATTCAAAAACCATCCCAGATCAAACCAGCCACAATCCTGACCCTGAAACTTCAGGGAAAGATGAAACCAGCTCCGTAACGTATTTAGTTGGTTGAGCAATGCTCAGTCTGGCTGGGAGGGGACATAAATCCCTTCTTTCCTAACCCTGCAGGAGACCAGCTTCTTCAGCTGCTCAGCTTTTTACTGTGTACTTAGCTTTTGGGCACGAAAAGTTCTTTTACCTAGTTAATTATTTTTAAAACCAGGTATCCATGTAAAGAAAATTTTATCATATTCCTAGACAGAGTTTTAAACCTTTAACAAGTAATTTTAAGGGGGAGCCTTCAAGCCATAGTTATTATAAAATGCTGTGCGCTGTACTGTCTAAGAGCAACGGTGAAATTATATCCCACAAAGTCAATAAGGTTCAGCCCATGCGGTACAGGAAGCTCAGCTGCTCAGTATGGGTCTGATCCTGCTGCTTTAAAGTAGAAAAACTCCTATTTACCTCACTGGGAGTTTTGTCTGTGCACAGGCTGCAATTCATGCCCTACATACTTTACTGTATAGGAGAAAAAACGTTCACCGCAATAGATATAGCTAATTAGCCCATTTTTTCCTATTCACAAGGCGAATAGTGCTCTGCAAAGCTGCAGTACTGGAATATGGGAGTTTCAAATCTTTTTGTGACAGGGCCAGTGCTTAATTTGTACCAGGGCTGAGTCCCGGCACCTCCTAGGCTTGGCAGTTCATAGTCACAGCAGCATCTCTGGGCTTGCCGCATCAGTTATGAAAGTAAAAAAATTGCTTGAGCCCCAGCACCTCTTTCATTACATATAAAGCCCTGGATAGGACCACTTTTTTGTGAAGTCTGTGCTAGTTTTAGCTCTCCCCTCTCCCCCAATTTGTGTTGTCCTGCAAGTGCTTCCTCTGAGCTGTTGTAGTGAGTTTAAAATGCAACGTAGCTGTGCCAAGACAGGTTTAGCACAGCTACTTCTTACTGACTTTGCCAGAGAGGCTTCCTTTCACCTGGTAGAGCTGCTGCCTACAAACCATAAACGTTCCACCTCTAGTCTCCAATAAGTGAAAGTACAAGACAAAAATATAAGACGCGATTTTGCAAACTTTACATTTTTGTAAAGGGGAGGATAGCTCAGTGGTTTGAGCATTGGCCTGCTAAACCCAGGGTTGTGAGTTCAATCCTTGAGGGGGCCATTTGGGGATATGGGGCAAAAATTGGGGATTGGTCCTGCTTTGAGCAGGGAGTTGGACTAGATGACCTCCTAAGGTCCCTTCCAACCCTGATATTCTATGATTCTATGATCAGCTCTTACTCGTGTAGTTAGTCCCATTGAGACTGTTTCCATGAGTTGGTGCTCCTCGATGCTTGCAAAGCGTGCAGAATCAGGTCCACAGAGAGCCCAGTCAATGGAGAAGTAACCCCACTAATACTCCAAGTCTGCTCTAATGTCTGGCCAGCAGCTGACAGACCCAGCAATACCAGTCCTGGAAATGCTGACTCAGAGGTGGTATCTCTGCAGATGGCAGTTCAGGACAAGCAAATCAGCATTGCTAGTGCTGAACATTCATTGTTGGAATTGAGAACATAAGACATTTTATAAACAAGAAATGTTCTTCCTAACCCAATATGTCTGGCCCCTTGGTTTTTATCTCAAAATTCCCTGATTTTTCTCCATAACCTACAATTCTCCCCTTCTTTAGACACAGATCTAGATGTCTCTGGAACTCATTTCACCTATTTGCTTCATTAGCTTATTCCTGGTAACTTATTCCATATGTTTATTACTCTCCACATGAAATAGTTCTGCCTGAGTTTCCTAATTTCTGTATTATGTCCCCTAGCTTCCCCTTGCCATTACAAAAAATATTTCCCAACCTACCAGCGTTATTAGTCCTTTTCGTAATTGTGAAACCCTCCCCTTAAGAACTTCAAAGTATCCTCATTGCCAAATAGAACAAGGCCAGCTCTCTTAACCTTTGCTCAGAACTTAAATTCTTCTGCCTTGGTATGTCTTATACTATACTGCTCCAAGGGAATCATATCCTTCCTGTAGCATAAACCCCACTATTTTTCACAGTGTTATGGACAGGGTCTAAGAAGTGCCATAGATCCAGTCACAGAATCACAGCTTTTAACTTTTTTTCCCTAACACAACCTACCATCCTGTTTGTGGTGCTTAGCGGCTGCTGTGCACAAGGTGAGTTGTTTCAATGATAGTTTCATGCAAATCTGAACAATAGCCCATGTGCTGTTTGGTGGGCTAGAGAATTGTTCCACTTAGCATAAATACTCCCCATGTTTTCAAAGTCATTCTTTTACATTTGTCTCCTCGGACCTACTGCTGTCATTTTCTTGCACAGCCATCTAAACAAAGTGATTTGTGGAGGTAACACGGAAAGGATAATTCATCAGTACAGTAAGGGACATCATGTCACCCTCCAACTGTATGTATTTGGTTGAGTAGCAGAATACTATTTCTGGACTATATTCAGGCTGGGATGTACACCAGCTTCTGCCACAGTCCCATGGCATTACAAGGGGGAGTTCTGTGGTGAAAAGTGGGGGCAAATGGCAGTCATAGCAGCAGCAGGATATGGTGATCAAGCAGTCTCGTTGGGTGGGGATCCCTCTGGATTCTTATACTTCACCCATCACTGTGCTATTTGAGCATCTAAAAAAAATGAAGTACATCCAGCATGGGGCTCAAATATACTACCTTGAGACTTAGTTTTATGGTCTCCTGGATGGGCTATGGAAGAACTGGGAAGACTGGTGGGAATGATGCTGCCTGGCCTGCCATTCCTCTGGATGAGTTTCTCCCTCTGGCCTCTTGTCTGCAAATTACAAGGTAGCACTATGAGGGGTTGGAAGAATCAAAAATCTTTGTGAGGAGCCTTCAGAAGTTTTTGTAATGTGAAACCAGCACCATTTCTAGTGTATTTCCCACATCTGCAATCTAAGCAATGGGGCAGAAAACAAACACAAAAAAGGGGGATGGGGAGTCACCTTGTCTTATATCAACAGTTAAAAGTGCATTATTATTAACATCTAGTCTGGATGAATTTAGAGAGAGATGGTTGTTCTGATGTTTTACAACCCTGGGAGAGTGTTGTCTCTTTCAGGAATAGACGCTGAACACTGGGTGTGAGTGAAATGGTTGGAATAGAAATTATTACATTTATCAGCTCTAATTTTTTTAGACTTCATAAGCTACATTGTCATTCTATATTTATATATATATGATTGACATGTATAATTGTTGCAATGGGGAATTTATTTTTTCATTTCTTATTTTCAAATAAATTGTATTATTTTTATAACATTATAATATATTCCTAATATAATAAATAATGGATTTGAAGTGACTTATCTAGAACTTTCTTTTCTTATATTTCCTCTGTACCAGATCTAAAATATGGGCTCCTTCACTAAATAAGCAAGTGACAAGCTACATTTCTGCTTGTAATTGAAAAATGATTTTAAAAATCCAGCTACAGTGGTGAATGGCAGCTTTGTAGACTGATGGACTGAAAAATCTGACCAATTTTAAGAGCCTCTTTACTATTAATATTGGAAATTGCCTCTTAGTGGTTTTATGCTGAGTTATCAAATTAGATCTATTGATTTGGGGGGGAGAGGCAAGAGAGATCTTGCTTTTATGAAGTAGTAATGAACTGAGCAGAAAGGCTTAGCTATGATTATGTCAACAGTTTAGAACTAATCTGTATCCAAACTCAATAGAGGATTTCATTCACCAAGAAAATATACAAGTGGAAAACAGCTTGGTGAAGGCATTAGTGCATGCCCAAATCTATGAGAGATTTGCATATACTTGAGACAATTAAAAAAGAGGGCCCCTATCATTTTTATGAAATTAAACTAAATTGCTAAAGTACCCAAAATACACACACTGGCACAGGGCAGTCTCTTCCCTAGTCATTCGCAAAGTCTGGAGTAGGTTTCCATTTCATGTTGCTTATATTTCATCGGGCAACTTAGAAAAATCAGAGAGAACTAAACCATAATGGCACAGTCGTGGAGGATAGTTTGCTGCATTTTTTTTAATTTTTTCTAAAAGAGAGTCTCCTGAGCCAGGCATTTGAATCATAAGGACTTCTGGGATGGGATTTTCACTCAGAGATCTCCATTCTTACGTGGATTAAGAGGATTAAAAACCATTAAATGACCATCCTCCAACTCCCTAAAGCAGATTTGCCTTTTTCTATCCTTCTGCAACTGGGCCAGACTTGGGGGGTTACAAAGTACTACACAAAAGGACTCCGTTTGCATGACAAAAGGTGAAACAATCCACTGAACTGCCAATGTACCATACAATGAAGTCTATGCAGTCTACTCAGCTCATTTTCATCAGAACAAATGGTATCAAACTTGGCAATAGCATTGTTCTTAAACTTGAACACGGGGCTGGTTTTTTTTTCCCATCCGAAGCTCAAGGTGTCATATTAATTATTTAAATCTTCAGAAGATTTCTGCTGTATCCTCCAAGGCTCTGCTCAGTGCCAGAAGGTCTCCAATCTGCATTAGCTTTTGTTAATTAGAGCTGAAACAAGGACTTTGATCTCAATGAATATAATAACAACAAAAAAAGCAAAACTTCCTGTGTGATTTATCTTTTACCTATTTTCTGCCTTTGCTGTTTTTCCACTCTATTAGACTTTGATTTACCTTGTCTGAGTAACATTAAACAACTTGGATACAAAAGAACTTAAACAGCTTCAAAAGCCTGATTGAAATGGTAGTTAAATGCTACATAAAGTAATTCTGCATCTTTAAACTTTGAAAGAAAATGATACTGTTATTTTACTCTTTTTTTTTTAGTGTGTGTGGCGGGGGAGGGGGGGCGTTGATTTGTGCAGCAAGGATGCATGTCTACTGATGTCAGATATCACAGGTTTTCCTGTTGGGATTGATCTTTCCTCATTAACAGTCTTGTTTCTAGAACTATAGCAGTGATAGAACAGAAGGCCAGCAATATTCTGCAAGATGTTCTTCGTGCATTCTGACTTAGCCTGAGTTTGTATCAGTGCTTAGATCCGAGGGGGTCACCTCCAGGGCTTGCCTTATTAAATTTTTTCTCATTAACATTTCTCTTATTGAATAGCTCTGAAAGGCAAATTTTTTAAGCCCCAAAAAAAGAAAAACTATCAAATTTTATGTCACACAAGGTCCAGTTGTATATCCACTTCAACAGTGGCTTATTGCCATGGCCCCTTAATACAAAAAAAAATAAAAAATCAAAGAATAGCCCAAAATAAAATGCAGTGAGTGAAATCTATGTCTGAGGTTTACAAGATACATGAGGGTAAATTTTCATTGTGATGGACAAAGGGTACGCACGTGGCCCTCATTAATAATAACACACAGCACTGAAAATGTATCCTGTATCTTTTACACAAGGCTCCCGACAGAATGGTGCAGCCCCAGGAGACTGGTCACTCTTGGCTTATCATTTTAGAGAGAATAAATTAAAGAACATTTTGTGAATTCTGGACAGAAAATATCAGAGCTGAGGAGAGTAGTCATAAAATAATGGCCAGGAATGATAATAACCTACTGGATGGGTTGCTTGAGACAAAGAAGGTTTGAATATAAAAGAACAGGATTTTGTTAATGGAGGGGGGGGGAGTGTTAAAATGAATTTAGCGCTTGTGACAGTGCTACACTGATGAAGACTGGGATCCTACGTCCACCCACATGACAAAGCATGAGCAGCAGTAGTGCAAACATCCCCGATTCACCCCATTAATGTCCCTCAACACTATGCTGAAGGGCCTACCTCTGGGAATGATAGAAGAGTTCTGGCCCACGCTCTGTTTTGGCCTGATCCACAGCCCATTGAAGTCAATGGGAGTCTTTTCACTGGCTCCAATGGGCTTTGGATTAGACACTTAATCGATACAGCTAGTTCCATTGAGTGCCAGCCGCGTTATGTTGCCTGCTCACTAAGAATAGACCAAGACTCCCAAACTCATTTCACATAGCCCACCAAATAGCTATGAGACAGTGACAGCTTTTGGTCAGACTCACTATCAACCTGGGCTGAATTAAAAGAGCATTTCTTAAAGGAACAGGTGCAACCCTTTTGGTAATGAGTGGTGCTGACAGTCTTCTCCAAATGTATGAAAAAGGAAAATAAGACTAATATTATCACTCACTGTCATCGATCGGTCTATCAGCACTCACAGAGAGAGCACCGATCACAACACGTCAGACGTGTTGTTCTAGCCAGTCCTCCAACTAGCCGCTGGCCAAGCTGTCAGTAGCACCGGACACCCGATTGACATAGCGCACAGCGGCCTAGAACTCCTGAGCGATCCGCCAACCGCAGCCTCCCAAGCAGCTGCGATTACAGGCACGCGCCACCACACCGGGCCTGTAATAGTATATTGAATAAAAATATAATTTAAATATGGTAAATCATATGCCTCAGATTTTTTCACGTTGGCTTCTTACATAATGCAGTCACATTTGATAAAGCTAAAGAATGTCAATAATAAAGCAGAGCTATAATTTTACATAGGGGCAAAACTACCTTACTGAAGAAAATTCATTCTTTTCTGTTTGTAACTCACCATTTTTGTAAGGATGGAGGAGAGAGTCTCCGAGTCAGGAATTCACAATTTGGTATTTAACTTGCCGTTCTTTTTCTTCATAAAATTCAAAACAAATTGTCAGGCAAATATAAAGGAAAGAATAATTAGCGTCCTCCTTCATTTGATCCTTGGTGTCAGACACACATGTTCCTAACAAGTGTCACCCAAATGCCTGGAATCATGGAAGAAGTTTTACTTGTGAAATGTTCTGTTAGAACAGACATTTGAATTTAAGTAAACTAACTTAAACTGCTGCCTAACCCAGGCTCTAGTTACCCTTGTCATCAGTCAGCAAGAAAGAATTAAAAATCAAATCAAAATCCCACCACACCTCACATGCCCTGCCCCTCAACACCTCACCCATCTCAGCCCTTCCCAGATGCCTGCTCTGACCGACGGGCTTTGCAGCATGCCTAAAAGTCAACACATTCAAGCCATTTCAACCCAGGGGGATGGGATGGGCAGAAGTTTCAAAGTCAAGGGGCCTTCACAGGGAATGACCTGCCAACAGCAATCTCTTTTATAGAGTGAGAGAGCTCCAGCCGCCGTGCCTCAGATTGCAGCTGCAGCACCGTGGTTCGGGGCCACTGATGCTGTTCTCCGTACCTGAGCGGCCGTAATCAAATAGTCGACATAGCGTTTTATATACAGAGTCACTTGAGTTTATCCTCCCTTTTACACAGTGTCTGCTTAAAGCACAGTTGCACAGTTTAAACAAAAGATATTTAAAATGCATGTCTGCAGTGCCAGTGCCCACATATGTCAGGAGCTGACTGAATCAGGAGCCATGCTCAGTACAGTCAGCTGTCAGCTCTCCCACTATTATCCACCCCAGTACAATAAGATCAGTTTTTATTTTGCAACAGTTAATCCATAATCACATGGTAATTTACTTCATATCAAGTAGTGTTATAACAGGCTAGTTTTGAATATTTTGAATACCCAAAGTTCATTCACCAGACTGTCCCTTCCATTAGTACCCACTGTGGTGCAGTTCCTGCCCTGTGCTATGTGAATGAGAGGAAGGAAAGTAGTAGGTCTCTTCCTACATATGCACATTACTCAAGAGAGCACTAGTGAGTGTCAGGGAACTGGTTGGTGCACTGTGACCTCAAGGCTGTATTGTCTTCTGGCTGCAGGGTGGTCAGATACCTAGTCATGAAATGTGCATGCTGCCTAATGCAGCACATGTTAGCAAGGAGTGCATGAAACACTTGCCCCTCACAAAATACAGGCTATCTGACCTGTGAAGGCAGGACAGTTGTTCTAACAACTTTGAGTCAGCCTACAAGTGCAGCTACTACCAGTAGGGGCAGAATTTCTCTCCCTGTTTAGGTCCCTCATAATAAAGGAGTACGTAGACTTCTTGCAAACTTTCATCTTGAGAGCACCCGCTAAGTTTTGCTTTGAGATTTTAATTTCAGGCCAATATCTTCGCTGCATTACACCCCAAACAATCCTATTGACTGTAATAGCATTGAATAAGCAATGCGAGGATCTGATCTGCAGGATTTTTCACATTGATATTACAGGGTTCCATTGCTTTACACTGTCTGCTTCCTTTTCATAAAGAATACGTATGTACCTAACAGATCTGTTATTTTAATCTGTTTATTTTGTATTGTGTTTTAAATTCTTGGGCACCAGAAGTTCTCTTTTTTTTAAAAAAGTCATTTTACTTGGTTTATTCCTTGAACAGATATTCATTTTAAAGCACTTCATTCTTTGTGTTTATTTACGTAGTTTGACACAAAGATGACATGTTATTTGATTATGACTACTCTTTTTACAGCTATTATTTTCAATGGGCTCTATTGTATTTCCAATTTAATCAGCATATCTCTATGCAAAACATTTGCTATTGTATCACTTCAGCGTGTGGTACGTGCATTGCTTTATTTAAAGATGATGTACACAATAATGTGTTGCTGTCTGCAGATTGTGACTGATTTAGCTGACACAAGATTGCAGCAAACTCAGTGTGGCCAGAAGCTATTGGAAAGCAGCCAGCATTAATAGCAAAATTAATACAAAGCAGAAGCAAGAGATGCTGTAAAGCACAAGGACAGCAGGTTCTACCTTTCCGTGCTAAATGGCATCACATAATGCACACATGTATTCACCAAGAAGGCAAACAGCAGCTTCCAGTTTTGACATTTTCACATCACTACAATGGCTAAAACGTAAAGGGTCCTTGGAAACCAAACTGTGACAGGGAAGCTGCCCCTCACTGGCTGGCAAAGGGTTAATAGCAGCCCTCGGAGCAGCTGCAAAGAACCCAGCCAACCAGAGGAAGGCTTAGAAGCAGCCAATCAGGGCCAGGCTGGGTTCTATAAGAAGGACTGCTGGGACGAGAGGAGATCAGTCTTCCCTGGAGCTTGAGGGAGAAGAACTGGCTGCTTGTATCTGGGACAGAGCAGTGCTGGGCAGGGTCAGGGGAGCAAGCGGAGCTCCAGCCTGGCTGGCTCCCAGACTGTGGCCTTGATACGGGGCCGAGTAGGTGCTGGGGCTATGGGGAAGTGGCCCAGGGAAAGCAGGTAGCAGCAGAGGGGAAGGAGAGGCAGTGAGGGGCTGCCAGCTATAGGGTCCCTGGGTCAGGGCCCAAAGTAGCGGGCGGGACTAGCCCTCCCCCCCCCAACCTTTGCCCCACTGGCCACCGAAGGAAGTGGCCAGCCAAAGGACTGCAGTTTGCCCCTGAGCTAATAGTAACTGATGAACCTATCCTCCATGAACTTATCTAATTTTTTTGTAAACCCTGTTATAGTTTTGGCCTTCACAACATCCCTTGGCAATCAGTTCCACAGGTTGGCTAGGCATTATGAAAATAAATATTTCCTTTTGTTTATTTTAAACCTGCTTTTATTAATTTCATTGGGTGACCTCCAGTTCTTGTGTTATGTGAAGGGATAAATAATACTTCCTTATTCACTTTCTCCACACCATTCATGATTTTATAGCCCTCTATCATATATCACTTTGGTCATCTATTTTCCGAGCTGATCAGTCCCAGTCTTTTTAATCTCTCCTCATATGGAAGCTGTCCCATACCCTTAATCATTTTTGTTGTCCTTATTTGTATCTTTTCCATTTCTAATATATCTTTTTTGAGATTGGGTGACCAGATCTGCACCCAGTATTAAAGGTGTGTATATCAGGGATCGGCAACCTTTGGCCCGCGGCCCACCAGGGCCAATGGGGACTGCGGGACGCTGCAGACTGCACATCCCTTGGCCTGTGCCGCATCCCGCAGCCCCCATTGGCCTGGAGCGGCGAACCGCGGCCAGTGGGAGCCACGACAAGCTGAACCTGCGGACGCGGCAGGTCAACAAACCAGCCCAGCATGCCAGGGGCTTTCCCTGAAGAAGCGGTGGACCACAGTTGAGAACCATCGTTTTAACCGGATAGTGATCCATGAGAGTGATCCTCCTTCCCTATTATCCCATGACTACATTCTTTGCTTAAGAGCCTTTGAGGATGGTCCTTGTCAAAGGCTTTCTGAAAGTCCAAGTACACTATATCCACTGGATCACTCTTGTCCACATGTTTATTGACCTCCTCAATGAATTCTAATAGATTGGTGAGGCATGGTTTTTCTTTATAAAAGCCGTATTGACTCTTCCCCAACAAATCATGTTCATCTATGTGTCAGATAATTCTGTTCTTTACTATAATTTCAACCAATTTTCCTGGCACTAAAGTTAGGTTACTGGCCTGTAATTGCCAAGATTGCCTCTGGGTCCTTTTTTAAAGATTGGTGGAACATTAGCTATCCTCCAGTTATCTGGCCCAGAAGCTGATTTATGTGATAGGTTACATACCACATTTGGCAGTTCGGCAATTTCATATTTGAATTCCTTCAGAGCTGTTGGATGAATACCATCTGGTCCTGGTGACTTACTACTATTTAATTTAACAGTTTCATCTTTTACATGCTTGCCAGTCAATGTAATGCTTTATGTGCTTTACAACAAACAAACAAAGCCTGATAGTTCAGGCCCTGATTCAGCAAAGCTCTTAAGCACATGCTTAACTTTCAGCTCATGAGTAGTCCTCCTGACTATGTCATGAGAATTCCTAGCTGCCCTGTTAGGCCACCACGGCAGTGCAAATGAGACAGAGCTGGGGGGCTGAGATCAGGCTCCTTTCCCCCCTTGCTATTGATTTCTTGGGTACATGTTAAACAAAATGCTTCAGGGGTAATGCAGAAGGAGAGGTAGTTCTCAAGGTAGCCAGGGCCTAACCCTCTGGGGACTTTGAGGGTAAAATTGAATTGTGACCCAGTGTAGCGGGGTCCTATGTTTTCAGTCAGCTATAGCTTCTGTGTGTCTCCCACTGCCAGACAGTTAGAAAGCACTGCAGTAGTCCAGTCTCAAAATAATAAAGGCATAGAGGACTGTGGCCAGGTCTGCATCAAGGAAAGGGAGAAAGTGTTTCTGGTCATTACTGACATTAGGGAGTCCAGGCAAAGTGCTGGACTCCCTAATGTCAAGTGTGCCAAGTGTGACCCCCAGACTGAGCCCCTCCATGACAATCACTAGATGAATTCTCTTGGTAGAATCTGCTTTGAAATGCTTCCCAGTACTCACCATCACCTCCATCTGACTTGGCATCACCTCCACCTTACTTGGGTTGCCTTTGACCCAGCTTTTATTCATCCAGAGGTTTATTTCTCCCTGATTCTGGAGTAACTGTTTCCTTCAGATAAGAATGATAGGCATCCTTAGTTTATTGTTGTCATTTGTGTCTAAAGCATCTCATGATGTCTCCTAGTGGTTTAACATAGATGTAGAACAGAAATTGGTTTCAGTGGAGTTGCACAGGTGTAACTGATGACAGAATTTGACCCTATGCCTTTATCTTGAGCAATAATATTTAATACTAATTTATATTATTATTATTATTATTATTATTTTATTTTATTATTTAGTTTAATTTGTATTGCAGTAGCTACTAGAATCAGGGCTCTTTTGTGCTAGCTTCCATACACACAAATACTAAAGGGACAGTCACTGCCCCAAAGAGTTTACAGTCTGAGCTTGTGACAAAAGATGACACACAAACCAGGAAGAGGGAAAGGAGAGGAGAAGTTACAAGTGAAACCATTATGTTAGGTATAATAAAAAGCAGCAGCAGCACACCAGCTGTCTAGCTGTTTTGCACACCTCATGTCAAAGGAGAGTTTTAAGAAGGAATCCGAGGGAGGACTATGTAAGGATTTTTACTGAGAACTTCTATGCATAAGGGGCAGCCTGAGAATTAGTGAGAAGATGTTTGAGGGGAAATTGGACTAATGGGTGATTAAAACTGGCATTGCTGGTAGAGCATTAGATTTGCTTGGTAGGGCAAAGCTAAACTATGAACATCTTTAAAGTGAAGACAAGTAGCTTTTGTTTGATGCAGTGATTTGATACTAGTTGGCATCCCCTCTCAAATGTACTCACCTCATGTTACAAAATTTAGTCAAATGTGTCCTTCCTACTGAAGCCATATTAGGTAGCCCCAGTCCCACTGTCTGAATTGTCTCACCTTCATATGCCTCAAAGGTCTCCTAAAAGTAGAGGAGGTACTCAGCTCCACCACTTTTTGCCTCACAAAGACTGCTTCCCTCCTCTCCCTGATAGCTTCTGTTTCCCTCTAGCTGCCCCTACAGATTCATTATGGCATGTGTAAGTGATCAATCAACTAGCTGTCATGGGAGCATTTCTGGAGTGTCAGATCACCCAGACACAATTTCAAGTGTCATCAGTGAAAAAAATAAGATGTTTCTGTGTTCATTCATGTTTGGTGTGCTGAACTGTTCCATTGCCAGTGGCAGTTGATTCCCTGAGCCCCCTCAACCTAACTGTCTAGATTCCTCTAGATGTGCTGGGCCAAAAAGACAGATTGGGACCAAACAATTCAACTATTTCCTCCACCATTGTCCCTGAACACTCTCTAGCTGTCTCTAATGAGATACCTTCTGACTGCTGCAACTACAAATTCTTGTAAGTCAAAGATGCAGTAGACTTTGCCTTTCTTCCTCAATGAGTCATTTCTCCCAGTCTCTTCCTGTTTTCATAAAATCTAGTGTCTCTTACATTTTGTCCTATACATTAAAGCACTTGATATTTTTGGAGGCTGAATGGGTGAATGAATAGACAAATAGATCAATGGAAGTTATATAGACAGATCTGTCACTCCGTCCATTTATCTGTCTTTCTGTCCATCCATTTATTTAGCTGCTCTTGAAAGTGCCAGCGGTCTCAGGGTTAAGGTGGGATGCAGAACCTCAAAGCATCAGAGCTTCCAGCCTCCTAATTAGAGTTGAGTACATAATTTATACAGAACAGTGTACTGAGTGAATTTCACCTTTCTTTTCTAATTGCAAATTGTCTGCAAAGAGATTGCAATTTTCTGGCATTTATTTGTTGTTTGAAATTATTCATCCAATAATTCTTGAGAATAACTCTTAGTCTGAAGCTTGTTTGCAAGCTGTTCATTGTTAATGTTTGGTGTCCAAAATGCCAAATATGTGATTGGACACACACATCACAAGGTATGCTTCTGTGTTCTGACTGGACAAATGTAACTCTTAGAATCATGCCTCTGTTCTGAGTCCTAGGGATTACATATCTGAAATTGACTTTTCTTATTCAATATTGGTATTCTGATATTACCTAGAGGTCTCAATCATAGACCAGCAAAAGAACTTATAATTTAAGTATAAGATAAGAGATAACAGATGGACACAGCAAACAAATGTGGGGCACACAAGGTAACACTGCATAATTCTGTTGTATTTTATACAGGTTCTCATGCTGCCCTCATTACTGTAGTATCTGAGCACTTGCAATAGTGGATTAAGTGATATGACTAAAATTGTCATGTGTATTTTATATACGCTGCGCTCGGTGTATACATGAGTGAAGGCAAAGTTGAAGAAGTATGCATGGCACTTGGAACAAAAGGTGAAGTTTGTGGTAGTTGGGAGTTTGTTCCATAGTCTCAAACCAGCTCCTGAGAAAGATGTGTCCCAGACAGAGGTGCTTTACCCTTGCAGTGGACAGCTCCTTTAGGCCAGAGTTGTAGAGTGGTCAAAGGACATCCCAGAGTTTCAGTGATCTTTTAGGTATCCTGAGCCCAGGCCTTTGAGTGCCTTGAAGATAAGGACCAAGCCAGTGTAGAGAGCAGAAGACAAGTTTGATGTGCTGTCATCAATATACTATAATAAGTATCATCAGCTGGGGTCACAGCATACCAGCTGCCTATCCACATTCTTTGGTAATTATTTGGGGATTTTCACTATTTTGGTGATGATTCCTGCAGGTAAACTCATTCATTCATATTCCCAGAAAGTGAATACAAAAGCAGGGAGCGCGGTTGGCATGAATTTGTTTAAAAATGAATGTAAATATTCATGGACACTTTTAAAAAAAATTTCTGTATTGTACTCCTAACATGCTCTGTACCATGGTGTTTTCCACCCCTTCTACTATATTTTTCAGATCACTAGAAAACCAGCAAAAATACAGAAGCTAGGTGTTGCCATGTTAAGTAGCTTCCTCTCCTTCCCACCCTAACCCTTTGGGGAAAAGTCCAGATGGAGAAAGGAGTGGATTCATTTGGTCTCCTTATAGCTGTTTGTGCTTCTAAGTGTAGGAAGATTGAGTCTCCTCTGACATGAAAGGGGAATGTCAATCTCCATCACTTTACAAGACAGAATTACATGGAATAAAAAGGCAGAGATGTCAGAAACTCTGATGATAAAAAAATGTGCTGAAGGCAAAGGAGAGCTCCTTAAGAGAAGCAAATATAGTAGGTTCACATCCCACAATCATACTTTTTTCCCTGCTTTTATTGAACAAAATGTGTCCCACCTTTTTCAGTAACTATTTCAGAACAGTATCTTCCCCTTCCTTCATAATGTAGCCTTTACAGTATTTTAAAGGGGTGATGAGGTGGGATGGAAAGATCAAATTATTCCTTTACTCAAGGTTCTTTTTCAAGAGTTCGAGTAACTTGGTTTGAAAGTTTTGCTGACTCAGAGGAATTAAGCTGGAGAATAGCCAAGAACTGAAGAGAAAGTTAAGATACAATGGATTTAATGGACTGCCATTGGCTACTATTGTTAGAGCCATTCTTAAAAACAAAATCAAACGCACACACAAATCTGGCTTTCTATATGGCACTTGTGAGTACTTTGCAGTGACTTTTGTTACATTATGATTCATTATTTCCTCCTTAGTCTAAACGGATCCTGAAAGCAGAATTAGCAGCAATAGAAATTTGTGTTTTAAAAGGAAACATGTGAAGACACTGCATGAAGCAATGTCTTTAATGGGCGGGGCTCTAATTTTAGTATTATTTCCTTGTTCTTTATTTATGGACTGATGCACCGGAACACGGGGCTATACAAACATGTCCCTTATGCAAAAGTCTGAGGTTTAATAGGGATGAAGCCAATATAGTTCTGTAGTAATTAAATCGAGTTCTATTGAAATGACACTAAAAACGTACAGAGTTTAATAGTTTAAAAAAAATCTGTAGAAAGAATATAATTTTCCGTCATATAGAACTTAATAAAGAATTATATCCCTGCTTTAAAACTATAGGTTAATTTAAACATTCAACAGAAATTTTATCACTCTCTATAAAATTTTGTAAGACTTTTCCATAAGGAATAAAATACATGGTCCCTGCATCAGGTGACTTATAATCGACTTGTAATGATATTTAGCCCTTTCTTTGCTAGTAAAAGCACACATACTATATACAAGGTACAACAGTCCCTGTTAACAATATAGACCGCCCCCTCCCCCGCAATTCTGCTTCCATTTAAGTCAAAGGGAGCAGGATCAGGCCCATCTGATCAACAGGATTTTCAATTTCTCTCTATTTGGAAATTCATCAGTCGCATGTGGAGCACAGCACAGGGCTGCTATTGAAATCAACAGGATGTGCTGCTTTCACAGTAGAAATGTCTCCTGGATTCACTTAGCAGCCAGTCGATGACAGTTTTGCTGAAGCACATATTCTGCATGCAGCACAAGCCTGAATATTATATTCCTCAATGAACTTCTTACCATTTTTTCTAAATTAATACTGAATTCATTTTTTCCGAGTGGCCATGGAATATAATGTCCCTGTCTCAAAAAGAGCAGCTCTGTATATTATATATCTTGTGATATAGACATTTCATTATACACTGAAAGAACATTGAAACCTTCTTTTTCAAGTTAGTGTTAAGAATGTGTGTTGCTTTTTAATCACACAGCATTTTCCATTGTTGTAAACCTTTAATCAAGCCCTGCCTACAATGTAGTGGAGAACTGCTGGTTAGATATGATAACAAAGCAAAGTTTGGTTGCTATTGTCTTATTAATCATCTATCCACCTTTCAGTCCCACTCAAGCAGTTGTGAATGAACTAAAGGATACAGAAGGTTAGTTTGCAAGACATTTGGCCAACACTGCTTTCTTTTGGAAAATTAATTTTGCTTGTTGCGTGTGCCAGTCTCCTGCTCCAGGACCCATCTCCATGAGGAAATATTTTAATTACCCCTTTTCCTCCCTCCCCCGCTCCCCGAATGACAGCTTTCACCACTGGAGTTGAGTTCTTGGACATTAGCAATTGAATAGGAAGCCTTCATACTGTATATCATTTTAATCTTTCATGTTTAAGTAAGCCAGATGGCTTATTATTGCAAGCTCTGTTTCAAAAAAAGCACAAACTTTCTATCAGAGGATTTGTAAGATGATGGTAAAAAAGGGAGATTTTGCATCACACAAAATAGCCTGAATTTTAATTGCACATCATAGTTTGGCAGTAATTTTCCCGTAATTACCATTCCTGCTAAATGAATAGGTGGATTAAATGGATAACTAAAATGGCATTGAAATTTCCTCAAATGGAGATTTGTCTTTAATATATGGAATAGCTAAGCAAAGTTGTCAGTTGCTTGTATGTAATTCACACAGCTTTAACATGCTTTACTAGCTTGGGTGGGTTTTTTAGCTATTAATGTTTTACTCCAGCATTTTAGACATGCCAAATGTTATTTAGTGTGTTACATATGGAAGCTTTTGATTGATGACATTAAAAAATGAAGGCTGTTTTATGTAAGCCTTGGCTAGACTCTTTCCTGCTATTTACAGAATACCATTCCCAGTTCTCTGCACTCTGGGTCTAATCATGCAAACATTTATGCTTGTAGCATTACTTATGTGTATAGTCATGTATATAGTCACATTAAAGTCAATGTGACTACTCAGATGTGTTACATTTCTCATGTGCATAAGTATCAGCAGTATCAGACCCTATGATTCTTAAACAGATACAGACACACTAATGTTGCCACCTCATATTAGGAACAATTAAAGGATTATTGAAGTCCTAGAGACTACAGGCTATATTCTTGCTTAAGTGCTTGAGGATATTTGTAACCCTTTGTACTTTGAAATGACAAAGCACACTAAATCTTGAATTCATGGAACCATATTATCTCTATTAGAACTGATCAGATATTATTTGTTGAATAATAAATGTTGCCATTATTCAACCAGGTTTAATCCCTACATAACAATATCTATGACCAGTCCTGATCCCATTGAAATCAAGGCCAAAATTATCAGGGTGTGGTTCTTATTTACAAAAAAAACACTTTACACCACTTTGGCAGCACACAGGGGCCTTAAATATAATTTTCACCCACTGTAAGGCTCCTTTACCCTCCCAGAGTGGTGTAAAGAGGACTTGTGAAATTAGAATCACACTCTCACTGATTTCAATGGCAGCAGGATCAGGCTCTTTGTCTGGGCCATAAATTCTTTAAAATAGGGAACAGGTGGCAATCCTAACACATATACCTACATGAAGCTTACATCTTCATCCTGGCATCCTACATTCAATTAATACCAGGAGTGCTGTTTTAGTTTTCAGATGGAATGAAGTTCTGTGCTCTGTTGAGGTCTATCTAGATATAGTCAACATTCAAATACACATCCTTCTCTGTGCCCAGAATTAATGACCAATATACAAATGAGACGGCTAACTGATCAGTCACCCTTTTGCGCTGGCCCACAACTTTTTGCACCACAAAGTTTGAAAGTTAAAAAAGCACTCCAAAACATTTTGCAATTATTGAAACATCTATTGTACTATCTTTTACTAAATATATTAAAAAATATTCACCAGTATGCTTCATTTTGCATTCATTTAAAGATAGGGTAACCATATTTGCCTTTGCTGAATACGGGACACCTGGTAAAATTGTATTCAAGTGAGTTCAATGGCAATCAATCAGAACTATGCAGTACAAACATTTAAATTAACATCAAGTTGACGGAGCCCCTGTTAAAAAGAAACACTGTGTAGTTGGAGTCTTTTTATTTACCTTCTTATTTGTTAGGCTTTAGGGTTCACAGGAGGAGGGGTGACACACATACCCCTATCCCCCCCCCCCCACACACACACGTACCCCTCTCACACAGGGGGGTGACCAACCCACTCGACCCTCCCTGCCCAGCACTCTCCACCCTCCATGCCTGGCTGGGCCCCCGGGACGGACCTGCGTCTCCCGGTAACTGGGCAACGAGGCAACACATGGGCGGGCACGCAGGGTCACATGCTGCTTCAGATTTATGCCTGGGTTCACGCCAGAATGTGGCCAGCAGCAGCCTTTCAGCACTGTGCAGGAGGGAAGGAACGTAAGCTGCTTCCAGCTGCATGGGAGTGGGGGGAAGGGATGACTGGCCTGTGTCTTTGCAGAGCTGATCCCCACCCACCCGCCTGCCCGTGGCTGGAACCAGCTTATCCCTTCCGGTCTGCAAAGGCAGCTAACACAGCCACTGACATAACCCCGCTGCCTCCTGTCCCCTGGCTACAGCTTGGGCAGGAAGAGGTTAAGCCCTAAGGACATATTGTGCACCAGGGCCCAGGGAATCTGACTGCAGGGGCTTCAGCAGCCGGGGCCAGAGAGGTGGCTCAGCAGGGGAGGGTGCCAAGGGCACAGAGCAGCCTCACACTCCCTTGGGGCAGGACCCAGGGTGGGGTGGGGGGCGATCCCGGGGGGGCTGCTGTGGAGCCTGTAGGAACAAGGCGGGAACAGGCTTGAAATCGCTTCCCCCCACCACTCCAGAGCTTAGCTGGTGGAGGAGAGGCTTCCCTATGCCAGTGCTGTGTGGGGCTTTGGCATACACAGGGCTTGGCTCCTCCTGGACTTGGGCTTTCCCAGGGCTCCAGCCTAGCCAGAGGCAGTGGGGGAAGGAAGGAGCCTGTCAGCCAGGCCATTGGTGACCTGAGCGCTCCGACCAGGGGCTGGTTCTCCACACAGCACTGGGAGCGGGACGCGCTCGGCCGAGGGAGATATGAAGGAGCAGTGGGGCTGGAGGGGGCGGGGGCAAAGAGAAAAGCAGGGAGAGGACAGTGAGAGGGGGAGCATGTAAAGGCCGCCGCCTGGTGCCTGCCTGCCCTCACCGGCAGCTGCAGCTCACAGCCAGCGATGGCTGGAAACGGAACAAGGGGCGGGGCCCTGCTGGCTGACGGCCGGCACACAGCAGGAGCTGCGCTGACAGACCAGTATGGGGAGCGGCCTGGCCCTGCGTGCTGCAGCTTCGCCCCGCCACCAGCCTTGCACACCCACCCCCATCATCAGCCACTGGACAACCTCACCCACCGCTGGAGGGAGGGCGGCTGGCGAGCAGGGATCCGGCCAGCAGCAGGACCTGCCAGTACTGATGGATGGAAGGCAGAAAATACGGGACAGTTTGCCTATTTTTAAGAAAAAGTTGGGACACCTGCAGGAGGGCTTAAATACAGGACTGTCCTTTTAAAAACGGGATATCTGGTCACCATATTTAAAGAGTAATAATGGTTGTAAATAGATTTTGCTTTCAGTTAAAAAAACAATTACAGACCCTAAATAATGACTACAGGCCAGATATTTCAGATCATTTTTTTAGCATAGGTATTTAGAACTGTTTAATTACAAAGTCACTGAACTTTGAGATAAAGGAAAATAAGAAAGAAAAACTTGTAGCACCTTAGAGACTAACAAATTCATTTCAGCATAAGCTTTCGTCAGTTAGAACCCACTTCATCGGATGCATGGAATGAAACATACAGTAGACAGATATTTATACAGTCAGAGAAACATGATAAGGTGGAGGTGCATAGACCAACCTTAAGAGGCTAATTAATTGAGAGGAACCATAACAGCAGGGGAAGAAAAAACCTTTGAAGTGATAAACAAGATGGCCACACAGGTGTGAATGAGGATCGTTAACTTAAGGGAAATAGATTCAATTAACGTAATGTTCTTAACTGAGAGGGAGGATGATACAGCCTTTGGAGCAATAGTCTAGAACTGTAGAGACCTGAGTTTAAGACCCTGCTTTGCCACAAGCTTCCTGTGAGACCTACGCCAAGTCATTTAGCCTCTCTGGGTCTCAGCTCCCAGTCTGTAAAATGGAAATAATAGTACCTTCTTTACACGGACAATAAATGTATTGAAGCTTGTAAGCTGCTCAGACTATGGTAAAGGGGACCATATAAGTATGTAAAATAGATGCTACTATGATCCATTTTCTGACCCACTGCAAATGTTTTCTGACTAACAGCTAAGCCCCAATCCTGTCAGCTGCTCTAACTGGACCGGTCCTTTTGAAGTAAGGGCCTGGGTCCACCTGTGCAAAGCAGCTTGCAGAACTGGACCCATAGTCAATGTCCTGTAGGTCAAAGTGCAAAGTGTTTTGCATTGTAACATCTACTGTGGATTTTTTTTTAATCAATGGGCTATGCTTATCATTCCGTGTGTGTGCCCATAAACCTTGATGCCACACCACACACTATCATGTAATCTCTCCTTCTATACTTAAATAAACTTCATCTAGGGTTACATATGTATGACTGGATGAGACTATCATTTGAATAGAATGCAGTTGCAGATATAACTCTGTAGTTGGAACTGGGCAAAACACTGTGATGTTCACAATGCTCCAAAGTAGAAGTCTTTATTTTGTGTTCTGTAGAACACTGAGCACGTAGTTGGTGCTACCTCAATAATAATAATGAGTGGTTCTGATGTTCAAAGCCCAGTTTTGCCTGTGGGACTGAAGAAGGGAATTTGTAAAACATGACCACATATAGCTGACTTGCTTTAGCGGATCTATGAACTAATGAGTGGTTTTTTATTTAAAGAAGCTGGCAGTGGTGCCACAGGGACTGTGAATGATAGGGATGAGGTCCATATAAGCACCTGGATGGACAGTTGTTGCAAGTCATTCTGTATGGAGCTGCAAAGAATCCAGCATGTGGGGGCTGGTGTTGAGATTAGCAAGCAATGAAATCAAGAGAAAATTGGCTATGTCCCTTTACCTTGTGCAAGACTCTTCCATATAAGCACTAATATTATTGGGCCATCAGTGCGTGCCAGATTTTCCAATTACAAACAGCTAAGAGTGCAGCATGTCATATCTGATGTCAGTAAATTGCCTGAGCTGTTGATTTCAGGAGACCGTTGTAGTTTATCAGTTTTCAGTTGTCGCCTCCCAGGGATGCATTCTGGTTGGAAAACAGTTGATTACAGAAATGGCTAAACAGTCACAAGCTTTGTTAAAAGTAAATGCTAGCCTGTTGTCCTAATATTAAAACAAAAAACTTCGGTGAATGTGTTTGAAATTGTTACTGTTAATGCTTTCAAGCTGCCTCCAGCCTTATTGTCTTCAGGGTTTAAGTGGATGGAATCACTAGCCCCGCAGTCTATTATCCTTATTAACAAAGAGTTTATATCACTCCTAGAGACAGTGCTTACTGAGTGAGATATGGCACTATAAAGTGAAGCCTATTACTGTACCTTAGGGAACAATGACACTATCACAGATTTCAGCTCCAGCTCTCTGTTATTTCAAGACAGGAGCACAAGGGTTTTACACAATCATCTCATTGAAGAGGCAAAGCTCTCTTAAGCTAACAAATCTGGGACTAGCAGCTTTCTACTGCTATCTAGCTCTGTCATGCTGCAATAAGAAGTAGAGTAAATTAACCACTCACGCCATCAGAGGAGTGCCTTCGCTGTTGTGTTGTCCATTGTCGGTGCCGCGAAAATGTTGCACCCACCCTGATTTGCTATTCATGTGAATAGTTTGGATCCATTTTATTTTTGTTACTTTAATTTCAGGTACTATCCAAAGGATTCTGACTGGTTAAATATGCTCTAAAATTTTGACCAGATCCTGTTCATCTTACAAGTCCATTTGGGACCCAGTCCTGCAAGCTGATCTGCGAAGGCAGATAGATACCTTTGTCTGTGTGGAACCCCATTTGAAGTCAGTGGGACTTTGTACTGATACAGTGGTCCCGCAGTGAGCAGTAGCTTTCAGGGTCAGGGCCTAAGGACTTTTCTACACACAGTTTTTGTACTGTTCAGAAAGTGATATGCTTAAATCATGCAACACCCCCTAGTATGGACTCAGTTATACCAACATAAAGGTGCTGGGGTAGCTTATTTCTTTAAAGTTAGTAATAATGAGGTGTTGTATTAAAAAGGCTACTTGAAAGAGAAGATAAGTAGAATTTGGCACTTTTGGCTTTATAAATATAAGCTCTGACAATCCTAATGCTAACAGAATTGTTTCCACAATTTTTAAAATACCAATTAAGACAGTGTAGCTAAATAAATATTCCCTTGCAGTGTTTGCAACCCACACATCTACCTATTTGTCTATCTTAGGGTATATCTATACTACCCGCCTGATTCGGCAGGTAGTAATCGATCTTCTTGGATCGATTTATCGCGTCTCGTCTAGACGCGATAAATCGATCCCGGAAGTGCTCGCCGTCGACACCGGTACTCCTGCTCCGCTCGAGGAGTAAGCGGAGTCGACGGGGGAGCCTGCCTGCCGTGTGTGGACCCGCGGTAAGTGCTGTTTAGTTCGAACTAGGATACTTCGACTTCAGCTACGTTATTCACGTAGCTGAAGTTGCGTATCTTAGTTCGAACCAGGGGGTTAGTGTGGACCAGCCCTAAGGGTTTATACTGCCACCCATTGTGACAGTATCTGAGCGTCTTCTGCTTAAAATCAAGAGCAGTTGGAGCACTATGTCAGTGTATGGGAACCAGGAAGAGAATTTAACTTGCAGTGACCATAAACAAAATGAAGTTGACCAGTCTGTAATGTTTTCATTTTTTCAAATGGAGAGAAATTAAACTGCACTCAGACAGCAGAAATAGGGAGAAGTAAATCAGATTTTCAAACTTCTTTCACTTCTAATAGTCAAAGTTGTTAGTATTAGTAACATAGGTGAGGGAATTTATTTTTAAAAAGTTCTTTTAAGCTGACAATATTTTCTTCTGTCAAAAAACGTTAATCACCCTAATTATCTATTATTTTCTCAATAAATCTAGATCCCCCCTTCCTATAAGTGCTGAGAGAATATAAATTGGTATAAAAGCAAGAACTCTCTTAATTGTAGTTATTATCAGTTCATATTATTGAACTCTGTATAACATACTGGTAGGCCAAAATAAGGTATTCTAATTAACTCTATAAAAATATATGCATGTACATATGTGAAGCATACACATAACCAATTATATGTTTGGAATATATTCAGAGTCATCTGTTTTTACCTACATTTTTTCTCTGAACCACAGAAAAAATATCTTGAACAGATTCCAAATTACTCAAGATGACAAGAAATTGCTTTTACAGATAACTTTTAGAATTCTGAAGAAACCGGAAGGTAGCAAAATCCTGAATATTGACAGAGTCTGTTATTCGTCCCCTATTGGTGGATCTGTTGGGTTTTTTAAAAAATGTGTCTCTTATGTCTCACTAGTGTATGTGGATAAGAGGATGACATAAGGCCCAATACAGAGAGGACTTAGAAACTGCACACTCGATGTTGCCCACATGGGCTTTGTAATTACAGTACAAAAAGAGGAACACAACCCTCAATCTTCTGGCTATAAAAGGAAGTCAGATTTGCGGAGTATTGTAAGCTACCAACTTCTGAAACATACGCACTGAAGGGCTTTGGGGTCAGCAGTGTGCATCTCATGCACCGAAGGCTGGATAGATTGCCATCCCAGCAAAGTAGCCCTGCTTCTTGAGGTGCAGAATTTGACAGAAAAAATGAATTCTTTCTTTGAAAATCAGTACAGCCAGGCTCACAAAGGGAAGGCTTAAATAAATCTTTAATGCAACACTGAAGTTATTTTTTCGTCAACCCCTGTTGTGGAAATCCCACACCAAAACCCATCTATCATGATAACATGGGCATCTAGAGCAGAAAGCAGCTTAGTGCACAACAACTAGCTGCTGAAGGGGGAAAAAAAATATAGAACAAACCCCTATAATAAAAATCAAGAAGGCTTTAGGGAAAAGAAAACATTGTCATAGTTAAATCATTTTAACCTTACATCCATTACCTGCAAACAAATGTGACATTATGAATCAACTGCAGTTATGTTGTTAATAGACTTTATTAATACCAAGGAAAAATAATATACATAGTATCCTCAATGGGTGTATAACTATCATCTCAAATGGAGTTTCCTGATATTTTAAATGAACAGCGTGGTTTATTTTGGCAGCGGCATCACATAACTAATGTTTCATATTATACACAAAAAAGAATTTTGTTCCATTCTTGAAATGAAACATTTCATTTCAATAAAGGCTTGTAATTGCAACACTTAAATACTATCATTAATGGCGAAAAGAAAGTTCTCCTGGCAATACTTAAAAAAGAGTAAACTTCCCTGCTCATTCCTGTATTACAGCCAATGTCTTTTTATTGTCTGTTTTCATCTCCATTTTACTTTATCTGCCAAACTACTTTGCATTTCAAGACATTTCCACTCACCTTGAGTTCTTGGTTCAAAAAGAAACAATAAAGTTTAATCTTTTCACTTGACAATGATGTATGGGTCTGTTGAAAAACACTTTTCAGGTATTATCATTAAAAAGTCCTCTTTTCTTTTGGTTTCTCCTGCATTCTTGTACACATAGACATAGAAGATGTCATGCAAGCGAGGGCTTTTATCGAAGCTTCTAATAATACCATTTAATTAGAAATCAAAGACTGCTAAATGTTTCCTCTAAGACCTCTTCAGCATAGTCCTTCTCTAGGTTTAGTCATTCTTCTTTAGCTAAACATTGTCTTATGATTTTATTAGTGATTTCAAAGGCCAGGGAAGGCTACCATTCTGCTTCTTTCTTTCCAGATTACATCTTGCTGGTTGGGGAATTTGCTGAGCTGTAGCATGCATCAAGCAACTGGTTTGAATTAGGATTCCCCCTCCCCCCTTGCAGTTAGCTACTTATTAGCATTTGTCAAAACAAAGAGATAATACAGCCTCCGAATGTTTAATATTGTTCAGCAATTCTCTGAGAAAACACAGTCAGACAGGGAAGATATAACAATTGTTCCCTTCTCGGGAACATTCAGGGCTGCTATGGGGTTACTCAGAGTAAATGCCTTAACTTAATTAGACTGATCCCGTAACTGTGTTAAAGTTATTCAACACTTTGGGTTTTTTTTCAGCTTAAAAAAAAAATGTAAATGCCTGGTTTGTTATGCAGGAACCGTGCACAAACCAGCACCCAGTGCAAACAGACTTCATCACCAAATAAATGAAAACTGCCCAACTGATAATAAAAAGTCTGGGCTGCATTTTTGTTGGAAAACTAATGTCTAAATATATAACATTCCCAATTCAATTTCCAGAAATTTACCAAACCCAGGAGCATCCATTAATAAGAAGGAAAATGCTATATCAGTTGAAGGCTCTCAAACTTTTCCCCAGTTATCCAAAGTTACATAGCTGAAGTATGAGAAATTGATTTCTGAAGTGGATTAATTTCCTTGAGTAGATAAAAACCCTTGCTCTAATTCAGTGTGCTTATGCTGTTCCCAACTCTAAAACTGTTCCCTTCATCTTTCTTTTTGGGGCAATTGTAATAGGATGTTGGAGTGGGGTAGGTGCCAGGAAAGATGATACGTTAATTACTTTAAAATACACATTTTCTTTTCAAAGCCCCTCTAGAATGAACTGTGAATTTATCATTTCATCTACATGGTACATTCCATTCTAAAGTCAGAGCTAAATTCTCCCTCTTTCTCTCTCACTCACTGTTCAGAAACACTTTGGAAATTATTACCACATGTCCAGGAGTCACTCATGATGATGACCGCTAATGCCATTCCTCTTGTTACAGTATTAACTCAAAATATACCACTGTTGTCTTTGATTAGCACAAGCAAAAGCTAAGAACAAAGACATACCACTGACATAATGACAGTTTTATGGCTCCCGTCTGGAAAAAAAATTATGCTCATTAGCATTCAAAATATAAAACATTCTCTTCAGTAGTTCGGTGCAAAACTGTGTAATCTTCTTTTTGCTTCAAAACCTCAAAACCACTGACAAGTTACCTATTTCCTGCAAAGCACATCTGGGGTACTTGCTACATATAGAAATAAAAACATCAGGTGAACTGGGCCAAACAGAAAATTATCCCAGATCTTTCCTTGTGATCTCAGAATTAACCCCTCCTGATGGATTGGTGTTCTCTAGCAGAAGGCAATTGCACAAATATATTAATGCTGCCAGTTACATACATACTCTTTGTGAAGGCAAATACACTTTGTCCACAATGAGGCAATGACATATTCTGCTTTTAAGTCTCATTACATGATCATGCCCTTTAGACCAACTTTTGAAAAGAAATCCACTCCTTTCCCCAAACCTTTGGAAGCAGCCTTATAGATTTCAAACCTAGGAGCTATCCACTCAAAATCAATAGCCATTGTATAATCCCTTTGCCTTTCCTTGTGGCTTCATTAGTTATTAATTTGTTCTTCAGTTTATAAACTGCACTTATCCAACAAACTGCAAGCACATGTGCACCAGTTAAAAATAGCACACACCTCATTAATATTAATTAACTAAATGGACTCCCACCCAAAGATAGCTAGTTCCATTTTCTTCTTATGCTTAATGAAAAGATGGACCAGTGAGGTGATCAAACCACAGAGCTAAAGGCTCTCCACCAAGAACACTTCACATCTGGTCCCCAGATGATGAAATCCAGGGCACCTTCTCCCCTCACTGCTACATTGCAGACATCTCCCATTGAAGTCAAATGGAGTAATGTGCATAATGTAGCAGAGCTGGTTAGGGTCCAGGGACTGCTGCTGAAAGTATTTTCACTGATCTCAACTGGCTGAGTGGTTCATAAGCCCCAAACCATATAGGGCTTTAAAAATCAACATGAAGACTTTGAGTAGCATGTAGAAACAAACAGGAAGTCCATGCAGCCTCTAGAGAGGAGATGTTATATGTTCCCTATGATTAACATCACTAAGCAAATTAACCACATTTTGCATTCACTGAAGCTTTCAAGAGATCTTCAAGGATAGCTCCCATATACAGAATATTGCTGTAATGCATTCGAGAAGAGCATGGACAACTGGCAAGGTCCACATGGGAGAGAAATAGCCATAATGGTATAGCTAAGTACAGATGCAAAAAGATACTTCTCGACACTGTGGCCAGAAGTATTCCCAGATTGTGAACATCCTTGCCATCAATTTCATCTCCGCACAATTTTTCCCAGGTGCTGGGAAAACGAAAAACCTGCATTTTCTAGTTTTGGGAGAGCAAGATTATGAAAAGCTATGTCATATCCTCATGCTGCAGCCCAAACTCTCGCACAATCTCCCCTTAGTAGCTTCACATACACATTGAGCATGGGAGAGGGGTGACAAAATAGAACCCCACATGAAAGAGAGCCCTCCAAGAAGACGAGCAAATGCTCAGCACCACCCACCTGGGATCTCCATTAGATGAAAGAACAGAACAAGCATCTCTCGCCCTAAGCTTTTGAGCAGGGGAAGGGACATGCAAAGTGCTATGTGGTGGGGAGATATTAATAGTCCATCTTGGTATTGTTAGTCTGGAGAGGATATGAGACTAACTGAAATGCTAAGTCTAATTTTGTTAATGATTCATTTTCCATTTTTAATATTTGTGCCTTGTTGTACATACATTCAAAGCCTTATGTATGTTAAAGAAAATCTAAATAAATTAAAAATAAACAGTTACACTCTCACTTCTAGCCAGGGTTCACAGTTTGGTGGACCACACCTCATGATCAGCCATATCAAACGGTAATGACAGATCTAAAAGAATCAACCTGAACACAAGCTCTCTGCCAGACATAGGCCTTAAGTCAGATTGAAAGGGGCCAAAGAAATCCAAGGACTCCTGCTGATATCAGAGTTGTCTCACCACAACCCTCTCAATGACCTCATCCTAAAAATGAAAGTTAGAGACGGGACAATAATTGGACAGACTATCACTGTCAAGAGATAGGTTCTTCAAAGTGGCCTAACAACTAGCCACTCGAAGAAAGCTGTCTCCCTGCCCTCCCTTGGAGAAAGCATTGATAATATCCACCAGAAACAGACACAATACTTCTGTACTATGAGGGGCCTGGGTCCAGCTGATAAACTGCAGGATGAAGACGTAATCCTTACCACATCCAGAATCTCTGCAAGTGAAACTGCCTGATGCTTAAACAGAGAAGACATTGCACTTGACTTCTCCTGCCAGTTCCCTTACCACAAATAGCTAGTCTCCTCTAGATCACATTGCTTTTATCAATGAAATAAGCAACACCTCACAAGTGTAGCCCCTTCTGTCTTCAGGAGAAGGACTTCTGGATTCAATAGTCTATTTATTACCCGAAACAGGATATAAATGGACTATAAACTCACTCAGGAATATGATTTTTTGGGTGGGTGGAGGAACTACGAACTAGTCTAGGAATGTGGTGGCAGTGGTACACTGGGCTGTCACATAGAATGCTTGGGATGAGAAGAAACATTGGAACTTCTGCTCCCTGGGCTTTTGAGGAATACAAATTCTGTGGAGCTGATTCCTTCTGCCCTTCTAAAAAAAACACAAATGTAATTCCATTTAAATGCAGCATCCTTGATATTTGTTGAAGCATTGTCTACGTTGGAGGGCACATTTCACCTTGTCAGTTAGAGAATGGGTACAGCAAAGGTGGCAGCATCTAAAGAGAGAGATTGAAGTGACCATGGGCTTGTGAAGGGGAAACCTGATAGATCTGACTAGGTTCTAAGGGGACTTCCACTTAACCAGGAAAAGAAAGAAACCAGACAGCCATGCAAACATAAAGCACCAGGGAAAGAAGTACTGAATGTGTCTAGCTGATCTATTTTAGGATTTTCGATAGCACCCATCACCATAAAGTATAAATTCTTCCTTCACTAGTAAACTAGGTCCTTCCCCTGATTATAGGAAGCGATGCTCGGGGTATGTATTTATAATCATTTTAAAAATTAATATTCAGGTTATGAATAAAAACAGAGATTAGTCCACAGTCAGAGGAATCAATAATCAAATCAGTAATTAGTGCTAATTAATGAATTATTAGTTCAAGATACCCATAAATGTTCACATTATGTAATGCCACTTATGAGACTACCAAGGCAGCACGCTGTTAAAGCAAAATACCATGCGTACTGTTCCCCGTGACTTGAGCTTTTATTACCGCAGGCTCCAATTTTTCTTCCAAATAGAAAAGACTCTAATGAATGGTACCCAAACTGCATGACAAAAAAATATCACTTTTTATTTAGCAAGATGTGTGTGAGAGAGAGAGAGAGATGGAGACTTATCCAAGATTTAAAAGAGAAATTATGTTTACGGAGCCGAATCTGTTGTGAATCTAGAGTCATTCATTGACTTTCATTGTGTTGTTTCAGTTAGTCAACGTTTACATTAATGTAACTGAGTAGCATTTGGCCAAAATTCTAAAAGTAGTGAGGGGTAAAAAAAAGATTAGGGGCAAATTTTCAATAGCTGACTGTGGGCATGCGAGTATCAATGTCTGCAATTTTGCATATACACGTTTTCAGGCATACATGTTTTCACATGTCCAAAAGCTTAGATTTGATTGCACAAATGGCATTTACACGCTCAGATTCAGTATGCAGACATCTAGCAATCAAATTTACTCTGACAAAAACTTGTGTGCCCAAAATTGCTAGCCCAAATTTAGGGACTGTGAGGAGGGCTCTTTGAAAATTAATCCCTAAATCTGTGTCACAAAAAAAAAGAAGGTAAAGATGAGACAAAGAAAGGAGATGTGATTAGAAATGAGATATCTAAAAGTAAATCAAGAGCAAAAATTAAAAAAAATACACAGGAAGGTCAAAATAGTCAAGACTTAAACCAAACTAGGAAGTTCAAAATGGACACTGGCACTTATATAGAAATAATACATATCCGGCCAGATTCTTAGCTAAATTCTGGCTTCTGGATTCTGGGGCTGATTCTACACTGGACTCAGCACTGATAGGATAGGGTAAGATAGGATATTGTGGTGCTTAGATAACACAATGATAGGCATCTTAAAATGATTAGATTGGTTTGGATTAGATTAGATTAGAGCTCTTCTTTTGAATCGCTTCGCCATTTTAACACAATTAAGCATTTTGTTAAGGCAATCCAGGTGTCAACATCATATGTCGAAATATACAAAGTAAATACCCTTAAATCAAACACTAAGAAGTTCTCAAGCAGCATTTTTCTTACCTTGCCTATTTGTTACATTTTTATTATGGATGGAAATATTTTTTCCTCAGCTTCTGTATGTAAAGCGAAATCACCTTTTTACCGACATTTACTGATAAAAATCTAATCCTTCCAAGCCTAATTAAGGGTCATTTTGCTTCTACTGTAATCACAGTGAAGTTAAGAAGATGAAGAAATAGATTTATTTTTTCATTTTGGCTCTAAATCTCTCTTAAATAGGCCACTTATCAAAATCATTTTAATGTAAGTTAGTGTGGTTTAGGGGGAAATCCTGGATCCAGGCTGCAGCTTTAGTGAGTAGGCTGTGCACTGGGGAGCTCTGCAAAGGCTGGAGGGACCAATTATTTAGTTATTTAGTTATAGTAGACCCCTCTATGTTCCAGGGGATTTCCAAACACTTGAGAAGGATGGTCCATGCTCCAAGGAAGTACAGTGTAAGGAATCCCTTTCTCCAAGCCATAGGATACCAGCGGAACTATTTTCCTTCCCCTCTGCAGGAGAATGCCCAGTGGATGTAACTAGTTACAGCAGCACCAACCTTGCCACCCTACAGCCTCTTACCCCTCCCCATTTCTCTCCACACTAGAGCGCTGCAGAGAGCCTCAAAGCAGAACAGCTCTGCTGTATGCAGTGTCTGCACTCCCTGCACAGACTTCCTCCAAATCCTGCCTCCAAATCTTCACAGCGAAACCACATTGGTACCACACTGCCTTCAGGGTCCTCTGAGCCAGCAGATGGGGAGAAGGATTTGCCTCTAAAGGCATCTCTGAGTAGAAAAGGAATGCCGCTTCACTGCTTGGTTATCTATCTATCTATCTATCTATCTATATAGTCCCCATACTCATGGTATCTGAGCATCTGTACTCAGGGGATTATACCAGATTCCCCATCAGCCCTAGCTCTGTATATATAGGTCTGGTAGTGCTCCTTTTCTAATTTGGCTTCCCGTAACTAGCACAACACAAGTCTGTTGACAACCACGGTGGCATTTTAAAATGCAGATTATTTGACTCAGCCTCCTTTTTCCTTTACAATATAATTTTTAGACCCAAGCATAGATATAATGCACAGGCACATAAAAAAGGAATATTTAAACCCGTCAGTGGTATACATAACAAAACACTTCAAGAAATGTACTTAGTGTGCAATTTCAGTTGCTATCTTTTTCTATGAAATTACTAAATCATTTGACTCCTTTCCCACCCCTTTTCAAAATACCAAAAGCTATTAGAGCACATTATGAATTAATCACTTGTGATATTTCAGTAAATCAAAGCCAGTTCTGCATTATTGCGAGCAAAAAAAGTACTTTAATTGCTGTAAAGCTTAAGGCAGTTATCTGGTCCTAGCTGCCAGATTTCAGGAGGATTATTACTATTATAAAGCAGAGCAGCAATATAGTAAGGCAAGGCACCTCTAACTTCCCAAGTGGGATGTGAAAAAAATGGATTTTTCCAACAGTTGAAATAGAGAATATGCTGCTATACTACATTTATAATGATTGGTAAATCAAACTATGCATTTAACTCTCTGAGTAGATTTCAGGTGGGCACAGAAATTCACTTCAGGTTATTCTCCTCTTCCCTCCAAATGAATTAACAGCCTGAGGGGAAATCCTCTACCTGTCTGACACTAATGCACACATTCCTAACTAATACTTTTCACCTATGACAGTCACAGGTCAATCCCAGTGCCTGGCACTTGGTGTGGATTTGGAGTAAACCACCATTTTCAAGGTGAGAGAATAAATAAGTCTGTTGCCATGATCACCCAGCAGCTTTTGCATGGGAGAAGAATTTTCCCTACCCAGACCTTAGCTAAAGGCCCTGTTAGGTAAACAAAAAATGTAGTCTTCTTTATGCAGTACTAAGTGACGGTGGTGACTTTTGGTACTATATCTAAAGCCAAGTCTCAGGTGAATTTTAATCCTTCATTATTCAGGACAGACTGTTTTTTCCCTTTCCCTCTAAAATGACAGTCATGCTGTTAAGCATAATAATTGTTCATGAGTGAGCACTGCGTATTGTCCCTCTTGATTTTGCCTCTAAGGCAGGCTTCTTACTCAGCAGAGGTCAAGGGTCACCTGCTAAATCATGCATACCCACAATCCCTTGTGAATTAGGCAGTTGACAAACTGCCGCTAATGATTAGTACAACCTGCATTAAAACCCTGGCACTAAATTGATATTACTTGAGTGATGGATTACACCTCTAATGAGCGGATTATTGCCACAAGTGACCTTGTCAGCTGAAAGAGTGTTTCAATATAACTAACATCTCTCACATTCTCATGTCACAGCAGTGCTAAAAAAATATTCTTTTTCCTTTTTGATTTTTATTCCTGTGTTGCTTTCTCTTCTTTCAGACAACCAATTAATGGGTAAACAGCATGTCTAATGGGATTAGTAATCAGAACTGCACCCCAATTAATATATCATAATATCTCTGAAATATAAAGTGCTCAGAGGGTCATTTTTTCTGATGAAAAGTGTCATTTTTATTTTGCTCCCTGTTCTTTGGAGCGTTGAAGTTCTCCTATCAGCATCTGGCTTGTCTGCAGAAGTGGTCACATGATCACATAGATAAAAATGGATTTGCTGCCATTTTCTGATGAAAAGATTAACTGATGACTGTGAACTTCAGTGCTCTTTTAAGGAAAGCCATCATTGCTTAATTATATAGATGGGACAGAATACGTTCAGAAAGACTTCTTCCTCAAAACACTGAACTGGAGTTTATCATGTGCACTGCAATGTTTTACTAAGTGCAGTGTAAACTCACTAGAATAGGGATTGTGTTTTCACATGTGTTTGTTAAGCACCATATAAAGGTATTGCCCTGTATAAATGTTTTGCAGCTGTAAGATTCAGAGGGCAATGCTGTGGTTTATCCATATCCTAACTGCAGTTAATTTAGAGGGAGGGAAGTGGCATTTACTAATCATTTCACCAAACAAGAAAATCTCCTGCAAGGGTCTTGTCTCAGCTGAAGCTGCACTCTGTCTTTAAAGTTAATAGACCCCTCTTGGAGCCCACTCAGGTCTTTGTTTATACACAGTTAGTGGTATATTCACGAATGCCTGTCATTCTACACTAGTACAGATGGGGCTGGGGGGAACTATTTTAATTGAGTATAAGCCATGCTGACTGGCAAGGAAAAATCACATGAGAGAAACAAAACACGTGCCTCACCAGTAATTTGCCCTAACAAAGAACGAGCAGCTATAAATAAAGGGAAAAAATCATGAGCAGAGGATATTGATATGATCTCTTTATTATCAGTGATGTTTAATTCTCTGAGGGCCTGTGACATCAGTATGAATTAGGAGTAAGTCCACTGAGGTCAGGAGTTACACCAGAGCAAAACTGGTTTAAAAGATTAGAATCAGACGCAATAATATCTCATGTGGTAATCTCTGATAGGTTCAGATTTAATCTTGTGATCCTTCCTGCTCCATGCCAGTTGTAGGGTTTGCCCCTCTACAAATATTATCTAATGTATTTGATGTTCTCCCCAATGAAGAAAACCAGCATGCTGGGTATAATGAGACTGTCTTTTGAGGATGCCTATTAATTAATCCTTAAAGTCCTCTTTGTCTCAGTACCCTGATGCAACACTTACAATCAGCTGGAATTCTCTTCCTGTCCATTCCCAGAGCTGAGTTCCAGGAAGAAATGATAAGTTGCAGGGCATTGTGGGCAGATGGCTCCCAGCTCTGGGCTGCCTTCCGTTCACAGTGCACCAGACCTCTAGTCTGGTGGCATTCCAGGTGCATTTCTTTAACAAGGCATTTGATCTGAATAAGTATGGTAGCTAGGGATATTTATTCTTTTCCTTCTGGCAGGTGCGGGCAGAGAAAGGTATGATCAGTTTGTATTGAGATGTTACAATTAACATCAAGGCAAGCAGAACACCCTGTAGACATGACATCAAGCCCAGAAAGAGTGAAAAACAGCTCAGGCAGCAGAAATTTATGAGGTATATAACAAGCCTCCTCTTCTCTCAGTTCCATGGGAGCTGATGTCGTAGACAGGACCAGCATTCTTATAAGGAGACCTTTGCTTTTTAATATTTCCAACTTACATGTAGCATTTTGGGACAGCTCTATGGAGCATTATCATTTGAAAATGATAAATTCATCATGGTTTTGCAAGCAAGAATTTTGCGGGAAAAAATCATGAAAAGCAACTAAAGCAAAGAAATTACTATTTTATTTCTTTTCAGCTCTGGAAGGGGTTAACTCATGACGCATCCACACTGGCAAGGCACATAGAGCGCTCTGACTCCGTGGCTAGAGCGCTCCTGGTACTCCACCTCGTCGAGTGGAATAATGTTTGATGCGCCCCGGCTGGAGCGCTGCGGCGCCAGTGTGGACCCCTTGGTCTGTTAATGCGCTCTGATCAGCCTCCAGAAGTGTCCCACAATGCCTATTCTAGCCACTCTGATCATCAGTTTGAACTCTACTGCCCTGCCCTCAGGTGACCAACTGTTAGACCCGCCCTTTAAATTATCTGGGAATTTTGAAAATCCACTTCTTGTTTGCTCAGCCAGGCGTGGAGTGCTCTCAACGCATCTTTCCAGGTGACCATGCCTCCATGCGCCAGGCGATCCCCAGTATGGAGCAATGGCGAGGTGCTGGACCTCATCAGTGTTTGAAGGGAGAAAGCTGTCCAGTCCCAGCTGCACTCCAGCCATAGGAATTACGATACCTCTGGACACATATCAAGGGACATGATGGAAAGGGGCCATGACGGGGACGCACTGCAGTGCAGGGTAAAGTGAAGGAGCTGCGGAGTGCGTACCGCAAAGCCTGCGAGGCAAATGGCCACTCCGGTGCTGCCCCCACGATCTGCCATTTCTACAAAGAGCTGGACGCGATACTTGGGGGCAACCCCATCTCCACTCTGCGCACCACCATGACACTTCAGGGACCAGTCCAACAAGGAAGGAGGAGGAGGAGCAAAGCGGGAGCGAGGGTGCTGAGGCTGAGGAAGACACCCCAGAATCCCTAGATGCGTGAATCCAGGAGCTGTTCTCAAGCCAGGAGGAAGGTAGCCAGTTGTGGCGGCTGGTGCTTGGGGAAGGTCAAACACCAGAGGAGGTTCCTGGCGGGCGGCTTTTATTTTGGGAAGGAAGTTATTCAGTGCGGGCTCTTGAGGCGAGGAGGGTTAGGGCCGTATGCATGCCTAGATGTGGAACAGGGCATTGATGTGCTCTCTCACATCATGGTAATCGGCCTTAGTGATCTCTTCAAAGGTCTCTTCCAGAACTTGGGCAATGAGCTTGCGCAGGTTTATTGGGAGAGCCACTGTGGTCTTTGTCCCAGTCAGGCTAACGTGTCCGTGCTACTGTGCCATGAGGGGCAGGGGGACCATTGCTGCACACAGGCAAGCTGCATATGGGCCAGAGCAGAAGCCGCATTGTAGTAGAAGACCCTCCCTTGCTTCCCTCACCCTCAGCAACAAGATATCTTCCAGGATGAACTCCTGTGGAAAATGTGGGGACAGTGTTCAGTATAGGTGCCCCCTGCACCTGTTGGCTCTCCCCAAGGCACAGAAACCCAGAAGACAGTACAGCCATGAAACAATCAGTCCCCCTTGACCCTGTGCTTACTCACCATTTTGGGGCATTCACTTTGGGATGGGCAAATTATGCTATTGTGTAGACTGTGCTTGCCCTCCTTAAGTATGGGGGAATCATTGCTCTGTCTGGTGTGAACAATGCTGCCTCTGTTAAGTGTTGCATTTTTCCTTTACAGATGCAACCTTGAGATCTCAGCCGTCTGTGTTATCGCCGGCTGAGAGATTGCAAAGAATCAGGGGCCTGGTCTACACAATGCGGGGGGGGGGGGGGGGGAGAGAGTCGACCTAAGATACGTATTCGTGTAGCTGAAGTTGACGTATCTTAGGTCGACTTACCTGGGTGTTCTCTCGCGGCGGTGGAGTGCCAGAGCATCATGGAGTGCCAAGCGAACTCTATCCAGGCGCTAGTAGCCATGCAGGCAGAACACTACCACGCCAGCCCCCCCTGCAGCCCTTGTCCCAAAACTCTTTCCCTTATGCCCCCGTGTCACCTACAACCCACTTTCCCCAACATCCGGTTTCTTACCGCCACCAGCTGCCTCCAACACCTGTAGCTTCACCACCCAGGCCTGAAAACGACGACCCTCACCCACTGCACTCAACCCCCATCACCATGCATTATAGCCATCCTGAAGTGCAGCACTCATTGCGCAGCACTCCAGACAGGAAGGCTGAGTATGAGAACAGGACATACGCAAATCTGTGATTGCACCATTCCCCACCCCACCCCCTTGCCCTTTCTGGTTCCCAAGCAGTTGTGTTTCTTTTCAATAAATGGATTTTTTTGGCTTTGAAAACATTCTTTATTATTGCATAAAGTAAAAGATATCTTAGCCCAGGAAAGCAACAGGCACTGCAAGTCAGCATAGTAAACACAGATTCCTACTAACATTGGAACCACTGCACTTCACTCCCGTGCAGGGCATCAAACATTACTGGTGGCTTTCAGCCTCAGATTTCTCCCTCAAGGCATCCCTAGTCCGTGCAGCCCTGCGCTGGGCCCTTCTAATAGCCCTGGTCTCTGGCTGTTCAAATGCAGCCTCCAGGTGTTGAACCTCTGAGTTCCATGCCTGAGTGAATCTTTCCCCCTTCCCTTCACAAATGTTATGGAGGGTACAGCACCCGGATATAACCGCAGGGATGCTGTCATCGGCCAAGTCCAGCTTCCCATATAGAGAGCACCAGTGGCCCTTTAAATGGCCAAAAGCACATTCCACAGTCATTCTGCACTGGCTCAGCCTGTTGTTGATCCTCTCCTTGATACTGTCAAGACTCCCTGTGTAGGGTTTCATGAGCCACGGCATTAAAGGGTAAGTGGGGTCTCCAAGGATCACAATGGGCATTTTTACTTCCCCTATGGTGATCTTCTGGTCTGGGAAAAAAGTCCCGGCTTGCAGCTTCCTGAACAGGCCAGTGTTCCAAAAGATGCGTGCGTCATGCACCTTTCCGGGCCAGCCTGCGTTAATGTCAATGAATTGCCCACGGTGATCCACAAGCGCCTGGAGAACCATAGAGAAATACCCCTTCCGATTAACGTACTCGAAGGCTAGGTGGGCTGGTGCCAGAATTGGAATATACGTCCCATCTATTGCCCCTCCTCAGTTAGGAAAACCCATTTGTGCAAAGCCAGCCACAATGTCCTGCACGTTGCCCAGAGTCACGGTTCTTCTGAGTAGGATGCGATTAATGGCCCTGCAAGCTTGCATCAACACGATTCCAATGGTCGACTTTCCCACTCCAAATTGGTAGCTGTCTGGAGTTGCTAGCTTCCAGATTGCCACCCACTTCTCCACCGTCAGGGCAGCTCTCAATCTCGTGTCCTTGCGCCATAGGGTGGGGGCGAGCTCATCACACAGTCCCATGAAAGTGGCTTTTCTCATCCAAAAGTTCTGCAACCACTGCTCGTCATCCCAGACTTGCATGATGATGTGATCCCACCACTCAGTGCTGGTTTCCCGAGCCCAAAAGTGGCGTTCCATGGCAGTGAGCATGTCCGTGAATGCCACAAGCAATCTCATGTCGTATGCATTACTTGAGTCAATATCATTGTCGGAGTCCTCACTGTCAGTTTGGATCTTAAGGAGTAACTCGACTGCCATTCCCGCAGACCAAAAGGGAAGACAGAGCGTGCAGCACAAAAAATGTTGAAAGATGGCACCAAATGTGGATGGAAGCGCAGGGATTGCTGAGATGCAAACTGATGCATCACGGGACGTTGGGACAGGACCCAGAATGCTCCGCACTCCTCACCCCCTTCCCACAAGCCACAGCTCCAGAATGGGAAGAGGTGCTCTGTGGGATAGCTGCCCATAATGCACTGCTCCCAATGCTGCTGCAAGTGCCACAAATGTGGACACGCCAGTGCGCTTGCAGCTGTCAGTGTGAACAGACTGCTGCGCTTTCCCTACTGCGCTCTCTCTGAAGGATGGTTTAACTCAAAGCGCTCTACATCTGCAAGTGTAGCTGTGCCCCTAGTCATCTTGATCTTTTCCAGTATAAGCTCCAGACTCATGGACCAATCGTTTAGAAAGGTCTAGCTCTGGCACACACGAGCTTCATTCTTGAGATTGACAATCCAGTCCATTTTTCTGGTGGAATGGAGGATCCAACATCAAGGATCATGGCTATGCGTGGTGGGGCAGTCCCTCCAGTTATCTGGGCAACTCCCATGGTGGGATTTGTTGGGAGATGAGGACAAAAACCTTGAACATGGAGAAATTGTTTGACAGAAAATTAGGTTTTTGACTAAATGAAATTTTTAAAGCCCCAGCTCCTACAGTCATGTGAATACATGAGATTCTCTGCTTTCATTTAAAAAAAATGAAGTTTCTAGCCATGATGGAGAAAAGCTTGAAAACGTGGCCTGCGACCACCCTAATGGTTCAAAAACCAGAAGGCAAATAAAGAGAGCCCAGAATTTATTGTGTGATGGGTTGCCCCCCTTTGAGATGCCACCTGATGTGCTGAGATACCACTGAGCTTGCCTGTTCTGCCAGCCTGGGCACCCGTTTTACCTATTGTGCTGAGCCAGGCTCTTAAACCTCCTCCAGCACACACACAGGCAGGGCCACACCCAGCTGCAGAATGACACAGACACTGAGATCAGCTCTGAGGACTCATCTTAAGGGACTTGCCCCAGCACTCAGGTGTCCACCTCCCTCAGGGTGAAGACCCAAAGGTGTATTATGAAATCCGCCTCCTCCCTCACCGTGAAGGAAGGTATACACAGCCTCTCCCCCACCCCCAGTTATGAATTACACAAACTGGGTTATATTATAAACAAGAAATAAGTTTATTAACTATAAAATGCAGATTGAAGTGGTTAAAGGGGTAGGAAACAGAACAAAGCAGATTGCTAAGCAAATAAAACAAAACACGCAAACTAAGCTTGTTTCACTAAAGAAATTGGTTACAAATAGTAATTTTTCACCCTAGATATTGTTGCAGGCAGATTACAGAAAGTCTTGAAAGGCAGCTGCACTGGTCTGCAGCTTGAGACCTCGGGTATTATTACTCACAAGCTAGACGCCCTTCCAGCTTGGGATCGACCTTTCTCCTCCCAGTTCAGTTCTTGCTTCCAGGTGTTTTTCCACGTCTCTTTGGGTGGGGAGGCAGAGGAGAATCGTGATGATGTCACTCCCCTGCCTTATACAGTTCTTGCGTATGGCGGGAACACTTTGTCTCCCACTGGAAAAACACTGGCATTCCAAGCGGTGGGTCCAGTACCAGGTGACTCAGACCCATGTCTCTGCAGGGTTGGGGCAGCCATTACTCGAAGGCTGTTTAGAGCATCCACAGGAAGGCTAAGCTCTTTCACAGTCCATTGTCTTTGCTAAAGGGCCATTAGCCCTGTCTGGCTTTTCCATTGTTGTACCTGAATGGCTAGTTGGGGGTGACACCCAAAGTAACACTTTTAAAATACAGATACATAATCAATATTCCTTACTTCAGATACAGAAATGATACCGGCATACAAATTGGATAATCACATTCAGTAAATCATAACCTTTCCAATGATATCTTACATGAGCCATCTTGCATAAAGTATATCTCCATTATGTCATATCCATATCATAAGCATATTTTCATAAATAATATGGAGTGAAACTTACATATTGTTTTTATAAAAACTTAAAATTGGTTTGAATCATATCATTTTGTGGGGACCTGACTCATGATTTCTTAATATTTAGTGTGGTACAAAGTGATATAACTAGGAGTGATTTGATGAAGTTAAAAAAGCTAAAATTTAACCTGAATGTGAAGCAAACTTTCTTGACAATAAAATTTATTTCTTTTACTTCCCAAAGTAAATTTAGGAAACACTAATGCACGAGGCACTTTGAGCTGAGTCCAGAGAATAACAATAATCAAGTCAGGAGGCCACAAAAGCATGAATAATTGTGGCTAAATTCAAATTCAACATGCTGGTGCACAGGTTTTTCATTTTTACTGCCTATACAGACTGTGCTAGATTCAGACTACTCTAGTCTAGAAAATGTACAATAGGGAACAATCTTGCATTGGCAGAGAAATTGACTACAGAATTGATCTTCCCTATCTATAATTTCTCTGGTTCCAGAATTCTGTGTTTACTTTTATTATTGCAAATTATTCCATGAATCCATTTCCTTTAATTTAAACATGATATTTCAGCTCATTACGCTTCCTGTTCTGTCTTGTTACTCACATAGACTATAGTTTACTATCCCCATTTTGGAGGAATTGAGTAAAATGCTAGTTTAGAGAGAACCTTTAATTTTTCTGAGCTCACAGCAAATTGGTCTGTTCTTTATCTCATAAAAAAAATCTCAGCTATACAAAGAAAATTCTTCTCAATATAAATCCTACAATTTTTAGCCAAGAACACTAACCACAAGTAGCTATGATAACTTTATAAACAATTAATACTAATTTACTACAAGTGAAATCTCATCATAGCCAATGGGGTTATTTGTGGAACAAGGATGTTACCAAATGTAAGGATATCACAATCTGGCTATTTGCTAGGAATTGTGACCACGGAGTGCTACAGAGTAAGTCCTCCAAGAAGCATAGAGATAGCATACTCGGTGTACAATCTTCATGCAGTCTTTGGGGTTTCTTGAGATGCTTCATGCTGGGGACAGAAACAAAGGAGCCCAAGACAGGGCAGTCACAGGCTGCAGCTACACAGAGCAGTAGGAAGATTGTCACCTCCTTGCTATATATAGTTCTGGGCTCTGTGTATCAGTAAGATACTACATGGTACCAGCAGTGGAAGTCACAGCATTCTGGAATACCCAGTGAGAGGTAATGCTGAAATAGCCTGTGCCACTGTAAGTAACTCCCCACCAGCTCTGAGAATTAGGGGAACCACTGAATATGCTTGGATATGGTTGAAACAGCAATTTGAGCTGTATATGAAAGCCACGGGGGCAAATAAACTGGAGGATGAGCAAAATATTTCTTTGCTCTTAACAGTGGCAGGGATAGAAGCCCCAGATGTATACAAAGCCTTCCGTACAGATTGTGGTGGGGAAGAGAGAGGGGAGCTTTGCAGAAATAATGCAAATGTTTGAGGATCACTGTGCCTAGAAAAAAAAGTTACTCTTAAAAGATATATGTTCAGGATGAGAACACAGAATGAAAGAGAAACAATAGAGGAGTTTGCCAGACTTAAAACTAAAAAGTCATTCCTGTGACTATGGAATATTAAAGTGCTCTTTCATCAAAGACCAGATTGTCCTGTGGTGCTGACAGTAAAAAAGCCAATGAACAGTTACTAAAGGAGTTGTATCTGACACTAGTAAGGGCAATGTGCATATGCCAAGCAGCCAAGCAAACAAACACAAAAAACCTAAAGAAAGGCACAGAGCATATGACTGAGTATCATAGCTAAATCAGTGAGAGAAAATTTAACAAAAATTAAATTGGCCAGCAACAGAAAAATGGAAAGCAGGAAACAATGCCAGCAATGTGGCAACCAGCATAAGTATAGGAATTGCCCAGCATTTAGGCTAATATGTAGAAACTGTAATAAGCCCAATCATTGTGCTAAAATGTGCAGAGAAAGCAGGAACGTGCATGTATTAAATGCAAAAATGGATTCCTCAAGTGAAAAGGAAGAGCGGATCTTAAGCATAATAATAGAGGAGGCTGAAAACTCAAAAGACTGGCTAATAAAAATGTACAAAATGGCGTTCATGTGACATACAAGACAGACAGTAGGGCACATGTAAATGTAATAACGAACTGAAATCAAGCGAGTAAGGAGCACATAAAAGTGGAAGAATCAGAAGTATCTGTGAAAGACTACAATGGATGAACAATTCCAGTGCTGGGAGCATGTAAATGGACACTTAAATACAAAGTAAAAATGATAAAACAAGAGTTGTGGTGATACATGAGGCAACCAACCAATCTTGGGCCTCCACAAACGAGGTATTTGGTCTCGTTAAGAGAATGTATGCCATAGACAGAAAGACATCATAGAACCAGATATAAGAGTATTAATAGTATCATATGAAGATGTATTCACAGGAAATGGGTGCCTCCCAGTAACATAGAAGATATGGTTAAGAGAAGACATAGAACGTGTGATACATGCTACAAGAAAGTTCCACAAGCCATAAGAAAGAGGCTAAAAGAGGAGCTGCTAAACATGACAACAGATGGTATCATTTGGGGACTAGAAAAACCAAGAAATTGAGTTCACTCCAAACAGTTGCAGAGAATAAAGGAAGGAGACTAAAGTGTGTATGGACCCTAAGGAGCTGAACACAATCATCAAAAGAGAACATGCCCACTTGCTCCCAAGAAGTGAACTATTGTCTGAGATGGCAGAAGCCACATTCTTCAGCAAATTAGAGGCATCAGCTGGATTTTGGCAAATCCCTTTCGACACTGAAAGCTCGAAGATCTGCACTTTCAACACACCATTTGCTTCCTAACACTGCCTTTCAGAATATGTTTGGCTCCAAAAGTATTTCCCCCTACAGTGAGCCAGATGCTAGTGGGTCTAGCAGGCATGAAAATATACTTTGATGACATACTAATTTGGGGCAGCGCTACCATTAAGCGTCAGGAACAACCAAGGAGTGTCCTGGAAATTGTGACAGCTAATAACCCTAAACTGAATAAGGCCAAATGTCACTTTCAAACAATGGCCATAACGTACCCGGGAAAGACATCAACTCCAAACAAAATCTTGCCTGATTAATCAAATATTCAGACAATACTGAACATGCCAAGACCTGAAGATAAAAAGGGAATCCAAAGGCTGCTAGGCATGTTGAATTATGTCAGGAAATTCATACCTAACAATACAAGTCACACACATCTCCTCCACAAGGTCACTGAATGGGCATAGACAGCAGAGCATGAAAGAAAGTTCTGTGATTTAAAGCACATTCTGACATTAGCTCCAGTGCTGCAATATTTTGACCCATGGAAAGACATCAGACTTTCCACAGATGCCTTGAAAGGAGGGCTGGGAGCAGTACTATTGCAGTGTCATGACACTGATTGGTTGCTGATCTCACATGCATCTAGTGCTATGACAGCTGCAGAGAAGATGTAAGCACAAATCAAAGAAGAGACATTAGATCTGGCATATAGCTGTACAAGATGTCATGACTTTCTCTGTGGTCATAGTTTCAAAGCAAAATCCCATCATAAACCTCTGATGGCAATACATTAAAAGAGACTAGGAGAAGCACCACCCAAAATACAGGGACTATTTTAAAAACACAGTAGTATTTGTGACCCTGGAGTTCCATCCTGGATGGCTTAATAACAGCAGACACACGCTCAAGAGTTTATGCTCCATCTGACAATACACAGCCTTGACAAGCAGTAAACATTCATGTGAACAAGACAAAAGCCTCACATGCTGTATCTCTAGGGGTGTGGGACAAATTAGAGACAAATGACTAAAGATGAAATGCTGCACGCAGTGACATAAGGAATAAGTAAAGAGGAGGGTGGGAATCAACACTTCCTACCTGCATATTCCCACTACAAAAATGAGCTGTCAGTGATCTCAGGGGTGCTCTTGGAGGGGACCCAGATTGTGGTTCTCACCATGATAAGGAAAATATTGGAATGAATACATGAAGGGCACCTGGGAAAGAGAAAATCGAAAAGGAGAGCTAAAGAAATTATATAAAATTAAAGATTGTATTACAGATTAATAGTGACACTGAAGAAATGTGGGCTGATGCAGAATGTGTCAGAGGTACAGAGATTGCCAGCAGAAAGAGCCAATGATAATGCACAAACTACTTGCAATTCCCTGGGACAAAGCTGGACATGAATCCCTAGTTATCATGGGCTACTTTACCGATTTCCCAATAGTAGTCACACTTGATGATACCAGAGCAGCAAGACTTGTCAGGAATATTAAGTCTGTATGTGTATGTCATGGAATTCCAAGAACAATAATAACTTACAGCAGTTTAAGCATAGGGAATTCCTGAACCTCGCTAAAATGTTTGACTTTCATCATGAGATATCTAGTCTCAGAAATCCCCAAGCCAATGGATCAGCTGAACACGAAGTACATATAGTGAAGAACTTGCCCAGAAAAGCAATGGATGCAAAAGAAGATCTATATTAAGCACTACTCAACTAGAGAGCTTTGCTGAACTCCTCGACAACAGAAAGTTGTGTATAAACACTTGATTACCAGATAGGGGACAAAAACAAAGGGATGACTAAGGAGTCTGTGACAGCATGGAAAAGACTGGGAAAGTAAAATCAGACAAAATATTACAATAGAGGATTAAGACTTCTTCCACAGTCAAAAGATAAAGACTTGATGAGAATTTAGCAAGATGGGCATTTGCCAGTCAAAACTATTGTAATCAAAAAGGAACCACCTCGCTGGTGACAACAGATGAAGGTAAAATCTTATGAAGGAATCGTAAGCATCTGCTCAAGATACCTGACCACTTGGCCAAGACAAATGAAGTGAGAGCAGACGTACAAGTTGAAAACAATTCACAAACTGAGCCTGTTGTTGACAATGAGACTGACTGACAAAGACTCATGTAAAGATCATTTGATATATAGCAGACCAGGAAAATTACTGAAACATGATAAGAACCTGATAGAGTCATGATAAGATTGCGTTAAAGCAAACGGAAGGGTTGTTAAGTCAATTATTGTATTGGTTATAGCTTGTTAGTTAACAGAATATGTTTTAGTTCAGTCAATAACTGAGAAAGGGGTCTAGAAAAGGGAAGATGTGTTCTAGAGTAAATCCTCCAGGAAGTGCAGACATCTCACACTTCCTGGGCACTCTTCATGCAGTCTTTGGGTTTCCCGGGACACTTCCTGTGGGGGCAGGAACAAAGCAGTCCAGGATAGAGCTGTAGAAGGCTTCAGCTACACGGAGTAGTTGCACAGTTCTGAGGCGAGAAGGAGACCCTGGCACACATCTATGTAGGGTGTGTCCGGTCACAGCCCCTCTTCCAGCTGCTCTAGAATTTCTTATTGGGGCTCTGACTGTACTTTTGTCCCCCGCAGTTCCTCATTCATGCACACCCTATCTGTGGTCCCACAAAGTCTCGTGACCTCCTCGGCAACCTCCTCTTGGTACTGGCCAAGATGGCCATCCATCACCAAAAGGAGGAAGCCGGATGGGGGCGGGATGCTCTGTGACTGTCGGGCTATTGCTGGTCCCTCATCCAGTCATGTCTCTGAGCTGAGTTCCTAGGGGAGTGTCCATGGACTCCTTAAACACCTTTGAATAGTGGTGGGTACTTTTGGAGGTCCTCTAGTTGGTGTCCCCTTCTGGATCGCTTGTTATAGCCCTTTGACCTTCACTCCCATCCCTATTTTTTCATTTGTTGTCCCCTCTGTTCACTTGCTGGTTGGGTTCAGTGGCTCCTCTCCTTTGGTTGAGTGGATGGGCTTTTAAATTTAGGTGGGGCTAGGTCCATTCATCCCAGTACCTGCAATAGGTACACAGAGTGGTAAGAAGTTTGTTATCTCATTGCTGTACACAGTTCTGTTCATAATACAAGGTATATCTTAACACTGGTCAGTTCATCAGTAAGATAGTACAGAGGCAAGAGGTGTTACTTTGCGGCATACAGGACTTAATCCCGGGCCTTCAAATTCTTACATCCAGGAACAGCTCTGTCTTACGTGAGTAGCTTCATTGTCTTTAGTAGGACTATTCACATGAGTAAGAATTTGTAGGAGCAAGCCGCTGTATAATGTCCAAGTTAACATCAACGGTCACAGGCAAAAAGCAAGAAGAAGTAAAATGAATGTATAGAACTAAAACATGAGTGAGTCCCTATATACAGACTTAGGAAAGAGTTCTAGGACATTGCTATAGTATACTGGTATAGTATATGAAAGTATTTGTAAGCCAATAATACATTGCAAGCGAAATGTGCATTATACTCCAAATTTTGAAGTGCCATGCTCTGTGTTAACGAGTCTCACAAAAGTAAAACCCACTTCTCCAGCTTTAGCAGGTGAGCCAGAGACATGGAACTGCATCCCTGCCAGTAACAGTGCGGCCAGGCAGTATCCTTCCTTTTTCAAAACACTTCCATTTCTTCTCTTCTCTTTTTTAAGTTTTTTTATGCTGTGCAGCTAGGAACATAATTACTTTTCACTGTAGGCTCAAAAAGTCACTAAGCAGCTGATAAAAGGCAAAGGAATCAGTGCTATTTTCTAGCTGAAAAAAGGGCTTTTCTTATTGGAACTGATAACTCTCACCAAGGGCTCCAGGCTTTTGTTACATCAATTTGAGGAACTCATAATCTCTGCATTATGAATGTTCAACCAGGATATTTCCTGCTATAGTGCATCGTGCACCTTCAATATCACAGCTCCTGTTGTCATCGTTGGGTAAACAACTTTTGACATGTTTTCAATTTGATTACATTAGAACAAGTGGGTCATGATTGATAAGCTAATATTCAGCCCATGCAAATCATCAATCACTGGAAGTATATTAATTATTCAATGTAACCGTCTAATGCAAGAATCAATGTTGGAAATGAAGAAAAGAAACTCACAGCTCCCAGTAGAGTCTACAGTAGATAATAAAAAAAGGAATACTAAATAATCTGAGCCCATAATCATCTGTTTAATAAAATCCATTTATTTAGCTGTCAAGTACATGGTACAATTATTTAAAAAAACAGGATAATGAAAAATATTATTTTTCCTGCAGAAAAGAGACTTTCGTGCTTTTAAGCAGTGATTAAATTTGAGATTTTAAAAAAAATAAAACCTGTAAATGATGAGAATAGCTGAGACATTGTAAAGAAATTCACTCACCACTGGCACCGCCTAGCGGTCAGGTGCGGGAATGACAGGCTCTCTCCTTTCCAGGCACCCATGGTGACAGTCGTTCCAGTCCTGCAGTGGCCTGTCCCTTCTGTGATTCAGCCCTTCAGCCAGGTCACTTGTTTGTCTGCCCCTCTTGGGGTACATAAAGAGTCCATCAATGGGTTAACCCTCTGGGTGAGGTGAGGGGTTCCAGACTTCCCCTTGGGTCAGGGTCCTGTGGTCCATTCCTTCATTCCATGGGCAATATGTCCCCTTTCTATTTTTTTTTTTTTTTGCATAAACCATCATTTTAATCCCATCATATGATGCCCCTGAAACAACTACCCTGCACTTAGCTGCTTTTAACCCTTTGTCATCTAAATTGCAATTCCTTTTCCATACCATGGCCTTTTTGTAATGCTATGATTTGGCCCTGAGATTTGCAGATTTTTTCTAGCATCTAGTTTTCTATCACATGAAAATCACTCCTGATTGATTCAGGCACCTGCAGAAGCTGAGAGATTCATTAAAACCACATAAAGCCATTGCTACTTGTACAGTAGGAGGAAGACCACAGGAAAAAAAGCTATGTAACTTTCTCTGAAATTATAGAGCAACGCCACACTTGACTTCAAGTCAATCTCCTGAACTATTTGAATGTGTATTGCACAGCAAAATGCCAAACAATGCACCTCAGACAGAAGGTGCAGAATTTTGTAAACATAAGCTAAAGTAGTTCACCAAAAGGAAAGGTTGAGCACCACTCTTTCATATTAATATTGGCAACACCATACTAGTTCATCAAAGGAAGAAAGGAACCTGATGACACCATTAAGCCCTCATCTTTATTCAGCGACACATGTCAAAGGCACTTCAATCACTCCTTAAAGGAATGGACATTCTGTAACTGGAAATACATCACTTTTCCATGTGCTTAGAGGTCAGATGCAGTCTCCAACCAATAGACAAGAAACTCCAGAACTGTAACACCAATGACTCCTATGAAGGTGTACCCCAGAAGGGATAACAAGTAGACATCTGCAGCGTTTGATCAATGAGATTCCACACAAACACTGATATGGACCTTCTGGCTTATCCTCCTGCTAGAAAACAATTAAATAGTTAGAATGTTCATTGCTTGACTTAGTTTAAACAGGGAGGGGAGAGTAGTTAGCAACTCTTTCCATGATTGCTTAACCCAGGCGAGTGCTCAGGAATGAGGTCTGCCCCTGAGTGAAAGAGACCAAAGGAGGGAGGGTGAGGTGGGTGTCCCTGGAAAGGTTCATGTATTGTGGGGGGGTGGGTATATGCCAGATACAGTAGAAGGGGCTCAGTTGTGCATGAAGGAAGTATGGAGTCTTGGGGGATGAGTGCATGGGGAAGGCTGTGTGTCTTGGTATCCTGAGAGGAAATCCATGTCAGCGATGACTGCCTTGGGACATAAGGTTTGGGTAAAATTAATTTGGAAGGTCTAGTGACTGATGGGGAAGGATAGTCCAGGGGTTAGGGCACCCGCTTGGGATTTGGGAGACAGGTTCAATTCATTGCCCAATGACAGATTTCCTGTGACCTCAGGCAAATGATTTAGTCTCTCAGTTCGTCGTTTCTCAGATAAGGATATTCCTCCTTACAGGGGTGGTGGGAAGATAAATTAAAGATTACAGAGGGGCACAGTACTGTTGTAATGGGGGTGGGGGAGGCATATAAGACCATTTAGTAGAAGGAGAAGAGTGGGTGTCTCCTCTGTGGGGAAGAAATGCAAAACTGCCTTGGGGGAGAAAGTGGGAGACCTGCTTGTTCCTAGTGCAGAGGGTGGAGGAAGGAAAATACCCACCAACAGCCACTCCCCTAAAGCACAGTCTGGTTGCACTTGCTACCTCTTGTGCTTCCCCTGTTGAATTTTTCATCAGCCTTTCAATTGTTAGTCTCATTTTGCTGTCAGCATTTTGTTTCTGTTGCTGAACTTGTTTATTTATTATTACTGTTGGATTAAATATGTCTGTGTTTAAAGAGTCTAAAATTCCAAACAAGCTTAATAACTGAAAACTTCTTTCACTTCAAAATTGCCTTTTAATTTTTGTAAATGTTAATGAAAACCTTCATGTCTAGTTTCTAAGAGGACAGAACAAAATTAGCAAATTAAATGTTGAGTTAAAGCTTTGAATATTGAATTACTTCCCAAATGAAGGTAAGAAAAGCTCAGACAGCTGCCTTACTGGGAAACTGAAGTTGTGTGTGTTCAGCTCTTTCCAGTCAGTCTGTAACAGGGACCAAAAAAATCAAAGAGAGAAGTGGGTTTTAAATAAGAAACTGTTTTACTAGGCAATGTGTCAGAAAAATGAGAGTAGCAGTGTAAAAATCAAATCAAAGGAAGAAGCAAATCAATTCACCTTTCTTATAGAGGTTAAAAAATCTTATACAGTAGGGATGTGCACGAATATAAATAACGAAAATCAAATAGGATAAATAGTGTGATATGTGGAACTCTGTACTCAAGTACCAACTTACTTATGCTTATCCATCCCTCTTCCATGACCTCCAAAGCGGCTTCTTTTCCCCCATGCCCACATAGTGTATTGTTGCTGTATGTTGTGTAGTGGGGAGTATTGTGGTTCGCAGAGGAGTGTTGCTGGCAGAAGTTACAAAACAGCTTTCCAGTATAGCATGGAGGTGCACTTAGAGAAGCTACTAAACAATCTTTCAGGTCACTTATTCAAGTGTTTGCTGTTCCCATTTCAGGACAAGTGAAAGGATAACACCGAGCAAAGGAATTTAAACCATAGAGCATTTTGATCACTAAAAAAGGTGGTTCAGGCCTTACTGATTCTTGTCACCTCTTGTTAGTACATTCAAGCTTCACCTTTAAAATAGTTTTGTAGAATATCTTTCATGTTTAGTTTTAAAATGCATTGTATTTACCCAAGAGATCAGACCAAGCTTCTGCCTCCAAAACTTTTAGCAAGATTTAAATATATATATATATTTGCACAAGAGACCAAAACTCTTCTTGATGGTCTCGCCGGCATATTTAGGCAGTTTTTTTAAAGGTTCTTCTTCTGTACCCAGTTGGGCAATTGGCTAAACACTTATTGATACATTATTTTAAACATATGTAAGGGGACTGTTATCCCCTTACTAACATTCAGAGCTCCCAGGGGCAATGGGGAGAGGCCAATGCTCCAGGTCAGCTCTGATTGACAGGGCGGGCAGGTGAATCAGGGAGTCAGGAGGTCAGGGTGGATCCCGTCCTCGGTGTGAGCTGAAGTTGCCTGAGTCAGAGTGAGTGGGGCTGAGCTGAGGAGAGGGCAGAGGCCAGAGCTGAGCTGGGCCATATCCAGAGGGGCCAGAAAAGCAGCCCAGAGACAGACCTGCCCTGGGAGCAGAGGTGCAGCCCAGGGAGACAGACCTGTCCTGCGGGGAGAAGCTGCAGCAGCCAGAGCCAGAGGGGCCAGGGCAGCAGCCCAGGGAGCTGGAGGCAGAGCAGCAGCAGCTGTGCTGAGGCAGAGAGGAGCTGGAGCTGAGGCAGAGCGGTGGAGCTGGGACTGGAGCAGTCCGGAGCCGGGTGCGGTGAGCAGCTGGGGAGAGCGAGGGGGCCCCTGGGCAGTGGGCCCAGCACAGAGAGAGGCCTCAGCCAAGAGGCCCTGCAGGCCAGACTTGCAGGGGGATCTAAACCCCGACAGGGCGGGGGCGACGCTGGGAAGAGGGTCCTGCCACCCAGAGCCTGCGAGCGTGTGGCCACCGCCGGAGCAAGTATCCAAGCCACAGCATCCCTGCAGCACAGCCAGGGCCTGAGAAGGAGCCTGGGACTTACAAAGGAACACACTGAACTGCCCTGACATTTCAGAGACACTGTTGTGATGCTCCCTGCCACAGAGCGGGGTGATGTGTTTTCATTAGCCTTTCCCATTTTTCCTTATTCCTGTTAAAAATTAATTGTTAATTAAATAATTTGCATTGCTTTGAATTGTATGCAGTGATCAGTGGGTCAGGGAAGCATCCTGTTAAGAGAGAGTACCCCGGAGTGGGGACACCCTAGCCCCTGACCTAGGTGACCACAGCAAGGTTGGGGGTCGAGCCCCCCAGGAATCCTGGGCCCAGCCTTGTTGGGGTTACGAGGACTCTGCCAGACAGGAGAGTGCAAGCAGAGTCCTCGAGGGCAGGGAGGCCTCTGGGGTAAAGGAGGTGGGAGCGAGGACTGAGATCCTTCCGCTAGCCCATTTCACCGGGGTAGTGCAGAGACGAGGAAAGTTCCCCACAATAGCAGGATTATTCCCCCGCTTACACATAGATTGTATTATTTAGCTGATAAACTAGAACAATTCTGTTGGCAACTACTTGGCCTCTTAGTAGAAGAAAAATAGGTAAGAGTCACACATTCTGTGCTGAGACGAAGTCAGTGAGGGCAGAGAATACATGTGAGAGTTTAATTTGGCCCATCATTTGTATATTGAAATTACTTACTGCACAGTGTTTCACATATCAAAGCAATAAAGCATATATTAGATGCCAGGCTTCACGCATATGTTATTTTGAAATCTAAATTATACAGAGGTTTTTACCTAAACACAGATCTGAACTCACATCTCCAGAGATAGAATTATCTGGTATTTATCCTTTCATGTCCCAAGCCTGCATTGCGCAGAAAATCTCTTGCAGTGGGATGAAGGTACTGCAGTTAATGGGCTATGAGAGCCATCAGCACCTCACAGGAAAGTCTGAGCACCTTGCAGAATTGGGTTCTCAAAGTTTTCTTTTGAGGTAGACTCCATTTTCATAGTGCCATCACATTAAAACTCACAATGTTATTACCCATGATCCTGGTGTAACCCATGTCTACTGGGTGTGGTGCTCTGTTCCCCTCTAGTGGCGCCTAGACCACCTAGAGATTGATGATTCTGCTACAGCCTTGGCTAGGAGGCATGTGGCTTTTAGTTCATGCAGTAGAGGCTCATACACTAAGCTTCAGAGGTCCCACATTCAACCCTGATCACCGGGGTCTGTGGGCATCGCACTATGTGCTGATATCCTATCTCTATGTTAATTTTAGGAAAGGTGTCACAAGGTGCAAACAGGTGGGCCTGCCCTCTGATCACTCTAATAGTAATTAGCCCCCAGTAGGAAGCTGACAGGGGTAATCATTCAATCAGGCTGCCCAGCTGAGCCAATTACCCCTTCAGTCCTGGGCTGATTCTAAGAGGCTGCACAGGAAGGAAGTGCAGGGGGAAGGCAAGAGAGGGAGGAACAGGGCTAATTGAGCCTCGTCAGACAGAGGCTCAGAACAGGGAGTCCTCTGTTACCCTCAGGCCCCAGTGAGAGGGCCAAAAGCTAGCTGAATATTGTAAATAGGCTGCTGAACAAGGACTGTTGTGAAATTGGTGGAGTAAACACAAAATAAAAAGACACGATAGAGGCACCACCAGGGGAGTCTGTGCAGTTTTTGCAGGGAGATGACAGGAGAGGAGCCACGCCCACTGACACAATTGCAGAACTAACAGAGCCATTGAGCGGAGGCTAGGAATTAGCATATCAGCACTTTAAATAGAAAAATATGTTGCTTGAACCCTTTCTCTCTTTCTTTCTTTTTGTAGGGAAGCCCTGATTTTTTTATTGGTAGTTTTCACTTTTAGTTTGTTCCATTTTTCTGAAATCTACCACTTAAAAAAAAACCCATGCTTAGAAATAAAAAGTCCACAAGCTCAAAAGCAAAAATAAATACAGAATAATGGAAAAGCGCATGTAACAAGTCACAGGAGTTGGTACCAACTTTGTTCTCTGTTTCCTTTAAAAGAAAAGTCACAATGTAGTATAAGCAGTATTGTTGTAGCTGTATTGGTCTCTAAAGAAGAGCTCTGTGTAAGCGCGAAAATTTGTCTCTCACCAACAAAAGATGGACCAATAAAAGATATACCTCACCCACCTTGTGTCTCCACTGTGTAGTATAATCTGTCATCTTGCTACTGAGGGAACACAAGGGCTGCAACGGACCAGAAAAGGTGTGGGAATAGATGGATTCATGTCAGGACCTGAGGTAGCTGTCAGCTATCAGAACTGGCTGACCATGTAGGGATGGGGAGTCTAGTCTAGTGGTTAGAGAGGAAGCCTGGGACTTGGGAAATTGAGCTTCAATTCCCTGCTTTTCCTCTTATTCACAATTGGAAGTGATTTAAGATAAATCAGATTAAGGCCACTTTAATTCTGAATGAGAGCATCCACACAGGGATTCAATGCAGTTTAAGTAGTCCACTTTACATTCACATCTTTAGTTAATTCGGAGCATTTTTTCTGAATGTCCTCCGTGTAGACAAGCCCGGAGCCTTTCTGTGTCTCAGTTCCCAATCTGTAAAATGGGGATTCTAGCACTTCCCTCCCTCACAGGGGGTTGTGAATCTAAATGCATTAAAGCTTGTAATATGCTCAGATACTATGGTAATGGGGACCATATAAGTACCTAAGATAGATGGATGTTGTTCCCCATAAATAGGTGTTGCAAGTTACACCCACACACAACAGGGAGCTCTGAGAGGTGGTGGGGGGTGAGGCCCTGAACTGCCCCCAACCTGTAGGGCACAATTTAACCTTTACTGGAAGAGCTCTAACTCTACACTTTGTAACACCGTGTGCACAGCTGACTGATTTTACCATGTCGTGACCCATAAATTAGAGCCATATGTAGGCCATCAGTGGACACACCATTATCATGCATTGGGCACATTGTACTTCTGGAATGAGCTACTCACTGTCTACTTCTGTGCCTGCCTTAAGCTATCTATATCGTGGAGGAAAGCCAATCTGCTACCCTCCACTCGCAGGACAGTCTTCTGTTGCCTTGTCCATGAAGGAAATTGTACAGCGTTCCAGAGAAATGTTCAGAAATGTTAGCAGGCATTTGTTGCATGCAAATAGCTGCAGAATAAATCATTGTATATTGCAGCACAGCACCCTGAGGGGGTTTGTACCTATGGAACTTGGTACTGTCACTCCACTTCCACATGTACCTTAATCACGTTATTCATTCAGTGAGAAGGAAGAACATTACAGCTTGAGACTTTAATCCCTCACTGCTGATGATCTGACTCTGAGAGACAGAGAGAGAGCGAGAGAGCAGAAAACCCATGGAAAAGTCTTTAGGTAGGATTCAAATATCATTATTTCTCTGCACTGACTAGACGCAAGGACCTCATTATCAGAACAGTTTCCTCAGAGAAAGGTATGTGTGCCGGTATGTGTGTAAATACAGGGGTTAAATATCACCTTTAGGACATTGTCTCTCCTGACCTCTAGGGCAGCTGGAAATATCTTACCTGCTACCTACCAGGGGGCAACTCCACAAAAATTATTTCTCTACCCCCTAACCCTCTGGGTCATTTCCCCTAAAGAATATAAAAATGACAAAGGGAGAAAATACCATCATAATTAAACAGCATTCTAACAGGGGGCTTTTTTTTTTTTGAAAGTGGAGTTAGTGCATATTAAAGGTACTTGCCTATTTGAGACCCCTGGGGCAGTGATCCTATTAGCAACAGAACAGGGGTTGTGCACGGTGCTCCATGCTGTCATGCCAGTGGTCCTTAAACTTGACCTAGAGGGGAGCACCTCTATGCTGATTCAAGCCCTTACCTCTCTGCTGAGACTGCCAGCAAGGATGTTAATTATCACTGCCTGCAATGCAGACAAATCCACTGGAAACTAGACTGACACCACCAACTCCGATCCCAGAACAGCCCTAGCATAGTACGGACATTTGTAGATATTCCTGAGTGCTCCTGTCATGGAATGGACATGAACCAGTGACTGAGAGATGTAGGGCAATTGCTAATTAATCACCCAAGCCAGCCGGGCTTTCTGATTTTAAAACAAGTTCAACTAGAAAGCGACAGAAATAGATTGACTAGCACAGATTCGCATATTTTCAAAGGATTATGCCTATTAAACGTTTTTATACTAAAGAAAAGGCCAGACAAATAAACAGAAGGATACTAGACAGCTATAATCCATTGTAAAGGTTACAGAAAACATATATAACAGCACATTTCAAACGGCTTTCCAACGCCTGAGAGGAATACCTACATTCATAAACTACATGAACAATGGAGGGGTTATCAAAGAATGTCCTAAACTACCTCAGCTGAGACCCCTTTCATCGAAGATGTGAGTGTGAGTAAGCCAAGGTTCCACGGGCCAGATCTGTGAAAACAAGACAATTTACACCAATTGAGGATACTCCTCTTTGCCACACTTTTTTCTCCAGCTTCTCTTTCTGATAGCAATGCTGCTCTGCAGATTGGAAAACAATAGTTTCCTCTAGCTTCATTCTGGAGTGAGGTGTCCCTGCGCCATTGGATTGTCTTACTTCCTGGCTCCACTCAGGGCCCTCTGTCCATCACATTGGGACACAAAGAGAAGCCGTGCTTGACCTGATATTAACTCAAAGCCCCATCAGTCATATATGGAAGGCAGTGGCAGGAAAAGAGTCATGAATTTTTGTTAAGGTGGATATGATCGAGTGCATGCTTCAGCTCTCTGATCTAGTAGTAGTAACTATCTTAATAATAAATTATAATGATAAGCAATGCTATGGTAAACAACCATGTATTTGATCCCTACAGCTCCAGTGAGGACAAAAGACCGTGACAGACAATGGGAATTGAATTAGAAACCTATTGCTATCAAACCCCCTAGATGGCTACAGAGAAGCTCTAAATGAAGATTGGGCCCTTGTTGGTATATTAGCATGTTCAAGGACAGAGCCTGTCCGTTACGAGTTTGACTGGGGATTTTTAATACTTATATACTAATACTAATAAAATATTTTTAATACTTTCATTGCCATTATTCCATTCATACTATATTCTATTGTAAACAGGCTGGAACTTTTCCCAGACTTTGAAGAAATTCATATTGTAATGAACTGGCTCTTGTGTTTGGGTGGCACTGCCCTCCACTAAAGATAGTCATGCTAGATGTGCCTCAAAGGCCTTATACCATTTGACAATTAGTGTGGTTTCTCCTTTAGCTCAAGTGATAGGAGCCTGTGCTAGTGAACAGGAGGATCTGAATTCCATCCCTGATATTGTCACAAAATTGTAAGTAGTCATGGTCACCCTCTTGTTCCTAAATTACTTTGGATATGTTGCACTTGTTTAATAGACAAAATACAAGGATGACTAAGAGAAATGGTGATATAAAGCCCTTTCCAGTTCCTCCCAGGACTGGGGGGAATAAAACTTTATGAAAGATCTTTGCTTATTCTGTCTTGCTCTGTAGTATTAATCATGCATGTCAATGAATGAAAGTATAATTGTTAGAATAAGGCAGGCATCAGCAATCTTCGGCACGCGGCTCGCCAGGGTAAGTCCCCTGGCGGGCCAGGCTGGTTTGTTTACTTTCCGTGTCCACCGGTTCAGACGATCATGGCCGCGGTTCGCCGTCCCAGGCCAATGGGGGCTGCGGGAAGTGGCGGCCAGCACATCCCTCCGCCCACGCCACTTCCCGCAGCCCCCATTGGCCTGGGACGGCGCGTGCCAAAGGTTGCCGATGACTGGAATAAGGGATTAACAATCTCTGCAGTCTGATCTGTAAGTGAGGGAATAGGTATTTTTTAATCCTTGGGGTTAAGATTTTCCTGCATGTGAATGGGATGGGATGCAGTGGAATGAAGTATCTAGCAGGCAGACTGTCAGTGGCTACCCAAAATTACTGCTCTACCACTCTCCTTTTACTATTTTGGACAAGTTTTTGAGTCCTGCACCACATATCTTCTATTCATATCAAACACTGGGGAATGGAGATTTAAAGGAGAAAATGTACTGTTTAAACCATGTATAAGGCACCCTGGGGAACATATCTGAACATAAGCATGAGTCAGAGAAGAGAGCAATTTTTAAAAATCAATGCTCTTCATATTACTTTTATAAAATCAGATGAAACAACAGATTTTAACATTTTATCATGTAATATCATTTGAGGGGGAGCACTGGCCTGCTAAACCCAGGGTTGTGAGTTCAATCCTTGAGGGGGCCACTTAGGGATCTGGGGCAAAAATCTGTCAGGGGACAATACTTGGTCCTGCTAGTGAAGGCACGGGACTGGACTCGATGACCTTTCAAGGGCCTTCCAGACCTAGGAGACTGGCATATCTCCGTTTATATTTTTTTATATTTATAATATCCTAATAAAGGAAGATAGAAAGCATTACATTATGGGAGGTGTATATTGATTTACACCACCTGTATTTATTCCCAGTAATTCCCAGAAATACACACACATAAGCCAAGCAATCAGGCTTTGTTTCAGGAACGCCCCAGCAATTGTGAGGGATGGAATGCACCATGCCAAGCTGCAGAGCTTCAAAGCAGCTGGTCCATAGCCGCTGCTCTATCATATGGGCCGGAGCAGCAACTCCACGGTCTACATGTGAGGTTTCGACCATTGAATCTCATTAAATGGAGTCTTTCCCCAATGTGTCCCCAGCCCACTTCAGTAGCTCCCACAGCACCAGCCTATTTCGGATATGTGTGAAGAGCCCTTTGCAAGGTGTCAGGGTACCTCTTTGTGGCTGCTTAGCCCATACTATTCCCATTATCACAGGAGTTTTGCATATGCTATCCACACCTGTGTCACTTTCACCCTCACTGCAGATATATTGGAGGGGTAGAGGGAAAACCACTAAGAAATTTGTGTGCTAATTAGTTGAATGAAACCATAGTAGTATGGCCATTTCAAAGCCAGTTATTAATTTCAAACACAACAGGTGCCCACTGGTTAGGTGAATAGTTTAGAAAAATATACCCAGCCCTTCCAAAGACTGTAAGTCTACGCAATATGAATTCAATCCAAACATTCATTGCTGAGCAGTTTGGTTTGGTTTCAGGCCTGGGTTTCAATAAATGCATTCAAGAAATAGCTCTCTCATTATATTTCTTTAGCTAGGCAGTTATTCTGGAAAATACTAATTTAAAGGTGCCAGTATGTGCTGTTGCAAATTAATGACAGTTACATTCCCAAAGACAAAGATATTTTACTGGGAAAAGATTTCTTATATTATTCACCACTTTTATGAGGTTTCATTGTTTGGATTCAGTCCTAAATTTAGGACTGAAATCCAGACATAAACACATATGCAATCTTAACCCCCTAAAGTCACCCTGGGTATAAAGGCTACTAGCATTTTTTTCTTAATTATGTTTCTGCTGTGCAATGGGAATCGGTATTTTTTTCAAACACGTTCAACATTTTAGGGAAGCATGGGAGATTTTTATGATCCTTTGTAGAAAATATTGCATTGCAATTTGGGATGCACATGAAAAAAAAATACTCGTGCAATTTTTATCATTATTTTTTCTTCTTCTACTGCGTACATTTTTCATAGTTCTCTGGCCACCAGCAGCAGAACACCAAAAAAACCCTAGTATTCTGACAGGCCATTTCATTATTATATACATAGATAGATATAAATGTATAATCTATAAACGGTAGACAGGATATAATAGAACAAATAAGAAAACAAAGGCCCTTCCCCAATGAACTTGCAATCTAACCCATTTTAATCATATTTTCCATTCTATGGGAATAACTGATATTCCTTCACACTGCCCGCATAAATCAGTTAGGCACTAGGAAACTCCACAGGGCTGTGGGGGGAAGATTTCTCCCACAAAACCGTGGAGCTGTTCTCCAGCTCTATCCTAAGGGCTGGAGTAGACTCTGTGGTTCTTTTGGTCCCATCCATCCCCTGCATGCGAGTGGATGGCCAGAGGTCCCCAATATGTTGGAGCTTCCCATCTTGCCACCACCTTATCTTGGGCTTGCCTCCAAGTACCATTCTGTATAGTAGCTGGCTCTGTGGAGCACAGTGAGATGCAAATGAGATGCAAATGCAAATGCACTGCACATGAGATGCAAAACTACAGCTAATCCACCTCGTTAAGAGCCCTCTGCATTGACAGGGGAGGAGTCAGGAATTGGGCATGAAGAATGGATTACTGAAATTTGGCAAACTCAGCAATCCTACCCAGCATTCACGCACACATACACACACATGCATGTCCAAAACCAGCTCCTTATATTTATTTTTCTACATGGTGAATAAATCAAAGTAAAACTTATGGTTCCACATTTTTACTACAGAAAATGGCAGCCTCAATCCTCAGCCACTGTTCTAATCATTTTTTAACTGTCTGGAAAATTTTCCAAAGGGAGCACCTGAGATTTCCACCAGCATAGAGGAATCCTTCAGTGGCTTCAAGACAGCATAGCCAGAGCTGGCCACCAGTTGTTCTCATGCCCCGTAAGGCATGTGTCAAGGGCAGAGAAAAGAGGGTCAGATCCTGTCTCTGACAGTGGGTAGTATCAGAAGCTTCAGGAAAAAAATGCTTGAATTCTTTTAATAGATCATTATGGAAGGATTTCACAATATGGGAAGTTTAGTCTTAAACCCTGTCAATTACTGATTGGCTTATGACTGGAAGCAGGAGGCTTTATGCGCCTTATATTTTTATCCTGTGTAATATTACCATGGATGTTCCCGCTATATAAATGTAATATATGTAATAAATGTCTTAACATTTATTAACATGTATTAATATATGTAATAAATGTCTTACCAAACATTTATTAACATGCATTAATATATGTAATAAATGTCTTAACCACAATGAAATCACGTGGCAATGAGTTCCCTTAATAATTTCATTGCCTATCTCTGACCCCTTCTACTGCTGCTATTGTCTTGTTTTGAGATGGCGTGACCTGCACTGAGCACAGTTATACCATTACTTTATATAACAGCATTAAAATATTTTCTATTCCATTTTTCTAACATTTTGCTTGCCTTTTTGACCATTTCTGCATATTGAGCTGAGGTTTTCACTGATTTTGTCCACGACAACAGCCAAGCCTTTTTCTTGAGTGGCTGCAGTTATAATGTGTATGAGTAGATCAGATTATTTCTTCCAATATGCCTTACATTGTATTTGTCAGCAGTAAATTTCATCTGACATCATGCTCCCCAATCACCTAGATTTTCTAGGTCCCTCTGGAGTTCCCCACAGTCTTATCTAGTCATAACTAACCTAAAAAACTTTAGGTTACAGTGTAGTAGCCATGTTAGTCTGTGTCAGCAAAAAGAAAATAAGAAAGAAAGAAACACTTGTGGCACCTTAGAGACTAACAAATTTATTTCAGCATAAGCTTTCGTGGGTTAGAACCCACGAAAGCTTATGCTGAAATAAATTTGTTAGTCTCTAAGGTGCCACAAGTATTTCTTTCTTTCTTATTTTCTTTTTGCTAAAAAACTTTGTATCATTTGCAGGTTTTGCTACTTCACTGTTCACGCCCTTCTCCAGATCAATAGCGAATATGTTAAATACCTTGGGTTGTGAGGGTACTCCATTGCTAATCTTTTGCCATGTTGAAAATTGACCATGTATTCCTGCTTTATTTTTTCCTCTCAGCTAATAATGACAGAACTTTGCCTCTCACCCCATAACTAATCTGTATTATTAATAGGATTTTGCCAGTGCCTTTTTGAAAGTCCAGAATTCTAGATATTAGTTCTCAGAACTTAAGGATGAATAATATCTGTCCTGATTACTTGTTGCTATTAAAGATACCAGTTTGTTTGAATACCTCCTCTTTCGACACCTCTCTGCCTGTGCCTCATTTTTATTACCTGAAAAGAGCGTGTGTTCTTTCTGCATGCTGCACTGGCTCTGACCAGATAACCTGTACAGCAGACCTTGATTGAACTGCCCAATAAGACCACAAGACCTGTTTTAGTAGCGAAGGAACTCGGTCAGGTTTATTGCCGACAAAGCACGGTCCTATCTCTACAGTTACACTAGCACCGGTATGCCTGTGACAATGGATCAGCTCAATCAGGATGGGACTTTCCACTGCCCCCTAGGCCGGACAAAGAGTTAAGGTGAGGTATCCCAACATTTATAGACTAAGACAAACAATTTGAGATAAACAACTTACATATCACCTTACGCGTTTCATGACATGTTTGTTGCCTCCCCTTGTACTTTTCTCCTGATGTTTCAGACAAAATATCCCTATTCACCACCTGTCTCTGTACTTTTACTCACGATGTTTCAGACAAAATAGCACTATTCATCACTTTTGTCAAACCATTTATCCTGTGCTAGGTTGGGGTGTTCTTGTGCTGGAATGTGTTTACATATTCAGTGTGTTTTAGCAATGCTAGCAATACCAGCGCTGAATTCATGTACCGGACACTGACTCGCAGGCAAGCATCTGCTTTTGACAGGGGCCTGACTGTTGCTCATATAATAACTTTTGCTGACTTTGGTTCAAGCCTTAGGCCTTGCACCAGGCCCATGCATCAGGCTCTCTCTTTCAACTACACTTTCTTATGGCCATATTCCGTATCCTCTGCATATTTAATGGTTTTTTTCTCATAGAATTTCCACTACTTTATTAGAGATAGAAGTTAGACTGACAGAATGCTAATTCCTAGGTTCACTCTTCTCTGTATTTTGGAAGATCAATGGTAGTACATTTACCACTATTTAACATTATATTTAAATTTGATGCTATTTAAATATCTCTACAGAATTAACACCGGGATTCCCCTTGATATTTCAAATAAGTGGTACTGAAGGTAATGTACATGAGATCAACCAATCTAACAGCTGAAGAAACTGGGTGAGATGCACAGTTACTTAACAATGTTTGCATTAGACTGAATGGATTTGCTCTTCATACCAAGGCAGAGAACGGAGTCTTTTGACACTAGGAAAATTATTTCAGAATGAATATTTGGGGACTAGTCCTCCTTTGGGCCCATTACTCACTGCCAATTTTTCAGAAATATGTGAGGTTTAGCATAATGGTGCTTAAACTCTGTATTTTTGGCAAGGGGTCTGGAGTCTGGACCACCCAGGTGAAAGTCCACTGGAGTTCATGAGTAATCTTCCTCTAAATGCCTGGGGATGTCCCCCTCCAACATTTGGTTTTGTGGGGAGTAGGGGGCTTGGCCTCCTTTTGAATTCCACTTTTGTTCCAAAAGTCCACTTGAGTTCCAGGGGCGGGAGGAGGCCTTTGAAATAACAAAATAAAATAAACACCACAAAGATTTAACTCATTTATTGTTCCCAGGAGGCCAACCCCCAGACCCAAAAACTTAGCCTTACAGGAAAGATAAAAAGAAGGGCTGGTTAAGGCCATGGCTCTGGGCTTCTTTATCATTTTGTATTAACATGTAGCCTTGAGATGCCATGTTCTACCTACAAATCACATGTTCAGCAACCTATCCACCCAGCCACAGCTATCCAGTAATTGTTTGCTGCACAAACTCTGTAACACTTCATTAGTTCGGCCACACATCTACTTCCACTGAAGGTAAGTTTCCAAAACGACAAAGCACAGGGCAACATTACAGCTTCAATCTATTTTTAGTGCAACTTTAAAAAAATACAGGAAATGCGATTGAGGAAAAGGGTGCTTGCACTACAGTTTACAATTTAAAAAAAATAAGGTCTGTTATTTTTTCTGACAATCTTACATTTCTCCAATGAGACTTTGAGAAATGTGAAAAGTTATGTGATCATTTCTGACAGTTCCTGGCAGCTGGGCAGGCAAGCATTGGAAAGGATATCTCTCTCCCGATCCAAGATTAAATTTGGACTGAAACACAGGGCTCATTTAGGCAGCAATTAAAGGACCTTATAGACTGAGGGAGAATGAAATGATAAATGCAAAGAGGCTTATTTAATGGGGATATTAAGTAAACTGCTGGTAAAAATGCCCATTTATCATCCACTGAATCCTAATTGGTTTCCTGTTCCTGCCTGCATGTGGCATTTTCAGAAGGAATTACCTTCCTTTAGTGCGACCGTTGCAAATGCAATAAATCAAGCCCATAGATTTTAGCTAATTTAGATGGAGGCTAAATGGGAGCCAAAGCATGCAAGAGTGCTTGCAATTAATGTTCATTACAACTTTTAGCTTCAAAAACAGGAAGGATAATATTAATGCACCACTCCCAACCAAGGCTTTCATTCCAAGACTAGGCCACTCTTTGTATGTCCAGCAGAAGTCATCCACCTTTGTAAGAAACCCATCCTACCAGAAATCTAATGGGAACTGATCCTGATTTCTAGCTTCCCTGTAGACACCCTTATCTTAATAAGATTCATTTCTGTGTCCCGCTTTTTGCCTCCATGTACACTACTCAGTTCTCATTATTTTCTTGTAAGGTTCAAACTTTTCTCAAGCTAAGAAAGAAAGAAAGAAAGAAAGAAAGAAAGAAAGAAAGAAAGAAAGAAAGAAAGCATAACCTTATAGATTTCAACTGGCATTTTAGCCATTTAAACTTTATTTTCTTCATGGAATGTTAGGGAGTAAAAAATTTCCACTTGAAAAATCAGCAAAGTATATTGCAGTTTCCCAAGCAGTGACTTCCATATGCTGCATTCAGTGGGTATATGGGGTCTTTCAGTATATCCATCCATGAAAAATTTGTCTTTGCAAAAGGAATAAAAAAGTACCTCATTTTGTGAGGCCATGAGCGTCTATGAAATAGACAGTAATTCACATAGGCTGCCTTGGGGATGGAATTTATGTCTGACCGCTGTCTCTTGATATTATTTTTTTTTGACACAGCGAGACAATTCCCCCCATTTTCACCAACAAAAATCTGGAGAAACTGTTTGAATGTAAATACAGTTACTCCAAATTTACACCAATGTAGGCATGAGCAGAATTTAGTAATTCCAAACAAGACACTACGACTAAAATCTTCCACCTTCTAAACACATTGAAGTTAATGGGAGTCACTTACATTCAGTGGCAAAATAATTAGGGTCACTGGGCCTTAATCTCAAGAAAAGTCTTTGTAAATTTGGTGAGACTTTCATACTTTCTGCTATCCCCTGAAAGAAAGGACTTCTTTTTGCTCTCAAAAGTAACCTGACCCAATCTAGACAGTCAAGTGAGATAGATTTAGACACACTCTTCATCTCTATCTTTGGTACTTTAGACAGCAGATATCCTACAGTTTTCAGTTAGACTTGAACCCAGCTTTTACCAATAATGTCAGCCTTTTTGTTCTATCATTTACCATGACTCTCTCCTGTTATTCTTTGTTTTCCAATTGGGTCACTTGTCACTCACCTGACTGAACAGACACTGAGTTAATGGAGGCATCAAGGACCCAGAATTAACAGTCTTCATAGCTGGAAGGTATGTTACAAATGATCGTTTGTGAACTGGATAGGTTGAAACCCAAGTGGGTAATAAAGAAATCTGTTAACATGCTAATACACAAATCTTCCATCCTTCTCTTCAATGTGCCCAGGAATGGTTATAAGAGGTGCTCTTGGGAAGATGGTGGTTACGCTGACTCTGCCATCCACATAAAAATAAATATTGAATTAACCAGAATAGATTAGACCAGAAAAAAATCAGACACAGAAAAACATATGCACTTTTACTAACACGACAGCACAGTTCACTGGGGAAAGCACAAGACTGAGTCAGGACACCTGGGTTCTATTTCCAGCTCTGCCCCTGACTTACTGTGTGACCATTGCCAAATCACTTAACCTTCCTGTGCCACATTGTGCCCATTTGTTAAAAGGAGGTACTGATACCCACTTTTGGAAAGTGATTTGATATCCACAGATAGACTCTTCTGTATAAGTGTCACATATTTCTATTTATTTTAACTTAAACTCACCTTTAAGCAATGTCCCTGAAACACCAGAAAAGCTTAGGAATTAGTGCTAAGGCTCTGGAATTTTATCCTGTTACAGGAAAGGATGCATCACCATTTCAAAACTAGGTCAGTCTGTCTGGACACACGTGGATGCTCACTTCAGTTCTCGTTTCCAAACAGGTCTACAAGTAAAATTTCAGGATAATCTATATATAGCCTTTAAAACAAAAATCCAATACACTGGACAGAGATGATGGGGGAAAACTTAAATTTGCAACAATCCTACTCTCCCTGATGACCCCAGTTGGCAATCGTCATTGTTGATTGATGGTGGCTGCTGTGTTTCTAGGTAATGGTGAGACCTTTTTAATTTAAACCATAGCTTAAAACTATAAAACCTAAATTTTATAAACAATTCCCTTTCTCTCACTTTCTCTTTTCCTGCTAATCTAACAGCCTCCTAGCACTGGGTCATATGTCAGGGGCCTTACACAGAGCCTGATTGTTCCTCTTCTCCTCCCCCACCCTCCCTCATTCACACAGAATGGGAGGTCAGCTATCTCCACAGAACCAGCCTTCCCTTCATCAGGGCCTAACAGAGAGTCCAGGATCCATGTATGTGGAGGGGAAAGAACTGGGGTTGTCCTCTCTTTACTTACGCTCCAATTGTGAGGCCACCATCTGTAAGTTTCCATGTGCCTGATGGAGCCCTCCTGTCTTTCAGAAACCCAGAAGGTGAAACTCGTTCCCAGTTTCTCTTCTGATTATTAAAAGACCCAGACACAGATTTTCCCAGAAGACCATATAAAGCTGGTGGGGCCCGGTGCACTGGGCCATTATACTTCAAAAAGGCAGAGACTATGGAACTTGGAACTATAATCCTTCTGATTTCCAAATAATTGCCTTGATTCTGATCTCACAGGTTTTACACTGCTGTAACTCCATTGACTTCGGTGGAGCTACTTGTGATTTTATACCAATGTAAGTGACATCAGAATCAGCCCTAAAGGCCAGGCTAGATAGCACCTCTCACCTAATTAGTTTGACAGTTCTTTGAAAGCCATCTCATTTAACCATTCATAAGGCCTCACAATCTTCAGTAAGGAAGATGCTTAGGTTTTCCTTAAACCAGATGCACCCTCTCTGCCAAACATTTAGTCCAATTAAGTCCCAATTTTATATTATTTTTCAGCCACATGTTACAACAAACAACAGACCAGAAACTCACATATGGTTCTTGATACAAGAATAATGAAACTCAAAGAAAGAAAGAATTGAATTTCCTGTGGGTCTTATAAAAATATAAAATGTGTAATATTTTAATGGGCTAATATCAGTACACATGGCTTATTATGTGGTCCCTGCTGAATACAAGGTTGCACATTAATGGAAAAGTTCTGCTGATGTAAACAAAGAGTTAGAACATTGCTCTAAACAACTGGGAATTTATTACTCAACCAAAGTCATGTAGAGTGGTGATACAAGTCACATGCCTGGATACAAGGAGAAAATGTGTTGGTATTAATGTGAATAGCCTTGTAATTGCCAGTTTCGAATGGAGTTACAAGCGCCTGATTCTGATCTCACATGATGTAAATGAGAAGTAGTTCCATTGATGGCATTGGGCTTACATTAGTGTAAAACTTGTTTAAGTGAGATCCAAATCAGGCCACAGTGTAGCTGCAGCAATCATTACCATGAAATAATGTGCAAACATATATAGTAACTCTGCAATTAAAGGGACACTCTCAAATGTATTTCACTATTTTTAAATGAAGTATATTTAGCATCCCTGTTCAATTTCTGTCCATACTTTTCCTTGTTTTTGTTTTGTTCTGAAATGTGTGAGTTTGGTAAGGAAGCATCTGGCTGATGGTTTAAAGACCCTTATAAACAAAAGCCTGAGAATGTGTGTAACCCACTGGCGAGTGTGTATTATAGGGCCCCTCTGTGTTTGAGCCACAAAGGCTCTGAGTTTGCTACAACATCTACCTGTGGCTCTTTAGCTCAAGCTATAAAGGCTCATACTTTTAGCTATTGAGAGCCTCAGTTCAACCCCCAGTGTCGGCCAAGATGGAAGCTCTCACATGTGTACCTGAGGCCTGATGGAAAGACTCCCACTGACTTCAGGCGGCATCGGATCATGCTCACTGAGCACGGCTTCCAAGCCTGGGCTGCTGCCACCAAGCCATGAAGAACAAAGAAAAGTTCAGGTGTAAAGTACTTTTCTTCTGTGATTGCGGGGTGAAGGAAGAACAGCTGGACCAGAATCCTCCCCATATACTCTACACCATTTTCATGGGTCGGGGAAGAAAGAAGCGAACACTCATGATACTATTGGACCGTCCACAAAAAATCTTGTGTCTGAGAAGAGTACTACTGCAATTCTCTAGCCCACGCTCTCTCCCCACAGCCAATGCTAGTGCACCCCAGAAAATGGTTCTGAAGTCAGTGACAGTTTTGCCTAGGTAAAAGACTAAGTTAAGCCATCAGGATTTGGCCCATTGAGGGGAGAAGTAATTCGCAGTGTATGTGATGTAGGTGGAAAACTACTGTGGTGGGTGTGAAACTTGATCAGGAAAGATTATAATCTGGGTATCAGGCAACTACAAGACACAATGAGTTACAAGGAGGAAGAGATCATTTCAAAATTATTATAAGGTTCTACAGTGGAGAATTAATCGCATCCATATTACCAAGTCAGGTAGAATAGTAGTAGTTATGCACTAATTTATATGGAATAACAAAGGAAATCCTATTTCATTAGATAGATGAAGCATTCGTGTATTACCCTTTCCATTTTTATTGTTCACTTTATAAAATGCCTTACAGAAGGTCAAATTAAGAGACCAAATGAACATTTTAAAAATTAAAATAAATGCTACACCACAGTGATTCTAACTACACTATTCTTTATCATCTTGGCATCGAGGCTTGTTTTAGCTTTAGTGTTAGAAATTAACTACTGTTATTTCCACAGAGGCCCATTTTTCCTGAATGTAGATCATTCAGTAAAATCAGGCAGAAGAAACAAAAGCATTACTCATTTCTTAAAAAGGTGTAAGCCGAACAGGAAGAAAGCAAGCAGAAAATTCAATGGGTCCATGGTGCTAAATCAGTTCCACTTTCTCCCAGAGTGAGCCATATGAAGGAAGCCTCACAAATCTCAACTTGTGTTTATGACAGAAACCAACAGCGTCTTTGGCTTTCAATGACTCTCCCAAGTCAATAAATCACACTTGAAAACCAGCTATACAATTTTAGAGGCCTTCCTTTAATTACCAATAATTCGGAATGATGCAACATGACCGCCATCCGTGCAAAAACACACACATAGAGTTATACACGATTAAACACATGCACACTTTACCAGAATCAGATCCAAGCCATAATATTTTGTTTTCACGTTTTTTATACCACAGGCATTGCGTTGCTAACACAGTTTCCATTTGGTTCTTTGTGACTGGTAATTTACATTATCCTCAACTAACATTAAAGTCTAGCGCTCCAGTTATTTTAGATCTATTTTCTATTTACATGTCAAATACGTGTCAAGTCTGAGGGCATTAGGAGTTTAATAGCTTGGAGTAACTGGTGGAGTCACATCTGGAAAACAGCATTTGTTGGAATCTAAATACTAAATTGATATAATCATTATGCCAAACAGGAAAGATTTCTGTATGGAAATTCATAGCTTTCAAATAATAGTCTTTAGTGCTACAGTTTTCAGAAATAGAAGTGCCAGGATGCAGTTGAGCAGTGCTATTTCAATGGCAGTCATATTCAAAAGAAATACAAAACTGCTCTTCTCATTCTCTTTTTTCAATAATGAGCTTTAATTTGAAATGCTTTGATGAGCAGATACAATAGATTTTCCACATCAGTTGGAATGGGAGGAGAACGTGAGGATAAAACACAAATTCAGATTGATCCTGCCTCCTACAAAGAGCTTAAATGTGAGCCATGTTTCTTGCATCCATTTTGCTCATCCAAGCAACTCACCTGCTCCATACCTTTACTCTGATAGCTACCCTTTCCTTCTCTGTCCCTCTAACAAACACCCCTTTCCACTGGTGACTGTCTCCTCCTCCAACACTTTCCCCACACATATTTCTCTTGATGAGCGATCCTTCTCTTCCTCCTTAACACTCCTTCTCCTCAAAAACCCCTTTCTTCTACTGGGAGATCACCCATCCTCTTCCTCATATCCTTTTTGTTCCTTGGAATCTTCCTATACTCTTAACTGATCTATTCAAAGGAAGAGGCACACAAGTGGCCAACTTTGCAGAGGTTTCTCTTTCCTGCCCCAAATGGACACTTCTCAGTGAAGGGGATTGTTAGGTTGTCGCCTGCCTAGATAAGCTGGTCCGGTAACTGGCTGCATTAAAATGCACAATTGGAAGGGGAATGACAGACTGATAATCAAGTTGGGGGACTATGAAGGAGTCAGCCACTCAGGTTATGTCTACATGGGGACCAAAAAAAAAAAAAACAGCTGGCGCAAGTCAGCTGACTGACTCACAGGGCTTGAGCTCCAGGGCTGAAAAATTGCTGTGTAGACATTCAAGCTTGGGCTCTGATTCAGTCGCTATTGTTCTTCCTTTTACATTCATAGGGACTCAGTGCCTTTCACATGAGAGTCAAATCTGGTATCCTAACCATTTTAGGTCATTAGAAATCTCATGGCAACTTTTGCAAGAGTAGAAGTGTTAGCTTTGGTGTTCTGACTGAATTATGGCTGGGTGTATTCTGCCTACTTTTTGCTATTCTGTGTTTATCCCAGAGAAGGGTGTATTTCATTCATTAATGAGCAAAGTAGTCCTTATGTAGATGTTTTGATTAAATTAGTGATCGATCAGTTTATAATATTGTCAAGATTTTGAGATCTCTGAATGCTTGGTCACAGTTATTATTTAACGTGAAATGATTTTGTGAGGAAAGAGAAATCGTATTGAGGTAAGTGCAGTGGAGTCATTGAGCAAATATCTAGTCATGGTTCAGAGGCCATGGGTAACATAAATAGCATTTCAGGTAGAGATGTGAAAATAGTCACATTATATTTTGCACTAGTTCAACTGGTCCAAGCCAGAGAGCTGCAAAGGAGTAAGAAAGAGAATAAGATTTTGACTCAATACATTTCCAGTTTTGTTTATTACACCTTGTTCAGGACAGAGGAGATTACAATAGTTAAAAAACAACAAGAAACAGCATACTGGGGCCAATAATCATCGGAGACAGACCAGAGAGGATATATTCTGGTGCTGCACCATCTCATCAGCCACGTTCTAGTTTTGCATAGCACAAATACACAAGAGAAGTAGAAAGAAAGAAAACCAGGCATGATTTGGATCCAGGTTCCATTTTATTTGAAACAGCAATGTTAAGAGTGGGTATTCTCAATGGAAGGTACCCATTTCTTTGGATGGACAGATCCTGCTTCCACTGTAGTCAATGGCAAGTCTCCCATCAAGTTAAAAGGAAGATGAGATTGTATTCTCTGCAGATTCGGATATTGGGGGTTCTGGCTAGACCAGCAGGGGAAAGAAGTCTGTGGCTTCTTTCAGGATCTACCACATGTTTCCCCTTTCCTCTCCTTGTGCAAGTTTAGCTTCCTTGTGAGTTTGGGAAGAAGGGGGCATCATCCTTGTTGATTGGCTAGTCTGAGAAGCACATTGGAAACCTGTTGGCTCCCATGCACTGAACAGGAAGGCATATATGCCTTTTCTCTGTGGCCGGGGTGCCATCATGGACCAGGTGTGGAGGGATGTAGGCGTGGAGGGAGGTCTGACCAGGTGTGGAGGGAGGTCTGATGGCAGACCTCCAACATGTAGATTATGGAAGGGAGGATGACCTGCACTCTACAAGTTATTGCTGGATAGTTCCCAGATGAGTTAATAAAGTTGCAACTTAGTTTAGGGTGACCAGATGTCCCAATTTTATAGGGACAGTCCCAAGTTTTGGAGCTTTTTCTTACATAGGCTCCTATTACCCCCACCCCCTGTCCCAATTTTTCACACTTGCTGTCTGGTCACCCTAACTTAATTAAACCATTTCCCTTGCATCTTGTCTTTCTTCCTGTATGTCTGGGACAAAGCAACATTGTCCTATGTATAAGGAGAGCCTCTGTGGCACAGCAAGCCTAAATTCTGTAGCAACGACTCAGGAAGGCAGCAGTGAATTCTGCAGCAATTCTATGACAGTGGTGATTGTTTACAGTTCCTAAACTGCTCTAAATTATGTCATTTGCAGCCAGTCACCACACCATCTGAGCATCTGATAGAGTGCCATGCTCTCAGCCCCCTGGCATGCCCTCTCTCAGACACACCTACACTTTTAACAGTAATTAATCGTTGGAACAATTTATCAAGGGTCATGGTAGATTCTCCATTTTTAAATCAAGATTGGATGTTTTTCTAGAAGACAAGCTCTAGAAATTATTTTGGGGAAGTTCTATGTCAGCTTTCCACCAACCCAGGGATTTTCCTGCTTTCCAGCTGCTTTGCACTGCTGAGACTCTGCTACTATTCTCTAAGCACTACAACACCCCCTAGTGCACAGTAACTCAGACATTCCCCATTCAAGCCACACTCTCAGAAAAAACACAGTAAATGGGCCTCATTCTTTTCTTTTGTTTTCACAAGACCATATGCTGCCCAGTTGTTAAGCAAATATGTGTAATGTTCTCTATCGTTAATGTTGTTGGGCAAGCCTCTTGATTCACTGGCTAACTCACTCCCTGCACTCTGTGATGTCTTGTGATACAAAAAAATTCATCAAAAGCTTCAGGAACCTCAGTGGAGAATCCCGTTGGGTGTTGAGGAACAAGAGAGATTACACTGATCAGCTAATCACCCAGCAGCTCAGTGATGCAGACTTGGTCTAGATCTGTATTTTGCATGTTACTACGTATTCAGAGCTGGTTAAGACTCTTAGGCATGGTCTACACTAGGAGTTTATGTCGAATTTAGTAGCATTAAATCGAATTAACCCTGCACCCTTCCATACAACGAAGCAATTTATTTCGATATAAAGGGCTCTTTAAATAGATTTTTGTACTCCTCCCCGACGAGGGGAGTAGCACTAAAATTGACATCGCCATGTCGAATTAGGGTTAGTGTGGACGGAATTCGACGCTAATAGCTCCGGGAGGTATCCTACAGTGCTCTGCTGTCACCTCTATGGACAGCAGTCCGAGCTCGGATGCTCTGCCCAGCCACACAGGAAAAGACCCGGGAAGATTTGAATTCCATTTCCTGTTTGGCCAGTTTGAATTTCATTTCCTGTTTGGACATCGTGGCATGCTCAGCAGCACTGGTAATGATGCAGAGCTCTCCAGCAGAGGTGACCATGCAATCCCAGAATAGAAAGAGGGCTCCAGCATTGACTAATCGGGAAGTGTTAGATCTGATAGCTGTATGGGGAGATGAATCCGTGCTATCAGAGCTATGATCAAAAAGATGTAATGCGAAAATCTACGAAAAAATCTCCAAGGCCATGACGGACAGAGGATACAGGAGGGATACAACGCAGTGCCGAGTGAAAATTAAGGAGCTGAGACAAGCGTACCAGAAGACCAAAAAGTCCAACAGACGCTCCGGGTCTCAGCCCCAGACATGCCATTTCCACGCCGCGCTGCATGCTATCCTAGGGGGGCCGCCACCACTACCCCACCCCTGTCCGTGGACTCCGAGGATGGGGTATTCTCATCGGTTGCTTCCTCTGAGGTTTTCGCGGATGGGGAAGATGATGAAGGAGATGATGAGGACGAGGTAGTCGACAGCGCATTGCACGCTGATTTCCCCGAAAGCCAGGATCTCTTCATCACCCTGACAGAGATCCCCTATCAACCCTCCCAAGGCGGTATCCCAGACCGTGATTCCGGAGAAGGAACAGTAGGTGAGTGTATCTTTTCCATAGAATAGACATGGCATTAAAGCAATTGGTTTTTAATGATTAATTTGACCTGAGGACTTTGGATGCATTCGTGGCCAGTACAGCTACTGGAAAAGTCTGTTAACATGTGTGGGGATGGAGCAGAAATCCTCCTGGGACATCTCCATGAAGCTCTCCTGGCGGTACTGTGAAAGCCTTTGCAGAAGGTTTCTGGGGAGAGCAGCCTTATTGCGTCCTCCATGGTAGGAGACTTTACCGCGCCAGGCCAGTAGCAGGTACTCTGGTATCATTGCCTGACAAAGCATGGTGGCATATGGCCCCGGTGTTTGCTGGCATTCACGCAACATCCGTTCTTTCTCTGTCTGCGTAATCCTCATCAGAGTGATATCAGTCATGGTGACCTGGTTGGAATACGGGAATTTAATTATGGGGACTCTTTGCCTGTGCCTTTTAAAAAATCCTCCCAGCAGTTTCCAGCCACCCGGTGGGTGTGGGGAGGGGGACCGTTCATGCTGAGTGGTTCGCGGTCAGCTTGCAGGGATCTTCTCCGAGACCAGCAACGCGGATGTGCTCGAGGCTAAAGCCACCATACCAAAGAATGTGATGGCTGGAGTTACTTTGGTTTCTGCCGCTGCACGTTAACCCACACAGCGCAGCAGTAACTGGCCAACTCTAGGAGCTCTGCTTGGAACAGGAAAGGAGGGCGCTGCTGTTAAGTAAGGTTTCAGCAGCCGAAAGGCTACGACTTACCATGGCCACCTGTTAGCCGAATTCCGTTGCCCGGCCCCGCTTGTGTGATCTGTACACCAAAGCCCCAGGCACTCAATATAAAGATGCAAAATGCGACCTTGTACTGAAAGCACATGTGCTAGGTACTCTGAATGGTCTTGTTCACCGGGAAAGACTATATTCATTGTTCTGTAAAATGTATCTTTTTAAAGAATTCACTCCCTTTTTTCCATCCCACAGCTGGAACTGTATCTAGGCTTCCTCCAGCATCTCCCTCCCAAAGGCTGTCACAGATAAGGAGGCAAAAGAAACGCACACGAGACGAGATGTTCTCTGAGCTAATGCAGTGCTCCCGCACTGAGGTAGCCCAGCAGAATGAGTGGAGGGACACTATTTCCCGGTACAAGCGAGCGGCCAGTGAACGGGAGGACAGGAGGGATGCCCGTGAGGACAGGAGGGATGCCCGTGAGGACAGGAGGGACGCTTGAGATGAGAGGTGGTGGCTGGAAGATCAGAGAGTGACTGAGGCGATGCTTGGGCTACTGCGGGAGCAAACCAACACGCTCTGACGTCTGGTGGATGTTCTGCAGGAACGGAAACAGGATGACAGAGCGCCGCTGCAGCACATCTATAACCGCCCTCACCCGCCCCCAAGTCCCATAGCCCCCTCACCCAGAGTCCCAAAAACGAGGGGTGGGAGGCTCCGTGCAAACAACCAGTCCACCCTGGCGGATTGCTCAAGCAGCAGAAGGCTGTCATTCCCCAAGTTTTCAAGCGTCCTTTCCCTCCCTCCACCCGCACCACACCCTGCCCACCATCCCAGTTTCCTCCCTTTATTGATAAATCTTGAATAAAAAATACTTTTTTGTTGAACAATGTTGCCTTTATTTTCTTTTCAAAGCAAGGTGTGCTTGAAGGGGGGGAAGGGGGTTGGTAATTGGAGAGGATAGGCAATATAAACAGAGTAAACAAACGGGGGCAGGTTCTCCTCAAGGTTAAACAAACGTAAGAGTCACTAGTTACCTTGGTCAGTCTGGAAGCGAGCTTTCAAAGCTTCCCTGATGCGCAGCGCGTCCCGCTGTGCTCTTCTAATCGCCCTGGTGTCTGGCTGTGCGTAATCAGCGGCCAGGCGATTTGCCTCAACCTCCCACCCTGCCATAAACGTCTCCCCCCTACTCTCACAGAGATTGTGGAGCACACAGCAAGCTGCAATAACAGTGGGTATATTGGTTTCACTGAGATCTGAGCGAGTCAGTAAGCTTCTCTAGTGCCCTTTCAAACGTCCAAAAACACACTCCACCACCATTCTGCACTTGCTTAGCCTGTAGTTGAAGAGCTCCTTATCACTGTCCAGGGCGCCTGTGTACGGCTTCATGAGCCAGGGCATTAGTGGGTAGGCTGGGTCCCCAAGGATCACTATAGGCATCTCCACATCCCCAACAGTTATTTTCTGGTCCAGGAAGTAAATACCTTCCTGCAGCCATCTAAACAGACCAGAGTTCCTGAAAACACGAGCGTCATGAACCTTTCCCGGCCATCCGACGTTGATGTTGGTGAAACGTCCCTTATGATCCACCAGTGCTTGCAGCACCATTGAAAAGTAGCCCTTTTGGTTAATGTACTGGCTGGCCTGGTGGTCCGGTCCCAGGATAGGGACGTGCGTTCCGTCTATATCCCCACCACAGTTAGGGAATCCCATCGCAGCGAAGCCATCTACTAGCGCCTGCACATTTCCCAGGGTCACTACCTTTGATAGCAGCAGCTTAACGATTGCGTTGGCTACTTGCATCACAGCATCCCCCATGGTAGATTTGCCCACTTGAAATTGATTCGCGACTGACCGGTAGCTGTCAGGCGTTGCAAGCTTCCAGAGGGCTATCGCCACTCGCTTCTGGACTGTGAGGGCTGCTCTCATCCTGGTGTCCTGGCGCTTCAGGGCAGGGGACAGCAAGTCACAAAGTTCCAGGAAAGTGCCCTTATGCATGCGAAAGTTTCGCAGCCACTAGGATTCATCCCAGACCTGCAGCACTATGCGGTCCCACCAGTCTGTGCTTGTTTCCTGGGCCCAGAATTGGGGTTCCACTGTATCAACATGCCCCACTGCCACCAGGATGTCCAATTTGCGGGGTCCCGTCCTTTGAGAGAGGTCTGTGTCCCTGTCATCGTCACTGTCATCACCGCGATGCCGTAGCCTTCTCACCTGATTTCTCAACATCAGCCTCTGCATAAAGTGCACGATAAGGCGCGAGGTGTTGACAACGGACATAACTGCTGTGATGATCTCACAGGGCTCCATGCTCGCGGTGCTATGGTGTCCGCGCTGTCAATCAAGGGAAAAGGGCGTGAAATGATTGTCTGCTGCCGCTTTCACGGAGGGAGCGGGGAGGGGAGTGAAGGTTGAATGACGACAGTTACCCAAAACCACCCGCAACAAATTTCTTGCCCCATCAGGCATTGGGAGCTCGACCCAGAATTCAAATGGGCAGCGGGGACTGCGGGAACTGTGGGATAGCTAATCACAGTGCACCGCTTGGAATGTCGACACTTGCCCCGGTACTGTGTACTCACAACGCCGAATTAATGTGCTTAGTGTGGACACACACATTCGACTTTGTAATATTGGTTTCAAAAAATCGGTTTAAGTAAAATCGAACTACTATCATAGTGTAGACATACCCTTAGAAATACATTTTTTTAAAAGCATGTGTTTTGAAGTAGAATCAGAGACTAAGTTGTGCAAATAACTTGTACCAACCCCACACCATGCAAAAGCCTCATGGATTTGATAAAAAAACAGAAACCCTTTAAAATTCATGCAAAGCCCTATGCTGATTATGCTGAACCTCCATCCTATGCAACACATTCCTTTCCCTTACCAAGTTCCTGTTACCTTCATCTTCAGGTGAGAGTCAGCAGCCTGCAATACCCAAGGATGAAGAACTAGGCCCTTTCACACAACCTCAGAATCATAAGGGACATCTGACTGACGGTTGCAACCTATCCAGGTTTTTGCATAAAAGGATCATCCCTTTTTTACGGTAGCTGTCCCAGGAAATCTGTAAGGGATCTCAGTGCACACTGCCAGCTGTCCATTTTCATCCTGGCTGTCCTGGTTTTTTGTACCTCAGAGGTGGCAACCCTACATGATGTCTTTGCAGAGCCATAGAGCTCTCTGGGAGCCCAGCAAAGAAGCCAGTTGCCCCTTTAATTACATGGAAAGGTAATCCTTTGGGGCAGCATGCCAATCTACTCTTCAGTTTGTAGCAGGGCAGCAAAGACCACAGCTTCCCACTGAACCGAGGCCTAGGGAAAGTCAGAGAAACAGGCTCTCTTCATGGGGCGCTTTTTCTGAGCAATGAAACTAGACATCTGCAAATATAGAAAATCTGCAGACCCCATGGGATTAAGGTCCTCCTTCTGATTTTGCTGTCTTTTCCAAAATCTTTGTTTTCATTTTAAAAACAATGACGTTTATAGCTTATTTTAATGCCTTCACTCTGTCAACCAGCTGAGTCTGTGGCCAAACAGACTGAAATAATAGTTCTATTCATTTAACAGGATGTTATCTTTGAAGTTTAATTATCAGGGATAGTGACTCCACATTCATAGAAATGCAGACTGAAGTGTGGAATCCAATTGGCTGAATGTCATTTTTATTCCATGTTAGTGCAATGAGGAATTTACGTTGTGTGCCTGGAGACTCTGCTTGTTCCCTCATAGAATCCCAACACCCAATCTGGTCCCTATAGCTGTTGTTAGTTCCACTGCACTTTCCCCAACTATGGGGTTTACGGGAAAGAAGAACAAGATTTTTTTTCAACCTTATTGCTGGCTGTGCCACCCCTTGTAGCTTCTGTGTATTTAGATGTTCAGCTATTTCAGCTTTCGCACTGACATCCTCCTCCATGCCAAAAATCCTGAGATTGTGGAAGCAATCCTGAGAGTCTGAGAAATCTCCCAAAAGACTGATGGGCCATTATCAACTGCTCTGCACCTTATGCAGTCATTTAGACCTGTGAAAAATCAATGGAGAACACTGTCCTTCTGATTTAGTAACATTTTACACTCACTTTGTATTTATATAAAGATTATCCATGGGATAGGGCAACAGTGAAACAGGCCATGTTTTCAAGCCAAAAATCTGAAGTGAGTCAGGTCTGCTTAGGATCAGTCCTGATTTTCAGGATTTGGGGCTTAATGAATATTTGAAAATGTAATTTTAAAATGTTACTGCACTTGCTCACATTTTCAATTCCTCCAAATTTTGTGAAATGCAAGCCAATCTTTTCGAACTAAGCAAAGACCCTAGTCCTAACTGATGACTATGGTTAAAGTTTCAAACTTTATCCATATTTGTTACCACATGATTCTCAAAATTTGTTTAGATTTTTTTTGGAGGGGTAGTAAAAAAGTGAATTTTTTCCAGTCCTGCATAATTCAAAAACAAGACAAGGAATTTTGCTCTAATTTTCCCAGAATAAGAAATCATCCATCGAACACATACAATTCACTAGAGTGCCAATAAAATCAACTGGCAAAAAACAACCACCACAATTTAAAAAAAGATATAAGCAGAAGATTTGTAAAAGCCAGTTTTACATAACTGAACAATCCACTTCATCAAATGTATAAAAAATACGTTTATATTTTTACAGAACTGTTTTTAATTGGCCTTGAATTTTATGTACCATAAGTATCATTCTCATGACACAGTTTGAGGAATAGAATAGATAGACAAACAGATGGTGGAGAGAGAGAAATTTAGGACAAACGCATTTGATAGCTGCACAGTGAGTATTGCTGGGCATGTTGATACACTGATTTCCCCACTGATAGAACAATAAGATCATATACAATAAATGGCACACATGTCATTCTAATAAATAATTTCCCAGCTCTTCCCCACCCGCCCATATTGAAACGCCAGGTACAAAAATAAACATTTCCCATCAGAAAGTCTCACTTTTGACAGATAAATCCCCTTAAGCTTATAAAAAAAGTTGGAATGTAATAATTAGGGTGAGTTATCCAATATGCAAAGCAGATCCCATGGATTGCTCTGGAGTTGCTGAAGGTTTATTCAGCAGGTTCATCCAGCAGCAGTGGATTTCCTAATGAAAACCAAAAAAACCACCTTATTCGTGGGGAGCGGGGGTGTAACAAATAGAAAGAATAGAACCTGCCCTTTCAGTGAACATCTAGCTGACATGTAGCTTGCTAAAAAAAAATGTAAATAACTTTACAAAAGGCTAAGCAGAAACGTACATCAAGTGCCGTTCTTTTACCACCAGCTTTAATCACACACTACTGCTCAGAATGGCTTGGTATGTTTGTTGTTAGAGAAGAGATTCCTATACCATTATTAGTACCTCTGAACAAATGCGGTGAGAAAAAAAAAAGAGAGAGAGAGAGAAATGTAGCAGTGGTTAAAGCATAGTTTAATAACTCCAATCTCAGTCACTTTTTTCATATGTATTGTATGTGCAAGTCCATAGTACAGCATAATGTGTCATAATTTGGCCTCCAATTCTGACAGCACTGCTTGACTTGGGCATTAAATCATTGCCCCGAGGAATTCACATTCTGGCAATTCCTGATGGTAGGACTGTCATCTCCTCCCACACATTACCTATCACTTTTGACATGATTGAATCAAAATTAGTCAGTACATTTAGATGTAAATTAGAGACATCCAAGAATAATAATGAGCACAAAAATATAGCTCTGTGTAATTGACACGGCAACAGCTTAGTACAGTCTTCCACAGTGTCCTGGAAATTATTAATATCATGATAACAAAAGTATTGTATCAAAAAAGTGAAAAAGTTTTTTTTTGAGGGGCATATTTAACTAAACCTTAAATCCCAAAGAAGCCTATAAATGTTTGCTCACTCTACGCTTATATTAACCAAATGGTCCCAAACAGAAAGAGATATAACTGGCCATTTGCAAAGTACGCAACAGCGCAAGCATCTTACCTTTCTTCATAAGTCGCAGTTCTAGCTTTTCCATTTTTTTATTCAATTCATTTATACACAGGATTCCCAACCAAGCAACAGGGAAGCACTGCCCCGTTGCCAGTCCCAGGAAGTCATTGCCAGATCATTTCTGATGTAGCAAAGATCATTCTCATAACTTGTGTTTTCCAAGAAGGGGGAGAGTTCCTGATGTATATGGGTTTCACAGCACAGTGTCCAAGCGGGACACGAGAAGTTGGGTTCCAACATTATTTCCATTATAAGCCTCTCTTTGTGGAACGTCTATATTTAAGGCTGGATTATTTATTTTCACACAAGCCAGGGATTTCAAAGGCTTTGTGAAACTGCATATCTGCCACCAAGAACAAGAAATCTCAGTGAGAAGCATGAAATTCACATTTTCCACCAGTTTTTCTACCAGTCACCCATGCTCAAAAGCCTAAGAAATGGGATATAAGTGGGCGGCAAATGGTGGGGGGTGGAGGTTGGCCGAAGCACAATGGCCTCTTCTTACACTCTAGCAGACCAAGCTTGCAGCCCCAGCCTCTCAGGGTTTGTCTACATGGTGCTTTAGTTCATACCAGAGGGATGTAAATTTTAGTCTGCATTAGCATGTTGCACACTAGCTGGCTTGTGTGGACCCTGCTCATGTGCACTAAAAATTCCCTCATGCACGTTTATGTAATCCTGTTTCAAACAGTACTATGTTAACATGCACAAGAAAACTTTTAGTGTACACCAGCAGGGTCCGCATAGGCAAGTTAGCATGTGAAACGCTGGTGCAGACTAACGCACTGTGTAGACAATCCCTATGAGCAGAAAAGAAAATACTGGAGCAAAAGAGGAAGGAGACCTGATGTGCTCCTGAAGAAATAATGCTGGGAAGGACCAAGTTCCCTTTATACTGAGCATCTGTGTTTTCCCTCCTCCCCAGGTAGTTTCAATAATCTAATCTGCGAGACAGTCTCCTGTGTCAACTGCTTGAAAGGAATTCTACAGAAATGGGGGGAAAGAATAAATACCCAGTATATGGAAAACTGTATTTAAATTGTAGAGCTATCACTTTAAATTCTATGGTTTTCCAGGTCTTGCTTGCAGGTTAGGGGGCTCTGTAGGGAAGCATGCAAGCTGTGTCAGACAGACAGCCTACAGTAAGGTGGGGTAAGCTGTGTCTTTCACTTTTAAGGAGCAGCCTGTTTTGTCTCTCGTTCTTTCTCCTTTGGGTTCTTGTGTGTTATCAATCTGAATTCTAAGAAATAAAGTAGTATTATACTACAACCTTATAGCAAGAGTATTTATGTTTTTGGACCTAACTTCACTCTGTGTGTGCTGAAAAACATAACACCCAAGAATTTAGGGGAAAGAAGACCTTGACGCTAGACAAAACAGTCATATTAATCAATAGTAGTGTTTTCTCAGGTGGGGAAGGAAGAGAGAATTTCTTTTTCATTTCCACCATTTCTGAATGGTTTAGACCCCATTCAGTTTTCACCTAGCCTGGCCAGTTTTTGTACTGGCTTGTCAGTTGAAAGATTGAATGTGCCTGGGGGGAGCACTTTGGACACAGTAGCATGCTCTACAGTCTCCCCCCCCCCCCCCGCACCCCCGCCTCCTGTCTGGACTGTAGCACCATTTTAGAATAAGGTAGGAAAATAACTTAAAATACACATATTGTAGGTTGTTTTGGTAGATGTATGTGTGTAAAATGGTTCTCTAATACATTTTAGTAATAATTAGCTTTAGTTGGCACTTTTTAATGATGCAGGAGTGGGCAGTGGCTGGATTTTCTGCATCTCCGAGGTCACAACCCTATAGGGCAAGCAGGCTCTGTCTACTTTGCCCTATAAAATGACTGACTTTAAAGCCAGAGTTATTGTACACGCAGTATTGAGTGAAACAAATGCAGAATCTAAATTAGGAAACATTTCTGCCAAATTTCAGTCTTTGCCATAAAAAATAACAACACTCTATATTTCTGGTGGTGTTATAATTTGCACCATGTGCAATATTTCAGTTACCATAGAAGAAATGCTATATGTAATCACCACCTAGAAGCCCTGACACATACTGAGAGAAAAGGAAAGCTTGAGTTTGCTGTAACCTGCTCTGCAGAAAAACAGGTGACTGAAAAGAATTGTTTAGGACAAAAACAATTCAGCAAGAAAAGTAGCTCCTTTTAATATGGTGGGAGCATCTGTATCTGATAACATGGCACTCAGTGATCTGGATAACCCAACTCTGTATTACTACCTTGAAGCAAACCTAAAATCTCCTGAGGTCATGCCAACATCTCAATGGTTGCATACTGAGTATCTCCCTAAAGTCTTTGATTACCATGTTGCCGGGGGAAAAAAAGAAATTAGCTGGAACAATTTCTGTGTCAGTTGTCTGGGAAGAAAGAGCCAGTGCCCAAGATTGCTATGTCCTCAATGTACTTGCCATACCTTCACTCAACAAAGATGTTAATATGCTGAACAACCAAGCGAAGTGACTGTCAAAGCTATTTTATTGGAATGTTTTCTGGAAGCCACAAATTATAAAACCATTTCTGAAGCAATATTGAAAACACTACAAAAGTTTGATGTGTCCTGTAAAAAAGTGTTAGTGGCCAGCAATATTGTGTATATGAGTAAGAGCCAGTAAAAACGCCTCAAACGCATGCAGCTTGACTTTCAAAGGTGGTAAGTATCTGAAGCTCCCATTGAACACAGTGTGATCTTCGAGTGCTCGGCACCTCAGAAAAATCAGATTAATATTGTTTAAAGGAGTGTATGTAACTTGTAAACATCACCTACTAAGCTTGTTGGGTAAAGAACTTTAGTAGTGCACATGACCTTGGTGTAGCTGTTAAAAAAGCAAATGTATTCACAACTATTTCTGAAAGTAAAGCCAGATACAAGCAATGCTTGCATGCTCAAGGCCAATCCTCAGCACTGCTGCCTTCATCAGAAGGTGAAACAATTGATTCCTTTGTTGAAAAATGAAACATTTGATTTTTTTATGTTTTCTACCATGAAAAATACTGGGATAGATACTTCCTTTTGAGATTGCCTCAGCACCTGAGGTGTACCAAAACCTCTTGTCCCAGATCTTTGACAAACTGGACATGATGGGAGTAATTGTTGATGATCTGCCGTTTTGAGGATGAAAATGGTGTACAACACAATGAGAGGGAAAGACAAGGGATAGAAGCTTAAATTAACCAGTAACTTGTGCCAAATTCAGATGGAAAAGATTAATTATGCATAGGCTTGGAAGGATTAGATTTTTATCAATAAATGTTGGCAAACGTTAATTTCAACATGCATATACAAACCATTGAAAAACTATTTCCATCCATAATAATCAAAAATTTACAGATAGGCAAAATAAGAAAAATGCTGCTTAAGAACTCAATAGAGTTCAATTTCAGGACATTTACTTTTTATATTTTTACATATGATGTTGACAATTTGTGTTTTAATGGTTATAAAGCTTTAACTTTTTGAATCTCAATATCTACTGTCATTAAATAATTATTGTCTGACATCCTATTGTCTGACACACACCACATAATTTCCTACAACTGTGAAAATTTAAATCAATGAAAATTAAAAAGTGCATAAAAATAAACCTTGATATTATTTGTCAAAATAATTTTAAAAAATGAATTTTGCCATGCCTAGTTATGCAGGACCCATATTTAATCACAGAGGAGTTCAAATGGACCCAAGCAATGTGGCAGGAGTTATACAAATGGAAAGACTTGAAAACAGGTTTCCTGACTAAGATTCATGGCCTTGTTAACATATATATATACAAATTCATCCTTAATTTGTCCAAATTAAGTGCACAATTCAGAATGCTACTTTTGTCCAGTACAGAATGGCACTGGGATGATTGGCACTAGGGAGTTAAAAAAATTATCATCAGTACAGAGGTATTTTGAAATGAACAGAAGAGAAAGCCTGGGCTTTCTAATAATCATTTGCCCCTATGAAAAATGGCTGCCATCTCCCATTGTTTTCAACAGAACTGAAGCCATGATGTGCTCTTAGCCAAAATGGCTGCCACTTCTCTACATCCTGCGGAAGTGAAAGCAAGGCCTCTCCTAGTAAAGCTGGCTGCTGTGGTAGGGACACTGTGCAGAGAAAGAATGCAGAGAAAAAATGAGGTAGCAAGGACATAGGGGGGCTGGGAGACTGTAGGGGTGGAAAAGGAAGAGGAACATGGATAGCAAGCTGACGCCTGGAAGTGAGGAGACAGGCAAGTAATACAGAGAACAGAAGACAGAGGAAGTAGTAAGGGAGATGGGGGAAGGATAAGGTGGAAAACTGGGATGGGCTCAAAAAACTTAGGAAGCAGGGAGGGAAGTGACTTGGAGAATGGGGAGGGTGGCGGCAATGGATTGAGCGCAGAAACATCCCCAGTCAGAGATATACATGGAATTCTACTCTAAACCATCCAGGGCAAGGATGAGGGGAGAGAGTCTGCATTTTTGTGTGTATATCAAAGATTGAAAGCTGAAATCACCACACACAACACTAGGGATGGAGTGTCCCCCAAAGTTTAAAATAATTAGGACTAATACCTGAAATACAAATACAGTTTTATTTTTATATCTGTGCCATTTATACTAAATACTGCATCATAAGAGATAGTGTAAAGAACCTTGATAGAGCTGACACGCCAGTCTTGTGGGGAAACAGTACAAATAATAATTCTCTTACAAACTTTTACCCATGGTCTGTTGAAACATCTCTTCTGAAATTCAAGCAAATCCCACTTCAGCTCAATATGCAACAGTAATAAAGGGAAAGCATGATATACAAGATCTCTGACTGATTAACAGATATACCAGGCTACATTAAATTAGGTAATTAACACTTATTTAACTTGTCAGACTTGTTTGGGGTAGCAACCTGATACATGAATGGGTAATTAAACACACACAATCTGCTGTATCTTTATTATGTAAGAATGCCAGTGTATGGTATATAAAGTATATGGTTTCTAAAATACATTTTGAAGAACAGGTAAAGGCAAACTATGCAGCTGTAGTTAGTATGATTGCCGGTACACTGTATCAATGACTGGTCTAACTAGGACAAGGTGAAAACCTGCCTCCAGCTCTGTACAGGCAGGAAGGCAGAGTGTATGTTTATTGTTACTCTCGTGAACAGCAATTCACAAGCAAAATAAGCATACATTGTTATAAATAGGGCAATTCAAAAATCCATCTGCAATGAGGAGAAATATTCTATATCTTTCCAGACTGCTTTGGCAAAATAAACTGGGACCAAATGAAAACAAATTATTTGGTGTTTCAAATCTTTACTTTTATTTAGCAACTGCAGATTCTTATTCCTATATATTCCCACTCCAGCAGATAGGAAACATTTCTAACAATCTGAAATATTTGCATGTAATGGGCTTCAGCCAACAGGAAAAAATTGTAACATGACAGTGAACTGCAAAGGTAATTTAAAAACTGAATTAATCCTTGGATTAGGTTCTGGTTGTCCTAAATAACCAGGCTTGTTGGGTGGGAAGAAGTATTCTGCAGAGAATATTTTCATCTATCTTTTAAAAATTCTTCCTCCCCCAAGTTTCCATTTGAAATTTCTGGCACTTCCTGGTTCACTAAAGAGCTCCCAGAATGCATCATTCTATGACATGAGAAGTCCTTTGCAACCCCTGGTATTTGTGATGGCACAGAAAGAGGCATTTCAGGCTACCTTTAGCAAATTAGAAAATGCCAGGAGGGTTTCACAGAGGAAAAAGATATTTTAAGAATTTAGTTATAATGTATTCTGTGTTGAATGTCCCCAACGACCTGGTTAGTGAAGGCATTCAACACATAATTCTAAGATTACGTTCATGTTAGCTTTGCACTTCATATTTAAATTAGTAAATAAAAAAGTGAATATTGTTTTCATATAACAAGACATATCTAATTGTTGCTATACAAAAGGTGCACATGGGTTAGTTTCACAAGTGCGATGTAGGTGCCTAACTGCCACTTTAGGTGCCTAAATCCAACATTTAGGCCTCACTGGCATTCACAAAACACCTACTCAGCTACCGCCTAGCCTTGTATGGGTGTAAAGTCCCCAGACGCCTAAGTTTCCACTGGTAAAGTCCCTGAGGTGCCTCATTTCTGCTGCTATGCATGCACCAAGCCATTGCAGTCCTGACCCCACCAAGAATCTCAGTGCCTAACTCATGCCTAAACCCTGGTGAGATTCATAAACCTAGTCCAGGGATCGGAAACTTTTGGCACACGGCTCGTCAGGGAAATCCGCTGGTGGGCCAGGACAGTTTGTTTACCTGCAGCGTCCACAGGTTCGGCCAATCGCAGCTCCCACTGGCCGTGGTTCGCTGTTCCAGGCCAATGGAGGCTGCGGGAAGTGGTGCGGGCCTGACAGAGTATCCATGCTCAGAGGCTGCCTAAAAGCCTAAAAGCACGCCTACCCAATTGGGCCATACACAACTGAGGAGGTGGTGGTGCCAGTACAGGGGCTGGGACCTGGATCTACCAGGAGAGTGTACTAACCAGTAGGCTATAGAGTCAGTTTCTGTCTCTGGCCCAGCTGACTAGTTAAGTATTTCATACAAAGTGGAACAACTTCAACAGGAGAGATTAAGAAAGACACACCCTAGACTATTCTATGGCTGAGTTGTTAGGGTCTTCTCCTAGGAGGTGGAAGAGCTGGGTTGAAGTCCCTGCTCCAGAAAGGCCGAGAAGGGACTTCAAGCCAGCTCTTCCACATCCTAGGTGATCTTCTAACCACTGGGCTATTTGTTTTTTCTTGAGAAAGCACTGACCCAGCATAGCACCTAACACCAGGAGAGGGTTAATGGCTGTGAATCCTGATTGGAGCTACATGCCTCCCTCCAGCCCAAAGTTAGGCACCTAATTTTTTTTGAAGGGCAGGATTTAGGCCACACCTCTTTCCTCAGTATTTCCTTGTAGCTAGTTTCGATGGCTCCCTGCACAGTGTGCTGGCTTCTATGAATCCCTTTTTTAGGTGCCTGCCTCTTCCTGGGCATTGTATAGGGAGCCTGGGAGCCTAATTCAGGATTGTGAATTCCACTAGACAGCAGGGCACCTAAAAGTTAGGCAATGCTACACCTAAGTCTTGTGAATCTTAAGAGTTTCCTCTGTTCTCTTTGCAGACATTGTCTGTTTGGGTCTAGAATCCTTTAGCTCCTGAACCCTGCACCTGCTCTTAGCCTCACACCCCGGATGCTTTAAACCACTAGTAGGCAAAAAAATGGATACTTAGCTCATGTTTTTGATTGACTGCTGAACAGTTGTCTTTCAAGTCCTTTTTCTCAGTTTATACTGTGTTTATTTCATCTGCAAATTGGATGAAGATACTCCGTAGCTCACTTTTGCTTATTATACACATTTTTTAACAAATGGAGAGATAAAGAACTTATCTCAGTCCATTCTAGGTGAACATAAACATGCCATATCCAACTCATTTTATCATATCCTTAAATTATTATTAAATGTTATATTTTCACAAACCTAAAGCAAAACTGCTATCTTGTTACGTTGAAAGGTGCACAGCAGGACCACGTTCCAGTGCTTTGCACGGTAATTGTTACAATATTACTACATACCGGGTCACCCTGGGAGGAGAAAGTAGTGTCTCCACCCACAAGCCAGGCTCTACCCATTTGAGATAACTGTTCATAGTAGAATATGCAGCTCTTTGTATCATCACCCGTCTTCTTTCTGGAGTGCTTTACAGGCAGTGACATCTGCCAGTCATTTTCCCTCTAATTTCTTGCATATTTTGATGGGCAGTGAAATAATTAACACGTTGATATTACCATCATTAGGCTTCAGAGTCAACAAATGGTTGCAGTGAATGGGATAGTTCGGGCCTCTCAGAGCTGTTGTTTTATGTTGTCTGAAGAAGCTGGTAGATTACATTGCATCAATTTGTTTTTAGTTCACATCAGGAAGGTTACCTTTTTAATCATGTGCTAGAGGCTTTTTTTTTAAATGAAGAATTAAATTTTGTACCATATGACAGCGTCCAAAAATGAAGAGGCTGGCTGATCTGCCACAAATCAGCCCAGTTCAATCTTTGATGATGACCCCAATCCATATAAGTACTTGTTGACTTCAATGGGACTACTGACATGTTTAAACTTCAGCACATGCTTAAGAGCTCTGTAAGACATTATGCAGTAATGTACTATGATGACATTTGTTTCAAAAACTGCATTGTTAAAAAAAAACAGATCAAAAACATAAACATGGGATCAGGAAACTCTCACTTGAGCTAGAATGTAGTTGGAAATACGCAGATTACTGACCCTCTGTACTGAATCCAACATTGGTGTTATGTACAGCTAAGCAATATAGTGCACTCCCTCTGTAATTCTTTATTTTAGAAGGTATCCTGCTTTCTAAGGACTCTGTATTTTGGCTTCCAAAGCCACTAAGTCCTTTACTATACAATTAATTTCCCCCATTAGAACATACTGAAAAGAACAGTCTTATTGAGTGAGTGAGCTGGATTCATGGCTGCCAAGCTTAGTGGAGTAGCAAAATTAAAATAGGCTTAAATTGTCATTTTTGGAACAGAAATGTTTTCCTTAGTGTTTTGGCTCATCACAACACAGACTGTTGACATGCCCAAAAATGAAATGCAACATGGTGAATCAAAGGCTAGTGTCACTCTGCAGAAGTCTGTCACTGTGTTAATACCCAGATTTGATAGATTTTGGAAAGATGGCATTGTATGTCCAGTTTTCAAGCTCTTTATGCAGAGAGTGTAATGAAAATTAACTATTTGAACATAAAATTCTACATAGAAGTACCCTGAAGTTACAAGGTCAATACTTACCATGCAATTACAGAATATGATATAGAAATGTTGGTAGATAAATTCAAATATGCAAACTCAGTATGAGCTCCCAGTGTGATGCTTTGGCAAAAGGGGCTAATGGGATCCTTGGATGTATAAACAGGGAAGTACTGAGTAGGAGTAAGGAGGTGATTTTACCACTGTATATGGCATTGGTGAGATTGATATGGTAACGCTGCACCCATTTCTAGCATCCCCATTTTTATACGGCTGTAATAAAATTGGAAAGGGTGCAGAAAAGAGCCACAAAATGTTTTTAGGGCTGGAGAAAATGCTTTATAATAAGAGAGACACAAAGAGCTCAATCTGTTTAGTTTAGCAAACAGAAGATTGAGAGGTGACATGAATACAGTGTCTAAGTACCTTAACAGGGAAAAATTACTAGATTTGAAAGGGTTCTTCAATCTAGAGGAGAAAGCATAACAAGAACCAATGGCTGGAATCTGAAGCCAGACAAATCCAAATTAGAAATAATGCAAAAAATGTTACCAGTGAGGGTCATTAACCATTGGAGCAAACTACCAAGGAAAGTGGTGAATTCTCCATCTCTTGATGTCTTCAAATCAAGACTGGTTGCCTTTCGGGAAGATATGCATTAGCCAAACACAAGCTATTGGGCTGAATACAGGAGTAACGGGGTGAAAATTAATGGCCTATGACATACAGGAGGTCAGACAAGATGATCTAAATCTTTTCTGGCCTTAAACTCTATGACTCTATGACAATGAGCAGATGTAGTATGCCCCAAAAAGATTTTCTCTCATCACTAAACGATTCAAAATGCCCTCAAAATGCACTCTTCAAACACAGCCCACCCTCTATGTAAAGTCTAAACTCACCCATTTCCTGGAGTTTGGCTTTATTCACAAAGAACACCATAGCATGCCACGTGAGGCTGTGATCGCATTACATCTGCTAAGCAGCCTTGGACCTGTTTAGTACTTGGGCTGGAGACTTTCGAACTAAACCCAGCTGGTGCAGGGAATGCCCTCTGAGTCACTATGGGACAGAGCTAATGCCCCCAGGATGGCATTGGGGACCCTGTGCTGTCGGAGGTGCTGTCTACGGAAAGCTACTAAAACTGAGCCCTTGCTACAGATGTTAACTAGTGGCCTGATCACCACTATCCAAGGAATTACTCACAGAAAGCAACTCTAGGAGAAACTCTTCCAAAATCCCCTCACAGAATTTTCTTTGGTTCAATCCCCCCTGTGGAATTCCCAGGTGAGGAAGGGGTGAGAGATTGGGAAAGTTAATGCAGCCTGAGGTTGCACTAATTTCTCCAGCCTAACCCCCCTTCCTAGCCATAGATCTCTGACCACACAGACGGCTCTCTCTGAGATGGCGGGGAAGGGGGAGCACCTAGCTGTACAGAGGAAGTTGATTATCTCCTCTCCACACTGAAGAGAACCACACACAGGGCCCCACCACATTGTAATGTGGGAGAAACAATCAGGGCCTAGAGATGTGGGAAACCTGCCTGTTTGAGTTCACTCAGTCCTGGTAAATCCCAAATCAACAGATTCATTACCGGAATTCACACACCTCAGGTTAATTTGGACATTCACATGAACCTGAAAACACCAACAAAGCTCACCATTTTCATAAGCTTCTGAGTTTAGCCAGCCATTTCCTGTGTGCAGCTCCCCTCTTCTGATGGTTCTCCTTCCTCACTGTATGTGTGCTATCTTCTGATTGAGATGGTAGCAGCATCTCTTCCTTTCTCAGTGTCATGACAGTGTGGACAAGCTGGGTATCTCTTTCTCTAAGGCCTGGTCTACACTAGGACTTTATGTCGAATTTAGCAGCGTTAACTCGATTTAACCCTGCACCCGTCCACATTAGGAAGCTATTTATTTCGACATAAATGGCTTTTTAATTCGATTTCTGTACTCCTCCCCGACGAGGGGAGTAGCGCTAAATTCGACATGGCCATGTCGAATTCGTGTTATGGTGGACGGAATTCGATGCTAATAGCTCCTGGAGCTATCCCACAGTGCACCACTCAGTGGATGCTCTGGACAGCAATCCGAGCTCGGATGCTCTGACCAGCCACTCAGGAAAAGCCCCGGGAAAATTTGAATTCCTTTTCCTGTCTGGCCAGTTTGAATCTCATTTCCTGTTTGGACATCGTGGCGAGCTCAGCAGCACTGGCAACGATGCAGAGCTCTGCAGCCGTGGTGACCATGACATCGCAGAATAGGAAGAGAGCACCAGCTTGGACTGATCGGGAAGTCTTGGACCTGATCGCTGTGTGGGGCGATGAGTCCGTGCTTTCGGAGCTGCGATCCAAAAGACGGAATGCGAAAATTTATGAGAAGATTTCCAAGGCAATGGCGGAGAGAGGATACGTCCGGGATGCAACGCAGTGCCGCGTGAAAATCAAGGAGCTGCGACAGGCATACCAAAAAACCAAAGAGTCCAACGGACGCTCCAGATCGCAGCCACACACATGCCGTTTTTACGAGGCACTGCATGCTATGCTCGGTGGTGCTGCCACCACTACACCACCAGTGTCCGTGGACTCTGACGACGGGGTCTTATCTACGGCCACGTCGTCTGAAATTTTTGCGGACGGTGAAGAAGAGGAAGGAGAGGAGGAGGACGAGGCAGTCGACAGCGCTTTCACCGCTGATTTCCCCGACAGCCAGGATCTGTTCATCACCCTCACCGAGATCCCCTAGGAACCCTCCCAAAGCAGCAGCCCGGACCAGGACCCAGGCGAAGGATCGTCAGGTCGGTGTTTTAAACATTTATTTTGAATAGAATAGGCATTGGTTTGTTATCAATGTGTTTTTATAGCTTGCTTTGCAATAGGCGCTTCAGTTTTCAATCTTTTCCAAGGCAACTACTCGAATAGTCTGTCAATATGTATGGGGATAGAGGAGAAATCCCCATCGGAGATCTCCGCGAAACTCTCCTGTAGGTACAGTGAAAGCTTTTGCATCAGGTTCCCAGGGAGAGCAGCCTTACTATCTCCTCCATGGTAGGATACTTTTCCGCGCCATGCAAGCTGCAGGTACTCTGGTATCATTGCCTTGCATAGCATGGCGGCATACGGCCCCGGGGTTTGCTGGCATTCACGCAGCATGCGGTCTTTGTCTGTCTCCGAAATCCTCATCAGAGTGATATCAGTCATGGTGCCCTGATCTGAATGGGTGTTTTTGTTAGTATAGTGACTTCTTGATTTTTCCTTTAAAGAACGACAACCGGCGGTTTGCAGACATGCGGGGGGGTGGTAGCTGTGAGGCTAACCGCTGAAACTTTGCGGTGCACAGGCAGGGAGAGTTCCCTGAACCGGCCACGCAGAGGGGGTGGGGAGGGTAGGCGAGCCGTTAAAACACAGCAGTGCGCAGGCAGGGAGAGTTCCCTGGACCGGCCACACGGAGTGGGTGGGGAAGGTAGGCGAGCCGTTAAAACACAGCGGGTCGTGGGCAGGGAGAGTTCCCAGTACCGGCCCCGCGGAGGGGGTGGGGAGGGTAGGCGAGCTGTTAAAACACAGCCGTGCGCAGGCAGGCAGAGTTCCCTGGACCGGCCACGCGGAGGGGGTGGGGAGGGTATCTGAGCCGTTACAACACAGCGGTGAGCAGGCAGGCAGAGTTCCCTGGACCAGCCACGCGGAGGGGGTGGGGAAGGTAGGCGAGCCGTTATAACACAGCGGGTCGCGGGCAGGGAGAATTCCCGGTACCGGCCCCGCGGAGGGGGTGGGGAGGGTGGGCGAGCCGTTACAACACAGCGGGTCGCGGGCAGGGAGAGTTCCTGGTACCGGCCCCGTGGAGGGGGTGGGGGTGGGGGGGGGTAAACGTGTTGGCGAGCCGTTGTAGCCGAGCGGTTTTGCCGGCATCAGGAACTGGCCACTGCTAGGAACTGTGCTTGAAACATGGGAGTACCGCACTGCTGTGAAGTTAGGTCACAGCAGTCCAAAGGCAACGGCTTACCATGGTCTCCAGAGAGCAGTTTTCCAGTGTCCAGGTCCGCTTGTGTGATCTGAACACCAGGACCCCTGGCACTTAATACAAAGACATAATATTCAACCTTGTACTGAGTGCACATGTGATAGATAGTATGCATGGTCTTGTTCACAGGGAAAGAGTATAGGCATTGTTCAGGAAAATGTATCTTTCTGAGGAATTCACTCCCTTTCTCCCATCCCACAGTTGCGAGTGTCTCCCTCCCTACCCGTGGATCGCCCTCCCAGAGGCTTGCGCAGATCAGGCGGCGCAAAAAAAAACCCCGGGACGACATGTTTTCGGAACTGATGGTCTGTTCCCGAAATGATGCTGCACAGCGGAGAGAGGACGTCTCAAGGTCCGAGCGAGCAGTCAGCGAACGGGAGCAGAGGGCTGAAGCTCGCGAGGACAGGTGGCGGGTGGAAGACCAGCAGACGACTCAAACGCTGCTTAGACTAATGAGGGAGCAAACAGATACGCTCCACCGCCTTGTTGACGTTCTGCAGGAACGGAGGATGGAGGAAAGGGCACCTCTGTATGTTATTTCCAACCGCCCTCCCCTGCCACAAAGTCCAATTCCCCCCTCACCCAAAGTCAGTAGAACGAGGGGAGGCAGGGACCGCGGAAAAAATCACTCCACCCCTGCGGACTTCTCCAGTAGCAGAAGGCTCTCCTTTCCAAAAATTTAGATGGGACCTTTACTTCCCTCCAAACGCACTCCACCCCAGCCCCCGTCCAAGTTTCATCTTAAAATTTTGCTCTCCTTAATAAAAAATTGTGTTCTGAAAATTCCTGATTCCTTGACTATCTTTCAAAGGGCTGTTCGATTTTGGGGGAGGGGAGGGGTGGTTTGTGATTTGAGATGATAGACGCCGATAACAGGGTGGGGACAGGGGAAAAGGTTCAACAGAAAGTCACACTCACATTGCATTCACTAGGCACACTTGCCATTCTGGAAGGGGGTTTTCCTATTCTCTATGGGGGGGGCTGTCACTTTCTGGTGGTGGAGGGTGGCTGCAGATCGTTGGCGGCAGGCAATAGCCTGCATAACAGATCCATGCAGCAGGGGATCAGTGGCCGCAATCCCCGGCCAAGAAGTCACACAGGCCCCCCCCTCACAAAGTTGCGAACAGGAGGGGTTGCAGGCTCTGTTGAAACAAGCAGTACACCACTGCGGACTGCTCAGGGAGCAGGAGCCTGTCATTCCCCGAGTTGGGAAGCATCCTTTCCATCACTCCACCCGCTCCCCAACCGCGGTATTCGTCCCAGTCTCAACCCTTTACCGAGAAATCATTAATAAAGAAGACGGTTTTAATAAACAATGTTTCCTTTATTATACTTTTAAAGCGGGGACTGAAGGGGGGGGAAAGGGTGCTGGTAATTGGAGAGGATAGACAACGGTAACTGGGTAAAGAAACGGGGGCTGGTTCAGCTTCAGTTTTAACAAGCAAAACAGTCACTGGTTACCCTGCTCGCTCTGGAAGCTAGCTTTCAAAGCTTCCCAGATGCGCAGCGCGTCCCGCTGGGATCTTCTAATCGCCCTGGTGTCCGGCTGTGCGTAATCAGCAGCCAGGCGATTGGCCTCAACCTCCCACCCCACCATAAACGTCTCCCCCTTGCTCTCGCAGAGATTGTGGAGCACACAGCAAGCTGCAATCACAATGGGGATATTTGTTTGGCTGAGATTGGAGCGAGTAAGTAAGCTTCGCCATCTCCCCTTCAGACGGCCAAAGGCACACTCCACCACCATCCTGCACTTGCTCAGCCGGTAGTTGAAGAGCTCCTTTTCAGTGTCCAGGGCGCCCGTGTATGGCTTCATGAGCCAGGGCATTAGCGGGTAGGCTGGGTCCCCGAGGATCACTACAGGCATCTCCACATCCCCAACAGTTATTTTGCGGTCCGGGAAGTAAATACCTTCCTGCAGCCGTCTGAACAGACCAGAGTTCCTGAACACACGAGCGTCATGAACCTTGCCCGGCCATCCGACGTTGATGTTTGTAAAACGTCCTTTATGGTCCACTAGTGCTTGCAGCACCATAGAAAAATAGCCCTTACGGCTAATGTACTGGCTGCCCTGGTGGGCCGGTCCAAGGATGGGGATGTGTGTCCCATCAATAGCCCCGCCGCAGTTTGGAAATCCCATAGCAGAAAAGCCATCTATGATCACCTGCACGTCTCCAAGGGTCACTACCTTTGAGAGCAGCAGGTCAACGATTGCATGGGCTACCTGCATCACAGCAACCCCTACGGTAGACTTGCCCACTCCAAATTGATTCGCGACTGACCGGTAGCTGTCTGGCGTTGCAAGCTTCCAGAGGGCTATAGCCACTCGCTTCTGGATAGTCAGGGCAGCTCGCATCCGGGTGTCCTGGCGCTTCAGGGCAGGGGACAGCAACTCACAAAGTTCCAGGAAAGTGCCCTTACGCATCCGAAAGTTTCTCAGCCACTGGGATTCATCCCAGACCTGCAGCACTATGCGGTCCCACCAGTCAGTGCTTGTTTCCCTGTCCCAGAATCGCCGTTCCACAGGATCATCGTGACCCATTGCCACCATGATGTCTAGGGACCGGGGTCCCGTGCTTTGCGAGAGGTCAGTGCCCCTCTCAGAGTTCATGTCCTCGCGGAGCTTCCATTGCCTCCTCACCCTATTTCTCTGCATCTGCCTCTGGCAAAGGTGGACGGTAAGGCGCGAGGTGTTGACAACGGACAGAACAGCAGCGATAATCGCGGAGGGCTCCATGCTCGCTGTCCTGTGGCGTCCGCGCTGTCAATCACCAGAAAAGGGCGCAATGTAATTGCCCGCCAGCGCTTTCACGTAGGGAGGGCGGGAATGTGGGTCAAATGACGACATGTTCCCAAAACCACCCTCGACACATTTTTGGCCCCAGAAGGCACTGGGGGCTAGACCCAGAATTCCAATGGGCAGCGGGGACTGCAGGAACTGTGGGATAGCTACCCACAGTGCACCGCTTGCAATGTCGACCCTTGCCCCATTAGTGTGGACTCACAAACTCGAATTAATGTCCTTGGTGTGGATTCGCATGATCGACTTTGTAAAATTGGTTTCACAAGTTCGGTTTAAGATAAATCGAACTATTCTCGTAGTGTAGACATACCCTAAGATATTCAGAGGGCAGCTGGCTGGCCTACTTCAGTCGTCCTAAATCTTCAAAGGGCCAGTAATGGAAATGTGCTTCCCTCCCACATGAACAAGAAGATTTGTCATGTGATTGGGTGGTCTGTCTTCTCTGTCTCCCAATCCCATTCAGCAGAGTTGAACCAGGAAAGGGTCCCCTGGTCCCTCTGTTCATACTTAAATCCTCTTCATCTTTTTCCAGACCCTATGTTCCTCAGAATACCACACACTAATAGGGAATTCCCACTCTGGTGACTAACATGACCAGAACGCAAGGCAATATCCTAGGTGTGGCTTTGCAAAGGCACAGAATGGAACTATTACCCACCTTATCCATGAAATAGTCTCTGCATATGCAGCCCAAGAATCATAAGATCTTCCAGTGAAGAGCTTTTCTTTCCTTAATTCATTGGTTAAGCAGTTGCTGGGTACATAGGGTGACGATACATCCTGTTTTGGCTGGACCAGTCCCCTTTTTAAGCCCTGTCCCAGACGTCCCAACATTTTTGGCAAAAAGGGGCATTTGTCCCATTTGCTTTTGCCAACTAATCATCAGCTGGCAAGAGCAAGTGCTCAGTTTCACCAAAAAAGTGGGGTGCTCCCCCGTAGGGGGGCGCAGAGGAACATTCGGGGTGGGGAGTGGCAATGAGAGGCACCGGGTGGCGGGGCTCAGGTTGTCAGTCCTAGGCGGCATGGGACTTGGGCAATCAGACCCAGCTCCAGTTCTGGGCAGTGCCAGGCTCGGGCAGTCAGAATCAGAATCAGCCCTGGGTGGCGCAGGGCTTGTCCAATCAGCCCCATCCCCAACCCTTGGTGGCATCAGACTCAGGCGTCAACCCCTCGCGGTGCAGGGCTCAGGCGAGTGGCAGCGCCAGGCGGCTCAGGCCACCCCGCTCTGTGTCCCATTTTTACTTTGGGAAATATGGTCACCCTATGGATACATAGCACAAGCCCGGATAAATAAAGCCAGATCATTTTGCATAGTAACTGGGCCAAATTCTACTTTTAGAGACACCATTATCATCAGTCAAGAAAAACTCCACTAAATTCAGTGGAGTTACTTTGGAATTATGCTAGTATAACTGAGAGCAGAATTTGGGGTACTCTTCTTAACAGCTGAAACAGTTTTTAAAAAACCTAAACACATAATGACAACACATATGCATTTTTTCAATCATTTGGACCTTTAAAAAAGTGTAAACAGCTTTGTATTAGTCATAAGAGACCGTTTGCAATGAATTGGTTGCACTAAACTGTCTCAAGAAAAACGTATAAAATGGTGAATGAAATATCGATGTAATTTTCCCTTTATTTATTGTACACTATAGGACACCTTCTGGGTGAAATACAACCTTCTACCCAAGTGAGACATGCAAATGGTTGACAAGCATCACAATAAGGAAAATGAACTGCAGTGGGAAAAGCTCTGAATATAGTTTTTAAAAATATCAGCTTAGAACAATTTTAAATGAAAAGTTAGTGCCATGAAATTTTATTAAAAGTGAGTTTTAAAATATTTAAATACATTCTAAATTTCCAGAGAAGCACCATTTTAGGAAGTGGCAGAATTCTGGAGTGATATCGTAGTATCTTTAACTCTTGCAACCTTGGGCTCTGATCCTCCATCACTAACATTAACGGGCAGAGTCTGAAGCCCTTTGTGTGAAGATAGGGTCACATGGACAATACCAAGCTGGGAGGGGTTGCAAGCTCTTGGGAGGACAGACTTAGAATTTAAAATGATCTTGACAAACTGGAGAAATGTTCTGAAATAACTGGGATGAAATTCAATAAGGACAAATGCCAAATACTACACTTAGAACAGAATGATGAATTGCACAAATATAAAATGGAAAATGACTGCCTAGGATGGAATACTGCAGAAAAGTATCTGGGGTTATAGTTGATCACAAACTAAATGTGAATCAAAAATATAATACAATTGCAAAAATAGTGATCATATTGGGATGTATTAAATAGGAGTGTTATAAGAAAGACTCAATAAATAATTCTTCCACTCCACTCAGCACTGATACGGTCTCAGCTGGAATTCTGTGTCCAGTTCTAGGCACCACACTTCGGGAAAGGTGTAGACAAATTGGAGAAAGTCCAGAGGAGAGTAACAAAAATGATAAAAGGTTTAGAAAACATGACTTACAAAGAAAGATTGAAAAAAAATGGATTTGTGTAGTCTGGAGAAGAGAAGAATGAGGGAGGACATGATAATAGTTTTCAATTCCTTAAAAACTGCTTTAAAGAGAAGGGTGATAAATTGTTCCCCTTATCCACTGAGGACAAGACAAGAAATAATGGTCTTAAATTGCACCAAAGGAGGTTTAGGGTAGGCATTAGGAAAAACTTCCTAACTGTCAGGGTAATTAAGCACTGGAACAAATTACCTAGGGCGGTTGTAGTAACTCTGTCATTGGAGGTTTTTAAGAACATATTAGACAAACACCAATCAGAGATGGTCTAGATCAGGGGTCTCAAACTCAAATTACCACGAGGGCCGCATGAGGACTAGTGCATTGCCCGAGGGCTGCATCACTGACCCCGCCCCCTCGCTGCCCCAGCCCCGCCCCCACTCCACCCCTTCCATTAGGCCCTGCCCCTTCTCCACCTCCTCCCCTGTGTGCACGGCTTCCTGCTCCTCCCCCCTCCCTCCCAGAAACCGCAAAGCCGCCAGACAGCTGTTCTGGAGGCGGGAACTGCCTGGGGATAAAAAAAAGTGGGGGATGGGGGGCGCGGGGAGCACGGCGGGCCGCAGGGAAGAGCTCCGTGCCCCTTAGAAGGTGCCACCCCAAGCACGTGCTTGGTCGACTGGTGCCTGGAGCCGGCCCTGACTTTGAGCTATGGACTCGCTGCTTCTCTGTGCCACAAAATTTCCCATAAATGTGTTTCATGGACTGGAAGTTTGTCAGTACATTTTTTGTGATTAATTTTCTCTTGATTGTCATAAAAAAACAGACAATGAAAAGTAAAAAAAGGAAAGCACACAAATGTAAATGACTTACAGCTTCTATATATTTCCAAGTAGTATGCTTCACAGGGTCTCCAGTAGAATTATGCAATTATGTAATTTTACAATTTATCAAAGCTGCAAGACCAGATAATACAAAACCAGACAGTATTACATAAACGTAACAAGTTAGACTGGTGTAACACTAATAAAATAGGACAAGACGTACATAAATAGGGAGAAGAGTGAAAGGTGGGGATAGGTGGAAAAGAACTCTGGAATTGTATGAGCAGTCTCAACATTTTTATCCTATTGTATCTAGAAATGGGGGTCCAATTTTCTTTAAATTCATATAATTGCTCAGACATGTCCGAACACCACGGCTCTATTCTGAGCATAAACCTACTCTTCCATTTTTATAAAATCCCATGCTTGGTGATCATTGCTACCCTCAAGAACCAAAGTTTTTTTGTGGGGCGTTAAATCCAGTTTAGCAGCTACATAATTTAGGATTTGCAGAATCTTTGTATTATGTTTCTTGTGTTATGTGAAGAGGTAAATAACACTTCTTTATTCACTTTCTCCACACCAGTCATGATTTTATAGACCTCTATAATATCCCTCCTTAGTCGTCTCTTTTCCAAGCTGAACAGTCCCATAATTTTTAATCTCGCCTCATATTGAAGCTGTTGCCTTTCTCTGTGCCATTTCCATTTCTAATATAACTTTTTTGAGATGGCGTGACCAGAACTGCATGCAGTATTTATGGTGTGGACATAACATGAATCTATATAGTGGCATTATGGTATTTTCTGTCTTATTACCTATCCCTTTCCTAATGGTTCCTAACATTCAGTTAGCTTTTTTGACTGCTGCTGCACATTGAGCAGATGTTTTCAGAGAACTATCCACAATGACTCCAAGATCTCTTTCTTGAGTGATAGCAGTTAATTTAATCTCCATTTTTTGTATGTATAGCTGGGATTATGTTTTCCAATGTGCATTATTTTGCATTTATCAACACTGAATTAATACACACTTGAAAATCCCTGAAGAATGCTGATTTCATCATGACACAAGAATACAAATACTTCTTACTATTACCTTCTGGTGGTATGGCTAAGGAGGTAGTTAAATAAAGAGGATTGATTGACTAGAGGTCAAACCCTGCTTGCCTTACATGGGGACCCATTGATGCAAATGAGATTACTCATGTGAGTAGAGTCAGCGGTATTTGTCCCAATATATAATAGGCAAATTGAGATTATTATTGCCTTATTAAGCCTGATTCACTTTAGTTTTGATGCTCATTTCATAATCAAATACCACTGAACTGAACTAAACTATGAAACATCAGATACACTAAAATAAAGTAAATATAATGTTGTGTCATGTAGGGCCAAGATTTTCCAAAGTGACTAGTGATTTGAGGTGCCTCCATTTTGGGGTGTCCAACTGGAGACACCTTACAGGGGCCTCATTTTCAGAGTGGGTGCTCCTCACTTTCTGAAAGTCAGGTCCCCTTTGAAGTGTCTCAAGTTGGGCAGCCAAATGCTAAAGCACCTAAAATCACCAGTCACTTCTGAGAATCTCAGATTAAAATATATATCAGAATGCAAGAGACTGATTTGGTTGTGTGAAATGAAAATCTAATAGCTGCCCTTATTAGGCCAAAAAGCACGGCTTCCTTTCTCTAGTGAAGTATTCTCCAAAAGGAGCTCCTTGCACCTGATGGAATATTAAAACGGGGTAAAGAGGATCGCAACAGACTATGACCTTTCTCCTACATTAATATTTCATTAGGCACTTGACCTCACTGGATTACAAATTAACAGTAATTGGGACCCAAAAGGTTTCTTCTTCTTAAGTTTTTTTCCTGCTAAAACATGTTATCAAATTGATTTAACTATTTTTTTTAAATAAAAGGGAATTTGTTAAAAAAAATATTGAGATGCCTTAGGAAGTCTAGCGTAAGCCTATTGTCCCTGCTTTTACTGGGGAGGTTTTTTGGTCACTTCTTTCACCTTCCTCCTCCAAAGTAAACTCCACTTAGCCTCAGCCACCCCTGGAGTGGCCATAGGAATTCAGCACTCCTCTGTGTGTCCTGAACCCTGGTTCCTAAAGCAGTAGCTGGCAAGTTCAGTCGGGTGACCTCCCCAGCTGCCCCTTCTGACTCACAGACGTACACAATAGAATACACACTTCCCGAGGAAACTTCCTCCCCAGCTGCAAAGAACTATACGAGCTGCAAAAATGTGTATCTGGATCCAAGCTGGGATCTGAAATTCCTCAAGATGTGGGGTGTGCATGTCTGGGGGATTTGGTTTGTGGCCGTCTCCAGTAAATAATGAACACATGGCATAGACATGGGATGAACAGCCCCCTCCGCACACAAAGCTAAGGGGCAGTATTGAAGCCAGGGTCTATACTCGGACAACACTCCCACTGCAGCCTTCAGTGGGAGTCTGACCTGAAAAAGGACTTCAAGATTAGGCCCCAAGCTTCTCTCCCACGACATGAGTCCTGCCTCCCGCTCTTCTCCCCAACCCCAATTCACTATTATAGAAGTTTCTGCTACTTATGTTACATTTTTATAGCATTACAGTTGTAAACCCCTTTTTTCAAAGGTTTATACATCATATGGGGAAAATATTGATCTGAGAGGAAACAGAGCATGCAGGTTTTCAATCTGGGAGTGGATTTTTTTTAAAGTTGTGAAATAATTTTGTTCAGCTGTCTGTAAGTGAAGAAGGTAAAAAAAACCCACAAATACAGCAATTTTGTGGGATCCAGCCATAACTCTAAACCATCTTTGAACTAAAACTTGGAATCAGGTCAAAGATTTGCTATTATTTGTTAAGTCCCAACAGTGTGATTAGCACTATAAAAAAAGAGGGGAAAACTCTGACCCACAGAGAGAGGTCTCTGCTCCAGGGAGCTTACAATCTAATTAAGGCCTGATCCTGAGAGGTGCTGACTACCTACAACTCCCATCCATTTTCAATGGAAATAGTAGGTGTTCAGCTCCTCTCAGGATGAGGCCCTTAAAGAATGGACAAAACATTACAGATACAAACTGCTTTGGATGACCAGAGCTTGATCTTGATGTGGAAAGTGAAAGGAAGCCAGTGGTGGGACTCAGAGTGGAGTGACATTAGTACAAGCAATGGCTACAGGAGATGGTTTTAGATGTGGCACTGAAGATGGACTGGAGGGGAGTGAGGTGGGATGTTATGGTAGTTGAGGTGAAAGTCAGTCCTGCATGGATAAAAAGTTTAATCCACAGAGATGCAAGGTAGGAAATGGGCCTTTAGGGCCAATTTAGCTCTTCACCTAGCCTGAGCTCTGCATAAGGATTGACAGGGCTTTGCACCTTCGCTATCCAGAGGCCAGTTCTTCCCTTAGTGCAGCTTAGAGCAGCCTCTGGCTACCCCAATTTGTGTCCTGTTTCCAGTGGCTGCTATGGGCAATTCTGGCAGCTGGGAATAGCTGAAGAGTAGAAACATCCAGGCCATGCCTAGTCCCTCATCCAACATACCTCTAACACACCTCCTGCACCAGGGGCGCCTGCAGGGGTTGGCACAGGGCCAGCGACATAAGAGGCATTTCCCTGATCTGCAGCAGGGTGACCTGGTGGCCGCTTTATGCCGGCAAAGCAATCTTAAAGGGACCACAATGCACCAGCAAATCTGGCCCTTAATCCCACCTATGAGTTTGCAGCTATGAATAGTTCCAACAACAACAAAAACACATGCAAAGTGGCTCAAGGATTGACGTGGAGGTGCAAAGCTGGAGTTGCACCTCTGCTACCCTAGGGCTAGCCCAAGGCTAACTGAAAGTTTCTATGCATGCACAATAACAGCTGGATCAGTTATGAACTGTTTTCACTTTCTGTAATCTCTGAATTGGAACAAGGTGACGTTTCTTTAATTTTGTTTGGCAGCAGCCATCTTGCAAATTCTAACAACGTCTTTGTTTTTCAATTGTGGCAAAAATCTTGACTGTTATAGCTTTATGTCTGTTTTGACTTGTCTAGTCTCTTTGTCAAGATCAGAGTTATTGCTCATCCATGGGTTAAGTCTCATATCTGGTAACTGAGTATGTACACAGAGGTTCTGATGGTGATTTTCCACCTTGCACTGTAGCAGAATAGTGCTATCTATGGATCTTCTCATGCATCAATTGGAGCAAATTCTCCCCTGGGCAGATTGAACATTCTGCTAATCTGTTTATGGGTATCTAAGGGCTTGTCCACATGGAGACTAAGTGCATGGCAAACCTGGGTGTGGATGTACAGAGCACCTGCCTGCCGTGCCTGAGTCACCATATGGACCCTCTACTTAGTTGTAGTTCACTACAGAACTTTTAGTGCACAATAGCAGGGTTCACGTGGCAATTTAGTCACAACAAAGTAGGGCACTGTAGATTTATACCACAGCTTGCCACACACTAATCTCTGACTGGACATGACCTAAGATTTGATGCCTCATGTTGAAATGTGTACATCTGAGCAAGGATTTGGAACCCAGAATGAGCATTGTCTATCATTAGAATCCCAGAAATTCTATGTTATACAAACATGGATTAAACATGCCTGATCCCAACTGAGCCTGTGGTATCTTCAATTGTCTTTATTTCTTGAAAGGTACTAAACTAGTCCATTGTGATCTGGTGGTCATGTTTTTCCAGCCCAAAAAAATCAATTCTGACTTTGTGTCATGGAACTCCATCCAGGTCCATGTTATATCATAGACTCTTTCCATTGTGCGTCTCTACATCAGCAGACTTCATACGTGGTCACCATTTCATCAACAGTTCTGTTCATCTGTGACTAAAATACAATTTCTCCAACACTTTTTTCAACTTAGTCATTCCAAGGTACCTGTCACAGGATGGCACTGGCCCTTGAAGAGGAAAAAAACCCATGGATCTCTGGTCAGCTGACCCCCAGTTGGGTTTAAAAGATGGCACCTGGGCCGTAGAGGGAGGAGTTTGGCAGGTGAGAGGTGCCTGAGGCCCAGAGAATCAGAGCCTGTGAGGAGTCAGAGACAGGATGCAGCAGGAGAGAGCTGACAGGAATTGCTTAGGAGAGAACTGAATTTGGAAGGACAACAGTAATTGTGACCTGCTGGTGAGGAGTTTGGAGGAAAGTTGTTGGTGAGAACTGACCAAAACTGGAGACCTCTGAGGAGTGGAAGGCTTGGGCAGTGGCCGCTAGGAAAAGAGGAAGCTTGGTCAGGGGAAGCTGAGCCCAGAAGCAAGAGTGTTCTTATGGATCCCATTGAGCAGGGGGCCTGGAGGACTGGAACACTTCAGAAGGGGAAGCTCTTGGGGCAAAAACCTGAGTGAAAAGATGTGAGAAGACTGGTGACTCTCAGGAAGGGAGGCCAGGAGAGTGGGGCCTTAGATCGGAGGCAAAAGGAACAGGGAACACAGTGCTGCTATTGAATCTTAGGTGGGCAAGTTGGAGGTGATGTCCCTGAAGAGCAAAATGGGAAAAACCCACTGTACCTTTATAAGCTTATTGTGAGAAATGGTTTTCTTACAAGGTTGGAGCCACTGCATTGGTGTATGTGAATAAATTATGCCCTTAGGTGGGCTTTGTATCAGACACTGCGATTATGTGCTTTCATAGGCAAACAAAAGGGGAAACTGAGGCAAGTGCTGTGACCTGACACAAGAGGAGCCCCAGGCAGGGGTCACACTATTATGTACCCTTGGTGTATTCTTTACACCAGTTTCTTTCTCATCACTGTGATAATTTCTATTGTACTTTTTGTGAGTACTCCTCAGATCACGAAAGCTCCTTTTTATATTAGGAATATGCATGTGAGAAGTGTTGGGGTTGTCCCCTTTCATTGCTTATAGCTTAGATGACTGCTTCCAGTGGTTCATCTTAGTTCTTTATCCAGATCATCCCACATCCATGGTGAATACAGTGCTTGATGCTTTTATAATGTTCACATGTTCTGTTACTGCTCATTCCCAATCACTTAGTCGTATGTCATCAAGTAGAGCATATGCTTCTGACAGCATGTCTGCAATTACTCGGTAATGTCCTGGCTGGAACTCCAGAGTCATTGCATTCTTTTCGTTATTTCAGAAGGAATTTCTATATCCGTGATGATGCATCTCCAAGTCCTTTATTGTGTTTTTCAATCAGTGATTTATGGTTAGTTTCAGCTTTGAAGTTATGACTCTAAAGAAAATCAGGAAATTTTGTGCAGCCGCGTTCAACCTACTTAGTATCTCTTTTTCGGTGTTCTCTGGCACTGTCACAGTTATCGAAGCATATGTTATAGGCAACATTTCCAACCCACCAATACTGCTCTCAGTATTTCCTTTTGAAGCCGCAATGGAGAGTTTGATGTCTTCCAATAGGTCAAGGAATCGCAGCACTGGTGCTAATGTCAGTACATCCGTCAAATCCTTGAACTTTCTATCAGGCTCTGGCATCCTATTGCCCATTCTGTGTCTTTGTGCAGGGTTTGGTATGAACTTGCTGACATCATTCAACATGCCTTGCAGTCTCTGAAATCCCTTTAGGTCTCGGCACGTATCACTTGACTCTTAGGCTAGGTCTACACTAACCCCCCCTGTCGAACTAAGATACGCAACTTCAGCTACGTTAATAACGTAGCTGAAGTCGAAGTATCTTAGTTTGAACTTACCTGTGGTCCACACGCGGCGCGCAGGCTCCCCCGTCGACTCCGCCTACTCCGCTCGTCGAGCTGGATTACCAGCGTCGACGGCGGAGCACTTCCTGGTTCGATTTATCGCGTCTAGACAAGACGCGATAAATCGAACCCAGAACATCGATCCCGCGCCTCCGACCGGACGCGTAAGTATAGACGTACCCTTAGAATCACCCGGCATTTTTCCTTTTGTGGTCAATTTCTCTTGTAAACTGGTAGGTAATTTTAGTTGCTTGAGATTGACATTTGGCCTTGTTCAATTTAAAACTGTTTCTTCGTGCCGTTTTCAGTATTCTCCATAAACATTCCTGATGTTCAATAGTGGTGCTGCACCATTCTATTACTTTCATTCCTGTGAGACCTTCTAGTGCTTGGGTCATTGTGCTGTGAATATTTTTGCTGCCGAACAAAGTCTAGAAGGCAATCTCAAAAAGCAATATCTGCCAAATGGTGATTTGAAAATGCAAATCCTGAAGTATTGTGTCCGGGGGAATCTGCTAAAACCCAGCCTTTGCATCTGATCGGCTGAAGAATTCAGCTCCTGCCATCTTGCCAAACATTTCATTCCTTGAGAGCAAATGGAAATGTTTGGATTTTCTAATGCTCTTATTCAGCTCCTGGTGGCCAGTGCAAAGTCTGAGACCACTTCTTTTTTTCTCTACAGTTACTAAGGAGTGAGTCCAGTCTGTTGGCTTAGCTCTTTCATGAATGAAGATGTCTGCTGTTGTGTTTTGCAGCTCTTTTGTTAGTGTCACATATAACATCCTTCCATAACTGTATCTTAAACGTCACCAGGTGACACCTCTTTCCTGTGAGCATATCTCCATATCATGCAATTAGCACAACCATGTCTGATTTAAGGTTGATACCAGAGTTATTAATCTGGCTCACCCCATGGCATACACTAGGCCAAGTATAGGTGTAAGCTCTAGACTAGTGAATATCCTTAGAGTATTATCACAAATTCTTTACTATTTTTGCTTTTGAACATCAGTGAGAGTTCACACTTGTCCAGTGCTGGGAATTGTCCCCCCACTAGGATTTCAGTCTCACCTTAAACTTTTCAAGCAATATATTTTCTTTGAACCACTCTATTTCAGTTTCTGTAATTCCATTTGCTTGTGCTCCTGAGTCTAATTTGCAAGTCACATGGAAATCATTTGTGCATATTTTTATCAGCCTTTCTTTTGAATTTGCAGCATCTTTCTGTCTTGTGTTTGTGAAGAGATCTTCCCCTGCACATGAGGAATCTTTACATTCTAGCTTTACCCCTTGAGATTTCCTGCTTAGTCTGAACATTTTTTTGCAAAGTGCTTGGGTTTATTACAGTTTCTCCATGTTTGCCCGAATGCCAGATATTTTCTATAGTCACATCGGCTGCCACATCCTTTTCTATCATTTTTTAAAATCTTTTTAGATTTCTATAACTCATTTAACTGGTGTCTACAGTCGTGTGCTCTGAGCCTTGATGTAGGGGCTTCTATTTGCATTTTTGTTTGTTCTGCTTCTTGCGATATCAGTATTGCCTTTTCAGGTGTTATCTCCCTATGTAGCCTTTTATTGATGCACCACAAAACTACATGATCTTTAATAAGGAGGCTTCAGGTGCCCCAAATTCACAAAGACTGGTGTCTTAATGACAAATATCCTTTATTGTTTCCTCCTCTTTTTCTGGGTCTTTACCTGAAAAATACATCTTTCATGCGTAGCATTTTTCCTAGGGGACACCATGATCCTCAAACCTTTTTAATTTATCCTTCAAAGTTGTTGTTTTTCTTTCTTCCTTCTCAGTGTGACGTGCACCCTACTTATGCAATGCTTCTGCACCAGGCCCCATAAAAACAGTGATGCTTTTTTGCTCCTGTTCCGTTTTACTAGCCCCTGTGGCTTTCATATAGAGTTCAAATTTGTGTTTGAGTCTTCTCCAGGAATTTATGCATTGTACGCACAGATTTTGCTACATTTTAAAAAATAAACTTCTGCTTCCGTGGCCAAGAAACAGCCTCAACTAGGCTCTACTGGCATTTTCCTGGCCATTGAAATAGAGCCCATTGGTGGCCCAGTGATGAAATCTAGAAGCCAGTCTTATCTTATGTCTTTGTATATGAAAGCAGTATCTCCCATGTATATCTCAGTGGCAGCTCTAGGAGTCATTCTTTGAGTGATCACTGCATTTCCAACCCTTACAATTCTTCAGGCAATCACAGAAGATTTGCAGACCTGCCAGCTCTGCATCAGTTTGAGAAAGTTAGTCCTAGTGAGGGCAGGAAAATGTCATGCCAGATTACACTTGCCCATACTTTTCTCTCTTCTGCCTGCCACTTATTCTGAGGGCTTGGCAACACTTCCGGCTAAATCGGCACTGCTGCGGTGTCGATTTAGCAGGTCTCGTGAAGACAAGCTAAGTCAATGGCAGAGTACTCTCCCATCGATGTCTATACTCCACCTCCCCGAGATGCGGAAGCTAAGTTGGCAAGAGAGTGTCTCCCGTCAACATAGCATGGTGTAGACACCGCTGTAAGTCGACCTAAGTTATGTCGACTTCAGTTACGTAACTTACGTTACTTAAAACTATAGAATGGGGTTACGTAACTTGCGTAACTGAAGTAACATAACTTAGGTCAATTTACAGCTTTAGTGTAGACCAGCCCTGAGTCGTGGACTTCTAATGCATGGTTTGCAATACATTGCTCAGGAAAACTTTCAGATTGGTGCACAGGCAAGGAGGGCAACTAAATGTGGAGCTGTTGAAGGTATAAAGATGTTATGTAACAGACACAGTGTGCAATGCTGAATCTTTAGTAATGTATTGTAAGGGAAATGTGTTGGGTCACTTTATGAATTTAACAAAAACAACCATTAAAAACTATGAAGCTGCGTGACAGAAGATTTAAAAGAGAGGATGGCCGTTCTGGATCAATTTGGAAAATAACTTTGCCCAGCCTAATGTATCGGTCTTGTTCTTTCACTGAAGCTACTTTTCTGACCTAGCCTTCCTGGTTTCTTTGGGGGGATCCTTTTTCCAGCAACAGGCCTTGCTCTTTTCTCAACAGTAACAACAATTGAACTTGTCTCTACTTGTCCCCTCATTGAATTGTTTCTGGTTTGACTGAACCATTTGGGAATCCTCTGTTAATCACTCTGATAGGCTTCACTATTTTTACCTAACTTCCCTTGTCCACATGTATCTGTTTGTTTAGTACTGGATATCATTGATCTTACTCTTTGAAAGTCATAATGTAAACATTGACTAGACGTGTTCTGAGGGTTTTTTATATGGTAAGAAGTTATGATGATGTAATAGACATTGAATTCTTCATCAGTTCGGTGTCAGCTATGTGGAGTTGTGAGCCAGATCCTCAGCCGGTCTAACTTGACATGGCCCCACTGAAGTCAATGAAGCTGCACAGGTTTACACCAGCTAAGAATCTGCCCATGTTGCTTTATTATAATTTCCATTAGATTATTAAATAATGTAACGATAGAATGGGGTTAAAACTGTGAACTGAAATGTTCTCTGTGGTGTGCACTGAGGGTGCTAGTACAGTAGAACCTCGATTTTTATGAGCGTCAATCTTATGAATGACCGGTTATACAAACAATTTTTCCCCATTGGGGAAAAAAAATCACACAACAAAAGTGATGTTGAAGGACAAGTCGACATTCCCTCACATTTCAATGCCTTCAGTGCATTGGAAATCGCTTTGCAGTGATTTGAAGGAGAAGAAACCAATGCAATGCACCATGCTGCAGCTTATGCATCAGACCTACTATAATTTTGAGATGTTTAATTTAATAACTTGTTGTTTTTATGAACTCCCCAGCCTCCAGTTGGTTCATAAAATAAGGGTTCGAGTTTATTTTTTAAATGAAAGTGAGTGTGCTGGAGAGGTTATTAGTGTGTTTGAGTTTCGTGATGGTAGTGAGCTAATGTTTGGACATTGATATTGTGTTGAGGGAGAATGTTTTGGTTTGGGATTTTCTTGCTTTTTAGCGTGTGCATTGTTGTGAAGAAATACATTTATGCATTCTTAACTTTATCCATTTTTTTGTCTGGGATAAAGAAAAGTACTACAATATTCTTACAATAATGTTTCACAATGCTAAGTATTCTGGAGTATTATAATTCCCAGCAAGTTACTTGCTTGCTAGTTTGTTTTTAAAAGAAAGAAACAAAATTCCAACTACTGTGTGGCTGGCAGACTTTTCTCTTTCAGCTTTTATTCTGTAATTATCAGTGCAAGGCCTTCAGTCTGCCCCGGGGAGTCAAAACCCCAGGAAAAGTATTGTCAAACCAGCCAAATTGCACAGCTGGATTGTAACCCATTGCATACTATTTTCTAAAGTGCCAAAGTGAGTTAGGAGCCTAAGTCTCTTTTGAAAATGGGACTTAGGGGGTAAAGCTTTTCAAAAACACCAGTCTAACAGGAGGCCTCAAATTAGGTTTTGTAAGAAAATTATTGTATGAAATCTAATTTTAATTTAAATGTTTTGAATAATCTTTTTTCAACATGTCAGTGAAAAAATAGTTTTGGTTGGATTCATACTTCTACTTTCAGTCCTTGTTATCCAGACGTTGCTGCATAAAAACCACGCAGTGAGTGACAAGAAACTGATTGTTGAGACCAGATAGTCTATATGCGTTGTCTAATGCAGATGAAATGCTAAGCATAAACTAAAAATAGCATAAATAGTGAAAAGTATTTTTTTCATTCTTTGAGTTTTTAGTACTATTAGTAAGATTGAAAAAAATAATTTAAAAAATGTTGTATATGATTTTTATCTCTGACGATATCCCTCTAATAAACCATAATTTTTATTGTACTGGTGGACAAGGCCCTTAACACTGAAAAAACATGTTTGTTTCCATGTGCCTCTCTTCATTTAAAGTAGAAATATATTATTGACATATAACCAAGCCTATCCCTGTGTGCTTGTCACTTGTGCATTGAGTGTTCTCTGTAAATAAGAAGAAAAATCCACAATCTCTTAGCATACAAACCAGTGTGTTTCTTTTTAAGTATAAACCCAAGCTAAGGCCCAGAGTAGGCAGATTTTAAACATAATTGGTAAATATATGCCTAAGGAGAGTATTATGATAATTATATGTACTGTATTCTCCACAGTCCATTGCAAAAACACATACGCAAAACAAGCATGGCATAAAAGTGTCATTAAGCTATTTGGGAAAAGTAAAAACCCTGTGTCTCTGAAAATGTAATAACAATTGACTTTTTTATTTCTTATTGAGTATCCAGGACAAACTTTTATTTGACAACCATTTGTCCTTTAAAAGAGATCTATAACTCTTCAAATAACCCAGACTGTGTTCTCTCTCTCTCTTTCTCTCTCAATCTCTCTCTGTCTCCCATTTTAATGTCCACATCTCCACTATCAGGAACAAATACGATTTCTGATTGAACATCACTTTATTTGCCAGTTCTGTGGTCTTTTCTTATCTTGTTCCACACTTCTCAGGCTTTGTGGTTAAATTATGTATTAAGGTCAATGTCAAAACACGGAAGATCTGTAATCTACAGGGAGCTCCCTTTTATTCGTTATTACAGTGAAGGCTGAGCGCAACTGTCAGGGAGCTTGGGATGTGCTCAGCATGGAGGCTTGCTACACAGCAGGGCTCTACAAAGCCTCTCTCCTTGTTCTCCCAGGACGAACCCTTGATAGATTTACCCAGATAACCCATCTCACTTTAAAGCTCTCTTGTCTCTGCTTCAATCTGAAAGCTGTCAAGTGCACCTATATAGTAATGTCATAAATCAAACGTAAAATGTGTACACTGGAGACTCTGCGAGTGTCATGTATTCACTTGTACTTTGAGATCTTCTAAAGTAAAACGGTGTCAGAATAAGGAAGGCTGGGAGGAATGCTTTTTTCCTTAAAAAAGACAGAATATTTGAAAAGGTTGGCTGTAAATTTCTTCTTTTTTTAAAAAGTGTGTTGTTATAAAGCCCAATTCTGGTTTATCCTAAATTAATCAGGGACAGCTATTTAGTAAACAAAAAAGGAGGCCGCAAGATATCTATCTGTAAACAATGTGATTTAATGCAAGACTGTGTATTGATTTTGTTTCTTTGGTTTTCTTCTTGACAAGCATTTGTCAACATGGATTTGTATTAGTTCCCAGGTTTGTTTATTAAAGACGCATCATTCTTTCCCTGAACTAGAAACAATTCTCTTGCAACAGGAGTACAACATCAAAGAGGGATCTTAAAACAAGATGCCAAGCATGACAAGAAAGACAAGCAGCTCTCTTTGTGGAATGTACCATCACGGAACTTATTTTTTTTCTTACCCCCAAATAAAAAGAACTTTCACTTGTTATTGTGAGAAAAGTTATTATTTCTTCATTAGGTGAGGTTAGATTTTTTTTAATGTTGCATTTATAAAATATCTAATTTGCCTCACAATTAAATACCACCCAGCAAGAGATTGCAGTTCAAACTCTCTTGACTTTAAAAGTTCTAACTTGCAGCACGCTTACTTTGAGGTCAGTATGTACATTATGTTTAATGAAGGGTAGCTGTCAGCTATACCACAAATGCAGGTTACTACTTTATGTATTCCACATTCATCTCCAAACAAGTCTGAGAACGCATAGCATTAATCCATAAAGGTCACGGAAACAGGTTGAAAAAAGTTCACAATTAAGGTCAGTAAGATACTACCACGTCCCATTTTAAAGTTATTTGGAATTTATTTTATATCCATACTTCCTCATTTGTTATATGCAATGTGCTCTCTCTCTCTCTCTCTGGCAGTTTTAACTGTGAAATTGTTATGCCTTTGTATTCTATGTAGTTCAGCTTAACATTTCTAAGGACTGCTTTCTGAAGAGACAGGCAGCAATTTTTGTGTTCACTATATGCTCTCATTGGAGACACATACACTCTGTGATCTCTCTTGGATTACTTTTGTTCTTTCTTGCACTCTCTCTCTCTCTCTCTCTCTCTTTGTTCTCTTAATCTAAAATAAAGGTCATCCTGCCTGAAAGGATCTGTTTGTTCTTTAAGTATGGAAAAGCACATCATGCTCCGTATGCTGGGTTGCTCGGTGGAAGGGACTGGGAGGGAGGAGCAGTTTGTCTAAATATTACCTATGTTCGTGTTTGTGGGTGGTATTCACAGTTATTTTAAAAACTACAGGGAGAAATAAATTACACTAGTGAAGAAAAGTGGCTTACTGTTGCACAAACGAGTAATTACTACTCATGCAAGCAGCCAAATTGAAGTCAATGGGGCTTACTCACAAGGAAGGAATACTCACGTGAGTAAAGGGTGGCTCAAACACCTGGATTCTCAACCACACTGGGATTAAATACTGTATTGGGTTATATGCTGGTTGGGTTTGTTTGGGTGTTTTTCTTAGTCAGCGAGGGTTGTGCAGGAGTTTGACCTGTCACAGTAAGTATTGGCACTATGGACTGCAGTTCCTAAATATAAAAGGGTTACTACTGTTATTTGGACATCTGCTATTCTGAATATCTCCTGGTGATGAGATCCATTCCTACAGCTGCATAAGGCACAGTAATTAGAGTTGTGCAATGTACGCAAATGTGTCTCAGCCTAGGCCAAAAGGCATTCTGTATTATTACCCACCAGTGCAGAGGACTGCGCTACGTAGCACACTGCGGCTGCCTTCTGAAGTGGGGCACCAGGGAATAAGCAAGTAGGAAATATGTAAATGTTGGTGTTGGCCCAACACTGTTGGGAGAGTGGGTTTGACATATGTTGCACTATCCCTGCTGGCTAGGCCTGCTGTGAAAACAGGTTTACACAGCCATCCCTGCCCCTCCACTCCACTGCAGCAAGGACAGTACTTGTGATGCTGATGTGTCTGCCAGTAGGGGTTCGCCTCGCCGTCAGCAGGGGATGGTTCTCATTACAAACCACTGGAGTTGATCAAAATATTTTCATCTAAACATTTTTGATGATTAGGCTGTGCAGAGCTCCCTCCTGGTCAGCAAGAGAATAGACCTAGTGAGAGAAGGATGAGTCTGGGAGTTTCTCCATGATGGCCTAGGGAATTAGCATAGGACAGCTACCCAGACTAGTGGCTTGGCCTGGAGAAGGCCAACAACAGAGGGATGCAGGTGGATGGCAGCTGACTGAGAGAGCCCTTCAGGAGTGAGGGGCTGGAGAGAGATGGACAATGGGTCCCCAGCTGAGAGGAAATGAGGAAGGAGCCTAGGTTGTGCTTGAGAGAAGACTGTTTATTTGAAAAGGCCGGGGAGAGGGACTACATGCACCAAGTAGGAAGTGGCCCTGGGGAATAATAGAGCAGGGCAGTCCTGGCTTGGGGCAGAAAGCTGTGCACAATTTAAGATTCCAGAGGTGGACATTGTAGTAGAGGGAGGGTACAGATTCCATGGAGCACACTGTGTGGAGAGATGATGTGACAACCCCCGCAACAAGAGGGCTGAATGGACTGTTGATCCTGGGGAGGGACAAGGGGTAACATTTTCAACAGTGACTAAGTGACTTAGGAACCCAAGTCAAATTTTTCTAAAGTGACGTAGGCATTTAATAACCTATGCCTCACCATAAGTCAATGGCACTTGGACACTTTTGAAAATTGTACCCAAGGTCTGATATTTACCCCTGAAGACAAGGGGCGGGAACAAGAGCTGGAAAACACCTGCCGTCAAGGGGGGAGCTGTTTGTAATCCTGTAGTAAATTCAACATCCTGTGTGTATGACATCCTAGTAGTGTATTGCCATACAGATTATTGTAATGTCCCAAACAGAGTGGGACAAAAAAGAAATTAGCAAAACATTTTGCTATTGAAACTGAAATGTTTCACAGAAATGTGTTGGTTTTGATGAAAATATTGTCGGGAAGGTTTCTCGGGTCAAGAGAGAAAGAGAGAACCAACCAAACTTGGCACAAGACATAACATGCCTCACATTTGGGTTTTCACAGCATAACAAAATCATCCTAATAGCAGAAACTACCTTCCCATAGCCAGAGAGATCAGACACTCGCATCTCATTGTGAAGGAAAAGGCAGGGGGAGGGGACAGTGGAATAAACTATTTTAGCAGCAGGAGTAAACAAGGGGAAAACTTGAACAAAAGACTCTTTGACCCAGGGTCCCTCCTCTACCAAAAGATTCACAAACTGCTCCCGGGCCAGGAAAATCACTATAGATTTGCTCATTCAAGAGGCAGATTTTATATTAGCACGGCCAACAACCTTATCTACACTCAGCCACACATCCTCCACAGTGCAGGAGACAGCAGGCACATGCCAAACCCCATGCGTGTGGGTCAACCTGCTAAATCCATCTGAAGTGGACCCCATGGAGAAAACCTGCCGCCCCCAGGAAAAAAGGGGGGAGCCAACAATACCCCTAAAACAAAGAAACAGCAAATAACAGAACAAAAACAATCAGAAACACAGCTAGTGCACACAGTACAAACCAAACACACCCTCACTCTCAGAAACTCCCACAATCCCAAAAGAGAGAGAGCACCACCCCCACAACAGCCATTAGCTCAGTGCTTAGGGCACTCACCTGAGACCCAGGTTTAAGTCTTTGCTCTGCCTGATTTAGACCAGGAACTCGAACCTTGTTCAGGCACCTCACGCGCGAGTGCCATAGCCAATGGGCTAGGTCTCTCTTGGGGGTGAGGGGGAGTCACAAACATCTTTTAAAAGGTCTCAACTTTCACTCTGCATTGGAATGAAAACAAACTTAAAATTTAAAAACCTTGACCCTAGTCACAAATCATATCTATGCCACAGGATCAAATGCAGTAGGGAAGGTGATGGGCTCTGAATGAAAATATCTCAGATAGGGCTTGAATTTACAAACCCCCTACACATGTAGTTCTGATTCACCTGAGTAAGTCCCATTTAAGTCAGTTCCTATTACAAGTGGGTGAGAGTTTGTATGTTCAGGATCATAATTTCCAAAAGAGTCAAGGAAAATAATGAAGCACATGAAAGGCAAATATCGCTGTATATTTAAACAAAGATATAGTTTAAAGTTTTCCCGAGGAAATGTGTTTTTAGGTAGAGCCGATCATTTGCATGGGAAAGGCTTCTCTTTTTTTTAAGTAGCACCCAGAAAAACATTCAGTCTTTATTCAGTCCTTCACAAGGAAGTTTCTGCAACTTCTCAAAAGTAAGTCTGAGCTCCAACTATATCTTGAACATGTCCCTTTAGTAAAGTAATACAACAGGGTTTTTTTTTTGTAAGACACTAGTAGATTTGTTGTTCCATTTCTTTGATTTTCTTTCTTTTTCTAACACTTGGAAGGGTACACCTTTAAAAGCTCTTGGTCACATTTTTTATCAGCAACAGCTCATCTGCAGAGAAATGAATGTTAAGAAATTCAAGTCACATTGTCATCCATCAGCCATGCTTTGCACCTTAAGATGCCTCTGAATATCAACATTCTTAAGTGGCAGCAACAGTGAAGAAAAGCCCCTGAAACCACTGCAGATTTTCAAACAGATCATTCCAGACAGTGAATTTAGGGTTTTCTTTAGGTGCATGTTTTTATATTCTCAAGATGACGGGGTGTCAGGCTCACCACTACTCCACTTTGCATATATGCTTTCCACTTCAGAAGCAAAAGCCATGGCATATCCAAAGCAAACCCCATTTGAAGAGCCACAAAAATAACTTCTGACTACCCGGCCTAATTAATGCCTCCACACTGACCTCTACATCCAGCCCCATATCAAAAATGTTACAGCTGAGCTGATTCAACATGAACTCAAGATCAGGCAAGACCTGGTACTAATGAATACTAATGAACAGTAATTACTGGAGCTCTGCCACTGAAACCCACTGCAGAGACATATGCTAATAGGATTTACACAACCACGCACAGGGCTTCAGACCCACTAAAAAACTTCTGCTAGACTCTGAACAGAAAGAACTGCAACTCATGTACATAGCAGCTTGCATTCACTTCCTGTCTGCTGGCTCCCAGCTGACACTCCTAACTCGAGGGGACTGGTTCCGAATTCTTGCTCCAAGCACTGCTGGCCTCCTCACTATCACTGGGGCTTCAGTGGCCTCGACCTGGGGTGTGGTTTCACATCAACTCTTGACACTCCCCAATAGGGTGACCAGACAGCAAGTGTGAAAAAATCAGGACAGGGGGTGGGGGTAATAGGAGCCTATATAAGAAAAAGACCTAAAACTTAGGATTGTCCCTATAAAATCGGGACATCTGATCACCCCGATGGCACACAGACAAAACATTAACTTCCAGTTGAAAATGGTTTGAGTAGGACTAGCCTTTGCCTTCAGGGAAGAACAGGAAGAACATTTGTCCATTTAGTGAGGAGTACAAAGGCACACGATTAATCACTATGATGAAGGGAGGGGACCTTGGAGCATGGAATCTGGGCCTTTTCTGCTGTGATTCATGGAAAAATCACCATCCTTCAGGAACTTGTGGACCAGCTAGTAGACATTTTAAGGCATGCCTTTTGGCCACTTTAACAACCTTCTCCCTCATGCGATGCTCATGATGGCTATTGAATGGGTGTCATTGCATTTGAATGGAAGCTGACAAAGAGACTGGGCTTAATTTGTCTCACCAGTTTTACAGCAGTGGCGGGGTCCACTAATCTCAGTGTAATTGCGTCTGTTTTATATTATGTGAGGAGATCAGACCCCCGTGTCTTTTTTGCTCTTTTTAAAACCTGAGGATCCAGTTACCATCCCTTAGTCCGTCTGCCTTGTCTGTTTTGATGATAAACTCTTATTGTGTTGGACCCTGTTCTTCACTGGGGCCTATTGGCACTACTTAACACAAATATAATAAAATATGATAATGACAATAATGAAGAATGGGGCCAGGACATCTAAAGTTCCACTGTGTTTGGTAATAGGGATTTTTTGTTGTTGTTGTTTCAGGAAGCCCTTCAATAGTGAAGGGTCAGATCTATAGTTCAAATGACTGACACTTCCTTGGCTATAAGATGGCTAGAGATGTGTCCTAGTGCAGGAGGATGTCCCTCATTTAGAAGGCATGTGACATTTAGCGGAATGCTGGCTGTATCATCTGATATGACAGACATCGTCTATCGTGTGGTTTGGTTGTCTCCTCTAGAGGGGATCACTGCTACTGTTTCCTCTTTAGTCAGATTCTAAGTCAAAAAGAAACATTTCTTTTTGTTTTTCAGTATCTAACATCCTCTAGTCCCTTTTCACCCCTCTTGAGTGTGGACAAAAGCTTATCAACCTGACCCAAGTGGATGCTAAAGGCTTAGGAAACAGAAGGCAAATAAAATAACCCAAAATATCTTTTAAAAAAAAACAACTCTCATGATATTCAAGCCAGTCTCATGGTTTTCAGGGGCCTGACTCATCATGTTGGAACACTTGCAGTTGGCAATACTGTCAAAGGTGTGCACAAGGCTTCCCCATGGGTGGAGCTATAACCACAGCTTCCTCCCTGCAGCCTTTTGGGTGACGTGCACTCACTTGAGCACAGGGATAGTGACTGTGCATGACTGACCCTTGTGCCTGGTGCACCAAGTGAAGGGGCATTTCCTAGCAGCCTCCTCACATCCTCTCTGCATCAGCCCTAGACCAGACACAGCCTGACTCTTAGTGTGCGTACTTTAAGTTAGTGTCAGACACATTCTGGAGGACTATGGATTCCATTTTCAATCCATTTTCAAGAACTGTGGGCCAGGGTATAAATTTCGGAATACTACACTACCGACAACCTACAGTGGATCTACCAGTGATGTCAAAGAAAGGTTTGCACAGAGATGGATATAGCCTTTATGCAGTAAATGGTTATTATAATTGTAATAGGGCTCTTAGTCCCATTAAGGGCCGGTCCAGATCCATCCAGCCCTGTTCCAAGGCTTGGCCCCTTTAAGGACAGGCATTCTAGAACTTGGGGGCCAGACTATATAAGGCAAGTTCTGTGGCTGGTCTGGGAAAGACTAGGGGCTTCCCACATGGGCCCAGGGAAGAGCAGCACTTTGGCAGGGAACTGTGTGAAAGAAGTTGGGTGATGGCCCAGGAACAGGCAATGTAGAAAGTCACCCTGGGAAGAGAGAAGCAAGGTTGGGAGTTTGAGTACACACAGCTGCCCGTGATATAGAATCTCAGACCAGGGCCTAGACCTGAGGGATGATCTGGACTTTCCTGTGGTGCCAACTGATATGGAAACTCATGCAAAAGAAAAGGAAGGAGTAGGAAAGGAACCTGTGCCCCAGAGAAAGTGAACTGCTTTTTGCCCCTGGAGGAGAACAGGAAAATTGAGCCCCCAAGATAAAGGGAATACTAAGGCATGCATGAGCTGATGTTGGACCAGGTAAGCTGTGCTTACATCTTAGTTATTTGTTTATTGTCGTATGGTCACACTAAACATCGCTTGGCAAGAAAATATGCTCAGGTTTAGGAGCAACACTACTTCTGCCCTTTGTTGGCTTTCTTTCCTATACACCTATCTCTGCTGTTCTTTTTCTTCTTTGTCTTTGTTCCTCCCTCTGCATTTTCCTTCCAGTATTATTTCTCCACTTCAGACCCCCCCCTCACTCATCCCACCTGCTAAGATGATAAGCAATGCAATAGCTAATGCTTGCATTAAGAGTATCCTCACTAGGCTTTAAAGCAGTGGTTCTCGATCTTTTTGGGCTCAGGACCCATTTGTAAATGTTTATGACCTGTCGTGACCCAGTAAACAGTCTGGGGGCGGCGCCCTTGAGGTGGTTTTGGTCGGGTCCTGCCCTCCTGGGTGGGGGTTGGGTCCTGCCCAGCATTCACCCAACAGTGGCAGTTCCTGTAGCTCCTGTGCTGTGGGGCTGGCTGGGCTTGGCTCTCCGCTCCCAGCATTGGTTGCAGCGCCGCTCAGGTTTGGCCCCACCCCTCTCCAACTGGACCAAATTTGTGTGAGCGGAGTTGTGACCTGGCTCACGGGGTTGCAGTGCCACTAACGCAAAACTGGCCTACCCTGGCTCCCTTCATCATGACGGATGGGCCCAACCTGAGTGCCACTGGGACCCCAGAGGTTGCAGTGCCTGGAGCAGGCAGGAGAGCCCAGCCAGCCCCATGGGACAGGAGCCCCAGGAGCTGCCACAAGCCCCTTTGAAACATTCTAGAGAACTTTAGAGTTTAATATCCCAGTGAGACAAATGGGGGACAGAGGAGCTGACATCAGTCTGGGTAATTGTTTCAGGCTGTGAGCAGACTCAGAAAGAGAACACTGTAAACACAGTTTACATTTGAAACTTTCTAGCCCTCATGGTTGTAAAGGAAATATTCCTTTTAAAAAACTGAAAGCTTAGATTCTGCAGAGTCTGAACATACCATGTGGTCCACAGAACTACATCAAACAGGATGGACGCACCCCATGGGCTAAGCATTTGACACGCCTGCTTTGGATGCTTTTCAATATCACATTCCTCCTATGCTTTCCCTTCTTCTCTCCATTGCCTTCACTCCCTCATCCCTACTGTATTTGCACCTTACTAACTGAATTTAAACCAACAGGATGCACCAGTCGCAATCAGCAGGACAAGAGGAGCATTTTCCAGCTGGTAACAGGTTATAAAATACAACCGCCAGCTGAAAAACCTCAACAGACTTGACTTTCAGTTCTACACCAGCCGGCAACAGGGTTGTTTTTGCTAGTACCCAAATGGTACTTGAAAATTCATATCCCTTCACCTTTAGGAAAACACCTGACGTAAAAGCTAGGAAAACTTTTCTGTAAGTTAAGGGGTACCACTCTTCCCTTACTGCTCGATTCTCTTGCCCAGCATTTGTCTGCCTAACCCAATGGGCTGATTCTTCCTCAGTCAAGCACTTACGGAAATTCCACTGTCTGCAGTGTTCACAGAAACAGGTGTTCATTTTTCTTTTGAACAGAATTTTAATCAGGATTTTTTTCCCTTTTCTGTTGTCCAAAAGTAATTAAGCAATCTATTCAATTACAGGGGCCCAGACCTGACTGAGGCTATTTCTGGAAAACCTCTCCAGTTTCTTTAATCAGCTACTGCACGCTGAAAGAAACAAATGTAGTAGTTCTCTCCACTTTGGCCAGGGAGTCATTTCTCTTGATTCTTTTGGCAGGACAAAAGCTTTTACCCCAAACAACAATTAAGCCATTAAGTCAGACTAGGGCAATTCAAAATTAGTTTGCCTTGATCAGGCAAGTACTTCTATAACCAGTACACTTTTAGAATTTAATTCACTAGAATCACTGAAGAATAAAGGCTTCTCTTGATCCCGTTCCAAAATGCACACCTTTCCCCATGTTTGAAAGAAGGGATTATCACACACTCGCCAAATTCAATGCTAGTTTTATTTTTGGCATATTTTGTGACATAAATTAGATACTTGGATCTCAGTGAAACATTTCTATTCAAATATCTGCCATTAAACCCCATATCCACGGATCAATATTCTTCAGTCAAACTCTTTGATGGTAACTACTATAGAGCTGGTGAGCAAAGTACCGGTCCCACTGAAGTCAGTGGTCCTACTCGCTTCAGAGAGACCAGGATTTGGTTCAGTGACAAAGAGTTCAAGTAAATCATCTGGAAACTGAAGCTGGTGCTCAATGGAGTGACCCATGTGTTGAGCAGAATAGCTTGCTGTGAGCATAACAGGGCTCTGTGATCAGTGCTGGCAGCCTCTGGGTTTCCAGGCAGTTTATGGTGTTGGGTTTGAAACTTTTGACCTGCAAAATCCTAAATGGCGTAGGGCCTAAATTTTGCAACAGTGACCCGTTTCTTCTAGCGTAGTCTAGTGTAGATATAGTCCATTTGGAAAGGACTATAGCACCAGCACAAGCAATTCAGATGCCACTTTAAATCCAGTCTAGCTATCATAAGATGGTATTTCTTGGCATATTCGAAAAAATTGCCTGCCACTTTGTCACTACGTCTGATTTAGCATCAGCAATGGCCTTAACTTGTGCATCCATTATGCCTTCTTCTCTTTTGCAGAAATATTTTGAGACTCTAAAGAATCAGTGCAGTGCTCTTTCAGTTTATGAGGACAGGAATACACAGCTGTTTGGGCATTTTTGACATCATTCTATTATCCTTACTTTTCTTTTTTTTAATATGCTACTATTCAATACTGAAGAGGCACATATAGCAGAGTCAAACACTTTGCATGCTCAAATTAGCAACACTGCAGTGGCCAGAAGCAGGAAGAAACAGATTCACATCCCTGAGCAATAAGTTTTGCCTGGAAGAGTCCACTGCCATATTGTTTGCTTGTTACCATAATGGGCAGAAAATGTGCCACTTTTCCGACGTCCTGAAGGTTCTTTGTGGAGCAGCATGCTAAATCTGGAAGGATTTTTAAAAGAAAGTCTCTTTGCAAAAGTTAATTTGCTAGTTCAAGAAGGACGCCAGCAAATCCATGGGTAAAGTCTGTGCCATTTCTAAGGTCTTGCTCTTGCATGTGGGGAGACTCTACAAACATTGTTGTGGCAGGATTCTGGATCTCTAGCTCCCTTAAAATAGCTGCTGCCTCATTTGTAACAAAGAGCTTCTATAAATGATTAACAACCAATTATGTTCATTCCCTTTGGTTCATAAACTGTGAGTGGTTTGGGCAAGCCCCTTAACTGCCTGAATGTTCAAAAATACAGCTGCTTCTAATTCTGAATAATGCTTAGCTCCAACCTTCAAAATCTGGACAAAGCCCACAACTTTGGCAAAGGGAAGTTACTTACCTTGTTGTAACTGGAGTTTTTTGAGATGTGTGGGCCCTATCTTTAGTCCACGGTGGTTATGCATGCGCTCCATGCACCTGAGACTTTGAGTTATTGCAAGTAGTGTCCATTGGTCCATGCTTGCATCCCACTCTCCAAATGCTCCGGACCAAGAGCAAAAGGGATGGGGCAGGCCAACAGCCTCTCCGGTTCCTTCTCTGAATCTAGTCATGATCCGAAGCAGAAGGGAAGGAGGGCGGGTAGTGGAATACAGATAGGGACTACACATCTTAAAGAATTCCAGTTACAACAAGGTAAGTAACTTCCCTTTCTTCTTTGAGAGCTGGTCCCCATGTTATTCCTCTGTGAGTGACTGACAAGCAGTACTCAGGAAGGGGGAGGGTGCAAGGACACAGGTGGTATAGCTGCTTGCAGAACCGCTGTCCCAAAGAATGTGTCAACAGTGGAGACCTGGATCAAGATGTAATGTCTCCTGATTGTGTGGATGGAGCTCCATGTAACTGCCCTGCAAATATTAAGCAGAGGTGCCTCTTGGAGTGATGCTACTGAGGCTGCTTCTGCCCTTGCAAAGTGACCCTTTACCCTGTGTGGGGGAGGAAGCTGTGTCACCTGAGTAGGATCAGCTAGAGATCCACTTAGAGCTCCTCTGAGATGATAATTTCCACTGCTTGCATCCGAAGAAGTGGGTATTGACCCACGAAAGCTTATGCTTCAATACCTCTGTTAGTCTATAAGGTGCCACAGGACCCTTTGTCGCTTCTGCAGATCCAGACTAACACGGCTACCCCTCTGATACTCTGAGATGATACAGCTTCAAGAACGTGGCTGTTACCAGGGGGGTAAAGATCAATAACTTGTCTGTTGGCAGGTAAGGCACTAATTGATGCCAATTGAACCCACAGCAAGCTAGGGGAAATTCCTGTCATCTTGGGGGTATGAAGATCATTAGATTTGTTATGCCTGCAATTAATACTCAGACAGAGAACTAAGTAACCTGCTTGTTTATTCAGCTGCTGAGTTACTTCTTGCTCTGCCACACTTTTACTGCTCCACTACTAGGGATCTGGATACATGAAGATGCCCTTTAGTGGTTAGGCATGAAACATGCACAATTACATCACATACATTGCAGTCTTCCCCTCCAAGTTATTACCCCCAAAACAGGCCTAACCTAACATTATAAATTGCAATTATAATGAAAGAGGTCAGAATAGATTATTTGAGCACTCCAGGATGAGAGGATTATTCTGCCTCTGTACCACTCGTCAGTCTTAACTATCAACTATTTTGGCTACAGATTTAGTTGCTCAGATGGTTTCCATGACACACAGGGTAGTGTCTCTCACGTTCTGGAGTAGACACTTGAACAGATGTTCGGATGACAATTATTCTTGTTCCTCTGTGCTAGGAATCAATGGAACCATAATGTCCTGAGCTTCAGAATTTGGATCAGCTAGATTGGGTACAGACAGTGTTGCAACACTTTGTTTTGGGATAGGGTAACCAGATAGCAAGGGTGAAAAATCAGGACAGAGGGTGGAGGGTAATAGCCTATATAAGAAAAAGCCCCAAATATTAGGACTGTCCCTATAAAATCGGGACAGCTGGTCACCATATTTTGGGGTTAAATCCCAAATCTGTTTATTGTGGTGATGTCATATCACATCTGGTGTCACTGCAATGGCATAAGTCTAAGGTCCCTTCTGAGCTTGGATAGTGGCAGGAATCTACTTGTGGTCACCTCTGTAATCTCAAGCAAGAACACGTCCCATCTGTAACTCTCTAATTGAACAGTTCTCAGGGTCTTTTGCTTGATCGGTCTGCTTGCTAACTACCTCCCTTCGCAGATCAGGTTTTAATAAATCCAGGCAAGATTGGAGGTTGTGTCCTAGGAACAAATTTGCAGGTGACTGATTTGTTGCCACATGCATGGCGTTCTGATATCCCAACAAGAAGTTTGCAAGTTTAGCCTGTAATGAACTTGTTTTTCTGCTTCAGCTCTCAATGCTTGTTTCATGGTTTGAATAGAGTGTTCTGCTAAGCCATTTGTTGCAGATTGGTATGGTGCAGATGTAACATGTTTGATGTCATTATTTTTCAGGAAAGCTTGGAAATCTGCTGTGACAAATTTTGGACCATTGTCACTTACAACTTGTCTTGGTGATCCTGTGCAAGAAAAAGGCGTCATAGAAATTGCATGGTACATGTAGAAATCATGGATGACATGCAGAAAACTTCCGGCCACTTGGAATATCTGACCACTACTCTTAGGAAATTGATACCCAAGAATGGGCCTGCAAAATCCAGATGAATTTGCAATCAGGGAGCAGTTGGCCAGTTCCATGGATTAAGTGGTGCCAAGCCAGTTAGATTTTGCACTCACTGACAGCCAGAACAGTCCTTAGCTAACTGTTTAGTCTGTCGATCAATATCTGGCCACCAGACATATCCTCTAGCCAATGTCTTCATCTTTACTACACCAAGGTGCCCTGTATGGATCTCCTCCAGGACATAGGAATGATGGCACAAATTTCATACATCAGGCAACCTTGAATAACTGTGATTTCGTTCCTCTGGGGGAAGAATGGCTTCAAGCTCTCCACTGGTTCTTTTTCCAAGCCTTTTAAGGTAGCTTCATATACATCTGATCAGGTAATGTCTGCTCATCTCTTTTTTCAGTATTGCCTGAGTAATCGGAAGTATGCCAATTTGTGCCACACTGAACGTTTCAACAGCTGTAAGTTTGTCTTGTTGATGCACGGAACTTGTATCCAGCAGTGGTAGTCATGATAACCTGCCAGCATGACAATGTTCAGCTGTCCCATTAAATTTGACATCATAGTTATGGGCCTCAAGTATAAATCCCATCTCGGAACATGAGCAGTGACCATTTCCAGAATGCCCCTTTTGGGGTTAAAAATGGACTGTAAGGGTTTATGATAGACTCATAGACTTTAAGATCAGACGGGACCATTATGACCATCTAGTCTGACCTCCTGCACAATGCAGGCCACAGAATCTCACCCACCCACTCCTGCAATAATCCTCTCACCTATGTCTGAGCTATTGAAGTCCTCAAATCATGGTTTAAAGACTTCAAGGTGCAGAGAATCCTCCAGCAAGTGACCCATGCCCCAGGCTGCAGAGGAAGGCGAAAAAAACCCAGGGCCTCTGCCAATCTGCCCTGGAGGAAAATTCCTTACCAACCCCAAATATGGTGATCAGCTGAACCCTGAGCATGTGGGCAAGACTCACCAGCCAGACACCCAAGGAAAAAATTATCTGCAGTAACTCAGATCTCACCTCATCTAACATCCCATCACCAGCCATTGGGCCTATTTATCACTGATAGTCAAAGGTCAATTAATTGCCAAAATCATGTTATCCCATCAAACCATCCCCTCCATAAACTCATCAAGATTAATCTTGAAGCCAGATAGGTCTTTTGCCCCCACTGCTTCCCTTGGAAGGCTGTTCCAGAACTTCACTCCTCTGATGGTTAGAAACCTTCATCTAATTTCAAGTCTAAACTTCCTGATGTCCAGTTTATAGCCATTTGTTCTTGTGTCCACATTTGTACTGAGCTTAAATAATTCCTCTCCCTCCCTGGTATTTATCCCTCTGATATATTTAAAGAGAGCAATCATATCTCCCCTCAGCCTTCTTTTGGTTAAGGTAAACAAGCCAAACACCTTAAGTCTCCTTTCATAAGACAGGTTTTCCATTCCTCGGATCATCCTGTCACAAGTGTAAACTTCCTACCATACAGGTAATGTCCAAATTTCTTAACTCCCCAGATCAGACTCGAGGTTTCACAGTCTAACTGGGCATAGTTGTATTCTGATGGACTTAGGGATCTGGAAGCAAAAGCAATAGGTTATTCCTAATGATCCGGCATCACATGGGAGATCACAGGGTGATATATTGCATGCCAACGAGACTGATGGTTTCAGATTGTAGTGAGTTAATACTTGCTCGGACGTAACTAACTGCTTGGCCTTTGTGTTGCTTCGTCCATTTCCAGCATTTCCCTTTTTTTTTTTTTTCCTAGGGCTGGAAGGGACCTCGAGAGGTCATCGAGTCCAGCCCCCTGCCCTCATGGCAGGACCAAATACTGTCTAGACCATCCCTGATAGACATTTATCTAACCTACTCTTAAATATCTCCAGAGATGGAGATTCCACAACCTCCCTGGGCAGTTTATTCCAGTGTTTAACCACCCTGACAGTTAGGAACTTTTTCCTAATGTCCAACCTAAACCTCCCTTGCTGTAGTGTAAGCCCATTGCGTCTTGTTCTAGCCTCAGAGGCTAAGATGAACAAGTTTTCTCCCTCCTCCTTATGACACCCTTTTAGATACCTGAAGACCGCTATCATGTCCCCTCTCAGTCTTCTCTTTTCCAAACTAAACAAACCCAATTCCTTCAGCCTTCCTTCATAGGTCATGTTCTCTAGACCCTTAATCATTCTTGTTGCTCTTCTCTGGACCCTCTCCAATTTCTCCACATCTTTCTTGAAATGCGGTGCCCAAAACTGGACACAATACTCTAGTTGAGGCCTAACCAGCGCAGAGTAGAGCGGAAGAATGACTTCTCGTGTCTTGCTCACAACACACCTGTTAATGCAGCCCAGAATCAAGTTTGCTTTTTTGGCAACAGCATCACACTGTTGACTCATATTTAGCTTGTGGTCCACTATAACCCCTAGATCCATTTCTGCCGTACTCCTTCCTAGACAGTCTCCTCCCATTCTGTATGTGTGAAACGGATTGTTCCTACCTAAGTGGAGCACTTTGCATTTGTCCTTATTAAACTTCATCCTGTTTACCTCTGACCATTTCTCCAATTTGTCCAGATCATTTTGAATTATGACCCTATCCTCCAAAGCAGTTGCAATCCCTCCCAGTTTGGTATCATCTGCAAACTTAATAAGCGTACTTTCTATGCCAATATCCAAGTCATTGATGAAGATATTGAACAGAGCCGGTCCCAAAACAGACCTTTGCGGAACCCCACTCGTTATACCTTTCCAGCAGGATTGGGAACCATTAATAACTAATCTCTGAGTATGGTTATCCAGCCAGTTGCGCACCCACCTTATAGTAGCCCCATCTAAGTTGTATTTCCCTAGTTTATTGATAAGAATATCATGCGAGACCGTATCAAATGCCTTACTAAAGTCTAGGTATACCACATCCACCGCTTCTCCCTTATCCACAAGACTCGTTATCCTATCAAAAAAAGCTATCAGATTGGTTTGACATGATTTGTTCTTTACAAATCCATGCTGGTTATTCCCTATCACCTTACCACCTTCCAAGTGTTTGCAGATGATTTCCTTAATTACTTGCTCCATTATTTTCCCCGGCACAGAAGTTAAACTAACTGATCTGTAGTTTCCTGGGTTGTTTTTATTTCCCTTTTTATAGATGGGCACTATATTTGCCCTTTTCCAGTCTTCTGGAATCTCTCCTGTCTCCCATGATTTACCAAAGATAATAGCTAGAGGCTCAGATACCTCCTCTATTAGCTCCTTGAGTATTCTAGGATGCATTTCATCAGGTCCTGGTGACTTGCAGGCATCTAACATATCTAAGTGATTTTTAACTTGTTCTTTTTTTATTTTATCTTCTAAACCTTCCCCCTTCCCATTTGCATTTACTATGTTAGGCATTCCCTCAGACTTCTTGGTGAAGTCTGAAGCAACTGATTCAGTGGATACAACCTTGTTGCCAGGTTAGGCAAGAATGTCTGGTAATAGTTAACAAACCCAATGAATGAATGACTCTGTGACATTTTTTCAGAGTGAGGTGCCCTCATAACAGCTTCATCTTTCTCCGGTGACTTATGTAGTCCTTTAGCATCTTTGATGTGTGTCGACAAAAGGTGACTGCTTCCTTGAAGAACTCACGTATATCACAGTTCACCCATAATCCATATTCTTCCAACCATTAAAAAACTTGTGCCAGATTCTTCAGATGATTGTCATCATTGAATCCGGTGACAATGATGTCATCTAAGTAAAACCTACAGCTTGGTATTCCTTGGACTATCTTGTCCATTGCTCTCTGCCAGACTACAGGGGTTGATGCCACTCCATAGACCAGCCGGTTGTACTGGAACAAGTCTTTTTCAGTGTTGATGGCGAGAAATACCCTCAACCCTTCCTCCATTTCCATTTGCAGGTAAGCATTAGTTAAGCCATTTTCTGGATTTCTTTCCTCTGGCCAATGATAAGAAAATATCCTCCTTGTGAGATAAGGGATATTGCTCTGTCTGGAGCACAGAATTAATGGTTACCTTAAAGTCACCACAAACCCGTACGGCACCATTTTTCTTCATGACAAACATCAGGAGTCACCCATTCACTCCAGTCAACTCTGGTTAGTATTCCCACACCTTCTGGACATTCCAGCTCCTTGTCAATGGCATCTCTGACAGAAAGTGATACTTGCCAAGCCTTGAAGAACTGAGAGTTTGCCCCTTCTGTTAGAATGACATGGCTTTAATGCCCTTCCAGTGCCCAATGTTGTTGAAACACCAGCGCAGCTCTAGATAAAATTTCTTCCGGCTGCTGTTGTGAGCTAGTGCTCTGATGGACTTGAAGAGCCTTGATGGATTGCCAATCCAAGCATATGCTTTTCAGACAACTTCATCCAAATAATGCTGGTCCTCCTGTTTTTACAATGTAGAGGTCCAACTCATATCATTATATTGTACAATTTACTGTATGCTCCTAACAGGGTGATTTTCTCTAGTGTGTACGTCTTCAGAATAATGTTGGTCCTTTCCAACTTGCTGTTGTTGAAGATTTCCAGGAATTCTTTGTGTTGAATCAGAGGAAGAGCTGAACCTGTGTCCAGCTACATCTTAAGGGGTTTCCCGTATACCAGAGGTGTTACCCAGATAGCTTACTTGCCTTCATCTTCCATGAAAGCCACTTCCAGGCACTCTGATAGATCTAGTTATGCGCCGCCCTGGAACATCAATTCAGATATGCCTTACCCTTTTGGGCCATATGGCATCATGTACTTACATTACATCATTCACAGAATACACCTTCATGTCCTTCAAGCTTGGCTCTGAACAGCATATATACTGAACAAGCACAGCATGAATACCATAGTGGGCATTTGTATCTCCCTGATAAGGATCAGTCCTGATAACAAGGGAGACTCTGGGAGGATGAAGATATCCAGAGTGGTATAAATCACTGCAACTTTGCAGGTTGTCTCTTGTCACTCTGTAAAACCAAAGTAGGTGTAGAGGGCAGTTTCTTATGGGGCTGTGATGGTATTACCAGTGAATGAATCTCTGACCTCACAGTTTGGGACACTAACAGCGATTCCTAGTCCTTCATACCCCAGTATTTCATTTTAGGTGGCACCACCATTGGTGTCAATGTGGAGGCTGCTACCAAAGAAGCCTTGCTCCCACAAATCTTTTGAACATGCCCATGTGGCATAGGGGGGCCTAAGTCCTGATGGCCTGGTTGTGAAGGCTCACCTGAGTTGGACAGGGTCAGGGAGGGATGTCTCCTCTTAGCAGGTCTAGAAGGGGATCTGCTTTTATGTTTGTGAGAGTGCCACTTACTCTCACGAGAGGGCTGAGCCAAAGGTTCCTTCCCTGTACACCTCTCCATTCTGGAGTAGACTAGTACTAGGGGGTGGCCTCCTTGCCGACTCTGTCCAATGTACAAAAGGGGTCTCCCCAGCCTGGATCTGAATGGGGCCTCATTGCCTGCCCCATAATGTGCTTCCGAAGCCAAAGTCCTCACACCTGCTGCATTCCATTGGGAAAAGAGTGGTAGATACTGCACTTAGTGGAGATATGAACTTCCCCTGAGGCAGCAGTGGTGGTCATCAGTGACTGAAAAAGAGTGGGGGCATGACACGCAGTTTTTAAAGTCTGGTATTCTGGGCATAATCTAAGTCAGGGGTCTCAAACACATGGCCCGTGGGCCACATGCGGCCCACGGAGCTCTTCCCTGTGGCCCGCCGGGCTTCCCGCACCCTCCTCCACCCCTCCCCATTTTAAAAATTTTTTTTTTTACCCCCAGGCATTTCCCGCCGCCAGACAGTTGTTCTGGCGGTGGGAACTACCTGGGGGTAAAAAAAAAATTTTTTTTAATGGGGGGGGGGGCGGGGAGCCCAGCGGGCCACAGGGAAGAGCTCCACGGGCCACATGGGAAGAGCTTCACGGTTTCTGGGAGAGAGGGGGGAGGAGCGGGAAGCCGTGCACACAGGGGAGGATGTGGAGAAGGGTGGGGCCTAATGGAAGGGGTGGAGTGGGAGCGGGGCCGGAGGCAGCGAGGGGGTGAGGTCAGTGATGCGGCCCTCGGGCCAATGCACTAGTCCTCATGTGGCCCTCATGGCAATTTGAGTTTGAGACCCCTGATCTAAGTCCTGTGCCAGGAGACCAGGAGGGTTCCCCAGGGTGGGGATTCTAACAGTAACTAACTGGGGAACTATAAAACACTAACAATACAAAACTGAGAATAATATCACTTGAATATTTACAGGAGAAGAGAAGGGTCAGCTTTGAACACTGGAGGATTCCTTCTCAGGTGATGTAGCAGTAAGAAGGAACTGGAGAGGCAGTCATTCTGCTCAGCCCCCTATATTCTCGGTGTAAGACAAACCTGCTGCAAGACAAACCGAAGAAAGAAACCAACAGAACTCCTCTGGCCATCACTTACAGTCCTCAGCTAAAACCTCTCCAATGGATCATCAGTGATCTACAACCCATCCTGAACAATGACCCCTCACTTTCACAGGCCTTGGGAGGCAGGCCAGTCCTCGCCAACAGACAACCCGCCAACCTGAAGCATATTCTCACCAGCAACTACACACCGCACCATAATAATTCTAATTCAGGAACCAAGCCATGCAACAAACCTCGATGCCAACTTTGCCCACATATCTACACCAGGGACACCATCACAGGACCTAACCAGATCAGCCACACCATCACCGGTTCATTCACCTGCACATCCACCAATGTTATATATGCCATAATATGCCAGCAATGCCCCTCTGCTATGTACATCGGTCAAACTGGACAGTCCTTACGCAAAAGGATAAATGGACACAAATCAGATATAAGGAATGGCAATATACAAAAGCCTGTAGGAGAACACTTCAACCTCCCTGGACACACAATAGCAGATTTGAAGGTAGCCATCCTGCAGCAAAAAAACTTCAGGACCAGACTCCAGAGAGAAACTGCAGAGCTTCAGTTCATTTGCAAATTTGACACCATCAGCTCAGGACTAAACAAAGACTATGAATGGCTAGCCAATTACAAAAGCAGTTTCTCTTCCCTTGGTGTTCACACCTCAACTGCTAGAAGAGGGCCTCACCCTCCCTGATTAGTTGACCTCGTTATCTCTAGCCTGAATCTTCCCTGCACATTTATATCTGCCTCTGGACATTTCCGCTGCTTGCATCTGAAGAAGTGGGTATTGACCCACGAAAGCTTATGCTTCAATACCTCTGTTAGTCTATAAGGTGCCACAGGACCCTTTGTCGCTTCTGCAGATCCAGACTAACACGGCTACCCCTCTGATACTATTCTCGGTGTGTAACACTAGGAGAGCAAGTTTGCAGGCACGGACCAACAGACACTGCTTGCAAGAATGCTCTGGCCTCAAAGGTACTTGGAGTGCCTGGGTACTCCCATAGTGGAATATACATAGGGACCAGAACTCAAGAAAGAATGTGCGGTGCTATCTCCACTCTGACCCTGAGCATCTAAGCTCTTTGTATTCTTCAAAGAGATGTACAACTACTAACTAAAACTAATTCTCACAAGCCCCCACAATGGTAAGAAGCACTATACCTATTTTACAGATGGTGAAACTCGCAGAAGTTAAATTACTGAAACCACAAAATAAATCAGTACCAGGGCCCGGATTAGAATTTGGGAGTTCCTGGCTCCTAGTTCCAAAGTCAGTCCAATAGACCACAGACAACCTGTAGTATACAATAAGCATAAATACATGTAGAATTTTTGTTTCCAGTAGAACAGGTGTTGGAGGCAACTTAGATCCCCATTAAGGTGGATTTTGCACAAAGTGTTAATCAGGAAGTGTTTTTGCAATTTGGATTTTTAACAAGGGATCACTAAAAGCTGTGTGACAACATCATGTGCTTAAATATTGCTAAAAGGGTCCTGGTCCGACTTTATCAAAGACAGACCAAGCTAAAGTGGAAAACGATGGCATTTTAGGGAAAGTCACAGAATTGTGTGTATCTGCAGTACAAGTTCCAAAGGAGTACAGAATTTTAAGTAAGCAATACATTTTTATTTTAAAAAGCTAAGCAAAAAAATGATACTGCAAATCTTCAGGCGACATCAATTCAAAACTAGTAGGATCCAAAGAGGTTTCTACACTTCCCATTACTAGTTGGTTATGGAAGTGTTAAGCTGCCAGCAGTCACTGCATCATCAAAAAGATGTTGCTTTAATATACTTTCAGAATTACACATGCCCCCAAAATATTGTAAAGAGAAATGATAAAACCATTCTGAGCAGCGGGCAGAGTTGTAAGATACATGTTTGAGTGGAATTCTAGGATTGCTTCATTCATGGAAGGACAAGATAGGGTCTTAAATATTGTACTGAAATCACAGAACCCTCTGGGCTGGAGCTGAAGCAAAAGCAGTGACAAGTGAGTCATGCAAATGAATTGCGTGCATCTTTCAGGTCATGTTGTAGATAATAATGTGGAAGATCCAGTCTTGATCATCAAAATTTAAAATGTTCCATGTTTCACTTAGTGAATGATACGGATGGTCGCTCACCTTAGTAACTACCTGAAGGGTATCATTACCAACAAACCACCTCCTAAATGAGTGTTTCCATTGACTTCAGTGGACCTGAATCAGGCCCTGAGGTACTAAAGTCTAATTTAATTCAAGACAGATATATGAGTCCTTGAGTAAAGCTTTAAAGAAATGCTCTCCGAGATTTAACTCCCCCATCTCTTTTTATTCAATCACAACAACGTTTGGTAGTATCGTGTCACATTATTTTTGACAGTAAAATGCTTTGGGGAAGGGCTGCTCCAGAAACAGCTCCCAAACCCGTGTATGGTTAGGATTCATAATCTATTGAAAAAATTATCTTTCTCTTCATCTCTCTTAATCTCTCATCCTTCAACTCATTTCACTCTGAATCTGCTGCAATTTAAGCTCACCTTGAGAGACCAGTTTATAGTATTTGCACTCCTCACGCATGTTTTACCTCCTGGATGGGGTTTTTTGATACCAGAGCATATTTTCTTAAGGCTGTTATCTCTGCTGACATTCTCTCATTGTTGAGGCATTCCCTCAGCAGCTCCTACTCAGTAAAAGTGACCCCCTTTGCCAGATTTAAGAGAGAATAGCCATGCAACCAGGTATATTCTCTGTCTGTGGCCTGGAAGGGCAGATGGAAATTGACAGACAACCCTGGAATTCCAAGTGTGTGTGTGTGTGTGTGTGTGTGTGTGTGCTTATAAGCCCCGCACAGACCCCTGCCCGGGTTTTCTGACATGGTTGCTGCCCTACCCCACTCAGCACCTTGATGAATAGTACTTGCCATGGCAAGCACAACATGAACAGTCTCCAAGGGAAGCTCATCCTCTTATCAAAAGTTTCTCTCCTGGATGAAACCATATTCATTGTTGAAAACTACTAGTCATTTTCTTGCTCGTCCTTGCCCTAACCAGGACAGGCAGTTGTTAATGTTGACAATATCCCAGTTCTGTGCTCATTTACACACATGCACTGAAATGAATGGGGCGGGGGAGGGTCAGAGGTAGAGCAGAATTTGATTCAAGCTGTGAACAGTATCTAAGCTAACATGACATGTGTGGTATAAAAAGGTGTGTGTTCATAATGATGTGTGTGGGTAGTTGTAACTTTTTAAATGTTGTTACTTTTGGTTGTAATTGACATCGTCCTGCTGTGGCACTACTTTTCATTCCTCGGTCTCTCCATCTTCAGGAGGAATTATAATTGAATATGTGGGCAGTCCACATCTTCTAGCAAGGTGAATGATCTCAGTGTAGTGAATGAGTGCTGCAACCAAGTACTTTGCCTGCTGATGTGAGGGAGGGAGATATTTTAAATTTGTGATACTTTCTGTTACAAATATGAAGACCGAGAATACCCTTTACAAGTGTCTTCTCTTTCCCCTTGGAATTTAAGATATTGCACAGTTCTTAAAACAGGTGTTTTCCTAATGACTTCTCCTGTGTTCCTCTCCAAAATGCCTCCTTAACCTAGGGAGAATGAGCACAGATCAATGTTCTAACTGTGGTAAATAAGGGACCACAGGCGCTGACTTCCTGTGGCGCCGGTGGGAGCTCACGCCCAGCGTCAGGGGCGGGGCTCCGCCCCCGACGCCGGGCCCCGCCCCCGACGCCGGGTGACATTGCGGGTCCCCACCCCCGACGCCGACACATCGTCGCCCAGCGTCGGGGGCGGGGCCCCGCAACGTCTCCCGGTGCTACGGTAAGATGGCGGCAGGCCCCGGGGTTGGTGGGGAGCTGGCCGCGGGTCCCGGTGCGGGCGGGGAGCTGCCGGTGGGTGCGGAGCACCCACCAATTTTTCCCCGTGGGTGCTCCAGCCCCGGAGCACCCACGAAGTCGGCGCCTATGTTAAAGGGAGAGAGGGCTTACATGACTTGCCAGAAGGTACACAGGAAGTTTGTGCCTGTGCCAGGAATTAGGACTTGTCTGAATATCCGAGGTGATAGATGTATTTGATATCCTCTAGACTAGCACTGCTCAAGCCTTAGGTGGGTCAGAAAGGGGCACCAGATGGAATGCACTGCACCATCTATGATGATAAAATTTGGCAGAATCCCGTGGTTGCCAAGATCCGAAGGTCAACAGGGAAATAACAACTTGCTCCCTCCACCTGTGTCCACTGCTCCCTCATCCCTGCTCCACGCTCTCCTACCCCAAAATTCACACTGATTATATAAATGTCAATAGTTGTGATATGCTGCAGTGAAATATATATGATCCTATTTGGACATTTGTCTTTCTAAATGCACCTTTGTCACCATTTTTGATGATCCTCTGAGCAGGTGCAGTTCCACCTTAGCAGAGAGGTATTGCCATGCTTTTGATAACCTAGAGAAGCAAAATGTGCATTAAAGGGAAGGCGTCCCAAAGTGCCCAAAGGATTTAGGAGAACAAGTTCTAGCACTGAAAGTCAGTGGGACTTGTTCTTTCACACAACTGAAGATACATGATTTCCCCAGTGCCCTTTAAGATCTGATTGTGGCTAATCTGCCACAGAGGCGTTTAGTGAGTAACTGAAAGCCCTCTTCTGTTTAGTCCATAGTCTTCAACAAAACAACAGATTTTTCCAGTTTTTCTTTGTCAACTTCTTTTTAAAACCTTTAATTAAGGTTTAATTATCTTTGTTTCTCCGCTCCTTTTCTGAGCTAACGTATCCAAACCAATTAAACTGTGTTCCATATCTGGCATTTAGCCATAAGAATCTTGCTGGTTGGAACACATACTGTTTCATCTCTTCTGTCCAATACTTAGTGTCTTCTCACCTGGTTGGAACTTGAGAAGGAGATATATTTGATCAACAATACAGGCAACACACTAGCCAGAAATTCCTCATGGCTTCAAAGGACTCTATATTTGTCACCTGTTTAACCTATCAGGACATGGGACCCTGATCCAACACCCACTGAAGTCAATGGAAAGACTCCCTTTGACTTTACTAGATCAGGCCTCAGATGAAGACCTAAAGCAGGTGGAGAAGACCAAGATCCAGGAGGAGTTGTTATGCTGATTAATGAAGGACTTCAGTCTTCAGAGCTGTCAATTTAGTGCCTCTCATATGTATAAAATTCATTTTTAATTAAAAAAGTTTGAGAGTGAGCTCAATTATGCGACACAACATGGCTTATCGCAATAATAAATCACCGGGTTCTTAATCTGGATCACTGGATATTGTCTCATGCTACCTGCAAGAAATAATATAATTCAGATACCCTATTTTGCAACCAGCATCTCTCTAGTGGCTTAGTAGCTTTCTAATGAATATCAGCTTAAAATAAGCTGTTCCCCTTAGAGATCTGCCTCTGCAAAGGCAATAGTCTCAAAGCAAACCAGTTACTGGTAAGTAACTATTGTGTAATATTTTTATGACAATAGTCTCTTAGCCTAAGAAATAGCCAAATTTTATATAATTCTTAGTAAAAAAGCCCACACTTTTTTCTGGTAGGTTTTATAGAAATATCTCTTGATTTTTTAAATGTAGAACTGATACTCCTTCCTGATTGATTAAATAAATGGCATATATAGTAGAAACGACAGTGAAAGTGACATCCTATAGGACAGAGAGAGATACTTAAACTAATATTCGTGAAAAATCATAAAGGCAACTTTAAAAAATCTATTGAAATGATACAAAGCTTTCAAAATGTGTGTTAAAATGAGTGAAGTGTGTGTGTGTGTATTTTTGGTATATGAGCATTATGTACTATATTAGAGAATCATGTTAGTTTTAAGATCCATTTTTATTACATCCAGTGGGAACTGTTAAAAACTTTCTTGCTACTACTTGATACAGTAACTGATGCTAAATCAAGCAAATGAAATGAAAATCCATTATTCTACTACACCTTCCTGAGAGCTATGCTCCAGTAATGGGAAACTTTTCCGACAACCTGCCTGTATCTAGTATAATTACGATTTTTAAGCTTTAGTTTTGACATATTTGTTACTTACCTCATTATCCCCCATAAACCTAGATCATTGCATTTAATGGCATTTTAAATATCCCCCATCTGTGTTGAAAAGTTTCAAACAACACATTTTCTCATGCTCTTTCAGTATCTCTGGATTCTGTTGTTTGATTAGTGGATGCCCTGTCCTCGTTTAAATATGCTAAAATACTCACCTCTTGTGATTAGCACAGTCTGCCATGCAAAACCTTTGTGTTGTACTTTCTACTGATTTGTACTGTATTACACTTAGATCCAAGTATGTGTCTGCTCTCTTCTATTGAACTCATTTATCTTTGGCGGTCAGCTTTACATGTACAGTCAGTGTCAAGTGCTGGAGAAAGAAGCAGCCACAGAAATGCCTCTTCTCCTTACTCTTAATTTTTGCACTGAAGAGATTGTGGATTCAATGCCTGACAATTGCCTTTCAAGTCAGGAGCAGAACCACAGATAATTAGCAGAGTTTGGATTTGAAAACACTGTGCCAGACAAAAGAGTTCTTGACAAGGCAGACTCTGGAGAACAAGAAAACCTAGAAGGAAGAAAAGTAGCATGGCCTTGCCCAATGAGCTACCATCATACACAACCAGCTCCTGGGTCAACTTTTCACAACAACTTCAAAGTATCACTGTCACCAGTGGGTGTCCAGACCCGGGGGAGTACTGAGTGGGTACTCACTAGCTTGCTCTACCAGCACATCTAGGGTGGGACAGACAGTTCTACAAAATCTGAGTTTCCAAAAAGTTAAGAATCTGATTCTCCTCATTTATACATGTAACTATCAACTTCAACCGAGTTTCTCAGGTAAGTGAAAGACACAGGCTCTAGTCACCAGATACCGGTCCCCACTCCAGCTGGGCAAAGCAGCCTAAAACCTGGCTTAATGAGCTGAGAATGATTCCCTGGCAAGGTGGAATCCTCCAGTGGCTTAGCACTGATGTAGCGCTTCCAGCGAGGGGCTGTTCCCAGTAGAAAGGGATACAGACAGTGTCTCTACGCCCTGGCAGTTCTTTGTTGATAAAACAACCCTTTGAACTACAGACAGCAGGTGTAAAGTGGCAGTTCTACATTGTCCCAGGAACCCAATCACAGAAGTGTGAGGATGATAAAAACATTTTGTCGCGCAATGCTGGGCCCAGAAAGGCTGGATCCAAGATTCTGAGCCCACATCTGTAGCCCTTTTGAGGGTGATGAAAATCCTCTGAATGTGACCTAAACTGTCAGCAGGTGAGCTGAAACAATAGGTCAGAAGACCGTCAAAATCACTGAGGTCTTATCTCTGAAATCTTAAAGACAATTTAAATGTCAACACTGTTGACTGTTTAGACCGAGATCATTTTTGCAAAACCAACCAGTTACTCTGAGTTGGTGGGTGGAATTTAAGTATAATACTGCCACTTTTTCCCCTAGCAATCTGGCTTTTGCTTGGATGGCCACCAACCAGAAAGGGCCCAGACAGGGTAGATCATCCTCTAAATGGGCACATGTGTTGTATCTAGTTCTGAGTTCATTTCAGTGATATAAATCAGAAGTCACACTGGTGCAAGTGACAGCAGAACTGGGCATACAGGCTGCAAACGCAGTATTAAAGTGCACCCATATTCTGTATCTAACTGACCCCATGCAAGTGTGTGTGTTCTGGGGTCGGGGTTTGCAATGCTTGAATCAGAGTTCATATCCATTAAAATATGGCTCAATCTCTTCAGTCCCCAGGTCTCACCTCAGAAGTTCCTATGGTGGAAGGCCAAGAAGCAGTCTCTCTGTGGGCTTAATGGGGAAACTAGGCTGTGTGTGCCTCTTCCCAGAATTTGCCTCAAAACCTTTCAAAATGTGCATGTCCCAATATTTCAGATCTCTTTCTGTTTCTTAATTTCTTCCGCCTTTCTAAAGGTCGTGGGCCACATCCGCTAGTCCATTTAGACTATCTGGCATAGCCCCAAAGCTAGCTTATCCCACCACTTGGGTTTCCCCTTGCGTGGGGGAATCTTCCGGTGGTTTAGAGCCTCTTTAAAAGACCCTATCACACACCTACTCTCAGGCTCCAATATAGGAGGTGTAGCCAGTGGATGGCCAGGGCATCCTTATACCTCAGTAATCTCCATGGGGCCATGGGCAGATAGCATGAATTATAGCAGCCTTGACTCTGCTCTAATATATGACAGCTGGATGGCCTCAGGATCCAGGGGATGCAAAAATGATTTGAAGCCATGTTTACCCACTCCTCCTGAGCTGCAGCCATGCACAAGATCTTGGCCCTCAGGCCATCTTGCAAAAAGTTTATTTTTGTTTCATTCTTTCTGTCTCTTCCTCCCTCTTTTTTAAATAAAAGCAGGCAATGGTCTTAATAGGAAGTCTTCTAAAGGGAATTAGCAAGAATAAAATAGTACATTCTGTTCATTCCTCTAACTAATTTATAATCTATCACCAAGGTTCAGTGTACTGGGGAATTACTCTCCGACGATAAGACTGAGTTCCCTTGGGGATGAAAGGTGGCCTTTTAGGTGAGAAAATGTTGGCAACCCTAGCAACCCAGGTGCTTCGCTCTTTGATGAAGGTTGCCTTTCTGATGTACCAAAGCATCATATTTCAATGTGCAAAAACAATGAAAAAATGAGAAGTAGAAAAGGAAACACTTTTCTCCCATTAAGAAAGTCTGATAAAAACTGCTCTTTCATCTGGCATTTGATACTCATATGCACTTTCACATTCACAGTTGGATGGAGATTTTTTTTCAAGTTCCGCCCTAATTTATTTATCTTAAAATAGGCAATGTACTGTAATTTTACAATAAAGGACTCCGAATCAAAGCTTACCTTATCCAGAGGCAATTAATACAAAGATTGTTGAATTAAAGATGTGAGTCTTGACACTTTGGCAGGGGGTAAGGGACATGGTCTCAAAGGCCCAAATTATGCCTGAAACAGACCAATTAACACCATGTATCTTCTTTTATGTTAACTTCAATTAAGGTTTCTTAAAAATTTTAAAGTTATTTTCTTCTTTACAATCTCGGAATGTCAGAAATGTACATCAAAGAAAAACGATTCAGTGCGAACACCATAGGTAACGCTCATTTGCACAAAAATCTGCATATTGCAAAGGAGTTCAGAGCCCATTTTGCATGAATTATTGCAGGATGTGAGTCAATGAATTAAAAAGCTTAACAATAATAACCATCCAAATGATGATAAGCTGCACTTACTTGTATTGACATAATGAATTTCCAAAAAGCGAGTCAGAAATTCACTTCTGTGATAGAGAGAAGTAAGGAAATGATCTAAAATGGAAGGCTATGCAGCTCTGTGTGTTTTAAACCACTTTTCAAATTCACTTTGCTCATTATTAGAGAGCATGATTCAAAACTCCCGTAGTGGAAGAGGATATTCTTTTCTACTAAAGGAAACAGCAATGGATGGATTTTCACACTCTTTTCTCCTTTGGTTTTGACAGTAAATCCATTCACTCCTTTTTCAGAATTGCATACATTATATTATTGGAGTAGCTTTCATTCTGCAATCATTTGTATCTATCATCAGTTTGTCCTTATACAACTCCTTTTGCGAGGTATCATTCCTCAGTTTGCCACTGATTTGCTTAGCTCCCATAGCTATTTTCCTCAATCTAGGGCAAGAAATATGTTCTTCAAAATGCCAATGCAAAGAGGAGTTTAGCAGTAAATCACCACGCTGACTAGCCTTCATTTTTACTGAGAGTTTATAAGCAGCACCAAATAAAGAGCGCATATCCAAAGACTTTCAGTGCAAAGCCATCTTATTCAGGGCCAAATTCTGCCTTGGGATATCTGCATGTGGCTCTTGCTGACTTCAAGTCACTCCAAGTAAGAGCTAGTCAAATTATTGAAAACAATGTATTTTCTACTGTGCCCCACCCCCGCTTTTCTCTCCCTTTGCAAACTGTCCACCAACAGCGCAAAATTTTCCAAACATTGTACATTATTTGTTGTTGTTCAGATAATAGTTTTTATGAATATATTTGGGCCTGTGGCTTTTCTACAAATCATCATAGTCAGTGGCCCTCAGCGTATTCACTAGTTAGAATTCAGTATCCTCCAGGCTGTGTAATTGGGCACCTTTTTCACATTGTAAGCAGAGTCTGAATGAGCTCTCCCCTGACATCTAGTGGTGAGCTAGAAGGAGAAAAAGACTTCAGGAGCTGGTCTCGTTTGCATGGACACACCCACCCTGCCTAGGTGCTCAGCATGATGGGATTGATTCTCAAATGCTCACTTGTGGCTAATGTTGGATCCCCAGTCTCCTTGTTATTGGGGCAGGAATAATAAAGGGTTGTACCTGGCATACCCCGATGGAGGGACTCACCCTGTTTAAGGGTCCTAGACACCATTTGACCCTTCCTCTCTCCAAGGCATAATAAAAGAGCTAATTTAGATTCAATTGAGACTTTTGTTACATGCTGCAGAGCTGAAATCACTGATACCTAGGTCTAAGTATTAGACCTACTTTGGGACACTGTCTCTATTGCAAGAGACTGTCCAGTGTGCACCAGCAGTGAGGCTTCCTCACTAACAGCTGAAATCACTGAGAGCTGTGTTAAGTGGAGGTCCTGAAGACATCTTGGTGAGTGACCAGCCAGGCAGCTGGTGGAGAGGGCCAGAGCAGAGCCCCGCAGAGAGGCATGGCAATTGGCTGTTGGGGCAATGAGCGAGTGCCTGAGCAGTGGAGCGTGTAAGGTGCCTCCTTACCGTCCCCCTCCACACAGGGTGAGAGGTAGACTCCGCGGATGAACCTCTGAACTCTGGGGCTGCACTGGCCAAGGACAGCAACTGTGAGTGGGGTACAGAGAAGGGACGGGCACATTAAAGGGACTTTTGGGTTGCTGGACTTAAGACCCTGAGGGGAAAAGGACACTGCCCAACTTACTTGTGTTAGCCAAATGGGATCGTTTCCCCTGGAGCTGTTCAATTACCCCAAGGAGGCACGGAGGACTTAAAGACAGTTACAAGTTCTTTATTGATCATTCAGCTGAACGGGGGAGGGCGGGGCCTCGACTAACACCAGAGGAGAAAACCCCCCTGACAAAGCAAAAAGCAGGCTTTTTATACTCAGTAACAAACCACTTCGCAGTGTAAAATTCAGCTAGCCTATGCATTTTAAAATTCCCTCCAGGAAACATTTGTGGTTTAATCAGAAAACGTCTGTCTGGCCTCCCCCACTGAGCATTCTGTCTATATTGGCTGAATAGTTAACCCTTGCTCTAACACTTGGGGTGGGTCTTTTGCTCATGGTTTGTGTTTATGAACCCTAGTTCCAGTATTTTCCCAAATGAATGCTGAATTACTTCCCTCCTTTTATTAAAAGTTTTTGCTACACTCAGACTCTGTGCTAGCAAGAGGGGAAGTATTGCCTCTTAGAGGCGTCCAAGGGGTGGTGTGTAATTGTCCCAGGTCTCTGGGTGGGGGCCCAAGCCAGTTGTGTGTTGTATTGTTGAAAAGGAACCCCTAGATACTGAACCCGGCCCCTGTTGCTGCTGGCTCCACCTGGCAGAAGGGTTACAACATGATATGGTTTCTGTTCCCTAATTGGATGACTGCCCTTTATAAACAGGAGTAGTACCTTCAGAGATCATAGAGACACTCTCTCAGGGAGAGTGATCACTTTAAGGAGAGAGGGAGAGAGAAGCAGGCCTAAGAAATTTTAGAGAACAATCTTGTGCAATGATCGGAGTGTGGGTAGACCTACCGAGTGGTCAGAGCCATGAGTCAAACTGAAGACAGCATCAGGTACCAAGGTGAAGGTCAGACCTGGACACAGAATCAGGTACCAAGCCAGGGACTGGAGCCGGAGATAGTGTCAGGTGCCAAGCCAAAGATCAGAGCAAAAGACAACATCAGAGATAGGGTGGAGGAGGAGGGACCTGGAGTAGCACAGGACAGCAGGAACTGGGAGTAGATACAAGCCTAGGATAGGAGGGCAGAAGCCAGGAGCAGGCAGGAATGCAGGGCTCAGGAGTCAGGTAAGCAGAAAGGGGCCCTCATAGCAGCCAGCCAGGGATTCCTCTAGTTGCTCAGACAACTTCCTGTTGGTACTTCCTGGTTTTACAGAGCCCCATAGCCAATTGGGGGGGCTTGATGTTTTCCTCCAATTGAGAGTTTGGGGGAATGGGGCCCTCTGCAAGCTCACTCTTCCCTGGGACCCTTCCCTGGTTACTCAGGTGAACTGTTGGGTGGTAGTTGTGGCCTAGGGACCCTGGGGCCTTGGTTCAAGTCCCATGATCCCTCACACCTGGTGGCTTTTGCTGTGTCCTCCTCCCCCTTCCTCCATGACTAATGCTGCTACCTAATAGCCCACCATGTCCTCCTGACAACAATGGTGTAAAGCTGGCGGCCCACTACCAGTCAGCAGCTCTTCAGTGTCATGTCAGTGGGCAACTATTTGGCCACAGGACCATATATATGTCCCTGTACGGATGTGGTTCCATAAAGCAGCTGCACCAAGTGCCAATCCCCACATTTCAGTTTCTGGCCCTTTTGCAGACATCTTGCGGAAGTGGATGCAGCATCTTGATTCAATGGGTGCACTATACTCAATTGCTGAGGGGATGCCAACCACCCACAGCAGAACCCTCCACCCCAGCACCACAACCCTAATCCAAGGCTGGTGAGGAGAGACCCGGGGGTGAGCTAGAGAGCGAGCCTGCCCCATGCTCTTTCTGCAGAAGCAACTGTTGTCCCACAGACCTGGGCCCAGCTCCCCTGTGAGCATTGTGGCTTGTGCATGGGATCACAGCATCACTCAACTTTGGCCTGGCACTTTGCTCCATGTTCTGGAGCTGGAACCTAGGAAAAGTGTCTCTGGGCAGGGAATATTTCTGCTCTGCAAGTTTTCGCACATACTATGCCTGCTTTCCTCCCACACCCCTTCTGCTCATGTTGAGAGATCACTTGTATTCTCTTCCTGCCTCCTAACTCCTGCTCATGCATGGCTAGTTAATGTAGGATGATGAGCCCTTTTGACATGAACGTGCTGTTTTCCCCTAAATACTCATATCTGCATTCATGAAAGATTCTCTCCAACTATTCCTGTGGGGGAAAAAACAATTACCCAAATGTTAATGGAAAAATAAATGTGTAACATGGACTGATGGAACCATGAGTCAGATGCACCCAATATGTTCGCACGTACATTTTCCCACTTTTCACCCAGCTCCATTAGTAGTTGGAGCAGCTACTACAATATTTCAAGTCAGCAGCAGCCAAACATGCATATCCAAGAAGAAGTATTTAGATATTAATCATTTGGATTTGAAAACTCACATGTGGCCAACAAAGCTACTATTTTTGGTTGTACTTTTCTACAATTTATAACATTTATTATAGTAATTATAGTTGCTTCTCCTTTACAGAGCTCTAGGAGAGGTAGAGCATGACCCTGGCTTTCACTGCATTAAAAATGGCTTAATCATTCTCAACAACGACTGGTACATGTTACATTTAAGATCACACTCAGGTTTTATATGTACCTCATTCTCTAAAAAATACCAGGAGTTTGCAAGTTCTAGTAACTTTTACACCTCTATTACCCCCAACTTCCTCGTATGTCACAAAAATCACTAAACACACAATATAGGGCGAAAAATAAAAAAAGGAATAAGAAAAAACAACAAGTCAGCTAAAACTGCCGGGGCTCAAATTCCATCTGTTTTAGCTCATTTTTTGAGATGTCAGTCCTTTTCTGAAAGACCAACTGCGATAAAACTGATCTTTGATCAACAATTCTGAAAACATTGGACTTTAGCCAGAACTCATCTGTTTCTCAGTTTGGGCTTTATTCAAAGGTCTATACTGCCATGAAACTTCTAAAGAACTGCTAATGCCAGGGGAAGGATACTAGTCCCATCAGTGTTGCAGGGCAAACCTTATTATCCTTCCAGCTGAGCTAAGCAAAGGTCTAAAATCACCACATGGGCCTCATCCCTCTAAAAAAGACATCACTCTGGCATCATAAGTCTCACACATTTGGACATTAGAATCTATTTCACTGAGAATATTTTGAGCAGCACAAAGAATATACCCTTTAACTGTAACCTAGACAGCCACGAGCAACAGGCAAAAGAGGGTCTCAGTTTAACACCTCATCTGAAGGATCTCATGTTACCCTGCCTCTAGTTTTTTATTGCAATGACAACACTGGGCATGAGCCTACATCCAGATATGGAACCCATAATCTTCTGACGTAAAGGTGAGATGACAGCAACAGAGCCATATAAAAGGAGAAAATGTTATGTACCACTCACACACTATTGCTCTGATGGTGGGGTAACTAGTAAGTAAGAATCATACTCTCAGAGTCACCTGGAAGGAGGGAAAGCGGAAGGAAGCCACTGGGCCTCCTTAAGCCACAAAAGGCAAACCGATGAGTCCCAAGGCATGCTGGATTGGCGGGGGGGGGGGGGTGCCTGCTAGGGTGTAACAGTGGATGTACTGAGACAATTGAAGCAGTAAAGTCAAACCTCAGAACAGAGTGAAGGCTTTGGTTTTCCGCCAATCCTTTGCAAACAGAATTGCAGAGTTCAGTCTGTGAACACCATCATGAACAAACCCTGCAGAGTTCACAGACTGCTAGTAATTAGTAATTAAGTAATAGTCTCTAAGGGAAAGTGGCGGAAGCACTATTGCTTGAGTTATTTAAACTACATTGGGCGATGTAATATAGAGGGGGAAACAATCTATATTAACATTGTTTGTTTGTTTGTTTTGTTTTTTTGAAGTCTGCAAGTAGTTAGAAATGAATATACTACAACATTGATATAATGTTAGTTTTCTTTAAAAACAAAACAAAACGGAATCTGGGGAAATTCACAGTTTCCACAGCAACCTCCACTATCCCCAGTCATTCCCATTACGTATGTCAAGTACAACATAATGGATCTCTCATTCTGTGATGCTATAATCTGTACCTTTCCTCCCATCCTATATAAAATATAGGGAGATGTCAACCTACTACTGTGACCTGGTGTATGGTATTGGGGTTTTACAATGTACATGCTAGAGACTGATCTCCGTTATGTATCTATAGAGTGGGTCCTCTGACCATGACTGGGCAAATGAATGTGATACCCTGGATCTGTACTCAAAGTGAGAAGGCAGACAGGAGCACATGTATGATCCGCATGTAGAATGTGTAACATATAATCCCTGGCCAATGTCATGAGGAGAAGGTAAGATTGGGTCAACAGTCAACGGTCTATAAAAAATAGTTAAGATTTCAGTCTGCAAGCTGCTGTATAGATTTTTCTCCTACATAGTGGGGATCTGTGGCACATCTTTTGTTTGAGTTAGGGGAGCAGGAATACCAGCAGGGACATTTCGCTACTGGATGGAAAATGAAAATAAAGGACATGATTCTCCACTGCCTGGTACTTTATGTAGACCCTTGCATCTAAGTGAGTGCAGAATGGGTATACAAATGATACCAATTAAGAAAGGTTTGTTTTTCATGTGCTTTGCACAAGTGTAAATGACTGCACAACATGCAAGGATGTGGAGAATCAGGCCTGGCATCTCCTACATTTTCACAAAATCCTACAAGTGGATAAGATGCCCTCTGTTGGATAGAGTTCCCAGTTTTGGTTGGATGTGTTCCTGAAGGTTTCATTACATGACAGAATCTTTTTATTAAAGATTAATCTTTAATTCCTGGAGACTCCAGGACAGTCCTGTAGGGTTGGCAGCCCTAGTGTTGGAGAACTTGTGAATTTGCTTTTTAAAGGTATTTCCTTTTTTTAAGGTCACATCTGTGCCTTTTCAATTCAATCAGAATGTAGCTTCTACAAGGCACTTCATCCTTTGCTGGAATTCTAATTCTGACCTGTAGCACAGTTGCAGGCACCAACATACAGTATACTGTTTGTCATTAGAACAGATTTTTTCTTGTCCATGATGCTTTCGTCAAATGGGGTTTATGTCCCTGTCAACATCTGCGAGAGCAGTATGTCCGCACCTCCGAGATCTGCAAGTTTCACTCTAATTTCACCGAGAAATGGGACATGACACCCAGCACTATGGGATATTCAATCATTTCTGACCCACTCACATACCTGGCTTGTCAAGACCATGTGACTGTGGCCTCAACCAGCTTTTCACATCACTGCAAACAGTACTTGGAATGAGAGGTTTTTACCCCGTAAACTTTAGAGGGTAGGTTTAAAAAAAAAACAGATGGGCACATGCAGTAGGGTTGGGCAAACAGGTTAAGATAAAAATAAGAACGTTGCCGTGCTCTGTTTCTCTCTCACAAGCACACACAAACAAATATTCTGAGTACAATTGATAGAAGGCTTAACTTCCATCCTCTCCCTTCCATAAAGATGGAAGATAAGCCTTTTCCCCTCTCATTTGGGGTTAGCTAGTCGGTTCCTCAGGCAGGTATCTCCTATGGTCACAATGTACTGAGCACACCAGTGTTCAGATGACAATAAATAATAATAGAAGAGTTGCTTTTGCCAGGAATATTCAAGGAGACATCTTCATTGGACAGAGCTTACTGACTTTCTTCCCCATTCTTCTATCCTAGGTCCCAGTTGCTTCCCACTGAACACTGGCTCTTTAACGGTTAAAAAGCTTTGGACCTGCAACAGCTTAGAATGCAGCAGGCCAATCTGAAATTCCACTTTTCTTGCAGTTTTTTCCCCCCTTCTGCATGAGCCATGATATTTTATTGCAGGCCCAGACAGAAGAAAAACTATCTGTAGCCACACACAGGTGTGGTTTGTGATTAGTTTCAAGCAGACGTTCAGAGAGCTGGGCCCACTCCCTTCCTGCTGTTGCTGTGTGTGGACTTCAAGCTTGAAAACTCTTCCCTTTTGTGATCCTCACTATTCCTGCTAAGCTGGAGACTGCCATTTGCACCAAAGCTTTTTTTCAAATATTGTCCTAGCACCCAGAATTAGAAAGATTTAGAGCACATGATGCTCTAAATGGAAATGGCCTCTGCCCGGTTGCAAAAGCTTGCCGGAAATTGCAAGCAGAACTGCCGATGACATGTCAGCAGCAGGCCAATTACACCCAGCTACAAAAAGGAAGTATAGGATCACCTGAGGGAGAAGAAATATGGAGCTTTCTTTTCCTTTTTCCAAGGTGAAAAATAATTCTGAAAGGCAAAGACTGTATTTTACTTCCCCTCAGCCTCCCATACTGGCAGAGTGCTCTCAGGAACTGTAACCAGAATTTAAGCTCACAGAACTCGCTCTCCCTTTGGAGTGCATGCACACACACCACAAGACATTTTCCAAATCACTGCTGCTGAACCTGGTTTAAAATCAATACAGAGACAAACAGCAGAGCACAGGCCACCACCACCATCTGCATTAACAGTTTCCCTCTAGAAGCTGAATTCGCAAGAAGGCAACTTGCAGATCAAGAGGGGATGAAGAATTGCTTAGACAAATTCTGAAATGTCATTGCATGCCTGCTCTGACCACTTCTATTTCAAATGACTTATTTAAAAAAACCCTAAGTTCAGCTCAATAAAATCAACCCTACGTATAGACTGCGCACTTACACTAGAGCAGAATCTGGTCCTATCCTCCACTTATTTGCCTGTTCACTCAGTCAATCATATGGACCTTTACTGAGTATTTCATATAATTCTATCTGCATAGGTTCATAAGTCTGACATTGTTAGTGCTGCAGAGAAAAGGTGGGTGAGGTAACATGTTTTATTGGACCAACTTCTGTTGGTGAGAGAGTTGGTCCAATAAAAGATATTACCTCACCCACCTTGTCTCTCTACTATCCTGGGACAGACACGACTACAACTACATTGTTAGGGCTGTAACAAAAATTTCCAGGGCAATATTTTAGAAGGAAAAAAAAGCATCGGACTTAAATGGTAAAAATATCATGAATTGCAAGTGTAAGGGGACTGTTGTCCCCTTACTAACACTCAGTGGGGGTGTTTTGGTTGGCTAGCTCCCAGTACTAAAAAGGGAAGGGTCGATGGGAAATCAGGACTCTGAGACTGACAGTCCCCAGGAACAATGGGGAGAGGCCAATGCTCCAGGTCAGCCTGATTGACAAGGTGGGCAGGTTAATGAGGGAATCACAAGGCCAAGGGGGGGGGCCATCCTCCGTGTGAGATGGAATTGCCTCGGTCAGACAGAGTGGGGCCGAGCTAAGGAGAAAGCAGGGGTCCAAGCTGAGCTGGGGAGCAGAGCCGTGCCAGATCCAGAGGGGCCAGAGACACAGCAGGGAGCAGATCCTGTGCTGGGAGCAGAGCTGCAGCCACAGAGCCAGAGGGGCCAGAGAAGCAGCCCAGGGGGCCAGCCAAGGGCAGAGCAGCAGCACCAGTGCTGAGGCAGAGTGGAGCTGGAGCTAGAACAGTGGAGCTGGAGCTGGAGCAGTCTGGAGCCGGGTGCGATGAGCAACTGGGGCCAGCCAAGGGGGGACCCTGGGCAAAGGGCCCAGCGCAGAAAGACACCCCCAGCCAAGGGTCCTTGCATCCCAGACTGGGAGGGGGATCTTAACCCAACAGGGGGCTGACGCTGGGAAGAAGGGTCCCCCACCCAAAGCCCGGAGGTATGTGACCACCACCAGAGCAAGTGTCCAACCCACAGCATCCCTGCAGCAGAGCCAGGTCCTGAGAAGGAGGCCTGGGACCTACAAGGAACAGACTGTGAACTGCCCTGACATTCCAGAGACACTGTGTATGATGTTCCCTGCCACAGAGCAGGGTGATGTTTTTTTCCTTTAACCTTTCCCATTTTTCCTTATTCTTTTAAAAATTAATTGCTGATTAAATAATTTGCATTTGCTTTAAATTGTATGCAATGATCAGTGGGTCAGGGAAGAGTCCGGTGCAGAGAGAGTTCCCCGGAGTGGGGACACCCTAGCCCCTGTCCTAGGTGACCACAGCAAGGTTGGGGGTTGAGCCCTCCAGGAATCCTGGGCCCAGCCTTGTCGTGGTGACGAGGACTCTGCCAGACAGGAGAGCGGAAAGGGAGTCCTCGAGGGCAGGGAGGCCTCTGAGCAAAAGAAGTGGGAGCAAGGACTCAGATCCTTCCACTAGCCCATTTCACCAGGGTAGTGCAGAAGCCAGGAAAGTTCCCCACAATAGCGGGACCATTCCCCCCCTTATATAATAATCATTTTGTACTCAAAGGAATGGTTATTTTTCAATTGTTACTGTTTGTTCTGTGCTGGGAGTTTTCAACAGAGAATTTGCTATACAGGGGATGACCTTTGTAAACTAAATGTGACTCAGATAATTAAAACGTTCGCCTGGGGAAAGCAGGGTTAGGCTCCATACTGACAACTTTAGGAAATGAAAGCTTTGATTGAAAGTCGACTGGTCTGGTCCTTTGTGTAGCTACCTATCATCCCCTTTCAGAGGACCATGTAGCTCAGGCTTTAACTGTACACCTCTCAAGTTTGTTCCACTATTTACCGCAATGCATCCACCCACTCACTCAAACCTGAAATGATAAAATGGCAAAAGTCTTGGTTTTGTGTGTTTGTTTGTTTTTAAATAAAATGTAAAACACAGTGGCGGGGATTCCTGTGACAAAAGTATAGCCTTAAATTTTGTACATTCCAGTTGGGCTGCATCATTTCCCAGCAGTGAAAGCCCTAGACAGAAATTGTGGCTACAAACAGAGATACATTTATTAAGGAATGTTAGTCATGTAAGAGCCATTTGCCTTTGAAATGATGAGCACATCTTTTGGAGAGGCCTAGGACTATTAGACATATATCTATCTTTGCCAAACTAACCTATAGTTGACTATCCCAGATGGAGGTGGTTAGCAATCTGCTTAAGGAGGTTATCGATATCACACTTCTGTTGTAGGTAGTGTGGTATGTATGGCTCTTCCACTACATTCCATTCATTACAATAAGTCTCAGCAGGGTGTGCATTAACCAAGATAATATATTTCTAAAGCTGGAATTAAAAAAGAGACATTAAAGTAAACTTTGTAAACAGTGCAATAAGTCCTCTATAAGTCCTCTCATATGTTAGAGTTAATTTCCACGCATGTCATTAGGCAGAAGAGGAGCCAGGTAGGTTCATATAAAGAACAGCATTACTTTTGTTTGCCAAAAAATCTACAAATTCATACTGAACATGTTTTTTTAAAAACTATTGTCAAATCAAGTAGTGAAAATACCAAAAGGAGCAAGAACATAATCAACAATTGAATTAGCTGACCTATTGTGTAAGAAATATAGGGAATAATCCAATGGTCACTTACTTTTGGGTGCTGACAGTTTTATTTCTAACCAATTTAAAGAAATTGGCCCGATTCGCCACTCTTTTGCATCTTATGCAATTATTTACACCTGGGTGTAAAATCACCACAGAAAGGCAGCATTTTATGACCACTCTGCACAGGTGTAAATGACTACCTGAGATGCAAGGCAGTGGGCAATTAGGGCTTGTAGAGAGATTCTGATATCAGCTATCCCAATTTAAGTTAGAATCTCTACCTTCTGGAAGCTCCTCTGTCTGACACTACTACAGAACTAGCTAGTAATATTTTCATCCTCACAGGTAATTCATGACTAGAACTTTGGGTTATTTTTTCCCACTGAAGTACAGTGTCCTCGGATGAAATGACGCTTACCAACTACTAGTGCAGGGAACAATATGGTATTTTAATATATTGAAATGCTGACTTTGGTACTGTAGCAGTAGATTATACTGTCATCTAGTGGTAGCTAAATAAACTTGCATCCAAAAATACGAATGCACTTAATACTGGCATCTACACGAGATTTTCTGCTGGTCGATCATCTAAAACAACTAAATAATCAAGAACACGAAGTATATCATGAGTACACTGCACTAGTGGAAAACATATATGTGCCTGATGCATCCCACTGACCTGAAAATTTGGAAATAAAATGTTGTCAAATATCCCCAAAACTACAGAATAGCTGCAGGATCCTGACTTGGAGGGTGTGTAACCCTGCCAAGCTTGTCCTACTTGCTGAATAATGAAAATGTAAAAGCTGTGGGCCTAAATTCACAGAAAATCCAGAACCCTTGATTACAGTAGCAGTGGAGATGGAGAAAGCATATTGCATAATCTTTAGAATGGGCCATGCTGATTATATTTTTCCCAACTTGATGGGGAGGGAGATGTACACCTTATTAGCAGTTGGTTGACTGGAAGATCCAGACAGCCAAAGATCAAGTTGGATATAGTATAAGTGAGGAGGTAATAAGGACCTACTTCCAAATGCACTTTTCTAAAATACTGATCAATCAGCTTTGGAGAACACTGAACTAAAACATCGAGACATGAACTCCTTTTGTGTTTTTTCCCTATGTTCCTATGGCCAAACTCTCCCCTCAGCATTGTGTAGTTATAACTGTGGTTCACATAGAAAACATCTACATAAGACACACTGGGAATGAAAAAAAATTATTTCTCTCTAACCTGATGCAAATTGGAGGTCTCTCAAAAAAGTTGCTGTTAGTTTTTGAAAAGGCAGATGGCTATATTGTTTTATGTTCTTTTCTATTCTATTCCACATGCAACCTAATATTTTGTTTTCCTTTCTTGGACTGCTATTGTGCAAAACTTACTTATATGCATAAGGTAGCATGAAAAGACTTTTAGGTTGGATTTGTACTAGTGTCCTAGATGTGAAAAACCTGTATATCCAATTATCCACCCCCTGAGCCATCCTGTCCCTCCCTCCCCCTCCATTGAATTGTTCTTTTTATGGCTGTAACAAATTTATTTTCTACCTTTCACTACTCATGAGTAGAGACAGCTTTCCGTAATTTATTTATACTTATATTTTTGTAATTTGCGCAAATGAAATGATCTACATACAGGAAGGAATTCTCAGTAGTATAAATACGTATTATCACAAAGAATGCATTTGTAAACGCATTAAAGAAACTTCAAAACTAAAAAGCATTTTGATTGCAGCAGGCCATTTAATATGCATACTCTTTGCTAAAATTAAGCTATATTAGCTAGTCATTGAAGAAATAAGAGAAACAATATTTCGGTGTGAATTAACAACGCTGGCTGTGGAAGATTGTTAATTTAGATCTGACAGAGAGAGAATTACAAGTAAGAAACCACAAAATTAGGAATTAGCACATGTTCTGAAGTTTTATCGTAGTTCTTTTTACATAAATTGTTTTTCTATTGGTTAGAAAGAAGGCATAGAAAAATCATACATAGAGGAATTAAATATGATTCATCTGCCTGCAGTTATGCCTCAACTGTAGTTGACTATATAAATAAATAAGGGAGAGTAAGGAAGAGATGAGGGAGCAATTATTTTAACTTATTGCTTCTAAATCTGTATTCCATTTTAAAACCACTTACTAATTTTTTCATTATTCTATCCTTTCAAAGAAACTTTGCATGTGAGAATCCAAAAGCTCTTTATAAATTGTGTGAGTATATTGTCCCCATTTTACAGATAGGGCAATAGAGTCGCAGTGAGATTTCAGCCAATATTCTCCAAAAGTGATCATCAGTTCTGGGTGCCTAACTTGAGACAACTAGCCTCTGATATTCAGTGATGAAGCTCTCATTGAAGATAACGATGCCCAGGACCTCTGAAAATCAGGGCCCAGCCATCTCAAAATGAGCACCCAAAACGGAGGCCTTCACAGTTAGCAGTCACTTCAGTTCAATGGCAGAGTAGAGAATAAAATTCAAATCTCCTGATTCCCATTTCCTTACTTTAGCCAGCAGGCCATGTTAGCGTCATAGCTGTGCCACAATCCATCAGACTGTCAATGCATTATGTCTAAACACATTGCTAAATAGATTCTAATTTCAAATACATCAAAGGAATAATTATTTTATTTCCTTAGCTGTAGTCGGTTGATCTGGCTATCCAATCTAATAACTAGTATTGCATTCTTTGGTTATCTTTTCGATTCAGTTCTATATGTTTACATTTGTAACAAGGCCTGGAGCTATTCTAACAAACAATTCCAGGAGAACTACAGTTGCATTGGTCTTTAGCTGTAGCAAAAGAAAGAGTTGAAGCCTGACCGTGGACTGTTAGGGGGATCCAGTCTTCCAGGATATAGAGGCTCTCAAATTGTAATTAGTGAAGGTAGAGAACATAAGGCTGGCACCTAATACTTTTCAGATCCTTGAGCAGACCACAGATCTCTCTCCACCACTAGGAGGTGGAAGCTAATGGAAAGCAGCTGCTGCACTTCACATGCATGCTCTACTTCCTTCCACATGCTCTTGCTGACTGGAATTTGTCTCAGTTCAGCAGCCCATTTCTGGCTCTCTTTTACAAAACCAAGATGTATTTTAATCCCTCAGAATTCACAAAGAAAAGCTGTAGTTCTCCCATTGTTAGCAGCCATCAATAGATCACTATATCAATCTACTGTCAACGGATGAGCTGAGTGTTTTCAAGTGTGAGATAAATTAGAGAGAGAGTTTATGCAGATGTACCTGTCAGGGGTTCTGAGTATACCAAAATAACCTGTCCAGGACCTCATCTTCTGCTGATTTCTCTTCTTTCCCAAGGTGAACTATGGCTCTGACACCTTTTCTGATGCTCTAACACCTTCCCTGAGTTCCTCTGCTGTTTTTTGTGCCATCACCTTCCCTCTGCTGCTTTGTGCAAAAGACACTTGCTTAGTCCTTACTCTTTAACCTTTACTTTTTATATAAAATTCTTAATTACAAATATTACATTTTTTATTATCACAGTAGTGCCCATAGGCCTGAGACAAGAGCACAATCCCATTGTGCTGGGTGCTGTGTATACATGTAGTAAAAGAGCATCCCTGCTTGACAGAGCTTACAGTCTAAATATATGAAGGGTGGGAGGGGAAACAGAGGCACAGAGAGTTGCCCAAGCTCACACAGCATGTGAGTGGCAGAGCCAGGGTTAGACCTCAGCTCTCCCGAGTCCAAGTTAAGTGACCTATGCATTAGACAACAGCACCACACACTTTTTGGTTTACAGGTAAGAGCGCCGCTGGGAATGCCACTAAAGCCCTATAGCAGTTGTACTCCTTCCATTCAGACGGCAAATATCAGTCGCTCTTACCTGCCAGTGCAGTCAAATTTAAAGTTAAAAAAAAGAAGCTGTAGTGATTTTTAACAGCTCCCCTGTGAAGCTCCTTAAACATTTAAAGAAAACAAGTTTGCAAATCTCACATTATAAACAGAAAAAGATCCCCCAAAGAACAACAAGTGCTCGTATTCTCAGGGGGCTGCCAAGAGTCAGGTGAGTGAGGGAGAATTTAGACCTAGAGCCCTCTGGCTCCCCTGCTGCACAATGAGACTTTATTGTTATTTGGAAAACCCCCTCTGATTTGTGAAGAAAGATTTTGCTTATTTAACCAGACATGAAGCTGAGGAACAGTGTCTTCAGAATTCCAGCTTTATTTCTTTGCACAGTGGTGGGGATTTTGACAGGAACACTGGAAATTTTGTCTGCTACTACAATTATTTATTATTTTTTACTATGGCAGTACTGAAGTACCCAAACAGGATTGTGGCCTCCATCGCGCTTGGTGCTATACAAAACACATAGTAACAGATAGTCCCAGTCCCAAAGACCTTAGAATCCAAATAGACAAGCCAGACAAAGGATTGTTATCCCTGCTTTACAGATGGGGAACTGACACACAAAGAAATTAAGTGACTTGCTCAAACTTACACTGGAAGGCTGTGGCAGAGCCAGGAATTTGACCCAGATCTCCTGAGTCCCAGTCCAGTGTCTTCCTCTCTGTCTCTGCCTTCCTCTCTCTGTCTACATTATGGTAGGATTCCATTCTAAGTGGCAACGTAAAAAAATGGATACACAAGACCTGATTTTTCTCTTTGTTACACTAATATAAATCATGAATAACTCCAATGACGTCGGTGGAGTCACAGTGGCATAAAACTGGTGTGCTTGAGAATGTGCTTTGGTAAATACAGAACTATCTGCAATTATACAATTTCTCTAACAAAAAACAAATCACTCTGTACAAAACTGGAACACTTTTGTTATATGGAAATCACTAATAGCACAGATAAAATAGAGCCACAGATAATGACTGGATTAAAAAGAGGATCCCAGCAGATTGGATTAAAAAGAAATTCATTATGTTATGTAATTCCATAATTTATATAGTGAGTCTCAAAATGAAGTGACTTGACTTTATCAAGGAGAGCAAAACTTGTCTTGAGCACTTTTTTAGATAATGCAGGAATAAAGACCAGCTCACCCCAGGGAATGCTGGTCACCAAATTATGATGTGAAGCTTGGCTTCGTCTGGTCATTTAATCTGTGTCTACGCTAGAATTAGTCTAAATTTTGCATTTTTAAACTGCAAGCGCTTTGGGGCAGAGACTATCATATATTCTATTTTTGAACATTACCTTACACAATGGAGCCCTGATTCCTCATAGGGGTCACTAGGTGCTACAGGTGCATAAATGTAAATAAATATTACCGGTCATGTCATCGAGGCTCAGGTGTAGACAACATAGTGGTTAAAATGCCAGCTGCTTATTTGCACCTCCACCAGCTCTTACACAGATGGAGCTGGGCTCTAGAAGCAATAAGCAGCAATTGTCTGGGGCAGTGCTCTTCACTATTTTTGAAGTGGGGGCCACTTTGGCAAAAAACCTTCAATGTGAGAGCCACATCAACTACTAAATGAACACATTGCTTACTACTCCTTAATGATATAATGTTACAGAGCCACTCATGTAACTAAAACAAAGTCTACTTGTACAATAAAATGATACTCCTTTTATAAAATAATAACCAGGAAAATATATGAAATTAAACAAACACGCTTCATGCATGTTTCATTAAGGACAAAGAAAAACTCATCAGCCTACTTTTCTTGAAACGTTCTGTTTTCATCTTCCAAAGCATGTACCTTTCTCTTTTTTTTTTTTTGGCTCGCTCTGGGAGGGAGCTCAGGGCTGGGGCAGCAGCTTGAGGTGCAGGAAGGAGCATGGGAGGCTGGCCCCAGGGGGCTGCAGGTTGGGTGGTGGAAGAGCTGGTCCAACATAGCTGGGCCTGGTGTACTCATGCTACTCCTGGTCTTAATGCTGCAGAACTATTCAGAACCTGCTCATTGAAGGGGTGGCACTTGCTTCGGGCAGCCCCAGCCCCACGCCGCTCCTGGAAGAGGCCAAAGTGCCCCTGAGGCCCCTGGGGGGACACGTGGCTCTGCGTGCTACCCCTCTCTGCAGGCACTGTCCCCACAACTCCCACTGGCCACAGTTCCCTGTTCCTGGCCAATGGGAGCTGCAGGGGCGGTGCTTGAAGGAAGGAGCAGTGCACAGAGACCTCTGGTCCCCTGCCCTCCCTTCCACCGCCCCGGGCTGGGGGGACGTGCTGGATGCTTCTGGGAGTGGCTTGGGGCCGAGGCAGGCAGGGAGCCTTAGCAGAAAGACCCGCTGCACCGCTGGAGATCGCCGGAGAGGGCGATAGACAGGGAGCCGCACTTTGGATCGATGGGAGCCGCCGCCACTGACTCGCTGGCCTTGCAATGAAGAACACTTGTCTAGGGCATGAGTACATCCCTTTATTTGTGAATGCAATTTGAATGTTGAAGTAGTTTCATTTAAAAAAACACCACCACCACCACCAATAAACGTCACCATTTATTTGCTGCATGAATCTCTTGGAAATAGAAGTATTGGTTATGCTGAAGAACGGGAAAGTGCAGAATTTACAGAAGATCACATCCTCTCTAGCAATGTCCCAGCCCAACAGGTAGACACATTCCTATATGCCCAAATTGTTTATATGATCACTTTGTATTCTACAACAGGAATGCAGCTGTGTGCCCAAATCATTAACAAATATGTAACAAAGACCTATCTATGGTATTTATATGGCCCCCATCACTGTATTGTCTGAGCACTCACCATCTTTACTGTGACATGAGATGAGGAATTCATACTATCTCCATTTTATTGTTTAGGATCTGGGCTTAAATGACTTGCTGAAGGTCACACAGGAAGTCTGTGGCAGAGCAGGAAATCAAATCCAGGTCTCCCAAATCCTACGCTTATGGCCTAAGCACTGGACCTTCCTTTCTTTCTATGCAGCATCAAGGTGTTACGTGTTAATGAAGGATATACTGAAAACAGTTTATATATGATGTGATATTCTTATGTGCAGATGTACCATCAGCATACTGTAGTTTGCAGTTACACTGATATGACTATGTACCACAGTTATACCACTTCAATTTTTCAGAAATTAGAACTTTCCTACTGTACAAGGGAGCTATTGATCTTAAAAGCAAATGCATTTAATTATTAGATCATGAAATTTGAAGGGTAGTACTCTACCGAAACACAACTTTTTTCTCTGGTGGACAAATCCCCTGCAGAGAGATAAAGTGACTTCCTTAGTGGGTTTTTGTTCTAATAAGTTTCCAGACTTTAGCTGACCTTATATGAAGGCTGCTTCTCAACAAGTTAGAAACTCCTAACTAAAGATGGGTCTGAACTGTGAAGATCGGGATCTGAATATTTCCCAGGTTCTGGAGTGTTTTCTTGTTATATATATATATCCTTCCCGCAGCTCCCATTGGCCAGGAATGGCAAACCGCAGCCAGTGGGAGCCGCAAGCGGCCATACCTGCGGAGGCAGCAGGTAAACAAACCGGCCCGGCGCACCAGGGGCTTACCCTGAGCAAGCCGCGGACCGAGTTTGGGAACCACTGGACTAGAGGATATGCTTCCATGGAGTTAAAGGGGACCAAGAGAGAAACTGAGGCAAGGGGCCACTTGAAGGGCTGCCCTGAGGCTATGCGGGGGTGCCTGGGAGGAAGCTACTTGTTTACATTCATAAAGGTGGTTTAGTGGTTTGAGCTGGTGCTGTGGCAATTAAACTGTTTGAGTTCTAGTCCCATCTTTGACAAGATTTCCTCTTTGACCTTGGGCAAGTCACTCAACCTGTCTGTACTTCAGCTTCCCCACCCACAGAACTGGATCAATAATACCGCCTCGGATTTTACTAGGACTATGTGAACATTGTCTTGTGATAAGAACAGTCATCACCAGTATGGATTGTCCTCCACTGTCAGGGCCAGCTCCAGGCACCAGACGGCAAATCACGTGCCTGGGGCGGTGGCCTGTAAGGGGTGGCAATCCGGGGATTCTGGGGTGGCCGTTTTTTTTGGGGGGGGGGGGAGTTGCTCCAGCAGTTCAGCGGCGGCCATTTTTTTTATTTATTTATTTTTGCCTGGGGCAGCCCTGTCCACTGTAGAGTTTATTAGTGACAGGACTGTCCTGTAATGTCACTGTCATCTTATAACCAGGGAAAGTAGGGCTTTACATCTATTTTTTAACCTCTCATGGCCTACAGAAGTTTGCTTAGTGTGGAATGTGTTTCTGGATTGCAGGTGTTCTTCAAGTGTGTTCACTATAGCGTACATGTTTCTGAAGTGTTCCAGTTCCCATCTGCTCCTAAGCCTCAATGATATTTTATTCTTTCAAAAGGAATTTTACCAAACTTTTGAATATGCTAAAGAAATGTCCTTATCTTCCTGGTGGGGCACATGATTTCCTTTCTAAGCAGGGAAGGCTAACTATGTCTTCTTTTTCTTTCCGCAAGGAATGACACAGGATGCATTCCACAGCCAGGTCAGCACTTGCATCTTGAGTACAACAGCACAATTCATTGTCAGCGACACAATGACTCACACAGGACATTTCCTCTATAGCGTGGATGGACCTCTTGTGTTGGTGACCTAATTTGTGCTACGGGGCGTTGTAGGAGTATTGTGATATCAATTAACCAACCCAAACTGGCAGAGATATTTATTCACACAGGAGCCTTCTTAGCCTGGTCTCCAAGCACTTTTTCTCTCCAAGCCCACTAGGTGGCACCTATTACCAGATGCAGGATTAGCTGGCATGATATTCCCTTTATTTAAGACAAACAAGTCTCCTCGGTCAAACATATTCACTAGAATGTAGCGCTCTGGGTGCTCAGGATTATTTGTATGGATTGTCACTGTAACCTAATAGGAAAGTAATAGCACGGTTAAGCAACAGAGATGCTGTCTAAACTACCCAGACTTTCAGCCAGGGGTGGGGATTAGAACTGGTTGGAAAATTTCAAACTCTGAAATCTTTTGGTAAAAAATGGACAAATCTTTCCTCAAAATGTTTACTAAACATGTTCCTCTTTATCGACCAGCTCCAGTGGGGATTATTCTTCCACACTGCAAATTATTTGAAGCCATATTGCCCGCTATTCTAAGGGAATGGAAGCTCCCCAGTGTTGTATATGCAGTGCACAGTCTCCATCATATCATCTGTTAGAAGGGTGGGATTTGCCCATAGGCCTGCAAAACTGACAGGGGATTGGCCCAGAACCCCAGTGAGATCCAGGCTTTCAGTGGACCTGCTGGAGCCAGTGCCATGCGTATAGTCACCCTGTGTTTCCTCACTGCCTATGACCACTGCATGACCTACCCCACAGGCATTCAAATATCTCAGATCAGACTGCTTTCTCATTTAGACAGCCTGCCTTGCAAATCCAGAGACCTGTGAGCATCTGCATGTGAAGGACTTCCATGGATCTAGGGAAAGGAAGAAAGATACACAATAGAAGATACAGCAGACACTCCTACCTTCCATGGCCTCTGCCTCAATCCATCAGCTTTTATATATCACGCAATACTAGAGAAGGACAAATCAGTCTCTGAGAAACCAAAACAGACCTAAACCATCACATAGCTTGACCCAAGCCATGTTTTAAAACAGCATTTTCATTATCTAATTCATTATCTATCTACATATCTATCTTGATACTCCTATGAGCTCTAATGATCCCTTCCGGCTTTAACATCTATGAATCATATGCACATACACTCCAAACACAGTGGTACCTATGCGCCTAACAAACACTAGTGAATTTATCCTTGCAAGGCTCTGTGAGGAAGGGAAATACTATTCCCATTTCACAGATCAGGAGTTGAGACACAGAGAGATCAAGTGACTTGTCCAAGGTCACACAGGGAGCTGTGAAGGCAAGGCATTGAACCCACATCTCTGTAATACCAGCCCAGTGCCTTTAACTACAAAACTTCCATTAAAAACATTATCAAAGTTTCAATATTTTTCCTATAATTTCCCTTGGAAACAGAAAAGGTCACAATACAATTTAACACTGAAAGCATTAGGGCGCAGATCCTCAGCTGCTTTGAAGTCAGTGAAGCTTTGACAATTAACACCAGCTGAGGATCTGCCTGCAGGGGTGTAACAAAAAAAAGGAAAAATTCAAGTTATCTTTGGAATCCACCTTCTGTTTGAAAAGAGTGCAGTGACTCCTGTGGGATAAGGTTTTACTAGCTGATTTTAGAGTTCAAGGATAGTTGTATTTACCATTCTCCAGATCCTGATTATGTGCTGCAAACAAAGATCACATCTTCCAAATGAAAGTGTTCTGAAATGTAAAGATGCATCCCTAGTGTCTGTCAGGATATTCTTTTTTAGACAATGCACACACATACACCTATTTTTTTTCTCAACAACACAGTAAGAATGACAACAATGCCAGAGATCTGAATTCTCTCAACAGCAACTATAGCATTCAGCTGTTAGAGGCCTGTATATTCTTTCCAGAAAACAATTTGTTGATTTTTGGTCCCTGGAAATGTACAGTTTCTGTTACAAATTTTCTGAAGTTTGACTGAGAATAGAGTGGCCTCTATTCTTACATCATTTACATTTTGTTTCAGATCTCCAAGCCCTGATTCAGCAAAACACTTAAGCATATGCTTAATTTTGATGGCTCTTCACCATGTGCTTCAAAGCTTTGCTGAATAGAGGTAGACTTAAGCACATGCCTAGAGCTAAGCAGATGCATTCTTCCTGGGAAGGAGGTCAGGAAAAGCATACACAGCCTGTTCACCCGCAAATTGCATATCTTTCTTATTCCTTCTGCTATTAATACTAGCTCCCAATCTCTACAGGCTTTACTGAAACAATCTGGGCCATTTTCTACCATCCTGTCTTTTTTACAAGAATACAATATTTTTAGCCCATAAAAATATAATCTTTAGTAGTAACACCCAGAAGTTCAGCCAGTTTTGCTGCATATATACCCTGGAGCCTGACCTTTCTTTCACTGCAGGGACCCATCCCATGTATTATTCTGGGAGCATGTCTAGGTTCTCAAGGATATCTGTACATCTTTTCAGCAGTGTGTTATTTTTTATTAATGCTTTGTTTTGTGAGGTGATACCCCCTAATGCAGTCATTAAGGCTTAGCCTTAAGGCTGAGGATCCAGATCTCACTGAAATCAATGGCAAATCTCCCATTGGCTGGTGCATGGTCAGGACCCAAATCCTATACCTGAAGTTAGTGTGGTTAGCTTTCTGTTCAGGTATTTAATCCTGTGTTTATCTCTGCCACTTTTTATTTCTGAGGATTTTATGAAAGATTGAACCTATCCTGTCACAATCTTTTCCAGTATCCCTCTAGTCATATGCTGGTAGTCTGACTTTCAGTTTCTCAGATCCAGGACCTGACAGGGTTATATGTATTATTCCTGGCTATTGTGTATTACTGTGATTTACCTTGTGGATTTTTTTAACATCATAAGGACTCTTAATTATACCCAGAAATTGCCATAAAGTGTTTAGACTGAAATCCAATATTGTGTACCATAGCCTCCATGAAGAATATAGTTAGAGAAATTGTTAATTTGGAATATGGAGCAGCCCTGACCCTCAGATATGCCACTTCCTGTCAGGCTCCATCCCCCGGAACCAAACCTTTTCTGATTGGTTGGTTAAATGATTTTTCATTATTATTATTTTCTTCATGCCCCTGGAGATTCAGGTTCTGGCTGGTTCAGAAGCAGACCTAGCAAAATAGAATCTGAGTTAGCAATCAGGACAAGACTGTGAGATGACTGAAAATAGGAACATGCCTCTGCAGAACTAGCTTCTTTCCTGGCCAACCGTTATTACTTTAGGTGATAATTTTCCATCTTCATATTGCCTCTTATTTTCTGAAGCAAGTTTTCTAGGACAATAAGGTTATATATAAAGGTGCCAATTAGAGCTGACTGAAAATTGCTGATATTTTTTGATGGGAAATTTCAAAAAAGTTCTTTATTGAGGGATATCATGGCCTTAGCCAAAATATGTAACAACCAAGTTGGGGACTTTTCCCCCTTGTCTTTCAGGAAAACGTGATAGATCTTTTTACTGTTTAGATGCTTCACACCAGCTTCTGACACAATGTAGCAGCATTATAATTAATAGATCAATAAGTCAGCTTGTGTGTTTTATCAGGCAACAGCTTTGTTGATTTTAGTTTCTCTGTTCTCTCATTAGAGATTTTATAGAAGTAGATCTAACTTCTAATTATCCTAAAGATTATGGGACACACATTGGCTTGATTTTGGCTTTTTAAAAATCACTCACATTTTTCTTCTTTTAATTCCCTATTCAACGTCTTACCTTTTTTTTACAGGTGGGGGAGAGAGGTTGTACTTCCACTTCTCCCTTCATTTGGGCTGTTCTAGGACATTGCCAGCAGATTGAGGGAAGTGATTATTCCCCTCTATTCGGAACTGGTGAGACCACATCTGGAGTACTGCATCCAGTTTTGGGGCCCCCCACTACAGAAAGGATGTGGACAAATTAGAGGGAGTCCAGCGGAGGGCAACATAAATGATCAGGGGGCTGAAGCACATGACTTATGAGAAGAGGCTGGGGAAGTGGGCTTGTTTAGTCCGCAAAAGAGAAGACTAAGGGGGGATTTGATAGCAGCCTTCAACTACCTGAAGGAGGGTTCCAAAAAGGATGGAGGTCGTCTGTTCTCAGTGGTGGCAGATGACAGAACAAGGAGCAATGGTCTCAAGTTGCAGTGGGGGAGGTCTAGGTTGGATATTAGGAAACACTATTTCACTAGGAGGGTGGTGAAGCACTGGAATGGGTTACCTAGGGAGGTGGTGGAATTTCCATCCTTAGAGGTTAAGGCCCGGCTTGACAAAGCCCTGGCTGACATGATTTAGTTGGTGTTGGTCCTGCTTTGAGCAGGGGGCTGGACTAGATGACCTCCTGAAGTCTCTTCCAACCCTAATATTCTATGATTCTATCAATGGGAATTTAGCTAATGTTGTCACTGGCTCTAGAATTTGTCCTCAAGTCATTCAATAGCATGAATGACTGAACAAACCAGTTACACCTCATCAAGCCAACAAGCATAGGTGTCCCAGGGAAGAAGAATTTAACATAGGTCTCCAACTGACAATGACACTAAACAATGTGAAAGTAGGCACTGAAGTCACAGTGTATTAGAGGTGCACTCCCACGTGAGAGGAGCTCTCATTTTGAGGTTTTATTTCCAGGGGGATTTTTCTCTGCATTATGGTCAGTTTCTCAAGATGGACTCATGGCTTTGTTTAGCTTAGGTTAGCCATGTGGCGCCATGCGGGAGAACCAGGTATGTGAGTGACTCCAGTGATGAGGATCAAATTGGCCACTCTACCAGTGGTGGTTAATAAACATGGGAGTCTGTTTTTTAAATGACCACTATCATGACACTTCATATGCAAGAAAGGGACATGCATTAAGAGAAAAGATGCTCTCAAACACCCTCTCATTTGCAGTTCTTTGCCATTATATATTCATTTTCTTATTGGCTTTGAGAAAGCATTATATAGTTAGCAATACCAAGTACTAGTGACGTGCAGGTATTTAAAATGCCAGCATATCTTTTCCATTATACCAAGATGAATCATTTAATTAAAAACGTATCAATACAGATAACAGAGTTCAATCCTGGAACCCCATTCACATGCTGGGTCTACTTGTATGAAGGAGGGTTTGCAAGATTTGACCCTTTGCTATATATTTAGAGCCTGATCCTATTACCATTGAAGTCAATGGCAAAACTCCCATTGACTTCAGCAGTGCAGCATGAGGCCCTGGCAAAATGAACAGGACACAATTTTATTTCCCACTGAATGTAAAAAAGAAAAAAGCTAACTAAGTACCAAAGTCTTAGATGAAAAAGAAAATGAACACCTTTTGCAGGCTTTTTAATAACGTTTTTTCCCAATAAAAAGAGCAAGGTTTGTCTGAAATTATTACCTGTTTGAACAGAAAGCACATTTTATCCCAGGCAAGGCAATTATATAATTGTCTATGAACACAATGATGTAATATAAAGTAATAAAAAGAAAATGCAATATACAATAAGATTCAGACATTAAATTGCTTAATGAAAACACAAAAGAAAAAGAGGACAGGAAATGTGGTTTGCTTTATTGAGAAAAATTCCTTTTCAAGTGTTTAATCAATAATAAAGTTCATATTTCCTGACTTATGACTTGATTAAAACATTCTTCCCTCCTTAAAATAATTTTTATGTGTTTTTGAGAAAATAATTAAATAGCTGTAATGAATACAGATGGTGTGAACTGACAGCACCCTGGACAGACTGTTCTCTGTTCAAACCATTCCCCCTTTGCAATTGACTGCTTAGATAGATGCACTTCGTCATTTTGTTTCAGGATCATTCTTTTCACTGGATTGTATAAATGTAAAACAAACATTTGCAAATGCATTTGGGAAAAGGAAGTCCTGCAGGATCACAAAGCTGGTAATATGGAGATGTATCACAGTTGCATCTTGCATGGTACACACGTTGCTGTTGTTAACAAATTCTTTTAAATTCCTAAACTAACTGAAAAGTAACAGGCAAAAAAGTACAACAAAATTCAAGCTCCATAATTTGAGCAATGGAGACTCTAGGCCCAAGATTCCCAGACCATGATCCTAATTCATCATTCAAAGAGTGTTAAATATCCAGATTCTGTAATTTGACAACAAACCCATATTATTATTGCAGAGACAGAATTTACTGCAGTAACATATATGACCCTGTCCACATATGTTAGCTGTCACACCAATTGTAGAGAATTTTTCTGTTTTATGATTTTTCCCTCAGTTAGCCATTTTGAATTTATGGAGTTGTTGTTCCTCCATATTGGGTGTCCTTCTTGTTGCACAGTTTGGCACCCTTTCTGGCAAAGGTAGGAAAGGTAAGGGTCATCTGACCCTCTAATCTGCTTGCCAACAAGAAAATATTTAAGGCTGAGCAGCACGCCCCTGAGGTGCTGTCTGTCTAAGAGGCAGCCAGTGCCCATCATTGTTCCATCTCCTATCGCATTGCTCCCGCTCACCCGACAGAACATCTAGTCAGACTAGCGTTCGCATACACCCACACAGGACAACACAAAGCATCGGAATACCCGGTGAAAGAAGATCAGCCTACCTGAATGTCTACCTACCTGTTCCACCTGAAGACCCATCCTGTTGTATCCTGTGTCCTCATTGGTCCCAGATGTCGTGGTGTCCTGTTCCAGCTCTGTTCCTGTGTCCGTGTCATCCTCACCTGAAAACATGGTGATGTAGTTAATCTTTTGTTATACCTTTTATCCCACTGTGGGTACCTTTTTGGGTTCCTGGCTTAAGACCTTTGTTAGTTCAATGACTGAGTGGTTTTGTTTATTTGTTTAATAGTTTGGGGGTCCTTGTTTTAATAAATCATTTGTGTTTGCACCTTACCTATGCATCAGTTTTCTGTCAAGCCCCGAGGATAGATGCGGGAGAGGGTTCAAACCTGTAGTTTCTTGGAGATTTCTATGCCATCTAGTCCATCTTAAGAAAAACCCAGTAACACAATGACTAAGACAACTGAGCACACTCAAAGGAGGTGATAAGTCTAATCATACTATCCTTATTCCTTCACTTTTACACAGGAACATAGGAACTGTCAGACTGGATCAGACCCAAGGTCCATCTAATCCAGTATCCTGTCTCCAATAGTGGCCAGCACCAGATGGTTTCAGATTCAGCCCTTCCCACTGCAAGGGATGAAGTATCAGAATCATTGTATGAAAGTTGATGAACCAGAGAAAGCTTCAGCAAATCAGCAGTAGGAATGGAGTGTCAGGTAGTGGTCTCTAGAGAACAAAAACAGAAAAAATATATGAATAATGCTATATTCTAGTGAAACAAACTGAATTAAGATGGGAAGGATCACAATGCAGGGGTATGGCCAATCCAATGCCTATGCTTACATGTGCTTGTTCTATCCTCTTGTTTAACAAGTGTGGTCCTAGGTCTGGATCTTGTTTAATTATATACTTCTGGCCATGATTACATTTAACCCTTGCTTCATAGGAAACTAGAAATTGCCTTAAAAAGCAGACCAGTTGTTATTTGGTATGCTGTCTCCAACAGTGGTTAGTATCAGAAGCCTCTGAGGAAGATGCAAAAACCCCACAGTACATAGTTACAGAGTAACTGCTCCGTAGGGAACATTTCTTCAAAGCTTCCGTCAATTACAGACTGGCAGATGCCCTGAAGCATGCGGGATTTTATCTCTTATAAAAAGTATTTCCTACTTTTGAGTATCAGATCTGGTCTATTCCCAAGGCAGGAGTCATGCTATTGCTTTTGTTTTGTTTTGGAAAAATACTATCCCCAACTTACAGATAGGGAACTGAGATATGGGGTAGAATAAGTAGCTATATCAAAGTCACATTTGAAGCCTGTGACTGAGCCGGGAATTGAGCTGGGTCTCCCAACTCCCAGTCCAATCCCCTATCCACTAGATCATCTTTCCTCCATTCATTCTGTGATAAGACACCAGGTAGCATGTTATATTTTTTTCTCTGTTTACCAAAGTAATTGGTCCCAATAGAATAAAGTCTTCTATATTGGCTGATCTTCATACAAGCAAAGAGCAAGGTCTTATTTCTCCTTAGTTCCCTGCCCCTTGGTCATATAAGCACACTACTCTCTGCCCTTGAACAATGTCCCAGCCACTGTATAAATGCTCCTTCAGAGATATCTTAGAAGTAAACAGATAACAGATTTGTGCAAAAGTAAAATTTACTGATAATTTCATTAATTTCATTTTCTAAGAGAGCAGAAGGAATGCATTTTCAGTATGAAGCCCACTGTCCAGAGACTGCTGTGAACAGACCTGGGTGCCAAGTAGGACCATAGACAGCCCAAGAATTTGGGTAGAGCAAAAGTGGCTTAGAGTCACCCACATACCTCTCAAATGCTGTGCCAAACAAATCATGGGTACACCCACGAATTGGGCCCAGTATGGTTGGGGATATTTTGGATGGTCTCTTTAGGAAGAAAGTTAAGTAAGATGGAAGACAGAAGAACAGAGAGTAAACGAGAGATGATAGATTACACAGAGTCAATCAAATACACGTAGTCTACCAAGGACCGTTGAGCCAGCCAGAGTGACGACAGTTTGATGATGTCACACTAGGCATTGTGTGGTGAAGTTCTCAGATCTGGCTCAATCCTGCAAATTCATGAATTTCTGGGGTGGCCCCGTGGGTGGCACCAGGTAGGGTCAGGGCGTGCAATGGAAAGTTTGAGAACACGGTGTGGTAAAGTATTTTTGCTTGTCAATGGAAAGTTTGAGAACACAGTGTGGTAAAGTATTTTTGTCCATCCTCGTGACATGGCCAAAGAGCATGGAACGCCAGTTTTGAATATAATGAGTGATTGAGGAAAGGCCAGATCTTTGCAAGATTGTGACATTCTGCACAAAGTCAAACCACTTTAGACTAAGGATGTGATGCTGACAGCACATATAGAATATCTCTAGCCACTCCAAGTCTGCCTATCAGTAGTTCCAGACTTCTGACCCATATAGCAATACAGGTGATACACAGGCTTGATAAATCCTGAACTTTGTCCCAGTGCAAATATGTCTTTGCATCCATAATTACCTTGAGCGGTTACCTTTAAAAACTTGCCAGTTTCCTTAAATAATATTACCTCCATATAGGGTATACTTTATAAGATTGAAATACCCTTATTTATTTTATGTATGGCAAGTTTCTAAGGGCATTCATTGTAGATGGATAGACAGACACATATGGCATTAAGAATGGAAATGAGAAAATGTTCCTGGTTCCACTCTGCCCACTACTCTGAAAGGAATGTTATCTTTATCTTGTGCTTAAATTAGATCCACAAAAATCCAGCTGTTAAACATACTCATGACATCAAGGCACAAGTGATTTCAGCACATGTATGCACATGTCATTTGAAACACTATACCCCAGTAGAGCATCAAGATGGCTTATAAACAAAAGCACAGTCATGCAGGAAAATAGCCTGTCACATAACAAAATGCTGAAAGCTCTAAATTACACCTTTTTTGGAAGATTTTTAAACTCACTAAAAATACAGCACTGGTTTTCACAAAGAAAGTAGGATTATTTTATTATTATTTTCATTTTTAATTCCTCCAACACGGGGTCTGAATAGTTTAGTATTAGCAGAGGTTCCTTTAAACAGAGTGTCATGACAACCACAGATCCGTCTGGTATCTGCATAGCCACTCTGCTTATTACCTGTGGAAAAATGTACATACCAAATGCTCAAACTGTTTTTTAAACAGATTAAATATAAATAACTAATCTGACTTGACCTAGATAACTGAATGTAATGTATCACAAGATGTGAACATAACAAATTAAATGTAAATACAGTGATGTATTTTACTGGAGGGGAAGAAAGCTGCTAAAAATAATGGGGGTTAAATGTGTGCGCGTGTGGGGGGGAGGTTGTTACTTCGTTTTTGTTTAAGAACAACCATTTTAAAAAGAAATGCTTTCAAAGCTGAAAAGTATGGATCACATATGCAAGACTTCAGGTATTCCTAGCACTTATCAAATATTTTTTTCCATGAACAGCACAGGTAAAGCATGAAAAGTGTATGTATTTTTATAAGTGTGACATGTATCTATTCTACTGATTAATTTTTCCAATGATGCATAATTTATTTTAGATTGTCCTTTTATAACACACAGGCTTTGAATCTGATTGAATCCTAGACTTGATGCATATAATTCTATATCTTTATAGAGCCTCAGTTATTATGAAATTGTATATAACAGGGCCATTGTTATATACACTTATGCATAAGGAAATGAGGTGAAGCCAAATGGATTTCTGAGTAACTACCTGTCAATGACACAAATTCTAATTTATGTGCAGACTATCAGATTCCTAGAGCAGTCACAACCTGCCAATCTTGCTTTGCTCTATCCTGTTGGAACTGACTGATACAAACTAAAAATTTCACATGGCACTGATGTCCAATTTGCACTTGATCTACAACTACCAACAATATATCCAGCTTTACATTTTATCCTTAAAACTATGCCATACATTTCACACAATCTGCGTTTCCTAATAATTTCCCCAAGGAACACTGTATTTTTGGCAGCTAGTTTTCACAAGAGAAAATAGGATTTGAGTTTGAAAAATGATAAAGGAATGTTACTCCAAGGTTATGCTGACTCAGGTTTTATTTTATATAGGACATCTATATATCAGACCAATTTTAAATGCATATGTAACTTTTTATTGTTGTAGTACAGACGATAAAATAAGGCCCAGCATTTGGGCCCTATGACCTTTATTAAGAGATTGCTTTAAGGATGAAATATTGGATTCTCTGATTCATTTCAACTTTATTCCCTGATTCATTTCAACTTGATTCAGTCTAATTCACCTCATCCTGTAATCAGTCTTATTTCAGTTCCCCCACATCATTCCAATATCTCTGCAGCTTCCTCCTCACAGGACCTCTCCAAGGTTTCACTCCTCACAGTACTGAATTCCTAAACATATCATTAGTCATTAGTTTTTCTCCCTTTTCCTCCTTAAATTGCTTCTCCAGTCTCCTTCTTGTCTTTCCAGTTCTCCCAATAACATCTAGAGATGTACAAAACTTGATGGTTTCGTTTCCCAGCTTCCCAGCTGTTCATGCAATCATTCTCTTTGATTTAAATCTGGGCAGGTTCACACTCCAGGAGTCTTCTTTGAAATGTGGGTTTAACTGTGCCCCAGTTATCAGAACAAAATGAAATCAAAGAGTTTATACCGATGAGTCAGCAAACCACAGCTTTTGATGCAAAACCACAACGTGGGTTATGTTCATTTGAAAGGACCCTAATATTTTGGTGAATGTGGTCTAAGTTTTGAATCTGTCATGAAACCCAAAACCAGATGAATTTACTTGGTTTGAGGTTTCATTGTGAGCCTTTCAGACAGCTCTGATCACATTAGCATCACCACTACTTTGCATTAACTACATTTTTGGAGGGGAATCTGATATGGAATCGGTTTCTTCCTAATATAGGGCCAAATTCTGCCATTCTCTAGCTAGACCATTATTGACTTCAGTGACAGGTGTAACTGATGTCAGGATTTGGCTCATAAAAGCTGTTCCAGTCACTGTTTTGCTGCTTGGGGGATTCGTGCCTGCAGAAATACAGCAATAAAAAGGATTATAGGAAGATATAACAAAAATTGGTTGTATTTTTCCTCCATGGAATGTTGTAGATCAGGCCTGCACAACATGAGGCCCAGGGGCCGCATGCGGCCCGCATGGGCTCACTGTGCGGCCTGCTAGGGGGTGAGAAGGTGGGCTCGCTCTGCGGCCCAAAATCTGGAACTGTGTCCATTGGTCCTTTTTGCTGCTTGTCTCTGGGCTAGGGGTTGTCCCAATAATGCAAAGAGGGTGTTCCCAAAGGAAGGTGCTTGCTTCTAACCCCCGAGGCCGTCAGTATGCCTGCTCTTCTCTAGTCAGCCCACTTGACAAGTTTGATTGTCCTTGGTCTGGTTCCCATCCCCTCTCCAAGGGTTGCAGCTGTCTGGAGGTGCCTGCCTTCCACGCCTTCCTCATTCACACCTCATTCATTCAACAGGGCAACTGAATACAAAGTGGGGCAGGGAGATCTTATTCTACTTCTAGCAAAAAGACATTTTTCTCTTACCTTAATTATACTACCTGAGGGGCCCGCTATAACATATTACCAAGGTTCAATACAAAGTCATATAAAAGTTATACAAAAATGCATAATGGAGAGATTTATCTACAACTGCATTGACTGACTGTTGTGTGCAGTAATATAGTGACCCCTGGGGGGTGAAGAGGAGTGTGATGGTGGGGCCGAGTGGGGAGGGGGAGGGTCCTATTTTACTGCTGTGGTCTGGTCACCCTATGCGCGCTGTTTCTTTCCCCCTCCACAGGCTTCCACACCCCAGAGCTGGGGAAGGAGGGGTTGTTTCCACAGGGTGGGCGGCGCTGGGGGGGGGCGTGTTTCCACGTGGCCGGGGGGGTTTGGCCCTCAGCTGTTTTCTTTGGAGTAATATGGCCCTCGCCGCTTTATGAGTTGTGAAGGCCTGTATTTTCTCCTGTATTTCATGATAGCACAATTTAAAAAGGAAAAGACAAGCACTGAAGTAGCACATGAGAGTACCTCCCAAGGTCACCCCAATAATTTACTATTGTAGGGCATGGGGTTTGGTCTGCAGCTGTTGCAAGGGAATTTTTCTCCCTGGAGTATCTCATGACTTCAGTTTCCAACAGAAAATCCATTAACTGGAATAGAATATCAGGACTACCAGGTATGCACAGCTTCACTAGAGAAATGTGTGTTTCCTGGTCATTTCTGGTATGTCATTCAATCTTTTAAAAATGTTAATGGAGTTTTTAAAGTGAGTGAGTGAGTGAGTGAGTGAGTGAGTGTGTGTGTGTGTGTGTGTGTGAGAGAGAGAGAGAGAGGGGCGGGGGGGAGAGAGAGAGACTGACTCTCTCTCTCTCTCTCCCCCTCTCTCTCTCTCCAAATTCAAAGGCCAAATAATCCCCTTTAGAGGTTTAAAAAAGAGTATATAAGAATAAAAAAGAGCCTCCAAAAATCCTTAAAAACAGGAGAGAGTAAATGGCACCTAAACATCCCCTGAAATCCATGCAAATTTGCACTGTGAGCAACAAGCAGCAGATGTGGTTTGTGTGAGGGTGGATGTAGCATATAAGGAAGAATCAAGGTTTGGCTAAATGCTGCAAAAGCACTTCACAGCTCCTAGAAGGTACCTGACTCATTCAGAAACAAATCTGTAATGTAGACAGTGGCCCACAGTCAGATACGCATACCTGAACACTGAATGACCCACCTCCCAGTTCATATAGTTTCCTCTGTGAGTATAACAGCAATTGTGACATCATTATAACAAAGGAGGCTTATATTACATTAATGACGGCTGGTGTGTCGTCCAGGCATCCAAAATCTCCCAACAACCCCAAGTTGGACCAATATCTGCTTCAGTCTCCTATGCAGAATGGCAAAGATGCAAGTTAAAATTACTTTAACTTGTTCCCTTTACTATTTTTGTTTTAATACTGAGTTACATTTGGCTCTGATGGCACTTTGTCTTTGCTAGGTCAAGTCCACGTAGAGTATATTCTACAGTTTGCTTGAGAAGTGAGCAGGCCATGCACACTACATTATGCCCTCCCATGCTCCCCAGGTTATTAAGCAGAATCTTTTCTGATGTAACATACTTCTTTTTAGATAATTATATATAATTTACCTCCCCCCACCCCTTCCATGTCATATACCAGGTGCGACCTGGTGGGCTCCTGATCATTTTACATTTCCCAGATGGGGAGCCATTAGAGTTATTCCAGCTACAACATGTCATTTTACATTCATTCCTTTATATCATTCTGTACAGAAGAGAGTGAGTTGTGCAGAACACACAGTTGCAGAAAACTTCTGAATATAACCAGATTAGATGGTCCTCAGCTTCGCTCAGTTCACATTCGACTTTACTGGGGCAGACTCTGATATATTTTCACACATTGAATAGCACCTTCCTTCACAAATAGTCCCACTGGAAAAAAATAGTACTACTCATGGAGTAAAGGAGCGCCTGAAAGTGAGTAAAGACATCAGAATCTCGCTCTCAGTGGCATGAGAACTGGATGCCAATGACAGCCAACACTTAAAAATTTCCAATTCCGTATACTCAGCATGGGAGCCTACAGTACTACTACCATCACACTCCCTGCTCCAGAGAGCACTGCAACGTCAATTAGAAACTATGACATAAAAAGACCTATTTTCCTGTGTCCCTGCAAAACAGTGCTTTTTCTGTTTGTTCCCTTCAGCAGAGCTTTTGGTGTGCTACCCAGGAAACAATTTAACCAGACTTATCCATTTGGAGTTCACTCAAGGAGAAAAGGCGTCTTGGTGAGATATTCTCTTGATATAATGTTTGTTTGAGAAAGAGATGAACATAACACATAGTGTCTGACTTTTCCTTCTTCCTCTCTTATATCCGTCCTGTACAGTTTTTGAACTTGCATTTATGATCCTGTTCACACAGGTTTCAGTGAACTATTCCTCTGTCATTATCATCATCAGTGTGCCAATAAATAATAATAATACTATTACATATGAGGAGGTGATATCCTGGCAATAAGTTGCAGAGATAAAAATATGTGATATATTAATTCATTGTGTACCTTTGACTGCCTCTCCTGCCCTCTGCCCTTCTAATCCATCTCTTTGGATTTATTCTAAGATTCCAAGCCTCTGGGCATCTTTTTAAAAAGCACCCATTTCTTTTTAGATCAGCTGGTCAGATGTTTCCTCCTTCTCCCCCAAATATGGAATTTCTTCCCAAATTACACCTGCACAAGGCCCAGAACAGGCTAGATTTAGTACTTGGTGACTGACAGGCTTCCAGACAGCACTTCAATGTTCACCATCTTGAAATGTTGTGGAACCTGAAATGAGAGTTTTGCAAGATTGGAAAGGGGGGATTCCCAGCTTCCCAATGGGATACACAATAGCTGTTCCTAGCAGTGGAAGGGCTCAAGATACTGGACTTTAAAGGCATGATATTTGTAGGTACTAAAAGGCAACTCTGGGTCACCTTTAGATACTTTTATGTCTGCCTTTGAGCCCTGTACAGTTAGACTCCTGGGGATGGATCGCCCCCTTCTCTGATAAAACACATGCAAGAGGAAAAATCAAAGAGGATCCCTTAGTGGAGTTTCACACACATTATTCCATCAGTACAGGCTACTAATAATAACAATAAAGCTTGCCACGCACAAACTCTCTGTGTCAACAAGCCCATGGTCTTGTCCACTCTATAGACTCTATTGTATGACCTATTCCCAAAGATAGGTTTATTGCTGTTAGCCAAAATTAACTACATGAAACTAATTAACAAAATTGGAATGGACTATTTCTTTGAACCCACCAGTTTCCTCTCTTCATATTTCACAAATATTTGTTAACTCCCTGACAGATAATGGCAATGTCATTTGTAAATTCCCTATTTAATAAAGCATCAGTTCTCTTTTCCATATAATATTCCTTCCAAAATATCTTCATTTACCAAGAAAATACAGACATTTTCTATTATTTCCTCATGAAGGGCTTTATTCTATTCCCATTGAAGTCAATGGCAAAACTCTCAGTTATTCCAAAGGTACAGGGTGAGAAACTACTTTTAGATTAACTTGTAAGTACACTCAGGGACAACAGTAAAGAGTTATACAGCAGACCTTTAAGCTTGCACCAGCAACAAAAAGCTGTACAGATTGACAAAGTTTCTCACAAATGCATCTTGGTTTAATTTTGCACTGCGATCTATTGAGAGGGTTTGTGTTTTACAGTAGTGGACTATACTTAATATTATGAGAGCGAGTCATATTGCAGGAATTTCGTGAAGTTCTCTTTTATAGTTGAGTTATGAAACAGTACAAAATGGAAAGAAAAAAATGTTTCAGTGGAGACCCTATATCAGTGTTGCATTTCAGGAGACAAAAAATAGCACAGACCTCTATTTGAGTGCATCGTATTCAAAGATCTTTTCTCTGTACAATTCTGTTTTTCATTTTAGATATTCAGAACAAACCATACACCACTGTATGAGACATAGATGCCATTTTTCCAGTAGAAAAGGCTTTTATGAGTGCTTATACAAGACGGCTTTATATGCGTCTGACACATCAGCTGGTTGATTTACCATAAATGCATGATTCTGCAGCCACCTCCAAAATAGCACTAAAATTCAAGGACGTGGTAAATCATAGAATTACACATAAGCTTGGACTCCAAGCTGGCTGAAGCCCATTTATGTCTGAAGAAACAAAGAGAGTAATGGACTGAAATGGCCAATTATATTTGAACCCAAGTCACCCCAACCTATACAAAAGCCCATCATCTTTCTGAAATCAGGGTTCAGAAAACAAACAGCACTGCAGATTTTTAAGTCAATAAAGAAAACAATAACACATACATGAGTACCTGCCAGACTAAGTAGCATATGCCTCTTTATGTTCTAGGGATAGGAGTGTTATTTGTTTTATTTCATTTTGAGGAGAGAGCTATTGAATTCCTTTCTGTATTGAATGTATAACATATTGATCTACACATATATTTTATTGCATCTCAGAGAGGTAAAACTGCTCACGAGTTTCTAACTATACTCACTTATTTTGTTCTTTTTGTATTTGATGTTACTTACAAACTTCTGTACAGAAAGAGCAGGTCTAGTATACAGCCAAATGGCCAGAGATTTTAAGAAGTGCTGAAGATGTGATTTATTATTCTAAACATACAACACAGCCATTTCAGTTCCATAACCCACACGATTGCATGTGGGGTATACAGGCCATGTCCTAGGCAGGTACACAAGGGTAAGAAATGGGACAGGGATCTTTCCCTCTCCCTCATTTTTTGTATTTCAGATTGTTTCTAGTTCTCAAAAAACTAGTAGACACCAGACAAACCTAGAGTTCTTGCAAGTTCAAAATGTAAACCCCAAATGTGACATTTTCTGCAATATTTCCTGGTGACTTCATGGCATCAATCAGCATGCAGAATGCAAATCTACACATTCAAATTGCTGCCACTCTATGGAATGTCCTTTGCTTTAGTGGCAGATCAGAAACACCTTCAGCACATGATCTTTTCCCTCAAGCTGGCTATTGCCCAGAAGACCCTTGAGGAAACTCTGGTCTTTGTTGCATCAGCTCTGCAGAAGGAGGTTATCTGTATAATAAATTATGTAGACAAGCAGATTATATTTCAGCAAATCTCCCTTGCAATTGAGAAGGTCAGGAGCCTGTGTAAGGGGATGAGCCTAGTCATGAACAAATCAGAGTTCTCTTGTTCCCTGTCAAAAGATAACTAATTTGGGAAGCTCTTAGGGTATGTCTACACAGAGCTTTGGAGCCCATGAGAGCAAGACTCCCAGCCTGGGTTAACAGACTTGGGTTACCAGGGCCCACAGTAGCATTCTAAAAATAGCTATAAAGACAGTGCTTTGAAGTTACAGCTCAGGTTGGAGTTTTGGCTCTGAATCTAAGGCGGGGGTGAGCTTCAGAGCCCAAGCTCCAGCCTGAGACACAACTCCAAAGTGCTGTTTAAACAGCTATACTTAGAGCTCTACCATGAACAAGCCTGTCTATCCAGGTTAGGAGGTTCATTCCCGCAAGCTCCAAAATGCCATCTCCTTTGAGATTCAGGATGAGGACTAGTGTTTCCATCCATGCACAGAAACTGCAAGATGGAACTACTCACTGAGCAGATCCAGTAGTGTTCCACTTTGGTAAGCCTTCTAAAGCCAACGGTGTCCTGTACTGTACCTAAGGTAGAAAGGGGAATTGGTACCATTGTGACATGCATGCAGCCTTGAAGGCCTTCTGATTTAGAACAACCAAATTTAGAAAATCCTCATTCATTCCCTGAGAGTAAGAAGCAAGGGGCTGAAGCTTCAAGGTCTGTGTTAGTTAAATGAATAAAACTGGATCAGACACATACAAGCTGGCGGACCTTTCATGCTCTGTTCATAGAAAAGTTCATTCAGTTAGATCCTTTTGGGACGAAATACAGAGAGGTTTCAGCTGAGAAACTGTGCAAAGCTGGCACTTAGCTTCCCCTAGACATATTATCTAAGCACTATCAACTCAATATTCTTTCTTCAACAGATAAAGTCAATGGACAGTGTGGCCCCCAGGCAGCAAGGAAGAGAGTTCCCCAGAGCTTCTTACTAGGCCTTTCTCTTTCCCCCCTTTCCATTATGGTCAAGAATTTGTCAGGGCAGCTGTTTTTATTTGCTGGGGGACCTTGTAGTATGAATGCGCTAGCTTGGTTCTTCTGCTTTTTCACACCCTCTGTATATTTTATTTTATTTTGTCTCTGGGAGATGCTACACAGATCCTATTTGTCATGTTCTCATGTCATCTAGGTTTCAGAGAGCTTTTTACTCAGTGATTTTCATTTTATGCTCCAGTTCCCCCAATACAGGAATTCACCCCCAGCCCTCACTCAGGCAAAAATTGCACATTTGTGGTTATGCACGTTGTATGTAGGGTGACCAGACAGCAAATGTGGAAAATCAGGACAGGGGGTGGAGGGTAATAGGAGCCTATATAAGAAAAAGACCCAAAAATCAGGACTGTCCCTGTAAAATCGGGACATCTGGTCACCCTAGTTTTATGTAATGTTGTTACTAATGCAAGGTAAAGATGCAGCTCTGGAAGTCATCCAGGTTGGAAGAGAAAAGAGGGGCATGGCCTGAATGGTTAGTGGGAACCACTACAGGAGATTCTTATTGGTTGTTGATATGCCTGTCAAGTAGAGAAGAAGGAGACACCCATTTCTCCTGGACTGATAGACCAGAGCACAAAAATAAATTATCCTTTATTTTAATGAATTTTAATACTTTTTGTGACAGCTCATTCTCAGAAAGATTATAACAAACCTTCCAGTAGTTACATAACTGTTTCTCTTTTAAAATTTTATTTTGCATTGTTTTTCACATTGTATGATTTAACGTGGGTCTTATGCTATATGCAAATAAATCCTCTAGACCAAACCCAGAAGACCTTACTCAGCTTTCACTTAGCCCTCTTGATTGAGTAAAGACATCAGAATTTTCCCGATTACTTGCTAAAATATAAATGATGGCATTAACTTTATAGCACCCTGGGCCTGATCCACAGACCAATTAAAGTCAATGGGAAAAAGTCCCACTGACTTCAGTGGTCTTCGAATCAGGCCTCATATGTGTCTGTCACACCCTGTATGTAATGCGATCCATTTGTGTGAATACTGAGAAGGCCTAGATCCCTTCAGTCTTCTTCCTCATAAAAATGTGTAGAGGAGAACAAGGTAAATCAAAATCCTACCTGGTCTGCACTCCCTCTGTTTCCGGTTCTGTGCAGACAGGTGTCAGACAGTCAGGGCTAGAACAAGCTGCATAAGCCAGGGATCCATGGTTGACCGTGTGCCAGAGGTCTACAGATTCCCTACACACTAGCTAGGCACACAGAGGCACCTCTCAGCTGCCCCTTTCTACTCAAGCAATGGCAACATCACACAGGCTCTGTGATACCTCACCCTGCGTCCCCACCATACACACCCAACTCCCACTGTAAGGAACACAAAACATAGAGGATGATAGATTTTTAACATGGACTTTAATCTGAGGAGGAGGGGAAACGTAACACTTAGAAGAGCGGATCCCTAATTCCTCCATACCCCTTGCTGGCCAGGCCTCCTTCTTCCATATGCTTTTTTTTTTTTTGAGGGACAGGAAAAAATTCCAGAGGAGAGAGACATGCAGCCCAGATACTCCTCCACCATGAACTCCAGTGGCTTTTTTTCATGATTTACTTCCCATCTGCACTGGGCAGGGCAGGAAAACATAGAGAGTCACATCAACACAGATACTGATGGCTGTAAAAGCTAAGGGCCCAATTTTGCCCTTATAATTGGAAGCAGAGCACCCACTGAAATCAATGTGCACATCAGACCACAGAATTTAGCCCCCGACATTTACACAGGTCCATCTACATATGAAAGGCAATTGGGGATGGGACACAGAGGAAAAGATAAAGTTGGAAGCAAAGTGTGCACAGGAACTTAAATTTGACTGCTTTTGGAGGGGCACGTTCTGTGCCCCCACTATGGCCCTGGGACCAGAGGAGCTCACTCTCCCCACCATCGCCCTGGGGCCAGAGGAGTTCTGTGATCCTGCCGATTATTTGAGGGGCTCGAGCCCCTGCTTGCCCCCCCCCTTGTGCACACCCCTGGTTGGGAGGGTACTTATAAGAGCAATGAAGTGCATTTTGTTCAAAATGGTAGTTCCCATGGCTTAAAATGAGCAGATAGATGCAACTGTTCTTACCCATCACATATCCAGAACTAAATTATCTGCATATATCATACATATATACACACATTGCGATAAGTTGGTAACAAAAAAAACAACAATAAACCCTATTCTTTTAATTCGAAGTGCTTGAAAAGCACAAAAGTTGGCTTTTCCCCATTCTGTTCTCATCCAATAACCTTAATGTAACTTATTCTTTATTCAATGAAATTTCTGTTTAGTTTTAAGTTTAAATCAGTTTAAAATTGATTGCTCGTTTTTTGTTTACCTCTGCAATCATGGCTTTGAAGCTGTGAAAAAGAGAACTGGTTCACCGTTATAAATAAGAAGTAACAAAGTCAAATATACGTTAAGATATAAGCCACATAGTTTATTTGTCCTAAAGCTAATAATTTTGGAGCTACAAAAACTAAAGAAAAGGAATTTTTTATCTTTTGCCATTCTGCAGTTTTCTTACATCAAATGACAACACTGTTGCACCGTTTCAGTGGTTTTCTCCCATTCTGTTCCCTTTTATTTCTTTTGCATTTTACTGAACAAAACTGTCTACAAACTGTGCATCCCTCTATTCAGTCATAGTAGGCGTGGGCAGCATGTGAACTGTCAGCTGGGGGATGCAAGGTTGGGATAGAAGTGGGAGGCAGACCTGCTGGAAGTTTCTGGGTAATGATAAAAGGGTAAAAAATTAGGGTGATGTCATTCTATGGACCATCTAACCAGGAAAAAGAGGTGGTTCTGTTCATTCCCTCTGAAGCACCTGGCATTGGCCACTGTCAGAAGACGGAATACTGGACTAGATGGACAATTGGTCTGACCCAGTATGGCCATTCTTATTTTCTTATGTGGATGAGGCTTTTTTTAAACAACAAAATCATCCCGAGCACAGGACTTGGTGGTGCTGGGGGATTTCAGATATCCAGGCATCTGTTGAGAAAATAATACAGCAGGACATAGATCATCCAACAAGTTCTTGGAATGCACAGAGGACAACTTTTTATTACAGAAGGTGGAGAACGTGACTAGAGGAAAGGCTGTTCTAGATTTGATTCTGATAAATAGGGAGGAACTGGTTAAGAATTTGAAGGTAGAAGGCAGCTTGGGTGAAAGTGATCATGAAATTATAAGAGTTCATGATTCTAAGGAATGGTAGGAAGGAAAACAGTAGAATAAAGACAATAGACTTCAAGAAGGCAGACTTTAGCATACTCAAAAAATTAGTAGGTAAGATCTCATGGAGAGCAAGTCTAAGGGGAAAAGAGTTCAGGAGAGTTGGCAGTTTTTAAAGGGACATTATTAAGGGCATTAGAGCAAACTATTCCAATGCATAGGAAAGATAGGAAGTATGGTATGAGACCACCCTGGCTTAACCAGGAGATCTTCAACAACCTGTAATTCAAAAAAGTCATGCAAAACGTGGAAACTAAGTCAAACTACAAAGGATGAATATAAAAAAAAACCAAGCATGTAAGGACAAAATGAGAAAGGCCAAGGCACAAAATGAGATTAAACTAACTAGGGACATATGGGCTAACAAGAAAACATTTTACAAATACATTAGAAGCAAGAGGAAAATCATGGACAGAGTAGGCCCATTATTCACTGAGGATGGAAAGACTATAACCAAAACGCATCAATGGCCAAAGTATTAAATGCCTTTTTTTGTTTCATTTCCCACCAAAAAGATTAGCAGCCCTCAGATGACTAACATAATAAACATCAGTGTAAATGGGGTAGGACATAAGGCTAAAATAAGGAAAGAACAAGTTAAGAATTACTTAGACAAGTTAGAAGTCTTCAAGTCAGCAGGGCCTGATGGAATACATACTAGAATACTTAAGGAACTGGCTGAAGAGATCGCTGAGCCATTAGCAATTATCTTTGAGAACTCATGGAGGATGGGCAAGATCCCAGAAGACTGTAAAAGGGCAAATATGGTACCTACCTATAAAAAGGGGAATAAGGACAACTGAGGGAATTATAGACCAGTCAGTTTAACTTCAGTAACCAAAAAGATAATGGAGCAAATAATCAAATCATCAATTTGTAAGCACCTAGAAGATAATAAGGTGATGATCAGTAGTCAATATGGATTTGTCAAGAACAAATCATGTCAAACCAACCTAATACCTTCTTTGACACGGTAACAAGCCTTGTAGTTGGGGGAAAGCAGTAGATGTGATATATCTCAACTTTAGTAAGGCTTTTGATACTGTCTCACATGATGTCTCAATATTCAATATCTTCATAAATGATTTGGATAATGGCATAGAGAGTTCATTTATAAAGTTTGTGGACAATACCAAGCTGAGAGGGGTTGCAAATACTTTGGAACACAGGATTATAATTCAAAATGATCTTGAAAACTGGAGAAATGATCTGAAACAAACAGAATGAACTTTAATAAGGACAAATGCAAAGTGCTATGCTTAGGAAGGAATAACCAATTCCACAAATACAAAATGGGAAATGACTGCCTAGAAAGGAGTACTGCAGAAAAGGATCTGGGGGTCATAGAGGATCACAAACTAAATATGAGTCAGCAATATAATACTGTTGCAAAAAACTGAATATAATTCTGGGATGTATTAGCAGCAGTGTTGTAAGCAAGAAATGAGAAGTAATTCTTTCAGTTTACTCAGCGCTGATAGCTAGAATACTGTGTCCAGTTCTGAGCACTGCATTTCAGGAAAAATGTAGACAAATTGGAGAAAGTCCAGAGGAGAACAACAAAACTGGTTAAAGGTCTAGAAAACATGGCCTATGAGGCAAGATAGAAAAAAAATGGGTTTGTTTAGCCTGGAGAAGACTGAGGAGAACCTGATAATAGTCTTTAATAAAGAGAAGGCTGATAAATAGGTCTCTGTAGTGTAGCCACTCCCGCAGAACAGGGGTTAAAAGCAGCCCTGGAGAGGGCTGTGGCTGGGAAGAAGAGTGAAAGCAGCTGAGGGAGTGGCTGACCACAGGCATGGCCAGCTCAATCAGGCCACAGCTGGCCCTATAAATGGGCTGTGAGCCAGGAGCCCTCTAGCCCTGAAGTGGGAAGGGCTAGCTGCTTGGGAGTAAGGTACTTGAAGCAGAGCAATGCTGGGAAAGGGAGCTGGGGAGCTCCAGCCTGGTAAAACCCCAGGCTGCAGGCCTTGGTGAAGGCCTACAGAGGTATGGGGGCTGCAGAGATGCAACCTGGAAATAGGCAGAGGCAGCTGGTCCTACCCCTCTTGCCAATGATGAGTGACCATTATACTGCAGTCTGCCCCAGTGAGCGGGGGCTAGATGATGACTAGCAGTAGCCACTGAGGCAAAGTGGGTATAGAGAGTTGGGGGTTCCCCTGGGAGAGGAGACCCAGAGTAAGGGGGTACTGCTGGGGCAGAACCCTGAGGTGAGGGACATGGAGGTGGGGGGGGCCTGATGCAAGCGAGACAGCGGCCCGCAAAGTGTGCTCTGGAGGCTGAAGAGCTAATTCCCAAGATGACCAGCAGGAGGTGCCACACTGGTGAGGCTTCACTTTGCTACGGTCTCCTTATCCACTAAGGCTAGAACAAGAAGTAATAGTTTTTTATTGTAGCAAGGGAGATTTAGGCTAGGCATTAGGAAAAACTCCCTAAGTAAAAGGATTCGTAAGCATTGGAACAAATTACCTAGGGAGGCTGTGAAATCTCGGCCATCAGAGGTTTTTAAGAGAAGATTAGACAAACCTGTCAGATAATAGATAATACTTAGTCCCTCTTCAGTGTAGGGGACTGGACTACATGAGCTGTTGCGGTCCCTTCCAGTCCTACATTTCTATGATTTGCACACTGCATTATTCAAAAATTGTGTAGTGAACATGTGGAGCAGAAAATGTCCTGACATGTATAGGTGCACACCTGAACATAGCTGAACTATTTATAAGCACACAGATACTTAAGGGCCAAATCCCATTAAAACCAATAAGAAGATTTCTATTGCCTTCAATGGGGGATGAAGTGAGTCCTGAAGCCAGCACTCTTTGGCCCAAATACCAGTAGAGCTCGTAAGCTGATTGAGGAGAAAATCTGCTGAGAAATAAAATTGACTGGTCTTGATGGTAAAGCCCATAAGAGTTTGTAAACTGCACGAGCCAATAACCTGCAGATTTCCTTTTTTCCCTCTCCATCCCCTGCCTCCTCCTCCCCTCACCATTTTTTCCTTTATATATATCCAGGAGATGTAATGCACATTTTAAAAACAAAAATAAAAAGATTATGTAAGAATATTTATGTAATGTTCAAAGTTCAGTCATGATTTGCCATGAGCCCAGAGCAAGGGGCAGCACGTTGCTGTGCTGCTCCTAGAGCAGACTGGAAGATAGGAACTCTTCCTCCCGGTCACGCCTGCTCCTTGGAGAAAGTACCTAGTGCAGTATATGTTCTCAGGTGTGTCATCACAGGTTCACTTGTTAGTGCTCTGGCAGGAGTAGGGTGACCAGATGTCCTGATTTTATAGGGACAGTCCTAATATCTGGGGCTTTGTCTTATATAGGTGCCTATTACCCCCCACCCCTGTCCTGATTTTTCACACTTGCTGTCTGGTCACCCTAGGCAGGAGGGAAGGAACTCTGTTGAGCCTACATCATCTCCGCTGCCCATGATGTGGACAGGTGGTGTAGATTTGTAAGGAGCACTTTGCCTCCTGCACCAGCTTATTAGACAGGCTGCAATTTGGTCCTAACTATGCAAAATCAAGCACTCAGTAGTCAGGACATACCGTGTTGTAAGGTTGCTCTAGCAATATTCACTGGGTAATGCTTCACGTATGTAATATTATCTATTCTTCTTTCCCTAGTTAAACGTAAGCCTTAGTATATTACTCTTTTAAACTGGAATACACCATAAAATGCACCAGATGTGTAACGTAGCTGAACTGACATAGTCAGACCTACCTTAACTTTTGGAATTTCCTGACCATTAAGTGCTTGACCACACAATCTTAACATTGTATGAAGTATGAACACTAGTTGTTTGGCATTTAATAAGACTTCTCAAAAGTATTTCATTAAGTACAGCCTCTTTCCTTGAATACAGATTTCCTTCCCTTTCCTACAGGATAGCCATTATTCTATATTTTTAAGCTGTACATTATCATGACAACTATTCATCTGAGTTATACTAGCATATATATGTGTTGTCCCTATATTTATTTACCTGTATTTATTTATTTACCTACCTGTAGCTTTCCATTTAGTCACTTAGGACTTGAAAATGAAGATCCTACCTGTCTGTCCTCAGTTCCCATTGACTTCAGTGGAAGCTGAGGGTGCTCAGCATCTTACAGGAGGTGCACAGCAACTTGTAGGTGTAGGCCCTTTGAAAACAAATATTTCTGAAAGCATGCAGACCGTTTTGTATATTACACTATTACCCTATTATGCTACTATCCACCTTACCTATTTCCCACTTCTTGTTTGTTACCAACAGTTTCTGTCCCCTCTGTTCATAAACTGATTGAGACAGCTCTAAAGGTGAAAAGATATCCTGTTATACTTTGTCACCTTTACAGAACCTCTGTAGTTGATATCTACCTCCTCCACTGCTTTACCACTTCTGCACCGCACTATTGCCTACTCTATTCTATTCTGTGATTTGTTTATCCAGCAATACATTCCATATATTCCTTTATACAACATACTCCAGTCTTTGAGTCAGGGCAGAAACTAAAAAAAGTTCCTTCTCTACGGAGTTTGGTTGTTTATTTCTTTTTATTCCTTTCCTCAAGCCTTAGGATTTAATAATCAAAGTTATGGAGAAGCTCTGCCCCATAGAATTTTGTTTCCAAACACTCTGGCTTAGTTTGCTTTAGAAGGTGAAATACATTTATTTTGATATTATTTTGGCGGTATTTCTTTTAGGTTTAACAATCACTTGGTGTTATTTTTCTGAACTGTATATATTTTGTTTGTTCCCATCAGAGAAGCAGTTGTTTAATGCTTAGCTGTACATTTGCATCTGTTTGATCTCAGGTGTCTTGCTGCCTAAAGAATTAATGGTGTTTTTGATAATATGTACTCAAAGGTATATTATTTTGAGGAACTCTTTTGACCTACTTGTTTCGATGTTTGAGGTTTCTATCAGTATTGCTTCCCTTTATCATTTTTCTTTCCTTCCCTTTACCAGAGGCCTATTTTCTTCTAACAACTGTTTCATTTCTGTTCAGTAAAATTCTCTTTATTTTTTAATTTTCATAGGTTATTGAAGTCCCCTGCTTTCAAAAAACATTAATTTTACATTTTGTCAAATAAAAGAAAGTTCAGTAGACCAGACCACACCAGACTGAATAATCCTATCTATGTAATGTATAGCATAAATACCAGGCCAATGGGGGCTGTGGGATGGGGCGCGGGCTGAGGGATGTCAACAAACCGGCCCGGCACACCACGGGCTTTCCCTGAAGAAGCGGTGGACCACAGTTGAGAACCACCAGATTAAATCAAAATGTTTTGCAGGAACATATCCATTTCACACAAATTTTCAACAGGAAATTATTGAAATGTTTTGTTTCTATAAGGTCAAAAAAAATCATTTCTACTTCAGTGTTTTGATATACTGTCAATAAGGTCAAAGGGAAACACTGATAAGGTCAAAACAAAATATTTCAGACTTTTTCACTGGACAAAAAATTCTGAAATTTTGGTTTTTTCATCCTAATTCAGGATGAAACTAAATTTTGAAATTTTGGATTTCCCACAAGACAGAAATTCCATTTTTCAAAGAAGGTCTAATATAGGTCCAATTTTTGAATAGATATCTGATTGCAATTCCCCTCACCTCAAAAGTTCCCTAAATAAGATTGATTTGGAGGAGGCTCAAAGATACTCTGTCCAACTGATTGCCATATTTGGGGTCAGGAAGGAATTTTCTCCTTAGTCAGACTGGCAGAGACCCTGGGGTTTTTTGCCTTCCCCTGCAGCACGGGGCACTGGCACGTTTAAACTAGAGTAAATGTAAGGCCCTACCGCTCTAGAACCCAGGCCTGCAGAGCTACCAGGCTGCTGACAGCTCAGGCTGCCACCCAGTTTTTGTCTATGGACATAGACCATGGGAAGTTCTGCCTCAGTCGTTTAACAGAAGCAGCCTCATGGCTCCTGATTGGCTCCCTACCCTATATAAACCCCTGGGGCATTCCAGGAAGTGTCTAGTCAACAGTGTGGTCTCCTATGGCTATCATGACTGTTCCTGCTCCTAATTCCTGGCTTTGACCTCAGCTTGATGTGGTCTTCGCTTCCTGACTCGGACCCTGAAATCTGATTCAGATTCTGACCCTTGATATTCACCTTAGCCTGGAAATCGATTATGAACTCTGCTGCTCCCAGCCTCAGGTTTGCCCCTGCTCTGCCCCTGAGCCTTGACTGCCTTTGTTGGGATCATGACAGTAAATGATGGATTCTCTATAACTTGAAGTCTTTAAATCATGATTTGAGAACTTCAGTAATTCAGTAATTATGCTGAAATAAATGTGTTAGTCTTTAAGGTGCCACAAGTATTCCTGTTCTTTTTGTTGACACAGACTAACATGGCTGCTACTCTGAAACCAGTAATTCAGCCAGAGGTTATGGGTCTATTATGGGAGTGGGAAGGTGAGTTTCTGTGGCTTGCAATGTGCAGGAGGTCAGACTAGATGATCACAATGGTCCCTTCTGACCTTAAAGTCTATGAGTCTAGGAATACCCTGTGCACATGCATTAGTGCACGTGTGTGTGTGCATGTACATACACACACACACACAGAGAGAGCTCATCATAAAAAGTCAAGCATGGGTGGTATCTGAGAATGCCACAAGAATTTCCTTTTAGAAAGAAGAAATATTTAGGGATAAAATATTAATAGAAATCAAATGTGTAGAAAGGTATTTAAGATACATTGGTATATAAGGTACACTAATAGCAATAAGACTACTCATTTGATTAAAGTTAAGCAATACCTTGCTGAAGCAGGGCCATTGTTTGTAAATGAAAACTTCCAATGGTGACCTCTGCAGAAAGGCTCTGTCTTGTTTTATGAATTTGTTGTGCCTAGATTAAAATGAATAAATGAGAAAATCATTAACTTCTTTTTGCACAGTGCAAAAGTACTTGCACAATTATTTGTCATGTTAGCTCACTTGGCCCAGGGCTACACTGGGGGGGGGGGGGTCGATCTACGATACGCAGCTTCAGCTACGTGAATAGCGTAGCTGAAGTTGGCGTATCGTAATCGACTTACCTGGCCATGAGGACGGCGGCGAGTCGATCGCTGCCGCTCCCCCGTCAACTCCGCTTTCACCTTTCGATGAGGTGGATTTCTGGAGCCGATGGGGAGCGCTTTCGGGGATCGATTAATCGCGTCTAAACGAGACGTGAAAAATCGATCCCTGAAAGATCGATTGCTACCCGCCGATCCGGTGGGTAGTGAAGACAAGCCCTAAGACCTGGTCTACACTAGGAACTTTGATCAGTATAGCAACGTCTCCACTCCCCGAGAGACTGACTATACTGACCTAACCCCTGGTATAAACAGTGTTATGTCAACAGAAGAATTTGTGCATTGATAACTGCCTCTCAGAGAGGTGGATCACCTAGCCAGTTGGGAGAACCCCTCCCGTTAGCGTAGGTAGTGTCTACACTGAAATGCTTCAGCAGCACAGCTGCAGCTGTGCCACTGTAGAGTTTTAAGTATAGACATACCCTCAGACTTTGAAAGATCATCTGCTAATATTGGCATTGTAAACTATCCTTGAAGAGCAATAAATTATAAAATTATAATTTGTTCTTTCTTAACTATTTAGCTTTTTACAAACAAATTGTCAGGCTTTTGCTAATTATCTTGCCTATGTTGATGATTAACAACCTAATGTTGAAGTGATAAAGATTATGTAGACTCAGAAGCTCTATTTTCATATGGACTTTTACTGTCTCTTTATAACTGATTGAGAATGTTTTCTGATTTATATTTTTAAAAGTTTAAACCACTTGACAAATATTTCATAGCACTCCTATGGCTCACTGCTGCCACTTGTTTGGGGAAATGAAAGGTAAGTTGAAAAATGCACCTTTTCCATTTTCATCTCTAATTGAATTCTCTCTTGACCCTCTTATTCCCTGTGGCTGTATTTCAGGTTTTGATGATAAGAAAAAGAATTTTGTATTTGGATAATACAATTTTCTCACTTGCCTTCGGCGACCTTCAGCTCAATTTCCTCTCCCTAGAGACACTGTATATTATAGAATTGAATCAAATTCCTTATTCATAGAAAAAAAGTTCCAATTTAATCTGAATATTCAGCATTTTACACTGGTCAGGGTGATGGATGGCATATTGAAACGCTTTTGGTTCAGGTAATCAAATGGTAGAATTCAGACTTGTATTGAAAAAAATAATGAAGTCTATTCAATATTCTTATAAGGTACAAAAATGCACATTACATGGTAGAACTGAGGCCTTTTCTTATTACCTTACCAATAACGTCTCCATTGCAAAAAGTATAGTCAAAAATTAAGAATTTATGTAGGTTAGAACATGTGAAAAGCAGCAGCTGTTGAGAGCAAAAGAAGATGGGTACTTGAGACTGCTCATATGAACAAGTACTAAAACTGGGGGGGAAACAGATCTGTTAGTAATATACAGCTGAAATGTTAAACACTACGGTGTTTAAAATTTCCTTAAGAGGCGTTTTAAGAAGTAAACAATATGAAAGGTTTTTTTAGAACATTTCAAGTAATCCAATTTTGTAAATTATTTTGATATATTATTACCATGCCAAAGAGTGTTATAAACTAACAAATTCACAAAATAATTACTTAGAGCAACCTAAGGCTGGCTGCAGCTTATTGAGGTATGGTACTTGGACAAAATATTACCAGTAGAGCAAAAGCTAATGGTTTTGCCTCCATATGATTGTTTTATATATAGATAATGCGGAAGTTACCTGTATCCCTGTTGAAAATCTGGGGATAACCCTGTTTTGTTTTTAAGATCTTCTAGGCACCTTTGACAATTGGTTAAAAGCACAAAGACAAATATAAACATCAAGGCACTGTATTCAATAATTTAATACTGGGTAGGTACAATGATTTTACTATGCAATGTGCAACAGGGGAAGACTAACCTTTCTCCATGTTTGCAGTCTCTTATGTTCAAGACTGTATACCACAGGCTTTATCCTTCCAGCTGAGGCAGATGAGATGAATTTCCATCAGAGCCCACCAGTACAACTCCATAACTGACTGATGGGAGGCAATAATCACATCCTGGAGTTGAGCATCTTCCCTCCACGCTGTTAACAGCCCAGAGGGCAAGTTATCAAACTCAGGTCTCCTGCACGGAAATGGAGAGCTTTAACACTATGCTGTGGATGCTTCATTTGTATCTTTACTTCTATGAATAATCCATACATATGATTTTTTTTACCTTTACAGGCTGTATACAGCTTTAGGGTGGTATTTCAAAAGCAGTTAAGAGAGTTAGGCATCCACTGAGCCTGAATGGGAGTTGGATACCTAGCTGCCATTTGAAAATCCCACCTTCAGTTTTGTGCATTCACAAATATAACACAAATGTGTAGAATTAAAATAGCCCTTCAGAATAATAATCCTTTAGAATCTTTATAATATTGGACATCCTTAAAATTAAAGTAGCCCTTCAGAATTAAAACAATATTGTTAGAAAATGGAAAATGCTACAAAAAGCTGTAGTTTGTGATTTCACCAGCATATTAACTCTACTTTTGGAATAAGAGCAGGACTCAGACTGATATAACTACGTCAGCTTCACTCAGATGAAGATGAGCTTCCCCCGTTTCTCCCCTCCAAACTGCTAACCCTGGAAATTCATTCTAGAAATTGAAAATCACATGCCATTGTTACTAGTAATGCAAGTTCTACAATTGGACGTTAGTTACCAATTCTGTTGATGAATGAGCTAGCCAGAGCAGAATCCATCTCCCAGAGCTGTTACCTCTGCAGGAATAGCATGTAAAAATGTATTACTTTAGAAACTAAAGTGAGCAGATATAACCAAGTACAGACAGACAGCTGATCTGCTGAGTAAGAGTCTTTTTAGTTAGTTAGCTAGCTAGTTAGCTAGGTAGTTAGTTTTAGGACAATGGCCCTGATTAAGGAAAGCATCCTTATTCAGGATAGGGCTTAAGCATGTGACTTCAATGAGATTTAAGCATGTGCTTAAATGTTATTTTAGGGTATGCCTACACTACGACAATAGTCCTATTTTACCAAAACCGATTTTTGGGAACCGATATTATAAAGTCGAACGTGTGTGTCCACACTAAGCACATTAATTCGGCGGTGTGAGTCCACAGTACCGGGGAGGCGTCGACATTCCAAGCGGTGCACTCTGGGTAGGTATCCCACAGTTCCCGCAGTCCCCGCTGCCCATTTGAATTCTGGGTTGAGCTCCCAATGCCTGATGGGGCAAGGAATTTGTTGCAGGTGGTTATGGGTAAATGTCGTCATTCAACCCTCACTTCCCGCCTCCCTCCGTGAAAGCAACGGCAGACAATCATTTTGCGCCCTTTTCCCTGGATTGAAAGCGCGGATGCCATAGCGCGGCGAGCATAGAGCCCGGTGAGATCATCGCAGCAGTTATGGTCGTTGTCAACACCTCGTGCATTATCGTGCACTTTATGCATAACCTGAACTTGAGAAAGCAGGCGAGGAGACTACAGCAGCGCGGTGATGACAGTGACGAGGACATGGACACAGACCTCTCTCAAAGAACGGGACCCCGCAAATTGGGCATCCTGGTGGCAATGGGGCAGGCTCATGCCATGGAACGCCGATTCTGGGCCCGGGAAACGAGCACAGACTGGTGGGACCGCATAGTGTCACAGGTCTGGGATAAATCCCAGTGGCTGCAAAACTTTCACATGCGTAAGGGCACTTTCCTGGAACTCTGTGACTTGCTGTCCCCTGCCCTGAAGCGCCAGGACACCCGGATGCGAGCAGCCCTGACTATCCAGAAGCGAGTGGCCATAGCCCTCTGGAAGCTTGCAACGCCTGACAGCTACCGGTCAGTTGCGAATCAATTTGGAGTGAGCAAATCTACTGTGGGGGTTGCTGTGATGCAAGTAGCCAACTCAATCATTGAGCTGCTGCTATCAAAGGTAGTGACCCTGGGAAATGTGCAGGTGATAGTAGATGGCTTCGCTGCGATGGGATTCCCTAACTGTGGTGGGGCTATAAAGGGAACTCACATCCCTATCTTGGGACCGGACCACCAGGGTAGCCAGTACATAAACTGCAAGGGCTACTTTTCAATGGTGCTGCAAGCACTGGTGGATCACAAGGGACGTTTCACCAACATCAACGTTGGATGGCTGGGAAAGGTTCATGACGCTCGTGTCTTCAGGAACTCTGGTCTGTTTAGATGGCTGCAGGAAGGTATTTACTTCCCAGACCAGAAAATAACTGTTGGGGATGTTGAAATGCCTATAGTGATCCTTGGGGACCCAGCCTATCCACTAATGTCCTGGCTTATGAAGCCATACACAGGCGCCCTGGACAGTAGTAAGGAGCTGTTCAACCTCAGGCTGAGCAAGTGCAGAATGGTGCTAGAGTGCGCATTTGGACATTTGAAAGGGCGCTGGCGCAGCTTACTGTCTCGCTCAGACCTCAGCAAAACCAATATACCCATTGTTATTGCTGCTTGCTGTGTGCTCCACAATCTCTGTGAGAGTAAGGAGGAGACGTTTATAGCAGGGTGGGAGGTTGAGGCAAATCGCCTGGCCACAGCTTACGCGCAGCCAGACACCAGGGCGATTAGAAGAGCACAGCAGGACACGCTGCGCATCAGGGAAGCTTTGAAAACTAGCTTCCAGACTGACCAGGGTACCGAGTGACTCTTATGTTTGTTTCTCCTTAATGAGAACCTGCCCCCTTTGTTGACTCTGTTTATATTGCCTATCCTCTCTAATTAACAACCGCCCTCCCCCCCTTCGAGCAAACCTTGCTTTGAAAGGAAATAAAGGCACCATTGTTTAACAAACAAGTATTCTTTATTCAGGATTTATTAGCAAAGGGAGAGAACTGGGACTGTGGCCAGGGTGGGGTGCGGGTGGAGGGAGGAGGGAAGGAAAGGCCACGTCAAAACTTGGGGAATGACCGCCTTCTGCTGCTTGGGCAATCCGCTGGGGTGGAGTGGTTGGTTGTACGGAGCCTTCCCCTCCTCCCCCCCCCCCCCGTGTTTTTGGGACTCTGGGTGAGGAGGCTATGGGACTTGGGGAGGGGTGAGGGCGGTTACAGATGGGCTGCAGCGGCGGTCTATCATCCTGCTTCCGTTCCTGCAAAACATCCACCAGACGCCGGAGCGTGTCCATTTGCTTCCGCAGTAGCCCAAGCATCACCTCAGTCACCCACTGGTCTTCCTGCCGCCACCTCTCATCTCGAGCGGCCCTCCTGTCCTCACGCTCATCCCTCCTGTCCTCATGCTCGTCCCTCCTGTCCTCCCATTCGCTGCCCGCTTGCTTGTATTGGGAAATTGTGTCCCTCCACACATTCTTCTGAGGTACTTCAGTGCAGGAGCACTGCATGAGCTCAGAGAACATCTTGTCGCATATGCGTTTTTTTCGCCACCTTATCTGGGATAGCCTTTGGGAGGGAGATGCCGGAGGAAGCCTAGAAACAGTTGCAGCTGTGGGATGAAAAAAAAGGGAGTGAATTTTTTAAAAAGATACATTTTACAGAACAATGCATGTACTCTTTCACGGTGAACAACACCATTCACAGTACCTAGCACGTGCTTTCAGTACAAGGTCGCATATTGCATCTTTATATTGAGTGGGTGGGGCTTTGGTGTACAGATCACACAAGCAGGGCTGGGCAACGGAATTCAGCTAGCAGGCGGCCATGGTAAGCCATAGACTTTCAGCTGCTGAAACAGCAGCGCCCTCCTTTCCCATTCAAAGCAAAGCTCCTTGAGTTGGCGAGTTAGTGCTGCGCTTTGCGGGTTAACGTGCAGCAGCAGAAATCAAAGTAACCCCAGCCATCCCGTTCTCTGGGATGATCGCTTTAGCCTTCACCCCAACGTGTGGCTGGTATCAGGGAAGATCCCTGCTAACCGAACGCCAACTGCTCAGCATAAAGGGTTCCCCTCCCCCACCGCGTGGCTGGTATCAGGGAAGATCCCTGCTAGCCGACCGCAAACCGCTCGGCATGAAGGGTTCCCCTCCCCCACAGCGTGGCTGGTATCAGGGAAGATCCCTGCTAGCCGACCGCAAACTGCTCAGCATCAAGCACCCCCCTCCCCGTCCCCACCACGTGGCTGGTATCAGGGAAGATCCCTGCTAGTCGACCACAAACTGCTCAGCATGAAGCACCCCCTTCCCCGCCCCCACCGCGTGGCTGGAAACTGCGGGGAGGATTTCTTTTCAGGCACAGGCAAACAGCCCAGTAGAAACGGCCACCTCTGAATGTCCCCGTAATTAAATTCCCGTATTTCAAACACGTAACCATGAATGATATCACTCTGATGAGGATAACACAGATAGAAAGAACGGATGTTGCTTGAATGCCAGCAAACACCAGGGCCATATGCTGCCAGTCTTTGTCGTGCAATGATACCAGAGTATTTGCTACTGGCATGGTGTGGTAAAGTTTCCTACCATGGAGGACGCAATAAGGCTGCTCTCCCCAGAAACCTTCTGCAAAGGCTTTTAGAGTACCTCCAGGAGAGCTTCATGGAGATGTCCCTGGAGGATTTCCGCTCCATCCCCAGACATGTTAACAGACTTTTCCAGTAGCTGTACTGGCCACAAATGCATCCCAAGTCCTCAGGGCAAATTAATCATTAAAATCACTTGCTTTTAAACCATGTCTTTTTAATTCAAAAGATACTCACCTGATGTGCCTTTTCCGGCTTCACGGTCTGAGATACCGCCTGGGGAGGGTTGGAAGGGGATCTCTGTCAGGGTGAGAAAGAGTTCCTGGCTTTCAGGGAAATCAGCGTGCAGAGCGCTGTCGACTACCTCATCCTCATCACCTCCTTCATCATCTTCCCCATCTGCAAAAACAACAGAGGAAGCGACTGATGAGAATACCCCATCCTCGGAGTCCATGGACAGGGGTGGAGTAGTGGGGGCGGGCCCCCCTAGGATGGCATGCAGCGCAGCGTAGAAGCGGAATGTCTGGGGCTCTGACCCAGAGCGTCCATTTGACTCTTTGGTCTTCTGGTACACTTGTCTCAGCTCCTTAATTTTCACGCGGCACTGCGTTGCATCCCTGCTGTATCCTCTGTCCGTCATGGCCTTGGAGATTTTCTAGTAGATTTTTGCATTCCGTTTTTTTGATCGTAGTTCTGATAGCATGGATTCATCTCCCCATACAGCTATCAGATCTAACACCTCCCATTCTGTCCATGCTGGAGCCCTCTTTCAATTCTGGGATTGCATGGTTACCTCTGCTGAATAGCTTTGCGTCGTTACCAGTGCTGCTGAGCTCGCCACGATGGCCAAACAGGATGTGAAATTCAAACTGGACAAACAGGAAATGAAATTCAAATGTTCCCGAGGCTTTTCCTGTGTACCTGGCCAGAGCATCCGAGCTCGGACTGCTGTCCAGAGAGGTCAGAGTGGTTCACTGTGGGATAGCTCCCGGAGACCTATACCATCGAATTCCATCCACATTGACCCTAATTTGACACGGCCATATCGATTTTAGCACTAATCCCCTAGTCGGGGAGGAGTACAGAAATCGATTTTAAGAGCCCTTTATGTCGTAATAAATGGCGTCGTTGTGTGGACGGGTGCATGGTTAATTTGATTTAACACTGCTAAATTTGACATAAACTCTTAGTGTAGACCAGGCCTTGAATAGGGATGGACTTAAACACATACTTTAGTGATATCCTGAATCAAGACCTGTAACTGCACTTTAAGGCCAGAGGAACAGCAGGGCTTGTCTTCACTACCCGCCGGATTGGCGGGTAGCAATCGATCTATCGGGGATCGATTTTTCGTGTCTCGTTTAGACGCGATTAATCGATCCCCGAAAGCGCTCCCCGTCGGCTCTGGAAATCCACCTAATCGAAAGGCGGAAGCGGAGTCGACGTGGGAGTGGCAGCGATCGACTCGCCGCCGTCCTCACGGCCAGGTAAGTCGATTATGATACGCCGACTTCAGCTACGTTATTCACATACGTTATTGCATCCAACAAACATCCGATGAAGTGGATATTCACCCATGAAAGCTTATGCTCCAATACCTCTGTTAGTCTATAAGGTGCCACAGGACCCTTTGTCTATCCTATGTACAGATATAAATAATGTATATATGTGGATAGTATAGTACAATAGGGAATTAGAAATATTTTACAGTTCCATAGAAAAAGTACTTAAAGTCTTGACCCTGCAAGCTGCTGAGCATGCTCCTCACCTTCCAGTATTGCTCAGTGCTCTCCCAGAATGAGCCGTAAGAGAATATGAAGGTTACATGGGGAGCATCTAAAAGTCAGGAAATGCCAAAGTTAAGATTACACAAACAGTATGAACAGTGTCCTCTACTATATACACATTATGAGATATATATATTGTGATACAGCATGGCCAGAAGGCAGCAGGAGAGTGATCTAGGATGAGGAGAAGCCTTATTCCCTGTAGATTAATGAAAAGCACCTGAAACCAATTAGAGCACCTGAACCCAGTCACCTGATAAAATCCCCCTGCTTCTATCAGCCAGAGGAGGAGCTGGAGCAGTTTGGAGGAGCTGAATCAGAGTGGTTTGGTGGTGGAGCAGAGAGCAGTTTGGAGGAGTGAAGCAGAGTGGATTGGTGGTGGAACAAAGAGCAGTTCGAAGGAAAGTGGAGGAGAGTTTTGAGAAGTGCTGCAGCAGGCTAAGAAGACCAAGATCCTAGGTAAAGGGACACCTGGCTTGTGCAGAGGGAAGGCAGGAAGCCCCACAAGCTGAAGGTCAGGAGAGGGAAGTAGCCCAGGGGAAAGAATCACTGGTACAAGTGGTTCACCTGCTATCATAGGGCCCCTGGGCTGGGACCCGGAGTAGAGGGCGGGCCTGGGTCCCTCCCTCTCCTCTCCCCTTCCCTGGGATACTAGTAGGATAGCTGTTACCCCAGTTCAGGGGCAAGAAATAGCACCCTGAAACCCCCCCACAAGAAGAGAAAGTGCGGGACCCATCATAGTAGTGCCTCACTGGAGATTTTAAAGAGCAGGTTAGACAAACACCTGCCAAGGATGGTCTAGATCAGTGGTTCCCAAACTTGGTCCGCGGCTTGCTCAGGGTAAGCCCCTGGCGCGCCGGGCTGGTTTGTTTACCTGCTGCCTCCGCAGGTACGGCCGCTCGCAGCTCCCACTGGACGCGATTTGTCATTCCCGGCCAATGGGAGCTGCGGGAAGCAGAGGGTCCACTCTGATTCCCGCATCTCCCATTGGCCGGGAACGGCAAGCCACAGCCAGTGGGAGCCGGGAGCGGCAGTACCTGCGGAGGCGGCAGGTAAACAAACCGGCCCGGTGTGCCAGGGGCTTACCCTGAGCAAGCCATGGACCGAGTTTGGGAACCACTGGTCCAGATAATAGTCCTGTCATGAGTGCAGGGGACTGGACTAGATGACCTCTCGATGTCCCTTTCAGTTCTAGGATTCTATGATACAGGGCCAGCTCCAAGCACCAGCAAAGGAAGCAAGTGCTTGGGGCAGCACATGTGAAGGGGTGGCATTCCGGCCATTCCTGGGGCTGCACATTTCAAGGGCCTTTTTATTTTTGTTTTGTTTTTTTTACTTTCGCAGCAGCTCTGGTTGCGGCTTTTTTTTTTGCCGCTTGGGGTGGCAAAAAAGCTAGAGCCGGCCCTGTTATGATACAATCTTTAATTATATGATCAAATATTAATCCTCAAACTACAAGAATTTATTGTATATTTTCTCCAGCCCTATATACACACATTGAGCATTTTGTAATTTTTTTATTGTTTTTACTTGCACTCTTTTCATTTCTATAATAGTCCAATATTCCTCTAGCGATTTAGACTTATTATTATTATACAGATTAGAATCATGTTGCCATTTGCAGTCTGCAGTCACAACTGCTGGTCTCATGAGTCTCAAGTCCTTTCACATAATAATATTAGAGGATTCATACAAATTACAGGGAATATTTCTCTAAACTTCTCTCTGGAACAGAAGATTTAGTTACCAACAGTGGACTAAGCTTTAGCTACTCCCCACAGCACACATTTGTTCTGACAACAGCTTGTACAACTTGCTTTTTTCTTAATCTGTGCTTGATTCCTGAGTTCTGTACAAAATAGATCACAAGGAAAAAAAGAAGAGGGGGGGGGAGGGAAGGAATCTATTAAAGGGAATGGCTCAGCTCAAGGTACCAGTCTGCTAATGTGTCCCAAATGCCTGTTTCAAAGAGAATCACAAAGTACTTTGTTGAATTGTACAAGATATTGTGACAAGGAATTCAAGGATGTTTGGTTCTTTCTATGCATGCTTAACTCCGATTAATGTAAATGAGAGTTTCATGAGCATAGGGAAAGAAGTCGTACAGGCTCTCATATTAGCTGGCACACCATGAATTAGTTGCTAATGTGCTGTGTCGTGTTCACTCTGGATATAAGCTAGCATGGGTAGCAATTTAATAGAGCAGCTGAAGTTAATGCCATTTTTTGGCACCACATAACAGAGTTTGTTGTGGGGTCACATATATGCAACTAAGAGGTCATGTACTAGCAAATTTCAGGAAATCATAGACGTGCACATTATTAGACTGAATTGCTGTCTGGCTCCAATATCTGAAATATGTAACCAGCTCTTAACCCTGTGCTTCAGCCCACTCTGATGCATTTAAATCACAAAAACATACAATTCTTTGTGTCTTTAACTAAGTTACTGAGGTAAAAAATAGAATATTAAGAATGCATGACAAAGTCCTGTACTGAAATACTTGGATAGATCTGCAATACCGATTTTACTGACATAGAATTGCAAATCCCAAGCATTCCGAAATAATGAACCAGGTCCCCCCAAAAATTATGAGATTGACTTAAAAATCTTGATTTAAAAAAGTTATACATTTGGGTTTCTTTTTATTTGCCTTCTGGTTTTTGAGCATTGAGGGTTCACATTTAAACTTTTCTCTGCAACCAGGTGGGCTAGAAACTTCCTCATTGTTGTTATATTTTCATAATCACAGGACTCCAGGCGCTGGGCCTTTAAGAAAAACATCAAATATTATGAGACGCGTGATAAATGTGTGAGTGTTGGCAATACTGCAAGACATACACTAAAGAGTTGTATGGTCTTTTACTCTTTTCTAAAAGTAATATTTACAACTAAAAAGATGTTAATGAGAGCAAAGGAACATGGTACTCTATGTCCAGAACCTTCTGGAAATTTTAACTTTTCCCTAATAAGAATGGAAACAAATGTACTTATTCATGAAGGCTTTTATGGATATTAGAAGTGAATTGGTATTTTCTAATGATGAAGACATGAGTGAGCTCCTTACAAAAATTTAAAAAACCCAGTAAATATGGTGTGCATTACTGATCTAATTAGCCCCCGGATTTAAAAATAGTTAACCTTTTAGTTGCTGGATTAAAATATTATGAGAAGCCCAGATCCAGCAACCTAAAATTGGAATAATGCAGTAGTGAATTAGGCCCCACTATGCATAAGGACCTGATCCTGCACCATTGTAGTGACTGGAAATTCTGCTACTGATGAGAGAAGAAGTGAGCCCTAACTGCAGTTCTAAAATATTATTCAATAGATTCCAAACAAATCAAAGTAAAATACAGGGATATATGTGAATTGTTAGATATGTGTTTTGCACAACATCTTAATTCAACGACTAATTTAGTTAATTATTGTGAAATGTATGGGTTAATTAGAACACCACTAGCCAAGATAATACGGTGTTTTACTTCACAGTTGTCACTTGGTACACTTATAATACAATACAGTAGACTCCACAAACAAAATAAATTATTTCAGAACCAGGTAAAGCTGCCAACTAACAAAAATATACTTGCCTGTCACATACTTTGGAAAACCCGAGCACTGAAATTCAAGAAAATTAGTAAAGAAATTATTATTCTTACACTGCTCACGTAATAAATATATTTTTCTTATCAAGTGCAAAGAAATGCATGTTCCGTCACAACAACACCACTCCAACTCCAGCTTCCTCCGCTGGGTCCTGGCCATGTACATGAAGCTGCTGGGGCCCTGGCCCTGGAGTGGCTCATGAGCATTTGAGAGCAGATGAAGTGGTTGGCAGACCTAGTCAGTGCTGCTGAATGCGGTATGTTAGCTTCTCCTCTCATGTATAATGTTCGCATTGGTGTGAGAGGAGAATTTGGCTCAATGACACTCAACCTGGGGAATGAATAGATTCCCACTCCCACATCCCATAAGTGTCCTCACACACATCTTGTTAACACAACCCCCGAGATTGTGTTTTGAGCAGTTTTCCATATGCTTCATATGGCCTGGATACATTGTTAGATAAAACCTTTATATATAGCATTAGAACTCTGTAAACCCAGGATCAGAGGATCAGGGTGACTTAATGGGGAACCCGCCTTTCACACTTGGATTGCTGTAAACATGGTCCAAGCCAAGACCCTAAGGGAAACAATCCCCTAGATATTAATTCAGCAAAATGTACAACTGCTCAATTTTCTTGCTCCAGAATGATATAAAAAATTAAATGACTCTAAAACTGTAATGGCAAACAACTGCTTTTGCTGTTTGGTGAATAGTGCACCTGCTCTTACGGTAACTATATTTTATATTACTTTTTCTTTTCCCTTTCTGAAATGTAAATACTCCCATAGAGTAACAACCACTAATGTAAAGAGACAGCCTGTGATGATGCTTCAGTCGATAAACACACAATGTGATAAAGAGGGAGTAAAACATATTCATGGACAAAAATGTTTTAAAATAATGTCTCAATCCATGACACAAGTTGACAGGCAGCAAAGCTATTCATAATTAAACCTAGCGCTACACCCTGCCTGGTGCTGCAAGAATTGCTGATCTGCAGGTGATTATCCAGACTATATTTTCTGCAATATCAAGTCACAAAGTGAAGGCATAAACACAAATTTTGAGCCTTAACTCTGAATTTCATACTTTCCCTAGTAGTTTATAGCTGGCTGCAGAACGTGTACACTAAGTCAGCATTGTTGAAATTTTTTGTCTGCATATGATGCTACTTTTGGAGGCCATATGATATCTAGCTCACCATTCTAGCTCTATTTTTGGTAGGCAGCTGCAAGAAAGATTGAAGTGACATGGTTGGGTGGTGTGGATCTGTAGTGTAAGGGAGTCCCAAACATTTTCTCAGCCTTTCCCCTCACCCTAGCATAGAAGAGGATGCATGAAGCCCCAGCAGTCAGTGCTCTAGATCCACACATAAGATTACAGTACTTGATGGCTTTCAGCTAGGGTGACCAGATGGCAAATGTGAAAAATCGGGACAAGGGGTGGGGGGTAATAGGAGCCTATATAAGAAAAAGACCCCAAAATCGGGACTGTCCCTATAAAATCGGGACATCTGGTCACCCTACTTTCAGCACTAGCACTTCTTTTTTGTATAGCAGAAAGTTGGATTTTCTCCCATTAGTCAGACAGGAATCTCTACATTTTACTGTATTATCATAGAATTGTAGGACTGGAAGGGACCTTGAGAGGTCACCTAGTCCAGTCCCCTGCACTCATGGCAGGAGTAAGTATTATCTACTATCCCTGGCAGGTGTTTATCTAACCTGCTCTTAAATCTCCAATGGTAGAGATTCCATAACCTCCCTAGGCAATTTATTACAGTGCTTAACCACCCTGACAGCTGGGACATTTTTCCTAATGTCCAACCTAAACCGCGCTTGCTGCAATTTAAGCCCATTGCTTCTTGTCCTATCCTCAAAGGTTAAGGGGAACCTTAGTTTTTCTCCCTCCTCTTTGTAACAATCTCTTATGTACTTGAAAACAGTTATGTCCCCTCTTAGTCTTCTCTTCTCCAGACTAAACAACCCCAGGTTTGTTTGTTTTTTCAATCTTCCCTTCATGGGTCATATTTTCTAGACTTTTAACCATTTTTGTTGCTTTTCTCTGGACTTTCTCCAGTCTGTCCACACCTTTCCTAAAATGTGGCACCCAGAACTGGGCACAATATTCCAGTTGAGGCCTAATTAGCTCAGAGTACAGCAGATGAATTACTTCTCATGTCTTGCTTACAACACTCATGCTAATACATCCCAGAATGATGTTTGATTTTTTTTTTTGCAACAGTGTTACACTGACTCATGTTGAGCTTGTGATCCACTATGACCCCCGATCCCTTTCTGCAGATCCCTTTCCACAATCCTTTGATTGTGTCATATGACCAAGTCATAAAAGCAACAGCAAGTTTTAAGACACAAACCAGATTAGTAGCTATGGCCAAAATTGTTGAATGTGGGCACTTAAATAAAAGTGACCTGATTGTTAGAGATGTTGAGAAGACCTACCTCCAATTGACCTAAGCAGGAGCTGCAAGTCATCAGCAACTTTTAAAATCAGGCCACTATTTCTTAAGTGCTGAAATATAGGTTTTACACCTAACTTTAGGTACATAAATTTGAAAATTGAGGTCTGCGACAGCAACAACCATATAAGAAGCCTGACACAAAAGTAGCTCTTCTCTTTTAAAACTACATCCTAAGAAAGTGTTACAGTTTTCCTCCACATGTGTGCAGTTTTAAAGTTCCAGTATAAGAATTGATAAAGATTCTTCACAGGGAGTTGCATCTGAATCTAAAAAGTAGGTATTTCACCTCACTATACTTGCAATCTGTGGCAAAATGGCAGCTCTACATTCAGGAAAGAAAGGTGGAAAAGTAAGTGTGAAAAGCTGGTTTGGAAGTGGTACTACTATAACCAATACGGTAACTATGAAATACTTAGAATTTACTGAGACAAAACTCCCACTTAAGTTAATGGGAGTTTTGCCTGAGTACTCAAGACTGCATGATTTAGGGCTTATACAATACACTGGAAGTTTATAGGTCCAGATCCACTGGAAACATCTCATTACCTACCACTGGCATTTAGCACCCACTATGTTTATGGCAATAATCTTCCATTGCTGTCCACAGATATTTACTATGCTGACATACATGCATAAAGAAATCAGAAAGGAAAAAAGTCAGCACTCATCAATTCTAACTGTTGATTGAGGACACTGACCTTATAGTGTATATGGAGTTCTGGAAAGTGACAGAAAAACTGAAGGCGTTTTAAGATGAAAGTGGTATTTGGAGCTACTTTACATATATCAGATGTTCTACATACATACTCTAAAAATGATGTTACCAAACAATATCGGTAAACTATACTCTTTATGGTTTTAAAGAGCAAAAATGAAATGCTAGCCACTTTATTTTGTTTTAATTCATTTTCTTCTTGTTAGATTTAGTATTGAACCCAAAGATTTCACAAAATTGCCCTTCTAAAATATTATATTTGAAGTAGGGTGATCACCCGTCCCAAATGGGGCAGGACAGTCCCAAAATGCAGAGTTCAAGTCCTGGTCCTGGGCTGAATGAGCCTGGGACAGCATTTGCCCCAGATTACCTGTGGTACCGCTCTGCGCCTGCCTGACGCTCAGGGGCAGTGCGAGCCTTATCCCAGTGGAGGGGGGTGCTTAGGTGGGCCTTTGCCCCGCACCCTGGCCAGGCCAGAAGCTGGAGCCAGGCCATTGTAAGAGCCACTCAGGGAGCCCGGGCTGCTGTGAGGAGCCCTGGATCCTCCACCTGCCCTGGGCAGCACACCCTGTGGGATGAAGACATGGGCCAGAAGCTGCTCTCAGGCCTTTCACCCAGGGCAGGTGGACAGTTTGGGCTTCCTCACAGCGATACAGGGCAACTCTTACTATGGTCCGGCTCCGGCTTCTGGCCAGGCCAAGGGGTGGGGCCTCAGGGAAAGAGTAGGAGCAGGGAGAGAGGAGTCAGTGGAAGAGGAGGGGCAGGGCCTCAGGGAAGAGGAAGAGCAGGAGTGTAGCCATGGAGGAGGATGGGTATCCTGCATGTGTCCCTCTTTTGCCTTTTGAAAAGGTGGCCACCCTAATTTGAAGCTACTAATAATCATATATGAAAAGCATAAACATTCAGGAATGTAAGTGCTGGATGGAAACTGAGTAGGATAGGTCAGCCTCTTCTGCTTCAAACGCTGTATGGAATGCAAGTTCCAGGTGAAAATCTGGGTAATAACTGCAACCCACAAAGATCTGAATTGTGTAGGCCAGTAGTTCTCAAACTTCATTGCACCGTGACCCCCTTCTGACAATAAAAATTACTACACTACCCCAGGAGGGGGACCAAAGACTGAGCCCGCCTGAGCCCCACCGCCCCAGGCAGGGGAGCCAAAGCTGAAGCCCAAGGGCTTCTGCCATGGGCGGGGAGCATGTAATCTTAGCCCTGGGCGGTGGGGCTTCGGCTTGGGTTTCAGACCAACAACAGCCTTGGTGACCCCATTAAAATGGGGTTGTGATCTACTTTGGGCTCCTGACCCATAGTTTGAGAACGCCTTGTCTAGGTCCCAGTTATCTTACACCTCCTATTAGCTGCTGTTATGCTACAACCTTCCTTTTTGCCCCTTAGCATATAAAATATACTAATTTTGCATACCCACTGAGTCCTTTACTGTACCACCTACATCCACCTAAACCTATTTCCTGATCCTCTCTCACCCTCACATGTACCTTTAACCACCTTTTACATAACTACTGAATATGACTCCATTACTTTAACTTTCAGACAGTGGATATTGTCTCATAATGCATGCACTAACTTTTATTATTCAAATGTACATTTTAAGCATCACTAAAGTGAATGGGTACCTTTTGCATAAATTGGACCAAACACATCTCTGTTGACCACACATTAAACCAACTGATATGTGGGAATACCAGCCAGAACACAAGTTCTATAGGGAAGTCTAAAGTCAGCTCTAGTTGGAAGGCCTTAACAAAGGGGTGCATTTTACAGCTTTTTCTAAAATGGGACAAGTATGGGCTCACATTTATAGAAGCAAGTTCCAGGGACAGAGATACCTTATTGAAGGAGACCTGATCCAGCTTTTGCAAGTTTTTTCCTTGGACCAACTTGCCAAAGTATTACTGCCAATCGCAGTACCAGCTGATGATCTTGCCCCAAGTACTACCTGATTCACTGAAGACATAGAAGGTCTATTCCCATCTCACCAAAAACAGTGTAAATCTTTACAAATTCTGTTAAAGTCAATGGAGTTACTTTGAATTTACACCAATATGCATAGACAAGACTTTGACCCTGTGTGTTTTTCACAGATGTTTTATTTCTTTTCTCTGATTTCTCCATCTTCTCCTGTGGGAGATCTTATTGCCAGCGTCAACAAAGGGCATCATTTCTATGCAGATGATATCCAACTTTAGAACTCACTCCACTTACTCTCTGATCCCTCTATTGCCACCTGTTCTCACTCTGTCAATCAACAGATGGCTACCTCATCACTAAGGAATGCTTCAAAGACATTCAAAATGTTTTAAGAGTCCTCTTTGTTCCATGTCTCTGACTCTTCTACCACTCTGCTTAATTCAGACCTGTACTCCTAGGGCTGGAAATCGTGTAATCTGTGACAAACCTTTTTGTCTTCCCTCATCTTCCATATTGAAGTCTGTCCTTCACTACCGCCAGAACATTCACAGATTTATCCTTACTTCAGATTCTGCTTTGCATATCTTATGCTCAATGCCTTAATCACTTCCCATCTTGGATAATGCAGTTCAATACATTTTAGTCTTCATAAAATCCTACTCTCTTAACTTTATGGTCCAATATGCAGGAACCAGAATACTATTTTATTGGAGAAAGTGGGGGTCCCTCAACCTATCCTTAAACAATGACAATAGCACCATTGTTTTGGGTAGAAGGCTAGTATTAATACAGGAATTGTTTTCCTGAATTTGTTGGCTTTGGATTTATACCAGATTAATTTTTCAGTGCTCATATGAACCTTCTCCTTCTTTGCTCATCCAATCTTAGCTTCCTCTTATCTATTGCCTCTTTCCTTCACTCTTCACAGGTGGAGAAACAAGCCCACTTTTTCTAGATTCACCTAATCTTAAACTCAGGGTATGTGTATACTGCAATAAAACACCTGCAGCTGGCCTCTGTCAGCTAACTCAGGCTTGCAGAAGTCAGGTTGCAGACCTATAAAATTGTGATGTAGATGTCTGAGCTTGTGCTGGAGCCTCGGCTGTGGGATGCTCCCCACCTGTGGGATCCTAGAGCCCAGGCTCCAGCCCAAGCCCAGTGTCTTCACTGCAATTTTATAGCCCTGCAACCTGAGTCAGCTGAGATGTGCCAGCCATGGGTGTTTTATTGCAGTGTAGACACGCTCTCTATTCCTTCCTTCTGAACCACTGCATTCCATTCCAACGTCTTTGTTGGGGAAAGAACACCTCCAATACTGCCTCAGTCCTGGAACACTGACATTTCAAAGACTGCCATTCCACCACTACACAGATGCCAAAGGAAGCCAGGAGCAAAGATTAAATTTAGCTAAATACTTTCTTTCACTTCACTGTGATACATGGTTGGATGATATATATATGAAAGGAGGTGAAACCATATTTGAAGAGAGGGCGGGGGAATCTGGGTACAAATACAGGGGGGCTGCAGCTGTACTGAGCAGGTGCCAATAGGTGAGTGAAAAGTTGTGTGTGTGCAAAGGTCTGAGCACATGTCCCTCTTAACCCCCACAAACCTATCCAGAAAGTCCCAGAGGTTTATTTGTGAAATTTATACAAAGTATGAAACTACAGAGGTTTTGAGGCTAGAGAGAAAAATAAACAGTAAACTATATGGCTCTCAAACTGTGAGAAGTTCTTAATAGAGAGATTGTCTATCGTCTACTTTTACATTCACCATTGCCAGGCTTCACCTCCCCTCCCATTTGCTATCACATGAACCACCTTTCCTCCCATTTGCAACCCCACCATAGCATTCCTATGGCAACTACAGCAATTGCTTACATAGAAACGCAATAGGAAAATATTTCATGTATTTTTAGCTCTCTTTTAATGGAACTTAACAGCTGGAAACAAGAAGAGCCAGCATCACGTGATGAGTCAGCTCTCTTCAGAAATACCAGCAAGTACTCTGTGGACCATGAACCACAGACTGGCAACTATTGCTAAGAGAGTTACCATCCCTGAGGGTTTGGGGTGGGGAAGGGAGAGAGCCTGGGAGGGGCACAGGCACATGGTGGCAAATGACAGTGACGTGCACCAGCTCCTTGCGTTGCGCCTACTTGACTGGTGACAAGCTGGGCCCCTACATTGCGCCTCTTACGTTGTGCTGCACTAGGAGGCCAGGCGGGAGCTTCCCCACCCCAGGATGCCCCCTCACCCACAGGGCTCAGGAGGCGCCCAAGAGGGAGGGAGGGAGGGAGGGAACCCTGGTGATGCTGATGGCAGTGGCACAGGGGGTAACTGGAGGGTGCTACGCCCCAATCCTGCATCCACAGGCAGCAATGGTGGGAGCCCGCAGGGCATGAGGGAGGCGGAAGGTCCCAAAGGGAGCTCTATACCGCACAGACTGCTGGGAAAGGAAGGGAGGGGGCACAGAGCCCCCCCGCCCGGGGGCCGCACAGGCTGCTGGGAAAGGACGAGTAGAAGGGAGGGGCCAGCAAAACACCGGGAAGCCCGGGGAGGGGGTGTCGTCACACCGCACGGGCTGCTGGGAAAGCGAGGCGCCTGCTGCCGCCTCCCAGGCCTGGCTGTGTTTTCTTCCAGCCACGTGCCCCCCTGTCACCCCGGCAACCGGGCGCAGCTTCTCGCGGGGAGACGCTCGTGAGAGCTGCGGCTCCATAAAGTGTCCGCTCTCGCGCGGGGCGGGCCGGAAGGCGGCGCGGTGGGTTTGAAGGCACCGGCGGGAGGTGAGATGTGAAACCGCCGTCGCCGGCCCCACCCCCAGCCCCCTCTCCCGCCCGCCCACCCGCGCGCCGCGCCGCGCCGCCGAACCCGGCCGCGGGGCCGGGATAGTGCCGGGGGAGCGCGGGGCGGTCGGGGCCCTGGGTGGCTGCAGCCCGGCGCCGAGCTGAGCGGAAGGGACGTGAAAGAAACACTGAGCTGAGTGCGGCCGGGGCCTGGCCGCCGCCCAGGGATGTGGCTGGGGCGGCGCGGGGCGGAGGAGAGGAGAGGCTGAGCGGGGCTGGGCACACAGCTAAGGCCATACGATCGGCCATAGCAGTTAGATCAATGGTCCATCTAGTCCAATGTCCTGTCTTCAGAACTGGGTAATTCTCAAGTGCTGCACTCCCCTGCCATCCAGTCTCAGCTCCTGGGAGTCCGAGGTTTCCTGTGCCCGGAGGGGAGGATGGGGGTTGCATCTCTAACCATCTTGGCTAATGGCTAGGGTGACCAGATGTCCAATGTGAAAAATGCGGCTGGGGTAACAAAGCCCCTAATATTGGGACAGTCTGGTCACCCTACTAATAACCACGGATGGACCTATCCTCCGTGAACATAGCTAATTCTTCTTTGCACCAAGTTATAGTTCTGGTGTTAATAACATCCCCGGGTGACCAGTGCCAGAGGTTGACTGTGCATTGGGTGAAGTACTTCCTCGTGATAGCTTTAAACCTGTTGTCTATTAATTTCATAACTCATGATCCACACGAAGACACCCCGGTTCTCTCTCTTCAGGGGACAGAGTCTGTCAGGCGACAGACCATAGAAGTGAACAGTCCTGCAGTGAGCTGGGTGGGATGGGCCACTCAATGAGTTTCTTCCATGTCATATCATTGCCATTCCACGACCAGTGCATGAGTTCAACACCATGGATAACTCTAATTTTGTAAACACAATATCTGAAAAGCTATAGTAACCAACAGAAGCGGGGGAGGGGAAGAGATAAAGTTTATCATTTAACTGTAGCTTTGCCTGCCTTGTCTTAAGTGCTTAATTGCAACCATTATTATTACATAGTGTGTTTTGGCTGCCTCTCTCAAGCATGCTTTCCCTGCAGAAAATTACTGCAAAATCAACATATGCAATTTAGGAAAAGGTGAATCTTTACTCTGCCCTTATTTGTTGACACCCTAAAATATAGACTGTATAGCATATTGTGGGTGGCTTTTTTTTTTTTTTTTTTTTTGGTGAGAGAGAGCCTCAGTGGTTTACGGTGCACAAATCACATTGACTTTTGGTGTTACATGTGCTCCTAATTCACTTAGATAACAGACAATCCCAACCTGCAAATACGTAGTGGAACATCTAACTCGTAGTTAATTCACTCCGTCTTGGTTTGAGTTAGTGTCGGGATCTGCAAACAAGCCCTATCTAAAGAAAGTCTGAGTAAGTGATGTTATGGATGTTTAAAGGTTCCTGAGTTTGAGTTTGTCCATTATTGTGAAGCATGCTAACTGGAAGACTGGATAAAGGCTCAAATTTCCCAATTTGAAATGTATGTAAATTATGGTGCTAACGAAAGCTTCAGATATACTTCTTAACTGAGGTTTTAATAATAATAATTACAACTATTTTGCATATCTAGAAAGCCTTCCACTGAAGGATAAAAATGCTTTGCAAACATTAAGCCCCTTTGTGGCAGGTTTTTTTACAGATGCGTTGACTGAAATATCAGGGTCAACTACAGAACTGGGATAGAACACAATTTTTTTTAGTATTTTGCTTTAGCCCTTTGCTTCTTTCCTTAAATTCTGAACTCAGACGTGCTCAACCTGGAGTTTTGCCTCAGAAGTGAGAGTAATTCAAAGCTGAAAGGTCTTGCAGCCATCCCAACACTTAAAGCCATCATAGGTTTGCATTGGTTTTTAAAAAAACAGAACGTTCCATACATTGTAAAGGTTAATAACATTAACTGGCATTTTCAACATTGATTTGTGTTGTTGTTCTGACTGAGACATAAGAATCAAATAGTCTGAAGACCGCATCGTACCATTACTGAATAAACTTGATAAGAAATTTCATTTAGGATTATACTGATAAATGATTTAAAGTGAGACAAAGGGATCATATTTTAAGGCCTAAGCATAAGATGCAGAATTAAGGTTGAGTTTTCAACATTAACTCTGCATTTCCTGACTCAAACGCTTGATATCTCAATCTTAATATTTCATTACTACTAACTTCTTTTGCTTGGAATTTCATTGCTTGCGTGTAATGGTTCTGTAGTATTAGTCAGGTTTGAAGCCTTATTTAAGACCCACTCCTGTTTTCATTTAAAAAAGAAAAGGGCCTTGAAACTTTGCACATCTACACTGTCAGAAAGGAAGGTGGTTTGGGTTTTTTTTTTTGGCAAAGTTGGAAATAAATGTCTGAAAAGTATTAGGGCTTGTCTTCATGTACGGTCTACAACGGTAAAAGCTTTAGTGAAAACACCTCTAAACTGACAGGAGAGCTACTCCCATTGATGTAGTTAATCCACCTCCCTCAGAAGTGGTAACTGTGTTGACAGGAGATGCTCTCCTGTCTATATAGCACCGTCTACACGGTGGGAGTTTAGGTTGGTATAACTAAATTGCTTAGGGGTGTGGATTTTCCACACCCTGAGCAACATAGTTATACCAATATAGGTCTGTAGTGTAGACAAGATAATTTATCTCCCTTATGCTAAGATTGTCCAGGATTGGGACTCAGGAACAATCTTCACAGCCCAAATTAGTTTTAAAAGCCTTTTCATAGATTGTGGTACTAATCCATAATCGATGGAATGTGATCTGATTCTCATTTATTTCTATGTATGTTTTTCATCAAGCCTTGTATCCAAGTTTGTACCACATGGAATTAGTTAAGTCTTGACATCTTGTTGCAACCATAATATTAAGCAATAAAATCTTTCTTTTAACAGGCATCTTGGATTTTGTGCAACAGAGTGAAAGACTGTGGAATAAGCAGTGAAACTTTTTAAATCTGGTTGACTTGTTCCTTTGTTGGAACAAAGGTAAACTGGTAGAAGATGCCGGCTGGGAAAGTTTTGCAACCTGTACTAAAAATGAAAGTGGATGAACTCTTCCTGTGCTGGCTCAGTCAGCCTACAACCCAGTCGATGTTAAAGGATTGTTTGAGAAGGATCAAGAATGAAGAGAAGACTGGAATTGGTAGTGGAGATGCTGGGGACAGTGAACCTCTCATTTTTACTAATAAAACCTCCAAATCTAAGCAAAGTATGTTAGATAACCTGATATCTCCTTTGGTGACTCCTTCCAGTCCTCCTCATCTTTCCACAGCTCTCCCCCTGGGAACTTCAACTAGCCCAAGAAACCTATCTAATATTAGAGGAATACGTAGATCTGCAGGGACAAGAACAGTAAGTTCCTTTACTTTCTGAGACTTGAATTAGAATACTTTTGTAATAGGTGAATCTGAGGGGTGTGGTGTTGATGAGAATGTTTTCGTTTCTCCACTACATTTAATCAAAAAGTGAGTTAGTGGCATAAATCGCTAATCTTTGCTAATACTTGTCTATACTACCAGGAGACTGATAGTCTTATAGCTGATTACTCAAAACAAAACAAGAAACTTGCAAGCAATCTTCATTTTGTTTTTCCCTCTTGAGTCTCCAGTTCTTCAAAATCAACAATGGTAGTTGTTAGTTATTCAGTACTGTGAAGTTTAACGAAGTAATGTAAAAGGACACTAAACTCTGACAAATATAATATCGTACAATCTGAGCTGTATATCTCTATGTTGCAATTCTTACTAGATGCTAAACATACCACAGTGAATGTTACATGTGCAGGAAAATCATTTCCTCCTAGAGGATTAGAAATTGCAGAAAATTGTTGATTTTAGTTGTAGAGTAGCTGTTTTAATAAACTTAGCATCTAAGGTCTGATCTACACTGGCGGAGGGGCGGGGATCGATCTAAGTTACGCAACTTCAGCTACTTGAATAATGTAGCTCTAGTCAACGTACTTAGATCTACTTACCGTGGTGTCTTCACTGCAGTGAGTTGACTGCTGATGCTCCCCCATCGACTCCCCCTGCGCCTCTCACTTCAGTGGAGTACCAGAGTCAACGAGAGAGCCCTCAGCTCTAGACTAGACGCAATAAATTGACCCCCTGCTGGATCAATCACTGCCCATAGATCCAGCGGGAAATGTAGACAAGCCCAAAGTTATTTTCCGCTTTTATGTGGGTGTGCATCTGATAAAATCTACTACTGCACTGGTTGGATTTACAAGCTACACTAGTGTCTGAAATTGGTATTAGGGATTTCATTTGACTAAAAATGTGGAGCAGAGCCTTACAAACTGACATCTCTGGTTGGAAGCTCTAGTTCACTGATTATCCAAGGACCACATGTCACTTTTCCTGGTTCTAATACAGTGCAGTGCACTTTTCTAGAGTTTGAAAAATTTACCACGCACACCTAACTCTTCAAAGGGAGTGGTACTATCTACCAATAGAAGGACAATGTCCTGGTGAGAAGCCTAGGCCCCAATTTTTAAATGTAGTTAGGTGTTGCTTTGTTCAGCATTGCAAAACCTAACTGTTTTAGAAGCCTAAGTCTCTTTGCCTTAGGCTCCTAAATCACTTTGAAAATGAGGCTTAAACTCCTAAGTCAGTTCAGAATTGCAGTGCTGAGTGAAGCAACATTTAAATCCCTTTAAAAATCTAGGCCTTTGTCCCTTGTTATCCTTAGCCTCTGGGAAGGTTAATTAATATTTTTCCTTTGCTTCTGGAGAGTCATTATTTGTATCCTTTTCTGCCTAGTAGATGTATAAACTTGAAGTTCTATCAGTTTGGTGTAGAGGCTGAATGATTTATTGCCTCATATAAATTAACTTTGTGGGAGTCTGGTTTTAAGTATGTGTCTTTCTTTACACTTGTTCCATTTATGATGGGCACAGATGCTTTCAATTTGAATTATCAGTGGAAGACTGCTAGCTGTAGAATTTCTTATCCAGGAGATCAGAATGAGTCAGTCTTGCGCCCCCCACCCCCAATACCAGTAGCTGCAAAATGGTCTTAACATTTCTCAGTGAAAAAATCCTCTAGAAATTATCTTTATTGTGAAAGCATCATAAAATAGAATGAAAGTGAAGAACCTTAGTTATATGGAATAATGCTCTTTTGTTATGCAGATACTATGAGTGTGTTACAAATGTGTGAATTCATAGAAATTGCATATCAGTAGTATTGGAGCCAGGTTTTTTTATTCCTTCCTAGTGCAGTAAGGCCAAGTCTGGTATCTGTTTTCTAGCACTTTCCTGACTGGAAAGGAAAAGCTAAGGATTGGGGATGGAGGGGTGGGGAATTTAGGTGGATCACTGGTGGATTTACAGCTTGCTATATTTAAAAAGAAACACACAAAACTATAACCTGGTCATCCAGATTTTGTGCCCATCTTTCTGTATGAATCTATCCGGGTCCAGACAGGAGCTCTGAGTACAGGAATACCATTTGTTTGGAAGCCCAGGGGCGAAAGATTACCGACTCTAGAAGCCAAATCTCAGACTCAGTAGCCATATAGCTGAAGTAGTGTTGATTATACAGACGTATCCATAAAATAGCATGTGATGATATACCTTGTAAAGAACAAATCATGTCAAACCAATCTGATACCTTTCTTTGATAGGATAACGAGTCTTGTGGATAAGGGAGAAGTGGTAGATGTGGTATACCTCAACTTTAGTAAGGCATTTGATACGGTCTCGCATGATATTCTTATCAATAAACTAGGGAAATACAACTTAGATGGGGCTACTATAAGGTGGGTGCGCAACTGGCTGGATAACCGTACTCAGAGATTAGTTATTAATGGTTCCCAATCCTGCTGGAAAGGTGTAATGAGTGGGGTTCCGCAAGGGTCTGTTTTGGGACCGGCTCTGTTCAATATCTTCATCAACGACTTGGATATTGGCATAGAAAGTACGCTTATTAAGTTTGCAGATGATACCAAACTGGGAGGGATTGCAACTGCATTGGAGGATAGGGTCATAATTCAAAATGATCTAGACAAATTGGAGAAATGGTCAGAGGTAAACAGGATGAAGTTTAATAAGGACAAATGCAAAGTGCTCCACTTAGGTAGGAACAATCAGTTTCACACATACAGAATGGGAGGAGACTGTCTAGGAAGGAGTACGGCAGAAAGGGATCTAGGGGTTATAGTGGACCACAAGCTAAATATGAGTCAACAGTGTGATGCTGTTGCCAAAAAAGCAAACTTGATTCTGGGCTGCATTAACAGGTGTGTTGTAAGCAAGACACGAGAAGTCATTCTTCCGCTCTACTCTGCGCTGGTTAGGCCTCAACTGGAGTATTGTGTCCAGTTCTGGGCACCGCATTTCAAGAAAGATGTGGAGAAATTGGAGAGGGTCCAGAGAAGAGCAACAAGAATGATTAAGGGTCTAGAGAACATGACCTATGAAGGAAGGCTGAAGGAATTGGGTTTGTTTAGTTTGGAAAAGAGAAGACTGAGAGGGGACATGATAGCGGTCCTCAGGTATCTAAAAGGGTGTCATAAGGAGGAGGGAGAAAATTTGTTCATCTTAGCCTCTGAGGATAGAACAAGAAGCAATGGGCTTAAACTGCAGCAAGGGAGGTTTAGGTTGGACATTAGGAAAAAATTCCTAACTGTCAGGGTGGTTAAACACTGGAATAAACTGCCCAGGGAGGTTGTGGAATCTCCATCTCTGGAGATATTTAAGAGTAGGTTAGATAAATGTCTATCAGGGATGGTCTAGACAGCAATTGGTCCTGCCATGAGGGCAGGGGGCTGGACTCGATGACCTCTCGAGGTCCCTTCCAGCCCTAGAATCTATGAACCTTTTAATTAAAGAAAAGGCTTGCTTTCTAAAAGACTAGGTCTGAGGGGAAAATGTATTGTTGCTTATCCTTAATTTAATTTGGTTCTGCCATAGAGCAGAGTACCAGATAAACAGACGTGAAGACATTTTCTCTCTCCCTGATAGGCTTACCAGGCACCATATTTTGTATGGAACCTCAGACTTGATTGCACTTAAACAGAAAGTAATAGTTTTGTCAATGGATGGTATGTTTCTAAGCTCTCCTTTCAAAAAGCTCCTGACTTATATTGAAGGCCTCGAGTATTGTGCAGTGTTGCAGAATTTGCTGCAGAACTGTTCTAAATTTCATCTTAAAAAAAGAGGGGCGGGGGAGGCAGCTAGCCTTCACTGTTACAACAAAATCCTAAAAATGAGAACGGAGTGTAAACCGATGAGGAGTCTTCATACAGTCTGAAATTATTTCTGAGGGCTTGTCTAAACAGTGTGGTAATGTGCACTTAAGGGGTGTGAATTCTCAAGCACATCAACATGTTGCACACTGACTGGCCCATGTAGATCTTGCTGGCATGCGCTAAAAGTTCATAGTGCCCGTTAACATAGTGTTATTTGAAACGGGACTGCAAGGGCCAGTTGGTGCGCTACATGTTGATGAGTTTTAGAATTCACACTCATCGAGCGTGCATTTCCGTGCTGTGTAGACAAGCCCAGAGACACATGAACTGCCTCATCTCCGTGGGCTGATAAAATGTTGTTAGGTTTAAAAGTTAAATATCAACGCTACTGAATATTATTGCAAAAACATCCAACTAATGTCATCTCAACTTGCTTTCCAGACATTTTCAGGTCAGAAACTACCACTAACCTAATCCAGTTGCTGAAATTTCCAGCTTCCCCCTCTTCTTCAGCTGCTTATATGGTGTACTTGTGTTGTCTCTGCAAGGTCTGCAGCATGTTCTAAACTGAAAATGGCAGCATAAAATTTAACCTGTTTAAATGTGTGGCCTAATTCATCACTGTCCTATGGAACTTTTAAAGTGTGAAGTGGTGTAAGACCCCCCTCCTGGACAGCCCTACTAGTGCAGTAGGGGTCCCTGCCAGTAACAGGGGAAGGCTGTACATGGGCCAGAGAAGGCCCGGTGAAGGCAGATCAGAGACCGGAGCCATGGGGGCAGATCCGAAGTGGGAGAATCTAGCGGGGGGAAAACCCGTGCCCCAGGAATTGTCTGTGCAATGGCTCATAGGAGTGCTTGCAACAGGACCACAAGGTAAGGCATCCCTCGACACAAGGATACAGTATCTGATCTATGGGATTGCTGTACTGGCTTTATAGTACTGTATTCATTTTCACATCTAGTCCAGTAACCTGCAATCTTGAATTTAAATAAAGGTGCCCCAGAACTCAGTGTGAAGTAGAAGTGTGCTACAGAATTTGTCTAGTGCAGTGGCAATTGTTGCCTCTTGTTTGAGGCCGGAAAACAACTTCTTATTAGGCATTTAATTATCTGTAGGCTTAAAGTTCCTATAATAGCAGAGCAGATGGCAAATGAATGACTTGGTCTTCCATTACCAAACATGGGCAAAACTACTGAAGTCACAACCTCTCACATTTCACTGCAATAGGCACCAGAATTTATCCTAATTTTCTTGTAATACAAGGATAATTTTATAAATATACTAAAAGTATTAATGACTATTTGACAGCAAGGAATTACAACAGCTCTTGTTTGAAGCCTCCTTGGTGGCAACAATAGAAAAAAAATAATGGTTTGGAGAGAGAATTTTTATGTTTCTAACAAATGTATAATGGGAGGAAAACTCAAATGCCATTTTTGGCAAAAAATGCACTTGGGATTTAGTTCCATGGTTATGTCACTAAAAACCCTTTGAAGGGTATTGGAGTCTTGTAGATTACAGTTGTTTAATCTACTCCATTCTTCAGACAATACTTAAGAGGGGACAGAAAATCTTTTGAAGTTAATATTACTCAGTTTGCTTGGCAATCTGAATACTCTGCAAACTGTACAGCAGCTAGCCCAATGCATCTAACAATATACTGCCCCAAGTAACTATAGCAGTTGTTTAAGAGAACTGGAAATGTTGAATATTCATAATGGGGAGTAGGGGAAGTCATAATGAAAATGTAACCTTCTTCATTTAGATCAGGTATCTCCAACTCAAATCACCACGAGGGCCACATGAGGACTAGTACATTGGCCTGAGGGACGCATCACTGACAACTTTTCATGCAAAGATACAAAAGCCCCCCGCCCTTGGCCCTGCACCCCCAATGACCCTGCCCCCACTCCACCCCTTCCGTGAGGCCCTACCCCGCCTCTTCCCACCCTTTTCCCGCCCCTATTCCAACCCCTTCCCCAATCTAAAATAAAATAAATAAATGGAGATATGCCAGTCTCATAGAACTGGAAGGACCTTGAAAGGTCATCGAGTCCAGTGCCCTGCCTTCACTAGCAGGACCAAGTACTGTCCCCTGACAGATTTTTGCCCCAGATCCCTAAATGGCCCCCTGAAGGATTGAACTCACAACCCTGGATTTAGTAGGCCAGTGCTCAAATCACTGAGCTATCCCTCCCCCCTACCCCTACCCCTACCCCTACCCCTACCCCGCCCCTGAGTGTGTGGCTCCACGCTCCTCCCCCCTCCCTCCTGGAAAGCGCTAAGTGCCGCCAAACAGCTGTTTGGCGGTGGGAAGCACCTGGAGGTAGGCAGAGGATCGGGGACGCGGTGCGCTGGGGAGGAGGGGGAGTGGGGAGTGAGGCTGCAGGAAATAACTCCGGAGGGGTGAGAAGGGGGAGCTTGGCGGGCTGCAGCAAATAACTCGGGCCGTGTGTTTGAGACCCCCGATTTAGATGGTGGAGTGGCTTTTATAATACTGTTTAGAAATGACCCTTATAGGCTCAGTTCCCCCCAAAATTTGGGTTCTAAGCTACAGAAAACTTGTATGAACTCTGGTCTAAGTTTATCAGCTGAACTGAACCTTCATCTTACTGTGTTTTATAGAAGAGAAACATTTATGTTTAAGAAATAAAAGTTGCTTTAGAATGATGTGCATTTGCTGTGTACATCAACCCTTAAAATAACACCCTTGGTATAATTGCAGGTTCTCCTATGGCTGCTAACTTTCTTACAGATTGCAGAATCTACCCTTTTTTTCCTTCAGATGCGTTCACAAACCACCCATTACAATGTTAAATAGAATGCATCTGTTTGTGTATGTGCACTTAATCATGCTTCCAAGATGAGTAAAAACAGATTTATCTACAGCTAGTTTAAATTTAAATTGAATTTGGAATCCTGATCTTCCATAAATGAAAAAAAGTTCCTAATTGTAAAAATAACTTGTAATGTAGCTTCAGTAATCCAAACTTAGGTTCTAAACAGGAACCATAAAAGGGATAGAAAAAAATTAAGATACAATATTGTAGCATTTGGGACTATGTTCCAAAAGGTGATATAAGAGACGAGTCCTACATCTAATCAGGAGTAGTGGAAGAATGAATAGAATTTCCTAGAGCTACCTAAAATTTCGCTATAGTCAACTTTTTTCAAAGTCTCGGCTCTTTTAACTGCAGAAGGTAAATGTATGTATGTGCTTTGCGGTTACTGAAGTATATATTTTCTTACGGACAGAGGCCTGTTGGAGGCATCTTCCATCACAACTGTCGATACATTTGGGCTGAGTTATTGAACTCTGATATCCATTTCTGGAATTATCACAAATAAGATACACGGCATGCAGTGGTGCTGAATACCTACAAATAAATAGATTTCAGGAGATGATAATGAGACTTGAATTATAATTCTGTTTGAGGTTAGTCTCCATAAAAGGGTTTTGAGTTGTGAGAAAACAGGTCTTATCTGAAGGGAGGAAAATCTTGTTTTTCCTGGGCCATGTTCCCCACACAATCAGGGGGAGAGGCAAGAAGAAAGAAAATTGACAGTTCTCCGCTCATGTAGAACATGGAGTCCACCATTCTTTAGCCAGCAGAAGTGCCAGTCATATTTGAAGATAAGCTATGTTTGTGCTACGTCAAAGCCACTGATTATTCAAGCAGCTAAAAGCCAGTAAGTTAGAGGAGAAAGACTTGGAAGGAGTTAGTTCACATGCTGTTGCATGGACAGCATAAAGGATGCCCATCGTGGTATGTGCTTCTATGATCTGTCCTGAACCAAATCTGGCATGTTAGAGTGGGATGCTTGTGAGGAACAGGTGTCTGTCATTCAGCCATCATGTTTTAGGTCTGGGTTTTTTCATCTTGCTTTCACTGGGTCAGTGTCAAAGATGACTTTTACAGGGAAGTTGGTAGGCATTCAGAGCAGCTGACTACACACACCACTTTGGAGAGAAGGATCTGTTTAGTTAGAAAATGGATCTATTCATTCTGCTTGAATTTTTACCATTTGATATTTTCAATCATTTGGAAATGCTTCATGTGACTGGTGTCCAGCTTCTTTTCAATCTTAACAGTATAGGCCATGTTTCAATCCCCTATGCCAAACTGACCACTGAAGCATTTATATAATCCTCAGCTTTGTGTCTCTACTTATCTTAGTAGCCCAGGTTGATATTCTGGTTTTAAAAACTGAGAAAGCAGGTGCAGAATTGAACTTAATTTGTTTTAAGTTATGTGAAGTTACTTTACTTTTAAAGTCCACCAACTAATTTTAACCTGGGGGTTCCCTTTATTTTTGCTCTTAAATATTCACACAGAGAAAATGCCCTCATTGCATAAACTCTGAATATATTATTTTACTTGTTTTTACTTTACTATTTTATTTGCCTCTCTGAACCCAAAACCAACCTGAGGACTTGCTAGATAATTTAGTATCATGATACAGCTCATAGATAAATTACTAGCTTTTGAATAAGGGATATCTTACAAAGTTTACTTTCTTGTATAGTCTTTCAGTGTTGATGCTGGAAGTTGTACTGCATTAATACTGCTTTTTGGAGAAAAATTTAAAACATGTAGCCTTGAGCTTAAATACAACTATACAAAAGCTACATTAAAGGAATGTTAAGGTTGCAAAGTCAAGCACTCGAAGGTTAAGAAAATCCAGAATTAAGGTTGCACGTTCAACCTTAATTTTGCCCTCTTGTGTGTGTGCATTATGATTGTCTTTAATTTACATGATCACGGTTTCCCATAGGACCCCCACCTCACTCAGTGTACAGGAGACTTATAACTTGATCAAACTTGGGCAGATTTTCTCAGGCCACAAAAGGCATGTCCCTAGCACCAGGCTATATTAGGCTCCCAAAAGAATCCTCTTACTTGAACCACCGTTGAGGCTGCGCAAATCCTGCTCCAAGGAGTTATCCAGGGTATTAAACTGCTTCATCAATCCTGAATGCCTGTAACCAGAATCAAAGCCAGTTACCACGCACTGCAAATAACTATTGCCCAACTTTAATGAAATGGTCGTGTGCATGCATGTAGTCTTCTCAAACAGCATGGATACTCTCTGGCTGAAACCACCAACCAACAGCCTCCTCTGCATTCCCAGAGTATAGTACATTCACTCATGAAGAAGTTCTGGGCGCTTTAAAAGAGTCCTGACCCAAGACTTGTGATTCTACCCCATGTCCTTCCTGGCTCTTGAGTCATGAATAACTGGGTGCCACTTATGACTGAAATAGCCAATGCATCTTTCAGAGAAGGAATCTTCCCTTCCTCTTTCAAACACGCAATAGTGTGACCAATGCTGAAGAACCCCACTGTGGATACTTGGACCTAGCCAACTATTCCCAGTGTCAAACCTCCTATTCCTGAGCAAGATCACAGAGAAACTAACAAAAGACCAATGACAAGCTCATCTAACTGAAGCTAACATTCTATACCTGGAATAGTCTGGATTTAGGCCACGACATGGAACTGAAACTGCTTTAGTGGCACTAATGGACAATTTGTCAGTGGACAGAGAACAGACATCCATTCTCATCCTCCTGTACCCCTCTTCTGCATTCGACAAATGACCATGATAGATGGCTGTATCACCTGAGAGATGGTGTGGTCCAGAGTAATGCACTAAAATGGTTTGAGTATTTCCTGGAAGGATTCACCCAATAAGTAGTGATGGGAAACTGCATCTCCACCACTAGACCCCCTCACTTGTAGAGTTCCACAAGGACAGTTCTCTCTCCAGTCCTTTTCAACATGTGCATGCAACCACTAGGTGAACTGGTCAGACAACATGGAATCAAGTGGCAGTAATATGCAGATGATACACAGCTCTACTTATCCTTCATCACATATACCCAAATCACTGCCACCAAGATGGCCTAGTGTTTGGATGAGTTCAGCTCATGTATGAACAGCAGCTGGATGAAGCTAAACCTAAGCAAAACAGAGATGGTGCTGTTGGGCAGAGTTTTCAGCCTTGGGGCATTCTCTTTTGATTGAAGGTTCACGTCCACAATTAGTCAATTCAGTCCAGTGTCTAGAATTACTCTAGGATTCCTTGCTGACACTGAGCTCTCACATAGAAACAGCCACAAATAACACTTACTACCATGTCTGGTTGGCTAGGAGACTGCCGCATCCTGTTGGACAACGACCTAGCCTATTCGTGTCTTTGTCACCTCTCAGCTGGACTACAGCAATGTGGTATACCTGGGCATGAAACCTTCAGTATTTAGGAAACTCCAGCTAATATATACACTGCAGTATGCCTCCTCAGCAGCACAGGCACATCACACCCATACTCTGCTCTCTACACTGTCTTCCCACAGAATTTTGAATCAAGTTGAAGGTCTCAGTCCTTATCTTCAATACACCCCATGGCCTGGGCCCAAGATGCTTAAAAGTTCATCTTAAGCTCTGGTAAAAAGACCATGGTCAGCAACTTCGCTCCTCTGACATAATGGGACTCAACAATAAGGGTAAAGCTCATCTTTGTGGGAGACCAAACTTCCTCCGAGGGCAATCTGAAACTGGAATTAATTCTCCCAAGAACTAAGGCCCCCACAAACCTCACCAATTTACCCTCCAAGTGCAAGGCACATTTTTTTTGACCTTGACTTCTCTAATATAAACACAGCAAAATTATATTAGTTTAAAAAAAAAAAAAAAAACCTAACCAAAACAAGTTGCTTCACTACATATGCTTCTCCCTCTGGTGAGAGGATGAGATCCGACAGGTAACAGCTGTCTTGCTTAATGCACTACTGGAAGACTGTCATCTGGTGTTAGCTTTCCACCCATCCAGTAGTTTGGTAAACGAACAAAATACAAACTGAATTTTTTTCTAAAGGGAGACTTACCCTTATATAATTGACTTAAGGTTAATTAATACATTATGTCAAGTTGTTGTCTTAATGCTAATAATGGGTAGCTGGAGTATTTCTAAAGCTTTGGGAGAACTCTTAGTGGCCTAATCTGAAGAGCAGGGCATAAATCCTGGAGCCTCCAGCAACAACACTGGATAATCTCTGAATTACATAGGTAGGTGGCATTAACCTATTACTGATGATTAATAAGGAGAGAAGCTGCTAACAGAGAGTAAACTATCTGGTAAGAAATTTGCCATTGCTTGTGCTGCATAGATTTTGCTAAGATTTAAACTAAATGACAGTTCTGTAGAATTTTGAACTATAAATCCCTATTGTATGATGTTGCAGATCTGGTTGGGGTAAGCTGTACAGAGAGAACCCCAAAATCATTACACATGAACATTAAAACATAACTGCATAGACTGGGATACAGCATGTCTGCCTCTGAATTGCTCTCTATAACAGTGTTGCTATGTAGTACAGCCGCAATGGTGGTATTGATTTATTTGTAAATTTAAACATGTTTTGTGTTTAGTAAACTGTAACTTAAGACTGAATGGTCCTTTGTCCTGTGCCAGTTGTGCCATCACTATACTGCACAAGAAACCACCTTGTGCTCCTGTACAGGACTGGGCGAAGCCCAGTACTTTCATTCTCCTGAATGCAAATACTAAATAAGAATAGCAATGACAACCAGTTCAGGGCTTTGACTTAAAAGCACAACAGGCTCTTTAGTCTTCCAGAGAGCATAGATATAATTGCATCCAACGTACGCTTTTGTGGTATGCTTTCCTGAAAAGATGCTGTTTTTTTCTGATAATAGTGTCAGGCCACCAAAAGTATTGAGAGAGGGTTATCAGTGCTGATATATTCAATATAAAGATGTTTTCTGGCTCCATGGGAGGAAGGGGCTGCCATAAACTCTCCTCTTTAGATCTGGCATAATGTAGCTAAGCAATGTTCCTCTGAACAGCGTATCAGTCCCTCAACTGCAGTAATGAAATAATTGCACTTGAGGCAAGTTGGTGTACCATTGGTGTCTTGTGACACTCTTAATGTATACTGTACAGAACAATTTAGAAAGGAAGCATTGTTTGTCTATGACTGAAGAATCAAGTATCAATTTTTGATATAAGAGACACTGAAGTTATTCATTCACTAGCGTAGCTCTTCTGTTTTACTGTTATGCAGTATTCCTTTGTTATTCACTCATTGCACATATGACCCTGGAACAAAGAATTTTTCATTTCTCCTCATTGTCTTGGTAACCAGAAAGTTAATTCTGATTAGACATGTTTCTTCATGTTAATGTTAAAAAAAAAAAAAAAAAAAAAAAAAAAAAACCACACACAACCCCCCCCTTCCAATTAGCCACGTTCCAAGCCAGCAGCTAAATTTTTATAAGACTTTAAAAAAATTCTCTAAATTTTCTAAATACTAATTTTATTAGTAACTTTCTTAGTGTTTAAATATTGATATGCTTTCCTCCACACCCATTTTTATGTTGCTTTTTGGAATCTTCACAGATGAAAACAAGTAAAATTCCAGAAGTATAATTAGCTTTCTCCAGAAAATAGAGTTCACCTGAATCCTTTAGGAGTAGGACAAATATGGATTTTGGAAGTTGGATGCAACTCATTTAAATTCATGAAGTTTCACAGGTTTACACCATGTCTGTCTGGTCCAATAATTAAACCCATAACTAATTTAGAGGATTGGACACTTCCCGTTTACCCTACTATTGTGGTTTGCAATCACTGGAAAATGCTAACAATGAATTTAAATGGATAACTAGATCAAAGAGCGCAAAATGAAGACTGGTTGTTCCCTAACTCCCCAATCTAATCCAAAACATTTAACACATTAAATTGGAATCAGAAAAACTTGGTTAGCTCCTTACTTGACATTAGCTAATCATTTCTTGTTTTAAATCATATCCGCAACTTCCTCCAGTGTTGCTAAAGCTAAATTTTGAACTAATGGATACCACAATTATCCCTTCAAAAGCTAGATGCTGTTAAGCTGTAAAAATGTCCCTCTCAGATCTTCAAAAAAGTGCTACATCTGCAAATCATTGATTTGTTCCAACATCAACGATAGGTCAGCTTCAGTTTTAAGTAACAAAAATGGTCCTTCAGAATGTAAGCACAAAGGCTTAATTATAGCAGTTGCTATGTGCTCAAGTTATAATAAAGCTGTAATCCTTTGGGTGGACATGTCTGTAATATCTGTGTTTGTTCCACACTTGTCACTTCAAACAGTTTTCTTAGCTGAAATCCATAAAATAGAATTGGTAACATCAGGTGACCTTACTTTCTCTAAATTGGAGGCCTCATGTTCCAAATGACTGCCTCATGGAAGAAATTAATATAACTAAGTAAAATCTTTGTTGATCTGGGGAAAATGTCAGATGAGCTTTTTCCCCCCCTTATTCTCTTCAGTTCATAATGAGTGGTTACCAAATTTAAGATTCTAGCTTAATTAGAAAATGAAAATATGTAATGCACCCCTTTATCTATACAATATACTTCCAATTATCCGAATAGCATGGGGGACACACATTTTATTTGGGTAATTGGGAGTTTCGATAATTGAGAGGGAAGGAACTATTCAATAGTGAGGTATCCACAGCTGGAGGCTTGTCCTCACAGTCCTGGCTGGTGGTCTCTGCCCCACCACAACTGCAGCCTCCTCGCCCACCTCGTGCCTTGAGGGATCAGGTATCACCAGCCTTGTGGCATCAGTGGGAGTCCTCAGCGGAACTGCAGTCACAGCCCTGCTCACTCACTCCTTCAGAGAGCTTCCTGTGGTGCCATAGGAGCCAGTCAGCAGTAGAGTGGTCACTCCTGCATCCCGGAGCCTGTCATTCTCCTCGGAGTTCTGGCTTGGGGGCCTCTGCTCTATTATCCGAACATCTGCATTGTCCGAATCTTTGCCTTATTAGCCAGCATGAGACACATGACCTCTGCAGCAAGTATCTCATGCTGTGGGACAAACAAGTGATTCAGTTAATGTGGAAGTTGGGATAATAGCGTTTTAGATAAATGGGAGCATACTGTAATAAGTTAAATTACTGAGAAAGTAGTTTACAGAAGTTCACCAGAAAGTATTGTTGCATTGTTAAATAAGACTAGCTTGCTGTCCTTCAGCTGATAGATGAGGATAAAATTTTCAGTTCTGATTTAGTGCATAGTAACCAACCGACTACACTGGTCTACAATTTTTGAGAAGTTGTCTGCTTCAGAGATAAAATGTGCTATTTAGTATGTATTTTGAAGTGCTGAATTCAAATATGACAATTAAAACAACTGGCTACTGTTTCTAAGGCCAGGTCTACACTAGGACTTTATGTCGAATTTAGCAGCGTTAACCCGATTTAACCCTTCACCCGTCCACATTAGGAAGCAATTTATTTAGACATAAATGGCTCTTTAATTCGATTTCTGTACTCCTCCCCGACGAGGGGAGTAGTGCCAAATTCGACATGGCCATGTCGAATTCGAGGTACTGTGGACGGAATTCGACGCTAACAGCTCCGGGAGCTATCCCACAGTGCACCACTCAGTGGACGCTCAGGACAGCAATCTGTACTTGGATGCTCTGACCTGCCACTCATGGAAAGCCCCGGGAAAATTTGAATTCCTTCTCCTGTCTGGCCAGTTTGAATCCCATTTCCTGTTTGGACATCGTGGAGAGCTCAGCAGCACTGGCAACGATGCAGAGCTCTACAGCAGAGGTTACCATGCAATCCCAGAATAGAAAGAGGGCTCCAGCATGGACTGATCGGGAAGTTTTGGATCTGATCGCTGTGTGGGGAGATGAATCCGTCCTATCCGAGCTCCGATCCAAAAGAAGGAATGCAAAAATTTATGAAAAAATATCCCAGGCTATGACGGAGAGAGGATACAGCCGGGATGCAACGCAGTGCCGCGTGAAAATCAAGGAGCTGTGACAGGCGTACCAGAAGACCAAGGAGTCCAACGGACGCTCTGGATCGCAGCCACACACTTGCCGTTTTTACGAGGCACTGCATGCTATGCTCGGTGGTGCTGCCACCACTACCCCACCAGTGTCCGTGGACTCCGACGACGGGGTCTTATCTACGGCCACGTCGTCGGAGGTTTTCGCGGACGGTGAAGATGAGGAAGGAGAGGAGGACGAGGCAGTCGACAGCGCTTTCACTGCTGATTTCCCCGACAGCCAGGATCTATTCATCACCCTGACTGAGCTCCCCTACGAACCCTCCCAAGGCAGCATCCCTGACCAGGAATCAGGCGAAGGATCAGCAGGTCAGTGTTTTAGACATTTATTTGGAACACAATAGGCATGGTGTGTAAGCAATGTGTTAGTATTGCTTAATTGGCCTTATGCGCTTCAGCTTGGAGTCGCTTTCCCGTGCAACTATTCGAAAAGTCTGTCAATATGTATGGGGATAGAGGAGTAATCCCCATCGGAGATCTCCGCGAAACTCTCCTGGAGGTACAGTGAGAGCCCGTGTATCACGTTCACGGGGAGAGCGGCCTTATTGTCTCCTCCATGGTAGGATACTTTCCCGCGCCATGCAAGCTGCAGGTACTCTGGTATCATTGCCTTGCATAGCATGGCTGCATACGGTCCTGGGGTTTGCTGGCATTGACGCATCATGCAGTCTTTCTCTGTCTCGGTAATCCTCATCAGAGTGATATCAGTCATGGTGCCCTGGTTTGAATGAGTGGTTTCATTAGTATAGGGAATGCTTCATTTTCCCTTTAAAGAAAGACATCCGGCGGTTTCCATTAACGCGGGGTGGGAGGGAGTTGGGAGCCAAACCATTCGCACTTAGCAGTGCGCAGGCAGGGAGAGTTCCCGGGACCGGCCACGCGAAGCGGGGGAAAGGATCCGCGAGCCGTTCATACAGAGTGGTTCGCGGGCACGTTTGGTTCCCGGGAGCGGCCACGCGGAGGGGGGGAAGGGTAGGCGAGCCGTTCAAACACAGCGGTTCGCGGGCACTTTCAGTCCCTGGGAGCGGCCATGCGGAGGGGGGGGTAAAGGATTGGCGAGCCGCTGTAGATGAGCGGTTTGGGCAGCAGCAGTTCCTGGCTGCAGCCGGGAACAGTGATTGAGACATGGGAGTAGAGCACTGCTGTGAAGTAATCTCTCAGCAGTCCAAACCCATCACCTTACCATGGTCTTCAGAGAGCTGATTTTCAGTGTTCGGCAAGGCTTCTGGGATCTGTACACCGGGACCCCAGACACTCAGGATAAAGACCTAATATTTGACCTTGTAGTACGTGAACATGTGATAGGTACTGTGCTTGGTCCTATTCACAGGGAAAGAGTATGGGCATTGTTCTGGAAAAAGTATCTTTCTGAGGAATTCACTCCCTTTCTCTCATCCCACAGCTGCGAGTGTCTCCTGCCCTACCCGTGGTTCTCCCTCCCATGGGCTATTGCAGATCAGGCGGCGCAAAAAGAGAACCCGGGACGACATGTTCTCCGAATTGATGGTCTGTTCCCGAAGGGAGGCGGCACAGCGGAGAGAGGACGTCTCAAGGTCCGAGCGAGCAGCCAGGGAACGGGAGCAGAGGGCTGAAGCTCGCGAGGACAGGTGGCGGCAGGAAGACCAGCAGGCGACTCAAACGCTGCTGGGACTAATGAGGGAGCAAACGGACACGCTCTGGCGCCTGGTGGACGTTCTCCAGGACAGGAGACAGGAGGAAAGAGCCCCTCTATATGTAATTTCCAACCGCCCTCCGCCGCCACCAAGTCCAGTCGTCTACTCACCCAAAGTCACTAGGACGAGGGGAGGAAGGGGCCATGGAAATATTCACTCCACCCCTGCAGACTGCTCCAGTAGCAGAATGCTCTCATTCCCAAAACTTTAGATGGGTCCTTTCCCTCCCTCCAGCCTCACCCCTCAACACTTCCCTGCCCAGGTTTCATCTCAAAACTATGCTCACCTTAATAAAAATGTTTTTTTTGTTCAGTGCTGTTTCCCTGACTTTCTTTCACAGGACGGTTTGGTTTTCGGGTTAGTGGGTAAGGGGGTTTGTAATTGGAGACGACTGGCGCCTGACCCAGGGTACAGACGGGGGAAAGGATCAACAGAAAGTCACACTAAAAATTGCATGCACTAGGCACACTTGTCATTCTCGGAGGGGGTTTTCATGTTCTCTGCGGGGGGGTGGGGGTTAACTTTCTGGTGGGGGAGGGTGGCTGCTGATCTTTAGCTGCCGGCGATAACCTGCATGACAGATCCATGCATCAGGGGATTTGTGGCCGCAATTCACGGCCAAAAAGTCACAGAGGCCCCACCACACACAGTTGCGAATAGGAGGGGTTGATGGCTCCCTTGAAACAAGCAGTCCAGCACTTTGGACTGCTCTGGGAGCAGGAGCATGTCATTCCCCAAGCTTGGAAGTGTACTTTCCAACACTCCACCCGCTCCCCAACCGCGGTATGCGTCTCAGGTTAAAACCTTAACCGAGAAACCAGTAATGGAGACGGTTCAAATAAACAATGTTTCCTTTATTGTACTTTTAAAGCGTTGAATGAAGGGTGGGAAGGGGGTTGGTAATTGGAGAGGATAGGCAACAGAATCTCGGTAAATAAACGGGGGCAGGTTCAGCATCTGTTTAAACAGGCGTAACAGTCACTGGTTACCCCGCTCGCTCTGGAAGCTAGCTTTCAAAGCTTCCTGGATGCGCAGCGCGTCCCGCTGTGATCTTCTAATCGCCCTGGTGTCCAGCTGTGCGTAATCAGCAGCCAGGCGATTTGCCTCAACCTCCCACCCCACCATAAACGTCTCCCCCTTGCTCTCTCAGAGATTGTGGAGCACACAGCACGCTGCAATCACAATGGGGATATTTGTTTGGCTGAGATCGGAGCGAGTAAGTAAGCTTCTCCAACGACCCTTCAGACGGCCAAAGGCACACTCCACCACCATTCTGCACTTGCTCAGCCGGTAGTTGAAGAGCTCCTTTTCAGTGTCCAGGGCGCCCATGTATGGCTTCATGAGCCATGGCATTAGCGGGTAGGCAGGGTCCCCAAGGATCACTGTAGGCATCTCCACATCCCCAACAGTTATTTTGCGGTCCGGGAAATAAACACCCTGTTGCAGCCGTCTAAAGAGACCAGAGTTTTTGAAAACACGAGCATCATGAACCTTGCCTGGCCATCCAACATTGATGTTGGTAAAACGTCCTTTGTGGTCCACTAGTGCTTGCAGCACCATAGAAAAATAGCCCTTTCGGTTAATGTACTGGCTGCCCTGGTGCTCCGGTCCCAGGATAGGGATGTGTGTCCCATCAATAGCCCCGCCGCAGTTTGGGAATCCCATAGCGGAAAAGCCATCTATGATCACCTGCACGTCTCCAAGGGTCACTACCTTTGAGAGCAGCAGGTCAACGATTGCATGGGCTACCTGCATCACAGCAGCCCCCACGGTAGACTTGCCCACTCCAAATTGGTTCGCGACTGACCGGTAGCTGTCAGGAGTTGCAAGCTTCCACAGGGCTATGGCCACTCGCTTCTGGATAGTCAGGGCTGCTCGCATCCGGGTGTCCTGGTGCTTCAGGGCAGGGGACAGCAACTCACAAAGTTCCAGGAAAGTGCCCTTACGCATCCGAAAGTTTCGCAGCCACTGGGATTCATCCCAGACCTGCAGCACTATGTGGTCTCACCAGTCAGTGCTTGTTTCCCTTGCCCAGAATCGCCGTTCCACAGGATCAACGTGCCCCATTGCCACCATGATTTCTATGGTCCGGGGTCCCGTGCTTTGCGAGAGGTCTATGCCCCTCTCAGAGTTCATGTACTCCCGGAGCTTCCGTTGCCTCCTCGCCCGATTTCTCTGCATCTGATTCTGGAAAAGGTGCACGATAAGGCGCGAGGTGTTGACAACGGACAGAACAGCAGCGATAATCGCGGAGGGCTCCATGCTCGCTGTCCTGTGGCGTCCGAGCTGTCAATCACCGGAAAAGGGCGCGAATTAATTGCCCGCCGGCGCTTTCCCGGGAGGGCGGGAGTGTGGGTCGAGTGATGACATTTACATATAACCACCCTTGACACATTTTCGGCCCCACAAGGCACTGGGGGCTACACCCAGAATTCCGGTGGGCAGCGGGGACTGCGGGAACTGTGGGATAGCTACCCACAGTGCACCGCTTGCAATGTCGACGCTTGCCCCCTTACTGTGGACTCACAAATTCGAATTAAGGTCCTTGATGTGGATTCGCACGATCGACCTTGCAATATCGGTTTCATAAGTTCGGTTTAACAAAAATCGAACTAGTCTCGTAGTGTAGACATACCCTTAGATATTTAAGTTTTTACATTTTATGTCTGTATATTGTGTCGATAGTAGAGTTTTAATCATTAATTGGAAACCTAGGTCTTTTCATATGTTTATGGTTGCTTTACATGATACTATTTCACCTGTCCTGTTTATGTAACACTTTAAACATCAGCAAAGGGGTTATATAAATAAAATTTATTATGAAACAAAAGACAAACTATTATGTACATAGTTTAGTCCTATTCAGTGTCTACTCGGCGCTTCTTGGCTTGTCTCTTGTATTCATTAAATGGAGCATCTCTTGTCACTGTCCAGCAATAGTCTGCAAGCATTGATGGGCTCCATTTGCCCTGATAGCGTTTCTCCATTGTTGCAATGTCCTGGTGAAATCACTCGCCGTGCTCGTCGCTCACTGCTCTACAGTTCGGTGGAAAAAAATCTAGATGAGAGTGCAAAAAATGTATCTTTAGTGACATGTTGCAACCAAGGCTTTTGGATGCCTTGAGGAGGTTTTCCACCAACAACCTGTAGTTGTCTGCCTTGTTGTTTCCAAGAAAATGTATTGCCACTAACTGGAAGGCTTTCCATGCCTTTTTTTCCTTGCCACGCAGTGCATGGTCAGATGCATCATCTTGAAGAAGTTCACGAATCTGAGGACCAACAAAGACACCTTCCTTTGTCTTAGCTTCATTTAACCTTGGAAATTTTCCACGGAGGTACTTGAAAGCTGCTTGTGTTTTGTCAGTGGCCTTGACAAAGTTCTTCATCAGACCCAGCTTGATGTGTAAGGGTGGTAAGAAAATCTTCCTGGAGTCAACAAGTGGTGGATGCTGAATACGTTTCCTCCCAGGCTCCAATGACTGTCGGAGTGGCCAATCTTTCTTGATGTAGTGGGAATCTCTTGCACGACTATCCCATTCGCAGAGAAAACAGCAGTACTTTGTGTATCCAGTCTGCAGACCAAGCAAGAGAGCAACAACCTTCAAATCGCCACAAAGCTGCCACTGATGTTGGTCATAGTTGATGCACCTCAAAAATTGTTTCATGTTGTCATAGGTTTCCTTCATATGGACTGCATGATCAACTGGAATTGATGGCAAAACATTGCTATTATGCAGTAAAACAGCTTTAAGACTCGTCTTCGATGAATCAGTGAACAGTCTCCACTCATCTGGATCGTGAACATTGATGTTGAGGGCTGCCATCACACCATCGATATTGTTGCAGGTTACAAGATCACCTTCTATGAAGAAGAATGGGACAAGATCCTTTTGACGGTCACGGAACATGGAAACCCTAACATCACCTGCCAGGAGATTCCACTGCTGTAGTCTGGAGCCCAAAAGCTCTGCCTTACTCTTGGGTAGTTCCAAATTCCTGACAAGGTCATTCAGTTCACCTTGTGTTATGAGGTGTGGTTCAGAGGAGGAAGATGGAAGAAAATGTGGGTCCTGTGACATTGATGGTTCAGGACCAGAAGTTTCATCCTCTTCCTCATCTGACTCAAGTGAGAATGATTCTGGTGCATCAGGAACCGGCAGTCCTTCTCCGTGGGGTACTGGGCGTATAGCTGATGGAATGTTTGGATAATGCACAGTCCACTTTTTCTTCTTTGACACACCTTTCCCAACTGGAGGCACCATGCAGAAGTAACAATTGCTGGTATGATCTGTTGGCTCTCTCCAAATCATTGGCACTGCAAAAGGCATAGATTTCCTTTTCCTGTTCAACCACTAGCAAAGATTTGTTGCACAAGTGTTGCAGCATATGTGTGGGGCCCACCTCTTGTCCTGATCTCCAATTTTGCAGCCAAAATAAAGGTGATAGGCTTTCTTAACCATAGTGGTTATACTGCGCTTTTGTGATGCAAAAAAGTCACTTCACCACAAACATAGCAGAAGTTATCTGCACTGTTCACACAAGTACGAGGCATCTCTGCTCACTTTGGCTAAACAGAAATGTGTCCCTTTGCAAAATCAAACACTGACAAATAAGAGATCCAGTCAAAGATGTATTTAGTCATTTCTGGTTTAAATTGAGATCCCTTCCCTTTATAACTCACTTATCCTCCGCCATTCCCAAGTCAAGGGTCGTGTATATACTGACCCAATAGCATGTCTTGAAAACTAGAGCCAATCAACAATTTTAAGCATCATTTTCGTTCTCAGTGACCCAGAATTAGTAAAGTTTGACTACATTTATTTCAGAAGCATTTTGGCTGTAGAGCAGTGCTATCAAAAGGGCATGTTTTTACATAAGAATGGCCATACTGGGTCAGACCAGTGGTCCATCCAGCCTAGTATCATGTCTTTCAACAGTGGCTGGTGCCAGATGCTTAAGAGGGAAATGAACAAAACCGGGCAATTACCCTGACCGTCTTGGCTAATAGACGTAGATGGACCTATCCTCCATGAACTTACCTAATTCTTTTTTGAACCCAGTTATACTTTTGGCCTTCATGACATCCTCTGGTAGTGAGTTCCACAGGTGACTGAATTGTGGGACAAAGTACTTCCTTTTGTTTGTTTTAAACCTGCTGCCTATTAATTTCATTGGGTGACCCCTAGTTCCTGTATTGTTCCTGTATTCTTGCTCTTCTCTAAGTTTTCCAATTCCAATATCTTTTTTGAGATGAGGCAACCATATTCAAAGTGTGGGTGTACCATGGATTTATCTTATTTTCTCTCTTGTATAGTTCAGAACATTGTTTGCTTTTTTGACTGCTGTACATTGAACAGATGTTTTTAGAGAACTATCCACAATGACTCTAATCTTTCTTGAGTGCTAATTTAGATCTTGTAATTTTATATGTATAGTTGGGATTGTTTTCCAGTGGGCATTACTTTGCATTTGTCAACATTGAATTTCATCTGCTGTTTTGCTGCTCAGTCACCCAGTTTTGTGAGATCCCTTTGTGACGCTTCACAATCTGCTTTGGACTTAACTATCTTGATTAATTTTGTATCATCTGCAAACTTTGCCACTTCACTGTTTACCCCTTTTTCCAGATCATTTATGAATATTACAGCACAGGTTCCAGTACAGATCCTTGGGGGACCCTGCTGTTTACCTTCTCCACTGTGAAAACTGGCCATTTATTCCTACTCGGTTTCCTATCTTTTAACCAGTTACTGATCCATGAAAGGACTTTCCCTCTTATCCCATGACTGCATGCTTTGCTTAAGAGCTGTTGGTGAGGGACCTCATCAAAGGCTTTCTGAAAGTCCAAGTACAATATATCTACTGGATCACCCTTGTCCACATGTTTATTGACACCCCCCCCCCCCAAAGAATTCCAGTAGATTGACGAGGCATGCTTTCCCTTTACAAAAGTAGTGTTGATTTGTCCCCAACATATCATGTCCATCTGTGTGTCTTATAATTTTCAACCAACGTGTCTGGTACTGAAGTTAGGCTTACTGGCTGGGATTGCCTCTGTAGCCTTTTAAAAAAATTGGCATTACATTAGATATTCTCCAGTTATCTGGTACAGAGGCTGATTTACGTGATGGGTTACACACCAAAGTTGTTAGTTCTGCAATTTCCAATTTTGCGTTTCTTCAGAACTCTTGGGTGAATGCTGTCTGGTCTGACTTCTTATGGTTAAACGTATCCATTTGTTGCAAAACCACCTCTATTAATGCCTTAGTCTGAGACAGTTCCTCAGGTTTGTCACCGAAAAAGAATGGCACTGATGTGAGAATCTTCTCTCATCTGCTGCAGTGAAGACTGATGCGAAGAATTCATGTTGCTTCCCTGTAGTGGCCTTGTCTTCCTTGAGTGCTCCTTTAGTACATTCATTGTCCATTGGCTTCACTGATTGTTTTACTCCTGGGGGGAATTCTGCACCACTGCACATGCACAGAATTTAGGTCCCCTGAAGATTCCTTTGCTTTCTCGCAGAAAAATGACTTTCTGACGGGAAGCAAAGAGAAGACACAAGAGCAGTCATGCCACCCTCCCCAGCAGTATGTTTCATGTGCCCAGGGCAGGCAGCAGAGAGGTAAATCACTGAGGACAAGGAGGCGGGTCTGGGGAAGACCCGACTGGTGGTTCCTACCTTGTGGCCAGGTCAGACCCACCTCCAGATTTCTCCCCTGGCTGTAGGAAGCTCTGCAAACTCCTCCCCCCCCCACCCCCCACGCTTCCTGTGCCCATTGCTCCTCAGCTGCAGGGGAAAGGATCCTTGTACAGAGAGCTGCTCCCACATCTGCCCAATCGCTGTGCATCCAGACCCCCTCATACTCAGAAAACTCCCCGATGAGCCCCACTTGCCTTGCACCTGGACTACTCTGACAAGCCAACCGCACCTAGATTCCCGCCCCACTGAGCCCCAACCAGTTGCACATGGATACCCACCCCACTGAGCCCCACTCTTCCAGCATCTGGACCCCCAAGTCCCGCACACCCAGACCCCCCTGCTGAACCCCAACCACCTTCACCTGGACCCCCCTGCAGAGTCGTATTACCATTGCACCTTGAACCCCCCAACAAGTCTCTGTGCATCCAGTCCCCTCTGCACCTGGATCCCCCACTGAGCTGCCCAATTGCCCCACACAGAACACTCTCAACCCATACCTGGATCTCCCCACACTAAGCCCTTCCATATTTGGATCCTGCCTTGCTGAGCCGGCCTCTCACACGTGGTGCACCTGGCATGGGGTGTTTCTGGGGCAGGCCCAATCCTTGCTATGTCAGGTTTGGGTGCAACCTTGCTGCTGAGTCCATGTCCCAGTGGGGGGGATGACCGCACAGTTATCGCCCACCCTTGTGCCGCCAGTGTCCTGTACTCCCCAGTACCATGGTGGAGCCTCCACATTTATTTGACAAATAAAATTTGCAGAATTTAAAACTGCACACAATATTTTAAATTTTTATGGTGCAGAATTTTTAATTTTTTGGCTCAGAATGTCCTCTGGAATATTGTGTGTGTATATATATAAAAAGTACATCAGAAGCAGGAAGCCTGCCAAACAATATTCCTGAGGACATTCTGAGCCAAAACATTAAAAATTCTGCACCATAAAAATGTAAAATATTGTGTGCAGTTTTAAATTCTGCAAATTTTATTTGTCAAATAAATGTAGAGGCTCCAGCATGGTATTGGGGCAACACTGGCTGCACAAAGGTGGGCGATAACTGTGCGGTCATCCCCCCCACTGGGACATAGACTCAGCAGCGAGGCTGCACCCAACGCTGACATAGCAAGGATTGGGGGTGGGTGTGTGTGTATATGTGTATGTATGTTGTGACAAAATTCCTCCTCTACCTTGGTGAGTCCTGTGCTTATTGGCAGATTTTGATCGCCTCAGAGATCTTCCCCTCTGGTAGAACCCACAGTCAAATTCCTCCTGTGTCTGATCAGGAGTTGGGAGGTTTGGGGGGAACCCGGGCCCACCCTCTACTCCGGGTTCCAGCCCAGGGCCCTGTGGATTGCAGTTGTCTATAGGGTTTCCTGTAACAGCTGCGTGACAGCTACAACTCCCTGGGCTACTTCCCCACAGCCTCCGCCCAACACCTTCTTTATGCTTACTGCAGGACCTTCCTCCTGATGGTCTGCTGATGCTTGTACTCCTCAGTCCTTCAACTCTTCTCCCTCTCAACTTCTTGTGTGCCTCTTGCTCCCAGCTCCTCGCACACAACACCACAAACTGAAGGGAGCTCCTTTTTAAACCCAGGTGCCCTGATTAGCCTGCCTGTCTTAAATTGGTTCCAGAAAGTTCCTGCTTGTTCTAGTGCAGCCCCTGCTGTGGTCACTCAGGGAACAGAAAACTCTTCATCCAATGGCCAGTATGTTTGCCTTCTATCAGACTTCTGTACCCCAACTTGTCTGGGTCTGTCACATATCCCTCCCCCCTGCTCAACACCAAGGGGTTGGGCAGCTTGGGACGCCAGACAGTGCACACATGACAAGCCATTGGGACTGCCATAACGGCTCCCTGCTCTGTGTTGCACACGGAACTGGAAAGGTTGGAGGGATAAGAACCACTTGGTCACCCTAGTGTTCTTCTCCTTGTTCCGCTGCATCCATTGAAGAGGGGCATGGTCGGTCACGAGGACAAATCTGCGCCCGAGCAGGTAGTAGCGCAGCGTTTCCATGGCCCATTTTACAGCGAGGCACTCTCTCTCCACCACGGCATAGTTTTGCTCCCTCGGAAGGAGTTTCCTACTGAGGTAGGGAATTGGATGTTCCTCTTCCCCAACCATCTGTGATAGAACGGCCCCTAACCCTACTTCCGATGCATCCCTCTGCAGGATAAATTCCTTGGTGAAATCTGGGGCTATCAGTACGGGGTTACTGCAGAGGGCAGTCCGTAGGTCTGTGAACGCTTTGTCAGCTCCGTCAGACCATCTCACCAGATCAGGTCCACGGGCTGTCACTAGGTCTGTCAGGGGGCTAGCCCTTGTGGCAAAGTGGGGGATAAATCGTTGGTAATACCCCACCACACCTAGGAATGCCCGGACTTGCTTCTTGCGACGTGGTCGGGGCCAATTTTGGATGGCCTCTAACTTGTTCAGTTGGGGTTTTACCAGACCTTTTCCCACAATGTAGCCAAGATATTTGGCCTCCGTAAACCCTACAGCACACTTAGCAGGGTTAGCTGTAAGGCCAGCTCGCCTGAACGTATCGAGGACTGCCTCCACCTTCTTGAGGTCGGTTTCCCAGTCTGGGTATGAATGACCACATCGTCCAGGTAGGCAACTGCATAATGATTATGGGGGCGTAATAGCTTATCCATGAGGCGCTGGAAGGTAGCTGGGGCCCCATGTAGTCCAAAAGGGAGGACAGTATATTGAAAAAGACCCTCTGGCGTAGAGAATGCAGTCTTTTCCTTTGTGTCTTTGGCAAGGGGAATTTGCCAGTACCCCTTTGTCAAGTCTAGGGTAGTCAAGTACCGGGCATTGCCCAGACGGTCCACTAACTCATCTATGCGAAGTATGGGGTACGCGTTGAATTGGGATACCTCGTTTAGTCGCCGGAAGTCATCGCAAAACCTTGCGGTGCCATCAGGTTTGGGCACCAGTACAATTGGGCTGGACCACTGACTGTAGGATTCTTCGATGATCCCCAACTCCAGCATTTTTTTTACTTCTGCTTTTATTTCCTCCCTTTTGGCCGCTGGCACCCTGTAGGGCCTCATTGTTACTCTGGCCCCAGGGTTTGTGACGATGTGGTGATATGTCTCAGTTGTTCGACCCGGTTTTGTGGAGAACACATCTTGGTTCCGGAAGATCATCTCAGACACCTCATTCTTCTGGTCTGGTGTTAAATCGGGAGACACTCTCACTTGTTTGGAAGGTTTGTTTTCCTGTGGTAGGTCTTTTTGGACAGCTGTGCATGACAGAGTTTCAGAAGGTTGATATATTTCTTCTTGTTTCCGACTTCCTGGCTGCCGCACCTTGTAGGTTACTTCCCCCACGGGTTCAGCCACCTCATAGGGCCCCTGCCATTGGGCCAGAAGCTTGCTTTCTGCCGTGGGTACCAACACCATCACCCGATCCCCTGGTTAGAACTGTCGGATTTTTGCCTGGCGATTGTAATGGGTTCGCTGGGCCTCCTGTGCCTTTTCCAAATGTTCCCGTACAATAGGGGTGACCCGGGCTATCCGGTCTCGCATCTGCAATACATGCTGTATTATATTTCTCCCCTCACTGGGTTCCTCTTCACAGATCTCTGTGGCGATATTTAGTATGCCACTGGGGTGGCGCCCGTATAATAATTTGAAGGGGGAAAACTCAGTTGAGGCCTGAGGTACCTCCCGGATAACGAACATAAGGTAAGGTAGTAGGGTGTCCCAGTCCTTCCCATCCCGACTTACCACCTTCCTTATCATAGCCTTGAGGGTTCGGTTAAACCTTTCTACCAGCCCATCAGTCTGCGGGTGATAGACTGAAGTTCTCAGGGCATGTATATGGAGCAGCGTACAGAGGTCCTTCATTAGCTTCGACATAAATGGAGTCCCTTGATCTGTTAATATCTCCTTTGGTAGCCCCACTCGGGCAAAGATCCCCACCAGCTCTTTGGCTATCGTTTTAGAGGCTGTGTTCCGCAGGGGGATGGCTTCTGGGTAGCGAGTAGCATAGTCCAAAACAACAAGTATATATTAGTGACCCCGAGCCGTCTTCTCCAGGGGTCCCACTAGGTCCATGGCTATTCGCTCGAAGGGGACTTCTATGATGGGAAGGGGTACTAAAGGTGCCCTCAAATGGGGAAGGGGACTGTGCAGCTGACACTCGGGACAGGACGCACAGTACCTCCTCACTTCTTCATGTACTCCAGGCCAGAAAAATCGTCATAGGACCCGTGCCAGGGTCTTTTCTACCCCCAAATGCCCCCCAAAAAGATGACTATGGGCAAGGCTTAATACAGCATTCTGGTGTTTTTGAGGTACTAGGATCTGCTGTAACTTCTGCCCCTGTACTGGTGCAACCCGGTATAAGAGATCCTTCTTCATTATGAAGTAGGGTCCTGGTCCCTGGATTTTCCCTTCCACGGGAATCCCGTCTCTTTCAGTCACCTCTTTCCTAATGTTGTCGTATCTTGGGTCTTCAGCCTGGTCCCGTCCAAAATTTCCTCTCCCGGGGCTAATCTGCCCAAGATCTAGGGGGCCAGTCTCTGTTGCCTCTGCTGGTTCAGAGGCGCTAGGGTGGGGGGTCAGACTCGGGTGCTTCTCCCTCCTGGGTGGCCTCTTGTTCAGCTGCATGGGTCCGCCTCCCTATGAGAGCGACCCTCTGGCTTTGGGTCAGTATTCGGGTTCCCAAGGCCTTAGCTGCCCTTCTTTCCCTTTTTGTCTTTCTACCCTGTCTGGGAGTGGGGAACAAATCTGGGGATATTTCAGAGAAGATTGGGGGTTGACAGTCTACTGTGGATGACTCACTAATTTCAGGGTTCCCTTCTTTCTCCAATCCCCCTACTGGGAGTAAGTCTCCAAACCCTGGGAAGTCTCTCCCTATGAGCATTGGGTATGGGAGTTTAGGGACTACACCTGCTGCTACCTCAGTAGTGTTTCCTTGGATTTCGATTTTTACTGGGATGGTGGGGTAGTAACTAACTGCCCCATGGACAGAGGTTATCCCCGTACGTTTAGCCTGCAGCAGCTGACTACGCTTCACGAGCCTCCCTGAGATGAGTGTGATAGCACTCCCTGAATCAACCAGTGCTGGTGTCTCTACCCCCATTTAGTTTCACTGGTCTGGTGTACATATGGGGTTAGTGAGACCCCCAGAAGGTGGATTTAGGGAGCATGGGTCTGCCCAATTTCCCAGGTTACACTGCATAGGCTCCTCGGCATTGGGACACTGTGCAGCTATATGTCCCCACTCTCCGCAGGGATAACATCTGTATGGAACCCTAGGCATTCCCCAGTCTCTTGGTTTGGGCAGTCTAATATCACGAACTTCTTCCCCCTCAGTGCTCCGACTCTTTGTGGCCTCTGGTGGGCCTTCAGCCCCTCTCTTTTTCCACCTGGGCTCTCCTAGTGGCCCAGTCACTCGAGCTCTTGGGTTTGGTGCTGCTAGTTTAACCCGGGGTTCCGCTTCCTTAACTGGTCTGGTCAGCTCCCTTGCCGTCCTTCGGTTCTCTACCAGTGCAACAATCTCGTCATAGGTGGAAGGTTCGTTCTGGCTTACCCATGCGCGAAGGTCTGGTGGTAGTCCCCTCATGTATCAGTCGATGACCAGAACCTCTAGTATCTCTTCTGGACTCCGGGACTCAGTTTGCAACCACTTTCGTGCAAGATGGATGAGGTCATGCAATTGGGACCGCGGGGTTTTGTCTTCCTGGTACCTCCACTCATGATACCGCTGGGCCTGCACTGCGGTAGTTACCCCAGATCTGGCCAGGATCTCTGCTTTCAGCTGGGGGTAGTCTGCTGCAGCCTCTTCAGGCAGATCATAGTAGGCCTTCTGGGCTTCCCCACACAGGAATGGGGTGAGGATGCCAGACCACTGATCTCGAGGCCAGGCCTCCCGTAGGGCTGTCCTCTCAAAGGCCAGGAGATATGCCTCTATGTCATCGTTCCCCGTCATTTTCTGCAGGCAATTGCTGGCCCGTATGTGCCGTGTCCCATCATGGCCATGGTTCATCTCCGTAAGGACCTTCACTTGGTTTACCAGTTCCCGCAACATAGTACGGTCTTGAGCGGCCTGGTCCATTAACAGGCGATTGGTCTCCTGCTGCATCCGCACTGCCTCCTGTTGGGCGGCTGCCTGGACACGGGTAGCCTTCTGCTGGGCAGCCGTGGCTTGTATCAGTGCCCGTACTACCTCTTCCATTGTGGTGGGGAAAAAAAAAACCCGCTTCTTTTTTTTTTTTTTTTTTTTTTTTTTAAACACCCCTCTTCTTCCGCCGCGCTGTGCACACCAATCCCACTCCTCACACCAATTGTGACAGTTCCTCCTCTACCTTGGTGAGTCCTGCGCTTATTGGCGGATTTTGATCGCCTCAGAGATCTTCCCTTCTGGTAGAACCCACAGTCAAATTCCTCCTGTGTCTGATCAGGAGTTGGGAGGTTTGGGGGGAACCCGGGCCCGCCCTCTACTCCGGGTTCCAGCCCAGGGCCCTGTGGATTGCAGTTGTCTATAGGGTTTCCTGTAACAGCTGCGTGACAGCTACAACTCCCTGGGCTACTTCCCCACAGCCTCCGCCCAACACCTTCTTTATGCTTACTGCAGGACCTTCCTCCTGATGGTCTGCTGATGCTTGTACTCCTCAGTCCTTCAACTCTTCTCCCTCTCAACTCCTTGTGTGCCTCTTGCTCCCAGCTCCTCGCATGCAACACCACAAACTGAAGGGAGCTCCTTTTTAAACCCAGGTGCCCTGATTAGCCTGCCTGTCTTAATTGATTCTAGCAGGCTCTTCTTAATTGGCTCCAGGTGTCCTAATTAGCCTGCCTGCCTTAAATTGGTTCCAGAAAGTTCCTGCTGGTTCTAGTGCAGCCCCTGCTGTGGTCACTCAGGGAACAGAAAACTCTTCATCCAATGGCCAGTATATTTGCCTTCGATCAGACTTCTGTACCCCACGTGTCTGGGACACACACACACGCTCTCGCTTTCGCTCTCTCCCTGCCTGCCTGCCTGCCTGCCTGCCTAATTGTACTTTTACACTTGACTTGCCAAAGTTTATGCTTCTTTTATTATCTTCAGCAGGATTTGACTTCTCATTTGTAAAGGAAGTTATTTATCTCTACTTGCCTCTTTTACTCTGCTTGGCCATAGTGGCATTGTTTTGGTCTTTTTTTACTGTTTTTTTTTTTATTTGGGGCATACATTTACTTTGAGTCTCTCTTATGGTGTGTTTAATAAGTTTCCATGCAGCTTGCAGGCATCTCACTCTTGTTACTGATCCTTTTTATTTGCATTTAACTAGTTTCCTCATTCTTACGCAGTTCCTCGTTTAGATGCTACTTTGGTGGCTTTCTTTGGTATTTTTCCCCACTACAAAGATGTTAAATTTAATTACATTGTGATTGCCATTTACGAGCAGTTACTAGTGGATTGTGGATACTTCTGCTTGTTGGAGCTGTCCCTTCCCTTACTGCTACTGAACTTCAGAAACCTTCTGAGAAGCAAAATCTTTTGAGGCCATGCAAGTGCTGTCTTTTTCATGTTTTCAGAAGTGTTAAACCACATCTGCACTAGTGTTTAAAATCATGATCATTACTGTTAGCTAACACATTCTTAAACATGACTTGTTTGTTACTCTAGTTGTGGCTGTGAGAGGGTTAAGAAGGTTAAACTGAAGGGGTTAGTGAGAGAACTTTTATTTTCCTTATTGTGGTTCGTTTTCCATAGTCAACTTGCTGTCAGGGTTAATTAGTCTAAATAGCTATGTTGAAGATGCTTGAAGTATTAGATTTTTGTCTCATTTGTCAGTGTAACATTAGTCACTATGTGCTTCTTGCCTTTGTAACAAACTTTTTTTTTTAATCTTCTTTTAAAGAATTCTCCTTTTCTTTAGGCCAGAAGGAATCATTGTAATCATCTGGTCTGACTTCCTGCATAACAAGGCCAAAGAATCTTACCCAGTAATTGCTGCATTAAGCCAAAATTTCTGCTTGAGCTATAGCATATCATTTAGGAAGTCTGCATATCAAGACTTCAAATAACTGAGAATCCAGCACATATGTAAGTAAGTTATTTCAGTGGTTATTTACCCTTGCCATTAAAAATGTGCACTTTATTTCTAGTCTGAATTTGCATAACTTCAGTTTTCAACCATAGAATCTTGTTTTGCCTTTTTCCTTTAGGATTCAAGTCTCTTCCCAATATAGGTACTTTTAGTTTTGTGATTTGTATTACCTTCTCTTGCCTAACTTAAGAGATTGAGCTTCTTTAGTTTTTCTTTAAAGGCACATGTGGAGAATGAGAAATTTCTGTATTTTTATTAAAAAGACCTGTTACTCAGTTACCCAACCACTTTTGTATTGTTACCTGCTGGGTATGAAAGGATTAATTTCTTTCCAGGAATAAGGGGAATAACAGATCAAATGACTAGGTCACGTAGACAAACTGGAATTGGTATGAATGGACTATCAAGATCTGTCAAAATGTGAATGGAGCTACCTTGGAGATGCGAGTTAATGGTCCAACCATTGGTGTTTCAGTGTAACAGCTGCCAACCAAGGGGACTTTTTGGATGTGGACAGGCAAATTGCATGTCTGACCACAACTCCACCCTTCCTGGGCAGGGGCAGGACATGTGAAAACAGCATGACTGAAACTTGAAACAAAGGACTCTGAAGTGTTAGGAAACACTGATAAGGAACCCTCTTCTCACAGTTGATGGTAATTCAGTCTCAGATGGGTGAACAAGATGAGGGAGCGTTGGCTGCCTTCCAAATGACTGCAAAATGAGACCCCGCTAACTAAACAAGACGCTGGCAAGCCAGATGGAAGATGTTTAGTTTTGCTTGATCATTTTACTCCAAAGCCCTAAATACTGTATTCCAGTGGACTAATAAATGCCAGTTTATTTTATGAAGGCTATCTTTTTGTCACTGCAAACAGCTGTTGGTTGCATAGCTCCCACGAGAATAAATCTCCAACACGGGGGTCCAAGCTCATTTGGATCTGCTGAAGAAGTCACAGTGAGTCTGAGTAACAGCCATAGGGCTACTCCTTGAGCAGGAGGTCAAGGCCTATAACTAACAAAGATACAATTCCAGAGAAGCTGTACAAAGGTCAGAAGCATAGCACACCCTTAGTATCTGTGACATCATATTTTTCAAATATCAGATCCTTCTTGAAGTTTTTTTCTTACCTCTTTCTAGTTTTTAACATAACTTTTGAATTGTGGACACCAGAAGTGGACAACTATTCCAATAATGGTCTCGCTAATATTGCATTCAGATATAATACTAATCTTCCTACTCCTGCTTTGATATTCCCCAGCCTATATATCCAAAGCTTGTGTTCTCACCCACTTTGCTAAAGCATTGCACTTGAAGCTCATGTTAGATTGGTTGTCTGCTGTGACCCCCTGAGTTCTTTTCAGAGTCACTGCTTTCCAGGCTACATCCCCATCCTGTAAGTGGGGTTTCCTAGATGCATGGCCGTGCATTTGGCTGTGTTAAAACAAATATTCAAATGAACATCCCTTACCAGGTGTTCCAGATGGTTTGTCTCTGACCTGCCCTCATCATTATTTACCATGAGCTTTTGTCATCTACACATTTTATCAGCAGTGATTTTATATTTTGAATAGCATAGCCCAGAGAGCAGATCCCTGTGGGACTGCACTAGAAACCCCTCACTTAGGGCATGTCTTTCCTAGCAACGTTAAAGTGCAGCTGCGACAGCGCTTTAACGTGGCTTGTGTAGTCGCGGCATAGCACTGGGAGAGAGCACTCCCATTGCTATTAAAAAAACAAAACAAAAAAACACCTCCATGAGGGGAATAGCTACCAGTGCTGGGAGTGCTGAAACTTGCAGCGCTCTGGGGGGTGCCAGTGTAGAAAAGCCCTTACAGTTACTTTGTGATCTATCAATTAACCAGTTTTTAGTCGTCTTGAGGTCTTAAAAGTTGTGGAGTCCACGTACCAACCCTTCCTGTTCTGTTGTCTTTGAGCTTTAGGGAGGGGACAAATGTGGTAGAAACACATGCAGGAAACAGTTCTGCTCCTATAATTAAAGGAAAATTACTATCTTGTGATTTGAGGGACCAAATTACATGTACTGGTAGTATGTGGTGCTTGAATTAAAGTGATGGTTGTACTTTCATACAGCAATCATTCTATTTTTGGAAACCCAATGAAATTCCGAGATACAAATGCATTTTTGAAAGGATTAGTTAAAAATTCAATTCATGTCAGACTGATGAAGCACTGAACAGCTGGTGCTATGTTGGAAGTAGCTACTGATAAAGAGTTGTCATTCATGTACTTTAAAAATACCTCTCCTTGTACCAGATTACTCTATCAGCTTTAAGTTAAGGTGATTCAAGGTAAATGTGTACCTAGAAGCAGTTACATTTCTAAATCTGTCTGCAGGACTTCATAAACTCATATAATGCATAACTACAACTATGCCTTTTTTGTTGGCAAACCTCAAAATAGCATTTTTATGCTCTGGCAAGGTCCTTAAACCAAACCAGTGTGGTTTTTTCCCCCCTCCATACTAGTCTAAGTATACTTAGACAAAATACTAAGGGCTGTAGCAGAAAACTTTAAACTTCATAAGTTGGGCGCCTAAATAAGTGGCTTGGTTTTGAAAGTGATCAGCTTCAGCTTTCTCTCTCTCTCTCCTTGGAATGGGAGCTGTAAGTGCTCACCTTTTTTAGGTAAGCACCCAAGCTTGCAAATATGGGTGGTCATGGATTATTTTTTTATAGTTAGGCTTTTGTAAAGAGGTGGGTTTTGCATTAACATCTGTGGATGGTCACATTGGACTACAGTCTGACCTCAGGGTATTCCACTTTTGGGACCTGGAATCGGGTATCTAATCTTCATTTCACAATAGCTTGTCTGGCTCTTTCTAGTTTTCATGTTTCTGATGAGCACATTTGAGGGTCATAAATAACAAGGAAGTCCTTGTGGTAGCCTAGTTCCACTCCAACAAGGTGATATTTGGCATGGAATTGTGTTCTAGAAGCTGTTTTGTTTTAATCCCCTCCCCCCCCAAAGGAAAACATGAAAAATGGACTAGTTTACACTGTTCATTGTGTTTGTCTTCCTGAGGCTGCAAAGAGCCTGAAACTATAGTTCTCATTCCTCTCAACCGTGTAACTCTGAAACCTCAATTTGATAATTTCAGTGTCAACATGAACTGTTTCACCACTGATCTCTTTAGCAGAAACATCCACCTAATGTGTTTACCAGTAATCTCATGCACACCAACTTTCTCTTGGGCAACTTCTAAAACCTACGGTTTTGCCTTCTAATTTGTACACAGGTTAGACCTTAGTCAGTACAAAAATGTGCATATATTGAAAACAGAATGTGGGGACAGTGTAAAATTGAACTAAGGGCTAGTCTACACTGGCAATGCTAAAGCGCTGCCGCAGCAGTGCTTTAACATGCCTTGTGTGGTCGCAGCGCTGTGCCTGAAGAGAGGGAATTAAATTCCCATGGAATCCAGGGACCATGCTACAAAAATTGTCCAGACTGCACAAGGTCTTATCAATAGGAAACAATACTAACCCTTAAAGACTGGAATGCATTTTCTCTAGTAGTGATGGGACTCCTCTCTGAGAGATGCAGTGTTTAGAGCAGGGGTCGGCAACCTTTCAGAAGTGGTGTGCCGAGTCTTCATTTATTCACTAATATTTAAGGCTTCGCGTGCTAGTAATACATTTTAACGCTCTGGGGTTCCCGCCACGTGCTCCTGCCAGCCGGGGTCGCAGCCTGCTGCCAGCCTGGGTTCTTTCACCCAGGCCAGCAGCGGGTGCTGAGTAGGGCTGGCGGCGGGACCCCGGCTGGCAAGGGACCAGCAGCCGGAACCCCAGAGCTGCACGTGCCATCAAAAATCGGTTAACGTGTGCCGTAGGTTGCTGACCCTGGTTTAGAGCTTCTATGAACTGCACTGCTGTGACTCAGTGCTTCAGTGAGTGCATTTCAATTGGTTCAATAGTGTGAAATCTGCTTTACTGAAAATTTGGTGAGTCTGTTCTATGTATGTGTGTATTTGTCTTCTCTACACTTTTTGATAAAGAGAGGAAAACTATTCTCCCTGCATCCAAGTCTAGTGCTGATACAAGGCTTCCACATATAAACAGATATTCCAGGAATGCAAACAACCTCTCATTTGGCTGCAGGAGAACCTTCTGTATTTAAAGTCCTTGCTGGGAAGCAAAGGAGAGTCCAGACTAAAATAGTTCAAGCTGGGGGGGGGGGGGGGGTTGTTGATACTTGACAAAGTGTGATTAAAACTTAATGTTTGTTTCCTTTTACATTATTTTAAATCCGGCATTATTTTACGTTATTTTAAATCAAACATTGTGAGACTTCAAACTAGCTTGTTTGTGCTTTTGATAATTTTCTGGACTTCAGTACAAGTTTATAGGGAATGTAACCTGCAGTGTCAAATTAGTTTTGACCTTCACTACTTCACATTAAAATATGACCTTAATATCATGTGTGGCCTATAATGTTGCTGAATAAAGGGAGGAAATTCTCCCTGCAAACAAGTATAGAAAAGTGCGTATACTCCTATTTTCTCTGTCATAATACAAAAGGGGAAACTTTAACACCAAAAAACATCAAATCTGAATGTGATGAAAAGGAAATACTTTATACAAATATAATAATCTGTGGAACTCAATACCAGACATCACCGAGGCCATGAGACTAATAGAGTTAAAAGATTACATTTTTCTGTCGAATTCTTTATGCACATTAACATCTTGGTTGCTTTTAGAGAGCTGATTAAGCAGAAGTTTTTGTTTGTTTATCCACAGTGACACCCAAGATCTTCCTGAGTGACCAACATTAATTGGAACCCAGCAATGAATGTGGATAGTTCAGATTGTTCCTTTCACTGTAACCATGTTTTGAAAAATGCAATTAACTTCTCTTCATGTTTATTCAGCTAGCTCTTTTAGGTCTGAAGTTTGTGTGTCTCACAAAATTTAGTTATCCACAGATTTTACCACCTCACTATTGATCATGTTTCATAAATTAATCACTGTTTTTTTTAAGGAAACTTGGTGTGCTCCACTATTAACAAATTGGCATTTGTTCAGAGTACTTCTTTTGTCTCTTGGACAATCCATGACAGTTCTTTTAGCTCTTACCACTTTGTGATTACTTGAATTTTGTGAAGTAATTTGTCAAGGATAATTTAATTCACCATTTGTCTGGTGGTCTCTTTTTTGATAAACCAAAATCAAGTACTACTGTTGCTTTAATAGAAACTTTTTGTTTTCTAGCTGTAAAACAGAAATGTGAGGTCCTTGCTCAATCTTCAGAGTCTCTTCCTTATCCAGTTAGATGAATCCATACTCTATTAAACATTTAGGAATAATATTCTGTCATCTAAACTAAAAATAATAAAATAAAAGCCAACACCTATCTCAATCTAGATTGGAGATGTTTGGACTCCTCATTTAAGCTTTAGTACCACGTTAAATGCCATGTCTCTTGTACTCTTTCTTATATGGTGTTACTGGATACATTTGTTGGTACAGAATAGATGGGATCAGAGTTAAGGTTGTTTGTGTAACTATGCATTTCCTGACTCTAAAAGATACAATTGTTCAGAGGCTTTTTCAACCGTACTTTAATTTCTTGGCTTTCATTTTTCATAACTACAAGTTAACTTTGTAACAATATTTTTCTTAAATAGCAGATACCTTTAGAGCCATAATTCTTTCCTCAGAAAACGTTGTCTTTGACATGTATGTTACACATTCTAGTGAACTATGATCCTGTAAAGAGAGCTCATTTCAATTTTATGGGTTTTGTGAATTAAATCTAAGCCTTGTTACACTGGCATCTGAGTAATTTCCTTTCCTACATGCCAAATCCCCACTCCCCACCCCCCAAAAAAACAACTTCTAGTCTTTTTCCCAATGTTTGTTTTGACTGTATCCATTCTATTATACACAGGTAGAGTCAAACAGTCTGTCCACTCTTTTAAGAGGTATTGACAATGCTGGGAGGGCTGAAAGTTTTAACAAGCTAAATGGAGATAGTAAACAGGATGCCATTCTCAAATAGCCATAATGGTGACACTTAAAGCAAATCCATCTAAAAATGAATGTGTTCCCAGTTGCAGCTAGAGTAAACCTATGACAATTTGAAATTTTAAAGCAATACCATTTAAAAATTCTGAAACATTAGAATACGGGAGATGGAGAATGTATGTATTTTTTCCCACTTCAAAACCATATGAAAAAGTATAAACTCAGGAGCATGGGGGAGAAATGAGGAAAATCTTGTGAACTGAAACTAAGCCTCAGTCCCAAAAATATTTTTTAAACTACAATAAACTGGAACTAGGAGTCTACAACTATCTATAACTGCAGCATTGCTACTGAAACATGATGCTCATGTTTATTTTAAGGTGTGGCTTTCTTTGCAGTACTAAAAGTACTTTTGTTTGGGCAAGAAAAGTTCATCCCGATAAAGCAATTTCATATGTGATATCTAAATCTTCCCTTTCCTGCTATAAACTGCATTCTCTGCAAAATTTCTTTTAAAAGCATTCAGTTGTGGTAATGTTTGCCTACTTTATTTCTCAATGTTTTCTGCGTTAACATTTTCCATGACTGAAATCCTGCAATATGTGAATAATTGTTCAGACAAATACAGAAGCTTCATCTTATGAAACTGTGAACATGAGCTTTACAACAGCTTATCCCAGCAAGTTTGTTTGAAGTTTATCTTGCGGCTGCCTCATGTTCTCTAAAGTGACAGAGTTCACTGTTAAAGGGCTGAACAACTTCGAATTTAATTGCTGTGTAATAAGCCTTATTCCTCAATTAAATACTTCACTGAGGCTAGAGAGTGAGTGGTTTCTGACAGAAAGAAAGAAAGGCAAGAAAAAAAACTGGCATTTTTACATTCCTCCGGAGTTTGCCTTTTTTTAAATTGGGAGCTGCTTATATAGATCTCTAAACAGGTTTGTTTCTTTCCATATCATCCCATTTAGTCTTTGGAATGCATGCAGCAAAAGGGCAAGCCCCCAAAGTGACTTTCCAATCTGTTTTTGTGATTCCAGCCAAGTTCTCTTTAATGTATGGCGCAGGCTAAGTTGAGCTGGCTCTCTTAGAATATCACAGAACTAAAGCGCAGCTGCTGCTCTAAGTGGCACTGTGTGATAATAGAAAGGCTCTGCTATTTACTTGGACTCAAGTGCCTGGACTGGCGCACACAGATATTATATGAAATCTGAAAGCATGAGGATAAAAGAGATTTCCTTGCGGCAAGATCCTGATCTTAGAAAGGAGTTGGCATTGCTAGCTCGAGGATGTGATTTTGTTTTACCTTCTAGATTCAAGAAGAGACTAAAAGCTTTCCAGCAGGTTCAGGTTTGTTTATGTTCTTCTCTATATAACTGCTTCCCCTACTTGTGAAGGCACAACTTTGATCTCCATAAACCTCATGAAATACATGAGTTCTTCACTAACTAGGAATATTTGAATACCAGTTTTATTTTTTTCAAAATGTAACATGTTTGTGTGTTTTGAAAAGACGTAGATACTGTGCCTTAGTCGTGCTACATGAATTGTGAATTGTTTTGAAAACTAAAAAAATTCATACATTTAGCATAACACATATATACATGATTTGTTTACAGATGTGTGTGAAATAGAAAGGTTGGTATACTTAATTAGCACCATTTGAGTTAAAAGAATAGTTCCATTATAATCTATGTGCACTTTCCCCATGGATATTAATTTGCTCCTTGCTAAAACTAGGTACAAAAAAGTAAGCTGCAGCTTTGCCCAAATATGAATGTACCCCCTTTAGCATGCTCTGTGTTGAATTCCACGCATTATGTAACCCAATAAGACATTACCATTTTGGACTTCATGGATCAGATCAGTCCATACTAAAGAAAATGTATGATATTACTGTGTATTGCACAAGTATCTGAGTAATTGCTACTTTGCAACCAGTGAGTTAAATCCACCATTTTACGAAGTGGGTTTATTATTATTTGAGTGATTATGCATTTCAGATATTGCTAATCAGTTAAAATTATACTTGTATAGAGCAGAAGTGCTCCATTATTTTGTAAACTTTTGCAAGTGTGCTAGTTTAGTTATGGAACCTTTTAAAAACTACATTTGTTAATTTATCAAAACCTACATTCAGGTATCAGTGTTGTCATAATTTCCTGATGTATCAAAGCTTCAAGAGTTAATGCATTCATCCTGTTCTTAACTTACACCCACCTCCAATCTATGAGCAAAAGGTGTCTCCAAACTATCTTCTATACCATGCCTGACATTTTTGTACCCTATTTATTTAGGAAACAATTGGCTGCCAAACTCAGAATTTCCTAGTTTTTGTGGAATTAAAGGTAATCAGAACGTAAATATGACCTACAATTTAAGTCTAAATTCCAAGTCTAATGCACTAGTCTTTCAGGTGATCTTCAAGAAAAGGCCAAAGAACCCCATGACCCTATAAATGCTTTGGTTTCCTATTAACTTAATATATTGGATTTAAAAATTGAATGGTGGTGGTTCAGATTTGGTTAAATTAAACTTGATTTGAAAAAAGGTCAGTGCAAGCAGTGGAAATGCATCTGACGAAGTGGGTATTCACCCACGAAAGCTTATGCTCCAATACCTCTGTTAGTCTATAAGGTGCCACAAGACCCTTTGTCGCGTCTGCGGATCCAGACTAACACGGCTACCCCTCTGATACTCCTTATTTTAATGAAAATAAGAAAGAAAAACTTGTAGCACCTTAGAGACTAACAAATTTATTTCAGCATAAGCTTTCGTGGGTTAGTACCCACTTCATCGGATGCATCCGATGAAGTGGGTACTAACCCACGAAAGCTTATGCTGAAATAAATTTGTTAGTCTCTAAGGTGCTACAAGTTTTTCTTTCTTATTTTCATTTTGCTGACACAGACTAACACGGCTACTACACTGAAACCTATCCTTATTTTAAAGCACTTATAGTGCTGACCCTGCTATTTTAAAGCATTTAATGTAAATTGCTGTGAGTGTGAAAAGATTTGTATTACTGCAAAATTAGTTTTGGTGGCTTTGAGCACTGGAGAGAGAGCCTGAAAAGTACAAGAAGAGAGAAATGCTACATGTGCTATTTAATCTTGCATGTTTGGTAATTTAGTTAAATGCTTAGAGATATCAAAGCTGGAGGATAGCTTGCTCTAGTCACAATACCTTTTTGTAAACAATCAGTATTGTCCTCTGTGGTGCCCTCTAGCTTGAAAATATCTTATCAACAAAAATTATAGTTACATTGTGTTATGAAAATTTTGTTTGCTTTATATGGAAAGGAACACTAAACATAGTGTATCTAAATTACTGTATGTATAGGGATGTGTGTACACGTTGCAATTTGTTATTGTTTTAACACGTTAACCAACATACTTGTAAAATCTAGTGTGAACAAGGAACAAACATTTGTTGCTAAGTCACTTTTAACCCTAGGGTTAAATATTTGTTTGTGTACATTTCAAGTTCTAGTTACTTAACATGTACATGATTAAGCTTGTAATGTAGTTGTAAACCAAAACACTCCGTGTTGAATGGAGGGGGGGGGGGGAATGTTTTGTGCCCTTCTTTCTGAGAATAGAGAAGATATGAATGAAAGTTTTCGGTTTTTTAAGTGCCTTCTGCTTTTTTATACAAGTATCAGAATATCAAATTGGTCGTCACTGATTTTGGTAGAAGATCTATTGGGAGACTCGGAACATGCTTATTGTGAGCATTAACAATTTAACTGAAGGAGCAAGACTGTTGAATTTTTAACAAAGATGTCCTTTATCCAAATTAGAGCTTATTGGGAATTTTTCAGTGAAACTATTTTTTCAGAATGTTGCTTTGCCAAAATTGAAATTGTTCATGGAAATGAGTTTTGACAAAACTTTTATTGGGAAAGTTTCTCAAGATAGAATTTCAAGAGAGAGACCGCCACCCCCAGAATAGCCAAGAGCCTGGTGGTGGTTAGGGCACTAGTAATCAAGTCCCTGATCTGAATCAGGCAGAGCACGAACCTGAGACCCCCACATCCCTTAGCAGTGCCCTAACCACCAGGCTATTGGCTATTCTGGGAGCAGCGGGAGGTCTCTCTGGCTTTTCACAAAAAAATATCAGAAGATCTCTCCTCTGTACCAGTGTAGAATAGAAAACATTTTGAAGTCTCAAAAATGTTGGCATATCACAAACAAGTTTCCCACCCAATTCTAATCCAAATGTTAATTGCCTCCAGTAGTGCCCACTATGTGATAGGTGCGTTCCAAATAGAAGTAGAGATGGTCCATGCTTCATGAAGCTCATGTTTAGGGCGGGAAGAGGGGAGGGAGAGCAGCTTTAAGCTGTCTTGACCATAACGTACTTCCCCTCTGTTTCTTAACTTTTACTCTTGACATTTGGTGTCATTTCCCTACTTCTCTGGTAGTCATAGTGCCTTTCAGAGGAGGAGACAAGATTTCAATTTCTAATGTAAAAACCAGAATATAAATCTTTCAATTTTCAAACATCATAAAGAAGCAAAAATAGGGGCAATCCACTTTTTTCTTTGTAGACTGCCTTTAATTTTTTTTTTTAAATGTGGGGATCAGATTAAATGTTTAACTTGTTAGACAAACTCCAGATTTCCTCTAGCAGACTTATTGCAATTAACACTAAACTCTTGAATGAATACCCAAAAAAGAAATAACATTAATATATAGCAAGGTTTTGTTCTTAGTTTGTGTATGAACATGTGTGACTAAAACATTTGTTGTAAGGTAATTCAAATTGATTGATGGAACTATAATGGCTTCTGGGACAAGTCAGTCGGCTTTTTTTCCCTGAGCTCCACATGTAAACAACTCCCAAGTACAATATATCCTTTCTGGAACCAAACAATTTGTTTTCTGAAAGTCTTCTAATGAATTGCAGTAGAAATCACTGGAAAGCTGGGTGGGCTTGAAGAGCTTGGGGACAGGCTGTTTTCCAGCATCTGGCTTTGTTATGTCATGGACTAGGGGTGATAATATAGAGACAGATTTTTTTCCTAGAAAAGCCCTGAAAGTAATCAAATCAGCCTTTCAAAGTTGATGTGAAAAAAATAGCCCAGGCCTAAAATCCGCCTTTTACCATGTTGTTGGAAAATACTAACTTTCTCAGTTATCAAAATTATTTTTCATGGGTAAGCAGAATTTTGCATTGATTATATGCAAAAGTGGCTTCTTGGGAGATTTCAGATACTCTCTTAACCCATAACACTTACAGTATGTAGTGAATGGTAATATGAAACTTTAAAAGGCAGCTGTATCCTAATTGCTCATCAGTTTCCCTGAAACTTTGGAATCAGAAGTCAACCATATGGAACATATGTCAGCTGAATTGGAAACTTAAATATGTGAACTGAATTGAAAGGTGTGTTGCCTGCTGATAGTTGAGTTTGGGTATTTCACTCTATGGTTGGTGATGTCTCTGTTGGAACTGATAAGTAAGCCACCTTACAAGCACCTACATAGTGTGGTGATGTATTTGAAGTTGGAAGCAAAAAAGATAATACACAATTAAAATGTATAATTTGTAATTTGCATCTAGATATCCTACTGGGTTGGTTGAACTAGAAAGATATTTTCTATGTTTAGGAGCCATCTTGTAAAATAGTTCATCTTTAAAGTTGGAGCTGCAAATGTCTTCTTTAGAAGAGCTAAATTCATTTTATGCTGAGTCCTTCTGGCATTCAGACTGAATTCTAAACTAACCCTTTTCTTTAATTTTGGCTCTCCCAAATTCATATACACAGCTCCTGCTGTACTGCGATTTATTTATTTTTTAAGCATAATCATTGTGATATCACAGCTACTACTGTTGCCCCACTAAAGCATAGAGCAGGACTGGAAGGGACCGGCAAGTATATGTATAGTTGTACAAACGTTTTCCCCTTTAGGATAAAAATAAAGGCTAATTCAATGAGCATCTCTTTGTCATGATAAATGCCTCTTATGCTTGCTATTTGGGATATAAGTACACACAAATCTTTAAAAGCGGCAAAGAGTCCTGTGGCACTTTATAGACTAACAGACTTATTGGAGCATAAGATTTCGTGGGTGAATACCCCCTTCTTCAGTCATGCATCTGAAGAAGTGGGTATTCACCCACGAAAGCTTATCCTCTAATACGTCTGTTAGTCTATAAGGTGCCATAGGATTCTTAGTCTGGATCTGTAAAAGTGGCAAACACGGCTACCCCTCTGATACTTGACAAATCTTTTTTTTTAAATTAAAAAGTGAGCAACTCAGAAGACTGCCTTTCCTTCTATCTGAAGGAAGCAGCTAATCATTTCAGAAGTAGAAGAGCTTTTTTTAGCTCATATCTCCAATGACAACTTCTCAATTTTTCTGTCTTAAAAATGACAATGGCAGCTAATATTGGTGACACTTTTTTTGCTTTGCCACTGAAATCCTTTGTAACTCTCAAGTTCTGGTGGTAAGCCCAAGAGAGGGCAAGGAGTGTAGCCTTCAGACATCTGTGTGGGGTGTGCTAGTCTTCAGCTTTTTTTATGGTCCTTCCTGCTTCTTCCTTCAGTGACAGATAAGAACTTTAGCCCAAGTCTAGGTGAATCACTGAATAGCTGAATGACTTGAGGTAGCAGATAATGCTTAACACTGCAGTTACCATGGGGAACTCCTTGGTGATCACTGATCTTCTAGCAGACCAGCTTTCTGTAATGGATCTGTTCTCAGAGCTGGTATTAGTGTATCCACAAGGGTTAGTATTCATGGAGCAATGCAGGGTCAGTACCATATCACAGCAATATATGATCCTGTTTAAATTGGTAGCCCTGTTTCCCTCTCTTCCCCCCCCCCCCAACAAAAAGCCAGTTGCTACACACAAAAGATTTGAGATCAAATTTATATATTTTTTTGTGGAAATCGAACTTATTTTATACATCTAGTTGCATAACGGTATAGTAAGAAAAAATGAAAGAAAAGTTCCTGTACACTGTATCTAGAAGGAAGTTCTGCAGCTAATCATAGTTGGTTAGTCACCTGTTCTGTACCATAACATTGTTTGGAGCCCACACTGTTAAACAGCACTTAAAAGATCTAAGGTACCTAAAACCAAAAAGTCAGCTAATCCTATTTAGATTATAAAATACCTGTTCAGAAAAGGCCTAGTGCTACTGGATTCCCATGGCTTTATCTGTGAGACTATTCATTTCTTTAAAGAAGACTGTCGGAAAGCTCTTGGAGCCAATACAATGGTGACTATTAAAATAAAAAAATCTCTCTCCTAACCTGGGTTGAGTCTATCTTTCAATCCTCTCTGCTCTGGAGATGACTTTTTGAATGCCTGAATCACTGAAATATAGGGGCCCAAAGAGTCAAAGGTGTTAACATAACCCAATCCCTGTCCAACATTTAAACAAGGTTCAGGGTTTGATTATACAGACCTCAGCCTGCTTAGTACCATGGCAAACACACCATTAAAAGTCCTTTTTAATATTTTATTAAAGAAACAGAAAAAGGAAAAACAGTTGAAGCATTTGACAAGTATAGGAAAACTTATTTAATACTTTCTTTTAACAGGATCCCTTGATCTCTTTCCCTTTAGCGGGAGATTTAGAAGGAAAAAACAAACCTTGCTTGGCAGTCTCTTAAATAACTGTCCTTTCTGGGGAAAAGAGAAGTTCATTGAGATTGGCTGGAGCTGTTAAATCCAATTCTGTTTCCTAAGAAGATAGAACAAACACCCAAAAGGGAGACAGAAGAATAGCAAAGATAGAAAATGCAGCTTCTCTTTTTGGTGTTGACTTTCACTTGCAACCTCACTGCTGGAGAAACATAGGCACAGCACCTGGTCATAGCTACCCCAAGATCTGGCAACTCGTATTGGCATTGCTTTTAGTTGCCTCTTTTATCACAGGCTTACAGCATTTCTGCAAAATATACAGTCTTGGTGGGCTAAGCCAGATTTTTCCTAGACAGAAGGAAAAAAGAGAAGAAAGAAAGGAAAGGACACAATGGGGGAAAGAAGAGGCAGAGACGCAGTCCAGTCTAGGTGGTGGTTGGAATTCAGCCAGAGCTGGTTGGAGGTTGCAATGTCATCTGGCTCCCTCTGGCCTACTCTGATCAGGACATCTTTCAGGATTGGGATGAAGAAGGTCTGGGGTCCCAGAAGATGGTGCAGGTGGCAACCGTGGTGATGATGAAGCCTCTCCAGTAGTCAATTTTTCTCCCAAAATCTCTTTAAAGACCCCACAAGGGAATTATGGGCGGAGTAGCCTATCCCCTCGTTATTTTGTACACCAATTAGGCCTAATATCTGACATACCAATTTTGGTTAACTGATTTTCAGTTTCACACAGTTCTTGTTTACCAGGCATGATCTTAACACAGTCCTTGAGTTATATTAGTAGGCCTTTTTGTTTGAACTAATTCAGCTTTTCCCAGCATCATTTGTTATAGGTTATTGTGATATCTTATGAACTTACACTCCTTATAGTTGAACTCACAATTAGGGTAAATTTGTAAACCCAGTTATCACAACAAGACTTACCTTACCATTTGCCTGGAAAGTGCCTAGAGTGCTATAACTAAACATTAAATATCTTCAGGACCTCAGGCTTCTCTGTGGTAGAGGATTGCAGACACTATGGCAAAGTTGTTGCATTACTATTTACTTCTGAAGCAGATCAGTATATCCACACCAAGCAGTCTGCCTTGTGTAAACGGTTTCAGCATGTCAACACTCCGCATTCCTTCCAACTATTGCTGGAGCAATATATTAATGAGACACAAGTTCCTTTTCATAACTGTCCAAAGCAGGGATCTGTGGGACAACCTATGAGGTATTGTAGAACCCAGAAAGGTATTCTGACAAACAAGGGTAATATCTCAAAACACTTCCTGTCCCAAAGTAATGTTCTTTGAATGACTGTCCATATACCTATTCCACTGTTTGAGTGCGCTCAACATGTACACGCCAAGTCTTTTCTCATCAGTTGTGCCCATTGAGCTGGCACATACGCCCTGCGTATCTTCATACCTGCAACAGAGGACAAAGGATAGAGCCCCATTTCCTTCTCACCACCCATTGCTAAGAGTTGAATTTTACCACTTCTCTTACCACACTAGCCATTGTCTTGTAAATATAGTGTAACTAGTTTACAGCTAGCACTAATCGATTTACTTTAGTTTCTTGATGGTTTCCATTTTAATCACATTTGGGAACTTGTTTTGCTTGTTTTTTCTTTATGGGAGTACTGGGTACTAGTCTGGTCAATATGACTGATCATAGGTCCTCAGAATTCAAACATTCTCCATCTTGTGAAATCATAGAATATCAGGGTTGGAAGGGACCTTAGAAGGTCATCTAGTCCAACCCCCTGCTCAAAGCAGGACCAATTCCCAATTTTTGCCCCAGATCCCTAAATGGCCCCCTCAGGGATTGAACTCACAACCCTGGGTTTAGCAGGCCAATGCTCAAACCACTGAGCTATCCCTCCCCCCTCCAAATGGTCATGCTGTTGAATGGTGATTACCTAAGATGTTTGTTTTGCCTCAGAAGGTCACATCCCTGACCAATGTGATATTTGCTGATCATTTTGGAGAAGAATTCAGCAAGCTAGAGAATCTCATCTCCGGGGATTCCTCCTTGAGCGGTCATTACTCCCACATTCAGGCCTGGCTTTGGTTGATTAAAAAGTACAAGAGGTCTTTGAGGAGAGCTCCTGCAGCTTTGTTCTCACAGATTGTGGAAATAACCCTCAAATCATGTCTTGAGAGAGTCTTTGGGAGACAGTAGTAAGAGGGAGTGCAAGACCCCCAGGGAGAAGAGGGGCATATCATCTCAAAGTGTGACTTCTAGATCTCATAAAAATTTGAGACGTAAAAGGTGCCTCAACGCTTCAAAAGAAGTCCCTGAGCATCCATACTGGTATTGTTTGAATGAATTGGACTTGCCTCAAATCTCAACTGGTATCATACTGGCCATTTGGATTCCTTGGTAGAGATCTCATGATCAAGCCTTAGCAGTACCGACTACCCAGGACCAGTAGTATCAATACCATCCACTAGTGGATGACCAGTGTAACTACGTCTCCAGCACCAACATAAACTTATATAGCACCTCCTTCTCTCTTGCCCATTTCCTTGGTACAGATGCAGTTTGAGCTACTCCCATACTGAGACTGTATCTGGCTATCACAGAACTTACCATTTCATTGGTACTTGATTCCACTTCTTGCTTCCATAAGACTACTCCCATTGGCTCAGTCTGCAGCACTGGTTCCAGTACAGTCTATTGTACCAGTACTGACTAAAGAGCATCCCACGTATATTCTCACTACTCCAATAGGAACAGCACTGTCTTTTCATGAGGACTACTTTCACCTCATTTACTTCAGTGGCCAGTGGAGGGCTGTCTCCTACAAGATTGCAGTTATCGGGACTCGCTGAATCCCCTACCCTACAGAGAGCATCTAAGCCAGGCTCCCATTATTATGTAGGAGCTCATATACTCACTCTAGATACTGATACTCATTGCCTGGGCTACGAGTTGGTATCTTATTTTCCTACATCCCTGGAATTTTGGAGTATCTTGAGGAATCCCCCCCCCCCCCCCCCGAGCATAGAAGACTCATCTCAACTACATATTCAAGACCTAAATCTCTAGCCCCTGATCATCTGAGAAGGGAGTGATCTTTTCCCACAACAGTCAAAACCAGCTCACAAGGCTCCTTCTCTGGACCAAGAATTGCAGGCAGAGAACAGACCATCCCTGTACATATCTCCTTTTTCTTTCCTAGGGAAACTGACAGAACCTGTTGATTTACTACTAAGTGGAAAATCTATTTAGGTTTGGAAGCCCACTGTAGGGTCTGCAGTGCTGGAGACATGAGTGACAACACAGTCCTGAAGTAGTGTATTATCAACATGCAGAATGTTCCTGATGGATTCCCAAAAAAGCTGGGGCAGTAGCTGGAACCCATATTTCCACGTGTCAACCCATACAACCATCAGAGTGACAACTGAACAGGCCACTACTCCCTGGTAGCCACGATCACAAGATTCTGAATGTTTAGTCTGGCAAAGAAATGGTACATAATTCACAAATATTCTAGAGTGGACAATCTTTCCCATCATAGTCTGTTATGGGGAGGGGGCGCGCACAGGAGATTGTCACATTACCTTTCTTTAGTCAGGGTAACTTTTAATATACAAACAGTAAAAGGCACTGCTTCACTGCCACCTCATAATGAGCAGAATGTGATGGTTGCCTTCAGTAAGACACATGCAAGACCATTTTTTTGGCCTGTAATGTTTTGTACAACATTTGTAAAAGCAAGAGGGGAAGTTTCCTTCTGGCAGTAGGCAGAGATGGCAGGCAGAGGAGGCAAAGTATTTCACTAGTCAGTGCCATAACCTATAATTAGGTACCCCACAACAGCTGGCTTTAATAGATGTTCTGATATAATTAAGAATGTCCTCTATCAGCACTTTGGAAAGAGAAAATGAGACAATGCAGCTTGATTCTGACTTTTTATATTTGTAAGTTGATATCAACAGTCAACACTGTGAAGATGTTGGTGACTTTCTGGAAACTCCAAAAATGATCATAGAACAGAATATCTGAGCATTAGTTTAAAATAAATAAAAGCTGAGGTTCTGTTAATCATAAGCAATACTTCAGCAGAACAACTAAAAGCAGTATCTCAGCAGCAGCAGTGCTGACACAACACAGAAGCAGTAGTTGTACTTCAGTTCCCAATAAGGCTGCATACTTGTCCAAGCCTGTTGTAATAAATCAAGAACCAAAAAGAACAAGGAGAACAGAATCTTTGTACTTTTGAAATTACAAGTGGTGCAGGTATAGCATTTAGGGTCTGGGTTTCTTACCTGTTGGGACTAGTGTTGACTGTAAATGCAGTCATAAGTGAGAAGAGTACTGGATGCATTCTGCAGTGGCGAAATGTCATTTAGCAGTAGCTGAGGAACTGCCGGTTGGTGTGATTTTTACTACTTTTTTAATTACATCTAATGTGCCTCAGCGAGGAGGGATTATGATCTTTGTTGCTGATCTTCTGAAAATCAGTTGATTTGCCAGTTGTAAGAATTTTTGATTTTTTTTTCCTGTATGCTGGCTTGTGTTACACAATAATGTGCCAATATTCCACTGCATATGTGTGCATATATAAGTTCATTGAAAATACTTTTAGAGTACTCTTGCTCAGTGCTCTGAATTTGTATCTAAAGAAATTGAATGGAATTTCAGTTTTAAAGTGTGAACTTGTTGATTACGGTCTGCAGAGATCAAATTTGGTAAAAATAGGTAGCGGTATTCCCCAAGTTCTACCCACTTAAGTCTCCAAAGTGAGACCCATTTCTAGTAGGCCCTCTGCTGGGCTATCACAATCTATCTGGCTTAAGTCAATTCAGTGTGCTTTTTGTGTCTTGGTAGGCTCTATTAGGCTTCATGGATCCTTCTTGATTGGATGAAAAAATACTTGATGGTACTCTTCCAAGTGACACCTGCTTGTGGTCCAATAAACCGAGTTATGAGCTCCTGTCTCCAGTCATCCAAGGGTATGCAGATAATCTTGCAATAGAGTAATAGGTAGACCATGCTGAGACCCTGTAATGGTGGAGGGGTCATATCAGTTTCAGTGAAGCTTGTGGAAGGCTGCTTTACCTGGCATCCTCATTGCTAATCTAGAGAAGTAGATAGTTGAACTACTTGTTCTGCAGTCTAGTGGCAGGAAACATGTAAAAACTGTTACTTACACTAGATAGGCTTGATCCTGACAGGGAGCAGCAGCAGGACTGGCTAATATACTAGAAGTTACCAGATTGACAGTTGGTACTGAAGTACTTCAGTGGAATAAATAGATCTGGCTTCTGTTCTGGTAATGATACTGTTTGGGCAACCAGTTTTGAACACTTGACTTTGAAATATGGCAGCATATGGAATTCTGGAATTTGTCAACTTCTGCCCTCAAAGTTGTCCATTTCGACCAACGTGGAGTATTTTGGTAGCTCATAACAAGGTTCAGAGGAGAGGTGGAATTCTGGTTCCAAGGATAATGGGTGGGAACCATTTGGTTTATCTGAGAAATGAGGCTTTCAGTGTTTTGGGTGTTAATCAGCCATCAGAAGGTGTTACATACCTTGCTTATTTTATCCCCCTAAATGGAAAGAGGGACAAACTTACTAATATTCAACTTTACTGGTTGCTATATCCACCCTTACAATAACAATGACTGGGCCCTGTAAATTGCTAATCTTGGCTTCTACTATATATCCCTGATCAAGCACACCGTGAAATCCTACATGGAGAGCTCTTCATCTCTAGGGGTTTTTCCATCTGTAATGATGGCAAGTGGAAGATCAAATAGTTTGAGCCATTGAGCTCTTAGTCCTAGTTCCCATCCCTGCCATTCTGAACACTGCCCTCAGCAACATTCTACTGTGGGCCTCTCTGCTGTTAAAAGTTCCCAGATAAACTTGACATTTTGTGGATGAGAATTGTGCTTTATCTTGTGGAAGGAGGGATGAGTCAGCCTTCCCACCCTGAAAGTCTAGTCCAGTGGTTCTCAAACTTTTGTACTGGTGATCCCTTTCACATAGCAAGCCTCTGAGTGCGACACCCACTCCCTTATAAATTAAAAATGCTTTTTAATGTATTTAACACCATTATAAATACCAGAAGCAAAGCAGGGTTTGGGGTGGAGGCTGACTGCTCACGACCCCACATGTAATAACCTCGTGACCCCCTGAGGGATCCCGACCCCCAGTTTGAGAACCCCAGTCTAGTCATTACTCTAAATCTCTTTGAATCTCCCTCTTAGGCTGATTTTTTTTTTTGTCTTGTCACTTCATTGCTTTTGCTGCAGTTGACAATTTCAGACAGACACTGAAACACTTTCATACATCACTCTCTTCCAGTTGGTATACTTAAGATCACTGTGGATTGCATAATTGCCTCTGCTTTCAGGTAAATTTTAATCTGCCTTGGGCCAGTAGCATCCTGACCATAAGAGGAGTTTTACATGGAAATAGATTGTGGATCCAAAACTTGCAGATAGAATACACAAGAATTCTGAGATCTTTCAGCTGTGAATGTTGGTGACAAAATTCTGTGCTATAATTGAGGTGAATACACAATGTTGTATGTAAGCAAGGGGCTTCATGGATAATTACCCCTTGGCTGCCACCAGGCACATAGACCAGAATGCACAGAACATTCATCTAGAATAGTTACAGAATTGAGTTGGAACATTGACTGCACTGGGAGGATAGTTTAACAAGTGTACCTGTGATTCCATCACTTCCCTTCTACATTGACCAATTGAACTGATGTCTCTGAAGTGTGTACAAGACTTGCTGAGAGCTAGTGCTAGTGATGAAATGATATTCTGTACTCTTGTGAAACATTTGAAGCACTCGTGGACAGTGTTCCAGACACTTGAATGTGCACTGTAAATGCCCAAAGTTTCCAGGGTAGACTAGTATCAGAGGGGTAGCCGTGTTAGTCTGGATCTGCAGAAGCGACAAAGGGTCCTATGGCACCTTATAGACTAACAGAGGTATTGAAGCATAAGCTATCGTGGGTCAATACCACTTCCGAAGAAGTCTGCCTGCAAAAGCAATATTGTAAACCTTAAATTATTTTTTTTAAACCAAAACAACCCAAAAACCTCCCTTTATTAAGGAAAATACTAAATTCTCAAGGGTTCCTAAAGGATGTGGGGTGGAGGGAAAGTATCCCCATGAAGTGGACTCTGAACTCTCAGGATGTAAAGCTTAAGTCCTTCTGGTTTGTCTGCAAGAATGAAACATATGTAAGAAATAGTATAATCGTGGCTTTGATTTATGTAAAACAGGATATGTTGATCTCTACCTGAAGTCACAGAATAGATACTGCAGAAGGCTCATTCTTTGTACGTTGCCTCCGGATTAAATCGTGATTTGGAATGGCTCGGCCATTATGTTAATTGAATCTATTTCCCTTAAGTTAACGATCCTCATTCACACCTGTGTGACCATCTTGTTTATCACTTCAAAAGCTTTTTCTTCCCCTGCTGTCATGTTTCCTCTCAACTAATTAGCCTCTTAAGATTGGTCTATACACCTGGACCATCATGTTTCTCTGACTGTATAAATATGTCTGAAATATAATTTCATTCCATGCATCCGATGAAGTGGGTACTAACCCACGAAAGCTTATGCTGAAATAAATTTGTTAGTCTCTAAGGTGCTACAAGTTTTTCTTTCTTATTTTCATTCTTTGTACTGTATTTCGAACATAATATTGGTTGTAGATTTACCTTCCTAGCCCTTCCTCCCCAATTTTATTTTTAAGTTTTTGTAGTGGCCATGTGTTTCCATTCCTGACACGAGTAAAGTCTTCCTTCATCCAAAAGTATTTCCTAGCTAGTAACAAACTTGTTCCTTGAGGGTGTACTTTCATAATGGCTTAAGTCCCATCCAGATCCTTTTATCAATTTTTGGAGTATCTTGCTTCCTTTTTGCTCCTGATCTATTCAAAAGTCTGGATCAGTGGACTTCTTCTGACATCACTCCAGGCAGAATTAGAAGCATCCTGCTGGGGGTCTGCAAAGAGCTCACACTAGTCATGGTGCTGGCTCCTCATTCTGCTTGCTAAATCACTTTGAGACAGCTAAAATATATTCCCTAAAATAACTTTTCTGCATAGGCTGTTGCTGTAGTTGGGATTTGTGTGATCAAGAACAGGAGGATGCTAGTTCCCATAACTATCTCTTTTTGATCCACACTGAAAATTCTAGATCCCCTAGTCTATAAACTTGCAGAAGTAAAAGACCTCCTTCTTTCCAAGATCGTTGTCTGGGAAGAGCCCCAAGAAAGATCACTTAACTTTGCAGAACACCACTCTTTACTGAATCAGGAACAAGACAGTAAAGAAGATGAACCATTGATATGACTCAGTTTGGCAGTTCCTTTGCTCATTATGTAGGTAACTGAAGCCTACCTGTTGAGTGGAGCAATTCTGCTTTTGAGGGTGATGGGGGGCATGGCTTCGGAGTAATGGCATGGACCTGGAGTAATGGAGGACAGCTAGGTAGTCTTGCTTATGAGTTCTGTTGAAGCACTCATCAGCTTAGCTTCAGCTAATAATGCTGCTTCTGAGCTTTCCGTATATAAAACAATTAAGCCAGTCTAGGATTTTGTTTGACTAGCTCTAAGAGTGACACATACTTGGAATTTGACAAATAATCTTTATCTTGTGAACTCCTGTACTGAATGAAGAAGTAGATATAGATAATTTTATGTTAACCAAGTTTTTCCTACTGCTCAATACAGCAGCTCATAATTATCCTTTTGGGAAAAGTGTTCTCTATTCCATATTTTTTATCCTCCCATTCCAGTCTCTTAATTTCTGTATACTGACTCCTATTCATCCCATCCAGCTAAACATGTCTAGTTAAGGGTAAGGTATTTTAGGGATCTTGTGGTAGTAGAATACCATAGGTCATGCTGTGGTTACAGCTGTGGAAGTCTCCTCCTGGGAAAGAGGGAGTAAGTTGTCACTGGAGAGTGGCAGAGAGAACATGTAGAGAAATTTGACACCTTTAAGCATCTCAAGATGTATGCTAGTTTATGTGGAAGAATTCAGATCTTGTTTTCAGCACCTTCAATAAAGCAAAGCAGAAATTAAAATAAAATCTTCATAGGCACCCTGCTAGTGTCATCTACACGCAGGGGAATGTGACAACTGCAGGTGGATGTGGCTATTGCGTTCAAAAAATATACTGATAGTTGGTGTTTTGGGGAGCGGGGTGTTTCCCTTTGTATTCTGACAGTTGACCTATACGTAGGTGGAACTTGAGTTTCACTGTACTAATACACTAGACACAGAAGTTCTTCAAGAATGTTTCCTGCTTCACTGTCTCATAAAGCCAGAAGTTAATTTTCATGTGACTTTAACTTTGCTAGAGAAAGCACAAAGTGTAATTGTGTGAAAATCAAATTGATGTGAACAATAAACCAGCTCATAAAGGAGAGTTGGGCTCCATCTTCTTGTATCCCTACCCTATTGTAGCTGTAAGTCCACAACTATCCTGTAAGAATGTACCACATTTGCTAAATGAGAACTTTCTTTCATAAGGATTACAATGTAATACAGGCTCAGCATTTTATATTCAGGGACTGAATAGCATATATGATGTCTCAGTACTGTAAGCGGAGCATAAATAGCCGTTTTGAGAAACTCTGCATTATAATAGCTATTAAATTCAAACAGAAGCTTCATTCAGAAAGGAAGATGAGGGTTAATTATCTTACTGACTGAAAAATGTGGGATAAGAGGTTAGAGAGGCTAGTAACTACTTTCCTCCTTTTTTCCCCCCTCATGGAAATTTCATCCCCTTTGAATTTCCCGATTGAGGCTTTTGGGCTCTTCTGCAGTAGAAATATCTAAACTTTGATCATACTTTTGACTGTTCATCACTGCATCTGTTGAAATTACATATGACACTCAAATGAGAGAGAAGGGAGTTAAATGCTGGGTTTTATTTGTTTAGGCTTGCTCATAAGACCTAAAAATGGGTTGTTCCAATAAGTTTTTGGTTCAAAAGGTAGATGAGTAATATACATCTACAGGAATATTTATTTTTCATCCTTTTTAAAATCCACATGGCATTTTAATAAAGTTTGATCTACAAATAGGTCTAAAACTAGATGAATTTAAAAGCAGTGTCTTAAGTAAAATGGATTGCAAATCCCCATACTGTTTTGTTACATCACCTATCTTAAAAAAGGAAAAGGAAACTTCTGCAGAACCAGAAATCTTTACCGAGTTAAAGTAGCTCTTGCATTTTGAAACTTTTAAACCTTTAATTACTGTTTTTGACTTGGCTATCTTTTCAGAATAAGGTGCTATGATGCACCGCTTCTTACAAGTGACAACCACAGTGGATAAAAATCAATGATTAATTTTTTAAAATTAAATCGGATTTTTAATAAAATGCTTGAGGGGAAAAATTAAGATGCATTATAGCTCAAAGATATCTCATCATGGCATAGGGATTATAAATTCTAATTCTATAGTATGAGACAATATATTAATGTAATGTTTAAGAAAATTTTGTGAATGAGTTCCAATAGTTCATGGATTAGGGACCCAATCTTATAGGGTTCCAGGGGCTTCTGTATAGATTATTTAGGTTAATCTTTCTATCTAGCCAATGGGACTCAGTGCTCAGTCTAGAAGGTACCATCAGAGATGCTTAGTTTTGCAGTTCTCAAACTGTGGATTTGTGTCTCCAGAGAGAACATGCTTGTTAAGAGCAAAAGTGTTTTTAAATAAATCAATAATAGATAGAGGTGAGAAATAACAGACCTCAAGCCTATTGTTCCTCTGCAAATTTGTGTACACAGAGTCAATCCCTTACCTCTCTCTAAAAGTGCAAAGTTTCAAAAAGTTCAATGAGTAGAAGATTGTTGGGGGTGGAATAGATCTGGACCAGGAGAAGTCTGGAGATAAACGTGAAAAGGGAGGGACAGGCAGTAGAAACAAAAGTGAAACTGTTTGAGCAGCATATTCCAGACGTCTGGAGGTCTTTGAGTGTAGCCTTCATTGATTTGAGATCTACCATACCATTCTCTCACTACAAGGGAAAACCTATAATGGCAGGCTGTTAGAGACCCAGTTTGGGAATATTTTAATGAAGTTCCTTTACCTGTGGGTAAGACAGGCATGCGTGCAAAATGCAAACAGTGCAACAAAGAAATGCAAGGCCTGGTTGCCCAAATGAAACAACATCATGAGAAGTGTTCCTTCTCAGGAGGAAGCTCATTGAAGATGATGAAAGAAACATGTCTGAACATGCAGGATCTTCAGGTTGGTAACAACCAACAAGAATGCACTTTTATGTAGAAATCCATGATTAAATTGAGTCTTCCTGACTAGTGATTTAAATCAAATCCACCCTGGTGACAACTTAAACTTTTGCCAATACTTTACAGTGTGTGGTAAGGAATTCTGGATCTTATGTTAATCTGATGCTGCTGCATGTTTTCTAGCACCCGAAGTCCTAATACTGAGTAGAATCTCGTTCTTGAGATCTGCATTCTATAGTGTTGATTTAACACTAGAAAATTCCCTTTTTCCTTATAAATCTCTACTCATAAACAATAACAAAGCTGCATATGTCTAAGCTGATACTATAAAACACAAGCACTGCCATATGAGGACAAATTCATTCAGTTATTCTAAGTACTGTATCCTGTCAAAACAGTGCAGATACTGAGAATTGTTTAGTCAGTGCGGCATCTTGATCAGCATGTTGTCTAAATATATTTTTAAGTGAGTAAGTGTGCTTGATTTCCCACCTCCACCCCCTTAATGAACACCATGTTCAGGTATTTAACTCACTTTCTCTTGACCTTCACTCTGTAAACAATTGAGACTTAAAGTCAATTAGCATAATGAGGTTATGCATTTATTTCTTTAGTGTGGTAGTTCTCACATGAACAGAGTTGCCATCCTGAAGAGTGTACAGTCTTTTAAAAATAGGGGAGAAGAGTCCTTTCCCCTTTTCTTGATTTCAAGAATAAGTTATTTTAGGTCAGGGAGGAGAGGAGATGGGTTATCTAATTTCTAAAGTCTTGCGGTAATGGTGGATAGGATGGACCTCTCTGACCACTGCAAATACTCCACATCCCAGTAACCCAGTAGGCAAACAGGGGAAGGACCAGGTATCCATGCCTCACCAAAAGAAGTGTACCATAGCCAAGGCAGTCCAAGCTGTGTAACATCCAGAGATCCCTACTTGGGAGAGTGCTTGGGATAAGCATACCCTTAAAAAATCATCTTGGGGAAGCAGGGAAAGCAACAGCTGATTTCCCCATATTTAGAAACTGGCCCATCTGGCTTTTAATGTCCTTGCTTCCTCAGTTTTGCTCAAAGCCAAATTTGCTGCTGGAATAGACTTTGTCTACCACTAGGAGGGGAGGAAAACTAAGCAGGAAGGAGAGGGTCAGAAGATTTTCTGGGGTGGGTGGGGATGTACATGTTTCCTTTCAGCCTGCTTGATAATGTGATGTATTTCCTGCCTCTTATTATTGAAGGGCTGTAGGAATAATGTATCTGATGTTGACATACACTCAGATGTTATCAAAGAGTGGGGAATATTCTTGAACCTAGCAAAGGGAATGAAGAAATGCCTTTGTGCCACTCCATGCAAAAATAAATAAATAAATTAACCTTCTCACCACTTTTACAAAGTAAGAGTAAAGAAACACTTTTTAGTCTGAATTTACCCAAAGCCTTTATGCTTTTTGTATGCTGAGGTGAAAATTGACCATGTGTATTAAAGGGACGATCTTACGTTCTCTTTTCAAGGTAAATCTTACAGAAGCTTATTTGCAATATTACAAAATTGTAAATCATTAGCAGATCACATTTTAGAGGATCACATATTATTGGCTTTCTGAATTGCGAATTGCAACTCAGGCTATTAATATAAAACTAAATTAAATGGAGACTTGGCAGTACAATCAGACTATTGATTCTGGCTTTTACATATGTTCATTGCAAAGGCTAATATGTCAAATTGACTTCATACTGTGACACTTCGACACATTCAAATCATTCATTGAAATGTAACTTTTTTTTTAATCTCTATTTAGCTCCAAATATTTCATAATTTTATGTGGTTTTGCAAGTTGTGTGCTGGAGTGTCTCACTTGGCTGAACAAGTCTCTTTTGGTAGTTTAATTTTATAAACAGATTTTTAGCACAAGCAAGAAAATGAAGGCTGACCTCCAACTGAAAGTCACAGCAGTAAGAGTAAACAGTATCGTATCAGGTTTTCAATCCAAACAAATGAATGCTTGGCATTAGCAGGACTCTTAGCAGTATTTTTTTAGGTGTGAACAAATATCCCACATTAATTTAAATTGTTAGAATTAAGCCAGTAATTTGGGATTTGTATTAATCTCTGTGGAATTAGTCATAGAAATATAGGACTGGAAGGGACCTCTAGTCAATCCATCCTTGTGCTGAGGTAAGACCAAGTGTACCTAGACCATCCCTAACAAGTGTTTGTCTAACCTGTTCTTAAAATCCTCCAAGGATGGCAACCTAGTCCAGTGCCTCCCTTTGCAACCTAGTCCAGTACCTAGCTATCCTCGTAGTTAGTTTTCCTTAACATCTAACATAGTTAATATATTTAAACTTTTTTCTCTAAGAGTTTTCCTAATATCTAACCTTAATCTCCCGTGCTGCAGATTAAGCTGATTACTTCTTGTCCTATTTTCAGTGGACATAGAGGACAGTTGATCCCCGTCCTCTTAGTAACAGCCTTTAACATGTTTGAAGACTATCAGCTCCCCCTCAGCCTTTTTTTCACAAGACTAAACATATCCAATTTTTTAACTTTTCTTCATAGGTCAAGTTTTCTAAACTTTTTATTGTTTTTGTTTATCGTTTATCATTTAGTCAAAATGCATTTTTAATAGGTTGTCTTATTTAGAACAGAAATAGCCCTTTTGAGTATTTTCAGTATGGCTCCCTCTTGATGAAATGTACATATGCTCTAGGACATCCTACTGAATGCTCTAGAAAGCAGTGATCATAGGGGCCATCCAGGTGAACCTTCCCATTCATTCGAGGGGACATACAAAGGAATGCAACTTTAGTAGTTCCTCAGTTCCTTCTGACCTTCATCTGAAAGTTGGAACTGAGGGTCAAAACCTGTAGTTATTTCCTTTTTCTTTAGAAAAGCAAAACCTGTACCTATAGCTTTTGATTGGCTGTAACTAATGTACCATAGATTTGGTTTTTCTGTACTCAGTTTTTGGTATGAGCTTGTTGACCTTGTGTTCAATGTTGTAGGTGTAACTGATCTCAGCAAGAAGTCTGGGTTTAAATGTTGTACATAATTCTGTTCCAAATTATTGATCCCGGATCAACAGCCTTATTACCTGAATAGAAATAGTTCCTCAGGGTAGTGTGCAGCCTTTGTTGCCTTTACTTCCTGCACCCATAGGGATTGGAAGTAAATGCTTGAATTCTTTCTGCTTAAGATGATTGAAGAGACATCTGAGTTGGTACCATCCTAGAGACTTGAGACCACTTCCAAAAACAGCTCATAGAAGTCTTCAATCAGAGATTCAGTTGCATAAAAAGTGAGGGTGGCCGTAGTGCTTTTTACTTCCTTGATGCTGAAGGGGCAGGGAGGGGAGACTTTGTTTTCTGTAACATCCTTCAAGGTACTTCTAGAAGATGTGGAAGCCTGGGTCTGTGCCCCTACTTAATGCTAAAGAAAGGCTTTGGAATAGTTGTTGCAGGTTTCTTCAAGGGAAATACGAGTGCGTAATGCTTTGATACAACTGCTTCACCTTGCAGGGTAATCTGGTTCAGTGCCAGGGGAATGCTTTGTACTTGCTGCTGAGTCAGTGGGGAGTTACTGTTCTAGCATTGTGACAGGTTTCAGAGTAGCAGCCGTGTTAGTCTGTATGCGCAAAAAGAACAGGAGTACTTGCGGCACCTTGGAGACTAACAAATTTATTTGAGCATAAGCTTGCATGGGCTACAGGCCACTTCATCAGATGCATAGAATGGAACTTATAGTAAGAAGATAGATAGAAGCGACAAAGGGTCCTGTGGCACCTTATAGACTAACAGAGGTATTGAAGCATAAGCTTTCGTGGGTCTCAATACCCACTTCTTCGGATGCAAAGATAGATATACACTCTCCTTAATTAATTAGCCTCTTAGAGTTGGTATGGCAAATTCCACCTTTTCATGATTCTCTGTATGAATATGTATCTTCTTACTATATGTTCCATTCTGTGCATCTGATGAAGTGGACTCTAGCCCACAAAAGCTTATGCTCAAATAAATTTGTTAGTCTCTAAGGTGCCACAAGTACTCCTGTCCTAGCATTCTGTTTCCTCTTTGGTATGATCTAGAAACCATTCCCTGACCTTGCTTTCCAAAAAGAAGTGTTGAAAATTGCTTTGACATGGTTGGTTTGGGGCTGAGCTCTTGTTGTGGCCATAGTCCTCAGTCCCCAAGAGGCTATTGTATATCCGTTGCCTAAGAAAAAATATTCTGACGGTATTTCTCTGCTTCAAAGACCTAGAGATTGAGCCCAGGAAAACTGACCACTTTGGGGAGGGAGTTGTACTTGTTGGTCACCCTTCAAATGAGGATTTCTAATTAGTGAAAGGTGAGACACATTCACTTTCCTGTTCCATAACCAACTTCTCTCCCTCTTTAATCAACTCTTCCAGAAGGAAAGGAGCCCAACGAATTTTGCTTGATGGGCAAAGAGTAATCATAAATATTCTTCAAGCAGTGCATAATGCCTTTAGGACCTCAGCATGCTCTTGGAGCTTGTCTTCACTACCCGCCGGATAGCAATCGATCTATCGGGGATCGATTTTTCGCGTCTCGTTAAGACGCGATTAATCAATCCCCGATCGCGCTCCCCGTCGGCTCCGGAAATCCACGTCATCGAGCGGCACAAGCGGAGTCGACGGGGGAGCTGCAGCGATCGACTCGCCGCCGTCCTCATGGTCAGGTAAGCCGATTACGATACGCCGACTTCAGCTACGTTATTCACGTAGCTGAAGCTGCGTATCGTAGATCGACCCCCCTCCCTAGTGTAGCCCTGGGCTCAGACTACAGCTGTCTCCCTGTAGGGGCTAAAGGATTCAGACCTTAAAGATAGCCAAGATAATTTGGTGGATTTGCCTTTTTAGGGCCACAATCTACTTAGTAACAAGGCAGACGATTGTTGCTGCCTGGTCGGGGAAGTGGGGAAATATCAGACCAGTGATTCTGGAAGCTATTCCAAAGGGTTTTCTTTATTTATTCAATTCCACTTCATGTTATTGCTATTCATTTTTTTTTTCAATCCATTTTCAGGTATCACAAGAGTACAAAGGCTTAAATTATTTTCCTCTTCCAACTTGAAGCAATAGAGAAGGTCCCTCTGTAGTGCAAAGGAAGATTATTTACTTTATTTCCTTTAAAAAAAGAGAGAGAGAAAAGCCTGCATCCCATATAGTCTCTCAGAAAATTGAACAAGTGCATAAAAAAATCAAATGTACAAGCTAATGTAATATTCGCTTCTGTAATCTGTTCATTAAAGGTATCCTAACTTGAAAATCATAGTTAAATATAACCTTTTCCTTCACTCTTTCATAAGGTGTTAGACCAGGGATCTCAAACTTAAATTACCACGAGGGCCACATGAGAACTAGTAAATTGGCCTGAGGGCCACATCACTGAAACCTTTTCATACAACGATGCAAAAGTATAGTCAAAAATGGAAAAAAATGAAGAGTAATATAGTATTCTATTAAGTTAATGTATTAACTTTTTTAAAACGGTAATGCAAAGAGGGGTTTTAATAAAATATAAACACTCAGTAATGTTTGGAGCTTGGCTGCCAGTGGAGTCGGCGCCTATGGCGAGCTGCAGGAAATAACTCCGCGGGCCGCATAGCCGCATGTTTGAGACCCCTGTGTTAGACTAACCCAAACTGAAAACATTCTCTAGTGTTTTGTAACTCTTCATATGCCAATTCCTATGCAGATTGAATTTGTTTAGACATTTTCTTGCTTCCTGTTCAAAATTACTCTGTGGTATAAATATTCACAATAGGGACCAGTTATATGTAAACTATCACCATCAAAATTGAAGCACATATTTAGTGTGCTATTTATCTTTTAAATAGCACACTAATGATAATTTTAGCTTGTATAACAAAAGCTGATGTTTTTACTGTTACTAAAATATCCTCAAATCTAGAACGTCAAGTTTATCCACAGCAGTATTTAACTTGGAGAAATTAAATGCCGGTATGGTTGAGTGGTTTTGGGAAGAGGAAGCTTCTGTTGTGATGAGGTGGACATGCCTGCTGTGTTAAATTTGCTATCCGGAAAGAACAGTTCTGGGAAAGGATTTATCGCTAGTTGTTGTACAAAGCTAACTTTCTAAATTCCAGATAGCCTTTAAAATCCAAAAACTTCTACGTGTAAACCAAAAGGTTACCATTTATCTCACTGTATCACAACAGATTTGCAGTATACTTTATATAATTGAAGGAACAGTTTTTTAAGAATGTCTACTGTTCCGAACCTCCCTGCAGAACTTTCAATTTGGTTATTTTCTTCTCTTACTTGGTTTTACTGGGTCATCTTCCCATTCTCCAAGTCTTTTTACATATTCCTTTTTCCTTCTTTAAGAAACTGGTCTTGCAACTTAGTCTTTACACTTTCTTAACCTTGGATTTAAAACACCTAGTTTCGTGTCTATACTAAATTTACACTAAAAGTCTGTTTAAGCTAATGCTCTGAAACTTTTAACTAAAGGAGTTTACAATAATTTATAACTTCCTGGCATCCCACCTGAAGAAAGAATGGACAGCAGTGGATCTGAAGAACTTTGCTGACAAGATTGGCAGGTAGTAGTTGAGAGCTGCTGCTTAGGGAAATAACAAAGTTTAGGGGGGAAAGGAATGAAGTAGCTGCATCACAACTCTAACTTATTTCCTGCTTCCTTTTTACACAAATACTGAGAGAATATATTTCCTTAAATAATATGTTAAGGAAAGTTGAATTGTTTTCAAGATTCAACTGAAACTTTTTTTCTCCACAGTTATGACTGTTTGAATTAGAGAAGAAAAGTGTGCAGCTTGCAAGCATCCAAAAGATTGCATGCTTACCTGACCCTCTTGAGTCTACAAAACTGAGGTGGACATTTTGTGAAAGCAAGATCTCATGATTTTAGCATTTAAGCGACAAGTTGAAATACTGGACAGCTTGCTTGTGATATTTTGGGCTGTTCTTGTCTCAAGCTAGAACTGGAAGTGAAAATAACAATTATGAATACTTCCAAACTTCAGAGAAAGGTTTGGCTAGAGTTCTGGTTCTAAAGCTGGATGAAGACTTGAGGTGGGATAGAGGAGAAACGCTATTCTTACCTTGGCCAAATAGGTTTCCTTATGTCAAACTTGAATTTATTTTGAAAAGACTGATATGTTCTAGATGCCAATTTTTCAGGAATTTTTCACTCTTCATTCTTAGAGCTTATTCCATCATATGTAATGATTTTCTATAGGAATGTGTTACAGTAGTTAATACAAAACAGGATAAAGGCTTTTCCATTTCATTCTAAGGAGGATTGTATGGCATACAGCTTGATAGACCTCACCATGTCAAATGTATTTATCCATTTAGGTTCAGACAAAGAAAGAAGAACCTTTGCCGCCATCACTGAGCCAAAGCATTCCAACATTTTATTTTCCCCGAGGATGTCCAAAAGAAAAAGTGAATATAGATGCAGTGATTGCCAAAATAGAGAGAACTTTCTCTCAGTTTCCAAATGAGAGAGCAAGATTAGACGACATGGGCAAAGTTGCAAAGGTGAGGATTTACTGCATGTCTACTTCCAGTATACTGACCTACAAAAAGGAAACAAATGATGGTTTTCCTATGTTATCTGTTGTGTGATATGAATAAAATTCCAAAAAGTTAACTTAAATTGGTCTGGTATTGTCTTTACTTAATATGGGGCTGATCCATTGCCCACTAAAGTCAATGGGAGTCTTTACATTAACCTTAGTGGGTTTTGGAGAAAGACCATAAATGTCAACATCAGAAACTCAAGCAGCCAAATTCTCTGAGTTATATCTTGTGCAGTCCCATAGATGTCAGTGGGATATCGTTGTCTCAGTGGAAAATTTGGCCGTCTGCCTTCACAGTAATCAGTTGTACTACTGCTGATGTTTTAAGTGCATTGCTGTTGGTTTACTTGCATGGTGCAAGATTAGAATTTTGAGTTATCACTTTGAATATGTCTATGTAGAACTCTACAATTAAACCAGTTACTCTTCTAAAAACAAAGAAGCTAGATAAATTTCTCACCTTAGACAGGAAAAGAAAGTGATGGACTTACATTATTAAACCTTCGAATCCAGAATGGCTTTGTTTCTTTGGAAGGTTTTTTCTTAGCCCTTCAGTAGTCACGAGATTTATTGCACTGTCAGAATATGGGGTTTATCAATCTAAAAAGACTGACTTGTTTTGCTTCTGTATAACATAGCAAATTGGGTTGGAGGAATTTAATATTTTCTCTGTATATTGAAGCAGGAATGTAAATAAGTATTTTGTTTTCAAGGGAGCTTTATTGATCACTCTGTATATCTTTCCATAATAGACTAGGGCTAACAATGGAACACATATACACTAACTGTAATTGCTTACAGTAAACATATGCTTGTCTTCATGTGTGAATCTCCCATTTCTTTAGAAGCACAAGTGGAAAAATGGTTCCCAACTGTGGGGAAAAAATAATATAGAAATGATTCCCCTTAATTTCTTTTATTTACCATGAAAGTCTACCTTGTTGTGCAGTACAGTAGAGACTAAAGCTGTTGGTCAAATTAAAGGTTACCAGTCAATAAACCAAATCTTCCAGGAATTGCCTTAAATACTTATGTTCACTCTAGTTCCATAAGTGTGTGTGCAACAAAACTAGTGTCCGTCCTGCTCTCCCATAATGCTGCCTTACAACTACACTAGCAAGGTTTCATTTTATGCTAGTGTTTTGAGAGGGAGTAACACTCAGATAAGTAATCAATAAACTGACTGTCTGCATTGTTCTACACCCTAATTCCAGGCCTGTGAGTGCCCACTTTACTGGAAAGGTCCCTTGTTTTATTGTGCTGGAGGAGAACGAACAGGATGCGTCTCAGTTCATAAATTTGTTGCAATGTGGCGAAAGTAAGTAGGTTGCTTTTTGAGTACTGTATTTCTTAATTTAAATGTAATATTTTAATCTATGAATATGGTCCAGCCTGCAAACAAACAAAACCCCTTTCTATAGTCCAACACAGAGTGGACTTGATAAAAAAAATTAATGTGTATAGTTTAAAATTGTTATATTTGCTGTGTAAAGATATATAATGTGGTGTGGTTAATGACAAGTTCCTAGTGGCCCCAACTGTGTAAGGTTTTGAGAAGTGTGGTCCTAATTTGCAGGAATATGTCAACAGTTGTGGGCAGATACTTCTCCTTCCTAGCCCTTTCTATCCTCCCTGATCCCAGAGAAAGAACTATGGTCTTGATTTCAAACTGTCCTCTCATTTGACTACTCCACTGCTGGGAGCAGGTACAGTATAGATAATTTAATGTAAATTATGCCTAAAGTCTAGTATGAGAGGAAGCAATATGGGATTATTGGCCAGTGCAATGCTTAGAGCTGTGTAAGATCACTAGTAGGCAGAAGAAACTGTGACCACATGCCTGCCTTTATATTATGGTAACTAATTCTTTAGGTGCTCACATGTTACATCAGTGAGTTGGGATTAAATGCTGAGACTGCAGATTTTTCATAAATCCGACTGTAGAACTTCCTAACACAAGTATGAGCATTTTTCTTCTCTGAATGGAGTAGAAAAGTTTTATGATGCAAATTCATTTTATATTTGCATTTCAGAATACTACAGACCTGCCACGATGATGCTGCAAAGTTTGTTCATCTTCTGATGAACCCTGGATGCAACTACTTGGTGCAAGAAGACTTCATTCCATTTTTACAAGTAAATAACAATTTAATTTAATCATGACCTCTTTGTATCTTCCAAAACTAAACAAAAGACTAGATGTACCAGCACAACTTTAATTTCCTAACTGATAGAGTAACTCTATTAAAGAGAATGAATAAAAAGATTGCTGATGTTTAGTGCACACAACTTGTATGGTCAACTGACCTACTAATGAGTTTAACTTGTTACAAGTCATTTTACAGTCACAAATATTTATAGCCTACTTTTATGTAGGAAAGAAGTTGAAAAGAAAAAACCCTACACATACTACAGTATGTAGTAATGTTAATTGATGTTTGATTTTGACTAATGTGTCAGAACCTATTTAACCTTAAGAATGACAACTCGTGATTGACATAGTAGTGTTAAGGATGTGCTTCTCGGGTTTCTGGGAAGTTATTGGGATGGGGGAAGAAGAAAAATGGCAGTCGAATCTCTTTTTGGACTGTCACAGGTCTTAGTGCTTTGCTAATGACTGACCAAAAGCAAACTTGCCTATTGGATTTAGTGTACTTCCACGTGGTTTTTAATAGTTTCTTCATTTATAATGGAAAAGCATCTGTAATTTTTTAGCAGTGCTGTTTTTCTTGTTACATGTATCAAGCCCCATCTACACCAGGAAAATAATTTTTTTCTGACAGGAACATATAATTTGCACACTTCTGCCTATTGTTTCTGACATCTCCCTATTACAATTAAGAAAGCTAATGTTAAATGGCTTTTAAAAGCCACATTATTTTGAAAACATATCACCATGGGATGTTTACATGAGGCACTCTACAAATGAAGTTATATTTAATAATGGTTGCTTTGCTTAGCAATCGAATTTGGAATGGCTCTTGCAAGGAATTGATGGTAGTATTCTGCATTAACGAGTTGATACCCAGGGTGAGAATGGGTACCAATTGGCACTTCATTTCTTCCCCTCTCTTTATAGGATGTGGTGAATAGTCATCCTGGCCTATCATTTTTAAAAGAAGCATCGGAATTTCATTCTCGTTACATTACCACAGTAAGTGCTTTATTTGGAAAAATTACTTTGTTTATACAATTTAACTGTTAATTAATAGCTCGATTGAAATATGTAAAGCCATCCTTCTCACAATGAACTTATCTCCAGAGACAAGTATTCTGTTGATCTCAACTTTTCAGGCTTCTAGTGCATGATACTGAGTATATTCAAATCTTCAGGAAACACGGTAGTGGGAGGAAGAGCATCTGTCACTGCAAGTGATAGTTGTAAGGTTTCTCTGTACTTCAGCGTGTTAGAAGAGCTTACTGAATAACAGTTGAAATGAGGAATACTGAATGGAGATGGTTTGTGTGGAACATGTTAATGTATTTCTACTGAAGAGCAAATTACTTAGTTAACTTGGATGCTTATTTGGATGTGGTTTTCAATGTATGGTTTGTTAGAATACTGACCCTGGTTTGAACTTCGTAATGAAAAAAGCCTAAAAGTTTAAAATGACTTCTGCGTTATTTCAAGTTCAAATTTATCAAGCAGATAATGCATAAGCTCTCCACAATATTATGGAATTATAAAGAGATCATGATACAATTTAAACCTTTGTTTTAAAGCTACTTGCACCTTCCCATTTCAAGGATTTTCCTTTAATTGAACTTTGTATACATGAAAAGTTCCAGATTTGCAACTCTAGGCTTCTGTGACTAAAGTCATCTTTCTGTCCACAAACTGCTATATGAAGAGCAGTTAACTGTTCTATCAATTTCCCTCAACTACTGATCTGGACTTGACAAACTCTAGAGATTGTTGCTTCAGACTCTGTGCTCATTCAGTCCTTCAATCTTCAGAGTCTGAGATCCCTCCCAAGGGCATTCAATTTAAAAAAAAAAAGTCAGCAAACATTAGTGACTGAATTTATTTCAGCATAAGCTTTCGTGGGCTACAGTCCCACTTCATCGGATGCGTAGAATGGAATATACAGTAAAGATATTTATACATTCAGAGAACCATGAAAAGATGGAAGTACCTATACCAACTGTAAGAGGCTAATTAATTAAGAGGAACTATTAGCAGGGGAAAAGAACTTTTGAAGTGATAATCAAGATGGCCCATTTCGAACAGTTGACACAAAGGTGTGAGGATAGTTAACTAGGGGAAATAGATTTAATTAACGTAATGACCGAGCCACTCCCAGTCTCTGTTCAAACCTAAGTTAATGGTATCTAGTTTTCATATTAATTGCATCCGATGAGGTGAGACTGTAGCCCACGAAAGCTTATGCTGAAATAAATTGGTTAGTCTCAGCCTTGGCTACACTTGCGAGTTACAGTGAAATAAAGCCTCCCAGAGTGCTGTACCTCACTCACTGTCTACACTGGCAAGGCACATACAGCGCTGCTGGTACTCCATGTCCCCGAGAGGAATAACAGCTGTTGTGTAGTGGCTGAGATGCTGCTGCTGCAGTGTAGTCAGGGGAGTACGCAGTGACTGACCTCTGGATGCTCCCTTTGTTTTGAAACGGCACTTCCGGGTCCGGAGTTCAGAGCTCTGTTTCCGGGGGCTGCTTATCAAAAAAGCAAACACAGCTACTGTTTGCTTTGAATGAGTGAGAGGCAAGCAGGGAGTGCCGGCAGCAAATATTTGCTTGAAGAGAGAGGCGGGGAGGGGTCAGAGTCCGGGTCCGTTTCAGTGGGGGGGTGTAAACTTAGGAGATAATGAGCTGACAGTCTGTGGGTACCCCAAAAACCCACTCTCTCTCCCCACACGCTCCCTGTCACACTCCACCTCATCCCCCCCTCATTTGAAAAGCATGTTGCAGTCACTTGAACGCTGGGATAGCTGCCCATAATGCACCGCTCCCAATACAGCTGCAAATGCCTCAAATGTGGCCACGACAGTGCGCTGGTAGCGGCCAGTGTGGACAGACTGCAGCGCTTTCCCTACTCAGCTGTACGAAGACGGGTTTAACTCTCAGAGCTGTACAGCTGCAAGTGTAACCTTAGCCTGAGGTGCCACAAGTGCTCCTGTTCTTTTTGCTGACACAGACTAACACGGCTGCTACTCTGAAACCAAGCATGCTCTGGGAACTAAATTAAGACCATTAATTCAGTATACATAAGCTACAGTTGGATGTAGCACTAATTTAATCTGGAAGTCTTTCTTTTGAGACATTAACTTTGGTTCTGCACCTTTCAGATTCTAGTCCAAATTTGAAGGTCTTCAGGTTCATCCTCCCCACTCCAATAGATATTGCCAACAGACCAATAGTAGTATTGCCAGCCCCAACAGTTCAAAAATCATGGGTCAATCCCAAAAATCATGATTGGCCTAAAAATCAAGAGATTCTTTAAGAAGATTAAGTTGTGGGGTTTAGTCTGTTCTGATTTCTCCCTCCCTCCCCCCTGCCTACTTGCAGTCTGTTTTAGAAACACTGTAGTGTGAACTCTTGCTCAATTTATCAAAAGTAAGAAGTCTTTGTCCCCTTTTGCAGTTACTCTTGTCTTTATGCAGTCTTGGAGCAGGTGCTAGTTGGTCCACTCCCTAGCTCTTGCCTTCTCAGTCCAAGACAGCCACCTGCTCCCTTAACTGCCAAAGTTTGCACAGCTCTGTGTGACATTTCTCATCAATGTGAAAAGTCACTAATCTCCCCAATATGGTTCCCTTCCTCTACTTGGGAACCTGGAGGGGAGACATGAGACTTTCTCACCAACAAAGAAGGGTTACACCTTCATGAAACTTTACTTCTCTCTCAAAAATTAGCTGCTCCTATCATCCTCTTCCTCCCTCACGCCCTCCAAAAGTCAGTTGGTTCCCCCCTTACCTTGTGTGCCTGCTGCTGCTCCTGTTCTCTCCTGCAGGAAGCTCTCAGGATTGGAGGATGTAGGGGAATATGCTGAAATCTTAATACCATACCCCCACCCTCTAACTCCTGGTCAGGAGAAGCAGAAGGAGAAGCCCTGCGGAAAGGCAGAGTGGAGGTGCTTTTGGGGGCTGAGCAATAAGGGCCAGTACTGCTTCAAGCTGCTGAGAGAGGAAGTGTGTAGCTGTTGCAGACCTGGTATATCAAAATGCCTCAAGAAAACAATGTGCTGCCCCCCAGAGCAGTAGGGGATGGGGGGTAGAGGACTCAGATTTATTTGCATAATAGTGGGGTGAAGTGGGAGGGGGCGTGAGGGCTCTGCTTTACCCTTCACAAGACAGAGGGTGATGTGGGGGAAGGAAGGGATTCCCCCCGCAGTTGACACCTAATGTATAGGGGTTACGGGGCTCAAGGCAGGTCCCTGGCAAAAGCCTTTTCTCAGTGCTGTGGTGGGTGGGTGTTCCTCTTGTCCATAATGGGTTACCTTCAGAGGGATAGTCTGCTCTGGGGGTTGAGCTTTCTACTTCTGAGCCAGCTTATGCAGTCTAGCATGAGGAAAGAACCGCCCCCCGTGGTAGCCCACCAAAAGAGATGAGGATGCAGGTCAGTCAGTCACCTCCAGAAGCCTGCAGCAGGGAGGGGTGGATCAAAACAATCAGGTCCCCACAAGAAGATTGTCAGGGTGAGCGAGGGGCAAGAAGAGCTTGGAGGATGGAGCAGTGGGGAGTTGGTGCAGGCACTTGCTCCCAGGTCACATGAGGCAAGGAGCTCTTCATGTCATCACAAGAGCTCCAACAGGTAGCAAAGTTGTGGGACTCACAATAAATTCATGAGTTGATGACACTAACTGCTTTGCTGGGTTTTTCATGCTAAGAGCTGATACTAGTTTTTGCCTCTCACCAGTGAGGCCATAGCAATTCCTAGATGAATTATTTCTCAAAAGATCTGGCTGAAGCAAGGGGAGAAAGAAGGAAATATGTCATCTGTGATGATCTTTCTTAGGCAACTGTATTGGAGTCTGGTTTGTCTGAATTGTGGAAAAACTGCTATTCCTTCTGAGGGCTGCAGCAGCTAAATCCTCTCATCCCCCAATCCTTTCTTTAGCTGAGGAACATATTTACTTAAGGAGGCCTGGGTTGAAATAACATTTGACAAATTCATCTTCGCAGTTGGCCAGTAGGGATAGTTAATGAATTTTCCACTGCTTACTTTTGCCCCTAAAAGAACGCCTCATACCGAGATCCTCAAAAAGAAGTCCAAACTGCTATGAACATCCTCTCTGAAAAGAGTACCATAACACTAGTCCAGTAATCAGACATGTCAAGAAACCTGTCTACACTGTGGTCCCTTTTTAGAAGAAAGAGCATCGGCTGACCACTACAGATTTCTAAAGAAATTAAGCCCTGTAATTATCTGAACGATAACAAATAGATCCATTGATCTCCCATTTAGTTAAGTATTATATTTAAGTGTATTCTGAATGGGAGTTGTTTAAGAAACATCTTGAGCTTTAGTGATCCTACTGCTGAGTTTTTAGTGGGTTCTCACACCAATTTACTATTAAATATTGAAATCTAATTGCTGCTCCGCTTCCACTTCTGGGTAAGATGCCATCTGAGCAGTACCTCAGAGGGAGGCAGACCCATCTGCTGGCCGGAGGTTTAAAATAATTGTCCTCAGTCTAGGAGTAAGGTCTGGTACAGAAATTCTAGGCCGGTGGTTCTCCACCGCTTCTTCAGGGAAAGCCCCTGGCGCGCCGGGCCGGTTTGTTGACCTGCCGTGTCTGCAGGTTCGGCCGGTCGCGGCTCCCACTGGCCGTGGTTCGCCGCTCCAGGCCAATGGGGGCTCCGGGATGTGGCGGACAGCACCCCCCCCCCCCCCGGCCTGCACTGCGTCCCGTAGCCCCAATTGGCCTGGAGCGGCGAACCACGGCCAGTGGGAGCCGTGACCGGCCGAACCTGCGGACGCAGCAGGTCAACAAACCGGCCCGGCGCGCCAGGGGCTTTCCCTGCAGAAGCGGTGGACCACAGTTGAGAACCACCGTTCTAGGCTAATATAAAGCTAATCTATATATAATATAAAGAAACAGTATTTGTACTGACACAAGGGTTGTGGAGTCAACTTCCATAGGAATTAAACATATCTCTAGAATTTCAGCAGTGTCCTGTTTATTTTGCACAATTTTTCCTTCCCACAATCAAAAAAGCCAATGTACAGCAGCAACTGACTTGAGCATAGTAAATGAACCAATCTCAAACTATTTACTCATTCTCTGCTCTGGTTTGTTTTAGAGACCCAAATTTTAAGACTTGTCCAGTTGTGTCTAACAAACATTCAATTTTGGGGGTCTTTTTAGACCAGTTAGATGTGTAACAGAGGAGGTAATGATGTCCAGATGGATTAAACTGCAAAGCTAAGGCAAAACTTTGCTAGAAAAAAATTTGCTTTGTAGTTAAGCCAGAAATGGGCTTTCCCTAAACACACAATTAAGACTGAACTAATTAAGTTTCAGACGTATGATAGGCCATTTCCCTTTCTAGGCTTATCAAACCAGCTGTTCCTATTCAAAGTAAGAACAGCAGAGCTTGCTGTGTGCTGCAGCTTTAACTAATATATATGTAAAATTTCATGATTAAAATATCAGTAACTCACTTAATACCCTCTACTCATAACTCAAAGCCAATTTCATTTTGATATGGAAGTATGATGGACTGTTTCATAGGGTTTTTTGACGTCCCTTTATTTTAGTAATATAGATGGATTTTTAACTTGGGACTGCAAGAGTTTCATTGCCAGATAGGTAATGTTTTTAATGTGTGTCTGAAATAAAAATCTCATATTCTTTGGACTGAACCTTCTTACACTAGGCTTCTAAGACTGTTCTTAAGCTTAAAAGTATAAAGTGTATGATATCATAAAGCACATGTAACAAACCAACTTTTCCTTCCTACCTTTTCTCAAATAATTCTCTTACCACATTCTTTTTCTGACCTATTCTTCCATATCCTGCCTTTATCTTGCTTAGCTTAAATTGTAAACTCTTTGAACCAGGAAATATCTGTTATGCATTTTTCAAACATAAATTTACAGTGTAAATACATAAACAAGTTTTGTAATTTCTAACTTAGATTTTTAAGATCCTGGAGAGCTGAAATATTGTCTTTATTTAAAGCACTATATACATGGATGGCATAATAGATAAGTGATAACCCTTACATTTGTAAAATTAAGACAAATTTACATCATCAATAGAATCCTTGCTGCAGTAGAACTAGTATCTTGGATATACTAGATCTGAAGACTGGATTTGGAAGGGAAAAGGTGCTTGACAATCATGAGGAAGGAGGCTGTTGTGGATGTAGTGGGGAAGGTTTTGAATGTGATAGGGTAAAAGGCAGAAACCCAGAGAGAGGAATATATGAAATGAGTTAGTGGGAGCAATTGGAGAGGAAGGGGATATCAGCGTGGGGTTCTTGAATAAATGGAACAGAGGTGCAAAAGTTGATCAGGGATAAAGTTACAGTAGTTGAGGCAAGAGAAGCCAGGGCATGGAAATTTAAGGTTTTTCCAGAGTTTTTTAGCAATGGGGATAGTGAGGTAAAGGATGGATTTTGGTGATACAGAAGTAGCAGAATTTGTCAAGACTGAATATGAAAAGAATGCTGGGAGAATAGAAGGGTGCTGGAGTTGTCAGTAGAGATACAGCTGGAAAGGGATCAGGAGGAAATAAGTATGGCTTTGTGGCACTGAATTGAAGATGTTGGGACATCTGAAGGATGTCTAAGTGATATCTGTAGAGAGAGTTGGAAATCATTTCTGGAAAGGTAGTATCTGAAACAATGGGAGGATGAGCTCACTAAGGGTGTGTCTATACTTACGCGTCCCGTCGGAGGAATCCAATCGCCATAAATCAAACCCAGAAGATCGTCTTGTCTAGACGCGATAAATCGAACCAGGAAGTGCTCCCCCGTCGACGCTTGTAATCCTGCTCCACGAACGGAGTAGGCGGAGTCGACGGGGGAGCCTGCGCGCTGCGTGTGGACCCCGGGTAAGTACCTTTTCATTCGAACTAAGATAGTTCGACTTCAGCTACATTATTCACGTAGCTGAAGTTGCATATCTTAGTTCGAATTGGGGGGTTAGTGTAGACCAGGGCTAAGACAAGGTAGAGAAAAAAGAGGAATGGACCCAGGACTCAACAGATGGAGAGAGGAGGAAGATAAAGACTCTGAGGATAATGACCAAATACTGCAGATTAAGCAATAGTAATAAACAATGGGAAGTGAATACAGCAATAGACTGCAGAACCTTATTTCATATTTTTGTTTCTTTGCATTTGTACACAGGTATTTTTAAATACTTAATCGAGACTTGGAACAATACATTGTTTAGTTCAGATAGTTAAAAGTAGACTTTCAACTTGTCTGTCTCTTTTGCAGGTTATACAAAGGATATTTTATACAGTAAATAGGTCTTGGTCTGGAAGAATCACGTGTAATGAACTCAGGAAAAGCAACTTTTTGCAGGTATTTATGTAAAATTTTGCAAGGTAGATATCACTCCTGCTCATTTAAAAGCTTTATTAAGTTAAATACTTAAAAGGGCATAAGTAAAGATGGTATTTGTTCTTGCTTCTTCCCAGATCAATGAAGACTAAAGTGCATTGATTCTCAAGGGAGCAATTATTAATACAAGACTGTTTCAATTTAGATTACTATGTTGTTCAGAGCAATATTTGTGTCTCACTTAGTAGAAAGTTGGCTGTCCTTACTACGCAGCTTTCTCTGGCACCTTAGCTTTCGACTCAGTTTATTTAAAATCTGCTCTTAGCATGCTATATTGTGCATAAGGTCTTTGACGATAAAATAATTCACTGAAAAACTGTTAGAGATTAGTGACGCTCATTGATGGTATGAGAACTTTCACTTATCCTTCCAGTTGCTGCTGTGACCAACAGGCATCTTGCAGGTTCTTTAATGAGATTTTCTTTTTCCTGATAATAGAATGTGGCATTATTGGAAGAAGAAGCTGATATTAACCAGCTGACAGAGTACTTCTCTTATGAGCACTTCTATGTCATCTATTGCAAATTTTGGGAGCTGGATACAGACCATGACCTGTATATTGATCCAAAGGATTTAGCCCGGCATAACGATCATGGTATGACACATGGAACAACTTTTAACAGTCTAACTTTAAGAACATAAGTAAAAGTTAACTGAAAAGCTATACCGCACTTCATATGCAGTTTTAAGAATATCTAGTGGCTACACGCTGTTCTGCATTCACAAATTCTGCAGTGGTTTTGGATTCTGTAATCCTGCACATTTGTCCAAGAGCTTAATTTAAACATCTTGCAGCTGCTCTGGAAGTACTTTGTCAGAGGCTTTCTCTCTATTGTCATCTTAAGGAATCATTCCTCTCGTGATTGGGGAAAGTTCACTTACAAACAGAAAATCTGATGTGCCCTGCTCTCCCACATAGTGAAAGAGATCTGGGACATCATTCTGATTGCCCTACGGAGGGGAAATATTTTTCCCTAGGGGTAATTCTACTCAAGTCTAACTACTTTTTAGTCAATATTTCATTCAGGAAGGAGAACACTTTTATGTTTTTCTGCTGGTCATGATCATTTGAACCAACAGACCAGCAAAGGCAAAAGCAAGTTTGATCACATATTATAGATAACTCCCTCCTCATTCTTAACAGGAAGAAAAAGTAACAGCTGTTAAACATGAACAATAGGAAATATGGGCGCAAGCATCTTGAAGGGATTGATCTTGAGTACTGCTGTATGTCTGCCATTCCCATTAAGTTCAGTTGAAATCAAAAGGAGACACTGGGTGCTCATCACTCTTGAAAATAGGCTACTTAGGGGCCTAAACATGGACTTCACAGCCTAACTTTTGGGCACACATTTTGAAAATTTTGGCCCAGGTGGTAGAGGGAGGTAAGTCTTCAACTACACAGTCATCTCCCACAGGGAGTGGCTGTCTCCTCGTTGCTGTCAGTCTAAAACTAGACTAGACCAAGCACTCATACACGTTGCAAGGAAAAATACTGAAGTGGAAGGGGTATTGACATGATAGCCTAACAGGTCTCTTCCCTCTCTAATTTCTATGATCTCAGCTTTCAGCTGTATCATGCCTTTTTTCTCCTTGAAGCAAACGAGCTGAGTGTCATGCAGTTCTGGGAATAAATAGTGAATACATTGCTGGTGTCCCTTAGAACAGTGGTTCTCAACCCCTCCAGACTATTGTACCTCTTTCAGGAGTCTGATTTGTCTTGTGTGCCCCAAGTTTCACCTCACTTAAACTACTTGGTTACAAAATCAGACAAAAATACAAAAATGTCACAGCACACTTACTGAAAAATGTCTTACTTTCTCAAGTTTACCGTATCATTATAAAATAAATTGATTGGAATATAAATATTGTACTTACATTTCAGTGTACAGTATATAGAGCAGTAGAAACAAGTTGTCTGTATGAAATTTGTTTGTACTGACTTAGCTAGTGCTTTTCATGTAACCTATTGTAAAACTAGGCAAATATCTAGATGAGTTGATGTACTCCCTGAAAGACCTCTGTGTACCCCCAGGTTGAGAACCACTGCCTTAGAACATCATAATGATGTTTTTCTAAAGATACGTTCAAACAGGAAATAATTCAAGGAAATCCTATGGCCAGTGTTATCCAGGAGGTTAGACTTCAGTGATCACAGTGGTCCTGGCCTTATTATCTATGAAATGTTTGGTGATAGCAAAAACAAATATATACTACAGGACAAGGTTTGACTAATTAGCTTTTTACAGAAGCATTGGGGGGGTGGGTTTACTTTGAAATGAAAGGTTTCAATGGTTACGTTAATCAGATGCAATTCTGGTTCTTTTTTCCAATATTAAACTTAGAAATGTAGAAGTATCTTTTGTCAAACATACAGCTCTTAAAGCCTATTAATTCCTTAATACCTTTTGTATTCTGGTAGAGAAATTACACTTAGAGTATGCTGGTAGAAAGCACCGTAAAACGACGCAAATAAGAGTCAATCATTTAACCAAAGACACTTCATCTTTAGTAAAACCCCAGAATTGGTAACAGAATAAAAACATGCATCTTAAAACAGTGTGTCAGAGATAGTTAAGTATTATCTTTGTACATCAAAATTCCTAATTCCATGTTGGCTCTCTGATGAATTATAGGGCTTCTAAAATGTAAAGACCCTTGAAAGCAAGATTTACTTGTTAAGGCAATGCTTGTTAAAGAAATACTGATGTAATAGGCAGTGGATTATACTGTGTATTTATTGTCCTAGAACTCATGCTTCAAGTCAGAATTTAAAGCCATTTGGACCCAGTTTTGGAGGTTGTATGTGTCAAATGGTCCCATCCATGGGGACTCGAAGATTAGCTCTCAATCTTTTGTTTTACATACCTCTATATTTATGTAATTAGGTGGTTTTCAATAAATATATTTAATCAGCTTAAACACAATATAAAGCAAAAATATGACCTTTAAATGTCTTCTAATAATTTTTTCTCTTTCACAGCTGTATCAAACAGGATGATAGAGAGGATATTTTCAGGAGCAGTAACAAGGTAACTTTTTATATGCTGATTTAAATACAGGTAATCCAATTTAATGGTCAGACTTGTTTATGAAAAATTGAAAATGAAGTTCCTAGAACAGTTGAGTTCCACTGAAAATCAAAAGCTAATTTCAAGGGGTCAGCACTGTCACTCGAACTTTTTAAATCCACCGTTTCAACAGGAATGTTTGTGTTGCTGGTGCACAATGTACTCTGTGCCAAGGTCTTTGATTTTGGTAAATAAGGTAAAGCGATGTTGACCATTACTTTGTAAAAATCTAATTTGGGTTGGGAGGAAAGTGAAAAGCAATCACTAGCTTTCTCTGCTATTTTATCTTTCCATTTGCAATTTAAAACTTTAAAGGGACTCCAGTTGGAAACTCAAATTTTCATTTGAAAGCTTTTTCTACTAGGGTTATAAGTAACACATAAGGTTAATATGACTAAAGTTAGAGAAAAATTATTTATCTTAAGTGTGAGTACTTTGTGCATTTAACAACATCGTATAGGAGCTTCAGTATCTTTTTGATGGTCATTTGTATTTTCTATCTCATGGAATAGCTATGATGACTAGGGCTAGCTAGAAAACAAGAAATCCATTTCGTGAAAAACTGAGGTTTTAACATGTAGTTCTGCATCAGAATGAAAACTGGACCTGTCAAATTTTTTTTATTTAAAAGCGAGAGAGAACCACCCGAGAATAGCCAATAGTCCAATGCTCACTTGGGATATGGAAGACCAGGATTCAAGTCCCTGCTCTGCCTGATTCTGCCTCTCTCGTGCTCTCTCTCTCTGGCCCAATGAATATGTAACTATTCACACCAGTGATGTGGACCCCTACAAAATTGCGAATGGAGGTGTGGGCCATTTAGGAAATTTAGACATAGTCTGCAGACCCCTAGGGGTCCACAAGTTGAAAATCACTGATTTACACAAAGTGAAACAGCTCCAACAGGAGAGAAAGAGAGACTGACTGGCCTGCTGGTTAGGGTACTTGCATGAATCAGGCAGAGCAGGGACTTGAAACTTGTCTCCTACATCCCATATGAGTATCCTAGCCACTGGTCTAGTGGTTATTCTGGAGCGGCCCTTCTCTTATTTAGACCTATACTTGAAACCTTCACGACAAAATTTATGTCAAAACAATAAGCTTGAGTGACAAATTCAGTTTTGATGAATTGGCATTTTGACCAAAAAAACAGTTTAGTTGAACCATTCTCAGTCAGCTCTAATGACATCACACTCATGCAGTGCTTTTTGGCATCTCACGTGCATGCTGTTCCTGAGGGCTAGCAAAGGGGTCTTGTCCACTAAATGTAGCAGAAAATCTGAAACCAAAGTGGCGGTAGGCAGCCCCAGGGAGGAAGGAGTGTGCTTGGGCATGTTTCATGATGTTGCTTTCAGACTTCCCAAAGAGATCTAAACATAAGCAGGGTATCAGAAGATGCTTAAAAACAGGAATTCTGTACAGGAGAAATTTCACAATGTGTTAAGCCAAGGCTGCTTACCTGATTATTTTTTTAATTGGTCAGTTTTGTAAAATTCGAAGTTCTCTTTTGGACAGTATAGGACACAAAGGAAGTTGCTTGGAAACTGTAATGATCAGTGCGGTATAAGAACAGAAATGAAATGGAAGTGAAACCAAAAATAATTCAGAAAGTATCATATATGTGTGTGTGTGTGTGTGTATATACATACATAAAAAATATGGGCTGTCGACTCAAAAATTAATTGCAAGTTTAAAAAATTAATTAAGATTAATCACAGGTTTAATCGCACTGTTAATAGAATACCAATTGAAATTTATTAAATATTTTGGATATTTTTCTACATTTTCATATATATTGTATTCTGTGTTGTAATTGAAATCGAAGTTTATATTTTTATTACAAATATTTGCACTGTAAAAATGATAAACAAAAGAAATAGTATTTTTCACTTCACCTCATACAAGTACTGTAGTACAATCTTTGCATGAAAGTGCAACTTATAAATGTAGATTTTTTTTTATTACATAACTGCACCCAAAAACAAAACAATGTAAAACTTTAGAGTCTCCAAGTCCACTCGGTCCTACTTCTTGTTCATCCAATCGCTAAGACAAACAAGTTTGTTTACATTTACAGGAGATAATGCTGCTCTCTTCTTATTTACAATGTCACCAGAAAGTGAGAGTAAGTGCCACTTCTGTAGCTGGCATTGCAAGGTATTTACATGCCAGACATGCTAAACATTCATATGCCCCTTCATACTCATTCCAGAGGACATGATTCCATGTTGATGACGCTCATTAAAATGTGTTAATTAAATTTGTGCCTGAACTCCTTGGGGGAGAATTGTATGTCCCCTGCTCTGTTTTACCCGCATTGCGCCGTATATTTCATGTTATAGCAGTCTTGGATGATGACCCAGCTCATGTTGTTCATTTTAAGAACACTTTCACTGCAGATTTCACAAAACACAAAGAAGACACCAATGTGAGATTTCTAAAGATAGTTACAGCACTCGACCCAAGGTTTAAGAATCTGAAGTGCCTTCCAAAATCTGAGGGGGATGAGGTGTGGAGCGTGCTTTCAGAAGTCTTAAAAGAGCAGCACTGTGCTGCAGAAACTACAGAACCCGAACCACCAAAAAAAAATCAACCTTCTGCTGGTGGCATCTGACTCAGATGATGAAAATGAACATGCATCGGTCCACACTGCTTTGGATTGTTATCAAGCAGAACCCGTTATCAGCATGGATGCATGCCCTCTGGAATGTTGGTTGAAGCATGAAGGGATATATGAATCTTTAGCACATCTGGCACATAAATAGCTTGCAATGCTGGCTACAACAGTAGCATATGAGTGCCTGTTCTCACTTTCAGGTGACATTGTAAACAAGAAGTGGGCAGCATTATCTCCTGCAAATGTAAATAAATTTGTTTGTCTGAGCGATTGGCTGAACAAGAAATAGGACTGAGTGGACTTGCAGGCTCTAAAGTTTTACATAGTTTTAATTTTGAACACAGTTATTTTCTGTACATAATTCTACATTTGTAAATTCAACTTTCATGACAGATTGCACTATAATACTTGTATTAGGTGACCTGAAAAATGCTGTTTCTTTTTGTTTTTACAGTGCAAATATTTGTAATCAAAAATAAATATAAAGTGAGCACTGTACACTATGTATTCTGTGTTGTAATTGAAATCAATGTATTTGAAAATATAGGAAAAAATCCAAAAATATTTAAATAAATGGTATTCTAGTATTGTTTAACAGCGCAATTAATCGCGATTAACTTTTTTAATCGCTTGACAGCTGTGTGTGTGTGTCCGTCCGTCCGTCCGTCCGTCCATCGGAGAGTGCTTGGAAAGCAACAAAGGAAGAGTGACAATTATATGTTTTGCCAAAATATATAATTGTCGCTCTTCCTTTGTTGCTTTCCAAGCACTCTCAGATTAGGCTACAAAATGCTGTGCAACTTTTGTATTTTTAATTCAAATGTAATCCTAAAATTGTTATATATACATAATAGTGAAGCAGATTGTCAGCCCCACTTGCTGCCTAACCACCCATCATTATAGACTGGAAGGGACCTGAAAAGGTCTTCTAGTCCAGTCACCTGCATTCATGGCAGGGCTAAGTATTGTCTAGACCATCCATGACAGGTGTTTGTCTAACCTGCTCTTAAAAATCTCCAATGATGGATATTCCACAGCCTCCCTCTCTAGGCAGTTTATTCCAGTGCTTACCTACCCTGACAGGAAGTTTTTCCTAATGTCCAACCTAAACTGTCCTTGCTGCAATTTAAGCCCATTGCTTCTTGTCCTATTCTCAGAGGTTAAGGAGAACAATTTTTCTCCCTCCTCCTTGTAACAACTTTTTATGTACTTGAAAACTGTTATCCTGTCCCCCCTCAGTCTTCTCTTCTCTTGATTAAACGAACCCAGTTTTTTCAGATTTCCCTCATAGGTCATGTTTTCTAGACCTTTAATCATGTTTGTTGCTCTTCTCTGGACTTTCTCCAGTTTGTCCACATCTTTCCTGAAATGTGGGGCCCAGAACTGGACACAACACTCCAGTTGAGGCCTAATCAGCTCCCCTAAAGAGCCAGCTGAGGATTCCTCCTCACCGTACTCTGTGCTCTCCACTTCCCCTGTTCGTTCTTACGGGATGTGTTAGGACTGGGACAGCACATGGAGTGTTGCTGATCCTGAGCCAGAACTGCATTCCCTAACTTCAACTACGATGTAAGATTTTGAGTAAATTTTAAAATTAACAAAATGAACATGAACAAAATGAAAACGACCCTTTTACAGTGGTGAAGTTTAGTCCCAGTTTTGTTACAGTATTTCAGCATCTTAAAATAGTTACCATTCTTGTTTTCATTTATGTCAATACCTGCATTGGTCTTTAAGGGGCAGAAAAGCACAGAAAGAAGGAAAGCTTAGCTATGCTGATTTTGTCTGGTTTTTGATATCTGAAGAGGACAAAAAGACTCCAACTAGGTAAGAATTAACTGACACTTGAACATAACTAGAAACTGGCTTTATTGGCAATGCCTCTAGCTATGAACTGGCAGAACATACCTATCTGACCTGACCAAATGTAAATTGCTCTGAAATTTAATTAGACTCCTAATTAGTGTGTTTAATCTGTATGTTTCATTTGGTTTTCTTTGGCCTCATTTCAGCTGTTGAGTCTGATTCATTTAATGAGGGGTTTTGTGTTAGAGGAACATTTTCAAATATATCAGGCTTAAACAATCTACTTACCCTTCATATAAAATTGTTCTTTCTAACTAGATTTGGTAATTTTCAAAGCTCTTACTTTTAAACAAGGTCTTCCTTAAACATGTTCATTCCCTTCTGACATTATAGTGAGGTTATAATGCTGAATGTGTGAGACTGATGTCACTGCACAAGCAAAGTGAATCTGAACTGGTAAGGAGGAAGTTTAATCCAACTCCAATCTATAGAAAAAGTAGGAAGCTGGCTAAGGAAATTTCGTTACATCAGAGTTCTTTTCAGTTTTGGTTCTTCATTAATTCGTCCCCAAAGCATTCTTTTAATGCCTATGAATATGGTTAAGTGAGGCTATGTCTATACTACCACAATAAGTCGACCTACACCACGCAACTCCAGCTACGTGAATAATGTATCTGGAGTCGACGTACCTTAGGTGGAGTTACCCCGGGGTCTACACTGCGAGGGGTCGACGGGAGAAAATCTCCCGTTGATTTACCTTACTCTGCTCGTTGGGGGTAGAGTACAGGGATCAACTGGAGAACAATCTGCAGTCGATTTTGGTGGGTCTTTACTAGACCCGCTAAATCTACTGCCGGTGGATCGATCTCAGAGCATCAATCCCTGCCGTAGTGTAGACCTGCACTAAGTAGTGCTGCTATTTTATGGGGTTGTATTTTATTCCACCCTAATACTGAGTAGGGATAGGCTTTCAAATAATGAACCAAATTCTGCATTGCTATATGGCATCAAAGACTTTAGTAAGAGCTGTGTTATGACCGAGCAGAACTATGAGGTGTTGATGAAATGTAAGGTAGTCCTTCAGTGCGAACTCTTGTAGGAAGCCAGAATTTGACTCTTAATGACTTCACTTTCCATTGACTTCACTGGGAATTGTGGCTGAATATCAGAGGTGGAATTAGGTCCTCCTACCTACTTAATTTACAGCTATGTTTAAAATGCACAATATAGCTTGCCCTGTGTTGTACCTGAGTCAGCACCTGGTGAGAGAAGTGTTTATGCAGAAGTCTGCTGTATCATGATAGTCCATTCTTGACTTAAGCATACCTAGTAGGGATTTGCATTAAAGCTATGCAGTGGGATCTGTGAGCTGTCCAATATCTCGAAGTTTTAAAAAAAATTAGACATTTGCAAAGAGCCATTCATGCAGTAAACAGTGTTATCACTTATTTCAGCATTGAATACTGGTTTCGCTGTATGGATCTTGATGGGGATGGTGCATTGTCTATGTATGAACTGGAATACTTTTATGAGGAACAGTGCCAAAAGCTGGATAACATGGCCATTGAACCTCTACCTTTTGAAGACTGTCTGTGCCAGATGCTGGATCTTGTAAAGCCACAATGTGATGGTAAGGGGCTTCTTTCCATTCTATAACTATTTTCTGCTGCCTCAGATTAATTTGGTCTTGGCCTACAGCGGGCCTGCACAACTCGTAAAGTGGCGAGGGCCATATTACTCCAAAGAAAACAGCTGAGGGCCGAAACCTCCCGGCCCCGTGGAAACACTTCTCCCGCCTCTTCCCCTCCCCCCCCCCCCCCCAGCGCCGCCCGCCTCGCGGAAACAACCCCTCCTTCCCCAGCGCTGGGGTGTGGAAGCCTGTAGAGGGGGAAAGAAACAGTGCACACAGGGTGACCAGATCACAGCAGTAATACTAGTTAAGCAGAAGTAGATGTCCAGTGATCAGCGTAGGGCATCAGTCTGCTTTTATAGTAAGAATCAGATTGTTAGGCCTAATCTTAGTTACTAGTTCAGCAAAACAAATTAGACCAGAAAATACTGATGTTGGTTGATAGTTCTGTAACGGGGGTCCTTCCACTGGAACATATTTGTGCTTGTGAAATGAAATGTCTGCTGAATGAATGACTTTGCACATTAAAATCAAGAGGACCTCTTTAAAAAAATTGTAGTCTTTTATTTATATGAATCCATATGCTCCTTCTCATAGTTAGGTTGAGTGTGCTCAAAGACTGAAATCCTGCGTCACTGACTGGCCCAGGGCTGTCAGTCTCACTTTAACTGACAGGCTCCATACTACAGCTATAGTATTCTCATTTCACTTTTGCTCCTACGAAGAAACCTAATGTTTAATAGTTCATTTATCTTTTAATCTCTGGCAATCAGCTGTGGAATGACTTGTCTTAGATAAGGGCAATAATTTTCAAATGTGGGTTCCTAATGTTAGTATCCTAAATCCATATTTAGGCACCTAAAAAGTGGCCTGATATTCAAAAGAGTTGAGCAGCTCACATTCACTTAAAATTCACTAGGGGCTTACTGCATTTTAATCCTCCTAAATTTGACCCTTAGCTGATGAAACCTACAGAAACTCAAGTTTAATATAGAAAATGTTATTCCTGATGACAAAAATTCTTAAATATAAAGTGAGCATCAGGCTGTAGTAACTGGTCCATTCCTCAGTTTTTCATAATCCAAGTAATTTTTCTTGTCTTTTCTAAGCTCCGTAAGGTACTGAAGTGTGCAACAGTAATCTGTATCCCTTATTCTGCTTATTCCTACGTCTTCAAGCCACTTTCATCTACTCCACATGTTTCATACACTGTTCCCACGCATGTGTGCGCGCACACAGATCCTAAACTCCGTGCACACGGCGAAACACTGCGCACACAAAAATTTGCACAGAAGAAATTTTTTGCGCACATGGCCTGTCAAAAATTAGAGGGAACATTAGTTGCATGTTGGAAGCTTTGGCTTCTAGCTCAGGATAAGGCTTTGGAGTCCATCAATCTGTTATATTTGACACTACTTTTGGACAGCTTGACTCATGTGTAATCTCTAAATGTCTGTCTGACTATGATTATCACCTAATAATCCTGTAACCTATTTCAGTAACAACCAGCCTTGTATTGGTTTCCATCCAGCAGATTTGCAGAGTAGACGCGAAGTTCCAAACATATAATGTATTCACAAAATATCAGTGTATGAACTCAGCATTGTAGCATAAATTTAGGGCTGGCCTATCTGTTGTTGTTTTGGGGTTTTTTTTAATGGCATAGGATAAGCTCAGCTCTCTTACCTTTCAGAGCATCTTTTAATTTTTCTTGTGGAATTAAATTTCAATAACACTTTCTTCTTGACACTTTTATGGTATTATCTATACGTAGTCACATTTTTTTCCTAAGTCATTTAAAGTGATCTTGCTACATAGATTTCATGCACTCAGTTCTTAGACATCCTTAGATTTTAATAGTCTCCAGGAGTGTGAATCGGTTGTACTTGCCTATAATTTTTGTTCACTGAACATAGTAATTATTTTGAAGTCACACACTCACCACCCACCTTCCCTGCTCAAATTAAGGGCTATTTAAAGGTTACAAAACTTCTCTAATGTGGTTGAAAAGAAACTGACTGAAGCACTAAAATATGCTGTGAGTTGGGGAATTGCCCAGATATTAGATCCCCACAGACAAGGACAAGGGAGCTAACCATCACCCAGGTGGGTGTCAAACAACCATCAACAACCATTGTCCAGCAAGGGAGTTACAATTTAATGACTCACTTGCACTTTGCGGGTGTGTGGTGAAGCTGGAGGGCTGAGGAAGGGATAGTGGGGAAAGGAGAGCTGCACTGAAGCCAAACAGGCTGTTCACTGGACTGGAGAAGGAAGAGGCAGGTAGAGAGAGTGTAGCAGGAGAATAGTAGGGAAAGCTGTTGTGGAGAAATAGGTGAGGGGTCAGGGGAAAATCCTGGGGGGAAAATGGACCCCAGCAGAAGCTACGCTGACATCCAGGAAGACTTGCCTCATGGGGGTTCAGGGAGCATTGCTAGCCCTCCATAGGAAAGGAACTGTGCTTTTGTACGTGTGGGGAAAATAAATAGGATGGCAGCAGCGAGAGCACAAAACCAGCTGAGAAGTTGCTCCCAGCTGGTTCTGAAACAGCAGGAGCCCTTCAAACCCATAAGTGTTTAGAGAATGTGTCATCTTAACTAAGGAGTTAACCACCCTAAACAAATTTATAGAGAAATTATATAATTTATAAAGAAAATTATAACTTTAAACTGAAATAGTGCTGATACCCTTACAGATTTTTAGTTCTTGAGCAAAATGGGGACTCTTTTCCTTTTACATTTTCAACACATTTGCACTTTCAAAGAAGGGATGAATTACAGCTCAATCAGTTTATATTTTTTAATATTTTACTACTTATCTCAATCTTTTTCCAGAGAAAATTACTCTCCATGACTTAAAGAAGTGTAAGTTAGCAAATGTGTTCTTTGATACCTTTTTCAACATTGAAAAATACCTTGACCACGAGCAGAAGGATCAGTTTTCTATGTTGAGGGTAAGTAAATTGTTTTGTTAAACACAAACATACAAAATGTAATACCATGCATTATGCATAAATGTAATGTATAAATAAAATGTTAAAATTGATTCTGTTCAGGATGGTGAAAATGAAAGCCAAGAGATTTCTGACTGGGAGAAATATGCTGCTGAAGAGTATGATATCCTGGTAGCTGAAGAGGCAGCTAGTGACCAGTGGAATGATGGGTAAGAACAATGTGGGGAATGTTAATAGTATGAGTTAGCTAAATTAGAGTACAGCATATTAAACGCCTTTGATGTCCATCATGACCTTGCTTCCACAGAGCCCCACTGTAGGAGTTCCGTACCTAACTATATGGCCAAGGAACCTTTTTGAGCAGTAGATTAGAGGGTATTGAGGGGTCCCAGGAGGGCATCCTCATGCATCTCAAGCAGTACATCCCAATGACAGAGGTATAAGTGCTAGAACTAGTTGAAGTTTTACAAAGATTTTGTCAGGTTTTTTTTCCAAATCAAATTTGATTTTTAAAAAGGCAGTTTCACAAAATTTATTTAAACATCAAAAATTTTCATTTACAGAAAAATCTGGTTTTCAATAAACAAAATGTATGAATAAAAAAACTTCCAACAAACAAGAGTCCATTTTGAACCCTGTAAGATAGAAACAACTTTAAACTATTACACAATTTTATTTTTCTTCCTTCTCTAATAAATACCCCACCCATCTAATCATGCCTTCGCTACTCGCTCTCCAACTGCTAGAGCAATCACAAAATCCAACATCTACCTTACTCCATGTTAGTCTTTCAAATCTAGTTTTTAATAGTCTAAATACTTCTATATAAAAGTATTTAAGGACTAAGGTTTTGTGTTTGCTGTTGTAGCTTTAGACCACTACTTAAATTTTTGCCTTTTTTAAAGTTGCTGTCGGCCTCAACAAGATGTAAGACCTGTCTGGAAGAATAAAGGGTGTTGATGTTCCTGGGTTTCCCACATCAGATGGGCATGAAAAGTGCCTTTATGCCTCAGGAAAGGGCATTCAGTTAAATGCTACGGCGCCTGCAAAATCTTCTCTAAAAAGGACCAAAAAGACTGCAAGCCTCTGTTCTAGAGCTTGTTTGCGCAAGAGGTTCTAGTAGCTTGAGTCCAAGCGGCCTATTAAAAAGATGTGTCCAGGCATAAGTAGTGAGCCTTTTGCAAATTCCCAGGCTGAAAGACCACTATTGCTTAAATGTTACTGGTATCCTGAATGTGTGCTTTTAGGAGTCAGTGCAAACCCTTTAGGTGTAAATACCTATTGGAGAATGGAAGGAAATATGCCTATCTCATAGAACTGGAAGGACCTTGGAAGGTCATTGAGTCCAGTCCCCTGCCTTCACTAGCAGGACCAAGTACTGTCCCCTGACAGACTTTTGCATCAGATCCCTAAACGGCCCCCTCAAGGATTGAACTCACAACCATGGGTTTAGCAGGCCAATGCTCAAACCACTGAGCTATCCCTCCCCCAATATAAATTCCAACACCATGGAGATAAACTGAAACTGGTTATATTTCTTAGTTTCATACTTGTAAATCTAGCATCTATAACATGATGCCATAGCAAAGTAATCAGATGTTCCTTCAGATTCAGCTATTAGTGGTTTTATGTTCTTCTGTTTTTACCAGAAAAAAAAACCTGCATCAGCAAAACACTGACATTCCTTCTGTAACAATTTTAGGGATTCTGATTTCTCTGACTACTAGCCTTGCCCCAGGCTAGGGTAAGGAAATCTTAAGGTAAGGATGCTTGTTTTGAGACGGTCCAGAGGTTCCCACTGGTGCAGGGCTGCATGTTTCTAAATATCACATCCTTGCATAGGATCCAGAGTTGAGTTTAATTAATGTTCTTAATTTCTAACTTCTCTCCTCCTAAGCATCAACATCCCCAGCTGACAGGGTAATTAGAGTATGGTTTAACCGATGTTTCCCTACGAAGTTTGCTAAATATTTCTATAGGCATAATTTACAAGTGTTTCTACACCGTCTTGCTTCTCCGTGTTTTCTTGCTATATAATTTGCACCACTTATTGCGTTAAGATTAATTTTCTGACCCTTTAATCATTGAGGTGGCTGTTTTTAAAGTTACAGTAGATTCTGCAGATTAGCAACTGGCCTTAGTTGCCCGCAAAAAGTTGCCATTTTCGGGCAGTTGCCAGTAAGTGAAAGGCAAGGTTTTGAGACTCCAGACAGGGAAGGAAGCACTAGGATGTGCCTTCCCTGACTGCAAACCTGCCTGTAGGGAAGGGGGCTGCTGCCTGGATGCAGGGGCTTTCTATAGATAGCAGAGATACACAGTACCTCCCCATTTGCTTTCTGGGGGTTAGGGCTCAGCACGTCCCAGCACTGCATTCTCTGTGTGCAACCCCACTAGGGTGCAGTCTGGAAGGTGCAGGGAGAGGTACCATGCCCACAGCCTGTAGCCCCATACCTCCTGCATGTGGCCCCAAGTTTGTGGGCTAAAACTCCAAAAGCTCCAAAAGCACTGCAACAGGTTGGGCACCAGCCACAGGCAGAACTGCAAGACTGCAGCCAGGGAAGGCATAGCCCAAAACTTCTTCCCTGGCTGCCGCCTTGCAAAGCTGCCTGCAGTTGGGGCCTTTCTTCCAAACAGCAAGCAGCATGCCATTGCCAATACCTGAATCCCGTTAACATTGAAATCACCGGGATGTTGTTGTTAACTGGAAGTTGTTAATATCCAGGTTGCTATTAAGCAGAATCTACTGTACTGGCATCCTAATTTATGTTAATCTTTCAAGTGAGGCAGTGCATTTCTGTTGTCTGATCGGAGCCAGGGTGGATAAAATACTCTTCTTTTTGTACAATCTTTAAAAAAAAAAAAAAAGATATTGGATTTCTTTCTTTAAATTTAATACAGGTTTCTTTTTTAAAATAAACCTGTTTAAAATTATATTTGAAATTGATAATGTGTTAAGGCCTAAATCTGTTACAAATAACTATTAAAATCATTTACATTCAATACAAAAAGTAGTATTAAGCAGTACGCATTTGCTGCGAAGTTTTAAAGAAAGTCAAACCACTGAACTAGTGAACCAAATCACAAGCTGAGCCCCTGGCACTAGAGTTTGTTGAAGGCGCGAAACCAGCAAGTATGCAGAGAATTTTTTTTTATTTCAATTTATTCAACTAGTTCAAGTCAGTGACTAACCTATTCAAAGTTAAGAAGCCAGTTGGGAGTTGCAAAAACAAGAGACAAAAAGAAAATAAGAGAAATACTTGTGGCACCTTAGAGACTAACAAATTTATTTCAGGATAAGCTTTCGTGGGTTAGAACCCACTTCATCAGACGCGTGGAATGGAACATACAGTGAACAGATATTTAAACAGTCAGAGAAACATGATAAGGTGGCAGTGCCTATACCAACTTTAAGAGGCTAATTAATCAAGAGGAACTATAACAGCAGGGGGGAAAAAACTTTTGAAGTGATAAACAAGATGGCCCATTGAGGACAGTTGACACAAAGGTGTGAGTGAGGATCGTTAACTTAAGGGAAATAGATTCAATTAACGTAATGGCCAAGCCATTCCCAGTCCCTATTTAACCCTGAGTTGATGGTATCTAGTTTGCATATCAATTCAAGTTCAACAGCTTCTCGTTGAAGTCTGTTTTTGAACTTTTTCTGTTGCAAAATTGCTACCTTTAAGTCTGTCACTGAGTGATTAGAGAGGTTGAAATGTTCTCCTACTGGTTTTTGAATGTTATGATTCCTGATGTCAGATTTGTGTCCGTAGGTAGTTCTAGTTTTTTTTTAAATGCTGCTTTATGCATTTTTAATTGAATTTGAATTTCCATCCAAATAGAGCTTGACCAAATTCACAAATTAACTTTTTTTAATCTAGTAAAAAAAGGTAAACTCTATAATTTCTTAACTAAATGTGTGTAAATGTAGTGAATCCTCCTGGTTAGCAAAAAGAAGCACCACATTTAATGTAAAGGCTATAGTTAGTTGCAAATCAGTGTATTTTAATGGTTACCAACCAAAGAGAATGTCTTTCCTTAGGAAAATAACTAATATATAAATGCAAAACACGATTAAAATTGATTACTTAAATCTAGGTTTCCGGCTTCCTGATTTAAGTCATGATTTAAATCACATGGTCTGGATTTCCCTAAGCCTCTGAATGCCAGATGCTGGGACTGGATGACCGGGGATGGATCACTTGATTGCCCTGTTCTGTTCATTCCCTGTGAAGCATCTGCCTTTGGCCACTGTTGGAAGACAGGATACTGGGTAGGTGGACCATTGGTCTGATCTGGTAGGGCCGTTCTTATGTTGATTTAAATAGTTCCCCCCCTGATTGAAACTACCAATACTTATAACTTACTGATCTTGCTTTATTGGGCTTCCATGCCTAGATCCTACATTATCAATGTAGAGACCACTGGCTTGGAAGTACCAAATGAGTATATCTCCAATACATCAAAACTAGGACAGCTACTAAAATCCATGTGTACAGTAATAGGTTGAAGTTGGCAAGTGAGTTTCTAGAAGACTCAAAGCAAACAAATACAGTGAAACCCCCCTATAGCGCGCCCCGCCATAACGTGAATTCGGCTATAACGCGATCATAAGGTGGCTCCCGCTGCCCCAAGCAAAAAAAAAAAAAGCATCCGGAGCGTGCTTCCTCGCCTGGAGCCAACCCTGGCTCCATCTCCTCCCCATCTCCCCTGTTCCTTCCCCCCCGCCCCTTCCCCCCTGCCTCCGCTTCCCCTTTTGGCAAGAAGGGAAGAGACCGGCTTGAAACTCAAGCTAGTCAGTTTCAAGCCGGTCAATTTCAAGCCCTCTCTTCTCTTCTCCCCAAAGTGGAGAAGTTTGATCAGCTTGAAACTGACCAGCTTGAAACTTCTGCTTTGGGGAGAAGAGAAGAGAGAAGAGACGGCTTGAAACTGACCAGCTTGAAAGTGACTGGCTTGAGTTTCAAGCCAGTCTCTTCTCTCTTCTCCCCAAAGCGGAGAAGTTTCAAGCCGGTCAGTTTCAAGCTGGTCAAACTTCTCCAGTATGGCCAGAAGAGAAGAGACCAGCTTGAAACTGACCAGCTTGAAACTTCTCCGCTTTGGCGAGAGGAGAAGAGACCGGCTTGAAATGGTAATTTTTTTGTAACCCCCCTATAACGCGACCCCGCATTTATCGCGATGGAATTTTTTGGACCCCAATTATCGCGTTATAGCGGGGTTTCACTGTACTAGTGTTTAAGGAGTAGGACAAGACAAGTTGTTTTGTAGTCAATTTAAAGTTGGCTCACAGTTTAAATGCTGTTAAAACAAGATTTTATAAAACCAAAGACCAATAAAAATGTTTTTACAATTTTAATATTCCAAAAAACCAGTTAAATAAACCTTTTCTCTGTCATGTAAGAACCTGAAAATGAAGCAGACTTCATTTGACTTTGTTGAGGCCAAGAGAAATGGAAGATTATAAATAGTGATGAGTAAACTGATTTTAAAATAAGGAGCTTTTCTTACAATAGATGACTAAATTGGCATATGGCTTTAAGTTACTGCATTATATAAAGGAACTGATTAGCCTCCTGGCCTCTTGTTTTGTAAGTGGTAATGTTGGCCTTTCTTGATGTATGCAACTATCTGAAAATCCAAATTTGTTTTTAAATTCAGCATAAAGTTTGTTCCAATTAATCCTTTGGGAATATCAATATCACAGGATTCAGTACAGTTTTATATAGAAACAGGCCATTCCAGTACAGATTTTAACGTTTCTTTTTTTAGATTGAAAATTCCTATTAATTTGAACAGTGTTTGGAAAGTGAGAGGAAAAAATAAAGGACCTAGATTTATTTAAAGTTTTATAGGTAAAATATTTGTGTCTGAAGCTTCTGATGCGGTGGGTGTGGGGGCTGGGCTCCTTAGTAATTGAAAAATAACCAAAGTACTGCGTAAATGCTGGCATATGTGCAACTTGAGGAGTGTTTAAATACCCTTTTGAGTACATGGGTGTCATAAACCAGGAATAACAGAGTGGTAGTGCAGGATGAACATCTTATTTACTCTCTTCCAAAGTGCAGGTATCTTCTAGCATGGAATAGAAATTGGTTAACTTCATAGTATAGGACAGTGTCTATGGGCTGCCACCCCTTATGACTGAAAAAAGTTGTTGCCACCTCTTTCCTTACTGCACCGTGTGTGCACTGGGGCATAAATGCAAACTGTACATTCTGGATGTTTGTTTTTTTCGAAGAATCTATTTCAGTCTCCAAAAGAAGGAATTAATGGTGTAGAAGACTGTAAATTATAGTATCTGTTAGGAACCCCATAATCATGGCTGAAGAGTCACTTTCATTATAAACCCTCGTTTTTAGGCACTTATAACATAAGGTTCTCAGCCCAGTGATGAATATTTTGGGAAAATGTTGAGAGGTTGTTTGGCTGCTTTTTAGGATTATCTGAATATGAAAAGATGTCTCATACCGAAGACACTTTTCAGATGTATTATTTTGTGCCCCAGAACTCAAACAGCTTCTTAATTTAAAATATCTATCAACTGACTCTTAAATGGGTACAAATTTATTCTGATTACAAAGAATGAAGCAAAGTACTAGACATTTGAATACTGTGCATACACCGTGTGGACATTCCATTGATTTAATGCTTGTGTCCGTTTATTCTTTTGCGTAGAGACTGTCCGGTTCGGCCAGTGTACATGGCAGAGCGGCATTGCTGGCACATGATGGCATATATCACATTGGTAGATGTGCCAGCAGTGCCCCTCTGCCATGTACATTGGCCGAACCGGACAGTCTCTACGCAAAACACCGTCACTGTTTACTTTATCTTAGAAGGCACCTGAAACTTTAAGCTAGGGACTCATGATAGAGCCTGACAGACATGGTGGGCCCATTCAGATATTATCTTAGCAGTGAATTCAGTCTCTAATTCTCTCACCTCTACCTTAAATTGACATAGCTGGGACCCAGTAACCATGGTGGCATCTAGCTGCCCCCATTCTAAAATTTCTAATATCTGGGATGCACAAAACAACTTGGATGTGAGATCTTGTGATCATGTGTGCGCATTTTTTGGAAACATATTGAAAAACTAATGCAGTTGTGCTTAATTGTGCTATCTCTTACCTTTTTATATTGACAGTGACTAGAATCAGCATTTCTATATTGCTAGCTTTCAGCACTGCTATCACACAGCTGTTCTGCCTCTCCAAACAAAATGTTGAAGGGCCACACTTAAAGCACTGGCACCAGCATATTGCACTGATCCTTTACAGCGTATGAGTGTGTGGGCAGTGATTGTCACTGAGACAGGTGCACATGTACTAGAGTGATAAGAGCCATAAAAAAGCCTATAAATAAACAAAACTATTCTCTCTTCTAGAAATTCAAGAGAAAATTCTAAAGTAGGGATCTCATCTCTGCTTAACTTACTCTATATAAATGGCTGCTGTAATAATCCATTTTCCAGCTCTTAAGTCTTCTCACAAGTCCATTTCTGACCTGTAGCCCAATTCACTTGCTTCGAGACTTCTGCTTCTGTCTTCCCTAGCCATCCATGCTGTCACCTACTTGTTTGCCCCCGGCTGCTGGTCTCCTGAAGAAACATGATACTAGTACAAACAATGGTAACAGCATTAAAGTTGGGATTTTTCTGTGGCCAGAGTCTCTTGTTGGTATACCGTAGTGAGACAGGCTGGCCTACTGGAAATTCACTCCAGGGAGGACAGGTGGAGCCATGGCCTATCCAATAGGGGAGGGCATCTTTAATTACCTTTGTGCTGTGGGCTCTGCCAGTGCAGTTCTACCTTCTATTTTAGAATCAAACTGGCAGATTTTGGTCTTTCTTTAGATCCCACTTTGTTCCACTGACAACAAAGGTGCTTTGTGTCTTGTCTCACTTAGAAAGTTGCATCTCCCACATGGCTGATTCTGACTAGCCTGGTGTTCAAAGGGAAGGAGACGGGTAACTGAGCTCTCTACTTTATCTGATCAACAAAGTATATGGTTGGAAGGAATTGGAGAGGGGGTTGGGGGCTGCTCTCTTTTCAGCTCTTCTTTTTCACATTGGTATTCCCAAACCCTGGCTAGCAGACACATATATTTTGTGAGCAAAAACTTACAGAAGGGATACTTTGGAAGGAGCTCTGCTGACCAGACAGTCCCCCATGCAATGAATCGCTGGCACAAAGTTGTGCCTGTAAAACTTGTGAAAATCTGGGCCAGTACTCCTATTCAGAATGTCTGTGTGACAGGTACTGTTCAGTAGTAAGTCAAATAGCAAGTGTGGATTTCGGCCCCATCCTGGAATAGGCTGCAAAGAAGTTAATAGTAACAGTACCATTAAAGCTTTCTGTCTGGACTGTGTAATTGCACAGTCCTTCACAGATACCCAACTAAAGTTGTTCAACGATTTAAAATGGGTATTTTTACACACAGATCTAGTCTCTGTTCTGTAACCAGATGGACATAATGTGAAAGGGTTAGTCAGTCAGTGAATTCTGTCTTCTCGGCACCATTTGCTGTGAGCCAGTTAATGTAAGTGAGAAGCGGTGGATCTGAGAAATGACACTTATGTTTTTAAGGCTTTTACACACTTGTCAGGGAAAAGTGACTCGTGTGTTCCATTTTTAATGTGTTTAAAGTAGAAGCTTTACCCTCTCCCACTCCAGCACAGACACAGTTACATAGCTTTGTGACTAAATCCCATCTAGCCCTTGAAATATCGCTCTGCTAACATTTATTAGAATCAGAGTTGTGTGGAGAACAGACATTTTGTTTCATGGAGGATTTTGAAATTTTCTTTCATTCCAGTCAAGAAACCTAGAATTTCTAAACTTTGTGAAAGAAAATTCTGAAATAAAAATTAATTTGGGATTGATTGAATTTTAAATTTTGTATCACATTATAATGTCAAAATTGAAATGAAACATTTCAAAGTCATTATTGAAAGGAAAGATTGAAATATTTTGTCTCAAAAATGTCAAAATGGGATGTTCTGACTGTGAAAAATTGGTTTCTATATGAAATTTTGATGAAATCAACACAATTTCACAGTATTTCATTTTTAGATGAAGATGAATTCTTTGAGGGAAAATGATTACACCTAACTCTTTCTGACCAGCTCTAATATGTTCTATTTTAGGGTTGTCAAGTGGATTCCTGGTATAAAAACTGTATAGGTTGAGGGGTAATCTTTGATCTTTGTCAGTTGCTGGAAGAATGATCTTGTGATTTGCCACATAATGCCACTTTAGGGTTTGATCCAAAGCCCATTGAAGGCAATGGAAAGATTCCCACAAACTTCAGTGGGGACTGAATCTCTTTAGTGTCTCTGTATACCACTTTGTCCTTACTGTTCTCTGTTGAGGAGGCAATAGACAGAGCAACTGTTCTCAGTAAGTGCTCAGAAGTGCTAGTTTCTGTAGGAAGACAGCATCTGTACAGAATGATGGCATTCAGTGGTAGTTTGGATGACAAATGTGAACCTAAGATACCCCTGGCTCAGAAAATGACTGAGGCATGATAAATGAGGTATTTTTAAACTGGTCATGAGATGCACTGTTTCCTGGGTGTTAGTAACTGGGGGTCATTCAGAAAACAGAATTCTCTCAATTTTGGAGTGGGATGCCCAGTTAAAGCAACAGTGCTGAAACTGATCTTTCTGGATACTGCCAAAATCAGTGGAAATCATTCTCTTGATCTGGCTATATTTAGCATTTATCAAATAGCTATTTGTCATTCATGAAAAAAGTTGGCTTTTGTTTTCTAGCATCTGCTTTGTTTGATTTACCACCCTCTTTTGACCACTGGGCTACTGTGGTTTCCTCCTCATTAGGTCCACTTCTAATAACATTGTAGCTTCACTATCCTTCATATTCTGATACGTTTCCAAATCTAATTTCTACCTTTCTAAAGAAGGAAATTTTGTTTCTTGTCAAGTACATGTATGTGGTGCATTTGGCAGTCTCTATCTCTTACCTACAAGTACTCCACTTGCACACTATGAGCTTGGGTCCTTTTAATTGATTCAATTCCTAGTATGTCTGGTGTAATTTTTATGAAAAGGGGTACAAAATCACATAACGTTTGACCTAGAGAGTAAATTAGCCAATACAACTGCTATGGTAACTTCCTTCAGTGTTGCTATATTCAAACCTAAGTTTACCTACACTTACGTGCTACTTAAATTTTGTCAGAAGAAAATCTCTCAAAGCAGGTGCATCATTAGTACACTAATGCCTACGCACTTCCCTATGATTCTGGACCATTCTTTAATTCTTCTTTTTATTCCTTGTCTGTTTCCTAGTTATGAGGCAGAATTGAATCCTGTAGACCATCAGAAGGCCAATGTCCTAAAATTTCAGATGGAGAAAAGACCTTTCTTTGAAATGCCATCCCATCTGGCTGATGTAGACTTGGATGACTATGATTATGAAGAGGATTTTGAGTGATTCTGATCAACACTTGCAGAAGGAAAAGGACAGTCTGCAGCAGGTCTGCTACACATGTATAAAAATTCAGTGGATTTGTCTTGAGAGAAAGTAAACTTAGTTCTTTGTGCTACAAAATAATTAATCATTAGGTTATCATTTAAAGAAAATGAAGTGCATTTGTATGGAATGATGAAACTTTTTTGTATTTATTCAGTAGTTTATAGTTTGTAAAATAGATTAAAATATTTATTTATAGATGTTGCCTAATTCCTTAATGGAAGAGTAACCATATTTGAGTTCTTCTGTAAAGTACTCTGATTTTAAGAGATGACTATATAATTCTCTCTAGAGTTGATACATAGTGAGTGCACTGACCACCTTCATCCTGTATCTGTGAACCAAAGTCCCTATGCTAGGATGGGAAATAAGGAGAATGCTTGTGCAGTGCTTGTGTTCCCATGGCAAAAATCTAGTAACAGTATCATTGGTAAAAAGAATGAGTAGCTGTGAGTGAATGGTTTGGCTCAGTATTTTTGAGTAGTTTCATTGGACAAGCCAAATACATTAGTGCACAACGTAGACTACTTAATGCCTGAAACTGAAACAAGCTTCTCCTCTTTCCTTTCCACCCCCTCATTTTATTTGCCCCAACTTTAACTTTGCCCTTTTAAACTTCAAGTCCTTTCATTGATGTCCATTCTCGAATACTGAAGTCTGTTTTAGTGTTCATACTTGACGCCGAAATGGGTATTTTACTCCATGTAGAAGGAACCAATTTTTTTTAAACCTTGTATAAATGTTACTTGATCTGTGATGTGCACTAATTTGTGGGCATTCGATGTTTTTGTTTGTTTCTCCTTTTCAATGGTTAGCTATTGACACATTCCATAAATATTCAAACAAATAGTGTCACAGCAGCTTGAAATTGTCTCCTCACCTGCCTACCTATGGCAAGAGATTTGCTTACTAGACAAATTGACATTTGTTACTCAATTAAATCATAAGGTTGTAGTGCCTTGAAATGTACAAATGTATGTGAGAATTTAGGTATGGAACGTTTTCAGCAATACTTTACTGCTAAACAGATTTTCATGTAAAATGTACAAAAAGATGTAAGTTATTTTTGTTTGCGGTGTAAATCTGTTTAAAATGTTTAAAGGATCATGTTTGTATTTTCAAATAAAGATTTTCATACATGTAATCTACTTGTACTCACTTATTACAGACAGCAGATGTCTTAGTATTTTAATTTCAAGATGCCTTTTAAAAAATAGTACAGGTTATCCATGTGTGTACATGCTTCTTTAAAGCTTGGATCATTTTGGCATACTTATTCAGAACTAAAATCTGAAAAAATCCGTAGGAGTTTTCCACTACTTGAAGAAAGCAATATATTTCTAAACTGCAGGAAGGTTGCTGTACAAAACAAGTAGGATATTGTGTGATGATCTAAGATACTTGGTAGCGCAAGTTATATCTCAATGTCACATAATGAAAGAATACCCTTTTCGTAACATGAGCTCCAGTGTTGATTTCCAGTACCAGAGTGTAATAAGAGAAAATGCAAGCAGCATTCTAATCACTTAATCAGGATTATAAATAGTCTACAAGTTTTTGCAATTTGTCTAGTGGAAGTTCACATAAATCTAACTTCTGCAGTCTTGTAACACTTTGCAGTCACCAACTAAATCTGACCCTGAAGCCAAATTTCTCAGCAGGGTTCCTACAGACTTCATTTCAAGCTTCGTCATGACTCCCTGAATACCACGGAAGATGATTTGCCTTGCCCTGAGTAAACTGAGTTCACAGTGTATGCTCAGATACAACTTTGAAACATGAAGAAGGTTGTAGGCTGTTGTGCTCCCCCCAACCTGACTCCCTTATATAGAAGCCAACTTGTAAAAGCATTTGTAAACACAGGCGTGCTTCATATGGCCTAGTTCTCCTCACAAGCTGATATTCCTGCACTTAAAGTGCAGCTCTAGTCTGAAAAATGGTGAAGTATAGTAGTATGAGGTTCCTATGTTAAACCTCAGAGCAGTGGCTTTTTAATTTTTTTAAATGGCCAGTTTTGCATAGAGAATCTGTCATTCTGGTTGTCTTTCACTGCCACTAATAGAGATTATTTGAGTTATTGGCTGTGTGCACACCTAATGTGGAGAACCCATAAGGATGTGCACTCTTGATTGAAGATTTTTCATCAGCAGCGTTCATGGGTCCATGCCTCCATGCTATATATCCTCAGACAGAGGGTATATGGGGTGAAGCAGATATGCTGCTGCTCCAGTTCCTTCTCAACCACCTGCAGCTTAGCTGTCACACTACATACTCCTTTCTTTAGCTTTTATTTTATAGCACAGGCTTGTGCTTTCAGTGTGGTTCCCCATCCCCCTTTGCAGTCAGTGGCTTTGCTGTCCCAGTCCTCTGTTTGCTGGTGGCCCTTTTTTCTAGACAGATTATGCCCAAAACTCTGGGCTTCAAACCCTGCTAGACCTTCCACGGGTCCTTCTGCCTCAGCGACAGGCATTCCAGCAGTCTGCTGCCTCGGAGAGTCTTATGTCCTGTCAAATGTAAGGTGTGCGTTGGCTTCAAGAGTAGATCCAGGACGGGAAGGGAGACAAACTAGTTACTCAGTCTGTCATGTGCATGCATCCCTTTCCCCCTCCCCCCCCCCCATTAGCCTCAAACTCCCAGGCCACTCTGGAATTCAATCAGAAGAAGTTGCTAGTGAGCCAAGACTAAAGGCCGGCTTCGAAGTCTTCAAAAAAAGAAAAAACTTCAATCCCCTGACAGGGAGTCTGAAAGAAAGGGAAAACTTACCCTAGAGGCTAGGGAGTAAGGAGAATTCATGTCCTGGTATGGACACAGCTGAGGCTCCTACCTTCTGGTACAGAGATGTCGGTTCTGAGGAAGAGACTTCCAGAGTGCATATGGAGAAGTCTTGGGATAAATAACCTCTGTCAGTACTGTTGTCCCATGGATCATCCAAGTACAAGAGCACAGAGAAATCACTTCTGTCCTCCACCAAGCATCCTGAGTCATGGGCTTGAGCATACAGGCCAACCATCCATATCATTCCTGCTACTGCTTGATTCACCTCATATTGAGGAACAGTGCTCTGGATCATCAGTACTGACCACTTCTTCTATCATGAGGATCTCTGGATATTGGAAGAACATGAATCCCCTCCACTGAGAGGCACAAAGAGGGATTTTCTGCTGGTAACAACATACCTGCCTGCACTGGCACTACCACCACCCCACTCCTGGTGCTGCTTGCACCCTCTTCTCTTCCCTCCCCCCACACTCAAACTCTACATCCGGTACCAATACAGATGCTGGCAACAACTTGACCACTGCTACCCCTAGCTCATCCATTGGATGTGAAATGACGCTTCCTCAGATGTTTGTCTAGTATTCCATCACCTTCCCATTCCAGCCTCCCTCCCTGGCAGTCCCTGAACAAGACTCCAAGGACCACTCCATGTCCAACCCCTGAATTCTGCCTTTTTCTTATGACCCTCCATAATGTGCTTTCTGGTACCTGGGGGGTCCCCTATCGTGACTAATTCTATAGAGGACTCAAGTGGAACAGTGAATCCCCAGGTCCCTCTTCTCCAGGAAGATGATTTGGTAAAACAGGAGCTAAAGGCTGAGGAAGAAGCACCCCTTTCCAATGAATCCTCCTCCTCTCCTGCTGAGGCAGTTACCCCCCCTCCCTCCTACTATGCAGTTGATTTTAGTCTTTCAAGAACTAAAGAAGGGTGGTTGAGACTTTACAGATACTCCTAGAGAAGATACAGGAACCCTAACGTTCATTGGTGGATACTGTGCATATCTCATCAAGGCAAGATAGCCCTGCCTATTACTGATGACAGTCAGGCAGCAATTAGGTCTACAGCCATCACCTGACTCAAGGCAGGACCCCTTGTCCCACTCCTTTCTGCTAGAAGAGTTTTAAGGCTGCACAGCACTATCCCCAGCAAGCTAGTCTGCCTAAGAGCCCCAGCTCTTCGCTGTCTCTGAGGGCTAGAAACAATATTGCCAGTGGTTTATAAGTTACCACACAGCTTTCTAAGCAAGGACACTTACTGGTAAGGTAAAAACATTACAACAAATATATTTTAAATTCCTATACACATTTTAAAGCTTCCCAGCAGTCACCCATCTTACGGGGCTCTAGTAGATCAGTCTTTCCAATTCTTCCACATGGGGCTAGACCCCCTCCCATCCCCGGATAGAAGGTCCTGTCAATTTACTGGATTGGAAAGAAGGTCCTGAGTCAGTTTAATCACCATTTTATATCAAAAGCCTGGTCTTTGGTCCCTGGAAAAGCCAGTTTTCAGCCAGAGGGTGGTAGCTCGCTGGAGGTGTTTACAACCTTAAGTGATTCACCTTAATCACCCGACTGTTCTTTGGCAGAACTGTGGCAACCCTTCCCCATCCCCACACAGTTGACTACAATCACAGTAATACAAAATTAACAAGCTTAATACAATGTTGCCCCCAAGATACAATGGTCACAATAGCTGTCACAATATCATCCTATCATCAGCCCATGCCATCTGGCAAACACCACCTACCATCTTGCCTACATGTAAGAGGGCTGACACAAAGTATTACATGCTGGCCAAGGGCACACTTTGCTCCTAACTCACCCCAAATTCTCTGGTGGTCAATGCGGTTGAGAGAAACAGACATACATCCAGATCAACTCATTGCAAGGATCTCAAGCACCTGGAATGGTTTGGCTACAACTACTGAGCCTTGGCAAAATATGACTACAGGAACTATAGCATGTTCTTATTTTATTGACCAAATGCCATAGGACTAGAAGGACCATTTCCAAGCCCTCATCTTTGCGTGTCAGTTGACCATCAAAGCTTCTTTGCAGGTCTCTTGGTGCAGGTGACACGATATCTCACTCAAGATTTGTGAGAGTCCTATGCTCACGTCTGGTTCACCCCACCCCAACCCCAAAAACTCATGAATACAGACTGCTCCAGGCTCAGTTTGGGAGCTCACCTCCAGGACTTTCAGTAGGAATATACTACCAACTACCTGACAAGGATGGTGATAGTGAAATGCTCAGGGAAATTAGAGCGTCTATAAAAATAGAAATTTCAGTCCTAATGAGGGATTTAAACTATCCTCATATTGACTAGGTACATATCTCCTCAGGACAGGATGCAGAAATAAAGATTCTAGACACCATTAATGAATGCTTCTAGGAGCAGTTAGTCCTGGAACCCACAAAGAGCGAGGCAATTTTTGGTTTAGGCCTAAGTGGAGCACACGATCTAGTCTGAATATAGATGAGCCACTCAAATAGTAACCATAATATCCTTGTCGGAGGAGGGAAACACCAAAGAAGCCCACCACAGGAGTATTAGACTTCTGAAATGGGAACTACACAAAAATAAGGAAGCTAGTTCAAAGGAAATTAAAAGGACTAGTCACATGAGTGAGATGCCTGCAAGCTGCATAGAAATGTTTTTAAAACACCATATTGAGGCTCAAATTAAATGTATACCCTAAATTAAAAAATAGTAAGACCAAAAAAATGCTACCCTGACTAAACAAGAGAGTAAAAAAATGGTTAAAGGCATCCTTTCAAATTGGAAGTCAAAATCCTACTGAGAGAGAGAAAAGCATAAACTCTGGCAACTCAAGTATATAAGTACATTTAGGCAGGCCAAAAGAGAATTTGAAGAGCAACTAGCAAAAGATTCAAAAGCTAATAGCAAAAACAAATTTTGAGTACATAGAAGTAGGAAGCCTGCCAAACATTCAGTGGGGCTACTGGATGATTGAGGTGCTAAACGTGTACTCAAGGAAGACGAGGCCATTGTGGAGAAGCTACATGAATTCTTTGCATCAGTCTTCACTGCAGAAGATATGAGGGAGATTCCCACGACTGAGGCGGCATTCCTAGGTGACAAATCGGAGGAACTATCCCAGCTGGAGGTGTCAATAGAGGAAGTTTTGGAACAAATTGATAAATTAATCAGTCACCAGGACCAGATGATATTCACCCCTTTGAAGGAACTCAAATATGAAATTGCTAAACTAACTGGTGTGTAACTTATCACTTAAATCAGTTTCTGTACCAATTGATTGGAGGATAGTTAATGTGATGCCAATTTTTTAAAAAGGCTTCAGAGCTGATTCTGACAATTACAGGATAGTAAACCTAACTTCAGTACCAGGCAAACTGGTTGAAACTGTAGGAAAGAACAAAATTATCAGACACATAGATTAACCTGATTTGTTGGGGACGAGCCAACATGGCTTTTGTAAAGGAAAATCACTGGAATTCTTTGAAGAGTGTCAACAACCATTTGGACAAGGGTGATGCAGTGGCTATAGCAAGGGTCTCAAACTCAAATGGCCATGAGGGCCACATGAGGACTAGTCCACTGGCCTGAGGGCTGCATTACTGACACCTCCCCTGCCCCCACTCCACCCCTTCCATGAAGCCCTGCCTCTTCCCTGCCCCCATTCCAACCTCTTCCCTGAAATCCCCACCCCACTTCTGCCTCCCCCCCACCCCTGGGGATGCAGGAGGGGTGCGGCGGGGGGCTCAGGGCAGGGGTTTGGCTGCAGGAGGCGGGGCGGGGCAGCCCACGGCTCCCCTGCCCCCTGCATTTATATAGAGCAGCTCCAGCCAGCGTTCACTGGGGGTACGGCAGGCTCACCGCCTGCCCCGCCCCCACGTCAATCATTGCTTCCAGGCACCGTCCCCAGCAGCTCCCATTGGCCAGGAATGGGGAACCACGGCCAATGGAAGCTTTGGGGGAGGTACCTGGAGGGGCAGCCAGAGAAACACACAGACGCGGGGGCAGGGCGGGTAGGCAGGCCCTGCCCCCAGTGTGCGCCAGGCCGGAGCTGCTCTAGGTAAATGGGGGGTGGGGGGGGGGAGAACCTCATGGGCCACACAAAATAACCTCGTGGGCTGCATGTGGCCCCCAGGCTGCGAGTTTGAGACCCCTGGGCTATAGTGTACTTGGACTTTCAGAAAGCCTAGGACAAAGTCCTTCACCAAAGGCTCTTAAGCAAAGTAAGCAGTTATGGGATAAGAGGACAGGCCCTCTCATGGATCAGTAACTGATTAAATGACAGGAATCAAAGTGTAGGAATAAATGGTCAGTTTTCAGAATGGAGAGGTAAATAGCAGAGTCCCCCCGGGATCTGTATTTGGACCAATGCTATTCAAAATTATTCATGAATGATCTGAAAAAAGGGGTAAACAGTGAGATGGCAAAGTTGCAAATGATACAAAATTACTCAGGATTTTTAAGTCCGAACCAAAGTGCGAAGAGTTACAAAGGAATCTCACAAGACATGGTGACTGAGCAAAAAAAAAAAAAAGGCAGATGAAATTCAATGCAAAGTTCAAAGTATGTTGTCCGTATGGATCTCCTTCTTAGAGATTTGTAGTTAGTAGCATCCATTGGACGGGTAAGTAACCTCTCCTCCTATAGGCCAAATCCTACTTTTAATTATATTTGTAAAATCAATCCCCATTCTCTTCAATGAGTCTATACAGATGTAACGGAAGGTAGAACTTAATTATAATAATATATGAACCAGAATAAGAGTCAGTATACTGTCCTATAGCTGTCGAAACTTTTCAGAGCTACAATGAACAGAAGGGATGATAAGAAGTCCACACAGTGCAAATCTTTCCAGTAAAGATGCTTTTTAGTTCACCAATTTAATGTGTCTGGACATGTCTTGTGCAGGATGGGCCTAGCAAGGATGCTATTTCTAGCTATAGTGGATTCTCTAGCTCATCAGCTAGATACTTGTGGTGAGGTCATGTTTCTAACTGTAAATGAACCTGATCCACCAGCTCAGAATGGAAGACTGCCCCAGCACAAAAGGATGTTATGTAAATACTTGCCTCATAGTACTCACCTTTGTGGTTTCCTTAGGAAGGTAAATCTGTGTCTTGGGCTGCCATTTTCATGTTTGTGAAAGCAAGCCCAGCATGGACTATGCAATCAGTGAGGTGACTAAACCTGACCTGCTATGTAAACTTAAATATATGCTCTAGAAACAGTACCCCAAAGGGGACAGGCAAAACCACCACCCAACTCTTAGCTCATCTCCATAGCTGTATTTCTCCTCATACATACCTTGGAATAGCAACTGCTATCTCCTAAACTTACATAGCCTGAACAGCTGTTTCACTGCTTCATAGGTTTGGCTGGAGTAACCTTCTCATAGCAAATGCCATCTGTGGCCCACACCTCCACTAACAATGGGGATTTGGACCCTGAAGGGTTCTACAGCTACATGTGAACTGTCTATCAGAGAAGAATAAAGTCCTGTTGCCCTAGCAGTAAGGTGTGGAAGAAGAGAGTGTGACAGAAGTTAAATGTATAACTCACCCTATACTTGAACTAAGCTATTTGGCTCTATGTAAGATTAAGCCCTTCTGTGCTCTAATCTGCTCTGGCTGAACATGGCAGCACCCTGGAAATCCAGGTGCATTCAGCAATGGGCAAAGGTTTAAATTTCTATCTCACTGACCTTACATTTTCCATTTTAAGGTGCTTGTGTTGATTACAGGAGTGTTCTGGAGGAGGGAGAAATAGGAGAGGCAAGCTAGTGGGTTTTGGCAGTTGAGTAGGGGAGAGCGGGGGCTTTTGGCCTTGTTTACTTAATTTTCCACTGCAAACATGCTGCATTTAAAGAGTATTGTAACTTCAAAAAAGAAAGAGGGACCAGTTTGGTTTTGACACTGTTTATTTTTACAGTTAGCAATCAAACAAGAAAAAAAAATCAGCTTTGTTAATTTCAGGTCAGAAAAAACAGTGCATGTTAGAGGGCACAGGAAAGATGATGAAGCTTCAGGAGCAACTGGATCTCCCAAGCTGCCTTTTAGGGATCTGTTTACCTTTCCAATGAACAGATGAAAAATCTGATAGCACCAGTGACCAAAACTATTTTAAATACTCAATGGAAAAAACATTACTCTTTAAAAGTCTATAGTCTACATTTACACTGTATTCTTCAACTGTTGTTTTTCTAGTACAAATCTGGGAAACAGTAAATTTCATTGCACATATAAATGTTCTCCTGGCATCTCTTCCCTCTCTCTCCCCATCTCACGCACGCCCCTCCAGCCCCCATGACTAGTTACCTTGTTCTTCTGGAACAGGAAGGCAGGATACAATCCCTAGGAGTAGGCGTGTTGTGTTCCCTCTATAGTAATTGCGCATTCTGCCACTTGCGGATAAAGGGTTTAGGAACTGAATTGGTTGCCTCCCAGCTCTGAGTTGGTGCCCAGCAGAATGTTGCTGCACCCAAACTTTTGATGAAAATTATTGTCTTACAGGCTCTGCATTTAGTGACTATATTTAAACAAACCTGGTGTCTTATAAAAATTCCCAAGCTAATAAGGAGAAATAGGAAATCAGTGATGTTCAGTCAGAATTCCTAACTCCCATATTACCAGAAGCCTCACAGCAGCCATGTCAGAAGTAACACTGGAGCGATTCACCATAGTGGTAACAACTGCTTCCAGGTGCATGGCTAAAGCTGGAGATTTGGTTGGGGTGTCATTTGCTATTTAGCTATTAAGTAAGTATCCAAAGATCTTTGTCCAGTTGACTTGGAGGCCAGCATCAGGTGCTGCCCGATGGGTCCTCTTCTTTTGGAGACCACTGAACTGGAGCGCCTTGAATAGGACCCCCAAAGGACCACTCCAGCGGCATAGGTCCCCAGTGTCCTTTTAGGCCAAGCACTCAATGGCACCCCTGTTCCTAGGTCCATGGTAGGGTAGGAGTGTCTGGGAGAGTGGTGGGAGCGACTCCTTGGATGAGAGGAGTATGACCCACTCTCCAACTCAGAAGATGATGAGTTTATCGGGTAACCATGGAGGTGCGGTGATCATTAGTTGGCAAAAGCAAATAGGACATATGCCCAGTGTTGCCAAAAAGGGGTTCGGGGGGGTGAGCAGTGGGGCTGTGCAGGGGAGGAGGGGCTCGGACTAGCTCCGCGCAGGGAGGGGGTGTGGCTTGGGCGAGTGGCTGGGGCCAGCTCTGCTAAGTGGGGAGGGGGGCTCAGGCAAGCGGCTCAGACCAGCTCTGGGGGGGAGGGACGGGAAGAAGATAGAGTCCCACCACCACAGCCAGCTCCAGCTTCCAGCCTGGCCAGGGGATGGGGCTTCAAGGGGAAGAGGAGGCTCAGGGTTTCCATGCTCCTTTGAGGTTCCAACTCAGGCCATGCAGAGATAAGCGGGAGCTGGAGAGTCGTCAACCTGCACAACCTATCATACCCTCAGCTGCCAGCAGAAGGGGATGCACGACACACGTGCAATTCAATGAACATTGCTAAGAAAACCTTCCAGCTCAGAAACCTGGCGCGCATGCGGACCCCCACATTTGGAATACATGTAGGGACCATCACTCAAAGATGAAAAACAAGTTTCTCTGCTAACCAGATGTCTAGCCTGCACCGAAAATGGCAACGTTACTAATCTTTCATTTCTCCTATCTGCTCCTCCTCAACGCCATATAAACAAAAACATTCAAATAAGTCACATTAGTAAGAAAATATTGTATAGGACGCAAGCTTGAACGAAGGGTCTGAGCTCACGTGGAGTGATGCTTCACTTCACCGCTCTGCCCTGACTGGCTTAGGAGAGCACCATACTTGATCTTCAACAGAAGAAGGGAGGCATTGCTATAATGTGAAAGGCTTGAGACTAGTGTGTAAACTATGGGGCAGATGCAGCATCTGTCAAATGACTGGATGAAAATGAAACAAAGTTGCAGGATTTGTTGGGAGCCACACCCACTACCTATACATAGAATTTGTGATCCCAATAGCACAGGTTCAGGGACATTCCTGCCACTATTCTCACCGGAGAAGAAACATCAAAGACTGTGAAGAAGAAAAAAAACCATTCAAATGCAAAAGCAAATAATCTGTTGAACTCCAGAGTAGAAGCACCTTGTCACGGGGGCTCGGCCTGTCAAGCATGGCCATCCTCATTTGCTCAGTGCAGGGTTGATACACCCTGTCAAACATCCTCCCCCCCTCAAGTCAGGACCTGATGGCAGTCCTCCCTCATCTTCCTCTCCACACACACGGGGAAAGAAATCAGCATTTGCGTGTGCTCTCCCTAGGCGGTAAAGTACCTTGAACTTGTAGGGCTGCAGACAGAGGTACCATCTCTAACCCTAATCCTGGCATTAGTGTCCTTCAAGGCGTGGATCCATCGAAAGGACACATGATCTGTCATGCATTGGAATGGGTTCCCCAGCAGATGATAATGTAGGGCTTCAATGGCCCATTTCACTGCCAGTGCCTCTTTTTCTACTGTTGAATATCTCATTTCACAGGGAAATAATTTCCTTCTTTGGTAGAGTATTGGGTGTTCTTCCCCATCCTGCTCCTGGGATAGCACCGCTCCGAGGCCCACTTCTGAGGTGTCGGTCTGGAGCATAAACCAGTTCAAGAAGTCTGGGTGGAATAGGGCTGGTTCTCGACTCAATCAATCCTTCAGGGTTTGGAAAGTGTGTTCGCAGTCCCTTGACCACTAGGCCCTCTTGGCTGGGAGTTGTCAGGTCCGTAAGGGGTGCTGCTAGAGTGGCAAACTTGGGCACAAAGCATCTAATGAAACTGACCAGTTCAAGAAACTGCCTCACCTGCCTTTTGGTCGAGGGGGCCGGCCAGTCTCTCAGGGCTTGGATCTTATCCACGAGTGGGTGCAACCGCCCCCGCCCCACTGCGTGTCCCGGGTACATTACCTCCTGCTGTCCTAGTGGCATTTGGATGGTTTTGCAGTTAGCCCGGCTTCCCCAAAGGCCTGCAGTACTGCGGTGAGGTGTCTTAGATTATCTTCCCAGCTGGCACTCTGTATCACTATGTTGTCAATATAAGCTGCTGTGTATTGATCAGGTGGCCTCAACAGCTGATCCATAAATCATTGGAAGGTTGACAGCCCCACGTTCAGCATGGTTGTAAACGGGACAAGGCCGAATGGCGTGGCAAGGGCTGTCTTCTCCCGGGAGGTCGGGGTCAGGGGAATTTGCCAATACCCCTTTATTAGATCCAGTATAGATATAAACGCGGCATTCCCTAGTCACTCAAGCAGCTCATCCACCCAGGGCAGAGAGCAGGCATTGAACTGTGAGACTACATTGACTTTCCGGAAGTCTATGCAGAACCTCATGGATCCATCAGGTTTTGGAACAAGGACAATGGGGCTCCTCCACTCACTGCAAGATACTGCCATGACCCCCAACAGCCAGCATCGACTTGAGCTCTTCCCAGATGACTTCCCACATCCCCCTGGGCAGCGGCCGATGATGGTCTGGCCCTCTTAACAGGACTCGACTGTTAAGGACAGTCGGAGGCTCTGACCCTCTGGGAAGAGCAGAGTGAACAATCAGTCTAAATCAGGAGTCCATGGTAGCCACTCCTAGTGGCAAGTGCGGGGGTAGGGGAACCCAGGCCCACTCTACTCCACCAGGTTCCAACCCAGGGCCCTATGAGGCCGGTAAACTCCCTATTAAGGGTCAAGCCACGGCTCCTAACACATTCCCTGGGCCACTTTCTACCATAAAGTCCATTTCAGGCATCTCCTCAGCTGGCAGCGGCTCAGCATCCCTGTCAGTCTCCATGGCCAGCTAGTCATCCGCAGCACAGTCTGAGTCCATGGTCCCAACAGCCGGGTGAGTCAACAGTTCCTCTGCAGCAGCCTGCAGCACACGTCCTTCCTCTTCTTCCGGCAGCCCCGACTGACCTGCGCTGCCTCCTTTTATCTGTCCCCTCCACCTGGAGCCTGTGTAACAGGGGTGAGGGGGTGTGCTCTCCAGTGATTGGTCAGCACCTGTTAGCCATGTGCAGGGTTGATACACCCCATCACATACCTGAAAGTCAAAAAGTCCCATAATGAACATATCTGGGAATGCTGGAAAGAACCACAAGGGAAAAAAGCCACACACAAATCAATTCTGCCTGCACCACCTCCAAAAATGCTGTCCAATACAGCATCTAAAAGGAGCCCAAGTAGGGCGAAGAGGGTTATAATGAGAACCTAAAGGAAATGCACACCTTCTACACCTGCTGACCTCACTAACCCTTAAAGCAGAAGTTGCCAAACGGTGGGCCACACACCCCTATGGGGGTGCACAGGAATGTTCAGGGGGGTCTGGGTCAGCCCCCACAGGGGGAGGGAAGGGAGCAGCACCCAGCCCTGCCCCGCCCCCACAGCTCCGCTCCAGCCCTGCCTCCAGCCATAGCCCTGGCTCCTGGCCCCTTACCCCTGTCCACGTCCCCCACTCAGAGCTGCGGCCCCGCTCACGGCCCTGGAGGGCAGGGAGGTGTGGACAGGGGTAAGGGGGAGCGCAACCCTCAAAAGTTTGGGGACCACTGCCTTAAAGCAAGGCAGGGAAGGTAGTTAGCAGCTGCAGCATGGGAAACTTGATAGCCTCAATTCATCTTGATAAAGAAATAGGATTAAATGGGATTTTCTGAAAGGCAATGTTTATATTTAGGGGGCTTGGTTGGACATTACTCTGCTGCCCTAACGGGTAAAATGTGCCCCTGCTGTAGACCAGGAAGAGCCATCTGCTCATAAGCAAGTGCCTTCCAAGTACGTAGGAGGGGAATGGGTGCCTTCTCGTGAAAGATCTTTGACAGCTGTTGATGTATGTAACAGGGCCTAGATGCTACTAGGAGAAGCTCCATAGACAAGCAAGAGAAGGAAGGACCCATGTCAAGCGAGGGCTGGGGGGAAAATGCAAAATCTTTCTTCCTCCCCCTTCCTGCAGCTGTAAAGGGGAGTAGTGTACACAGTGGAGCAAAGACATGAGCTTGACAAACAGACTTGTTGGGTTATGTACTATCACTTTTCTCTCTCTCCACACAGCAGCCCCTGAGTACAACTGTCCAAATTTGGATAAGCCAAAACTAAACGACCATTACCTGGTCTGCGCCAACAACATCCACATCTTCGCCTATGTTGTCTGCTGAGAAGTCTTCTGCCTTGATCACATCTTCCCTGGAACAAAAAGCCGAGCAGTTTAGTTCCTGGCCTGGAAACACACTTCCCTTTGACGGAGGTTCTACTTAGGATGTGTTTTGCTTGCAGCGCTAAAAGGGACGGCAGATTTTAAAGACTGCATGCATGTGAGATGAGTTGCTTTTAGGATTCTTGCATAAAGAAGCCCAAAGTCTTTGGCCCAAAGTGTGGGAAGAGCTTCATTATATTCTGATAAAAACTAATTTTAATTCATGCAACTTGGCATCAAACAACCAAAAAGTGTAATAAATAAATAAAACCACCTGAGAGTCTGTCCAGTAAATCCATTTAAGGAGAGTAGGCACTGTCACCCTGAAAACTGCCTTTCTGGCAGGAGTTTGCGTTTTTCCTTTTAACCTGACAAGTGACATCTCAGATTTCTGTAACTGAGATATTACAGAGAAAATATTGCTTTATTTGTCTGTGTGTTCCCTTGGTGCACTGGATGGCACATGGAGTCTAGCCGGAGGCCCTGTTTTGTTGACGGTGTTGGGCACTTCCTCCATTATGTCATGTTCTGTGTGGAGCTCCCACACACTTGGCCTCAGGCCCTGCAGGAAGGAATTCACCAGTAACACAGCAGCAGAGCTGCTGAGGCCAAGATGGTGTCTCCTTCTCCAATTCCTCTCTTAAGAGTAAAGTGGAGCTGGGGGTGGGTGGGATGGAGAAACACCCTTCTTCATTCCCAAACCCAGGGCTGGGTAGTAACTGATACCTGGGAAGCCCGCTTTGCACCCCACAAAGGGTTAGGAAATTATTCAAATCTGCTATAAGGGGGATGGGAAGCCCCATTCCTCCCTCTGCAGCCTTTTCAATGGGACTGGGAACTATAGAAGTCAGGCAGGAAACCTCCTCTTTCTTTCCCAGATGCCTATAGGACTAGGGAGCAACAGGAGTCTGGGTGGGTAAGGGGGAGGGTTGCTCACTCCCTGTAGGTCCAAGAGGAGAACACAGAAGTTGGAAGATAGAATCAGGAGGCGCGTATGGCCCCAGGCAACTGCTCCGTGGCAGCACTGAGAACACAAGGAATGCCCCAAGGCGGGAACTGTAAGACATTGCACACAGTTTTGCAGTCTGCGTATTTGAAAAATCCCAGCTCTTTTAGGGGCTTGTAAACCATTTTTCCCTCACCTACGTCTTCTGCTCAGTCCCACTGGACAAAAGAATGGCAGACATTCTTGGAGACTTGTATCTTGAGACTTCAACCTCTTTCTGCTTTTCCCTACTGCAGCAGTGAGGTCTGGAGTGCACAGGAAGTCTGGAGTCTTGTTTGTTGTCTCGGTGTGGCTGGTTTCAGGCAGGGACCCTGTAACAGACAATCAATAGCACTATTCTTCATCCTCCCTCTCCGAGACATTGAGAGAGGAATACTTCAAACAGCCCAAGAGAGAGGAAAAAGCAGCATTCGTTACAATGGGTGCAGTCATTGTGGAAGTTAAATTCATGGAGACACTCTGAGCAAAGCATTCATTTTAAAATTCCACTGTGTTGAATGACCCAGCTAAAATCTATACAAAAAACCCCCCAAAATGACGGCCCGGCCAGTGGCTCAGTGGCTGATTTTGCACAGCGTACATGAGACCTCCAGCTTAGATTTCTGGGCCCTGACTCTTCCTCCCCAGATCAGAGGGCACTGTCAGTGCTGCACAAACTGAGCATGTAGCCCCTCTGGAAATGCAGACCACCTTTGTGACACGCTGCTGCAACCCCCCGTTGTCCTCATAGATCAGGGGTGAGCAAACTACAGCCTGCGGGCCAGATCTGGCCCGTCAGGGCTTTGGATCAAGCCCGCGGGATTGCCACCCCAGTGGTGTCGCGGGCCCTGCGCCGCTCCCGGAAGCAGCCAGCACCACATCCTGTGGTCTCTGGGGGAAGCAGGGGGGCAGAGGGCTCCATGCGCTGCCCTCATAGACTCATAGACTTTAAGGTCAGAAGGGACCATTATGATCATTTAGTCTGACCTCCTGCACAATGCAGGCCACAGAATCTCACCCACCCACTCCTGGAATAATTCTCTTAGCTATGTCTGAGCTACTGAAATCCTCAAATCATGGTTTAAAGAATTCAAGAGGCAGAGAATCCTCCAGCAAGTGACCCGTGCCCCAGGCTGCAGAGGAAGGCAAAAAACGTCCAGGGCCTCTGCCAATCTACCCTGGAGGAAAATTCCTTCCCAACTCCAAATATGGCGATCAGCTGAACCCTGAGCATGTGGGCAAGGCTCACCAACCAGACACCCAGGAAAAAGTTCTCTGTAGTAACTTCTAACGTCCCACCATTGGGCCTATTTACCACTGATAGTCCAAGTTAATTAATTGCCAAGATTATGTTATCCCATCAAACCATCCCCTCCATAAACTTATCTAGCTTAATCTTGAAGCCAGATAGGTCTTTTGCCCCCACTGCTTCCCTTGGAAGGCTGTTCCAGAACTTCACTCTTCTGATGGTTAGAAACCTTCATCTAATTTCAAGTCTAAACTTCCTGATGGCCAGTTTATATCCATTTGTTCTTGTGTCCACATTGGTACTGAGCTTAAATAATTCTTCTCCCTCCCTGGTATTTATCCCTCTGATATATTTAAAGAGAGCAATCATATCTCCCCTCAGTCTTCTTTTGGTTAAGGTAAACAAACCAAGCTCCTTGAGTCTCCTTTCATAAGACAGGTTTTCCATTCCTCGGATCATCCTAGTGGCCCTTCTTTGTACCTGTTCCAGTTTTAATTCATCCTTCTTAAACATGGGAGACCAGAACTGCACACAGTATTCCAGATGAGGTCTCACCATTGCCTTGTATAACGGTACTAACACCTCCTTATCTCTACTGGAAACTCCTCGCCTGATGCATCCCAAGATCGCATTAGCTTTTTTCACGGCCATATCTAATTGGCAGCTCATAGTCATTCTGTGATCAACCAGGACTCTGAGGTCCTTCTCCTCTTCCGTTACTTCCAACTGATATGTCCCCAGCTTATAACTAAAATTCTTGTTATTAATCCCTAAATGCATAACCTTACACTTCTCACTATTAAATTTCATCCTATTACTATTACTCCAGTTTACAAGGTCATCCAGATCTTCCTGTATGATATCCCGATCCTTTTCTGAATTGGCAATACCTCCCAACTTTGTGTCATCCGCAAACTTTATTAGCACACTCCCACTTTTGGTGCCGAGGTCAGTAATAAAAAGATTAAATAAGATTGGCCCCAAAACTGATCCCTGAGGAACTCCACTAGTAACCTCCCGCCAGCCTGACAGTTCACCTTTCAGTATGACCCGCTGTAGTCTCCCCTTTAACCAGTTCCTTATCCACCTCTCAATTTTCATATTGATCCCCATCTTTTCCAATTTAATCAATAATTCCCCATGTGATACTGTATCAGATGCCTTACTGAAATCGAGGTAGATTAGATCCACTGCATTTCCTTTATCTAAAAAATCTGTCACTTTCTCAAAGAAGGAGATCAGGTTGGTTTGGCACGATCTACCTTTTGTAAAACCATGTTGTAATTTGCTCCCTGCAGCTCTCATTGGCCAGGAACAGGGAACCGCGGCCAATGGGAGCTTCGGGGAAGGTACCCACAGGCGAGGGCAGCACATGGAGCCCTCTGTCTCTCCCCGTAGGCCCCCGAGGCCACAGGGACGTGGTGCCGGCTGCTTCCGGGAGCGGCGCGAGACCAGGGCAGGCAGGCAGCCTGTCCTAGCCCCGCTGCCACCCCGGAGCCACTCCGGGTACGTGGCGCCGGGACAGAGCCCGCACCATTCCTGCACCCCAACCCCCTGCCCTGAGCCCCTTACCACACCGCTCCTGCACCTCAACCCCCTGCCCTGAGCCCCTTACCACGCCTCTCCTGCACCCCAACCCCCTGCCCTGAGCCCCTTACCACACCGCTCCTGCACCCCAACCCCCTGCCCTGAGCCCCTTACCACACCTCTCCTGCACCCCAACCCCCTGCCCTGAGCCCCTTACCACACCGCTCCTGCACCTCAACCCCCTGCCCTGAGCCCCTTACCACACCTCTCCTGCACCCCAACCCCCTGCCCTGAGCCCCTTATCACACCGCTCCTGCACCCCAACCCCCTGCCCTGAGCCCCTTACCACACCTCTCCTGCACCCCAACCCCCTGCCCTGAGCCCCTTACCACACCTCTCCTGCACCCCAACCCCCTGCCCTGAGCCCCTTACCACACCTCTCCTGCACCCCAACCCCCTGCCCTGAGCCCCTTACCACACCGCTCCTGCACCCCAACCCCCTGCCCTGAGCCCCTTACCACACCTCTCCTGCACCCCAACCCCCTGCCCTGAGCCCCTTACCACACCTCTCCTGCACCTCAACCCCCTGCCCTGAGCCCCTTACCACACCTCTCCTGCACCCCAACCCCCTGCCCTGAGCCCCTTACCACACCGCTCCTGCACCTCAACCCCCTGCCCTGAGCCCCTTACCACACCTCTCCTGCACCCCAACCCCCTGCCCTGAGCCCCTTACCACACCTCTCCTGCACCCCAACCCCCTGCCCTGAGCCCCTTACCACACCTCTCCTGCACCCCAACCCCCTGCCCTGAGCCCCTTACCACACCGCTCCTGCACCTCAACCCCCTGCCCTGAGCCCCTTACCACGCCTCTCCTGCACCCCAACCCCCTGCCCTGAGCCCCTTACCACACCGCTCCTGCACCCCAACCCCCTGCCCTGAGCCCCTTACCACACCTCTCCTGCACCCCAACCCCCTGCCCTGAGCCCCTTACCACACCGCTCCTGCACCTCAACCCCCTGCCCTGAGCCCCTTACCACACCTCTCCTGCACCCCAACCCCCTGCCCTGAGCCCCTTACCACACCGCTCCTGCACCCCAACCCCCTGCCCTGAGCCCCTTACCACACCTCTCCTGCACCCCAACCCCCTGCCCTGAGCCCCTTACCACACCTCTCCTGCACCCCAACCCCCTGCCCTGAGCCCCTTACCACACCGCTCCTGCACCTCAACCCCCTGCCCTGAGCCCCTTACCACACCTCTCCTGCACCCCAACCCCCTGCCCTGAGCCCCTTACCACACCGCTCCTGCACCCCAACCCCCTGCTCTGAGCCCCTTACCACACCGCTCCTGCACCCCAACCCCCTGCCCTGAGCCCCTTACCACACCTCTCCTGCACCCCAACCCCCTGCCCTGAGCCCCTTACCACACCGCTCCTGCACCCCAACCCCCTGCCCTGAGCCCCTTACCACACCTCTCCTGCACCTCAACCCCCTGCCCTGAGCCCCTTACCACACCTCTCCTGCACCCCAACCCCCTGCCCTGAGCCCCTTACCACACCGCTCCTGCACCCCAACCCCCTGCCCTGAGCCCCTTACCACACCTCTCCTGCACCCCAACCCCCTGCCCTGAGCCCCTTACCACACCGCTCCTGCACCCCAACCCCCTGCCCTGAGCCCCTTACCACACCTCTCCTGCACCCCAACCCCCTGCCCTGAGCCCCTTACCACACCGCTCCTGCACCCCAACCCCCTGCCCTGAGCCCCTTACCACACCGCTCCTGCACCCCAACCCCCTGCCCTGAGCCCCTTACCACACCTCTCCTGCACCCCAACCCCCTGCCCTGAGCCCCTTACCACACCTCTCCTGCACCTCAACCCCCTGCCCTGAGCCCCTTACCACACCTCTCCTGCACCCCAACCCCCTGCCCTGAGCCCCTTACCACACCGCTCCTGCACCTCAACCCCCTGCCCTGAGCCCCTTACCACACCGCTCCTGCACCTCAACCCCCTGCCCTGAGCCCCTTACCACACCGCTCCTGCACCTCAACCCCCTGCCCTGAGGCCCCTGCCGCACCCCCAACCCCGTCCCAGCTCTACATTCATGGCCCTACATGCAATTTCCCCACCCAGATGTGGCCCTTGGGCCAAAATGTTTGCCCACCCCTGCCATAGATACTGGGCTCTGAAGGGAGTCCCATCAACTCCTCAGATGAAGGACAGTGTGAAAAGCACAGCCTGAGGATGGCTGTAAGCCAGAAAGGGAAGAATTAAAGGATCCTCTGGAGAGGATTCCCTTTGTTTTTCCTAACAGAATACATCCCAAAAATGGCAACAGTAGGAATCTATCTTTAGCACTTTTATAAATAACTGTTTTCATTATCATAGGGCTTCATAAAATTTATCTAATCCTCACAATATCACTGTGTGGAGTCAAGTATTATCCCCATTTAGACATGGAGAAACTGAGGCATGGGGATTAAGTGACTGGCTCAAGGCTATAGAAGGCGTGAATGACAGCAGGGAGTAGAACAGAACTCAAGAGTTTCTGGCTCCCATACTCAGATCACTGGACCAAGCCTCTCTCTAGTAAATGATGAAAACAACAAATCTGAAAGGGAAAATATAGGGTTTAGAATGGCACGTCTACAACAGCCCATGCACTGCAGTATTTTAATGAGGTATGTTAAGAAATCCATTTTTACTGAGGACACAACCAATCAGATTTAACAAGATGGTGGAACTTTCATACCATTAGACAATTTTCTTTTAAAATAAGATGTCTTAGATCTGCTTGTGGGTGACCATTCTCTTAAACTGCTGATAACAGAATTCTCCTCATCTTCAGTTGCCAGCAAAGAGTTCCTGTACCAAACCAAGGGGTGCCATTCATGTCCTCTGCAAGACGCTGGCTCTGTTATATACCTCTGCAGGTAACCGTACCTGGGGAAAAATGAGACGTATAAGAAAAAACAAAGTCTCTTCTGTAGCTATCTAGGCTAGCCCCTCCTACATTTGGTTTGTTTCCCTCTGCTCTGCAATTGGGGAGGCAGAACCAGATCCGTCAAGCAAAAGAAAGAGGGAGGGCCTGGCTCCCCCTTCCCGGAAAAAAAATCAGTGCGAGTGCTTCCAAAGCTGAAAGATTGCTCAGAACATTACAAACAACTCTTGATTCCCAGTAATTACAGAGCCACATCCATCGTTTAGTATAATTTCCTACACTCTAGCACAGGGAAAGTAACTGCTTGTTGCTGCTGCCAGGAAGCAATTTACTGGGTTGTTTTCTTGCAAGATAACCCCTCCCAGCAACTGAAAGGGCTAGTCCTGCCTCCTCAACTGCAGAGCGGAGGGAAACCCAACTGTGAGGCATTCCCTTTGATTTAACAGCAAGACAAAATGATGCATCAGAACTCGGAATTAGAAACGGGGGAGGCTTAATGCCTTCCAGCTACAGTTCATCACTTCCAATCCAGCCAGCACTGTTAAACCAGATCCCACATTAGAACACACACACAGTGACCATTTTATAAATGTTAATATAATTAATTATATAATAATTATAATTTTATATTGTTATTACTACTCTGATTCGGAAGACAGCCTGGAAAATATCAGAGCTTTCATCAAAACAAGAAAAAGACAGACCTGGGAGGACGACTCAGATGATTAGAGTCATGCGTCCTGGAGGCAAGGGAGACGCAACACACTGATTATGCAATATGTTGGTTTCAAAAAAGTGTGTACTGTAACTAATATTTTAGGGTCTAATCCAACTTCCATTGATGTCAATGGAAACACTCCTATTTTCAGGGATTAAGCCCTTAGCACTGTTTTTTATTTAATAAATTGTTTCTAGGTATATTTTGTGGCAAACACCAACTGACAAGTAAAATATTTTACCACTAAACTCCATATACTTAGAACATGTTGGCTATACTCCTTTCTAACAAATGTCCTTATTCTCTATATCATGTGTTATAGGTGCATTCACAAATGTTATGCAGGTCTGTACACCAGTCCTGTGCCTGATTAATAATAAACATTAAAATAACCAGATGCTTATTTTCAAAAGTTCATGTTGACTTTAAACATTCCGTCCTGTAATTTATGGTGCAACTAAACCTAAATATTTCTAAAAGGAAATATAATCTCCAGACCTTGAAAGGCATTTTGAGCCTCCCAGAATAGAAACTGTTACTTTACAAACATGGCTTGAATGTAGAGTTGTAGATAAAATTGCAATTTTCCCCTCCTTGCGAACTTTGTTTTTCATTTATTTCCAACATAGGTGAGCAAGTCAAAGACAGCTGAAGATAAACTCTAGGAGCGTTTGTTGCTTGGTTCCTCACAAGATGAGCAAAGCAGTAGGAATATTCCTGCTTTCTTGGAATATACTCACTGGGAAAAAAATTAGACACAGCCTTGGAAAATCATGAAATATTTTCCTTTATCATTAAAAAAAAGTTACTCTCCTAAGACAAATTGGTAAATAGAGTTTTGCAAGGTTGGACTAACAGAAATCCACCTGGAGGAAAAAGATCACCAAAAGAACAATTGCTTAAACCAAGTCCACATTGTGATGGCGGAGTTAAACAGAAGTTTGTGGAAGGTACATTCTAGTGGTACACACAAGAGATCCTGGCTGGCAAAAATGCAAAATTAGACAGGGTAATTATCACTAATTGTAGACTGATCAAAATAAAAAAATCAGAGGTCACAATACAAAAATGAGAATCTGCATACTTCACATTTTCCCCCAGCACACTGCATTTTTATATCTTATTCATTTCTCAATATGCATTCTGTGTGTAACTGAATCCTGAATACATTTTGTTTGTCACAGATTAAGAGTAGCATGAGGTTAAGTATTTTACCATTCTTAATCCTTGGCATACATGAGTCATTTGAAGCTCTCCATGAAAGATCAGTTCCAATTGAACCCATGCTGATGCTATAACCAGTAAGCTTAATAATCCAGTAGTGGGCAAGTTACACGGGGGCATGGCAGGATGCAGGCAGCATGCTTTTTTCCCCTACTTTCTGCCTGGTTTCTTCTCTGCCATGAAACTTTACCTATTGGCATTATTGTAAATTGCCCAGAAATTCACAATCGTTTATTCATATTTAATCATAAACAACCAAGTCTTACAAGAGACTTGCTTCTTAGAAAGTGTGTAAGAGGGGTTTCTTTTACTTTTACTGATTTTACAAGTCAGATAAATAAAAAACTGCAGCAGCAGAAGTCAACGTTGGAGTTTCAGACGAAGGAAGAAAAGAGATGGAATGGAATGGAAGGAACCAAGGGACAGAAAGGAGGAAGGAGCTCCTGCGGTACGAGAGACAGAGAAGAGCAGAGACCGAGGAAGCAGGGTCTACGGGTTTGTCTACACTTAAAACGCTGCAGCATTGCTGCTGTAGCATTTAGTGAAGAAGCTACCTATCTTGACGGGAGAGTTTCTCCCATCCATGTAGGTACTCCACTTCCCTAAAAGGAGAGATGCCCTCTTGTCAACATAGCGCTGTTTACACCGGGGTTAGATCCGTACAACTATGTTGCTCAGGGGTGTTCTGACTGGATTTTCCACACCCCTGAACGACGTAGTTATACAAACATAAGTTGATAGTGGATACCAAGCCTAATGGACACAATCACGTTCCTCTGTACTAGGATACAAAATATCCAGAGCCACAAGAATAAATGGCCCAGTGTTATATTATTATTTTTTAATATTTACATAACAATAGCACCCAGAGGTGCCAATCAGAACCAGAATCCCACTTTGTCAGGAACTCTACAAAGACACACAGAGGCATAGTTCCTGCAGTGAAGAGCTTCATGTGACACATTTTGTAACAGAACCCTCAGAGAAGCTAGTCTGCCACAGTCATATGGATTGTGGTTTTGGCTTCTTCCATTCCGTTGTCACTGTATTAGCGCTATCTCAACCTCTTCTGCTTTGCTCGAGTACAGAACTTAAACTGTTTAACCCTTGAGACCACTCTTTAAAAAAGTGTTCTATTTGCTCCTGCCAGCCAATGTACCTCCCTCCCTCATACATAATGTACCTCCCTCCCTCATACCATTTTCCCCCAGGGCCTTTTTTTTTTAACACCTTTTTTTTATTTGGTTGTAATTATGGCTAAAAACTAGATTGGGTAGGTAGATGCATACCCCAAAAAACTGCTAGCATAGACGGAAATGGAGAAGAAATCAAAACTGAAAAAGTGTCCAATCATCCACACTTCTGATGGGACACCAAACAGATTTCCAAAGTTGGCCAGATTGAGAAGTCCTTGAGCAATTCTGCCAACAATGCAGATCAAGCGATCCATTATACAAAGATACACTGTACAAAAACTATCTATGCACGAGTGTGTGTAAGTGCTGCATATGACACGCATCACCTAAGTTCACTTGTCTGGCAGTAAGCAATGAAGGTAACTTACACTAATCTTTTGTCAGGCTTTAGTAGCTTATTGGAGAATTCACTGATGATTAACAGAAAACTTAAATTTGGAGGCAGACATTTCCCTTCCACTCCAGCAGCTCCTTGAAAGGCAAATTCAATCCCTTCTCTATTAGAGCGGAAAAAATAAGAGGGACAAGGTAATTTAACAGAGAAAATAAACAAAGGCAATGCCATGGACAATATATGGTTATGTGGCACATACTTGTGTATCATGGCTACTGATTCTCTGGATTTCACCTGATCCCAGCCAAATGTCAGTGAAAAGCGACGGGCAAGTTCTTTAATGTTTGTGAAAGATGAATCCATGCTGTTGGTACTACCATGGGTTTCTGTATGTTTCTGAAACAGCTGCAAAACCACAAACACCAACATGTAAACTTTCAGGCAACAAAAGCACAAGGAGAACACATCAGCCATACTATACTTGCCTCGTGTAGAGAGAAGCCTTGCAAAGAAAACTGACAAGTGCAAAACAACTTCATTTGCTGAAGAATCACACTCACTTGAAAAAAACCTGAGAGGTTTGAGCACTGCACGGGGAAATATCTGCAAAGGATGCCACTCTGCTTAGCAGGTAGGATGCCCTACATGCGTAGGCCTCTAATCCTGCAAAGTAATGAGTGCCTTCAACTCCCACTGAGATCAGGCTATCTGGTCAGAAGGCTTAATCTCACCCTGAGGGTTAGAGAAAATCAGAGCATGGATACACAGCGGCTAGTTTTGAAAGAGAGGCAGGACTGAGCCAACAGAGACACACAGACCTTATTGCTAAGTTTTTTTCTAATGGAACATGTAGGTAGTTTGTTCCCTTCGACCTGCTAATTTTGAAGGTCAACGAAAGACCAACCTGGGCCAGTTGTCTGTGATATTTAACAGGCTTTCTGACTATGTGGGCAGAATATATGCGGCCAAATGCAGCTCACCCTCACTTTATCTCGTATTTCAGGGGTTGGGTCATAGATCTAAACTCCTGGCGAAGTGTGTGAAGTCAGCAGAGCTCATGTATCACTCACTCTAGGAGGAGTCTGTTCTGCAACTTAAGAGTATGACATGGATGCTGGGAGAACAGATGTCCATGAGGAAACCAGGCTAGAGCAGTTTCTAAAACAGATTATCAGGCTCAATGCTGCTATAGCTAGAGCAAAATTGGTGTAATTAGAGGAGCAGGGGTCATCATCAGGTGTGTCCAATTTCTTCAATAAAAATCTAATTTAAATGATCTAGTCAAGCATGGAAACAATGGGGGCCTGATCCCAGAAGGCACTGAACACCTCTGGAGAAATGCCAGTTTCAGGGAGTTGAGGCTGCTCAGCACCATGTAGCCAGAGGCCCTTAATCTGTGTCTTGCAACACAAGACATGTGCCATATTCCATGAATATTAACAATCCTAAAAGATCAGGTATTTGGCAAAAAAAAATAATTACATTTTTACTCTTCGGCCAAAGGGCTCATAAGGTGCTTTGACAATGAAAAGCACTTACATGAATTGAAGAAAGTGACTTTTTCACTACCTATTTAAATTAGTTTGAATAACGATGACAAGGTACACAGAAAATTATAGTGTGGGGATGGCTTTCATCAGAGTCCCTTTCCTTCTGCATTACTCTTACCTGCTGCAGGCAGAGAATTAACGTCTTGGCACTCTGGATTTTGTTGTTATGCCTCGTTCTGCTCAGGGTTTCTTTAATTATATCTCCAAAATCATTGTAGGTCTATTAGTGCAAAAAATATATAACAGAAACATCACTACCTTACTACAACTTTATGAATACACAATACCTGTGGTACACTCCTGATAGCAGTCTCTGTTTTTCCTGTGTAAGAAAAACTGAACAATTCATAAAATATTCCAGGTCCTAGATATCTTGCTAGAAGGAACTTTATGTTTTCACAAGGATAATTTTATTTATGCTCCTTTGTAAAGTACTGTGAGATCTATGGATGAAAAATAGTGAAGTATTATTCTGACAGGATAACTGAGTCAATGAGTTGGAAACAGAATATGGAGATTTTCACACCTAGACTACTGATTCACACCCAGCCCTGGCCACGTGGAGCCCAAGTGTCATTGCCAGCAGATGGTTATTGAAACCTCTCATTTCACTCAAGATTAGAGTGATCCTAGTGACCAAGTGCCACCATCACAAATGGCACCTCTCTGGCAGTCTGTACAGAAGCCAAAGAGTTAATGAACGGGGAACTAAATTACCCTGTCTCTTAGTAATCATAGAATCATAGAATCTCAGGGTTGGAAGGGACCTCAGGAGGTCATCTAGTCCAACCCCCTGCTCAAAGCAGGACCAACCCCAACTAGATCATCCCAGCCAGGGCTTTGTCAAGCCTGACCTTAAAAACCTCTAAGGAAGGAGATTCCACCACCTCCCTAGGTAACCCATTCCAGTGCTTCACCACCCTACTAGTGAAAAACTTTTTCCTAATATCCAACCTAAACCTCCCCCTCTGCAACTTGAGACCATTACTCCTTGTTCTGTCATCTTCTACCACTGAGAACAGTCTAGATCCATCCTCTTTGGAACCCCCTTTTAGGTAGTTGAAAGCAGCTATCAAATCCCCTCTCACTCTTCTCTTCTGCAGGCTAAACAATCCCAGTTCCCTCAGCCTCTCCTCATACGTCATGTGCTCCAGCCCCCTAATCATTTTTGTTGCCCTCCGTTGGACTCTTTCCAATTTAGCCACATCCTTCTTGTAGTGTGGGGCCCAAAACTGGACACAGTACTCCAAATGAGGCCTCACCAGTGCCGAATAGAGGGGAATAATCACGTCCCTCGATCTGCTGGAAATGCCCCTACTTATACAGCCCAAAATGCCATTAGCCTTCTTGGCAACAAGGGCACACTGTTGACTCATATTCAGCTTTTCGTCCACTGTAACCCCTAGGTCCTTTTCTGCAGAACTGCTGCCCAGCCATTCGGTCCCTAGTCTGTAGCAGTGCATGGGATTCTTCCGTCCTAAGTGCAGGACTCTGCACTTGTCCTTGTTGAACCTCATCAGATTTCTTTTGGCCCAATCCTCTAATTTGTTTAGGTCCCTCTGTATCCTGTCCCTACCCTCCAGCGTATCAACCACTCCTCCCAGTTTAGTGTCAACTGCAAACTTGCTAAGGGTGCAGTCCACACCATCCTCCAGGTCATTGATGAAGATATTGAACAAAACCGGCCCCAGCACCGACCCTTGGGGCACTCCACTTGATACCCGCTGCCAACTAGACATGGAGCCATTGATCACTACCCGTTGAGCACGACCATCCAGCCAGTTTTCTATCCACCTTACCGTCCATTCATCCAGCCCATACTTCTTTAACTTGCTGGCAAGAACACTGTGGGAGACTGTATCAAAAGCTTTGCTAAAGTCAAGAAATAGCACATCCACTGCTTTCCCCTCATCCACAGAGCCAGTTATCTCATCATAGAAGGCAATTAGGTTAGTCAGGCATGACTTGCCCTTGGTGAATCCATGCTGACTGTTCCTGATCACTTTCCCCTCCTTTAAGTGGTTCAGAATTGATTCCTTGAGGACCTGTTCCATGATTTTTCCAGGGACTGAGGTGAGACTGACTGGCCTGTAGTTCCCCGGATCTTCCTTCTTCCCTTTTTTAAAGATGGGCACTACATTAGCTTTTTTCCAGTCATCCGGGACCTCCCCCGATTGCCATGATTTGTCAAAGATAATGGCCAATGGCTCTGCAATCACATCGGCCAACTCCTTTAGCACCCTCGGATGCAGTGCATCCGGCCCCATGGACTTGTGCTCGTCCAGCTTTTCTAAATAGTCCCGAACTACTTCTTTCTCCACAGAGGGCTGGTCACCTCCTCCCCATACCGTGCTGCGGAGTGCAGCCGCCTGGGAGCTGCCCTTGTCTGTGAAGACAGAGGCAAAAAAAGCATTGAGTACACTAGCTTTCTCCACATCCTCTGTCACTAGGTTCCCTCCCTCATTCAGTAAGGGGCCCACACTTTCCTTGACCTTCTTCTTGTTGCTTACATACCTGAAGAAACCCTTCTTGTTACTCCTAACATCTCCGGCTAGCTGCAACTCCAAGTGTGATTTGGCCTTCCTAATTTCACTCCTGCATGCCTGAACAATATTTTTATACTCCTCCCTGGACATTTGTCCAATCTTCCACTTCTTGTAAGCTGCTTTTTTGTGTTTAAGACGAGCAAGGATTTCACTGTTAAGCCAAGCTGGTCGCCTGCCATATTTACTTTTCTTTCTACACATCGGGATGGTTTGTTCCTGCAACCTCAATAAGGTTTCTTTAAAATACAGCCAGTTTTCCTCGACTCCTTTCCCCCTCATGTTATTCTCCCAGGGGACCTTGCCCATCAGTTCCCTGAGGGAGTCAAAGTCTGCTTTTCTGAAGTCCAGGCTCTGTATTCTACTGCTCTCCTTTCTTCCTTGTGTCAGGAATCATTCATTCTACTCTGAGGTACATTAGCAGAGCAGTGGGGAGAAGCCTGCATTGCTACTGTTCATTTCTGCAACCATTTTGTGTATAAACAGATGACTCCGGCCTCCGAGGCTGCTAATCCAGCACCTTCCACAAGGACTAGAGTCACTTTAATAGTGTAAATGCATTTTCAAAGCTAAGTGTTACCTTCATATAGTGCTTATAGATCTCAGCAGCCGCAGACATCTCCACCACGGTAAACACAATTAGCTTGCAATAGACTGCAAGAAGACTCCGCCTCCTGTGCAAATCATTCAGTTTGTAGCCCTCCTTTTCCCTCTCCTCCTCTTCTGTCAAGTCTAGGGAAATACACATGCTAAGGCTTTGTTCTAACATTTTACTCAATGTATTTTATTTCTAAGGCCAACTTTAACCCGAATACCACAAACTCAGCTGTTCAGTCAACTCTCTAAATAACAGACGCTATCCTTACCGAAGGATATAGGTTTATTTCCATTTCAAAGCTCACAGTTGATGACAGTGCAAGTTACTCATTTGCATATCCTTTCTATTCCGATCTTTGTAGGGATTTCACATTTCTACCAGTCAGAATCTCATTGTAAGATCCTGGCTATAGCTGTAGGACAGGACCAAAACACGGAACACAGAACAAAAACCAAACACATCTGACAGAAAAAGACCAGCGAACCATATCAACATCTTTTCCTTAAGCCAGCGCCCAGCACTCAATTCATGAGTAACTCCACAGAAACAAAGCAGTACGCACAGCCCATGAGAGAAGAATTCAGTTGCAAGTTTCCAAGTGGTTATCAACACTGACATTTGACATTTGCTTAGCGTGTAAACTCTCTGGGACAGGTCATTTTGTTCTGTGTGTGTATAGTGCCTAGCACAATGGGGTCCTGGTCCATACCTGGGGGCCCCAGGATTACTTCGGTACAGATAATAATAAATTTGGGAACCAATTGCTTTTACGGTTTTTGCCAGCCTGGTTGCTGGAGGTGCTTGGAGAGAGTTACCTGCAGAAGGAAAGCCTGGGAGGGTTAGACTCTTGCCTGGAGTGAATTCTGCCTCCTCACTGCCAGAAAGCTTCCCTGATCTCTGGCCTAGGACTCCCACATGACCTGTTTCTGGCTCTCAAACCCAGCCTCTGGCCTAGGAACCAATGAGAGGCAGGTAGGCTGACCAGGAGTAAATGACTGTCAGGGTCAGAACTGACATGGGGCAGCTGCCAGATAACACAGGCAGACGGGTTCATGGGAGAGAAAAGACAAGGAATCACTCCTGGATGAAGGAGTTTGTTGAGTTTATTATAGCGAGAGAGTAAGACAGTGAGTTTGGAGGGGGAAGTTGGGACCCTTTGTTGGGAGGACTGAGGAATTGAAAATATGTTTCTCCTCATGTTCAGTTCCTCAGAACTGGATGAGTATCATAGAAATGTAGGGCTGGAAGGGACCTCGAAAGGTCAGCTAGTCCAGCCCTCTGCACTGAGGCAGACCAAGTAAACCTAGACCATCCCTGAGAGGTGTTTGTCCAACCTGTTCCTAAAAACCTCCAATGAAGGAGTTCCACAACCTCCCTTAGAAGCCTATTCCAGACCTTAACTACCCTTATAGTTAGGAAGATTTTCCTATTATCTAACCTAAATCTACATTGCTGCAGATTAAGCCAAAGGACTTCCTGTCCTACCTTCATGGAGAACAATTGATCACGGTCCTCTTTTTAACAGCCCTTAACATATCTGAAGACTGTTATCAGGTCCCACCCCTCAGTCTTCTTTTCTCAAGACAACACACCCAGTTTTTTCAACCTTTCCTCAGAGGTCAGGCTGTCTAAACCTTTCATCTTTTTTGTTGCTCTCCTCTGGACTCTCTCCAGTTTGTCCACATGTTTCTTAAAGTGTGGTGCTCAAAGCTGGACGCAGTACTCTAGCTGAGGCCTCACCAGTGCTGAGCAGAGCAGGACAGTTACCTCCTATGTCTTACATACAACACACCGGTTAATACACCTCGGAATGATATTAGCCTTTTTCACAACTCTTACTCAATTTGTGATCCACTATCGTCAGTGACCAGGGCGTGGATGGGCGTGCCTAGTGTTCCGACCAAGAGTCTGGCCTAATGGTTAGAACAGTTGTCGGTGCCTAGGGTCAGAGGTCAGATGCCACAGTAAGAAATCGGATCAGAGGGGTTAGAACCGGGTTACCTGGAGTGAGGCAAGACTGGGTCCAAGGCAGGGTCCCAGGCAAAAGCAGGGCTGGAATAACGCTGGGAACAAGTCGGGAGCAGGACTGAACTCAAGATGGGAGCAGGAGCTATTGCAGCTGTGGGCAAATGGTTTGAGCAGCCACTGAACTGTTGCTTAAGAGCTGGTCTGCTGACCCTTCCAACTGATCAAGTGGTGTAGCCAATAAGGCAGCCTACGACGGTTATAACCCATTTTATAGTTGTGCATTTGATTTTTCCTTCCTAAGTGAATTTCATCTTGTTGATTTCAGACCAATTCTCCAATTTGTCAAGGTCGTATAGCCCGCATCCTTGGTGCCATAAAGAATTAGCAGCATCTTTTCAAAATCATTCACAACAAAACCTAATTTTTACTATTTTAAATCTGTTTGAAAATGATAGAAGAGCAGCAAATACCATAATACGTTCTGCAAAATCAAACTCACTCGGATAATATACACTAACCCCTAGTTTGATGGCTTGGAACTGTTATACATCAACTGATCCACAGTTCCTCACCTAAAATCCCTCCAGGAGAGTGGTTAACAGAATAATTCTAACCCATTAAAATCTATCTCAGGGTTTGATAGCGCTGCCCATCACTGTACTATGTACCTCAGCCTCTTCCATATAAAAATCAATTAGCAATACCTCCTCTGGTAAAGACACAGCAGACAAAAATCTGTGTACACTGAATGATCCATTTCGTTTGTATTCATATGCTACAGCTCTATTTGTAAAGAAATAAAAAAAAATTAGCAGTCCCTCAGCCTGGCAATGCCAAATGCTGCAGATGAATGACATCAGAAAATGTTAGTTTCCTTCCTTGCTGAGGACAGTGGCTGACCTTTGATTTCTTCTTTCTCCTCCGTGAAAACATGATCCTGGATAAACAAGAGCATTTTTGACTGAAGGGATGTGCTGGGAAGATACTGAAGGGCTCCTACAGCTTCATTGTCACCTGAAGATTGGTGACTCAAAATCATCAGTAAATCACAGAGTATCGTGAAGGCCTGTAACATACACACATGCCAAACAAGGATTTAGGAATTTGGGGGAAAGCTGCCAGAACAATGATATTTTTTCATCTCCATTATCAACTATTATTCCTACAAGACCAAAGCTCTGTCTTTGAGCCTGGTCCCACAGGGGTGGAGTACCCATAGCTCAGCCCTTCTGGAGATGCCCTTGTGAGAGCTACATGTTTAATCCCCACCCTGATCTGCTAAAGATTTGCTAACTTGTATAAAGAAGTTGCATTCTGTCACATGCCAATGTCACTCTTCTTAGAAGTCTGGGAAGCTGAACTACTGAGCACTTTGTCCCTGATTTTCCATTTCTGTAGTTACGTTCTCAGCAATTAAACCCAGTTTTTCAGGCATTTATAAACAACCGAGAGCAGTAAAGTAAATACACTCACATCAACAGTGAGTGTAGTGATTGTTAAAAGGAGAACTGCAAATGCAAATATGAACATTCAATTTACTTCAATAACATGTGCTGAAAGTGCCCTGCCAACTAAGTGCCCTGCCAACTCCTTCCAAGTTAGAAGGAGCATTCCCAGCACATCATCAACGTAAAGAAGCAACCTTTTTTTTCCTCTGGCACCACCCATTTAAGTTTCCTTGGGTCACAGATTGCCAACTCCCAATCCAGGGTGACACCACAGCACACACCACGCTGTGACTTCAGTTTATATAATTATGTTAATATATTTAATCTTCAAATCACCTGACAAATCTTAATCCATTCAAGGTAAATTTTATCATCTCTGCTTTAGAGATGGAAAGACTGAGGGAGTCAATGGCAGAACTGCAATTAGAACGCAGGAGTTCCTAGCATCCAGTCCTGTGCTCAAACCTCTAGACTTCATCTGTTTCTTTCCTCCTCAGTGCCAGAGACCTACATTGTAGCCTAGAGGCTGGGAAAGTTGTGGGGGGAGGAGGCAAGTTATATTACATCGTGCATTTTAGTAGTCTTCTCATTATTTTACATGTAAAATATAAGAATATTTTGCAAACCCTTACAATATATTTTATTAATAAAGAGCTGGCTACATGCAGCCCAAGGATTTCACTCGTGGCAGCATTTAGCACAAGTTATTGTTGAGGAGAAAAAAATCTTCCTATCTACATTTTCAGTTCAGTTTTAATTAACACTGCAATTCAGACTTAGCCCCCAGTCCTGCAACTGGCTCCATGCAGATGGACAAGGACACCACTTATTTTAAAATAAGACTTTTAAAAAGCAAAATAAATGAAGAAAAGGAGTTAAAGGAGGAGTGAGCAAAACACACCATTAAACAAACTAGCCCCTACAGGGCCACTGACCTTTTCACTTAAATCTTTATCTTTATGGCTGAGGTAGCATGCACAAATCTGGCAGAAAAATCTCAACTCTCTGTTCAATGCCAAAAGAGTCTCCTAAAAATGTATGGAGGAAAAAACAAAGATTAGAGAAACGATGGGCATGGACACCTAGCCAAGGACAGGAGTGGAGCACCAAGACATGTATATCTTTTCAATCAGTCCCTAAATGGTTAGCGCCCTTCTATCACTTCTGAAACATCAAACAACAAAAGATGCCAGTTCCATGTCAGTATCTTCTGTATACAGGGATACAAAAGAGGAAGAAGACAGACTGAAGAAAGCAGCAATACTCAATGCAGCCAGAAATCTTAGAGAAACTACACCGTTGTTTTTATTTGCACGTGGATCAAAATGTAGGAGAGTTCTCATTTTTGTAATTTAAAACTAAAATACCCCATGAAGTGCTTAGCATGCTTTTGGTGCTGTGTAATATCAATTCACAAATAATAATTATAACAGAAAAGTGATGGTGAGATTGTCTAACACTTTCCCTGGGCATTCTTCATGCATACCATAGTGCACTAACCACAAACAAATATATGTAAAGACTGAATTCCAAGGGTTTTCATTGAATATTGTATATTCACTGTTTTTGGTTTAGCAAGCAATCCTTGTCTCCACCATATGCCAGGATTCAGAAGCACAGAACTTTGCACTGAACACAGATGAGCACTTGTTTAATTTAATTATGCCCTTACAGAGATTTTACAAAGTCTCCACTTTTCCAATGTTAAAAACTCAGGAGAGAGAAATGCCTAATCCTAATTTGGTTTCTCCAACGAAATGGTCACAGCATCATTTTGGGGAAGCTTGTCTCTTCCAGCCATCAAAGGACAGCAAGTGAATGTGAACCTTTCAAGTGCACCACTTGGTTTCAGAATTATTTGCACTGGCCAACCTTGGAAGATGACCTCTCCACAACTGAAGCTAGCTGCCATAAGAGAGCAAAGTATGTGCACTGTAGAGCTGGTAGGATCATCTGCAAATAAAAGTACATATCTTTTAATAATGTGAAAGGCTTTGTAGTGAAAGCAAACAACTAATCCAGACTCGGGCAATAACACCCCCAGTACAGCATTGGACAATCTTTGCATTAAATTAATCCACGTCCTAATTCCACTGATTTCAAGAGGGTTATACCAGAGATTAAGTCGGCTCTCTGTGTGTCTCAGTTTCCCAAACTGTGGAATGGGAATAACAATATCCATCTCCCTCACAGGATGCTGGTGTAAGGTAGAGCCCTGAAGCGGGACTGGGATCCCATGGGTCCCACAGGACCTGCTGCCATAATAGCAGGAGCGGGTAAAATGTATTTTGTTGTGGGCAGGATTGGGTGGGTGGGGAAACAGACTGCAGTAATTTGTGGGAAAACACTAAATCTCTTGTCAGTTTGTCATAAATGGAATTTCAGAAATATAAAGCAAGTTTTTTTATTTTATTTTTAGGTAAAAGTTTTAATACTTAAATTTAAGCAAGAGATAGAAAGAGATTTGGTGTCTATTATAACAGGAGTTAAAGTATTTTTTTAACATGGTTTAAGCAAGATTTGTTTTATACTTTTAGTGGTAAAAATTGTGTCTGAATTCTGTTTATATATACAATATATTAACCGACCATTTTCTTTTGTGTTGCTATTGGAGGTTTATTTTAGTAACATGGAAGAGTCTCTCTCTCTTGGAGGAGTTGCGGGATCTAAGGCTTTTGTGGGTGGGAGCAGGATAAAAATGCAAGAAACAATGTGAGAGTGGGTGAAAGTGGGTATTGTGGGGAGGGACAGGAGCAGGATTAAAAAAATAGTCCCATGCAGGACTCTAGTGTAAGGTTCAGTTAATGTTTTTAAAGTACTTGGATAGGATAAATGCTTTATTAGTGCTCAGTATCGTCAATTTACCTGACCAGATAAACTCCCATGCTCCATCTCAAAAACCAGCAGCTTTGAAGTCTTCCCATAGAGATTCCATTTGGTAAGATTGTGAGCACTGCCAGTCAAAAAGGAAATGAAATAACACGCTAAAATAATCATAAAGAGAAGAGATAAAAGCTACTGTTTGTAACAGTCCCATTTCTCCCTACATGCAACCTGTTCCTAAAGAAATGATCACAGCTACCAAAGAGATTATGCTTTTATTTGGTGAAGAGAGGCTGATTACCTTCCCAGTGATTTATTAGGGGAAGTAAGAAAAATCTTACCTACAAGTATAAAAAGTAAAATGTATCCTCTTTTTGCCAGCATCTAATGGATACCAATGACTTTCAATGAAAACTAATTAACAAACACGGCACACAAAAATTAAATCAGTTTTGTGCTGGATCCATTTGTGCCCTATGATCCATATAATTAATTTGGAAATAAATGACCTCCATCTATGCCAACTCTATGTTGGCAGGTAAAGCACAAGGATCTTCCTACAGTTTCATGACAAATGTTAAAGCTGGTCATGATTTGTTTTCTCTACAATGAAATCTGCTAAGAAGAGATGCCTGAAATCTTCCAGTATAGACAGAAAAAGGGAAATACAGTTTAGTACAGCCTAATATTAATTATAGCCTTTAGCCTATTGTTTCAGTAGTTGTCACTGAGTCTTGTTCCCGCTACAAAAATGCAACCTGCGTGAGCCAAAGGAATGGGAATATGCAGAAGGAAACTGAATTTCTACACTTTTTCCACACAAACCAGGAATGTTCTCTCCAAACACACATTCAGTAGAAGCTCAAAGTTATGAACTGATCAGTCAATCACACACCTCATTTGGAACTGGAAGTACACAATCAGGCAGCAGTAGAGACAAAAAACAAAAAGCAAACAGTGCAGTTCTGTGTTAAAAAATAAAGGGAAAGCAGCATTCTTCTTCTACATAGTAAAGTTTCAAAGCTGTATTAAGCCAACGTTCAGTTGTAAACTTTTGAAAGAACCACCATAACATTTTGTTCAGAGTTACAAACATTTCAGAGTTATGAACAACCTCCATTCCCGGGGTGTTCGTAACTCTGAGGTTCTACTCTACTTCCCAAAAGAGATCTCGGGCTTCATGCCCTAAACAGTATTTAGAGCAACAGGGAATCTCAACAATGCAAGATGAAGGGAAATCTACTCCTAACCCATGGCCCAATTCTGCCACACTCAGTAGTATCTTACTTGGTGAGGAGTCTCAATAAAGTCAGTGGTAGGATCCTACTCAAGGTGAGTAAGGGTTGCAGAACTGGGCCACTAGTGAGCAAGCAAGAGCACTCTGCACTACATGAGAGCAGGGCTTCAGAGACTTGCTCTTTGAGAGATGGAGACCAGACCAATTAGAGTTAACGTACTGTGCCTGCTATCAAACATAGTGCTCTTACCCTACACACTGATTGCCAGTCTCGACACTAAGGTGGCTCAAATGGTATCCAGCTAAGAGGGAGGACATAGAAACAGCCCAAAAGAAAGGGCCTACATGCAGACAGTGATATCCTGATCCCGTAAGCAGTGCACTTGCAGACCTCTGATTGACTTCATCACTGCCACTCAAGCCCTGCTAGTAAGTTCAAAAAGAATTCTCTGCTCAGAGAGCCTGCCAACATTTAGGAGAGTCTAAAAACTGACAGGAAAAAGTACTTGTGATAAAAGGAATTCCACCTGATCGTTCTATGCACAGACATCACACCTAGTGACTATTTTGATTCTTCTATGTAAGCTTGATTAGCCAGCCAACCAACAGCAAATCCTGCTTTTATAGCAGCTCGGCGAGGTTACAGTGTGCTAACGGTATAGGAGAGGAAGGCAGTAATCATGTAAACAAACATCTCACTTATGAAAAGCTGCTATTCTTCTCAAAGTGGAATATATTCGGCAAATTCCTTCTTCATCTGTGCAAAGACCTTCTCCCTAAATCACACGAGTTAGGAAAGAGAACAGAATGAACAGAGGTGTTGTGGGCCAGCTGCTAGCTCCTCTACTAACCACGGGCTTGAATTAGACTTCGTCTCAGTTTCGGGAACCATTTGCCCTTCGACTATGTTCTCTAGACCCCCTCTAAGATAAAGAACATGGGCCGGAAAGAAGTTATACCTCTGGGAAATGCCATGCTGCTACCCTCGCATTATAAAATCCTCATAACTGAACACCCCACAGCTGCCTCTAGCGTCTGGGTAATAAAAACTACAAAGCAGTCTAATGCAGACGTTCTCACATTGTGGTGTGTGGTCACTGCTGACCCATCAAGCACCTGCTAGTGATCTCCAGAGAGCTAGCTGCTCACATGGTGCTGGCTCTCCTCGTTTTCAGCTGCCAAGTCACAAAGACAGCTAAAAATACATTAAATACTTTCCTAATATTACTTTCCCATATATGCAATTGCTGTAGTTTCCACAAGGATCCGACAGAATCACAAATGGCAAAGGAAGTACTCCTTCCAATCAAGAATTAGAAGCGAGGGGTTCCATGAGACAACCTCTTTATTTAGCTGTGGTCCACACTACACAAGTGTTCAAGAACCCCAGTCGACCTCTTATAAGCTTATTTCTAATTTAAAAAATACTCACACATGGGAATAGATGTCTATTTAAACTACCAAAATAAATCCAATGTGATTTTTTTAGCCTGACACATTTACAGTATCCCAGCACCCAATAAAAATCCACTTATCTGAGCTCCCATACTATGGCATGACACCTGTTAGTGATAGCACAGTTCATCAGCTACAGGCTCCTGTTGTTGAAATCAGCCAGCAAGCTATTCATATCTCCACCGGCTGTTTCTGCTTTTGAGAACTAATGAAAAACTTGGAGAGAGACTCAGCAGTCCTCCTTCCAAAAAGCAAAAGCTACTTTCAAGTCACAAAAGCTACTTTAATGTGATCTAATAGTACCTACAGAATTATCTTAAAAAACACCCTCAAACAGCAGCAAAGTTATAAAGAGCTTTTTGATTACTGCCAATATGTACAAATGTAGAATTATACCTGATTTAAAATACTCTATATCTAACAGATCCACAGAGTGCTTCTCATTAGCACTTAGATGGGCATTTTCAAATAGCAACATTAGCCCTCTGTAGCTCAGGGGTAGAATATCCATTGGTGCTCTGGCCATAAGAATCCACATGATAGCGCATGCCCAGAAATCCCATTCCCTAGTGCCATAGACTACACCATCCCTTCTCTTCCCCTTCTTCCTGCCAGAACACAATTTTCACTCCTTTAAAATGTAAACAGACAGTCCTTTCAGAGTATTCAGACTGCCTCTGTAAGCTTTGCTCTCCCCAAGCAAAGAAAAACCAGTATATTACCAGTCTTCACATCTCTCCCTTGTATTTATTTCATTTTGATCCTGAAATGTTTCATGTATTTCTACTTCCAGTCACACACACCTCGTGCCAAGAGTCATCCAGCAGCTCATTAAGTTTGTCCACCAACTCGTCTATCAGCTGAGTTCTGGCAAGATCCGCCCTCCTGTGGATGGCTGCTTCTTCATTGCAGAGGACATAATACATCCTGGAGCAAGCCTCGAGGACATCCATGTCAGAGTGTTCGGCTACAATGCCTTTCACCACTTTCAGCAAAGCATCCAAGTGCTGCAAGTGATCATGATGATACAGTCAAGTCAAAGTTATGCCTATTTATGTTTATGCCTTTTTACTTTACACAACTGAAAACAAAATAAATGCCCTTTTGGGGAGGATGGGCAGGGATTACAAGACAAGATTTTGTTTGTTGCTCTAGGTCTCATAACAGACCTTTTCTACTGTCACATAAGAACGGCTATTCTGAGTCAGACCAATGGTCCATTTAGCCCAATGTCCTGTCTTCCAACAGCGGCCAGTCCCAGATGCTTCAGAGGGAATAAACAGAACAGAGCAATTATTCAGCAATCCATCCCCCATCATCCAGTCCAGCTTCTGGTAGTCAGAGGTTTAGGGACACCCAGAGCATGGGGTTGCACCCCTGACCATCGGGTTGCGTCCCTGACCATCTTGACTAATAGCCAACAATAGACTATTCCTCCCTGACCTTATCTAACTCTTTTTTTTTTTAACTTAATAATACTTTTGGCCTTCACAACATCCCCTAGCCACAAGCTCCTGTGTATTGTATGAAGAAGCACTTCCTTATGGTTGTTTTAAACCTGCAGCTTAGTAGATCCCCGGTTCTTGTGTTATGTGAAGGTGTATGGGCTGGTCTACAGTAACCCCATAATTCGAACTAAGATACGCAACTTCAGCTACGTGAATAACGCAGCTGAAGTCGAACTATCTTAGTTCGAATGAAAAAGCACTTACCCGGGGTCCACACGCGGCGCGCAGGCTCCCCCGTCGACTCCGCCTACTCCGTTCGTCGAGCTGGATTACCAGCGTCGACGGCGGAGCACTTCCTGGTTCGATTTATCGCGTCTAGACAAGACGCGATAAATCGAACCCAGAAGATCGATCCCGCGCCTCCGACAGGACGCGTGAGTATAGACCTACCCTATATAACATTCCCTATTCGTTTTCTCCACACCAGTCAAGATTTTATAGACCATAATTATATCCCAGCTCCCCACGTCATATCTTTTCTAAGCTAAACAGTCCCAGTTTTTTCTCTCTTTCTCCACATATGGAAGCTGTTCCACACCCCTAATCATTTTTGTTGTTCTTCTCTATACTTTTTCCAATTCTAATACATCTTTTTTGACATGGTGTGACCAGAACTGCACACAGTATTAAAGATATGTGTGTATCCTGAATCTATGTAGTGGCATTAAGGTATTTTCTGTCTTATTTTCTATCCCTTTCATTCCCCTAACATTCTATTATCTTTGTTGACTGCGGCTGCACACTGAGCAGATGTTTTCAGAGAACTATCCACAATGACTCCAAGATCTCTTTCTTGAGCAATAATGGCTAATTTAGACCCCATTATTTTGTATATATAGTTGTATATCTTCCTAAAACCTTAATGTCTTATTTCAGCCCCAAGTCTAGCAATACACATGACTTTAAATAATAATAGTAGAAGAGACTATTTTGGGGTCGGGAAGGAATTTTCCTCCAGGGTAGATTGGCAGAGGCCCTGGAGGTTTTTTTGCCTTCCTCTGCAGCATGGGGCACGGGTCACTTACCGGAGGATTCTCTGCATCTTGAAGTCTTTAAACCATGATTTGAGGACTTCAATAGCTGAGACATAGGTGAGAGGATTATTCCAGGAGTGGGTGGGTGAGATTCTGTGGCCTGCATTGTGCAGGAGGTCAGACTAGATGATCATAATGGTCCCTTCTGACCTAAAAGTCTATGAGTCTATGAGTCTATGAGACTGAGGGGGAAGAGGGCAAAGAAAGGGCCGTCTAGACACAGGCTGCCTGCTGCAGTAACAAAGAGAAAGCATGTTTCAGAGCTCACATCATTCTGTGGTGGGCTTTTTCCCATGAGTGGGTCACTGACAGTATTGTTTGTTACACAAACAGAAACAGATAGCACATTTCTGCCATATTGCTACTGCTTTATTGCCCCTCTCAGCTAATTTTTTGTGCTGGAAGTACATGGATGTGATTTTTCCCTTGCCTTGTTATGGATATTTACAGGGGGTTAATTCGAGCAATCCACTCCACTTACGTATGGGGCTTTGCTATTTCAAGGATTTCATCCTTCCATTCCTGAATTCCCCTCCTCCACATACAGATATACTATCCCCATTCTTCTCTTTGCAGTTACTACCCTCCCTCAGCAGCTGATAAGGGAGACAGTCTCCAATGAGAATGCAACCTCATTCTGCAGTAAGCTGCTGGGAGATGCCAACTTGGATACATGTTGTAACTCCCCCTCCTTTCCACCCAACAAGAGGTCAAGAAGTAAGAAGAATTAGTTTATTCCCAAAGCTGGGCCTCCTGCACGAAGCCATAAATCATTATTCACCAGGGCCTTAGGCCAACTTTGCTATATCCATGCAGACAAATGTTAAAGCATTTCCCTGGTGGCCTCAGTTCAAATATGAAGGGTTTCAACAGGGTATAAGTATTTCTTCATGTTCCAACAGTCTCCTGGCTGTAACAAGGTCTCACTACTCCCTGTAAATTATCTCATAAATTTGTTATATTTCACGCACACCCAACTGCCCCAATTCCTATTCACCTTCTCCAGACGTCCAGTACTGTAAACATCTAAATCATAATACTGGGGAATTTGCAGGAGGTTCGCCACTTTTTCAGCATCTGCTGAATACTGCAGAGGAAAACAGGATATGAGTGTGCTGCAGGAATTTTAATGAAATATTTAACATGCGCTCATGGAACAGCTGCTAGTTACCTTTGCCAAGAGCTGAGGAAGCACCACAATAAAGTGCTCAGTAATTTTGGTACAATCTTCCAATTGTATTTTCTTCTCTTTCGCTGACAGGATCTACAGACAAAGCATTCTGCTTCAATTATAAAATACTTTTGGAGCTGATTGGAATTTTACACCTACCCCAAGGTTAACGTTGCATATTAATATACCTTTAACTAACACAAACCACCTGGCTGAGGCAAAGTTTTTTTCCCTCCCATGGGATTTCTCTCACCCCCCCGCTTTTTTTTTTTTTTAATAAAATACTTGCGTTAGTGTCGAACAACCAGAGTGCTGTTCGGATGTAGGCTGCTTTATAACGACATCTACTGATGGATAAAATGGTCACTGTGTGTCGTTAACATGCTTCCACGGAGCTGAGCTTCCTCTAAAAGCTCATCTCATTCAATATCCACTGATAAGATGTTTTGTCTGAAGGTCGGAAGGCATTGTGCTTGTCTTGTAAAAACAATGCTGCTCTCTTTCTGCCGACATACCTGTGGCTAGGAAAGTGCTTTTGGCAGAGCACGTAGAAAGGACAAATTTGATTGCAACATAATAAATAGATTAGAATAAAACCCACTGACCTTCCTGGCTGCTCCTCTGCCCACAGGTGGGTGACCTTCAGCAGCTTCTCGAACGGTCACTAAGATTATTTCAATGAGGGCGCTTTCCTGGGCATCACTCAAAGCTGTAAGCAAATCATCGTCTCTTCAGTGTCTCACAAAAGAAAAGTGAAGATGCAGGGATGGCTAATGAGGGAAGTCTACTCATTCCTCAAAACAACTTTGAGGGGGAGGGTGGGAGAGAGAGATACTGCTAAAAAACTGCTGAAAGTTTGCTAAGTCCAACCTGAATGTGAACTGAAATTATTTTCTGTTATACAGAGTTAAAAAAGCAACTATTTCTTCTATGGCACGTTTGGGAGTTAGGTACCTAAAAATATCTTTAAAAATCTATGCTTTGATCCCACAGCAAAGAACTGCCTCTAGTTCTGCCACAATAAACAGCGTTCAAGGCATTTTCTACATAAAACTAAACCCTCTAAAATATTTGATTTCTGAAAATGACATTAAATTCAACTCATCATCTTCCTTTACAGTGGTGAACATCAGGTCCACACTACTCTGTTTCAATGAGATCAGCACATTTAGGTTCCTTAACTCAGCCATCAAAACCAATATGCCCCTTGAAATGTAAAAGGTAGATTAAAGATTTCTAAATACAAAGGAACCTTCATGTAGCGAAGTCTTTTTTCTTCTCACCTTTTAGTGAAGTTATTCTGTGTGATTCACTACAACCACAGCTACAATACACACATTGTGATTCACAGAAACTATTTGGAATTTTTAATTTACTTTAGAATAAAATAAATTTTACTAAGTTTATTATAAGTGGATCCCACTGCATTTGCCAAATAAAGCAACAGGTTCAGTGTCGCAGAAATGACGTTTCCCCAGAAGAGAACAGGCCAAATTCAGACCTAACGCCAATGAAATTTCATCCTCTTTCACCAGACTTGAGGCTCATCTTCTGGGGAACCTTTAGCTCAATGTGACTCTAGAACAATATATAGCTCCTACAGTGCTCCCAAAGCTGCCTGACACACACCTGACTGTTGAGGTGGAAATAGTACAGAACAAACACACTGCGGCCCCTGGAATCCCTTCTTCACCCTCTGAATAGCTGAGAGAGAGAAGAAACATTCTTCACCCTCTGCCCTCCAGCAGGCAGGCAGGCAGGAAGGAAGAAGGGAGAAAGAAGATAGGAGGGAGGAGTCACTGAGAGGCATAAATATTGAGAGCATAAGTGTTGGATAGTGTTTCACAAGGTTTTCGTAGGAATACTTCATCAATATTTGAGGGCATTGAGCCAAAACTGTTTTGTGGCTCTATGCAACCAAGAGGCTCTTCAAGTGACCCTGTGAAGGAAGTTTCTTCTGGTAAATAAAACAAGAGTAATTTGGGCAACACTAAGGTTTTAGCTCACCTACCTTCTTCTTCGGCAGCTTCCAATAAAAGAGTGGTCATGCACTCCCAGTCCTTCAGCAAACTGCCTGCCCAGTCCCACAGGCTGTCTACAAGGTATGTGACGTGTTTATGTAGCTAGAGATTAAAAACATAAGCCTACAGAATCAAACGTTTACTGAAATGTGAATACAGCTTATTACATATTTCCCCCTTTCTCTCATTGTAAAAACGTATGTGTGTATATATTTTTTTCCAATGTGTGTATTTTTTGACTAGACCCAAACTAAATAATAATTCCTCAGTTTGATATATGGGAAACAGCATAAGAGAAAGAGAGTTACTTAAAGGACAGAAGAAAGATTTCCTAAAAAGACTAGTCTCCCCACAGCTGTCCTGAATATCACTATCTGATTGCTGTCGGTAACACCTAAAATGCCCACCCCCATTCAGGAGCTTGAAATAAGTTACACTTTAGTTGCTATCCCTGGCTGAGCAGTCCTAGTGTTTTCAGAAAGCCAGTTCAGCTCTCTGCATTGTCGAATAAGAGGTGTAGTACAACCGAACACACATGTACAGGTTTACTTTACTGAAGCTCATCCTAGAGTTGAAAAAGTATCAAGTTCCAAGATCAACAGTTCTGAGCATGCAACCAAAAAGACCTTTCAAAAGGAAGTCTCCTCACCACTCTCCCCACTTCTCCCTCCAACTTCCAGCAGCACCTCAGTACCAACTCTCAGCCAGCTGCACTGGTTTGGAAAGGCTCCTCCCTCATCTCCTTGTCTGTCACAATCTACATTTTCCTTACCTCACTCTCCAAGAAAAAAGTTACTAATTTTCTCATGTAGCAGGTATTAGCCCCAAACTTCCCTCTTCTTTTGGGTGGGACTTCCTCTTCAGTTCCCTGATAACTAAGCAACCTGCCAATGGAAAGAAGAAGTCAGTCCAGTTCTGATGTGCACCTTTAGATTAATCAGTGAAGCAGCACAGATTCTGTCAGGATTTCAAGCAGCTTTACTTCTTTCATTTAAAATCTATTCATCCATTCAGCAAACATCAAATTCTACTGTCAGCTGGAAGGGGAGGCACTAGATTATTTGTAGCTAGAAGTTCTCTCTGTGAAAGCAGGGACTACCTGCAGCAGCTGATACTGGGACCCTGCCAGTTGTCTGGGCAACACACATACATTCCGTGGCAATGAGTACACCAAGCGTTAGGCATTTATTTATCCTGTAAAGGTGCCCACTGTACTTTAGAGAAAATCATAAAAGAGAAATATCCTTCCTATAAAAATCCTACTGCCCAGCAACACTTCATAATATGGTACATCTAGTCTCTGAAAAGCAAGCCAGGCTCTTAGGGTATGTCTACACTGTAATGTAAGCCCAGGGTTAGTGGGACTTGAGTCAACTGACCTGTGTTAGAAAACTCAGGGCTTGAGCATCCACACTGATTCTTAACCCTACGTTACAAATTTTCTAGCCAGTGCTCAAACCTGGGGCTCTGGCATTCACACTGCAGCATGCAGACCCAAGTCAAACCAATCATATCACAGACTCCCTAGCACCCTCCCAAAATGTGGCCACTCTAGGCCTTTGACCATGGTACACCATAGTGCACCCACCCTGCACGTTACAAGTAGTAAGAACAGCCTGCCAAGCAACGTGGAGGAGACCCCTTTTCAAGAAGTTCTCTTGCTTGCACTTTCACTCCTGTGTCAGAAAATGGGCAGAGCTTCCCCGAGGCACTGGTGGACACTTCGTTGGCATTTTTTGACCCATCAAAGGAACCTAACAGAGCTTAAGATGGAGCAGAAGAAGGCAGAGGAGGAGGAGTATCCAGACAGGGAAGACTCACTCTGGCTGATGCTGCTCAGTACACTCAGAATAGCCGCTGAGGCCCCCTGTGTAGACCGTAAGTATCAGAGGGGTAGCCGTGTTAGTCTGGGTCTGTAGAAGCGACAAAGGGTCCTGTGGCACCTTACAGACTAACAGAGGTATTGGAGCATAAGCTTTCGTGGGTGAATACCCACTTCTTCGGATGCAAGCAGTGGAAATGTCCAGGGGCAGATATAAATGTGCAGGGAAGACTTAGGCTAGAGATAACGAGGTTAGCTCAATCAGGGAGGGTGAGGCCCTCTTCTAGCAGCTGAGGTGTGAATACCAAAGGAGGAGAAACTGCTTTTGTAGTTGGCTAGCCATTCATAGTCTTTGTTTAATCCTGAGTTGATGGTGTCAAATTTGCAAATGAACTGAAGCTCTATTGTTTCTCTTTGGAGTCTGGTCCTGAAGTTTTTTTGCTGCAGGATGGCTACCCGGCACTTCTGGTGCAAGGCCACAAGCACAGACTCGGGGGAATCACATCATCATGCAGACCTGGGATGACCAGCAGTGGATCCATAACTTTCACATGAAGAAAGGCACATTCCTGGAGCTTTGTGAGCGGCTTTCCCTGACCTTCCAGCATAGAGACACTCATCTGAGGGCACCCATGCAGACCCAGAAGTGGGTTGCTATAGCCATCTGTAAGCTGGGTACCCAGACTGCTACAGGTCCATTGACAACCAGATTGGTGTTGGAAAGTCGACCACGGGTAAAGTGGTGGTGGAGGTTTCTGAGGCAATCAGGCATGCGGTTTACCCAAGTGTGGCAGGCATAAAAGATATTCCTGACTTTGCTGGCTTTGCGAGAATAGGGTTTCCAAACTGCACAAGAGCCACTGATGTGCCCATAGTTTGCCTTCCTCAAGGAGCATGAGTACATAAACTGCAACGGGTACTACTCCATTGTTATGCAGGCCCTTGTGAACCACAGAGGTCAATGTGAACTTCAGTGGAAAAGTTCATGATGCCAGAGTTTTTCGCCAATTGGCACTCTACATTCATGGACAGGATGGGACACTAGTCGCACCAAGTGATATTATCATAAATGGAGTTACTGTCCACACCATTATTATGGGCACACCCACTTTTACCTTGGCTTATGAAACTGTACCTGATTTCAGAGGCCCTGGCAAAAGACGGTTTAACTACATTCTCAGCAGGTGTAGAATGGTTGTTGAATGTGCTTTTGCAGATTGAAGTCCCGTTGGAGATGGCTACAGACCCATTTGGATTCCAGTGACATTAATGCTGTGCACATCACTGTGGCTTGCTGTGCTCTTCACAATCTCTGTGAAGCCAAGGTGAGCCATTTCCTCCTGAATGGACCGATGACCGCGAGGGATGGCCGAATCGGTACCCTCAGCCAGAAAGTGCAGCTACCACAGCTGGAGCTGGACGCACTTGGGCAACAGAAGTCAGGGATGCTTCGTGTTCCCACATTATGGCCTTACATGGCCCAATGGAGGGAGGGGGAACAGTACCTGTATGAATGTGGTTGTGGGAGGTGGGTGGGGATGGGGCTCATTGAGTTGGGGTGGGGGGGAGTGCTCAGGGGGTGGGGAGGAGTGGGGGCTTGATTGCCCTGCAATGTACTTATGAATAACATGATTTATGAAATGGGGGGATGATTCACAGCATGGAGTCACATAAGGAAATGACTGAAGTATGGATTGCTGTACCTAACTGTAGAGAGGAATAGCATTTGCTTACTATTTCCTAATTGTTCCTAATCATGTGTTCAGTTTTATTATTTCAAAAACTGATTGTATGAAGAGATGCAGTGACTGCAATAACCTTTCTTGATGATATAAAAAGCTTTATTTGTAAACATGTTACAAACAGTACAACAGTCACCCAGTGCCAGGCAGGCCAGCTGCTATTACAACACCCAATCACCAGTTACAAAAGAACATTTCCAAAACAAAACCAAAACAAAAAGAGTGTAGCAAGAAGTGCAACCATGACAAAAACCCTACTGCTGCATGTCACCTGGCCCCCCATTCTCCTTTCCCTTCTTTCCCCGTTTTCTGCACACTTGGTGCCAGGGGAGGGAATGGAGGTAAACACAGAAGAATGGGGTAAACACAGAGGGCTGCATGGGGTTTAGTTGCCTTGCCCAGCTGCTCCTGGGGCACAATTGCATTGATCACCCCGACATGGAGTTTTCCAAGCTGTTTCTGGCCTGAAGGTATGTTGCAGGTCGTGGTGTGGGAGAGGCAGCAGGAGCTGGTAATCTTGCAACCATGATTGAGATGAGCCGATCAAACAGTTTTCTGCTGAGCTCTGTCCTCCTCCTTCCTTAGCCACCATTCCTGTTCCAGGAAATGCATAACAAGTGCCTGCTCCTATGCTGAAACCCTGTCCTCAAGCCGGGTGGCCAGCCTCAGCCTTTCCTCCTGCCTCTCAGTATGCCTCTTCTCCAATCTTACGTCCCTCTGCTTCTGGTACTGGACTTGCTTGTTGGTCCTCTCAAGAACTTCAACCATGACTTCATCACGGAACCACTTCCACTTGGAACGGTCCACAAAGGTACGCTGGGCCAAGCTTACTGCAATAAGGTTGAGCTGTGGAGGTACAGCAGCCAGCAGAGGTCGAGGAGCCTGCAACGGGTCAAGAAACACAGGGTTACCGTCTCACATAGCTCAGTGGAGGAGCGCAGAAATAATTCTTGTGGAATTTCAAGCACATAAAGTGTTACATTTAAAAAATGAACTGCAATATATTGCGAGAGGGATGCCTCAGTCCACAGAATCTCCCTGGACAAAGCCTGGTTAATCCCAGCTAAAGTAGTGCAGAGACAATGATAAATTAAAAATTCCAGCTGTTTTTGTTTTACCAAAATTGCATAACTACTTGGGTTTGGCATGAGGGGAAGGGTTGGTTAGTGGCCTTACTACAAAAGCTTTTTCTATCGTTTCAGGCTTTTCACACTTTGGAGGACATAACTGTTCTTGTGATGCCCTATTGGCAGAAAGAAATATTATTCCAAGCTGCTGGTGGGAAATCTGCAGTGTATTCAGCCATAGTATTCAATCGTATAGTGACTGAACACACATCTATTGGTGGAGTGGGCTGGTCAGCTACCGAGCCCTGGAAAATACGTTCTTCCCCAAAATGTGACTCCCTACGTGGAGCTTCTGCTTCAGGAAATGTTTGCAACTATCCGCACCCGGGATTGAGTCAGAATTCATGAGAGAATCAACAGGATACTGCATTAGTTTTCACATGCTTACGCTATGTTATGGCTGCATGCAAAGACGCAGAACTCCACAACCAGCCTCTTCCCTGCCCCCGGCACATTTTTGGACAAAAATTCTAACTTTAGTCGTTCTTGAGAGAAATGCTTTTGTCACCTATCGACTGCATCAGTTGCCTCTAACTGAAATGGACTAGATTTGGAAATGGAACATATTTCCCCAATCACATACACAGAGTTCACAGTAGACCATTGAGCGATTACAGAGCAGGAAACATAGTCACCGGCATATAATGCTGTTATTTTTAAGAAACAGGAATGGCACAAGCAAAAATCTGTGCCTTTCCAGTAAAAATATTCCTTACTGTTTGCATTTCCCAGTTGCCATTTTGAACTGCACAGGGGGGAGGGATGCCAAGACGCTATCATACAATCCACCATTAATGGATACATGCTGCTATCCAGAGCCTCTGATTGCTTGTGTATTGGTTTATAGAACAGAAAATCCTCCCATTACTGTATCAATAAATATTAAAACGGATCCAAAACTTACCAGGCTCGGGCGACTTATGCCCCTTCTGTGTCTGCTACAGGCTTGGCAGTGGGCTGTTCCTTAGAGGAGTACATCAAACAGCTCCACCGAGCATGGACCCAGAATTTTCTGCTGATCCTTTTCCAAAGCCCGCTCCAGGGTTTCAGCAACATAGTGATTTCATCATCCTCACTCAGTGACTGCTGGTGGCTCCCATCAGTCCTCAGGCTGGATTTTGGGGCCAGAAGGACACCATCGCACTGACCAGGTCATCGTGCACCATGGTTGGATCTGAGCTGGGTGCGGTACTCCTCATAAGACAGACATGATGTTGGCGAAAGCATAGGATCATGCTCTTGCAATACATGTTTTATTCAACTTGGAATATACATTGGAAGAAGTGCTCTCCCTCCATTGCCTGATGTACAAGGCATATCATGATATTTCTTTGCAATTTCCACTTTTTCCCTCCACTCCAAAACACTTTTTAGTATGAATTTATTGCTCATGAAAGAGGCTAGCCTATTTAAATCCTATTTAAATGCAGCCATCCAATGGAAATAATGGAAGGGTGACCCTCAGCTGAAGGAGGAGCCACAGGACTAGGATTTATATTCTACACTAGGAAATGTTTGCCAGCATAACTATACAAGCAGAGCACAGAAACAGCTTATACCAGCAAAAGCACTTTTTTTGCCAGTGTGACTGAGTCTACAAAAGGACTTTGCCAGTATAAAAATGTCACACACCCCAAGTCCCCCAAAATAATAAAAATGCATCACATCACCAACCAACACCACTACACTGACATGTTTCTAGTGCAGACCTGACCTAAGCACTGGGGACAAAAAATGACAAATAAGAACGGGAGGGTTATAGGGTCAAAATAAGGGAACCAAAAGGAAACACCAAGCAGAGAACCCCAAACAGTGCACACTGAACCAAACAGTGCTTCTCCTGTCTATTGAGACAGGAGAACCACTCAGATGAACTCTGCCCCGATGTGTCCATGGTCAAGGGAATGGAAAATGGACCCCAAATAACAAAGAATCATAGAATCGCAGGATTGGAAGCGACTTTGCAAGGTCATCTAATACAGACCCCTGCACTCATGGCAGGGCTAAGTATTGTCTAGACCAACCCTGACAGTTGTATATCTAACCTCCTCTTAAAAATCTCCAATGATGGATATTCCACAACCTCCCTAGGCAATTTATTCCAGTACTTACATACCCTGACAGGAAGTTTTTCCTAATGTCCAACCTAAACCACCCTTGCTGCAATTCAAGACCATTGCTTCTTGTCCTATCCTCAGAGGACAAGATCAATTTTTCTCCCTCCTTCTTATAATAATCTTGTATGAACTTGAAAACTATCATGTCCCCTCTGTCTTCTCTTCTCCAGACTAAATAAACCCAATTTTTTCAATCTTCCATCATAGGTCGTGTTTTCTAAACCATTTTTGTTGCTCTTCTCTGGACTTTCTCCAGTTTCTCCACATCTTTCCTGAATGTGGCACCCAGAACTGGACACAATACTCCAGTTAAGGCCTAATCAGTGCGGAGTAGAGCAGAAGAATTACTTCTCATGTCTTGCTTAAAACACTCCTGCTAATACATCCCAGAATGATATTTGCTTTTATTGCAACAGTGTTACACTGTGATTCATATTTAGCTTGTGATCCACTGTGAACTCCAGATTCCTTTCCGCAGCTTTCCTTCCTAGGCAGTCATTTCCCATTTTGTATGTGTGCAACTGATTGTTGCTTCCTAAGTGGAGTAATTTCTATTTGTCCTTATTGAATTTCATCCTGTTTACTTCAGACCATTTCTCCAGTTTGCCCAGATCATTTTGAATTTTAATCCTATCCTCCAAAGCATCTGCAACCCCTCCCAACTTGGTATCGTCCACAAACTTTATAAATGTACTCTCTATGCCATTATCTAAATCAGTGGCTCTCAACCTTTCCAGACTGCTGTACCCCTTTCAGGAGTCTGATTTGTCTTGTATGCCCCCAAGTTTCACCTAATTTAAAAATTACTTGCTTACAAAATCAGACATAAAAATACAAAAGTGTCACATCTATTACTGAAAAATTGCTTACTTTCTCATTTTTACCATATAATTATAAAATAAATGAAATGAAATATAAATATTGTACTTACATTTCAGTGTATAGTATATAGGTCAGTATAAACAAGTCATTGTCTGTATGAAATTTTAGTTTGTACTGACGTCACTAGCGCTTTTTATGTAGCCTGTTGTAAAGCTATGCAAATATCTAGATGAGGTGATGTACCTCTTGGAAGACCTTTGAATACCCCAAAGGGTACACGTACTCCTGGTTGAGAATCACTGATCTAAATCATTGATTAAGGTATTGAACAGAACCGGACCCAGAACTGATCCCTGCGGGACCCCACTGGAATGCCCTTCCAGCTTGACTGTGAATCACTGATAACTACTCTCTGGGAACAGTTTTCTAACCAGTCATTGACCCACATTATAGTAGCTCCATTTAGGTTGTATTTCCTGAGTTTGTTTATGAGGAAGTCATGTGAGATAGTATCAAAAGCCTTACTAAAGTCAAGATATACCTCATCTACTGCTTCCCCCATAGCCTCAAGTAACCCATGTCAAAGAAAGCTATTAGGTTGGTTTGACACGATTTGTTCTTGACAAATCCATGGTGACTGTTACTTATCACCTTATTATCTTCTAGGTGTCTGCAAACTGTTTGCTTAATTATTTGCTCCACTATCTTTCCGGGTACTGAAGTTGACTGGTCTGTAATGCCCCAGGTTGTCCTTATTTCCCTTTTTACAGATTGGCACTATATTTGCCCTTTTCCAGTCCTCTGGAATTTCTCCCGGCTTTCCATGACTTTTCAAAGATAATCATTAATGGCTCAGATATCTCCTCAGTCAGCTCCTTGAGTATTCTATGATGTCTCTCCCATTGAGATTCCTCCTCCTGGACTGATGGACAGCAATCTTGGCCAGTGCCAAGAAGAGGTGGTCAAGGAGGTCTATCCACAGACACAGGTAAAGCATGGGATGCAGCAGTGAAATGTTTACCACACTCCCTGCCTATGTTCCTCAAACCTGACATAGAGAGGCCACTAGTAGCAGGAGGGCAGGTTAGCCTCGGTGTAGATTTAAGCCTGTGCTGTTTCTTGCCAAACCTGCCAACAAAGTTGTCAACTAGTGCCATGTGTGGTGGTGGTTTATGTGATGCAGATCCTTGTGCACTGATAACAGTATAAAGATCAGCAGCTCATTTCACACTGACCCAGTCAGTTATTTGCTTGGATTCCAATGGAATATTAATGAGATGCTGATGCTACAGGTCCCATGTTTATCAAGACAGCACCACCAATAGCTAAGAGTGGCATTGTTCTGGGGATAAATCACCGATTTATGACAACATGAGCCCAGAGAGTTGGGGACCTACAAAACAAAGCAGCATAGGGCTAGGAGGTGTGACTAGGGACACATCAGAGAAGGGATTTTTCTTTTTTCTTTATTTTGGGCCTGGATCCACAAATCCTAGGCCTTGTATAATTTTGCTGGGTGGGTCTGGACAGCAACGGATGAAGGGGACAAAGAGGTATGAATAATCATGGTCAGCTTTTAACATTGCCTCTCCAAAACCTTGCCAAAAGTATTTTCACCAATTTTTGCTAAACAAAATACAGAATTTCATCAAGCTGTAGGAAACGAATATTTATTAATTCCCTTTGTAGCATGGCAGTTCCATTCATTTCCCACATCCATTGTCATACAGACCATTTATAAAAGTTACTCCTGGGAAGTTCGATTGTATATTTCATTAACTTGACTGAAAATTGGGAGGATTTTTTTAATCTGTGGGCTCTCTCATTATTCAAAAGCCTTTACAATGTATAAGGCAACTTTCAAGGGGAGAAGAGGCCACCTTTGCAATTAATCATAAACAGCTACAAAAAAATCCAACAGATGCCAGGTGATCAACTGGCTCATCGTAAGCAAAGCAACAGGGAAAAAGTAGAAAGGAAGGCTGCATGGTCCTTGGCATGATACAATACCCATGGACTAGTCTGTTGTTTTATACTTTATTATAGTCTTATACTTTTCTCATGCTTGTTTAACATACCCAGGCTGGGAAGTGAAACAAACAGTTAGCCCCAGATAGCAGCCCTCCACTTATTCAGCAGAAGAAAGGACATCTGGTATCCGCCAGAGACGACCCACCACTTGAAAGATAAAGCTTTAATGTCCCTCTTAAACAAACCCATTTTCACTCTGAAACAATGAGAATATGCAAAAAGTAGCCAGGCAGAGATACCTTTTATAAAGGAATTCCCCGGCTGCTACTGCTAGAGGTCTGTGCGTGGTATAAACAAACTGGAATAAGATTTCACAGTCTTCAGATGATAACACGTCCTCACAGTTTCTACGCAAAGATATAATACAAGTTATTATGCATATTTGGCTAGAAAGAATTATATGTATCCTAATCTTGGACCTGATTCTATACCTAATCTTAGACCTGATTCTCCACTGCCTTGAAGTTCATATAGTCAGTTACACCTCTGCAAATTGAATCTTGATATGCTCCCTAATCAGAGCAGTAGCATTTTTGTACTCACCTTGTAGAGATGGAAGTGTCTACATAACACAAAAGGAATGAAGAATTAGGCTCTTTGTGCAGGCATAAACATTCACATAAAAGCATGGTTAAGGCTGCTTGGTTCTCAAGGCAAAAAAAAATTCCAAAATTAGTTACAACAAAGGAAAGTCATAACACGGTATTTTTAATCTTGGATTGTTTGCCACAGAAAATTATAATATAGATCAAATATACTGTATTTTTCTAAATAAAATTATTTAAAGCTATTTAATCAATAGGTTAAAACCGATACTCAATTACAATGAGCTTATATAGAAACCCATTTTAAAAATCATGGCAGAAGCATGCTCAATAGGAAGCTGACCAGCATGCCAAAGACCAGAACTATTTACTGAAAAACCTAAAAGTTACAGTTTTTTCAACAAGTATACAGCCTTAATAATGACATTTCTCATTTACATAGCCCTTTACACCTTCAGAACACCAAGTAAATACTAATCAATCCTCCAACTCACACCCCATGAGGTCAGAAAGTATTATCTTCATTTTACAGAGAAGAAAACTGAAGCAGAGAAGGTTGAGTGACTCGCTTACCAGGCTATAGAGGGATTCTCAACATCAAAGCTGAGATGAGAATTTCGAAATTCCAGGCTCCTACTCCTGCTTCCATGCCATTGGATAACAATGCCAACAGAATAAAGAGCAATGAGACCCTTCTACTTCTGGGATAGTATGGGAGGGGAAAGGTGAGCTAACTATGATGGGGTAGAGATTATACTTGAAGGGGCTTTCATTTATTTATTTATGTATTAAATAGTTCTGCTATCAGCCCCCAATAGGTTACATCTTTTAATGCACAGATCTCTATATATGTGGCCTACTACAACTTCTAAAAACAAGGCTCTCAATTTTGCAGCTGCCGGGACTGACATCCTAGTCGCACATTGCTCCTATTATCTTCTATAATGGCTACCAGCTCTTTTGTCACCAGCACTGCCTTACCTCTTAGCATCTTGACAAGTCCCAAATTTAAAAATACAAAGCCTCTGGTGGCACCTTCAAATCCTAGTCCCTAGCAGTTAAATATTAAGCAGAGGCATCTCACTGACATCTACTTGAACTAACACTGGGTGAAGGTTTGTGGGAGATTATAACACACAAAAAAGACAAACAGCTCTTAAACTAATCTACAAACATTGGCTGTGGTTTAAAACAGTAGGAGAGTAGTGGGTTGGAAGCCCCAGGATACTTGAACAGAGGGCATGCTGTCTGTTGGCTTTTCACTTCTGTGAGCCAACAAGGTCTCAAAAGTCATAAGTTGATCATTATGGTTTATTTCCCTGTGCGCTACTTGTTTATTTTTGCTGAAAAGTTCCCTGCTATTTTTAATGAAAGTTCTCTCCTGCTAGATTGCACTCAGTAAACTTGCTTATAATGATCACTAGCACAATAAACAAGTCTTTATAGTGAAAATGTTGATGATGTGCCAAGTAAATATTGACTGGAACTGGTCTAATAGTAATTATGCACTAAATAAATGCCATGCCAAGTGTTGGGGGAGGTGACACAGTGGGGGTGGCAAATAAATATTACATTATTATTCAGCCATCTTTAGGACTGGTGAAATAGTGAAAACATATATTTATGGATAAGTTACTCAGTGATTGATTTGAAACACTTAAAATTAACAACATACAAATATGATTCAAGCAGCTCCTGTATGGAGTTCTGTACAGCATATGAGCACCCAGCTATATATCCTGGGGCGCCTGAATTAAAATTTTAATTACAAGGGCTGATGTAGTTGAGTGGTATTCCCCTTCCATTTACTTTTGCATCCCATATTCATGTTGAGTGGTGTCAACTGAACACACCAAATAGCACTTACAGAACCCAACCAGCTTTGTATCAGTAAAAGTATGGGGAACTGAGTGAAATAAGCCAACTGTTTAATATAATTTTTATTCACTGTAATATCAATACAGCATAAGTCCTCTATAAACACTTCTTTTCTAGGAGGCTGTCCAATGCAAATTCTCTACCTATTTGCAACTCTCTCTCACCCTCTTTTTAAAAGCTGGGATCAAACTGAAATGGCAGTTCTAGGTGAAGGTGTTGTGGTCTGGGACACCTGTGGATGGAGATGTGCAATTTTTGAGATGGGGGCTATTTCTTGTTCTTTACATCAGTTCTCTTTCTTCACTATGTTGCAAGGTGACAGAGAAGGACAGGTATTACATTCACTGCAACACGTCTTTCTTTTTCTAAATCCCTTTGATAGGTGAAGTGCTTGGCAACATGTGTATAGTTATAAAAGCCTCTCTGGGGACAAGTTACAAGATTTCATACAAACTATTTCTAGCCATGGGAGAGAAAGGCTAAAAATGGGGTGATATGCAGTTTTGTCACTGTCTTCAGAGGGACCAGAATTTCACCCCAGGTATTTTACCCTGTACTCAGTTTTCCCCTCATTAAGGAAGTGTTCAGTAAGGTGTGACCTCGGCTCCTTGTACAGAACGCTCTTGGTGGCACACAGGAGTGCAGCAGGGAAAATGAGCCACCTCTACTCGATATGAGCTGCCAGGCGGGCATAACATTCTTTTTTTAAAAATCCATTAATTAAGCAGACAGAAGATCTGAGTGTGCATCTGTTCTCTCGTCTTTCACACAGTGCTCAGCAGTTGCTTACTGTAAGATGTCAAGGTTTCCACTTGAAAGACACCTGACCAGTTCAGAGACTATGTACCTCTACAGAGAGCAATACCTAGCTACACCTACTACAATGGCGATTTTAGAAGTATTTTCTCAATAAAAGGGGTGCCTTCTTTTGTACATATAAGCCAATAATCACACATTCAAAGAATACTTTATGTGGTGCAATACTACTGCTGCAAATTTACAGCCCTTCAAATGCCAAGTGACAGATAAAGGTTAAGCCAGAAGTGCCTGCCAGTATTTAGATGCCTAAAAATAAGCATGGCTTTCCACATACCAATGCTATGATATATCATTTTCTCCTCGTTGTAGTGTGAACAGGCAAGGAAGGCGGAAGATGGGATACGCCAGGGAGAGAGCAAAGACTATTTGTTCTGAATGCCAAACATTAGCTGGGAAATCTCACGTCTTCTCTTTTGTTTTACATTTCATGAGATGACCTTGGAAGCAGAAGACCCACTGCCTTCTCAACATGAGAGGGGAGACTGAACAGGGGCTGCCTGTACCATCTCGTTTGTGTGCAATTTACTTATATTCCAAGACAACAAAAAAAACCACATCTAAGCAGAATTAAAATATCAGTAACATAAGGGTAAAAAAACAAAAACAAAACAAAAAAAACTCACCTTACAAGGATGTTGTAATTATCCCAAACCCAAACATTACATGCTAAGAAAATTCAGAGAAAATATCGCACTTAAGAAATCCAAACAAGAATGGAAATGTAGAGTTAAGGTATATGAACAACCTTAATGCTTCTCCTTAGCATCACCATCCAATAAACATGATTAAGGCATTTAAGGGTTTGTGGTGCAAGATTAGATTAAACTGATTTTGGAGGATATTGGGGGGGTGTTTTTGTTTTCTTCATATGTTTCTCCTGTTGGTGTCAATACACGCACATCAGTAAAGTGTCATCTGCATACACAAGAGAAGAGGTGAAATCCTGGCCCCACTGAAGTCAGTGAGAGTTTTGCCATTGACTTCAAACGGGACCAAGATTTCATCCAAGATCTATGTTCTGACAGGACAAGGGAAGGTGTCAAATATTAGAGAGGTGCTAAAGGGCAAGGGCTTCAGCACTAAAAGCATAGGTTTGTTTTGGTTCCAGAGCACACACTGGAGAGGAAAGCAAGCTCTTTTCTCTTTTTGAGTGGTCTCAAGAAGGGGAAGAGACTAAGGCTGGCAGGCATTTTGAAGCCAGAGGTTAGCAGAGGTGCATGATGGCAGGAAGATGACTGCAGGAGATCAGGGATAACAGAGGGAATGATTAGCTTATGCCATAACCATAATGGAGGAGGAGAGGGGTCGTTCGCTTTTACATTGTTTGGGACAGGCTTGATTCTTCCTTCAAAAAATCTCAACGCATTCTCATATCTCTACGTTAATGGTTTAATGGGTGCTGACTCCATGGGTGTTCCAGGGAGGAGCACCCATGGGAAAAAACCAGCATGCCCACCAAACAGCTGATGGGGGCGGTGGCACTGCCAAACAGCTGTTTAGCGGCTCAGGGAGGGGCCTGGAAGAGGGCGGAGAGCGGTGGTCGGGGGCCCTGGGGAGGGGACAGAGTGGGGGCGGGAAGAAGCAGAGCGACAGCAGGACCTTGAGGAGGGGGCGGAACAAGGGCATCGCTTCAGGAGAGGGGGGTAGAGCAGAGCAGAGGCAGGAAGAGGCAAAGCGAAGGCGGGACCTTGGGGGAAGGGGCAGAGTGGGAGCAGAGCCTTAGGGCAGAGCGGGGTGGAGCACCCCCGCGGAAAAGGAAAAGTTGGCGCCTGTGAATGGTGTAGTCCCAAAAGAATCACAAAGGAGCCATTAATTTGCATTGTACTCTTCTACTTCTCTGTCCCCCTTCACTAGTGCAGGATCTGCCACCAAACTGTAAGCCTCAGAAATCATCCCTTGGAAAGAATCCAGAATGTACTGGGCTAACTTATCATAGTAGAAAGTAAGTTTTACACCCACACAGACACGCACAACCCCTACATCTAATTTTAGCAATTTTAAGAAAATCAAGTGAACTTCTGGTTTCACATATCCCTAAAGGAAAAAGTCTCAGGGCCACTAACTAAGAGAGGAAGGCAGATAATTTCCTTATTTGCATACAAGATGTCTCTCTCTCCCCCCATATCCTCTAGATCACATGAAAATGTTTTTCACAATAGTATTTAAACAAGATATAATCTAATAAGTATGCATAAGTCTGCTAACCAGTTTGCTTACCTGATCTTGTTAGAAATAACCTATCAGCATTCACCTATCAGATCTCAATTGCTTCTCCAGAGACAAGCATAGGAGTTACATATGAAAAAGCCCTACTGAATTATCTAGTTCAGTTCCCGGCCAAGGTGGCATTATTTGCTATGGTATATTTACTAGAGCTTTGCCAGTTCTAATTTTGAAGCGCCTTAAATAATGAGGCTTCTACCACTTCAGTTAGAGTCAATTTCACAGTCTAACAGAAACAGGAAGGACAGGGATGTTTTTAAAGCACAAGCGTAGGATCTCTCTACCCAATTTCAGGCTCCTGCCAACGACTGTGTGTGAAACCAGGGATGCTTAACTTCTGAGCCTCAGCTTCCCTATGTAAAATAAGGATAATACTACTTACCTACCTCACAGGGCTGTAGAGAGAATTACTTAATTTATTAAGCCAGTATGGTATTTTAATTAGAAGGCACTAAGAATACAAAGTATTAATAGTTCTCACTGATAAGCAGCTTTTCCTGATGCCGAACTTAAGTTTTCTCTGTGATCTTAGGCCATGTCTACACTACACAGTTTTGTCAACACAAGGGAGCTTACATCGACCTAACTATGAAGGTGTAGACACTGCAATGCTCCTCCCGCCAGTTTAACTCACCTGCTACTCTGACATAATAAAACCACCTCGACAAAAGGCGTAGAGCTTACGGCAACGTAGTTGGAGTGATGCAGTGACACTGCATTGCTTACGTTGCCTTAAGTGGCCTCCAGGAGGTGTCCCACAATGCCTACCCTGGTCACCCTTTTGAACTCCACTGCCCTGCAACCAGGTACACAGGTGAACACCCTTCCCCTGTTAAAGCCCCAGGAAGTTTTGAACTTGCTCTTCCTGTTTTCTCAGCGGGGAGAGCTCAAATAGCAATTGGCCAGCTGAGCATGCCGGCTCCATGCAGCAAACTCACTCCTGCCTGGCGTACATCAGAGTCGTTGGATCTCCTGGGTCTGTGGGGAGAGGAGGCCTTGCAGTCACAGCTCCGCTCCAGCAGCAGGAACTTGCTCAGGGCATGGAGGGAGAAGGGCTGTGATAGACACACTGCAGTGCCATCCAAAAATCAAAGAGCTGCAGCAGGCATAGCAGGAGGCAAGGGAAGCAAACATTAGCCTCTGGTGAGGAGCCGCAGACATGCCACTCTACAAGGAGGAGGCTGAGGTCAGAGTGGTGGTGAATAGCCCTCTCCTCCCACACCTTGAGTTCCTCTTATAGCCTTGTGTTCATAATGCACAGCACAATACTGAAGAGCAGTGAAGGCTCTATGCTTTCTGACAGAGATGGCTGGCTCGCAGGTTACCAGGGCAGTTGAAAAGCGGCTGGAAACCTAGTAGGATGCCCATGGAATGATGAGATTGAGAAACCTGAATCATGAGACGCTGTGCCTGCCCCATGTGGCACTGCAAACCCTTCCCAAAGCACCCTGCACCCAGTCGCACGGTGGGATAGCTACCCAGAGTGCACTGCTCTCTGTGTCGACGCAAGAGCTGCTACTGTGAATGTGCTCCACCAACACGAAGAGCATAGTGTGGACATGCAACAGCAGTTTAATTACATCAGTGGTTGGATGTCAACGTAACTTAAGTCGACTTAACTTTGTACTGTAGACATAGCCTTAGTCTCATCATTTCTAATTATAACCAGATTTGTATGAGTCAAAATAATTTTCCCCCGCTCCTTGCTATTTATATTCTCCAGCTACTTGTAGACTTGTGGACACCTCTTCTAACCTTTCCTCATCAGTCATTTTTGTTCCTCTTTTCTGAACTCTCTCTACTCTTTCTGGGAGTGAAGAGGCCAGAAGTGAACACATTACTCCACTCTCACTGAAGCACTATAATGAGGGAGCATTGTATTCTGTTCCTTTGTCACTATACCGCGAAACAGAATACCCTAAAGCCCTTTTTACTGACACCTTGCACTACAATCTCATGTCTATTTGCCATCCACTAGGATTCCCAAATCTCTTTCAGAATTACTGTTTTCTCACTTCTTCCTTCTACCAAATCTTTGTGGCTCACATTTTCCCTCACATTTTATTTCCTTCTTATTTCTAATGCAAGGAGCTTGGTATCACTGCTCTGTCCTCATTAATGCTGGCAATTCCATGAAATTTTGTAGCACCATTTATGTTACGATAGCACCTAGAGGTCCAATCAAGTTCCCATCACGCTAAGCGCTGTACAAACAGTAAAGGAAGTCATAGAATCATAGAATCTCAGGCTTGGAAGGGACCTCAGGAGGTCATCTAGTCCAACCCCCTGCTCAAAGCAGGACCAACCCCAACTAAATCATCCCAGCCAGGGCTTTGTCAAGCCTGACCCTAAAAACCTCTAAGGAAGGAGATTCCACCACCTCCCTAGGTAACCCATTCCAGTGCTTCACCACCCTACTAGTGAAAAAGTTTTTCCTAATGTCCAACCTAAACCTCCCCCTCTGCAACTTGAGACCATTACTCCTTGTTCTGTCATCTTCTACCACTGAGAACAGTCTAGATCCATCCTCTTTGGAACACCCGTTAAGTTGGTTGAAAGCAGCTATCAAATCCCCCCTCATTCTTCTCTTCTGCAGGCTAAACAATCCCAGTTCCCTCAGCCTCTCCTCATAAGTCATGTGCTCCAGCCCCCTAATCATTTTTGTTTCCCTCCGCTGGACTCTTTCCAATTTATCCACATCCTTCTTGTAGTGTGGGGCCCAAAACTGGACACAGTACTCCAGATGAGGCCTCACCAGTGGCGAATAGAGGGGAATGATCACGTCCCTCGATCTGCTGGAAATGCCCCTACTTATACAACCCAAAATGCCATTAGCCTTCTTGGCAACAAGGGCACACTGTTGACTCATATTCAGCTTTTCGTCCACTGTAACCCCTAGGTCCTTTTCTGCAGAACTGCTGCCCAGCCATTCGGTCCCTAGTCTGTAGCAGTGCATGGGATTCTTCCGTCCTAAGTGCAGGACTCTGCACTTGTCCTTGTTGAACCTCATCAGATTTCTTTTGGCCCAATCCTCTAATTTGTCTAGGTCCCTCTGTATCCTGTCCCTACCCTCCAGTGTATCAACCACTCCTCCCAGTTTAGTGTCATCTGCAAACTTGCTAAGGGTGCAGTCCACACCATCCTCCAGATCGTTAATGAAGATATTGAACAAAACCGGCCCCAGCACCGACCCGTGGGGCACTCCACTTGATACCGGCTGCCAACTAGACATGGAACCATTGATCAGTACCCGTTGAGCACGACCAAGTCCCTCACTCAGAGTGCTTGCCATTTAACTAAGACAATACGCAAGAATGGATATATACACCTGAAGGAATAGGGAGGAAGATAATAAGAACGTGCATTTACACAGGCCAGGTATGTGCACAGCTTGAGGGTTCTGCATAAGAGTAGAGAAAAAAAGCAGTAAAAAGTCTCATCTCATAGACCAGTATGTGACCAGTTAAAGTTATTCTCTAAAAAGGGCATTGTGAGGATTAATGTTAACTTCCTCAATACTTCTATACTAAATTTATGTAGTTTAAAGGTTATGCAGAAAGGGGTTTACTGGCAGCACTGAAAACTCAAACTAGTATCTGAAAAGACTTTTTGGCTTCACCAGAAGTACATCCAGTTAGAACTTAGTTGACAATTCTGCTGATGACTAAACTAGAGGAGAAGCCAACTCCCACAGAAAAGTTGGAACTGCCTGACAAAAGGAGGTGAACCTATGACTGAACACATATAGGAAGCAGATCGGTTGAACAAATCTAATCTTTACAGTCACTCTTTTGTTATTACTCACTTTGAGGAATTTCACAATTCCCAACTCCACCTAGTGCATTTCTGCATGTATTAAGCTGCAGTGCTTAAGACCAGATACTGTCTATGAGCCAAGATATGCTTCCCGTGCTATCTTAGGTACAACCCCCTGGGTCTATGTCTATACTGCAAGTGAAGGTGTGACTGTAGCATGAGTAGGCATACCCGTGCCACCTTAAATCTAGCTAGCATGGATAACAAGAGTAGTGTACGTGTGGTGGCATGGGCTTCAGCAGAGGCTAGTGTCCAAGTATGTACCCAGGGTCCACAGCAGAGGTATGCTCAGGTGGTTAGCCCTTGCTGAGCCCATGCCACTACATCTACACTGCTACTATTACCCAGGCTAGCAAGGGTATGCCAACCTTTGCTACAATCATACCTGCACTTGCAATGCGACATACATGCGAGTGCTTGTCTGCTCCTGGAATGACAGTAATCATTTCTGAAACGTCTCCCTTGCTGGAAAGGCATCTTTACACAGGCTCTTAAAGCAACCTTATCAGAGAGAGTTGAGCGCAATTCTTCACCCAAAATGTTTAGACTGGCCAGTGCTAATTTCATACGCAAAAGAGATAAGATTCTTGGTTGGCTTTGTGGATAATTCATTTCAGTCCCCAACTCCCATCTTCATCTTCCCAATAATTAAACCAAATCAGCAGGGCTCAGAGTGACTAGGAGCGCTGTTGGCTCTGCAACAGATGGAGCAGAAACAAAGACAACAAGTATGTGGTTGCTGGACCTCTGCCATGGCTTAATCAACAAAAACATGCACTCAGTTTATTCACGAGGAAATACGCTTTATGATGGACAAGTGTTGTTTGGAAAACTTCTTAGGAGGAACTGCGCAGTGCTGGAAATCTAATTTTAAACTTTGTTTAGACAAGGCTTTCCTAAAAACACAGACAATCGATAAACTTTTTGACTATAGTTAGCATTTCATGAGTTTAGTGAGAACATGAACCCAACAATACAGCCAGAGAAGCTAAACAGCTGCAGTGTCAATATAGCACTTGTTGGTTCAGATATAGAACAAGAGCAACCTTAACTGGTTTATAGAGTCATTGTATTTTAACAATGGTGTGCTACTCTTCCTAGCACAGGGACATGTTATGCACAAAGATGCTATAACAAAGTACAATGCAATATCTATGCAATATGGAGAAGCAAACGTCATACAAAGTGGTCATTGTGTTTATATTAGCAGTGGTAACCTACCTACTATTAGTGTCACTTAAACAATGATACTTCCTGTAAAAAAGCAAGTTATGTCAACAATGATGGGCCCAATTCTGTTCCCATATATAGACTGGTGTAAGCCTGGAGTAATGGCACTTTAGTGGGCGGAGTGTCAAGTGAGATAATAATCATTTCCTGTGATTATAAAGCAGCACTTCAGTGCACAAGAATATTCTGGTACTGTAAAGCAAACAAAGGTTCAGAAATTAAACAGTTACTATCCAAGTTGTGCAGATTTCACCTCTATGGCCTCATGTAATTGTGGGTATGTCTATCCTTGATGCTAGGGCTGTGATTCCTAGCTCACACAGACACACTCATGCTAGCTCTCATCAAATTAGCGTGCTAAAAACAGTGCAGGCAGGAAAGCACAGGCAGTGGCAAGGGGCAGCAGAGGCTAGCTGCCCCAAGTACAAACCGGCCTGGACCCCATGAATATGTACTCGGGTGGCTAGCCCATGCCCGGCTCCCCACTGCCTGTGCTACCACAGCCACACGACTATTTTTAATATGCTAGCTCGATCAGAGCTGGCGCAAGTATGTCTACACAAGCTGCGAATCAAACCCATAGCTCCAAATGCAGCATACCCTAAAACTGCTTGCAGGTACCAATGTCTGTAGATAGGTAGGAACCATCTTGCATCTTCTGTTACTTTCACAGATTCAAACAATTACTTTCACATGAATGATGAGTTGGGTGGGGGTGGAAATACTGACAGTGGGCCTGGTGTACAGTTGTAATATAAATTTGCCTAATCACTGGCAATTATTTAGTGATTAGTCCAGTGATTTGCCTAATCACTGGACCTAATGTGCCTATACAGAAGTGGTTTTAGGTATGAACAAATAAAATCCCTTTTGACTTTAAATTGATACAGATACAAAAGAGCCTTGCTCACTAGCTCAGTGGTTTGAGTATTGGCCTACTAAACCCAGGGTTGTGAATTCAATCCTTGAGGGGACCATTTAGGGATCTGAGGGAAAAAATTGGGGATTAGTCCTGCTTTGAGCAAGGGGTTGGACTAGATGATCTTCTAAGGTCCCTTCCAACCTTGATATTCTATGATTCAATGTCACTTTATAGGGAAAAAAAAGTGCAGTCCTTTTACCAGAGTGGTATTCACTCCCTTGGGCAAAAGGCGGAGGCTTACACTGCTCTGATCAGAAACACAACAAACGGGGGAGCAGACATGAAGAAACAGGAAAAGCAGCTTTATAAGGACATATTTACACTTGGAAATGTACTGAAATAGCTACTCCAGAAAGACAATAACACACAGGGGCTTACACCAAAAAAAGACGGTTACTCACTGTAGTAACTGTTGTTCTTCGAGATGTGTTGCTCATATCTATTCCAATTAGGTGTGCATGTGCCGCGTGCATGATCGCCGGAAGATTTTTACCCTAGCAACACTCGGTGGGCCGGCTAGCGCCCCCTGGAGTGGCGGCGCCTGATATTTAACTCAGCTGGCCCAGCGCCCTCTCAGTTCCTTCTTGCCGGCTACTCCGACAGTGGGGAAGGAGGGCGGGTTTGGAATAGATATGAGCAACACATCTCGAAGAACAGATGTTCGGGGGGAGGGATAGCTCAGTGGTTTGAGCATTGGCCTGCTAAACCCAGGGTTGTGAGTTCAATCCTTGAGGGGGCCATTTGGGGATCTGGGGCAAAAATTGGGGATTGGTCCTGCTTTGAGCAGGGGGTTGGACTAGATGACCTCCTAAGGTCCCTTCCAACCCTGATATTCTATGATTCTATGAACAACAGTTACTACGGTGAGTAACCGTCTTTTCTTCTTCGAGTGCTTGCTCATATGTATTCCAGTTAAGTGACTCCCAAGCCTTGCCTAGGCGGTGGGGTCGGAGTGAGATACCACAGAATGCAGGACTGCTGAACCAAACGCAGCGTCCTCTCTGGGATGCTGGACTATGGCATAGTAAGTGGCAGAGGTGTGCACCAACGACCAGGTTGCTGCCCTACATATCTCCTGTATAGGTATATACGCCAGGAAGGCGGAGGACGAGGCATGAGCTCGGGTGGAGTGGGCAGTAAGGTGCGTGGTGGGAACACCAGCCAAGTCGTAACCCACCCGGATGCACGAAGTGATCCGGGACGAGACGCGTTGGGAGGAGACCGGGAGGCCCTTCATCCGGTCTGCCACAGCAATGAACAGTTGAGACGTTCTCCGAAAGGGCTTTGTCCGCATGATGTAGAAGGCGAGGGCCCTACGGACATCCAGGGAGTGAAGTTGTTGCTCCCTTGGAGAAGCATGCGGCTTCGGGTAGAAGACTGGCAGAAAAATGTCTTGGTTGACATGAAAGGCCAACACTCCTTTAGGAAGGAAGGCCGGGTGCGGTCACAGCTGTACCTTGTCCTTATGGAACACTGTGTAAGGAGTTCCGAAGTGAGCGTTCTGAGCTCAGATACACGCCTCGCCGAGGCTACAAGGAAGGGCGTCTTCCAGGAGAGGTACAGGAGCAAGCAGGTGGCCATAGGCTCAAATGGGGGGGCCCCATGAGCCTGGTTATCACGAGGCTGAGGTCCCCTGTAGGGACCGGATGGCGGACTAGTGGGTACAGCCGCTCCGACCCCTTGAGGAACCTACTGACCGTGGGGTTGGAAAAGATCGAATGCTCACTCTCTCCAGGGTGAAAGGCCGAGATCGCCGCCAGGTGGACCTTCAAAGAGGAGACGGCCAGACCTTGCTCTATCAGGGACCAGATGTAGTCCAGGATGATATGCACTGGCACCTGCGAGGGGGTGGTACCCCGAGGGGCACACCAGCAGGAGAACGTTTCTCCTTGGCCAAGTAGGGGACCTGGTAGAGGACTTTCTGCTACTCAGAAAAACCTGTTGAACCGGGTCGGAACAACGACTGGTAACTCGGACTGGTTCAGCCATGCAGCAGCCACTCTGTGAAGTGGAGAGGTTGCAGGTCGGGGTGACAAACCCTGCCGTGCTCCTGAGTAATCAGGTGTGGCCACAATGGGAGAGTGATCGGGTGAATGGACCACTCGTGCGCCTGGAAAGGTCTACCGAGGCAGTACGCCAAGGTGTTCTGAACCCCTGGGAGAAAGGAGGTCACCAGGTGGATGAAGTGGGCTATCCAGAACTCCCATAATCATATGGCTTCTTGGCAGAGCGGGGACGAACGTGCCCCTCCTTGCCTGTTGATATAAAAACATGGCCATTGTGTTGTCTGTGAGGACTACAAGACAACAACCCCGAAGGTGCTTGGAAAGGCTTGGCAGGCAAGGCGCACTGCCCGCAGCTCCCTCACGTTGATGTGGAGGGACAACTCTTGCGCCGACCACAGGCCCTGTGTTTGAAGATATGCCAGGTGGGCACCCCAACCGAGGGATGACGCCTCTGTGGTCAGGGAGGGCTGTGGGGTATGGAAGGGCACCCCTTCCGACACCTTCTCGGGGTCCAGCCACCAGACTAGGGAGGCTAGGACCTGCGATGGCACCCTCAGTAGCACAACCATGTTGTCTCCGCGTGGGAGATACGCTGGGGAGAGCCCTGCCTGGAACGAACGGAGGCATAACTGGCGTGTCTGGTCACGAACGTGCAGGACGCCATGTGACCCAGTAGACTCAGGCAGCTTCGTGCTGTTGAGTTGGGAAGCTCTGTAGGCCTGGATGATGATCACCATGGCCTGAAAGCGTGCCTGTGGCAGGAACACTCGAGCAAGAGTCGAGCGCGTGGCAATCTGAACCTGCGACTGGAGTTGGCTGCTGGAGCTGCCGGGGATGAGCCAGTCGTCAAGGTACGGGAATACTTGGATTCGCCGTTGACAAAGAGAAGCCGCTACGACGGCCATGCACTTTGTGAAAACCCTTGGAGTCATGGAGAGGCCGAAGGACTGAAAGTGCCTTTGGTCGACCACAAAGTGAAGAAAACGTCTTTGTGGCGGTTAAATAGTTATGTGAAAGTACGCATCCTTCATGTCGAGGGCAGCGTACCAGTCTCCAGGATCCCATGAAGGTATAATAGTACCCAGGGAAACCATATGGAACTTCAACTTGCCATGAATTTGTTGAGTTCGCGAAGGTCCGGGATAGGACGTAACCCCCCTTTTGGTTGGGGATTCGGAACAATGGGAGTAAAAACTGCTTTCCTTTGAACTCTCCTGGAGCCTCCTCTATTGCCCCTATAGTGAGGAGCATTTGCACTTCCTGAAGGAGTTAGGAGAACTAGGAGTTGCTTGTGAGAAGGGTCCCTGAAGAGGGACAGGAAGTGATGATCCGCCTTCGGGCGTAGCTTAAAAAGTTTTATTTGGGCCCTCCGATGGCTATGGGGGGCCCTGGTTCTGGCCAGCCTGATTACCAGGCTGCCTCCCGCTACCACCCGGCTGCGTCTTCTAGCGAAGTCCTGCCTAGGCCTGGGCATAGGGTAGGGGCGATGCTCGAGGGCCCGGAAGGGCCGGCACTGCGTGGCAGGGGTATGTATCCCCAGCGACCGTATTATAGTGAGGCCGTCCCTCAGGGTCTGAAGACTCGAGTCCGTTTCTGAGAGAAAAAAGGGGCCTTGCCCATCAAAGGGCAGGACCTGAATCGTGAATTGTACCTCCTCCGGGAGGTTGGAAAACTGCAGCCACGAGAGAAGCCGTATGGCAACACCCGAAGCAGGTGTTCTGGCCGCCAAGTCGGCGAGATGCAAGGAAGCCTGCAAAGATGTTCTGGCCATCTTTTTGCCTTCCCCGGTTAGGGCAGCTGTAGGCACTCCCCCAGAGTAGATCTTTCTACCAAACAGGTCCCGGTGCCCAGCTTCCTTAGACTCAGGTGCAGGGCCTGCTGGCCGTGCCTCTCCTTCTCGTTCACAGATTGAACAACCAAGGAGCACGGTTAGGGGTGAGTGTATACGTACTCGCAGGACCTTGGGGACGCCATATATTCCCTCTCCAGTCCCCTGGCAGTGGGGGGAATCGAGGCTGGAGACTGCCAGATTGTAGTGGCATTGGTCTGGATCGTACGTACGAAAGGCAGGGCTACCCTGGCAGGGGCCTCAGCCAAGAGGATGTCCACCACGGGATCCTCGAGCCCCACTACCTCCTCCAGCTCCTCTGGGGAAGGGTGGGATACTGTGGTCTCTGGCCCCTGGGGGTCCGAGTGGGCCGATTGGGGGGCTCTAGAAGGAACCCCTTGGGCCTGGTGATAAGGGCGCGGTGTCCAGGAAGGCCACTGTTGTGGTCCCTGGGCAGAGCCCTGTGTGTTCTCCTGCCAGCGGCTAGGACAACCCATCTCGTGGATTTGGTCCATGTGGTAACCTCACTCCATCCGGGAGGATCTAGATACGGAGCGGGAGGTCCAGGGTGGAGCGGAATGCTCCTGCCGGCTGGTACGCGGTGCCATGGGAGCCGAGAGCCCGACCTGGACCCTGAAGGGGGACGACTGGTCGATCGGCTGCTTCCCAGGGACAGGCGCTGCGACCGGCACCGGGATCAGGGGCAGTGCCAGGAGTCGTAATTGGTAGTGGGCACAGCATGGCAGGCTTGCCTCGGGAAGGGACGATCCGCACTGGCGGCACAGAAGGCTGATGTGGTGCTGGTTTGATAAGTGCAATCAAGTCCCCCGCTACCGGAAAAGTGTCCGGTGTAGACGGCAGCGTTAGCTCTACCTCGGTGCGTACCGGGGAGCTCACGGCCACCGAGCTCGACGGCCCTTGCGGTGCCGGAGTCGGTGCCTCAGTCGGGCACAGAACTCGACAGACCTTGCGGTACCAGAGTAGATGATGCCGATACGGACAGCAGCGTTGGCTCTACCTCGGTGCGTACCGGGGAGCTCACGGCCACCGAGCTTGACGGACCTTGCGGTGCCGGAGTCGTCGGTGCCGATGCCGACTGCAGCATTGGCTCTACCTCGGTGCGTACCGGGGCACTTATGGCCACCGAGCTCGACGGCCCTTGCGGTGCCGGAGTCGGTGCCTCAGTCGGGCACAGAACTCGACAGACCTTGCGGTACCAGAGTAGACGATGCCGATACGGACAGCAGCGTTGGCTCTACCTCGGTGCGTACCGGGGAGCTCACGGCCACCGAGCTTGACGGACCTTGCGGTGCCAGAGTCGTCGGTGCCGATGCCGATGCGGACTGCAGCATTGGCTCTACCTCGGTGCGTACCGGGGCGCTTATGGCCACCGAGCTCGACGGCCCTTTGGGGTACCGGAGTCGGCCCTGCCGGTGCCGATGTAGATGGCAGCGTTAGCTCTACCGCGGTGAATACCGGGGAGCTTACGGCCACCGAGCTCGACGGCCCTTTGGGGTGCCGGGGTCGTCAGTGCCGGTGCCTCAGTCGGGTATGGATCTCAACGGCCCTTTGCAGTGCCGGAGTCGTCGGTGCCGGTGCCTCAGTCGGGTATGGATCTCAACGGCCCTTTGCAGTGCCAGAGTCATCGGTGCCGGTGCCTCAGTCGGGCATGGAACTTAACAGACCTTGTGGTACCGGAGTCAGCGGTGCCGATGCAGACGGCCGCGTTAGCTCTACCTCAGTGCATACCAGGGAGCTCATGGCCACCGAGCTCGACGGCCCTTTGCGGTGCCGGTGTCGTCGGTGCAGGTGCCTCAGTCGGGCACGAATCTCGATGGACCTTGCGGTACTGGAGTCGGCGGTGCCAATGCGGACGGCAGCGTTAGCTCTACCTCGGTGCATACCGGGGAGCTGATGGCCACCAAGCTCGATGGCCCTTACGGTGCCAGAGTCGGCAGTGCCGGGGTCTTCGCCTGGGGCGAGGAGCTCAACAGACCTTGCGGTACCGAAGTCACCAGGGCCGGTGCCGGTCTGGATGGTAATATTAGCTCTACCTCGGCCGTGAGCTCCCCGGTGCACACCACCAAGCTCGACGGACCTTGCGGTACCGGGAGCCGATGGTGCTGGCGCCGGGCCGAAGTCTTGGCCGGGCGGTCCTGTACCGGTTGCAGCTGCAGCGGCGTCGGGCGATGCCAGCCCCAGGGTCTGTTCCCCCAAGGTTAGGGATAGCAAACGACACCCCTGTGGTAACATGGCCGGAGTTGCCCAGTGCCGTGGCTCCTTGCTAGTGCTCAGGAGCTCCGGTGCCGCTGATGCACTGCGTGCCGACGCTGTCGGTGCTGGGTCACAGCGGAGCCGGCATCGGGCTAAGTGCCGGTTCTAATAGGAGCTGCTTTAAGCGAAAGTCCCGCTCCTTCTTAGCTCTAGGCTTAAAAGCCTTGAAGATCCGACACTTATCTGCGAGATGGGATCCCCCAGGCACCTCAAACGGGAGTCGTGGGGGGTCCCCCGTAGGCATCGGCTTGGAGCAGGCCGACGGCTTGAATCCCGGTGGACCAGGCATGAGCCCGGTAACTGAGGGGAGAGAAGGGGAGAAGCCCCTTATCTCCCACTAGTATTTACACTAAACTTCTTAACAAGACTATCAAAACTATTAACAACTACTTAAAGTACTTAAGTACTTAAAACCATTAACAATGCTAAGCGAGTGCTAACTAAGCTACGCTGCACTCCACAAATCCGACCGTCACGGGCGGTAAGAAGGAACTGAGAGGGCGCTGGGCCAGCTGAGGTAAATATCAGGCGCCGCAACGGTGCCACTCCAGGGGGCGCCAGCCGGCCCACCAAGTGTTGCTAGGGTAAAAATCTTCCGACGATCGTGCACGTGGCGCGCGCACACCTAATTGGAATACATATGAGCAAGCACTCGAAGAAGAGTAATTATTTTGGAATAGTTATTTCAGTAAGTTTCCCAGTGCAGACAAACCCTATCGAACTTTTGCATGCACTGGTCATTCTGAAGACTGACCTCAGCAAGTCACAAATTCAGTCAGTCAGTCAGTCATTAAGCACTCAGAGTTCCATGTCGCTGGTTCAATAAGAGTAAGATTTACCATATCCAGGTTAGATTATTGGTCCATCAAGTTCTACAGCCTTCCTCCAGCAGGGACCAATACCTTGTGCTTCAGGGGAAAAGCAAAGCCCACAAGGCACCTGTGCAATGTTGTACATGGATGGAAGCCATCTCCCCCTGGCCACATGCAGGAGTCAGTTTATACCTTGAATCACCAGAGGCTTTGGCTCCTGCAGGATCTTAAAATCTGACCAGTATCTGCAATGGGATGCAGAGTCTTTATACAAATAAAATAAAGTGCAAAACAAAAAGGGACAAAGAAATCTCACTATTCCCAGATTTTAAAAAATACCATTTATAAAATAAACATGATTTTCCAGAATGCGTTATAATGGGATAACCATACTTCTTAAGTACCACTCTAACTTTAATCACGCACTTCACAACACACTTTTAGCTTGCAATTATCCTGTTTAACCCATGTCCTGCAGGGGGCAATTGTTTCTGAGCACATCATCAGTAATAAGAGGATTCCTCAACTGGTTACATCTGGGTCTCGTTGCCATTAAAATAATATAGAACATTAAAAGAATTATTTACTGTGACATAAGCATCAAGAGTTTCATGGCTTGAACTGCTACTTCGTGGTCTTTGTCCAGAGTCATGGACACAATTCGATCCTAATGGATGTAAAACGACAATAAAAAGATGTAACACTTTTTGTTCTGGACAAATATTTATTTTGCTACAGTTAGATCATCTTCACTAGTAACAAAGAGACTTATTTGTATTGCAATGACTATTTCCTAAGAGACGTAAGGCAATTTGCTTACCACCACGTTGTTCCATCATTATGTTACATTTTTATTTGAGTTAATTGACTAATATGAAATTTGTGTAGATGCAAGTGTGTCTCCACAAGAAACTGACTGCAGCTCACAAATTAAGAATGATTGGCCACTTGTTTGTAAAATGAAGAACAATTAGTAACAATATACTAAATCAGGGTAAATTCTAAGCTACCATGTTACACAAATAATTTCTCTACTCAAATGTGAAAATATTCTGGAAGCCATAAACCTGCTAAAAAGGTAAGTAGATTTTGGATCACGTGGCTATTTAACAACGCACCGCAATACTACACAGACTAGAGCAGAAGTACAGAGGACTGCTATAAAACTGTTTAAAATATGGGTTGAATTTAGATAGGCAGAATTTATTTACTCAGATTGAAACTTGGCTAAAACATGAGAATTATGAGCCTCCTCTTTCAGAAAGTGCCATGGGATTTTTAATGACTACAAAGAGCCAAGTCCTTGGTTTTACATGACATCCAAAAGAGTGTACCTGCAGGCCTCGGCAGAAAAGTCTGCACTAGCTGGGGCACTGGTTCATTCCTCCAAAGGAGGAGTGCCACCTATGGAGTCATAATACCACTTCCTGCAGCACCATGGGTTTTCTTATCCCAGTACTGACAAGGCCCAACCCTGGCTAGCTAGTGACAGTTGATGAAATCACAACCAAAGGTAACATTAAAAAGTAGAATGCTGACTGCCTGAACTAGCCTGTACATCGCAACATGATCAGTGCAGTGTACTAGGGACACAATGACCTCTGCTCAGCCACCCAACAGATGCTCAAAAGCTATCCATTTACTGCCTAGCATTTGACTTGTTCAGACTGGGGATAGGAAATCTTTCTGCAAGGTTCACAGAGTCATGCTGGATCAGCACATCTAACATACAAACTCAGTTTTGAGGGGGATCAAGGAACACAAGGGGCTTTGGGATGCCCAATATTCCTTGCCAAAAGAATTCTGGCCAAGAGGCTGGACATGGCTGTCTGCAGAGCCTGCCAACACCACTTTGTTCGTGAGCCAAAACAAAACCAGAATGTTCTCATGAATGAAGAGCAACATCCCACGAACTCCCCCACTCAACAATCCTAGCCCGCCTAAGGGACCGAGAGCCAACTCTGCTCAAAATATCAGATCCTGTGTGGCTAGCCACACCAGATTTTAAAAACAGAGAACGGTATTTCCATTTACCTTGAATCTACTGGTAAAGAGATCCATTTTGGATACCAGCTCTTTTCTGTTATAAATTCCTTGCAGTCCCAGAAGACACTTCAACCGCACTTCAGGTTGCTATAAGACAAAGAAGAATCTGCTAAGTGACAAATCTTTGGTATTGATGTTATTTACTGATGATTTGGTGGTCATCCTATGGTAATGGGAGCCCTATAACTGTCTACGATAGACAAAGCAAAAACTGCCTCAATCTCCATTACCAGACAGATCCATAGTTGTCATATATGCCTAATAGCACACAATGGGCCAAACTGAGAGGTGATCTCTCAGCTCGTGTTACACTCCCATAGAACTTACAACCAATTACCAAGGGGAATGCAAGGGGCACACGATCATGTAATTCCAATGCCCAGGGTGTCCGAAGGTGAAAATTGGGGGTAGCCTTCTTATATCCTTCTGCTATTTGTTTTTCTTGCAACACTTTCCTCAGATATGAGTTACACCAACTTAGAGTCTCTTACAGCCCCAAGACTAAGTGGGCCAAATTCAGAGATAAAATGTATGCATGTTATACAATGCTAAACTAGTCTAAGTCAGTATGAGGGAGTTTGGGTTGAAACTGAGGCACCCAATGACAATTTTATGTTATACCATCTAGACTCCCTCATGTCAAGCCTACACTGAGAAATTACTTCAGATAAAAACACTCTCAGTAGCCAAGGCTGTCCTGTTTGACACATCGACTGGCTATGATTAATCCTAGAATCCCCTCTATTCCCTCTTAGGGTTATCCACAACCTGCTGACATATTGGTAAACACAACAGTCCTTACCTACCCTGGGTGCTAAGACACGTCTGAGCTCATGTTGGTTAAAATGTGTTCTAACATGATACAATTTTCCAGTGTAGATAAGTCCTCAGGCTCCCTTCTGTGTCTGGCTAACGAATATAGTTGGTTTATACCAAAAATATTTATGGGTTTTATAAAGATTTACCTCATTTGTTTCTCTGTAAGCCAATACTACTATTCACATAAAAAGAGTGCCCTTTTCCTAGACTTTGAAATGCCTCAAGTGTAATGCTGCAACTTTAAAGGTCAAAACCTTTAAGAATATTAAAAGACAGTCATTCTGGAGCTCTAAAGCAGAACTCACTGAGCTCTGCTGAACTCTCATGGCAAAGGGTATCTGCAGAGCCCCTGCAATAAATTACAGTCTTGTATTCACTATCATCTCATTCATAGTAGTCTTTTCTTTTTCTCCCTCTAACATGGCAGGAAAATAAAAGAAACCCAAGTAGTGCAGATCTCCTACAAGGAGGCTATCTATTAGTGCAAACTTCCCGTTCTCCTGCTTAAAACAGAACGCAAATGATGCCATGCAGCAGCAGGCGTTGACTAATGAGTCTGTGTAAGGTGCTTTTTAGTTAGAAATATAAAATGAAAGATCACCAAAGAATACGGACATTGATTTTCAAGTTGTCTAATTTATCCTTCTCTACCTTCACATTCATCAGGCACATTTCTTAAACTTTGCTCACCTCTTTAAAATTTAAGGCCCTATTTTCACAGGTGGACTGCTGCACTTGTTGAAGCTTCTTGCAGGATGAGAGCCCAAACTTGTTACTTACCGCTGGCTACTTAGCTGGTATACCACAGACAAGAGCTGTGCAAACTTATAAACACACTCAGCAATACCACTCTACCTCAATCCTGGCTTGAGCCACCCCACACTATTCCATTCCTGGGCTGTAATCCTGAACAGAGACTACATCTGTGCTAAATTTAAGTTTTGCTAGTTGTGTCAAATGGTCAGATATAGACTGGAGCAGAGAAAATTATTGTCATTTGCACTTGTCAGTCGGGCAATATTTGAGCACAGGTCTGCAGATAGGAAAAGTTAATTCCTAAAACCATACCACCTGCCTTTCCTAATATCCCTTCCCACCTTAAATCTCTGTCTTAACCCTATATGTATTTTATGTGTTAAGGAAACTACATCTGGGGACTAAGAATGAACAATTCATTTACCTCCACTACCATTATTTTTATAGTCTTCTTTACATTTCTCTCCTTTGTTTTAAATCACATTTCCTGCCCCATTTTCCTGTTCCTTAGAGTGAGTGTTTACCCATCCCCCACTGCTTTTTCCATTATTTAAAATTCTTCCCAAATGACCTCAGCAGCTTTTTGCTACAAATAACGCCCTCTTTTCTTTTCCCTCACCAGAATCACCATTCTAGTCTCTCTGGTTCTGCAACAGGAACATAGTTTAAAATACTGCTGATCTGTGAAAAGAACCCAGCTCACTCTCCCCCCAGCACTGCCAAAGTAAAACATAGTGAACGCTTTTTTCCCCCAGAGAAGTCAGAGAATAGGACTCAGAATACATGCAGGGAGTAGATCTGTTGAATAAGAAGATGCCAGTTTTACAGAGACACTGTTGCAGGACGTACATATGAACTGTCATATCATCTGCGGGGCAGTTTCCATAGAAGAATGGTCAAACCGCACAGATGTCCTGTCACAGACAACTTCTCAAAGTAATTTGAAATTAGACAGGCGAAGGATGATCTTGTGGTTAGCTCCCAGGACTAGATGTCAGGAGGAGATCTGGGCTCTTTTCCCACCTCTGCCACGTTTCCCATGCAAAGCAGCAAGAGAATCATTGCATCTCTGTGCTTTAGCTTTCTCCTCAGTACCTACTTAGCACTTGTCTAGCATCTTACAGTAGAGGATCTCAAATTAGTTTTGCAAGGCTCACAAGACTGGTTTTGTTCTTTAATCCTTTCTTCTGCAATGTAAACACATTTTGTTCCAAGAGGGATTAAATTTCTAATGAAAATGCTACATTCTAGAAATAAAAGCATCACACAACTCCCTACGCAACTCAAAAGCGAGGCTGACACATGTGGATGTCCCAAGCATGTGTGTATGTAGTACACCTTTTATTTTCCTTAGAAAATCAGTCATCCTTTCTACTCCTTTGACCTACCCCACCTCTGCTCATCTCCATTTTTCAGCCTCCATCCCTCTCACCTCCCAGAGGAATATTTTTCCCTGCCCCTTTCTTTTCTCCCACATTTAATTGCTCAGATCGATATGTAGGCAGCCAAACACCCACTGTAGGCACCAAATGCCACTTTGAGTGTCAAAATGCACAATTAGGTGACCAAGTTTGAGAAATGGCCTGATAGTTCTTTAGGAAGGGGCTTAACTGTATAGTTACTGTTAGTGAATGCTGTTGCCAGATTTTGCATTATATTTTGTATTTAGTATTAAAAAGCAACATTTATTCCTATCTTCTAGAAATAATTAACTACTGAAGTTGTTCCAGCAGAAAATTACATCTTCGGGACATTGTTTCACAATTCTTACTGGGACACAGACAGACTTTTCATTTTTTTATTTTGAACTCAGTCCCACTAAGAGAAATGGATTTGGAGTACCCAGGTGGGTCTGGGAAATATCTTCCATGCCAGCATTAAGTCTGCATTATAAATATATGTCATGTCAAAATGGCATCAGAAGGGTAAAATAAGTCATAACATTCAAATAAGTCTTTGAAGACCAAATAAGTGTTTAAACCTTTTTTTAAGCCTCCCAGTGACTGACTGAGTTTAGTCTATACTTAGAATGCCACAGGTTATCTGGGCTACATTTTCCTGTAGTTTAAAACCATTTTGTGGTTGCTCAAATTTGGACCCTAAAATTATTTGGCAAATGTCTCTGGAACTATATTCCCAAATGACACTGATCTGGGTACACCCTCCCCCACAAAAATGTGAAGGAATAGCTTGCAGTATGTTTTTTAAAGCCAGTACCGCAATGCAATATTGGTATTGTAATCAGTCAACTGGATGGAGATGAAATCCAGAGGCCTTCTCATTTTATCTCACTTAGTTTTTGCTACAGTGATTGCTTCCAGTTAACAAGCATTTTCTTTTTTCTTTTTTTTAAAAGCAACTGTTTCCAGTCCCCAGTAAAAGACAGCAGGTGGGTTGTGTGCTCTAGCCAAAGACACCAAATTTCTATAATTTTCATATTGTACTGCACGGACAGCAATGTCACATATTCTAAGGAAAAAATGGAAATTCTATGTTTGTAATCTGAAAGATCTCTCAACTGGCCATACCTTAAACAGTTGCTACGATCTGATCTAAGAAACTTCTCTAGACTCTATGGGTACATCTACACTACATACCACCTTCAGTGCCCTCTAGCGCACATCTAGCTACATGACACAGTGAAAAGTATCCACACTGCAGTGTGTTGCTACACATGTCAAAGAAAGGCTCCGGCAGAGGGGAGGCAGCAGGGAAAAGCTTCAGCTGCTCCCCACTGCCAGAGCCTTTCACTTCGGTGAGGAAAGGCTTTGGTGGGGGGTAGGCAATGAGGAAAGGCTGAGCCTTTTCCCCACTGCCCCCCTGCGCCTCTGTGGAGCAGTGTTTCAGCAGCAGGGAGCTGACATAGCCTTTCCCCACTACCAGAGTCTTTTGCTGAGGAGCAGAAAGGCTGCGGCAGCACGACCCTACTCTGCTAAAAAAGCAGTGTAAATGGAAGGCACAGCTTGGGCCACTAGAAAACGTGTAGGGCATGTACTCGGCTTCATACCCACACCTTTCAGGCATGTCTTTATTCTACTGACTTAATCCATGTGTCACCATTTACTTACTCTGCTGTGTATAGCCATGGGAGAGGGGCTATGTGGGTATATATACTAGATGCTGCCAAAAGAATCCTGCAATTTAAATGCGCCCTAAAAGTCTTTGTGGGAGAAGGGGTTGTTATTGGTAAGTTAGTTTCCTTTTAAAGAAGTTTAACCACTGCTTGTATAGTTATAGCATGAAACACAAACAATGTGATTTGTCCGCCCTCTGCTGGCTTTGCAGATAACTAAAATTCCATTCAAAGAACTATGCGCCATCATATATAATCCTGATGCAAAAGAAAAGACGTTTTGGCATTTATACAGGAGCTATATAAACTCATTTTATTTATTTTAAAAGATGCCCTACAAAAGTAAAGTACCATACTCAGTAATTAACCATTCACAGCAAATACTGACTCTGCCAGGCTATAAAGCACAACTGGTAAATTTGAGAAAAATATGTTTACAGATTAACTTTTTTAAAAGCTAGACATACTAAGTTCATCTCTGCTCTAAAACAGGAAAACTGCTAAAGAGAAGAGGCCAAAAGCCTTAGGGGTGAGGGGGAAGGAAAAGATTATTTGGAAGATTTTAGGAATATAAGAGGTAATTAAAAGAAACTGAACTATAACAAAATAGTTGAGATTTTAAATAATATTCTCCAAATGTTCTTATACCTCTACTTGTTTTCCAGTTCAGAAATAAAGAGTATTTTTGTCTCTCTCTATGAAATAATATAATTTAACAAAGTAACAATTGTCAATCTTAAGACAGAAGTTTACCCTACCTCTAAAATGTATGCTTAGGATGGATAAAAGTAAGTGCTCTCTATTACTTAATGCTATAAACTGAGTTTTAAAACAACATAGTATTGGAGGAGGGGAGACTTTTTGTCCATGTAAGAATATATAACTCTAAATTGTTTTAACTTTTAGAATATTTTTAAAATCTTGAACTAACTTTCCTTCTATGGGAGATAAAGGGAGGAGGAGGAGAAAATCCTCACCTTATCATACAGCATCCATCCAATATATTTCAAGTAACTATCATTTAAGAATGTATCAGGGTACATTTTCATCCAGCTGCCAATTTCTTCAATGCAGATAGCCCGGATCTCAGGAATCACATCACTGTAAAATTACAAAACTGTGTTATGAACACATTTTTAACTACCCAAAAGATATCAGGATAATTATTTGCTTTTCCCAGCAGGAGATCAAGAGTTGCAGATATACATGCAATCCCAAGTAGCATCTTAAATATCCATTCAGTAACTTTTAAACATGTCTTTAATCTACATCAGGGGAGGGATAGCTCAGTGGTTTGAGCATTGGCCTGCTAAACCCAGGGTTGTGAGGGGGCCATTTAGGGATCTGGGACAAAAATCTGTCAGGCAACAGTACTTGGTCCTGCTAGTGAAGGCAGGGGACTGGACTCGATGACCTTTCAAGGTCCTTCCAGCTCTATGAGATAGGCATATCTCCATATATTACAAATCCCCTACAAAGAATTTGTTAGTGTTTGAAAAAAAAAACCTGTTAGCTACACAAGTTTCATATTACAATTATTTTGAGGGTTTGGAAGGTCTTTCAACCATAAACTTATTACTCTATAGCCAGGAGGAAGAAGCAAACAAAGGAGTGGAGAATGAGTATACATAATGAGGAGAATGAGTATACATAACATATCTCTGTTAGTCTATAAGGTGCCACAGGACCCTTTGTCCCTTCTGCAGATCCAGACTAACACGGCTACCCCTCTGATAATGAGGGGGTTACTTTCTAATCCTATATAGCTTCTTTCAAATAATTCAGTATTATGTGCTTTTTCAGAACAAATTTCACTGTCCCTTGGGTATTCATCTTGATTTTAACCTGCACACTTTGCATGAGACTTTTTTATGGAATGCATGTACGCTGTACAGACTTATTTTTATTTCTTTCTATTCTTTTTTTCAGCGAGGGAAGTTAGATTGCCAACTCATCAGGGAAGGGACAGTGGGTTCCTATGTTTAAGTACAATATGCAGCACACCGGAATCCAGTCTTGATTAAGGCCTGCGGGTGCTATTTCAAAAGCATATAAATGATAAATATCCTTACCGATATCTCTGTAAGAATGTCCCTTTGAAAATAGCATTCATCATATTCTCTATTTCCAGCGGTTTCTGTTCATACTGAAAATACCAAAACAAAAATTACGTTCCAAGTAGGAAATATGACAAATCCCCTTTATATTACAGGAAATCCATACCAAGGTAACCACATTCACGTTGTTACACTGAGTGCAAATCCCTAATGTTTGCACAATTCATCAGTACAGAAAAAATGAGCCTGTCTACATTAGGGATTTGATTTGGCACAACTACATCAAAATGAAATGTCATTGGATTTCAACTATGAATCCAAGTACTAAGACACTTCACATAATATATTGGTTGAGGAAAAGAATCTTGTTCTAGCAATACACTGAAGGAATGATACATGCCATTACACAACTAGTTTGCATGTGTAGGTCTAAGTTGTCTTTGTCATACACTTGGACATGTAGTAGAAGAAAAGTCAGAAGCTGGGAAACCCCTAGAATACCTCTGAACGAGGTAGTCCATTGTGCACCTTGACCAAGCCCTGAAAACTTGGTAGGTCTTCAGAGACAATAGATCATTTAGTCATAATCTATCATTTCAGTTTAATAAAGGTACCATGAAAGATGACAAGTAATTTCCCACACACACACACCTTCCCTCTGATTTGCCCAAGAGACTGGGATCAGGACGCTAACACTTGCCTGGGTCCGTTTCTTTTGTCCTACCCAGCCACCTTTCACCACAGAAGCTGCCTCTTTGTACAAATACAACAATCGTACCCATGAAGGAGTTCAAAGATTACATCCCAAGTACTTGGTTGCGAGCTCAGTGGGGCAGGGACTCTCTCTCATATTTGTGCAGCAACAAACTATGCCAGCACGTAAAAGATAATTTTCCATGGTGCTGGATGCTGCATGGACAGTAGGAGAGTCACAAGAGGCTCTCTGGGTGACAGGGAAGGAATAATGGAGTCCGGGCAGCAGGAGAGAGATGAGCCATAGTTTAAATTGCCGTCACATGGCATTTTAAGAATCCTTTGTTCATACAGTGACAAACTCCAACATCCTTGGTCAAATTCCAGCGTATAATCTGAGCAAAGACCAAAGAGTTTGGCTCATGGTTTGTGGGAGCCCAGTTTTGCATGTGCATGCATGTGTATGAATAGACACAAATAAATTACCAGATGTACACAAAAGAGATGCCAATTCACCAGCTAGTCACATCCCCAATTTTGAGAGGCTATCATCAAAACAGAGACTTCAAAGAATACTATGCACTTTACTGCTGCATAATGGCTACAGCAAGTAGTAATATGCAGATCAGTTGTGTGCGACATGTCTGGAGTGCTCGTCAGTGTAGCACTGAACCTGGTACGTGAGAACTGCTTTGCAATCTATCATTGATGATGCTTAGCAAATATCACCTCCCCGTATTTCAAAAGTGTCAGAAAAACATGTGTAAGTCAGCAGCCAGAAAAGAGCCACCTCTATTACTACATCTTCACCCATCCCAAATAACAAACCTGACCCACCTCTTTCCTTTTTCTCTCTAATTGGTCCAGTCTGTGATTGGTCCTCTTGACAGAAATCCTGTTCTTCTCCACTTGATACAGCCTTTGAGCGTTACATTTGCTCACATCGAGATTTAGATTTACTCTTACAAGTGCTGTCAGAAGCTTCACCGCTGAAAAGGAAGAGAAACCAAATAAGTAAGCCTTAGCTCAGTGGTACACATTATAAAGTATATTCAACATGTTAAAAAACGCAAGTGTACTGGTAAACCCCAACCCTGCTTAGGCTGTAAGATCACAATCCAAGGTAAGAGCAGCAAAAAGACAGATGTCGGGGTAATATTTAATTTAAATTTACTACTTGGTTTTGAAACGAAAGGGTTGTCAGAAGGTGTTTTATTCTACTCCTGGTGATATACTTCTTTTGGTCCAGGTGATGTTGCATGTTGCAGATTCCCTCCTTAAACTTGGACAACAATCTAGAGCTATAGGAGAAGTGCCTTCCTCAGATGTGAAGAAATATAGCAAAATCAGTGCAAGAGCTCAAGACCACATGAGCCAGAGTCTGGTGGTCTTTATGAAACAGTATAAAGTGTGTCTACTTTTGTTGATTCAGACCAACAGCTAGTTTTCCATTTGTCAATGGGCAGGGATGGCAAAGGCAAAAAAATGGGGGGAGGGGCTGTGCTGTGACCAATTGTTGGCTTTGTTAAAAGTATAAACTCACCTAGATACTGCCATGCTGTGCGAGATAAGCAAGCTACAAAGGTATTTATTTTTGTTGGGGTATCATAAAAAACCTCTTGAATAACAAGTTTCTTAGGACAGGCCTCATAAGTTTTAAGATCCTCCCTTTTATATTAATTATATTCACTCAGTGGGGGTGGAAGGAAAATTAGTGACAGAAAACTAACAATGAAAAGCAGCTACTGCTTATGCATAACTTCCAGTACACAGCAGAATTCTGAAGTTAATTATCTCAGCTGTTACAAAAGATTTTGCTAAATATTAAAATGCAATTGATCTACTTTACATATAATCTACATTCTAAGCCTCCTCTTCAAACAAGAATTTTGGGGTGCCGAGATACTCTTGAATGTATTTTAAATATCTGTGCTTTTCTTAAAGCCAACAGGATACCTACCATGTCCAGTGCTTCCAAATTACATTCACACACGTTAGTATATAGGCTTGTTTGTTAGCCTTGGATAAAATTTTGGGTTTGACCTTTAATACTTTTATATTTTATACTAATATGTGTAAACAAAGGACAAAGACTGTGTATGTTGCTTTGGCCTAGTCAGATGGGTTTGTTAGTACAATGGGAACAGATAAGAGCAGTTAAATACTCGGGAGCACACTTTAAAATTGTTTAAACTCCTGTTTTAAGGCAAGGTTAAGCAACCAGTCGGGAGGGGCAAAGGGGATTTGGCGGGGGAGAGGAAGAGATATAAAACACAAACACCAAAGAAATGCCTATCCCTGACCATAGCACAACCTCACTTCTCACCCCTCCCATGGGATACAAAAGAGGTGGGATGAAGACCACAGACCGGCAACCCCCCAAAAGGCACATGACCATAAACTGTAAGGGGTGGGACTGTGGGCATGCATTGCAGGTATATTTGGGCCTGCTAAGAAGGAGGAGATGGGAATGGGAATGGGAGACAGGCAAGGCTCTGCTGCGTCAGAGCTGAGAAGGGGGACATGGGGTAAATGCTCTGCGGCATCAGGGCTGGGAAGGGGGACATGGGGTAAATGCTCTGCTGCGTCAGGGCTGGGAAGGGGGACATGGGGTAAATGCTCTGCGGCGTCAGGGCTGGGAAGGGGGACATGGGGTAAATGCTCTGCTGCGTCAGGGCTGGGAAGGGGGACATGGGGTAAATGCTCTGTGGCGTCAGGGCTGGGAAGGGGGACATGGGGTAAATGCTCTGTGGCGTCAGGGCTGGGAAGGGGGACATGGGGTAAATGCTCTGTGGCGTCAGGGCTGGGAAGGGGGACATGGGGTAAATGCTCTGCGGCGTCAGGGCTGGGAACGGAACACTGGGAAACAGACTCTGCCGGCGTGTAGAGCTATGGACATGCTTGCTTGGAACTAACCCCAATAAACATCGCACTGCCTGCACTTCAGTCTTCTGGTCTGCTTTCTGTCTATGTGACAAGAACCAAGGGAGAGGGTGAAGGGAAAACCCTCTAACAACACATGTATGCAGAAGGAGGTTATTAATACTACAGTAGCATCCATAACGTGCTAGGCACTGTTAATGTACAAAGGAAGACAATTCCTGCCTTGGAAAGCTTACAGTCCTTTTTACGTTTGATCCATTTTGTAAACACACAAGTCACCAAAACCTACAGTCTCTGATGAAAACTGTGACAGCAACGTGAGCTGTATTTACCTGCTAACGTGCTGGTGTGCCTGAATGCTCTGACTCTGGAGTCTGCTAGCCCTGTAAGCAGTGAGATGACTGTGTCCATCAAGTAACTATCATAGAGGATGCTGTACTGGCACTGCTGGATTAGCACCGCAGTGAACTCACAGAAATTGGCCTTGAACTTCTTCCAGTAGGGTCCCGGTTTGATGAGTGGATAGTCTCCATTGTCCTATGTTAGAAGGAAAAAATAATTACAAAAACTGAATGGCTCATTTACTTTTCATTTGTGCTGCTTGTTTACTACCTGCATTTCTCCCACCTGAAACAATGTCAATTTCAGTTTGGTTTCAAGTGAGATTTTCATCAGTGCCACATGGAGGTACTCATGTTCTAGAAAGTCCTCATGCTAACCTTTAACGCCATCAATGGGCTGCAGCCTGACCATCTTAGAACTCACTGTGACATTCCCCAGGGTGCAATCTGAACTGCTGGACTTCTGTGTCCATTTAGCTTTCCAGCCTGGGATGCCCTTTACACTGCTTTGCTGGTGAACAGCAAGCCCTCCAGGCTCCGCTCACACATAGCCACTCGCATGTAAAACCACTCCCAGATGAATACATGAAAGCCCAGTCCCAGCCTTGCTCCCCCAAAATGTGTGTCTTGTACTGCTCAGTAGTCTCCTGGGCAGTACAAGCTCATAGATATTTCATCATCCTAACACTGAGTAATGATTATGCACCAACCCTGTTGACCTAAGTAGAGATTTCCAAACACTTCAACCAAAACACACTGGTTTAGATAAAACAATAAAACAAGTTTATTAACTAGAGAAAGGTAGATTTTAAGCAATTACAACTGATAAGGCCTAGAAGTCAGAATTGGTTACAAAAGAAATAAAAGGATAAACACACAAGAAAATTCCCAAAAGTTACCAAGGCTAATAGTTTAAATGCAAAAAAGGATTTTTTCTCACCAAAAGCATATAGCAGTCTATAATGGCTAAAAAACCTCAGGGCCAGAACCACTCCCTCAGTTCAATAATGCTTCTTTTGTCTTTCAAGTGATCTAGCTACCACCAGTAGAGATGGAGGGGAAGAGGTGATGTGGAGGTCACGGTCTCTTATTTTTATATCCTCCTCTCTTTGAGGATTTGCCCCTCTCCCCTCCTCCCCCGGGGTATAGACACACAGTCCCCTGTGTATATGAGATTTGTACCATCTCTGGGATGAAATGTAAGTTTCTTGTTTATGCCTTCTTCCCAGCTGATGAATGGCCAGTTAAGTAGGTCATAGCTTTTTAACAGCTTGCTGGCATGCCAGTGCGTCTTTGTCTCTGAGAAAATGGTTTCTGGGCGTTACCCAGAACAACGACATATTACAATAACAATCATATAGCAAAATCTCATAATTTTACACACATTTCAACAGGATAATAATATTCAGTAGATTATAAATGTTCAAATTATACCTCATAGAGCATACTTTGTACACAATATATCATAACCATATAAAAGTGGTGAAAGTGGGGTACAGAGTGTCACATGGGGCACAGGGTGTCACACACACTTCTTCCCACAATCCAGTAGATAGCTCCAGTCAAGAGGGACACTGTGGCTAATTCAGAGTAAAACTCTCAGGGGTGTAGAAATCTATTATGGAACTCTACCATTGCAGAGCAGAGAAACACAAATCATGTCACGGTTAGGATACAATATAAGACTTTCTGAATACAGTGCATGCAAGCCTTTGCTGAATAACCACAGCATCTTTCCTGGAGACATAACAAGAAAACCAATTCTAAGAAAGAGGCATAGATGATGGAGGGCCTGGTCCTTTAGGATGGAATTGCTACTATCTGTGTACACATCACTATGGCGATGGGCACATTACAACAACATAGATAGAACAATGCTGCAAGCTATTTCTGATATCAAACACTGAAGAGAAATAGTTTTTGTTTTTATACATTCTATTGCAATTTTCCTTTTAAAGTTGCAGAAATCTCTATTAGTCTTCAATTTTGTAAAATAGTATTTTAATGAAACCTAAACTTTGAGCCAAATTTCACTTGACAGTGAGCTAAATTTCACTTGACAGTGGTCCTTCCAAAATATTATCTAAAGAAAAGATTTTTTTTAAGGGTATGCATGGGGAGAACACACACATAAGTAAAGCCAAGTAGACTAGCGAGGTGATGGAAGAAAGCACAGTTGGATACTGTTCTAGATTGACACATTCCATTCAAACAGATGTTTGAACACCATCTGTCTACTGTATCTCACATTGGGCTCAATCCTGCAAGGTGCTGAGCACTTTCAACTTTTGTAAAGCCATTCTGTGCTCAGGTTCTTGTTGAATGGGGTCCATCATACATCAAGAACATTTATTTATTTAAAGCTACTCTGCAGTCACCCAGGCAACAACACTGCACTTGATTTTCACCACTGTACCACTGGACTGCACCATTAAGCAAGTACAATTTTCACATATATGCAGCATTTGAAATCTTTACTTCAAGGATATTCAAGAAATGCAGCTATTTACCATGTCCACTGGCCAAGTAACAGTCAGAATCCAGGGATAGGCCATAAATTTCTTATATTGCAATCCTGTTTCCTAGAATGCAAGAGACAAAATTATAAAAGCTTTTAATGAAACTGCAGAAGTGATTCTGAAAGATTTTACATACATAAAAGTACCAACTGTGTATCATGTTTTAAGATGTCATTCAAACTTGAGACTTTATACATCTCACACAAATGCACAAAATCTAATCCCCTTTTATTTGGCTTGTTTTTAGCTAAAACTAATGTGTACTTCAGTAAAAGACAAATGCAGTTTTTATTTAAAAACTGGTACTCTTGTAATAACAAGTAGTCAGTGCCAAGTTTCATGTAAACATCAGGTACTGAAGTGTGCAAGCTATAATCTTTGCTGTTTATTCTGAGAGATAGCATCTGCTTCTCTTTTAGAAATTTAAATATGTATCAATCTGCAACATTCAATTATTTGCTGTTGTGAAATAGCTGACCCCCCTGGAAATGTCCCAATTTGAGGGTAAGCAAATATGCTCATGTTTGCAAGTCAGGGCAAACCATATTTCAAAAACCTAACAGCTTTATCAGGCGATCCCAGTTTCACATGAATGTAGGCATTCTTTGGGGTTTATCATCTTTTAAAAAAATAGCTAAATGATATTTTGAAAATTCACCACACTCTGGATTCCAGTGTCCTTTAGACAAGACAAAACCCTCATGGATATTGTGCATTTCAAATTGTGCTGAGAAGCACATCCGTGGTGGATCTGAAATGGTTTAAACTTGTTTTAATGTTTTCAATCACATTGTATTTTGAAGTTGCTGGGCAGCCCCCTGAGTACTTTACTGGCAAGGGAAAGGGAGCATTTTGGCCCTAATCCTGCAAACACTTGCTTACATGCTTAACTTTACTACCATTAATAGTTCCATCATTTCAGTGATTTAACAAACTGCTTAATATTGTCCTCATCTTCAGACATGTCATCACATTGAAATCTTTTCTCCATTTCAATGGGACTACTCACGGTAGTAAATATAAACATATGTGTAACGCCATACACTACAGACTTCACATGGCATAGCTATGTCGGTCAGGAGCGTGGAGACGTGTGATCCCCAATACAGCTGTGCCAGCAGAAGCCTCTGTTGTAGATGTTGCTATAATGCAAAGCTGTGCTTTTACTAGTATAGCTTGTTTCACCCGGGGGGGGGAGGGGGGTTGGGGATTACTATATTGGTGCAAAGTGCAGCTTTGCTAGTATAGTTCTGACAGTACAGAACACTGATATTCCTGTACTGGTAAAGTGTTCCTCTTGTAGGCATGGCCTAGGTGTTCGCCAGATCAGGGCCATTATAAAGTAAAGCACAGTATACACTCCAGGACAGTAAAAGGTCTCAAATCCAAGATGGATAAAGTCAGACTTTTCAATGTACTGGTATCTCAGAGCAGGGGCTTAAGGAGGGATACGAATAAGATGACGGTGGCAAACTAACTCTGAGGGCAAGCATGAAAAAAGGTACTCAGAGGATTGTGAGATAAGTGCCAAAAGAGAGTAGAGAGTGGAGAGTGCTGACCTCACTAGCCAGGCAAGAGTGAGGAGTGGAGGTGGCACTTTAAAGATACAGTTTTTCTAATAAACTTCAGGGAATAAAATATCCTGTCTGGACGGTGATCAGATATCATTAATGCACATTATTGCTCTCACATCAAAAGGACAGCAATGTAAATTCATACGATCAACAAAATGGGAAGGGAAAAAAGTTTTAAGTTCCAACTGACTAGTTTCAACAGCAGCTCCCCATCCATCCACATTATGTATTTTTAAAGACACCTATCAACAAGGCACCAAAGCATCATGTTACCTGCAGCCATGCCAGACTGTATTTATCATTATTAGAACATCTTAAGAAGAAAAATAGTATGTCCCCAATTTATTTTTTTATTGAAAAAGAACTAGATGCAAGACTTGGCAAGAATGCAGGGAAGTATTATGAAAACACTGAAGACAGGAATACTCTCTGTGTCAGGCACCATGACTGCTTCTCATTCCAGATGTGCATAAAACCTTTCCTACAGGGGAAGAAAGAGGGAATGAAGGCTTCACTGAGAGAGAGAGAGTAGACAACGAAAGCAGTAGACAACGAACAATACTATCCAATTTCCATATTAATAGCTATTGCTTATTCAAATGAGCCATATGAAGTCATAGTTTCATGTTGCAATTACCTCATCAAATGTCTCTGTCATTTTTTGCATTACATCACTGTTGCACAAACTTTGGAACATCTCAGCTGTCACCATTCCTAGATAGATGAAATTGAAATATTTGGGAATTAAATGGAAATATTTTGCCATACCATATATTAAAATTTCAAAAATAATAAAGTCCGTACTATAGTAGTGGCTTTGACCTAAATCAATAAGTGCCAAAAATGTAACCCAAACTGTTCTGTTTGTTTATCCACTTGTATACCTTAAATTCCTGCATTGGCAATATTTTATGATAGAAGTGCTTAATAAGCCATTTAACGGAACAGTCTTTGTTCTGTTCACTAAAGCAGGTAAAGTCTACAAGATTCCAATCTGTACATCCAGAGGATTTGGGAAACAGACTAAGTTGTCATTTATTCTGTAGCATGGTCCATACAATTCAGTACTTGAAAGGGAAATCCCTAAGGAACAAGTGGGTGCTGCAGAAAGTAACATTGGTGCTTCAATGAATGGCACCATTCCCTTCAAATCACAGCTAAACTAACACCTTGATATGGTATAAGGGGCACTGTGCTGCAGAAGGTGCTAGATTTCAGATGAGATAGCAGTTGGTGTCTCTATGCCTGCTTTGGAAATAATTATTACTTAGACTCACAATCACTCTGTAGCAAATAGATAGAAGGAAGAGAGACCCATTGTTCCTCAAACAACTGAAATGTGAGACTGTCAGTTTGCTAGTACTTTCAGAGCCTCAGATGAAAATACTAGGTGAGTGCAAACTAGTATTCTGAAATCAACAAAAAATTAGGATTTCAAATTTGAACAGTCATGGAAAATATTCTTCTAAAAAATCAGTGATTCTGTAAAGACGTGTGGGCATGTTTCAGAGTATTAGAGTATTTGTTACACAAGAAGGTTGAACCTGAAGCCATTATATGCATATAACTCTCAATAAAATTAAGGGGAGTTGTGTGCCCAAAGGCTGAAGAATTTGGCCATTGATATCCTCCATCATTAATCTTGATACGTCTAGAGCCCATTAAAACAAACAATCCACTTCTGTATAAGTGATCCATTATAAAGGTAATTTCTGTCCAGAAGAAACTGTCCAGCAAAAGGATATGCCTATATGATACTGAATTACCTTGACAGCCTGAGCACTGAATGTAGAAGTTGATCAGATCTAGAAGTGCCACATCTCGATCTTGGATATAAGCTTCAACCCAGTCATCTACCACAGACTAAAACAGATTACAGAGGGGAAAAAAACAGTGATCAAAGGCTAAACAAGGTGTGATATGCTCCAGCCTAGGAAATTCTTAATATAGTATGTCTTACACTATTCTGTCACCAATAGTTATAAAAAATAGATATCCAGAATAAGCTGTCCACCATGTGGTTATGGCGACAACAGTATGTGTGCACGCAACTCCTTCTGAAGCAAAGGAAACTGTTAGAACACTATTCCCAGAACTGCATACTCCCCTATATGCAGGGCTAGAACAAACTCAGGCTATGCTAGAACAAAACAAAATATCTGCTCTCAAAACAACAAAAACCCCAATGTTTATATCAACATTCATTCTTAGAGTTTCACAAACAAAAGAAAATAAAAAAGGCAGTTGGGCACTATCACTAATCAATATCATAAATATTTTACCAGACTCATATCATACAAAAAACGGTTACAAAAATGTATTTGAGAACTTTACATATATTGTATCAGCCATTAGAGCAGGGTATACTATAAACACTGGTATTAAAGTAAAGCCATCAGCGTTTTTTTTTTAAAAAAAATACTTCTATCTAAAGTTTGCCACCTGCTGTTGTTACAGACAGCAACTAAGATGACTATAACTGAACGAGATGAGGAAAAAAGAGTTTTACTTTCATTTAATTTCATTCATTATTCATACATTCCAAGGCCAGAAGGGACCATTGTAACCATCTAGTCTGACCTGCTGTGTAACACAGGCCATAGAACTTCCCCAAAATAATTCCCTTTGAACTAGAGCTTACCTTAAAAAAACATCCAATCTTGATTTTAAAATTGCCAGTGATGGAGAATCCACCATCACCCATGCTAAATTGTTCCAATGGCTACATTATTCTCACTGGTATGAATGACAATCAACAGTCACTGGCTAGGGAGAGTGAGAATGATGCTTTAGCCTGGTGGTTAGGGCTCTCACTCAGGATGTGGAAGACTCAAATCCAAACCCTATTCCAGCGACCGCATTCAGTGAAACAGCTTCAAAAAAGAGACTGAGCCCCCCTTCTACACACCAGAATATCCTACAGCTCTGTGGGTAGAGCCCCGACCTGAGAGGTGGGAGATCCAGGTTCAAATCCATTCTCCAAATCAGACAGAGGGGGAAACTGAACCCTGGTCTCCTACATCGTAGGTGAGTGACATAAACATAGGGCTAAAAGTTATAAGGAAAGCACCACCGCCTTCCCACCCCATTTTGTGAATCTAGACCTTTACGAAAAAGCTACAAACATGTCTATCAATGCAAAATGGATTTTTTTTGATTTGCCAAAAAAAATCACGATTTTCAGATTTCAGTTAAACCCAAATCAAAATAAAATTCCAATTTTTTCTAAGGGCCAGTGAACGGAATGTAATTTATTTGCCCAGCTCTAACTGTAAATTTAAAAAGTGGTGAGCCCAGGCCCTGATTCTGCAAGATGATTAACCTGTGTGGACCCTGTGCCTGAAGAAGCCCCACTGAAGTTAATGAGGCTCTTCATGGGAACTGGGGTTCACCCGCACAAAGCACCTTGAAAGACTGGGGCCTACAGTCCAGAATATATATTAATTAAAAAGGGAGTGGGGGAAGCACTTCTTTGATTTCATAAGGATTTCTTCAGCACAGAAGAAACGTACTGACTATACAGGGAAACAGGGAAACTGACTACTTACAAAATGCTGTCAAGCAGGGAGGGCAGGGGAGATAATAGCCAGGATTTCCTAAAAGGGATGCCTAAAGTAAGTATTTAGGCACTTAAGTAGCTTTGTTTTCAAGAATCCTGAGCTCCTAATAGCTTCCACTGAAGTCAATGGGAACCACTAGGTTTTGAAAAATCAGACGCCTTTTTAGGTACTTAAATATTGCTTTTGGAGCCTGGTTTTAGGCACCTTTTGCTCAGAAATCCCTGCCCAAGTTTTCTCACTCACTTCTTTCTCAGTTACAGTAACCTTGTTATTTGTAAGCATAGGAGTCAAAAAAAATTTCAGACAAGTGTCATTTTTCAAGTTGACTGCATAATGAAGACTACATGAAGACAACAGATTTCAAAATTAAACCAGAAATTCTTGAGATGTAATTAACAGAAATCATTATGTGCCCATTTCCCCTCCCAGCAGGTAGAATGTCAATTCAGTACAGGAACGGAAGGTACCTTCATTGCCCTCTTGCCCATGCTGACTACTTCAAACAATGTAACTGCTTCAACCACTTCTCCATTCTGCGGCTGGCTTGGCCTTCTGCTCCTGGAAGAATTTCTTCGTATGTGTGCACACTGTTCTTGGACCTTCCTTTTCCCTCTCTAAAATCATTCAAGAGAAGATGTGTAACTATAAGACAACAAATGGCCAGCCAAACAAATGCAGGCTCCTTGGATGTACAGTGTTCTGTCCTCTAGCAATATGTGCCTGTTACTCCCATTACAACATTTCCCCAGCATTTTATAGAATATATGTGTAAATGTTGTTTGACTGCCAGGGGCAAGGAACTATGAAGTAGGGCAGTATGGGGAAGGGATAAAGAAGAGGATATGCCAGGTGAAGCTTCCTTTTGCAAGAACATCCTTAAGTAGGAGAGTGTAACTGGTGAGCAGCTGCCAAGTGGTTGCCACTGAGAGGGCATGTAGCAACGATAGTCATTTCTGAATGGGGGTTTGCAGGATAAGCACTGCATTGGCATTAATGTCAGCTACACATACTGTGCATTTAAGGAAGCTTGTATCCCAAAGAGGGTTACCAACCCTCCAGGATTGTCCTGGAGTCTCCAGGAATTAAAGATTAATCTTTAATTAAAGATTATGTCATCTGATGAATCCTGCGGGAATATGTCCAACCAAAGTTGGCAACCCTAATCCCAAAGTGACTTGATTGTGACTCCTGATGGCAACAGAATTTTGGATCAAACTAGCCAGGGAACGAGAGGTGAGAGGCTCTTTATCCCCATTGTTAATGCCATGCAATATCCCACCCACTTTTCTCTTATTCAGTGTAACAGGCAATTAATTTATATAATGAAAGCATGAACTCACTGGGGTTTCCAAGTTGCCATTCCTCAGACAGCTGCCACTCTGTACAGTGGACTCAGGCACAATCTCATCATGGATAGCATTTTCTCTGGAGCATAATAAACAGAAAATATTGAAGGGTATATAGGACTTTTCCTGTGAACAAACTGATCGGGACCGAAATAACAGATTTTCAATGTTTCCACAACAGGCCAAGTGGATTTCCGAGTACAGAAAGTTAAATGTGAAGGTGTCAACATTTAGGAGGAAAATAAAGTGTACGCATGGCCTATTTTACCTCTGCATAATCTGCATGTTGGGTTTTGAAGCCGTTTGATTAATCTGCAATGAATTTACATCTTTTCCCAGCGTTTTCCACAGTGAACAATATGCTTTAGCAAAGGCCATTTCTAAGCTGTCTTAAATGAACTCATTGCCTACCAGCAGACAAGGAAAGATGGGAGAAAAGTTAATAGGTACAGTAACCATTTTTCATTCTATAATCATGCCTAACTTGAAATTAACTTTTAATCATAAAATATAGGGAATCCAATTATTTTTCACAACTACCTACACAACAAAAAGGTGAACTAAGAAAAGTGACTACTTAATGGGGAACAACATTCATGGAGAATATCACATCAGTGACACAGTCACTATCAGTGATATGTGACAATAGTCCCATCAAAAGTATCTGAAATGTTAAAGATTCCTGGATTTTTAAGGCCAGATGGGACCATTAAATCATCTAGTCTAACTTCTTGTATAAACATGGGCCACAGACTTTCATCCAATTACTCCTGTATTAAGTGCAATAAAATACAACAGTGAAGCTTACTGACTTGTTAATTTCCTTAGAACCCCTACCTGGAACAAATTTGCACCCTGCTCCTTCAACTAAGTCTGCAGAGCAGACCCCTGCAACTGCATAGAGGCAGTTGAAGAATCGAGGCTTCAGTGTATTTTATTAGTGATAATAAATGGCAGGTTTTGTTGAAACACTTAAATTTACTTTTTTGGACCTACTGGGCTGCTCAGTATCAGCAGAATTAGGCCCTCAATGACTGTCACAGTCTGCATAACACCCATGTCCTACAAAAATGTATGCTTAAGTGAGTAGTTAGATTGGTTTCTATGTGACTTCTCACCATAGTAAAATTTAAAATGTACATAAGTGTTTGAAGGATTGAGTGCTAAAACAGTAATCCAGGGTGAGTAAAATCTTAGGTACATTTTACTAATTTAGAAGAAGTTTGACTGTAGAGAGATGGATTATAGGTAGCAGCCAAGTCAGGCTGCTACATGCAAGAATTATCAAATGTTTCTCTTTGATTTATTATTTTCTGAGCTGCAGACAGTAAGTGGCTCAGTCAAATGCTGTTTAAACCATTCTAGTTCAAAACTGTAGATGTTAAAAACCTGAATATACATTTAGCTTGTTCTTCCAACACATACTCTTTTCCTGATCCCAGATGGATCTTCCCAGACATTAATCTTTTGTAGCCCACTAACTAATTAAAAAGATTCAAGATAGTGTAATTTGTTTTGTTCTTCTACATAATTAATTTCTCTCTCCCTCGGTTTTGAAGCTGGGTGTAACATTACACAGCTACGCTAACACGTTCTTACTTGTGCTGTTTTACTAGAACACCACCACAGAGCGTAGCCAATCACTTCACTATTTGCCCAACCCATTTTGTCACAATTAAAATACTTGTTATAATGCTCAATATAATTTTGAAGAATTGCCCCCCAATTCTTCCCATATAATGTACAGCAATATATTTGTACCATTCCATGGTCCAAAGATGCCTAAGCACATTTCACAGCTGCTATAATCAAATCCAGAAGTAATACAGTTCTTAAATAATGGGAAAAGTAAAGATCTCATTGTAGGACAACTCAGCCCAGGTCTTGTCTGAGCATGCAGATTACTGCTTCTAAGAACTGTTTAGTATTCAGTTGAACTAGAATTTTATATCATGCAGATCTTTCCCAGGCATCTCACAGAAGCCTGAAAGGTGATCTACAAATAAGGCTCATACGGGAAAATCATCTCTGAATTCAATAGTGTTACACAAGGGATGAATTTGGCCAATGGCATTTACGTCACAAGGCCACAGGCCTTCCACTAACGAGGCCATGAGGAGCAGCCATGCAAAAAATACTGAAGTTCCAACTTTTTAGGTCACTTGAAATATTGGGTTGCCTCTGTTCCCACTGCACTGTGATGCCACAGAAAGCATCATTCTGTAACATAACCCCACCAACCTAGAAAAAGTCAGTAACATATCTTTGGGCATATTGCTCTGGTTTTTAAAAAATAATCTGACAAGAGCAAATTACATGTTGCATACTTTTCCTTCCCTCCTCCTTTCTATTTTCTGTAGGGTTTCGATTTAGACAGAAATTCTTTGGGGCAAGGATCTTGTATGTGCAATAGGCGCCTTACAGATCTCTAAGCATTATACAAATAATAAATTTTAAAAACACACCCACAAAAACACACAAGGAGAGTCTTACACAGGAGCCATATTAGGAGAGTACCCTGACAACAGCAGAAGTCAGAAAGAATACACCTCAGGATGAGGTAGGAAAACACCCTCTCATTTAAACAGCAACCCAAAGAATCAGTAAGTGTTCAGCATCCCACACCAGGTACAGATTGGTGTTAGTTCCAGTAAGATGATAGCCTATGTTCAAGCTCCTCTAATCTGCTTCCTGCCTTTCTTTATCCTTCAAGTAGGCCTGGAAAGTCTCTCCCATTCACCAGATATTCAAACAAACAGTTTGCACACATCAATTACGGACACAATCTCAGATACTGCTGGTCTCCAGGTTCTTCCTTTTCCTCAGAAAGACCTGGCCACTCTGGCTGCTCTTCAAGTGGATAAGCCGTCTGTAGCCTAAGCTTACCCTTTCCCTCACTGCTCTTTCTCTCTCTTCCAGGCAGACTGATATCTGGTTCCTTTCAAGCCTAGTAAAGAGCTTACCTAAACCAGTGTTCTCCAAACTTGGGCTGCCGCTTGTGCAGGGAAAGCCCCTGGCGCGCCCGGCCGGTGTGTTTACCTGCCGCGTCGGCCAGTTCGGCCGATCGCGGCTTGCCCTAAACCATCTCTCAAAGTCTGTTTTTGGTTTTTTTTTATATCTTGATCCCATCCTACTTATTCCCTTCTGCCATAGGATCCCTCACTCAAAACTTGACATTTATGGCAAGTGTTATGGTCTTCAAGGGCACAGCAAAAAGCAACATATCTGCAGGCCACAGTAGCCTCTTTCTGCCTGGCCCAATGTGGGGTTTGTACACCCAAACACACAATAAAGATTGAAAGCTATATAAATCAATAACCACCATAGTTTAAGTTTTTTTAAACCAACATTTGGATTGTTTTATGAAGCTATGGTTCTTCCTGATTGATGGGGTTATCTAGTTTTATGTGTTGGGAGCAGCTTTTTAGTTTCTTGAATTGTTCTGGCTATCTTATTTTGCATCCCTTAAAAAAACATTTTGATCTTTTTAAACCTTTATATCGTTTTTCTCTGGGATGGATTGCGAAGTTCCTCTCTCTTCAAATGTTTTTGTTTATTTTGGTACAGAGTTTCCAAACTACAAATTAAGGCTAAGGCCGAAATCCTACAAACTCTTAAGCACATGCTTAACTTTTCTACAAGACTGCTCACAAATAGAGTTATGTATATGCTTAACTGTCTGCAGTATGTGATACGAAGTAATGGAAACTATACCATATGGAGCCATTTAGCAGACATTGCTGAAGTAAATAAAATTTACCTACATTAATTTTATTTGCACATCTTTAACTTTCTTTAAACACTTTTTATAAACAGAATTAAGTCCTTCTATCCTGTCTCACCACAGCTATATCAGAGCAACTTGAGAACTATTATACTTGGAGGTACCAAGTAAGAATGACACATAGAACATAAGAAAACACTGGGTCAGACCAATGGTCCATCTAGCCCAGTATTCTGCCTTCCAACAGTGGCTGGTGCCAGATGCTTCAAAGGGAGTGAACAGAACAGGGCAATTATTGAGCGATACATCCCGTTGCCCAATCCCAGCATCAGGTAGTCAGAGACTTGGGGACACTGAGAACATGGCGTTGCATCTCTGACCATCTCAGCTAAGAGCCATTGATGGACCTGTCCTTCATAAACTTATCTCATTCTTTTTTTAATACGGTTATAGTTTTGGCCTTCACAACCACCCCTAGCAATGAGTTCTACAGGTTGCCAGTATGTTATGTGAGGAAGTACTTCCTTTTGTTTGTTTTAAACCTGCTGCCTAGTAATTTCATTGGATAACCCCTGTAATTGTCAGGATCACCTCTGGAGCCTTTTTTAAAAATTGGCATCACATTAATTACCCTCCAATCAATTGGTACAGAAACTGATTTACATGATAGGTTACACACTAAGTTAGCAGTTTAGCAATTTCATATTTGAGTTCCTTCAGAACTCTTGGGTGAATACCATCTGGTCCTGGTGACTAATTACTGTTTAATTTAGCAATATGTTCCAAAACCTCCTCTATCAACACCTCAATCTGATACCTCAGATCTGTCCCCTAAAATGAATGGCTCAGTTGTGGGAATCTGTCTCACATCCTCTGCAATGAAGATCGATGCAAAGAATTAATTTAGCTTCTCCACAATGTCCTTGTCTTCCTCCTTTAGCACCTCGATCATCAAGTGGCCCCACTAATTGTTTGGCAGGCTTCCTGCTTCTAATGTACAATAGAAGCCCATTTAACCGAGCCTCCATTATCCAGCTCTCCGTATTATCTGAACATCCAGCACACACACAGGAATATGGGAAATTGACGTCACCTCCATGACACCACCACTTTTTAGCCTTGTAAAAGGACTGTGACTACTAAGCGAACACACGTATTACTGTCATTGGATGCTAAAATAGAGATGATTAATAAAATAAAAAAGGAGAGTCACTGACAAAAACAGCTCAAGAGTATATCACTGGAGAAAGCGCAGATTCAAACATCAAACACAATGCCAAGCAAATTCTTAAGTACAGCACAAAGAACTCTGCATCCTGGAAGGCCATGAAGCAACCGAAGGACGCTGATCTAGGTGAAGCCCTTTATCGGTGGTTTATACAAGTGAGAGAGGAAGGCATTCCTATTAGTGATCCTTTACTATGTGAGAAGGCTCAGAGCTTAATCAAGATTTAGGAGGGGACGCAGGTTTCTCTGCTAGTCAGGGATGGCTCAGTCGATTTAAAAAGCATCACAACAACCGACAACTAACAGTCACCAGGGAAAAGCTGTCTGCCGATTTGGAAGTTATTTCTGACTATCAAAAAAAAATTGCAAGATATCTTAGCCAAGCACAACTTGTCAGCAGAATAAGTTTATAACTGTGATGAGACTGGCTTGTATTGGAAGATACTGCCATCAAAAACACTTAATACCAGAACGTAAAGATCTGTGCCTGGCTACAAACAAAGCAAAGAATGTTTAACAATCCTGGCCTGTACTAATGTCAGTGGCACATACATGCTCCCATTAACTGTCATTGATAAAGCAAAGAATCCATGTGCGCTTAAAAATACACTCATGGATGCTTTGCCCGTCATCTACAAATCACAGGGAAAAGCACGGATGGACAGTGCTTTGTTTCGTGATTGGTTTTTTAAAAGCTTTTGTACGAAGCATTTGGGTTCATCTAAATGAAGAAAACATCCCACCAAAAGCTATCTTACTGCTGGACAACACACCCGCTCACCCTGACAACAGAGGCCTTACCTCCCAAGATGACCCGATCTTCTGTTTTTTTCTCCTTCGAAACGTAACATCTCTTGTGCAGCCTGTGGAGCAAGGCGTGCTGGAGAGTCTAAAATGGCACTATAAATGGCATCTTCTTATTCGACTACTGACGTCTGATGAAGCATCTGAGAATGAAGGCAACATGTTGCAGCATTGGAAAAAAATCAGTATCAAGAATGCTATATATGGGGTTGCAGAAGGCTGGGAAGACATCCTCAGGCGAAGCTTACAAAAATCATGGAAAAATCTGTGGCCTGAAGTTATTGCTAACACTTAGGACAGTGAACTTGCAGCTGCAACAGCAACATTAGCAGCTGAAGAAGAGACCAATGCATTTGTTGACCTCCTCCCCAGGCGTCCTGGCTGCACAGAAGTTTACAAAGATGACGTTGCAGACTGGCTTGAAAATTATTGATGCTAATGACCCTGGCTATCAGTTATTGGATGATGCCGAAATCATGCAGACTGTACACTACATGCAGACAGTGATTATGAAGCTGAAGATTCTGCCAAGGAAGAACTGACAGAAAAGAATTCACACTGTAATGCTGCAACAGCAGGAAACCTCTTCCTTCCGTACTTGACGCAACAGCCTGGTACCGACCCCACTGAACTGTGGTTAATGAAGCGACTTTGTGATCACACAATGAAGAAGAGAACCTCTCATCTTCACTGTAAAGAAGGGGGTTACGTTTTAAGGCTTGAGTTTATCATTTCTGCATTTTTAAAAACTGGTACTCTTCACTAGCAGTAACTGTTCATGCAGGCAGTAAATAAAGAAGGTAGCTATGTTTTAATGCTTTGTAATTATCATTTTTGTAAATTGTACGGTTTGTGATCTTACGAGTAAACATGCTAAACAGAGGTGGTTCCTTGTGTAACATTAGACAGACTTTGTAGACAGTCCCAATAATGTTCAGGGTTAATGACTAAAGAGTGTAAAAATGATCCATACAACTTGTAAAAAACTCATGTCAGTTTTCCTGTTAATAAATGAACAAAACATTGTTTATAAGAACTAACGGTTTGTATATTCTGTTAAATAGATTAAAAGGGGGGTATGTTTTAATGCTTTTTCTGGGAGGGATCCAGCTGGTTTAAAAGCAACTCCGCATCTTAAAATAATGGCTTGAAAGCTCTTTGCCCATTCTCCTGATTGTCTGAATTTTTGATTCTCGGATCTGGTCCTGGTCCTAATTAAATCGGTACATTTTGCTGTTAGTTTTTGTGTATTTTGCTAGTTACTTCTAAATGGATTATCTCCTCTCAGATACACATGTGCAACCCCCGTTGATTTCCATGAGGCTGCATAGGTGTAACTGTGGGCAGATTGTGGTATGACATATTCTGAAAGTGTAATATGCGCCATACCTTTTGAAGTGCCCACAATATCTATCATTCATGTCTACCTAGGTTTCTACTTTAGCCAGGAATTTACTGGAAGGCAACAAGACCTCAAAGCAAATTCTTAACAAGGAGAGGTGGAGATGAGTGTATCTCCAAGCTCCTGTAGAACCCGAATGAGATGATAGCACCCTGGAGAAGACCTGTTTTGGAGGTGGTGAGATCAGCAAGTAACTGATTAAAATTTAGGTTCAGCTTAGTGAAGATGCAAAAAAACACATATAAGTTTTTCTTCTGAATTTAAACAATTTTGCCTGTTTTAATCTTGTTGTTTCATTTATCCATTACCTATATATTCCTTGACTAAGGTTTGTAATAGTTGTAAATATTGCTATAAATCTAGTCTGCATTTTCTCTTACACAGCGATAGTGTTACTTGTAATGCGAAAGAACATAAGAACTGTTTTATAAACAGAATTTTATAAACTGAATTAAGTCCCTCTATCCTGTCTCACCACAGCTGTATCAGAGCAACTTGAGAACTATTATACCTGGATGTACCAAGGAAGAATGACACATAGAACATAAGAATGGCTACACTGGGTCAAACCAGTGGTCCATCTATCCCAACATAGGTGCCGACTTTGTGGATGTTCCGGGGCTGGAGCACCCACGGGGAAAAATTGGTGGTGCTCTGCACCCACCGGCAGCCAAGCTCCCCTCCCCACCTCACCTCTGCCTCCTCCCCTGAGCGCACCACATCCCCACTTCTCCTCCCAGCGCTTGCCACTGCAAAACAGCTGTTTCGCAGCGTAACAAGCTCTGGGAGGGGGTAGGAGCAGGAACGCGGTACACTCAGGGGAGGAGGCGGGGCTGGGGCAATAATTTGGGGTAGGGGTTGGAACAGGAGCAGGGAGGGGGCGGAGTTAGGGTGGGGACTTTGGGGGAGGAGTTGGAATGGGGGTAGGGCAGGGGTGGAGTAAGGGTGGGGCCAGGGGCAGAGGCGGGTCGAGCACCCACTGGCACCAGCAGAAGTTGACGCCTATGTATCCCAATATCCTGTCTCCAACAGTGGCTAGTGCCAGAGCTTCAGGTGGAATATCTAGAACAGGGAAATTTTGGAAAGATCCTCCCGTCTTCTCCTCCCAGCTTTTGGCAGTCAGATTTAGGCCACCCTGAGCATGAAGCCATTGATGGATCTATCCTCCATGAACTTATCTAGTTCTTTTTTGAACCCAGTTATACTTTTGGCCATCTTAACATTCTATGGCAATGAATTCCATAGGTTAGCTGTGCATTGTGTGGAAAAGTATTTCCTCTTGTTTGTATTAAACCCACTGCCTATTAATTTCATTGGGTGACCCCTTGTTTTTGTATTGTGGGAAAGGGTAAATAACACTTCTCTATTCACTTTTTCCAGACCATTCATGATTTCATAGAGGTCTATTATATCCCCCCTGGATTGTCTCTTTTCCAAGCTGAACAGCCCTAATCTTTTTTAGTCTCTTCTCATATGGAAACTGTTCCATATTCTTGATCATCTTAGTTACCCTTCTCTGAAACTTTTCCAGTTTCACTATATCATTTTTGAGACGGGGCAACCTGAACTGGACACAGTATTCAAGGTGTGGATGCACCGTCGTTTTATATAGTATCATTATGATACTGACTTTTTTCTAGCCCTTTCCTAATAGTTCGTAACATTCTGTTAGCCTTTTTGACCACTGCTGTGTGCTGAGCTGAAGTTTTCAGAGAACTATGCATAACTCCAAAGTCTCTTTCATTAATGGTAACAGCTAATTTAGAACCTCGCATTTTGCACGTATAGTTGGGATTACTTTTTCCAACGTGCATTACTTTGCACTTATTAACACTGGATTTCATCTGTCATTTTGTTACCCAATCACCCAGCTCTGTGAAATCCTCCTGCAAGGCCATGTCTACATAACACAGTTTGGTTGACAAAAGTCAGCTTTCCTCAACAAAACGATGGAGGAGTACACACTGCAATACTCCCCCTGCTGATTTAACTCTACTGCAATGCCAACATAATAAAATCACCAGGACGAGAGGCATAGAGCTTTTTGCAAGAAAGTTAGAGCGACTCAATGTCAGTGTCGACACTGTGTTATGTCACCATACACGGCCTTCAGGGTGTGTCCCACAATGCCTATAGTGGCCACTCTGATCACCAGTTTGAAATCTGCTGCCCTGCAGCCAGGTACACATGCATGCGCCCCTCTCTCTTTAAAGGCCCAGGAATTTTTTAATTCCTCTTCCTGTTTGTTCAGCATGGACAGCTCACATAGCATCTTTCCAGCTGACCATGCTGGCTTTCCGCAGCAAGCGCTGTCCCTCCTGGAGTGCACCGGAGTTATTGGATCTGCTGAGTCAGTGAGGAGAGGTGGCTTTGCAGTCAAAGCTCTGCTCCAGCTGTAGGAACTTGATACTTTGATGGGCAGATTGCTTGTGGCATGGAGGAGAAGGGGCATGAAAGGGACATTCATCAGTGCCGTGCTAAGATCAAGGAGCTGAGGCAGGCGTATCAGAAGGCAAGGGAGGCCAATTGTCAGTCTGGTGCATTGCCAAAAACATGCCGTTTCTTTACAAAGAGCTGCATGCCATCCTCGGTGGCGACCCACCTTCACTGCCAAGAGCCCCATGCATACTTAGGGGGGCTGGAGACAGTAGCCAGCAGATTGAACCCTAAGGATGAAGTGATGGCTGATGAAGTGGAGTTGGAGGAGATGGGACAGGCAACTGGGACGTCCATTGGCATGGTGAGCCAGGACCTCTTTTTTAACTTTGAAGGGGTCTAGCCAGTCTCAGCACTCTGTGTCTGGTGTGTATGACACAAAAGAGGGAAGCTCCAGTAAGTATCCATTGTGCTTTGATACTACACGGAGACATGAGGTAACCCTCTGCTTTTTTTCCCTCAAGTTAGAAGAGGGATAGAAATAACCAACACAAGCACTCTTTCCATCTGCTTTTCATTTCTCTGTGCATTGTGGAAAAGTTTGTTGATGCACACCGGGATTCCCGGGAATCCTCCATAGAAATCTCTATGTTCCTTGGGAGGGCAGCCTTGTTTCTTCCCCCACAGTAGGAAACTTGCTGCGCCAATCAGCAATTACCTGTGCAGGCATTAAAGCAGCACAAAGGCAAGCAGCATACAGATGTGGTCTGCAGTTGCATGCATGCAGGAGCTGCATCCTTGCATACTTGGTTACCCTCAAGAGTGAGGTGTCAGCTGCTATCAACCCTGACTGTATAAAACGATGCCAGTATTCATAATAGTGGCCCTAGGCACTTGTATTGATACCCCTTTGAATCTCCACCCCAGGTCAAACTCATCATTAGGGCTCTTGCCGTGCTGTGTACCTGCTAAGGGAAAATGAGAAAATGGTGTATCTAGCTTGTATGAATCAAGGCTGTGAGTGCACTCACACTAGTGCCTCTGTCTATCATTTCTTTAGCTTCTGCAGATGTTCCCTTGAGGATCTCCTCCTGCACACCGACTGAGCAGCTCTCTCTGATGAGACAAACCAGGAAGAGTAAGAAAAACATTCAGGGAGATGTTGCAATCATCTGATGCTACTTATAGCGAGCAGAGAGCAAGGACAGAAACTGAAAAACTGAAAATGGATAGCCAGGAGAGGAAACGAGCAGGAGCGGATGATGCACCTCCTGGAGGACCAAACAGATATGCTGAGATCCCTGATTGCACTGCAGGTGAAACACATGTCCTCGCCTCCCCCTGCAGCCCATACAGAACTTCCTTCCATTCCCTCCCCAAACTCTACACACACATTCCTCGCATGTCCCTAGGCCATCGTGTTACCCCATGCATTCCACCCTGTAGTGGGGCGGCTGCCCCACTCCCTGAGAGTGTGGGCTGCAGCAGGTCAGTGAGCCTGCACAGACGGGCTGCCAATGCGAGGCGGGCTTTTTGGGAGCCAATCGGGGCCCAGATTGGAGACAGCCAATCATGGCCAGGCTCAGCCCTATAAAACGGCTGCCTATGAGAGAAGCATGCAGTCTCTCCCAGGCCTTTGATGGGGAAGGTCTGTCTGCTGCTCAGGAGACCAGCACCCAGGACAGCGCCGTGCTGGGCAGATGCAGGGGAGCATAGGAGAGCTCCAGCCTGTTACCTGCCAGGCTGTGGGCCCTGAACCAGAAGGGCCTAGAGGGTGCAAAGGGGTCAGCAGGGAAGTGACCCAGGGAGAGCGGGCAGATGAGGGGACAGAAGGAGGACAGGGAGGCTGCTACTAGAGGGTCCCTGGGTCAGGACCCAGAGTAGTGGGCGGGCCTGGGTCCTCCCACTTTCGCCCTTATCTTGCACCTGGCTGTGAGAGGTGGCCATAACAGACTGCACCAGATCTCTGATGGAAGGGGGTAGACTTTGGGATGTGGTTGGCCGCTGCGGCAGGGGCAAACCAGAAGACTGCTGTTAAACTCCCCCCCGCCCACTCCCGGAAGGGGGTGAGCATGAACTAGAGGGCACTGCCGGAGGGCAGTGTCCTGAAGAGGATGCTGCAAGCCGGGACCAACGCGGGCCTGGACACCAGCAAGGGAGCGGCGGACGGGACACCACCGGCAGAGGGTACTCCAGGACTGCCGAGAGCTAATTCCCAGACTGACCGGCAGGAGGCACCGCGGTGGTGAGTCCCAACCCCGTCGTACACCCCTTGGGACGTGTTTCACAATGACAACTGGACATACACCCAGCTGAGCGCGCTTCATTTCAACAAGCGCTCTTCAGTATCAAGTCCCTTGTGGAAAATAGAAACGTTTGTACAGCTGATGAATAAAAATATACATATAAAAAGAAAATGAATATTTATTTACCTATAACACATGGTGGTTGCTGCTGAAATTCATACACAGTGACAATCGGTGCATTAGCTGAGTACAATTAACGCACACACAGCAATCATTAAAAGGCTCATTGTAGAGTGAAAGAAAGCAATGCCTGGCTCAGTGCATTAAAGAAAAACACATTACTGGGGCTCCTTCTCAAAATGCTCCTGCAAAGTCTCCCTGATTTGAATAGCTGCCCCCCCCCACCATTGAACCCCTCTAACAGCCCTGGTATTTGGTTGCTCAAAAGCAGCTGCCAGCCGATCTACCTCAACGCTCCACCCCTGCTGAAACTTTTCCCCCTTAGCTTCACAAATGTTATGTAGAGCACAGCAAACAGCTATGAACATGGGAATATTTTCCTCATTGAGGTCTAAACTGCTAAAAAGGCAGCGCCAGTAACCCTTTAATCTGCCAAAGGCACAGTCAACAGCCATTCTGCACCTGCTGAGCACGTTGTTGAAGAGCTCCATGCTGGAGTCAAATTTCCAGTGTAAGGCTTCATGAGCCATGGGAACAAGGGCTAGGCTGGGTCTCCCAGGATCACAATTGACATTTCCACATCCCCAGTTGGAATCTTCTGGTCTAGAAAGAAAGTTCCTGCTTTCAGCTTTCTATATAGGCCAGCATTCCTGAAGATGCGTGCGACATGCACCTTCCCTGACCCCCCGTGTTGATGTCAGTGAAACAACCTAGGTGATCCACCACCGCTTGCAATACCATAGAAAAGTAGCCCTTTCTGTTGATGTACTCCGTCACAAGGTGGTCTGGGGCCAAAATGGGGATATGCCTGCCATCTATTGCCCCCCAGAGTTAGAGAATCCCATTGATGCAAAGTCATCCACTATTTCCCACACATTGCCCAGAATCACAGTCCTTCGTAGCAAGAGACGATTAATGGCCCTGCACACTTGCATGACTGCAACCCCCATGGTGGACTTTCCAACTCCAAATTGATTCACGACTGATCTGTAGCAGTCTGGAGTTGCCAGCTTCCATACAGCGACCACCACTCACTTCTTCACCCTGAGGGCAGCTCTCATTTTAGTGTTCCTGTGCCGGAGGATAGGGACGAGCTCCACACACAGTTCCAGGAAGGTAGCTTTGTACATCTGAAAGTTCTGCAGCCACTGCTTGTCAACCCATACCTGCATCACGATGCAATCCTACCACTCAGTGTTTGTTTCCCAAGCCCAGTACTGATGGTCCATCCTGTGCAGCTGCTCCATGAATGCCAACAGCAATCTTGAATTGTTTCTTTCCATGGCACACAGCAGGGCAGGCACCACGGTGTCATTATCTGATTCACAGTTCATGAAATACTGCAGGATCAGCTGTGTTGTGTTCATAACGCTCATCACTAGACTGGAGAGCAGTGTAGGATCCATGCTTTGAGACAGAGATTACGGGCATGCAGTTTACATGGGTGGTTGAAAAGCGGCACGAAACGTAGTCAGAAACCCATGGAATGATGGGACAGAGAAAACTGCGTCATAGGACAGTGAGTCCGCCCCCATAAGGCACTGTGATCCCTTGCCAGAGCACCCAGGGGCAAATGGTGGCGAGTTGTACAGTGGAATAGGTACCCATGGTGCATTGCTCTGTCAATGCAAGAGCACCAACTGTGGACACACTCCATCATCACAAGGAGCATTGTGTGGATGTGCAAAAATAGTTTAATTACAGCAGTAGGTGATCGCCGACGTAACTTAAGTCAACTTAACTATGTAGGACAGACATAGCCTAGCTCTTCAAACTTAACTATCTTGAATAATTTTGTATTATCTACAGACTTTGCCATTTTACTGTTCATTCCATTAATGATCTCGAAAAGGAATATGTTGAACACCACAGGTCCCAGTGCAGATCCTTATTTCTCTTTCTCCATTCTGAAAACTAACCATTTATTCCTATCCTTTGTTTCCTATCTTTTAATCAGTTAATGATCCATGCAAGGACCTCTCCTGTTACCCCATCACTACTTAGCTTCCTTAAGAGCCTTTGGCAAAGGCCTTCTGAAAATCCAAGTACACTATACCCACCAGATCACCCATGTCCACGTTTTTTAAACCCTCAAAGAATTCAAATAGATTGGTGATGCATGACTTCCCTTTACAAAAGCCATGTTGACTCTTCCTCACAACAAATTGTGTTTATCTATGTTTCTGATCATTCTATTCTTTACTATAGTTCCTACCAATTATTTCATCCGGTGCTGAAGTTACACCCAAAGGCCTGTAGTTGCCAGGATTGCACCTGGAGCCCTTTTTAAAAATCAGCATTACATGAGCTATCTTCTAGTCATCTGGCATAGAGGCTTGTTTCAGCGACAGGTTACATATTACAGTTAGTAACAATACAGTTCTGCAATTTCATATTTGAGTTCTTTCAGAACTCTCTTGTGAATACCATCTGGTCCTGGTGACTTATTACTGTTTAATTTATCAATTTGTTCTAAAACCTTTTCTATTGACACATCAGTGTGGGACAATATTTCAGATCTGTCACGCAAAAAGCATAGCTTTGATGTGGGTATTTCTGCCTCCTCTTCTGCAGCAAACACTGTGGCAAAGAATTAATTTAGCTTCTCTATAATGACTTTGTCTTCCTTGAGTGCTCCCTTAACATCTTGGTTGTATAGTGGCTCCATTGCCTGTTTAACAGGCTTCCTGCTTCTGATGTACTTTAAAAAATTCTTACTGTTAGTGTGTGTATCTTTAGCAAGTTGCTTCTCAAATTCTTTCTTGGCCTGCCTTATTAGGGAACAATAAAGGGTAGAAATCATTTAGGTCAAGATTCTGCAAATTTTCCAGGGCAGGAAGACTCCTCGTGAAGTCAATGAGGGTCAAAAGTCACAGAATAACTTGAAAAATTCAAAGTCTAGTTTGATCTGCTTAAGGAAGGGAGGATGTAATCAATGAGGCAACAAAAGTAGGAGTTAGTACAGCATATAATCAGTAGCGAGAATCCCCCAAAGCCATGCATCATGGATCCACCCAGTTACTACAGGAGTCATTAGACAAGGGGAATTCACCAAAATACCAATGTATATTAGAAACTCCTCATTGTCAGGACTTACTTTTGGCTGGGGATGTTACTGGCTGTGTTGGGCTTGGCTATCATTTCCGATACATCATTTCAGCAGAGTAAAAAGTTAACATGATCCACACCACTTTCAGGAAACGTCGCCAGGAATGGGAATAAGATTAGGGTTACCATATTTCAAGCTCCCAAAAAGCAGACATTGCAGGGGGTGGGGACAATAGGAGGGAAGGGAAGCCAAAGGGGGCGTACCTGCAGCAGGGGTACTAACAGTAGGTGGGGGGGCAGTGTCACTCCCTGTCACAGTGGCAGGGCAGCTGGCACAAGCCAAGAACACAGTGACAGTCGTCAGTCAGCGCCTCCCTGTGGGATTGCTTCCCCAGGGCTGAGCAGAGCAAGGGTGTGTGCATGGGCAGGATTCAGCAGCTGTGACTTGCAGAGGATAGGACCAATCAGCTGCAGATGCAGGGGAATGGCCCAATCAGCGGTGGATACAAGGGAGGGACCAAGTGGGAAGCTGATCAACCCGGGCTCTTTCTGAACTGGAGCTTCTCTGCTCTGCAAAAACCAGGACATTTGCTGTTATTTTAAAACCCCGCTGGGACAGGAAAAGCAAGCTCAGAAAAGAGGCTTTGTCTGGGGAAACCAGGACGTATGGTAACCCTAAATAAGAGCAGCAGAAACTAAACTCCACTTCCTTGGTTCTTGTCAGAGAAACCTGTCAAGAAAAATAATGGCTAGAGGTTAGCAAGGCAAATTTCTATAATAAAGTTAAAAAAAAGAGCCAAAAAAGAAAGCCATTTTAAGGGTAGTGACTTCAAAATAAAAGAATAATGAATTGTGAGGGTAAGGTGGAGATAGTAGGATCTAGAGCCGTCGAACAGTCCTACAGAGCAAGCGGGGTTTTAAAACATAACTAGAGGACATACTGTTGGTTCATATTTATCACTGCACCATTACAGAGAACACAGGAAATATGCAGGTATCCCCCCACAGAATGAGAAGCAATCCTAGGGCATTGCAGATAACATAAGCAATCAGTCATTTGGGGGATGCAATGATATAATACAAAAAAGGGATACAACTGACTGTAAAGGTGAACCTCAGTGCAGTGAAAAAGGGTGCAATGCAGCATAGCAAAGCCGGGGTGAAAATGCATGACGGTGCAGTGGTAGTCTGCAGTGTAGAGAGTGCGCCCAGTATCACAGGTGATTTGCAATGCAAGACGGATATGGGAAAGGGTTGCCGTGTAGAAGGGGTGCACTGTAGTGCAGGAGGGTGCAATGTGAGGGGGGTGTAGTGGAAGGATGGAGAGCAGAAGGGGTTCAGTGCAGCGCACTGCAGCACAGGTGTAATGCAAGAGGGGATGCAGTACACTGTAACACGGGGATGCAGCACAGGTGTAATGCAAGAGGGGATGCAGTACACTGTAACACGGGGATGCAGCGCAAGGAAATCCAATGCAAGAGGTGTAACACGGGGATACAGCACAGGTGTAATGCAAGAGGGGATGCAGTACTGTAACACAGCGGGATGCCGCGCAGGGAAATCCAGGGCAGGAGGGGTGCAGTACCGTGTAGCACAGGGGATCGCCATACAAGAGGGAGGCCGGGGGTGGAATGTGGGAGCGGTACAGCACAGCGCAGGGGTGACCCGCCAATACACGGGCAGGATGTACGGACCGCCCCGCCCCGCCCCAGGGGGAGCGTTAAGGACAGGACTCACCCCCTGACGCTCTAGGGCACCAGCCCGTGACCCCCGCGCGCTACCCAGACGCTGCGCGATCCCACGCGGCGCCCGCCCCGACCTCAAACACGGCGGCGACCACTCAAGAGGCCCCTATCCATGGGTATCCGAGAGCGCGTGCGCCAAATCGGCCTACCAGCGAGCGGCCGAGTATCACGTGATGCCGCCGAGCCGTCACTCACGACAATTAATAAATTCCTCTTCCCGCGGTCCCCTACCCCGGTAGTCAAAGCCCCGCCCACTCCGGAAACGGACCCCGCCCAACAGGCGCAGGGAGGGGGCGGAGCTTGGGGCGTGCGGCGGAACGTGTCTGGCGGCGGGGCCGGTTTCCTGGGGAACCTATTCCGGACGCGGAGCGCGAGCACGTTCCCCCTCGCGCAGGCCTAACGGCGTCCGAGCGCCGGGCTCTGCCCTCCCCCCCGCGCCGGGCTCTGCCCTCCCCCCCCAGCCGGGCCGCCCCCCCCCCCCCCCCAGCCGGGCGTCTCTCGCGGTACCGGGGCGGGCGATGGGGCCCGCGGGGCTCCTGCTCCGAGGGGCCGCCGCTCTGTGCGCCCGGGGGCTCCGCGCCGCAGCGGCCGGGAGGCTCTGCCCGCTGCTCCCCCGGCCGCCCGCCCGGCTCCTCAGCACTGGGGGCTCCTGGTGCCTCCGCGCCGCGCTGGGGCCCCCGGGCCAGGGGGAGCCGCCCCGGAGCGTGGGGCGCGGGAGCGGGGCGGCGTTCAGCGAGGAGGAGGAGGAGGAGGGTGATGAGGAGCAGCTGGAGGAGCTGCTGGCTCCAGGGCCGCCTCCCGGGGCCCAGCGGCTGCTCGTGGTGCACCCGGCCGTCAAGTGGGGATCGAAAAAGCCCCAACTCACCACAGGTGAGATGCGTGAAACTCCCCCGCCCCGCGGCCCCCAGGGCACCAGCCTCGGGCCCCTCTGCCGCGGGGTCTTTCCCCTGCAGCAGCGTGGTCTGGGCGGGGGCGGCTCTGGCTTCCCTAGGGGGACATCCCAGTGAAGGGGAGACACCGGTCGATATTTTACCTTGCCGTAGCCGCTGCCTGACATGGGACCCTGCTCCCCCACCTGGGATTTACCGTGAGTCGTTTCTTCACGGTGAAAACTGCCTGTGCCTTGTCTTTGGGAGGATTTGACGTTGAGGTAGCGATCTTGAAATACAAAACACGTTTTCTTTTCTTTTCTTTTTTGCAGTGGAGACAGAGGGGAGCCTCTCCCGAGCTAACTACTGAAGCTCTCACATTTGACACATTGTAGCACAGTAGACTTACTAACTTAACCTCTGTGTAATCAGAAATGCTTCTGTGTCCCTCCTATGGTGTCAGTTGTTGCTCAATTCACCCTTAAAGCTTCTTCGGGATCTTTATGAATTAAATAAATCTTCAAGTATGTTAAGTGTTTTTACAAAGAGAACAATGAACTGCTGTTCTCCATCTCTGCTGGCTGTAGGACAAGAAGAAATGGCCTTCATCTGCACCATGGGAGATTTAGGTTAGATAGTAGGAAAATCTAACTATAAGGGTAGTTAAACTCTGGCATGAGCTTCCAAGTGAGATTGTGTAATCTCCATCACTGGAGGTTTTTAAGAACAGGTTGTACAAACACTTGGCAGAGATGATCTAGGCTTACTTAGGCTTGCCTCAAGGTAAGGGGCTACACTTGATGACCTCTCCAGGTCCCTTCTAGCCTTACCTGTCAATGATGCTATAATTTTAAATATAAACTTTAAATTGGGAGGCAAGCAGGAATGGTTGGCAAATAACCAGAGAACAATTTTATCTCTTTAAGAAGTTTTGCTATATATTTCTTTCACATTATCAAAATACAAAGTCAAAATGGCCAACAGTTCTAGATCAATATATGTTCCCCCTTTAAATACTTAATGCCACATTGACAATGATTTGTTGCAAATTTAGGTCTTGATTCTACAAACACTGAAGGACATGATCAACTTTATTCGGGGCTTGTCTTCACTTCAGTGTTAGCTCTGGTTATCTACACTCAAGTTGACTGATATAACCACTCCAACTCATGCTAGGCTATGCTGCAATATGCTGCAAAACAGCACTCCAGCCACACACAGTAACTGAGTCCCCATTATATTATTAGCTCAAGCATCAGCGTCACTCGAGCTCCAAGACAAACGCTCCAACTGGCCAATTAGTTCAAGTCTAAAGCACCACTTAACTCATGCTACAGATTTTTGTGCGTGCACGTGAGTCAAATTAGGGGCAACACTCAAAGTATACCGCAAGCTAACAAGGCACTGAAGATAAGCCCCTAAATGAATAGTCTCTTGGGATCGCTACTGTGCTTAAAGTTGGAGCCTTAAATAAGAAATACTGAGTTGTCTCTGGTCTCATTTCTCCACCACCACAGCTAGTTATAGACATGTTAGTCTCTCTGGGATGGGATGGCGTTTTGCCTTGGGTGGCAAATGCTCTGTCCTGCAGAAGTCTAACAGAAAACACTAGAGATCATATAGTTTAGGGTATTTTACATTTGCATTTGATTCTTTGTCCTCTTCTTTACCAGTCTTATTAATGGGAATGTTTCTAATATGGTCCATAACAGCTGTTAGTGGTTTTCAGATCTCATCCTTTCTCTGCCAGTTTAGAAGACTTGTGCCTCAACCAATGCAACCAATTTGATGAGGAAACTGTTTTGTTCAATATAACTTTAAGGCACAAATTATGGGACTTCCACCACTTTCTTTGGGAGACTATTCTTCAGCCTAATTTTAATTAAACTTCCTATGAGTGAGATAATCTAAATTTAATTCTAGTTTGTCAATGTTGCTGGCCACAACCTGTGTTGCAAACTGTTTTAGGAAGTGCTGTTTTTAAAACTGCTAGATGTACTAAAACACACATGAAACAAACTGGGTCAGTGGTTCTCTACCATTTGTGTACTATTATCTCATGTTACAAACAAAAAAGTTTTGCACTCTCCTCCTGTCTAGCCAGAAAGGCAAAGAGGATGGTTGTGAACCATTTGAAATCTATTTATGATCCCCAAGTGGAGAACCTGTTCACTAGGTGAATGTTTCAAAATTATTCTCCGCTATCCCAAGGAAAAACTCACTTAACCAATCTGCAGTAATTTGGGCAAAACAGAAGACTTTTTTTAAGTAGGAAGAAACTTTTTCAAGCAAATATAATTTAAAATATCAAATACACTGTATGCCATTTAGAGTGAATGGATGATACCTTTTCTTTGTCCAACAATTTTGCTAGGTCCAGTCCTGCAATTTGATTTGCCTGGGTAACCTTTATACCTGCATGGAGTCCCATTAAACTCAGTGGCTCTGTAGAAGTTCAAGAGACTACCCAAGTGACTGAGAATGCAAGACTGGGGCCCTGCTTTGCTGTGTTTCTAGTAAAGCAGGAGTCAGTATGGCTGCCTGTTGTTGTTCTGTCTATGAACCAGCATCACTGATGATGGTGGGAACAATGTGCACAACTCTAGAAGTTCTTTAAATATTTCTACAAAGCAGTAAGGCGTTAACAACACATTGTTTTGCTGTCACAGTTTTCCCACCATCTTTCTGTAAGTAGGGTTAAACAAAAATTATGATAGTAACCCTTTTAGGACTGAAGTACAATGTTGATGCAGATAACTATGTAATTTCCTTGTTAATTTGTGCAGTTTTTTTGCCAATATAGTTTATACCAGTTCCTCAAATGAAAAGGATTTTTTTGCTGGTATAACTACATCTAACCTAGGGCTTTTGCTGTCCTATCTATGTTGGTGAGCGCTATAATTTTTTCACATTCCTAACCAACAGAGCTATGCTGGCAAAACTTTTTTAACTGTAGACCGGGCCTCACTGTATTTATGTTCTTATTGCAAATGTTGGAAATCTGCGTGTGGAGTTAGGACTGTATACTATAACCTTTTTTTTCTTTTCCAATACTAAAGCTGAATTACAGATGGCTGAAGCTGTTGCTCTAATAAACACCCTTCATAACTGGACAGTTTTAGATAAAATAATTCTGTCTACAAAAACTCCTGACAAGAAGTTTATTTTTGGCAAAGGAAATTTTCAGTTCCTGACAGGTAAGAAGAAAACCAAAGATTTCTTTATACAATATATTATACTAAGTGAAAGATTTTTACCCTTCTTAAGCTAATTAATGATTATTGCAGACACAGGAGAAATCTTTCGCTAAGCTTTTGTCTACTTCATAGGTAGGTTTACAAACAGGCTTCAAAGATGTTGATTAAAAACATGCAAGATGGAAATAACCAATACTTGCTGTAAGGGCTTGTTTTCACTGCAACAGTTAACATGAGTTAGTACGCTCGAGATACTCTGCTCAACCCAGTCTAGCTCAAGTGAAAATGATCATGCTGTGAAAAAACATTTGCACTACAGAATGATTGGATGAACTATTACTCCAGCTGTTGAATCCCCTCAGCATTGCTGGCTTGAGCATCAGTAGCACTAGATTTCCAACCCACCTCCCTGCCAGTCCAGCTAGCTCAAGCCCCCACTCCATCCCTTCCTCCCATGCCGCTTCCCGCAGTCCCCGTTGCCCTGGGACGGCGAACTGCGGCTGGTGGGAGCTGCAATTGGCCGAACCAGCAGACACGGCAAGTAAATAAACTGGCCCGGCCCACCAGGGGGCTTACCCTGGCGAGCCGCGTGCCGAAGGTTGCCGATGCCTGGTCTACTATTTCATGAACACTGCATTCACTTTTTAACATATAATTAAAATAGCCTTTTTGCTCTAGATTGGCATTAACCATTACAAAATTACACAGTGCAATCCTCTTTATTTAGAAAAGATTAAAGGATTACCGCACATAACGGCTGTCTTCTTGAATATAGAAAGGCTCTCTGCACTGACAAAGGTAATTTAAAAAACAATATTTAAGTGTATTTTTTATGTTCCACATCAGTGGTGGGCAGTCCCATCAGGGTAATCCAGCCACTGGGAGCTGCGGGTGGCCATGCAAATGTAAAACTGTCTGGCAGCCCACCAGCGGATTACCCTGACCGGCCGTGTGCGGGCCACAGGTTGCCCACCACTCTTCTACATCCAAAGACTCTGTTTGGAATGTATTGATGCTCTGAAAAGTAAAGGCCAACTTTTGACTCAAAAGCTGCACATGACACTTTTTTAAGCCACTTTGGCCAAATTATGCCTGATGTAAGCAAACCCAGTTCCATTGACTTTATTGGGCATTATGCCTCTTACTTCATGGCTGAATTGGCTCACCGACATCCTGGTAGTCTTTTACTCTGGGTTCTACTCCCAGCTCTGCCACTGACTCATTGGTATCTTGGACAAGTCACTTAACTTTTGTGCCTCAATATCTCCATCTGTAAAATGCGGGGAAAACTTAGCCTTCTTTGTAAAGCACTTCAGGATTTTGGATGAAATGTGCTCTATATTAAAATGCTTGTCATTAATATTTAACATGAAATTAGTTATAAATGCAAGCTATGCATATATTTTAATTTCCGTGTACTTCTTTTCTTTACACTTACTTTTAAAGTATGTTTTAAAGGGACACTGGTTACAATTTATACATTTTTTAAAATCTTACCTTCATTACTAATGATTCCTTAGATGATTAAAGCTGGAAAAAAATAAAAATGAATATGCTTTTCACTATTAATATTATTCTTTACATGTTGATTTTATTTAAAGTTTTTAGACGATTATGGATAGAGTTTGTGAAAAGATTTTAAGTTCCACATTTTTGACAGAGAGACACATTTTTCTCAGAAGTTTAGCAGTTTTTCATCCTCTCATTTGTGGAAATCTTTCTATTGATATTAGGTTTTGTAAAAGCTTGTTTTACCAATCTTAAATCTTTGACATAATTTAACCTGACAGTGGCCATGATTCAACAAGGTATTTAAGAATATGTGTAACTTTAAGCACATGAGAAGTCCAATGAACTTCAGTGGGACTACTCATACTTAAGCACCTTACTGAATCAGGGATGAACCAGCTTACAGCAGAAATGGAGCTCTGTGTAAGCTCGCAAGCTTGTCTCTCTCATCAACAGAAGTTGGTCCAATAAAAGATATACTTCAACCACCTTGTCGCTCTACAGTTTAATTTCTTCACCCTGCTGCATGCAAATTGACTTATATACATTGTTCTAAAAAACCCTCAGGTTATCTTATCTTATGTTTTTAAAGAAAGAACTGGAAGATGCTTGGGGAGTGACGGTTTTTGACAGAAACACAGTTGTCCTTCATATTTTTCGTTGCAATGCTCGGACTAAGGAGGCAAAACTTCAGATCGCATTGGCTGAAATCCCACTTCTCAGGTACCTCCGATTGTGCAAATAGCAGATGTTAGTATTTCGATATAATATAAAGGCATATAATATAAATGCATTTTCTTCACAATCATTAAAATGGTAGTACTATTCTTGAGGGGGGGAAGACAATGGTTCTTTTTTGTATAATATGCTTTATAGCATTTTATGCCATAAACTGTCCAGAGCAGATTAAAATATTGCATTGCTTTAAGCTTTTCACTGTTGACTAACACAAAAAAAGAAGAAGAAGCTGTTCACGAGAGAGCCTTACCAAATAGATTTCTCGTGTGAATTGCTAGTTCATCCCAAACCCGGTAACCTTCCAGGAACAGCATCAGCAAGTTTATTCTTAGAAAATATATGGCAAATTTATATATAGGGTTAGAATTTTAGCTGTGATCAGAGGAGTTGAGAATACCAAGTTAGCGTCTGGTTGATTTGTGTGTGCATCCAAATACTGGCAAGTTTAATAAAGTACATGGTATATTTTGTATAATTACCATTCCTATACCTGACTGAAGTCAGTGGGAGTTATGTATGTGCATCTGACAGTATGATTGGCTCCCTGAAATTTTGTCTCAGTTGTTTTTTCTGCAGTTATTATTTGCTAACTGTGTTGTCTGTTGGGGAGCTAGGAAATTTGGATTCCATTCCCAATAATGCCGCTTAGCCATCATATGGCCTTGGGCTAGTCACTTAAATTCTCTGTGTCCCAGTTTTCCCAGCTGTAATATTAGGTTATTACTACTTAGCCATGTTTGTGAAGTAATTTTAAGATCCTTTAATTAAAGTCACTATATTTACTTTTGTACAAATGTTACTCTTTTTCCATTGCCAGAACAAATCTGAAAAATGAGATGTCTCACTTAGATCAGCAAAGAGGTGGATCAAGATACATCATGGGTTCAGGTAAAGTCTAAATAATTATGTGAACTGTAGGATTATCCTCTATAATCTATGACCAGGTTTAATTGCTTTTTGGTAGTTGTGACTAGGGTGGATTGATTTAGGAAAAGGCTATTTAAACCAATTTAAATAATTATTTAAATCACCAAGTGGAAAGTCTTGATTTAAATTATTGATTTTAGTCAGCTTTTCCGTTTGTACTTCAGTTATTTTCTAAAGAAAGGTGCATTCTCATTGGCTGATATAACATTAAAACATGTTGATTTGCAACTAAATAGAGCCTTTACACTAGATTTGGTACATCTGTTTGCTATCTAGTGGGGTACACTAACTATAACTGTATACGTTTATTTAAGCAACTATGTAGCTTAATATTTTCAGATTCTTATTGTATATTTTTAGTATGTTAGAAAATTGTGAAATGATATATTGCTTATTTACTAGATAATTTAACTGTTTGCTCGTGGCTTGTCAAGATGCATTTGTTTGGTAACAGGAATTTAATTAAACACACAAAACATCCTGTAAAATGTATTTTTATTAAACAAAACTACTGTAAATATTTTGGATACATAAATTACTGTATTTTTCCATGAGCTGGAGAGTAAGTTGCCCAGGTGGGCGGAGTCATAAATACTTATGATTTGAGAATTGAGCCAGTCAGAGCTCAGGTAGGGAGAAGCTATAAAATAGGAGTATGAGACCACCCAGTGGGCGATCCTGATGACATACATGACCATATACATATACACAGATCACTTTATTATTATTTTTAAAATGCCTAAAGATGTGTTAGTTGCCAGAAAGGGCAATGAGCAGCCTATATGGTTGCTCTGGTATGACACCTTTTAAAGTCAATTGTAACTTTGGCTTGGTTCTGTCTTAGTCAAGCAATTGAATCCATGTATTCTTAAGACTGCTTTGAATGTGTATTGTCAGTTCTGTATCACTGTTTTAAGTAGCTTCATAACACAGCTTAATTTCCATCTCTCTTACTGGTTGTTCAGCCACTTATTTTATATTCTTTAGGTGAGACTTTCATGGAAATGCAATATCGCCTCTTGAAAGAAAAAGAATTTAAAATTAGGAATGCCCTGGAAAAGCTGAGACGAAAGAGGTCTATACTCAGAACTCAGCGTAGAAGGCGTGAGTTTCCAGTTATCTCAGTAATGGGCTACACTAATTGTGGTAAGAAAAAACTCCTGAAATTATAACACAGAAAAGCGTACTTTTCTAATATTTAATTAGAAGCACTAGCTAAAATCCCATTTCAGCATGCATGGCTTTGTGTTACAGAATTTTAATTAGTTCCCTGATTGTCTAATGAATACATGTCAATGAGAATTTTGGTAGAAAGGCAAACAATACTTGTTGTTTGTTAGTGAGATCTGCTGCACTTCTAGAGCCATGTTTTGCCCTGGATAATTGCTCAGCTCCCGTTATTGTCAGTAGGCATTCTGCATCCTGTACAAGGGGAGATTATGCCTCTTAATGTGTATCCTTATCACTGGTCAAAATGGGTACTAGGTTAAGACTTCATTATAACTTTCTGTAGACAGCGAGCAGATAGTAATTATTTTCAATCAGTACCAACATGAGCTGGATTTAAACTGGTGATCTAGGGGTAAAAGTTCCTGTATTCCATTATTCAATCATTTGAGCCATGTATGTTAATTTTACTTGAAGCAGTCTGTTTAAATTGTGTTTTATTCAGCTCTGATTTCTATTAGGGAAAACCACTTTGATCAAGGCATTGACTGGAGATGAAGGACTGCAGCCTCAAGATCAACTATTTGCCACTCTTGATATTACAGCTCATGCTGGCTATCTACCCTCACACCTGGCAGTTATTTATGTTGACACTATAGGGTTTCTGTCTGAATTGCCTCATGATCTCATTGAGTCCTTTTCAGCCACATTAGAAGATGTGGCTTACTCAGTAAGTAATTGATTCTAAAACATATAAATGTCTGGACTATTGTCTTTGGGACAGTCTTCACCTTTGCAGAGGGGTGGGAGTTAACTGGCTTGCTATTTATAGTGGCACATCTGACTAGCTTTATTGCAACATTTGGTTGGTGGTGGATACTATCGTCACTGTTGCACAATATCTTGTTGTAAGCCAGTATTCCACTTTTATGTTTTGTGTATTTTTAAGTGTGACAAGATTTCAGAAATAAAATGTATACAAAGTATCCATGTCTGTTCCGATAGAATTGTATAAAAATCTAGATAGAGGTTTACGGGTCTTTGAGAATAGCTTTTTTTAAATAAAGGTGTAGGGAGAAACTTTTTAGAAATTTGTTTAAAATTAAATGTATTTCAGTACCATTAAATAACAGCCCAGTAGGTGATGAAATTATAGCCTGAGGTGTGAATAATCATGAAATTAATGTAAATGTACTTTCCTAAGACTTTGCTATTAAAATGAATTTCAAATGGCATTAGAGCCATACAGTTCATATACACACCCACAGACATGTAAACACCAAGTTAACATGTAAAACTCACAAAAATGACATTTTCAAAGCTAAGACTCCAACTGTCTTTATTTGTCCTTTTCTGCCTAGTTATTGCAGTTTATGCAAGATGTTACTTTTGGACCTCAGTTTTTAGAAATTTTTACAATAATATGTAGTAGGCCTGAGATGCTGAACCATTTCCAGTCAGGTGCTAAAAATAAAACGTTGCTATATTTTGGGTGCCCCCTATATTTTGGGTGTCACTTGCAATATGTTTCTTGCCCCCATCTCTGGTCATGGGTCCACCAAGGCCTAATACTGTATATACAGTTTGTGCCAACAGATTTATTGCATACCAGAGGTTCACTGTCACTGACATAGGTGTACTAAAAGCTACGGGGAAGAATATAGTTCTAGAGTGTTTTATAGGATTACAAAAAGCATGTATTACCTAATATCCCAGTTTCTGGTGGCTAGGATAAAAATCACTGCCAGTCTTATAAGCTTTTTGAAGTGTCTGAGTTGTTCCTTCTTTACCTCCCCAAAATTACACAAGCAGTGTTTGGGTTTTTTTGGTGTTGGATTTCTTCAGGGATATTACCTCACTTTCCGCTGTATTTTTCAAGTCCCTGTCTTTGCTCAACCTTGGTTTGGAAAGACGAGCCAATTTCTCCCTGAAACCTAAGAAAATCAAAAACTTGGTTGGGAGGGTTTGTTTCAAGACCATATGAAGCAGTTGCAACCCTTTATGGAGCTAAGGACCAAGCTACAGACCTGCTACTCATCTAGCCTTCCACTTTGGAGTACACATTTGATCTTGATTTGTAATCTGTTCCAGGAATACAGCTTAATTTGTTAATGTAGTGGAGAATCTGTGTATTCTCCACTACAAAGTAATGTGCCTCATGAAACAGAAATGCCAAATATTATTTTAAAACAGCCATTATCACCAGTAATCATATTGTGTACTTATATTTGCTAGGATTTAATAGTTCATGTGAGGGACATTAGTCATCCAGAAACTGTCCTCCAGAAAGCAACTGTTTTGTCTGTTCTGAAGAATCTTAATCTTCCAAGCCATTTACTGGATTCAGTTGTAGAAGTTCATAACAAAGTGGATTTGATAGAACGGTAAGAGGAAAAGTACAGTTCTAAAACTGTTATTGCACTTTAACTCATGTTTCCTAGTTGCATTGTAGCAGCATTTACAAGTATTTACTTGTATCATTGCACACAAGTACTTGCCAAGAATCTAGTTTTCCAGGGCTGCAGGGAGCTTCCAGCCACCTTTTGTATACACTGCTAGGATACTGGTTCCTCGGTCCTTTCCTTATATAAGGATCTGGAGAGCCTTGTCTTTAGAAGTAAAATAAGATCAGAGCTCATTGTCATCTGCAGATAAGATGTCTATGTAGTCAGACATCAGAATCTAATATACAGAAATAGTCTGTTTGGAACACGTCCAGCCTTTACTCTTTTTAGAGGTACAACCCCTCATCTGCTGTTAAATTCCTGCATCTCAGTTAAGTCACCTGCTCTGCCAGCACATCTCTAGCTGACAGTTGTTGTCTTCCAGGTATCAGTCCCCTGAAACAAATGCTATCGCTGTTTCTGCTCTTCTTGGATATGGATTAGAAGAACTGAAAGGGGAGATTGAGAGAACAGTTTTGAAAACAACTGGGAAAAATATTCTGACAATTAAAGTTAACTTAGCTGGACCTCAACTAAGGTAAATAATTGTGACGTCTACAGTTAGACTTTTTGAAAGGCAGGTGTATATGTACATGTGTGTGTTTATATATATTTAATTCTTTATTTTCTGAGACGTTGACAAATTGTATTAATTTTTGTTTCAATCTGTGATAAGAATGGGGAGACAACTTTTGAAGTTTTGTCTGACCAATCTCAGATGAAATGATATAGTATCCCAAAGAAGTCTAGATTCTGCTTTTTTAAAGTGTTCTTTTATAGGAGGACATATGAGAAACGATTGTTCTACATTGTTTATTTTACTATGTGTATGCATACAAAATATTTTTTTCAAACAACCTATTGGAGCTAGAGCCACAGTTGAATCCAATAAAGGACCACAAATCTTAAATGTTTTATGAAGTATTATACCTCTTTTCAGAACAGGAATAGCTTATTGTGGGAGCAAAAATAAGAATGTTTCCCTTTGTTAGGCTTATTTGTTTCAAAGTGTGGAATTACTTGCATTTAAAATGTATATAAATGTCCTGTACTTGATGTAAAATAAAGGCCTTGTTTTGTGCATGATTGAATGCCTGTAAGATGCTGATGAGGTTTTTCCTTTTCAGTTGGCTGTATAAAGAAGCAACAGTTCAGGAAGTGGATGTTATGCCTGAAGATGGCACAGCCAGTGTGAAGGTGATCATAAGTAATTCTGCTTTGGGCAAATACAAAAAACTTTTCCCACAATAACAAGTTATTTATTCTGTGCAATAGTCATTGGAAAAAACTAATCAGCTGGCAGTAAGGCTTTTTGAAATGAAGGTAATAATGTCTGTGTTCATATGCAGTAGAGATTGTCAGTCCGGCCCCCTTGAGTTTTTTGGACACACAACATTGAGCTGAAGCTATGTGAAATGGTGTCAGTGCTTCTTAAATGCCCCTCCATGGAAATACTACAGACCTCCAGCCTCTTTCCATTGACAAACACACACACCAAAGAAAGCACTAATTTCAAACAAACATTCGTCAGTGTGTATTGGAACTGCACAAAACAACTGCTCTAAACTCTGGCCCTGGAGGTTTAATCATGTATACTAGTTTTTATGTAACAGGTTTAAGAATAAATATTGTTTATTACTGCTGGTCCTGGCCACTTTTATTTCATGACTGGAAATTATAAACTATAGAGGGAAAAGAGAGATTGCTGGCCACCACACAATTGTTTAAGCATCTTATAAATAAGAGAAAGTAGAGGTTGCTGTATTCATTAAGCATTTTGCTTACTAAAAGGTTAGTGCAAAGGATTTAGTTAATTATAGGAGGGTAAAAAGTGCATGTTTATGTAGAGTTTTAAGCAGGGAAATAGAAGGAACAAACTTTTCTACAACACACATCTCCAAACAAAATAAGGAACTACTACCTATCCTTGAGTACTGTTTTAAATATTAGATGTTACGGGTGAAGTTAAATCTTTCCTGCTTAAGAATTGATATCGGCGTGTGGACCAGAGCTATTGCCAGAACTCATCTGACTGTAAAAATCAAGAGGGATTTCTGCTTCAGAGCTGCTGACACTATGTTGTAGGTCTATTATGAGCTAACCACAGGATTCCAGTACTGCAGCCAAGGCAATATCAAATTTAAACTTAGAAGAATGTAATATTTAGAAAAAGAGAGAGAGACTATGAATGACTAGGAAACAGAAAATGTAGCAACACTAGAGCACTGTGAGGCAAATAATTATCAGAAGTGAATAAAAGTTTGTTTACTAGGTAAGAAACAATACAGTACAGTAAAACATTTAAATACATATAATACAGCATTTTATGCAAATGACACAAATTTTATATACACTTTTATAAATCCAGCAAAATACATCACTGCTATATACTGACAGTAAACAGGGAAAGGACATGGATGAAATATACCATGACAGACTGGCAGAATTCTTTCTAAACAATTCCATGCATCCGATGAAGTGGGTACTAACCCACGAAAGCTTATGCTGAAATAAATTTGTTAGTCTCTAAGGTGCTACAAGTTTTTCTTTCTTATTTTCGTTTTGCTGACACAGACTAACACGGCTACTACACTGAAACCTTTCTAAACAATGTTTGGGTTTCCATTGACACACCACCCATAAATCAGTGTGAAGTGTCACAAGGATGCAGTTTCTTTGCCATTTATTTCTGGAACTCAAATATGATTTGGGGTCAAATAACATTTGAGTTCAGTCCTGTCCCTAGTGGACGTTTGTTCATCTTAACCCACCACTGGCATAAAAGGTGTGTTGTGCATCTAAAGAATGAGGTATACTGACAGAGCTGCACAGTGAAGCTTATTCAACACCTACTCCTTGCCAATGATACCTGGTCCTCACTTTCATGAGCAATAAAAATGCACCTATTTTATTCAAAAATGAAAACAGAAAAACAGTATTAACAATCAGTGCATGGCCTAAAACCCATGATTTGCAATGTACAAGTAAGTCTGGATAACAAAACAGCAACTCATGCAGATATTGAGTAAGTAAGAGGGGGGAAGTCTGTTTTCAGTTATATAAATATTAATCTAGAGCATAATTTAGGCTGGAAATTGGAAGATTTCTAACCATCAAAGGAGTGAGGTTCTGGAACGGTCTTCCACTAGAGGTAGTGGGGGAAACTAGTTTTTTAAATGGAGCGTGATGCGTTTATGAAAGGGTTGCCTACAATAGTAGGGGACTGGACTTGACCCAGGTGGTCACTTCCACTCCTATGAACTTGGAACTCTACTGAAGATACTCTAGATTTACATCAGTGTAAATTAAAGTAGGCTTTAGTCCATAGCTGCTTATAGTTCAATTGAAGTGTGAAAAACATTTTTTTTAAATCTTGCTTGTATTTTATTGGGGGCTATATAACAGCCCCTTCGTTCAAGACATTTCAAGCTAAATGGGCAAAAATCTACTGAGGGGGCCCAGTTGTGCTACCTTGAAGTCAGAATTGGCATAACTATAAAATGGGGACAATGTCAGACCTTGGGAATATGTAGTAAATAGTAGTATGTTAGCATAGAGACTGCTGATGAACATGGTGATAATAAACTTACCAGGTTGTAAGACCGATACTAAAGGATCAATTCAGCTCTTGGGTACACTATTGCCATTTCCATCCAAGATGCCAAAATGCCCACCTGGTGACCAACTTGACATATTCTGGAATAATGCCAAGATTCTTTAAGAACACTGTCAGGTTTGATAAATTTACTTCCAGGCATAGTAAATAGTAATGCCTTAGATTATCAAAATAATGTATTCTAAAAATCTAATTTTCTGTTTCCTAATTATGTTGTGTACTTTTAACATTTCACTCACCTTGGCCCATGAAAACAAAGTAGTCCGTTTCACTGTCTGGTGCACATACTGAGATGTTCAGGGCACGTGCGCACACACACACTCTCTCTCTCCATTGAAATAACTACATTAAATATATACTTAATGCAAATAAAGAAAAAACTCAACAGTAAACAAATTTATTTTCTAAAAGTTTTGCGAAAAATGAGTAAGGTTCTTAGGATATTCTCTAACACCAGTTACTGCAGTCTTTATGCTCTTCCCAGCTAAATTACACCTACGCGGCAAGGGCTCTAGAAAACTTAAGGAGAGGCCTTGCTCTTCTCCCTCCCCTAGTTATAGGAAGTTTGTTTGCCATAAGCATTGTGTATTTTAAAATTGACTTTGGTGCGAAAGCGTCAACTAATGAATCTTCACAACATCCCTGGGAGGAAGAAACATCATTTATATACACACACAATGACCCTCAACTAGGAAAACTGCCCTGTGAGAGCTGATCAAAAGCTACTCAATCATACCAAGATTATGAAGCTGAAAGTCATGAAACATCCTTTAATTCAGTCTCAATACCATGGTAACGTAATGAAGGGATGATTTTTTTGTTAAGTTCTATCACATCATTCACAAAATCATCTTTTCCTATGAAGTCACCAGCAATGATGTTGATACAGTCCCTCTTTGGTCCTGGATACTGTTGCTTTATCCAGAGTTTCAAGTATGGAAAGCTAGAAAGGGTCAGTTTCTTCAAGGATCCAGATGGATGTGCCAGAATGTACTCTAAGTCTTCAGTAAGGTTAATCCCTGCAACGAAGAAACAGTCTGAAACGAACAAAAAAAAGAAACATTAAATTGGTATCTGTCAATACTGAGCATTGACTCAGCCCTACAGCTAGTGTTTTCTCTTGAATAATTAGTAGAGAAGCTTCCTCCAGAAAATTAGGTTTGTCTCAACAGCTCACCTCTCTTAGAGTGGCAAGCTATTCTATGCAGATATGGAACAATTAACCTAACTCAGGCTCACATGCTTCAATAGATAGTCACTTAATTTACTCATCCTATGAGAAAATGTTCCCTGCTTGCTAGTCTCCATCAATCAAGGAAAATTTTAGTAAAGGTGAAACCTAGGTCACTTAACAGTAACTGGAGTTCCCTATATAGATATAGGGCCAGATTGTGCCTTGATTTGGCAATTTCTTTTTATAAACAGTATTGCACAAAATCTGTGGCAAGATCCAGTGACAGGTTTCCCATAAGAGTTGCCTCAACTTCTACAGGCTAACAAGTAATGGCTTCATTGAGGAGTCCCCTGTAAATATCAGTTGCATAATATGGCTCATTGTTCCCCCCAGTCATTACTCATCATCCCTGCATCTCTACTGGAGGAAGAAAATGAAGGGCTGACATGCCTCCTTTTACAGCTGTATCAGTACAGAGGGTGTACAAGTGGAGGCATATAACAAGGGTTAACTGTTCTTAAATGGTTTATTGGCCCCGTAATATATGGCATAATGCCCAACTCTAAAGGAAAGGTATCCATTTGGAGGCAATTTCCATGAAAGTAGTACATCACTAACAGGGAGACGGAGAAGCAGATTGATGCAGAAGGTGGGTTGAGGCTTTTAAACCCCATTAATTACATGCAATGCAAAAAGTGAGGAAAGAAAGAATGTGGAAAGCAGAAGGGAGTAGGGAGGGGGAAAGGGGCAGGTATGCAATAGCTCTCACTTCCTTTGCCCCCCTCACAATGCTTTAGATACACATCTGTGTTGAGGCAGCAGAACTCCTGTGACACACCAAAGCATAAAGTCAAACTGTAAAGCTTTCACTTTCACAATTCCATAGTTGTATGTTAATCACTCATTTATGCAAAAAGAGTGAGGCGTGCTTGTGGCGCCTTAGAGACTAACAAATTTATTTGGACATAAGCTTTCATGGGCTAAAGCCCACTTCATCAGGTGCATCTTAAAACACAGGAGGGGTTTTCACTGACTTTTGAAATCCATTATAAAGTAAAGTAAACTATCTTTACTAAGATGCCTTAGTTTCCTTCCCAGAATTCAGGTTCATGTCACAACTTTAAGCAAATAGCGGATATGTAAAAGAGAAGCAGAGAGCTGATCCATTTCACTTTACTGTATGAGCTAGTGGTGCTGGTGGAGGCTTGTGGGTTTGCAGCGTGAAGTGTTCAGGAGTTTCAGTGTCACAGGGGTGTGGTTAGCTGATAGCCATCGTGTTTACATGTGGGTAGCCAAGGACGATTACAAAGTGAAACCAACTTCTGAGGGCTAATTTTAGATGTGAGCTGTGTCTAAAAAGATAGTTTACTTTATAATGGGTTTCAACCGTCAGTGAAAACCCCTCCTGTCTTTTAATATGTCACCCATGTTTCTGTTTTTTCCCTGCCTTAGTTTCCTTCCCAGAATTCAGGTTCATGTCACAACTTTAAGCAAATAGCTGATATGTAAAAGAGAAGCAGAGAGCTGATCTATTTTTGGAGACATCATGAGGGAAGATGAACTTCACATTGATCTAACCAGCCACAGAGTGTCACACCCATTCAGTATCATGGACATTTAATGCAAGGTAACAGCTACTGCATACAGTGTAACAAGTAGGCCATGAAGGCCCAGATCTATAAAGGGTCTTAGGCACTGTGATGCTGGCCCAGCAACACCTAACTTTTAGGCACCTAGAAAATAGCAATGGGATCCACAAAGCCTGAGTTATGCACCTAGGGTCCCAATACAATGCATTGGGAGAAACAGGCACCTTACAATGTGATCCAAAAAGCCAGCACGCTACACAGGGAGCCACCTAAGCTAGCTAATGGGAAATGCTGATGAAAGGGGTGTGTCCTAAGCCCCCTCACTCTGACGGCAGCCTGGATTTCAGTGTCTATCTCTGCTAGCCATCCACAAATGGGAATCCCTCTCATGGAATCAGGGGGGTTAGGTGTCTACGTTGTTTCTGATAAGACTGAGTTAGGCATCTGCCTCTCTCCACACAGAAGAAGGGGACACTTTCTAACTTCTAGCCCAGGGGTTAGGGAACACCTGAGATGTGGGAGACCTAGGTTCAATTCCCCCTCTGCCTGAGGGGGTGAAAGAATTTGAACAGGGACCTCCCAAACCTCAGGAGAGGGCTCTAATCACTGAGCTACGGGATATTCTGATGTGGGGCTCTCTGTCTCTTTTGGTGAAGCGGTTCCACTGTGAATAAATAACGAAAGAGTGATTGGAGCAGAGGAGCTTGATCCTGGGTCTCCCAGGTGGATATCCTAAGCACCCAGCTAGAGTCAGTTTCATTTTCTCTGGTCTGGCCCAATGACTGTTCAGAACCCCCCTCTAAATCCCCTGTTTAGAACAGTCATTGAGCCAGAGAAAGAGAATGTGAGCATGAGACTGACTCTGTGACCTGGTGGTTATGGCACCCACCTGGGAGGTAGGAGACCCAGGGTTCAATCCCCCTGCTGCCATCACTCTCACTTTACCCACCGTGGACCATCTTCAAGAGGAGAGATTGAGGGCCCCCTACTTCAGAATATCCCATAGCCCAGTGGTTTGAGTTCCCTGCTGAGACATAGAATTCGAACAGGGGTCTCCTTTCTCCCCCTCGGGTAGAGATGGGGAAATTAAACCTGGATCTCCCACATCCCAGGTGAGTGTTCTGACCACTGGCCTAAAAGTTATAAGGTCTACAGCACCACCACCAGCCAGATTTTAAATGGGATCTGATCCAGTAGGCAGCCTCAGAGCACACCTACCAGATCGGGCTCGCATGCAAGATAAGCATCCAGATGCCTAGAGAGAGGCAGCAGGGCACATGACCAGAGGCTGAAGTTAAGGCACCTACAAGGTTCCGCAGGAGTTTTGTAGATCACCATGGAGCCTAAAACTGGGACTTAGGCACTTGAGTATCTTTGTGGATCAGGCCCAAATGCGCATGTTGGCAATAAGTAGTTTGGAGTTTCTGCTCATTTCTTGTTCCTGGGTGTGTTCCTAGTTCCTGTAAGTGAGATATGGTAGGTACCTGGGCGCCCATTCTGTTTCATATGTTCCAGATACTGGATAAGATCTTGGGATGCAGTCTTGTTTCCCCACCAATATGGAATTGCAGGCCATAGTTCATGGTGCTTCATTACTTCAGTCACATCCTCATAGGAGATGATAACTTGGTAACCATATGTCCACATGTTCCGTAGTGTTGGAACCACCTGAAAGGAATGACAGTCCTACTGTTAAAGTTGACAGGAGCTGGATGACTAACTCCTGGGCAACTCTTTAAACATTCAAATGCTATTGCATGACCTTGCTCTAAAATGAAATAGATGCAGGCTCAATTCAGACAATGCTGCTAAACCTGCCAACAAAAAGGGCAGGCACCAGGTGAATTAGAAGGTGCTTCGGGCTGAGAATGCTCTGTGATGGTAATAATATCTTGAGATCCTTGGGGAATCAAGAAGTCTCTGTCTTTTTGGCAGTTCTAGTTAGGGCACACATCAGAAGTTCTCCTTCCTCCTGTCTAACAGGAAACCAACTACAGTTCCCCTAATGCCTTCCACAAACACACACACCAACTCTAGACAAGGGTGCTAGAAGTACTGCAAGAGTGGGGGGAAGGGTTGGCAAGCAGTGAAAACATCTCCCTCCCGGAGCCCTCAAGGACGCACCCCCACACCAGACTGACCCTCCTGGACCTGTCAAGGGAGAACCCTTGTCACCAGCCTGACCCTCTTCTTCCCCTCTCTCACAGTCCCCATCATCCCAATCTCCAGTGCCTATGAATCAGAACCAGTTCCCCTATCCTTAAGAACAAGATGATTTGTGAGATGCTTCAGGTGATAAGGGATGTGATTTGAAACCTAAAAGTCACATTTACTTAGGGATCGTTTCAATGTATTGGCCCCTCTCTCTGATTCTTTGATAAAGAGCATGGATGGATCACATCTAGTCTAAGTAATGGTTACCTCATTTCTTATTCCCAAAGGCTATTTAGCCTGTGTCTGTTTCATGGCTCTAGTGCACATGCACCTCAGACTGCTATGCTGAGCCCTGAATGCTTAGAGAGTGTCATTCTTCTACCCTTTCCCTGATCTGCCAGTGTTTGCAACTTAATCCATTCCTGCTCTTCCCTGAAGCAACTTCAGTACGGTGGGGCAGGTGGGCAGAGCAAGGAAAACACCTGCCCATCTCCATACTTCTCCTCCCAGCTCTCCACAAAGAAAGGGAATACCTCCCCTGTTGCACCGTCACTGAAATGAGAAGGGGGAGAGAATCCAATTTTTTTTGGAGGTGGGGGGGACTAAAGAAATGTGTAATTTTAAAGCGGGGTGGAGATCAAACACCACACCTGCTATAATTACCTTGGTCACTCATCCCAATCCTGGCACCACAGTCGGAGGAAACAATAAAACAATGTCACTCAGGTCTTAAGTTGAGGCCTTAAATATTCAGGATCATCTAATTTTCCCCAGAATTGTTCTATTTTAACTCTGCTGCACAAACCTCTTTGAAATGGTAATCTTGAATGGTTACCACTACATACAGTAACTTCAAAGACTTAATTCAAATAGTAAACAGGGTCATCATTATCCTGTAGCCTTCAAGTCTCCAGAGAAGTCTCACTGTTCATGTGTCTCTTTGAAATGTTAATTGTTTAACTGCTCAAAGCTCTTGTACCTTGTAGCTGGTTTAAAAAAAAAAAACTTGAAAATTGTAACTCTTAGAATTTAATCATTAAATAATTTCTGATTATAAAATCAAGCCCTTTCTGGAGGGTTCAAAGGAATGGTAGTAGGATGGCAAGCCTCTCTCACCTCGAGGTTGGCAGGTCAAATCCAGCCTAAATTCAATAGAGAAAGTCATTACCACCTGCTGGCTGTTGTGTGAAGTCAGTAGGTGGTCCTAGTCCATTCCCTAGTGGAGAAGCCCACATTACAAAAAACACTAGCACTAATTAGTGCCTTGTTGGCAGTTGTAGCAGAGAGGTCCAGGATCAAAAAGACAGATCAGACTACTGTCTCATTCCCTAACTACTGTCCCTCTGGAACACAGCTGACATACATTGGTGGAGCAGTGTGAGGAAGCCGGGGCTGCCCTGCCCTACCCCACACTGCGGGGTCCAGAGCTGACCTGCCCCGGGCAGCAGGGTCTGGGGCCACCGGGAGTGGTGGAATCCTGCGCTGTCAGGCTGCCCTGCCCTCCCCTGCCCTGTGCAGCAGGGTCCGGGGCTGCCCTGCCCCATGCGGCGGGGTCCAGGGCGCTGGGGTTCTGCTGCCTTGTCGCACGGTGGCGTCTGGGGCTGTCCTGCCACCCAGCCCTGCAGTGGGGTCAACTCCTGGCCCCACTCTGTGGAGGGGGCTCCGGGCGGGCATTGGGCATAGAGGTCTTGTAAGAGGAGGGGCATGCAGTGGTTCTCAACCTGTGGCCCAGGTAACACGTTGTGGGCCACATATATGGCCCACAATGATAAGTAGGTTGAGAACCACTGAGCTAGGGTGACCTCCTTTTTAAAAGGCAAAAGTGGGACACATGCAGAAGCCCTGCCCCCTCAGTGGCCCCACTCCTGTCCCTCCTCTTCCCCCGAGCCCCTCCACCCTGCTCCTCCTCTTCCCCGCAAGACCCTGCTCCCTCGCCAGGCCAGAAGCCAGAGCAGAGCCCTGGTAAGAGCCCCCCAGGGAGCCTGGGCTGCTGTGAGGAGCCCCGGACCCTCCAGCTGCCCTGGTCAGTGGGCCTGGGGGCCTGAGAACAGCCCCTGGCCTGTGCCCCCACCCCTGGTCTGTGGCCCCACCCAGGGCCGCCCCCCAGCTAGCACCACCCCCCCAGCAGCCAATCCACCCCCCACGGCAATCCACCCCCTGCGCCCCCCCTGCCCAGCTAACACCGCCCCACCCGGCAGCTCAGCCCCCCACCCGGCAGCTCAGCCCCCCACCCGTGGCGCCCCCCGACTCCCGGCAGCCACTGCCAGCCACCCCCCCAGCTCAGCCGCAGAGCCGGCAGGCGTGCGGCAGCCACGGCCAGTCGCCCCCCCGGCTCCCTGCTCAGCCACGGAGCTGGGCGGCGGGCAGCAGCCATGGCCAGGTGCCCACCCCCCCCAGCTCAGCCGCGGAGGTGGGCGGCGGGCGGCAGCCACAGCCAGGCGCCCCCACGGCTCACGGCTCAGTTGCGGAGCTGGGAGACAGCCACGGCCAGGCGCCCTCCGCTCCCGGCTCAGCTGCAGAGCTGGGAGGCGGGTGGTCAGCCACCCCCCCCGGCTCCCGGCACCCTAGGTGACCGCCTAGGGTCACCTAGTGGGTGCGCCGGCCCTGTCCCACCCTCTGGGGCATGCTGCCCAGGGCAGGGGGTGGGTCCAGGGCTCCCCACAGCAGACCAGGCTACTTGTGGCTTGTCCAGGGGCAGGGCTTTGGGGGCAGAGGAGGAATGGGGAGTGGGGCCTCATGGCAAGGGGAGGCTAAGGCACACCTCAGCCCAACACACACACACCCTTCCTCCCACACACATATATACCAGGAAGAGGCTGGCACCACCCCTGAGCCTCAGGTAGGCGCAGAGCAGTGCCACAGGGAAACTGGGACAAATGCTGACCCAGAGTCATTCAGCCTGGGACTGGGACTTGAGCTCTGCATTTCAGGACTGTCACACGCAATTCTGGACCTCTTGAAAGAAAGCTGGAGGGTCAAATCTTCTAGTGCAGGGGTTCTCAAACTTCATTGCACCACAACCCCCAATTGACAACAAAAATTACTACAGGACGCCAGGATGGGGGACAGAAGCCTGAGCCCACCCAAGCCTAGCCACCCGGGGGGGGGGTATGGGGGGGGGATGGACGACGACAAAGCCAAAGCCCCACCTCCACAGGCCAGGGGGCCTGTAACCTCGAGCTTGGGTCCCAGGAAGTCTACGCCAGCCCTGGCGACCCCATTAAAATAGGGTCACGGCCCACTTTGGGGAACCCACAGTTTGAAAATCGCTGTTCCAGTCCCTAATCAAGTAAAACTTCTATCACCATCAGCGCCTCCACTCATAGAATCATAGAATCATAGAATCTCAGGGTTGGAAGGGACCTCAGGAGGTCATCTAGTCCAACCCCCTGCTCAAAGCAGGACCAACCCCAACTAGATCATCCTAGCCAGGGCTTTGTCAAGCCTGACCTTAAAAACCTCTAAGGAAGGAGATTCCACCACCTCCCTAGGTAACCCATTCCAGTGCTTCACCACCCTACTAGTGAAAAACTTTTTCCTAATATCCAACCTAAACCTCCCCCTCTGCAACTTGAGACCATTACTCCTTGTTCTGTCATCTTCTACCACTGAGAACAGTCTAGATCCATCCTCTTTGGAACTCCCTTTTAGGTAGTTGAAAGCAGCTATCAAATCCCCCCTCACTCTTCTCTTCTGCAGGCTAAACAATCCCAGTTCCCTCAGCCTCTCCTCATAAGTCATGTGCTCCAGCCCCCTAATCATTTTTGTTGCCCTCCGCTGGACTCTTTCCAATTTTTCCACATCCTTTTTGTAGTGTGGGGCCCAAAACTGGACACAGTACTCCAAATGAGGCCTCACCAGTGCCGAATAGAGGGGAATAATCACGTCCCTCGATCTGCTGGAAATGCCCCTACTTATACAGCCCAAAATGCCGTTAGCCTTCTTGGCAACAAGGGCACACTGTTGACTCATATTCAGCTTTTCGTCCACTGTAACCCCTAGGTCCTTTTCTGCAGAACTGCTGCCCAGCCATTTGGTCCCTAGTCTGTAGCAGTGCAGGTCCCTAGTCTGTAGCAGTGCAGAGATATTAACATGTGCTTAATAACTTTATGCTTCATACTTAAATATCTGAGCAATCTTATCCAGGGCTACACTTTCATATACATTGGCTCAGGGACTACATTTTCTGAACAGTGCTGAGCACATAGATGGTGCCCAGTGAATAATACATATAACAACAATAATCGTCAACTTTATGGACTCTGTAGATGCAATTTCTGTTCTTTGGCCTGGATATAGCTGAAACCCTAAGAATTTGAGGCATAAACACATCTGATACTTATATGACGCTTTCTGATTCCTTCCTTTTCTCGAACTCAGAACAAAATATGACGACAAAATGGTTTTCAGTTAAAATGTAAAACTGCACAGCAGCCATTGCTCTACAGCCCAGCATGTGGCACAACTTGCCACCCTCTGGGAGTTAAATGATCTCCTCTCGTCTGATTCTCATTCTCCATCCTTCCTGATTTCTGTGCTGCTTTTCATGCTGTCAACTATGACATCCGTCCCAACCTCCAGGAACTGTTTGCAGGAGTCTCAGACAAATGGCCACCTTGGTTTTGTTCCCATCTATCAGAGTCCTCTCTTTTTGCAGCATGTAGCAGAGAGAGGCTGGTCTGCTGGATAGGGATCTAGCCCTGAGGGACCTGGGATCTACTCCTCCACCCCCTCCATGGACTTCCTGTCTGACCTCAGGCCAGTGCCTTATGGACAAAATTTCAAAACCTTTTAGGGACCCAAAGATGCAGCTTGGCATCTAGTGGGGTTTACAAAGCACCGAACCTTCTAGGCAGGGCTGGCACTACCATTAGGCGACCCTAGGCGGTTGCCTAGAGCGCTAGGATTTGGGGGGCGGCATTTCAGATCCCTCGGTGGCTGCCAGCAGGAGAGGCTTCCACCGCCCAGGGCAGCAAAAAAGCTGGCGCCGCCCCTGCTTCTAGGCACTTTTGAAAATCCCACTAGGTGACTAAATACCTTTGAAAATCTGGCCTTTGATCTGTGTGCGCCTCATGGCCCCATCTGTACAATGGGGATAACAGCCCTGCTCTACCTCACCGAGGGGCTGTGAGGAGAAATAGTTTAGACCTTGTGAGGCACTCAGGTCTAGTGGGAACCTCTCTATATCACTACTAGCCCTTCCCTTAATTTTGGCCCCTTCTTTTCACCTACGCCCCCAAATCTTTCCCTTTTTCTGAATGTAACATTGGCTCAGAGGGCTTGGCTGTATTTTTTCTGAGTCCCCTATATTCTCTCTAAAACAACTCCCCCCTCCCCTCTTTCCCCGGATTCCTGTTTTACATGCTAGACTTCCAGATGCTTAATTTAATCACCAGCCCTTTCTTATCTTAATCATCCTGCCTCTATTTGTAAGCAAAATACTGACTCCCTGCCCCAGGGGCACCTCTCCTCTGCAGAACTTACATTTCACACTAATGCTATGCTGTAGTTAAGAGCTCCACCTGGGAGCTCCCACACCTCCAATCCGAACCTGGGGGGGGGGGCGGCGGGGGGGCGGGGGGGTGCTCCCAGTCCCACCCCCCTCTGCCACCCCTGGTCTGAGCATGTTTACCAGATGGGACCCTGGATTGTGGATTGTCCTGGAGCTTAGGCAGGGCTTAGGCATCTCTGGACACCTGGCATGTGCAGTGCAGCCCCATGCCCACAGGCAGAAACATAGGTGCCATGGGAATTTTTGCTGGGGAAATGTAGGTGTGGAGTGAGACTTGAGTTAAGGCACCTATAGGGTTAGATTGGACCTGAGTGAGAGTTTAGTAGATCCCAGTGGATCCTAAATCTGGGGGTTAGGTGCCTGAGTACTTTTGTGGATCTGGGCCTAAGTGACTTGCCTAAAGTCACACCGGAAATCTGTAAGCTCAGCAGGAAATTGAACCCAGGTCTCCCAAGTCCCCAAGCTAACACCCTAAACCTTCTGCCTATTTTTGCCTCAGTTTCCCCTTCTGGAGCGGTCCCCCCAGCTCTCACGCAAGTCAAATAAACACCCCCTCTCGGGTTCTGGTTTATTAAGACAGCACATTTAAATGTCAAATTAAATCAAAACAAGTCTTTCCCCAACTCTGTAGTTTCTTCAGCGCCTTGTTGGATTCCACAGTATATTCCCCCAAACCCAGGTCCTGCTGCCCAGCATATCCTCAAGCTTCTTCTTAAGGCTTCTACCCTCACACCAGGTAGCTTCAGCCAGGTCTTTCCATCTGGATGATATGGAAACGCCCTCCCCAGTCCTCTCTGGCCATGGGTCAGGAGCCTCCCCACAGTCTCTCTCTTCAGTTACCTTGTGTCAGGGCTGAAAGCCACAGCCCTCTCTCAGCTTGCCCTTTCTGTTAAGCCCACTCAAACTCTGGGCATCTCTAGAATATTCCCCTGGTCTTCCTCTCTCTGACAGAGCAATCACAAGCCCAAATCCAAACCCATTATTTGGGATTGGATCATAGGCGCTGACTAAAGTCGGCGCCGGTGGGGGTTCGCACCCCCGGCCCCACCCCAACTCCACCCCTGGCCCCGCCCCATTCCACCCCTTCCCCAAATCCCTGCCCCCGCCTTCTCCCCCGGGCGCGCTGCATTTCCCCTCCCCCCTCGGCTTGCAAGCTGGGAGGGAGGGGGGAGAAGCAGCAGAGCACCCACTGGCAGCTCCCCGCTGGCCCCCCGTGCCCAACTCACCTCCGCTTCCGCCTCCACCGCCGCCCCTCCACTTTTCCTCCCTCCCAGGCTTGCCGCGCGCCAGCTGTTCGGCACGCGGCAAGCCTGGGAGGGAGGAGGGGAAAGCGGAGCGGCGGAGCCTCGGGGGAGGGGGCGGAGGTGAGCTACAGCCCAGCTCCGCCTCCTTCCCGTCTCTCGAGGCGCCGCCGCTCCGCTTTCCCCGCCTCCCTCCCAGGCTTGCCGCGCGCCGAACAGCTGGTGCGCGGCAAGCCTGGGAGGGAGGAAAAGTGGAGGGGCGGCGGCGGAGGCGAGTTGGGTGCAGGGGGGCCAGCGGGGAGCTGCCGGTGGGTGCTCTGCACCCACCAATTTTTGCCCGTGGGTGCTCCACCACTGGAGCACCCACAGAGTCGGCGCCTATGGATTGGATGACACAGCACAGGTGGAGCTGAGTCAGTTCCCTTACAGGGCCACTCCATGCTATGACATCACTTATGTGATAACTCTCTAATAACTGACTCCCACTTATGTTGTTTATAATAGGACAGGTGCGTGTTTCCATAGCTTTAAAGGACATAATGATAACATAAAGCATATAAGGACTCGGAACAAATCAAAGAACTACTGTATCATTCTAAAAGAAATTATGTCTGCACTTACATCTTTTGGACACAGTTTAGAATGAAAAATCTTTTTTATGCAGGAGACAAGATGATGATGAAGTTCCTTGGTCAATCCAACAAAATTCCTGCAGGCAAGGATAACGACCTCCTGAGGATGGGCCTGCAACCACTTCAAAATTTCCCACAGAATATCCTACAAAAGTTAAGTCAAATCAACTTAGAAAAGCCTGTCTGATGGTAAGGGAGAATTAAATAAATCGTAAACTAATGATTTATGATAGGCCAGACCCTCAGCTGGTGCAAATCAGTATAGCTTTGACAATATGGGACATTCTGCAGGAAGTTTCATAGTGGCTGGAAAGCCATCCTTTAGATTTTTCTTCAGTGGAGCTATGCTGATTTACGCCACCTGTGGGGCTCTCTACCTTATATACCAATGTATATAAGGTATATAGTAGCTTCGCATCTACAGTGTCTTTCATCCAAGGATCTAAAAGGTGGAAAGTCCATTTTTCTGGACTAGTTCAAGGTCAAAGAGTGAGTCAGTGGTGAAATCAGGGATAGAACCCAGGTCCCCTGACTTCCATGGTCTTGCTATAACAAAACAGGCCTTTACTATCCCATTAGTTGCTGACACTTACATCTCATTGAAGTCATATGCAACTATGGCCAGGCCCTGTGTGCGCCAGTACAGGAATACACCAATCAACATGTAACATTTTAAGACCAAAAGACAAGCCTCATTATCTTTTCATTAAATACATTTTCTTTTAAAAATATTGTACCCATCTTATTTTTCTGTCACTTATTTCTCAAAACGGTCACTTTGTGCCCACATCACAGAATGATGGGCTGGCTCAAGTTGAGATACAAAATGAAACTTCACAAAACACACCCTGGAAAACAGCAATCATTTGTTTGCAGAGAACAGTGGAAGATAATTCCAGCTCACAGGAATTTCAGTTCCAACAATCGACCCTGCAGTATATTTAATTTCTTATTTTGAAGTTCCCACATTACTGAAGAAAGAATAACCTGTTCAGAAAATCTTGGGGTCAATGTTCCCCACCCAAAGCAGTTCTTACTCAGTAGTAATTGTTGGTTCTTTAAAAAAAATTTAGCAGCACCCCTTTCTGAATGTTCCAGATTTAAGAACAGTACCTCTACTACAGCCGTTGTGTACACCATGTGCACAAAGTACAACTTCACAGAAGGGTCATTAGGCTTGTGAGCAATCCTAAAATCCAAATATCTAATCCCAGCATCCAGTTGTTCTGACACATTTAGTACCTGAATGGTTAAAAACAACAAAAGAATCATAAATTTTTGCAAGGGACATGTGTGCCTTTATTTTAGGAAATATAAAGAAGCTTATAAAATTGTCCGATCTTATTTATCATATATTTAGGATTACAAAATCTATTACATCTTTCACCTTTAAAATGATGCTGAAAGTTTTGTGGTGGTGCTGACTGTTTGCTCTGAAGTTATGGAAACATCTGACATGAAGGGTTTTTATTTCCTTATGAAGCAGACACTAAACACAGACTAGTTTAAGATCTTTTAAAAAGGACTTTAAATTGTCTACATAATAAAGGCTTAGGAGCCAACTCTTCAACCCCTACACACAAGTAGTTCTGATTCATACTGTGTTCTGAGTTCAATAATACTCCTATTGAAGTCATCTGGACTCCTTGTATGAGAAAAGGTTGCAGGATCAGCAACTTAAAATGTCTGCATTCATTTTCCTCAGATCAAAGACTTCACAGAGATTTTCTTTAGGGAGCTCCCTGATCGTGTTCCCTCAACAGAAATAATAATCCCATGGATACTGGATTTTTATTGTATGTATTTATAATATTAAAGTCTTTAAGAAGGCTGAATCAGTTTCTGAATTCCTGCAACCAGAGGCCTTATCTACTCTTTCCCATAGCCCTGTCCTAATCACTCTGCTAGCACAGTTGGTGAATGTGGCTTTCTGGGGTGAAAGGCCTAAATAAACACACATATTTTGATCCAGACAGCGGCCTTACCTATAATAAAAGTTGTACCTATCTAACTAAGCAGCGATGGGATAAGAGGGATGGTCTTCTCATGGATCAGTAAATGGTAAAAAGGCAGAAAACAAAGGATAGGAATACATGGGTCATTTTTCAAAACAGAGAGATGTAAATAGTGGTGTCCCCCAGGGGTACGTGCTAGGACCAGTGTTATTCAACATATTCATAAATGATCTTGAAAAACAGGTAAACAGGAAGGTGGCAAAATTTGAAGACGGTACAAAATTATTCAAGATAGTTAAGTCCAGAGCAGACTGCAAAGAGTTATAAAGGAATCTCACAAAACTTGGTGACTGAGCAATAAAATGGTAGATGAAATTCAGTGTTGATCAATGCAAAGTAATGATCAAAGGCAACAAACATTGGAAAACATAATCCCACTTATACAAAATGATGGGGTCTAAATTAGCTGTTTTCTCTCAAGAAAGAGATCTTGGAGTCATTGTGGATAGTTCTCTTTAAACATCTGTTCAATATGCAGCCGCAGTCAAAAAGCTAATGGAATATTAGGAACCATTAGAAAAGGGATAGCTAATAAGACAGAAAATATCATAATGCCACTATATAAATCCCTTGTATGCCCACACCTTGAAGAGACAACTAAGAGGGGCTAGGGGATATGATAGAAGTCTATAAAATGATTACTGGTATGGAGAAAGTGTTATGGTATAAGGAAGTGTTATTTACTCCTTCACATAACACAACCACCAGGAGTTACCTGATGAAATTAATAGGCAGCAGGTATAAAACAAACAAAAGGAAGTACTTCGTCACACAGTCAATTTGTGGAACTCACTGCCAGATGATGTTGTAAAAAGTATAGCTGGGTTCAAAAAAGAATTCATGGAGGATAGGTCCATCAGTGGCTATTAGTCAAGACTGTCAGAACCTGTGGACCTCAGTGCTAGGGGAGGTTGTGAAGGCCAAAACTATAACGTGGTTCTAAAAATAACTAAATACGTTCCTGGAGGATAAGTCTATCAATGGCTATTAGGCAAGATGGTCAGGGATGCAACCGCATGCTCTGATTGCCAGAAGCTGGGATTGGATTACAGGGATTGATCACTTGGTGACTGCCTGTTCTGTTCACTCCCTCTGAAGCACCTGGCATTGGCCACTGATGGAATACAGGATACTGGGATAGATGGGCCATTGTTCTGACACAGTATGGTCATTCTTATGTTCTTAACTAATTCAGATTAGAAAGCAGTATGTGGGGGATTTTAGTTAACAGTCTCCCTTTAACTATTGTCTTTATTTATGAATCCTCTATCCCTAAAATATCTGCCTCTCTCATCAAAAATATCTTCCCCATAAACAGAAATTTGGTATGTACAGCATGTTTTTATCTTACTTCTCTACCTATGGTATTTAGAATTTGCCCAAAAATGTTATTCACATATCTAGGCACTGATGTATTCCTTAACTGGATTGAAAAAAGTATGAACATTCAATACTATGTAACAAACGTCAAACAAGACAATTAATTCAAGTTTGAGAACATTAAATAATTGGTTACCTGTGTAATAGACCACTTCATAATAATAGGATGTATGATGCAGGGCATAAATTTATCTATCAGCTGCAACAGCTTTGATTCATTGACACTTATATCAGAGTTTTTATCTAAACAGTAAGTCATAGTGTCATGGCTCCCTGTAGAATAAAAACAAAGGTTAAGTTTGTTTCTATCATTTGTTAGTACCTCAAAAAACATTTTCCTTTGTATTACACAATAGAAAATAATATCACATATGCACACCTAACCTTCCAACTCCCAACCTACCCCCAACATCAGTGTGTATTGGCAAAAGGCATATGTCTTCACTGCAAAACAGATGTGTTTTTACACCAAAATAGTGATCTCATATTAACTATCTCAATGTAAAATCCTAATGGAGAAAAGGCACTGTCATTTTTGTCTTGATGTAGCTAGTCAAGGCCAACCCTATTATTAAAATAGTTAAATCAGTTGCAACTCCTAGTGTGGACATAGTCATATTGCATCAGTACAAGTTCATAGATTTCAAGGCCAGAAGGGACCATTGTGATTATATAGTCTGATCCCCTTTCTAACACAGGCCATAGAATTTCCCTAAAATAATTCCTAAAGCAGATCTTTTAGAAAAACATCCCATCCTAATTTAAAAATTGTCAGTGATGTAGAATCCAATACCACCCTGGATAAATTGTTCCAATGGTGAATTACTCTTCCAGTTAAAAATGTATGCCTTATTTCCAGTCTGAGTTTGTCTAGCTTCAGCTTCCAGCCAGTGGATTGTGTTATGCCTTTTTCTGCTCGACTGAAGAGCTCATTATTAAATATTTATTCCCCATGTAGATACTTACAGAACGTAATCAAGTCACCCCTTAACCTTCTCACACTATCACTGGCAAACCAGCATCAATTCAAAATATACTGAAATCTCTTTACCTACCATGAAGTGTAACCACCTCTCTGGTAAAAAGTTGCAACTCTTGAACTGTTGTGTACTGTTGCTGAGTGCAGTTAATGGCAGCAGTGAGGCATACTATATCCAAATGAAATGTAGATGGACTGTGTTGCCAACTCTCATCACGAGTCTCATGATATTTGATGTTTTTCTTAGAGTCTCAGCTCCTGGAGTTCCATGATTATTTGAGAATTTCAACTTTTGTTTTAAAAAAATGGTTTTAGCCATCATGGTCATGGAGAAAAATTTGAAAAATGTGACCCTTAAAGCTCAAAAAACAAAAGGCTAATAAAAATATCCCAAATATATTATTTTTTAAATCTCATGATTTGGGGAAAATGCTGGGGATTGGCAACACTGTGAGAATGTGTCAAGGTTACAGGACTAGCTGAACCTGTGTCCCCTTAATGGTCTCTGTGAGAGCAGCCCCTCAGGAGTCTGGCCTTATGCGTTTACCTCTCTTGGGGTGGAATTCCAATATTCTTCCAGTCTTACTGAGCTCTGGGTGATAGGACCCTGTATATCAGCGTTGCTTTCCCAGAAAGTCTGAGTGGGTTTGTCACCTGCTCAGATGAACTTTGAGCATCTGTGACCAGTGCCATGCAGTGATCAGACAGCTTTCTTAAAACCAATGTATTGTTTATTTTAACAGTAGGAACAAAAGATTTAAAGAAAAAGGGATTTTAAAACAGACTACTGCATGTCTATCTTACCTAATAGCTTTCCATCCCCAAGGGTAACCTAGGCAGGGTATTGTGTGGCTCAGACACCCCTATCAGGGTATCGTGTGGCTCAGACACCCCTGTCAGGGTATCGGGTGGCTCAGTCTGGTTCTCCCAAACAACGTCCCTCTTCTCAAAAGACAGAGAACATTCTTTTTAAACCTGCCACAATTCTTTTGAGCTCCTGTGTTCACAGGCCTTTTCCTGTCTTGCGTCAAGCCAGTTTTGTAGGTTAGCTGGAGAGGAGGCAAAATCTTCAAAGCTAATAGCTCTGGCATTCTCCCGTAACAGCCCCCCCAGTGTTTCCTGAGAGGCGGCTTGTCTTGAGTCATTCTTTGCCTTCCTACATATTTATTCAAACCATTGCCTGTTGGGCTAAACCAATATAGTCATATAAAATACATCCTAATAAGGGAAGCAGTGTGGCCTAGTGGATAGAGCACTGGACTGGGACCCAGGAAAGCTGGATTCTGTTCCCAGCTCTGCCACTGGCCTGCTGGGTGAGCTTGGGCAAGTCACCACTCCTGCCTCAGTTTCCCCATCTGTAAAACAGGGATGATACTGGCCTTCTTTGAAACCTACTGAAAAGTGTTATATAATAGCTACTTACCATTACTGGAACAAACTGATAAATTAAAGAATAATAAGTCACCAGCACCAGGTGGTATTCACCCAAGAGTTCTGAAGGAACTCAAATATAAAATTGCAGAACTACTAACTGTGGTGTATAACCTATCACTTAAATCAGCTTCAGATGACTGGAGGATAGCTAATGTGACACCAATTTTTTAAAAAGTCTACAGAGTTAATCCTGGCAATTACAGGCCAGTAAGCCTAACTTCATTACAAGACAAATTGGTTGAAACTATAATAAAGAAAAGAATTATCAGACACGTAGATGAACACAATATATTGGGGAAGAGTCAACATGGCTTTTGTAAGGGAAATCATGCTTCACCACTCTACTAGAATTCTTTGAGGGGTCAACAAATGTGGACAAGGGTGATCCAATGGACATAGTGCATTTGGATTTAGAATCATAAAATTGTAGAACCATAGGGTTAGAAGGGACTGCAATGGTCATCTAGTCTAACCCCCTCCCAAGATGTAGGATGTGTTGTGTCCAAGACAAATGGCTATCTAGCCTCCTTTTGAAAATCTCCTGTGAAGGAGCTTCCACAACCTCCGTAGGCAGTCTGTTCCATTGTCCTACTGTTCTTACAGTTAGGAAGTTTTTCCTGAGATTTAATCTAAATCTGCTATGCTGTAGTTTGAACTCCCCACTCCCTATTGTCCTATCCTCTGTGACAAGAGAGAACAATCTTTCTCCATCTTTTTTAATGGCAGCCTTTCAAGTATTTGAAGACTGCTATCATGTCCCCCCTTAATCTCCTCTATTCCAAACTAAACATACCCAGTTCCTTCAGCCTTTGCTCATATGGCTTGCATTCCATCCCTTTGATCATCTTTGTCACTCGTCTCTGGATCCTTCCCAGTTTCTCTACATCCTTTCTATATATTGGTGACCAAAATTGGACACAGTACTCCAGCTGAGGCCTAACTTGTGTCGAATAGAGCGGTACTAACACCTCCCATGATTTGCATGCTGTGCATCTGTTAAAACAACCTAACATTGCATTTGCATGTTTTGCAACAGCATCGCACTGTTGACTCATGTTGAGGATGTGATCCATCACAACTACACAGATAATTCTCAGCAATGCTGCTGCCAATCCAGTTATCCCCCATTCTGTATTTGTGCTTTTGGTTTTTCTTCCCTAAATGTAGCATCTTACATTTGTCTTTGTTAAATTTCATTTTGTTGTCTATAGCCCAGTTCTCCAATTTATCAAGATCCCTCTGAATTTTAGCTCTGTCCTCCAAAGTATTGGCAATCCCTGATTCTGTGAAACTCCACTCAAGACCTCCTTCCAATCTGACATCATTCCATTAATAGTTACTCATTGTTTGCAGTTATTAATCAATTATGTATCCACTTAATGGTAGTTTTGCTGAGCCCACATATCTCCATCCTACTTATCAGAATGTCATGTTGGACTGTGTCAAAAGTCTTGCTGAAGTCCAGGTATATTATGTTCACCACATTCCCCCTATCCATCAAACCAGTAGATTGATAATCAGAAAGCCTTTGACAAGTTCCCTTACCAAAGACTCTTAAGCAAAGTAAGCAGTCATGGGATAAAAGGGAAGGTCCTCTCATGGATCAATAACTGGTTAAAAGACAAAAAGAAAATAAGAAAGAAAGAAATACTTGCGGCACCTTAGAGACTAACCAATTTATTTCAGCATAAGCTTTCATGGGTTAGAACCCACTTCATTGGATGCATGAAGTGGGTTCTAACCCACGAAAGCTTATGCTGAAATAAATTTGTTAGTCTCTAAGGTGCCACAAGTATTTCTTTCTTATTTTCTTTTTGCTGACACAGACTAACACGGCTACTCCACTGTAACCTGGTTAAAAGACAGGAAACAAAGGATAGTGGTAGGAATAAATTGTCAGTTTTCAGAATGGAGAGAGGTAAATAGCAGTGTCCCCTAAGGATCTGTACTTACACAAGTGCTGCTCAACAAATTCATAAATTATATGGAAAAAGGGATGAGGTGGCAAGTTGCAGGTGGTACAAACTACTCAAGATAGTTAAGTCCAAAGCAGACTGCAAAGATCAAAGGGATCTCGCAAAACTGGGTGACTGGGCAATAAAACGGCAGATGAATGCAAAGTAATGTATACTGGAAAACGTAATCCCAACTATATATACAAAATGATGGTTTCTAAATTAATTGTTCCCACTCAAAAAAGATCTTGGAGTCACCGTGAATAGTTCTCTGAAAACATCCCCTCAATGTGCAGTGGCAGTTAAAAAAAGCTAACAGAATGTTAGGGAAGGGATAGATAATAAGACAGAAAATATAATAATGCTACTGTATAAATCCATCATACATCCACACTTCAAATACTGTATGCAGTTCTGGTCTCCCCATCTCAAAAAAGAGATTAGAATTGGAAAAGATACAGAGAAGGGCAACAAAAATGATTAGGGGTCTGGAACAGCTTCCATATGAGGAGAGACTAAAAAGACTGGGACTATTCAGCTTGGAAAAGAGGCGACTAAGAGGGGATATGATAGAGATCTATAAAATCATGAATGGTATGAAGAAAGTGAATAAGGAAGTGTTATTTACTCCTTCACATAATACAAGAACAAGGGGTCACCCAATGAAATTAATAGGCAGCAGGTGTAAAACAAACTAAAGGAAGTACTTCTTCACACAACATACAATCAACCTGTGAAACTCATTGCCAGGGGATGTTGTGAAAAATATAACTAGGTTCAAAAAAGAATTAGATAAATTCATGGAGGATAGGTCCATCAGTGGCTGTTAGTCAAGACTGTCAGGGATGCAATCCCATGCTCTGGGTGTCCCTACGCCTCTGACTGCCAAAGGCTGAGACTGGACAACTGGGGATGGATCACTTGATGATTTCCATTCTGTTCATTCATTTTGAAGTATCTGCCATTGGCCACTGTCAGAAGACACGATACTGGGCTAGATGAACCTTTGGTCTGACCCAGTATTCTTACGTTATCAGACTAATAAATCTGTCCCTGAGAGTAATCACTCCCACTGTAATTCACCAGCACAGCAGGACTACCCTGGTGACTCTTGTAAAAAGAGTCATGCAATCATTAATAATCATAAGTGATCAGGATCTTGGTCTACATTTGATCCAACCGATAGCACCTTCAGTTACTCCCACTCAATCAATTTAGACTACTAGGCCAGGTCTACACTAAGGGCGGGGGTCAATGTAAGGTACGCAACTTCAGCTACGTGAATAACGTAGCTGAAGTCGACGTACCTCGCTCGACTTACCTTGCCGTGAGGACACCACAATGTCGACTGCCGCTGCTCCCCCGTCGACTCCGCTTCTGCCTCTCGTTGGGGTGGATTACCGGAGTCGAAAGGAGAGCGATCAGGGATCAATTTATCGCGTCTACATTACACACGAAAAATTGATCCCCGAAAGATCGATTGCTACCCGCCGAATTGGCGGGTAGTGTAGACCAGCCCTTAGCTCCTTGGAAAAGAAATAGTATTTTCTTCTATCACACAAGCGCTGACCACGCTGTTGGTACTCCAACGATCTGATGCTTAAATGTTTTGACAACAAGATCAGTATCTAGAGGAGAAAGTTAATATTTACCTGGAAGGGATAAGTTATGGAGAGGAACATCCCAGAGATTTTCTGGCAGCTGTGACATCCAATCACCATTTTCATGGATCAGATGAATGGACCTTTCCCAAGTGGCTTCCATTATTTGCAACAGTGGGTTCTCACAGAATGTTCTGAAAAGAGTTGAAGTATTTTGTACATTATAAATAGTTTGAGTGATCCGTGCTACTATTGTATAATTTACATTTGGTCTGCCTGATAAGCTGCAGTCCTACGGTCTGATGTCAAGCGCACTGAAGTCAGTGGAAAGGCTCCCATTAACTTCAGTGAGCTTTGGCGGACCCCCTATACTCTGGAAAAGGAGCTAATTTATTACTAACTTGGAGGAGGTGGCTTAATGGTCTCTAAAGTTTAAGTTTGGCATCATTATCCTCCTTGGAACCAGTGGCATAGCCAGGTTCTAACAGCAGGGAGTGCGAACACATAAAAAAAGGCGCCCCAAGCAGCGAAGAAAAAAGAAAAGAAAAACCCACGTCTTGATGCCGAAGAAAGAAGGACCCACCGCCGAATTGCCGCTGAAGACCCGGAGCGACTGAAGGACCCGCCGCCGAAGACCCAGACGGACCCCAAGGGAGTGTAAAAATTAAAAAGGCACCACTTTGGGGGAATGTGCTCAGTGGGAGCGGCCGCTCCCCCTGCTGCCCACCTAGCTATGCTACTGCTTGGAACCACATGTTCATAACCCAGCAGGATCACCTCAGTCTTTCCTTCTGAGGTAAATAATCTAAACACCATGCAATTTACTGTGTCTCCTTTCAGGCAAGGCCCAGGCTTGATATGCTAATTAAAGATCCCACTGCACTATCCCTAGTCACATTTCTTTCCCCTTCACTATTGTTCTGTACATCAGTCGGCTGGTCCCCTCTTCTCCCAGCATACGTGCATTTCAGTGGTGCTGTGTGTACTGTATATTGAACAGAAGTGCTATGTAAGCTTAAAATAATATTTTTAAATGCTAAACATTTGCAAGAAATTGGATAGTCTCTCTCTTTGCCTTTCTATACAGCCAGTGGAAGCTCCTAGGTCTGCAGCACTTCTGAATATCAGGCCACTTACCTAAATAATGATTATGGGGCCTAACTTTAGGCACCCATTTTTGCAAATCTCTGTTTAGGACTCCACACCACTTTTCATAGGGATTTCTTGGGCTAAGTTTTTTCCACACACAAGCCACCCCACAGAGTTGGAGCACAGCCTCTGAACTTGAGGCCAGCCTCCAAATGAACCTTATTAGCTAATGAAATATGCCTGTGCAATTTACATTCAAGATCTTTAGGATGATGCTGTAACATCACCACTCAGTGTTCCTCCCTGACACATGGCTAAGACTCCGAGGGGCAGCTCCTCAGCTGGTTGTTAGAGTTCCATTGAAGTTAACAGAGCTGTGACAATTTACATGAGCTAAAGCTTTACCCCTTGTGTGGCAATGACTCTCCCTACTGCCAAGTAAAGGAGGACTTGATGCAGCTCTCTCTCAAGCCTGTGAAAGTCAGGCTTGTGATGGAAACTGAGATTCGGCTGCTATAAATAATGCAATGAAATTTTGATCCTAAAAATAACTACAAATATTGATTATATGTTTTCTCTCTTCCCCCCTTCCTCTGTTGCTTGTCTTCTTAGGTCCCAATCCTGCATTCCCGCATAAGGGTCTAGCAATACAGAGTCCCACTGAAGTCAGTGGAGCTCTGCACAGGTGCAGAAGTTTGTCAGCCCATGAGAAACATATGGCAGAATAAGGGCCCTTCTCCGTTGTAGGAACTTTGAGGCAGAGATTATGTCTTCCTGTAGATTTTAAAGCCAGAAGGGACATTATAATCTAGTCTGCCCTTCTATATAAAACAGACCATAGCATCTAACCCAGTAATTTCTGCATTGAGCCCATATGTTCTGTTTGAGCTAGAGCATGTCTTTTAGAAAGAGATCCAGTCTTGCTTAAAGACTGGAAAGCAATGGAGAATCCATCACACCGCTAGATAAATTGTTCCAATGGTTAGTTACCTTCACTGATAAAAAAAGATCTTATTTCTAGTCTGACAGTAGACAGGCTAGGTGTGGACAGTGCCAAGCAATTTGTGGATGTTACCATGATAAAAATAATAAATATTAAACCCAGTGACTAGGTAGTATACAATTGCATAGACATAATGGACAGTTTCATTAATATTTTAATATCTGTATTAAAACATCTGTAATATGCATGATATATTTCAAAAAAACATCATAAATAATACAAACTTACCAAAATATAATACAGATTATTATAATTTTAGCTCATTGCCTTCTAAATTCAGTAGGGTGTAGCATTTCACTGGTGTGGGTAAGTATATATTGTATGCTGCGACCTGTGAAATTCCTGATGAAACAATGAAAATGAGTTCACCATTCCTCTTAGGAACAAACTAATACTGCAGTGAATGGGGAAAATATGTTTACATTAGGGTGACCAGACAGCAAGTGTGAAAAATTGGGATGGGGGTGGGGGGTAATAGGATCTTATATAAGAAAAAGCCCCAAATATCGGGACTGTCCCTATAAAATCGGGACATCTGGTCACCCTAGTTTACATAAACTTGTTTACATAAAGTGAACTGCCACTTAAAAATAAATTGTCTCTGGAACACGCAAGCAAAAACCATCCACATCTAGAAACAGTCTAAATAATACAGAATCCAACTCACAGATTGCTTTTAAAAGAAGTATATATTCAAATAATTCCAGGTCTTTCATTTAGTTACACTATACTTTTCTTCTCAAGGGGGAAGGGATTATTTTAGTTTTACTTACTCTTATGAAATCATTTGGTTTTCATTTCAGCTGTTCATTTCTTTAAAAAGATTTCCGCTTTCCTAGCAGCTAGTCTTCCCCTGTGAAAAGACTGAACTGAATCTCAGCGACTACAGCAGGAAATAAATGCAAACAAGCACAGCACACTACCTGCTATGCGATTGGTCAAAATCTGTAGCACACTCTCAGATCAAGTTTCAGTGTAGTAGCCCTGTTAGTTTGTGTCAGCAAAACGAAAATAAGAAAGAAAAACTTGTAGCACCTTAGAGACTAACAATTTTATTTCAGCATAAGCTTTCGTGGGGGTACTAACCCACGAAAGCTTATGCTGAAATAAAATTGTTAGTCTCTAAGGTGCTACAAGTTTTTCTTTCTTATTTTCGTTTCTCAGATCAAGTGACACCCACCTTTATGAGAGGAGGAAGAACGAAAGATTCTCAGGTTAGTGGCTGCCTAACATGTAAGAATGAAACACTGTATTGCTTCATGATTAATGTACATGCAAGCACACAGAGTAATAATATTTAATAAACTTTTGCAGCATTTTAAGATGTAAGGATGAAAAGGACTGTGTAAGACAGGGATCGGCAACCTTTCAGAAGTGGTGTGCCCAGTCTTCATTTATTCACTCTAATTTAAGGTTTCGCGTGCCAGTAATACATTTTAACATTGTTGGAAGGTCTAAGTCTTTAATATATAACTAAACTATTATTGTATGTATTATTGTATGTAAAGTAAATAAGGTTTTTAAAATGTTTAAGAAGCTTCATTTAAAATTAAATTAAAATGCAGAGCCCCCTGGGCCGGTGGGCCAGGACCCGGGCAGTGGGAGTGCCACCGAAAATCAGCTCTCGTGCCGCCTTTGGCACGCATGCCATAGGTTGCTTACTCCTGGTATAAGAGCTAATCTATATTATTTATCTATTAATTATTATCACCTTTATCTTCTAACAGCATTTCCATTCTCCATTTCAAGGAGAAGAACTAGATGACCTAATATTTCTTTTCCCATCTCCAACTTCTACAATTTCTACATTTAGGATGTAGGTTATCATCATTTATCCAGACAACCTAGATACAGATCGTGGGTGAATGACATGTACTGACAACTAGTTTGATTCACCAGTAAAGTTTAGCAACCACCATGCTAGTTACAAATTTGTTTCTCACCATTCCTACAGACACAGATATCAGCTGCATGCAATGGAGTGTATACATTAGCAAGCTCCCCTATTCAAACAATACATGTAATGTCTAGTCCCCAGATGAAGGAGGTGATCTTAAAGAGTTATTTAGAGCTTTTGTTATGGTAATTTAGAAGCACATTTCTAAAAGTGCCTCTACTTCACTGTTATAGTACAAAGCAAATTTATTTTTATATAGCTTCCTTTATACAGAGCATTACAAAATGCTACAGAGACGCGGTACTTTTCTAAAGCTGGATAAGGAGACTATAAGCCAGGGGTGAAAGTAGGCCAGTACAGTGTATCAGTAAGAAGTGACCGCCAGTACCAGCCCGTACACAGCCAATGTTAAAGCGCTACCGCGTCAGCGCTTTAACGTCATTGCCCCTTTTACACCCCCACCCCCCCGGGCCACCGACAGAGCCCTGGAGGGGTGGCATGAGCCAGGCAGCGCAGATGGGCTGGCTGGGGGAGGCTGACTCCCCAGCCCCTCCTCTTCTGCCCAAGGGCCCGCCCCTTGTAGGGTCCCAGAGCCAATAAGTGCTTAATGTTACTTTCACCCCTGCTATCAGCAGCAGAAAGTGGAAATTAGAAGGGTTGGAGTAGAGTTAAAAAAATAAATGTTTAAAAGCAGTAAAAATACACGTTACTGTGTGTCATAGTTTTTGGGTTGCTGACAGGCACCTCCTGCTGTCTGAGTGCTGCAAAATCCATAGCCTCCCTCTTCGCCTCCCCCTCGCTCCTCAATCTGCATAAACAGGAGTCTCTGTGATGCAAAATTGAGGCAAACAGTCTGACTGCATTTGAAGGGGATGGTGGGGGTCCTGGCTCCCATTCTCCAAGTCCTTTTGGTACAATCCAAGATTCCCTACCGCCGGAAGGGGTAGAGGATAGTGGTACTAACTGCTTAACAGCTCACCTGAGGCTTGCTGAACCTATGCTGCCTGTCCAGTATATCGGAGTCTGTTGTCTGCTTGTAGGCACAGGGGAGATCAGTGGATGAGCTTCTCGAGGGCAGTTTCTCTGAAGCCTTCCAGGAGCCCCTCTTAGAAGCTGCTGTCTGCTTTCTCCCAGGGCTGCCCAACAACTGTCTGGAACAACCGGCTTTTAAACTCTTATTCCACCCCTGACATGATTGACAGGGCTGGAGAGGCAGGGCCAGCCTTGCCCACAGTAGCCCTTTAACTAATCTGTCACTAGTGTGTGTGTGTGGGGGGGGGGGTTACACACCCTGTCACACTATGATGGAAAGCAGAGGAACCCAACAATGGGGAGGGTAGTGCAGGGTCCATCAAGCACAAAGCAAACGGGAATTTTTTTAAAGTAAGATTTGAAACTGAGAAATCACTAGGGGAAGAAGAGACAGATGGCAAAGGAGGAGTTGAATGTATAGGTGAGCAGAGGGATATGAAATCAGAGATACAGGATGAAGTAGAGTCCGTGGAGAGTTTTAAAAATCAGGAAGACAAAGTTAAATTTGATTCTGAGATTTCAATAGGAAGGCAAGGTGATGGAGGATGGGTGAGAAGAGAGTTATATGACTCTCAGACACTAGTGTGATGAGTGCATTAGAAATAGACAGCTAGGTTCCTGCATGCTAGAGCAAATCTGGCTACAGAAGTCCGGACACTTTCAAATTTAAGAAGTAGAGGGCATGAATTCTCCTCTCTGGAGTGACACTGGTGATGTCCATGGAGATACTCCTGTTTAAATTGCTATGAGTGCGATCACAAACTGTCCCTAAGGATTTAGAACAACCATAAAAGAAGGAATAACAGGAAACTAATCAGCAAACGATTAAGCAATGACAGAGTATTTCAACAGAGCAAGGGTCAAGGTAAGGATGAATTCTGGTAATATTGCAGAGATCATGATAAGCAGATTTACAGATGAGGAAGCTGTGGATGGAAAAAAGTCCAGGATGTCTTCAAGATTTCTGCCTTTGGTTGCAAAAAATGTCTGAGTTAAAGCAATTAATAGTGGAGTTAGAAATATTGGACAAAAAGGAACTCAGGAGGAGCTGATGAGTTTTTGAAGCATTCAATAACAGGAAGTTATGGAGCTGACAGAATCAAGACAGGGAGCTATAAGGGGATCAAAGAGTGAGTTGATGGACATAGAGGGATGATTTATGTCTGTGTAACTGAGTGAAACGTTTCTATTTTGTTAGTTATGTAGGCATCCATCACGGCTCCATAGTTAAAGCTGATTTGAGTTTTGCACTTAGAGCACGGATTCAACCATTTTATTGTGCGTGAAGAATACTCTTTATTTTCCTCCCCATTGCACCACTTACTCTTTGAATTATGAATGGATTTTCTGAAATTTACAAGTAAATCTTTCTGAGTTAAAAGTAATTAAAAAGGGTCCCTGAATAAATTATGCTGCTGTGTGAGACCTTTTTTTGTCCTGAATGATCTTGTCTGAGACACTGTCTAGCTAAGCAAAAAGTGGAAAAGAAGCAACTCTTTAATAGATGTGGTGCAATGGGTAGTTTTTTTAAAGAATTGTTTAGGATGGATGGTCCTTTTTCCATGCTATAAGGCAGGGTTCCTCAAATTTCATTGCATCGTGACCCCCTTCTGACAACAAAAATTATTACTCGACCCCGGGAAGGGGGACCAAAGACTGAGCCCCTCCACCCAGGCAGGGGGACCAAAGCTGAAGCCCAAGCCCCGCCCCCTTGGGGGACAGGGGGCAAAGCTGAAGCTTGAGGGCTTCATCCCTGGGCAAGTGGAGACTGTAACCTGAGCCCCACCACCCAAGGCTGAAGCCATCAGGCTTCGGCTACAGTCCTGGGCAGTGGGGCTCGGACTTATGACTTCATCCCCAGGCCCCAGCAAGTCTAACGCCAGCCCTGGTGACCCCATTAAAAAAGGGTCGTGACCCACTTTGGGGTCCTAACCCACAGTTTGAGAACCACTGCTGTAAAGTATGGAAATGCAATATTAAGGAATCCAAACAGTCTTTAACTGTGAATTTCTGGGGTTTGCAATGCTTGTGTTAGGTATACGTAACATGCTGTACCGCAGAGTAGCACCCTGGAATCCCCGTATTCACCACTGTCATATAATTATCATATGTTTTGTACAAAATATGCCTTGTGAAGTATAATTTTGGAAGTTTTGATTTACTGAACATTAATATCCTGTTAGATTGACTGTGCTATCATTGTATGTAAAGTGATGAAGTTTTGCTATGTGTGTGTTACTGAAATATGTTTTGAGGTTGGGAGATGCCTATAGCCAACCTTTTAATTGGAAAAGAGGACCAGTCAGATGTGCTGATGGCCCATTAAAGGGAATCCACGCTCAAAACAACAGCCATCCCAGAAACTTCTCAGAGAGAGCACGTATACAATGGAGACTGCTTGACCAATGGGGACTGCCTGATCCCCACATCACAGCAAAAGATCTTTTCAGCAAGCTGGAAGAAAATATAAAAGAGAGGAAGTGACATCATCATTTGGCCTCTCTTCCCCCCCCTAACTCAACACCTGGAAGACACGTCTGGAAGACAAACACTTTGAACTGGGGAAGGGTGGGTTCCAGCCCACGTATTGAAGATCTGTGACCTATTTGTTCCATCTGTCAGGGTGAGATACAGCTTGATTCAAATCCTGCATCATTTGTAGAACTTAGACTGTGAATTTATTTTTATTTCTTTAGTAACCAACTTTGATCTCTGTGCTTGAGACTTATAATCACTTACAATCTCTCTTTCTGTAGTTAATAAACCTGTTTTACATTTTACCTAAAACAGTTTGTTTTGGTTGAAGTGCTTGGGAAATCTTAGTTCAGTTTACAAAGGCTAGTGTGTGTCCACTCCACACTGAGGGTGTGGTGAACTTACACTGGTCAGGCTTCTGTATAGTTCTCAGATGCAATGCTGGGGAGCTGGGGGGGAACTAGCCGGAGTCTTCCTTTTGATGGTTCATGAGTGGCTGGGAGATCATTCATGTAACTCAGTTGAATATATCCCTGCCTGTGGATGTCTGTGCAAGTGCAGTGCCTGTCAGAGGATTGTAATTTGACAACAGTATCACACTGTGAGAGGGATATCCCAGGTTGGTGGAACAGAGGGCTCAGCAGTCCCACAGTCCAGGTTGCACACCAGGTACCCCATGTAACAAAGTGGCCTCTGGAGGGACACAACTGAGAGTATCTATTCAGGACAAATTGCTTAGAGCAGGGCAGTTACAGCCCAAAGCTGGAGTTCCTTTATTATTAAGGAACGCCAAACCAGCCAAACAGAGAGGACTTCGGTTTTACCCCACTGGCTAATCAGAAATCATACAAGCAATTCCCTTAGATGCTCCAGTTCCCTTGTATCACCACCAGCACTGCTCCTTATGGGGATGAATGGTAATGAAAACCAATACCCCAGTAAAAAAAAAACAACAACACATGGCCTGATGGATGGGGCAGAAGGAGGTGAAGAGCCCCTGGAACTGTCCCCTCAGCCTGGAAGGTGAAGAGGGGATTCCTCTGTGCGCTCCTGCTGGGCCTGGAAGAGGGGCTGAAGCACCCCAGGAGGAGCCAAGGTGAGGCAGGGGTGGGGCAGAACTGATAGTGTTGTATCCTAGGGGCAGCAGGTTTAGGAATAAATCATTTGAGACAGAGAGCTGAGAGCCATGGAAGCAGTGCTTTATTTTCACACACTGAACTGACCGAACCAGCCAAAATTGGCTGGGCTATCCCCTAATAATCTAACTCAGTTGCCATAGCAACAACAAGGTGCTATTACCACGACAACCAAATACACAACATATTCCTCCCCCCTTAATAAGAACATCCCCTAAATAAAACAAACACTAACTAGAGGAGGAGGGTAGACTGCCTCCATTCCCGGCTAAACCCCAGGGATTATTGTGCCCCATAACTGTGGGTTCACCCTAGCTAATGATCCAGGCATTGAGGAGGTCTTCTGTCTCGAGGTGGATTGCGGCGAACTCCTGGTGTTGTTGAACCCGAAAGTACCGTGGGCGCAGCCCTGACAATGGGCTTAGGGATCGTAGCGCGAATGGGTAAGGAGGTGGTATCAGCTTGTTCCAGGCAAGGGGGTATCTCAGCCACTGGCAGTAATGGAGGAGAACAGTCAGGAACAGGTGATTCTTGATTCGGTGTCTCACCAGAAGAGGTGAAATCAGACAACTCAACTGAAGATGTGTCCTGAGGACTGGCATGACCTGGCAACAGCTGATCTACATGACGCCGCCAGGTGAGATTCTCTGCAGTCCGGACGGTGTAGGAAACAGGTCCTGTTTCTGCGATGATCACGGCAGGGACCCATTTTGCTCCAGAAGTATAATTCCGAGCCAAAACTGGCTGTCCCGAGCTAAAGGTTCTGTCTTTTGCTCTGGGTGCATGTCTGATGACTTGATATTGCTGCTGACATGCACAATTTGTCTGGGTTCAGCAGGTTTCAGCAGATCAAGGCAAGTGTGCAGCTGTCATCCCATCATTAGAAAGGCCAGGGATGCCTTGGTCATAGCATGAGGTGTGTTTCTGTAGGACAGTAAGAAGGTGTCCAGACGCTTTTGAATGGAGTGTTGTTCCCTTGCTGATTTCAAAGCTTGTTTCATTGTCTGCACAAATCTTTCAGCTAATCCGTTGGTAGATGGATGATATGGGGCTGAAGTGATGTGGTGTATCCCATTTGACTTCATAAAATTTCGAAACTCCTGAGAGACGAATTGCGGTCCATTGTCACTCACAAGTTGTTCTGGCAGACCGAAACGACTAAAGAGTCCCTGTAGTTTTTAGATAGTACTCTCTGCAGTAGTGGACTGAATTATAGAGACTTCTGGCCATTTAGAATGGGCATCTACCACCACCAAGAACATGCTTCCTTCAAGGGGGCCAGCGAAGTCAACATGAATAAGTTGCCACGGGTTTTCAGGCCAGTCCCATGGATGTAGGGGTGCCAACTGGGGTGCATTCCTGACACCCTGACATGACATACAAGCTCTTGCCTTCTCTTCAATAGCACTGTCCAATCCAGGCCACCAAAAATAGCTTCATGCAATTTCCTTCATGCGCACTATTCCACAGTGACCGGAATGTAGCTGTTCTAACATCTGTGATCTCGGTGGAGGTGGGATAATGACACGTCTCCCCCACAACAAACAACCAGATTGGATCGATAACTCTGTCCTCCTGGACATGTAGGTAACAAAGTCAGGTGAGACCGGAGAGGTTCGTCGAGATTTTCCATGCATCACCAGGTCCATAACTTGGGACAATACTGGGTCAACACAAGTTGCCTTCTTTATCTGGAGTAGCAGTGATGGGTGTATTCTCTACGTGTTCAAAGTAGAAGATTTCCCTTTGGCAGTATCTTGATGTATGACTGGCAAAGGCAACCTTGAGAGACCATCTGCATTGCCATGCAGAGTGGATTTCCGATATTTGATTTCATATGTGTGCGCTGAAAGTAACAATGCCCAACGTTGCATACGACTAGCAGCTAATGGGGGAATGCCTGTGTAGGGTCCAAAAATTGACATCAGAGGTCGATGGTCTGTAAGAAGAGTAAACTTCCGCCCAAACAGGTACTGATGAAACTTCCGAATTCCAAAAACGATCCCCAATGCTTCACGTTCAATTTGGGCATAGTTTGTTTCTGCTTTGCTTAGAGTGCGTGAAGCAAAAGCAATAGGTCTCTCTTCTCCCGAAGGCATAATGTGTGACACGACTGCTCCCACTCCATAAGGGGAGGCATCGCAGGCCAATTGTAGGGGTAAGGATGGATCAAAGTGCATTAGAACTTCAGAATTTAGCAATGCACCCTTAGCTTTGTTAAATGCAACATTGCAGGCTTCAGTCCACTTCCAGGTCTTGTTCTGCCCAAGGAGTTCGTGAAGTGGTTTTAGCAGTGTGGCTAACTGTGAGATGAACTTTCCATAATAGTTCAATAGTCCTAGAAACGAGCTCAGCTGGCTAACATTTCGAGGTGGGGGAGCCTCCACAATAGCCTTAATTTTTGCAGGGGCCTGATAAAGACCCGTAGCATCAATGATGTGTCCCAAATATTCAACAGAGGGCTGGAAGAATTCACACTTGTCTTTGCGGACTCGTAGGCCATACTCTTCCAGTCTTTGTAGGGTAGCCTCTAAATTCTTTAGATGATCCTCTTCATTCCTTCCAGTGACCAGGATGTCGTCCAGATAGCACTGAACTCCTGGCAAGTCACACAAGATCTGGTCCATAGCCCTCTGGAACAGGGCGGGAGCAGACGTTATTCTGAAGGGTAGGCGACAGTATCGATAAAGCCCCTTATGAGTCACAATAGTCAACAGCTCTTGGGACTTTTCATCGACGTGCATCTGTAAATACGCTTGACACAGATCAATCTTACTGAACTTCTGTCCCCCAGACAGGCCTGTGAAGAGGTCATCGATGCGGGGAAGCGGGTATTGCTCTGCACACAACACCGGGTTGATAGTGACTTTAAAATCACCACAAATCCGGAGGGAGCCATCTTTCTTCACTATTGGCACAATAGGAGTGGCCCATGGGCTATGGGTAACTGGTATTAGGACTCCATTGGTGACCAGGCGCTCCAGGTCTGCTTCAACTTTCAGCCTGATGGCACATGGCACAGTTCGGGCTTTCAGACATTTTGGTTGACTGTCAGGTTTACTGTTCAATGTCACCGTGATTCCCTTCATACTTCCCAGTTCCTCTCCAAAAACAGCAGCATGTTTCCTTAGTATAGTGGCCAGACCAGTTTCTCCTTTAGTCATTCGGTGCACTTCTGCCCAGTTCAGCTGAATCTTCCCAAGCAAAGACCGACTCATTAAGGCTGGGTAATTACCTCTCACCACAAACAGTGGCAATTTAGCAGCCTGTCCATTGAGCTCCACCTTAACATTAATAATGCCCAACATGGGCACAGCTTCTCCCGTATATGTCTTCAGAACAGTTTTTGTTGCCTTAAGCAGAAGATGCTGTAGCTTTTTGTTATACATCGTTTCGGAGACCAGTGAGACGGCTGTCCAGTTCCATGCATATAGGTTTGCCATCCAACAACGGGGTTACCCAGTATCCATGTGAGCCCACTGCCAAAGACAAAACGTGCAGTGGCACTTCTTCTTGCGATGAGGTGTCACCTTGGCCATCCTGGGTCTGCTCTAGGGTATGAAGGTTTCCCTTTTTGGTCGGCCAGACCACAGGCCTCTTTTTCTTTTGTTTACAGGCACACTCAATGTGTCCCTTTTTGCCAGTGTGTTGACACACCAGGTCCTTACACCAGCATTCTGATGCTTGGTGACCCGGCTTACCACAGCGGTAACATTCCTGACTCTGCACAGTTTTGTGGGTAGGTTCTTGCGACACCTTATGCATCCTAGGGGATGCACTGATGTATTGCGCCTCCTTTGTAGCCAGTTCCATGGAGACTGCAATATCAACAGCCTTCTGTAAGGTAAGCTGAGCCTCTGTCAATAGGCGCTTCCGTATAGCTTCACTGTATAGGCCACACACTAACCTGTCACGCAGGGCATCATTTAACATCTCCTTAAATTCACAGTGTTCTGCTAGCCTTTTAAAAGTTGCTACAAATTGTACAACTGTTTCATCTTCTTTTTGGTCTCTTTTGTGGAACCTATATCTTTCAGCAATTACCAGTGGTTTTGGGGGAAAATGGGACCCCAGGATTTCCACAATGTCACTGTAAGATTTGGTCTTAGGCCAGGTCTACACTAGGACTTTATGTCGAATTTAGCAGCGTTAACTCGATTTAATCCCTCACCCGTCCACATTATGAAGCAGTTTATTTCGACATAAAGGGCTCTTTGAATCGATTTCTGTACTCCACCCTGACGAGGGGAGTAGCGCCAAATTCGAAATGGCCATGTCGAATTCGAGGTACTGTGGACGGAATTCGACGCTAATAGCTCCGGGAGCTATCCCACAGTGCACCACTCAGTGGACGCTCAGGGCAGTAATCAGTACTCGGATGCTCTGACCTGCCACTCAGAGAAATCCCCGGGAAAATTTGAATCCCTTTTCCTGTCTGGCCATTTTGAATCCCATTTCTTCTTTGGACATCGTGGCGAGCTCAGCAGCACTGGCAATGATGCAGAGCTCTACAGCAGTGGTTTCCATGCCATCGCAGAATAGAAAGAGGGCTCCAGCATGGAGTGATCGGGAAGTTTTGGATCTGATCGCTGTGTGGGGAGATGAATCAATCCTAGCCGAGCTCTGTTCCAAAAGACGGAATGCAAAGATTTATGAGAAAATATCCCAGGCTATGACGGAGAGAGGATACAGCCGGGATGCTACGCAGTGCCGCGTGAAAATCAAGGAGCTGCGGCAGGCGTACCAAAAGACCAAGGAGTCCAACTGACGCTCTGGGTCGCAGCCACACACTTGCCGATTTTACGAGGCACTGCATGCCATGCTCGGTGGTGCTGCCACAACTACCCCACCAGTGTCCATGGACTCCGACGACGGGGGTCTTATCTACGGGCACGTCGGAGGAGGTTTTCGCGGACGGCGAAGAAGAGGAAGGAGGGGAGGAGGACGAGGCACTAGACAGCGGTCTCACTGCTGATTTCCCCGACAGCCAGGAACTATTCCTCACCCTGACTGAGCTGCCCTACGAACACTCCCAAGGCAGCATTCCTGACCAGGAATCAGGCGAAGGATCATCAGGTCAGTGTGTTAGACATTTATTTGCAATACAATAGGTATGGTGTGTTAGCGCTGTGTAACTGTGGCTTAATTGGCCTTATGCGCTTCAGCTTGGAGTCGCTTTCCCGTGCAACTATTCGAAAAGTCTGTCAATATGTATGGGGATAGAGGTGTAATCCCCATCTGAGATCTCCGCGAAGCTCTCCTGGAGGTACAGTGAGAGCTTGTTTAGCACGTTCACTGGGAGAGCGGCCTTATTGTCTCCTCCATGGTAGGATACTTTCCCGCGCCATGCAAGCTGCAGGTACTCTGGTATCATTGCCTTGCATAGCATGGCAGCATACGGCCCCAGGGTTTGCTGGCATTGACGCAGCATGCAGTATTTCTCTGTCTCGGTAATCCTCCTCAGAGTGATATCAGTCATGGGGTCCTGGTTTGAATGAGTGGTATAATTAGTATAGTGAATGCTTCCTTTTCCCTTTAAAGAAAGACACCCGGCTGTTTCCGTTAACGCGTGGTGGTAGGGATTCGGGAGCCAAACCATTAGTACTTAGCGGTGCGCGGGCAGGGACAGTTCCGGGGACCGGCCACGCGAGGCCGGGGAAAGGGTACGCGAGCCGTTCAGAAACAGCGGTTCGCGGGCAATCTTGGTTCCCGGGAGCGGCCACGCGAAGGGTGGGGGGAGGGGTAGGCCAGCCGTTCAAACACAGCGGTTCACGGGCGATCTTGGTTCCCGGGAGCTGCCACGCGAAGGGACGGGGGGGAAGGGTAGGCGAGCCGTTCATGCTGAGCGGTTCGCGGCCATTTTGGGTTCCATGGAGCGACCACGCGGAGGGGGGGAAGGGTAGGCGAGCCGTTCATGATGAGCGGTTCGCGGGCACTTTAGGTTCCGGGGAGCGACCACGCGGAGGGGTGGGGGAAGGGTAGGCGAGCCGTTCATGATGAGCGGTTTGCAGGCACTTTAGGTTCCCGGGAGCGACCACGCAGACGGGGGTGGGGAAGGGTAGGCGAGCCGTTCATGATGAGCGGTTCGCGGGCAGTTTTGGTTCCCGGGAGCGACCACGCGGAGTTGGGGGGGTTAGGAAAGCCACTGTAGATTAGCGGTTTGGCCAGCAGCAGTTCCTGTCCGCCGCCAGGAACAGTGAGTGAGACATGGGAGTAGAGCACTGCTGTGAAGCAATCTCTCAGCAGTCCTAACTCATAACCTTACCATGGTCTTCAGAGAGGTGATTTTCACTGTTCGGCAAGGCTTCTGGGATCCGTATACCGGGACCCCAGACACTCAGCATTAAGGCATAATATTTGACCTTGTAGTACGTTTACATGTGATAGCCACTGTGTTTGGTCCTATTCACAGTGAAAGAGTATGGGCATTGTTCTGCAAAAAGTATCTTTCTGAGGAATTCACTCCCTTTCCCTCATCCCGCAGCTGCGAGTGTCTCCCGCCCTACCCGTGTTTCTCCCTCCCATGGGCTGCTACAGCTAAGGCGGCACAAAAAGAGAACCCGGGACGACATGTTCTCGGAATTGAAGATGTTGTCCCGAAGGGAGGCGGCACAGCGGAGAGAGGACAGGTGGCGGCAGGAAGATCAGCAGGCTACCCAAACAATGCTGGGACTAATGAGGGAGCAAACCGACACGCTCCGGCGCCTGGTGGATGTTCTCCAGGACAGGAGACAGGAGGAAAGAGCCCCTCTATATGTTCTGTCCAACCGCCCACCCCCGCCACCAAGTCCAGTGGTTTACTCACCCAAAGTCACTAGGACGAGGGGAGGCAGGGTCCGTGGAAATATTCACTCCACCCCTGCAGACTGCTCCAGTAGCAGAAGGCTCTCATTCCCCAAACCATAGATTGTTCCTTCCCCTCCCTCCAGCAGCACCCCGCAACACCTCCCTTCCCAGGTTCCATGTTAAAGAAATGTTCTGTTTAATAAAACTGGTTTTTTGGTTCATTGATGTTTCCCTGAGTGTCTTAAACGGGACCGTTTTTTTTTTCAGGTTATTGGGTAATGGGGTTTGTAAGTGCATAGGACTGGAGCACAACCCAGGGTACAGACAGGGTAACAGATCAACTGAAAGGGACAGTAAAAATTGCATGCAGTAAGCACCCTTGTCATTCTGTGTGTGGGTTTTCAGATTCTCTACGTGGGGTTGGTGGTTGGGTGGTTCGCTGTCTGGTGGGGGAGGGTGACCGCTGATCTTTAGCAGCTGGCAATAGCCTGCATGATAGATCAATGCACCGGGGGATCCGTAGCTGATATTCACAGGGAAAAAGTCACAGAGACCCCACCACACACACATGCGATTAGGAGAGGTTAATGGCTCCCTTTAAACAAGCAGTCCAGCACTTAGGACTGCTCTGGGAGCAGGATCATGTCATTCCCCAAGCTTTGAAGCGTACTTTCCCACACTCCACCCGCTCCCCAACCGCGGTATGCGTCCACGGTTAAAACCGTAACCGAGAAACCAGTACAGGAGACGGTCCAAATAAAAAAATGTTTTCTTTATTGTGCCTTTAAAGCGTTGAGCGAAGGAGGGGGAAGGGGGTTGGTAATGGGAGAGGATGGGCAACGGAAACTGTGTAAAGAAACAGGGGAAGGTTCAGTATCTGTTTAAGGAAGTGTAACTGTCACTGGTTACCCTGGTCTGTCTGGAAGCGAGCTTTCAAAGCTTCCCGGATGTGCAGCGCGTCCCGCTGTGATCTTCTAATCGCCCTGGTGTCCGGCTGAGCGTAATCTGCTGCCAGGCGATTTGCCTCAACCTCCCAGCCCACCATAAACGTCTCCCCCTTGATCTCACAGAGATTGTGGAGCACACAGCACGCTGCAATCACAATGGGGATATTTTTAGGGCTGAGGTCGGAGCGAGTCAGTAAGCTTCGCCATCTGCCTTTCAGACGGCCAAAGGCACACTCCACCACCATTCTGCACTTGCTCAGGCGGTAATTGAAGAGCTCCTTTTCAGTGTCCAGGGCTCCCGTGTATGGCTTCATGAGCCATGGCATTAGCGGGTAGGCAGGGTCCCCTAGGATCACTGTTGGCATCTCCACATCCCCAACAGTGATTTTGCGGTCCGGGAAATAAACCCCCTGTTGCAGCCATCTAAACAGACCAGAGTTTTTGAAAACACGAGCATCATGAACCTTGCCTGGCCACCCAACATTGATGTTTGTAAAACGTCCTTTGTGGTCCACTAATGCTTGCAGTACCATAGAAAAATATCCCTTTCGGTTAATGTACTGGCTGCCCTGGTGCTCCGGTCCCAGGATAGGGATGTGTGTCCCATCTATGGCCCCACCGCAGTTTGGGAATCCCATCACAGCGAAGCCATCTATGATCACCTGCACGTCTCCAAGGGTCACTACCTTTGAGAGCAGCAGGTCAACGATTGCATGGGCTACCTGCATCACAGCAACCCCCACGGTAGACTTGCCCACTCCAAATTGGTTCGCTACTGACCGGTAGCTGTCAGGAGTTGCAAGCTTCCACAGGGCTATGGCCACTCGCTTCTGGATAGTCAGGGCTGCTCGCATCCGGGTGTCCTGGCGCTTCAGGGCAGGGGACAGCAAGTCACAAAGTTCCATGAAAGTGCCCTTACGCATCCGAAAGTTTCGCAGCCACTGGGATTCATCCCAGACCTGCAGCATTATGCGGTCCCACCAGTCAGTGCTTGTTTCCCTTGCCCAGAATCGCCGTTCCACAGGATCAACGTGACCCATTGCCACCATGATGTCTAGGGGACGGGGTCCAGCGCTTTGCGAGAGGTCCATGCCCCTCTCAGAGTTCAAGTACTCCCGGAGCTTCTGTTGCCTCCTCTCCCGATTTCTCTGCATCAGAGTCTGGAAAAGGTGCGCTATAAGGCGCGAGGTGTTGGCAACGGACAGAACATCAGCGATAATCGCGGAGGGCTCCATGCTCGCTGTCCTGTGGCGTCCGAGCTATCAGCCACAGCAAAAGGGCGCGAATTCATTACCCGCCAGCGCTTTCACGTAGGGACGGCGGGAGTGTGGGTCGAGTGACGAAATTTACGTATGACGACCCTTGACACAATTTCGGTCCCACAAGGCACTGGGGGCTACACCCAGAATTCCAGTGGGCAGGCGGGACTGCGGGAACTGTGGGATAGCTACCCACAGTGCACAGCTTGCAATGTCGACACTTGGCCCCTTACTGTGGACTCGGAAATTCGAATTCAGATCCCTGATGTGGATTCGAACAATCGACCTGGCAATATCGGGTTCACAAGTTCGGTTTAACAAAAATCGAACTAGTCTCGTAGTGTAGACATACCCTTAGGCTTAACAGGGTGGAGTAAGCTGCATAGCAGGGAGTAGGTCTTAGCCCCTACAACACTTAAGAATATTGGCACCTTCTTCTCTTCTGTAATGTCATTTGCAATCACAAAAAGCTCAAAACGCTCAGTATACACATGCCATTGCACTATATTCTCCTCAAAAGGTTCCAGTGGCCCTGTAAGTGTAGCCATGGTTTTAGTTTCAGGTTTCAAAGTCAGTGCAAACAAGCCAGTTCTCACCCCCTTCCAACAGCTAAAAGATTTTGGTGGGTTTATTTATTTTCTTTTCTCTTTTTACCTTGAATACTTCTTCCTTCTGTTGCTGGGGCAGCACAGGGATCCCATCCTCATTGCCACTTTGTTGTATCCTAGGGGCAGCAGGTTTAGGAAGAAATCATTTGAGACAGAGAGCTGAGAGCCATGGAAGCAGTGCTTTATTTTCACACACTGAACTGACCAAACCAGCCATAACTGGCTGGGCTATCCCCTAATAATCTAACTCAGTTGCCATAGCAACAACAAGGTGCTATTACCACGATAACCAAATACACAACAGATAGGAAGTTGGGGAGCAAGGAAGAATTGATGGGAGTTGTGGGCAGAACTAATGGGGTTAGGAAATGGGCATATTTGGAGATAAGAACTCTGGCAGCGAGGCCAAAATCTTTTTACTACATTTAGGAGCAATTGCAACACTGTCTCTCTCTCTCTCTCTCTCTCACACACTCACACACACACACACACACACACACAATGGACAGAGGGAGTTCAAAAATGAAACAACAGACCAAACACACAGTATAATTTTTTTAAAAGAATGTCATGACTTTTGGGATCTAACTCATGATTTTTGAACGTTTGGAGTTGGCAATCTGGCTGTTGTAAAACTACACCAATAAAATACTGACATCCAGTGGTAGTTTACAATATATAACCACTTATAGGCTGCTGTGTTTATGTTACTTTGTATGTTCGGATCGTTATTGAAATTTTATGGGTATGCAAAGCTGGGCAGAAAATTGAACAAGTACACAGGACTCACATGTTACTTCCAGCATTACTGCTTCCAGATGTGGCGTTAAAAAAATACAGTTGACATTTTTAAGCCATAAAACAGGTTCATTTCAAGTTTTGGTTGAAGTTTCAGGCTGGCTTTCATTTTGACATTACTGATGCCTAGATGTGGCATAGTGTCTCCTGCACTGAGAAAAATCTATTAAATAAGCAATCAACAGTTCTCCCATTATTCAAGTACTATGGGGAAAAGTCCACTACAAGAAGCTGCAGTTGTTCAATATACCATGGGGGTCATACAGAGGTGCTGGAACAAGGGGTACTGGCTTGAAGTAGTAATAACAACCCATATACATGGTTTCTGCCATCAGAACCCCCACTATAAAAACTGTTCCAGCACCACTGGGGTCATAGCTAGGAGCTGACTCTTGTACCCAGCTTGAACTCAGCCCAAGTGACTGGGAGAAGGGACAAAAAGCAACATGCACAGAAGTCTGACTGACTCATGCTCTGTCTCCTACATATACTATCTTGAACTGATTTACTGTGTATGCTGCAATAGTCATAAAAATGATACCACTGCTCTTTGAATGCAAACACTATATGCCCAATTCTGGTTGTGTGTGTTATTAGGAAGAGGTCTTACAAAAACTACTCATTGTCAGCATTTTGCATACTAAATAAAACGTTTTAGCATAGCTCTAATGACTTAAGTATTTGCACATATTTTAAAATTAGACAACACATATAAGAAATATGCATGTTAGATCTAGTGAGCCATAAGATTTTACCGATTTCCTCCTCACTTTTTCTCACATGCTCTCTCAACTTCATATCCATATCCCTTTTCTGTTCCAGTACAGATGGGTTTACACTCTAGTGTTCATTATCCACAAATCTGTATGGGTTCAACAGACACCACCTGATTCTATCATATTTATTCGCTCCAACAAATTAAACTTTCCCAGACAATTGCCTTTTAATCTGACTGATCTGTACAATACAAAGGAGTTTCTGAGCATTCCATCCTTTTCCTGTGGTACCTGGAAGATTTCCTCACTGGAGAGATTTCACCACTTTCTGATAACATTGTGTATTGTTTATAAACAAATTTAATCCTAGATGATGATTAATATACACATAGTAGAATGATTTCATTTTCTATTCTGGGAAAACCTGATCACTTTTTTCCTGAAATTTGAGTTATACTGGGGAAAGATCATTTGTTCACACATCTACATCTATTCAAAATGGCAATATTAATTATAAAGTTTTAATTGGCAAAACTAAACGTAAACAATATGCAAGCAACTGACAATTCAAAACATAGGCAATAATAATAATAATGATTTAAATGAACACATCTGCACACGTGTTATGCTTTTATCCTGGCACATGGGAGGAGCTACAGTAAGGCCAAGCATGACAAGTTGAAGGACAAGTTTTTCTAGTTCCTTGAATATGAATAGAAGATATGTTGACAGCACACCCATGTTTTATTATTTTGCTTATAAAGTTTCTGTGTATAATTAGTCCATTGGAATCAGAGTAGGACAGTAATGTATTTCTCAGCTCAACTACTTAATTGCCCCTAAAAATTCAGAGCTCCCTGTAAATATACTACCACACTTATAGCCAGATCCTGAAGCCCTTACTCTTGCGAGGAGAACCACTGACCTCAGTCACTGACTCCATGAGTTTCAGAACTTGATGGGAATCTCAAAAATATACGACTGGTCAGTGGGGAATAGATTCCAGGCATCTTCCAAGTGGGCTCCCTTTTTATCCCTCTGAGAGTTCAGGGTTGAGGGAATGGATTCTCCTCCCAAGAGCACTGGAAGATATTTCTAGTCTCTCACCCCAGTATCACCGGCCAGGATAGGCAATCTGCAGCTCCCACCTGGAATCAGCCGTCCTGGTTCGCTACCTGGGAAGAGTTAGTAGTTTCAAAGACCAGAAGGGACCATCCAGTTTGACCTCCTGTATAACACAGGCCATAGAACAGTCCCTAACTAATTCCTGGAGCAGATCTTTTAGAAAAACCGCCAGTCTTGATTTTAAAATGGTCAATGATGGAGACTCCACTATGACCCTTGGTCTGTTTGGGCCTGTGTCAGTGACAGAACTATGGAGTCTGAGGGAAGGCCTTCTCAGGGGTTGGATTTTGGCAAGGGAACCCCCCAGCAGCCCAGACACCCTGGAATGGAAAGGGGCTGTGCCAAAATGTACCGCTGTGTCCACAGCCTATCCACCAGTCTAATAATCTTTGTACAAAGTATGTTTTGTGAGACGTCATTTAAAAATTCATAATTTGCTAATCAGTAATATCATGGCAAAATGTACATAGCAGCTTTATATGTGACCTAATAAACATAAGCTGAGATCATGACTAAAAATATGTTTTTAAGAGAAGTCTGGGGAGTGGCCAAACCAGTTCCTCAAAGACAAAGAGCAAGCTGACTCCTCAGACAGGTGATGGACCATTCTTTGGCACGAAAGGAGACAGGGGCAAAATATCTACATTTTAGCAAAGAAACATCATGGAGTTCCCTTCCGCATAGACTGCCTCTTAAGCCTTGCTCCCAGCTGGAAATGCTTCTCGGGGTTTGGGTGGGCGGGGGAAGATAGGACAATAAAAAGAGGGGACAGACATCCCAAGGGAGACATCCCTGTATTCCTTCTCCAATCTCCATCTCTCTCTGTCCATCGATTCAATGCATGAGAAGGGACAAAGGAAGCAGCCATTGACCAGAAGAAGGGGTCCTGGCTTAAGAAGTTTGGCCAGTAAGACTGTTGAGAGCATGTGGTAAGAAAAACTTTGCTCTGAATTTAACATAGTTTGTTAAGTTAGGCACTAGTTGTATTTTATCCTTATTTTTCTAGTAACCATTTCTGAGTTCTATGCCTCACTACTTGTACACACTTAAAATCCCTCTCTTTGTAGCTAATAAACTTGTTTTACTGTTTTATATAATCCAGTGTGTTTAAATTGAAGTGTTTGGTCAATTCCATTTGGGGTAACAAGACGCTTGCATAGCTTTGCTATTAATAAAAACAGACTTTGTATAAGCTTGTATTGTCCATGAGAGAGAAGTACAGGACATATTTCTAGAGGGAAATCTAGGACTGGTGGTGTGTTGGTGTCATCCTACGAGGCTAGTACAAGCCACGGTGTGACTGGCTGGCTGTAGCACACACAGAGACAGTCTCCCATATGTAAGTTACTCCCAGCTGTTTGTGAGCAGTCCAGACTGGAGCCTATAGCAGCAGAGCAATGTAAAGGACACCCCAGGTTAGAGAACAGGGGTGACACAGCTACTCTTTAGTCTGGATTGTACCTTGGGTATGTCACAGGGGCATCCCAATCCCAGACCAAACTCCCACCTTGGAGTACAGTGCCCTGACTGACTGACAACTGTTGTTTGCAGTGTGAGAGGTGTCACAGGACTCCACCAGCTTCTCCTCCTTTGACCTCCTTTACGGGAAACAGCCCCAGGATATTCTTAATCTGTTTAAGGAATCCTGACAAGCCCAGCCTACACACACTAACGACATGGTGCAGTTCGTCCTCCAGATGAGAGAGAGGTGGGAGCACATAAGCTGCTTTGCTAGAAGTAACCTGTCCCCAGCCCAACAGGCCTAAGTGCAACAGTACAATAAAGGAGCTAGGCCCAAGGAGTTTCAGCCTGGGGATCAGGTGTACCTGTCCCAGCTTGGAGACTAAACTCCTAGCTAAGTGTCAGGGCCCATATGAAGTGCTGCAGTGGTTTGGACCTGTGGAGTACAAGATGCTTTGCCCAGACAAAAGGAAACAAATTTACCATGTCAATTTGCTAAAACCGTGGGGGTAGGGGGGGGGGGGGGGGGGAGAGAGACAGGACATCAGGGTCTTTTTATTCACCCCAAGGATGGTGGGGAGGATCTAGATAGAAGCGTGCTGAGGATGTACCTCTGGGGAAGCAGCTTACTAGGGCACGCCAAGGGCAAATGGGCACCCTCCTGAGGGCATACAAGGATGTGTTCTCCACACAACCAGGGTGAACCTCCCTTGTGGCACACCTGATCCATTTCGAGCCAGGGGCCAAGCCAGTGAAGAAAGCCTGTCAGATTTCTGAAGGGATGAAGAAGGTACTGGCTCAGGAAGTTGAAGAGATGTTAAGGATGGGGGCAACTGAGGAATCCTATAGACTCTGGTTTAGTCCAGTAGTCCTACTCTCAAATTCCAAGGGGGCCATCTGATTCTGTATAAACTTCAGGCAGGTAAATGCCACCGCTCATTTTGATGCCTACCCGATGCCGCAGGTGGATGATTTACTAGACTGCCTTTAGATCTGACCATGGCAGATGCCTCCTTCTCCTGACTCCCAGGAAAAACAGCTTTTGCTACCCTGATAGGTTTGTTCCATTTCATAATGATGCATTTTGGGTTATATGCATCCCACCACCTTCAGGAGGTTGATGGACTGGGTATTATGCTCTCACCATAGCTATACGTGGCGTATTTAAATCATGTTGTGGTCTACAGTCAAGACTGGTTTACTCACCTCTGGAATCTGGTCATGGGCCTGCAGTCCTTATGAGAAGGCACTCTCACAGTGAACCCTAGAAAGTGCGAGGTAGGCAAGCAAGAAACAAAGTATTGAGAGTATCTAGTGGGGAATGTGAAGGTACAACCCCTTATTGATAAGGTAGAGGCATTGACCAGTACTCCCACCCCAAGGAACAAAAAACAGATGTGGTCCTTTTCAGATCTAGCTGGTTACTACAGGTGATTTGTGCCAGATTTTGCTTCACTGGCGTCACGCAGACCTTGTCAAGAAGTCAGCCCCTTGGCAGTTCACCTGCCAGTTTCACCAGGCCTTCCAGAGTGCTTATTTTGCACAATGCGGATTTCACATGTGAGTTTATTGTACAGACTGATGCTTCACACTCACTGCAGCGGCCATCCTTCCTCAGGAGTTCCAAGGGCAGGAATGCCCCATCCTCTGTAGGATTCGAAAGCTCCTGGACAGAGAGATGCAGTACTCCACCTTGAAAAACACTGGGCTGTGAGAGCGCTAAGATACTACCTGGTTACTGCTTATGGGGCTCTATGGTGGCTTCATACAACGAAGGACTCAAATGCCTGCGTCACCCAGTAGTGCATAGTATTACAGTGCTTTTGGCTCAGCCTCAGACACTAGCCAAGTAAGGACCATGAAAACTTAGACTTCTGGCGAATGGATGAAGACTTTGGGACATCCAGTAAGTGCCCAAACAGGTCCACTCAAGATGGGGAGGTATGTGAAGGAGTGTACTGCCCCTTTAAGGGCCAGCCTGGATCTCACAAACAGAACAGCCTGGGTGAAAGTACCTGTTCCACCCTAGTGGTCTATTTAAACAGAAAGAGGAAGCAGAGCAAGGTTGGTCAATATTCAGGGCCTTGCCAGGTTGTTTACATTGGACGAGAAATTGATTATACTGAGTCTGGTATTTCTTTGGAGCCTGTTTATTTACAAAGAATGTACACAAAGTCCTGTTTCCCCAAACACAGGAGGAACAAACAACAGCAGGCAATTTCCTTGCTCACAATTTCTAAGCCTGCCTCTCTCGCCTAGTTCTGAGCCCCAGGGAGCTCTGTCTCTGCTCCCACCTAAGGCCATGTTCACAACAGCTTTTCTGGCTTTCTGCTAACTTTGTCCTGCTTTTCCGTCTCTGACACACAAAGTCTCAGCACCAGCATTTGCAATCAGTCCCCAGGGAAACCCCTCAGCCCATATGACTTAGCTGCTGATTGGCCCTGCATGCAGTTTAGTACCTTGGGCAGTGGCTTCTATTGTTTCAGATACCTTACTCTCTACAGGAGCTTAATTGCTTCTTCCATTTACCCTGAATGAAGGCTGGCTAGCATACCTATCAATAGGGCCCTACCAAATTCACAGTCCATTATGTTAAATTTCACACATCACCCCCATATTGGTCCACATAATAAATTTCATTCCACACATGGACCTAAAAAATTAAAGGGAACATTGGTTCCCAGAGTTGGAGGTGGGTCTGAGCTCCCCCCTGACAGCAGCTGTGCAGGGGATGGAAAAGTCCTGTCACTCTCCAGCCCAGCCAGAGCTAGGAGCCCCCTGGCTGGGGCACCACTAGAAGCAGGGGGAGATCAGATTTCACAGGGAAGAGCTTATTTCACAGTCCCGTGATGCATTTTTTTCAGACGTGACATTGGTAGGGCCCTACCTATCAGATTTAATGAGGTTTGTGATTGCATATTGATCAAAGATACATTTGATGGCAGCCATTAACATCTTCCAGCATAACATTATACATATTGCGTCAGCTTCACTGATGCACAAAGCTTAAATTGTTTGTTGGACTAATTATAGAAATCCTCTCTAGTGGCTTTTCCCATTGTTGAAGCAAATACAGCAAAATAGAAGATAAATTACCAAAACAAAAAACCACCCAAACCTTGTACAGTTATCTGCCATGGTTTATGATGCACATAAACTTGAATTGCCTGAAACCTTTATTTTACTTGACAAATACTGGGGTTTACTCATCAGTCCCAAAGGCAGAATGTAATTATATCATACCAAAGTTGCTATTAAGATGGAACATCAGGGTTAACATAGTTGCTCTTGGGGGGAAAAAAATCCCTGGATTCTTTTAATGACCATGAGTGGTGAGGCCTTTAGTTCTATGACAAAACCGAAAGAGAGCACCACTGGCCGCCCAGAGACTCTGTCATGGACTTGAATGTGGATGGTCAAGCCTAATGGTCAGACAGTGGCAGCCAGGTCTAGTTTTTGGAGCTGTAGGCGCCGACTTTAATCGGTGCCAGTGGGTGTTTGCGCCCCCGGCCCTGCCCCCATTCCACCCCTTCCCCAAATCCCTGCCCCCACTCCTCCCCCAGGCGCGCTGCATTTCCCACCCCGCCCAGGCCCCAGGCTTGCAAGCCTGGGAGGGAGGGGGGGAGAAGCAGCCGAGCACCCACCGGCAGCTCCCCGCCAGCCCCCCCCGCACCCAGCTAACCTCCGCGTCCTGAGGCGCCGCGGCAGCCAAGCCATTTTTCCTGAGCTCACAGGCTTGCCACACTCCAGCTGATCGGCGGCAGCAAGCCTGGGAGGGAGGGGGGAAAGCACAGCGGCAGTGCCCCCGGGGAGAGGTATGGGGAGGAGGCGGAGATGGAGCTGGCTGATACCAGGCCCAGCTTCAGGCCCACATTCCTGACAGGCCCATAGTATCATGCAGGGGGTAATTGGCTCAAAACTTTGGCACCTGTTAATGATTAATTCCAGACCACTCCTCCCACAGAAAATCCACAAAAGGGAACCAGGAGGAAGGAAAGTTCCACAAGGCTCTCCTTGCTGAGTTTTTCCTGTTCCGTTGGGGAAAGGAGGGATTTCCCAGACTGTTCCATTGCCGGAAGGTTGCAACGTAACACTACTTTATTTCTTAGAATTCAGAATAATGCACAAGAACTCCAAAACACAGAGAGAAAGAGAGAAAAACAAAACAGGCTGTTCCTTAAGTCAGAGCAGCACCATTCACCCACCTTGCTTTAACCTGGCTCTTCCCATACTACCTGTCTGCTGACTGACTCAGATAACCCAGATGGCTTCTCTCAGAGACTTCTAGCCTGCAAGCAGAACTAGGAAAGCCTTACACATAAAGTGATAGTTTGTCATTTTTAACCAGTTTCCAATCCAGTTCTCAGTACACCATCCCCACGAGAAACGATGGAGCTCAGTTAAGTATCAAATCTATTTCTCATTTAGCTCTTCCTTATTGTTGCATTTCTTAAAAAAAAAAAAAATCAGAAGGTTAGTCTGAGGGAAATGGATCCAGCTTCCCTTTAAATAACACACATGAAGATTATAGCTGTCACAGATGAAAATGCTTAATTCATGCCTCATTGTAATCCATTAATTACTTAGTGGTCCAAATTTCTCTAGGGAATGTCCTAAATCCATATAATGCTCCCAAGAGCTATATTTTGCATTTAGATTTCTGGTTTGGCTGACAGATGTGAAAAAATGGAGGTAGCTACTAGACAGAAAACTCCCACATGATCAGTTTCCATGTGAGCAGATGCCAAAGAGGGTCTCCTATTCCAGCTAAGATTAATTAAATTAATATGGATAACATTAATTGAATGCTTTTCATTTTTCTCTTCTGCCTTTTTCTGATGCTATAATAATGCCTTAAAGTGACATTTTTATGACACCATTCACTTTTGGACAGATCCCAGCTTACATGGCGACTCTCCAATGCAAACTTGGATGGTGTGAAATTGAAAATCAGCTCCTTTTGCAGGACAGCAGCATAATGACAAGGCTGAAAATTGCTGCAGAAGCTGCTGGTCAGATTCAAAGCTCCACAGTGCAGCTAATAATGGTACCATATATGCTTTTGTGTCAAGGGAGAATGAATTTGGTGATCTCATTCATCCTTGTCCATATAGAGCAGTGGTGGGCAACCTGCGGCCCGTGGGCCGCACACGGCCCATCAGGGTAATCCGCTGGCGGGCCGCAAGACAGTGTTTACATTGACCATCAGCAGGCACAGGCACGGGCCCACCCCCAGCCAACCCCCCCGCAGCTCCCAGCGGTTCGCCATTCCCGGCCAATGAGAGCTGTGGGAAGTGGCGCGGGCCGCAGGGACGTGCTGGCCGCTGCTTCCCGCAGCTCCCATCATTGGCCGGGAACGGCGAACCACGGCCACTGGGAGCTGCGGGGGGCCGTGCCTGCGGATGGTCAATGTAAAAACTGTCTCGCGACCTGCCACCAGATTACGCTAATGGGCCACAGGTTGCCCACCACTGATATAGAGCATTTGCTCACCACAAAATTTGGCACATATTTCAGGCTCTCTTCAAGAGAAATCGGGCATTTGAATATCAGAGAGATCACAGGCAAGGATAGCTTTTATAGAGCTGTGGAGAGAGGATCAGTTGATTATGCAGCATCTACCCACAATCAGTCCATTGGCTTCAACAGGACAAGAGCAGCCTAGATTGTGGTTCTAGCCAGCCCTCAACCCTGACCCATCTTCTACTTTCAAAAGCACCAAACTCAGACAGTTTAAAAAACAAACAAACCATAAGCTCCTCTTATCCATCCATAGTATTGAACACAACTTCACACAGCCATAAGCAGTGAAAATTGTTTTAAGATGTGACAGCCATCCACGCTTGCTGACCTTGTGGATGATAGACCCTTTAGAGGGTGAACTGAAAGACCTTTTGAAAATAAATATAAACGTGACTTTAAGATCATAAAGGTGACTGTCAGGTCTAATTTAACAAGATCAGGTTTGTTTCCGACTGTAATGGAAAGATTGTTTTAAAACAAATTCCCTGCAGTCTTTGCAAGCTAAATTTTGCAGCGTTTTGTAAATGTATTAGGTCCAGCAAATGAAAGGGGCTTCTCTGGTTTTATTTTCCAGAGATAAATGTCAAAGTAAACAAAAAACTCATAGTAGATATAAAACACCCATCATTTTTAATAATCTAAGTTATTATTAGTAATATAGGTAAATACTTTTTCAGAATTATTTAAGCTAAACGTGTCCCTTTAAATTAATAACAAGAACACATGTGTAGCCTTGAAATTACAAATAAATGCATTTGTTAAAGTAAATCAAGGTTTTTACCTGCCTATCTTGTGGACAGATCTCTAGTGACATGCTGTCGAAGGTAATGGTTCTTTGGTGATGACCTGCTTCCCAAATAAACAAGTTTGAGTGTGGTTTGGATTGTGCACTCCTGTGGGCAGGAACCTGTCAGTTGTATTTATACAGTATATACCTGCGTGATGCTGTATAAATAATAACAATATACAGCTTTACTAAGAGGTGGGGACATATATGGGAGTGTTAGTTACTCCAACTCACTGTTGTGTAAGCACATGTAAACTGGTCTAATTACACATTGCGCCAGGAAGGAGAGTGGTGGAGCAGGAAAAGCAAACTAAGGAGGAGGGAGGGTTTCTACAGGGTTCTGCACGTTGCCTTACCTGCGGCATCACCCTTTGTGTATCCTTAATATATATGTTACTCCTACCTATACCCACTTACTGACATGTAATTTACATCACCATTTATGTCACCCTCTCAATTTTACCCTCTTTAAATGCCATCCACATGTGCTGCCAAACCCCGATAGACAGTAGCTGAAATCCTGAAGAAGAATCAGTTCTGGAGGTAGCGTGGTAAAAGAAAGTTTAAATAACAAAGTGACATTTTAAGAGGAAAGATGGTCATGTGGCTAAGGCACTGGAATGGGACTGAGCAGATCTGGATTCACTTCTCAGGTCTCCCACACATTTTCTGTGTGGATTTACGCAACTCACTTAATCCCTATGTGCCTCCGTTCTCTATGGTAAAATGGGAATAATGATACTTCCCTTCTCCCACGCATTATCTATCTTCCCTACTTAGCTCTTTGGGGCAGAGACTGTCTCTTATTATGTTTGTACAGTGCCTTGCACACTGGGGCCCTGATGTTGGGTGAAGCTTCTATGTGCTACTATAATGCAAATCATATTTTGAATGTCAGCAATAGCCGTGATAACTGCTAATCAATAAGAAAAGAAACTGAGATCAATAAAGAAAGTTAACCAGGTGGATTTTAATGCTGGGTTACGGTGTCATACAGCTAGGCAGGGCCAGCTCCAGGCACCAGCAAAACAAGCTGGTGCTTGGGGCGCCACATTTCTAGGGGCGGCATTCTGGCGCCAGCCATGCCGCCGCTAAAAATGTGCCCCGGCCGCCCTCCGCTGGCTTGCGCGCCAAACAGCTGATTCGCGCGCCGCTGCTGGAGGGGGAGATCCCGAGCGGCCGCAGCGCATGAACCAGCTGATTCGCGCGCTGCTGCTCCCCCTCCCTCCCAGGCTTGAGAGCCTAGGAGGGAGGGGGAGATTCTGAGCGTCTGAGGTGCGCGTGCTGCTTCTCCCCCTCCCTCCTGGGCTTGAGAGCCCGGGAGGGAGGGGGAGATCCTGAGCGGCTGCGGCGCGCGAAACAGCTGATTCGCGCGCCGCTGCTCCCCCTTCTTCCTAGGCTTGAGAGCCTGGGGGGAGGAGGCAGGGCTGGGGATTTGGGGAAGGGGCGGAGTTGAGGTGGGGCCGGGGGTGGGGTAAGAAAAAAACGGGGGAGGGGGGGCGGCCAAATTTGTTTTTGCCTGGGGCGGCAAAAATCCTAGAGCCGGCCCTGCAGCTAGGAGGACTTGTTTGCCAGTGACATAAGAGCAGGATAGATTCTTCTCATGGATGGAGCTTACAGAAAGCCATCTGATGTCAGGAAGAGTCAAGAGAACCCTCAGTGTTGCTATCATTTTTTATTACAGTATTCTAACTGTCAAAGCCAGACAAATTCAAATCAGAAATAAGACACACATTTTTAACGGGGTGATTAACTATTAGAACAAACTACCCTGGGAAGTGGTGAATTCTCCATCTCTTGATGTCTTCAGATCAAGACTGGATGCCTTTCTGGAAGATATGCTTTAGTAAAACAAACAATTGGGCTCAATATAGGAGGTGAAATTCTCTGGCCTGTGTGATACAGTAGCTCAGACTAAATAATCTAATGGTCCCTTCTGGCCCTCGAAAATCTATAAATAATGTACCTGTAAGTAATATTGTTTTCTTTTCTATAGTTCATCTGATGTGTAAAACTGTTTTTTTCTCTAAAATGAAAAATGAAAATATTTTTTTTTTGAAAGAAAGAAAACTTCTATTACATCAAAAAGAAATCCAGAGTTATAATAATGCTAACAAATTTTGGAACCAATATTACACCTTATGCTTCACAGAAAGCAATAAGGAGTATAACTGAGCAGTGTTCCTTTCCCACAAAAAAACCAAAAAAACCCAAAGGAAACTTGTTAAAAAGACTTCTCTCTGTTCAGAATAATGATACTTTGCAGAAAAGAAAGAAGAGCTAGTTCTGAGCAAGCGTGAGGTGATATAAGTTCAGTAACTGGAACAGGGAGGTAGCTACAAAAAGATACTTAGAAAGAAAGCTTCAGCTAGAATGAAAGGTTCTTCTTAGGCCATTTTCAGCAGAAGCTAATGACTGACAACAGTACATTAACAAGAGGCAAAATTACTCCTTAGCTCAAAGAAAGGCAACTCTGTAGATTAAGGGAGTAATTTAGACATCTGAGAGCACAAGGGCTGACTTCCGGGCCCGCCCGTGGGTGCTGTCACCCGGCGTCGGGGGCGGGGCCCCGCCCCCGACGCCGGGCGACGTTGCGGGGCCCCGCCCCCGACGCCGGGCGACGTTGCGGGGCCCCGCCCCCGACGCCGGGCGACGTTGCGGGGCCCCGCCCCCGACGCCGGGCGACGTTGCGGGGCCCCGCCCCCGACGCCGGGCGACGTTGCGGGGCCCCGCCCCCGACGCCGGGCGACGTTGGCCAGCGTCGGGGGCGGGGCCCCGCAACATCTCCCGGTGCCCGGTAAGTTTGCCGCAGGTCCGGGGTGGGCGGGGAGTTGCCGGTGGGTGCGGAGCACCCACCAATTTTTCTCCGTGGGTGCTCCAGCACCGGAGCACCCACGAAGTCGGCGCCTCTGTCTGAGAGTGTCCACCAGTTCCTGCATGTCCAGGACAAAACTCAGAGAAGGAGAGCTATGCACCCACTACCTGAGATGAGTCCATGGTGAAGAACGGAATCAAGCAAGATTGTGCAAGTGGAAGATGCCACCCTACATCTCCAACCATGTGCCTCATCTAGACAGACACTATTACCTCACATTTAAGTATTGAAAAGCCTAGTGGGAGTAGCATCTAAGCCTTTCCACCTTAATATCTAGCTAAGAATCCATGTCTGCCTGCTTTTCCTGACACATCACAGAATGATACACACCTTTTTCTTCAAAGATCAGGCCTGCTCGCAGGGTACATAGAATAACTAGCAGCCAATTATTTCTTGTTCATATAGGTAACAGTTACAAGAGGTCAAAGTTCCTTTTCCTGGGAAAAATCTATATTGTCATTTAGTCATATAAATATACATCACTTTGATCATTTGGAAATTTCAGATCAACTCATTTCCCTTGTGCATATGAAACCGTTAAATTAGTCCTTATCTACTTTTCTTGCTCAGGAAATGTTGTATTTCACTGATTATTGATAATTCTGGACAGTGCCTTAACTCACTTCATTTTGCAAGGGTCCACTCAGTTCAACAAAAATTACACTTTACTCGCAGGATGAAAGCTGGGAACTTGGGCCCGGATCCACAAAACGACGTAGGCGTTGCAATGTTGAGTATTGCGGCACCTAAAAAAAAAAAAATCACAGGAACAGCACTGCAATCCACAAGGCCTAAGTTAGGTCCCATGGATCCTATATGTTGCAGGGAGACAGACACGCACATTAGAGTGTGATCTACAAAAGCCAGCACACTAGATAGGGAGCTGCCTAAACTAGCCAATGGGAGATGTTGACAAAAGGGGTGTGTCCTAAGCCTCACCCCTCTCACAGAGATAGGCACCTAAATCCAGGCTGCAGGGTCATGACCGGGCTGCTATCCTTGCTTAGCGATCCATGAATGTGAACCCCTCTCCTAGAGTCAGGCGGCTTAGGCACCTAAGTAGTTTCTTACAGGAATGAGTTCGGCGCCTGTCTCACGCCATACAAGATGGCTAGTGGTAGTGATTTCTGGTGCCCATCTTATAACTTTTAGCTTAGTGGTCAGAGCACTGACCTGAGTTCAATTCCACCACTCTGCCATGGGGGGATGGGGTAAAGGATTTGAAGAGGGGTCTTCCATGTCTCAGGAGAGTACTCTAACCACTGCACAGAGGGCTATTCTGATGTGCGGCTCCCTCAATCTGTCCTGTTGAAGCTGTTCCACTATGGAAAACTAATTAAAGAGTGATAGGAGCGGGGGGGTTGTCTCCTGGGTTGCCTACTTCCCAGGTGGGTGCTATAATCACCAAGCTACGGAGTCATTTCTACACTCTCTCGCTCTTTTTGGCCTAAGACTATTTAAGTATTTATCCACAGGAAAAGGGCTTCAACAGGACAGACTGAGGGAGCCCCACATCAGAATATCCCATAGCTCAGAGGTGAGAGTACTTAACTCTGTGTCAAGCAGAGAGGGGGAAATGAACCCGGGTCTCACACACCCCAGGTGAGTGCGCTAATCACAAGGATTGATACGGTCTCCCACAGTATTCTTGCCAGCAAGTTAAGGAAGTATGGACTGGATGAATGGACTGTAAGGTGAATAGAAAGCTGGCTAGATCATCAGGTTTAACGGGTAGTGATCAATGGCTCGATGGCTAGCTGGCAGCTGGTATCAAGCGGAGTACCCCAGGGGTCGGTCCTGGGGCCGATTTTGTTCAACATCTTCATTAATGATCTGGATGATGGGATGGATTGCACCCTCAGCAAGTTCACGGATGACACTAAGCTGGGGGGGAGAGGTAGATATGCTGGAGGGTAGGGATAGGGTCCAGAGTGACCTAGACAAATTGGAGGATTGGGCCAAAAGAAATCTGATGAGGTTCAACAAGGACAAGTGCAGAGTCCTGCACTTAGGAAGGAAGAAACCCATGCACCGCTACAGGCTGGGGACCAACTGGCTAAGCAGCAGTTCTGCAGAAAAGGACCTGGGGATTACAGTGGATGAGAAGCTGGATATGAGTCAGCAGTGCGGCCTTGTTGCCAAGAAGGCTAACGGCATTTTGGGCTGTATTAGTAGGAGCATTGCCAGTAGATCGAGGGAAGTGATTATTCCCTTCTATTCGGCACTGGTGAGGCCACATATGGAGTGTTGCGTCCAGTTTTGGGATCCCCACAACAAAAAGGATGTGGACAAATTGAAGAGTCCAGTGGAGGACAATGAAAATGATTAGGGGGCTGGGGCACATGACTTATGAGGAGAGGCTGAGGGAACTGGGCTTATTTACTCTGCAGAAGAGAAGAGTGAGGGGGGATTTGATAGCAGCCTTCAACTACCTGAAGAGGGGTTCCAAAGAGGATGGAGCTAGGCTGTTCTCAGTGGTGGCAGATGACAGAACAAGGAGCAATGGTCTCAAGTTGCAATGGGAGAGGTCTAGGTTGGATATTAGGAAAAACTATTTCACTAGAAGGGTGGTGAGCACTGGAATGGGTTACCTAGGTGGTGGAATCTCCATCCTTAGAGGTTTTTAAAGCCTGGCTTGACAAAGCCCTGACTGGGATGATTTAGTTGGGGTTGGTCCTGCTTTGAGCAGGGGGTTGGACTAGATGACCTCCTGAGATCTCTTCCAACCCATATCTTCTATGATTCTGTGATTATATTTACAAAATGGGCCAGATTTTGAATAGGACCTGGTGTGCCTGCCAGATCGGCTCCCACATGCAACTTACATGGACAAATGCCTATCTTTCCCTGATTCATGAATTGTGCTGAGGTTTAGGCAGGAGAAAGGCATCAGGACAGTGGCCCTAGAGCGAGGTGGAACTATGCATGCCCGGAGGCAGAAACATAGGTGCTAAGGGAACTGAGAACATGAGTGCCGAGTGAGTTTAGGCACCTACAAGGTTCAGCAGGAGTTTTCTGGATTGCCGGGGAGCCTAAGTACCTGTGTGGATCCCACCCTCATGGCTTGATTCAACTGGATCACAACCGAGTTGGGGAGGAGACTCCATGTTACAAAACAGGAAGTGAGGGATGGAGCCAGTCCATAATACTCTGTGTAACCAAGTCAATCCTATCATGACCATTTTACTGATCACCCCAATTTTTGTTTTAAATTGAGGATGCAGGACACTGACTTGCCTCTGAATGCCCGGCCCTAGCATTCCTTTTGAACTAGGTAAGCAGGAATCCTTGCATAATTTTCAATGCACTTTATTGCATCTTGGCATATGCACTATGCCACAAGGCACTTAACACGTTAGCTTCATTAGTATTCCCAGCAGATTACTTAACATTGGAATTATTGCTGAACAGAACACCGACTACCTTGCTGACCAAACATTATGAAGGGGCTGAAGATTTTATTTCTCAACTGCAATTACATAAAATATTTTGAAATATGGTGGTCCGTGCATAGATACACAAACTGCGAGAGTGCAAATAGTTATATCCTTGGGCAGAATGATGGTCTATGTCCCAACATCCCCTGTACCAGCGATCAGACCAATTAGTAGTAGAGGCAAGCGCTTGCTACTGCCCTTAAGGGGTGGTATAGTGGCAAGTTTTCCTTGTGTGCCAGATACCTCTTCAAATGGCACCTGGTGCGTCTCCTGAGACCACATAGCTCTACATTGCCCCCTACTGTGGGCCAGAGCCTGGTGGGCACAATCTGGTCCAAAATTATTAGTACATATAAAAAATTATGACTAGCAGGCACAGCTGGTCTTTACTTAACTTGTCTTTTTTTTTTTTTTTAATGGCATTGTATTTCCTGTACCATGGCAGTATGACTAGATCCTGCATCTAGGAGAGTTGACTGCTGTGTAAGTGTGGAAGAGAGGGACAGGGTCTTCTCTTGGATGGAGCATATAAAAAGACATCTGATGTCAGGAAGGGACAAGAGAATCTCCTGGGTTGCTATCATTTGTGTTACAGTATTCCAGCTGGCAGAATTTTCCTGGGTGCATTTCACCAGCCCGACATTCCTGGGATGCGATTCACAGTTTATGGAATCCTGGGAGCCCTGGGCCTAACGCTACACCATTGCAGTGCCTGGGGAAAGCAATCAACATTCTTTCACAACGAGTAAGACCTGCTGAGAGCAAGAAATGGTGTCATCCAGTAATGGCTTTTTATTAATGAGTGAATATTGATTATTGTACCATGGTGCTTTGATGTGCGTGAGAGGGCCTTGAAATAGCTCATGGAAAAAAAAAGTCAGTCAACTTCATAGCTATACAGAGCGCTTTATTTTTACATCATACGTTAAACATCACTTCAATATCTGTGCCCTGTATAATGAATTATTATAACGTGACATTTTGATGCACATTTGGGAATGGAAAAGTGATACAATAGCACAATCAAGTGTTTGTAAGCCCAAGCCGGGACACCAGGCAGCCAGGCCAGTGACCTAACTGATTTTCTTCAGATGTCTGATTGAATGTGCACTAGTTCCCCATTCCCTCCCTTTGCAATCCCGGCAATGGAAGCACATGCAAGAAAGAAAAGGCATGCTGTTCCCGCATATATGCCCTGCTCACTGGAGGCAGGCTGAGGGCTGAACCTTTGCCTGCATGGAAAGAGAAATCCACTGCTCAATCAATCATCCCTGGCTCTTGACAGCCACCACTGGGGATAGAGTGAAGAATACACAAGTCCCTCTCATCCAGGGGAAGAAGAGAAAAAAAATCTGACCCAAAATGTATTGCTATGGATTTCCAATATGGAAGAGACCCTTCTCTGTTCCCACCCCGACTCCCAAAACTCCTGGTGCTGAGTTTCCAAGTCCCCCACCTTCCTTTCTGTGATGAGTAGCAGTCTGAGGGACAGACTGAGGGAATGTTATTTACTCTTTGTATGGTGCCCAGTTACATAATAGGTTCCTCACAGCAACATTTAATTAAACAAGGTTCTTGTCTCAAGGATCTTACAACCTACAATTAAGACATAACATAACAAGTGAGGACAGCATTAAATCAGGAAGATTATGCCATGACTCAGGTACTTGAAGCAGACTTCATACAGACAATTATTCTTCTCTCCTCTTTTTTCCTTATGCCTTGTAGCAGGGGCAAGATTTTAGAAGGGATTTTAATGAGCATTCCAGGCGTAGGTGGTGGCATGGAATAAGGCACAGTGATGTTTGTGTGGGAGAAACAGGGAGAAATCAGTCTACAGTAGTTTAGGAGAGTGAAGAGACTGGGGTAGTGCAGTGAGAGACTTGGGCCGAGACATAGAGCCTTGTAGACAAGGACTTAAACTTTGAACTCGATATACAATGTGATGAGAAAGAAAGAAAGAAAGAAAGAAAGAAAGAAAGAAAGAAAGAAAGAAAGAAAGAAAGAAAGAAAGAAAGAAAGAAAGAAAGAAATGAAGGAACAGACACTAAGTGGTGGAAAAGAGGTGCCACATCTGCAACAGGAGAGAAGGGAAAGAAAGAAGGTATAACAAAAAAAGTGTGTGTGTGTGTGTGTGTGTGTGTGTGTGTGTGTGTGTGTGTGTGTTCCTTCTCTCTCTACGAGAGAGTATATAGAGCAGGCCTGCACAACTCATAAAGCGGTGAGGGCCATATTACTCCAAAGAAAACAGCTAAGGGCTGAAACCCCCCGGCCCCACGGAAACACCCCCCCGCCCTCCCCAGCGCCACCCACCCCACGGAAACAACCCCTCCTTCCCCAGCGCTGGGGTGTGGAAGCCTGTAGAGGGGGAAAGAAACAGCACGCATAGGGTGACCAGATCACAGCAGTAAAATAGGACCTGCCCCTTCCCCGCTCGGCCCTACCATCACACCCCTCTTCACCGCCCCCCCCCCCCCCAGGAGTCACTATATTACTGCACACAACAGTCAATCACAGTTGTAGATAAATCTATGCATTATGCATTTTTGTATAACTTTTATATGACTTTGTATTGAACCTTGGTAATATGTTATAGCGGGCCCCTCAGGTAGTATAATTAAGGTAAAAGAAAAATGTCTTTTTGCTAGAAGTAGAATAAGATCTTCCCCCCACTTTGTATTCAATTGCCCTGTTGAATGAATGAGGTGTGAATGAGGAAGGTGTGGAAGGCAGGCACCTCCAGACAGCTGCAACCCTTGGAGAGGGGACGGGAACCAGACCAAGGACAATCAAACTTGTCAAGTGGGCTGACTAGAGAAGAGCAGACATACTGACGGCCTCAGGGGTTAGAAGCAAGCACCTTCCTTTGGGAACACCCTTTTTGCAGCATTGGGACAACCCCCAGCCCAGAGACAAGCAGCAAAAAGGACCAATGGACACAGTCCCAGATTCTGATTGTGGGAGATTTGCCCCCCTCCAGCCACCGACTCGCTGCTCGCCTCCTCATCCCCCCCTCCCCCCCAGTACAAAGCCTTGCCGCCACTGCCCGCCCGCTTGGCTCATCATCCCCCCACCCCCCGGCTCGCCTCCTCAGCACCCCCTGCCGCCCGCTCACCTCCTCAGCTCCCCCCATCGCTGGCTCACCTGCCGCCCTGCCACTGCCCGCCCACTCAGCTCATCATCCCCCACCCTGCCTGGATCACCTACTCACCCCCCCGCCACCTGCTCGCCTCCTCAGCCCCGCCACCAGCTCACCTGCCTGCCCGCTGCTGGCCTCTTACCTTCTGCCGCTGCCCCCGCCCCCTGCCACTGGCTCACCCTCACTCCCCAGCCTGCCATTGGCCTCTTCACCAGCCCGCCGCCCAGCCGGCCGTTGGCTTGCCCCACCCCGCCGCTTGCCTACTCACACACACACACACACACACACACACACACACCCACGGGCCGCACAGTGAGCCCACGTGGGCCACATGTTGTGCAGGCCTGATATAGAGCATCAGCCAGCAATATGATAGGGTAAGCCTGTATCTCAAGGCCTGAGTGTACGCTGATCGTGTGTTCACATTCATACAGCGTTCCCAGGATAATTTTTGTTTCAAAATAACTTTTTCAAAACGCACTTTGTAACATGATCACAGTTTATTTTCAACGGCACAGAATTTGGCCTCAACTAAAAAGAGAAGACAGAAATAAAGACAGTGAAAGAACAAAAGGTTCAGTGGGGCAAAATATATAACAAAAAAGGAGAAGCAGGACTGCGAATAATAGACCCTTATGGGAAATCAAAAGCAGAAGAACCGTCAGGTTCAAGTCAGCACATTTGAAAAAGTAACGTAAATTAGAGCATATCTCATTACAGTTACATCATTGTAACATGAAAACATAAATCAAATTCTGTCTTCATAACTATGTAAGTAGGCCAGGGCAGAACTGGCCATAAGAATTTTTTTTTTAAAGTAGGAATGCTGGAGTAAATAATAAAGAAAGCTTATATGCAAGAGCATAAGAAATTTTCCAACCTATTCTGAAAATCTGTTTTCACTTCTAGTGTTACCTCATTTATCTGCTTCTGCTAAAATTCCACTCTGGTACCATGCTGTAGAGCCAAACATGGAGAAGAAAAAATTAGTACTAAGTTCCAAAAGGTGTATAGAAAAATCTTCAGATAGATAGATCTGCAATTCAATGAACGGTTCCTGTTCAAAACTGCACCTGCATGGGCCATGCATTTATTTTGTGTGCTATAAAGTGTTAATATTTAAGCAACATATGAATATTGTGGGATTCCTTTCACACCCAGGCCCGTTATCTGTTTAAAAAAAAAAAGAAAAAAGGTCACTCTCTAATTGATTGCTTTGGAAGCATGCATATCTCACGCACTCAGAACACACATTATAATTTATTAACCTTCCCACATCCCCAAAAAACTCTACCCCCAAGTAGAGCTCACTATAATCTGAAAAGGGAGAAGAGCCACATGACTCCAGTAAGTTCAATAGGGACTTTACAATTGCTAATAGTGATCACAGTGATTGGCAGCAGTACAAAACCCTAAGGTTGATTCCAGATCATAGAACACAACTCAGTAATTCTCCTGTTCTACAAACTATCTGTCCTAGGGTTTATATGGCCCCCATTACCAAAGGGTCTGAGTGCCTGACACTCTTTTTACTGTATTTAGTCTCACAACACCCCTGTGAGGTAGGAAATTACCAACTCAGTTTTACAGTTGGAGAACTGAGGCCACAGAGAGGCTAAGTGATTTGCTCCAAATCACACAGGAAGGTTGTGGTAGGGCAGGGCATTGAATCTGGGTTTCCGGTATCCCAGACTCATGTCCTAACCACTGGACTATCCTGCCAAAGTGTCTCCAGACTGATGATATACACCCACTGCAGCACAGTAACTACCCTTCCACTTCATGCTATTGTCATTCTCTAAGGGCAGGTCTACATTTGTGGTGGTGCGGAGAGTACAGACACTGCATACCCCCCCTACAGGGGTATACATAGCAGTGTAGCTGGTGAGGCACTGCTTAGGTGAGCACAGTCCAGACATGCCTGAGTTGTAGGGTACATATCCTATACGGCTCTCTACACACCCAAGCTGTGCCTCCCCATCTACACTACTATTGTTAGCAGTGTAGTGTCACACTGCCAAAGACTTTCCTCTCCACCGTGAAAGGCTCTGGCAGTGGAAGACAGGGCTGGCCTTACGGATGGGCAACACTGGTGACTGTCCAGGGTGCCATGGTTGGGGGCGAGGGGCACTGTGATCAAGAGGCACGGAGCAGGGCAGGAGAACAGTTGGGGGTGCGAGGCCATGGACGGGAACTCTGGGTAATGGTGGGGGAGGCAGTGGGGCCTGGGGACGATAAGGGGGAGCCTGGGGAAGCAGCAGGAGCCATGGGTGATGGGGTTGCATGGGGGGAGCCCAGGGAGCCAGCAGGGGCCAGAGGGGATGGGTGGGGAGCCCGGGGAGGCAGCGCAGGTATGGATGGGGAGGCAGCGGGGGCCGGGGCACCAAAATACAAGTTCGCCCAGGGTGCCATTTTCCCTTTGGCTGGCCCTTGCAGGAGAAGGCTTTCCCTGCTGCCCGTCAGAGCCTTTCACTGCCAGGTGTAGCTACACACCTCAGTGAATTTGGATGCAGCCTGCCTTTTACTGTGGCCTGTAGCTATATGTAACCTACATGCCACTGCAAGCATTGGCATGGTCTAAGTCAGGGGTCTCAAAGTCCGAGCCCGTGGGCCATCTGCGGCCCGAGAACCTCCCCACTGCGGCCCATGGAGGAGAGATGTACACAGTCACGCTACCAGCAGTGTCTGCTGCAGGCGCTGCCCCCCACAGTTCCCATCGACTGACAGGAGAGGGACAGAGATAGCATCACTAGTCACCGGGCAGAGTCAGCCATGGAGGCAGCATCATTAGTTGCCAGGTAAAGACAGCCATGGAGGAAGCGTCACTTTTTTCCACAATGAATATAAACAAGCCAAAATACTGAACACAGCTATCTGATGCACACCTTGCTGCAATCCTGAAGGTTTCAACTGCTCAGTCACGGAGGTCAAACATCAACAAACTGACAGAACTGAGGCATGGCCAGGTGTCTGGCAAACACTAAAAACTCTCTGGCAGCTGAAGAATTGTATAAAGTTGTATGACAGATTTATTATTTCTAAGAAATTCGAAATAGAAAACACAATATAAATATTTTCTTTTCTGAACACCATCTTCAGTGAGATTATTGGCCCGCTGGGAGGATTTGAGGACTGGTACTGGCCCTAAGGTAAACTGAGTTTGAGACCCCTGGTCTGTGTGTTGACTCTGACTGCAATCTGTGAATTATGTTCTATTCTCCCAGCAAATATTTTTTCAATACACCTGAAGGTGAAACAAAATGACCAACAAAGAGAGAGTAGTTTTGAATTCACTTGCTATAGCTAGAAATGTAATAATTAATTAGCTGAAACACATCACCCACTTGTAAGGTACTAAATAAATGCTAAACAAACATTTCTTAATACATTTTTGCCCTGCTGTCATTGGGTTTTAATTAAAAAAATGTAGTTGTCTTGTAAAAATGTAGCTACCCTGGCACTATTCAAAATGAGAGAACATACATAATTTATGACAGTACAATAGGAAAAAAAGAGTGATGTTTGCAAAACTGATACAACACATAAAAAGACATAAGGGCCAATAGGTTGACCAAACAACTATAAAGGACATAAAAGTCTAGAACCATGAGGATCACAGATGCGTTTAAATCTGGGGGCAGAGGTGCCAGATTTGAACCAGCACTAACCAACCTAGAATGTTTAAATCTTTTAACTGAAAGAAACAAAATCCAATCACCTTGAAAATCTCCCCTGCCTGAGGTTCCTTTGCCAAAGCTGCCTTGTCTAGCCCATCATAGGCAGAAGTCACGTACATTTCTGAATAATCTTTTCCACCAAAGCAACAGGAGGTGATCCTTGAAGCAGACAGCTTCACAGTCTGGATTCTTTTTCCTAGAGGAAAATAATATTTACTTAGTTTAAACTTTCTGAGGAAAATATAACACGTAATTTGCTGTTAACCAACTGGACAGCCAGTACTGTGATTGTCAGACTGAGCCTTTTACAATACGAATATAGTGTTTCTCCATCAGAAAGAAGCAGTTTCCATAAGGACAGTCTATGGGGAAATGTGCTGAATTGATTTGAGGGCACCATCTCTTACATTTTATTTTTAGCAAAGCTTTTGTCCTCTCTCTCCATGCTGCTCCATTTCCTTTTTCAAATGCAGACAATACTAGGGGGTGTGAGGCAGTGAGATCAGAAACAAGCAGGCCATGTATTGACTGAAGCACTAGTAGTTGAAACAGCAAGTCATGAAGGTGTTTCAGCAGCCCTGAAGAGACTCTTAAATTAATTGCAAGTTTAAAAAGCAAACATAATGGACTGTACCATGGAGCACCCAACACTGGACACTTTGGGTCAAATTCAGAGGAGGAATAAATGGGAGATGGATGTTACACATCAGTAAATCAGCGTGAGCGAGTGAGTGTAACTTGTTTGCCAAAAGACTGGAAGGGTGGGGTTTGCAGCAGGAGACGCAACAAACAGAAAATAAAGGAGGCGAGTCTGCTTTTTCCTCCCACCTTCTTACAGTCTCCTGCTGGTTGCCTTTCCTGCAACAATCCCACCAGTCTGCACATAGATTATGCCATCTTACTGAAATCTAACCATCTGCATCATTTCTGACTTTGGCCCAATGTTTCTGTTTCTCTTAACTCTGCATTACACCACCACTTGACCAAGGGTACGTCTACACAGGGACAAAAATCTCGCAGCGTGGCCGTGGCTGCCCCAGGTCAGCTGACTTGGGCTCCAGAGCTAAAAATTGCTGTGTAGACTGGAACCTGAGCCATGGGACCCTCTACCCTCATAAGGTCCCAGAGCTTGGGCTCCAGGCCAAGCCCGAATGTCTAAACAGCAGTTTTTCAGCCCCAGAGCCCAAGCCCCACAAAGGCAAGTCAGCTGCCCTGGATCAGCTGTGGGGTTTTTATCCCTGTGTAGAGATGTCCATAGAGAAACACAGTTATGCTGGCAAGTAATCAAACACATGTGGAATCAGAATTCTCTGCTGGTGTAAATCAATATAGCTCCCAGAAGTCAATGGAGCTGTGCTGATTTACACCAGCTGAGGACTTGATCCAAGATGTTTAACTCATAGTTAAAGCCTCAGTGTCCAATTAGCAGTAATAGTAACTACTACTGTATTTACTATTATCAGTGGCACTGCTATGGGTACCCGTATGGCCCCACAGTATGCCAACATTTTTATGGCTGACTTAGAACAACGCTTCCTCAGCTCTCGTCGCTTAACACCCCTACTCTACTTGCGCTACATTGATGATATCTTCATCATTTGGACCCATGGAAAAGAAGCCCTTGAGGAATTCCACCATGATTTCAACAATTTCCATCCCACCATCAACCTCAGCCTAGACCAGTCCACACAAGCGGTCCATTTCCTAGACACCACTGTGCTAATAAGTGATGGTCACATTAACACCACCCTATACCGGAAACCTACTGACCGCTATACTTACCTACATGCTTCCAGCTTCCATCCTGGACACACCACACGATCCATTGTTTACAGCCAAGCTCTAAGATACAACCGCATTTGCTCCAATCCCTCAGACAGAGACAAACACCTACAAGATCTCTATCAAGCATTCTTACAACTACAATACCCACCTGCTGAAGTGAAAAAACAGATTGACAGGGCCAAAAGAGTACCCAGGAGTCACCTACTACAAGACAGGCCCAAAAAAGAAAATAACAGAACACCACTAGCCGTCACCTTTAGCCCCCAACTAAAACCTCTCCAGCGCATCATCAAAGATCTACAACCTATCCTAAAAGATGATCCCTCACTCTCACAGATCTTGGAGGACAGACCAATCCTTGCTTACAGACAGCCCCCCAACCTGAAGCAAATACTCACCAGCAACCACACACCATACAACAAAAACACCGACCCAGGAACCTATCCTTGCAACAAAGCCCGATGCCAACTCTGTCAACATATCGATTCAAGTGATCACTTGGCCTAATCATCACAGGGCCTAATCACATCCGCCACGCCATCAGGGGCTCATTCACCTGCACATCTACCAATGTGATATATGCCATCATGTGCCAGCAATGCCCCTCTGCCATGTACATTGGCCAAACCGGACAGTCTCTATGCAAAAGAATAAATGGACATAAATCTGACATCAGGAATCATAACATTCAAAAACCAGTAGGAGAACACTTCAACCTCCCTAATCACTCAGTGACAGACTTGAGGATAGCAGTGTTGCGACAGATTAACTCCAAAAGCAGACTTCAAAGAGAAACTATTGAACTCGAATTGATATGCAAACTAGATTGCATTGCCTCCGGATTAAATCGAGATTTGGAATGGCTCGGCCATTACGTTAATTGAACCTATTTCCCTTAAGTTAACGATCCTCATTCACACCTGTGTGACCATCTTGTTTATCACTTCAAAGGTTTTTCTTCCCCTGCTGTTATGGTTCCTCTCAACTAATTAGCCTCTTAAGATTGGTCTATGCACCTCGACCTTATCATGTTTCTCTGACTGTATAAATATCTGTCTACTGTGTATTTCATTCCATGCATCCGATGAAGTGGGTATTAACCCACGAAAGCTTATGCTGAAATAAATGGGTTAGTCTCTAAGGTTCTACAAGTTTTTCTTTCTTATTTTCGTTTTGTTGACACAGACTAACACGGCTACTATACTTAAACCTACTACTGTATTCTTTATTAAGCACTGGCAATGTTCTCAGCTCTTGACAATGCACAAGGGCCCAGATCCACAAAGGTATTTAGATTCCAAAAAGTCCAGTGATTTCCAAGATGGTTATGGTCCCTGGTATCTTCAACAGTTTACCATCTAATAAGCAGAAGGAAGACAGGATTGTTCAGGCCTGGAAAAAGTGTAACTTCGACTTTTTTATTTAAGGTTTGATTTTATTCCCTTCCCGTGAGTTTTTAGGAGGAGGTTGGACTGTGAAGAGACAGGAGAGTGGTGGATTGTGCCAGAGTAACCAACAGTAATTGTGCGTGACAGAAAGGAAGCGTTCATCCCAAACTTCAGTTCATGCAGATGATCTCTTCAAACCCCTTGGGTACAGCAACACCAAGCATTCCAAACTCTTCAGAATATCCCACCAACCTCAGCTTCTCAATTCTAAATTTGTCTTTCATGGAACCAGGCACCTGCTTCATGATTTCAGTATTTTCTCCTGGTCTTTGGAAGCCATCACAAAACCTTTGTGCCACTCACAGATAATTAAGGTTCAATTTCCAAAATTTCTCATTTAAAGCAAAATTTTACAAACTCCAATTGCTTGGTCCTAATTCAACAAGGCACTTAAGTACATACTTAACATGAAGCACATAACTTAAGAGCTTTGCTAAATCATGGCCTTTATCCAGTTCCCCATCTTCTTCTTCAATCACACCCAGCATTCATTATTTGCAAACTCAAAATACAGCATTGTATTCATGACACAACTGAACTTGGGCTGGAAGGACTATCATTGAATGATGCCACATTTTACTTGTTGTTATTCATTCTTACTATTCATTATTTGTATCATCATAGCATCTAGAAGCCTCCATCATGGACCAGGACCCAGTTGTACTAGGTGCTATACAAACTAACCAAAAAGATGATCCTTCCCCCAAATAGCTTACATCAATATAAGAACTTAAGAATGACCATACTGGTTTGGATCAATTGTCCATCCAGCCCACTATCCTGTCTTCTGATGGTGACCAGTGCCAGATGCTTCAGAGGAAATGAACAGAACAGGGCCTGTCATCCCATCTTATGGCAGTCAGGTTTAGGGGGCCCCTTAGCATGGACCTGCATCCCTGACCATCCGGATTTATAGCCACTGATGTGCCTATCCTCCATGAACTTATCTAATTCTTTTCGAACCCAGTTATACTTTTGGCCTTCACAACATCCCCTGGCAATGGGTTTCACAGGTTGATGTGCGTTGTGTGAAGAAATACTTCCTTTTGTTTGTTTTAAACCTGATGCCTATTAATTTCATTGGGTGACTCCTGTTCTTGTGCTATGTGAAAGGGTAAATAACATTTCCTTATTCACTTTCTCCAAACCATTCATGATTTTATAGACCTCTCTCGTATCCCCTCTCAGTCTTCTCTTTTCCAAGCTGAACAGTCCCAGTCTTTTTAATGTCTCCTCCTATGGAAGCTGTTCCATACCCGTACTCATTTTTTTTTTTGCCCTTTTCTGTACCTCTTCTAATTCAAATATATGTTTTTTGAGATGAGGTGACCAGAACTGCATGCAGTATAAGACAAGAGACAACAGATGGAGACAAACAGAGCGGGGAGTGCAAGGAAACAATGAGACACTATTGGTCAGCATGATAGGCTATGGACTCAGCAAATCAGCAGTCTAACTGTTGCCAAGTTTGTTTATAGGCATTATGGCAAAGGAGAATTTTAAGGAGGATAATGAGTTTGATTTTAACAGGTTGATTATGAGTTTATGGTTGTTGCCATTTTCTTGTGCCTACTCCCAGGGGAAGTGATCTGTTATCAGAGTAGACCACAAACAGAACACTTAATACAAAATAAGCCAACCCCAATGGAACAGAGGGAGCCTGCCTCAAGCAATGCATGTGGCACAGGTGATTCCCATCCTGAAATTGGGTTATTTAATACATCATTCCAATTCACCTTTGTGAGGGCTTACCTGTCTCAGGATCTATACGGATCACTCTCCCTCCATCAATACAGGCCACCCAAAGTTTCCCTTCTGCATCAATACACATTCCATCAGGCATTTGTTCCTCCTTTTCTAATTGGTACAAAACTTTACAGCAGGCTGTAGAAGGAATTATGAAGTCAGTATTGAATGGGACAGGTTAGCCTGGACGCGTTACCATATACTAATTTAACAAATTCATTTAACAACTTCCAGAGTCTCCTAAATGCTCTTACAAACAGATGAGCTCATTTTTGTGATGAAGGCAGACAACAAAAATTTGATTTGCACATGTACCTAGAGATGGCTGATGGGGCACAATTAGACTGATAAAAATAAACAGCCACTAGAACTGTTGCCTGGGGCTATACTGAATTCAGATGCCTGTGCTTTTACCAAGCGAGAAGCACAGATCTTTGCTGTTGAAGAATTTGTTCTATCCATATTGCTCAACATATGAGCCCTAGGCCAGTTTATGTCCATTACAAACACAATGACTTTACTTTAGGTACTCACCACTGATCTCTGCCCGTGTGTTTTTTTCATATGCAAACCACAGAACTACTTAATTTAAATGTAGGTAATACATAATCTCTCCCACACAAAGACCAAGAAGCCACTTTAACTTGAGCCTGAGAAGGAGCCAGAATTTACCAATGCACATTTCCAAAGAGCCGCAGTAATACGTCAGCACCCCCCCCCCCCCCCATCAGCTCCCCCACCCTTCTCCCAGCGCCTTCCACCCACTGGCAGCCCTGCCAATCAGCGCTTCCCCCTCACTCCCCGCCCCTCTGGATCAGCTGTGGCATGTAGGAGGCTCTTGTGGGGGAGGAGCGAGGGCATGGCAGCTCAGGGGAGGGGGCGGGAAGGGGTGGGGGCAGGGCCTGTGGCAGAGCCAGAGGTTCAGCAGTGAGCACCCCCTGGCACATTGGAAAGTTGGCGCCTGTAGCTCCAGTCCTGAAGTCGGTGCCTATACAAGGAGCCGCATATTAACTTCTGAAGAGCCGCATGTGGCTCCAGAGCCACAGGTCGGCCATCCCTGACTGTATTCCACTTCTAAATACTTCATTTATATATGCATAAAGTCCGCACAGACTAGTGTACAGAGGGAATCAATTCAGTCATTTGAATCACAACTGACACGACATAATTAGTCTCAGTTGAATTGCTGCTATGAGATGGGCCAAAAAAAAGTTTCACTGAATGTTTGTTCAAGTTTTTAAATGAAGTTGTGTCAGTTGTACTCACACTCCAGTCTCCTTTCTGCAAAGACAGTAACAAGCAAGGAATATTAGCCCAAGCCATGGATTTTACATGAATGCTACAGAACATTTGTGGAGAATTGTAAATTTATACTTGTGAGCATTCCTACTGGAAACCTGATTTTAAAAATATGCTTCTGTAATCAGGGAAGAGAAACATATAGAATGACCTTTTATGAGATGGCACTCAAGAATATGTAGCATTGTTTATGGGTTTTGTAGGATTGATACAATTCGTTGTGATTGTGCACTGTAAACAGCTTCCTTTGTGCAACTCTTAACATCAGCTCTTACCTTGACCTAGCTGTCCAATCAAAACAGATTCCGAATTCTCACAATGAACTGTTCATGAACAAGCTAGAATCCAATAAATGTGCACCAAATAATTTTGTGTCATAGACTGTGAATTTCTTTGTCTATTGACAATTTGTGAACAGAATATTTTATAATTTGTTATCTACTTCACTGACAATTACACACCCGGCTCTTGCTGCAGGAAATCAAACTACACTGATTTAAAAACTGATTTAAGAAAAACATCTGTACCGATTTTTCCTGTGTGCACATCATAGTCAAAGGCATGGACAGCATATGCCAGGCTATCAATATGAAAGAAGGTTCTGTGATCCAGTGACCAATCCAATCCATTAGAGATGTCCACCTGGTCTAACTGCTTCACTACAGAATAATCAGGAAAGAGCGTGTAGAGGGCACCTTGGTGTCTCGCTCGCACACCAGGTTCTGTCTCCTCAGCCATGGTACCTAAAAGGATAATGGGATCAGTGGTTGGAAAGTACATCAGCCTGGAGAATCTTTACACCCTGGTAACTACAATAATGACCTCTTCATGTTCTCCTGGGGGCATATGGAGCTCCCACTGAACTCAGTGGATGTTTCATGCATGGAAGGATTGTAGAATCGGGTCCTGTGAATGAGGTGAAGACCTAGGAAAAAGCAGCTAGATGGAGGAAAGGGGAGGGGGGGAAAAAATCACACCAGGAACAGAAAAAGAAGAGGTACTCTCAGCCTGAGGGAAGGAGGAAGAAGGATCAGGTCAGGAGCAGTTCTTTCTTGGGGAAGTGATCCCGATTTACCAACTTATGAGCTTCCACTCGTCTCATGTGGTTTAAAGCTCAGACACAGTCCTTAGAAGATTACAATATAGCAAAGAGGTGAGGTTCTACGCACAATCCTCAGGTAGTTAAAGCAAACTTGAGGGCAAATGGCACACACCCTCATGTTTCTCACTGTTTGCAAATTACTTAAAGGGACTCTGAACTTAAAATGCATATACTGTAAACGTATTGTTACCTAGGTTATTAATAAAGACTTAGGATAACAGAAGTGAAAGATTTGTATAAATCCAATTTGCATGTCACCATTTAAGCTCTTTCACTTGTTTACGTTTTGCATGTCTCCACTTGAAAAAAAGAAAGTGAAGTCAGTTTCACTGTTTGCTTGGGGTTTTGGTGGTGTTGCTGTGGATTTATTTTTTTTACAGTCACTTTCAAGTTGCTGCAATAATTGAGTTTTTAATGCCTCAGGGGAATATTTAAGTTTTGTTTTTAATTTGTGAAAATCCTTCTATTGGTCTTAAATTTTATAAAAGCTTGTTTTACAATATTTGAGTCAAATTTTAAGTTGGGATTGTCCATTCATCACATACAGATATGAACAGCATATATACAAAAATAATATTTCTCTTTCACTTTTCTAACTTTAGGCTGCTGCAAGACTAAGTAGTAAGAATAAAGTTAACACCACATCAACCCTTAATACAGTAAACTCCAGTCTGAAATTACAGTAACTATTGTTGGTAAATATTGAATAATAAACTGACATACTATATAGTTGACATAACACATTTGGACCTGATTCTGGAACCACTACCAAGCATAGAAATTACTGTCACGACTCTGTGGATCTGCTCTGTGTTTGGTAGCAAGTGTTTGTAGAATCAGGCCTTTAATTTAAATCTATAATGTAAATCCGAGGGGGACGGGAATCAGTGAGTGAAATCCTGACTCCATTGAAGTCAAAGGCAAAACTCCCATTGACTTCAAAAGGACCCAAGATTTTACCCAACAACCAATACAAATCCCTCACTGCCCTCTTTACATGTTTAGTAAAGGGCTTGTATTTTTGCCTGGCTAGGCACAATTAAAAAAAAACATGTCCAGCAAACAAAAACATAGGCCACTTGCCAGACAGACCAGGCTGCCTGTCTGTCCCCAATACATCCAGGTCATCCCCACTTCAGTCTGTGAATCCCTCCTCCTGACCTGTCTCACAATCAGAGGCATCCAAACCCCACTTTCTGCATCCATGCTTCTGCAGTAATAGAAGTACCAATTCTCACACACTTCACCTATTGCTGAGTGAAGCTCAGCTGAAGAATCAAGTTCCCAGAGAATAAAAGTACAATACACATTAGAAATAGTCCTACTTCCTATCAGAAACATACCAGCAAAAAACCTCCCCTTTGGATCCACTTTCCCATCATTGAACCTGTTGTTTGGTTTATCCTGTTCAAGTTCTGCAATAGTGGTTACAGACTCTGTTTCCCAGTTTAAAAAGGCAAATCTGGTTCCCAAAGCAATGACATAACCCCCGCACTTGCGAAGGGCCACCGAGCCAACACGAGCATCTGCAAACAAGAGAGAGAGGGGGGAACGGGAGAAATTCAGTGAGTGTCAGATCATGTCAGATCATATATCCAGCTTAACATCACCTTCTCACTAGATGTGCAGTGCCATTTCTTTGCTCTCTAAGGGCATGGCTGAGATCACTAACTGGATGGAGAAAAACTGGTTGAAGGTGAATCCAGGAAAGACTGAGATAATGTGAGTAGGGGGAGTGAGACACTTTGGGTATGTCTACACTACGGTACTAGTTCGATTTCTGTGAAACCGAACTTGTGAACCCGATATTTCCATGTCGATTGTTCGAATCCACACCAGGGATGTTTATTCGAATGTCCGAGTCCACAGTAGGGGGGCAAGCGTCGACATTGCAAGCGGTGCATTGTGGGTAGCTATCCCACAGTTCCCGCAGTCCCGCCTGCCCACTGGAATTCTGGGTGTAGCCCCCAGTGCCTTGTGGGAACGAAATTGTGTCAAGGGTCGGTATACGTACATTTCGTCACTCGACCCACACTTCCGCCTTCCCTACGTGAAAGCGCCGGCGGGGAATGAATTCGCGCCCTTTTCCTGTGGCTGATAGCTCGGACGCCACTGGACAGTGAGCATGGAGACCTCCGCGATTATCGCAGATGTTCTGTCCGTAGCCAACAACTCGCGCCTTATAGCGCACCTTTTCCAGACTCTGTTGCAGAGAAATCGGGAGAGGAGACAACGTAATCTCCGGGAGTACTTAGACTTTGAAAGGGGCATTGATCTCTTGCAAAGCACTGGACCCCGGACCCTAGAGATCATGGTGGCAATGGGTCATGTTGATCCCGTGGAACGGCGATGCTGGGCAAGGGAAACAAGCACTGACTGGTGGGACCGCATAGTGATGCAGGTATGGGATGAGTCCCAGTGGCTGCGAAACTTTCGGATGCGTAAGTGCACTTTTATGGAACTTTGTGAGTTGCTGTCCCCTGCCCTGAAGCGCCAGGACACCCGGATGCGAGCTGCCCTCACTATCCAGAAGCGAGTGGCCATAGCCCTCTGGAAGCTTGCAACCCCTGACAGCTACCGGTCAGTAGCGAACCAATTTGGAGTGGGCAAGTCTACCGTGGGGGTTGCTGTGATGCAGGTAGCCCATGCAATCGTTGACCTGCTGCTCCACAAAGTAGTGACCCTGGGAGACGTGCAGGCGATCATAGATGGCTTCGCTGCAATGGGATTCCCAAACTGCGGTGGGGCCATAGATGGGACACACATCCCTATCCTGGGACCGGAGCACCAGGGTGGCCAGTATATTAACCGGAAGGGCTATTTTTCTATGGTTCTGCAAGCACTAGTGGACCACAAAGGACGTTTTACAAACATCAATGTTGGGTGGCCAGGAAAGGTTCATGATGCTCGTGTTTTCAAGAACTCTGGTCTGTTTAGACGCCTGCAACAGGGGGTTTATTTCCCCGATCACAAAATCACTGTTGGGGAGGTGGAGATGCCAACAGTGATCCTGGGGGACCCTGCCTACCCGCTAATGCCATGGCTCATGAAGCCATACACGGGAGCCCTGGACACTGAAAAGGAACTCTTTAATTACCGCCTGAGCAAGTGCAGAATGGTGGTGGAGTGTGCCTTTGGCCGTCTCAAGGCAAGATGGCGAAGCTTACTTACTCGCTCCGACCTCAGCCCTAAAAATATCCCCATTGTGATTGCGGCGTGCTGTGTGCTCCACAATCTGTGTGAGATCAAGGGGGAGACATTTATGCAGGGCTGGGAGGTTGAGGCAAATCGACTAGCAGCAGATTACGCTCAGCCAGACACCAGAGCCATTCGAAGATCACAGCGGGAGGCGGTCCGCATCCGTGAAGCTTTGAAAGCTCGCTTCCAGACAGAGCGGGTTAACCATTGACTGCTCCACTTCCGTAAACAGATACTGGACCTACCCCTGTCCCTTTACACATGTCCCGTTGCCCATCCTCCCATTACCAACCGCCTTCCCCCTCCTTGGATCAACGCTGTAAAGTCACAGTAAAGGAAAGATTTTTTTGTTTGAACGTGTTCCTGTACTTCTTCTTGGGTAATGATTATCACCGTGTAGGCATACGGCGGTTGGGGGGAGGTTTGGTTGGGGAACACTTCCCTTCAAAGGGGAAGCTGTTGATCCTGCCCAAAGCGCAGTGCCAAGAGGTGTTCCGCTTGCTTATAGGGACCATCAACCTCTCCTAATCCCATGTGTGTGTGGTGGTGTCTATGTGCCTTGTACGTATTGAGTATCGACAACGGATCACACAGTGCATTGATCTATCCAGCAGGCTACTGTCAGCCGCAAAAGATCAGCGACCACCCTCGCCAAACATACAGTGCACCACCCAACCCCCAACCCCACGTTTAGAACGTAGAAACCAGCACAACGAAGGAAAGGTGTGCTTAATGCATGCAATGTGTACTGTGCTTGTCACTTCAGCAGTTAACCTGTCTGCACCCTCGTTTGTGCTCCCATTCTCTGCACTTAAAAACTATGTTAACCACTACCCAGAGATACAAACTGTCCCGTTTAAAACACTCAGGGAAACATTGGTGAACCAAAACACAAGATTTATTCAACAAAACAGTAACTTCACATGGAACCTGGGAAGGGAGGTGCTCAGGGGTGCTGCTGGATGGAGAGGAGGGAAAAGTCTATGGTTTTGGGAATGACAGCCTTCTGCTGTTGCAGCGGTCTGCAGGGGTGGATTGAGTATTTCCACGCACCCTGGCTCCCCTTGTCCTAGTGACTTTTGGGGAGGAAGCCACTGGACTTGGTGGCGGGGGAGGGCGGCTTGAAAGAACGTACAGAGGCGCTCTTTCCTCATGTCTCCTGTCCTGGAGAATATCCACCAGGCGCCGGAGCGTGTCTGTTTGCTCCCTCATGATTCCCAGCATTGTTTGGGTCGCCTGCTGATCCTCCTGCCGCCACCTGTCCTCGCGCGCTTCAGCCCTCTGCTCCCGTTCCCTGGCTGCTCGCTCGTACCGTGCGAAGTCCTCTCTGCGCTGTGCCGCCTCCCTCTGTGACAGCATCACTAATTCCGAGAACATGTCGTCCCTGGTTCTCTTTTTGCGCCGCCTTATCTGGACTAGGCCATGGGTGGGAGAAGCACGGGTTGGGTGGGAGACACTCACAGCTGTGGGATAAATGAAAGGGAGTGAATTCCTCAGACAGATACTTTTTCAAGAACAATGACCATACTCTTTCACCGTGAATAGGACCAAAGACAGTGCCTATCACATGTACACGTACTACAAGGTCAAATAATATGCCTTAAGGCTGAGTGAGTGTCTAGGGTCCCGGTATACGGATCCCAGAGGCCTTTCCGTACACAGAAAATCACCTCTCTGAAAACCATGGTAAGCTGCTTACTTACGACTGCTGTGAGATTGCTTCACAGCACTGCTCTACTCCCATGTCTCCCTCTGTGTTCCTGGCGGCGGTCAGTAGCTGCTGCTGGCCAAACCGGTAATCTACGGCGGCTGTCCTAACCCCCCCCCCCCCGTCCGCGTTGCCGCTGCAGGGAACCAAAAATGCCCGGGAACCGCTCAGCGTGAACGGCTCGCCTACCCTTCCCCCCCCCTCAGCGTGGCCGCTCCAGGGACCCAAAAATGGCCGCGAACTGCTCTGCGTGAACGGCTCGCCTACCCTTCCCCCCCCTCAGCGTGGCAGCTCCAGGGAACCAAAAATGCCCGCGAACCGCTCAGCGTGAGCGGCTCGCCTACCCTTCCCCCCCCCTCAGCGTGGCCGCTCCAGGGACCCAAAAATGGCCGCGAACCGCTCTGCGTGAACGGCTCGCCTACCCTTCCCCCCCTCCGCGTGGCCGCTCTAGGCAATGTAAAATGCCCGCGAACCGCTCAGCGTGAACGGCTCGCCTACCCTCCCCCCCCTCAGCGTGGCTGCTCTAGGGAATCAAAAATGCCCGCGAACCGCTCAGCATGAACGGCTCGCCTATCCTATCCCCGGTTTAGCGTTGCCGGTCCCCGGGACTGTCACTTCCCGCGCACCGATATGCACTACTGGTTTTGCTCCAGAGCCCCTACCACCACGCGGTAACGTAAACTGCCGGGTGTCTGTCTGTAAGGGGAAAAGGAAGCATGCAGTATACTAATTATACTACTCATTCGAACCAGGACCCCATGACTGATATCACTCTGATGAGGATTACGGAGACAGAGAAAAACTGCATGCTGAGTCAATGCAAGCAAACCCCGGGGCCGTATGCTGCCATGCTATGCAAGGCAATGATACCAGAGTACCTGCTGCTCGCATGGCGCGGGAAAGTATCCTACCATGGAGGAGTCAATAAGGCAGCTCTCCCAGTGAACGTGCTAGACAAGCTATCGCTGTACCTTCAAGACAGCTTCTCTGAGATCTCTGCTGGTGATTACACCTCTATCCCCATACATATTGACAGACTTTTCGAATAGTTGCACGGGAAAGCGACTCCAAGGTGAAGCGCATAAGGCCAATGAAGCCACAGTTACAGAGCGCTAACACACCATAACTATTGTATTGAAAATAAATGTCTAAAACACTGACCTGATGATCCCTCTCCTGATTCCTGGTCAGGAATGCTGCCTTGGGAGTGTTCGAAGGGCAGCGCAGTCAGGGTCAGGAATAGTTCCTGGCTGTCGGGGAAATCTCCAGGGTGACCGCTTTCGATTGCCTCGTCCCCCTGCCCTCCTTCCTCTTCTTCGCCGTCAGCGAAAACCTCCTCCGATGTGTCCGTAGAATGGACCCCATCATCGGTGTCCACGGACACTGGTGGGGTAGTTGTTGCCGCACCACCGAGCATGGCGTGCAGTGCCTCGTAAAATCGGCAAGTCTGAGGCGCTGAGCCGGAGCGTCCGTTGGACTCTTTGGTCTTTTGGTACGCCTGACGTAGCTCCTTGATTTTGACGCGGCACTGCGTAGCATCCCGGCTGTACCCTCTCTCCGTCATAGCCTGTGAAATCTTCTCGTAAATTTTTGCATTCCGTCTTTTTGAACGGAGCTCGGCTAGGACGGATTCATCGCCCCACACAGCGATGAGATCCAAAACCTCACGATCACTCCATGTTGGAGCTCTCTTTCTATTCAGTGATGGCATCGAAACCACCGCTGTAGAGCTCTGCATCATTGCCAGTGCTGCTGAGCTCGCCACTATGTCCAAAGAGGCAATGTGATTCAAAATGGCCACAGAGGAAAAAGTATTCAAATTTTCGCGGGGATTTCTCTGAGTGGCAGGTCAGAGCATCCGAGTACACAATACTGCCCTGAGCGTCCACCGAGTGGTGCACTGTGGGATAGCTCCCGGAGCTATTAGCGTCGAATTCCGTCCACAGTACCTCGCATTCGACATGCCCATTTCGATTTTGGCGCTACTCCCCTCGTCAGGGTGGAGTACCGAAATCGATTCAAGGAGCCCTTAATGTCGAAATAAACTGCTTCCTAGTGTGGACGGGTGAGGGATTAAATCGAGTTAACGCTGATAAATTCGACATAAAGTCCTAGTGTAGACCTGGCCTTTGAAGAACTTGCCACCTCTATAACATTACCTTCCATTCAGATCATTAACATAACTTGTAGTCTCAGTGTTCTTCTAGGCTCCTCACTACTTCTAAACACTCAAGCACCCAAGCCAAGAAAAAAATCCATTTCATCTACCTCTGCCGGGAAAACTGTGCCCTTTCTTGTTGACTTTGGACTTAGACACAGTGATCCATGCATTTTGAACCTCCTCCTTGATAACTATAATTCTCTGTCTTGTTGACTTGGGCCAGCTCATACTAAATGATTGATCGTAGGAGTGCAGTTCACTTGTCTCAATGGAAAGTAAAAGGATGGCATGAAATACTATAAACCACTTGTGGCTCTGTATAGGAAGAAAGATGACCATATGTACACTAAGATATCACCATTGATGTAGTGATAAATTGCGATAAATCTTATGCAAAGTATGCCTTGTAAGGTATCATTGGAAAGGTTGTGATTTGTTGACCAATGTTATCCAGTTTATATGTATTATCATTGTGTATGAAGTTATGGATCTTTGGTGTGTGTTTGTATCTCGAACATGTTGTGTTCCTAGGTAACACCCACAGGACAGATTTACATCAAGACCAGCCAGGCATGGTTGATGGGCCATTAAAAAGAATCAGCTCTTCCAGTGGGCCCCTCCAGAGGACGTCTCCAAGAGCACGTAGACAATGGATGCCTCATGACTCAGCAAAGGCACCTAGAACATATGATCCCTGACTCCATGTTTGAGACAGTAACTTTCCATATACATGGGTTGGAGCGGTGGGGGGCTATCAATGGGAGAGTGTTACATCATCCCCTTGCCACTTTCCTGCTCCACATCTCTGGATTATGATTTCTAACAAAAGAGCTTTGAACAATGGACTGAGGACCCCAATATTTGAGATGAACCAGAGAGACTTTTGCAAACAGGCAGATTTAACATTACTGTTATTATCCTGATCTACAAACTCTGAAATTAACTGTAAAGGAGATGATTCATTGTAACCTTTTAATAACGCCCTTCCTTTTTATATATATTAATAAACCTTTAGTTTTAAGTTACTAAAGGATTGGCTACCAGTAAGTTTAGGAGTAAGATCTGAAGTATATTTTGACCTGAGGTATGTGTCTGTTTCCTTGGAACAAGAAGAATCTAATAGATGTGGTTCTTGATTTTAATAATCATTTATCACAGAACTCTGGTTTGTCTGGGTGGCGCATGAGGGCACAGAGGGCCTGAAGAGGACTGTCTGCGGCTACATAACAACTAGTATAGCAGTTTGGAAGCACACATTTGTTATTGGGTTGGTGAAATCTTATGATAGACGGGGGATTGGCAACCTTTGGCACGCAGCCCGTCAGGGAAATCCGCTGGCGGGTCAGGACGGTTTGTTTACCTGCAGCGTCCGCATGTTCGGCCGATCGCAGCTTCCACTGGCCGCGGTTTGTCGTTCCAGGCCAATGGCTGTGGGAAGCAGCCATGTGCCAAAGGTTATCGACCCCTATGATAGACTATACCATTTTTGAGGTACATGCCCTGTTTTATGGCAGTCTGACCTGAGATTGGCGCTCTTAGCTGCTGTGTCCCATACTAGACAGCATGACACTACTAACTGACAAACTACTAACCTGGGACCTACGTGGCTACAACTCCACTGCATACAAACGACTAATGGCAGAGATAGATCAACTATAACACGGGGGAAAAAACAACCTAAAAGGTACAGAAACAAAGTAGCAAACAAGTTTTAAGACTCAGCGTGGTACTGTCTTACCCACAGACACGCTGTGCACTTCATTGGTGACTGAATTCCAGCGGCAAACTTTCTGTGAATTAATATCCACATATACAAGTGCATTTTCCCTTTCTTCCCATACTGGGCACTCTCCCATCCTGTTCTTCTCCTTCACAACAGACTCAATCTTAATAGAAGACATGGCCTGAGAGGAGGAGAGCAAAAGATGAACCACATAAAAAATTCATTTGAACAAAAGAAGGCTTATTGTATTGAATTTTTATAGAAACTTCATATTTAGAGCAGGAATTAGGGAACTATATGGTCCCATAGATGCCACATAGGATTAGTGAATATTTGGGGAATCCAATACATCTAGGTTCTGGTACTTATATGGGTCCCATTATTATCTTATCTTAGCACCTCACAATCTAGGACTAGAATATTGAGACTTACAATGTGAGGATCCTAGTTTTATAACTGGACAAATTACCTTATGCTAAAACTTGATAAAAACTCAAGGTGATATTTTCAAGCTTCATATTTGCTAAGCAGGCTTCTGGAAAGAGAAAGGGAAAATAGGGAATAAACAAAAAATGAAGTGGGGAGGGGGAAGTGAAACATGAAAAAGCATTAACTTTATAGTTAGATGAGGTGGGTGAGGTAATAGCTTTTATCGGACCAACTTCTGTTGGTGATAGAGACACATTTTTGAGCTTACACAGAACTCGAAAGCTTGTCTCTCTCACCAACAGATATTGGTCTAGTAAAATGTGTTACCTCACCCACCTTGTCTCTCTGATCTCCTGGGACCAACATAGCTACAGCTACACTGCATACAAACTATATCATTAACATTCATTTTCATTCATTTTTCTACATGTATTTTCTGATGTTTCCCTGGAGTAATCCCTCCTTCCCCCCAATTCTAGGACATGGGTTTAATATTTTTGTAGTGTTGACAAGTGTTAATTCATACCGGAGATGTAATTGTAGTGTAGGAGTCGGGGGAGCAGTGTTTAAAAGGTAATAGGTAAAAATAGTATTTCAAGAACATAAGATCCCTCTCAATAATATATATATTAACATATATATTAATGAGAGGGATCTTATGTATGCACCCACGTTATAGTAGCTCCATCTATCCACCAGTAGCTGAAAGCCTATGCTATCACATAGGTGCAATATGTAAAGTCATGTGGTAAAAAAGCCAAAAATGGCTAAGAACTTAAAAGAGGGATGGTAACAGACTGTGAAACCCAGCGATGATTCAACCTGGTGATATTCTGAACAAAAAGAGCTCTCAACCATGTTTATAGCTGTTTCCCTTGCTTCACACCAACACAACAGACATCTAGGCTTCAGAGTGATGTTTGGGGTTATTGTGTGGGTGGTTGCATTGATTTGGGTCTAGGAAGGTTTTGCTGGGAGATTTGTTTTGATTTGTGCAGGTGGCAAATGAGGGGTGTGCACTACCGTGAGGGGTTCTATGTGTTTGGAGTTATTGTGTATGCTGGTTGCGTTGTTGTGGGGAACTGTGTTGGGCAGGGGGAGTTCTGTGGATTTCCGTGGGTGGCAAATGAGGGTTTTATAGTGAAGTGAGGCGCTGTGTGTGTTTGGGGTTATTGTGTATCCTGGTTGTGTTGCTGTCTGGGTGATTGTGTTGATTTGTGTCTGGGGTGGTTGGTTGTGCTGGGAGAGTGTGTGGGTGGCAAATGAGAGGAGTGTGCTGTGGTGAGGGGCTGTGTGTGTTTGGGGTTATTGTGTGTGCTGATTGTGTTGATTCGTTTCTAGAGGGAGTTGTTGTGCTGGGAGATTTCTGTTTATTTGTGCAGGTGGTGAATAAGGGGTATGTGCTTCAGTGAGAGGCTGTGTGTGTTTGGGGTTATTGTGTGTGCTGGTTGTGTGGTTTGGAAGAACTATGGCAATGGGGCCAAGTAATCCACCATTTTTTGTAGTCTCCCTCATACAACCAATTAAATTGTTGCATGCAAATTAGCTACAGAGTAAAGATGATGATCGGCTGAGTTACCTCTGCTACCACAGTGGTCTAGGCTTTTGGCGTGGCACAAATACATGCCTTGATGTCACACAGTTTGTAAAGCTGAAAATGGCTGAAAACTTTAAAATTGGACAGTAACAGACTGTGAAGCCCAGTGATGACTGAGCCTGGTGATATTCTGAACAAAAAGAACTCTCAACTATGCTTGTAGCTGTTTCTATCACTTCACACTGACACAACAGACATTCCAGGCTTCAGAGTGACACACAGTGCTTGAGTTTGCAATGTGAATAAGGTTCTTGTAACATATTTTGTGTGTGTAATTTCCTAGCTTTTTAAAAAAGCAAACTGAAAAAAATGAAGCTCCATTGTGCGGTATCACCAGAGCTGGGCAGAGAATGTTTTGCAGACGATTTTGAAACTTGGTCTTGTTCCAGTTCCATAGGCGCCGACTCCGTGGGTGCTCCGGGGCTGGAGCACCCACGGGGAAAAATTGGTGGGTGCTGAGCACCCACCGGCAACTCCCCACCGCCCCCCCACCCGCGCCCAACTCACCTTCCGGGTGGCACCTCCCGCCGAAAAGCCAGTGAAAAGCCCCGGCTTTTTTTAGCCCAGCCTCCTCTCAGCTGGGCGGCGGCGGCGGCGGGGGGCCCACGGGGGAAAGCGTCAGAGCCAGGGACGTGCAGCGCAGGGCCGGCACCTTGGAAGGGGCGGCGCTTGAGGTTTGTTTTTTCTTAGCTGCAGCGCTCGGGGTTTGTTTTTTTTACTTTGGCGGCGGTGGCGCGAGGCTCGGGGGAGTTATTTCGGCGGCGTGAGGTTCAGGGGGAGGGGATGGGGCTATTTCAGCAGGGCGGCGCGAGGCTGGGGGGAGTTATTTCGGCGGCGTGAGGCTCGGGGGAGGGGAAGGGAGGGGGGTTATTTCCGCATGAGGAGCAGCCAGTGCCGGCCGGGCCGAGCCGAGGGCAAGCAGGGGCTGCCTCCTGGCCCAGGCCGGTGCAGTGTATTATACTGCTCCATGTAGGAATGTGCTACCGGCAGCAGTTACTCATGCATTAGATTGTAAGAAACTGCTATTGTATAAAACTGCTCCCTGATGTAGCAGATGTCTACAGGTAGCAGTTTCTTGCACTATAGCGTGTGTGAAATTCCAACGTGTAGCTGTGCCCCCGCCTGTGCCGGGTTTTGCCCTCTGACACCCTATACAAGCGCCTCCCCCACTGGGCTTAACTCCGCCTCCCCCCCCCCCCTCATTCTTGATTTTCCCTTTAGCCCCGCTCCTAATCCTGCCTCTTGATGCCTGACCCCCCAGACCAGTAAATTCTCACCCCCTGCTCCAATTCGCCCCCTTTTTAAGCCCTGTCAAAAGCAGTCAGCAGAATCCTACGGCTAATAAGGGCAGGGTGAAGGGCAGTGGCTTCAGCAGATGTACTGAGCATGCTCAGTACACCGTAAGTAGCACTTTCCTACAGAGACCACTTTAATACACTACACCGGCCTGTCCCTGGCCACCACAGGCACGGTAGCCGGGGCTGCGCACTGCGCTCCGGGGCCAGGAGACGGCCCCCGCTTGCCCTCAGCTCGCCCGGCTGGTGCTGGCTGCTCCTCATGTGGGCTGGGCTCTGGACCACAGGCCGCACTAGGCGCTGTGCAGGCAGGGGGGCGGGGATTTGGGGAATGGGCGGAGCTGGGGGTGGAGTTGGGTTGTGGCCTGGGCGTGGCCGGGGTGGAGTTGGGGTGGGGGCGGGGCGTGAGCACTCACGGGCGCCGACAAAAGTTGGCACCTATGTCCAGTTCAGAACAAGTTTGACATTCTCCGTGAAAATGGAATTACTGTTCTCTTCCCAGCTCTACTGGGAGCCTGGGCTCTGGGGTAGTTTGTAAGCCACAAGAGCCCCAACTCCAGGAGAGTCCGCTTCGCAGACTGTCCTGGAGCTGTGGATCCTGGAGGCCTGTGCTGCTGAGAAGCCATGAGCCTGGGAGCTAGGGCTCTCAGGGCTTCCAGGCTCTTGGCTCCCCATCAGCCTGCCTGATGAGGCGCTGAGAACTTGAAAGCCCAGGTGCTCCATCAGTTTGCCCGGCAGGCTGCCGTGTCAGGTGGGCGAGCTGGCAGGAAACCAGGCAGAATTCTTCTGTCAGAAGCCTGCTCAGTTTCCAGTGTAATTTCATCAAAATCAACATGGTCCTACAGATCATTTCGATTGTGACTAATCAGCAAATCCCAATGAAAAAATGTTTCATCAAAAAAAATTTGACCAGCTCCAATACGAACACCCACATAATTCATCAGCCAGGTTTGAACCTTTAGATCCACTGCCCAGACCTCTGCCACTTCAGCTAACAGGGTAAGTGAAAGTAGTTGTAGGTTGTCATCTTCTATGTGGACCTGCAGTAGAGGGAAATGGGACACTGCCAGTGGTTTTCAGAGATACTTGCTGACAGCAGAGGAATGGGGGCCCTCGGAGACCTTGGTTTCCATTACAAACTCTGGAGGGGAGTACTGTCTAAGGCGCATAGACTCTTTTGTCTATTCCCACCCAAAATTGACCCCTTCTTCCCTGTCCCCTCCAACCAGTCCCTCTCATGCCTCTTCCCCATTCCAGGATCCTTGTCTCAGTCCCATTCTCCTTGCCTACCCAGTCCCAGTCTCCACTTCTCAGTTTTCTCTCTCATCCCATTGCTGGTCTCCTTTCCCAGACAGTCCTAGTCTCCCCTTTGGGCTCACTGTCCAAGTTCCAGTCTCCCCCACAGTCTCATTCTCTCACCCCCAACCATGGGCAATGCGTGACTCCTGCATTTGAGGAGGCTGGGTGTGAGCGCTAGAAGCTCCCTAGAAGTGTGGAGGGGGGCACCAGTTCCTGGACCGTGGCCTGCCCCCTGCTCTGCCCCCAAGGCCCACCCCACTCAGCCTCTTCCCCCTGAGGGCCCACCCATGCTCCACCCCAGGCTCCACTCCTGCTTGGCCGCCGCCCCAGAGGCTCCCCCATGCACTACACTCGCGCCTCTCCATCCCCTCTCACTCCTTGGAGGTGCAAGCAGCAGGCGGGGGGTCCTCGGTGGAAGAGGCGGAGCAAGGGAGGGAAGAAGCACTGCGCAAGCAGGACCACAGGGAAGAGGATGAGTGGGAGCAGAGCCTCAGGGCTGAGCACAGGCAGGGCTCTGGCTCAGGCACCCTTTCAGTGGCAGCGCTCCAAAGGCGGCAGGCTGGCACACCTCCAAAGGGAGGTGCACCACATCCTGTTTGGGGAGGCTTAGCCTCCCGTAGCCTCTTATACCCGCCACCCATGCTCTCAACCCTTTGTCCCTAGTCTCTTTGCCCAGTCATTTCAGTTCCCCCCTCCTGGCTCTTCATCCCATGTCTCTCCTCCCACACTAGCTCCCAGTTCTAGTCTCTCACCCAGGGCTGCTCATCCAATATCAGTCTTCCCACTCAAATTCTCCCAGGCTCTTTGACCCAGGCTCCCCTTTCCGGGGCCCTTCTCCCAGTCTCTTGGCCTGATCAATCCCAGATTTTCCTCCCTCTGGGGCTGCAATTCCATTCTCCCTGCTGTACCAGTCCCAGCCTCCTCTAGCTCCTGACTCCTATTCCCAGTCTCCACTCCCTCCCAGTCCCAGTCTCCTTGCCCAACCAGTCCCAGTTTCCATCACCCCCACCAATACTTTTCCAAGGTTTATAAACTTGGTCATATTGGGGTGTGTTTTCACAGGGATAGCATCCCTGACACAAAAACCCACCACTGCGCCAACAGCTAAAGCTACTTTAAAAAAAGATCACCAACATTTTTTAACATGAACAAAACAACTTATTTTTCCCTCACCTCATTCTAAAAAATGGTTGAACCGTTTTGGCTAAAAAAATTCAGTAAAGTTCAGCCTGAAGCAAACATTCAGTATGGAAAATTTCAGCCTGAATGGTTGAAGTTGGAAAAGTTATAAGCAACTGAAAATAGGGTGGGAAGTGTCAGGGAAACTGTTCTGCAGGGTACCAGCGACTTCTGAAACAGAGAACAGTGAATGCCACTAAAGGTCTCACAAACTTAAAGGCTACTTCCCAATTCCTATACACTACACTTTTCTAGCAGGTATTTCCAACCTCCCACACCACTGGCCTACTATGATCCTCTCCCTTCATAATAAAAGGTGGAGACTCAGTGCTCCCATCCCACTGTGACAAACACCCTGACTTTTTGCTCCAGCTGACAAATCCTTCCTGAACTCCCTCGCCTCCCAGTAGTGACAAGCTCATCCCCAGCTCTGCTACCTGTGCTGTGGTAGTCTGGTTGGGTACATCCACACAACCCGTGGAAGCAAGTCTCCCAGCCTGGGTTAACAGACTCGGGCTCATGCTACCACACTAAAAATAGTTGTGCAGATGTTCTGGTGTAGGCTGTACTTGGGCTCTGAAGTCTATGGAGAGTGGTGGGCATCAGAGCCCAAGCTCCAGTTAAAGCCACAACTTCAAAGTGCTGTCTACACAGCTATTTTTAAAGCGCCAGCACAAGCCCAATCTGTCAACCCCAGCTGGGAGGCTCGCTGCAGTAGGCTGTGTAGACATACCCCTAGAGGTCTCCACACATCTCATTTTCCAAAGAGTTTCACATTTAACAAGACTGGTCTTAGACTAAGATCTCTGGGCAGGAACTATGCAGGGAATTCTCAAAAGCACAAATGGCAATTAGGTGCCTAACGATCATTGAAAGTCCTTTGTGTTTTTGAAAGTCTCCCCATTTATGTCTTCCTCTGTGTTTTGTACGGCATGCCACAGACATTATTTACTAAATCCCTCATATGGATCAGGCCTGAGGTGAATGATCAGGAACGTTAACATTCCAAAGAGAAACCAGTGAACCCTAACATACTTTCATGAAAATAGCAACATCTGGTTCACTTTTTATGAAGGCATTATACATAATTATATTGACATTTTAGTGTCTTGAAAGTGCCTCAGCCACTTTCAGAGCAGACATGGCCAACATGTATCATCAAAATCCTTTACATATTGAAACATCTCAAAGTTACCATTGCTTTGAGGAGGCAAGAAGTATTTCTGGTTAGGAACTAAAAGTCAAATGATGTCAAAACATCCATTCTGATGTAAAAAAGAAACTGTATAAATAAAAATCTCTTTCCAAGAGTTCTCTTAAAAAATATTTAAAATTCAGAAATACTATAGGTCTTTAAAAATCATTGTTGTAGCAAAACTTGTGGCTTCAGAATGTATTAGATATATCCAAAGAATTTACTATTAATCACTGGCTAATAAGTGTGCTTTTTCCATCTCTCTCTCTCTCAATTTTAACTTCAGATTGAAATCTTGAACAAAGGCAACAGCTGATACTTTAAGTTTCTGTCCAATTGAACAATAGTGTGTGAAAGAAAATTAAGTAATTTTGGGAACACACAATTTAAAAAACACTGCAATTTTAACACAGTAAAAAAGGCAGAATATTCAAACCAAGCTATGGGACACAAAGAGGAAATGTGATACTATTAAGCTAATAAGGACTAGTTAAAGAACACAGCTCCGGCACATAAACCCAAGGACTGGGTTGGTGTCTTCTTTCCTATGCTGACCCAGTAAAACTGTCAGCAATTTCAGAGATTAAAAATGTGTAATAGTTGATGTTATCTATACTTAGCATGCAGTTAGCTGTTTACATTTTCTGTGCAGTCAGCAGTCACATGAATCATGAGGCATGAAACAAGGCCCTGAAAATTGTCTGTTTCATATTGCCAGCAGCAGCAGGACAACCTGAGAGGTGGAAAAGTCTTGCTCAGCATTTTTCTCTGAGTTGTCACTGGGAGCAGAGGAGGAAAATCCAGATATTTCACCATTCACATTCCCCAATGACTAGCCCAGACTTTTTACATTTAGAGAGAAATGACTAGAGGGATAAAATGAGGGGAAAAGGGATTTTGTAGTACAATGTCACGTGAGACCTCAAGGAAGGATAATTTTGTGCTTAAGATACTGGGTTCTTGAAAATGGTGGTTAAAAAGCCATGTCTACACTATAAACACTTAGTCAGCATAACTATACTGGCAGACCTCCTCGTGTAGCATATGCCAACAGAAGGAGTTTTTCTGTCAGTGTAACCCTGGGTCTGTGTTGCAGCAGGCTAGCATGTCTGGCTCAACAAGACAGGGTTCTGGAAGTCCCAAGCTGGCAGGGAAAACGGGCTCAAAGGTAATTTCAGCACATCAGGTCAGTCCCAAGAGGATCTCTGTGACCGAGCCCGTCATAAACACCACCACCTCCCCTAATGGCATTAGCTAAATCAGTGTTTCCCAACCTGTGTGCCATGGCACACTGTTTTGTCATCAGGCCCAAACAGGTGTGCTGCAGAATTTTTGTGTTTGTGTGTTTCATGAGCGTTTGTGCCAGGCTCAGTTTCACAGCATGGAGCCTACTGGCCTTTCTTTCTTACAGCGAGCTGACTGAAAAATTTTCACCAAAGTTTTTTGCTATTAAAAAAAATGCCTTTTTGACTAAATGGAAAGTTTGGGGCCGGGGGGGGGGGGGGGGCGAGAATTCTGTTTTCATAAAAAAACTGAAAACTAAAAGAATTGTTCATTTTTGTTGGTCAAAAACAGAAAAATTGTCATATTTTAAATAAAAGCCTCAAAAAATCCATTTTCATCAAGAAATTTTCAGGGGAAAAAACACATTTCCCAACCAGCACTACTGTTCTGTTGCCAAGCCTAGCATGGCCATAAAGTTTAATACCACAGTGCCAACATGAAATGAAGCAATGCAAAGAAGTGAAGTAATAACCATAACAACAAAAACGAATGCACTGTTTTCTCACAGAGCAATCTGAATGCAATATAGTCAGACAGTCATCCCAGCTATGAGGCAGCTATGAAAACAGCATCACAATGAAAAATTACAAGTCACATAGAGCTAGATGTAAATGCGCTGTGAACGTGCAAACATGGGGGAGGGAGGCTGTGAAAACCTCATCTTCACCCAGCCCAACAGCCAGGCACAATTGCTGTCCCTGGTGCTCCCCAAAGCACATGAAGTGCTTCTGCCATGTGCCCCACCACAAAGCAGGGCCCAGGCTTGCCACTCATATACACCAGTCAGAAAAGGTAACACAACATGCAGTGAGATGCATGTTTTACCCATTACATTTCAGAAATTCTCCCAGTGTAGTGCACCTCCGCACCCCTGAGCCGCACCAAAACAGGACCGTATCTATATAAACATGATTGAACCCACAATGAGGCGAGCACGTGGGCGCGCGCGCGTACACACACACACACACACACACACACACAGAGTAAAACTTTACCTCAACTTTTCCGTCTTTATCTTCAGTTAATTTGCTTCTTGTCCTATTGTTCTGCGAAATAGAAAAATTCTCTATTGAAATTGTAAACCTAACGGTATTCATAGATCATGATTAGATCCCTCTGCAACACCACCTGTGGGTTCCTTGATAGTATTTCTCCCCCACCCCCAACACCAAGATTACACACACATACAGATCATTTTGTCTCTCCTGATATCTTACCCTACAAATCCTTATGCAATTGCTGTTGGGTTCTTTTACATCTAGTTTTCCTAAACTGAATGTGATAGTTAAGACACTGAATTCACATATTAAGGCACTTTTACTTCTCTGTATGAGATTCATATACTATTATAAATACACACACACACATTTTATTTACATATTACGCACATCAGAGAACATTGGGTTTGTCAATATGGCATTATAAATATTTACTAATTCTCTCTCTCTAGCTCACTCCTTTCCTCTTAACTGCCCCACTTCCTCCTTCTAGGTATTCAACTTTATACTTATTACTACTAGAATCTCCTCTCTTTGGATGTAAGCTGCATTTTGCAGTTTCACTCTGTCCTCCTTTGCATTTGCCATTCTCCCCCCTTTCAGAGTAAACAGCAAACTTGTTGGAGTTTACTCTGTTAATAAACAGGCATAAGTGCTACTACTGACCTCTGTGGTATCCCACTTGGCAATGTTCTCCAAAAGTCAACTGAAGGGTTATCTTCATGTAACTTCCTTCTCTTTCGAAGAATCCCTCTTGAATCAAACTTGGATCAGGAAGATTTTGGATCCCAAGGCAGTAATTACTTTATTTCTTATTTCAATAGAAATTATTTCTCAGGTAAAGGAATACTTTGATTTTCCCAGGTCGGTTGGAAATAAATACACTAACCCGTGACTATAGATTTAGATCACGAGTGAAAAAACCTTCAGGGCACTGCAGCTGCTCCTCCTGATATGGCTTTTCCTGTTGTTGAGTTCTTGCCCAACCCTACCTGAAATCAATGCACGTAAGTCTCTGTTCAGGACATAGCAACATAAACAAACAAATGCATTAAAACAAAAGTAAAGAAATTCCACTAAACTGAATGAATGGCAGAAGGGTAGGAAATGTCAGGGGGAGGTAACTGCTGTTCTTTCTTTCAAGTATGAATTGAAAAACATCTGTATAAAGAAGTTGAGAAGTTCCATTTAAAAGATGGGTATTCACCATGCTCATGCATAAAAATCTACTAGGCAGCTATTCCCCACTGGACAAGGTTTAGGAGCTGAAATGAAAGAAGCAGTCAGGTCCTCTGGGTGGGATTTGAGGTTGAGGTAATACAGCATTCCCACCGCACCTTACACCAGGCAAGTGGGCATGTTTTTTAGCAAAGGATTAATCATTTCCCACTGATTCCTTCACTGAAGTTCATCTGGTCCACCATATTTTAATAGTATTGAACACAGGCAAGTCCCCATGCTCGTTTCTATTAACTTGCCAATATTAATACCAAGTAGCAGTGCTCACTTTTGTGAACTCTGGGCCTGCAGGCTCAGGATCTAGCAGGCTTTGGCACAGAAGCTGTTTAGGGCTTTATGTCAGTGCATCTGGAAGGATTTGTTTGAGGGCATAGCTCCTTCCCAGCATCACACGTACATGGCACTGTGGCCAGGACAAAACAGCTGAAAGCAATCTTTGAATAAATCAAATATACTAATATGTTGAAGTGCAAATATGTATTCTTTTATGTACATAGGCACCTGCTCCCATGTTGTGCACCCTATCCAGGAGCTTTACTAGCAACTATGGGGTACCACAAAGCTCAGGATGGAGAACGTGCTGTGTGTGGATGCACTGCACAAGTTTACAGAAACCAGGATGGTTAATATGGACACATAGTACCACTGGAGGAGCAAAGAGAGCTAGACAGACTTTTAATAGTCAGACACTAGGAACAGAATTAATTAGCCAAGTTCACATACACTGGGTTGGGCATCTATAGAGTGTGTTTTGAACAGATCAAAGTCAAGTCTCAGAGCAAAATCACCAACAGCTATTTTAGAAAAGCCAAAGCAAGCCAAAGCCATAGGCACACAACAGTTCTCTCAGTTGTGACAGATACGGCAATTTCATAGATTCTAAGGCCAGAAGGGACCATTAGGATCATCTAGTTTGACCTCCTGTGTAACACAGGCCATAGAACTTCCACAAAATAATTCCTAGAGCAGATCTTCTAGAAAAACATCCAATCTTCATTTAAAAATGATCAGTGATGGAGAATCCACTACAACCCTTGGTAAATTGTTCCAGTGGTGAAGCACTTCCACCATTAAAATGTACACCTTATTTCCAGTGTGAATTTGTCTAACTTCAAGTTGCAGCCATTGGATTGTGTTATACCTTTCCCTACTAGCTAGAAGAGCCCATTATTTAATATATGTTCCCCATATAGGTACTTATGACTTGATTATAGTCTATCCCTTAACCCTCTCTTTGTTAAACTAAATAGATTGAACTCCTTGAGTCGATCACTATAAGGCATGTTTTTTAATACTTTAATCATTCTCGTGGCTCTTCTCTGTACCCTCTCCAGTTTATCAACCTCCTTTTAGAATTGTCACTGGAACTGGGCACAGTATTCCAACAGTGTCAAAAACAGAGGTAAAATAATTTCTCTACTTCTACTCAAGATTCCTTCATTTATGCATCTCAGAATCGCATTCGCTCTTTTGGCCCGAGTCTCACACTGGGAACTCATGTTAAGCTAATTATCCATCAACGCCCCCAAATCATTTTCAGTCACCACTTCCCAGGATAGAGTTCCCCATCCTGTAAGTGCAGCCTACATTCTTTGTTTCAGATGTATACATTTACCTTTAGCAGCATTACAACACATATTGTTTGCTTGTACCCAGTTTACCTAGCAATTTAGATTGCGCTGAATCAGTGACCAGTCCCCTTCATTGCTTACCACTGCCCCAATTTTTGTGACATTTGGAAACTTTACCAGTGATAATGTCATGTTTTCTTCCAGGTCATTGATAAAAATGTTAAATACCATAAGGACAAGAACTGCTCCCTGCAGGACCCCACTGATGATTCCCTGTTTATAGTTACAGTTTGAGACTTATCAGTTAGCCGGTTTTTAATTAATTTAATGTGCACCATGTTACATTCATTTATATCATTCTAGTTTTTTAATCAAAATATCATGGTACCAAGTCAAATGTCTTACAGAAGTCTAAATATATTACATCAACACTATCACCTTTATCACCCAAATTTGTAATCTCAAAAAAAGATATCCACAGTTTGACAGGATCTATTTCCCACAAACCCATGTTAATTTGCATTAATTACATTACACTCCTCTAATTCTTTATTAAACGTCATATCAGCCACTCCATTATCTTGCCCAGGATTGATGTCAGGCTGAAAGCCCTATAATTATGCAGATCATCCCATTTACCTTTGTAAAAACTGGCAAAAAGTTAGCTTTCTTCCAGTCTTCTTGAATTTGCACCAAAACATATTGAAAAATCAACATTAATAGTCCAGCATGTTCCTCAGCCAGCTCTTTTAAAACTCTTGCATGCAAGCTATCTGAACCCGCTTATTTAAAAATCTCTAACTTTGGTAGTTTCTGTTTAACATGCTCCAGAGAGATTAATGGAATGGAAAGAGTGTTATCTTCACCATATGATGAGACTATATCATTTGTTTTTAACTCCAAATACAGAACAAAAATATCTATTGAACTCTTGACTTTTCTGCATTTTTATTAATAAATCTACCGTTTCCTTCTAGTAATGGACTGATACCATTGTCAGGATTCTTTCTGTTCCTAATATATTTTTAAAGTCCTTTTATTGTCGTTAACTCTGTTGGCGCTAGATTTCTCCTTGTGCCCGCTGGCTTCCCTTATCAATTTTTTGCGATTCTTAACTTCTGATCCATATTCATTACTATCAACTTGCCCCTCTTCCATTTGTTATATATTATTTTTTACAGCTCCCTTCACTTCCCCTCTAAACCAGGTGGGTTTTTTTAACCAGCACAGCATCCTTCCTCGATTGTGGTATCGTTGCTTTAGGGTATCAAGTAAGGTATTCTTAAATGATTCCCCTTTATCATTCACATTTTTCTAATTGAATTCTTCCTCCCATCTGATTTTTCTCATAATTGTTTTCAGATTTGTGAAATTGGCCCTATTAAAGCAACAAGTATATTTATTACTGGTCTGGACTTTACTCTGCTTGCACATTATAAGTGTGGTCATTTGTATCTAAGCTACCATTAATTTTTAGTTCTGTGATCAGTTCCTCTTTATCTGTCAGGCCAAGGTCTAAGATAGAATTCTTCTGTGCTGACTGAGAAACTTTTTGAACTAGGAAATTGTCATCTATTATGTTTAGAAATTCCAAGGATGCTTTAGTATTGTCAGCATGAGACCTCCAGCAATATCCTTGAAAGAAACCTTATTGAACTAAGTTTAAGTATCTTTGGAGTCCATTGAATTAAATGCAAAGACTATGTATTATCGTGGATTGGGATTGTATATAATCTGTCTAGAGGGAGATACGATGAGAACCCTGAAAAGTGTTCTGAACTTCAGAGGACTGTATTGAAGAACATGCCAGACAAGAATGGACTTTTGGGACAGACAGCATAGTTTGCTTGGGGAATCTCTAGGATGTGAACGCAAATTCTCCTCTTCCCACAGTTATACAAAACCCCAGCCATGTGTAGCTACATCCTGAACAGGAGACCATTGTCTGTGGACTACCTATTCCCAGAGTCTCAAGATCAACGGCCAAGTTGTACAGAGAAATGGATGAACTGCCCAGCTGGTTATATTGGTTCTGAGCTAAGGCTGTTAAACTTGTGACCACACAAAAACCTCTTGGCGGGGTTTGAAGGACTGACTCCTACCAGAGCCCTAGTTGGAGTTGGGGTGATCTCTGGTAATCTTATTAGCATGCAAGTAGGTTCTTTTATTGTTTTTAGTATGTTTTCTCTGTAGGATTTTCACCTTAAGAATAAATGTGCTTGCTTACAAAGAGCTACATGGCAACTCGAGTGCTGATCATTACTTTGTTCATAACCTTCAAAAAGAAAGCCTGTTTTGGCAGTCTGGCTTTCTGGTGATATCACAGTGTAGGGAACTGTGTAACCTTGAAAAACTCCAATAAGAAGGGAGAGAGATGTGACAGCTGAAGACCTAGGAGCCAATTGGGGACATTTGGTGGACCATGAGGGGGAATACAGGTGCAGTTGCCCTGAACTGTGCCAACAGTTACCATCTAAAGGTGGCAGCATTAGGAATAGAATCTAGGACTTCTGGTTTCAGAAACATAAGTCCTCATTACTTGAGCTAAAATGAGTATCTCCATTAGTTGAAAATAGCAATAACGATTTTACCCTTTGTACACTGACTACCAAGAGCACCGGTGCACAGTCAAGACAATAGATATGCTAAACCAATCACACTTGGAATGTATTTTTGGATTATTTATTTTTTTAAATTAGCATACATATAATTTAAATTGCCCTGTATCCATATGATAATATAGGGTGGTAAAATGTGTGTTTAGTTTGTGTATGTATTTACTGAATTTACACTCAAAGATACTGTTGAGAGAAACAGATATGACAATAGTAGTTCCACCAGTATGACAACCATGATACATGGTTATTTCTAATAGACAATATAACTTTAATAAGACTAGAACTATTAACTCACTAAACTTCCCTTCGCTGCTAGACGCTCCTGCTGCAGGTTCTACCACAGAAGAAGTGATCTGGTTAGCGAAGAACAACTGGATGAAGAAATGATTTGGCACAGTTCCGTGTTTCTTTTCAAGTGTACTCATGAAGTGCTCTCGACTGACCTGCAGTCTATAGAGCAAACAGAGGTGTGGATGAGACTCAAGAAAAGTAAGGGTTACTTGCATCACGCAAAATATGGCTCAACAGCAGATTCTACACCAAAGTGTGCTATAAAAGGTGTGTTAGTAAAATACTCATGTCCAGGGTGTCTGCATTTGAACAACACGAAGAGTTAGGTTTGCCAGGGATTTTATTTTGTTTTCATTTACACACTAGATATTTGCATATTGTAGCATGGGGGGAGGGGAAATATATATGCTGATGCTTTCATGTTCTCCAGTCTATTAGCTTCTTTGACTACAAGCGAGTCGCATCTTAGGCGCATTTAACATGCGTGAATTCAGCTTTGCGTGGTCGGCAAAACCAGAAAAAAAAAGAAAAATAACTATTTAAAAACTGAATCGGTACTGCGGGCGATTCCGTCCGCCATTCAACTCAATGGCATTTCACTATACGCGGTTTTCCGCTTTACGGGCGAACCACGGAATGGAACCCCCGCGTAAAATGAGACTTGCCTGTACTTTCCTACTAGCCACATGCAACCAGTAGAGATACTTTCTAAATCACTCACACCATTCAACTTCCCGAGTTCTATCCATGCCTGATTGTACATGTGGTTTTTTTTCCTGTGTTGGAAAGAAAATTCTCTGCCACCTCCAATTTGCTGATTTATATTTATATATCCAGGACTTTTTGGCAATGCACTGTTGAAATCAGAAATAGCAGCATCCCAAACAGGAGCACAGCACTGATGAGATGTTTAACACCTCACCTTACCAAAAAAATATATTATAGATGTGACATCATGGTCAATTCAGCTGGCATTTCTGCATTCCTAGCTCTAGCACAAACCAGAGAAGTCTTGTAGGACAGGTGAGAGAGAGAGAGAGAGAGAGAGAGAGAGGAGTGTGGTTGCTATGCAGTGATGAAGCACAGCACAACACTAACCCCATCTGGCAGCCTCTCCCTCTTGCGCTCAAGATCCGCATTACTTTTTCAGCTAATTTTCTAATCCACCTCAGATGCGTGATAGAGTAAGACAGGATGGATGGCAGGAGCAGGTGGGAGGAAAGAGGCTACTAAACAGAAGTGTTGAGACAAAGGAAGGAACAGACAACTGAAGAGATACTAACCAAGAAATGGAGAAGAAACAGCTACAGAAAGGTAGAGGAAAGAAGAGGGAAAAGTAATAAGAAAGATGGGAGAATAGAGGAACAGACGAAGACGTGGTCTGCATTAGTCGGAGCATTGCCATCAGATCGAGGGAAGTGATTATCCCCCTCTATTCAGCACTGTTGAGGCCACATCTGGAGTATTGCATCCAGTTTTGGGTCCCCCACTACAGAAAGCATGTGGACAAATTGGAGCGTGTCCAGCAGAGGGCAACAAAAATGATTAGGGGGCTGGGGCACATGACTTATGAGGAGAGGCTAAGGGAACTGGGCTTATTTGCTCTGCAGAAGAGAAGAATGAGGGGGAATTTTATAGCAATCTTCAACTATCTGAAGGGGGGTTCCAAAGAGGATGGAGCTAGGCTGTTCTCAGTGGTGGCAGATGATAGAACAAGGAGAAATGGTCTCAAGTTGCAGTGTGGGGGAGGTCTAGGTTGGATATTAGGAAACATTATTTCACTAGGAGGGTGGTGAAGCACTGGAATGGGTTACCTAGGGAGATGGTGGAATCTCCATCCTTAGAGGTTTTTAAGGCCCGGCTTGACAAAGCCCTGGCTGGGATGATTTAGTTGGGGTTAGTCCTGCTTTGAGCAGGGGGTTGGACTAGATGACCTCCTGAGGTCTCTTCCAACCCTAATCTTCTATGATTCTACAGGCAACGTTGGCTCAGTTTTAATAAGGCTGGCCCTACAGTTTCTCTCATTTAACAAAATGTGGGATTATTATATGCAGTGCTGTAATAGCCATGTTGGTCCCAGGATATTAGAGAAACAAGGTGGGTGAGGTAATATCTTTTATGGACCAACTTCTCTTTGGTGAGAAAGACAGGCTTATACAGAGCTCTTCTTCAGGGGGATTTGTCAGATACATTAGTGTGATGCCAAAGATACAGGGCTTGCTTTGAATTTACTTGTAAAATGCTCCATAAAAAGAGTGTTCCTGTGAAAGATTTATTAGGCTGTAGATGTATTAGTTTGTAGGGTTTTCAGAATTCCTGTACTTAGAGATGACCGTCTGGTCTCAGAACCCAGTTCTGACATGCTTGCTGTCCACCTGATCTTGCAATACCAAGATTCAGGGCCAAATTCAGCCTATTGTCAGTAGGTTCTACTATCTTCACTGCAGCTTCACCTGCTTACTCCACAGCTAATTTTGGCCTTTAATTTTTCATGTGCCCCATCACAAAATTAAAGTCAACTACAACCCTATTTCCAACTGTCATACACACTGTTGTTGTTACATCCTGAACTCCTGAGGTTTTTAAAATCCCTAGTTTGCTGCGTTTGGGTGAAACTTTAGCAAGCTGTAAATTTACTCAAAGCCCCTATGGACAGAAATTTGCTGTCATGATTGCAGTTAACAGGAAGAGCAAAAAACACAAAAGTCTTAATAAAGTGTTTGTGTTCACACAGGGTGGGATTATTCCAGATATTCACACTCACACAACGCACCAAATGCTCATGAAAATGTTCATGAATTGCTGTAGTTTCCCTTTTTTTTCTCATCATGAATCATTATTCGACAGAAATATTTACAGATTGGTGCTATTTATTTAATATTTGACATTTCCCTATTTAAAAAATTTCAGACATGCAGTGAAGGAAGAGAAACAATATTACATGACTTAACTTACAAACCACACAGAGCAAATAAGTCAACGGCAGTCTACAACCAACCCCATAGACTGAAAGTTATTTGTCCACACAATTCAATGGATACTTATAAACAACAACTAAGTCGAGAGAAAATCAGAATTAGTTTGAAAATGATTCACTAAACCACAAAAGGGGTTAAATTCACAATACGTATCGAGAACAGTTTCACAAGCAATCATCAATTACATGGGTAAACCACAAAGATGGGTGTTGGGATTCTCTGAGACCTTTTCCGCTTGGCTTATCTAGAACAGCTTGTCCAGTTATCGGTAGGGTGACCAGATGTCCCGATTTTATAGGGACAGTCCCGATTTTTGGGTCTTTTTCTTATATAGGCTCCTATTACCCCCCACCCCCTGTCCCAATTTTTCACATTTGCTGTCTGGTCGCCCTAGTTCTCGGAGAAGACTTCAGCCAGTTCTCTGGGATTCAAAATACTCAGTTTGACTCCATATTTCGTCACTCAGGTTCCTTTATTTGGCATACAGCAAAGCTATGCTGGTTTGATCAGATTCAAGTGTAGGGAGTGGGTATAGGGCATACCACACATCCAAAGTTACACAGAAAACAGTTTTATTTATATATATATTACACATTTTCAGCCTGAACTGGTTAATTTGCAGGAACCAATCCTTGTACAGCATGCTCTGTCCATGTGCTGTTCATATGGAACCTGTTCTTTACATTCCAGGTTTATCTTGTCCATTGTCCCCCCACATCAGGGTGTTGCTGCTTATCTTAGCTAGCACAGACATCCTGGCTCCAGTATACTGCTGGCAAAGCCCTTATTTACAACTTAACCTTCCGTTCACCTTCTCAATCATCCCCACTAAGAAATGAGGCAAGTTTCTTATATCAAGCCAGGCCTAGAACTGGTACAATGATTTACAATACTGGTCAAATACTGTACTTCAGTTCCTAATTGTTCAACCAAATTTGGTGTGGCATGACATCAAGGTTTTATTCACCTGAGTTTGGGATGGCCACATGGGTCATAAGTCATCCCAGACCAGTGCTGATAAAGACAGTTATACCATCCGACACCACCATGTTAGTCCATATATGCTACATCAATAGTTTTAAATCTGGGCTCTGCAGACTACATCTAAGGGATCTGCAAAAGGTTATCATCATAGAACAGTGGTTTTAACCATAGCCCACGGACTATGTCTACGATTTCCAAAGGGGTCCACATCTCCATTCCAAATCTTTTAGGGATTCACAAATGAAAAAGGTTGAAAACCACTGTGCTGCATGTTACCAAAAAGCTATTTTGGAGAGAGTTAAAGATATATATATGGGGTACTATAATTTGTATCTCTCCACCTGCAAGGCCAGATGCCTTCGTACAGGTTCTGAGTGGAAAATAATGCATAAAAATTAAACTATTTTCAACATCCTTTCAGGAGGACTCACTGCAGACAGCCATGGTTAGCAACAGGAACATTTCCTACTGTACTTCTAATCCAGTATTAAAACTGTATTTTAAGAAATATAAACCCTAGTCGTGTGTGCATAGCGAACATGGAGGTAACAAATACACAAAAAAAGGTGTCACTTTACCCATCCAATAGCCTTGTCTGACTGAGTGCCCTCTACTGGAATAAAGACTACTAAAGAGCTAACAGTCAGTTTTTAAAAAAACACTCAATTGAAAAAAGTGACAGGGATTAAACAGACAAGAGACAAAAACCTGGAGTAAACTAGCCTGAAGCATTAAGATTTCAAATACATCGTTCTTAGTCTATGAAAATGTACTTTTAGGACCAGAGTGCTGACTTGTATGTATACGTAAGTTAACATGCTGGCCAAATTCAGAAGGTTAGATGAAAAAAAAAAAAAGTCAACTAAACCCAAGCTATATACTAGATTTTTTGTTGGTTGGTTCGTTTATGAGTTTTATGGGGAGGGAGGGAGACTTGGTGGGGACGGTTGTTAAGAACGGTAGAGATCCTGTACTATGTAAGAATTTGGATCATATAAAACCTGTCTACACTAGGAAATTACTTGTCCATTTTATGGGCAAAGGGTGAGCTGCATCAATATATCAATAGTCAAAGTGTAACACACACACACACCCTCACACACCTAACAAGACTTGCTATTGAAAATGTCAATTCTTGAACTTGGGAAAGAAGATTGAAGACACAAGCATGTACTCCTTTCACAAGCATATGTCATCACCAACAATTAACTTTGACAAAATAGACAAGCAAAAGCATAAAACAAAGCAGAAGGCTAAGATGAAAAACAACAAAAATGCAAAACAAAAAATATATCTGAAAAATCAAGATACAAAAATTAATTCCAAAAACTAAAATCAACCATTAGCAACATATCAATTACTAGTCTCCAGTCAGGTTTTTCAGTGGGGCAAAATGCTTGCCCTATGTTCATACTGGCAGCAAAGAAACACTATTTTGTTCCCAACACATCAAAAATGAGCTATTATGCAAAAACAACAGTTATTAAAACAGCAGCAAACAAAGAACATTAAGCATGGGACACAAAAACCTTAATTTTGTGCTGTAACTAAACACAATTATCAAGATTACCCAGACTTTCCTGAAGGGTTCCCTGTCAAATCCAACTCATTAGGCAATTGGATGCTCCCTGAATCTTAGCATTTATCAGACAGAAAAATAGCTTAATCTCAGCCTATTACCACCAGCTCCTGCACAAACAAATTTTGCAAAGCGCCTTTCACAACACAGCACCAATCTATTGCCACAAAAGTGTTCAAGTTCCTGAACAACTTTGGCCAATCATCTGTCACATAATGTGAATGCTGACACCCTTCCTTCTGCTTTTGGCTAGGATCAGCAAAAACAAAATGCTTTGTTATGAGGGATCATAAACTCAACTGTTATTTCTGAAAGGAAAGCATACATTTTGATTAACATTCCTTCTCTTTTAATAATTCACTTGCTATTAGAAAAAAACTGAATTTGCTGCTGAATTTTAATTTTATTTAAAACGAACTCTGAATTAGGGCGTGAAGTAACTTTTCACATTTGCACACTTTAAAGCAGGACTTCTTGAAAAAACACATGTATGCTGTGCCAAAATGGAGCACTTTTTTATCATGAAGACTGCCACAGCCTGTTCTGCATTATGTACAGGGCTGGCCCACAACATTTTGGCACCTGAGGCGGGAAGCTCAAATGACGCCCCCATACCCCCTGGCTTGGGCCAAAACTTTGAAAGGTCTCAATTCTGCCTTCTTCCTGTTCTACTCCTCTCATGGTACTGCTCTGCTACCTACCCCAATAAAGGAGAACGAACTTAAAATGCCTTGTTCAAAAAATTTAAGTAACACTTAACTTTCAAACCCCTGAACAGCAAATGTAACTTTTCTTGTCTGCATAGTAAACACTGGCATTTTTATCTTTTGAATAATCAAAGCAGTGCTTTCCGTGCCTTCTTGGTTGCAAAGATTTGAACTGCTTCCTGAAGGTCCACAGTCTGGGCCAGCTCATGCTCTATTGAGATGGTTGCAAGGCCGACCAGCCTCTCCTGTGTCATTGTGGAGTGTAGATGTGTTTTTATTAACTTCAGCTTGGAGACGCTGCGTTCTCCACTGGCAACTGTTACAGAAAGTGTTAGAAGTATGCGCAGAGCAACAAAAGCATTTGGAAAGAGGGTGGTCATCTTATTTGTGCACATATATTCCAGAACAGCCTTTGGAGTTGATCCTGCTGAAATGTAACTGGAAAGGGCTTTCACAGTTCATTACCTAAATCACTCGCATCAATATCGCACATGTCATCATGTGTCAACACTGTCTCTAGTGCCCTGCATTGCTGGTGTAGGTCTTCTTCAGGTATAGTGAGGAGTTTCGAAATATCATACAACATCCCAAATATACTGCTATGTTCCCTGAGCTGCATGAAACACTCTTCAACTGACTGTATTGCACAACCTAGCACCTGGTTAAAGAATTCAACTTTGAATTGTTGTTTGGGGTCTCTTATGGGATTGTCCCGGGCCTCGTAATCAAAATGTCGTCTTCTTTGGTGACTCTTGTATTCTTGAATGGGTGGGAAAATAGCTTCTGTGTGAAGTTCCTCTGCCAACTTCTGTGCACTCTTCAGAACATTTTGAAATCCCTCATCTGACCAGTAAGACTGTAGGTATGACTTTGCTTTCTCCAGTTGTTCCATTGCTCCACATATATCAAGGTCAACACCTTGGAGTCTCTTGCTTACAACATTTATTTCAAACAGTATGTCATGCCACAACACTAAGCCACGCAGAAATTTGAAGTTATGTATGTTTCTGGTGATTCCATTTCCTTCTGCCACTGTTCTCCCATGAACAGTTCCTGTCATAGCATTATCCTCCATAATGGCAACTATGGCATCATCTATCTTTCCAATTTGGTGTTTGAAAGGCTTTATCGCCTCCACTCAACTTTCCCATCGTGTGGCACTCAGTAGTTTCAGTGTCAGAGAGGATGTTCCCAGATGTTGCTTCAAAATTTGCCATTGATGAGTTGATGCAGAGAAAAATACAGAGATGCTTTGAATTACATTTAAAAAATTCAGCAGCCTCACTAGAAGTTGATGCTGCATCACTGACCAACAAGTTCAATGAATGAGAACTGCCTGGGACAAAAAAAAAGCTCGAGGGTTTAACTCTCGGATCCGTGTCTCCACTCCTCTGTTCTTTCCTCTCATGTTGGCACCATTATCGTAGCCCTGACCTCTCATGGCAGCTATCACAATTCCCGTATCTTCCAGCTTTTTAAGAAGCACATTTGTCATACCAGCTCCTGTAGTATCATCAATGTCAATAAATTCTAGAAAATGCTCTCTGACAGTCACCATTGCAGGGACATTTTCACTAGGTTCTGTTGTTGTTACAAAATGCACCATTAAAGTCATTTGTTCCGTATTGCTGATGTCAGGTGTGCAGTCCAGAATAATAGAGTAATATCTTGCTGACTTCAGATCTGCCACAATCTTCTGTTTGACAATGGTTGACATTAACTGTATGATCTCATTTTGAATTGTTTTTCCAAGGTAGTGGTGTGTATACATTTCTTGGATGGTGATTCTTCTTCGATGCTCCTGGAGTACAGCATCAAACTCAGCCATCAGCTCCACAATTTTAAGGAAGTTTCAATTGTTTGGCACATACAGCTGATCTGAAGTGCCATGCAGTGCTAGGTTTTGTGTAGAAAGCATTCTCACAATGACAACAAGCCTTTTCAGAACGTTTTTCCAGTAAAGAGACTGTGATGCAATCTTCTCTTGATGCTGATCATCTATGGTGGCCTTTAACCTTAGTCTCATCTCAAGCTTTCCACCTATGGAATGCTCTCTGGTGACTTGCTCCCTTCTCATGGCATGCCAGATTTCTAGCCAGATTTTTCCAGTCCTTTGTTCCTGTAGTACCCAATGTAGCTGGAACATTATACTGGAAGAGTTTGCAACAAAAACAGTATGCAGCATTCTGGGTTTTTGAGTACATAAGCCATGGCCTCTCCACTTTGTCACCATTGGGGATTTCATGCCAGTAATGTGTTGGATGTAAAGGTCTATTTTCATTGTCTTTGGGAAACATGAAGTTTTTCACTTGCTGTGGCCCATGCAGTACAAGGAAGTCCCTCAGGCAACTGCTCAAGTGGGTCCACAGTCCTGGATCATCTAGACTTAAGGAACTAAACTCAGCAGCAGTTGTTTCTTGCACCTCCACCACACTCTTCTCTGATCTACACTTTTCTTCAGGAATGTGCATGGTTACATCCATTTGAGATGGAGATATGGATGCTGCAGTAGCTGCCAGGTCTCCTGCACTCTGACTAACTGGAAGATCAGGCATCTCCTCACCACGCACATCCTCACTGGGGCCGGAAGGCTCACCGTGAACATTTGTGTCTATGATAGGTTTCAGTGTAGTAGCCGTGTTAGTCTGTGTCAGCAAAACGAAAATAAGAAAGAAAAACTTGTAGCACCTTTGAGACTAACACATTTATTTCAGCATAAGCTTTCGTGGGTTAGATGTGTCTATGTATCTCAGGAGAGCTCCTTCCTGCTTAGATAGAAAAGCTTCCTTTGCTTTTTGCTTTTTCTGAATGCTGCTCCAATGGGACGTTGTCTTCTTTCACTCATGACTTCTGTTCTGCCAGCTATAGTGGCTCTCAACACTCAATTGAAGGGGACAAAAAAGCAGGCTGGTAGCAGGGCCGGTGCAAGGAAGTTTTGAGCCCTAGGCGAAACTTCCTTCCGAAACCCTGCGCTGCCCCCCCCAATGCCGCTCCCCCGCAGGACCTCAGCCTCCCCACCCCCCCACCCATGGGCCCTCAGCCCGCCCCCACCACCACCACTCACAGGCCACGGGAACTGAGCAGGGAGCCAGGGGCGGCTCGCTGCGGCTGCCCCGCGGCTCCCTGCTCAGGTGCTGAGTGGGTGGGGGGGGGCAGCGGGGTGGCTCACCATGGCTGAGTGGGGGGGTGGACCCCCGCTCAGCGGGGAGCTGGGACTCGGAGGCAGCCACCTGCCGCCCTCCAAATCATGGCGCCCTAGGCGACCGCCTAGGGTCGCCTAGTTATAGCGCCAGCCCTGGCTGGTAGCAGGGCCTGAGTGAGGGAAGATATCAGCGTCTTAAGGACCTAACTGTCTCCTACTATGTCAGCTGACTGCCTGTTCTTCTCAAGTGGGTTCAGGGAAGCAGCAGGAAACAGGAAGCTCCCTGAGAAGCTGGTGTTAACCAGTCCAGGCTCCTGGGGGTGCTAGAGAGGTACATAAAAGGCTCCTCCTCCTCTCTCTCTCCCGGCAGCTCCTGCTGCTTTCTGTTATTCCCTCTTACCTTTTCTCCTGGGCACTGTATTAACCACTGGTGATGGCTCCCGGAAGGAGCAGCACTGCATGTATAGAGTCTTAGTCAGGCCTGGCTGAGGTAATCACAGTTCATGCACAGAGGACTGCGTGCAGCCCACAGCTTGAACTGAGAGCAGAATTGTGTGATCCCACTCAGAGGTGAAAGCCCCGAGGCTTGAGAGATGGTGCACTCAAGGAGGGCCAGAGGGGTCAGAGATGCAGTTAGCCCAGAGCTAACAGGAAAAACTAGACTGACACCCCCTCAAATTAGGGCTAGCTGGCCAGTTTTCATTCTGTCTAGCTATTTGGGAGGGGACACGTTAGAGCACTCTGATGCACACTACATAATCTGGACTGCGACACGGTCTTAGGCTAAGGTAAGAAAACTGATAAGCACACATATTATAGGGCTTTTTTGTGTGTAAAATGGTTCTCAAACGTTTTAGTCATAATTAGCTGTTATTGGCCGGGGAGTGGCCTGGGGCTGGTTTTTCTGCGTCTCAGAGATGGCAATCCTATCTCAGCCACTAGGAGTTGGTTCAGTTCTGTCGCTGTAATTTAAGAGGAAAGCTCATCCAATTTAGCTTGTACTGAAGTGTAAGATTAGATGAGACTCAATATACATGCATGCTGTTGCTTTGAAATCCTCTAACACTTTACTCCAACTACTAAATAAAAATGCTTTGTTTTAAGAAGGCTGTTGCTCACAGGTTCCTGAAGGAAAGAAGCACAGATGCTCAAACCCAGTCTGGTCTGCAGGCTGCTAAGTGGTTGATGTATATACACACGGGGAGTAGAATACTCAGGTCCCATGCTATGAGTTGAAGGATTGTGAGATTCCATCCCAAGACAAGTCAGGACAATAGCCCTGCCTCAGCGCATCCCTTCAGAGGATACCAAAAGCGGGACAGATGCAGCTAGTCCTATAACTATGAGATATGCATAAGAGGCACTGTTTTCTGCTAGTTTGTGTTCAGATGTTATATTTGCATAAGATTAAAAAATACAGCACACAAAACCAGTTAACTTATAACCTTAACTCTAATTAAAAAAAAATAAAAAAATCTTTGACTACACAGTCGAACTGCAGGCATCAATTGCTGTTTTGATTGCCAGTATTTTAATAGATAAGAAACTGAATCTTATCAGCTTTACTGGATTCTCATAAGATCTGATTTTGATGTTAAAATCTCTGCTCTGGTACTTGGTCAGGAGATTGAGAAACTCAAGCATGTAATCCTTTCCGGTAGTTTGGTAGCCCCAATACCAGTGACTGGCATCCTGTAAATACACAGCTGGTGTGCAATTATCTGGAAAGAGAGAGACGCACATTTCATTCTGCCACTTCCGAGTTGTTTGGTCAGCTTTGTTCATTGCAAAATATCATTGTGCTCCTGAAAAGTGAAGCAAGTAATTACCGTCTTTCCTGCCAGATCGGAAGCAAGTGATAATTACTGTCCTTCCTCCCTAACTGCCATTAAAATCTGAGCCTATCTGGAATGAAACGGATTGCTTTCAAAACAGATGCTGCTGTTATTCTAAATGGGGATATTTCAATACCCAGTCCTGATGGGACACTATGCCAGCAGTTCACCTTTAAAAACAGTGCTCCAAATATTCTAGATTATCCTCTTATCTCTCCAGGTTCTTACAGCAATCTCCAATTCCTCCAAGTCTTCTACGGATAAAATCTCTGTTAGTCTCACATATTTATGAGAAGCTCCCCGTAATCCTGTATAGTCTCAATCAATGTCTGTAACCCAGTTGCCTGGAAAATGCAGCATTTTTAGGGGACTTTTATGCTTCTTCGGAAGTTTTTGATCAAAATTGTTTTTGATAAAAAATTGGGTTTTCAATTAAAAATTTTCATGAAAAGAAAGTGTTGGCTTTCTGGGAAAATTTTGATTTTTCATCAAAAGCTAAAAAGCCAAAAACCTAAATATTACAATTTGGAAATGCTGCCGTGGAGCTTCATTGGAGTTTTAGCTGGTTGCTGCATGTTCCCATTCTCCTCTATTGGCCAGGCTCCCTTGTCAGACTACATCTCCCATGATGCATGTTGGCCAGGGACTCTCCAACAGGGGAGACCATAGTGCCTCAGGGTAGATATAGTCTGACCAAGATGCCCAGTGTATAGAGGAGGGAGGGAGGCGGGGAGAGAAAAGAAAAGAAAAAAAGAGTATGAGTCACTGTGGCAGCATTTCCAAATTGAAATTTTACAGTTTTCCAGTATTAGACTTTTTATTGAAAAACTGAAATTTTCCAGAGATTCCCCCCCGGTTAGCTGTATATGCAGCACTGAGGAAGAACCATGATTGGTACTGTATAAAAACCTGAAGTGGATAAGATTGTTTTTCCATTCAACAATGGAATAACAAACTGGTGTGTTTGTGCAGGTGACCTGTACTAATGCCTCAGAATGTAAACAAGGAACTTGAGAGGAAGCTCCTCTCCTCTTTACTGCTCTGTGTATAAGAAAAGCACAACCCCTTCACCTCTAATGCTTTTACAGGTGAACTGGAGTGAGATGGATGGACATAGGAGATGTATGAAACCAGGTTCTTGAAGGTGAAGGGGTATATTGCCTGCATAGTGCAAGCTAGTTTGCATTGCCCACTGCAGTTACTGTTCCTATTCTGAAGTTACAGGGATGGCTATGTTAGCTAATGCAGTTAGTAGACACCTTTCATAGCACTAATTTAGACTTTTATTGGTTAAGTTACCTATGAAAACCAAATATATAAAACAAGCTATTTAAAATTAAACATCCCTGGCTAAGTTATATTACAGTAACAAATATTTTCTTTACTGTGAATGTACATAGTGGATAATGTATGCGAAGCTTTGAAAGCTTGTTTGAGAGAGGCAGCAAGCAAATGAACGTAAAAAAAAGCTTAAATCAGTGACTCAATACAGTGTAAGTAAGGCTACAATTATGTCACAGAAGTCACGGACTCTGTGACTTCCACTGACCTCCATGACATTTTCCACCCCGGGGCTAGAGCTCCCAGACAGCCCTCTCCCCTCCCCCTCCCCTCCATAGCTCCCAGCCCCTGCACTGGTGAGGGCAATCCTGCAGCTGCCCAGCTGTAGTTGGCAGCCAGAAGATCCTGCAGCTGCGGAGCTGTGGCAGGCGGCTGGGGGACCCTGCAGCTCCCAGCCGTGGTGGGCGACTCCCATGAGTGCCCAGCCACCTCAGGAGTGAGGGGACCCCGCAGCCACTCAGCCCGGGGGGCAGGAGGATTCTTTAGTTCCCACTCCCCACAGCGGCGGAGGACCCCAGAGCTCCCACTGATCGCAGCAATGGGGGACCTGGGAGCCCAAGCAGGAGTAAGTGCTGAACCCACCTCTCTATTTTGTCAGGGGTATTTTTAGTGAAAGTCAGAGACAGGTCACAGGCTTCCATGAATTTTTGTTTATTGCCCACGACCTGTTACTGACTTTTACTAAAAATATCTGTGACAAAAACTTAGCCTTAACTATAAGCTACAAATAGAAAGGGGATGGTAGAGCAAACAATATGAAATAAAAATGTTAAAGACAAAAAAAATACCATTGTTCAAGTTATATTCCAAAGTTTATTAAGATGAGTGATTTTAGTGTTCTAGAAAATTACAGGAGATATTTAAAGTAACACAAGAGTCCAAGAAAACAAAGAATTTTGAAAAATTTGATGCATTTCAAAAGTTGCCTCAGGTATCCGTTTCTACCAGAAGTCTACCCACAGAGCTGTGGTTTCAAATGCAGGCGATGCAGAATTCCAGCTCAAGTACTTCATTAATATGTTTCTTGCTTAAGCTGCTCCTGCTTTTGGATGTGTACTTTGTTCTGAAGAGTGAATATTTAACCTGCAAATGAATGTTGTGGGATTCCTTTCACCCCTAGTCCAGTTATCTATTTAAAAATAAGGGGGAGAGAGAGAGAGAGAGAGAAAGATAATTGTGATGATTCACGTATCTTTCCACAGAGTAATTTGTTTTAGAAGATTCTGACTGACTTGATATCCTGCAATTTTCTACATTACTGCCCACCACCAGATACTAATTTCAATTCATGGCTGTTTCCAAAGAACTAATTTCTATGCCATGGTCCATTCTCCCGACAACCCTCTTTCAAACACACTTAGGCCTCAATCCTACAATTGATTGTGTACGGCTACAGGGGGGTGCCTGCATGCAGTCAATTGCAGGATCAGGGCTTTAAATCTACAAGGTCTGTGCAACAGGCTGGCCTGCCCCTGTAAGAGCCAGGAGGCCTCGGGCTAGCCACCCCTTTTCAATCAGCGCTGCCTGTGCAGCAACTAACTGCCTGCCAGGCTAAGGACTAATTGGGTCAGGGGCAAGGCTGAAACACCTGGGACCCCCAAAATGACTGAGAAAACTCAGTTTGGGGAAGGAACTACAGGGAGCAAGATGGGCTCCTGTGAAAGGTCCTGAAGTAGGGTCTGGAAAGAACAAGGGATTCAGCCCTCTATCCTAGGGCAGGGAAGACTGAAAGCTAGCCCAGAGGGGCAGAGTCTGTGAGGGGGGCTTCTGGGAAAGCAGCCTGGGAGTCAGTGCTCTATCCCAGAGCAGAGAGATTTAAATGTGGCCCAGAAGGGGCTGGGAACTGAGCCCAGAGGATAGGCCGAAGAGGAGCCCAGGCAGGGCAAAAGAACTTTGTTTGGACTTCTGTTTTGCCAGAAGGGGGCTGAACTCAGAGTGACCCAGCCGGAGAGCCGAGTCACATGAATCCCTGGGAGAAACAGAAAAGGTAGGGGAGAGGCAACTGAGGCAGGGGACATGTGCAGCACCAGACTTGGTGAGCAGAGGGCACTACAGGGCATGCGTGCCCTATGCCAGTCACCAATTAAAAAACAAACCAACTAGCAAACTAAGTTATAAATAACTGTTTGGCAGATAACACATTGTCTCCTACTTTGTCACTCATTGAAACAAAAATTCTCTAGAAGTTTTTGCCCTGCTCAAGTTGGGAATTTTTTTGGAATGGAAAATTATGATTGTACAAGACATTAGCTATGTCAGTATTGTTACAAGTTTAGAACCAGTCTACCATGTAAACATGAAAAGACTAGCAATTTTCTAAATACAGCAGTAGGGACCAAAAAACTGAAAGTCAAAAAACCAAGAACAATAGTTTTAAGTGATATGGTATATTCAGACTGATCCCCACCTACCTTCAAATTAAAATGCATAAGAAAATTCCTTCTGGCCTTTTAAAAGAAAGGAAATAATTTAATCACCTTGAAAATACCACCAGCCCGTGGTTGCCGTGAAAACAATTCATCATCCATTCCTTGACAGGCAGAAGTCACATACATTTCTGAATAATCCTTTCCACCAAAACAGCAGGAAGTTGTCTTGTCAACAGGCAGCTTCACAGTCTGGATTCTTTTTCCTGGAGGGGAAAAGAATATAGCTTTTTGTTGGTTTATTCTCTACAAAGAATTTAACAAAATTGCCAGTAACCAGCATAGAACCCTAACAGAAATACCAGGTTTGGGGTGGAGGGAAGAGGGGGAGACTTGTGTAATTTAGCAGGCTAAGTGTGAGCCTGGGAAGAATTCTGAGTTCCATTCTTGATTCTGTCACTTACTTCCAGTATAGCCATTGGCAAGTCACTTAATCTGTTTCCGTAAATGGGGCCTGATCCAAAGCGTACTGAAGTCAAAAGGTGTCTTTTTCCATTGTGTTAATAAATATTGGCCTTTCATTATTTTTGTATGTTAAACTCTCATAATTCTGTTATCTGTTACAACATAAAAAGGATTTTGGGTATGTCTATAAATGCAGTCCCCTGTACCTATGAAGGTGAAAAATTCTATCCTTAAACTGATTTTAGTATGTGAGCAATGCTCAGGAATGTAGGCAATTAAATATTGGGATATACCTAATTATTCCCTGCAACTCTCAGTCTGAGAGAGTCCAGATGACCAGGAAGGTACCCCCAAAATTAATGATGGGACCCTACAGAAGTAAATGTTATAATAAACAAGACTGGATACTTGATAAGGGGTGCTTATGATCCAATTAAGTTCTGTGATTGGTAAGAGGTATTTGTTATTGCAGATGTTTCTGTAATGCATGAAATAATGGCCCCTTGAAAGATGTTCTAAGTTTTAACTCATTAGCAACTGCCTGTTGCCATAGCTGTCAGTAATAATGACTGGGTCAAAAATCCCTTTGGGTTATCAATCAAGACTGAGATACCATAAAAAGACATTCTATAAGTAATGAGATAAACTGAGATATCAAACTATACACATTGTGGGAAAGTAATTTTTCACTCCAAAAGGAATCTCTTTGTCTCACACCCTATAAAAAGGAAAGATTCTGGGAGTTAGATTGCAAATGAAAACTGCCAGCATTCCACCACTTACAGGGGGGGGGGGGGGGGGGAGAACAGGGTGTCAGCTTTTCACCATTCTCAAAGACTAGTCAAGTAAACTTTGCTTCTGCATAGTGCTGTATTAATCTTTGATTGATAATCTTTAAATAATTCCATCAGAGCCTGTTATTTTGACATCTTGCATTATTATTAAATCCCAACATGCAACAATAGGCTTCAATGGGCTTTGGATCAGGCCCACAAAAAACAGGGATGATAATGCTTCTCTGAACTTTGTAAAACACTCAGATGTCTATATAATTATTAGAGACTCAGGACACTGACATGCCAGTGGTCTATTTAGCTCAAGAATACTGTTTCAGGCAGTGGCCAGTACCAGATGCTTCATAAGAAGTTTCAAAAAACTTCATAATGAACTTGTATACGGGGGAAATTTTTTTTAATCTCAGGCAGTAAGTACTTGTCTTAGGCACTGAATCATGAGGGTTTATACCCATTACATATTTTATCCTATTTATCATGTAGATATTTCATACTTTTCTTGAATTCTGCTGAGGTCTTGTGTTTTCTTTAAATACATTTCCTCTCTCTCTCCCCCTCCTTTATGTTGGTAATCCTTGCAGGTAGAAACAATGTAATGATGTATTGAATGTTTAAAATACAACATTTTATGGTGAAATACTTCAGGAGTGAAAACTCCTAGCTCCACTGTAGTCAAAAGGAGTTTTGCCATGACTTCAGCAGGCCAAGATTTCACCTTTGTGTTTTAAACAAACAGATAATTTTGTTTACTATTTCAGTTGCCAACAAAGTGTTTTTGCCTCACCCAACAAGCTACTCTTATATCCTTTTCTAAATCAAGTACCAGCACAAACAACAATGGTTACTTGGTCCATGTTTGATAATCAAGTTCTTAAATGAGATTCAAAAAAGGATGCGTGAAATTTTTCCATGTCTCATTGAAACATTGCAAATTTCTTGTCACCAGAGTTAGAGACATTTTAAAAATTGCCTTAAAATTAATCCCACAAAGAGAAGTCTGCTTCAGTAATTGATAAAAAAGATTCCCGTGTATATCCTGAATAGTTCACACTGTTTGAGAAGCATCTTGGGCTCCCTGCATCTATATAATAAATAACATCTTACATTTTTATAATACCTAAAATAAACTGAAAACTGAGGGTATGTCTACACATCCCCACAGTTCAACTATGGGGGTGTGAAATGCAGCACACTCTAGTTTGTAGTTGCAGTTACAGCGCAGCACAGTAAAGGTTCCTATTTTGTCTGAACTATGCAAACTAGATGGCTTTTGGTTTGTGCTTGTATATACACACCATAATCCCAAGGGCCATCTCACCACTATCTAGAATTGCTTTAAAAAGATGCCAAATAAGCAAGTGTCCTGGTCTATCCACCCCCATCCAAATTTTACGGAATAAAACCTGAAAACCCCCTTTCTAAAAATGTCCCATCTTCACCTTAGCTGAAGTGTTTAATGAATTTTTCTGCCACTGGCCAAAAATAATATAAGCCAGAGACATTTTTAATCAGCCAGTTTGCAAATAAAAAGCCTTCAACTGGCCTTTAACTACCCAAACTACAGAAGCTACCCAAACCATAGATATCTTTGCTTAGTACAAACCGACAAAGTGAGAATATTAGTAATCAAAAATAAACTAAGTGATATGTACAGACTAAATATATCAGGTTAAATCTCTGGGCTTTCAAATGTGTAGTCTAAATAAGACAGTAACACCACACTCCTTTCACTGAGAAGGACAAGTAGTGGGGAGCATCTGTTCAAATAGAGACAGCAAGAAAACGTAACTCTACAATGGAGTGAAAACCCCTCAGAACAAAAACCCAACCACACACAAACATACTGTCAAGTGTCAAATGTCCAAGCCTACGTCAGCCAAGTACATTTTAACTTCAGTTCTCCATTGACCTAAACACCCTATAACTTTCTCCAGAGAAGAAAAACATAAGAATTGCCACTCTAGATCAGAATGGCACCTAGGTCTGATATCCTGCCTCCAGCAATGCACAACACCGGATACTTCAGAAGACGGTGCAAGAAACACTATAAGGGATAATTGTGGAACAACCTACCCAAAGGGGAAATTTCTTCCTAAAACCCATCAATTAATCATTTCCTTAAACCCTTATACATGAGAGCATAATCTCCTTATTAAAAAACAAGCATCCTATCTATATAAATGTTTAATCCATTCTGCTCTTGGACTCAATTCTATCTCATGCCAGTGAGTTCCACAGGTTGTGTTTAGGTAGCTTTTCTCAGCTTTCAATATGTTACTTTCCATTTTCATTGAAAATCCCTTGTACTTGTGTTATAAGAAAGGGTAAATAGGAGCAGACAACTTACTTTTTCTAGATCAGTCACTGTTTTGTACCCCTCTACCATGACCCCTCTTATTCATCCCTTCTGTAAACAACACCAATCTTTTCAATCTCTTCATTACTTTTAATTGTCTTCATCACCCATCCATGAATGGTTTTTATTTCTGCTATTTTTAACATAGTTTGAACAGAACACAGTTTTTCACGTGTGCCAATGATTTTTATTAACATTTTCAGTATTGTTTTCTATCCTATTTCCTATGCATCCACATTCTGTTTGCATTTTTGACAGCTATTGTGCACTAGACAGATTAGTTTTCATGGAGCTGTCCACAATAATGCTCAGGTCTTCTTCCTAAGTAGTCAGTTAATTTAGAATCAAGCAATATGTATAGACAAATCGTACAATTAAAATGTTCCTTTAAAATATGTATTACCTTGTCTTTGTCAAAACAGAATTTCATAGGCCATCATACTGCCCATTCACTTAGCTTTGTTAAATCTCTCTGTAGTTCCTTACAGTCTTTTCTGGGCTTGACTAAACTTAATCATACCTCTCAACCTGCCAAGTCCCAAATGTGAGAAGTTACATGTGACAAAGACCCAAAATGAGGAGGCAAACACCTGAGTGTGCACACATGAATTATTCATGCTGGAAAGTTAAAATGCTGTGGGACTCTTTAAATAACTTTATAATCTCCATTCCATGATTCTATATTTATGGTGCAAATAATTAAAATAATAAAAGTGAGTGGAACATAGGTAACCTTTGTACATGTGTCAAAAAGCGGGTACCATCTAAATAAATTTGTGTCATGAGCCATTTCTGCCACTTCACTGCTTATCCCTTCTTCCAGACCATTTACCAATATAGTAAACAGTGATCTCAGATTGAAAAAATGTGAGAGACTGCTAACTCAAACAAAATGTAATCAACCAAAGGCCAACAAATGTGAGGAATTATAGAAATAGGTCAACGACACTACCATCTAATGGCCAAGTTGGAAAAATACTTGTGCATCTTCTATTACTTAATGAATATGTAAAACCCATCTCAAACCTATCAAGTTTGGTTGCTATCAGAACTCTTCAGTGGATACACATTTTTATATATCTAATAGAAGCTAGCATGCTGATCACAAAGGTTACATATCCATGACAACACTAACTTTTAAGAGGAAGAACTTTAAATGAAATCATCCCACATCATTTTTTGTAGTCATTATCAAAGAAGATGCAGATATGTTTACAAAATTAGTGTTCCAATGAGCATTTAACATAACAGCTGTTCATCCACAGTAGATAAGTACAGACTAACTTCCAGAAAAACACATTATCCAACTACCCCTTACCTTATTTAATTTAAAATTTCAGTTCATCCTTTGCAATGACTTACCTGTCTCAGGGTCTAGACGGATCACTCTCCCTCCATCATAACAGGCTACCCAGAGTTTGCCTTCTGTATCAATACACATTCCATCAGGGATGCTTTCTTCCTTTTCTAGCTTGTACATATTCCTGCGATTGGCTGCAAAAGAAAATCAACAGGCATCGCACACTAAGAAAGATATTAAGTTATTGTGAGTTAACATTTTCCTAAGTCATACTCCTAGAAATAGCGAAGAAGGATGATTTTCTAATGCTGCACTGAATCCAGCTCCCTGCAGTCTTGCAGGTGAGAGAGAGTATATAAGACCAGTTTTTTTCTGCAGATGGTTATTATTCAGCTTGACAGCCTGCAAGTCAGTTTGACTGTCAAAAACACAACAGTTATTTTTGGTGCTCTCTTCTGATGCGTCAACCATATTTTTTCCCCCCCAACTATAAATTAGGGAACTACTGAATAGATTATAGGAATTAAAAATTTGTGTAATCCAAATTTGACTCTTTTCCACCTGTACAGCATTTTATAAGCTGTTGGGCCATTTCATAAATGGATTTTTTTGGTCAAACTGAGAACTGGAGCCATCTCAATAAAGAGATTACCAGAACACACCACTAATTGTTCCAACACAGAGCTGACATTCAAACATATAAATCGACAGAAAGTTAGGAAAATCATGAACTCAAAGAGACACTGTCAATTTTTTTTTAAATCACTTTATATGAACATTTTACCACCCACTATTATTACAAGATATTAACAAAAGAAAATCCAACTGTTCTAGTTTGCTCATTCTGCATTTTTACAATTGACGATCATAGAGTCAGTTTGTTCGTAGGTTTCCTCTGCCTGTGTGGAGCTTTCTAATATAGAAACATTGATTATAAACCACATATATGGCAGTGGGACTTGGGGCAGACATCATATCTAAAACTACTTTAAACTCAATTTTAAAACTGATCAGATTTCAAACTGATGGTGTCCCTTTAAACCAAATTATTATGGCTCATGTCACTCCATTTCCCCACGCCTGTGAAAAGACCTTCAGGTGGTGTTGGGTTTTTTGTTGTTTTTTCCCCCATAAATGGGGGAAGATGTTTGAGTTACTGCTTTTCAGCGGTTGGTTGCCTCTCTAGGGTCTTCTTCAGTTAGGGATTTCCATTTTAAAACAGTATGAATGCACACACTATAAAAGTGTAGCACGTTTTATACTTTGAAAAGATGCACTACAAACTTCTCTGCTAATTCGTCTACTGTTTCATAATAACAGGCAGCATAGCCACTGGAGTATAATGAGGCAAAAATGCTTCACACTTGATAACACAGAAACATTAGAAGAGAATTGTGAGTGTATAATCAATCAATGTGCAATTTGCAGGCTCAGCATAGATTGCAATGGATACAATTAATTTTAACAATTATTGCAGGTCAATTATTTGAACCCCGATATATAATTTAATAATGTCCCAATATGAACCAACCCATCTAATTACTCTGAGCCAGGAACCTACTTAGATGAGCTGTTTTTTTTAAACCTGGTGTCTGCGAACTTGTTTTAAACAGAGTTTCAATGTCCAGCATGGATGAAGCCAAACCACATTTAAACTAACTCAAAAAATAATGTTCTAGGACCACAGGTGTAAGTAGGGCCGGGGCCACAATTGATTTTTTGCTTAATAGTTGAAAGAAAAAAAACTGCACCGAAAGTAACTTTAAAATATTTTAGCATAAGAAAAGAAATCATACAAATTTTTCCTGTTTGCAGGTCATAATCAAAGGCATCCACGGAGTAGGACAGGCTATCAATGTAAAAGAAAGTCTTGTGATCCAGTGACCAATCCAAGCCATTAGAGATGTCCACCTGATCAAAGTGTTTCACTACAGAATGATCAGGGAAGAGTGTATACAGAGCACCTTGGTGTCTCTCTAGCACAGCAGGTCGAATCTCCTCAGCCATGGTACCTACAAGAATGAGAGGGTTATTCATTAGAAAGCACAGCTCCACACAAACCAAATGCACTCCTTGTACAGTGGCAATGACTGCCTCATTGACATAAACTTCCTTAAAACATTCAAAAAAAGAGATTTAATTAAAACCAAAAGGCAAATTTGATTGTGTGCATTTAACAGAAGACGATAAATAAAATTAAAGATTTTTTTAAAAATTGCAGCTGCAAAGGAGTTGAAGGCAATCATGCTAGCATTGTTAATTATCCAGTGTTTTCAAATATTAAGATGGTTGTCACAATTTAATGCCCTCCGCCCCCAAAAACCACATATATAGGAAAAAATTGCACTAGCTCTATAATCAGGGCTACAAAAAAAGTCTTAAAATCTTAAATGACAAGTTATGACAAAAATAGAGATAATTTGGGGGGGGGGGGGTTTGGTAAGAGAAAATAGACGTTAAACCTTGAAATTTCAAATGTATATCAGACACTCTCCCTGTTTTGAAAACACTTTGCCATATGCTTAAATTGTTTTTACAAGTATCTATATTCAGTGTATGGAAAACAAACAATAACTTGGCATCGCAAGTTTTCCACTGTAAACATATTTGCACTGGTATTTTCCAAGTGCATTCAAAACAAGTCATGCATGCCAACATCTGAGACAAGAAAATTTTTATACTAGGCAAACTCTAAATAAGAACTTCCCTTTAAAAAAAAAAAAATAGAATAGAGCTCTGGGGCGATACATTTTTAAAAGTGGATTAAATCAATAACTGTATTTTAGAATTAAGATTTGGCGTGGTTAGAAAGAAAGACGACAACCAAGACTTGAAAGACAGACACTTCCTGCATCTGCCAGGGTTCTTTACAAATTGTCCCTAAAATCTTAGGAAAAATGTCCTGAGGAGAACTGGAACTATGTACAGCATACCTGCAAAAAACCTCCCTGCAGGGTCCACTTTCCCATCATTGAATCTGTTGTTTGGTTTATCCTTGTCAACGTGAACAATGGTGGTTACCGACTGGTCTTTCCATTTTAAAGCAGCAAACCTGGTTCCCAGGGTAATGACATAATCCCCAGATTTCCGAAGGGCCACGCAGCTAACAGGAGCATCTAGAGACAACATTTAAAAAAAAAAAAAAAAAAAAAAAAAAAAAAAAAAAAAAGGGGGGGGGGGGTGAGGGGGGAAGTAAAATACTATAACTGTAGATAAAAGCAGTCAGCCACCTGTAACCAACCTATGATTGTTCATCACATTCATAACCAAGGTTGACAAATATTTCATTCATATCCAGATGCTATTCTTCTATTTGTGATGTATTTGGCCAAGTACTGCTCAAGCAACAGCACGAATAATAACTGATAATTAATCTCACTTTAATTAATCTGTGCCTTCCTGGGTGACATGGTCCATCTATCATTCACAAGCCGAGGAGCATTTATCACGACACACAAGAATCTTGTATTGTATGTACACGATTGTGCACACTTATGGAATTCCATTAGTGAGAACTATGAACTAATACTGCACACACAAAAGTATCAAATTATATACTGAATTAATTTATAGACTGCAAACTCTTGGGGAAGGCATCATATTGTCCTGTGTACATACAGAAGTACCTAGCAAGGAAGGATAATCCAATGGTTAGGGCACTAGCCTCGGTCTTGAGTGACCTGGGTTCAACTCCCTGCTCTGGCACAGACTTCCTGTGTGACCCTGAACAAGTCATCTCCTTTCTCTGTGCCTCAGTTCTGTATAGTGCTATACAATGGGGATAATAATCTCAGCAGGGTGTTGTGAAGATAAATGCATTAAAGATTGTGTGGTGCTAAGAATCTACAGTAACGATAAACTAGCAGAGCCTCTGTGGGCTACTGCTAATAAATTCTTATTGTTTATTTATATTGCAGTAGACCTTAGATGCCCTGTCCTGAACAAGACCCCACTGTGCTAGGCACTGTACAAACACAGAACAAAAAGCTTATATGAAGAACGAAGAGTTGATCAGATATACTATAAATTAACAATCAGGATGCATAAAAATCTTTTTAAATTATCTTTTTATTTCAATTTAAAAGATTTCTCATTTAAAAAGAAACCTGTTTAAAATTGTGTTATAATTTCAAACAAACTATGTTAATGTTTAAACTATAATCTACTAAAATCGCTTAAATTAATTTTAAAAAAGATAATAAAAAGGAAGGAATAAAAATTTAAAAGGAAGTCAAACCACTGAACTAGTGAAAGTGGCTGACTGAGCACCTGGAACCAGAGTTCACTGAAGTGCTAAACCAGTTTTTGAGAGCAGTAGCCTCTTCTGCAAGTGCAGAGCTAATATTTTCTTAATTTCAAATTTATTCAACCAGTTCAGCTCAATGACTAGCTCAGTCAAAGTTGAGAAACCAACTGGGAGCTGAAATTTTCTTGAAAAAAGCAAGAATGCTTGTTTTCCTCTTCCAATCTATGAATAAAAATCAGGTGTGAAAGGAGGAGATCTACTAGTTCTAAAATCTTGGAAGAAATTGGTGACCAGAAACAGTCACTTGAACTTAATAACTACAGATAATACTTCCTTTCTTTAATATGAGCTAGTTTTAAATGCAAAACATATTTTGATAAACTTATTTTTTTATGTAAGTATCCAGTACATGCAAGGTAGTTTTATTTAACTAAGAAAATTTTAAAATGCTGTTTGGTGCACTTAACTGAATTCCAATTTCTATACAAATGTAGCTTGACACAAATCATGAGTTCAAAAAAATCTAAGTAAATAAGAAATGCATCATTCATCATTTTCTAACAAAAAAGGTAAAAATTAAGAATGTGAATGAACGCATGTTAAGCTATGTAAATGCTTAAATAAAATGTTTGCATATATAGCGTATCCTACTGGTTGGAAAAAAGTACCAAATTATATCAACCACAGAGAATCATCCTTGCTTTAACAACATAGCTAAAAAGTACAAATGCAAAACAAGATTAAAATTGATTTAAATAAGATTTCAGTTGTGGATTTGAAATCAAGGTTAAAATTATGATTTAAATTGCTTTGATTTGATTCAATCCATCCTGTTTACAGTAGTGTGAAACTGGTTGTACCAGAATAATAATTTAAAAAAATAAAAGTGCAAGGTAAGATACGTACTGAGTTTTCATTTATATACTACAGCTAGTTGCTACTAAACTGATGGGCATGTTTGGATAGGTAAACATAATACAGTAAATAAAAACAGATACACAAAATGAGAGGACAAGACAAGGCAATTCAGATGCTCATTTTAAGAACTATTTCTGTAATAAAGTGGAAACTAATTGTGTGTGAGAACATCCAAATACCGTTACTGTATTTAACTAAACATGATTTTTTGCCCATATTACCCCCCCTATTTTTTGCTCATATTAACCCCCCCCCCCCCCCCCCGGCCACTCCCTGCCCCAGAGCTCCCAAGATTTAGCCAGGGGTATATAGTACAAGTTATGGACAGGTCACAGGCCATGACTTTTTGTTTACTGCCCATGACCTGTCCATGACTTTTACTAAAAATACCAGTGACTAAAACGTAGCCTTAATCATGACATGGGATGACAGTTTAAGGTAAGTAAGCCTAAACTCACTGCCCCAGTTTAATTTTACAAGAGAGAACACTTCATTATTATAAAACAGCAACTTGTGTTCGTGTGGATTGAAATGGCTACACACATAGATTAAAGATGACCGGAGAAACTGTGTCACAAGCCTATCCAAGGAAGGGTAGTGGCATTGCGTGGATTGCAACCTCAGCAAGTTTGCAGATGACACTAAACTGGGAGGAGTGGTTGATACGCTGGAGGGTAGGGATAGGATACAGAGGGACCTAGACAAATTGGGGGATTAGACCAAAATAAATCTGATGAGGTTCAACAAGGACAAGTGCAGAGTCCTGCACTTAGGACGGAAGAATCCCATGCACTGCTACAGACTAGGGACTGAGTGGCTAGGCAGCAGTTCTGCAGAAAAGGACCTAGGGGTTACAGTGGATGAGAAGCTGGATATTAGTCATTGTGTCCTTGTTGCCAAGAAGGCTAACGGCATTTTGGGCTGTATAAGTAGGAGCATTGTCAGCAGATCGAGGGACGTGATCATTCCCCTCTATTCAGCATTGGTGAGGCCTCATCTGAAGTACTATGTCCAGCTTTGGGCCCCACGCTACAAGAAGGATGTGGATACATTGGAAAGAGTCCAGCGGAGGGCAACAAAAATGATTAGGGGGCTGGAGCACATGACTTATGAGAAGAGGCTGAGGGAACTGGGATTATTTAGTCTGCAGAAGAGAAGAGTGAGGGGGGATTTGATAGCTGCTTTCAACTACCTGAAAGGGGGTCCCAAAGAGGACGGATCTAGGCTGTTCTCAGTGGTATGAGATGACAGAACAAGGAATAATGGTCTCAAGTTGCAGTGGGGGAGGTTTAGATTGGATATTAGGAAAAAAAACTTTTTCAGTAGGAGGGTGGCGAAGCACTGGAATGGGTTATTTAGGGAGGTGGTGGAATCTCCTTCCTTAGAGGTTTTTAAGGCCCGGCTTGACAAAGCCCTGGCTGGAATAATTTAGTTGGGGATTGGTGCTGCTTTGAGCAGGGGGTTGGACTAGATGACTTCCCGAGGTCCCTTCCAACCCTGATATTCTATGATTCTAAACTGAGGAAAAGAATAAGTTACTTATATAAAGAGAAACATGGAACACAGACAGAAACCAAAATGGGCCCACAGCACCAAAAAGCCCTCAAAACACTTTAGAAAAATTAGGACAGCAAAAGGGATTCTCACGTCATTAGGCTCTTCAACTGACACGATCTCCCAGGAAAACATGGAGCTTATGGCTAAAATTCACTAACTGTAATTAAGAGGTAAGGCTTAAAGATCTTAAGGCTGTTAGGGTTCAAATAAAGAGTCAGAGGTGATAACCATAGAGTTCCTGTAAAAATACCTGAAGTGGAAAAAAGATGATGTATAAAGAGGAGTTGATATAGAACAGAAAAACCCAGAGTAATACATATTGTAGCAGCACCTAATCAGGATCAGGAGTCTACATAAACAAAGGGTCCCTGCCTTAAACTGCTTACAAATATCCACAATAAAAAGGAGTGGGGAAGTTATCAATGGTAGAAGATCTTCCAGTGGAAAGATTTTTCCCATCAGATTTCTCAGACAAAGGCAAGATGTTGTTCAGGTCTTTCAGATACTGCAGACTGAATACATGTTTTCCTTTCTTTTACCCTTGGGCCTGGTCTACACTAGAAAATTAGGTCAGCATAACAACATTGCTCAGGGGTGTGAAAAATCTCCCTCCACCCCCACGCATTGTAGTTAAGCCAATCTAAGTCCCCATGAAGACAGTGCTAAGTCAATGGAAGAATTCTTCCATCGAACAAGCTATCGCCTCCTGGGGAAGAGGATTACTTATGCCGACATAACAAACCCTCCTGTTAGGCCAGGTCTACACTGTGGGGGAGTGAGGGGTCTCGACCTACGATACGCAACTTCAGCTACGCAAATAGCGAAGCTGACGTTGGCGTATCATAGGTCGACTTACCTGGCCGTGAGGACAGCAGCAAGTCAACCACTGCCGCTCCCTCGTCGACTCCGCTTCCGCTTCTCGCGGCGGTGGAGTTCCGGAGTCGACTGGGAGCGCGTTCAGGGATCAATTTAATCGATCCCCGATAGATCGATCGCTACCCACCAATCTGGCGGGTAGTGAAGATGTACCCTTAGAGAAGGTAGTGTCTACACTGAAGCACTGCAGCTGTGCCACTGCAGTGTTTTACGTGTAGAGAAGCCCTTCTACGCTGCAAGTCACAAAATAGAAGAGATTGTAGTCTTTGCCTCTGAAAATATATACAATCTACTGCACCTTTAGTGTACCATATGCTTTGTCTATGGTCTTCCAGAAACTAAGGGTTTGTCTTCCATCAACCTAGAGCTGTCTACACTGCACCAACTTAAGTATGCTGCTAAGGGGACATGGATTTTTCACCCCTAAGAGACTTAATTAAGCCAGTTAGAGACTGAAGCTGCATATCCTTTGTTATTCTCTCTCCTCTTCTTGTGTGCATTTATTCTGTTTAATGAAAAATAGCACTGGACTTCAACAAAATGTGAGAGGTGAAAGCTACAGTAAAAGATTTTTTAAAAAATCGTCATATTGAGGAAATGGGGGGTGCGGTTAAGTGAAAAATTCCAGTTAACTAATAGGGAGGGAGTTTGGGTGCAGGAGAGGGTACAGGGATGGGGGTTGGGGCGTGGGAGGGGTTTCAGGCTGCTGGAGCCGAAGAGCACTCACCTCGAGCAGTTCCCCGCAAGCGCTGTCCCTGCTATTCCTGTCCCTGCTATTCCTAGGTGGAAGCGTGGCTAGGCGGCTCTGCACTCTGCCTCCGCCCCGCCCAGAGCGCTGGCTCCACAGCTCCCATTGGCTGGGAACTTTCAAAATACACTTTCCCTTCCCCATCATTTAAAAGATTCTATAAAAGGATATGTTAAAATGAAGACTTGGGTTTTAAATGTTGTGACTTCTTTTCTTTACTTCATATGCATGATTACTACATAGAATCATAGAGTATCAGGGTTGGAAGGGACCTTAGGAGGTCATCTAGTCCAACCCCCTGCTCAAAGCAGGACCAATCCCCAATTTTTGCCCCAGATCCGTAAACGGCCCCCTTAAGGATTGAACTCACAGTCCTGGGTTTAGCAGGCCAATGCTCAAACCACTGAGCTATCCCTCCCCCGTTAGAGAGTTTTGTTTGATGGTTTACTACAAGCAAAACTGAGACCCTGGCAACTGAATCCTGAACTCAAATTACTGTTAATGTTGAGCCAATATGAAAAGAAAGAAAAATAACTTAAAAATCTTAACCCAAAAACCCTATCCAATCTTGACAAATGACCCAATTACAACATTGTAGTGTTGCATCATTGATGGACCAAACTGTGTTGACTTGTATCTGAATCATGCTACAGGAGAAGACAGGAAAATATTCTGTATGTTTCCCCTTGATTTCAGATGCTTGCTATGGACAGAGTAAGGAAGCAGTTACTACATTTTTTAAAATTAATACACTTTTACAAATTTGTATATCAATTTACTAAATAAAATATTGAATGTCTAGATCATCCTGAATCTTTGTTAATATTGTACAGAAACAGTGAAAGTTACTTATGTATTTGGTTATTTTGAACTCACTGCTGATAGTCTCTTCAGAGACTGTATAACTCAATTTCCCAATAGACACAGTGGAAGAATGGAAGAAGTGTAAGTGAACCCTGTTTTCCAGTCTTGGGTTAGGAGAACAGAGTGAAGGTTTAGATGTGCCAAAAAGGGGGGGAGGGGGGGGAGAAATCAGATGGGAGATATTGTGGGTACAAAGACTTGTGTGTGCTTAACTTTAAGCATGTGAGTAGCCCCACTGAGTTCAGTGGGATTGGTGGGATCAAAGACACAACCTTTATATCAGCAAGACTGAAATTAAAATCTAATAAACAACTTACACAGTTCACTGTTAAGTTGTTGCCCAAAATGCAAAAACTGAATATAAAATAACTAAGGTAACTGCTGTACATAGAAATCTAAGCTTTATCCTCTCCGTTAGATACTGTACCATTAGAACAAAGAAAATATTAATGGAGTTTAGTCATATTGTAATAAAATAAAATCAGTAGGTGGCAGCGCTTTCCAGGGATTTAAATAGAGCAGAGAATTAGCAAATGATCCCTGGTTATTTTACGCTCAACTGACCCACTAGGTACAATTACAGGTGATTAACACGGAATTAACAAAAACAGAAAAGAAAATTTGAGTAGAAATACCTTGTTTCTATAAAAGCCTAATATCTAGAAACAAAGTAAGGAAGAATAACCGTAACAGGTTATAGCCAGTAAAACTTGGGATAAATATCAGACAAGAACTGGGAAAAAGCATAGAAACTAATTACCAAAAGGTCTTTTTATAGGATGTAAGAGAAATGCAATATAACTTTTTGCACAAATGTAATTACTTCACGGTACAAATGAAATGTATGGGACTCAGGCATATGACTGGGCTGGCAGAGATGTGGAAACAGAAGCATAGGTGGAGCAGGGCCGGATTAACTTTTTGTGGGCCTGGCGCCAAACATATTTGTGGGCCCCCCTGGGGAATGAAGGGGTCAGGGGCAAGAGCACAGCAGGCAGGGTGGATTTGATTTAATTTAAATCACTAGTCAAGAAGACTATTTAATCATGGTTTTCTACATAAAAGTGCATTCTTCTTGGTTGATATAACCTTAATACATATTCTTCACAACTCAGAGATAGATGTAGGTTTCATTTTTAGAGGGTACACATTATACATTTTTAAACAGCGATTTATTTTGAAACCTTTCAGATGAGTTTTACAGCTATATCAGAAAATGAATGATTGGTTATTTCATTTACCAAAGGCAATCGAAGTAGATATTTATGAAGTCATTGGGAGGTGAACTATCTCCAATTCAACAGGTTAATCATTAATATTTGGAGGATTTTCTTGCCGTGCTGTATTAGAAGAACATCACCAGACAGACATTTAAATTGTTTTATTTAACTAAAACAACAACGTTAAGTATTCTGGATTTTTTTCTTCAACAGCAAACATAATATTTTAACCAAAAAAGCATATGTCCCTCACTTCTCACACTTATCTCCAGACTTCTTCTCCTTGTCCAGATCTATTCCACTCCCAACAATCTTCTATTCATTGAACTTTTTGAAACTTTTCACTTTTAGAGAGAGGTAAGGGATTGACTATGCATACACAAATTTGCAGAGGGACAATAAAGTTGAGGTCTGTTATTTCTGACCTCTATATATTTGTTTATTTATTTAAAAATATTTTTGCTGTTAACAAGCATGTTACCTCTGGAGACACAAATCCAGTTTGAGAACTGCAAAACTAAGCATCTCTGATGGTATCTTCTAGACTGAGCACTGAATCCCATTATGTAGATAGAAAGATTAACCTAAATAATCTATACAGAAACCCCTGGAACCCCATAAGATTGGGTCCCTAATCCATGAACTATTAGAACTCATTCACAAAACTTTTCTTAAACATTACATGAATATATTATCTCATACTATAGAATTATAATTTATAATCCCTATTCCATGATGAGATGCAATGTATTTTTAGATCAGATTTTTTTGATAAAGTGCTTTTTGAGGAAAAAACCTATTTAAATAAAAATCGTGGGGGGGTTTTGTGTGAGTTTTTGTTTTTTTTAAAGCATTGATTTTTATCCACCCTGACAGCAGAGCGGGGCGGGGGGGGGGGGGGGAGGGAAGGATTGGTCCCCAGCTGGAGCGAGGCAGGGGCCAGGAGCAAGATGAGCACAGCGGGGCATGGGGGGAGGATTAGTCCCTGCTGACTGGAGCAAGGCAGGGGCCGAGGGCAAAAGCACAGCTGGGTGGGAGCTACGGTTGGTCCCTGGAGCAAGGGAGGGGTTGGGGGTAAACCGCAAGTGCAGCAGAGCTGGGGAGGCGGTAAACAGGATCCCCCACTGCGCCCACATAGGGCGGGTACCTACTTTCTCCCTGATTCTAGCCTATTCTCTTCCTCTCTCTGCACTGAGCTGCCTCTCCTCCAGTGTGACGAAGTGAGAACAGTCTTAATGTTTTCTCTGAATACTGTGTGGGTGCCTCAGTTTTCCCTATGCATTTTTTAAGTATCTAGGTGGCGGGATAAGGATGTGTGATTATTACAGAACCCTAGGCAGGTGTGATTCTGTCTGCACAGAGAATGGCTGACAGGGGTGCAGGGTGTGGCCAGGAGTTAGGGGGCTCAGGGTTAGGGAAGGAGGTTGAGGTGTGGAACGCTTAACTAGGGCACCTCCTGTTTGGTGCGAGGGGTGCAGGTGGGAATGTGGGGAGGGGTGCAGGAGCTCCCGTTTGGTGCTCAGGGTGGGGGTGGTTATGTGTGGGGGTGCAGGCGTCAGGGCAGGGGACTGGGGGGTGTGAGGTGGGTGCAGGGGTCAGGGCAGAGGGCTGGGGGTGTGGGCTGGGGTAGTGGGGGTGCTCCCAGCCCCCTACCCTGAGCATCTCATGACAGGGGGCTGGAGGGGGTATGCCCTGATTCCATCCCCTCCCCCATGGCCCCGCCCCCGCCTCTTCACCTCCTTCCCCGAGCAAGGAGCGTGCTGTGGCCCTGCTCCTCTCCCTCCCTCGTGCCAGGAAACAGCTGTTCAGCGGCAGGGGACGAGCTGGGAGGGGCAGGAACGCAGCATGCTGGGGGGAAGAGGCAGGGGATGGGGGAGCTTGGCTGCTGGTGGAGCCTGCCCGGCTGCAGCAGGAGCCCTAGGAGCTGGCAGGACCAAGCTTCTGCCCGCTGCTCCTGGGCCTGGGGGGAGGAGGCGGAAAAGAGCAGCCCAGGGCCCCTTTGGAACGTGGGCCCGGCGCCATGGTAAACCTGGTACTGCATTCTAATCATTCTCAGAAAGTATATGGAAAAAATATCCAGTATGGCCAACAAGCATATACAGTACCAAGGAACTCTATACTAGTATAAAAGAATTAGAAGTGTCAGCAAAGGAGAACTCTATAACCTGTAAGATGCCATTTACTGCTTTTTGTCCAGTCCTCAAACCAGAAGTCTGAAGGAAGACACTGCTATCTTCAAGTTTAAATTAAGTATCTCAATTTACTGCTGATGGACAGACTAAGTTAACCAGACTTTTATGAACTGGAATCAGTTTCTTACAATACAGATTCATGATTAATTAAAAAAAAATTTACAAAAAGGAAATCCTATTACTTACAGTTTTAAAGTATCCATTCAAGTATGTTTTCTTTCATACTAGACAGGTTAGGTGGTCTATATTTTATGCATGACATTCATAAGTATATTACCTTGTTTTCACAATAATGAATGCTAGTGGCTTTTTGGAATGAATGTAAAGTTTATTAAATCTTGCAATTTAATGGTGCAGGATCAGAACCTATGTAGATACCATTCCCATTCTAAATAGATGGCCAAGGAAAATGGATTACAACTGGTACTACAAAATTCAAAAGACAGGAACAACTATATGTAACCAAATAGCAAAAACCTAAATGTTAAATGAAACAAAAACAGGAAGACAAAAAAAAAATCCTTAGGACTGGATCCAGTTAATCATGAGTTTACTGGTCTTCAAGACACTCTGCAAAGCCCACTCCTTTTCTCCAAAGGAGTGTGGGCATGAATTGTAGTGAATGTTCTTTCTTCCCCTAGTACTAAATGACATGGAATTATTCAGTATTTATGCACTTTTAATTTCTTTATGCACATGAGGCTGAGCTTTATGGAAAGGCATATTTTATCAATCCAAAGAAAAACAATTTACACTAACAAATTTACATTTTGGCAATCCATGGCATCTTTTAAAAGCAGTTTCTTACCCACAGAAACACTTTGCACTTGCTTGGTGAATGAATTCCATCGGCAAATCTTTTTACCACTTATATCGACATATATAAGTGAGCTTTCCTTTTCTTCCCAGACCGGAGATTCTCCAATTTTGCAATTCTCATTGACAATACACTCAATCTTAACGGAAGACATTTCCTGAGAGAAAAAGAATTAAAAATCAGCAAAACAAAACATTAATACGTGAAAGGAAATCTGAAACAATGTAAAACAATATTAATGTTTATTTTTTTCCTTCATGCTTTGAACACGGCAATGCAGGCTGCTCTCTAAAGAGAGTCTTATCTACCTATTTTTAAAAAGCAACCATTTTGGAGATCATCAAGTTGATGCTTTATTCTTCCCTCATAGTAAGCAAATGAAGTGGACAATGACTCCTGATCACCATCTGAAAATCAGGAGGGGGGGGGGGGGGGAAATCAACTTAACCCTGATTTTAGGTACTGAAGTCTCATGGAATAGGGTTACCCTCAGGAAAATAGGACAGTTGCTGAAAAAGCAAATTAACTGGTAAAAGTGTGACTCTACCGAGGGTACAATCTGAACTGATGGATAGCTGTGTCCCCTCAATTCCCCAACCTGGGATGCTTTTTAATTTACACTGCTTTGCTGCGAGAGCGACCACTTCTGGTGTGTTCTCACATAACCTCCAGCATGTGAATCACTCCCAGAAGTAGGGTATGAGTGCTATAGCCAGCCACTCTTGAATAACACTTCAGGGTAACACCAGCAAACTCCCAGACTTCCCCCCAGAAATGTGCATCTTGTTACTGCCCAGCCCCCTCCTGGACAATACAAGCTCATATAAAGTCTGTCATTTATTAACAGAAAGTGATATGCACAAATCTTCTTATCCCAAATAGAGTTTCCCAAACACTTCAATCCAAACACACTCATTTAGACAAAACAACAAAACACATTAACTACAGAAAGATCGATGTTAAGTGAGTACAAGTAATGAGGCACATTAAATCAGAATTAGTTACAAGGAAATAAAAGGTAAAACACAACTAACTTAACAAGCTTTTCAGGGTCACTCGCCCCTCTCTGAGCTGGGCTGTGGGGGGAGGGGGAAGAGAGGTGGACAGGGGGTGGGGCAGGGGAGAGGAACCAGAGCAGAGCTGGGGGGCGGAGCGGGCTAGGTTGCGTTTCCTCCTTTCCCCCTGTGGGGGTCACCCCGCCACCCCAAATGTTCCTCCATGCCTCCAGTTTGGGGAGATAGACCTTTCCTTTGCATTGATCTCTCTCCCTACATGTTCCAGCAGTCTTACTGTCTGAATCTCTTTTAGTCAGGATCTCTCCACCAGTCCAATGTTGCTTCTTTTCTTCCTCAGGGGTTGATGATGATATAGGTAGAAAGCAAAGGAGAGAAATGATTTTGGGGTGTTTGCCCTCTCCTCTTATAAGCCCTTTCTCTTGCACAAGTACCTCTAGCCGATGTTCAGGAGACAGAAAGCCTGTGTCCAAGACCCTTAAACTGCTTCTTTGTCAAAATGTAGATTTTTGCCACACCCTCTTCCGCCAAAGAGTGGTTACTTAATCTGATGATGGTCCATTTAATTTCACTCACACCTGGCTGAGGTGTTGGTTAGCCTTTTGTCTATGGTATGAGGAACTTACTTGTGTGACTGCTCTCCAGAACATGTCTTTGATAATATCCTACAGTGGTATCTTATATTTTTACACAAGACGTTGCCGCACACATTTTCACCAGGACAACAATGATCAGCAAATCATGAGGTTTCAAATGATACCTTACTTACATGGTGTGCTTTGAACAAAATTTAACATAGTCTCCTAAAAGGGGTGAACATAGGAGTACAAACTGTCAGTGAGTACCCAAGACAGATTCAAAAGCATGGTAAAGGCCTAAATAACGGACTTCTTCGTACACAATTGCAAAGTTTTCATTTCAAACAATTTAGGCCTTTAAGTCTGAGTTACTCTTATACCATGCTTTAATTTTACTTTTTCCCCATGGGGTTTTCTTTTCTTTTTTAAGCTTACATCTGATAGCATCGTCAGGCCCCAAGGAGTCATGATCACCTACACACTTAATGTATTGTGTTTTTAGGATTACTGGTACTACTAATATAACTAGTAAATAAGCACACATGCAAATGTTTGCAGGGTCAGATTTCTACATATATACAGAACATCTGTGCAATACAGTAACTTCTGAATTTATTTATAGGCATACATTTTCCCTTTGTTCATCTAATTGTACACAATTCACAACAATTCTTCTCGCACTCGTGGCAAAAACCATTCTTATGTAAATATGTTAGGTACTATAGGTGATGCCTACATAAATAAATATCAGCAACTGACTTGTCGAAAGTAGCCATGGAGTCGTTTTGCTTCATATGAAAGTGGGTTATATCTTTCATGAATTAGAAAAATAAGATTCCAGAATGAACACACTATTTCTGGCATGTAAGCCAATACCAGAGATCGTGAGACCAGCTGACTCATTTTATCCATATAGCTATGTAAATGTCTAGACATACGTTCATCTTTTGAAATTATGCCTCAGCCCCAGCAGGAGAACCTGCGGCACCACCTTTGCGTAAGAGAAGTCTTCCAAATCACAAGGTCTCAAAAGTTGCCAAGGCAGATCACACAAGAGAAAAGCTGGCAAAGGAAAATACTACATGTCTCAGATGTTTCAGCGAGACAACGTTTTATGTCCTAACGCTGAATGCAACATTTAATACCTTTCAAACTCGCACCTAGGCAAACAGCAGCCACAGCACTCCGGCTGCACACGGCTGGCTTCCCCGTTCGCCTTTCCATTTACTACGCGCCCAGCTGAGGCACTTTTAAGATCAACTTCCACACAGGGGTCGCATTTTAACCCCAGTCCCGCGAAACAACAGCCCGTTAAAATGAAGAAGTCCCTTGGGAGGAAACACGCACACGAATGCAGCCCCTCTGCCTTGCCCAAGCACGCTGCCTGTTGCGCTCAAACCCCTGTCTGAAGGAGCCCGGGATCAGCCCCCGCGGGTACCTGCTTCGGAGGAAGACACAAGAACCGGGTGGGTTTCTTTGCTCCGGCGCGGGCTGCAGCCTCAGCGAGGGCTAAGCACTTATAGCCCCTGACTCTGTTACTGGTTAACGCGGGGCACTCGCTGCATTTTTCCACTCCCCGCCCCGGGGGCAGCGGGCCGGCTCAGCACAAGTCCCAGGCCAGGGCAGAAACCGCCGGCCACTGACCTGTGCACGCTCTGCAGGCGGGGGTGGGGGGAGGTCAGCTGGTGGCTGGGCGCCGCCCCCAACCAAAGTCCCCCCGCCCCGCAGCAGCCGCAGACCCGGCAAGCGCCGCCCAGGGGCGGGCCCGCGCGCGCGCGCGCGCCCCAAGCGGCGTCTCCACCCACGCCAGTGCCCGGACCCAGAGGCGCGCGCGCGCCCCCTAGATAGTCCCCGGTGCGTGCGCGCGAGGCCAGGCCTCGCTGCGGCGCAGAGCCGCTCTAGTGCCGCTGCGGCCAGCGGTGAAACCGGGCTGGGCTCACCGGGGCCAGATAAAGCGGAGCCAGGGGGCAGCCCAGTGACTAGTGAGCAGCACCCGCTGGCGGCCGGGCTGTGGGGGTGCAGACAGCCTCCCTGGCAGTCTCCAGGCCCTGACTCCCAGCCCTCGGTGTAAGGGCAGCACGTCTCTCCCCGCCTTCTTCACCCCTCTGCTCCCACCCGCACTGATTCTTACCCAGGGGTTGGACTCTTCCCCCACACCCGCTTTTTTGCCTTCTTTGCCCTTCCCCGTTTTGGGCTCTTCGCCGTGGGGCAGCAAGGAGCAGTTGAGTTCTTCCAGACGGTTTGGGCCTAGGGGTGCCCGCCCGAGGACACCCATGCACTCTGGCCTGGAGAAGGCAACGTGGTGTCTGCAGGCCTGCACAGAGCAGCATCCCATGCCTCCAAAACGGGCTTATAAGGAGGCTCAGATGCACCCCCACTCGGTTCCTGACTGCAAAGCGGAGCCTCTAGCGCCCAGGGGAAGGAGGGCAGGAGGTAGAGCCAGCAGCCAGGGGCACCACAAGGGAGGGGGCGGGGGGAGAGACAGAGAGGGGCAAAGCCCTCTTGCCTCACTCCCACCCAGTGATTTCCCTACACCTCCCCTGAATTTCCCCAACACCCCCTGCAGTTTTGTGAACTAGTTACATGCCAATTTAGTGACACCCCACCCAGTAAATTAAAACACCACCCCCCCCATTTCAATTCCTGGGGAGGCCACTGCTCCCACCACATTCAGTAACATTGTGTCCCCTGGGCTAGTAGTGTGACTCCAGCCTCAGAGGTAGAGTGCTGCCAAGCTGGCAGATCTCCCCCACCCATAAAGAAAATGCAGCAACAGAGGAGCTCAGGGTGTTAGTGGTGTCAACTGGCAGGAGCAGCTCTGCCTCCACAGTGGGGCTCCCCACATGCAGCCTGGAGGGGAGGGGAGATGCCAACTTAGGATGTGGAGCTGGCTGTGTGGAGGAGGGATGCTAAGGAGCTGGCTATGTAGGTGCTGGCTCCAGGGAGGGTGGCAGCCTGGAAACAGTGTTGCCCCTCCCAGACCTTTTTTTCACAGCAGAGCCTGCACGGGCCCCACAACTCTGTCACCATCTAGTAACACCTGAGGCAGAATGGGGTGGGGACCAGGCATCTGCTGGAGCAAAGGGTCCAGCCTGGCTCCCCAGGGGCACCTGTGCATAGTAGGGTGGATGATGCAGAAAAGTGCCAGTCCCACCCACCAATTCAACTTCATGTTTTAGGATTGGATCCAGTAAGGCCCTTCCCCCATGACCCAGCCAGCTCCTAAACAGTTGCCCTACTGCTGTCCCCCAAACCACTCAACGCCACAGGCCATCACCCTGCCCCTAAACTCCACCTCCTGCCCCCTCCATATCAGCCCGATTCCAGTTATTTCACACAGCTGACACAATTTGATAACATTTGGGGAAATATTAGTCTATTCAGTCACATGAGACATTGCAAACCATCCACATCATAGGCTGCAATTCCCACCCTCTCTTGTAGATGAAAGGATGCCAACAATTAGACTTTACCCTTGATATCCCAAGTGACATCTCTGCCTAGAGTGCACCTATAGGTGAAAAACATCTCAAAGAACTCAAGCTGCCGTACGGTTACCTCTACTTCTTCAAGCATCTGTCCCTATGGGCGCTCTACCATAGGAGATGCCCAACCACTAACTCAACGAAGAGGAGGATGCTGAGGAGGCAAGTCCAAGATGGTTTTGAAGGACTGTGACACCAGAGGAAGCATCATCCTGGCAAGCAGGTAAGACGATATAATGCATGGCAAAGGTATGAATAGAAGACCAAGTTGCAGCCCTACAAATTTCTGTTACGGGAACATCTTTCAGTAAAGCTATAGGTGTAGACTAAGCTCCATTGGAGGGTGCTGTCAGAATATTTAGCCAGACAGTCTCTTATAAGGAGTGTTCTATTCTCTAAGATGGAATATAGTACTTTATATCTGTCTGCTTACAGGTGGGCTGTCTAGTGGCAGATGTTTGCCAGATTGTGCAAGCAGATGATAACAGCCTTGTTGATTAGTAGGGCAATTTTCAGTGAAGAGACTCATCCATTATCTTGTGTAATAGGTTGATAATAGCCAAGGCCAGATCTTGGATGGTACTTTGCACCTCTCTAGGGAAACCTGAAGATTGTAACTATGATTGTCTCCCAGCAAAAATTGCTCTTCTTTTCCCACCCCATTCCCAATTCCCTGGTGGAGGACTGAGCTAATGAAAGAAATTGACAAACCCACTTGAAAGGCATCATATAAAACCTGGTGACACACTGGGCATAAATATCATTGTTTGAAGTACGTATGGGTTGTGTAAAGAAAATTGTGTGTGCGTGCACTCTAGAATATGTTCTTAAAGTATGTTTTGGAGGCAGTGAACAAACAAGCATGCCTTAGACAAAGGAATGTGGATTTACCTGTCTGTGTCATGGGTTGTAAACCATAGACAATGAAATTACATTTACATATAAGGAAAACAAAGCAATTAAGCTAACAAGCAGTGGAGGAAATAGCCTGGTGAGCACATTGGGGACACAGCGAAGTCTAAATCCCCAAGAAGTATTCCTGGCTCTTGAGGCAATGACAATGGACTTTTGTCTTTTTTGTTCCCCTTATATTTCCCATTCTGCTTATCTATAACTTAGAGGGAAATAGGGACAACACCCTCTGATTTTGTAAGTGTTGAAGCCTCGTGGGTAGAGGGCAGGAGATAATAGTAGCTTGATGTGAGAAACTGGTTTAAGCAAAGATAGAGCTTGCTCAAAATTAATGTTAAGCTCCTGAAAGAATGTTATTTTTATGTTGCTTGTAAACTTTTTCTCTTTTATTCTTAGTGGGTGTCACTTAAATGTGTTCTTTATTAATAAACATATTCCTGTTTTATTGAAACCATATCAGGGCTGTATATTAAATGTGTAGGACCTCAGCTAAACTATCACACTGGTTTAAGTACGGTCTCTTTGGAGGAAGATAATTTCTGTGAGGGCCCCGGAAGAAGGGCTGGATGCTACAGAGAGACATCCCTGAGGAACTGGGGTTTACTGATTGCCTGGCTTAAGCTTGCTTTGCAGGCAACAGGGTCTCAAGGACTTTGCTGGTGAGATGGCGAGACTGGTGTGGCAGAGAGCTCTTTTACCATCTAAGCTCCAGCAAAGCTCTCTTGCTCAGGCAGAAAGGTGTAATGCTGGCTTACGGTTTTGGGTTCCCAAAGGAAAGCATTACACTCTCCATGAACCAAAGACAGAGGACCGAAAGAAAAAGAAATAAGATAACTAAACAAATAGAGGAAAAACTATAAATCCCTATATTAAGAAAGGCAGGAAGGGGAGAAACAGCAGACATGTAATCACTCCATCTCAAGCTGCAGGCAGTTCAAAAGGAACTAGGTGGTGGCCTGTATGAAGCATGAAATGCTGCTTTGCACAGGCGTGGGCCTACAGACACAGCTTTGTGTCCTCCTACTGCGCCTGCCCCCTCTAGCACGCTCAGCCCCTGTCCCAGGCAGCCTTTCTACGGCTTCCCGGAGGAGAAGGGAGTTCATCTCTTGTTGCAGAATCTCATCAGAGTGGTCCCTGAAAAGGAACTAGGAAGGAGGTTTGTGGGTAGGAGGCATCAGAAATTCCATCAGATAGCTACCATAAATAATCTGTAAGACCCATTTATCTTTAGCTATGGCCCTCCGTTTTTGGCAAATTGGATAAGGTGGTCTCCATATAGACTTGATGATCATGATGGCCCCTTCTGGCCTTCAAGTCTGACCTCCTACACATTGCAGGCCACACAACTTCACCAACCTTCTCCTGTAATAGACCCATAACCTCTGACTGAGTTATGAAAGTCCTCAAATCATGCCTTAAAGACTTCACGTTACAGAGAATCGACCATTTACACTAGTTTAAACCTGCAAGTGACTCGAGCCCTGTGTTGCAGAGGAAGATGAAACTCCTCCCCTCCCGCCCCCAGGATTCTCTGCCAATCTGACCTGGGGGAAATTCCTTCCCAACCCCAAATACGGTGATCAGTTAGACCTTGAACAGGTGGGGAAGACCCAGCAGCCAGACACCTTGGAAAGAATTCTCTGTAGTAACTCAGAGCCCTCCCCATCTAGTGTCCAATCACAGGCTGTTAGCGATATTTTCTACTAGCAGTCACAGATTGGCTACATGCCATTGTAGGGAGTCTCAACATACCATCCCCTCCATAATTTACCAAGCTCAGTCTTGAGGCCCGTTAGGTTTTTTGCCCCTACTGCTCCCCTGGGAAGGCTATTCCAGAACTTCACTCCTCTCATGGTTAGAAATCTTCATCCAATTTCAAGCCTAAATTTGTTGGTGGCCAGTTTATATCCATTTGTTCTTGTGTCCACATTGGCGCTTAGCTGAAATAACAACTCTTCCTCCCTGGTATTTATCCCTCTGATGTATTTATAGAGAGCAATCATATCTCCCCATAGCCTTCTTTTAGTTCGGCTAAACAAGCAAAGCTATTTGAGACTCCTCTCGTAAGGTAGGTTTCCATTCCTCTGATCATCCTAGTAGCCCTTCTCTGCACCTGTTCGTTTGAATTCATCTTTCTTAAACCTGGGAGACCAGAATTGCACACAATATTCCAGATGCCGTCTCACCAGTGCCTTGTATAATGGTACTAACACGTCCCTGCCTTTACTGTTAATACCTCACATGGTGCATCCTAGGACTGCATTAGCCTTTTTCATGGCTGCATTGTGTGGACAGCTCATACTCATGTTCAACCAATATACCCAGGTTTTTCTCCTCCTCTATAACTTCCAACTGATAAATCTCCAGCTTATAGCAAAAATTCATTGTTGTTAGTCCCTAAGTGCATGACCTTCCATTTTGCACTATTAAATTTCACCCCATTTCTATTACTGCAGTTGTCAATGTCATCCAGATCTTCTTGTGTATATCAGAGGAGGGGAATGAAGAAGCATCAATAAAGAAACGTGGGTCGTTACAGTTCTGTCTGAAAAACCTCTTTGGTTGGGGGTTAGAGTGTTGTGTAGTGGATCCTGAGGATGTTGGTGGTAAAATGGCTGAGGCAGCAGTCTTGCTCTATACCCCTTTCTATGGTGTTTTCTGTTCAAGGCAGGGGACATAAATGCTCAGTGAATGAAGCGTTGTTTTCAAGCCTTTGAGGAGTGAAGAGACTCATCTGTCTTCTTGTGTAATAGGTTGATAGCGTCAAAGGGCAGATTTTGGATGGTACTTTGCACCTCTCTAGGTAAACCTGAAGATTGTAAACACAAATGTCTCCTCATAACAGTGACCGTAGCCATCCCCCTAGAAGCAGTATCTGCCACGTCCACCACAGCTAGGAGGGACGTTTTGGCCACTAATCTGCCCTCATCCACTAAGGCATGGAAGCAGGCCTTATCCTCCTCAGGACGCTTGTCCTTAAATTCCAACAATTTATTATAATTTGTAAAATTATATTTGGCCAAGAGGGCCTGATAATTTGAGATTCTGAACTGCAGGGAAGTAGAAGAGAAGACCATTCTCTCTTGAAAGTCAAGTCGCTTGTGTCCCTTATCAGAGGGAGTAGTCTTTGGGTGCTGTTGCTTGGACCGTTCTGTAGCTGTCTGTACCACCAAAGAGTTAGGGTGGTGGGTAAGAGAACAAAAAACTTTCTGCCCTTGGATGCAACAAAATAACCCTTCTTGACCCTCTTGGGGCAGGAGCACAAAAAGCAGGTATGCCCCAAACTGTCTTTGCTGTGTCCATGATGTTGATGGGGAAGGCCACTGGATTGGGACTGGAAAGCTACAGAATGTCTAATAAACTGTGCTGAGGCGCCTAGACTTCCTGAAGCTCAATCTGTAGCTCTGAAGTGACTCTGTGCATGAGGTCTTGATTTTGGTTAAAGTCATTTGGCGGAGACAGAAGATGGAGTAACCGCCTCATCTGGTGAAGACAACGCGATTGCTCCCAGAACTGGCGGATCAGGTTCACCTTGCCCTTCTGAATATTCTGACAGGGCCCATTGTGGGTGTCCAGGCGATGGCACGTAGGACTCCTGCACCAATCCTGGGTGTCTAGGGTAGGGCTCCCACGATCCCCAACATTGCCAGTAGAATAGATCAACCGACAGAGGAGGGCCCCATGTCATAGGGTGGCACCTATTTCTTGGCCAGTCGTATCTGGTCGAAGGTCAGAACCCCGATCTCCTGGGCCTGCTGTCTTGTGCCATCTCCTATGGACAGTACTTGTAAAAATAAACAAACAAATAGATGCAGGCACAGGATAGGCATGTGTTATTCCATGCGTGGAATGCATGTTGGGACCATTACTCAAAGTAGTAGTAACACCTATATCTGTAGACCTCCTTGATTTACTATTTGAAGGTAGTTGCAGGTGATTATGAGTAATTGAGGTTCGTGAGTTCTGGTAACTTTATTCCTCTCTAAAACTCCAGAAGGAGAATAAAGAGAGAAGAAGGTAGGCTTCTGGTTGAGGCACTGGACCAGAACTTAATAGATCTTGCTCCTGCCAGAGACTTCTTGTATGACCTTGGGCAAGCCACTGTATGTCGCTCTGCCTCTGTTTCCCCATGTATAAAACAGGTATAATAATAATGCTTAATTACCTCATGAGGGGTTGTGAAGATAAGTACATAGGATAGATCCACCCTCTGAGATTTTGCATTTTCTCCTGTATGATTTGAGGTTTTATTTCATGCTGGCTGACATTTTGGTTCTTACGTTCTTTGGTTTTAGCAAATGCAAACAATATGTCCTATGATTCACATCAGTATTGAGCCTTCATGCTCTCCTGCATCAGTCATGGGATTCTTTTTCTAAATACTGTGATGTTTCGTTTTTTCTTGGTTCTGTGGATTTCAGTTCACTGCAGCCTCCTCCTCCTCAGTTTTGAGCCTTGCTATCCTCCTGCATTAAGACACCCAATTAACAAGAAATGTAATTCTGTAATTCTCCATCACGTTCCTTTTCCATACTGGTATCTATATACCAGGTGCTAAATCTCTCAGGCTTGAGAAGTTGAGTGACAAAACAAAGAACATTTTAACTTTGCAGAGCTCCAGTGCCTGTTTAGTAAGGGCAGCTCTCTCTCATTAGCATTCCACCATCTACTCTATCATTGTAGACTTTATTTTAAATTTAACTGTGTTATAGTGTTCAGGAATTAAACACTCTTTCTCCCCCCCCCCCCCTTTCCCCACAAGTCTGTCCTCCAAACAGCTGCTGGATAGAGATCACCTATTTTAGATTCTGTGCCAGGGCATGGGTGCAGAGGATCTATGTGACTGCATAAACAGAGAGGAAGCTCTTAGCTTAGTGAGAAGCACCTCGATAGTAAAGGCTTGCTTTGTATAGCTTATTCAAAGGAGAGATATAGACAAGAAGAGAGTTCAGCTGGATGTGTTAACAAGGGTAGAATACTGCCTTGTAGTGGATGACTGCTCATTACCTAAGTGTGATTTCACAGCAGCCCCAGCCAGGCTTTGGCTGCTGTTGCCCTTTTCTTGCAAAATGTGAATCCCACAAATTTGCCAATCATGAAATGTGGATAAAATTACAGCTTGCAAAAGTTCTTTAGTAGGAGATAGCTGCACCTTGAATCAATCTGGTCAGTTTCTTTACTCCTTGCAGTTGGAATTTTATTCAGCTCCTGTGCTTTTCATACTTTTTCTTTAGCATAGCTTGTAAACATTAAAACAAGCTACTGTTAGGACATAGCGTAAGAGAAAATTAACAGCTCTTCTATGCTCTACTGAACTACAAAACTAGTGCTGCCTTTTTCTAGCTCCCACAACAAATATTTTGAACTCTGAACTGTGGTTAGCCAGCAGGATACTAAACATTTTTCCTGCATCAGTAGTTGTGGTTATAAAATGCTAATACAAGGCTTTAATTATGAAAATTGAGAGGATGGAATTTACTGGTTCTTTAATGTTAAATACAAATGTTAAATGGATAAATGAAAAATTAAGGTGCTTTAAACTAAGAAAGATTCACCACTGAGGACTTTGCCTATAGAAGTACAGAGAGGAGTACCTGGGGTAGAGCCACCCTCTGAGATTTTGCATTTTCTCCTGTATGCTTTGAGGTTTTCATTCATGCTGGCTGCTGATGCTTTAAACTAACAAAGATTCACCATGGAGGATTTTTGTTGATAGAAACTTACAGGGAAGCAGGGATGGTCGAGAGAAGCTGCCAAACAATGAGCTGCAAGGGGGCTTCACCAGACAAGTGATCCCGCTGAACAGACAGGTTGCGGTGTTAGTAATGTTTACTGCACACACTCTAGTTCCAAGAGATATGGAGCACATACTGATGCATACTAGCTGAAAGCTCTGTTGAGTTAATAGTGTAGGACTACCGAAATGTCAGAATACCTCACCCTTTGTCTCAAGCAGGACATATCACAAGTTTTCCTCTCCTTTTGTTTAATGGAAAGCCTATTAATTCCTCTAAGCCACCCCCCTTCACCAGTTCTGAACACTCTCTAGTCTGAGCTATGGTATAGTAATTTGGAGCCAGTAGAAGTTGGAGGTGCCAGGCTGGGTCTTAGGGTTCATGGCTGAAGACCTGTATTTGGTTGCAGCAACCCTAGCAGAGGGAAAATGTCCTACAGTGGACACGAAGGACAATTGATCACTGTCCTCTTTGTAATAGCCCTTAAAGTATCTGAAGACTTATGAGCCCCCCTCCCTCCCCGTCTTCTTTGCTCAGACTAAACATGCCCAGTTTTGTTTTAATCTTTCCACAGGTCAGGTTTTCTACATATCTGTTTTGTTGCTGACCTCTGGACTCTCTCCAATTTGTTCACATCTTTCTTAAAGTGTAGTGCCCAGAACCGGACATAATACTCCCAGTGTCGAGTAGAGCAGGAAAATTACCTCCCTGGTCATACATACAACACTCCTGTTAATATGCCCATAATGATACTAGCCCTTTTTACAGCTGCATCACATTGTTGGCTCATATTCAATTTGTGATCTTCTATAATCCCCAGATCCTTCAGTACTGCCGGCTAGCCAGTTATTCCCCATTTTGTATTTGTGCATTTGATTTTTCCTTCCTAAGTGTAGTACTTTGCACATCTTTATTGAATTTCATCTTGTTGATTTAAGACCAGTTCTCCAATTTGTCAAGGTAATTTTGAATTCTACTCTTGTCCTCCAAAGTGCTAAGAACCCTTCCTAACTTGGCGAAATCCACAAATTTTATAAGTATATGCTCCACTCCAAGTCATTCGTGAAAATATTCACTAGTATTGAAGCCAGAACAGACCACTGTGGGACCCCACTAGATACATCCCTCCAGTTTGACAGAAGTTGCTAAATAATGGTCTTTCAAGTAGGTTTGCACCCACGTTACAGTAATTTCATCTAGACCACATTTTACTAGTTTGCTTATGACAGTCATGTAGTCCTGTCAGTGGCGTAGCCAGGTTTAGAGCACAGGGGGAGCGGAGCTAAAAAAAGGCACCAGGAGCAAAAAGCGTCGGGAGCAACAACAACAAAAGAAGCTCCGCTCCGGCTGCAGCGCAGGAGCAAAAGGCGTCGGAGCACAAAAAAGGCGCTGCTTCTGTTCAGTGCTGGAGCGGCCGCTCCCCCTGCTCCGCCCTTGGCTACGCTACTGAGTACTGTGTCAGAAACCTTACTAATATCACACCGACAGCTTCCCTCATCCAATAGGCCAGCAACAGTCAAAGAAAGAAATTAGATCGGTTTGGCATGATTTGTTCTTGACAAATCCATGCTGGTTATTACTTACTATCCTATTATCTTCTAGGTGATTATAAATGATTAATCATTTGTTCCAGTATTTTCCCAGGCATCAAAGTTAGACAACTGGTCTGTAATTCCCCAGGATCCTCTCCTCTCTTCCCCCCTTTTAAAAGATATATTGTGTTTGATACCTCTGTTAGGAGAGAGGCAATCAGAAATCAAAATCAAAACTTTTAAGTATAAAAAAAGATATTTGGGGTAATTTTTAGAAATTGTAACATTTAGAATTTCTCTCCCTCTGAGGTTTGGGATGCATGGTGCAAAGGGAACCTGACATTACAAGTGCCAGGATAAAAAACAAAATCAATAATAGTTGTGAAACACTAAATTGTTCCCTCTGTAAATAGGGGGCATAGCCAAGATACATAATGCTATGGGGGTAGTGTATAGATTTTATTGGCACTTGTTTGGGATGATCTGGGCTAACTCACTTGCAAGCATAAGTGGTGAAACCAATGTACCCATCCCAAACTCACACTGATAAAACCCCTATTCTTAACAGTGGTGGTGCCCAGAATAAGTACTGGGGCTGCAGGTAGCAATCTGCAACCCTTCCCTACACCCTATCTTGGAAGTTGACTATATTTTCCAAAGTGAATGCAAGGACACTGGTCAAAGGTGTCACATGGAAGCCTTTTGCTGGGGATAAGGTGGGGAATTGGGTAGCAAAAGGGGTGCACCTTCCAACTCAGCCCGTCTCCTTATTTGTCCCACTAATCGACTCTTACCTCATTGCACTCAACCCATCCTGCTACCAGCTTAGAAACTTCAGGCTTCCTCAACTCCCTCCAAACCAATTCCCACCTGCTCAGAAGTACTCCTCATCCCCCAACGTGTATACTACCTACTTTACTTGTCCACAGGTCAGAACCACCCCTCAGCTCTGAACTCTTCCAACCAAACACTCTCATGCTAAGAATACACCTTTGCTCCCCCCACCATGCTCCCTAACACTCTCAAAACTCTGGAAAAGCAGGGGCAAAGCTAGCAGGAAGTCTGAGCAATGAGGGTGGTCTGGTGCTTTGTGGGGTATGTACTTTAGGGAAGGTTTCTGTCATCAGTAAAACTTATGTATGTGCTGTGATTAAATCAGTGAATGCAATACAAATGGAGTAGGAAAGAGTATTGATTTGTTTTGGGATTTCCCCTTTCCTTTCTGGCTCTCTTTTGAGAATCAAAACAAGCAGCTTCCTGACACTTAGGAATCAGTTGAATTGCCTTAACCACCATTTGTCTAGAAAAGACAGGGGCTAATTGTCCCAATTTAATCTTCAACACATTTTCTGTGGCCTCTGAAGAAAGCAGCGTCTGGTGCCAGTCAGGACCAGGTAAAAAACAGTTCATGTCTTTGGGAGGGGAGCAAGTCAAAGGTTGGAAGCTGCTAGCCATCTGCTTCCAAATGTGGGGACAGTGAAGCTATGTATGCTGGAGTTAAAATCCTGGAGGACTGCGGTTGGAAAACCCCAGCTGGGGAATCTGAATTGTGACTGGGGGCAGGAGGGGAGGGAAGAGAAGGGTTGGAATATTTTAGTACATTTATTCTTCCAGCTCAAGGAAGAACAAATGAAAAATCTATTCCACCTTTGAGAGAGAGAAGGAATGGACTGGTGACTGTTTTCAGGGCACATCCCTTTGACAAGCAAACAGCCCTACTCTTTTCCTTTGAGGGGCTAGCCCCTTGGAAACTGCATTCCTGTTCTGTGCCTTTGCTGCATGAAATTATTTCCCGAAAAACCAGAAGTGGCTCAACAGTAGCCAGGTGTACTGCAGCACCAGCCAGTGGCAGCAGGTGGTACTTCAGGGTGCTGTACATAAAAAAACCCCCACAGAGATGTGGCTTAGCTCCATTAATCCCCAACAACAATCCACCTCATTTGTACCGTACCACAGCACCATGTCTGTGTGTGAACAAGTGTACATGGCCCATTTACATGTTTTCCCCATATTTAGTTGTACCCAGCCAGACAAAAATGCAGGTCGCTTTCCACAGTGAAGGAGGAACACAAGTGTTAAAGTAAGGCTTGTGTCGTAAGCTGCCTGTATGTTTACCTTGATGGCCAGTAATAAAAAAAACAAAAAAACTTAACTGTTTACCAGATAAGCCTGGATGAGGTCAGTATCCAAAGTATCCTGTCCAATCACCATCTTTGGAGTTCCTTTTTCAGGAGGTTGTGCGGGAAACAGTTTTGCTAACGCGCCAACTTGTTAAAATGCTTCTGAGTATGCAAAAATATTAATTTGCACTTGACAGGTGTGGAATCACTTTTGTTAAATTGATTGGTTTAGCAACCTACCACACAATGGATAAAGCCCTGAATAAATCACAACAAATGAAAATACTGTTAGCAGTTTCATAATTTAATGAAAAAGTACTTGTAAAAAGGGGACATCTGTAAAAGACTGATTCCATCTTGGAAAACTGTGTGCGCGCACATATGTGTATATATATAAAAACAAAATGCAAAAAACAAAATTAACAAATGAGGTTAAGAGGTAATACTTCAAACAGTTAGCCACCGAACACACAATAAAAACTAGCAGGTACACTTTGGGGACTATATTTAAGAACTACATAACCAAGGGCTCCTTCATGTATCTATTAAAATCATGTAAAAATTAGCAAAACTATTGCCCATTTTGGAAAGAGTTACATCCCCAATGAAGCAAAAATGTAAATTTTTGCTGAAGCACCATTTCCCTCCCCTCATCTTTTTCATATGCCACTGGGCATGAAACATGACTGCTCTGCTGGCCCCTAAGATAAATGTTCCCAAGATAAGCACCACATAATTTTGTGGCCAGAAAAAGGATTAATAATAAATATTGAAGGAGAACTAAGAATCAGAGCTAGAATACAAATGAGTGGATATTTGTTTACTCATTCTGAATGACCCATGGCTTAGGAACAAAAAGTACTTCCCATTAAAATAAAATATATGGAAACCTAAAAATGCTACTGCGTATTTACACCAAAAGAAAATTTGAAAATACATCTCTAGAAAGACAAACTACATAAATATACAGAAAATCAAGAAGTGAAAGAAAATTAAGGATTCATGAAACGAAGAGCACAGAACTGCAAAGTTTATTTTGTATTTTACTACTGAAGTGTTCTCTAGCCCCTGACCAGTAACTATTGTGAGGAAGATTTCAAAGTTTAATCATCTAAAGTATTTTGTTGTACTTTCCCAAACTAAGATCAATAAAATAAATTAAGGCTTTGAAGAAAATCAAGCTGTCATTTGTATTCTGCTAAACATCTTTATATTGGGAGTTTAACATTTTCCTTTTGGATGAAATTCACCCCAACCAAAGGATGCTATAATGCAAGGCCCTCTTCAATACCTATGCTCCATTTCAGTCCTTGATGTGGGACAGTGGGCTTTGCCCACTTATGACTGAAATGTCATTTCATCAGACACACAACAGAATTACTCTTGGTTAAACAGAACTTACAAAAATGGTAAGTTTTTTTTATTCAAACAAAACAAACCACATGCTGTAAAGAATAAAATGAGAATTTTTCTGAGGTTGGGTGGAAGTTAGCATATTAGCATTTGCAACTTTTAAAACTTGTGCAAAGCACTTTTAGTTTGGGAAATAGAAACTAATTAGAGGTGGCTAAGCAGCTTAATGTAGTCATATGTCTTACATATGCTTCCAGATTTATCTTGTAATAAAAATGTGCTTCAAATAATGACTGGCTAAATTTTTTCAAACCTATGTTCCTAAAGTTAAGCTCCTAAACCCCTATTTAGTCACCTAGGCTTGGAAATTTTAGCCTATATAAAAAAGGTCAGACAAAATGATTTTTAGTTCAAGCTTATTTTTTAACATACCAGGTATAAATGCCTCCAGATGTGAAATCTCAAGTTTCAAGAGGAACCTAGCATCATTGGTGATTGCCTAAAATTTAAGTGTCAAATAGCATTTTTCTTTGAAGTAGTACATCTACTTTTGTAAACACTATCCACAAATTTAGTCATCTTTACTTGTTAGCTGGGTAAAATATTTACAAGTGCATCCCACAACAAGCAACTATGTACAAAGATAAAAAAAATTGAAGTACTAGAAGTTGAATATTTACAAAATAAAGTGAATTACTGTCAAGAGAAACACAACCTTTAGCCGGAGCAAAGTATGGGGGCACATCTAGAGGTCAGTGAGTTCGGCAGCATTTGTGATGCTTGCTTCTACCCTGCACAGAGGGTTTACACGCATCACTGGCGTTCTAACCTTTCTGCAGAACAGGATCCCCATTTAGTAGTCACTTAGCCCACAATCCAACAGAGAACTTAAACATGTGCTTTAAATTGAAAGTGTGTGAGTACTCCCACTGGAGTCAATGGAACTATTCATGTGCTTAAAGTTTTGACCACATGCTTAAGTTTTTGCTGATCAGGGTCATATTGCAGGTGCAACAGGAATGCAGTTTTAGTGTCTGCATTAATCTTTTACAGCATGTTACAGAGCAATGCAAGGACTCCTTTAATACCTGTCCAGCAGCACAAAAGTGACATTTTTAACAATGCCTTACACAAAAGCAGGTAAAAAGGAAGCAGCTCCTGGAGTTATGCAAAGATTAACAGCTCCATATTCTCCCAGATGTTAACCTGTAATAAAGCATATTGATTTCTACATAACCTTGACTATCCCTTTAAAATTGCAAGCCAATTCACTACTGAAAACTACTCTCTTCTTTTTCACTGCATTTCTTCCTAACGTAGGTCCTGTGTGGTTTTCTGAAACCCTCTGATGCCTAGGTTTGCACCGATACACTGGATTATGCAAAGGTTGAGTTACCCCTTAGGGGTTTATAATCACCTTTGTACTGAACTGTGAGAAATAATATTTTTTTTGTTTCTATTGTGACAATCTCTACCAAAGTCCTTACTTTGGCTTTCTCTCTCTGAGCTGCTTCTCCTTAATCTGACTTGTTCTTTATTCTCATCACTTTCAGCTTCAGAGTCACTTAGCTCCAAATCAGGACAATACCCATCATTATCCTGGTATGGAGCTCCTCCTGTCTGGAATTCAAGAGTCTGCTTGCTCCACAAACGTTCTTTTGTTGAAAGCCTCCTTGGCTTTTCACAGCACCTCAGATCTTCTGTGGTCCTCACCAAACTGTTGGTGGCCTCTTTAAAGGACCTGCTAAAATGTTCTATTGTAGATTTTCTAAAATTGCTTTGACTAGCCAAATGAGCAGTGAGCACAGATTCTTGTTCATATGGTGTCTGGCTGGACCTGTCTCTCTGAGTTACATCTCCAGCCCTGCCCATTAAACCATTGGATTTCCTAAGTCTTGAGTTCTCTTGCTGCATTTTTCCATTCCCAATGGAAGACTGTCCATGTAATGCAGCTTGAAGTGCTAATGGTTTTCCAGATGACTGCCCACGATGAAACTCTGGTGACTGTGCAGGTCCAGAATCTTTTGTTTCATTCCTAGTCTTGCCAATCCCTACCAATAACCCATTACTTCGGTTGTCATGCTGATATCTAGAATATGATTTTGCTTTAATTTCAAATGACTCCTTCGACATCTGTACATTCCTTTTGTTGTAAACTGTGGTGTTGTCAGGAGAAAGGGCTCTGTTGCCAGGTTTCAGCGAGTTATTTTTGCAGTCACCCAGCGCTGACTTGGGCATTTTTAATTTCAAGGTGATTCTGGGAGGTGGGTAGAACAGTGTGTTCTCTAGTGCACTTGTCAGAGAATGGCCTGAGAGAGAACACAGAAAAGATGTATTTAAAAGATGGCAAGGCTTTCATTAAACTTAGTTAACAGTTTTCCTGCCTATAAAAAGCATGCACACATTAAGGGGCATTTTCAATTAGTCTAACAATTACTACTGAGATGCATTTAGGGTGTTAAGCAGCAGCCATTAACTAAAAATTAAATTGTTTCAAAGCACCAAACAGAATTTACGTAAGCATTTTAATATTTCTATTCTGTAAGGACAGTTTTTTCTTCAAATTTAGAGTTTAAAGCGATATATTTTTAAAAACGTTTTTCACCCAATATATTAGACTGTAATTATATAAATACACAGCCCCTGTATTCAGTTAAAAATAATCATACAGAGTACATATTCTTCCTCATTCCAGAAGCTTCAATCATTGTTTCATGACATTCACTAGAAAAATAAGGCACAAAGTTGCGTTCCAAGGCAGCTACTATCCATTTTTAACTTCATAAAACATTATGTGGGGTGGACAAAAATGACAAGTCTCAAACTGAGAAACTTGTTTGAAACATTCATGACACATGAAAGGAGACATGAAAATAGTGTGAATTTTTGTCAATCATTCTCCCCATCTCTGTCTGAAGGAAATAATTAACAAGTTGGCAATTTTCCTTCAACTGAGGAGAGACCAACGGAAGTGTGCAATATATCGTCACTGTAGGGAAAATGGGAGTATAGAACAGTAACCCAAAGAGAAAATCCCACAACCTACCTGATGCAGACACAAGTAATACAGCTGTGGTGCCTAGATGCTACAGTGATTGGTATCTCATCTGTATATGGCACCCCATAAATATCTAGGATAGGATGGAATACCAAAGTATGACTCTGGAGAAGATGAAAATGCTATGCATGTGCTGCTAATTAAGAAATCTGGCAACGAGTGTGCATACTCACAAGAATTCATTAAAAACACAGGTTTACAGTGTTTAAAATGCCAACAGTGACATGGGCCAGACATACCCAGAGTCTGAATCTTTAGCAGAAACAATTACTGTTATTTTGTATGTATAGATTACCTGCAGCAATTTCCTGATTAATGAGCTGGACTTGCAAATTGAAGACTTGTTCGTGTACTTTACTGTGGGACAGTTTCAGTTTCTCTCTTCTGCTCACCATGTAGCAGAGATTCCTTACCTACAGTTAAAAAAAAAAAAAAAAAAAGATTTTAGAATTTTCTTTAAAAAAAAAAAAGTGGTCAAGAATGTTACATTAACATTTGAATTCTCGAATAAAGCATCGTCACACATGTAAAGCCCTATAATAGAAAAGTCCCATGGTGAATTTCATAGAATCATATGCAACTATAAGCCAAGTATTTTCAATTGCAAGGATTTAAAAAAAAAAATCATTAAAGATGCTAAAAGCGATCTGCAAATCAGTTGGTCAAATTCCCATCTATATTTGTAACAAGTGAACAAATAAGCAGGTTAAAACAAGAGCCATCAAGCAGATTTCAGAACTCATTTTTCTTAAATCCCACACCACATATATGCTACTCTGGTATATTACTCCAGCTGGTACTGCGCTTGTGTGAGATCAGCCTGCAGGAAGGCTGATCGGTACTTTTTTTTTTTTTTAATTAAATACAGCCATATTGTGTTTTTCTGAAGCTACTGCAATTTTATAAAGTAATACATTTTACAAAAACACAATAGTTTGCTTTTCTTAACAGCACACTTACCATGCTAGGAAACCATACTGACATGGGGACTTCATGAATCCTAAATAAGATTCAAGTTAAGGATGGCACCTCAGTCAGTCTGGCTAGTAGGCCACTTAGCTCTCATATTGCTGAAATTTGACACAGTGACTTACAGGTCACCTTTAAAATGATGCTCTCAATTCCCACACAATTTTGCCAATTTTGAAAGGCTTTCAGAATCAGCCCTTTTGGATGATCACTCATAGTTTACGTTTTTTTAAAGACTATTCCAGGGGTTATAGCCCTCTGCTTTCACTCACTCATTTACATTAATAGCAATATTTCCACCCACTATAACAGTAGCAGAATCAGGTGCTAAATCTCTTGATAAAATGTCAAAAATTTTGTGGAACACAGACAGCCTATGTTCTGTTGAACAATATTTGCTGAGTGCTCCCCATGGCACCTGTTCAAAAATCAGAATTTGTCCTATAAGAAATTCTAACATTTGTTTTAATCCCAAAATGAGACAAAGTTGAAATATTCCACAAAAATTGTCAATAAGTTCAGAAAATTTTGTTCTCATTTCAGACATTTCAAAATGTCACCACATTCAAAAAATTCATTTTGAATAGTTTTCCTGTAAAAAAATAAAATTGTGAATTTGTGCTGAAATCAACACCACAATTGTTTCTGGCAGAAGTTTACACATTAGTTCTCGGACTCCGACGTCAAGGGACTTTTCAGACAAAGTTGGACGAAATATACTTCTGATTTCATCAGAATAAAGTTGAAAAAAGCATTACAGGAAATTTTAAGCACAGCATTTAAGGCAAGAACCTCGCTCACTTATAGGTATGTAGTCAAAAAATCTTTACCATCCAAACGCTTACCCTTTCTAGATCCTGCCTCAAGTGCATGAACATCCTCATGCGGGTATGAATGCTGTCTTCTTTTGGCTGCACCAAGCCATTTTCTTCATCCTCCTTGGGAGGAAACAATGGTTTGTTAAGGTTACTTTTCCGCTTTAATTTCCAGTAATTATAAATGAAGTCCACAGCAATTTTAGGAAGGCCCAGTTCTGCTGCAACATCTTCTACTTTAACTAACGAGTAGAACTCTTCCTCCAGCTCTCTCAGTTTCTGAGCACGCAAACTAGTTTTCTCACTCTCTGTTTGCTTCTGGTCTGCCATGCTCTTGGGGTTCTCATCAATGTCAGGCACCGAATTCTGCTTGTTTTTGCTATGCTTTAGGCAGTACGACTTGAACTTGACCTCATCCCCATCGTCCAAAATGGCCTTCATCTCTAGGCTATGCTCAAAGGCACAGGTGACATGAAAGGCAGTGATGCAGCTTTTCACAGAGCACTATGAGAGAAACACTAGAGTCAGCCAATAGTAGCAAGGAAAGGAGAAAAAGGACCAAGGAATGCTTAAGTTATATAAAACCCACCCCTTTAAATACACTTTTCCATGTTATACTTAAAAATTTAATGAGCCTTAATTACTCCTCAGCTGAGGAACTGAATGTTAAGTTTCATCCCAAAGCAAGTCAATACTTCCACAGTAAAATCCCATAAAAAAATAAGTGTGTGTTAGAATAGAAACTGCAATTTCATCTTAAGTAGGGAAATTCAAACTTATAAATATTTAGTACATCTTACATCAGAGGAGATGACAAAACCAAATCTGAGCGGAACTGGGTTAATCTGGCTAACAGTTCCAGTATTTTCTACCTCTGATTTCACAGAACCTATAATTACATCCGGTTTCAAAAGGAATGTAAGTTTACAACTTATTTTCTTCTGAGTAAGATGTTAAATTGAAGACACTTCTGTCCATCGCTGGCAATTCTTCACTTGGTGGTTAAACATCCCATAACTTTATTCAAAGGCAGTTCTGTGTCTTGACCAGGACACTAGCTCAGGAGTCGTCGTCCCCCCCCCACACACACACACTTCCCCACCCCGGAGCCCACTTCAGAGATTCAGGTCCATGCACACACACCCTCTTTTCTAAGAGACAGGGCAGGAGGGTGTGCCCAGGAGACCAAGGGCAGGAGGTGCCTTTCTTGCTCCTCCCCACACAAGGGAATTGAACAGGGCTGCGCTGAAGAGCTAGGGTCAGCCAGGGAGTGGAAGGTTGCATCTGGTGAGTACTGACCCAGCCCCCTCCTGACCCTGTGCGCCCTTCAATGTGGCCCCCATACACTTCCCTGCGCAGGCTCTATACGGCAGGGGAAGCAGACAGGGCTCTGTGTCCCCAGGCCTCACTGAAGGACTGATGGGTTCAGGAGGGGGCAGGGGCAGTACTCACCAGGTGCACCCTTCTGGTCCCCTGCCAGCCTCCTCAGCAGAGGAGGGTAACTGCAGGTTGGTGGCTACTGCAGTAGTGAAAGAGCAAGATGGACAGGGAGACTGGTCCCCGTAGCTGAGAGAGCCTGCACAGAGCCCTGTCCCCTTCCTCTGCCAGACAGAGCCCCCTGCTGATCTCAGCCCATTCAGGTCCACATGCCCCCATCCCCTGATAATCTCATCACTCCCCCTCTCACACACTTTGAAAATCTCTGCTCTAGCTCAAAAGTTTCCTAATGTCAAAGACTGTTTAATGAGCTATTGCTAAGAGCATGGCAGCTGCCATGTTTGCAAACAGTCACTGCCATTATGAAGCATTAGGAATGTGAAAAATCTTATTTAAATCCAAATTCTATTTTTCATGCTCTGACAGATAGAAGTCATTGCAGAACTGGTACATACCTGAATGCAAGCACCGGTTTTAAGTTTGCATAAACTACAGACTAAAGCCCATCGACTTGGCGGAATGTGAGACACTTTTGTGATTGGTTCCATCCTTTCTGGGCAAGCAATGCTAACCTGCAAACAATAGTGCAGGAAGCATTTATCAGGACAAGTTAAAAAAAAAAAAATCTACCTTTTAGTACGTTAGTAAGAAAATAAATACCTCCAGTAAAATCAAACTACATTGCTACAGCATCTGGTAAACTCGCAAAGAAACGTGAGAAGCAGTGATAGAAAGCGGGGGCTTCAAGGAGTTTAGAGCTTGCAGGGTCCAGCAGGTAGGAATGCACACAGAGCTTAGCCTAAGGTTTAATATTAATCTCGATTCATCTTTCCATCACCACAATTTTTGGGTCATTCCGGTCTCATTACAATTATGTAAATCTATATTCCTTCACATTGCTGAAATTCCTGACTTAGTATCCATCTCCTTACATAGATTTCTGACTGTATAGCCCATTTTATAAATGCTCTAATTTTCTCTTTCATTAAGAGATTAGGATATTTTGAAAGATGCTACTTTGAAAGATAAAACATTGTTACACTCTGACTGAATTTGTAAGGCTACGTTAGCAGTGATTAAATTATTTTCAACCAAGATAATAGAGAAATTATCAGAAAATTACATTAAAAGGGAATTAAAAATTACTGTCCAGTGATCTGAAAACACACTTTGCACATACTGCATTAATTTCAATGACGTTCTCATTTCAGAACAATCATTATGTTACTATGCAACTTTGTGAAACCAGGTAAAGTACACAGCAACTGCTAAAGATATTACACAGAGAACAGAGAAATTCAAATCACTCAACGAAAACCATTGCTCTGTAGCTACACATTACACTGAGGATGCACACGCTATTTTATCAGCAAATAAGTCAAGTGTGTAAGTAAAAGGGAAGGAAAACTAAATAAGTAATTGTCCCTAAATTGTAGTGGCACCTCATGAACTAATGGCTTGCAATAGTAATTTGTTTCCATGCAAGTCAGTCAGATGCTTGTAACTTGGCTAAAAAGTGCTTACTATAATAAAAGGAAGGAAAATAATGCTATTCTTAGCTATACATGACTTGGACGGTCCAATTCTTATAAACCTCATCAGAATAACATCTAGTATTAAGTTATTATCCCCTTAACTCAATGTTAAGATGGGGCACAGTAAGGGGTAAGGATAATGATGAGAAAGAGAATGTGTAAAAAAAGGTACATAAATTAGTTTTACCTCTGGAATCCAGAGGGCACAGCTCACATGTGCCCACTTGGTCCCTGTCCTAGTAGCTTTCATGGCACCTCCTCTTTTTGGACACAGGAGACACTGAGGATGTATTCCCAGAACACAAGTACGACACAACCAGCTGCCTTCGGGAACCTTTAAGATTCCATAACATGCCTTGGGACAAAGGAAAATTCTCTCTGCTTCAGTGTATAGATGAGGCAATATCAGAGGCTTTAAATTACACTCTACAAATCTTACCCAAACACAACACTTTCTCTTGGATGTAATTAGTACCTACTCATCAAAACACACACGGACCAGAATGGACACAAATTAAATGTTAATTATATTGGGGTGGATGGCTTTCAGAGGCAAAGAGCAGTTGGGTACCCAACTACCATTGAAAGCCAATAAAAGGTGGGCACTAACTGTCCTTTGTATCTTTGATCATCTCTCCATAAAAAGCTATGATTACAGTTAAAACAAAGTTATGGTTCCTACAACAAATTATTTTCCCTTTTTTTTGTAAAATTTATGTTAAAATGTACGACACGTAAAACATGGTGCTGAAGGATCCTTTTTAATTTGTCTTTCTACAACGGTAGCTCTAGAAATTTAATCAAAATTAATTTAAAAAAATTACATGAAAAAAGTAGCAATTTCCTGTGATTAATACTACCATTTAAAATGGTTCCAGGTATATGTTTTGAAGGTCACGGAGGGTTCCCCCCATCTTCACACCTTTGCTACAGCTGTTGGGCTGGAGCCTGTTTTCTGTCAGGTTGGATTATCACAGCAGCGCATAACTATGTTGGTTGTATCCTGCCAACTGAAAACTTTTTTTCCTAAATGGAGGCTTAGAATTTTTTAAGTATTGCAGAGTGCAGCAAAAATTGTGGAAACATCCTAGAATCTTCTCTGTGTCCACCATTTCCAGCTCTGAGGAATGCATACTTTGCAAAGTTTGAGAAATGGAAATAGATATCCTGATACTCATTTTTAATATCTATGTGCTGAATGTCTCAAAATACTAGTTTCCACAAATGTCTGTTTCCACGTGACTACTCTAACTAAGGCCCTGTTTATTAACAGATGTTTGTCAGAAGTTTCCTACCATTCTTGCTTCAGAGTTAGCAATGTCGAAAGTCCTACTTTTAGATGAGCCACTAGCTGCAGCCACAGTTTTAAAACTCAATTTATTAGAGATGATCTGAGCAGCACTAGAGGACACAGATCTTAAAGAACCAGAGCCTGTCTACACTACAGCCCACAACACTGATTGTTCTTTTGTTTTTAATTTAAGTCTCCCTAATGCCAACCGATCCTAAAGATTCTAGTGACTCAAGGCACTCAATAGACTTCACAGAGCTAGTGTGTCTAGACTAAAGCAATACACATGTTGAAATCTCAAATAATAATCACAGAAACATCTGAAAATTCAAAATTCACACAGCAACTCAGCTCATTTCAGGAATATCACACATAGACTTAGGCATTAGAGATAACATACAGTAACAAAATAATACCTGAAAGGATGCTGAGGTACAGTGGCTACGGAAAGTGAATTTTCCAATCTGGACTATTAAAAAAGTTGTAGTAGACATTTTCCCCTTAGATAAAATCCAGATTTTTAAAATATTCCCTTATGAGAAAGTCTATCCTTATTGTTCTGCAAAAATGCATATTCTCATGGTGGCTTTTTGACTTCAAGACCTCAGTATCAAAATTAATTGTAAGAATACAAAGAGGAGCAAAATGAGGAAGAAAATTATTTTCTTGAGTCTGTCAGAATACTTATAATAAACACCAAAGTCAAATTAATCTCTAAACACTGTAAACTTTTTATTTTAATCTGAGTGGAAAGGTTGAAAAATTTAACAGTACTCTTAAAAAAAACAAAAAAAAAAAATAGAGGGAGCTCTTGCCTAAGAAATGATTTAGCAAGTCAGCTTTTCATTTTATGAGATATTTTAAGGAAAATTGGAAAAGGTACAGAAAGAGGCAACAAAAATTAGGGGTATGGAACAGCTTTCATATGAGGAGAGATTAATAAAACTGGGCCTTTTCAGCTTGGAAAAGAGACAGCTAAGGGGGAGACATGACAGAGGTCTATAAAATCATGACTGGTGTGGAAAAAGTAAATAAGGACGTGCTTATAACACAAGAACTAGGGGTCACCCAATGAAATTAATAGGCAAGTCTAAAACAAAAGGAAGCATTGCTTCACACACTGCACAGTGAATCTGTGGAACTCTTTGCCAGAGGATGTTGTGACGACCAAGATTAACAGGATTCAAAAAAGAACTAGGTAGGTTCCTGGAGGTCCATCAATGGCTATTAGTATGGGTAGGGATGGTGTCCCTAGCCTCTATTTGCCAGAAGCTGGGAATGGGCGACAGGAGATAGATCACTTGATGATCACCTGTTCTGTTCATTCCCTCTGGGGCACCTGGCATTGGCCACTGTCGAAAGAAAGGATACTGGGCTAGATGGACCTTTGGTCTGACCCAGTATAGCCATTCTTATGTTAAGGTCACACTTAGATTTTTACTCCTACTGCTACTCAGTTTACAAACAGTAAACTAAGTAGCTTAAGTCCAATTTCAAATGCCTTTGATTTAGCATTTTCTAGTTAATGGCTTCATTTCCTATTCTAGGAAGCCTAGACTAAGTGCAGGTCTATACTTCCTCCCTGAGAGGCGGTAGCTATGTTTGCTGTAGATAGAGCACGGTCTACACTGGGAGTTAGGTTGATATAACTGCGTCACTCAGGGATGTGGATTTTTCACACCCCTGAGCGATGCAGTTATACCAATGTAAGTGTGTAGTGTAGACCTGGGGTAAGAAAAACTGACTTTTTGAAAAGTGGCTTCAGGTTTTTTTGTTAATGAAATAAAATCAGAGAAACTATCTCAGTTACATTTTTCTTTGTGCTATCTAGAAGGGTAGACTACAAAAGATGCTATATTACAGCATTTGAGTATGTGAATGTGGTGACTAACAAATTCAATGCATTCGCTCAGAGCTTTGCTAAATTAGAGTTATCAAAAAAATCTGGGGGAAAATTTGATAATGGTTACTATGCTAATCCCGCTAATATCTTTTTATAATATATGGAGATATGCCTATCTCAGAGAACTGGAAGGACCCTGAAAGGTCATCGAGTCCAGTCTCCTGCCTTCACTAGCAGGACCAAGTACTGTCCCCTGACAGATTTTTGCCCCAGATCCCTAAATGGCCCCCATCAAGGATTGAACTCACAAGCCTGGGTTTAGCAGGCCAATGCTCAAACCACTGAGCTATCCCTCCAGCACAATAAAGAATGATTTTAAAGAGGCCTATGTAAGCTATGTTCACTGAGTGTTCAGTTATAATTGTCACAAAATAAGAGAAGTCTTAGTCCAATTTCAAAAAGTTTACAGCATATTTTCCAAAGGAGGACTCTGTAGAAATCAGAACCCTGCAGTCTGTTCTACGAGTAAGAATCTCTGTACTCATGTGGTGCCCCACTAAACTCATCAAGTTGCAAGATCAAATTAATGTTTGCAATGTCATAATAAGAAATATCCCTGCCTGAAAGGCACCTGCAACAAGCTTGCTAACAACTTCTGAAAAATCAATCCACTTACTTGGGTGCCTAAATTTGGCTTTAGATGCCCAGCTTTAGGCAGTCAGGTTCTGGCCCCAATTATCTGGCCAAACAAAGGATGGAAAACCCCCATCAGTTCCTTAACGAAGGCTCTATAGTTCTTAGCATCTTTCTACCTTCAAAGCACCTTAAAATACCAATTCATCCTTACAGTATACCTGTGAAGTTGGCAAGTATAATCCCCGTTTTAAAGATGGGGAAAGAATTTGTGCTGGGCCACAGAGAAGTGCTTGCCAGAGCTGGGATTAGACCTGCATTCCCCCTGTCCTCAGACCACATCACTTCGATATTCACTGTGCTAGACAGCATAATCAAGTCTATTTGTAGGAATACAAAAGTCCACCTTCAAGCAGTAGCAGTCTCCATGTCTAGAAGATCTTAAAAGCCCTCCAAATTGCTATTTAAAGCGAGTTCAAATTACACACCCACCAACAAAAACTATTTGAACATCTCTTCTAACACAAACCTGATGGACACAAACATTACACTTGTCACAAAACACCATATCATTCCCATCTTCACTGTCAGGGGACCGGCACACGTCACAGATCACATTTTCATCGTATTCTATGCCCAGCCCTTCCTCAGTCTCAATAGCATGGTTCATATTCTCATGACACTGCCGTTCCAGGACTTCTACTGTCTTCTCCATTGTGTTCTCATCAAGGGGCCCACATCCTGCAAGAGGGGAAAGGATTAGAATGCATACTCAATCTATGAGTAAAGATAGGACACAGGAAAACACAAAAGAGAAATACACTTCTATCAACTAATAAAGGAAACGGAGCCAACTTTTTCATCTTTATGTAAATCCTGACACAAAATGTTTATTTACAAAATGTTTATTCTCCACTAGTTACATTTGGTTTAATAAAGTTCACTGACTAATTTCAAAACTATAACAAAATAATAAACAAACCAAATCTTGGAGTAAAAAGCTAAACTACAGTAACTTTTCTTTAAGACCACAACTTAAGCAAAGAGAGCAACATGCAGAAGAGAAACTGCAACAATGCCATGTGGTACAATATGCTTTTCAAAAAGTTGTGCTCACAAGAGTAATTTTCTATCAGAGAGAGTTTATATCTTGCTATAAAATACCACAAAATATTCCAAAACCAACACATCTAGTATACTGCCAGAGTGATTAGTATGATGGCAGGGAAAAATTCATTTTTAATAAAATGGTAAATAAATACGCTATCAAGCAGTGATGAACAAATCTGGGTTTTGTCCGTATCACCCTGTCTTCTTTCACATTATTCCTTAAACACACACACTTTGTCCACTCAGATTAATGTAAATCCACTGTAACAGAAGCCTGTTTTAAAAGGATCTGCCACATTAAAATCAGATCGTCACAACATCCTGAGTATTGTGTATTTAGAATGCAAGCTCCAGAAGGCAGAGACTGTATCTGCCTCAAAGTCAAACTATAAGTCCACATTTTGTAGCGATACTGTGCATATTTATAAGGAATGAAAATACAAGCTTTTTTCCTTACACACAAGGGGAATTTCAAGTTTTAGGGACTTACAAAATTGTTTCTAACCCACTTGATATTTATTTTGAGTCCGCAAAAGCTGTACATAATCATGAAGGATATGAAGAAAAAAGTTCTTAGCCACAATTTGTAAATTTTTCAAATTAAGCTAATGTAGCAAATGACTGCTGTAAACGCTTTCTTGACAGAATGTCAGCATTCTAATGTTATTTTTCCCTAACATTTTTCTTCTAAACTCTACAAATACCCAAGACCACTTACTGAACTCAACTCAATTTTTAATACTAAATTGTATTGTAAAATTACCCATTTCTGTAAGATCCTCATTTAATTCTTGAAGCCAAAAGATATCCATGTCATCCAAGTCATAGCGACACACAGATTCTGCCAGTTCTAGAATATTGATGTAACCAGGTTCTGTGGGCTCTTGGCTGGAACAATGGATGTACTTCCTAGGTCGTGTATACAGTACTTCCTTCACCTTTTCTGCTACAACCCTAAATGTAAAATTAAGAGAAATGGCATGGTTAGCTATGGTTAGTTCTTTGGTTAGGGCCCATTCCTGCAAGATGTTAAGTGTCTGGTATCAGGTGCAAAATGCCGTTTCCATTGACTTCCACTGGCCCAATGACTGACAAGAGCGCCAGGGTGGTGTTTTTGCAATGAAAAAGTCTGTTCAGGAACTCTGTTAAGGTTACTAGCTGTCAAGTGGAGTTTTGGTTCCTACTGACCGAGCCCTGACTCAGTGAACTAGAGGACTGGTTAGCAGAAAGTCTTTAGATCACACCGTATTGACCAGACAACTCATGTTTCAAGACTATTGTATAAATGTCGCTTCCATACATGAAAAGTCCTTGAAGAAAAAAAAAAGAACAAGACTCATTCTGTATGTGAAATACTTTTCTAAATTATATAATATGGTTTTAATTTAATTTGAAATCAAAATTAATTTTAATTTTTAATTAAATTTTAAGATTGGACAAACATATGCTTTCAACTGGACCATTTTGGAATTGTTTATGAAGTTGTGGAAGACATTATGTACATAAAATTCCATACACCTTTGTTCAAGCCTTTTTCTAAACTGTAATATGAAGTCTTCATGACAATTAGACTCCTGATTGATAATCTGGAAGATAACTGGTCCTTTTCAATAGAATTTTGTTTGGCAACGGAAGGGGGAGAAAACAGATGCATGCTCCACATTTTGGATAAATAGTCCCTATTTATATTCATTTTGCAAACGACACCTTATAAAAGCCAATGCTTATAGTATTATTTTGGGTATGTAAGAAGAATTCTGTTGCCAAGTAGGCACTGAAGGAGAAAGAACATAGCTAAAATAACCAGGTAGCAAGGGCCAATAACCAGGTAGCAAGGGAGAATGTTGACCTATGGGTCCTTTAGTCCCACCAGATGTTTCAGTAATGAAGCCCATTGTGTCACTGTAAAGTGTCTTATGTGAAAGGAAAAACTAATCAGACACAAAGTCAGTTTCTCTCTGTATTTAATGCATACATATGAAAGGGCTGCAGTGGGAAACTGAACAGAATACTTCACATGTGAAATGCATTGTGCTTTGAAGAATTAGGCAAGCAAAGAAGAAAATTGTTGTGAAAGGAGGAGGGTGCACTTATGTGGTAGTCTATCAAGTAATCAAAATAGATATATTGGTTATTTCTCAGAACTTTGATGACCCACAATTCTTATTGGGCAACGTGAGTTACCAGTGTTAGCACAAGTACTGTTTTCCTGTTCTGTCTTCCTCCCCCTTTTCCTTTCTGTTGCCTCTCCTCCTTGCTTTGCTGGTTTCTTTTCCTCCTCCTCCTTTTTCTAGAAACTTCTATGGTATAGTAGCACCAGTTAGGAGTGGGTTATGTGTGCGTTTTTTACATTTCTGTACTCGCAAAAGCCCTAGCTAAATACAGTTATACCGAAATTAACTATGCTGTCAAAAGCACTTGTTTAGCTCAGGAAGGTGTATAAACTATACCAGCAAAAGCATTTTTCTGGTAGTATAGACCATGCCTACACTAGGAGGGTTTGCCAGCACAGCTATACTGGCAAATCTTTACTAGTGTAGACTTGGCACTGATTTTTTTCATCCATTTATTATTATTCATCCATGGAATTATTTAAGCCCCAAAGTCAAAGAGGCTCTGCTAGTGCACAGAGGTCCACCAATGCATAACCAATTGCAGGATAAAGGACATTAGACTGGAAAATAGAAGGAAAATGTAAACTGAAGCGGTAGAGAGTTTAGGAGAATGAATAGCATTTCCATCTATAGATATATCTATTGTGACAGACCCAGACAAGTGGGGTACAGAAGTCTGATAGAAGGCAAATATACTGGCCATTGGATGAATAGTTTTCTGTTCCCTGAGTGACCAGAGCAGGGGCTGCACTAGAACAAGCAGGAACTTTCTGGAACCAATTTAAGGCAGGCAGGCCTTAATTAGGACACCTGGAGCCAATTAAGAACAACCTGCTAGAATCAATTAATACAGACAGGCTAATCAGGGCACCTGGGTTTAAAAAGGAGCTCCCTTCAGTTTGTGGTGTTGCGTGCGAGGCGCTGGGAGCAAGAGGCACACAAGGAGTTGAGAGGGAGAAGAGTTGAAGGACTGAGGAGTACAAGCATCAGCAGACCATCAGGAGGAAGGTCCTGCAGTAAGCATAAAGGTGTTGGGCGGAGGCTGTGGAGAAGTAGCCCAGGAAGTTGTAGCTGTCACGCAGCTGTTACAGGAAACCCTATAGACAACTGCAATCCACAGGGCCCTGGGCTGGAACCCAGAGTAGAGGGCAGGCCCGGGTTCCCCCCAAACCTCCCAACTCCTGATCAGACACAGGAGGAATTTAACTGTGGGTTCTACCAGAGGGGAAGATCTCTGAGGCGATCAAAATCCGCCAATAAGCGCAGGACTCACCAAGGTAGAGGAGGAATTTTGTCACACTATATATAGAAAACACACACACTCACTCACTCACTCACTCACTGTTCTGGTGGGTGTGTGTGTAAGTTCCCAGCCTCTTATGTCAGGGCAAAAACAGGTTACTAGAGATGGCTAGGAAGAATGCTCATGGCCCCCAAAAATGATTCTGGGAGGTTCTTGCCTTCCTCTGAAGCTTTGACAGATATCAGTCACTGCTGGAGACTAGATCCCATCCAAGGTGGATTAAGTGTTTGCTGCATTATTACAATTCATGTTGTCCTGTTTTCATGGGTAGATTTATGTAATATAACCAATGCAACAGAATACTGTTTTCTATTTGGAATTTTATTTGATTGGTCACAATAAGTTAGATGGCCGTTTTAAAAGCATTTTTCTTTTTTAGTTTGAGCCTAGTTCTGAGTAGTGTATGTTGGCTTTCTCCCTTCAGTTCAGATCTGCCTATTCTCTCCCAGCCCCAAGTACCACTGATGTCTCCAAATTAGTAATATTTGAATTTTAAAATATTTTTGGACTTGGGAGGCAGTTGTACCACAGGTTTAAGTGTACTAAGCTAGCAAGTGTTAGCTGCAATTAGATTGTAAATCCTTTGAGACGGACTCATTTTATGTTTTTTCCAGTACCAAGCACATTCAGTGTTTAAGACTAGTTACCTGAGAGAAGGCTGTGGAATCGTGTCGGGACTGGCTGGGACCTGAACACCCTTTTCCCATTCTTGTTTCCATGTGTCCGCAAAGAGGTAATATTCATCAGGGTTGACATGGTGAGAGTCTGGGAGTTTCATGGCACTAATGAGGTCCTTCCGAAAAACCTGCAAAGAAAACCCAAATATCCTATTTGAGAGAAGGCAGGTGTAAATGGAGTCAATCATTCTCCCTAACACAATAACAAACCTGTTAACATGTTTAATGTGGTCAATTATTAGTCAAGTATTCTTAAAAAAGGCTTTCTAAATTGGGGCAGTGGGTTGAAAAAATACACACACCCCTTGTTCACTGTCTCGCAGCAGAAGCTACGTGTCCTTCCCTACTCCTGCTCCCTCCCTCTCCTCACACAAGAGCCTTTCTGCCTCCTGAGGCCTCCCCATCTCGCTGAGCACCAGGAGATCCCACCCTCACCAGACTGGGAGCCTCACATTGCTAGTCCATCTCCTCTGAGACTTTAGTCCCATTTCTTCACAGAAAACCACTGCGGACTTTATACCAGGGCTGTCAAGCGATTAAAAAAAAAATTAATCGCGATTAATCGCACTGTTAATAATAGAATACCATTTATTTAAATATTTTTGGATGTTTTCTACATTTTCAAATATATTGATTTCAATTACAACATATAATACAAAGTGTACAGTGCTCATTTTCTATTTATTTTTTATTACAAATATTTGCACTGTAAAAAAAAGAAATAGTATCTCAATTCACTTAATACAAGTACTGTAGTGCAATCTCTTTATAATGAAAGTTGAACTTACAAATGTAGAATTATGTACAAAAAAGCTGCATTCAAAAATAAAACTAAAATTTGAGTCTGCAAGTCCATTCAGTCCTACTTCTTGTTCAGCCAATTACTCAGACAAACACGTTTGTTTACATTTGAAGGAGATAATGCTGCCCGCTTCTTGTTTACAATGTTACCTGAAAGTTAGAACAGACGTTCTCATGGCACTGTTGTAGCCGGTGTTGCAAGATATTTACGTGCCTGATGTGCTAAAGATTCATATGTCCCGTCATGCTTCAACCACCCTTCCAGAGGACATGTCCATGCTGGTGACGAGTTCTGCTCGATAACCATCCAAAGCAGTGGGGACCAATGCACGTTCATTTTCATTATCTGAGTCAGATGCCACCAGCAGAAGGTTGATTTTCTTTTTTGGTAGCTCGGGTTCTGTGGTTTCTGCATCAGTGTGTTGGGGAGGTGTGCGGGGCAGTATCCTCTGCAGGGGTGGCGGCCACTTCAGGTCTTATCTGGGTTTCAGCGTAAACTGGCAACGGGGAGGGTCTGACAGTTTTCCTCCGGGGAGCCCACGGAACACCTGAGTGTGGTGTGGGGTAGGTCCATGGACCCCAGTGTGGCCATTGCCCTGGGGAGGGCGAGGGCATAGGTGGTCCCATCCAGGGATTGACATACCAGTGTGGATAGCTGTGAGGATATGGAGATCGTGCTGTAATGTGTCTCTCAGTTGCAGGTAACTGAATCTGGGGAGAGTATTGAGAGGAAAACATCTGTTCATCGTATTCCTCTTCTTCCTCCTCATCCCCCCCACCCTTCATTGGAGAGGCTTGAAGTGGTAGGGGAGTACGGAAGGTAGGGTGCTAAAGGTCTCCGTGATAGACTGGTGCCGAGAAGAGGAGACTCAGGAGCATGGGACACCCTTAATTCCTCTGGCTGTAAAAACGGAGGTGGAGCTGACTGACCGGGAGTCAGTGCTGGTGGAGGCAGAGTCTGCTGGGGCATCTCATGGGGTACATTAGACTCCCCCAAACAGCGTACACACCATGAATGCCCATCTGAGATGGGAGGAATAGCATCATTACAAGAGGTGCATCTCTTGAAACCTGGGGAGTTAGGCATGTCCGTAACCGTGGAGGATTTTTTTTATTTTTTTTTAAGAAATGCAACAGTTAATGTATCTTAACTAAATAGTAACTCTAATGACTAAAAACTATCTAAACTGAGACACAAACTAACTAACATCTCAAAGAGTACTGCTGACCTCTGTCTCTAGCCAGGGACGGTAGAGAAAGAACTGAGGAGCCCGGGCTGTGCACGTGCTATTCAAACACTGGCAGCTTGAGAGGCAGGCACAGCGCGTGCACATCCTGTAGGGGTACTGCTGTAGAAATCTCCGATCGAAGGCACTGGGACGCACCTTGACCTGAAGTGGAGCACCCACAGGAACATCTCTCAAAGAAGAACTGAAGACACTTCCTGTTGTGCCTCATCATGAACAGGTCTATGTGGGGAGTCCCCCACTTCTGGAAGAGGCTTTTCACGACGTCTGGACCATTTATGGTGGCTGGAGAAGGATCTGCTGAGGTGATCCGCTAGTTTGTTCTGTGACCCCAGCAGATAGAAGGCCTTGAGGTGGATCGAGTGGGCTATGCAGAATTCCCACAAGCAGAGAGCTTCCTGGCATAGGTGAGAGGAGCATGCCCTGTGCCCCCCCGCCTGTTTATGTAAAACATTGCTGTCGTGTTGTCTGTGAGGACTGATACACACTTGCCCTCCAAGTGGTTTGGAAATGCCTGGCAGGCTAGGCGAACCGCCCTGAGCTCCCTGACACACATGTGTAGCATGAGCTCCTCCGGAGACCAGAGGCCCAGAGTTCTGAGGGGCCCTAAATGAGCGCCCCAGCCCATCACCAAAGCGTCTGTGATGAGACACACTGACGGATGAGGTCTCAAGAAAGGGACTCCATCACACACTGCCAGCGGGTCCAGCCACCAAAGAAGGGAAGCGATCACTGATGGGGGAAGCGTAACTACTGTGTCCAAGTGGTGTCGGCCCGGTGCATATACCAACCAAGCCTGAAGAGATCTGAGCCATAGTCTTGCATGTTGCACCACATAGGTGCATGATGCCATATGGCCCAGGAGCTTTAAGCAGTGATGGGGTGGTTCCTGAGACTTTCTGTGAGTGCCCCTTTCAGTTGGAACAGGGCTTCCAGGAGAAAAACTCTGGCTTGGACTGAGTCAAGGATTGCCCCAATAAATTATATCCTTTGAACTGGGGAGAAGGTAGACTTCTGGGTATTTATTAACAGGCTTAATACCCTGGATAATACCTTTCCAGTCCTGGAAAGTTGACTGTATTAACTTTACATCGGTCTCTACCTGGGCCTTGGTCCGACCTCTGATCAGCCAGTCGTTGAGGTATGGGTAGACCTGAACCCCTTGTTTCCTCAGGAAGACCGTGACGACTGCCAAGCACTTTGTGAACACCCACTGACAGGCCGAACGGGAGCACTGCAAACTGGTAGTGCACATGGTATTAGCAGGAGTGTTGTAAGGAAGACACGAGAAGTAATTCTTCCATTCTAGTCCGTGTTGAGTAAGCCTCAACTAGAGTATTGTATCCAGTTCTGGGCACCACATTTCAGGGAAGATGTGGATAAAATGGGAGAAAATCCAGAGAAAAGCAACAAAAATGATTAAAGGTCTAGAAAACATGACCTAACAGGGAAAATTTAAAAAATTGGATTGGTTTAGCTGGAGAAGAAAAGAGAGGGGACATCAGTTTTCAAGCCCCCACTCCACCCCTGCCCTCAAGGCCTCACCCCCGCCCCACCTCTTCCCATCCCTGCTCCACCACGCTCCATCCCCTCCCCGGAGCGTGCCGCATCTTCGCTCCTCCCTCCTCCCGCTCCTGAACACCATGAAAGAGCTGATTGCTACGGGAAGGAGGTGCAGGGATGCAGGGAGGAGTCAGAGGTAATGTGGGCCCAAGCCTGATAGAATTGGGATAAACAATTCACAAAAACTGGGGAATCTGGATCCATACAGTAACTCCTCACTTCAAGTCATTCCGGTTAACGCTGTTTCGTTGCTGATCAGTTAGGGAACATGCTCATTTAAAGTTGTGCAATGCTCCCTTATAACATCATTTGGCAGCCTCCTGCTTTGTCCACTGCTTGCAGGAAGAGCAACCGGTTGGAGCTAGCTGGTAGGGGCTTGGAACCGGGTGGACCGGCAGCCCCCCTATCAGCTCCCCCGCTCCCCTAAGTTCCCTGCGCCTTTAAAAGAAGCGGCGCCTTTTTTTAGCTCTGCTCCCCCTTTACAAAAATGTGTTGCTTCCTTTTTAAGGCGCCGCTTCTACTCAGAGGGAGAGCTCCGGCCGCTACCTCCACTCCCCCCTTGGCTACGCTACTCGGCGGAGGTCTCCTAAAACCCCTACACTTCCTCCTACTGTAGTCCTGCCAGGCAGGAGGCAGGAAGAACCGAGCAGATGGTGAAGGTTTATAGTGCTTCCTCGACGGAGCCAGTGTATGTAGTCTGGTTCCTGGACCTAACCTTTCCTAAGCAGAAGGGCTGAAGGCACAGGTCAGAAGAGGAAGAAAACATTTCAGAACAACTTCTAGAATGTGTTCTCTGTAAAAACTAGATCCTGCGTTTACTAAGCAAGAAACTAAGGTTACGTCTGCACTACCCGTCCTATTCGGCGGGTAGCTATCGATGTTCTGGGATAGATTTATCCCGTCTCATCTAGACGCGATAAATCGATCCCAGAGCCGCTCCCCGTCGACACCGGAACTCCAGCTCCGCGAGCGGAGGAAGCACTGTCAACGGGGGAGCCTGCCTGCTGCCGTGTGGACCGGGGTAAGTACCTTTTGAAATCGATCTAAGATATTCGACTTCAGCTACATTATTCACGTAGCTGAAGTTGCGTATCTTAGATCGTTCCCCCCGCCCCCTAGTGTGGACCAGCCCTAAGACAAATTGACACAAAATGCTGTTTTACTTGGTAAACAGGAGCACTACCTTCCTACCAAAAAAACCCAAAAATGAATAGTAACAAGAAAACATTCAATAAAGAGCTTCCTTTGGTCATGTCTCATTAATGGAATATCTTTTGTAAAGCATGTCCCTAACTGTTATTATAGTTAAGCACGTCCCTAACTGAAAGAAAGGGCAAGCTCAAAATCATGTAGTATTTTTATTTAAATTTATTTATTTATTTTAGTAAGGAAAATATACAGAATATTCTAACCAGACACACAAATACCAGTCAACAGAAGCAACTGCTATGCTGATGTGGTTGTTTCAAGGAGCCATTTTCTAGACAAATACCAACCCCCCAAAAAAATCTATGTTAGAAAGTGTCAGCTAGAAGAGGGGGGGAAAAACAAGGCTGTGTTTATGCTCCACTAACAAGCTCTTTCATAACACTTTACATGCTCAAATCACTGTATACACATAGTTGTATATTCTCCATATAGATGATTACTATAGAATTCCTCCCATCCTTTCTGCTAACCTTGCCTTTTCATTAGCCTGTCCTTCCCACAAAGCTGCTCCACAACCACTGTCTGTGATCCCTTGTGGAAATATCTGGCTAGTCATCCTAGGTAGCCTTATAGGAACAAGTTCTCCAGTATTAATCTAATTCACTATAGGGCAAAGCCACACAGCAGTTCTGCAAGTGCTTCAGCAGCCCCCAGTTTTAGTGGTTCATTTGATAATCTATGCATGGAAAAAAAGATTACAATAAAGCATAACATCCTGAAAGGTTGCTTAATGCCAAAGGCAAATCTATGCCTTTTATTCTTAAATAGACAAATGCTTGCCTTGCAAAACTACTGAAGGTAATAAACCGTTGTCTGCCTCTTATAAGTCTCCTGAAAGATGAGATGATCTTATTTATAACACACATGCTCACAATTTGCTATTGTAGCACAAAAGTTTAAAATTACAGTACTAAGACACAGATAAGTGCGTTACTGGACCCAAAAAAATCCATATTCATACCCAGAGCAGTGTGTGAGGGAAGTGAAATTAGTAAAAGAATGAAAGTTTGTAGGGACTCAAAGCATGGAGGGATTTTAGTCCTGCTTTACATGCACACCTCAATGAAACCTTAGCCCAGTGGTCCCCAAACTTTTGAACTCACGCCTCCCCTTACCCTTGAGCTGGGGCCAAGAGCAGGGTCGCAGCGGAGCCACCCATAGTTAAGGTTGCTGGACACTTCTCGTTATAGACCCTGTTGTCAGTTGCTTATAAAAAAAACTATGAACTGAAGTTTTTGATGCCAGGTGCCTGTGCCGGAGGCTGATTTATTTATTTTAAAGTTTCAGTAGTTTCTCAGAATGGGGTTAGGGAAAATACATTTGCTTGTGTAAAAAATTTAGTACAACTATTTGAAGCTCTTGCATATCCATATTTTGGAGTCGGGATTTGAAATTCGTTAAGAGGGAACTGCTCTGGTGTTAGGGTTGTGCCTTTTACCACCCTCGTGAAAGTTTGCCCACATCTGTCCAAGTTATAAGACTCTGAAAATCAGTTTGCACATGACTCCTGGGGGAATTGTGCCACCGTGCAACGCAGAATTTTGCAGAAATTAATATTGTGCATGCAGAATTGCCTTTCCCCCACAGAAATGGGCTTCAGTGCTGCTGGCTGCCACTAGGGGCCGCTGGACTTAACAGAGCCCAGCACACACACAGAAGACACTGCCAGGGGGAGGAGGAGGGAGCTAGAGGTTTACCAGCAGCTGCAGTTCCCCACATGCCTTGAGGTCTACCTTCTGTAGACCATTCATTATTTCATACTTGTATCATGTCCCCTCTTATTCATCTCATTCTTTTCAATCTCCTCAGAGGAGAGATTTTCCTTGGTCTTTGATCATTCTCATCACCCTTCTCTGAACCCCCCGTCTAGTAGTACTACCATAGCCTTGTGATAGTCGTGCAGCCTCATTTGGAAAACTGTAGTACTGGTCACCCGGATTTACACAAAAGAATGGTAACAGTCTCCATATTATTCACCAGCCCATTACTTATGTATCCCAACACTTTGTTTTTGACCACAGCTGCATCCTGAGGAGAAGTCTTCATTGAGTTATCTAAGCCCAGGTTGCCTTCCTGAATTAATACACTTAAGCTGGAACCCTGTAAAGTATACAAGTAATTTACGTTTTTTCCTTCTGTGTGCATTAATTTGCTTTTATCAACATTTAATTTAATTTGCCATCACACTGCCCATTCATACACGGAACACACAAGAGGTTGGTATGGCAACAAACAGCTAATAGCAAATATGTCCAACGGCCGGTGATGGGACACGGCTCTGAGTTACTACAGAGAATTCTTTCCCAGGTGTCTGGCTACTGGGCCTTGCCCACATGCTCAGGGTCTAACTGATCACCATATTTGGAGTCAGGAAGAAGTTTTCCCCTGGGTCAGATTGGTAGAGACCCTGGGGTTTTTTCGCCTTCCTCTGTAACTTGAAGTCTTTAAATCATGATTTGAGGACTTCAGTAACTCACCCAGCAGTTATGGGTCTATTTCAGGCGTTAGTGGGTGAAGTTCAGTGGCCTGCATTGTTCAGGAGGTCAGACTAGATGATCATGATGGTCCCTTCTGGCCTTAAAGTCTATGAGACAACTGAAAGTCATATGCATAGAGAGAAAGGGGGAAAGGGTTGAGGTTGGACCCAAGCAGTTTGATAACGTTCCCTTAAGAAGGGTTTAAAAAAAGAAAGTAAAAAACAGGACATTCTTTTACAAGAAAAATGTATTTTTTGACATTGAGGGGTTTGGTTTTTTTTTAATCAAGTTGCGAGTGGCCCTTTAATATTATAGCAGGAAAGCAGGACTTCATCAGACCAACTATTCTAATAGTACTTGAAGTTCACAGACACTCAGTTCTTTTTCATCAGACTATACTCTAGCTTCATTGATACTCTAGCTTCATTGAAAAAAGGAGAGTCATACTTGGAACATGGTTTGGTTTGCCAGTAAGACTGAGTGCATGTTTTGGGGCTAAAGATACATACTCACAGTTAAGAGACAGAAAATGTAACCTGTAAAGGAAACTAAAGTATGAGAGACGTGTGCCTAATTTTAGCTTCCAATAGCTATTACATACACCTATACATTTGATGAGTCTTCATATTTATTGTTGTTCATATGTACATGCGTATAAAGATGGGTGGAAGGAAGTTGGAGCAAAAATAGCAGCGATAGGAGAGTCCCTCTGCAGGAAGACATGGGAGAGTCACAGCTTAAGGGACCAGGGGATCTGGGTGGGAAGAGCATGCCTGGGTAAAGGGATGATGCTATAGAATATTTAAAATAGTGGCAGACATTAATACTCTCATTCATTGCAGTTCATATTTGCCTTTCTGGCAAGAAGATTGGATTACTGTACAGAGCAAATCCTTAGCAAGATTTCAGTGGTTAAAACTAGAATCTAAGCACATTATTGAAGAGTGTGATTTCATAAGGAAAGATTTTACCAGAAAGACAGACTTTTTCTTGGCAGTGCAAATGACAGGCCGCTACATATACCGTTGGTCAATCTTCCCCCGTGCTTCAGAACACTTGTTCAGTTTCTCTTTTAAAACATATGCTAACATTGGAGAACTTAATTAACACTTGCTAAAAACTAACTTTGGGAGAAGATACACATTTTAGACACTGCCTTTTCCCACCAAACCAAATACATTAAACCAGTAAGCAGCATTTAATTAAGGAACTTCCACCTGCTCTTGAATTCTCACAAGGACAGGCAAACACTGGTCCATTCACAAAATGTATTCAGCATTTCATTGTGTGCACTCCCTCGCAAATAGAGGAATTTTGCTGCATACGTTTTCCTGGATGAACCCAGTCTAGACATTTATACAACTCCCATCACAGCAGGTGGCTAAGAGCCTATCATTTTGTATAGCATACATTGTTACCTTGAGCCATGAATCTCTGGTTTCAATTCTAAAGAATCAAAACATTTCCCCCATGCTGTCAGTTCACACTTCCCTCAGCTATCAATAGTCACACGGGCACACATGGGCATTTGTGGTTTTTCATGGGATTTTTTTTGGAAGGGATTAAGGGGGTGGAGGTGGCACAAGATTGACAAGTGAACAGAAAAATAGTTCCCTCATGGGAATGATTAGTTTACTTCAGCCCCTAAGAAAGAGAGTGTCAGACTTCATAATACTTCTAAACAGGGAAAAGCGGACCATTAGGGGCTAAGCCCTACATAAAATGGCACAGCTGTCACGGTAAATACTTGTAGGATGACTGATATACTGCATTATCACTTGTGGGCTAGTGTGCCTGAAGCTGCTCTAGCCTCTAGCAATCACTGTAGTCTGGTCCTCCAGCATATAGACCTCAGTAGGGTGACCAGATGTCTTGATATTATCAGGACCATCAGGATATTAGAGTCTTTGTCTTATATAGGCAATCTATTACTCCCTCCTCCATCCCGATTTTTCACACTTGCTATCTGGTCATCCTACATAACAGAGGGACAAAAAGACCACGGAATACAGGCTTCTATGGGGTCAATTCTCTTCAGCCCTACAGAGGGCTCCCTACTGTGTATGCTCCTGCTTCTCCAGGTCCAATCATTGGTAGAAAGTGGAGATCTGAGTTAGGGAATGCAGATCTGAGCCAGATAGGAGAGGGAAAAGTTCTGTGTTTAAAAATGGGTTCTCTGACCTACAGAGATTGGGTACATGTGTGCGCAATGGGCAGGGGCAATGCAAGGAAGTTTTGCACCCTAGGCGAAAGTTCCTTGCACTGGCCCTGCGCCCACTCCTCCACCCAGCGGCAAACCACCCCCCCACCCGCAGCAGCCTCCCCACCCGGCCGTGGCGGGGGGGCTGGGCTCGGCTCCCCGCCCCACCCCACCCCGGGCGCTGGGCTGGGCTCCCCCGTGGGCCGGGTTCCCCGCGTGCCGCCCCCCCTCGCAGGCCGGTCTCCCCGCCTGCCAGCAGCCCCCCACCAGCACCCCCCGCAGCGGCCAGCCCCCCTGCCCGCAGCAGCTCACCTCAGCCGGAGGCAGGGGCAGCAGCTTAGGGGAAGAATCTCCGCCCCCCAAATGCTGGCTCCCTAGGCGACTGCCTAGGGTCGCCTAGTGGGCGCGCTGGCCCTGGCAATGGGGTAGGGCATGTCCTGACGCTGGGGAAGCAGGGTGAGAGGTTAAGAAAGTGGAAGTGTACTCGGCCCATAGGCATAGATGTTCAATATTCCTGAGAAGGTGAGAAATGGGCTGGAGGGAGCTGAGCAGTCTTAGGGAGGTTCTCGGCCTGCAGGGGGACGGACTAGGTTAACATGGTCTAGTACATGGGAGTGGAACCAATTGGTGACAGGCGTGTAGAAAGGGTGAAGCAGCAAGGGGACATGGCAGAGTTAAGAGCTAGATTTGAAGGGGTGAGGCTGGAATTAAGAAAACAGTAAGGAGATGACAGAGTAAATACAGTCCTTTCCTATCCTGCCCTTTGAAGTGTCCCATTGTTTCATTCTGAAGAGGGCACCCCTGCCCCTTAACAACCAGCCTTATACCCCCCAAAAACCCACCAAAGTGTCTGTATTTCACTTTTAAAATAGGATCAACCTTCAAGGGAGAAGATCATGTGGGTCACCTTGTTCTCTGCAGCCCCACCAGTCATTTTGGGCCCCAACCACCACTACTTCCATACCACTATCCAAACATCCTGTGGACTGGGAGCATGCAGTTTCATTTGAGAGATTTTACAGTTAACAGGACCCCTCCACTCCCTCCAAAACTGGCAGTTCAAAGCTTAGAGACAAAAAATATACATCACAAAATAATCAGATTACCACAATCTAAACCTTAACCATTGTTCTCACCTCAGCAGGTTTCTTTTGCTCATTTGCTGGAGTTTTTGATTTGCTCCTGTATTTGGAACAAGAGGAAAAGGAAGTGGAAGGACCTATTTAAAAAATAAATAAAAGAGTTTAGTTGTAACCCACTGAATTTCACATAATTCCTCAATATATCATAAGGCACTATAGACTTGAATCATCTATCTGGGTCATCTGTACCCAAAACAGGAACTCTCATGAAGTCTGTAGGTCCGACCACAGCCTCTTCTCAATATGTGTAGTTTCAGAAAGAATAAGTAAAACTGTGATCAGAATATTCCCTGCTCTGCCTCATACACACCAGGTGAGAGCAGAGAGGACAAGATTATGCAGATTCCTTCCCTTTCCACCAGCAATGTTCCCCCTAATTTTTCCCATGCATGTGTGGAATCAATTTTGTTATGTGCACCAATATGGAGGTGATGTGTGGTGGGGGTGTGGCTGAGGGGTTCGGAGTGTGAGAGGTGGCCCAGGGCTCAGGCAGAGGGTTGGGGTATGGGGGATGCGGGCTCCTGGGTGGGGGTGGGGATGAGGGGTTTGGGGTACAGGAGGGGCTCAGGGCTAGGGCAGAGGGGGATGAGGGCTCTGGCTGGGGTGTGGACTCTGGGGTAGGGCTGGGGATGAGAGGTTCGGGAGGGGGCTCAGGGCTGGGACAGAGGGTTGGGATGCGGGGGGTGCAGGCTCTGCTGTGAGACCAGAGATGAGGGGTTTGGGATGCAGGCTGCCCCAGGGCTGCGGTGGGGAGAGGACTTCTCCCAGCTCCCTCTCGCCACAGCAGCTCGGGGCTGGGGGAGGGGCACCAATCCTCTCCCCAGGAGCTCCGCTAGGGCAGGGCCAGGGAAGGGGGCGCCTCTCCCCACCTGCACAGCCCTTGAGAGCCTGCTGCATAGCTACGCAGCTTACAGAAAAATTAGCTTTCCACCCAATGCAGGCAATACTGGAGGGAGCAAGAGTACAGGAGGACTGAAGGAGACTAGAGAATCAAGATGGTGTTAAACTAAAGTGTAGAGAGCCACAAAAATCACTGTCACGTCACTGCAAGTTTTTAAGAAGATACTGGGTCAATATGTGATGCAATATATCATGTTTGTGAGACTCAAATGCAACATCAGCTGCTTATAGTGTCATAGATTTATGTAATGCTCAACAAAAACAAATCAGTCACTGCCTTGAAGAGTTTACACAATTTGATCTAGGGCCTCTAGACCCACAACTCAGTATCTCAGTATCTTGAAAGGAAAGACGAAAAATATAAACCAAAAGTGTACCAAGAAAATTAAGACAAAGTTTAAGATATTTGGTAGATATCTTTTCCATTCAGATCTCAATCCTGCAAGCTGATCTGTATGGGTAGAATCCTGAACCCCTGTGGAGCCCAACTGCCATTTATATAAATGCTAAAAAGGATGTCCCATTCATCTCTAGGCACACTTAACATGAGCATAAAAACACATCCTAAGTGAAGTGTTTTCAGATACCCAACTACATATACCTTCTCGCACAAACAATTCTCTACCCCTACAATTAAACGTTTTCCACTGAGGCTCTGCACAGGCTAGACCAATCGTTCACATGAATCAGCTTACAGAATTAGGGCCTCAAACACACACACACGGTTCAAAAATATATATATTTCTGACTACATTCAATTTTCCTTTTGAGAGCACAAACTCCCCTGCGTTATGGAATTTTCTCGGAAAAGGAAAGATGTTCAAATTCTGCACAAGATTCAAATTCTCTTCCTGAAATTATCAGGTTTTGTAATTTCATCTCTCTGATAATAGATTTCAGTATTTTGAATTCTGGAGGAAGCAAAAAAGAAAAGGAAATCAAACTTTTTTTTTTTTTTTAAACAAGAGGTAAAACAGTTTGCCCTCAAACCACAGGAGGAAACCACAAAGGGGTAAATAGACCAAGGGAAGATTAATGCATACTACTTACTCTCGTTGTCTGAACTGTCACTGGTGCTTAGATGCCTGTGGCGTTTCATCCTGACGCATCCTAAAGACAGAAAGAAAGTTGATACCATCCATTCTACCAGGCAATCAAAGGACTTGCTTACACACTTCCCCACAGTTTGGACTATGGGGGGTGAATAGCAGCGCATACCAAGCTGCTGCACTGTAACTTCTCCGTGTGATGCTGTGGGAGCAAACCAAGAAGTTCCTAATTTGCCTCAATTAGTCCTGTTTCAAAATGATTATATTAATGAAACATAGGAACCTTTTAGTTCACATCTGTAACATTCACCCAGGGGAGTAACCATGCACCACTTTGGTGCGCACTGCTATTCACACTAACATAACACAAACTGTGGGGCAGTGTAGACATGCCCAAAGTCTCTGTGGATCCTGCCGGTTCACAGCAGGCTAGTCACACACAAAGCAGGATTTCTCTGAAAAGTTTTTTTAAGTATGTAAATACCTGGTGATCTAGCAATAGTTAATCACAAACACAATGTCTCCTTTAAACTTTTTTTAGAAGCAAGTTCAACCCACTCAACACTGGTTGCTTTCTATATCCCATCTGCTCAGCTAAAGGAAGAGTTGCCATGGTGGCAGTTGCTAGTGGAGTGGGCAGAAGCACAGAAATAAGATGGCAATAGAATAAGACGGAGATAGATGTACAAACCACCTTTAGAAAAGAGAGGGTTGTGTGAACATGTAAGGGTATATTTTAAATTGAAGGTATTCAGACAACACTGAAAAATAGTAATTTAAATAGTTGGACCAGAGCTTTATTTAAAAGAAAAGCTTAGATACCAGAAGTGCCTTTTCAAAAGTCTGAAAAGTGACAATGTGTCAATAACAATTCTATGACTGCATCATTGGTTTCATAATCCACATTTTTTAGGTTGCTATTTTTAAAAGTTTAGAAGACAAGCAGAGAGGAAGGAAAATTTGAGCCAAAAGAAAAAAAGAGAATCATTTAAAATACCTGACATGCCAATCACAAAGTGTCAGCATAAATCCAAATACATTTTTACAGGTCTATATGCCCCAGTGACAGTGTAATAAAAAATTAATAGTTGACTAACTGAAGTGATGGCCTTCTCAAAAAATTAAGGGATCTTGGACATCTAAACTGGGTATCTGCACCTCTATATCCCAATTCCTCACCATGCTTGACTGAAAGGCAGCAGCACCACATTAAAGTGTTTGCTGTACCAGAATTGCTTGTCCATACCATAAGCTTACTTTATTAGATGAAAACTTCCTTCCTATAAAAACTGCTAAAAAAAAGGACTAGTAAAGTTTATATTAAACACTTCTAAATGGTTCTTGAGATCACTCAAAGCCCGTGAGATACACAGGATTTCCAGTACAGGGAGCCTTTCATAAGGCTCTGAATTCCAGTGGAATTGTTAAATTACTCAAAATCTCCATTGGTTTTCAGTTTAAGGGCTTTGTAGCAAAAGGGGCGTGGCCTCTTTCCGAACATGGCAGGCAGGGACGGCCACTTACACCCTGGTGGGTGAAGCCCGGCAAGCCACGCCCGTACCGCCAGAAGGAGGGCGGTACAGGAAGTATAAAAGGCTGACCCTGCAGCTCAATCGGGCTGGAGCTGCCAAGGGAAACAGACGCTTCTCCCCTACTGCTGGAGCGGGATGCTGAGGAGGACCTCTGCTGTCCCAAGGACTTGCCTGAGCTTCCAGAGTGCCCCACCACTCCAGACATCAAGAAGCTGCTGGGACCACCATTGGCGGTGAATCCTGGGGAGACAGAGGACGACCCTTGGATGCAGGTACACCCCGAGGAAAGGGGAGGAAGTAGCCCAGGGACAGCTGATTGTCTGGCTGCAGTGCTGCCTGAAGACAGGTCTGCGTGTTGCAGCTGGACTCCCCACTGGCCCAGTAGCAAAACACCTTGCCACTATTTGGGCCCTGGGCTGGGAGCCGGGTGGGCCCGGGTCCTCCTACCCTCCTGCCACCCTACCTTAGGCCAGGAGGCCTGTGTTAGTCTACTGTCCACCAGAGCTAGGACGCTAGATTATTAATTGCTCTGCCCTGCTCGTAGGCCAGAACCTTAGACTGCTTGGTGTCCGCCCTGCCTGAGACTAGATTCTTCACTGCTCTGCCAGAGCCCTAGACTATTTGGAGTTTCCCCTTGCCTGAGGGCTGGAGCCCCAGAGCCTGATGACTGCCCAGCCCTACTCAGAGGGCCTAGACACCCGAGACAGCTAATCTCCCATTGTTCCAGACTGCTTCTAGCGGAATGAGACAACAAGGGGGCGTTGACTCCCTCCAAGATTGACAGGGAGGGACGGCCAGGCATTTTTACAGGTTTGAATTTACAGAATATAATCTTAATAGCAAATTTATATTTAAGTAACACCTTTGATGTCCTTCCTCTAGAGAGAAAGGTTTATACACAGAGAAATTGAGGGGGGGGACGACACACTGCATTATTAAAATTAAGACTTCAAAATTCTTTGTGCAAGGACACCTACCCTACTGAAGTCTTTTTTGGCTGAGGTGGCATTTGTGTAAGTTTGTGCAGGAGACAGCATTGCAAAGTGTTTTAATACACGCTAAAGTAAAACAGCTGCTAACAAGGTTAATGTAATGTGTACAATGGGTAATATAATCCTAAACAAAACTGAATTATTAACTGAACTATACAAGAAAACAATTATCACACCTATGGCTATTTTAGTCTTAACTTGGCCCTTACTATGCAAAATTCATCTGAAGCTAATAACTCATAGTGACTTCCTACGCTAAAGCAGCTTTGTAGAAACAAAGCAGCCACACCCCAGCCAAAGCTTATGTCCCCTACAGGAGAGCTTCCTCACATTTCCCAGCCCTGCAGAATTTCAACTACACACAGAAACTAAGCATAGTGTGGGCTAGCATCAGACCAATGAACCGTTATGTGAATCCTTTTGGGCATGAGAATCTCAAAAACTCCGAAAGTGTTAGAGTTGGAAGGGTTCCAGTTTAAATACGTTTCTAGGGCAGTGTGTTTGTAGGGGTATTCGACTTAGACCTTGTCTACACTGCCACTTTACAGCGCTCAAGGGTGTGAAAAAACACTCCCTTGAGCGCTGCAAGTTTCAGCGCTGTAACATGGCAGTGTAGACAGCACTCCTGTGCCGGTAGCTACTCCCCTCATGGAGGTGCCGCAACTACACAGCAGCACTTAAACGTTGCTAGTGAAGACGTGCCCTTGGGTTAGCTGTTGGTGATGTGATAATTGCTGATGAAGATTACCTGCGTCTTCCCTAAGACTGGAGTTTAAGGTTTGACCAACAAAGCCCTAAATGGCTTGGTGCTCACCTACCTAAGAGCTCACATGCCATACTGTAGCAGACAAAATCACCAGAGATGCTCAAGCTGAAGTTCCCGCAGTATAAAAGGGCTGGCTTTCTCTACAACAGGGTGCTCTCCTGGCTTTGAAGCTTGTTCCCCCCCTTGGTTTGAAATAGCTCTCATCTGTTGACTTTCTGTATATGTTGCAAAGGGGGGCATTGCTGGAAGGCTAATTCTTAGGTATGCATAGGGTACTATTCCTCATTTGCCTTTTAATAGATGGTTTAGTGGTTGCTGCTGGTTTTGTTTTTATACTCAGTTGAGCTTTTTGAGCAATTGCTAAAAGGTGCTGAAAGATTGGAATCAGTTATAAATCTACACAGTTACACAGTGATAGAACTGCCTTGTTATGTGCTATGAACTCCACTGTTTAAAGAGTGCAACAAACATTTACCTGAAGGGGTTAAACATGTCAAAGGGACAGCACTATAATGGAAATAGTACATAAACCCTAGATTGGTGAATCTGCATTTGGCAAATATAGTTGGTAGACAGGAGATGCCAAATTTAATTATGGCTTATACAGAGAGAGATGAGCTGGAATGGCAAACATAATAGCTACTTTCATTTACAGATATAGAGAAAGGAAAGAAAGCTGCTAAGCTCTAAAGTGTTTAGCACAACTATGAAAACAATTCCATAGTTAAAATGGGTTACTTTTTTAGCCTATTAATTAGGTTTCTTGCAGCATTCTTATAATAGCTCAGACAGTGGATTTACACCTCAGTTTCAGCCTGTAGAGAGAAGAAGAAAAAACTCACTACTCAAAGGACAACATCCCTATGTTAGCAATATTGTTATATTCCAGACAGAGTCCAGCAATAACTGTAAATACAGTAGCCATGAGAAAATGTCTACACCATTAACATACCATATGGGTGAAACGTCCAGGCTAACAGACTGCAAGGTATCTAACAGGTCAGAAGTTCCATACATTTTTATGCCAGGGTATTAAGAATATAAGAACAGCCATATTGGGTCAGACCAAAGGTCCATCTAGCCCAGTATCCTGTCTTCTGACAGTGGCCAATGCCAGGTGCCCCGGAGGGAATGAACAGAACAGGTAATCATCAAGTGATCCATCCCCTCTCGCCCATTCCCAGATACAATATAAAACCAAAAAGTTTTAGCATCATCCTGGTGGGACCATCTTCTCAGCTCCTCTATAATTCAAGTTATACTACCTGGATTGTCCTCTGAGGAAGACAGTTTCTAGGAATAATCCTCCTTGATGGTTATCCTATGTGAGCCCCAGAGTGAGATCACCAAATCAGTTCCAAGATCAAATGTGTAAGTGCAGAGCAATCTCAGAATGGCAGTCCAAACACTGCATCAGATGTATTTAATTGCAATTTGTATTGCTACACTAAAGTATGCAGAAGAGCTCAAGTTGCTGCCCTGCACAACTTGTACAAAAGACATTCTGCTCTTGCCATCCAGAAGGCTAACGGTGTTATAGAAGAGTAAGCTTTCATCCCAAAAATGTGGTGGTCTCATCTTGCCAAGTAAGTCTCCTTCGATACTATCCTTAGGCCACCAGGAAAAGGGAGTCACACACACTTTAGGATTCAAATAAGTATGGTTCTTGAGATCTAAAAATAAGTAACTTCTTGGGGGCAGGCTGGGATAACAGCTTAGCCACTTCCCCATTTACATAGAACAAAAAAAGGGTCCCTCCATTGAACAAAAAACAAAAAACCCCTGCAACTCTCCTCATAAAAAAACAGCTGCCAAGAACCTTGGGTCTTTAAGAGTAAGGAACCAAAGTTTCTAACAAAGGAGAAATTGTAACATGACACTTGACATTTTCAAAGACAAAGTTTCCGGAACAGACAAGAAAGAGGATTTCCTACCACAGGCATCCCATTCCTCATCTGCCATCTCCTGAAGAGATTTATGTACTTTGAGAACTTTGCCTATGGAGATCCTCAGCCTTTAGTACATAGCAGATATTGTTTTACTAGTGTCACCGAGCTGACTTACTTCAAGAATGCCAAGTTCGGGAAAGTTTTATTTTCATCATTCCCAGATTCCATCAAGGGTATATTACAGGCTGTAAAAACTGTAAGACACTACTTTCAAAGGCTTGTGATAAGCAATTCTAAGTACCCACTATAGTCTTCAGGACACCCGAAAGGACTTGTTTTTAATTAGCCTGAGTAGAGGCTATTGCTTTCCAGAACATCTATGCAAGAATTGCGATCACCCCTCAGGCCAGGATCATTATTGGCAGGGAGAAATTGAGTTTGGAAAGGATAAGGCTGCTAAACAGTAATCCTCATGGATCCCCCACCATGGGAACCTATTTGGAGTTAATTTGAGCCCTCACAGAGATTCCTCCATTTGCCAAAGATATTTAATAGATTTGAGATATACTCAGTGCTAGCTGATGTCTCATGACCAGGCTGTTCTACTGCTGGGAGCACAGTATGTTAAAGGATCAGATGTGAGAGCCAATGTCCCAAGACTAGGCAAGGCGTATTATATATAACTACAAAATAGCTCCAAGTATTTAACCTGAAAAATCAATCACCAAATGGATTGCTAGAGTGCCCGAACACATGGGCTACATCTACAAAAGGCCTCACACCCTATGCTGGAAGGCAGTGTTGGAGAGCTGCTATATTGGCGTCACACATTCTGGGAATTCATGCATGATGGGAAATCTACAAAAAAGGGAAGATGCTGTTACTCTTTTTAATTATTCATTGTATAGAACTCCTGAGAGAAGGATAAATTCTGATTCTACCTGACACACGTAGCAATATATTTAATAATCAAGGGTCAGAACTAAAATGAAACCCAGTACGTTCTTACTCAGCAACTCTAAATCTAAAGCAATACCAATGTTGATGTAACACTCATGTGACAGAGCTCTGTCAACTTTGTCAGGTCATTACTTCATGGTAGATGAAGACTTAATTTAGGTGAGACTGCTAATGAAAGAACTAACACTAGTAAGTTACCATGTGCTCTGCACAGAGATTCTAATTCTAGAAGCCCTAATTACAAACTAGGAAAGAACAAGCAGGCACTAGTTTAACCAATAAGACACAGCAGACAAATTCAAAAGGCACCTCCTTCTCTGCTGCACACACAAAGTTCTATGAGAAAAACATTCCTTCAATACAGCAAGTTATTAGAGTAACTACTGGTGAATAATGATTAAAGGGAGACAATGTAAAATCAGGAAGGAGAACAAATACGACATTAAACACTTGCAAATTGTACATCTTGCTATCAAGTTGGAGATAACATGGTTAACAGTCACCGAGTATGTATGCATCTCTCCCCCACTTCCCTGTATCTGGTCACAGTGCTTATGTTTTTGCACTCTTCAGCATCACTGATACATTTTATGGCAGGAAAGCAATGATTGCAAGCCAGAGGAGGAGATATCCAAAAAAGAAGAAACCAGAAAAACATACAATATTTAGGACTAAAAAAAAAAAAAGAGATGCACTTTTTGCACTGATATAACTACTATAACTTCCAGTCTATGGAACTCACTCACCTAAAACAAATTGTTATGTTTTTGAATGGTCAAATAAAATTAAAAACACAAAACCAACTGTCATGACATTTTTCTAAATCTCAAATAATTAAATAAAAACACTTAGGCACACCAACTCCTCCTCTTATAGATGTTTCAGCTTCACGTTGATGCAGGTTACTGCAAACAAAAAGTCTCCTACTGTAATGCTTCAAAAGACACAATTTGCTGCAAATCACAGGTACTAGCAGTCAACATGTTGCAGCTGCTGTACCTAAATTCAGTGACAACAGGAGGGTTAATAAGACCTCTGAAAAACAGGTTGATAAAGAAGTTACAAATACAAACATGCATTTTTTTAAAAATAAACTAAATACAAACACAGAAGCTGATCATGTACCTTAAGCTGCCCACATTCACATTTACAGTACAGTCTGACTCAGATTCCAGCTTGTTGATATAGCTTTAAATTGTAATCTGAAAGGCGTTTTACCTGCCAAAACAGGAGTTCAGCTGTTTATAAGCAAACAGAACCCTGAGAAGCTGATGACCTCACAAACACTTGAAGAAAAGAAAGGCTTCAGCTCCTAATGAAGTCATCGGCTATTTAAAGGAAAAAGAAAGCAGAGAACCTGAACCTGAGTCTTTGAAGGTAAAAACAAAGTCATCCACGGACCTAGACCTCCCAGAGGAATTCTGGTGGTTTATGATGAAATTATGGTCAACTATGGTCAGCTCCCCAATTCCCCTCCCTTCTCCTCTGCTGGCACCCATCTTCAAGGAACACTGGACCCAGTTCCTGTGCTGCCACCTCGGTATGAATGACAAATTAAACTGTGTGCACTCATATGCTATGGAATCTTGGGGACAGATTTTCAAGCTGTATTTAGGTGCCTAGTAGGAGTTTTCAAAAGCTAACTCCCACAAAGGGAATTAGACACTTTTGAAAACTCCAATGAGCTGCTTTCTGCATCTTTAGGCACCTAAATACCTTTGGAAAAAACTGGCCATAGAAGGACCCATTTAATGCTGCTACTTCTGCACACAGCCTTTTTCCAGAAGCACATGAGGAACAGTGCAAGCCTCAGTTTCATTCTCCACGCCCACTGAGCCACAAGAGAAATGCTCTGTGCAAGCGCTGAACAGAGAAATGCTGTGGAAAGAAACCAAAGTAAACTGGGGTGGTGAGAGAATAATTCTCAAAAGGGGTGGGGAAATGGAACAGGGGAGAGAAATAAATTGCTTAGTTCAAAGATAGTGACTGTATCTGAATTTCTTTTGGATACCACTCCAATTAACAGTAGGTTAGGCAAGCCTGGGAGTTAAATGAAACTCCCCCAATCTATAAGATTTGTGGTAGACGGGAAGAAGTCTGCCCTACAGGCAAGATGAAACTAGAGTACTACCCATTAAACATGATCACATATAGATGCCCATTGTTTTCCAACTAGACATCTCTCTCACCAAGATTCAGCTGTGTCAAATAGCTGTTTTTAGGCTAATCCAACAAAGTCACCCCCCCATTACCCCATAGATTAACCAGGTCTGACCAAAAGAACAATCAGGACAGATCAATATTTTCAACTTGTTTTTATGAAACTAAATTAATGTAAAAGCATATTGGCATAGAACATTTTTCTTAAGGCACTCTACCTTTCTGTTCAAATAATGTCCCAAAACAACCTTAGCTATCAAAGTGCACTTTATTTGCAGTGCAAATGGTTCAAAAGAGGTAACAAGTCCAGGCAAAGGAAAGAGTTAACAGTTCAATCAAGTCACTGTATATCTCTAAAGCAGTGGTTCTCAGTGGCTGCAAGCAGGCCGCAGTGAGCAGATATATCTCTAAAGCAGTGGCCACTTGGGAGGCCATGAGCAGGTTTCAGGAGGGCCGACAAGCAGAGCCAGCATTAGATTTGCTGGGGCCCAGGACAGAAAGCTGAAGCCCCACCGCACAGGGCTGAAGCCCGGGGCCCTGAGCTCCTCCACCCAGGGCTGAAGCTGAAGCCTGAGCAACTTAGCTTTGCAGAGCCCCATGTGGCATGGGGCCCAGGCAGTTGCCCTGCTTGCTACCCCCCCAACACTGGCCCTGGCTTTTATATGCCAAAAACCAGTTGTTGTGGCAGAGGTGGGCCGTGGAGTTTTTATAGTATGTTGCCATCAACCTGGGGGTGGGGGGAGCCTCAGAGAGAAAAAGGTTGAGAACCCCTGCTCTAAAATATAGAGAGATCCCAGGCTTCCCCCACACTAAAATAAATATATTTTTAAATTACCCCTCGGAATGTTAGATTTACTATTGAAGCAGTAGTGTCCATCAAAGTGTCTGAGAACGGTGTCTAGAAAGAGACAGGTGTAGTCCCTGCTCCTCAAAACAGTTCTTGTCATTCTAATAGTTTGCCACAAAGCAGTGGGACCACAAACTTCTATGCAGCAAGTCAATTCCCACTTCCCATCATCACATCAAAGTGTCGTGTGAATCTCCCACACATTTTATGCCAAGATACATATTTGCACTGAAAGGTTTTTATTCTACTCTCCACTTGTTGCAGACAGATTTCCACAAAGTGGAAGAGATAACACTACAGACCATACACAGAGAGAAAAAAGGTTGGGTCAGTTCCAAACCAAGAGAATGTGCCTAACAAGGATTTCCTAGACTCAAAAACCTTTCAAATCTCCAAAGTGAAGGCTATTAGTTAAATACAGTAAGTTTTGTAGTTAAGGTTTTTAGGAAACAAAGGTGCTTATATAGTAACTTAAAAAATATCAGTGCAAGGTTTGGTTAGTGACAGATGGGTAAACAAAACATTTTTTTTTTTTTAAATATCCTATTACTTATTCCTCCTTGTTTTTCTCCAAGGCTCTCACTCTGGGAATATTTAATTCCTTTAATTTTTGGGGACTGCTATAAACAACTAACTATGCCGTTATAGGCCCACAGTTCAAGAGTCCATGACACCTTGTTTCCTCTAGGAATTATATTTCCATTCACCCAGGTTTTGATAATTGGCATGCTTTTCCCCAGTGAGATATTGTGTGTCTATTATCTCAAACATTTCCACGACAGATTTGGAGTTTGTTTCTTCCCACTTAGGGAAACAATTCAGAACATATATATCAATGTGCACTGCTATATTTCTGAATGCAACACCTAATGAGATGAATTCCTATTTCCAAAAAGGCAACAAGTTTAAACACTCACTTGGAGAGCAATTACAAATGTGGTCCTAATCTGAGACACTGAACTATTACAAGTGGCATTTTATTAATCAGATCATCTCCCCATATGTTTTCAAGGTCAGGTCTTCTGACTTCAATGACAAAAAATTTACTGCATTTTACTCCTGTTAACACTGTAGTCAGCCCAGCTAAGAGAAGAGATAGATTAAATTATTCTTGTGCAGCAGCAGCATTGCTTATTAAGTTCCAGCCCATTATATCTGTGCAAACTCTCAAAAGCAATGGAATTGCACAAAAGAATACAAGGATATAATTTTGTTTGCAGAACTTTGGGTGATGCACAGGGGGAAGAGAACTATTCTCAGAACTCAGCTTGCGTTTGTAGAAATGGTAATTAAAGACTAAAGTGGGCATAATTTATATAGAAATAATTGGGTCAACACCATTTTACAATCATTGTCAAAACAGAAGCACACTTTGAACTGCAGCACTTTGAACTAGTAGACCTGAAATACAGAAGGTTATATCTCTTCTCTGCCGCTCCCCATACCTTAAGGCTGAACATCAACTTCCTTTTTCGCATCAAACAAAAAGTAGAGCTAAAACAGTACTTTGTCAGGGCAGGATTTTACAGTCCTACATATACAGATACAACTGAGAGGAACACCCCCTCCCTCCCATCCATTATACAGGACTGCTTGAAAAAGAATAATTAGTTACAGGTGCTGCCACTAATTAGATACAGGCAGATCATTGACAATACCAGGTCCTCAGAGCAGTGACTTGGTATTTTAACCCTTTAAGGCTACATTTCCAGAAGAGGAATCAGTGAGTAAATTCACATCAGTAAATGTCCATGCAAAGTGCAGAAATAGTCTTGCCTGCTTAAGAAAAAAAATTAAACTCAGTCACAAAACTGCATAGAAACTAGCTCTACAGTATTTGAACACACACAAAACTTTCATCCAACACAACTGGAGTGCTTGATTGCAGACAAGCTGCTACATGGACTGTATACACAGTTCAAGACAATATGAGCAGTCCATATTTGAACAGGAGGAAATCACCTCGTTATCACCTCAAGGTGTAGGATTTTTCTCTACAGTGTACTTGCTAGTGCTTTGTCTAGTGTACTTTATAAGTGTCCAAAGGGATGTGGCTTCCACCACTTTACTTGAGAAAGTGCAGATCTTTTTGTAATTCCTATTGAAACACTAATGCTTCCAAGTAGCATACCTAAAGCAAGATTTGGTTCAACATACTAGACATATCTGGTCGTACTCAAGTAATTTAAGAAGGGGGAGGTGTTTTGGGGGTTTGGGTTTTTTAGTTTTTGGTACCTGAAATATTAAGGGCCTTTGGCATTTGTGGTAGTCTTGGCTTTTTGGGGGATGGAGAGAAATTGAGTAAAGACCAGACTCCATATTTTATTCACATTGTTATATATCATGTGGGCTATGATATGTAAAGTCAACACATCTGCCTGCAGTATCCTGGCACTACAGGATAAATAGGCTTGGAAGAATTTAATTTTTAAAAAATAATTTCAATAAATATCAATGTTGATTTTTAAGCTTTTTTTATTCTTGATTTAAATTTTTACAGTTGCACAATTTTCCGGGGGTTCAGACATTTACTTATAGATGTTGAGATTCAAAATGTTAAAACTTTATAACAATTACAAACTGTCAATATCACATGTCAAAATATACAAAGTAAATATCCTTAATTCAAATTATAATAAATTCTCAAACAGAATTTTTCTTATTTTGCCTATCTGTACATTTTTATTAATAGCAATGAACATATGTTTTCATCAGGATATGAGTATGGTGAAATTGACATTCACTGACATTTACCAATAAAAAACTAATCCCTCCAAACTCAAGGGTAGAGATCAAAGCAAATTGTAACTCTGAATTTACCAGAGAAACATCTGCAGGTTAGAATCCAATTATTAACAGCCTTCCTTTCTATATTCCTTTCCTTTAATGATAATCTACAAAGCTTGTTTATTAAAGATATTAAAACTGATTTAGCTGGGGACTGGTCCTGCTTTGAGCAGGGGGTTGGACTAGATGACCTCCTGAGGTCCCTTCCAACCCTTATATTCTATGATTCTATGAAAACACTGAACATGTAAATTTAAATTGAACACTTCAAAAAAACAAAAACAAAAAAAACAGTTCCTCCTTACATGCCAGATCACGAGGTAGGTGTTTTTCCTTGGTGTTTCAGGGTTTAACTACAATCCAGATTTAGGTTTTGGAAGGTGAGTGAAGGATAAAATGATTTTATAAAGTCTATGTTTAGTTTTAAGCTTTGCAGTTCACTTAAGAAAAAAAGATGTAGAAGAATAATCATTCAATTTGCACTTCATTTGGGTATCTGAGTTAATATTCCCTTAAACAAGCCCCATATATGAAGAAAAGGAAAGCTATGACCACATTCATTTCCTAGTATATTTCTGTAACGGCCAGTCCCAGATACCTCAGCTCCGTTGGCAGGAATTCTGTGCAGTTGGTCTTTTGAAACTAGTGAATGGCCTTGAACAATGTAAGAGTGTTGGGATAGAAGAAATTCTTCCTCAACCAGCTGTTCATACTCAGAATCTCAATACTTCCTCTACAATTCTTCAAGGAAGGAGGAGGAGTAGATATTTTGTGCCCTATATAGAGAGCATTAAAACACAGGTATAATTGTCATACCAGATAGACTTCAAACATTTCTTCAGGATGGTCAACCATTACGTTGAAACCCATCCTTGCAGTCAATACACTCCATGTCTTCCAGCCAGAAAAATCCAATAAAAATGGAAAAGCTACTTCCAAGAAACACAATATAGAAGAATAACAATGCAAGCAGAAACTAAGGAACCAATGCATGTGAATGTTGCCAAAGTGGGAAAAAGCTTTTTTTTTTAAAAAAGTTACTACACTGTCCATTTCTCATTGGAATGAGAGAACTTCTGGCAAGAAGCTCAGCACCATCCTGACAAATTTGTGTTGCACCACTCTTCTCTAGTGGAAAAAGACACCATGCCAGATCTTGTCAGGGGCGGAAGAGATGCTATTACTTAACCTAATGTTTCTCAGCCTTTTAAAGTTGGGGACCCCTTATTCAGAATTGAACATTTTCACAGCACCCTTACATTTACTATAAAAGTAGAAGTAATAAAATAAAAAGTTAAAAATGTATAATTAAATCTGCATTTGACCTCATGAACTTTGAAGGTTTTGACCACCCTGAAATTCTGGTAAATTGATTTTCTTTAGAATGATCAAGTTTTCAATATCTTTCATGCCCCTGATTGTGAGAGTTTTTCAAGTTGTGAGTCATGACTCCCCCAGGAGGGTCTTGAAAGGCAATTTCCACCACAATATATATTTTGAAATGGAACAAAGTACAAAAACAATATCTGAAATTTGGCCTTGATTAAGGTTTCTTACATCAAGCTTCTGCGTGGAGTAATTTTTTTAATGGCCATGTTAATCTCCTTGAATATATGTTTATAATGGAAGTGCAAAGAAACCTTTAGCCACAGCAGCACAAATGGTGCCATGAAAATACTACATGGGTTATAAGTGGAAACAAAACCACAACCCTTGTGTTGTAGCTGAACCAGCAGCCAAACTAATGTTCTATTCTTTGCACTGTTCATTAAAAGCTTACATTTATTTTCTCAGTTGGATACTACGGTTGAACACAGATGAAAACCAAACAAAAACTTCTCATCCTATTTCCCACTAATCATGTACTACTATACAAGTATAAGCAGACCTTCAACTCTACTGTTTCACTAATTTCAGGAATAGCAAGACACATTCTGTCATATGCAAAGCATGGAGGGTACTAATAATACCACAAAACATGAGAAAAATAGTGTTTTGGTGAACCAGTTTTCACATGCTCATTCAACAACAAACCAACATTCTTTAAGTGTGTAGTCATCCTCAAAAGGAAAAGATGGTAGTTTCCCCACTATGTTAAGAGCAGGCTGTCTGGCTTGACGTGCCAATCCTCACAACTCACCTTCCTCATTGTCTAATGAAGTAAAAAGCAGAGACTACAGTGAACTCAAGAGAAGTAATTTTCTGAAAGGGAGAGAAACATCAATGCCTTTACATACACTGAACCAGCAGACCCATTATTTCTACTACCTGACACATGAAAGTGTCATGAGAGAAAAGGAAGCAGCGGCAAGAGATTATAGGGATGGAGTGGGTTAGGGAGAGAAAGGGGAAAAGTTAATTTTACAGGAATCAGAAGGGCTACTAAAATATAAAATACTTAGGAAGCAAAACAGGCAGACATAAAAACAGAAAACTCAGGAATAGCCACTTTTAGATTGTTCTATAGAAGGCCTGATATGAAAATACAATAGAACAGACACTATTAGATTTAGGCAATGTCTAAACTAGCACTTTTGTTGGTAAAACTTGTCTCGGTCAGCAGTGTGAACACACACACACACACACACACACACACACACACACACACCCCGACCAACACAAGTGCTGGTGTGGATTACACTATGTCGGCAGAAGATGTGCTACCACCGCTCGCTAGGGGTGGTTTAATTATGCTGGCACACATGGTTAATTCTGGAATTGGGTTTTTTTTGTGCTTTTTTATGCTGAAGAACCTGAACGTACATATATTAAAAAACAGCAGATTCCAACAGAAATGTCATTCTTAGTAAGGCATTCTTGGTAACTGTCAATACCTTAAGCACTAGGTTGACGGCTATTACCCTGAAAACTGGACACTTTAGTGTAAGGTGTCTTAAGTTTTGTTTTTACAATTATTCACAATACTTACAGAAAAGTTCAGAACTGGAACATTTTCGCAACTCTTTTCCTTGTAATGTAGTACATATTAGAAGCAAGAGAAAGACCAAGAACAGGGTAGGCCCATTACTCAATGAGGAGGGAGACAACAGAAAACACAGCAACAGCCAAAGTTTTAAGCGTCTTTTGTTTCACTTTTCACCAAAAAGGTTAGCAGCGATGGGACAACCATCATAGTGAACATTTTTTTAAATGGAGCAGGAACTGCAGCTAAAATAGGGAAAGAACACATTAAGAATTACTTAGACAAGCTAGATGGCTTCAAGTTAGCAGGGTTTAACAAAATACATCCTAGACTACTTAAAGCATCTGCTAAAGAGCTCTCTGAGTCATTAGTGATTATCTTTGAGAATTTGTGGAGGACAAGAGAGATCCCAGAGGACTGAAAAAGGACAAATATAGTACCACTCTATAAAAGGGGGAATAAGAACAATCCAGCTAATTATAGACCTATCAGGTTAACTTTGATACCAAGAAAGATAACTGAGTAAATAATCAATTCATAAGCACCTAGAAGGTGATAAGTAACAGTCAACATGGATGTGTCAAGAACAAATCATGTCAAACCAACATAATATCCTTTGATGGGAAAACAAATGTTGTAGATAGGGGAGAAGCAGCAAGTGTGATATACACCTCTACCCCGATATAATGCAGTCCAATATAACGCAAATTCAGATATAACGTGGTAAAGCAGCGTTCTGGGGTGCAGGGCTGCTTTACCTCATTGTATCTGAATTTGTGTTACCGCAAGCGGTTCCTCTGCACCCCACCTTACTTGCTGCGCCCCCCCCCCCACCTCCGCTCCACCTCCTCCTCCCCCCACGAGCGCACTGCTCAGCTCCGCTTCTCCCCCCTGCCCCTCCAGGCTTGCCGCGCCAAACAGCTGATCGGCGTGGCAAGCCTGGAAGTGATGGGGGGGGGGGGGGGGGGGGCGGGGAGAAGCAGAGCGGCGGCAGCGTGCTCAGGGGAAGAGGCGGAGGCAGAGCGGAGGTGAGCTGGGGCGGGGAGCGGTTCCTCTCCCTACCCAGATATAACGCGGTCTCACCTATAAAGGACGACGTTATATCGGGGTAGAGATGTATCTTGACTTTTGTAAGACTTTTGATACAGTCTCACATGATTTTCTCATAGGCCAACTAGGCAAATATAGCCTACTATAAAGTAGACACACAACTAGTTGGAAAAACCGTACTCAGTAGTTATCAAATTACTCTCAGTGAAGTCGAAAGGGCATATCGAGTGGGGTCCTCCAGGAATCTGACCCGTGTCTAGTTCTATTCAATATCTTCATAAATTATTTGGATAATGGCATAAAGATCACAGTTTGGCATCAAACCCAATACATTTCAAAGGTTGCACATGCATTGTATCATGGAGAATATATAATGATCCCCTTCTGTATATGGCTTTGACAAGAGCACACTGGAATAGGCATTCAGATACCAAAGGTAATGCATACATATGGCTTCTGTTTTTTTAGGGTTTCTTAGTTAATTATTTTGGGGGTTATTTTTAGTAATATGAGTTTTATGTAGATGTCCAAAACTCAGTTTTTCAGGTGTCTCTTTTCATATATACTGTAATGAACAATCTCTTTGTAATGTTCCCTAGTGCACTTTACCGTAATTCTGTTTCAAACATCAGTACACTGAAGCGCACTAGAGAATCTTTAGTGCACACCAACAGGACCAAAAGGACCAACTAATGCATAACACCTTAGAACTCTTTAGAGCTCACACCCCCATAATTCACATGACTGCTCAGTGTAGACAACCCTTTGGATACAAACACACTGGAAATTGTTACTTTCTATGTTCATTAAAGAAACACAGCTTTCCATTTTTATTTTTTGTATCGGGGTGTTTTATTTGTATTCATCATTTAAAAATGAAAAACAGCCGTGCTATATATACACAATATACACTCAATAAAATAAATTTCTGTACTGAGCACGGTATTACCAGAAAGGTTGAGAAAGCATATGTTCAAGAGAAATAAAAATTAGCAGGCTTTAAGGAAAAGTTTATAAGCCATTGTCTAGGTGTTCACAATAAAAAACATTTTCAGTTGTGTAATTCATTTTCTATTTCTTGTAGCACCTCAAACAGCAACATCTATAAGGGGCATTCACTTTACTTTTAACTCTCCCCTTTTGACAGGGGCATACCAAAAGAATCATTGTATACAAATTAACAGTCTCACTATTTCTTAAACCAAAATAGTAAAAAGTGACTGGGGCAGAAGTGACTGAGTTACAAGAGAAGAGCCAAAGGAACAAAAGATACGTAAAAATTCACTGAGCAAAGAAAAAAGTGTGGAGAGAGAGGTAACTGCATATTTTTTTATATTTGTAGGCTATTAATACAAATGTAGTAGAGGAAGTAGGGTGCAAGACAGTGTAACTAAAGGTAATGTGAGATTAAAAAGAATTTAGGCTGAATATTATTAGGATAAAACTTCCTGAGAATAAGAGCTATTAGGCTGTCCCCCCAAAGGAAGTGGCAGAACCTATTGTTCCAAACATGCAAATAAAGACTGGACAAAGCCCTTGTATTTTATTTCATTTTTTTTAATAAAAAAGGGTGCATATATTTGTGCACATTTATGTACATTTTAAGTGAACATCTTAAAATAAAAACCGAAATGGTTCTGAAAGTGTGAGAACATCTAAAATATAGTAACAGATGTTATGCCGGTAACGGCAAAGCCATGCTATTCTCATACACTCTGCAGAAAGTCTCATGACCCCAGAACAAGCACAGTAGAGTCACAACTGTTAAAAACCTCTCTCTCTCTTTTTTTCATGGATCTCCAAACACTGAGTGCTATACTCGCAAGGGGGACTCAGGAACACAAATACTCTTTCAGGCATCCAAGTCCAAAATGTAGGTGTCCATGGCATTCACAAAAACACCTACTCAGCACTCACTTGCAAGGCTATGTGACAGAAGTCAATAGACACCTAAGTTTTGACTGGTAAAGTCCCTGAGATGCCCATATTTTGGCAGGTGGGCAAGTGCACGGTCACCTCAATCATTACATCACCCAGCAACTCTGCGCCTAAATCACACTTAAGCCCCAGCAGAATTCACAAGCTATATGTTACCCTGCTTAACTTGTCTTTGGGGCCCAATCTGATAGATGTGCTCTGAGCATGCCTAAACCCACATAAAAAAGGCCAGAGGTGGCAATACCCCCCCCCAAATAACTTGTAGCCAAGTTGTTAAAGCACTCGCCTAAGATGTGGGAGACCCAGCTTCAGTTTCCCACCCCTCCTTTACCTGATGCGGAGAAGAGATTTTAACTTAAGACCACCTACATTTTAAGAGGGTGCTCTAACCCCTGGATTAGAGAGTCACTCTCATGGTCTCTCTGACCCAAGGCATATTTATTTATAGTTCAACAGAAGAGATTGAGGGAGACCTGTTCACAAAATGCCCCACAGCAAAGTAGTTAGGGCACTCTGAGTTTGTTTTCACTGCAACAGTTAGCTTGACTTACTCCTCTCGAGCTAACCTAGCTTCAACCCACATCCCCTGATAGATAGGTAGCTCCAGTTTGACAGCACTTAACTCAATCTAGAGATTACATATGGACAGATTTCAGGTTTGGAACAAAACTTGAGCTATAACTCAAGTTAACAATGCGATGAAGACAATCCCTGAGAAGTGGGAGACAAGTTCAAATCCTCTTTTCACATTAGACAGAGGGGAAAATGGAACCCTGATCCCCACATCGTGGGTAAGTGCCCTAACAACTAGGCTGAAGGTTACGAAGGGGGGGTGGGGGGGCACAAATACCTTCTTCTTGCAATAAATGTCTTAAGCGCCTAACTGCAGAAGAGAGTTGAGTGAATACCCAGCAGAGAAAGGCACCTCGCTCTGACCCAGACTTAGGCACTTAACTCCTTTAGGCCATGCCCCTCTCCACAAAGCATTTTCTACTAGCTAACTTATGCAGCTCCTGCTCAGTGTGCTAGCTTTTGTGAATCCCATTCTTAGGGTACATCTATACTTACGCGTCCGGTCGGAGGCGCGGGATCGATGTTCTGGGTTCGATTTATCGCATCTTGTCTAGACGCGATAAATCGAACCAGGAAGTGCTCCGCCGTCGACGCTGGTAATCCAGCTCGACGAACGGAGTAGGCGGAGTCGACGGGGGAGCCTGCGCGCCACGTGTGGACCCCGGGTAAGTGCTTTTTCATTCGAACTAAGATAGTTCGACTTCAGCTACGTTATTCACGTAGCTGAAGTCGCGTATCTTAGTTCGAATTTCGGGGCTAGTGTAGACCAGCCCTTAGACACTGAACTGTCCCCATGCATTGTATGGGGAGCCTAACTCAGTTGTGAACTCCACCAGGAGGCAGGGCATCTAAAGTTAGATGCTGCAGTGCTCAAGCCCCTTCACAAATCTAGTCCTAACAAGAAAGAGATATCTACATTGAAAATCTTATACTCTCATACTATTAACAAGCAGAACACAGTGTAATAGACTGGCTGCCTTCTCACCCATTTAAAATGACCTAACTCAGCAAGTAAAGACAGTCACACATGTATGCTTCCCCCCACCCCCCTACACACATCACAATCTCCCATTAATCCACGGCAACTTCAGCGTCACACATTGAGAACCTGCCCAATCCATTAGCATCCCCCACCACTTCCTCTCATCTTCAGCTCATAAGTGTTGATCCCAACCTACTAAAATGGCTACTCATTCAACCTTTTCCTCACTAAACACTATTGTGTTTCTCAATATCAGAGTTCCATCCTTCCAACAGCACCCACTTGCTTTGTGTGCGTGTGTCCCCCGTCCCCCATGAGAGCCTTGGAGGTTTGTCACTCTCAACCCCTTCCTACTAGCCCTCACCTCAGATTCAGTTGTCCACTCTTCCAACTTTGACTCCCCATTGTCCCTTTCTCCCACCAATTCCCATCCACTGAACCCCAACCCTGTCTCACCTGCAAAATTAATTTACCTGCTCCTGGTTCTTGTTCTGCGAACACCAGTAAAAGAAGTCTCACAATCATACAAGCTTCCTCCACTACAAGTCTGTCTTCTCTTCTTCCAGTTCTGTCATCTGCCTGATCAACCAATACTGTCCCTGATCACTAACCATGGCCAGTGACCCTCTCCCTGCCCCACCATTAAAACACTTCACCCCTCTCCAGGCAGGATATTGCCTCCTTCATATTGTCCCAATGCACAGAACACTGAAATTCTCTTCCTAAGCTCACCTGCAAAGCCTCTGCCTTCTCTGCAATCAAGTCCCTGCTAAGACCCACTTCTGCTGCAATGCCTGCAGAAAAAGAAATGACAAGTTTAAGTAGTAGTTAGCAATAATTTATATAGCCTGTTTGAAGTATGGTGGTGAAGAGACTTTGTAAATCCAGCCTTATATTACCAAGATGTAGCCAACTATCACCTTGACCACTAATACGTTGTGCCCTGCCCTGTATTTAGACTGTGAGCTCCTTAAGCAAGGGACCTGCCCTCATTTTAGTAGGGAAAGTATGCTGGAAGTGCTCTGTGACCATCCACAATTTCAATTCCAGACATTTGAATATAAAAAACACACACTTTTAAAGTTTCTTCAGCTGTACTCTCCATAGAAATCTATAAGCAAGACCATTTAAAATATCTTGGCTATAGCTAAGACGCCTATTACCTTTTTTTATCTAAGCAACTCATAGGAACAAAAAAAATAATCAATGCCAAGTTAGTAATAATTTTGTTGGCGTTCCTTGAGACTTAATGATTACTTAAAACAAAAACTTTCTACTAGTTCCATTTAGCTAATCATTCTGATATTCATTAATTAATGAATTAATATATTTGTTTCTGTGATATTGTCAATCTTTTCTTCCTGGTCTCTCCTTTCTAGGATGCGAACAGTAGTCTCCAACCTTTTTACGCACAAGACCACTTTTTGAATTTAAGTGCAACCCAGGATCTCCCCTGCCCTGTCCCCTAGGCCCCACCCCTTCCCCGAGGCCCTGCCCTGTTCACTCCACCCTCCTTCCATCACTCGCTCTCCCCCACCCTCACTCACTTTCACCAGGCTGGGGCAGGGGGTTGGGCTGCAGGAGGGGGTGCGGGTGTGGAACACAATCAAGAAGGTAATAATTCTGGAAGTAGAAGACAGAGCTCACACACACAGTAAACTAGACTCAAATAGCCTCATCTCTGTGGCTACACATTTCAAGGCAGTACCCAGTAAATAATTCTTCCCTAAACATTATTTGAATTGTCAGTGTCCCTTACTATTATGAAAGGGAAGCCTCATCTAACATAACACTCCCTTCGTGCCCCACCTCAGAAAGTCTGACAGAATTAACATGGAGTTCTAAGAAACAAGAAGTGAAATCCTGGCACCACTGAAGTTAGCAGAGTTTTGCCATTGACTTCAATGGGTTCAAGATTTATGCAAAGGCAATCTACTGACTTAGCTAGCTCCTAGCAGAAATCTAAAAGACACCAATGAGATTTGCTTTAAGACAAAAAGCAGGCAAACAAAGACTTAAGATCAAGTTAGGATATAAAAGCCTGTGTTTATAGAGGTTGATTCTAGTAGGAAGGAGTATTATGAAGAGTAAAATTATGACTTTCAATAAAATAGTTTAAAAGCTTCAAGGTCTTTGTGGTTTCCCCTCCATTAGCTTAAAAAAAAGTTACGAGAACAGTTTTGAGAGACTGACATATAAAGCAAACATCTTAAAGCAAGCACAGCTTCCACTGGAGTTCAGCAAGGATTAAAGGGGAAATGTAAATAAACGTAGAAGTCATGCCCACCTCAACATAGAGATAGTAGCATCAATTCTGAGAACTAAAGTATATAACGTCTCCCCTCAAAATGCAAGAAACAGCACTAATATAATGATGAAGAGGCCATTTATGCTTCCTGGCAGAGCCAGGTTCAAGAGAAATTGTACACCCATTGAAATTACAAGAGAGAAGCTTTGTACCAAATCTTCTATGCTATTATAAACCAGAGCTCACTGAGGACATTAAAAGTTTTCAGACATCTGTTTGTTTTTAATGCAAAGTGAAGATTTATTCTGAAAAGTGATTACATAAAAAAGCATATTAAGATATCTGTTCACTGGGTATTCTACCTGCTTATTTTAATGACAAAAATTAGCTTTCACTGTTTTACTCTTGATAGCCATGCAAAGCTAACAGTGATGTAAGAAACAGAGCTGAATTCTGCTCTCTAGTGAACTATCACTATAGCTAAAATTCAAAATTCTGATCAGTTACAACTATGCTAACCAATTAAAGGAAAAGAGGCTGCACAGGTGTTATTAACAGCATTATCGGAGTACAATAAGGTGGCCCAGATACCCCTTAGGGCATAATTAGACCTGAAGAAACTTATTACTGATGACAGTACCTGATAAAGAAGCCAGTTTGACTTTCACATCCCAGTCACAGCATGATAGGCTGAGAGTAAAGCCATTTCTATATTAAAAAATGTACACCAGTGTAATTACATTGATTTAGCTACATCAGTCCAAACCCTTAGACAGACTTGAGGGAGTATAAATTGTTCTAAAACCAATTTAGCGTATACCATTTTCTCCTTTTGTATAGTTCTTCCAAAGAGCAACAAAACATTTTACAAATACAAAAATTATAAAACCACAAAACCTAGTAAAAAGGCATTTGGGAAAAAGAATAGTATCCAAAGCTAATTTTAAAGAATTTGGAAATTAACTAGACCTCAAGTTGATATGGTCCCTTTGAGCTTTTATTTTTCCTGTAACAGAGCAAAACTAGAATTAGTAATCACTCAAAGCTACATATAGCTGTAAATGCCAATCAAAAATTAGTAATGGAGTATGACAGAAAGATCTAGTAGGAAGGTCAGTTACAACTATACAGGTGTATATAAAAATGTGTACACGCACAAGTTCTAAGAAAATTGAAAAGCAAAATAGAACAAGACCACCTACTTATATGGAAGCAGAATTATGATCTACATATTTTATCATCTGAAGTGCGTTCTCAAAAAAAAATACAGCAGTCAGAGAGATCATTTCTCATCTCCCACTTAATTTTATAAAAAACTCTCACCAACAGAAGTTGGTCCAATAAAGATTGCCTCACCATCTTAGCATGCATGGAAATCATATAAAAGACAACACAAACAGCAACTGTCAGTAGATGGTACTGTATACCCCACATATATGTCTGCCAGGAAATTATACCACTAACAGACAATCTTCTACCTGACCTAAAGCATTTCCATGAAGTCCATCCAAAAATGAGCTGACAGAGGTGCTGGAATGTTTGCAGGCTTACTACAAACAAAACCTGGAAGAATTCACTTGCTGGAGTATAGCTTTGGGGTAAAGATAAATCTGACCCAGATGATTTACACAGTACCTGAGCAAATTGTTTGGCAGCACCAAACAAAAACAAACAAAAAAAGGGTGGGGGGGGGGGGGGGGAGAAGAGGTGACTTTCTAGGATCATTATAAAAGAATTTGGAAAAAATCAGCATCAAGATGTTAGAAGGTAAAAACACCAAATGGAAGAACTGCAAGTGTCAAATGCATGGTTGGAAAGGGAAATAGGACATAAAGGACAACACGTTCAAGCTGTTTTTAAATACCTTTGACATTTGATTTATCCTATTCCCCCCCCATCTCATATCTCAGCACTTAAAGTGGTCCATTTTGGTTCAAGAATGCAGCAAGCCCTGGAAAGAGATGAGAAAATTGGATGATAATTTAATCACCTTTTTTAAGGCAGTGAAATAGTACCTTCAAAAGCAGTTAGATGCCCAGGCAGCCTGATTGATGCTGAGTTGGCAGCTGTTTAAAAAACTTTAGACCAGCCATCCTGTTTTCCATCATTTTACTTCTATACTTTTCTGGCTTTTTTTGGTCACAATTTGACACTACCTTATTCACAAACCAGATTTAGGGTAGAAATATGGATATTCAGCTGTGAACTCTATAGGAAAAGGCATAAACTAAGGATTAGATCCACAAATTATGTTTTAATCTCTTCCTCCTGTGCTGGCTCATCCCTTGAGCTTTATATTTGGTAAATCATATTGGCGAAACACCACAAATATTCCACAAATAGTTTCTCTGAATAGTTTTATTTTATGTGTGTGTGGCCCATTTCTGTTTAATTAGATCAAGCCAGATTTTCACTGAGAATGCAAGAGTAGCATCATCAACATCCATCCATCTAATCCCTTGGAAACCTCTTTCAACTGGGTACTAACCCACGAAAGCTTATGCTGAAATAAATTTGTTAGTCTCTAAGGTGCTACAAGTTTTTCTTTCTTATTTCCGTATTGTAAATTCAGTGTCTCTGTAGACAGCCTTGTTGTGTAAAATGCTGTATTTTGATTCAAGTCTCTCTCATGCTCGGTGAAAATTTCAATACACTTATGGTAGCTAGATGAAAATAGAGAATGTTCCAGAGACTGACAAAATATCATTCGTGTCTTAAAGTTTTAAAGTAGCTTCCCAATCAGGTGTCTTAATGAAACAATTATAGGTGTTTCATTAATGAAAGTGCTAGAAATTTTTTAAAAAAATCATTTGCATTGTGTTTTAGAGTTACTAGGTCTTACTTCTTTATAAGGTTTAAGTAAGCATGCTGAACACCCAATATGTCAGAATTTTAGGATGACTTCAAAGAAATTCTCATCTTTTTAATTTTATTTTTGTTGTCTGAGTAGATGGAAAAAGGCCAACCAAAAATTGTAGAGAAAAGTATCTTCAGCAAATTGGACACAATATTCTACCATTTTTTTCCTATAGAAGAATCAACATAGAATCATAGAATCATAGAATCTCAGGGTTGGAAGGGACCTCAGGAGGTCATCTAGTCCAACCCCCTGCTCAAAGCAGGACCAACCCCAACTAGATCATCCCAGCCAGGGCTTTGTCAAGCCTGACCTTAAAAACCTCTAAGGAAGGAGATTCCACCACCTCCCTAGGTAACCCATTCCAGTGCTTCACCACCCTACTGCATTAAGCAAGAATGCATTTGCTCCATGTATGTATGTTTGTAGCCATTATTAGATCACTCACGTTTTTCCAACCATTTAGTATTAATAATCAGTGTTGATTCTTTCAATTCTGCCTTCAATTTGATTCACTTTTACCATATTTAGATGTGAAATGGAGTTCAAATTTGTCTAGAGTAGTACATGCAGAGCAAGGTGTTTCACTTGCCTTTTTACAAGACTCATTTCATGCTACACTGAAGGTGATTATGATGTTAGCATAAGATAAGATTGCAACTTCATTATCAAATTCAAGTCTCTGTCTTTTAAATGGTAATCACCAGTTTGATCTTTGCCATTTATTTGAGAGACAGACTGCTGTTGAACAAAGTTGAATGTCGAAGAGCTGCTGGACTGCCCAAAACAATGGCTTAAATTATCACAGCATAATAGCAATGCTGACCAAACAATCAAAAGTCTCACTTGCTGGTTCAAGCTCAGTGTTCTGCTCTTCCTGTCCAACAGTGAAATTTTAATTCAGTGGCACATTTGCTCTTTAAGAATCCAGAAAAACGGATTTTCTGCACTTCTTGAGCAGAGATGGTCAAAAAAAGTGTGTGTGACTGATTTCCCACAGCCTGAAAGCCCTGGCCGCTGCGGAGTAAAACTGACAATTTCCAAGCAAGCGGTCGGGGTCCAGGGAGCAGATTTTGTTTCTGAAATACCATGTTCCATGGGTAAACCCTCTCCTGCACCCCGACCCTACCCACGTTTCCAGTTCACCGGGCTTAAAAATATTGGATTCATTCTGACTGGAACAAAACCAAATTTCAAAACCACAATTTCCCACAATCCAGTAATCCTGCATTATGGCCAGCTCTGCTCTTGAGATGACCACAAATTTCACCTATCTGGCTGTTTATCAATGTTTACATTTCATTTTAGAATTATCATTTGTTTTCATTACTTCATTCCATTCAGTCATTTGAGGGAAAGGAGCCTCTCTGGGTTTCTCCCCTCCTTGGTGCTGCAGATATGGAAGATCTATTTTCCACTCTTTCCCCATCTTGGAGCTGCCTCCTCAATGAATAGCTCCTGTGCCTGCCTCTGCCGTTCCTTAGGGCTTTCCTAAGGAGCCACAAAATGAAACTCACATTCTGCTGAAGCGGAAAGCACATGCCCAGAAACACTTTTTTTTGTGATCAAGCCCAAATCTGGATGGGATTTCTCCATACTATGTCACCATAATGGGTGACTGATTCCAACTGGACTTATTTGATATTAAGATATGTAAATTAATGCTAGAATGATATTAAAAAGAAAAATAAGAAACAACAGGCTGTTAAAGGAGAATAACAGTCACAAATGATCCCACCAAGGACTTGTAATGCTTTTCCTTGTCAGGAAGTATACACCTTCCTGGTTCATTATTACTTTTGCATGTGGTCCTTTAAAGTCTGGAAAGAACTGGTGTGAAACAATGGGGGAGGAGGGGAGAAAATATTGCCATTTATTTTGCAATATATGCTAGGTGGTGTGTACATAAAATATTTGGTGTACTGGAACAGTAAATTGCTTACAATTTACATTACCCCATTTACATTTGAAGCCTGTCAAATCATTTAAAAGTTAACTTGTGAATATTTTCATGAATGAAAATACATTCAGTTCATTATGATTCTGCGTGTGAGAGAGAGAGAGAGAGAGAGACAGAGAGATGGAGAGGGGTCTATTCAGTCAATCCCCCTAATTTTTGCACAAACCATTATTAGTCTGGAAGTTTGTAACAGAGGTACCATATTCATTATTTTCACATTTTAAAAGTTTCCGTCATTCAATCAGGGAGATGAAACAATATACCACATGACCAACCACTTACTACAAATAACAAGGAATTCAACATTTCATGAACAAGCCATACACAGATTTCTTCCTTGAAATTATTTAATACTTACAAATAGTTAAATTCCAAAACATCAAAATTAGTTTCTGAACTTGCTAAACAAAAAAAGGGTTAAATTCATAATTATCACACTATTAGTTACTCATAACCAATGTTATGAGTTTTTGTTATTGTCTTTAGTTATTTGTAGTCATACACCAATCCCTCTCTCTGAGACAGAAGAATAAAATACAAGTTATGTGACATGCATTAACAGTTTTAGCAGCCAGGAGTGCATATACAAGCCATTTTTTCGCTCTCTCCTCGCAGCTAGGATTAAAACAAAGGAGGCATTTGCAGTGTCATATGCAATGTTCAGTCTCCAGTTTGACAAACAAGCAGAACTTAGTAATACAGTGCTAAGATGACAGTGTACTTAAAGAATGAAAACAACTCTAAAGTTTTCAAACAATGTTTAACAAGCTGCAACACACACAGCAATATCTAATATAGGAGCAATCAATTTATCACCCTACCTTCTGCAAATACTACAAACAGGCCAACTTGCTTCCAGTTCAAGCTTCACAGCCACACGCATAGTCCAAGTTCTCTTCCATTATCTATATTAAAACAATAACTTGTAGGATAACTCTACAAAGGCTCAAGCATTCAGCACGTCTAAGATCATGCATCCCAATGCCGTTCCAATACAAAAACTGTTAGTTTCCTACTAACTGAAACGTAGATCTTGGAAATACAGAAAGCTCAATGTCTCTCAAGAGGGGAGATTTGAAATTCAGTGAAATATGAAAGAGTGAACAGCTCAAAAAAAAAAAAAGAGGGGATTGGTTAGTAATTACACAGACACACGGGTGAAAAAATGCAATCCTGAGGTTCGACTTCTCTCCATAGAAGTCAATACTGGCTGTGACATTACACACTTAAGCCCTCCTGCAAGATGTTATCTTATAGTTAGCAATCTCAAAAGACAATAAAATACAGAACAATATTTATAACATATTGATGGGGGCGTTGTATTTCACATCTGCAGCTATACCCAGGAGACAGCACAAAGAGCAAGGTTATTTTAGAACAACATTAAATCTAAGTGATCAGTTGCATTAAGGTGGCTACATATTCGCGGACCAAGATTTTTAAAACAGAAGCCTAAAGTGAAGCTGTTAAATCTATATTTAGGCAGCCAGATAAATGACCCAATTTTCAAGAGCGACAAGTACCCTCAGCTCCCGTTAACCTCAAAAGGCCTCATTCTTACCTGATGCATTCTCCACTGAGTGCAAAATGTTATATATCATCTTTTGAAAATGCAAATATCATCTGTTGGCTTTCATTACATAAACAGAAACATCCCTGATGAGGGCTACTATTAACTTGGTAGTTTCCAAGTTTTAAACAGAGTATGCTCAAAATTTGGTTTATAATTCCAACTTCATTATGTTTCAAACACTAAAACAAAACTATTTTAAAAACTTGAGACAGCAAAGAGATACACCAAACATAGAATTGTAGAATGGAGTCATTTTTCTCTTTAAAAATCCAAAAGTATTGACATTGTTCACCTAAACTGTCCAGAAAACTAAATCTTTGCCACTAGAGAAAGTGGTAAATTCGGCTATGATCACCATTTGCTTTTGTCAGCAACAAAGTGACTAAAACCCCACTTTAACATGCAATGCACATTTAGCTAAAGAACTGGTAATGACATCTCCATAATTTAAGATAGATGCATAGTAAGAACATACCAACCTGCCCTAACTGGCTCTTTAAAGTATCCTTCATAAACATATATGATGTTTTAAACAAAGTTCCTTTGTTTTAAATAGCAAACTAACATCTGATTACACACACGGAACAAACCAGCTTAATTCAGAGCCTCACAAATTCACCTGTCTGGGCCCCAGGCAAATAACTTATCTGCAAACAAGGGTGTAGAAGAGATACACTGTTTGTTATTTTTGTTTGACCTGTACCGGTTTTCATCCAAAGAACACTAAATGGATTCTACAAAGGGGGTAAGCGCTATTATCTGTATCCTGGAGATAGAGAGAAAAGTTGTAACCTTCAGCAAGTCATATACAATGAGTTAACTGTATAGGTGGGACTAGAATCCAAGCCTTCAGACTCTAGGCAGCATGATCCAGTGGGCATGAAGTTTTAAAGTTTCCAAAGATCGTTTAGATATAGTTTAGATATCTTACCTACAGAAATATTGTGAGTTTTAAACAGACATCTTATTTTAGATCTCATATTTATTATTTTTTTAAGTCAACAGAACACATTAAAATTAAATTAGTTCTTGTAACCATACGGCTGCTATCATGCCAACAAGGAATTAGAAACACCATTTAATTTATAGGAAAATGCAAACGTAAAACCAAAGCTAATGGTAGGGGCCTCAGGGGCAGTAATAGGATCTCAAACTACTTTTAACTCATTTTTAAAATTGGCTCAATTTCAAGTTGACTGTATCCCTTTTATAATATAGACACCAAGGATGGAACTGACAAGGGGGGCTTAGGCATCAATGACATTCACAAAAATTTGGGTCATCTACCTCCCAGAAGAGTGCCCTAACCACTGGACTATGGGGTATTTGGGGGCAGGTCTCAATCTCTCCTGTTGAAGCTATTCCTCTTTTTATAAATATGCATTGGAGCATGGCAACTGAAACCTGGTTCTCCCGCCTCCCAGGTGAGTATCCACCGAGGTATAGAGTCACTCTCTCTCTGGCCCAATGCATACTTATTTGCACACAGTGGAAGAGCTCCAATAGTAGAGACTGAAAGAGTCCCTGCTTCACATCAGATTGGGGACTAAAGCCAGATCTCCTACATCCTGAGTGCTCTAACCACTAGGCTAAAGGTATACAGGGGACACCATATCCATTTTTTTCTGAAAAACCAGTCTGGCATAGGTGCCTAACTCCAGGAGAGGGTTCACTGCTAAGAATCCAGAGACAAGGGACGTACCTGCCACTGGCCCAGAGTTCAGCACATAACTTCGTGAGAGTGGTGGGACTCAGGCCACAGCTCTCTCCCCAGCATTGTCTACTGGCTAGCTTCAGCCACTCCCTATTTCAGGGATTGCCTTTTGTCTATCCCATTTTTAAGCACTTAACACTCCCTAATGCATTGTATAGACAACCTTGATGCCTAAAAGTTAGGTGTAGCAACACTGAGAATTGCAGCACCTAAGTTCCCTTGGTGAAGCTCATCCTAAATTATCCCACTGCATCTTGTTTTCTGTGTGTTATCTTTTTAGCCCCAATCCAGCAATATGTAGGGTATGAGTGGACTGGTGTGCCAAAGAGAAGTCACCACTGACTTCAACAAGCAGTCTGCCCATATTGCAGGTTCTTTGGGACAGAGTTTATTTTGTGTATCATACAGTGCTCAGCACATTGTAGGTGCTAAATAATGGATGATGAGATGAAATTAGCTCATCGAAAGTCTCAACTTCCAAGTAAACTTGTGAAAGTACTGTCCAGTAGAAACAAATTAGGTCATATTATCGAGAAAGTCAGAGGTACCCACAACCATAAATATTTTAAAGAACTGCTAAGAGCAAAATGCACTCAACATTCTCCACAAGAGTAGAAGTTCAGCAATACAGAACAGCTTTCTGAAAACATACTTTAGAGTAAGTTACAGGTAAACTGCCATTTTTAAAAACAGCAAGACTTAAGATAAAAAAACATACAGCCTAGTAAAAAGTTTATATTTTAATAAGGTAAAATTAAATTAACAAGGATGACGGCCTCTGAGATCCCAAGAAATGAGACACAAATTTTCTGGTTTCTCTGTTGGAGTGAGTTCACAAGCAACAGATAGAAAGGGAAACAGGGTTTAACCCAAATCCTGCACAGAGGTCCCCTAAACAGACACTTATACTCACAAAAGATTCTATTGATTTCAATAGACCCCTGATCTGGCAGTAAGTTTTGACACCACTAGAGCTGTTCATGGAAATACAGATGTCCTTTGCAAATCTTTGCTTCAGGTACTTGTTATATCACTCGCTCACTCTAGAAAGAAAACAAGGAAAACAGCTGCTCAGATTTCCCAGAATCTTAAGGAAGCGGTTTTTGTAAATGTGACCTAAAAATAAAGGGGGAGAGGAGGGATTCTCTCTTTTTTGGTGATTTATAGTCCACACAAAAACTGAAAAAGATTTTCCCACCTCTGCAAAAGTTTTGTTCCCCCTGCTTTCCTTAAGCCTTAAAAATATAAAGGCATGTCATGTCTAGTCTGACTGGAAGTCAGAAGTTCACACAAAAAAGACCCAAATCATTTTATAGCACACCCTACTGTGAAATGATTTTTTTAAAATCAACTCATCTGAAAACTCATTTTTTCTACTAGAACAGACTTTCAGTATCACTTACTTTAAAAAAAACTTGTAAGGTTTTTCCGATTTCCAGTTTATCATTTTTAAAGGGTCTTCTGGGAAGATCTGAGCATGCTCTTAGGACTGCCCAAAAGCAGATTTACAATGAAACACACAGTGCCCTGGCCCGGGGCCCCCAGGGCCGGGCAACCCAGCACTTCCTGCGGGGCGGGGACCGTTGCGGGGGCAGAAGCTCTGGGGGAGAGCAGGGAGGGAGCCATTTAAGAGCCGTGCTGGAGGCGTGGTGTGCAATGCGCTCTCCCAGCCGGTGAGCCGGGCTCCTGCTGCTGGCTGACGCTGGCGGTGAGGTGAGGGGCCAGCTGGGGGCACACTGTAGGGGAAGCGGGTGTGCTCCCCTGGTGGGATGTCCGGCCGTGCCTGCCCTGCTCCTCTGTATGCCGGGCAGTGCAGGTGCAATCCCTGGCCTGCACTGCTGCTGGCAGCCCCTGGAAAAAGGCCTGGGGAAGGGGGCGGTGAGCCAGAGGGGTCTCAGCTCTCACCTGCTGCTGCCACCACAGCTCCCTTTGGCAGTGAACAGGAGCAGCAGCAGCAGCAGGGCAGGGATGCATCCAGCCAGGTAAGGTGACCCAGTGACTGGGACTGCCGCAGCCCCGAGCCCCTCCGCACACACTGCCCCCCCCACACACACACACCAGCCCCATGCCCTGATACGCTCAGGGTAGGGAGCTGGGGTGGTCCAGACACCCCCCCAGCCCCCTGCCCTCACTCCTGCACCCCCCGCCATCCCCACCCTGAGCACCAAACAGGAGCTCCTGCACACACCCCCCATCCCCACCTGCACCAAACAAAAGCTGCCCCAGGTAAGCGCTCTACACCCCAACCCTCTGCCCCAGCCCTGAGCCCTCTCCCACATCCTAACTCCTGGCCAGACTTTTCACCCCAATGTTTTGGGGTTTGTTTGTTGTTGTTTTTTTACCTTTTTATAAAGCGCTCTTATCCAAAGCACTTTACAATAGTTAGCTAATGGTACAAACAATATTTGGAAAGATCATTAAGTGGTCCGCCGAGACCCTCAGCGATTTTCAAGTGGTCTGAAAATAAAGTTACACTACAAAAACACTTTATTTTCATTTACTTCCTATTACTTATAATATAGGAGAAGGATGAAGAAAAAAAGAATGGAAAACAGGGATGAAGAAGATAAGAGAATGTTCTTTTTCTTGGCTGGGTCCCAAGCGGGGCCCCAAAAATGAAGCTGAGCACAGGGCCCCACTAACTCTAAATCTGCCACTGGATCTTCCCATTCTTCTCTGTGCACATGCCCAGGCCCTCAGCATTTTAGCTTAATCAGAGCTGAAATTGAATATATCCTCATGTATTGTCTGGGAACAGTAGATGCAATTGAGCTCCCCTCAAAAGAGCATATCATAGGTGTGTCATCCACATGATGCAAGAAGTGCAACCGATCAACAAAACAGTGACTCTTGTCATACACAAACTGCTGTCAAATGCATAAATAAAAGAACAGCTCTCTAATATCTGCCAGTTATAACAATATTAGGAATTTCATATGGGAATGACATTTTCAACTGGATGGGTGTCTTTTCAATTACAGGACTGCCAACCAAAACAGTTGTCTCCCCGTCCCCGCATATATCAACAAATGGAAAGCATGATAAATGCACATTAATAAAACAAAAAAACTAGATCTTAAATTGTTTAGTCCAAAGTATCATTTGATTAAATGTAAAGATCACAACCACCTAGAAAGATGCTTCCACCCTGAGTTCTGAATCATGTTGTGAAAAGGTTAACTATACACCAAAGATGCTTGATTCACAGAAATTATGTTTTAAAGAAAGTGCAGTATTTAAATAATATGAAAATGGAAGATTAAATATCTCTAGCTGCACCACAATATTTTCAACTGTCTTCCATGGCTTGTCATACAATATAGTTGATTTGTAAGCATTATTATTTGTATTACAGTAACACCCACTCATTGTGTTGGGAGCTCTGCAAGTGTAAAAAATAAGACAGGCATGTCTCAAACAGCATGACAATATTAACCAAACACAATATGAACGTGTTTTCTGGAACAGCAGCAATAGGAACTTCCAATTTCTAATGTGCTAATTGTGACATTTATCAGAGGGGTAGCCGTGTTAGTCTGTAGCCACAAAAACAACGAAGAGTCCGGTAGCACCTTGAAGACTAACAGCTTTATTTGGGCATAAGCTTTCATAGATAAAAAACCCCACTTCTTCAGATGCATGGAGTGAAAGTTACAGATGCAGGCATAAATGTGACATTTGGCACTCTGTCAGATTCCCCATTGTAAGGTAATGATACTACTTACCTGCGTTGCACTATGCTATGATTAGTGTACTTCTAACACTGTGTACGTGTAAAGATTATGCAAGTATGTATTATTTTAGCTATTAAATTACTATTTAGTAAGACGTTTTTAAAGCTAAAATATCAAGTATTTCAGAGTCATGAAAAATCGGTCTGATTTACCTGCACTCATCAAGCGAGAAACACTGCCAACACATACTATAAAGACATTAAGACAACTCTTCCACATAAGCTACATACTTTTCAGTCTGACTTTATTCCTCGTAGCAGAATATGTCCTCATTTATTCCGAAGGCAATACTCATTTTGCATACTAGGCTAACCTCCCACCACACCCAAATGCACTCTTTCATGATTAAGCAGACTCGTGCAGAACCTAACAAGTCTTCACATCTATCTGCAGTGAACAAAGAACATTTCAGCATGGACTTCTCTTATTAGGCGTATGCGCAGAGCACAGTGTAACAAGGCCCTGATCGGGTCTTTTGGCATTACCACAGCATTTATAGTTTAAGTGCCAAGAGATCATAATAAAAATAAATAAATAAGTGCATGCTGACCCGGTGAGCCCATCCACAAGTCACCTTTGCTTTCAGCTTGATTAGCACAAGGGGCTCATCTACACAAATTACATTTTCGTGCGGGGGGAGGTGGGGAAGAGGCATTTATTTCTTACACCCACTAATCAATTTAAACTGCATCAAAATAACAGAAATAAGCTAACAGAAATAGCCGCGTCCCCACAGGGTTTTGCACGGGTTTAACTAAAATCGCGTTTAAAAGATCACAATGCTACTTAAACTGGTGCAACTTTCTTGAACTGACAAGGCCTAAAGTAGCGGCACCCCTGCCTGGGAGAGCCTTAATCCAGCACACAATGCGGGAGCCGAGAGGCAGAGCGAGACAGAAAAGCAAGGAGAAATCAAAAGGACGCTTGCAGCTCGTACCCTTGTTATTGCCCCTTTGTCGACACACGTGGGGGCCGAAAGGGAGAGAAAAGATCTGCGAGGAGCTGCCGAGCGAGTCACCCCCAGCCCCGGGCTGACCCCACAGGCTCCGGCTCCCACCCACCCCGCACCCCGATGTTGCGCCGCCGCCGCCAGGCGCAGCTGCCGCTTTCGCCCGGGTCGCTGGCGCCCCCGCCCCAAACGCTGCCTCAGGTCCCGGGCCGGGGCCAGTGCCCCGGAGCCGCCTGCGGGGACGAGCCCCCGCGCGGGGCCCTGCCGCTGCTGCCCCCGGGCCCCGCCGGGAGAGGGAGCCGCGCAGCCCCCGCGGCCTTGGCGCCAAATGCCCCGCGCCGCCTCCACGAGGCTCCCGCCCGCAGGGCCCCGCTCACCTTCTGCCCGCGCCCGCCTGACCCCCGGCGTGTGCGGCCGCAGCGGCTCCGGGGCGCTCAGGGCCGCTCCCCGCCGCCGCTCATCGCCCGCCCCGGCCGGGGCGTCTCCGCTGCCGCCGCCCCGGTCCCCGGCCGCCCCGCGCGCCTAGGCCCCGGCCGCCCCGCTCATGCCGGCCCCGCGGCTCGCTGCTGGCGCTGGCTCTGGCAGGCGGCGGAGGCCGCACACAGGAGCCCTATTGTACCAGGGCCGCCGCGGCGCCAGGCCCCGCCCCTTCCCGGCCGGGCCGGCGCGTCCCGCCGCCGCCGCTGCGCAGAGCGGCCTCGCCGCCCCCTGGCGCCCCGTCGCCGCCCCTTGCCCCGCCGCTGCCCGGACCGCGCTCCGGCCCGTGGGGGGGGGGGATCGGGTCCTAAAAGCCCCCCCCCCCCCCGCGTGTCAGGGGCCGGGGGCTCCCCCTCGGTGCCACCCACCGTCGGCTCCTTGGCTGTGCCACAAGGGCGGAGGCTGCTCGGCTCCATCCCCCTCCCCAGCGAGAGCGCACAAGGGCCGCCCTTGAACAACGGAGCAGGTGGCAGAAGGGGAAGCCGAAGGGGAGACGGGAGCTGGCTCAGGCCACGCACACCCCAGTCCGGCACGAGGCGCGATGCGAGCTCGGGACTGCCAGCCTCAGGCCTGCAGAAAACGGCGGCTGGGCTGTTTTTAACCATCCTTGGGCACCTAGTCCCTGCTCCGGGCACCCACTGAAGTACATAAAATCCCACTGAACTTCCTGGGGTCACTCACGTCTGGAAGCGTTTGTGGGCTCATAGCTTTATTACGTCATAACGTGGTTTGCTTTTAAATAGCACTTAGTGCCATCTCAAAGCATTTTAATTCTCAGTACTTGACATGTATGAATTATATTTGCCATCTTTAACCAGTGGTGGCATGCCACGATGGCTGCCACTGCCCTGTCTGAAAGAAGCATGCCTCAATAGACCTTTGTACAAAATGGCCTAATTGACAACCAAAACCTGAACAAAACAGAAAACAAACCCAATTCAAATAAAACTAACCAAAACAAATGAGAATTACATCATGCCCTGAACTTAGGCAGACCATCAAAGAGAAGGCTCAGCCAGGATGCTGACACATTTGATCTTTTTTTAAAAACAAACAAACTGTATTTCAATCTGATTTCTCCTACCTCAATGGATGTAAGGTAGGGGATGCTTTTCATAAGTGGGCCCCTGAAACTTCAGGACTTTAAGAATAAGAGTCAGCACTCTGAATTGCACCTAGAAATTAATAGGAAACAAGTTCAGAGAGTTGGTCTGATTTTAAGTACACATTATTAGTAACATTTCCATGTGATAAATTCTAGCTTAGAATAAGACAATATATGTCTCAAAGAATGTACACTCTAAGGTGCTGATCTTGCCAATAGATATGGGAATAACTTAATGCACATCAGTAAATGGGGTTACTTGTACAGTTACTAATAAAAGTGCAAGATTAGGGCCTAAATTTAAAATCTCCAGCCCACCATACTTACAAAATAGACAGCTGCATGCTGCAAAGTATATATTGGTCTTTTAAGTGACAAAAAAAAGCAATAGATGGCCCACATGTAAAGTCTGGCTAGTGACCAGCTTCAGGTTTTACCTATTTTGACCTATTTCAAATAAGCCCTCATCCATTGCTCTGAGAAACATTACAGTAAAATAGCCAATTGAAACAAAGGATGGTCAAAATTGCTATGGGCCACCACTGTTACTTGAGAATCAAAGAGCAGTGATGGCTCCAGTAAGCCATCAGATTGCAAATGTTTTTGGCAAAAGATCAACAAAATACCTTCAATAATAGGTGCAGACTCCACCTCAGATAATTGCTTATGCCAAGTATCAGTTATGTCATAGATGTGTTTTATTTGCCTCCAAACCTATCTAAGGTACTTATATGGCCTCCATCACCCGTAGTATGTGAGTACTTCACAGTCCTTAATGGATATATCCTCACATCATCCTGTGAGGTAAGGAGGTACTGCTATTTCTATTTCACAGATGGGAGGATAAGTTCACCAAAGGTCTTGCAGGAAGCCAGTAGCAGAGCAGGGAACTGAATCTTGGTCTCCCATGTGCTAGGCTAGAACCCTAAATGCTAGCAGCGGTTCTCAAACTTTAGAAACCCAAGGACCCCCATTTTTATTTTAAAATTTTCACGGACCCCCAAACCTCCCCACTCAGCCCCAGGCCCTGCCCCCACTCCACCTCTCCCACCAAGCCCCCCCCCCCCACCTCTTCCTGGTCCTGCCCCTCCTCTTCCCTGCCTCTTTCTGTCCCCTTCCCCGAGCATGCCCCATCCTTGCTCCTTCCCCTCCCTCCCAGCATCTCCTGCACACCACTGAATAGTTGTTCCGCAGCATGCAGGAGGCACTGGGAGGGTGGGGGGAGGAGTTGATCAGCAGGGCCAATGACCACAGACATGATTCCTCCCCCAAGCGCGCCCTATCCCCACTCCTCACTCCCAGCGCCTCCTGCATGCTGCTGCACAGCTGTTCCTCAGCATGCAGGAGATGCTGGGAGGGTGGGGGAGGAGTTGATTAGCAGGGCCCATGGACTCCAGTTTGAGAAACTGCACTAGACCATCCTTCCTCTCGTCTAGCCCTTAGGAAGATAGTGAAGCTGTATACTATGGGTAGAATGAGGAGTTGAAGAGCATAGTGTGATGACTGCACCACAGAAAGTCTCACAATCGACCACAAGGGCTTTATGTACACAATAAACAAGAGAGGTGGCAAAACAGAACCTTTAATTAACTTTTGCATAGCATAGGTTATCTTGTTAATAAAAGATTTGATTAGACAGAAACCACATTAAAATGGTGATGATAACTATGTGGTAATTTTTTTCATGTACCAATGATCACTTTGTTCTGTATTCTGTCCATTACTGTATGTTTCCCAGAACAAATGCTAGGATGTCATACCTCTTTAGACACCCACAACTTTGAATAAAATGCCAAGAATATTTTTCCTTCTGTCCCATCACTTCCAGAATTTCCTACACCAAATTACAATAGCCTAGGGATCAGGATGGGCCATATTTATTGCTAGACTAGTGACAAGTTTAGGGTTCAAGAACTAGAGACTTAACAGATAGAATTAGGTTTAGGGGAATATATGAGGGATTTTAACCCCACTTGGTTCCTCAATTATTAGACCTTAAAAATCACATTATGTCAGTTAAATATGGACATGCTAATTCCGATAATTTTTCAGGCCCATAGAGTTGGATTTATAGTGTTTAGAGAGCCAGTCATAGGTGCTGGAACTGGAGGTGCGCCTTGAAATGGTTTCCATTATATCCAGGGTTTACAGTTTGGTTCAATGGCTCTCAGCACCCCCAATATACAAATTGTTCCACTACCCCTGGAGGCAGTCTTTAAAAAGGATGAATGTGACTAATACTAATTCACATTTTAAAAACAAACATTTCTATGATACATTTTCAATTAACTTTGTTGCATATACAGCATAGTGGGCTGAGGCCACAGGAGACAATTGACATGGGAAATATGAGGACACAAAGCCAATTGGACTACACATTTCAATAACTGCTTTCCAGTGTGAGCCAGGATTTCATGATCTGGTCCTATATTTACAATCTATATTATGGAAGAAAGAATGACAATAAAATGTTCAGTCTGTTCCTAGGAAATGCAGCAAGATGAACAAATATAAAGCAGATATTGTGTTGTTCTTTTCAGAGATGTTCAGAGATGTCAAAGCAGTTTCCAAGTTCTAGGCTGAAAGGATGAACTATAGATGCTCCAAACATCTAGAGAATATGAGGAATTTGCAGGCCCAGATGTTAACATGCCAATAAAATATAGCACAAACACTGAAAATCATCCCTAGGGAAGAATGCTCTGGAAACTGAAAATAAAAAAGGGCAGGATAAAATGTATATATGTATACCAGACTAGGGCTGAAATGAGTAATTATTCAGCTGTATAGAGTGGGATCCACACAGTATATTAAACCAATAACAAGGTTACATTGAAATAATGTTTAACATCGGAAAAATAAGGTCATTCAGAGTTTAGCAGGAATGGAACTGGGGAAAGGATGTATAATCTGGAAGCCTGAAAGTATTTCAGTGAACAATTTTGGGAAGCGGGGACATTTTCTACCAACTCTAGTCTGTGTGCAAAAGTGTCACAGGTGATCAGGCACCTGGGAGGTACAAATGTCATAGGATCAGTCACCTGAAGTGAGAACAGAAATTCACAAATATGTCAAAGCTCAACGTACCCCCTTACTTCAAGAGCATTAACGCCAATTCTGAAGACTGCCAAAATTCTTCATTCACTGATAAGAGTTGATGCAGTTGGTGGAACCTTAATGCAGTACCCTTCAAACTGATGAATGAGCATTGACAGGTATTATCAAAAGGTAGGAAAGATACCCCCACTTCCCAATGTTTTCACTTCCCAGGTTATTTACTTTTTTATATCATTGGAATGTTATAGTAGAGAAAAATTACCTGGCAATTAAGGTCTAATGACTGCTGTAGGTTTCTTCTGAGAAGAGGCTGATGCAAAGTAAAATCTCAATGAAAAGTCATGTAACTACAATCTTTTTGTGGCTGAAATTTTAATTTTTTGTGACGTGCAATATTAGCAATGAAGCAAAGAAACCTCAAACTTCAAGATGATCTTCTATCTCTAAGCTTGAAACCAATACCTTTAGTGCAGCTCTCCAAAAAGTGCTCACAGGTTATTAAGGAAGCCCCTCGGTTTAGTCAGAAGTGTGCTTCAAAAAACAGTGCATGAAGTCTCTCAAAAGTGATGTGGGGGGTGGAGGGAGACAGTTCTGAACAGGATCAATGTGTCCAGACCAGACATGTTAAAAAGAGTACTCCCATGTTAATGAAACAGTGTAACTCTTCTCAGAGAGGAACTACTGCAATAAGTTTCCCAGTTTTTGTTGTTAAGTTCCTTCAAAATGTTCACTTTTCTACCCCCGCTGATATTTATAATGGCCCAGGAATGCACCAATAATGCTCTGGTAGCAAGTGCATGTGCTGACTAGATAAAACTGAGGGACTTTCTTCTGTCCCCCGCACCAGATAAAATACTTGAATTAGCCTTGACCTGGGAGTAATGTGTAGAGCCTTTAGTAAAGCTTTTGACACAGTCTGACATTACATTATCATAAGAAAACCAGAGAAATATGGTCTAGATGCAATTACTATAAGGTGGGGGCAAAACTAGTTCAAAATACAAACTCAGTAATGATTAGTGCATGATTTGCTGTCATACTGGGAAGACGCATCAAGTAGGGTCCTGCAGGGATACCTCCAGAGTTCAGCACTATTCAGTATTTTCATTAATGACTTGGACAATGTGGAGGAGAGTATGCTTATAAAATTTGCTAATGACATGAAGCTGGGAGGGTTGCTAGCACTTTGGAGGACAGGATTAGAATTCAAAGTGAACTTAATAAATTGGAGAATTGGTCTGAAATCAACAAGATGCAATTCAATCAAGACAAGTACAAAGTACTACACTTAGGGAAAAATCAAATGCACAACTAAAAATGGGGAATAACTGACTGGGCAGTAGTACTGCAGAAAATAATCTGCAGGTTATAGTGGATCACAAATGGAATATGAGTCAACTGTATTATGCTGTTACAAAAAAGGGAAGTGTCATTCTGAGGTATAGTAACAGAAGTGTCTTATGTAAGACACGAGAGGTAACTGTTCTGCTCTATGTGGCACTGGTGAAGCCACAGCTGGAGTACTGTGTCCAGCTTTGGGCACCACACGTAAAGAAAGATGTGGTCAAATTAGAAATGAGCAACAAAAAGAATTTTAGAAAACCTGACCTATGAGGAAAGGTTAAAAAAAATTTGCAAAAAGACAACTGAGGAGCGACCCGATAACAGCCTTCAAATACATAAAATATGTTATAAAGAAGACGGTGATCAATTGTTCTCCACATCCACCAAGGGAGAAGAGGACACCAAGGACAAGGAGTAATTGTCTTAGGGCTGGTCCACACTAACCCCGCAGTTCGAACTAAGATAAGCGACTTCAGCTACGTGAATAGCGTTGCTGAAGTCGAAGTATCTTAGTTCGAACTGAAACACACTTACCTTGGGTCCACGCGGCGCAGGTAGGCTCCCCCGTCGACTCCGCATACTCCTCTCGGCGAGCAGGAGTTCCGGTGTCGACGGGGAGCGGCTCTGGGATCGATTTATTGCGTCTAGACAAGACGCAATAAATCGATCCCAGAAGATCGATTGCTTACTGCCGAACCTGGAGGTAAGTATAGACGTACCCTAAGTTTGTGGAGATTTAGGTTAGATATTAGGGAAAAACTTTAAGTATCGTTAAGCACTGACACAGGTTACTTAGGGAGGCTGTGAACTCCCCATCACTGTAGAACAGGTAGACAAACACCTGACAGGGATGTCTAAGTATACTTATTCCTGCCTCAGTGCAGGGGAATGGACTAGATGACCTCTTGAGGTCCCTTCCAGCCCGATATTTCTATGAAATACAGACCTCAAGCCCAGTCTTAAACACCCCTTGCACAGAATTCCCACTTATTTCAATGGTACTTGTGTACAGTGCTCTGCATCAAATTTGACTTTCCTTCTGGAAGTTAAATATCTCTCAGTCTTTTATCAAATTGTCCCTTGACTTCTACATCATTATGGTAGTAGAAATCAGATGAGATACTTTTTACTATTTCTTAGGGCTAAAACTCTTCGGCCAGCACACAGCAAGTCCGCACTCTGGAATTTACTACCTTTGGTGGACTATCAGACCTTGTGCTCATAGAGGTCCAGGGTACAATGCAAAGTCTGATTAGCACTTTTTTTTGTTAATCCCCCAAAATGAACGTTTAGTCAAATTGGACACAGACAAAATGTGTAATTTAAAGTGTTAACTGGGCTTCCTGTTGCTGCTGACCTCCTAAATTTCACAGTAATTCTTGTAGACTTTGAAAGCCTGCTCAATAATTAGGAGGTGCAAGAATGGCACGGGAGTTTAGGGATAAAGGGAAAAGTTAGTGGAGCAAACTGTCTGGTACCAAAGTATCCTTGGAGCTTAAGAACTTTTAAAATATGCATCTAAGACATGCACATTTTATGAGATATGCGTCTCTGGCATTCTGGTGTTTCTTAAAAAAAATCACACCAATATCACCTGCAAGCTTTATAAAATCCCTTCAAAAACCCATACTAAAAGGTGGACCTTCACCACTTTAAAGACTTACGGTTGTGACTACCATTACAGTGAAGATGCATGCATGAAAAAGAAAGCTACATTTATGAAACCTCAGTACTTACAAACATGGAAACATTTAAGACAAGTAAAATACATATCCAAATATTCAGAGCTAATAATCTTAAATATCTCAAAGAATAAGTTTGTCCCTGTTTACTAGCAAGGACTACTAAGACATTATTTGCATTATAAGTAGTGAAGGATGAGGATCCTGTTCAGCATGGGTGACAGGTATCATAGGCTCTGCCTTCCCAAACAGCCTGATGTCCCCCCACCCACGCTCCACCCCCAGGCTCCATCCTACCTGCTGTTCTCTTTGTGGCAGAGGCTGGGGCAGGCAGGCTGGGGGCCGCGGTATGCCCCCAGGGCTGTGCCACGCCATCCGTCCTCCTGGCACTGGAACCACATCGCCTGCCCAGCGCTCCAGCTGTGCCACCTGCCCAGCGCTGGGACTGGGGGCACTCCCGCAGAGCCACCACTGGCAGTAAGTAGGAACTGAGGAGGGTCCGGGTCAGCAGGGGCATATATTCGGCGCCATGAAGATGCCACTCCAGGGGGCTCCACAGCCAACCCAATGGGAGCTGCTAAGGGAAAACTTTCCGACGACTGTGCACGTGGCGTGCACGCACCCTAACTGGAATCAATATGAGCAATCACTCGAAGAAAAATATTCACTCTTTGCAAATTGAGCCATAATCTCTTCTCTGATTGTCAGTTTGAAATGTTCTCATTTTACAGCCTTGTTGAGTTCTCTGGGATCTAAACATATGCGTAGCTGGCTATTACTTTTCTCCATGATTACTAGGGACCTCATCCATTCTCTTGGCGCCTCAAGTTTTTGTGCTACTTGCATTGCTTCCATCCTTACAAGCTCAGCCTGGAGTTTATCACAGATGCAAATTGTACCTCTCTACATGGATAGATAACGGGAAGGACAATCCAGATAAATTACATGCAGGTATGTTCACCCTGCAAGCAACCCAACCCTTGAAACAGGTCATGATATTCCCAGAAGAGTGCCTCATAGCCAAGTTCAATATGATCTTGTAGTGAGAGCACCCATTTTACCAGACTGCATTTGTCACATGCAGCCAGGCCGAAAATTGGTGTCACTTCCTCTGGCACTACAATGAAAGGGAGCTTGTACATTGTGTTTTTATGGTTACTGCTAGCAATGCACCTCCTCTTCACTGGTTTATTTGTTCCAGAATAACCAGTTACTTTTGTTTTTGTTGCTCCCCGTTTTGGTCTTATTTATAGTCTCTGAATCTTGTTCAGACAGAATATTAACCTGAGCTCCTCTGTCCAGTTTCAGTGCAATAATTGTTCCAGTCACTGTCATAGGCAGTATCCAGTCCTTCTCATCAGGCTAAATCCCAGTACATCTATGAAAAATTCCTCAAGCAGCTGGTCTTTAACTGAATACACTTGACTTTTCTGCATTTGGGATCTGCAGCATTTTGCAAAATGATTTCCCCGACAGTTTCCCAAAGGCAACACACTGTTTGGGGCCATGCTGTGATCCACACCTTCCACATGACCATCTGTGCCTGATCTTCCCCCTAGCAGTGGTTTTCATAGCAAATGGTTCCACTCTTGGATTTGACCTATTCTGGCTATATTCTTTTGTACTTAGTACATGGGAAACCCTTTCTAGTGATTCAGTTCTTTGGCTTGGGCTTTCCGTTTCTGCTGCCCTGCATAGTTGGAGAACTTTTTCTAAAGTGAAGTGTTCACAGCGTAGTCTCTCTCTCAACACATCGTTTTTAACACCCAAATGATTCTGTCTCTGACCAGAGACTGTCAGCTCACCAAAGTCACAGGTTTTACTGAGTTTCCTTAATTCTGTGACATTGCTCTATGGTGTAATCAGTTTTTTTGCAAGCATGTACAAAAGGTGTCTTATGTTTTATTCCTTTTTGGCATGCAATGTTCTTCAAATTTAGTCAGTATTTTATTTAACTTCATGCTTTCACCTTCTTCAAACTTAAAGTTGTTATAAATATCCAATGCTTCCTCCCAAACATGAAAAAAAAAAGGTAGATTTCACTTGATCATTTTTCTCCTTTGCCTCTATGGCTGCTTAATACAATTCAAATCTGTCTGAAATTTTTCCAGTTCTCTGCAACGTTGCCCGACAATTGCAGACTGGATGGAGATTGCAGTACATCCATTTTTGGCTTTTCCTCCCTTCTGAAGCTAGTCAAGCTACTATATAGCTTGCCAAACACATGCAAAAGCCTCTGTGCCTGGTGCTCTATGTGCTTCTCTGGTGCCTCCCTTTGTGTCTGCTTTCAGTTGTGAACACTGGAGTTCAAAATGACTGCAGTTTCCTTCTCGTTCAGCACTTCTGACACCATGTAACCATCTTGGGGTTCATTAAATAAACCAGTGAATGAGAAAGGAATAAAACAAACTGGAGAACATCTCTGGTGAGCTACTGCACACAGCCATGTGGTGTTCGCAGTCCCTGTCTCCAGGGCACATCTCCAAATTCGTGTGTTCCTAATACTGTCCCTTATGAGGGAGCATCTCTAAATTACAATCTTCTACCAATATCTCTCTACACATATTTACACAAGGAGAGTTTGGATGCTGCTTTTCAAAAGCTACGCCTAGCCTTTAAGTCTCATTTATTAAACAAGCACATTTGTTTACTAGAAAAACTAGCTCTTAACACTTTGTACTATTACAGTTAACAGAGATTAATAAAATACTTACACCAGGAAAATAATTTGCTTCTTACACATGTCCAAAGATGAATATACACAATTTAATAATGCATTGTGTTTTGGTTTTTTTAAGTAGGAACAAGCTTGATTGTGCAGGGCTTGTACATGTAACTCCAGCACCTGGTCTTTGTTTAATTGACTAGGAAACAAACAGTAAATAGCTCCTATTTGCATGTTAGTCACGCCATAATGTTTCTGAAAATAATCTAATGGAATAGTTATTGAACTACTGAGAAGCAGAACATTTCTGGAAAAGTTTTGCATACCACCAATGCTTTGAGAAGGGAGAAATTATATTACATGACCAGTGCAATAATCCTTCCAAAATACACTCCCATCAGCTTCAGCAATAAGAGAAATCAAGTGTAAAAAAGGCTAGCTCAGTTGCTAAATATTACTAATATAATCTAGATAGAAATTCAGCTACTAAGCTCTCTGCAAGGCTAAAGCTATGTTCCTCTTGCATTGCTTCTACAGTTTTAGCCCACACAAGGGTAGATTTCCCCATTTTGGAGTCAATGTGGATAGTTCTCTGAAAACATCTGCTCAGTGTGCAGAATGGTAGGAATCATTAGGAAAGGGATAGATAAGACAAAAAATATATTGTATCTATATAAATTCAGGGTATGCCCACATCTTGAATACTGCATGCAGATCTGGTCACCCCATCTCAAAAAAAAAAAAAAAAAAAAAGATATATTGGAACTAGAAAAGGTACAGAAAAGGGCAAAAAATATAAATGATTAGGAGTATGGAAGTTTCCGTATGGAGGAGAAATTAATAAGATTGGGATTTCTGAAAAGAGACAACTAAGGAGGGATAAGAGGTCTATAAAATCATGACTGGTGTGGAGAAAGTAAATAAGGAAATGTTATTTACTCTCTCATAACACAAGAACTAGGGGTCGCCAAATGAAATGAATAGGCTGCAGGTTGAAAAGAAAAGATATTTCTTCACACAATGCACAGTCAACTTGTGGAACTCTTTGCCAGAGGATGTTGTGAAGGCCAAGACTATAAAAGGGTTCAAAAAAAGAACTTGATACACTCATGGAAGATGGCCATTGATGGACCTATTTGCCAGGATGGGCAGGGATGCAAAACCATGCTCTGAAGTGTCCCTAGCCTCTGTTTGCCAGAAGCTGGGGATCGGCGACGGGATGGATCACTGTTCATTCCCTCTGAAGCACCTGGCATTGGCCACTGTTGGAAGACAGGATACTGGGCTAGATTGGTCAGACCCAATATGGCCTCTCATATTCTTTTCCCAGCCTAGCTACTGTTCCTCAGTAGCAACTCATTTCTATATTTACTACATAAATGGTTGGGGTTTTTTTGTTTATCCAACCAACCCTCATCTTTTGAGATGAGCCAATGACTACAAAAAACAGCTCAGTGCTCTCTCCACTTAGTAAGTAATTTGACAGTTTAAAATTCCTTCCTTTAACTACTATATCAGTTAACATTTTTAAAATACAGTTTTAGCTATACTACTGCATAGAGTATTTTAAATTCTTATGAAATGAAAATATGAACTGTTTTTATTTTGAACAATGTTTATTATAAGTCACATTTCACAACCACTAAATTACATACATAAACTACCAAAAATATACAAAAGCTGCATGAAGCACATACTGTTACACTATACATATAACTGAGGTGAGCTTACTTCATTAGAAATAGAAGTGTTCCTAATATTAGTTAGCAGTAAGGTTTATTAAATAAAGTTCAAAGATTGAGAAATATGCTGCTATCAAGCAGTTATAATTCCATTAGGTATTTAAATATTACAAAAGAAACAAGAGTGCTATAAAAAGAAACCCTTTAATTGCATTTGACAGTTTAGTTACCTACCACTTGTACAAACATAGCATTTTCCTTAAGTTGGGGGAAATTTGCCTAATATTTCAAACCTAAATCTGTTGGTCATATGAAAGTTAATGCAGAGATAGTTACTCATTCTTGTAGAGACAATTAAAAACAGAACTTCAGCCCTGATTAATAAGCAGAAAACGTTAAGGGTAAGAGGGGGGAAAAAAGAACTAAATCCTCATTTACATATAGCACATGGCTTAATTTACTGAGCACAAAAGGGTTTAAGAATAGGATGACCAATTATATTTAGACTGTTTATTACATGAAGACAGATTTGAAACGTATAGCATGCAGGATTCTAAAGCATTGTGTCAGGACAGAACAGAGATCTCTTGCATGTTCAGTATCATTTCCACTCCATTTATTGAAACAAATTTTACCCTCCACCCAAATTTCAGCATGACAGATGCATTATACTGGAATGAGAATTTGAATGACCACTTCCAAATACAAAAATACTAATTTATACTACCAACTAGTACTTAATGGCAGAATAATCTTTGTTTTGATTTGACAGGTCAAAACGGAACCCTACCATGTCCATGACAGATTTTTCTGAGTATCAGCAGTTTGCAAATTAGTCAGCTCAAGAGATGCTCCTTCTCTAGGAGACAGAATTAAAAGTTTTTCAATTTGTTCACCTTCCTTCTATTAAAAAAGGGGGAGTTAAGAGCATGCATTTATCTAGTGACAGCAAAATGGCAGACTTCTGAACCTACATATACTCTTAATTACATCATGGGCCTTGCTAAGGCTGGGAGTAATGCAGACAGATATACCCCTTTCTTTCCTTCACCAATCCTGAAGGAAAAGTATTTCAACCAGCCTCCTTTACCATTCTGAAGCCACAGCATTGACTATCAAGACAGTAATTTCCTGCTCTATTTGCAAGACATTTTCTTTGGACGGTTGGAGGTTAAACTACCAGACTATATAAAGTCAATGAAATTTTTTTTTAGGAAATCACAACATAGCATTTTAAATTCAATGGTACTGGGAAGCGTGTGTTTACACCGGCAAGTCACATCTAATCTGAAGAGTTGTGGGTTTTCACCTCATATGGCATGAGGGCAGTCAGTTGATAAGACCAGTACATTTGTGACATAATGCAGCTTACGTTTCTGCTGTCTGAACAGAGAGCTTATGGAACCCTGATCTGAACTCTTGTAAGACCTTGCAGAAGCTCAATCTGCAGGTTGAGGATCCAATATTCTCATGTGTATGCATCAAGATTCGTTACATTGTAGTGAACGTTCTTATGCTGGAATGATGTATCTAGTAAATGCCACCAGGAATACTATATAGCTCATCTATTAAAAACTACGAATCAGACAGTTATAGTAGAAAAAAGTGACATTCCTTTAGCCTCAAATTAATGCTTTCTTGGTCTGTAACTGACTAATGTTAGTTTTATTATCGGTCATTATCTGCAGCCACTAGAGACCTTGTGTCATATCCTTCATCATGATGGAGGAGCACACTCAGTAGAGGTGCATGCATCCAAACACTGCTTTAAAACCATCCCCCTGATTCTAGACGTGGTGTGGTCCCAATGTAACTAACCTATGGCGGTTGTCAAAGACCCATTACGGCAGCTGGGTCGTAAGGAAGCCTCGGGGTTATCCTCTACACTAGCCCAAAAGAGGGATGAGACAGGAGCCACTATACCACTGGAGACACTCCTAAATGGGGAGCTGGGAGGGTGGGGAAGAGGGCACAAAGCATCTGCAGCATAGCTCCCAGATTCTTTAACGTTAATTTTAATTACATTCAAAATAGTGTAATATAGTACATTAACATGTAAGACTATCTGGTATAGAACACTTGGTGCAATTAATTTTTTTATTAATACAAAGACTGAAGCAGAGTAAAGTCAACTGTGAAAGCATGCTATTTAAAAGAAAACAATTTAAGAAACTTTAGATCAGTTAGTAATGACATTTTTCCTGATTAAGATAATTTTGCATATGGGAAAGTTCTGTGAATTCTACAAGTTACCTTCTCTAACGTACCATTGACACATACCGGCAGCAGTGTGTTTCAGTTAAGAAATCGTTTTTTTAAAAACTACATAAAATGTGATCTAGCATTGTACCTACTTTCTAAAAATCCTAAAAATTGAAAGATTTGAGGAATGTTCACATCAGAATATAATTAACATTTCACTATAATCATAAATTACTAGAAAGTGTGTTGTTTACATGGTACATAAGTATCAGATGTACCTGTGAAGCTACACTGTTCATTGTAATTCACGTGATGCAGTATTAAATTTAGCAATTCCTTTTATAAAAAACATATGCAATACAAAGTTCAATCAGACAAAAACAACCTTGCTACTAATGCAGCATTACACAGTCAAATCAAAGCTATATCCAAGTGGTGAGACAGGCCAAGCATTAGAGCGTCTTCAAGTCACACTTCACATTCCCATCTGCATGTCAGCAAAGTTGTAGAAGCTGTCTACATCTCGAGAGGCCGCTTCTTTGTTCTCGGATACAAAAACCTACATATTTTAAACAAGGAAGTAGTTACTTGTCGCTGATGTATATACAAATGCAAGTCATCTCTGCTCATTCAAGAGCCTGACATCCCAGAAATGTTTGTATTTCTAGAGATTTATTCATATAACAAAGGCAGAATTCATTTTTGAAAGGAAATCAAAATAGTTTCAGGACTCTGTATATGGAGAAAAGAAATTCGAGACTTCATTTGTAGAGCAAAACTCTCTCTTACAGAGAATAGCTCCTGTTTAGGCAGTCCATCCTAAACCACAGTTGCAAAATTTTAGACTAGACTATTTAAAAGTCACTTCAACCATCATCCTGTAGGTGGAAGAAAAGCTATTAGGTACCATCAAACTCACTTAAGGAAGCAGAGCAAGTAGTCCACCACTTTCCTCTCCCTCCCAAGCCACACAACTGAGAAAGGCATTTCTCTTCTCCCACATATACCTGAGGAGGTATATTTTCAAAATTTCAGAAGTATTTTCTCAGCAAAAGTGGCTTCCACTTTTTGCCAACATCCAAATTACTTAAATATTTAAAATTTTACAAAAACCCTCCAATTGTGCAAAGTAGATGTCCTTATAGTTGAAAAAAATATTGATTTTAATGAATTAACTAGTCTTGCCTGCATCTATCAGGCAGCCAAGATACATCTAAAACAATGCAGCGTAAGTTGTCAGGGAAATGGTTTGGCAGTTTATATCTAGCCTTAAAATGCAAGTTTGTCTCCCAACCCAAAACTGGATTTTAGAGAGTCTATTTTATACATCCCAAGAGGAAGTTAAGATGTGACTAAATGACAATGTGACTGAGTACCCCAGAGTTCTTCAGTTAACTAAGTTATCCAAGGTATCAAAGTTAGAGACTGATGGTTCTTGGTGATCGTATAAGCACAACATCTCAGGATCACCATACCAAAACATAACACTGTCCCAGCTAACAAACTCAACTTCAACTCTCAATCTTAGTTTTGAGATGAGATAGGAGAGAAGGGTGTGTCCCCTTGTATTGGGCCAACCACTACCCTCCTTCATTTTGATATCAGGATAGACACCTTTCCTGTCAATGCAAAAGGCCTGTTTTGATGATCCATTTTCAGAGTCCAGTGAAACGTGGAGCCATCTGACACCCCAACAAGGAATAATATCTAATAGATCTAGTAATGTTTTGGTGGGATATCATGATCCATTTTTGGCAATGAATACAATGGCTCCTTAAGACCATTTCCCCCACACACACTTGTCCTCACAGGGCATCATGGTTTTCAGACAGACTGCAAAAGCTTTGTATCAAGACAAAGGACTCAGGAGCAGTATGACCCCCAATCTGTAAAATGGGAATCTTCGACACAGAGATTAAGTGACTGTCCAATGTCACAAAGGAAGCCTATGGTAGAGCCAGTAACTAAACTGAGTGAAGTCCAATGCCTTAAAGAAGAAGTAAAGAAGTTACTAATGCACCTGTGGCAGAAATCTCAGTCTAAAGTCAGACCACTTTTACCAGGAGTTTTTGTAAATATGAACTGTGGCTGTGCAACTAGTGAATGGCTTCTTCACCCCTACCATAACATCCAGAGTGGTGACCAGAGTTGTTTCAGGTGAAGAATCTAGTTAATGACAGTTGTTTACACCCAGTGACCAAATTGAGTATTTCTAACAGCACTCTTCAAGTCTAGCAGATAAAATAGCCTGTTTAGAATCCAAGCACGCTCTCCATGGTATTAGATTGGTGTATGGAAGTGGTGAGTTTTTCCTGATAAAGTTTCAGTCAGTGGCACATTCTGCATACCCCTGGGCAAGAGATGTTAACTGATCCATGCTCCAGCTGGCTGGTGAAGGCCAGCAGAGTGGTGCTAGAACCATTTCTGAAGAGGATTATGAATATATTTCCTTGCATAAACAAGACTGAAGTTGGTTATTTCCATAATTTAAAAGTTACATTTCCTACTAAAAGTGACATGAAATATATTTAATATGCATTTTAAAAGTTAAATTATGGAAAAAATCCTTCATTACGCAAATGCTTGTTTTATTATGCAAGTGGTCTTTGGACTATGTGCAAACAAAAAGATTTCTCAGATAACCCCATGTTCCAGTTACTTATTCAATGCAACAAGCATTTGCACATGGATGAGGGCATAAAGTCTCCCATGGAAGAGTGCTGTGTGTGTAGAAATCAGCTTTAAGTCAGAAAGCAGGGTGTCATTTCCAATTCAGGATTGGAATTGATGGCACAGACAAGCTACTTGAGGGTAATCCAGAGGTTGTCTCATTTGTACATGTTAAATTAGCTATGTAATCAGAATTTGAACAATACACAGTGTAGAGGAAGGGGGTTTTAATACTCTGTCCATGGCCAGACTCAACATCATGACAACATGCCATTCCATATCATTTTTATAAATAGACAAAGTATTAAAAAATTCAATTTGATAATGGTAACAAACAACTTCAGCCTTTGAAAAAGGAACTGTAAACCTAGAATAAGGAACTGGGAATAGCCAACCAACTTCAACCTCATTTCCTGAGAAAAGCATGCCAGCAGCTCAAAGAAGCAATTTTTAGACCACTGCTTAAGCAACTCTATGCTAAGAAATTCATAAAGCATCTTCCTCTTTGGGTAAAGTCAATAAAGTTGTAGCAAGGCTACATCAGAACTATCTGGATTTCTCTAGTCTCATTGACCTATGTTGGTTTGGTTTTAGGCCTGACTATGCTATGGTTGTTTGCTGGTTGATCTCATGACCTGTGTTCCCTCCAAGCTGTGCGGCTACCCAAGAGTCAATCAAGTGCCGCGCACTTGATTAGCAGAGCCACACACATCCGGCATTGTGTGTTCAGGTGCCCCTCCCCCACACTGCTCTGCAGCCACATTGCTCCTGCCCTCTGCCTTGGAGCCCCTGGCCAGCTACTCCCAGGACCCTCCTGCTTGCTGTGCAGAGTGGAGGGAAGGGGGGCGCTGATGTCAGGGCATCCCCTTTCCCCCTTACCCATATACCCCATCTCTGCAGAGCGGGGATGGGGGGACAGGACTCAGGAGCAGGATGGAACTGCTGAGGTCTGAATGAGCCTTCTGATGAGTGCCGCAGTGCTTAAAGAGACATGCACACACCCCTCCTAACACATACTTGTGTTGTTTCTTCTTGCTACTTCCTGCAATGCACATATATTCTCTGTCGTTTTATTCTTTCAAAGTGCTGTTATTTTAGTTTGACTGGTCTATGCATTTCATAATTTTATTTCTGTCTTGTGCTTAAATGCAATTCTTTGAATAGCGAGTTCTAAAATGCCTAACCTGTCCTGGCTGGAGTAATTATCCCTATAGTAATTTAAAAAAAAGGTGGTATATGTAGGTTTTGGGTTTCTACTGGTGGTGCACATCCACACATTATCTTTATATTGGTGCACATAACAAAATTCATTCCGCACATGGATGGAAAAAATGAGAGGGAACATTGCTCATGACAACGGATAAAGAAAAATTGTCTTGAAAAGTTGGCATCGTCTCATGATAAACCAATTTAAAGGCTGCTAACAAAAGAATGGGCAGACTGAATAAATCAAGGAGTTGTGCTTTTGAATAAGCTACCTTATGTCAACCTAATTGTGTCAGTGTCTACACTACAGATTTCCTCCCGGCCGTATAACTACTCCACCTCCACACGAGGCCTCACAGGGTCTGTGTAAATACTGCATCCTTTACATCCAACTTTGGCGATCTTGTCAATTTCAGGGCAGGACCCATGAAACTGACAAGAACTCTGGGCAGCTAGAGCCCAGCTGCCCCCAGCTCCCTGGAGAGCTGGGCAGCTGGACCCTGCTCCCAGCTGGCACAAGCAACCCCAGCAGCTTCCCCCCTGCTGCTCCCACACCTGGGCTGGGAGCCAGGCAGGGGGGCCTGAGAAGCCAGGGCATCTGGACCCAGTTCCCCAGGGGCAGGAAGCCCCAGGTGGCTTCCCCTGGTTCCTGGTGGAGAACGGGGGTAGGAGGCAGCCCACCAGGAGCCCAGGAACCTGTTGGGCAGCAACTGAGAGACCAGGCTCTCAGCTCCCTACACAGCCCATCTTAGTTCTGTGGAAGCACTCCTCGTGAGGATGCACAACACTGACCCAAGGAGGTTAGTGTGGACATGCATATGTAATTACTGCAGCGGTTGTAAGTCAACCTAATATAGGTTGACTTAGGTTTGCGGTGTAGACATACATTAAGCTAAGGGTATGCCCCAAAGAGGTATAAAAAAAGCAAAGCGAAGAGATTAAAAGTATTAAGGGGTATTATCCAGTTTCTTGCTGCATCATATGATGCATCTCCTTTGAAATGCTCATGTATTAAAGAACTTAGACAAACTACAAACACGATCCCAGGGAAAGCGTTATTAGAACAAATGAAGAGGAAGCCATCTGAAAAATGGTAATGTGGTGTGAGAAAGCTAAACTATGAGGATGTTTAGGTTATAGGGAAAAATCTTGGTACATCTTTAAATTATCACCATGACTATCTTACAAATACAGGAGAACCTTGAAAGATATCTACTGATCACTCTTCAAAAAAAACAACAGCAGTCTTATCCTACTTCTCAGCCAAGAATTAAGAGCAAATTGCTCGAGTGTGGTCTACTTTGCAAGTCTCAGAACACAGCCCTGCCTTACTGAACATTAGGTAAGTTATTTTTGCAACCACAAGTTTTAAATGGAAATTGATGATTTAGCATCCCCTCTTCACTTGGCAGGGAAAGTTTCTTACTTCCCACTGGTGAGTGTACTTTTATTTGGAGTAAATTAAGCTCTATGTGAGTTTCAAAAATTAAGACTGATGTTTTCAGGACTTGCTGGCTGACAAAACCTTAGCAAAATGAAAAATAAGGTTTCTAGATCATTACATTTTTTCAGGCAGATTCTGGTCATAATAATTATTTCCTCAAGAGAAAACATAGCTCACCTTGGTTCCACTGAAGACATCATTTATAATGCTTTGACATCCTTCCACAGCACCATCTCCATTAAACTCCAAAGCAACAACAGGACCTACAAAGAGAGTTTCACCTTGAATCGTGTTTTTTAGATTTCTATCTTAAATGGAACATTAGAGATTTGCTGTTATCCCTTACAGAGCCCTGAGTTTTGTTCACATAAAGCCTCAGAGTTCCTATTGCAATCACCATCCTGCAGGATAAGGATTAAAGCTATCGTTAATGGAGCTGTGAAAATACAAAAAGTTGTCTGGGGTGAAAAAAAAAGAGACATGTACAAAGGAAAAACACATCTGCAATACCATGTTTAAAAAACAGCTGCTGTAGAAACAACTGAACAATGCAGATTTCCAGTTGAATTTCTTGAAAAGCAGTTGGTCATAAAAGGACCAGAAAAATGAAGGAAAATCTTAGAGTGAATAAGAGTCACAGTACGGACTGATGGATAGCTGTGAGATGGCTCAAAGTTCATTAGGATTGGGACCTAGTCCTTCAGAAATGTTTGCCTGGATCACAAGATTGGATACATGCCTAGTATCAACTGGCCCTCATGCACCATTAGGGTATCCCCCTCTCAGGTTTCATCCTGAAGCAAGGTTCCCTCTCAATTCTATGCAAGATAGGCCTCTAGCAGGCCTGAGCTGCCACGTCAGCATGACAGCTTTTGCTATTCCATGTTTGCAGAAAACAAAGCTGTTTGTATGCTAAGCGTTATGAAGACGAAAATCTATGCTTAACTGCTCACTATGGCTGTATTTGATTTAGCCAAAGAATGTATACAATGGGACTACTTCGCCACTTACAAGTATGAACACTAACTTTGAAGCTAGTGGTCTTCAACAGTATTCTCTTCCGTTTTAAATCCTTTAACGATAGCGAATCATCATGGCTAATGACAAACTGGGATTCTATTTTGGTCTGCCATGCCAAGTTTAGCTTTTCTCTTTTTGAATTACAGATTTAATACAATACCTTGTGGTTTGCCAGCAGGAGGGACTGAACATGCAAGATCTGGATCTAAAAGCATGAATTTATTTCTAAGCTAAGAGAACCAGGTCTGTTAGATGTTTAGGTTGCCATAGGCTTAGACCCAGGTGGTCCTGTCACTAGAAGGCAACCACACTAAGCATGGGTTAGATCAGCTTTGGAGCATTGCCTGGAGGGATCAGGAAGGAATTCACCACTTCATTTGGGGTCTGATCCAAAGCCTACTGAAGAAAATAGAAAGACCTCCCATTGATTTCAATGAGCTATAGATTGTACTGCTCCTGCGGCTCAAGCTATTTCCCCACTTCTTTTGAAGGATTATTTACAGCCAGAGGGAATACACTAATCAAGCTGGACTAGAAACTGAGTTTTACGTGTCAGAGGGGAGAAAGAAAAACAAACAAACGACCTTTTAAGTGATATTTTAAGAAGCCTTACCTTTTTCAAGCAAAGGGATGAAGTCAGATGCACTCTGCTGGAACACTCTTTGAGCATCCTCTGCTTTCATTGAAACTTCCTTAGTCTGAACCAACAAAAAGCCTTTGCCAGTCATCTGTTAATAAACAAGGCACCCATGTTAAAAACAGCTGTTAATATTGATATATAGTGCAGACAGATGCTTGGCTTTTCTGAAAGCAGAAGTCCAAATACATTACATGGGAGTATACTACACTATTTCCCCCTCTGAATATTAAACCAAGACAACCTTCTCAATGTATTCTCTTCTTCCCTAGTATACAAAGGGAAAGCACTTTCTTCACCACACTTGAATCCAATCTTTGCTTCTGTTCTATTCTCCTACCTGAAACTAAAGTTTTTTCTAGTAGTTTCAAATTAAAAACGTACATGTGCTGAGCACCTACAAATGCTACTGAAGCTAAATTGCCCGAGCTGCAAAGGTGCTGACCACCATTAGCTTTTCTTTAGCTGCAATGGACACCAAGCCTGGATCAGGCTCCTCTTTAACCCACAACTGCAGCATCTGGCTTTTATCTACTAGTCAAGATTTTTTTTTAAAGCCATCCACAAGTTTATGGTTTTAGTTTTAAAAAGGAAAACTTCTCTGTAAGAAGAAGCTATGTAAAGATATTGTATCCACACTTCAGTTGGAAGCTAATGGAAGCTTTCTTGGGAATCTTACCCAAATAAAAGTAAATTACTTGTGCATGTAAAATGTCACTCTTTTAGAGACTTTTGGTGCTCCCATATATCCCTTAAATTCGATAGCTATCAGAATAAAATTGAACAATCTGAGCTCATGTTCTGATGGTAGTTATGGGAACATTATAAATACCCAAATCACTACAAGAAAATGCATCATGAAAACAAGTTTGGGGATAATAGTTGCACATTTTTTTCAACACACCAAAATTAGATACTGAAAGGTATTTTAGGAGACATCCAGAAGCAAGCCAGTTTGAACTTCAGTATCTTCACTTCAATAAGCTGAGAATTTGCAATTTATTCCAAAAAACATGAAATTGGAAAGTCAAGAAGCTGGAAATAGAAAAGTGTGTCTTACCTCATCAATTAACTTTCTAGCATTTGCAGTTGTGTAGTCTCCAGCAAAGAAAACTGCCAAACACGATTCTTCACTGCTCTTCTGCCTCCCACCCCGGGTTATTGGAATTATGCTCTTCACGGTATCTGTAGAAATTCTGATTACTTTTAGTTCCTCAGATGTAGGTAAGGGGACATAATCCTGAACTATGGCATCTTCAGGTAGAAGACTCCAATTGTTTTCTCCTGACACAGGTGTAAAGTCATGGATGTTACTCCATGTGTTATTGAAGATACTCAGTCCAGCATCTTTGAATTGTAAAGCCAGCTCTGGATAGTAGTACTGGAAACAGCCAAATTTTATACCTGTGGATGACTCTATAATGGGTTGGGTGGCACAGCACAAGAATACTTCCAACTTTCTGCAGTCCCGTGTTCGAAATTGTTGGCATGCCACTACGCATTTACAATCTTTGCAGTCACGGAAAAATACACTGCCTTTTACGGGTCCTAGAAAGATTTGGCAGCTTGTACAATCATCAATAGTGATTGTAGCAGAATGGTCAAAGATGTAGATATTACAGTTCTCACAGTCCTGAATGACAAATTGTTGCCCTGCAACTTTTCCAGGTAAACGACCCACAGTTTCATCCTTAAGTCCGGAAAACGTGTAGTCTTTGGGATCAACCTAGGAAAAATATATAGCATAACAGTTTTACAAGTGACAAAAGCAATAGCTGACATTAAGAACAAGCGAATAAACTGGAAGTAACTAAATTCAATCAGAGACTGAGGGTCATGGAACTGGCCAGGACACCCATCTTCAGAAGAGACTTTTGTCTGGGATTTTGTCAAGATGGGAGACAGAAGGATGGTCTGACAGTGGCTTCATTAGAAGATCTGGATTCAAATCCTGACTCTGACACAGATTTCCTGTATGATCTTGGGGAAAACATGCTTTAGTGCCTCAGCTATACAATGTGATGGCAATCTTTTCCTTCTCCCTCCCTTTCTCTGCCTCGTCCATGGATCATCTTACAAAGAGAACACAATCCCTTTGCCAATGTTTTTATACAGTAGTTTGCACACTGTACAATGTACCCTAAGTGCTACTGAAGTAGAAATCTATCATAGATACTGGTCAGCATACCCACATCTCATGGGTCTTCATGATTTTCAGCTTTTGTCTTTTCTTCCACCAGCTCTCCGCCCAATCCCTGGCCCAAAGGATGCTTTGGGCAATATTTTGATCAGCATATGTTGCATTTGTTAAAAAGTTATCCCTCTCTAGCCTGCAATGTCACAAGCCAGGAAACTGTTACTCTATACCAGGGATCGGCAACCTTTCAGAAGTGGTGTGCTGAGTCTTGATTTATCCACTCTAATTTAAGGTTCCGCGTGCCAGTAATACATTTTAATGTTTTTAGAAGGTCTCTTTCTATAAGTCTTTAATATATAACTCAACTATTGTTGTATGTAAAGTAAATAAGGTTTTTTAAGTGTTTAAGAAGCTTCATTTAAAATGAAATTAAAATGCAGAGCCCCCCCGGACCGGTGGCCAGGACCCAGGCAGTGAGAGTGCCACTGAAAATCAGGTTGCGTGCCATAGGTTGCCTACCCCTGCTCTATACTGTATACTCTATAGCTAATGGAAAATCTGAATTTTTTTTTTAAATTAAGACTGTGGACAAACATTGGCTGGGCTGGCACAAAGTCAGCTTTATAGCCTCTGTCCCCCGACATTACTCCCTCTTGTTCAGGAGGGACAGCTTTTAAAACAAGGAAGCTGTTCATTAAAACAGGACTTTTCATCCCATTAAGAGAATGACTAATTGTTAGCCAATTACAATTTATTGTTTGGAAGAGAACTTAACAATAGAGAGAAACAAATTCTATACTGCAAAATAATTGATGTTACAGTTTTTGCTACACAAGAGTAAAGACAGTTTAAGTGTTACAGCAGCTTCCATTCTGCCCTCATGTGTGTGTGTTAAAATGGCATCTTACAGTAGTTGATCACTTAACACTTGAAAGTTTAGGATATTCTTACATGAGAGGTCACTTCAAAAGCTTGGCATTCAACTCCATACTATATCCGGTGTCAGCCTGATAGTCTTGGAGTATTTGTCAAGCTGTTAGTAATTCTAAAAGCTAGGAGAGCAACTTCTATATAGTCAGATTTATGAATATGTCCCATTTTTCAAAAAGAATAACTTCCCTCTATGCAATTTTAGAAGGTTACATAGACAATGCAGGAAAAATGGTATAGACACAAGTGAGCCGAGATCCAGAAATGCCTCTTGCCAGAATATCCTTCCTCACTCTGGAAATCCTAGGAGAGATTTACCCAAAATAGATGTTGAAACTGAAGACTTCAGTAAGGAAGTTGAATAATCTTTTCAAGAAAAATGCATTGTTCACATGGTAGATAGCTAGAGAGAGAAAGTTAGTCTGATGGAGTGCTACATGCCGCCACTGAGGAGTTTTCTTCCTAAAGTTTTGTTCCCGTTTCCTCCTAAACTCAAGTTGGCCGGTCTCCTTAAACTGCACTGGCAGGCCTTAAGAAAGACAGCCCAGTAACAAGATGAGCTTAGCTTTGAGACTACTGCAAACTCTTTGGGGCATAGACTGTTTTCGATGTCTGTACAGTGCCTAGAATAATGCGGCCCAAACTCAGTAGAACTCAAACATATATGATATGGTAATGTCTAAATAAGTATTAAGAAAAAACAATTATGATTACAGAGACCAAATTTCAGGACTCTTTCCCCAAATGCACACCACTCCAGACTACACCACAACTGGAAGCCAAGAAGAGAAAAGCAAGGGAATACCTGTGACCATTCCAGAGTCTTTCAAGAAAGGTGCAGTACAGAGCCAGGGGGACTCAATGAACTACACTCTGTGGTGCTATTTTAAAGGCCTTTCTTACAGTTGTTTTGAACAGTAATGGTACAAATGTTATTGTGATTTGAACTTAAGTGGACTAGAGAGCAGTGGCAGGTCTCTAAGAATGCATTCAGAGAACCTGAAATAAAACACACATTTGCTCATATTTATTGCAAGCATTTAATAGAAGACTTCAAGCAAATAATTTGGATAGTCTTGGGATAAACTGTTACTGCTTAAACAGAGTGTGGAAACAAAAGGAGACAATTTCTCAAAGAAAGAGGAAGATGAAAGTTTAAGGAAGCTATGACTTCCACTGTTTAGCATGAATATATGCTTGTCTTTTTTTAAAAAAAATATAAAGACTTCAAAATAATACAGCTTCAGAAGTCTTTAGGAAGTCATGTAGACATACCATATTTCAATACAATTAGTCTTCTAGCTTTACACAGGTTTTAAAGAAAAAAGTGCATCATTCAATAAAGCTTAACCTAATTTGTAGTTCAATCTCAAGTGACAGAGACTTAGCGGAAACAAGTGTTGCTGAATCACTTACTCATAATCAGGTGCCCTTCCATGTTTGTTAAGACTGAATGAACAGTGTGCTTGTGACTTCCTGAATTAAGTGCTCAATTGTGCTTCTTAAAATTTCACATGGCAGAGAGAGCGCGCATTGTTAAGTGCTAAAGAAGCATTGTTGCAACACAAATTAACTTCCTTGATTTTATTGCGTCAACGCTGAAGTTTGTCAATTTCCTTTATAGGAAAATTGCAAATCAAAACATAAATACCAAGTTAACTGAAACTAGGGTGGAAGAGGCAAGTTGCATAGAAGTGCTTTTAAATTTTGCCAAAAAGGCTAATTTTCCTCACAAAATTCCCTTGGTGTCTTCTGATTCACTGAAGACAGTCTGGAGTGCAACAGTACTAGTGATGTCAAATGTATACATGCTGAGAACTAAGGCCCCATCTACACTGGCAAGTTTCTGTGCAGTAAAGCAGCTTTCTGTGCTGTAACTCTCAGGGTGTACACACTGCCAAGCCACTTAGTGCACAGAAACTGCACAGTTGCAGCGCTCTAAAAAAACAAAAACAAAAAAAACCAAAACCCAACAACCTACCCCGACGAGAGGCGTAGGGGCTACAGCGCTGTGGTGCCAGTGTAGACACTGTGGTGATTACAGCACTGCGATTGGCCTCTGGAAGGTGTCCCACAATGCCTGTTCTCACCTCTCTGGTAATCAGTTTGAACTCTACTGCCCTGCCCTCAGGTGACCAACCATCATCCCCACCCCGTACATTCCTTTTCAGATTTGAAAGTCCCCTTCCTGTTTACTTGGTGATGCGTGCAGCGGTCTCAGCGCATCTTTCCAGGTGATCATGCCTGCTCCACGCACCAGGCAATCCCCTCCTTGGAGCAATGCCAAACTGCTGGACCTCATCAGCATTTTGGAAGAGGAAGCTGTGCAGTCCTAGCTGCACTCCAGCCGCAGGAATTATGATACCTATGGACAGATTTCAGGATGCAAGATAGAAAGGGGCCATGACCGGGACATATTGCAGTGTAGGGTTAAAGTAAAGGAGCTGAGGAATGCCTACCACAAGGCGTGGGAGGCAAACCTCCACTCCAGAGCTGTGCCCACGTGCTGCCGGTTCTACAAAGAGCTGGACGCGATACTCGGTGGTGACCCCACCTCCACTGTGAAGGCCCCTGTGGATACTTCGTTGGCTTGCATGCCTGTCAAGAGCGGAGCAAGACAGGAGGTGGAAATCTTGGCCAAATAGGGTGAGGGGGACCCAGAGGCAGAAGACGACTCAGAGGCCAGAGACGCATGCAGTCAGGAGCATTTTTCTACCCACGGGGAGTCTAGCCAGTCACAGCAGTCGGACCTTGGCGCAAACAGGAGAGGAGGTTCCTGCTAAGTGAATCTGATTTAGGGAATTCCTGAAGTGAGTTGTTGGGGGCAGGAGGGATGGAGAAAGCCGGCTTGTCTCCCACCACATGTCTAGTCTGAGTGGCAGAACAGGCTGTTGATAGACTACCTCACTTCCAGGAAACTCTCGTGGAGATACTGGGGAATCTGCTGCTGTAGGTTCCTCGGCAGAGCTGCTTTGTTTCTTGCCCCATTAACGGTAACTTTCCTGCGCCACTTTGCCATCACTGGGTGGGGGGACGGGGACCATTGCTCCACACAGGCGAGCTGCATAGGGGCCAGGGCGGAAGCCGCAGGCTTGGAGAAGTTCGGGATCCATTCCTGCAGCCCGAAAGAGGTAGGGCAGGGTGCGCAGTACACAAACCGTTGAAAGATGGTGCCAAATCCAGACAGAAGCATAGGGATTGCTGGGATACAAAGCAATGCATCACGGGGCATTGGGACTGGACCCAGGATGCCACCCGACACACCACACACCCACTCACACCCCGCTTCCCACAAGTCTTAGTGGCAAAAGAGAAAGAGGTGCTCTCTGGGATAGCTGCCCAGAGTGCACTGCTCTGAATAGCACTGCAAGTGCTGCAAGTGTGAACACACTATTGTGCGGGCAGCTGTCAGTGTGAACACACAACAGTGGTTTTCCTTCTGCACTCTGACCAGCGCTGTAACTTTGCCAGTGTAGACGTGCCCTAAATCTTGTATATGTTTTGTGGGAAGGAAGCAGGTGGGGTGTTAAAATATTGGTAGAGAGACACTGTCCACTTGAGGTTTATTTCAATTGACTTTCAAAATTCAGTTTCTGCTAAAGTACATTTAGTATTTTTTTTAAAAAGATCTTTAAAAATCAGGAAGAGTTAACAGCACCCCTGTTGTTGATAGGGTCTTTTCAGTAAAAGAATCTGACAGCGAGGAAATACAGGGGAAACACCGAGTTACTGTACAGGAAGTACTGTCAAATGTAAGAGGCAAATGAAAGCAAAATCTTTTCCCCTGTTAACTTTTCTGTTGTAGTCATCTTAGGTGTTACTTGTAATTGCATGAAGTCAGTCGTTTTCAGAATAAAGTTTAGGTCACTGTTCCTTTAAGAACTTCTGTGCTGAATGCAGCTACTGTTGAGATAGTCAGTACAGAAGTTCATACATAATGCAGTTTCTTTGCAGCTCTCTATTCAGACAGTAGGGCAAACAGGATTTAACTTAGGCCTGGTCTACACTAGGACTTTATGTCGAATTTAGCAGCATTAACTCAATTTTACCCTGCACCTGTCCACATTAGGAAGGAATTTATTTCGACATAAATGGCTCTTTAATTCAATTTCTGTACTCCTCCCCGACGAGGGGAGTAGCGCTAAATTCAACATGGCCATGTCGAATTCGTGGTACTGTGGACGGAATTCGACGCTAATAGCTCCGGGAGCTATCCCACAGTGCACCACTCACTGGACGCTCAGGACAGCAATCCGTACTCGGATGCTCTGACCTGCCACTCAGGAAAAGCCCCGGGAAAATTTGAATTCCTTTTCCTGTCTGGCCAGTTTGAATCTCATTTCCTGTTTGGCCATCGTGGCGAGCTCAGCAGCACTGGCAACGATGCAGAGCTCTACAGCAGAGGTTACCATGCAATCCCAGAATAGAAAGAGGGCTCCAGCATGGACTGATCGGGAAGTTTTGGATCTGATCGCTGTGTGGGGAGATGAATCCGTCCTATCCGAGCTCCGATCCAAAAGACGGAATGCCAAAATTTATGAGAAAATATCCCAGGCTATGACGGAGAGAGGATACAGCCAGGATGCAACGCAGTGCCACGTGAAAATCAAGGAGCTGCGACAGGCGTACCAGAAGACCAAGGAGTCCAACGGACGCTCCGGATCGCGGCCACACACTTGCTGTTTTTACGAGGCACTGCATGCTATGCTCGGTGGTGCTGCCACCACTACCCCACCAGTGTCCGTGGACTCCGACGACGGGGTCTTATCTACGGCCACGTCGTCGGAGGTTTTCGCAGACGGTGAAGATGAGGAAGGAGAGGAGAAGGACGAGGCAGTCGACAGTGCTTTCAATGCTGATTTCCCTGACAGCCAGGATCTATTCATCACCCTGACTGAGATCCCCTACGAACCCTCCCAAGGCAGCATCCCTGACCAGGAATCAGGCGAAGGATCAGCAGGTCAGTGTTTTAAACATTTATGTGGAATACAATAGGCATGGTGTATAAGCACTGTGTTTGTATTGCTTAATTGGCCTTAGGCGCTTCAGCTTTGAGTCGTTTTCCAGTGCAACTACTCGAAAAGTCTGTCAATATGTATGGGGATAGAGGAGAAATCCCCATCTGAGAGCTCCGCGAAGCTCTCCTGGAGGTACAGTGAAAGCTTTTGTATCAGGTTCCCAGGGAGAGCGGCCTTATTGTCTCCTCCATGGTAGGATACTTTCCCGCGCCATGCAAGCTGCAGGTACTCTGGTATCATTGCCTTGCATAGCATGGCTGCATACGGCCCCGGGGTTTGCTGGCACTGACGCAGCATGCAGTCTCTCTCTGTCTCCGTAATCCTCATCAGAGTGATATCAGTCATGGTGCCCTGGTTTGAATGAGTGGTTTCTTTAGTATCGTGAATTCTTCATTTTCCCTTTAAAGAAAGACACCCGGCAGTTTCCATCCACGTGGGGGGGGGAGGGAGTTGGGAGGCTAACCATTCGAACTTAGTGCTGCGCAGGCAGGGAGAGTTGCCGGGACCGGCCACGCGGAGGGGGGAAAGGGTACGCAAGCCGTTCAGACAGAGCGGTTCATGGGCACATTCAGTTCCCGGGAGCGGCCACGCAGAGGGGGGATAAAGGGTAGGCGAGCCGTTCAAACAGAGCGGTTCGCGGGCACTTTCAGTTCCCGTGAGTGGACACGCGGAGGGGGGGGGGTAAAGGATTGGCGAGCCGCTGTAGATGAGCGGTTTGGGCAGCAGCAGGAACTGGCCGCCGCCAGGAACAGTGATTGAAACATGGGAGTAGAGCACTGCTGTGAAGTAAGCTCTCAGCAGTCCAAACTCAACAGCTTACCATGGTCTCCAGAGAGCAGATTTCCAGTGTTCAGCAAGGCTTCTGGGATCTGTACACCGGGACCCCAGACACTCAGGATAAAGACATAATATTCGACCTTGTAGTAAGTGGACATGTGATAGGTACTGTGCTTGGTCTTATTCACAGGGAAAGAGTATAGGCATTGTTCTGGAAAAAGTATCTTTCTGAGGAATTCACTCCCTTTCTCTCATCCCACAGCTGCGAGTGTCTCCCGCCCTACCCGTGGATCACCCTCCCAGAGGCTTGCGCTGATCAGGCGGCGCAAAAAGAGAACCCGGGACGACATGTTCTCAGAATTGATTGTCTGTTCCCAAAAGGAGGCGGCACAGCGGAGAGAGGACGTCTCAAGGTCCGAGCGAGCAGTCAGCGAACGGGAGCGGAGGGCTGAAGCTCGCGAGGACAGGTGGCGGCAGGAAGACCAGCAGGCGACTCAAACGCTGCTGGGACTAATGAGGGAGCAAACTGACACGCTCCGGCGCCTGGTGGACGTTCTCCAGGACAGGAGACAGGAGGAAAGAGCACCTTTGTATGTTATTTCCAACCGCCCTCCCCCGCCACAAAGTCCAATCCTCCACTCACCCAAAGTCACTAGAACGAGGGGAGGCAGGGGCCGTGGAAATAATCACTCCACCCCTGCAGACTGCTCCAGTAGCAGAAGGCTCTCATTTCCAAAACTTTAGATGGGTCCTTTCCCTCCCTGCAACCACACCCCACAACAGTTCCCTGCCCAGGTATCATCTAAAAAATATGCTCCCCTTAATAAAACTGTTTGTTTTGCACAGTGCTGTTTCCCTGACTTTCTTTCACAGGACGGTTTGGTTTTGGGGGAGTGGGTAAGGGGGTTTGTTATTAGCGACGACAGGCGCCAGAACCAGGGTACAGACAGGGGGAAAGGATCAACATAAAGTCACTCTCACATTGCATGCACTGGGCACACTTGTCATTCTGGGAGGGGGTTGTCTTGTTCTCTATGGGGGGGGGCCTGTGACTTTCTGGGGGGGGGGGGGGGAGGGTGGCAGCAGATCTTTTGCGGCCGGCGATAGCCTGCATGACAGATCCATGCAGCAGGGGATCAGTGGCAGCAATCCATGGCCAAAAAGTCACAAAGGCCCCACCACACACAGTTGCCAATAGGAGGGGTTGATGGCTCCCTTGAAACAAGCAGTCCAGCACTTCGGACTGCTCTGGGAGCAGGAGCATGTCATTCCCCGAGTTTGGAAGCGTACTTTCCAACACTCCACCCGCTCCCCAACCACGGTATGTGTCCCAGGTTAAACCCTTAACCGAGAAATCGGTAATAGGGACGGTTTTAATAAACAATGTTTCCTTTATTATACTTTTAAAGTGTTGAGTGAAGGGGGGGAAGGGGGTTGGTAATTGGAGAGGATAGGCAACAGAAACTGGGTAAAGAAACGGGGGCAGGTTCAGCTTCTGTTTAAACAAGCGTAACAGTCACTGGTTACCCCGCTCGCTCTGGAAGCTAGCTTTCAAAGCTTCCCGGATGCGCAGCGCATCCCGCTGTGATCTTCTAATCGCCCTGGTGTCCGGCTGTGCGTAATCAGCAGCCAGGCGATTTGCCTCAACCTCCCACCCCGCCATAAATGTCTCCCCCTTGCTCTCACAGAGATTGTGGAGCACACAGCACGCTGCAATCACAATGGGGATATTTGTTTGGCTGAGATCGGAGCGAGTAAGTAAGCTTCTCCAACGACCCTTCAGACGGCCAAAGGCACACTCCACCACCATTCTGCACTTGCTCAGCCGGTAGTTGAAGAGCTCCTTTTCAGTGTCCAGGGCTCCCGTGTATGGCTTCATGAGCCAGGGCATTAGCGGGTAGGCTGGGTCCCTGAGGATCACTATAGGCATCTCCACATCCCCAACAGTTATTTTGCGGTCTGGGAAATAAACACCCTCTTGCAGCCGTCTAAACAGACCAGCGTTTTTGAAAACACGAGCATCATGAACCTTGCCCGGCCATCCGACATTGATGTTGGTAAAACGTCCTTTGTGGTCCACTAGTGCTTGCAGCACCATAGAAAAATAGCCCTTTCGGTTAATGTACTGGCTGCCCTGGTGCTCCGGTCCCAGGATAGGGATGTGTGTCCCATCAATAGCCCCGCCGCAGTTTTGGAATCCCATAGCGGAAAAGCCATCTATGATCACCTGCACGTCTCCAAGGGTCACTACCTTTGAGAGCAGCAGGTCAACGATTGCATGGGCTACCTGCATCACAGCAACCCCCACGGTAGACTTGCCCACTCCAAATTGATTCGCCACTGACCAGTAGCTGTCAGGAGTTGCAAGCTTCCACAGGGCTATGGCCACTCGCTTCTGGATAGTCAGGGCTGCTCGCATCCGGGTGTCCTGGCGCTTCAGGGCAGGGGACAGCAACTCACAAAGTTCCAGGAAAGTGCCCTTACGCATACGAAAGTTTCGCAGCCACTGGGATTCATCCCAGACCTGCAGCACTATGTGGTCCCACCAGTCAGTGCTTGTTTCCCTTGCCCAGAATCGCCGTTCCACAGGATCAACGTGCCCCATTGCCACCATGATTTCTACGGGCCGGGGTCCCGTGCTTTGCGAGAGGTCTGTGCCCCTCTCAGAGTTCATGTCCTCCCGGAGCTTCCGTTGCCTCCTCGCCCGATTTCTCTGCAGCTGCCTCTGGAAAAGGTGGACGATAAGGTGCGAGGTGTTGACAACGGACAGAACAGCAGCGATAATCGCGGAGGGCTCCATGCTCGCTGTCCTGTGGCGTCCGAGCTGTCAATCACCGGAAAAGGGCGCAAATTAATTGCCCGCCGGCGCTTTCACGTAGGGAGGGCGGGAGTGTGGGTCGAGTGACGACATTTACCTATAACCACCCTCGACACATTTTTGGCCCCAGAAGGCACTGGGGGCTACACCCAGAATTCCAGTGTGCAGCGGGGACTGCGGGAACTGTGGGATAGCTACCCACAGTGCACCGCTTGCAATGTAGACGCTTGCCCCCGTTACTGTGGACTCACAAATTTGAATTAATGTCCTTGCTGTGGATTCACGCGATCAACTTTGCAATATCGGTTTCACAAATTCGGTTTAAGAAAAATCGAACTAGTCTCGTAGTGTAGACATACCCTTAGAAGTGAGCCTTAGGGATTTAAGCACACAGCTCCCATAACAAATGGTACTAAGGGGTTAAACCCACCTTCGTTACAATTTATCCCTAGTTGCTTAACAAGTTCAGTTTGATAGCCTGCTTTTTGCTACATTAGGAAAGAAAGACAAGCCTACAACCAATGGATTTCTCAAAGAAATCACTGTATCTACATGCAATTCTCTTTACTCAAAAAGATTATTTACCTAGCCATGTATGCTAGAAATTCCATAGCAAGAGTTTCTACACCCCTGGGAGAAGTACATGTCAGAATTCAGTTATCAAGCAAGTTTGTGGCTGAACAATACTCATCTATGTTACCCATCAGTGCCTAGACAAGATTTTTTAAAAGCCGTGCTATGGTTTTTCCCCCTCACCCTCCTTCACCGTTACTGAGAAACCCTTTAGCTTTAACAGTATTTGAAGCTGTTTTTACAGTTTGGTGGAAGTCCTAACAGTGACAGGGTTTACAGAAAAAAATAGAGGGGAAAAATTAGGAAGTACAAAAGCAAAAAAGCCAGGGCCTCAACCTTTCAAAATGGTAAGTGTTCGCAGGATGACCAAGGATTTGAACAGCTACCTGAACTTTCCTAAAACAGCTTGTGCCAGTGTGCCTATTCTTTGCCTGTGCCATCAAACTAGTGAGTCTTACTACTCAGCCCAGCATGATGCATCACTGTGGATTAGTAATCACTGCAATTCTCAATGGATAATGGCTGGCTCCTGTTTACCCAGGATGCCAGAATTTAATGGGCTTCTTACCCCAAACTACTGACATTAAATGGTGTCTTTGAACTAGGCTATTATAAGGTAAGAACAGGTGCCCAAATAGGAGGGTGAAATCTAAAGCTACAACAAAGCAGCCTGGTAGAATTCCACAGTTCTTAAGGTTTGAAGTGTAACAGACAGCAACATTAGAAGTAAGGGAGGTTTGTTTTTTGAAAAGCTCTTGCTTTTCAATAGTATCTACTAGACTTCTGGAGAACACTCAAGCATCTCCGCAATCCAGAAGTCGGGATGTCAACTGAGAAGATCCAAGCTCCAGTGGATACTCCTACCAGAACCTGAAGACACAGACTCCATAAACTGCAAAGTGGTGCCAACACCAGACCTAGGACATTTGAAGACAAGACTAACAAGACCTGATTAGGACTACTGAAGATATCTTGGCTTCACTACCAACAGATCTCCTGAAATAATGGAAGCAGAATGAACAGAGGAGTTCTTGATTCCAGTCCAAGAAAAGGGAATATGCCAACAACACTTGTATTACCCTGGAGCAGAACTAGAGAGTCTCTCTCCTTGGTAATAAAGGCACCTAGTCAGGATTTTCTGCCCTTGCAGAACAGGTAAGACAGAAAACTGAAGACACGTGTGTGCTGTTATATATAAGAACTCTGTTCAAAGAATCTTCCTAGACACAGGGAAAAAGTCTCACAGACTAGACAAACAGCTCTCAAAAAATCAATAACCCTGATGTTTAGTGTTCATCTCCTACAGAGTCCACAAACCTTAAAAAGACTGGAAAACAAAGTGAACATCCCAGTCTCGCCATCTGGAAATATTACAGTATATATGGTAAAGTAGGTGACAACTGAACTCCCTAATGAGTATTTTCAGTGACCTGAAACGTATGTGGTTCAGGTGTAAATAGCATCAGGAAACTCTTGTATCTTTGTAATTAGTTTTATAGATAAAATAATGTTTTTATTTTGAAAGAGTTGCTCCCAGGAAGCTTGGGGGATGTCAATTTTAGTAGACTGCACATAAATAGAAGCATGCAAATCCAGCCTCTGTAGATGATAGTGGAACAGATCCGAGAAAACTTCAATTTGGGTCTGGAATGGTTTTCAAGATTTCAGTGCCTAAGGCAGCAGTTCTGGATACCCCTCATAATTCTGGCCTGGAAAGAGAAAGTGTTCTACTCATTTCATCTGGAAGACCTCCCACAAAAGGAATGTCTAGGCTCTAGAGCCTGCAGCCCCCAGGAGAAAGCTATTGTTGACACAGTCTCATGTAAACACTACTCAGAGGTTAAGCATCTGATACCAAAAAGACTCTGGGACAGGAAACCCAGTTTTTAAGTGCCAACTCAGTAGTCTCCAACAGATCAGGTGACTCTGGTGCCACCCATAAGAACAGCAATCAACAGTGCCAGGTTCTCAGCACCAGACTCAATTTAGATAGCTCTGGGGACTATCGGCCACTTACGCCAGACAGGCTCACAGCATGTGATTTTCCTGATCCTGCAGTGCTAAATTCTTAGCACTGGACTGCTAAGCCCCAAGTTGATGGTTTCAGAAAATCAAGGGAGCTGGCACTTCAGCACCTGAGTGAGCCAGTGTTTGCAAGTCAGGGAACTTGGTGACAGTCACGATGGGGATAACATTTACTAAGTGACATTTCAGAGATAGTCAACAGCACTGAACCCATCTGACAATCAGAAAACCCAAGGACCTGGGTATTTGTGTCTAGCAGCAGCAAGCCACTTTGACAAATGTTTTACCCAAGTTATTGGTGCTATATCTTTGGCAGCTAGCTATGCTGACCCAGATGGATCCCATGATCCCATTGTCACTTGAGTACAAAACTTCAAACTAGTGGTTCACCAGTAACTGATGCTAGATCTTTAACACTGGGGGAAATCAGAGACATCTGTGCACCAAGCCACTTCAAGCAACAGTGCTGGATCCTCAGCACCGGATTGTCAACACTGGGGGCCCAATGCCACATCACTTAGACCGCTTCAAGCAAGAGCTTACAATAGTCAAAGGTATCAAAATCCTGGTACCAGATGAAGAGGACCCAGACTGGTATGGGGACATTAATACTCAATATAGTATGCTGCAAACCACTTTAATGACAAATGCTAGGCACTGGACTCCGTTGGTCCAGATGAACGTAGGGACCTTGGTACCATTTAAAGGTCACCGAACCACTACTGATTCACTAAAGTCAACAGTGCCAGAACTCTGGCATCAGATTAGGTAGACCTGGAGGGATCCAGTGATCTTTGTGCTGTGTCAACAGTGCTGAAACCTCAGCAATGGGCTCAGTCAGTTGGTTAAGATCAGGAAGCCTGGATGCCATTTACCATAAGACAAACTACAATTTCTCTCTCTCTCTAACCGTGTAGATAGGTCTTATACTTAACTGAAAGTTAAGTCCTTATCACCATAAAGCATGTAGTAATTTTGGCTCTGGTCAGAATGTGTTTTCAGATCTACCACAAGGTATTTAAAGTATGGTTTGATGTTATGTAATATTAAGTATGGAGACACTAACAATCCTTCCATAATACATTAGTTATCCTGCAACATACACGATTAAAAAAAAAAAAAAAAGACTAATGTTGTTTGAATCTTGATAAAAGCAAACTGGCTGAACACAACACTATACAATGCAGAAACGTAACAGTTATGTCCAGATATTGTTTCCACCTAGCCATTGTACAGTTACGTTCTTGTATCATCTTCTCACCCCACCAAGTTCCAGTACCATCTTCTGCCCAAAGCAACAACCTGCTATATTTCAGAAGTAGTCAAGAATCCTCTAATACAAAACATGATAGTTTAAGATGAACATAAAATCCAGTATCTTTATAGTTAAGGTACCACACTACATGTTTTAGTGACTGCATTGTAGGCATGCCAAAAAGTATCTACATGCAATAGCTTGACTCAGGACCATCACATCTCTCCTCTTCATCTCAAGCTAATACAGACTTTTAAAAGGTCACTGAAATTTAGCACCCTTGAGTATTAATTGTTCCAAGTAAAACCTAAGATTCTTTAAAACTGAAATACCAGAAAATATTTGTTTTTTCCAGTTTGTTTTCTGTGTGGCCTTCTCACCAAGTGATAGAAAATACATCTTTAAGCATTAGGAAAACATGGATGTAAAACTACAAATGTTAGCAGGAAGATCCAGAAAAAAGGGTAATACTTGTCAGTTTGTTTGTTTTTCAAACTGACTAGATTTCTGTGTGACATTGTCCCTCAAGTTTCTGTAGAGCCAATGCACAAGAAATTGCTACACAGAAACAATGTTTGGAAACATTAAGATGACTGAAACTAAGGATTTAGAACTGAAGTGCAATCTGTTTTACTGTGTTGTCATTACTGCAATACAGATTATGAAAAAAAAGTAAATCTTACAGTGTGGCTATTGACTTTAGTTTAGCCCTACACTAAGAAAAGTATCAGAAGATTCTCTCATTTTTAAGATTTGAAAACATTACACTAAACAAAGCCATGCAACTTACAGTGACAGGGGGAGAGGGGAAATCAACTTTCCATTTTCACACTTCAATCACTGTGGCTAGATTCTGTATCTGCTGCACTCTGTCTAGAATGCAATAAAGATGGCTTCTTTTACAGTATTTGAGACTTGTGATGTCAAAGAGTTCTTGAAAACAGAAAGCTCTATTCAACTCTTAGTTCACAGGAAGGCAACTAAAGTCTAAGCAGAAAGATTCAGGTACACACGCATAGATATTTTCTACATAGTTAGACCTATAAAGTTTCCAGTATTTTTTTCTTTTAAAAAAAACTGGCAACTCCTATAGTTGACAGACAGCATCACATACAATAAAAGCTGTCTTGCTAACTGACAGACTGAAGTTAGAAATAATACCCAGTAAATGTCAACTTCCCTACCCAAAGCCGTGTGTTAACAACCCACACTATTTAAAAAGTGACCAAAAATGAATGCCAGAAGACACCTAGTGAAACTATTTATAAAGCTGAGGTTTTGGGGGTTTTGTTACTATGTATTTTCGTGTGTGTTTTTGCACAAAATAGAAAGACCTAGGTATCCTGTAAATGTTCCTCTTTACTCTGTGCATTTGACAACAGTTCCTCATACAGTCAGTTTTCATATTTGATCCTTTCACAGAGCAATGAGTGAGAGGACAACATTAAAGACCACATAATATGGCAGGAAACCTAGGGACAGTATCTGAAGCTACTTTAAAAAAAGAAAAAACAGGGACTTACATTTTGAGTTTGGGCCCCTTTAAAAGTTTGTCAATTCCACTTCATGGATGTTGTACACTAAATGCCAAATTCTCTGTTTTAAAGTTAACTATTTTTTCCATAGTCATTTACTACTATTTCTCAACTTCAATACAACACAAAAACAGTAGCATTGAGTACACTTGGCAGCCAACACAAAAAGACAGAGAGGAAAGGGTAATGAATGTTTGAAACAGTTCCTATACATCTTTTCTTGAGACATTCAAAAATTCAATATTTAACCCTGCTGTTTTCACTATGGTCCTCTGAACTGAAAAGCCAGGAATCATTACATATGAGGTTTGCAAAGAGGAAGCCTTTGCACAACTGGCTACAGACATTATGTGCAACAACTTAATATTTCAGTATGAGATTCTCTTTCATACATAGAATTGTTTAAACCTTTGTGTAATGTATTAAGAAAGTTAACCCCAAATGCAGGCTACTCTAATGTCTGAGACACCGACTGCTCCTAATGTGTTAATACAAGCTCATCTAAACACTGAAGGGGGGCGGGGAGGAGAGAAAAGTGTCCAGTTTTCTCCTCATTACTTGTTTTGACTTTCCTCCTTCCTCTGAGTTAGGAAGTAACTGTAGCTATCATTTTATATTAAACTTATCCCTGTGGCTGGATATGACAGGTTCACAAAATGTAGTTTACTAATTTACCTGCTTTAACTTTAAATGAAATTAGTGTTTGGGTGGCTTCTGTAATACCCTTTTACAATGAGGTAAGAACCATTCTGCTATGTTTAAAAAAATAGTAACTGGTAACAGTAATGCTGTGGCAAGGGAGTAACAGCTATATAAGCAACATGGTCTGCCTCCTCCTTTGCAAGCACTGTATTAGCCAAGCTGTGCCATGAGTATTCCCTAGGTATAGGAAATCAAAGTATCAAGTCTGACATGAAGCAGCCTCCTTTGTCCTCACACTACAGTCTTTGTACATACTTAACCCCGTATCTTGGCTTAATCCACTAGAGAGCTTTAGGTGTTACACGAGGGCATCTGACCATGTTTAAATAAGAATACAAGCCTGCAAAAACAAAATTAGTTTATACTGTTTCTCCCTTTATGGCTCAAACGGTGGTCTCAGTTTGGTTTTCACATACACAAACTGAATTTCTAGTCTGCTCTATTTTTTCCAGGAAGGCTATGGAGAATTGGAGAAGTACCAAGGAAGTGAAACATGAAGCAGCAAGTGAAAAGGAGAAGGATTTTTATTCAAATTATTTTTTGTTTAGAGACCTCTCTCTCAATGGCCTCTCAACCAGTTGGAGAAGAATCCTTAACAAAGATCCTGCCACATTATGAGCTCAAACTCCTCTTATCCTCCAAGGGTACGTCTATACTTACGCGTCCGGTCGGAGGCGCGGGATCGATGCTCTGGGTTCGATTTATCGCGTCTTGTCTAGACACGATAAATTGAACCAGGAAGTGCTCCGCCGTCGACGCTGGTAATCCAGCTCGACGAACGGAGTAGGCGGAGTCGACGGGGGAGCCTGCGCGCCGCGTGTGGACCCCGGGTAAGTGCTTTTTCATTCGAACTAAGACAGTTCGACTTCAGCTACGGAAGTTGCGTATCTTAGTTCGAATTATGGGGTTAGTGTAGACCAGCCCCAAGACAACTTCCAGCAAATAAAAGGAAGAAGTGTCAGGAATATAAAATACTGCCTAAGACAATACAACATGCAAGTTTTTAAAAAGCCTTCCACATGTCCTTGACACATCATAATAGCTAGGGCCTGATGAAGTTTAGCTATGCATGGATAAAGAGGCATTTATGTCAAGAAGGCTGTTTGGTTCTGTGGACGCAGTTGAATTTTATTTGTTTTTCTAACTTGTGTCTGGAGTGCCCCAGGACATCCACCCCTTTTAATTACTGTTAGAAAGCCAAGGGATTAATAGAAATAAAGTTCTTCCCTGTCTACCACTACTTCGCATGTAGCTCAGTCACCATCTAACTTAGTGCCAAAAAAGAAGCCAACTACCAATGAAACAGGAAAGAGAAAAGCAGTCTCATTCTACTACAATATGTTTACATGGATTACACCTTACATTGAAGGCTGGCAGAATGTGGCTGCCCAACTAGTAAGCAGTGCCTTGCAAAGAGGGGTAGTTTGCCCCAGCTGTCTGTTACATTCCACCCTAAAACAAGGGACTATACAGCCTAAACATTAAGGACTTATACATTAAAAACTTTTATATAATGGGCTGGGACATTGCTACATAAGACTGCATCTTTCCATAGGTGACACCACCTAATTTGCGATCAGTAAAGATTCTCAACCGCTAGTCTCCAGTTTATATGGGCTGCTGGCAGGGCATTCTCCATGGGAGGTCCTCAGCTCTGAAATGCATTTCTCGCCCTTTGGTGAAACGCTAGCGCTCAGATCTCCCTAGCTTTGAGGGTATGCTACCATTTCGTGGCAAGTATAAAAACAAGAAACGGAACTGGAAGATGGAATTTAGTATTATCTGACCAGGACGGGGAAAGCGCATCTCCCCCCGGAAGACCGCACAGACAATATTTTTTTATTATTAAAAAATGGGGGGGTGGGGGTTATAATGTAGATGGGGGGGGTTATAATGTAGCTTTCTAGAGTGCCCAGGGGTCAGCAGTGGCACCTCCACCCAAATCTAAAACAAAACCCCACCCACCCGAGGGGAAGGAAAAGAGATGGGGGTGGGGAGAGAGGGAATAGCTACGGCAGAGCCCCACGGGAGCAACGCCTGAGCCGCCGCCACGCCAGGGTGCGGGAGCGGGGGGTAGCCGGGAGGAGAACCACTCGCCAGGCTGGGGGGCTGCGGCGGAGGCTCTGCCAAAGGGGGGGCGGGGGCGGTACCTTGGCTCGCTGGTCCCAGCTGTACTGCGGCGGCGGCTTCTCCTCGTCCGCGGCCGGGGGCTCCTGGCCCGCCGCGCCCTGCGCGCCCCCCTTCGCCGCTTTCCGCCGCTTGGAGAAGAAGCAGCCCATGGCCCCGCCGCGCGCCCGCCTGGAGGCGCCTCCCGATACCCAGGCACCCGCCCGCCTGCGCCGCGCGCCCGCCCCAGCCACCCCGCCCTGGCCTCTCCCCGCGCGCCACTGCTTCCGGCTTCTCCCACACCCGTCTCCCCTGGATACCGCGGCCCCGCCCCCTCCACCTGCACCCAATGGCAGCTCGGCTTCGCCCCGCAAGACGCCCCTGCCGCGCGCGAGAGCGGCGAGCTCGAGAGGCTTTTAAAGAGGCAGGCGCCGTGTTTTGCTTGGCCCCGCCCCTTAATGGGAGTGGGGGAGGAAGGGAAGCGAAAAAATAAACAAATTCCCTCCCTCTTCCTCTGAGCCCGCCCCCGCCTGTTTCTATAGTTCCCATCTAGCAGCTTTAAAGATAAAATAAAAACATTGTTACAAATTTGTCCCTGATTATAACGACAACATATAGCAGCAGCCCAGGTGGGGATGTGCCACCGCCCTGCCCCTGTGGGTCAAAATAAATCCTGATTTTTTTTTTCTTTTTGGAATTTTTAATTCAACATTAAGAACAGGTCACCCAGGTTTAGGAGCCGGCTTTAAAAGCCCCAGCCAACCGGGCATCTGCAGCCACAGCAAAACGCCTGTCCAAACCAGGTTGAAAATGGGGCACCATTGACTGAAAACCCTTCAACACTCCTCCAAACAGGACAAAAAGAAAATAAGAAATAAATACTTGTGGCACCTTAGAGACTAACAAATTTATTTCAGCATAAGCTTTTGTGGGTTAGAACCCACTTCATCAGATGCATGGAATGGAACACACAGTGAACAGATATTTATACAGTCAGAGAAACATGATAAGGTGGCAGTGCCTATACCAACTTTAAGAGGCTAATTAATTAAGAGGAACTATAACAGCAGGGGTGGGGGGGAAATCTTTGAAGTGATAAACAAGATGGCCCATTGCGGACAGTTGACACAAAGGTGTGAGTGAGGATCGTTAACTTAAGGGAAATAGATTCAATTAACATAATGGCCAAGCCATTCCCAGTCCCTATTTAACCCTGAGTTGATGGTATCTAGTTTGTATATCAATTCAAGTTCAACAGCTTTTTGCTGAAGTCTGTTTTTGAAGTTTTTCTGTTGCAAAATTGCCACCTTTAAGTCTGTCACTGAGTGATTAGAGAGGTTGAAATGTTCTCCTACTGGTTTTTGAATGCAAGAGCCATGGGGAGAGGAATTGTTCTGCAGTTGCCACCCCCTATAATATTCAGAACTAAGCTGCTGGTTTACGGTTCACATCTTCAAGCTTTTCTCTATGTTCATCGGGACTAAAACTTCCTTTACAAAAAATCAAAACTCAGATTTTGTCATAATCACATGATTCCAGCAGCTGGGGCTCTAAGAAAAATACCAAATACCACAGGCTCATAATAAAATTCTGAGGGTTATTAGCACTGAAGAAATATAGCTGTGTGTGTTTTGGAGAGCTACCAACAATATATAGGGGACCAGATTCTGCCTGGTGCTTATACACAGGTGCAGAGTGTGTGCGCACGTGTGCGGACATGCGTGGACACAATTCCTGGTTTTGTACTTAGGGGTGCAGAGGGCCTACTTCCTCCCTATGCCCTTGAAGTCACCCAGAGTGCCAAATAGGAAAGAGAAGCCAGGATCTAAGATCTGGCCAAACCAGCTGTACAAGGAGTAAAGAGAAATAGCACACATCCATGTCCTGCCTCTGTGATTCTGCATCACCTCTTTCTACATACCTACCAGACATAGTTGTGCCCAGTGTTTTAGTAGAACTTTACCGTGTAGAAAAGGTTGGGTTTTTTTACATTGCATTTACCCAGCACCAGCCATTTGAAAATCTAAGTTCAGGATAAACAATCATTAATTAAGTTTCACAACACCCTTAGGAGGGAAGTGCCTAATTACAGCAGTTTGTTTAAATTAAAAGTAAGTATAGTAATAACTGGTAGTAACTGAGTTATTACTGCAATCATACTGCTACTGTACTTCAGGCTACAATTTTATCAAGTCTCAACTCATAAGCAGGACTTGGCCTTGTTAGTATTTAGATAGGAAACTAAGTGCTGAAAAATTACTTATGATTTCTCAGTAAGTGGCATGCTGCCTTCTTAGGCAGCAGGAACTAATGCTCAAGTGTGGTGGCAAGGGGCACTGTGCAAATTTATTTTGCATGAGAGGTAACACCAAGGTCCTGACCAGTTGTGGCCATTACAAATTCCATAGCACTTTTTGCAAGAAATTTTAGCCACACCATGGAAAATTTCCAGCTCAGCTAATGAAATTGTTCCGTAATTTGGTCTTTGTTTCAAATGAATTAAGTTATTCTTCACTTCCCCATTAAAACACCATTGTGTGGTGTTTCCCATATTTACTGGTGATGCATTTCCACTCCAGAGCTGGCTGTATTTCAGTACTGGAAGAAATAACTTCTGTACATACGATCTATAGTATAAAGTCCTTTGTGATGAAAAGTGCTCTATAGATTATATTGTAAATACAAGATAACAATTTAGTAGTAGGACAGTTATAGTTATTGCATAACATTATTATTAAATAACATTTACCAAATAAAATTATTCCTTACATCTAAAATATGTTATTCTTATAAGTAAAAAACTATCAGTGTTTTAAAATAAGAACGGAAGAGAGGCTGGCTGGCTCAAGGATTGCTAAAGTGCTAAATAAAATTTTCACCTCTATACTAAGTCCACAATTCCATTGAGGGGGCTGCTAAATACATGAAAGAGGGAAGGTGGGGTGATGTTAGTGAGGGAAAGACCATGGCTCTATTCCTCTGCAATGGGCAATGGAGCTAGCTGGGTAAGCTGTGAGAAGGGGGATATACACACTGCAGTTACTGAAAGAGTGGCAGAATTTCATCTGCAGCATGCACTATCCAGAAACTCTAGGAAGTCTGGCTGAATCAACTAGAATTACTCTTGGAGGTTCTTGCTGCAGTGTGGCTCCTGCTCCAGTGTGGCCCTTCCTCGCTCCTTCTCCTGCTGTCCCTTGTGATATGTAGGCAGGACTTAAAATCCACATTCTGGGCCTAAATGCAGCCAGGAACTGTATCTTTATTTTACAATCAAAATGCTTTACACCATTTTAAAATAATTTAATAATTTAAGACTATTCAAAACCCCACACTCTATCACCCTACCTATAAATACAGTCAAATCTGAAAAAAACATTTGGAGAAGTCTGTCTTAATAGTAGGCTGGCTCACATACAAAAAAACATGACTTTTCATGGGAACCCCCTGAAAGTCATGTTGTTTGTCATGGAAGTTATGGCTGTAGCAGTCTTAAGTCCCAGCCCTACAACTTCTTACTGGTGGGTGGACTGCAGTGCTTGTGCTAAAACATGTAGAAGAAGTCACAGGACTGGGACCTTAGTTACAACCCACCAGGCCTAGATATGGCCTATTAATAACACATATCCCCTTTCTAGTAGGACACAGCACTTACCTGCAACTCTGATGAATTATAAGATATCGGGCCTTAAAATAAGGATATCTTTGTGTAGGGAAAGCTATTTTAACATTTTTTTATAAAAAGCCTCTAAAATGTGTCTAATTTATTTTCCACCTATATCTTGTGATGTTAGACTCATGATTCTAAGGTCTTGTCAACACTACCAAATTTTGTTGACAAAACCTGCCTTTTGTCAACAAAACAACGAATGCGTACACACTGTGATGTGACTTTTGTTGGGAAAAATGGCCAGTTTTGGCAAAAAAATACAGCTGCCCCAACGAGAGGCATACGATTTTTTTCTCTAAATTTTTCTCAACAAAGTGCCTGGGTAGACACCACACTTGATGTAATCACTTTAATTGGTCTCCAGGAAGTGTCCCACAATGCCCATTGTGACCGTTCTGGTCACCAGTTTGAACTCCACTGCCCTGCAGTCAGGTAAACAACCATCCACCCCTCCCCCTTAGAAGCACCAGAAATTTTTGAAATTCCATTTCCTGCTGGCTCGGCATGGAGAGGTCTCATCGCATCTTCCCAGGTGACCATGGTGGGTTCTCACACCAAACGCTCTCCCTCTTGGACCACTGCAGAGCTGTTGGATCTGATCAGTATTTGGGGAGAGGAGTCTGTGCAGTCACAGCTGCACTTGAGCCGTAGGAACTGGGATACCTATGGACACATTTCTCTAGGCTTGTGTGAAAAGGGCTATGATCGGGACACACTGCAGAGCAGAGCAAAGATAAAGGAACTGAGGCAGGTGTACCATAAAGCGAGGGAGGCAAACTGTCACTCCGGTGCATCACCTAAGGCCTGCCGGTTCTATAAGGAGCTGGATGCTATCGTTGGTGGCGACCCCACCTTCACCACCAAGAGCCCCATGGATACTTCGGTGGGCCTGGAGGCGGCCAAAAGAGGACCAAACCCAGAGGACAAAGTTATTGATAAAGAGGTGGACAATGATGTGAAGTTCCTGGTGAGGTCACCCAGTGGGGCAGCCAGCCAGGAACTGTTCTCCACTCCAGAGTTGTCTAACCAGTCTGAGCAGTTTCTCTCCGGCAAGCAAGAAGCAGGAGAGGAGACGCCTGGTAAGTGGCTGTAGTTTGTGTAGTGCGGAGGTGGGTTCAGGGCACAGAAATGTATGAGGCTGGCTGTGTTTCTGTGAGCTGGACATTTGTTTGTGTAGCTAATCAATACAGCAGAACAGGGTGTAGATGCACGCCGAGATCTCACGGGAATCCTCCAGAGAGATCTCTAGGAAAGTTTCCTGGAGGTACTCGGCAATCTTCTGCTGAAGGTTCCATGGCAGAGCAACTTCGTTCCTTCCCCCATTGTAGGAAACTTTCCTGTGCCATTAGCCATCACTTGTGCAGGGACCAAAGCAGCACATAGGCAAGCAGCATAGGGAGCAGGGCAGAAGCCACAAGCCTGGAGCAGATGTACCCTCGTTTCCCTGCTTACCCTCAGCAGTGAGATATCTGCTAGAATGACCCAGCCTGTGGAAAAGCATGGGAGAATTTTAGAATTTTCCTTAGTCGGCTGCACCATGACCCTTGCAGAGTGTCTGCTCTTTTCCCCATGTAGAGTGCCCCTTCCCCAGCCAACACTCACCATGCTTTGGCTGTTCGCAGAGATGTGTGCCTCCCAAGGGTCAGTAAGAAAGTGATTGTTATGTTGCAAAAGGTGTATTTAACTGAAATGTTTCAATGATGTGTGTGTATTTAACAATCCCACTTCTGTGCATTGTCCCTTGTGCTTCGGCAGATGTGGCCTTCAGGAACACCCCATGCACCCCGGCCAAGTGTCTCTGCCAGATTAGAGAGTGGCCAAGATGCAGCAAAGAAGACATGTTCTGGGAGGTAGTGCACTGCTCCAATGCAGAGAAAAGGGAATGCAAGGCGTGCTGGGAAGCCGAATGGCAGGACAGAAAAGAGAATCAGGAGTTTGTTAAGGACGCAACTGAGTGGATGATTAAAGTTGTCATAAATATGAAGGGAAGGGGGAGAGGGTCTGATGCAGTGCTATAAAATCCTCTTTCCAGTAAAGGGTTAAGAAATGCAGGTAGCCAGACTGACACCTGACCTGGCTGGCATCTGACCAATAAGGGGACAAGATACTTTCAAACTTTGGGAGGGGGGAAGGTTTTAGTGTGTGTCTTTGTCTGAGAAAGAGTGATCTTGGAAGACAGAAGGAACCTGCAGAAAATCAAACCTCCCTTTTCTGAAGTAAGTTTAGATAGCATAGTGTATAGATTTCTGTTTAATTTCGGCTTGGTGTATTCCCTGTGTTAGAAGGGGCAAAGGGGGGGTGGTTTATTCATGGTTTTCTGTAATTTTAAGGTTTTGTCCAGAGGGGGAAATCTCTCTGAGTTTGGAAATATAGTGCCCTGTAAAATAGTTACCATCCTGATTTTACAGAGATGATTTTACCTTCTTTATTTTTAATAAAATCCTTCTTTTAAGAAGCTGACTGTTTTCTATGGTGTTAAAACCCAGGGGGTGAGTTTTTAGATCACTGTGTAACCAATTGGTTGGGAGATTGTTCTCAAGCTTCCCCAGGAAAGGGGGTGTACGGCTTGAGGGGGTATTTTGGGGGGGGGGGGGGGAAGTTCAAGTGATTCCTTTCCTGGATTCCTGTTAGATACTTGATGGTGGCAGCGAAAGAAGCATTTCTCAGGGTGCAGGGAATTTTGTACCTTGGGGGATTTAACCTAAGCTGGTAAAAATAAGCTTAGGGGCTCTGAATGCGGGTCCCCACGTCTTCACCCTAGAGTTTAGCGTGGGGAAGGAACCCTGATAAAAGTCATGGAAGAGCAAACGCAGATGCTGAAGTCCTTAATGATGCTGCAGATTGAGCAGATCCATGCCTGCCCTCCCCTGCAGCACATTCAGAACTCTTTTCTATGCCCTGACCCCAAACTCCACCCGCACAGTCCTTTCCGGGGCTTCTCGGTTTCTCCTTCACTCCGCCCCCTCGGACAACTTTCAAAATGATAGCTGGACCTACACACAGCTGTGAAAGTCTGCCCTTCCCTGGTTCCTCCTTTCCCACCAAGCATCTTTGTATGTTTGTGTGCATGCTGTTTCTTGTGCAATAAAAGCAAAGCTTTTCAATGGTAACTCATCTTGGTTTCCTACAAATTGAGATATCAGGCACTACCAATACATACACAGGCAGTTTAAATCATTTGCTTACTGGAACGTAAGGCCCCAAATGTCAACATTGCTTCCAAGGAAAACTACATGTAATGTAACATTGCAGCACCAAGCACAGAGATATACATTACTGGTTCTCATTTTCAAAGTGTTGCCTCAAAGCCTCCCTGATTCAAATTGCCTCCCTCAGGGCTTCTCTGATAGCCCAGGTATCTGGCTGCTCAAAATCACTGCCTCAACACTCCACCCCTGAGCAAACCTTTCACCCTTAGCTTCACAGAGATTATGCAACATACAGCACTTGACTTTGACCATGGGAATATTATCCTCATTGAGGTCTAACCTGGCATTCCCAGGCATACAGGCATTCCCAGCACGACTTTAATCTGCCAAAGGCACATTCAACCATCATCCAGCACCTATTCAGCCTGTTGTTGAACCACTCCCTACTGCTTTCCAGGTGTCCCGTGTAAGGTTTCATGAGCCATGGCTGTAAGGGGTACACCAGGTCTCCTAGGATCACTATGGGCATTTCAACATCCCCCACTGTAATCTTCTGGTTTGGAAAGAAAGTCCCCACTTGTAGCTTTCTGTACAGGCCAGTGTTCCTGAACATGCATGTGTCATGCACCTTTTTAGACCACCCCACATTGATGTCAGTGAAACTCCCACAGTGATCCACAAGCACCTGCAACACCATGGAGAACTACCCCTTCCTATTGATGTACTCCATCACAAGGTGGTCTAGTGCCAAAATTGAAATGTGTGTGTCATCTATCACCCCTCAACAGTTACGGAAACCCATTTCTGCAAACCCATTCACTATTTCATGCACATTTCCCAGAGTCACAGTTTTTTGTAGCAGGATGCTATTCATTGCCCTGTGCACTTGCATTAACGCAGCCCCAACGATCAACTTCCCCACTCCAAATTGATTTGCGACCGACTGGTAGCAGTCTGGAGTCACCGGCTTCCACACTGCGATTGCCACACACTTCTCTACCGATAGGGCGGCTCTCATTCTGGTTTCCTTGCACCATAGTGCTGGGGCGAGCTCCGGACACAGTTCCAGGAAGTTGGCTTTCTGCATCTGAAAGTTCTGTAGCCACTGCTCATCATCCCATACATGCAGGGGCGGTGCCAGCTTTTTTGCCGCCATAGGCAGTGGCGGCGGGTGAGGCTGTCGGCGAAGTGCTGCCGAGGACCCCGGCGGCCAAACAAGCTGCTGCCGAAGTGCCACCGGGGTCCTCGGCGGCACTTTGGCGGCAGCTTCTTTGGCCGCCAGAGATCTCAGCGGAATTTCGGCGGCAGCCTCTCCCACCGGCGGCCACTGAGGAATCTGAAACGCCGCCCCCCAAATCCTGGCACCCTAGGCGACCGCCTAGGGTCGCCTAATGGTAGCACCGGCCCTGCATACATGCATGACAATACGATCCCACCATTAAGTGCTTGTTTCCCGAACCCGAAAGCGATGGTCTACCCTATGCAGCTATTTTGTGAATGCCAAAAACAATCCAAAGTTGCTCCTATCCATATCGCACAGCATGTCAGGCACCTGGGAGTCTTCAGTTAGGAACTTCTCGATTAACTGCACTGCCATCCTCAATGTCTTCATGACAGTTAACAGAGCATAGGAGAGCAGTGTGTGATCCATCCCATCTCACAAAGATGCCGGGGTGCACAGCAAAGAAGGGCCGTTGAAAAATGCTGCGGCAGAAAGCCAGAAGCCCATGGAGTGTTGGGACAAAAATGCATCACGGGACATTGAGCCCAGTCCCAAGATGCGCCGTGATCTGCGCCGCCTTCCCACAACACCTAGCGGCAGAAGGTGTCGAGCTGGACTGTGCGATAGGTACCCACAATGCATTGCTCACACTGTCGATGACAGTGCCCCACCTGTGGATGCACTCTGCAGACAGAGGGAGCGAGTGGGAACATGACATTCCGATTTTCACTACGCTGATTTTTGAATGTCGACATCACCTTTGTCGACAAGACTTGGTAGTGTAGACAAGGCCTAAGACTTTACAGGCTAAAGGATATGAAAAATAGTACCAGTATATTCTCCTCCTCTCTGTCAATCTCCCTATCCCCTTCCCTCTGCATCTCCTGTCTCTGACCTCCCTCCAAAGGCTTCACTCCTTTACCCCTCTGTCTCTCTTCTCTCCTTTCTCCTCCTGTCCTCGCTATCTCTGAGGGCTTTTCTTTGTTTTTTCCTTTGTCATTTTCCCTCTCCCTTCACTCTCTTCTGTCTCTGTTTCTGTCCTTCCCCCCACCTCTTGTCTCTCTTTCCATCTCTAAGCTCTCTCCTTTTTTTCTCAGTCTCTCTTCCCACACTTTTTGGCTCTCTCCCTATGTGAGATGTTTTTCTCACAACCTCCTCTCAGCCCAGCAAAGGGTCAGGGCAAACCCCTTGGGGTTAGTTGTGCTGTATTTCCAAGCTGCCGTCACCTCCCTTGTCTTCAGCAGGAAAAAGGTGAGTAATCTACTCGAGTTAGCTAACTCAAGATAAAATCCTAGTGCAGACCAGGCAGTTTGTACTTTTCACACAAGCTCTCAGGATGGTTTAGTTAAAGTCTAGGTGGGAGCCTAATGTTGCTTGACACAGAAATTTCAAGCAAATAATGGAGAATATTTGTGGAAAGTGAATTTTGAATTCATAAATGTGAGTGTCTTCACACTAGAAACCTGATTTTAAGAGTGATACTCAACCAACAAAAACATTAACATACCAGGGGTCCATTCAAAACAGCTTTACTCAGAATACTCAGAAATGACTGCTTATGAACTCAAGGTAGTTGTAGTACTTGTGGATTTTCACTCCTAGAGCACCATCTCTTGAGTTTTGTGTGTGTGTGGAGCTGCATGATAGACACTTGGCACACATTGCTTAGGACTTGCTATTTTATTTGTTCTCCAGACACCAGTGGGTATGTTGATTAACTGTGGTCAAACCTAGATACCAGTGCTGTAGGGCTAGTCTATACTTGAGTTAACCGTTGGGTTTTATTATAACTAATATAATTGAGCATTCCAGTGCAGACAAAGGCACATGCTAAAAGTTAAGCACCTACTTAAAGTTAAGCATGAGCTCATGTGCTTTGCTGATTATGGCTCATAACCCTATACACTCTTCCCTGAGTTTGGCTGCCCTTAGAGGACCTCTTCTACCCCGGAGAGACATTCCGCTCCATGCCCCTCTTATAGCTTGGTGACAGCAACAAGACGCATCTGCCAACACCAGTCTGCAGTAATTATCCTTATTCAGGCTTTTAAATTTAGGGTGGCTTGGAGGAGCACTGCATTCTGATGCAGGGTCCTAGAAAATGCCACCTCCTTACAATACCATAAAGTAGATTAGGAAATCTAGGAATGTATCTGTGAAGGAGTATTTGCTAGTGTCGTTTTAGACTTGACCCCCTTTTTTGTGCCCAGACTACCTTTTGGCTGTGCCAGGACACTTTTTTTTCTTCATCAGACTAACAAAATGACCACTCATCCTACCACTTAACAGGTTATTCTTTACTTTGTTACCCGCATACTCTATCAACTATGCTCCATTACATTAACTCCAGGCGGTTATGCAGGGCCTACATCCATGCACAATTTGACCACACAGTTTTACAGCACACCCAGTCCATATTGACTAGGAAGGCAACAGTTCAAGATGAAAAATAAGCCAGAGCCTCAGATATAGCAGCACTACCATTAAGCCAGTGGACTACACCAAAACTAGGTATTTTAAATGGTAATTTATAATAAAATGATGCTATTAAATTACATAATTGTGAGATTCTGCTTAGATTTTCTCTATCAGCAGACTATGTGATAAACAAACAAATGCTGTTTTTGGAAATACTGCTATGTCACTATGGGTCTCTGTGGAATAAATTATTCCACTTGTTGATAACACAGAACAGCAGGGGACTCTGTAAATACAGAAGATGACACAGCAAATATTTAAGCAATTAATAATTTGAAGCATCTGAACCTTAAAGCTTGCTTTCAACTCAATTTATTATAATAGACTGTTCCCTCAGCTGCCCAGTATTGATCATATTAGTGCTCATTATCAACAGCCTCAGAATATGATGGACCTAAGAAGCAAAAATCCTCAGGGGGGGAAATAATCCAGAAATAAAACATATTTATATAGCTGGGTTGGGAGGAAATAAAGGAAATACAGTACTGGAAAGTGGACACTTTCCAGTAGAGAAGAGGTACAACCTCTTAGAAGAGGTACAACTTAGGCTAATCCTATGTGTGGAACTACCTTCACCTGAGATACCCGTAGGCAAAGTACTCGTTTTAATGTTCCTAAAACCAAATCCTGAAGGAGTTCTGTGATACCATGAGAGGTGTGTACCCTCCATTTAATCCACCTGTATGCTAAAGACTGATTGATCCTGACACAGGCAGAGGAGGGGATGCACAGCCATGCTGTGGGAACCAGGTGCAGAGCTGCGTGGAGAGGAGATGGGTATTGGGAAAGGGCTGGGACCTAATGAAAAGGAGTAGCTTCCCTGAGTAGCCTTGTGTAAGCAGAGTCAGGATGAGCTCCACCCTGACATCTGGTGGGGAGTCATGGCAAAGCACGCCAGGGGCTGATCCAATTTGCATAGGCACACCCACCCTGCCTGGTATGAACCATAGTGACCCAAATGGGCATGTTGGGCTGCTGTAGGATCCCCAGTTTTCTGTATTGGGGCAGGAATTTCTGTTATTGGGGCAGGAAGAATAAACTGTTGTTATACTGCTTATGTAAATCATGGACAGTGGAACTGTACTTGGCCTTTTGTCATGTTAAAGGGGAACTTGCCATTAACTAAACAGCACTCACCAGCCAAGGGACATGGGTTCCAAAGCCCAGTGAATTGAGAGAGGCTGGGGACAGGTATTAATGCCTGGTGGTGTAGGGCCCCTGTGAGGGTCTGAGACACCAATTGCAGCATCTCCTCCTCTCTCCACTGTAGAATATCAGAGCTAATGTTGAGTTCTAGAGAGTCTGGTTTCAGGCTGCTGAATTGAAATCACTCTGGGCTAATAGTGCAAATGAGCACTAGGGCTCCCCTAAACTACAAGCTGAAATCACTAAAGAGCTAAAAGCATTATGAGCTGAAATCACTGAGCTGAAATCACTGAGCACTGTGTTAAGTAGTGGGGGAGCCTGAAGATAAATTGCTGAGTGGCTGGCAAAGCGGCGCAGTTCGTGAGGACAGTCGGAGCGGTGCTGCTGGCAGAGCGGCGCAGTTCGTGAGGACAGTCGGAGCGGTGCTGCTGGCAGAGCGGAGCAGTTCGTGGTTGCAGTCGGAGCGGTGCTGCTGGCAGAGCGGAGCAGTTCGTGGTTGCAGTCGGAGCAGCTTGCAGGACGGCTGGTGGAGCGGCGCTGTTGGCGGGGCAGAGCAGTTCGTGGGGACAGCTGTAGCGGCTTGCGGGACAGCTGGCGGAGCAGAGCGGCCTGTGAGACGGCTGGCGGAGCAGAGTGAAGCCCCACGGAGGGTGAGGCAATCATCTTCACGCTACGTAAGGTGCCCCTTACCCCCCCCTTCCCATTGCTGCCCAGGCGGGTGGCGTGTAGCACCCTGCAGATGAACTTTTGAACTCTGGGACTGGACTTTTGGGTTCTTGGACTTTTGGGGACTTTGGGTGACTTTTGGGCTGCTGGACTCAAGAACCCAAGGGACAGGGCATGGCCCAATTGGCTGTGGTGGGTCTTGCTCACAGTTTGGCTTATGGAGCCTAGTTGCAATGTTTTCCCAATTTAAGGCTGGTATCGTTTACCTACTGATTAAAGATTCCTGTTACCCTGAGGCTCTGTGCTTACGAGAGGGGAAGTATTGCCTCTTTGAGGCGCCCAGGGGGTGTGTATAAGATTTTCCCAGGTTACTGGGTGGGGGCTCGAGCTGGTTTTGCATTGCATTGTTGAGAAGGGAACCCCTATGTACTGAACCTGGCCCTTGCTGCTGTCAACTTGTCCTGGCAGAAGGGTTACATTTTTGGGGGCTCGTCCGGGATCTGGGTCAGTACCCCTCGTAAGCACATCTTGGGTGAGCCATTAAATTGGGAAAACCCAAAATTTTGTTGTTGTCTTGATCTGTTATATTTGGAAAAAATTAGTTTGTATAATGGCCCTACACTTGCTAGAGGATTGGTGCAAGGGGATGACTATTGACCCTAAGAACGGTCTTCTGGTGACGGGGGTGTCAGAGGAGTTCGATGAGGGATCAATAGAACCTATATTAAGGACATCCACTAAGTACCTGAGTGAGTGCAAAATGCGTGGGCGCATGTTTGTGAGGGAGGAGGGGGCTTTTGCTGTACTGTGTGAGCTGCCATCGGCTGTGGACCCTCTACAGGTTCCAAGCACGATAACAGTGGAAGATGTTGTGTGGAGGGTAATAGCCACAGGGAGTCAGCCCTCACCAGCCCCTGCCTCCAATGTAGAGTTTTTAAAGAAAATGACAGCCTTTTTGGGGAAAGAGGGAAAGACTTTGGCTGATATGCCGGGTCTGTTGGGCCTTGACCCAGGAGTCCCACACCTGGAGCCTGCTCCTTCACCTGATGAGTGGGTGAAGGCTTTGGGGAAAGCATTAGAGAAGGTGGTGCCACCCCACCCTGAGTCAAGCCCGTATCGTAAGCTGAGGTTGTTTTCTGGGGGTCCCACCCCAATACCGGGGGAGGAAGCATTTGAACCCTGGCTGGAACACACCACTGAAATGCTGCAGGAGTGGGCAGTGCCTGATGCTGAAAAGAGACGGCGACTAGTAGAGTGCCTCAGGGGGCCAGCCCTAGATGTGATTCGCACCCTGAAGCTCAGTAACCCTGGGGTCAAGGTGAAGGATTGCCTAGAGGCCCTTGATCACGCCTTTGGGAGAACCGAGGGCTTAGAGGATGTTTACTGCAAGTTCCTCAATGCCAGGCAACAAAAGGGAGAGAAGGTTTCTACCTATATCCAGAGGTTGGAGAAGTTACTACAGAGAGCCATCATGAGGGGAGCGGTAGCGGTTGAGCAAATGGACCGGACTAGATTGGCTCAGATTGTGAGAGGAATTCAATATCAGAACCCAATTCTTCTCCACCTTCGGCTAAGGGAAAGGCAAGACAATCCACCGAGTTACTCTCAGCTGATAAAAGAGGTCCGAGAGGAGGAGGAGAGGCAAGCAGCTGGCGAGGTTTGGGAGGCTCAGCCGCATCAGGCGACTGGATCAACATCCATACGAATGCCCAAGGCACTGATGGTGACTCCTCAAGAGGAACTTACTCAACAAGTGCAGGTCCTGACACAGAAAGTGGCTGAACTAGCGAATACCATCGATTCAGCAAAGACTTCAGGGTACAAGGAACCCCCCACTACTTCAGTCCTGAAGACCACATTTGGAACCTCTGCCCCACCCAGGCGACAAGGGAAAGGACAATCCTTCTTCTGCTACCGGTGTGGCCAGGGTGGGCACATTGCTGCAAGGTGTCAGAATACAGAGAATCCCACGCTAGTATATCAAAAGCTGAGGACCACCTGGGGGAAGTCGGGAAACGGCCCCAGGGCCTGGGAAGGGAGCCGCCTAGGCCTTCAGGATTTGGAGGCTCCCCCAGAGAGAACCCTGCCGCCCGAATCCCACCGGGATTGATAGGACCTCGAGCGGAGGTCACTGTAAGGGTCGAAGGGACAGAATGTAGAGCAGTGCTTGACACGGGATCCCAAGTGACTATCATATTCCAGTCTTTCTATCAGCAGATGCTTGGGCATCTGCCTATACAGCCTCTGACAGGGCTTGGCCTGTGTGGCCTCAGCATGGATGAATACCCCTATCGGGGGTATGTCATAATACACCTGGAATTCCCAGAAGAGATCGCTGGAGTAAGACAGGAGGTGGATACTGCTGCTTTAATTTGCCCCGACCCTAAAGGAGTCTCTGACGTGTCCGTGCTCATAGGGACTAACTCCAGCCTCTTTAAGGTACTGGCAGATTACTGCAGACAGCGAGCAGGGGAACAATACCTGAACACCTTGGTGATACACACACATTGTGCCGCAGCCTACAGGAAAATTGAGGACACAAGAAAAGTGATGCCTGATTTGCCGGTGGGAGCATTGAAGTATGCGGGCCTGGTCCCCTTAGTGGTGCCTGCAATGACAGAAAAGGAGGTGATTGTCATGAGTACCTGCCTGAAAGGCAGTAAGGGAACATTAGCCGTGGTAGAGCAGCCGACCCAGGGAGGGCTCCCTGAAGGAGTGCTGGTTCTCAGTGGAGTCATAACCCTACCTGCTGAAGCCCAGGAAGAGGTGACTATACTTATTGCTAATGAAACAAGCCAGAGCGTGCTCGTAAAACCAGGGCAGAAGATTGCAGACATCTTTGAGCCTGAAACCATTGTGAGACCCCAGTGTGAAGCTGAAGTTCCGGCGATGGATCCTGCCAAGTTAGACTTCGGTGACTCACCGTTGACTGAGGAGTGGAAGGATCGCCTGAGGAAGAAGCTTTGTGAGAGATCCAAGGTATTCTCACTGCATGAGTGGGATGTGGGATGTGCCAAAGGAGTGGAACACCACATCAGGCTACAAGATCCCCGACCCTTCAGAGAGAGATCTAGGAGGATTGCTCTCTCTGAGATGGAAGACGTACGTCATCACCTGCAAGAACTGATCGCGAACGGTATCATTACAGAGTCCTGTAGCCCCTATGCCTCTCCCATTGTGGTGGTTCGTAAGAAGAGTGGGAAGATCCGGATGTGTATTGACTACCGCACCCTAAACAGGCGCACTATAGTGGATCAGTACACCATGCCTCGAGTACAAGATGCCTTGGACTGTTTGCTGGGTAGCCAGTGGTTCTCTGTGTTGGATCTTCGGAGTGGATACTACCAGATCCCTCTGGGAGAAGAAGATAAGGAGAAGACAGCCTTCATCTGCCCATTAGGGTTCTACCAGTTTGAACGCATGCCCCAAGGGATTTCTGGGGCACCTGCTACATTTCAACGTCTTATGGAGAAAGTTGTGGGAGACATGAATTTACTGCAAGTCCTAGTTTATTTGGATGACCTGATTGTGTTTGGGAGAACCTTGGAGGAGCATGAAGAAAGACTTCTTAAAGTGCTTGATAGGTTGGAGGCATATGGTTTGAAGCTTTCAATTGACAAATGCCAGTTCTGCCGAACCTCTGTGAAGTATGTGGGTCACATTGTGTCCCAAGAGGGTGTGAGTACTGATCCCGATAAAATAGAAGCACTCACTACCTGGCCATGCCCAAGTAACTACAGAGAACTCAAGACCTTCCTTGGATTTAGTGGCTACTATCGTAGATTTGTGAAGAACTATGCTACGATTGTAAAACCTCTGAATGATCTTACCAGGGGATATCAGTCCAACAAGAACAAATCTAAGACCAAGAATAAGAGGGGCCCCCGAAAGCCTCCTATGCAGAGACACTATGGCCCCTTCGAACCGTTTGGGCCACGGTGGAGTGAGAGATGTGAAAGGGCTTTTCAGGAAATCATTACTCGTCTAACTCAGGCTCCAGTCCTAGTCTTTGCTGATCCCAGCAAACCCTTTATCCTACATACTGATGCCAGTTTGGAGGGTCTGGGGGCAGTACTGTACCAAGAAGTGGAAGGCAACCGTAAACCTGTTGCCTTTGCCAGCCGAGGACTGTCTGACAGTGAAACTCGCTATCCCATCCACAAGCTGGAGTTTTTGGCCTTGAAATGGGCCATCACTGAGAAATTTCGAGACTACTTGTATGGTGCTCAGTTCCAGGTGTGGACAGACAACAACCCACTGACATATGTGTTAACAAGTGCTAAGCTGGATGCTACAGGACAAAGATGGGTGGCCGCCTTGGCTGGCTATGAGTTCAGCATCCAATACCGATCGGGGAGAAGCAATGTAGATGCTGATGCATTGTCCAGGCGTCCGCAGGCTCCAGAAGTTGCTGTGATACCCACGGATGGAGTGAGAGCTATTTGCAGTGTGAGTCGTCGAGAGCCACAGGCCCGGGAGAGCCTTCATGGATGTGTTGCAGAAGCTCTGGGCCTGCCCCCTGAATGCGTGCCTTCTGCTTCAGTGAACTATATTGCATTGGACCAATCTCCTTTGCCCATGCTCAATGCGGCTGACTGGCAAGAGGCCCAGCTGCAAGATGTTGACATTTGTGATACCCTACTGGCCAAAAGGGAGGGGCGAAGCCCAGCTGTGGTTATCCCACCTAGCCCCGAGGCTAAACTACTATTAAGAGAATGGACCAAACTAAAACTGATTCAGGGAGTGCTACACCGAATGACCACTGACCCTTTACAAAAGCAACGAGCACAACTAGTGCTGCCAAAAGAGTACAGAGCCCTGGCCATGAGGGCCCTGCATGATGACTTTGGACATTTAGGGATGGAAAGGACCCTAGAACTTATTCGTAGTAGGTTCTATTGGCCCCGGATGGCTGAAGATGTTCGCAGGAAATGTGAGACTTGCGCTCGATGTGTTCAAAGGAAAACTCTGCCCACGAGGGCTGCATATCTCAAGAACATCACCAGCACCAAACCTTTGGAGTTGGTATGCATTGATTTCTTGTCCTTAGAAGTAGACAAGAGGAATGTTGGGAACATTCTAGTAGTGACCGACCATTTCACGCGGTATGCACAGGCATATCCCACACGTGATCAGAGGGCCACCACTGTCGCTCGAGTACTGTGGGAGAAATATTTCTCAGTTTATGGATTCCCAGCCCGGATACACTCGGATCAGGGGCGGGACTTTGAGAGTCACCTTCTGAAGGAGGTGCTGAGGATGGCGGGAATTAAGAAGTCTAGGACAACGCCTTATCACCCCCAAGGTGATCCTCAGCCAGAGAGGTTCAACCGAACACTATTAGATATGTTGGGGACTCTGCGACCAGAACAGAAGGCAACCTGGAGCCAGCATGTCGCATTTCTGGTGCATGCCTACAACGCCACAAAGAACGATGCTACAGGAGTCACCCCATATCTCTTGATGTTTGGGCGAGAACCAAGATTACCCATAGACTTGTGCTTTGGTGTATCAGAGGATGGTGATAGCTATGAAACTCATCAGCAATATGTATCCCAACTACGAGAAAAGCTGCGAGATGCTTATCATTTGGCTACATCTGCAGCTCGGAAGAACGCAGATCGCAACAAACATCGATATGATGCTAGGGTACGTTTGCAGGAGCTCCAGCCAGGGGACAGAGTCCTGCTGCGGAATTTGGGTATTGCTGGCAAACATAAGATAGCTGACAGATGGAAGGCAATACCCTACCTAGTGATGGAAAAGCTGGGAGATCTGCCGGTCTACAAGATCAAACCTGAAGAGGGTCCAGGGCAAATAAAGACGGTGCATAGAAATCTTTTGCTCCCTGTGGGGGAGTTGGTTGGCACCCCTTATGAGATGGGCCATGACAGGGCAGCCGGGCAGAACAGAAGTGCCAGGCCACAGCCGCCATCCAACACGGACAACAGGTCCTCCGAAGCTAACCTACCCCTATTCAGCACGTCAGAGAGTGAGACTGAGGAGGAAGACATGACCTTGGTGTATCCTGGAATGAAGACAAGATTTCAGTCTCGATCAGCTGAGCCAATAGAGAGCTTCCCCTCGCCAGCCCTCAACCCCATGGCAGAGGTATTTAGGCCTGTTCCGGTCACTCCTGTGCCGCCGATGGAACCCCCCGTTGATGACGCCCACAGGTTATTGGACAGTGGAGAATTCCAGGTGGAGGGGGCCCTAGACACGGTGGACCCTCCACTGTCGGAACCAGAGATGCAGGGGCCTATGCCAATAGCCGAGGGACCCTCACAGGAAACCTCTCCATCCGTCACTCAAGAAGATGTCCCTCCTACCCCTGCCACAGAGATTCTTAATAGAAGGGACAGGGTAATAAGACCAGTAAAACGGTTAACTTATGACGCACCTGGGGTGATTAGTGAGGAGCCCATACATTTAGCACACAGGCTGGTGGAAGCTAAAGTGGGCTTTCTGAGGCCCTTTGGAGGAAACCAATGAGTTGGTATAAGGGGAGTGTGATTTGTCGGGACGACAAATTCTCGGCTGGGGGGAGGATGTAAGCAGAGTCAGGATGAGCTCCACCCTGACATCTGGTGGGGAGTCATGGCAAAGCACGCCAGGGGCTGATCCAATTTGCATAGGCACACCCACCCTGCCTGGTATGAACCATAGTGACCCAAATGGGCATGTTGGGCTGCTGTAGGATCCCCAGTTTTCTGTATTGGGGCAGGAATTTCTGTTATTGGGGCAGGAAGAATAAACTGTTGTTATACTGCTTATGTAAATCATGGACAGTGGAACTGTACTTGGCCTTTTGTCATGTTAAAGGGGAACTTGCCATTAACTAAACAGCACTCACCAGCCAAGGGACATGGGTTCCAAAGCCCAGTGAATTGAGAGAGGCTGGGGACAGGTATTAATGCCTGGTGGTGTAGGGCCCCTGTGAGGGTCTGAGACACCAATTGCAGCATCTCCTCCTCTCTCCACTGTGGAATATCAGAGCTAATGTTGAGTTCTAGAGAGTCTGGTTTCAGGCTGCTGAATTGAAATCACTCTGGGCTAATAGTGCAAATGAGCACTAGGGCTCCCCTAAACTACAAGCTGAAATCACTAAAGAGCTAAAAGCATTATGAGCTGAAATCACTGAGCTGAAATCACTGAGCACTGTGTTAAGTAGTGGGGGAGCCTGAAGATAAATTGCTGAGTGGCTGGCAAAGCGGCGCAGTTCGTGAGGACAGTCGGAGCGGTGCTGCTGGCAGAGCGGCGCAGTTCGTGAGGACAGTCGGAGCGGTGCTGCTGGCAGAGCGGAGCAGTTCGTGGTTGCAGTCGGAGCGGTGCTGCTGGCAGAGCGGAGCAGTTCGTGGTTGCAGTCGGAGCAGCTTGCAGGACGGCTGGTGGAGCGGCGCTGTTGGCGGGGCAGAGCAGTTCGTGGGGACAGCTGTAGCGGCTTGCGGGACAGCTGGCGGAGCAGAGCGGCCTGTGAGACGGCTGGCGGAGCAGAGTGAAGCCCCACGGAGGGTGAGGCAATCATCTTCACGCTACGTAAGGTGCCCCTTACCCCCCCCTTCCCATTGCTGCCCAGGCGGGTGGCGTGTAGCACCCTGCAGATGAACTTTTGAACTCTGGGACTGGACTTTTGGGTTCTTGGACTTTTGGGGACTTTGGGTGACTTTTGGGCTGCTGGACTCAAGAACCCAAGGGACAGGGCATGGCCCAATTGGCTGTGGTGGGTCTTGCTCACAGTTTGGCTTATGGAGCCTAGTTGCAATGTTTTCCCAATTTAAGGCTGGTATCGTTTACCTACTGATTAAAGATTCCTGTTACCCTGAGGCTCTGTGCTTACGAGAGGGGAAGTATTGCCTCTTTGAGGCGCCCAGGGGGTGTGTATAAGATTTTCCCAGGTTACTGGGTGGGGGCTCGAGCTGGTTTTGCATTGCATTGTTGAGAAGGGAACCCCTATGTACTGAACCTGGCCCTTGCTGCTGTCAACTTGTCCTGGCAGAAGGGTTACACTTGCATGGATCTTAGTCCCGCTCATATCTCACTGGAGCTGCACTAACCCCTGCACAGCATCTATGGGGGAGAGAGGCACCAGGGCAAGGCTGAAAAAGAGAAGACAAACTGGTGTATTGTGAGCATGGATCATGCAGTGAGCTGTGTTTCCTCACTCCTCTAGTCATGTTGGGCCCACATGACACTGTTTCAGAGTTGCCAGATGAGAGATCTCTCTTGGGGTAATGCAGCCAGCCTATCCATTTTTTCAGATTTTAATCAGCCAAAGAGGAACCTGCCCTGGCATGGATCCTGCGAGGCATTGCACATACTCAGTACTTCCCCACTTTCATATAAGGCCCTACCAAATTCACGGTCCAATCTGGTCAATTTCATGGCCATAGGATTTGAAAATTAGTAAAAATCTGAAAACTTGAAATTTACATCTGAAATTTCAAGGTGTTGTAACTGTGGAGGCAGGGCTGGCCTTACCATGAGGCGAACTGAAGCAGCCGCCTCAGGTGCCAGACTGTGGGGGGGTGCCACTAGGACCCAGAGTGTAGAAAATTGTGTCTGCTGCTGCTGGTGCATATGTATTCTCTCTGCTCTAGATGCACAGAGATGGTGGAGTCCTGTGCTGGAGGAAGGAGGGCACAAGAGACATAATAGGTAGGCAGGAGAAAAGGTGAGAGGGAATAACAGAAAGCAGCAGGAGCTGCAGGGAGAGAGAGGAGGAGGAGCCTCTTATGTACCTCTCTAGCACCCCCAGGAGCCTGGACTGATTAACACCAGCTTCTCAGGGAGCTTCCTGTCTCCTGCTGCTTCCCTGAACCCACTTGAGAAGAACAGGCAGTCAACTGACGTAGTAGGAGCCAGGTAGGCCCTTAAGACGCTGATATCTTCCCTCACTCAGGCCCTGCTACCAGCCTGCTTATTTGTCCCCTTCAATTGAGTGTTGAGAGCCACTATAGCTGGCACAGAACAGCAGTCATGAGTGAAAAAAGAAAACGCCCCTCTGGGGCAGCATTCAGAAAAAGAAAGAAAGCAAAGGAAGCTTTTCTATCTAAGCAGGAAGGAGCTCTCCTGAGATACATAGACACAAATGTTCATGGTGAGCCTTCTGGCCCCAGTGAGGATGTGAGTGGTGAGGAGATGCCTGATCTTCCAGTTAGTCAGAGTGCAGGTCACCTGGCAGCTACTGCTGCATCCATATCTCCATTTCAAATGGATGTAACCATGCACATTCCTGAAGAAAAGTGTAGATCAGAGAAGAGTGTGGTGGAGGCATAAGCGCCGACTTTTGTCGGCGCCGGTGGGTGCTCACGCCCTGCCCCCACCACTCCCCCCTTGGCCCCGCCCCAACTCCACCCCTGCCCCCGCCCCAAATCCCCGCCTCCTTACCCAACCCTGGGGCGCGCTGCATTCCCCACCACCACCCCCAGCAAGCCGGGGCGGCGGGGAAATGCAGTGCGCCCGGAGCCAGGGGAGGGGCCGGGGGCGCAAGCACCCACCAGCAGCTCCCCGCCAGCCGCAGCTCACCTCAGACTCTGCCTCTGGGAAGCTCAATCTGAGCCAGACGCAAAGCGGCAGCCCGCCGCTTTTCATGGCTCCCTCTCCAGCTGGTCGGGTGGGGGAGGGAAGGGTATGGAGAAGAGGCAGAGGCTCCGCTAGGGAGGTGCTTACCACTGGTGGTTCCCGGCCAGTGGCACAGCAAGGCTCAGGCAGGCTGCCTGCATGCCACGGCCCCACACCGCTCCTGAAGTGGCCAGCTGCTGCAACATCTCTGCGCACCCTTAGGAAGAGGGGGACAGCATGTCTCGTGCCCTAACTGCGCCCACAAGCGCCGCACCCACAAGCGCCACCCCCACAGCCAATGGGAGCTGTGGGGATGGTTCTGGGGTGGGGGGCAGTGCGCAGAGCCACCTCCCCCCTGCCAGGGGCCACTAGGACGTGCTAGCAGCCCACCGCTTCCAGGAGTGGCGTGGGGCCATGGCGTGCAGGCAGCCTGCCTGAGTCCTGCTGCACCAGGGCCCCCTTAGCCTGGGGCTGCAGCCCCTAAAGCCCCTGCATTAATCCAGCCCTTTCTAAGTCCCTCCCCTGGCTGCAGGAAGCTCGGAGGCTGCTGCAGTGCAGAAGTGAGTGGACCACCCTCACTTCTGTGCTGTCTCCTGAGGTGGGTCTGGTCTCCCCACCCAGAGCGGCCATGCAAGGGAAGAGCAAGTCCCGTCCCTTCCCAGTCTGGCTGGATCTAGCAGCTGGAGCCTGGGGCAGGGTAGGAGCCCCCGGCTAGGGTACCCCCAACCCTGCCCCTCCCTATCCCCTCCAAAAGCTAGATTTCACAGGGGAGGTCTGATTTCACAGTTCGTGACACGTTTTCCACAGCTGTTAATTTGGTAGGGCCCTATTCATAATCCAGTGCTTGTGTACAGCAGAGCTATCAAGCAATGCTGAATAAGCATGGCTTCCTCTATGGGGGTTCCTCCTCAGGACATGAGTAAAACTCTTATCTGGAGACTTTAGTAGGCTCACACCACGCTCTACCAGGCTCTCTGTTGCTAGCCAGTAGGATTAGGCCCCAAATTTGTAGGACAAACTAGACCTTCTTTATCACTTGGAAGCAACAGGAGGAATTGATTGTTAATTATTTGTTTCCAGTAGTACCCACTACCAATGTTCCCTCTAATTTTTGACAGGCCGTGTGCGCAAAAAATTTCTTCTGTGCAAATTTTTGTGTGCGCAGTGTTTCGCTGTGTGCGCGGGGTTTAGGATCTCTGGGCACACGCACACAGCTTAGAGGGAACAGTGCCCACTACATGCTCAGTGCTGTACAAACACATTAAAGCAAGATCCTTGCAATACAAAGCTTACATTTGACACAATGCTAAGCTAAATGTATACAAAAACATTTAAAAGAGCTGACCACTGTAATAACCGAGGTTTAAACAATTGCTTGAAGTAGAGCCACTAATCTATTAGTCATGATTGGTGATGTGGGTGTAAATAAATACTGGTGTTGGTCAGTCCATTCTGGATCTCAGGTTGAAACTAATCCATTTAAAAATCTTATTGAAGTACAAGGAGACTAGGGAAAAAGAACCTGAGAGATCTAAACTACCTGTATAAGAAGCATGGTGCAATGAATGATAAGTTTATATGCTCCGGGACTTTTATTTATTTACAATGTTTGCTCATTTGGAAAGATTCATAAAACGCAATTCACACTTTGTCCTCAGAGCATGAAAACAATCTCGTACAATCTTACAAATAGAGGATAGCTCTCATACAATCTTACAAATAGCATATTTCAGTACAACACAAAAAATGCATTGCAGGACACACAATCTAAGGTATGTCTACACCACAAATTAAGGTGTAAATTGTAGCACATAGACTCTATCACAGTGAGTATGCCTATCAGGCCTTCTCTGCTTCTGGTGGAGGTGTAGCTCCCTGAGCCCCCCTGCTCAAGGGAAATCCACTCAGATTAGGCTATGTAGTAGGACAGTTGCCCCACTACTAAAGAACAGGGGGCGGGGGGGAGGTTTAAAAGCAGCTAACCTGATTGGGGAAGCAGCCACAGCTGTGGCCAGCTCAATTAGGGCCCAGCTGGCCATTATAAGAGGGCTGTGGGGTAGACAACAGAGGAGACTTACTCTAGGTCTGGAGTGGACAGGACTAGTTGCTTGGGAGCAAGGTACCTGAAGCAAAGCAAAAAGCAAAGCAGTGGAAAAGGGCAAGAGGAGCTGGGGAGCTCCAGCCTGGTAAACCCCTAGGCTGCAGGCCTTGGTGAAGGCCTATAGAGATATTGGGGCTGCAGAGGTGTAGGCCAGGAATGGGAAGAGGCAGCTGGTCCTACCCTATTGCCAATGACGAGTGGCCATTACAGACTGCACTCTGCCTCAGTGAGCGGGGGCTAGATGATGACTGATAGTAGCCGCTGAGGCAAGGAGGATTTAGAGGTTTGAGGGTTCCCCTGGGAGGAGAGACCCAGAGTGTGGGGGTACTGCTGGGGCAGAACCCTGAGAAAAAGGACACCAGTGTCCAGGAGGGACACGGGACCAGCGGCAGGTGAGACACTGGCCTGCAGAGGGTACTCCATATGCTGGAAAAGAGCTAATTCCTAGATGACCAGCAGGAGGTGCTGTGCCGGTGAGCCTTTACCTCGCTACAGGCTACCAACAAGATTTAGTCTTCCAGAGGCCTAGAAGGGCCAGGAGGAGACACGGAGCAATCAGGAGCCAGCAGGCCAGTTAAGAAGGCTCTCCTGCTTCTTCTCAGGGTACGTCTATACTCACATGTCACGTCGGAGGAGTCCAATCGATCTTCTGGGTTCGATTTATCGCGTCTTGTCTAGACGCGATAAATCGAACCAGGAAGTGCTCCCCCGTCGACGCTTGTAATCCTGCTCTGCGAACGGAGCAGGCGGAGTCGACGGGGGAGCCTGCGCGCCGCTTGTGGACCCCGGGTAAGTACGTTTTCATTCGAACTAAGATAGTTCGACTTCAGCTACGTTATTCACGTAGCTGAAGTTGCGTATCTTCGTTCGAATTGGGGGGTTAGTGTAGACCAGCCCTAAGGGACAGTGTGGGGTGAGACTGGGACGGAGGAGTTGCTCCTTGGTGTTTGCTCAGAACCAGGTCAGGGTCTTGCCCTCAAGTGCTGCAACTCAGCACTTGTCTTTGAGTTTTATTTGTCAGTTTAAAGACTCAGACAGCAAAATTCAGACTTTTGTTATCCTTGTTTAAAGACTGCTGCAGAGCTTACAGCACGGGCCACCCAGCTCTGAGCGGCAGTCACAACTTGTGGACAAAGGCAGGGAATGTCTGTAGCAGGCACTATAGAGCAGCCACACCTATGATACTGGCGCTAGCAGCAAAGACACAGTGGTGCAGGCTAGCAACCTGAGTACATACTAGGGTCCCTGGCAAGCTTGTACTGGAGTGGCTAGTCAGTGAGGCTGTATCTTCACTATCGTGACTCTCACTAGCTAGATTAAAGCTAGTGTGGGTATACCTACTCGTGCTACAAGTACACCTTAGCTTGCAGTGTGCACATACCCTTAGGATATGTCTTCACTACAGAATTAACACGGGTGACTGGTACTTGGTTTGAACACTGGGTAGGCCTAATTCAAGTGTGAGCGGTCACACTGCACTGATATAATCAAGGCTGTCCACTCGACTGTGTCAACAGTGGTATGGTACTCACCCCTGTGTGTTGCTAGCAATTCTGGGGACATATCCCATAGTTCTTGGCGCTGCACTGCTCTATGCATTTTTTTTAAAGAGATTTGTGGGAGATCTTTTTTTTATCCTTCCTGGGCACCTGTGCAGAAGTGGTCTTAGCCCAGCAACCCAGTAAAGTAAACCATTTCTGACTTGGTATGCTCTAGATTTCTGTCTTCAATCGTCCTTCCAATCAGTGGAAGGCATAGATCCTCTGAGTGATGACCTGTTCCAGCTGTTGGCATCAGTGCAACTCTCACTCCAGCAACAAGATGCAGATACAGGGCATGGAGGGCATTTTGGTCACAGCTTGTCACCCTGAGAAGATGGCAGTGTGCCTCTCTAAGGAGATCATGCAGGCTGCATACATCCACAGATCAGTGGAGACACATGATGTGGGTTTTAATACCTGCGGATTCCCCCTATGCTCACCAGTGGCTCTGGAGTAGGACATGAGACAAAAGTATGGGGACTACATTGTCATGCAGAACTGGGACAACCAGCAGTGGGTCCAGAACATCCTCATGAGGAAGGAGTCCTTCATGGAGCTGTGTGAGGAACTTGCCTCTGACCTTCAACACCAGGACACAGAGATGAGGCCCTACCAGTCCAGAAGCAGGTTGCTATTGTCATCTGGAAGCTGTTTAACTCAAAGTGCTACAGGTTGATGACTAATCAGTTTGGTATTGGCAAGCTGTTGATGCTCTGGTGATGGATGCTTGCAAAGCAATTATTGCTGTGGCTTACCCATGCATGGGTAACAGCATTAATAGTATCAGGCTTTACATGAATAGGCTCCCCAAACTGTGCGGGGGGCCATAAATGGCATGTGTGCCATTGTCACCCCCTCCTCTTCCCACTATTCTGGGTTTCAGTCCAGGGACCCTATATCCAGCAATTATGGGCGGCTTGCTCCTAGACCCTGTTGCTATTTTCCTGGACTCCCTCCTACTTCCCTTCTCTATCTTCTACCCCTCAACCCCCAGGGTTTACCAGCCCAAACATCTGCTTCTCAGGGAATAACTGTAGACTACTTCCCTTGTCTGACTTCTTGGCAGACCCTGTAGCCCCCAACAAACTTCCCTTCTCTCCGAAACTGACTGCAGACTACTTCCCCTGCAGCCCCTTTCTGTTCTCGGCTTCATCCCTTTATACAAATCCAGCCTGTGCCTTCATCTTCCATTCAGCTTTATTGCACCCTGGCTCTCCTCCAGGTGCAGAACACAAGATTAATTGATTTAATTTAAACTGCTCTGTAGTGTGTGGGTTGGACACTCCATCACAAAGTGGAATGGGACAGGGAATTTTGATGGAGAGAATCTAAGTATTTTAATTGGAATTTGGCTAGGACACCAGGGTTAACACTCCTGTTGTTAGAGATAATGGTATGAGAATGTTAAGGATCACAGGTGGTCATGCATTACTTTTGCACCTCACCTGAAGGACAGCAGTAGCTTCTGGACTACAGTACTCTCTATCCCCACAGAATAGCAGTCTCAGAGAGAAGAATATCACCTGCTAAATCACTAACCCATACTGCAGAGGTATCAAGACTCATGTAATTTATAATTAAGTAAATAAAAATAATGCCGTTGAAACTCGTAGGCAAAAGGAAAATTCTCTGCTGACAGAATGTCCCAGTCCCAAACTTTTCCCTGTAGAAGGCTCATATAATACCAAATTCTGATACCTTTTCTCATGTTGAGTACTACCTTACTCTGCAAGTAATCCCACCGAAATCAGTGGGATTATTCGTGCAGTGTGATTCTACTCACTGAGAATGAGGTTGGCCACCTCAGTCTCTTAGGGATCAAACACACTGTGTTGGCAGTGCACAGTAAATTCCTTAGCAGTGTACTCCCATTAGACAAGCCCATCACATGAGGGTGACTTAATTACATCCCACATGAAACTTCTATAGAGACACAAACAATCATATTCTCACTAGCAATTCAAAGCAGACATCTTATCACATGCACACCCATGATAAGGGTGATTTGTGTCAGATTTATGTGTAAATACTGGGATATATAAAGTTGGTATATAATAAAGTACTTTGGGCAAATCACCGCTCATGCATTGACTTCAATGGGGTCAATTCGGAATTAAATTTGACTCCTGTGCAGCAGGCAAGCCTGTCACCAATGGATGTAAGGCCATATTTGTGGTGCGAGGCTTGCAGGATGTTATAACTTAAATATTTAAACCTATCATGCTCACAGTATACTAAAATAATTAATGAGAATGTGTGACATCAGACAGTCTGAAGAAGTTAACCTTTAATTGTTAAGGTAACTTCTAAGGAACAGCTCTTAAGTACTGAACTAATTTTTTTGATGGTTAAAATGTTTGCAAATGCAGGCAGTATCAGTTTGACTAGTCTCACTGGTACATGTTCAAATATTTACATGTAATTGCACATGAGAAGCCTGCAATCTCAAGGCTGTTCAAACTCAAGGAGTCTACACATTTAAAAGGACTCCAGATAAACACCTTAGGTGTGTTAGAAGTGATTACTTAAGTTAAAACTGTTAATGTCTTGAAATGTCTGCTAATGGTTAACTGAATTCTGGGCGAGGTTATGTTTTGAAATAGGATACAGTGTGGACTAAAGCTAAATTGATTTCAAGACCTTGCAGTGATGACAGCCAAAGTATTAGAGAACTGGGAGAGGAAAAACATTGAGAGAAGGAGACGGTTAATTTTTACTAATTTACAAGCATTTTGTACAGGTTTGAGGAATATTGTATAAATAGGGTATGGAAATGATAGAATATTCCAATTATATGCAGTATATTTTCCAACCCAACTCATCAGAGCATATATGATAAGATAATATGAAGGAGAGAAAAGAAGAGTTGGAGGAGCAGGTACACTTTTACAATAGGACAATATTTTCAAATAGAGTAGCTGACTTAACACCTACACAAAAGGTTAAACAGCAGCACTGAGAAAACCAGGATCCTTCAACACATTAAACATGTGACCAAAGGCTTTGAGGGTTTTTTTAGTACAATATTACAGATAGAATAAATTTACTAGGAATTGTGATCCAAAATAACATGCCCATGTTTATGCTGGGTATCTAAGTACATAACTCCTACCAAAATGGGAAATGTGGAACAGTTCTAGCCATAGTCAGGGTCAAAGTCTGCTCCAGAGCTGCTTACCAGAGCCATAGGCACCAACTCCGGTGGGTGCTCCGGTGCTGGAGCACCCATGGGGAAAAATTAATGGGGGCTCTGCACCCACTGGCAGCCAAGCTCCCCTCACCTCCAGACCCCCTCCTCTGAGTGCGCTCCGTCCGTGCTCTTCCGCCTACCTCCCAGCGCTTCCCGCCCAGCCGCCACCAAACAGCTGTTTGCACGATCCGGGAGGGAGGGGAGGAGCGGGAACGTGGTGCACTCAGTGGAAGAGGCAGGGCTGGGATTTGGGGAAGGAATGGGGCAGGGAGGGGGTGGAGTTGGGGCGGGGACTTTGGGGAAGGGGTTGGAATGGGGGTGGGGAAGGGCATCATGGAAGGGGTGGAGTGTGGGCGGGGCTAGGGGCAGAAGGGGAGGCAGAGCACCCACGGAAAAGAGGGGAAGTTGGCGCCTATGACCAGAGCTGGTCAAAAAATGGTACATTTTACAATTTTTAAAATTTTGTTTTCTGGAAATGTTTCATGAAAAATTTCAAAATTTTTCTGATTTTTTTTTAACAAACTCCCACCTCCTCCCTACCCCCCCCAAAAAGCCAAACATTTTTCATTTCTGGGTTTCCCGCTGTTGTCTCCTCCTCCTTCCTGTTCTTCTCACTCCCCGCCCCCCTGCTTTTCCAGTTCCATTTTGCCATTGAAAAAAGAAACAAGGGAGTGGAAGGGGAAAAACAAAAAAATCATTGAAAAATTGGAGAGTATAAAAACAACAAACATTTTCTGGCAAAACATTCATTTTCAGAAAAGGCTACTTTTTCATTTAAAAAAAAATCAAATGAAAAAAGTAGACCAGTTCTACTTTACATTTCACAGGAAACACCATGAAGACCTCATTCTGTTTCTCACCTTGAGGAAAAAGCAGATAAATCACTATCTATTTCTGAAGTTTAGTTGAACTGTTTTGCTTCCTGGAACCAAATCTTTAAGATAGCACAAGAGGCATCTGAATGGAAAGTCTTAGTTAGAGCCATTACATGTTAATTCCATTTTTATTTTGTATGTTTTTCTGCCATGTGTATACCTCTTTGGTCCAAGAGAGGTGCACCTATAAATATGCATTCAATACATATTTGTTAATAAACATATGGGGGAGGTGTTCAAAAGCACCTAAGGGATCTAGGTGCTTCTAAATCTCTTAGGGCAGGCCTGCACAACATGCGGCCCGCGTGGGCTCACTGTGTGGCCCGCGGGGTGGTGAGTAGGTGGGCTCACTCTCCAAGGGTTGCAGCTGTCTGGAGGTGCCTGCCTCCCTCATTCACACCTCATTCATTCAACAGGGCAATTGAATACAAAGTCGGGGGAAGATCTTATTCTACTTCTAGCAAAAAGACATTTTTCTTTTACCTTAATTATACTACCTTAGGGGCCCGCTATAACATATTACCAAGGTTCAATATAAAGTCGTATAAAAGTTATACAAAAATGCATAATGCAGAGATTTATCTACAACTGCATTGATTGACTGTTGTGTGCAGTAAAATAGTGACCCCTGGGGGGGTGAAAAGGGGTGTGATGGTGGGGCTGAGCGGGGACAGGGCAGGTACTATTTTACTGCTGTGATCTGGTCACCCTATCGCGCTGTTTCTTTCCTCCTCTACCAGGCTTCCACACCCCAGCACTGGGGAAGGAGGGATTATTTCCGGGGCGTTGTTTCCGTGGGGCGGGTGGTGCTGGGGTGTGTGTGGCACTGGGGGGGGGGGTGTTTCCGCAGGGCCGGGGGGTTTCGGCCCTCAGCTGTTTTCTTTGGAGTAATATGGCCCTCGCCACTTTACGAGTTGTGCAGGCCTGTCTTAGGGACTTTTGAAACTCTCCCCGATTATTAACAGTATGAGTAACTGGTGAAAATATTTATACTCGGAGTACCTTCCTTCTATTTCCAGAAACAAAACAACCATATGACATAGTTCACTTATCCAAGGTGAAGAAGTGTGCATGTGTATTACCCTTTGTGGGACTGACTCTCAGTAGCTAAAAAAAGACTATCGTATGTCTAGGAAGGTCTTTGGGATCAAATTGGAGTGTTGAGCAAAAGATTGTGGGCCACTGGTGTTTGACAGGCTCAACCTTATGTTGTGGGTAGTGTGGAGCTGCACCTCTACTGGGAATGCTCCAGAGGGATTGAGTTCTCTTAGGCACGTAGGTATGCGGGAGTAGCATGCCACTTGCAGCATCAACATCCCTCAAAATACTCCTTACCAGCTCAGCAGTCTGATGTATCTAGAGGTGGGGCGATTTCTCTACTGCTTTCCTATCCCCTTTGAGGTGGCTTGCAACCCTGGGCACACAAGGAGGGAGTAGTCCCTACACTCAGTAGGGCATGGAGACAGCAATTATGCTTAGCCACTGCAGAGAGTTTGCAAACTGGAGAGAGAGATTCCCTCATTGCAGCTGCCTAGCATAATCTGTTCCTGTAAGGACAGAGCGAAAGCACTGTCCCGTTGTATATCAAAAACTATCAGGGTGATACGGTGGATAACTCTTAAGCAGTAGCGTAGCCAGGGGGGGAGCAGGGGGAGCGGCCGCTCCCCCTCTGAGGAGAAGCGGTGCTAAGGCGCCGCTCGAGCCTGGCTGCGGGAGCCGGGCTTGGGGGGCGCTTTAAAGGGCCAGCGGCTCCCCGCAGCGGCAGGAGCCGCCGGCCTTTTAAAGCGCCCCCCACCCAGCCCACCTCTTGCAGCTGGGCGGGGGGTGGGGGCGCTTTAAAAGGCCGGCAGCTCCTGCCGCTGCGGGGAGCCGCTGGCCCTTTAAAGCGCCCCTCCCTCAGCCCCGCTGCTGGAGCTGGGCTGGGGTGGGGGCACTTTAAAAGGCAGGCGGCTCCTTGCCACTACTTAGCAAGAAAAGGGAGCTAATAACAAATGACATCAAGAAGGGTAAGGTGTTTAATGCCTATATTGTTTCAGTCTTCACTAAAAAGGTTGTGATCAGATACTTAACACAATTACCGTTAACAACAAGGGAGAAGAGCCAAGGTCATTAGGCCTCACTGAACACTTACAAATGCACAGCTGGAAACAAGTCTTGCTTATCTGTCTTAGCATTATCAAAATACTTATTAGAGTGATAACATGTTTAGCATTTAGATTTTATGGAAGGCTTGTAGGATGCTGCATGTATTAAACCTACTTACAATGTCTGTATCCCATGTTATAAGGTAATGTTTAAATGTTTGCTTTTTAACTATAAAAATGTTTAAGACTGTAAACTCCCCACAGTCAGGGGAGAAGCATTACCAAGTGTGAAGTATTAGTTTACTTCAAGAAGTGTAATCTCCTGCCCATTAAGAAGGGCTATTGAATCCAAATGGGATACTGTGGAACAAAGACTTTGTTGAATGCTCCCCCCACTCATCCATGGAGAGGTTGTGCTGGAACACTCGTGCCTTCACCTTGGATTCTGGGATGGGAGGGGATAAAAATCCCTGACAAGGAGAATCTGGGTTTCTTTATGCTGTCTGAACTCTGAGGGGCAAAGATTCCTAGACATAAACAAGTGATCCCCAAGCTGCTTGGCTTGGGTTAGCTCCAAAGAACATAAAAACTTACTTATTATAGAAGCATCTATTACCTTTTGAATTTAAGCTTGTACCTCATTTGTGTGTGTATGCTTACCTGCTTTCATCCCGTAAATAACTCATTTCTTTTCTTAGTTAATAAATCTTTAGTCTGTTACAGGATTGGCTACAGGTGTTGTCTTTGGTTTGAGATCTGAGTACAATTGACCTGGAGTAAGTGACTGGTCCTTTGGGACTGGAAGTAACCTGAATATTGATGTGATTTTTTTTGGTTTCAAGTGACCATCTATCACATAGTCCAGCTTGCCTGGGTGGCAAGATAGACTGGAATGCCCAAGGGGACTGTCTGTGACTCCATGGTAAGACTGTTGTTGTGCTTTAGGAGTTCACACGTGTTACAAGGTTGGTGAAATCTAATTATAGAACATACCACCCGTTTGGGGTTTCTGCCCTGCCTTTTGGACATTCTCCCCTGAGGTTGGCACTCTGTCATGAGCCGCTCCAGACAGCATGACAGAAGGAACACAGCCAGAATATGGAAAGAACCGGTTAAAGAATATTTAGATAAGTTAGATGTATTCAAGGGCCTGATTAAATTAATCTTACAGTATGTCACAGGCAGTAGTGCAGCCAGGTCCGGAGCACAGGGGGAGCGACGCTATAAAAAGGCGCCTCCCCCTGTACTCACCCGGCGGCGCTCCGGGTCTTCAGCGGCACTTTGGCGGTGGGTCCTCACTCACTCCGGGTCTTCAGTGGTACCCGCTGCCGAAATGCCGCCGAAGACCCGGAGCGCCGCCAGGTAAGTGCAAGAAGCGGCGCTTAAAAAGAAGCAGCGCCTTTTTTTAGTGCTGCTAAAAAAAGGCACCGCTTCCTTTTAAAGGCGCCGCTTCTGCTCACAGGGGGAGTGGCCGCTCCCCCTGCTCTCCCCCTGGCTACACTACTGGTCACAGGGTCCGTGCAGGTGTTCTCCCTCTTGAGCCTGCACCCTGTGTTTAGGCTGGTATAATAAAGAATCTTCCACACCTTCTTTAGCTGGATCACCCAAGTGTCTTTATTTACAGTGTTCATGCAGTTTCTAGATCCCTCAACAGCTAATGCCCCACAGACCCTCCCCAGGGTCTCCTAGCCTTTGATGCTTCCTTCGTCTATCCCCCATAGTTTGGTACTATTCAATAGCCCTTCTTAATGGGCAGGAGATAACACTTCTTGAGCAAACTAATACTTCACACTTGGTAATGCTTCTCCCCTGACTGTGGGGAGTTTACAGTCTATAGGGGGGAGGGATAGCTCAGTGGTTTGAGCATAGGCCTGCTAAACCCAGGGTTGTGAGTTCAATCCTTGAGGGGGCCATTTAGGGATCTGGGGCAAAAATTCAGGATTGGTCCTTCTTTGAGCAGGGGGTTGGACAAGATGACCTCCTAAGGTCCCTTCCAACCCTGATATTCTATGATTCAGTAAGGAGACAGCAAAACTGCCCTCCTGTCTCCTCCCCGGCTAGCCTATTCACTGAGGTTTGCCCCGGGCTTTATAGCCCTCTTGTGACTCAGCCCAGCTGTCAGCACTTAGCTTGCAGCTGGGCTGCCTGCTGAATACCTGCATCCCTACCCCTGGCCAGAGAGCAGGCTGCAGCCAGCAGTTTGGCAGGACTTTAAAGGGGGTTTTACCCCTGCCCTGCCACACAGTACTTAAAGAACTAGCTGAAGCAATCTCAGAACCCTAGCAATTACCTTTGAAAACTCATTGAGAATTCATGGGGGCTAGATGAGGACCCAGAGGATTGAAGAAGGTCAAACATAGTTCGTATCTTTAAAAGAGGAACAAAGAGGACCTGAGGAATTATAGACCAGACAACCTAACTTTGATCAAGAACAAAACAAGTCTAATTTCCTTCTTTAACAGAGTTACTGGCCGAGTGAATGGGTGGCAGGAAGCAGTTGATCTGAATATATCTTATTTTAGTAAGGCTGTTGACACAGCCCCACATGACATTTTCATTAGCAAACCAGGAAAATATGATCTAGATTCACTTACTATAAAGTGGATACATAACTGGTTGAAAGACCATACTCACAGAGTAGTTGTCAATGGTTCTCTGTCAAACTGGAAGGACATATCTAGTGGGATCCCATGAGGGTCTGTCCTGGGTTTGGTACTATTCAATATTTTCATTAATAACTTGGTCTACTCAGCATTGGTGAGGCCTCTGCTGGAATACTGTGTCCAGTTCTGGGTACTACACAATAAGAAAGATGTGGACAAATTGGAGAGTCCAGAGAAGAGCAACAAAAATGATAAAAGGTTTAGAAAACCTGACCTATGAAAAAAGGTTTAGAAATCTGGGTACAATTAAACCTGAGAAAATAAGTGGAAAATCTTTCTAGCTATAACATTAGTTATGTACTAGAATAGGCTTCCAAGGGAGGTTGTGGAATCCCCATCATGGGAGATTTTTAAGAACAGGTTAGACAAACACCTATCAGGGATGGCATAGGCTTACTTGATTCTGTCTCAGTATCATAGGCGCTGACTTCGTAGCTGCTCTGGGGCTGGAGCACCCACGGAGAAAAATTGGTGGGTGCTCTGCACCCACCGGCAACTCCCCGCCCGCCCCGGACCCGCGGCAAACTTACCGGCACCGGGAGACGTTGCGGGGCCCCGCCCCTGATGCTGGGCAACGTCGCGTCGGCGTCGGGGGCGGGGCCCCGCAACGTCACCCGGCGTCGGGGGCGGGGCCCCGCAACGTCACCCGGCGTCGGGGGCGGGGCCCGGCGTCGGGCGGGGCCTCGCCCCTGATGCCAAGTGACGGCACCCACGGGCGGAACCGGAAGTCCGCGCCTGTGTTCAGTATAGGAGACTGGACTCAATGACCTTTTGAGGTCGCTTCTAGCTCTATATTTCTATGATTATTACTAAATAGATTAGTAGTTTGTAAGATAGAAAGTCTAGAAGCTGGTCCTTAATGCTGCTAGTGTCTTTGAAATGGCATCTGTAAGAAGGTGGCTTGGCCCATGGCCTGGAAACCTTGGGGCTAAGCCAACCCTGATTAAGGGTAATCAAATGATTCCAGAGTTTTAAAAGAGCAAGAAATTGCAGTGAAGTGGGCAAAGTCTAGGATGTTATGGTAGAGTCTGTAGGGAGTCCTGGGGGAGATCCTGACCAAGCAGGGATGTCTGGGATAGACTCTATCCAAACAGGGGAAGGACTGTAAAGGCCCTAGCCGGGAAGGCCTGGAAGGAGGAAGAGAAACTGTGTGTTCTGTGAACTTAAGAATGAATTTTGTTTTGAGGTTCTGAGTTTTATTTATGGTTTATTTTATATTGATAAACTTAGTCCCCAAGGAGGGTTATTTTTTATCAATACAGCCTGAAGTGACATTTATTTGAGCAGTCCAAGAGGGGAAACTGAGGCAGACTGCCTATAGCATCACCCGAGCCCATGATGGGCGGCCGCTTTGTTACCATAATTCCTAGGTACTTCTGATATTGATTGCTATGGATGGTGACTGAAAAATATATAAGGAGGGTCACTGTCATGTAGTTTAGGTCCCCAATGCAGTTTACAAAACTGAATGTTAATAAACCTTATTAATCAAATGTTTAAAAGGAATAAATGAAAACAGAAGCTTATTTGGATTCCTCTGCTGTGTCTACAGACTGAAGGTTACAACAGAACGCTAAGATCTAACTGAAATTGAGCAGGTTAAGTGACACAAAGTAGTGTATTTTATCATCCAAAGTGAGTCAACTGAAAAAAGTAAAGCAAAATTTCGTAGTTTTAAAACCATAAAGCAGCATCAATATCAGAGGCAATGTACTTTTTCTTAGAATATTGCCTTATTCTAACCATTATGATGTATAGTGTTCCTTTAAAATAATGTGGAAAAACAGATCCTGCTGCAGAAATGAAGCACTTCGTGCTTTGCATGTTATGTACTCACTTACACCTGTGTCAAGCACCTGTACAAGATGTTACCCACCAGTGTGCATGGATAGCGTACTGCCACTTTGCACAGCTGCCAATCAATGACTACACAAAGGGCAAGAGGATAGCGAACCAGGTCCTCACAGGGTTTGGATTTCGTGGAGGGAAAGACAAATCCTCAGCTGGGGAAATGGTGGGTTAATAGGACAATCTAATAGCTACCCTACCTAGCCACCACACCAGGACTAGCTCAGCCATGACTCTGCATAGTCTAGTACAAAGGCAAAGGGCAGCTGACTCTCACTCTACCGGCTGCCGTCTGATTCCCAGGCTGCCCGCGCAGAGCACCACGGCCTCAGGCGGGTTAGCGCCAACCCAAGCGCGAGGGCTTTGCCGCCCACCCCGTTTGGATTTGGGCCCCGGGAGGAGGCCTGCGCCTTTAAGAGGCTGGGCAGGAGAGGGGGCGCCTGGCTGGCGGCGTGGCCCGGGTGCGCTGGGGGATCCTGCGCAGTGGAGCTGCGCCCTGCTTGACAGGCTGCGCGCAGGCAGCAGCAGCGCAGGGCTCCCGGGCAGCTCGGGATCAGCTGACGCGCAGCGGGCGGGTGGAGGCGGCGGCTGCTTCCAGCCATGCAGCTCCCCGGGCGCTCCCGGCTGCTGCTCCTGCTCCTGCTGCGGGCCGGCGGGCTGCGGGCCGGGGAGCGGAGCAGCAGCGCCATGGAGGAGATCGCCACGGAGAAGGAGGCGGAGGAGAGTCACCGGCAGGACAGCGTGAGCCTGCTGACCTTCATCCTGCTGCTCACCCTCACCATCCTCACCATCTGGCTCTTCAAGCACCGCCGGGTGCGCTTCCTCCACGAGACCGGCCTGGCCATGATCTATGGTGAGCTGGAGCCGCGCGGCCGGGGCTGCTGCGCCCCGGGGAGCGGGAGCTGCCCCCGGCCGGTCCAGTGTATATCCCGGGTGGGGAGGGGGCGCGGTCCCTGTGATCTCCGCAGCGGTCCGAGCCAGGGGGCGGGGGAATGACCCGGGCTGTGGGGGAGGAGCCCTCCTCCCTCTGCGCCTTTTCACTTTCCTTTCCCCGTGTAAACGCGCGTCCCCGTGAGCTCAGGGGCCGCACCGCTTGTAACGAGACGCCGGCTCTAGTCCTGGCTCTGACACACTTTCCTCTTGACATGTCTCTTTATGGCGAGCCTCTTGGGCGATCCGGCTGCGCTCCCCGTTCCCCGGCCTGCCCGCCGGGTGTGTGTGTGTGTGGGGGGGGGAATGATGGATTGGACGGGACCCTCCTTCAGTTCTGATTTCCCATAAAATGGGCTCAGGCCGTGATTGGTCGGTGAGGGAAGCAGAGTAGCCAGGTGTTTCGGCGCCACTCTCTGCTGAGGTTCAGTCGCGCAGTGATGGCAGGAAGGCGGGGGTGGCGGCGGAGGAGGGAGCCATCCTCAATAACATGGGGGGCGTTGCTCTTGTCTGCTCCTTTCTCAAACGTGCTGCTTTATTCTGATGAAGAAGGCAGACATCCTCCAACGTGCATATGGTTGGGCACTGTTTTTTACACCATGCTGTCTTGTTGTCAAACGGCTAGGAGAGCCAGGAATGTTAAAAAAAAATCAAATAAGAGTGAGCTGCCTTTTATGGTAAGTGACAAGTCCTGTAAAATCCATGTCAGGCCAATAAAGCCCCCTATTGCATAACTTGTCTTTGGTGACAGTTTTCCAGGCAGCTTAGCTTGGGGACTTGCTCTGGACCATAAAGAAGAAAACACCCATTATGCCTACAAGTTCATATGTGGGGTGTGATGGGTTGGGATCACAGAAACCAGCTTGGTGCTGCCACCTGGTGTGCCAAGGCTACTTCTGCCCCTGCTTCCCTGCCCTTTCCAGCTTGGGACTCTGGAATCCTGTCTGTTTTGAGCCAGATCCACTGATCTGCTGCAAACACAGACCCAGGTCCCCTAACAACTGTAAGGCTCCTGGAAGCAGCTCAGGAAGTACACTTCCCTTTGACACCCAGGTGCCCAACTCCCAATGAGGTTCAAACCCTTAATAAAACCGTTTTACCCTGTACAAAGCTTATACAGGGTAAACTCATAAATAGTTTGCCTTCTATTTCAAAGATAGAAAGATATGCACAGCTGTTTGCCCTCCCCCAGGTACCAACTCGTACTCCAGGTAACTTATTAAAATCACTTTTTACTTATTAAGTACAGAAAGTAGGATTTAAGTGATTCCAAGTAGTTACAGACAGAACAAAGTGAATTACTAAGTAAAATAAAATAAAACGCGCACATCTATGTCTAATCAAACTTAACACAGATAAAAGCCTCACTAGATTTAAGTCTTTTCCTTTTACAGGCTTTAGAACTAGTCTGGGTCCAGCAATCACTCTCACCCCCTATTGTCTTTGTCCTTTTGTTCAGTCTTTCTCAGGTATGTCCTTGGGGGGTGGAGAGCCTCTCTCTTTAGCCAGCTGAAGACAAAATGGAGGGGTCTTCGAAGGGCTTTTATAGCCTTTCCCCCACTCCCTGTGTAGCATCATCTTACCCTGGAGTTTTGGGATCACATGGGCAAGTCACCTGTCCATGCACCCTAACCAGTCCAGCCAGTTGCATTCCTGACCAGGCCCAGATGTGGATTGGGGTCTGCAACTCCTGTTGTCTGTGTAAGGGTTTCTTGATTGGTCTCTTTACAGGCACATACCTTTCTCAAGACATGATTCCAGGCTCTTACAAAGGCTATGTACAAAACCAAATATAAAACCAATATTCATAACTCCAACTACAACAATGATACATGCATACAAACAGGAGGAATAGATTCAGTAGGTCATAACTTTCACAGAGATATGTTACATGGTATATGTAGCATAAAACATGTTCCAGTTACATATATACATTTATAAGCGTCTCCCCATAAAGTTTTATGGGGACACTGTCACATGGGGTATAGTATCTGAGATGAACAGTTTTCCCCCCATTATGTATATTTGGAGTAGCTGTGCTCTGTACCACTTGCATGGTTGTATGATAGCATTATACAACTCCCCCCATAGAGGGGAGGGATAGCTCAGTGGTTTGAGCATTGGCCTGCTAAACCAATTGTGAGTTCAATCCTTGAGGGGGCCATTTGGGGGTCTGGGGCAAAAATTAGGGATTGGTCCTGCTTTGAGCAGGGGGTTGGACTAGATGACTTCCTAAGGTTCCTTCCAACCCTGGTATTCTATGATTAGAGTGTACAATACAAAAAGGGATTTGGCTTTTCAACCAATTTCTCTGATTTTAGGAAGCTAGCTTGCTAAGAGAATTTATTCTATATTTCTTGTACTATGTGCACACAGATCATCTCCATCATTACTTTGCAATATAACTTAAACATTGCTGCCATGGTGAGTATTTCACATGATGAAAAGAAGCATCATTAAACGTTCGTGCGCTCTGTCCTGGTAACTGACTGCCAAAGAGCTGCTTTTTTGTTGTCTCTGGCACCCAGTACTTATTGGCTACCAATTGATTGCAATGAAATTAGATACCAGGAAATGTTTGCACAGTGCATCTTAAGCCCTCTTGGGTAAATAGGCAATGAAACAAACAGAGCATGTTCTTTTTTAAAAAAAAATAAAAAAATACAGCTGTAGGACAAAAATAAATGCGACAACAGAACAGATGTTCACACCTGCACTCTGTGTAGCTGTTAATTCAGATATGCTTAGTCCCACAATCTGCTATAATTAATGAGTGGTGCAGGGGCCTGCAGGCAGTGGAGTAGCCAGGTTTAGAGCACAGGGGGAGCGGAGTTAAAAAAAGGCATCAGGGAACAAAAAGCATCAGGAGCAAAAAAAAAATGCTCCATGGAGCAAAAAAAGGTGCCGGGAGCAAAAAAAACACCTCCACTTTGGCTGCAGCGTAGGAGCAAAAGGCGTCAGAGCACAAAAAAGGCGCCTCTTCTTCTCAGTGTGGGAGCGGCCGCTCCACCTGCCCCCCCCCCCACCCCCCCCGGGCTGCGCTACTGCCTGCAGGTAAACCTGTGTTGATGGTTTTTACACACACACACACACACACACACACACACACTTTTGACCATAAGATATCATCCATTTTAAAAAAATGACTTGTCTGTCTGTGATTTGTCACTCTATTACTGCTAGTGGAACTTCTTTCCTTTCATTAGATAGACCAGCTCTTCCATCATAATGTAAAAAAACCCACCTACTTGAAATTTGCATGTGATAAGCACAGATGAGAAATTCTACATTCAGGAAAAATGAACTTTTTCTTCCCTGATGAGTACTAACTTATCTTAAGATCTGATCGCTTGTTAAAGCAGTGGAATTTTCCTCTGCTGATATTTTTCTTAACCCATCCCGGTCTGTTCTTAGGCACTGGTCTCTTGCTGCATTGCTGTGCACTTCATTTCTCTCACAGACACACACAGACACACACACACACACAGACACACACACACAGCAAACTGAAAAGTTAAAAAGATTGGCGAATTATCTACTAGCATAGTACTACTTAGCACTCGAATAACACATTGGAGGTGTAAAGCACAGTACAAACATTAATTAGAAAGGAAAGATTAGATCATATCATGTGTGTTACTGCTTTAATGTAGTCATCTTTAGAATTGCTTCAGGTGGGAGTATTTAAAAACAGCACAGTATTCTAGACCGAAGTGTTTCTTTCTTTTCATTGTATATGAAAGTTTTATATACATCCAGGGCTTAAAAATACCTATTGATAGTGGTGCGCGTTTACTACATATCTAAAATACGGACACCATTTATTTTATAGGATACCAGGGGCATGTGAATGTATCATGCTTATCTCTTGAGATGCATTTTGACACACAACGTGAAATACTTCAATTGGAAAAATCTTGGTTTTTAATTAAGTGCAATACATTTACTATAACTTTTAGGCCTTGATACTTAAGATGGTTCCCTAGCTTCTGATCTTTGACAGAAAAGTGAAATTTGTGTATTCATAAATCTCAGGAAATATAGTATTGTAGGCTTTCTTGTTGTGAAAGCAAAAATGTCAGGGGAAATGTCAAAACATTTAGTTATTACATTATCCTGGTGTTTAAGGAAAATATGGCTATTGTTACAATTATTACATGTTTTCAAACAACAACTCTTAAAAGATTTAATATTTGGAATGCATAGATGAGCCTCTTTGTTCCAAGATTATAATATATGATGTTCTTGCTTTAGAACACCCTCTTGCCATAACACAGCAGACCTCTGGGGAGAAATATTTAAATGAGTTTGCGGGGTTTTTTTCAGATGTGAGAGTCTTCATGCCGGTGAAGCTATGGTAGGATCTGTCTCACATTATTTAAAAATATTGCAGGCTTCCTATAGAACAAAGCAAGCTAGATTTGTTACGTTTCTGATATTCCATACAGCCCATGTACTATATCAAAGTTACATAATTCATATAGCAGTTAATCTGTTTTCCTTTTGGACAAACATTCACACAAAGAATGGTGGCTAAGCTCAGAGGCATTTGGTGAAAGATGATACTTGGGTATTTAAGGAATATAAAACAAAACACAAGCAAATCTATATATGTATATAAAATTTGATATTCTCTCCTCCATTGTCATGCACTGCTTTACACACATGGTCATTGGAGAGCTTACAGTCTAGGAAAACAAATATCTAACAGAGTTCTTATTCTGACTTGGATTTCTGGGTGTCTCTGCAATATAAACCTAAAGATGCATGTAATTTTTTTATCAGTATAGGTTCTAAACAATGCATAATAGATAATAGTACTATGTGCACTAACTTTTGGTTCAAGACAAGATAGGTTCCCCATCAAATTTAATTTCAGTAAGGATGGAAGCACTCCAAAGTCCCAGGTGGCTTTACAAGAATAGTTGCTTATGCTATCTAAGTACATTTATAAAAGAAGCAGATTTGCATTCTCTAACTCTGAGTTACTTTTTCACTCAGTTCCCACTAACCTCCAGAGTGTTGGCCATAATTGTTGGTTATGCTTCAAAGAACAAGTTTGTCCACGAGAGCTGAGTTCTTGGAGGTCTGTATAGAATCCATGTCTGATAAGACCACTGCCGTGCCTGGATTTGCCCTTTTCCCATAATTTTACATTACTGGCTGACTTGATTCCAGAATACCAAGAGCCCTTGTGCAGTCCTACAACACTTATCAATTCCCTGCTCTGTCACAACCTCTCAGTGGAAGCTATCGCCACTTGTCTATCTGTAATAGGTTCTGATTAAATATGCTCTCTAAAGACTTTGTATTATTGAGATATGAAGTAGAATTTGAGGTTTCATAGGTGACTCTTCATACTGTAAGCCATATTTTTCATAACCTGTTGTCACAGTTGCAGCGTGAACTGCACCTTAGATCCTTTATAGTCCCTCTTGAGCACAGCCCTTAGATGACAGGTCTGGCTTCTGTAACATCACGCTGGGTTGGAACCATGCACTCCAATCATTCTTAGACTGGATCTCTGGGCTGCCCATCCCCCTGCTTACCGACTGGTTTGATACCTGTCACCTCTTTTCCTCTGGGGACCTGTATCCAACAAGTTATTAAAGAAACTCAAAAACAGTGTCTTCAAAACAAAGCATTAGTTATTAATTTATCTGAAGGGTCAAAGCATATAGAACCAAGAGTGAAAACTATCAAAGGCCTTTGTGTGTAGAATTTGCACCATAATCTTTCCTTGCCAGGTTTGGAAAGTTCTCTTCAGCCCATATGTGTTGAGTCCTGGACATCTCGAATAAGTACTGGAGGTCTTCTTTGACAGGCGTTGAAAAATACTCGAACAATGTGCGTTACATTTAATTTCTGATGGCTAGTAGATGTTATTAATCAATTACAGTCCTACAATTACACCTGTAACCCTTCTGTCTGGTGGCATGGGCAGCAACAAGGGTCGGGTTCAATATCTAGGGCAGTGATACTCAGACCTCAGTGGTTCAGGAGCCAAATTAGCGATCAACATTACCCAAAAGAGCCGTAGTAGTGTGAATTCATGGTTTCATTTACTGTAGTACAATATAGTTGTATTTAAACTGTATGACTGGAAATATTTATTTTATATTATTCTTACAGCAAAATGACTGAAGTATTTTACCAACTACAATTGGTTAATAATGTAGTAAAAGCATCCTGATTGGTTAATAACTTAGGTTAATAAAAATCACACTCTTTTAATATCCTGTGCTGCAGAGAGACGCAGGAGACCCATTAAAGAACCACTTGTGGCTCACGTGCCTCATTCTGAGTATCACTAAGCTAGGGTTTCCTCTCAGTACAAAACAGAACTGGCTTGAGCTCACACCCAGAACTGGCTTGAGTGATGTGGGAAAACATAATACCACATCTGAGAGCCTCTAAGAGGCAATACTTCCCCCCTCGCAAGCACTAAGTCTGTTTATAACAAAAGAGAACTTTTACTAGGAAAGGGAACCTGGCATTAGTTTGGGAAAACACCACAACCACATTCAAAAGCATGTGACGATAAGCAAACCTGAACTCAGAGGGCATTGGGCACTGTCCTTTGCCTCAGTTTCCCACTTTGTGATGGGAAAGTCCGATGAATTAATGTCCCTTTAAAACGTTACTCCCCTCTCCCTCCGCTGCATCCCACGCACAGCTGGCTGTCCTTGGTTAGCCAAGATCAAAGTTTAGAGGTGTGTTTGCAAGGGTTCCCCTCCCATCCCAGAAAAGGTGATGAGGGGGATGTCAAGCAATGTCTCTGTAGTCACTGCATGCCTCTGCAACTAGCTGTTTGCTGCTGCTGCCACTGCTTTTTTCTGCTGCTGTTGGTTGCTTGCCGCCACCGCCACTTTTCTCTGCTGCCACTGGTCGCGTGCTGCAACTATTGAATGCTCACTGCCACTTCTGTGATGTTCTGAGGTTCTACCACTGAACCCAGGTCTTTAGTGATTTTTGCTCTTCATGATTTCACTGGTTTCAGGGAACCTCACTGCCAGGACAGTATCTGCATTGTCTTTCCTTTCATCATTGTCTAAGACATAGCCCCTTGACCTGATTATCAGTGATTCAGCTCTGGTAATCACTGAACAGAAACAATGGCTCTCAATTGAGTCTAATTAGCTCTGTCTTTAAACAGTGGAGTGGGGAGGGTCAAATAGTATCTAGGACTCTTTGGGCAGAGGCCACTCCACCAGGTGGGAACACCTGTGCCCACCCCCACTCGCCTTCACCGGGTGTGGCATCCCTATACGCTGCTAAGCAAGTAAGGTTCAGATTAGGGTGACCCCTTCAATCAAGGCTGGCTCAGTACAGTTCTGCTGCCCTTTACTCATACAATATGGATAATAACATTTCATAACCCCTGCACTCAATGCTAAAGTGTTTTGTAGCCCAACGCCAGCCAAAAGTGATCATTTTGGCAAAGAAGCTCCATCATGCTATGTATCTAGGAAAAGTAGGTGTGTCAATGCAAACACGGTCTGTTTCTGAAGTCTTTCCCCCCGCTCATCACTAGGTGTGGTAGCTCATGCAGAGCCTGCTTACACATCTCTTAAATTATAAGTAGGGCTCCGTGTTTGTCACGGAGGTTGCGGAAGTCACGGATTCCGTGACTTCCTGTGTCCTCTGTGACTTCTGCAGCTGCCCGTGTGGTTGCCCCCAGGGCTGCCCAAGCAGCAGCCGATGTGGCTGGCCCTGGGGACCGCCTGAGCAGCGGTCCCGGGGTAGCTGGAGCAGCGCTGGCCCCCTGGGCCTCTCTTCCCTCCCCCCCCCCCCGGGACAGGTGGAGCTGCCACTGGCCCCCCAGGGCTCCCCCCAGAAGCTGGTATTGCGTGCCCCCTGGGGCTCCCCCTCCCCAGCATGTACCTCCTCCCCCCCTCCCAATTTAATCAGGGGTAATTATGGTATAAGTCATTGAAAAATCATGGGCTGGAATTTTTTGTTTCTTGCCCGTGACCTGTCTATGACTTTTACTAAAAATACCTGTGATTAAATCGTAGCCTTAATTATAAGCCCTTTGGGGCAAGCAATGTCATTTAGTACATGGTTTGTAAAATGCAGAACACAATTGGGCACTGACCTTTTTGAGGCGTCTAGGTGCTAACACAATCTAAAGGTTCAGTAATCAGGCTGCCCTGCCTGTGGTACTGCTCTTGAAATCAATGACAGTACCATGTATGGAGCAGGTACAGAAGCAGGTCCTCCCTGACACAAGCATGCAAACTTGCGGTAGCAGTTGGGGCAGTGGAAGTTCATTTTTTCTTGACATTGATCTGAGTCCTGCATTTGATGCATAGTGACCAATATATTTCCCGATAATGATCACCCTTATAACTTAATTGATCTCTGTCCATATTGTCATCATAAGACATTTATTTGGAGTTCTTTTATTGATTATAGCTATCAAACCCCACTAATGTTGCCTCCTGTAGGGAAAATCTCCCTCTGAATCACCTCAAATATCTCTCTCTATATCATGTGGACCAGCTTAGGTAATAAGACCCTTTGCTATACTGTTACTTGAAAGCAACACTCCCTGTGCGTAATGTAAAACAGGAGATTTGTTTACTGAGAATATCAAATGTACAGAAGCCACATACAAGAAAAATGGAAACCAATGTCAAATTAACAAATGTTCACATTTTACCTTCCTGATGTCTGACTATAGAAAATAGAAATTTTTCAGTTCTCCAACTCTCACAGATAAATGTGTGTGGCTAAAATTTCAGACTTGCGTTCCTAAAGTTAGGCTCCTAAATCCCTATTGTAAATGTGAAAGAAGGGCTTATTTTTGTTTTCCCACCATAGTGCTCAGTGTTACAAGATTCCACTTCAGACACAGTGGAATTAACATCAGGAATCTCCATGCTGCTGTCAAAATCAAAGTGCTTAACAACTGTGTAAAAATGCCACGCTTACTTAAGTGTTTAAATACAGATTTAGGAGCATAACTTTAGCCACCCTAGTTTTGAAAATGTGATGCGCTCTCTTTAGCAACCTGGACCTTCTGCATATTGTTAAGCCACACAGTATAGGGCAACTATATTGCTTGCCCTATAGGAACTGTGATGCTCAGATTTCCAATTGTCCATCCTCAGAGTTTGCTCTTTGAGCTGAAGGTCAAACCCAGTCACAGGCCAATCCCATGTTTTGAGATAGACTCAATCATCTTATCGCTGTCACAAGCCGACTTCCCCATTTCCAAACTGTACTGCAGACTGTGTGGAAGAATGCAGCCAGATAGCTGTGATAAAATGTCTGTAGAGACCAACTCTGTCACATTAGGCACTATGGTGACTCAGTTTTATTAGCAATGAGCATAGGGTATTGCTTGGCTTTTGTTTTTGGAAGTTTCTGTTTCAAACAAGGTGTTTGATCAGACCATGCCAGATATTACAACTGGTGGGGTGGGGAGAAACCTGTACTTAATGAGTTATGTTCTACATGTCTTTATGAAATTTGTCTTTTCTATATGGGAAGACTCCTTTGGGGGAAGTGTTACAACTGTTAAGAGATCTAATATTCATTTTTTTAAAGCTGGGTTATCAAACTATTGCTTGTGAAAACACCCCTTGAAAGGAATCCATTTAATCTGGTTTACCCCTGACAAAGCTGGAAAAAGTGACCTTTGAAGTTTAGGAAAGGCTTTAGGCACTTTTTTTTCTTCTTCTTTTTCTTTCTTCCAAAAATAGCTATTGATTTTGGTGCCACATGTTCTGGGTGCCCAAAATGAAAGGCACTGAGACTGAGTGGGTGGGTGTGCACTTTCTTAAAATCAGGCCACTTTAAGGTGTCTCATGTGGGACACCCAAAATCACTAGTTGCATTTGAAAATCTATGTCTTGGATTCAGCTCACTATGCAAAAGGAAATCAAAGCTGCTGCAGCATGGGATACAGAACTTAAAATTGGAAAGTATAGTAGTGGCTATGTAATAGCCATAATAGAGACAAGGTGAGTATGGCAATATCTTTTATTGGACAGACTTCTGTTGGTAACAGAGAGAAACTTTCAAACTGCACACCTGAAGAAGAGCTCTCTTTAGCTCAAAAAAATTTTCTCTTTCACTACCCAAAGTTGGTCCAATAAAAGATATTACCTCACCCTCCTTGTCTCTCTAATGTCCTGGGACCAACATGGCTACAACACTGTTAGCCATTACATCATTCCTCTTTCTTGTTAATGAGGGCTTTTGTTACCTTCACACGTGGCCTCAGGAATAATATACACTGACTTCCTCTTGAGAATTGGGAGACGGAAAAGAAACTCTGCCTTTTAAGAACCAACTGGATTGGCAACAGTATTGCATTGTTGACTCATATTTAGTTAGTGATCCACTGTTAACCCCTGAGATACTTTCCCACAATATTCCTTCTTAGGCTGTCATTTCCCACTTTGTTTTTGTGCATTTGATTATTCCTTCCTAAGTGTAGTACTTTGTATTTGTCCTTATTGAATTTCATCCTTTTATTTCAGACTGTTTCTCCAGTTTGTCAAGATAATTTTTAATTCTAATCATGTCCTCCAAAGCGCTTGCAACCCCTCCTAACTTGGTATAATCTACAAATTTTAAGTGTACTCTCTATGCTGTCATCCAAGTCATTTATGAAGATATTGCATAGAACCGGATGAGGATTGATCACTGTGGGACCCCACTCAATATGCCCTTCCAGCTTGACTGTGAACCACTGATAACCATTTTCCAACCGGTTGCACCCACCTTATAGTAGGTTTGTCTAGGCTACATTTCGCTAGGTTGTTTATTAGAAGGTCATGTGAAACAGTATCAAAAGCTTTACTCAAGTCAAGATACATCACATCTGCTGCTTTCCCACAAAGGCTTTTTACCCCATCAAAGAAGGATAGTAGGTTGGTTTGACATGGTCTGTTCTTGACAAATCCGTGCTGACTGTTACTTTACTTATTGTCTTCTAGGTGCTTACAAATTGATTGTTTGTTTATTTGTTCCGTTATCTTTCTGGGTAATGAAGTTAAGATGACTGGTCTATAATTCCTTGGGTTGTCCTTATTCCTACCTTTATAGACAGGTGCCCTTTCCAGTCCTCTGGGATCTATCCTGTCCTCCATTAGTTCTCAAAGATAATCGCTAGTTCCTTAAGTATTCTAGGATGTACTTTGTCAGGCCCTTCTGACTTGAAGATGTCTATTTGTCTAAGTAATTCTTAACTTATTCTTTCCCTTTAGTAGCCTCAGATCCTATTCCATTTACACTGATGTATTTCTAATGATGAATTCTAAGTTAGTCAGCCGATCACTGCTAACTCTTTTTGGTGAAAACTGAAACAAAAAAGGCATTTCACAATTCAGCCATTGCAACGTTTTCTGTTGTTGTCTTTCCCGCCTCGTTGAGTAGCAGGTTTATCCTGTCCTTGGTCTTCCTGTTGCTTTGAATTTATTTGTAAAGTGTTTTCTTGTTACCATTCATGTTCCTAGCTAATTTAATCTTATTTTGTGCCTTGGCCTTTCTAGTTTTGTCCTTACATACTTGTGGTGGTGGTATTTTTAATCATTCATAATTTGACCTAGTTTCCACTTTTTGAATGTCTCCTTTTTTTGAGTTTCTGGTCCTTGAAGAGCTCCTGTTTAAGCCAGGGTGGTCTCTTAGATAGGAAGTATGGTTTTGTATACATTAGGATAATTTTCTCTTGTGCCTTTAATCTCTCTTAAAAAACCTGTCAACTCTCCTGAATTATTTTTTTTCCACTTAAACTTGTTTCCCATGGGATCTCACATATCAGTTCTCTGAGATTGCTGAAGTCTTCCTTCTTGAAGTCCACGGTCTTTATTCTGCTGTTTTCCCTCCTACCATTCCTTAGAATCATGGACTTATCATTTCATGATCGCCTCACCCAAGCTGCCTTCCACTTTCAAATTCTTAACCAGTTCCTCCCTATTTGTCAAAACGAAATCTAGCACAGCCTCTCTCCTAGATGCTTTGTCCACTTTCTGCGATAAAAAGTTGTCTCCAATGCTTTTCAAGAACTTGTTGGCTAATCTGTGCCCTGCTGTATTATTTTCCCAACAGATGTTTGGGTAGTTGAAGTCCCCCCCTCACCACCAAGTTCAGTGTTTTGGATGATTTTGTTAGTTGTTTTAAAAAAGCTTCATCCTGTAGTAAATTCCCACATGACATCACACACACTTCAAATTCTGAGCTATTGTACAGTGTAGTGTTGTACAAACATCATCAAGCTCTGAGCTATTGTGTGGTCTTCTTTAACCTTTGTAATGAAATCTCTTAGACTGTTCTAATGAGGCTTTTCATAACCCGCTTCTAGACAAAAATTGTTTCTTAAATCATTTGATTAAAATGCAACTATAATTTGGATTTAATTTGGGGAACCAATGCTGGCTGACTGTCTTGAAGGGAGGGAGATACAAAGATACTTAGGGATAAAGAGACAATTTTTACCTCTCTATGTGGAATTGGTGGAACAAAAACTGGATGCAATATTCCAGTTTCAGTGTCAACTTCTGAAAAAGAGTGTTGAAAAATTGGAGACGGTGCAGTGAAGAGCCACAAAAATGATTTAAAGCCTTGAAAATGTCTTGCAGCAAGAGATTTGAAGAGCTCAGTCTGAGCTCAATCTCTTCAAAAAGAAGTTTGAGAGGTGACTGGATTCCTGTGCATAAGTACCTTCATGGGGGGGAAAATACCAGGTTCTAAAGAGCTTTTTAATCTAACAGAGACAAGTATAATAAGAACGAATAGCTGTAGGTTGAAGCAGATTTTTACTTGTGGGGGTGATTAACAACTGCGACAAAATACCAAGGATAATGGTGGATTCCCCATCTCTTGATGTCCTCAAATCAAGACTAGATACTTAGTAGTTGACTAAAGCACAACTTCCAGAAAGGTATTGGCCTCAATATGGGGTTACTGGGTTAAATTCTTTGGCCTGTGTTATACAGGAGGTCAGAGTAGATCTAATCTCTTCTGGTTTTAAAATCTATGAACATATGAATAAAACTGCTGTGATGTGTACCCAAGGTCCTTGTTTTCACAAAACAAAATAGAAACATAACCTGTTTCTTCTCGCAGGTGGAGAACAAGTGTCCATGTTGCCAGTGGTAAGCCTTTAGACATTATATGTATCAAGGCATGGTTGCCAGCTGTTTTATAGATGGTAATTGAAATTTAATAGGAATTCTCTTAACTGGCTATGCTGACAAATGTGTAAATAATAACTTACACACAATCAGGTCTCTGTTTGTTCTACTGAGCGATGTCATTCAGCCCTTTCTGACTGAATATGGACGTGCTCTTTCCAATTAAGTTAGTAAAAGATCTATCTGTGGTGGTTAAAGTTCCTCTAGCTCCACCTGGAATTTCTTGTATACTAAGCACTTAAATTTTTTTTTTTATTTTTTTTTAAGATCAGTTGATAGGCAGGTTGGGGAATCCTGGCACTTCCCAATCAATTTCTTTCTCCATGTAAGCATTAGGGTGGGGTTTTCAAAAGTGCCTAAGTGACTTAGAGGTACAAGTCTTATTGACTTTCCAAGTCATCTAGGCACTCTGCAAACTCCTACTCTTAATCTGGATTCTGAGTTTATCAGTCTAGCCATATTTAATTCAGAATACATCTGTGGAGATAGTGGGTGTCGTTCCCCCCCCACCCCGTTCCTTGAGATTGTATGGCATCGGTACATGGGAGGATGAGAAACAAGTAATTTAGTTTAAGAACTTCATCTTCAGGGTATTTTTTATTAGTTATGCTAAAAGCTGCTAAATATTTCATACATATCAGACCTTTTCAGATTTTTTTCTACCAGGAAATGGGTAATTTAGCTCATACTCATTGGCGTTTGGCTTTTTTTCAGTAGAAGGTGACTGCAGAATGCAATTAACTGGATGTGCAAGAATATAATAAAAATGATATAAAATTGCTTCTTCATGCACTGAAATCTGATAATTCACTTTCCTTAGAAAAGCCTAAAGCTCCTTAAAAGCTGGTGTGGAAGAAATTGGTTTTATCAGGAAAGAATAACTGTGGGTGAGGAGTGGAAAATGTAATGAGACTAATTGTGCTCTTAAGCTGGGAGAGTTGTGTGGTTCTCCCTGGAAATCCCAAACCTTAATTCTCAAATGTGTGGGATTTTTATTTTCTTCCTGTAAAATGTCTCAAACTCTTCTGGGTAAGGTCACTGCTTGTTCGGCCTTCAGATCTCTCAAGACCCATCTCTGGTTTAATGTCTGTAAGAAATCGGTCCGCTAATAATTGTTTGAAGGGCCAATGGGGATATTTGGAACTTCTTACACTTATAATTATGAGAACTACAATGTGCATAAAAACTGTATTTATTTGATTGCATGTCTTACCTCCCTCTTGTTTTTTTAGAGTATAAGCTATTTGGGGAGGAGCTTGTATTAATGCTTGTACCATACCTTCATAATGGGGCCACGATCCTGAATAGGGCCTCTGGGTGCTACCAAAACAGTCTGGGAGCATGTGTAATTCCATGGACAAGTTCATGACAGAAAGGTGTCATTTTGTTTTTTAAAAATCTACAGAATCCTAATTTCAATGGTGTCTCCCTCTACGGTGTGGTGGGGTGAGACAGGGGAAGGAGAGGAGGGGACTCACTGCTCCCAGTTCTAGGTCCTCTGGTTGGTGGAAATTTTCTTAATATAGTGAGGTCGGAAATGGGTCAAGTTCAATATCCATTAGAAAGCCATTTCTTCCACGAACACAAAGGTACCAAACGTGACAAACCTAAAGTGGGTTTTAGCCCATGAAAGCTTATGCCTAAATACATTTGTTAGTCTCAATGGTGCCACAAGGACTCCTCACGGTTTTTGCTAATACAGACTAACATGGCTGCCACTCTGAAACCTAAAACAATTCTGTAGATATACAAGTCGAGAAAATGTTTAAAAATCAACGTTTTTGTAAATTATACTTTAAACACTGGCTTGTCAGACATGCAGCCCTCACAAAATTGAATGGTGGCCCTCAACTGACAGTACTGTGTTATCATTTAATGCTCGGAACATAATACCTGCCTAATTTTTTTTTAATGTTAGAGATTGTATAAATGGAAGGAGTGCTTCAAGTTGATTTGCTATTATTACGGGCGGGGGGAAAGAAGCGGTTCAGTGGTATTGATTATTCGCTTTGTTTATTTTGCTGAAAGAATTGTAATGAGGCACTGGTTAAGACATCAGCATCTAGTCAAAAATTACTGGAATCCCATCTTCAGATGGTATGCTCATCGTTCCATAACATACACTGTATAACATTAATTAATTACAATCCCAAAGCAGGAGTGGCTGAAGGTCGCTAAAAGTGGGGGGGACCACCAGTGTCAGAACTGAGGCCCTGCTTTTCCCGCACCGCCCCTTCCCTTCTCGCTCCTCTCCGCCCCCTCCCTCTCATCGCTCGCCCTTATGATGGGGCCATGGCGTGCGCACGCGCACACACACACACTGTCCAAAGAGAATACCACTGTGAAGGATGTGGTTAAACACAGTGCTCAGTGGCACCATACATGCTACAGGAAGTGCATCCCTAAAATGAATTTGGCAGGGTTGGAGAGGAAGTACAGTGAGCATCAGGAAGAAGTTGAAGATGCCAGGACATGTGCCAGCTATGGGCAAGAATTGCCTTGTGCTAAGACGCATGGCACGCATTTCAAAATGAATACCTGCTGCTTCTGCGATAAGGTGGAAAGCCCAAACACATCCATTTAAGGACAGTTTCAACAGACAGGTGAGAAACTGTGTGAAGTAGTCACTCTTAGTGAGGACATTGCATGGAAAGTAAACTGGGTGCATTGACCCAAAAGATGTCCACCCGTTGACTTTGCATATCACACTGAGTGCTGCATTAAGAATGTACATAATGCAAGTAAAAGAAATAGAAAAAAATACTGATTTTACTCCTGCAAACTGTGCAACTCAGCTGGAGTTCATAAATTGCCTCACAGAAGCTCCAATGGTGAGAAGGTGGTGGGGATAGCTGATGCAGAGGCTAAATATAGAGAAATATCGCTTTAAATGGAATTGAAGAGGACCAAATGCTTAGCAGAAAGGCTTTTAGAATATGTATTGAAGATTAACTGGGATATGGATGTTGTTTTTAGCAATTCATAGAAGTGAATCACAGCACATATTCTTAAAAGCTGCAAGAGACGTGGCGCTATCAAAAGTGGAAGAAAGTACTGATGTCAACAGTAACATGAAGGCTTAGTTTGCGGAGGTCTTTTAGTGTAACAGCCATAGATGTTATGGCTGAGGCACAAGCTCTTGACAACTCAAAATTAACACCTGCTGAGATTCATCTGAACACTTCATATGAGGCTACAAAGAAAATACTAAACCTATGACTAAATCCACCTTGCATTTGATGTAAATGCGGAGGAATCAATTAAAACTATTAACAGAAAGAAGAGACTCTGTGGTTTTGGTCCAATATAAATTCACTGACTCTATGAACATCTGCAGTGTCACAATGAAGAAGCTACTGTCTCATATTTACATGAAGGAGAGTTAACAGCATACATTGCAGGGAAAATGCTCCAGCATGCGAAGAATTGCTTGAAGAATTTTGTCATTTCATGGTGTAATGAAGCTGCTGCCTCTCACTGTTCAGCGAAATTTCTTCTTAGCTTCAGTGAGGAGGCTGACACTAAAATTATCTTGCATGCTATCAGTGCCACAGAGAGAGGTGCTACTAAACTCTATAGCTTTTTGCATGAGACACAGATGTTCTAATACTCTCTCTGAGATGTTACCCAAAATTTATGCAAGATTCTGTTTTTGTGCCTGCTGCTGTGGAACAGAATTGCTTTATACCCTCAGAGATGTGTTCTTATCACTAGGATCATTAAAAGCTGCCACACTGCCAGGTTTCTGCACCCTTTCAGGATCTGACACTGCTGAAAGGTTAGGGTTAGGGTCACAAGCTGGTGATGGGTGATGGGATGCATCACTTGATGATTACCTGTTCTGTTCATTCCCTCTGGGGCACCTAGCATTGGCCACTGTCGAAAGACAGGATACTGGGCTAGATGGACCTTTGATCTGACCCAGTATGGCTGTTCTTATGTTCTTAAAATGCAGAATTGATTCCTATATCTTTACAGTTTAAACATACACAGACCATAAGCTTCTGACTGCATCAAATATTTGTGCACACAGTCGTGATTTATGTACTGTGGTAGTGCATCTGTCCAGGTGTGCTAGGCACTGTATACACAGTCCCTGCTCCAGAGATTTTACAGCATGTAAGCAACCACTCTGTATAAAACAGGACACGTACACACAATCCAATTATTACTTCTTATTTAACACTTGTATTGCAGTAGCCTGGAGGCTAACCAGGTGCTGTACAAACATATACTAAATGGCAGTCCCTGTTTCAAAGAGCTTGCAGGCTAAAGGACAAGACATAGCAAGAGGATCAGACAAATAAGAAGGTTGGGGTGGAAGACAGGATAACAAAAATAAAATGTATTCAACTTTTATCCAGTTGGGGGCAGTCATCACAACTCGCCACTTGCTTCACTGTTATCAGGTTGCTCTTTACTGCATGCATTATGGAAGAGGTACATTTTAAGGAGAAACTTGAAGGCGGATAAAGGTGGTGACTTTATGGATTTTGATTGGAAGGTTTTCCAATGAAGCCGGGGGTGGCAAGGGTGAAAGTGCTTGCTGAAGAAGTTGGCTGCCAGCATTGGCAGAGTGAAGGCAGAAGTTGATGACTTAGGGAGGCATGCATTCAAAAATTATATATATATTTAAAAATTGGCTCACCAGAAAATGGCATTTGTTTAAAAAAACCCAAAAAAACAACAACCTTGTTTATTGAGGTAAGAATTAAAAATCATACGATTGTCGGTTTGCTTTTTTCCATTTAAGGTAGGTAAAGAGGCCTCCGCAAAGTTGAGTCTGTTTACAAATAATATTAGATATGTTTTAAAATGTTGAATGGCTGGGCATTGTATGCCTCTTCCTTTGCTCCCACTTTTCTTCCAAAATGCCTGCAACTGAAATTATAAGCATGCAAAAACAAAACAACTGGCCATATTCTTAAATTCATTGCATGCGGTACAGTACGTCTCTGTATGCAAACACCATAAAACACACAATTCTCCCTGGGTGTAGAAAGATTTTATTCTCTTTTTTTTTTTAAATGGTTTAGACCACTGTTTGATAGTTGAGTTGCAGATGTGTTACTCTTTCCTTTTATTGTCCACTTGTTGATCTTTTGATTTAAAGAACTGTGTGTGGGATGTGTTGACTGAAAGCTCTATATTGTGAGGTTTAACGTTTTAAGGCACTTCAAGACCCGTAGATGAAAGGCACCCAAGAGCAAATGACTTCATATTTAGAAGACTTGGACCAGCTGAACTGTTAGCCTTGTTAATCCTGCTCCATATAGGAGAAGCTTTATCTTATTACCCAACATCTTAGAGCTTTTTTTTTTTTTTTTTTTCAGTGCTTAATTTTTGCCAGGGCTGAGCCCCAGTACTTCTAGGCTGAGCAGTTCATAGCCCTGGCAATAGGGTTGCCAACTTTCTAACTGCTGAAAACGGGATATCCTTCCCCCAAGGCCCTGCCCCCGGTCCCTGCCTCTTTCCCAGGCCCCATCCCGTGCTCGCTTCTCCTCACTGTTGCTTGCTCCCCTGTCCTGGGACTCGCCTCCTGCCTGCAGAGCTGGGCTGGGAGGAGCTGATGCGGCGCCTGCCTGCCCGCCTAATGGATAGGGTGACCAGATGTCCCGATTTTATAGGGACAGTCCCGCTTTTGGGGTCTTTTTCTTATATAGGCTCCTATTACCCCCCACCCCCTGTCCTGATTTTTCACACTTGCTATCTGGTCACCCTACCAATGGAGCATGGAGGAGTGAGGGGTGGGTTGTTGGTCCCTGGAGCAAGGGGCCAGGGTGGAGAAATTGGGGCGGGTGGGGTTCGACAAGTTTCCTCCCCACCAGCCTATCTGCCGGAGAGGCTGAAGCCCGCCGAGAGCCAGCCAGCCACTTCTCTCCATGAGCAGCTGAGTAGAGAGAGCAGCTTCTCCAGGCTCCAGCTGCAGCTGCTGCGCTTTCCGCCCTGCGGTGGTGAAGGCTGGTTACTGCAGGTAGCTGGATTTTTAGTGGCCAGTTAGCACTGCTGAGCGGACACTGCCAGGCTCCCTTTTCAACCAACTTTCTGGTCAAAAACCGGACACCTGGAAACCCTACGCCGGCACCTCTGCGCTTTCTGCATCCGTTATGAATGTAAAAAAATTGCTTGAACCCCAGCACCTCTTTCGTTACAAATTAAGCACTGGCTTTTTTATGTTACCTTCTTGAATTATTGACGAGGAATTTAATCTTTCTTCATTTGGCCAGCATTGGACTGAATGCATTTTCAGTGCTAAAGACCATGTAACACTTTAATTCACTTGTCTGTGCATAGTAGAGGTACGATCATACACCGCGCTGGGAAGGCTAAAAGGGAGCTTACTCTTTTTGGGCCTTATGAAGGGGAGGGGGCTGATTGGGAGGGGGGATGAGGAGAGCATACCAAACAGTTGGCTACTTTTGTTACCCTGGTTACAAGGTGGCTGAATTAGGATACTTGGAATCCAGATACTATTCTCCAGACACCATGAGATTGTGAAAATTCTAAGGTTGATAACCCTTCCGGCTTAAATGCATGTTGTGTGTGTGTGTGGTTTTTTTTTTTTTTTTTTAAATACTCTGAATTAACTTGCTACAGAAAGGTTTATTCTTGTAAAATCCTCTCTGAATACAGAGAAGCAACATTTCAGGAGCTTCGCTGGCATTCAGGAGGAAAATACAGTTTCTAATGTATTTCTGGAGTTGTATAGGAAAGCAAAACTTCACTTTTGAATGTATTGGTAGTATTTTCTATACATGTACAAGACCTGTCAACTAAGGGAAATTGTTGAGACTCTCTTCTATTTTATCAGAGGTCACAGGACACTAGAAGTGAAGAATATAGAATAGCATGAAGTAGTATGGAAGATCTATGTCATCTACAGTGCTGTTCTTTTGACAATCATTTTGCAATGGTGGCTGAATTGGGGGATATACTGTATATTGCTGCTGGTTGAGAAATGGGGAGCATACTATTCTCTCTCCCCTTTCCCATGACCCCTAAAAACCCCAAACAAATCTGGATTTGATAAAATTGTTGTTTGTAGGAACAGCTTTATGCTGTCAGTCAGCTCACCCTGGGCTTTTTAAAGGTCTAGATAACTGGGAAAGAACCTACTGTATTTGCTAAACATAAGTTGGGAGCAAAAGTGTTTTCCGTAATGTTGTAATGCTACTGGAGTTTTAGTTTTCAAAGCCAAGGGAAGTTAAATTTAAAATAAACTGTTCTTGGCTGCTGATTAACAACATTTTGTTTCATTATAATGACTTCAAGATATTTGCTGATGTGCCCTAAATTTAGTTACCGGTTTGTATGTGGGCTTCACGTTTGGAAACCACTGTCTGCCATTAAGTAATGTAGGATGTAAGCTAGGACTTACTGTGCTTTGGCTTAGGCTTCTGGTATGAGCATGTTGCTTACGGAGTGATTAGTTTTGTTTCTTGTTCTTAAAATGTGTACACAGTGTACTGTGACTAGTTGGCTTTCCTTTATTGCCTTCCATATTCAGTTACTTCATTTAAAGGCTATTTTTCAATGTTAGAAACTGAAAACCAAATTCTCTTTTGAGTGTAAAGAGACCGCTCCTGTGAGTAAGGCTCTTAATGCTCAAGTCTGCACTTTCTTAATAGTTCAGCATAAATTGGTATTTGCTTTGTTTTTTGTGTGTGAAGAGTTGTACAGATGACTTTTCTGAGTCACTGTCTGTAGCCTAAAAGTAGATAACTAATCAAAAGGGGAGCACAGTCTGAGGCTATGACTTCACTAGAAACGCTGCAGCACTTCTGTGTAGACACTTACTACAGTGACGGGAGCAGCTGACTTGTTGCTGTACAGTAGAACCGTAGCATTACGAACACCAGACTTATGAACTGACCAGCCAACCCCACACCTCATTTGGAACCGGAAGTATGCAATCAGGCAGCAGCAGAGACCCCCCAAAATAAATAAATAAATAAAATAAATTTGAATACAGTATTGTGTTAAACGTAAACAACTAAAAAAAAAAAGGGAAAGTGGCAGTTTTTTCTTCATAGCAAAGTTTCAACGTTGCATTAAGTCTATGTTCAGTTGTAAACTTTTTTGAAAGAACAACCATAACATTTTGTTCAGAGATACGAACACTTCAGAGTTACGGACAGCCTCCATTCCCGAAGTGCTCATAACTCTGAGAGGAGGTAGCGAAGCTGACGAAAGAATTCTTCTGTCATCTTAGTGCTGTCTACGCTGGGGGTTTGGTCGGTTTAATGTTTTTGCTCACAGGCGTGGATATTTCAGTCCCCTCTGTGACGTAGCTGGATTGACCCAACTTTTTGGTGTAGATCTGGCCTAACTCAAGTCTTACCTTTTTAAAGGAAAAAAATCCAGGAATATTTCTGAAGTACTCATGTTATCTCAGACTGAGTGCATAAAAATAAATCAAGAGACTTGATAAATTAAACCAGAATCTGGGTCTCATCCTACCTATATACTTCTGGCCCTTATCTTCGTATCTGAGGACTTCACAGCATTATTGAAGTTACCCTGACAACATTTCTGTGAAATAGGGAAATATTGTCTCCATGTTCTAGAGGAGGAACTGAGGTGTACAAAATCAGACAGGAAGTCTGTGGCAGATTGAAAGTAGAACCCAGGTCTCTTGTCAGTTCTGTGCGTTCAACCACAAGAGATTATGGAAGTGGTTACTTAGATGTGCACCTCCTCTGCCAGAGTGCAGCCAAAGTTGTGTGTGTGCATGAATTCCTTTCTCTTGTAGTCATGATATAATGCCTAGTACATAGGCAGTTTGATTACTCCTACCTTAACAGATATACCTAATCATAACTATAACCTGTCCCTGGTAATAAAATCAACTGATTCTCTGGTAGTCTGTGTGCCATAGGTGAACTACCTGCTTCATGAAAGTGTTTTGCAGTCAAACCTCACAGATGCACATTGCAAGTTACAAAATTTGCTAGACTTAAAAAAAAAAAAAAAAAAAAAGATAATTAGAGCAAACAATTATTGAACTTGAGTGCTAGAAAATCTGCTGTAGCAAACTTTGGAAGACTTTGGCTATTAAATTCTTGCTGAGGACATATAGCACTGTGTGCGTATTAAATGTATGTGTCCTGTAGAGGTTCTACTGTATTTGTACATTTGTTAGCTTCAGCGAATGATGATTTGTTCTGTGACTACTAAACGGCATGAAAAGGAAGGTTTAGTTAATTTTCAATCTTTCATAGCAAATCCCCCCCCCCCTTAATTTCCCCCTTCAATCTGAGTCCTAACTACCTGAGAAGAAGATGGGCAAAACTGAACACAGTGTTCTAAATGAGTCACTCTTCATGTCGTTATAATTTGTTCTGTATTTTAGTGCACTCAGTCATCCTACTAGCATTTAGCTGCTGCACTCTTCATATAATTTTTCCCTGACTTCAAGAGTACTTACTGTTTGTCAATACTCTCTTATTGTGTTACAAATTCCCAAGTTCAATTTAATCTATAAATCCATTGCAGTTTCTTGGAATGATCTCTGGATTTACTAACCAAAATAATTTGGTCCTCATCAAACTTTACCAATGATACTTGGATACTATGATGATGGGCACAGAAAAAAACAATATTGTATAGTGTCCACTTAGTCTTTTAATTATTATTTACACACACACACACACACACACACACACACGCCCCACAACAGGCCCTTTAGGAAACTCGGGAGAGTGTGGAAACTTCTTCACTGGAGGTTTTCAAAAGGAGGCTGGATGGCCATCTGTCTCGGATGGTTTAGACACAACAAATCCTGCATCTTGGCAGAAGGTTAGACTAGATGACCCTTGTGGTTCCCTTCTAACCCTCTGATTCTAACTGTTGACCTCTCGCTACTCTAAGGAGCTTTCAATTTCGTTTCACCTAGCTAGATTATAATTCATAACAAGATTTTATTTTACTTAACCTGATAAGACTTCATTAAAAACTTCGTAAAATCTAAGGAAAGTGTCTCTCCTGGGTCACCTATATGTACTGTGTACATTTTTAAAGGGTTAAAGGCATAATACATTTTTTCCCATTCAAGTTATACCAACCGAAGTGCTACATTAGTTGCTGTTGAGTTGCCTACTGCTGAGGAGAGGCTGACTGGGTCTCTAGTTCCCTTGGCAATTCCTTTTAAAACAGGCATCACAGTAACAATTTTCCATTCTGTAGGACCTGTTTTCCATTCCACATATAGTGTGTGTCATTGTCAGGAATAACAACACAACACACATAATTTCAAAGTAAAAGAAGCTGATGCCACACAGTGTACTGTTGGGGCATTTCAGTATAACAGGAATTTCAGTTTGCTTCTATCATTCCTTCCTTCTTTCTTCAGGTCCTTAATATTCGGATACCCTCACCGTCCCCTTGAGATCTCCTGCTCCTGCACAGCATGCGCTTGGCTGGTGATATTGCACCCACAATAGACTAGTGGCGAGGCTTGCAAACTTCCTTATCCGGGTTAACTCCTCCCTGTCAGATTTCAGGGCAAGTGTGCACGTTCCCTTCAGTGGTCCCCCAAGAGCACCCACTCTCAGGCTTCCAGCTCCCTGGACCATCACCTCTCGCAACCGTCAGTCTGTCAAACTCCATTGTGCCCCCCCCCCATTACTTTTTAAAAAGTGTCTCATATCCTTATTCTATACCTTGATGGCTGTAAAATAAGACTATTTAAAGGAAAATTTCCTGTATTGGAGAGGAAAGGAAGTTACCTTTATCCCTATAAACCGGCTCCAGCATAGTTCACTGGCAGATGTGATGCCACCTGCAGAGTGAATCCGGACTCGGGGGTGGTTCACCAGCTGGGTTGGAGGTCATGGTTGGTTCTGGACTTCGTGGACCTGTTGGCATGGGGAAAGGTAACTCTGAAATTGCTGTTATTAAAATGCTCCCTTAAATATTCACCTGAGGCATTCAGTTTATATTACTAACGGGTCAAGTGTGGGTGTGTGAGAGAGAGAGATTGTATGAAATAAGTAGTCTGTATTGGCCTTCTACTTAGCCATTATTGCTTGGCAGTTTCCAGTAGGCTGATGGAAATGGGATTTGAGGACAGAGTTAATAACTTTATGGACGAAGTTCAGTGAAGATGTTTTATGTATGTGAGGCAGGATGGTGGAAAGCTTGAAGGTTTTTGTGAAAGAAGGTGTTGTTGGGAAATGGGTGATGGAAGTTGGCATAGTAGAGGCAATACAGTCCGATACCAGAGAAGATAAGGTCCTTCACAATTCTTTCCCTCTCTACCTAAGTGGGAACAGAAAAGATTGAATTGGTTGTGGTTTAGAGAGTTAGTCAGTGGAGGGAATTTGAGAAAGAGGGTGATGTGATCACAATGCTAGGTCAGGAAGATGAGCTTAGCAACAGTGTTTTTTTTTTTGTTTTGTTTTGTTTTTTTTTTAAATGGACCTAAGGAAGTAAGTGGGCGTCAGGAAGACTAGATAGGAGAAGCTGGATTAGTCTTTAGATAAAGGTCTGCATGACTTCACCTGGGAGATGGGTTTGTGATTCCTTTGCCTTGTCTATCTCAGGCGAATGCATGTTGCAGTCTTCCAGCAATAGTGGAACTGCACCAACACTGGGAAAGGTGTAAGCGCTAGTGTATGTGGTGTTCAGAATCTCTTGCCAGCATGTCTTGAACACCTGCTCATGAGGAATGACAGGAAAAGGGAGCCAGAGGCTTCTCTGGCATGAGAACCTTTATAGCTATACAGTGGAGGTTCTGCAAGTTGTTCAGCAGTATTTGGGTGTTTTTGCAATGTGTTAAAAGTGAAAAAGCATAAGTGGGTTTTGTGCCGCTTTGCTGATTTGTGATTGTATAAATAAAGTCTGAAAGGTGGTCAAACATGTTAACAATTTTAGAACTTCAGATCTTGTTGACCCTGGAGGACTAGGATGACAGGAGAAGAGATTAGATCATCAAGCACTGTGGAATTGAAACGGGAGGGAGGGGGAAGTGGTTTTTATTCAGACAGTTCAAAACATTTCATGGTTATAATACTCCCTTAACTTAAACTGAGGAGACAGAACATCTTTAAAATTAACATTTCAATTTCTTCAATTAAGATCAGAGGCCTGCTTTACACTAAAAGATGAGATCAACATAAGCCACCTTGCATTGACCTGGATGGGCAGGTATCTACACTTAAATTGGTCTCCCACTGATGGTAGCACCCCGTTACAGCGACACGGTAACACTGCCTCCTCAAGCAGCGTAGAGGTGTGGTCAGTACATGGCAATTGATGCAGTGAAAATATAGACACTGTGTTCTATATCTGTGTTCACCTTAACAGTCCTCCAGCAGCTGTCCCACAATGGCTGACACTGGCTGCTTTGGTCACAGCTGTGTACTCCACTGCAAAGGGGTTGCAGAGACTGGAAGTCACTACCACCCCCCCTTTTTAAAACCCAGCATTTTTTAAATGTCTTTCCTTGATGGCCCAGCTTGGCTAGCACACCTAGCAGCTCTCCCTTGTTGTGTGCCACTGCCCAGTGACTATGCTGGTGACACGCTCCAGACACGCTCCTGCCTGGAGCAGACCAGAGGTATTGGATCTCTTGGGCCAGAGAGGAGAAGAGGCTGTGGAGGCACAGCTAGGGAGTGGCTGTAGAAACGTGGACATCTATGAGCAGATCGCATGGGGCATACAGAAGAAGGGGTACAATCGGGACCAGCAGCAGTGCTGCATGAAAGTGAAGGAGCTATGGCAGGTGTACCAGAAGGCCAGGGAGGCCAACTCTTGATCCGGTGTTGAGCCACAGACCTGCCACTTTTACAACTTGGCAGAGTCCCCACTGCCACCCCGCAGACCGCCGTGGATACTTCCAGGGAGCCCGAGACGCAGATCCCTGCTATGAACAGCAAGGATGAGGTGGAGGTGGAAGAGGAGGAGGCGGAGGGGTCCAGCTGTGCAGCGAGCCAGGACCTCTTTTGAGACTCCACTGCAGTCCAGTCAGTCCTGGCAGTTGAGCATGGGTGATCCTCATGTGGGGGGAGGAATCTTGAGTACATGTGTAAATGTATTTTCCATTACAGTCATGTACTGATGATGCCCCCAACTTAACCGAACACAGCGATCAACTTTTCATTAACTTACTTGTGCTAGAAGAGCTAGCAGCTCAACGAAGAGAGAGACTTGTTATCTTGTTTTCGTTCCCCTGTAGAGTTAGGCAGAGGGGGCCATGCAAAGCCATTTGTTTGTCTACACAGGGTTGTTCCTTAAATCCTCCTGAGAGATCTCGAGGCACTCGGCAATCCTCTCCCGAAGGTTTCCAGGGAGGGCTGCCATATTTCTTCCTTCACAGTCGGACACTTTCCCATGCCATGTGGCGATAAGTTTGGCAAGCACCATTGTAGTACTCAGGCTAGCAGCATACAGGCCCAGCCAGCAGCAGCTGTGCTATTTGTGCTTTTGGTATCCTCCGGAGTGAGATATTAGCTAAAATCACTACCACCTGTGGGAAATGGTGCCAGTATTCAGTGCCATTGTCCTATCCTCATAGTTTCATGCAATTGAGCAATTCCCTCCTCATTTCTGTTATCCTTGGTGTGCTGTATTCACTAAGGGCTGGTCTACACTAGCCCCCCAATTCGAACTAAGATACGCAACTTCAGCTACGTGAATAACGTAGCTGAAGTCGAACTATCTTAGTTCGAATGAAAAAGCACTTACCCGGGGTCCACACGCAGCGCGCAGGCTCCCCCGTCGACTCCGCCTACTCCGTTCGCGGAGCAGGATTACCAGCGTCGACGGCGGAGCACTTCCTGGTTCGATTTATCGCGTCTAGACAAGACGCGATAAATCGAACCCAGAAGATCGATTGGACTCCTCCGACGTGACACGTGAGTATAGACGTACCCTAAGTCTTACACAAGACCTGCTTATTTTGTAGAGTTAGGGAAGGGAAGTCTGAATCTTAACTTTAATTTTCTGTTGTGACTGTACTGACAATGGCACCTCTGGTGTTTTATCGCGATCTGCTGCCATTGTGGCCTTCCCCTTCCACACCCATGGAACGCCTGAGCCAGATAAGGAGGAGAAAGAAGAGAACTCGGGTTGACATGTGCAGCAAGATTCTGCAAGCAAGAGCTGCATCAGACTTTGAGCAGAGGGCCTGGATGAGTATTGTTACCAGTATGGAGAAGAAAGGAGTGGACAGGAGGAGGCCCAGCAGGAAAAGGAGACCGAGAGATGTACTAGGACATAATGGGGCTTCTTTAGCAGCAAACACAGATATTGCAGACTCTGGTGGACCTATAGGGTCAACAGTCATGGGGGGCACCTCCCTTTGCAGGCTATGGAAAACTCCATTTCAGCGCCTACCTCTACAGATCCCCTCAACATTCTACATGGCCTCAAGGACACTTACCTACCCCTGCCACTCAGAGGCGGTGCTAGACCATTGGGGGCCCTAAGCAGGAATATTTTGGGGGGCCTCCCCACACACAACAAAGCAAATACTAAAAAAGCAAATAGGGAACCCATTTGAGCTGCTCAGGGCCCTAAGAAATTGCTTAGTTTGCTTATGCTCTGCTACCACTCCACAGCTTCAACCACCGCTTCATACACAGTGACATGTGAGAGCCACAGTTGCTGTATGTGTAGCCAAAATGGACATGAATGTTCTTTCACCCCATTAACTTCTGTTCCATTAATTCAAGTTTTTAATGTGTTAACTTGTAACTTGCACATAATGTTTTTTGCACTGGTTTTGTTACTCAATAACATTTTTGTTCTGGGGAAAGCAGTTAATCTTTACTCGTTCCCAACATATTATGCAGCATATAACATAGAATTCCTGATGGGACTGAAAGCATCTACTTACTTGTTATGTACACTGTGACATAACTTATAGAAACAGTGACAAACAGTGTAATAATCATAAATGTACATCGAGCACCACGAAATTAATAGGTGCAGTGACAGTGTTAAATTCATAAATGTGTGCCAAGCACTGCTCAATTCCTAGCAGGCCCCCAAACTGCAGGACCAGGTAGAGCATCGTCCACCACAGTGTGTTACTGTGGCTTGCTGTTAAAGTACTCTTAAGGCCTCCCTGAGTTACAGACCTCCACATTGAACTCTTTTAATAGCCCTTGTTTGGCTGTTCAAATTTGGCAGACAGCTGCTCCACCTCCACCCCTACTTTTCCTCCTTTGCCTCACAGATATTATGCAGGACACAGCAGGCAGCTGCAACCCTGGGGTTATTTTTCTCACTGAGATCCAATCTTGTGAGTAAACAATGCCAGCGTCGCTTCAGTCTGTCATTCTGCACCTCCTGAGCTAGTAGCTGAATCTTTCCTTGCTGCTGTCGAGGTGGCTTCATGAGCCAAGAGAGTAAGAGGTAGGCTGGGTCCTGCAGGATAACTGTTGGCATTTCAACATTCCCAATGGTAATCTGCCAGTCGGGAAAGAAAGTCCCTGCTTGTTGCTTTCTGAACAGTCCTTTGTACTTAAAGATATGAGTGCCATGAACCTTTCCTGACCAGCCCACACTCGTGGTGAAGCATACCCGGTGATCCACCCACACTTGCATAACTATAGAAAAACAGCCCTTTCTGTTGGTGTACTCTGTGGCAAGGTGGTCTGGTGCCACAATAGGGATATATGTAATGTTTATCGCCTCACTGAAGGAACCCCACTGCTGCAAATCCATCCACTCTGTCCTATATATTGTCAAGAGTCACAGTCCTGCATAGCAGGAGATGATTAATGGCCCTGCACACTTGCATGACAACAGCCCCCACAGTGGATTTTCCAACTCCAAAATGATTTCCCACTGACCAATAGCAATCCAGCTTTGCAAGTTTCCACAGTGCAATCACCACTCACTTCTCAACTGTCCGTGCAGCTCTCATTCTGGTGTCCTGGTGCTGGAGGGCTGGGGTGAGCTCAGCTCACAGGTCCAGAAATGTGGCTTTTTGCATCCAAAAGCTCATCAGCCACTGCTCATCATCCCCAACCTGCATGACAGTGCAATCCCACCAGTCAGTGCTCGTTTCTCAAGCCCAGAAGTGGCTCTCCACTGTCTGCAGCTGCTCAGAGAACACCACCAGCAATCTTGAATTGGTTTTCACTCTGTCCCACAGCAGTCAGCCCTCCAGGAAATTGTCATTTCCCCTGCTGCTGTGGTTCTTCCTGCGACTCTGCAAATACCAGAGAACCTTGTATCCGGTGCTTGCAATGCTCGTGACAGTAATATGTAGTTGTCCAGTTTCCATGCTTCTGTCTGAGATGGTGGACTGTCTTCCCCCCTTTTTTTTTTTTTTTAAATGTGAATGGTATTATGGGATGGAGAAAGCTGCATGCTGGGAAGTTGACCCCTTGCTTCCATTCACACCTGTGCAACTTGTTTCTGCTTCACCATGCAGTGCCAAAACTTCCCAAAAGAGAGTGTGCTGGATGGAGGCAATTTACACAGTGTGATACCTACTCATGGTGCACCACCATGTGCGTTGACTCGCTCACTCCTGGTGAGTACCTGGAGTGCAAATGCAAGAATGTAATAACTGCAGTGGTTTTATGCCAATGTAACTTGTGTCAGCCAAAGTTTGTAGTGTAGACATGGCCAGAAATACTGTCGACATTTCTGATACCTGCAACAGAGCTTCCAGCAGGACCAATGTAACCTTAGAGCATCCCAGTGCTGGAGGGCAGGGGACTCCCTGATAGCTGGTAGCATTTCAGTTGGCCTGATCAGTTCAGTGTACTCCAATTCATTAATGTCATAAACTATATCTGATATGTCATGCAAGGTATCCTTGGAAAACTAATAACACACTAATCATCAATATTCTTACATGGTATATGTATGATCAATGCCCAAAGGACGTGTGGGGCTAAAATGTCTTTAACAGACAAGTCTGTGGAGTGAGTAAACAGGTTTCCCCAAAACACAGGACAAGCCGACGCCTCCAGCCAGGTGTAATCAGAGTTAATTGGCAATCAGATGTTAAGTGGCTGTTCGTTTGCATCAGAGGGGGCAGGAACAGATCCCTTTGCATTTTAGCAAACACCAGCAGTGTTGCCAACTTCACGTAGCAGGAAGTCACCAGACAAACCCTGAAAAGTCGCTGGATGTAGCTGTTTAAGCACTCAAAAGGAGTGAAAAATGTCACCGAACAAAATTTCCAGAGAATTCAACAGAGAATTACACACGCGCGAGTATAGTCACATCATCATTCACAAGCAGCTCAGTGGTATTAATAAAATATATTCCATGCTCTTCTTACTACATTCTGTTGCATACCAAAAGCAACTGCAACTGTACACTGTCATCATCAGGGGGTGCCCTCTCCTCATTGGGAAGGGCGCTCTGTACACTGCAACTCAGGTTGTCTAGGGTTGGTTAATTTCAGTTGAGCCTCCCTTTCTTACCAGCCTGGATTTGAGCTGACAGGTGAGAGAAAGCGAGAGCCCAGAGCCAGGGGGAAGAGCATTCACCTGACCTGAGCTCAGTGCTGCAGGGAACCAAGAAAGTAGATGTAAAAACAAAAATCCGTAAGATGGACCCCTTCCCCTCCTGTTTCCAGGGTTTCATTTCTGAAAACAGCTGGCCAGCTAACCCCGGGCCAAGCCAGGGGAAGGCGTAAAGGGGAACTAAAATCAAGCTAGTTCCACCTTTGATCCTGTAGTAAGAGCTTCATTCCTGGAGGCATGGTGCCCCCTGCCCCATTGGGGCACAGGGCCCGGTCTCATCCCTCCCCACCTTCCATCCGTGCGGCTCTCCTCGCTGGTTAACCTGCCTGTCCTGCCCAGCCTGCCTCAGTAGCCATCTTACCCTGCGTCGCAGGGTGTGCTACATACTACGGAGCTGCCAGAAATAACATATTTGGCTAAAAACAAGCCCTGGCTAATGTGCTGCTCTCTCCAAAGTGCACCTGGCTTTAGCCAAGTATTTAATTAGCCTCCACAGACTTCTTTTCCTCGCCTGCAGATTATAGTGATGTCAGCCTAAGAAGCCCTGGAATGTGATTCGTTCTGAGGACACGCTCAACTGAGACATAATGACATTGACTTGTGCAACAGAATGTAGTAAGAAGAGCATGGAATGGATTTTATTAACAATATTGAGCTGCTTGTGAATGATTTTGTGACTATAGATATTGGTGACTTCTTTCTCTGAATGTCACTGTATTTGACAGTGAAAGTCGCTAGATTTGTCACTGGTCACTTTGACACTTATTTTCTTGCTAAGGAAACCAAAAAGTCACTAAATCTAGTGACAAAGTAATTAAGTTGGCATCACTGAACACCAGCACGGGGGAAAAAAACAGCATGGGGCTTCCTTCACCACCAGACTCCATGTCTCCTTCCTCACAGCTTGAAGAAACTTTATTTTGGAGGGTAACTTTCAGAAGAATCCATTTCAGAGGTTCCACTGGACTATACAAGAGAAGGACAAAGAACCCCAAGTTATCTTTCTCTTAAGAAAACGAGAACTGAACACTCTAGGCTTTGTGTGAGATCCTAACCAAAGACGTGGTTAGCCATCTTGCTGGAAGGAACTGTGTCAAGAATCTTACCTTGAACCAAGATTGTAGTTTTGTTATGTCTTACTCACTAGGCAGTGTATTTTTACTTTTGTTTGTAAACCTTTTTAACTTTACTCCTTCTGCTTGGCATCACTTAAAAGTTTAATAACTTGTTTTACTTTTAATCTAAAGCAACCCAGTGTTTGAACTGAAGTGATTGTTTACTTCAGTTACACTGATAAGCTGTTCATTTTGTCTCCTTAGAGGAGCAAATGAACTTTGAGTCCTCTGAACGAGCCAAGAAAGGGCTGCACATTGCCAAGCACGTGGTTTTGGGAAAACTGGGGACTGGGGGTTGTTGGGGTCATCTTGTAATCAAAGCTGGTGGAAACCAGGCAGTGACCGCTGCAGGATGCAAACTACTGATGCCAGAGTAGGGTTGCACAACATATAGACAAAGAGTGCATGCTCATTGCTTACGGTGAGCATCCCAAGCAAGGAGCTGCAGCAACAGAGCATTTAAAGCATTTGGGGTTACAGGGCAAGTGATGACACAACCACTCACTGGTGTGGATTGCACCCCAGAATTTGACAATTACATTTGACTTTTGACCCCCCAAATCGTTTAATAAATCATAAAGGGGCATCAACCCAATTTTGTTTTTCTTTGCAGGTCACCTTCAAATGATAGTTCCTTTGTTGATCCTAAAAAAAAATTGTCCTTACTCTGCCTTAATCATGGAATAAAGTCATTCACGAGATAGGGGAGAAAAACAAGAATTCAACAGAAAGGGGAAAAAAATATTTAATTCAAAGCAGAAGGGACTTACAGTGTTTTTAAATAATGGCAGTCCAAATTATCAAATGATTGAGTACTGAATATTTACTATGAAATCTATTTTTTAACTTCCTAAGTTCAAATTTTGATTTTAGTTTATTTGAAATGAGCATGTTTTTTGGACAAGCACTCTATTGGGCAGCAAATTTCTGAAATGTTTCTTGAAAGCTTGGATTTCCCTTGATTGTAGTACTATCACTGCTTTTGTGAGAGCCAAAGGAAGAAAGCTTGCATTCATCAGAACAACAACATCTGTGAAGTACGAAGAGCAAGTGGGAATGATGAACTCCAATGCCGATGAGTGAATGGATTGTTCAGTACGTTTGTTTAGTTGGCAGTATCTTGTGATGTGTTTGCGCTGGCTTAGGGGTAGTGTGTATCAGTTTTATTGAGAACATAAAGGAGTAGGAAAGAGCGGAGTGTTCCGGTACTGGATTTTTGTCAAATGAATATTAATAAATTTAGCCATGAATGATTTCAGCTGCTATCAGAAGAGCCATGTGAGGCATAGTTTTAACAAAAGCCTAGAGGGACATATGTAGACTCTGAAGGGGGTTATACCTTCCTGTCTTCCGTTACATGGTTTGTTGTTGTTGTTTTTTACTGTAAATGGGCACTTTAATATTGAAACCATAGTGTAGATTTATAAGAGAGAAATCTAGGCCAGTCAGACTTAATTTTCCATGGAATTATTTTAAAATTGTGGTATCCTCTTCCCCACCCCCATCCCTCTCAATTGGTACGGGGGGAAGGGTGTTGGTAATACACACACAACTCTATATGCAGTGGAGATGTCAGTGTTCAGAATGTTGCCCTTGTCAATTTCTCTCATTTGTTCCCCTTTCCTGTCTTCCTTTCTTTTTAGAGAAGTATCCATCCACCCCCCACTGCTGTGAAATGGGGAGAGAGTGGTTTGTCCAAGATAGCAGTGCAAGTCACAGAATGAGCATTTGAGCTGAGGTGTTCTTGGTTTCCAGGCTCTGGTTATGCTGCCTTTCTAATGCCAGTTACATTAATGGTGTCTCTCTATGTTCAAGGAAAAATGTTAGCAGTGTCCTAACCGTGGGGTGGTATAGCTCAATCTATGTATAAACAGAAGTTCTAATCCTCCGTACTCTAGAGTGAACTTGCTCTAGTCTTTTATGGTAGAGGAAATGTGGTGGCCGAATGAAAGCCTGATTTCTTCCTTATACCCTTGCTCATACTCTACATTTTCTTGAAGATTCAACTCAGCCTTCCAGAGATCTTGACCTATGTGATTCCCTACCATGTTTGACTTGTATCCTCTTTCTTTAACTTACTTTCTTAGAAATCTAAACAATATTAATAAATAATGTTGTCATACTTCACTTAGAAATGCATTGTAATTGGACAGTGTCCCACTGATGACAGACAACGGGGCTCAGATACTTAACAGCAATGATTATAACACTCTCCCTCCCTTAGCATAGACTAATTTATATGGCCTTCCTATTCCCCTATTGCTCATTAGGCTACCTGATACCCAGATTTTATTTTCTTATCCAGGATTGGTGAGGAGTCATGGGATAAACTATCTTTTGTCTTCTGTTGTATTACCCTCATTTTTGTCTTTTCCCCCCGTCGTCTTCTGTGTGATCATGTCTTTATTGCTCCCCAAAATAACTTCTAAATTAGGTATTAGTAGTTCTAGGGTCCAATGCTAGCCACGCTTCTCTCATCAAATGCAAATAGTACTATGAGCATTTCCCCATGGGAAAGTGTATCATGCTGTCCCAGGACAATTTTAAAAAAGGAAAACCTTGCAATTTTGGATCAGGATTACATGCACTGCTGCAGCCTGAAATGCTCCCTGAACCTTATGTTCACAAGTAAAAAAGTCTGTTAGTCTATAAGGTGCCACAGGACCCTTTGTCGCAGGTAAAAAATAGTACCACAATGTTATGCGCTTAAATTCCACTTTGTGTTGCATCTTTGCAATATGCTTATCCTGTAGTTGGGGTCAGTAATAAGTTAAAAACCGTACAACGTATACTGATAAAGCAGTTTAGTGGCTCTATCCTCAGTGTTATTAGTCGCTTGTAATTACAGTGATGTCCAGGAAGAAACACTAAGTCTCTGGACAGCTGCTGCCCTACAACATAACATGTGACCATTCCAGATATTTTTGTTCTAGCGCAAATAGATATCTCTCATAAGCCACTGAGGTCTTATTCAGTGTTGACGGAGAAATATTAAGCAACTATCGATACTTTGAAAAGGTAAAATGTAAGAACTTGCTAGAATTATGGGACAATCCTTTTATTCTTTGTACAGCACCTAGCACAATGGGGTCCTGGTCCATGACTAGGGCTCTAGGCATTTACTGTAATACAAGTAAAGAATAATATATTCTTGGCAAGAAAAGTGCCAAACTCCAGAACGTTGTTAAAAGGGAAATTGTGTTATGTCACACTCCTTCAGGAACAATCTAGTAGTAAATGTATATTAAAAAAATCTCTGTTTAAAAGAACATTAAGGTTGCAAAGTCAAGCACTTGTCAGAATCAAGGTTAACTAACACATTTTCTGTGCAACCTTAGTTTTGCTCCTTTCTGCGTATGCCTTATGATCGTCTTTTTAATTACGTGATCACAAACTTCACCCCCCTCCTCCCTGACAGGATTCCTACCCATTCAGTGCATAGGATGGACAGTGTTCCAATGAGCAGCTATTCCGTATTTTATTTTATCCTAGTTCAATGTGTGACTTCATGCCTTATTTACTGCCACTATTCAAACTGTGCTCTGAGGACAGAATTATTTTCCCCATGGGCTCTTCTGTGAAGCTCATCACTACAATATCTGAGTCTTTCACAAACATTAATTAATCTTAACAGTATCCCTGTGAAGTGAAGGGGTGGTGTTATTACCATTTTGCAGGTGAGGAAGTGAAGCTCAGAGATATTTAGGTCAAAAGTATCCATGAATGTTAACTCCCCATTTGTAAATGTAAGGGAGGTCATGACATTTTTTTAACTTCAGATAAGGAGTTGGCATCCTGAAAATATGGAGCAACACTGTTCTAAACTATGTGGTGTGGAAGGCATCACTTAAATCTTCTGGAGCTCTTTCAAAATTCTCAAGTGTGAATTTTCACATGAATTTTCAAGTCTTCACAGGCTTCTCTGCAAATAACGTTTAACCCAATTTAACTTACTTTTTAAAAACGTCTACAGATTTCACCCAGCCCTAGGCTTGACCCAAAGCTATAAGAATTCATCGTTCATTTACTGTTTAGTGTCAGTTGGCCCGTGTAGTACTTCAGGACTAAAATTTGGTCTGCTTTAAAGCTTTTTGTAATGTGACAAGTGGGCAAACCCCACACGGGTCCTGCAGGGCAGGAATGGATCCTGGAGACCACCGGCAGTTGGCCTCACCCTACAATGCATGCTGGAAATGCCAAATCTGGAGAGAATAGAAAATGATGAAGCAGGCTTTAGATCTTGGTTCACAGCTAGTATTTAACTAGGAATCTTAGGGGAAGCCAAGCATGTGCTTGGACTGGATGTTGTGTTGCCTTATTATTTGTTAATAAAGTCACACCCTATGAAGGGGATGAGATCTGACTCTACAAGAAGCATAGAGGAGCTATGTCTTAGGGCAGGTGAGAACCATCTCTTCACCCTGGGGAATTGTCCAGTGGTAAATAATACTGAATGTCTCAACCCAAACTGCAGGTCAGATCTTTGGGAGAATCCCGATCCAAGTACTGTGGGTCAGACCCATGGTGCTTTCAGTAAAGTAAGTCTTTTATTTTTATTATTTGTTTGGAGTTTTTTTTCTTAAATTGTGAACAAATTTGTCAAAATATTTGGTGTTTGATTCAAACACCAGAACAAGTCTATTTCTGTGATGGTTCTGCCTATAAATGCACAAGAAGACCATCCCCTCCCTCAAACAGCTACGTTGTAACATATTTTGTAGCAAGTTCTACTTTAAAATGAAATTAGAAGACTTCAAGGTCTAGTTGGACATTTTGGAAAGCAATTTTTTAAGCTTTGTTATAGACCACCATCACTAATACATGACTTAAAAATAAAAGCTCATTGTAATGACTCTCACATTCCCTCAGGATAACTGTCTCTTGGTGAACAATGTTGACAGCATGCGATGCAATGTGATACAACCTGATAGCTATAAGAAACAATAATTGTGTTTATATTTTTGTGTCAGATAACTGCTTAGAACAGACTTTTAAAAAGAAATGTTCTTTCAGTCAGGATTTTCTATGACTAAGGCTGATATTGGCAGATGTAGGTTAGAGAAAATGGCTAAACATATTGTATATGAAAAATAAGTTTACCTCTAGTATGTGTATCGTACTGTCAGTTGTTTTTGTTAGAATTTTTGATGCAAACACTTCTGCTTTTTGGTATTTTTCCCTTCTTTGAGCTGGCTAAAAATGCATGCATGTGAATGTTATTTAGTTAGGTTAGGTTTTCCAAACAGGTAAAACGATAAGGTTGTGTTGAAAGTGGTGCTTTGGCAGTAATGCAGTATTGTTATATCAAACCACAAAGTTGAAAAGGGTATTCAAGTAAGCAAAACAACTTGATGATACAATAAGAGACAGTGAAGCCAATGCCTGTCACTAATAATACTCTGCTGTACAAAAGATGTAGGTTCGAGTGAGTCCCAGTTTATTGTTCCTTGGGTTAGCTGCATGTTCCTGGTTGATGACTTACACATCCCCCGTCAGTTTTCTAAGGCCTTGTCTACACACAAGTTGCATCAGAACAGTTTTACATTGTATAGTTAAACCAGTGTAATGGAACTGATTATAAGTAGTCTCACTGTTGTGCTTTCGCTGGTGCAAGCCCAGGTCACAAGAAATGGCAGTGACAGATTTTTGGAGGCAGTCTTGGCTGGTGTTTAAGAGCTAGTGCTAGAAGAGAAGTGTCTGCGTGAAGCGAGACCTCGAGGCTGTGGCAGTGTAAATATGGAGGTGCTTTTGGCCCTAGCAACATACTCCGTGTCCATTACTTAAGGGAAAAGAAAGGAGAGAAACTCTCTTCCTAGCTGTTTGCCCCTTACCTCTGGGAATTAGTTCCAGTTTGTTTGACAAAACTGGTGAACATTTTCACATGGAAACCGGCCGATTCACTTTTTAGAATTTTTGCATCCTTTAAATCTCACTTGCTTGGTACAAGAGAAAAAGCATGAGATGAAGTAAATGCGTAGACAGTGATACACTCTTAAAATGTCAGGCAGGGACAGAAATGGCCAAGGGAGAGATTTATGATGCTTCCACCCCAAGAAATGGGAGAGGGATGTATAACAGTTCCTGCACCTCAATATTCCCACACCATGGTCCAGTCAACACCAAGGGGCAAGCTGTCACTGAGATGGTGGCAGCTGCAGTGGGTATCGGCTGCCAGATCTTTCTGCTGAGCAGGAGCAGATATCTGTGATACAGATATGACTGAGTCTGTTGATCTTACTTGGCCTCACCTGGCGCTGTAGGGCTGTGTGGGGATTCTAGATAACTGGGAGCTCTGGATGCTACTCTCTAGAGACAGTGTTCTCTGGCCTTGCAGCTGGCTGTGTGACTGTAAGCACCATCTCCCCCTAGAGTTCATGAAAATTAATCAGAAACTTTGAAATTCCATAAAATTGCTCTTCTATTTCAAACTTCAACAAAAACCATTTTACAGTAATATTTTTCCTAGCTCTCGTTAATGCACTATTTTTACCAAAGCAATCACTTATAATGTCTGCTATAAATAAGGCACAAAAAAGGTAGCCTTCTGAGCCAGACTTGCTTTTGTCCTCCTGGATCCCTTTGTGTACTGCTACACAAAAGAAATGCGTCTCGGCTGGTCTATACTGGGGGGGGGATCGATCTACGATACGCAACTTCAGCTACGTTATTCACGTAGCTGAAGTCGAATATCTTAGATCGATTTTTAAAAGTACTTACCCCGGTCCACACCGCAGCAGGCAGGCTCCCCCGTCGACAGCGCTTCCTCCGCTCGCGGAGCTGGAGTTCCGGTGTCGACAGGGGGCGGCTCTGGGATCGATTTATCGCGTCTAGATGAGATGCGATAAATCGATCCCAGAACATCGATAGCTACCCGCCGAATCGCGCGGGTAGTGTAGACATGTGTTCTCTCTCTCTCTCTCTCTCTGTTGTACAGCTATTTGTTCATTAGCATAGAAAATTGGAGATCAAGAATTCTGTGTCCTGTTCCAGTCTCTGGGAGGAGAAAGGAAAGCCAGAGTGCAACTATTTAGCACATTCTGTCTGAAAGGCTAAGGACTGGTCTACACTAGCTCACAAGTTCGAAGTAAGATACGCTACTTCAGCTACGTGAATAACATAGCTGAAGTCGAAGTATCTTATTTCGAACTTCAAAGTACTTACCCCTGGTCCACACGCGGCGCGCAGGCTCCCCCGTCGACTCCGCCTGCTCCGTTCGCAGAGCAGGATTACCGGCGTCGACGGGGGAGCACTTCCTGGTTCGATTTATCGCGTCTAGACAAGACGCGATAAATCGAACCCAGAAGATCGATCCGACGCTGCGGGTAAGTGTAGACTAGCCCTTAGTGGGATACACTTAGGTCTCTAATATGGCAGACCCAAGTTCTATTCCCGGCTCTGCATGAAGAGACCTTGTGTAATCTCTGTTAACTTTGGGATGGACTAATAAATAATTACCTACCTTCTAGGGTTGGGGTGTGAGGCCTTGGTCAGTAATAAGAGCTATGAGGAGCACCCAAGTGTGTAAATGGCAGCAACCCAGGTGAGATTAGAATTCCATGATCTCTTGGATCAGTGCACCTTCCCCTAGGCTACAAGGTGTTTTGGTGGTGGAGTCTCCCTCTTTCCCCTCCCCTTTGCTCCAGAACAGGGAACTTGATTCATCTAGAATGTGGAACATCTTGCAAAATCTGCTAAACCTGAGAGCTCTGACTGTAGGATACCTGGGGTTAGTTGATGACAAAGGGTTACTTGCTTGGAGCAGTAAAGGTCAAGGAGAAAAAAGACTGGGAAAGAGATGGGAACTGGGGGGCGGGGGGTGTCTCTTGAAGACAATTGAAAATCCATTTTCTGTTTAAGTCTTAATCCGACTTGTTCACTTGTGCCTTATTCCAGCTTCTTTCCATCTTTTGCTCTCTTTCCAGTTACTCTGTGGTCAAGACACTTACTAGCAATATGCAAAGCCTAGACCTTCCCCCTCATTTTTACTGGGCTCACTGCAACTCACAGAAGGGTTTTATTGATTTAGAATGAATGGATTTGGGGTATTTTGTGTAACATGTATGACTCTAAAAAGTGATAGAAGCTTATCAAGTGAATGAAGGCCTGGACTTGGAGATATAAATTTAATTTTTTTAAGAGCTTGAAGATGAGCAGAATCCTTATCTCTAGTAAACAGCTCTGCCTGTAACTGAATTGTGGATCCTCTGAAGCCAAAACCGTGGAGAAATGAGTATTTTTCTATGTGTAGAGCCCTTGGAATAAGAATTGCAATAATGTTAACTGGCTAAGAGAAGAGATTGCTTCTCCTTATTGAATCTCATTGTTTAGTTTAATTTCAGGCTAACATTTAGGTATTATGCTACTGTTGTTACTATGAAGCCTTTATTGAAGTTTTATGGCTTATGTTTTGAAAAAGTGAAAGAAAAAAATCTTAAATCATTTCTATTTTTTAAGTAAACTTTTCTCTTGCTAATATCTGAGGGGGTCACATGGTATTACTGTGAAGCTTTCTAAGAGAGAACCAAGTTGGGTCCCGCAGATTCTTAAAGGGTATGCCTTTTTGTTGTTGTTTGTTTTGTTTTTTGAAGGAACCTTGTATTTTCTTCCTTACTGAAGTGTCCCAACCTGGAGCTTGTAGTACATATAAAAAAGTTGAAAAACAAGTAAGGAAAAATTACATAACTGTCCAGTCTTGGCAAAGGTGTTATCCAGTAATCTCCCCAAGACTCCACCCGATGGGCAATCCTGATTTTTCTCCCTCCTGCCTTTCCTACCTACGTATGTTAAATTGGAGGGTGGGCATGCAAGCCCTTTGGTAACAGAACTACTGTTGGCAGCTCGTGAAAGAGAATCTCAGCTTTTTTTTTTTTTTTTTTAAAGTCTGTATAGCCCTTTTCCTTGTGAAGATAGCCTTGAAATTGTAAATTGATCACAAGAGTAGAAATGAACAAGCAGGTAGGCTGCATTTACTCCACAGAAGACTGGGACCAATTAGGATAGGTCTACCCTGCAGTTGGGAGCCTTCAGGTAGACAGATATGCCCCCAGCTCCACTGGAGCTAGTGTGCTAAAATTAGCAGTGTGGACATTGTGGTCCGGGTGGCAGCTCAGGCTAGACACCCAGGCTTGGACCCAGGGGCTTGTCAGAAGGAATAGCTCAGTTCATCAGACTGCAGAGACCTCTTAAATGTTTTTTATTTAAAAAAAAAAGCTCCATAGGTGGGTCTTAAGTCTGTTTCATTGATCGCATAACTCTTAAATATCTCCTCAGAATTGTAGAACTCAATAGCAAGGACTGCTTGAAATCTAAAGTAACAGTGTAGTATGAAATAGCTTTAAAAGTTTTTTAAAGTTTATATTTATCTATTACGAGAAGCAATTGCAACCTGCAAAACTTTTATTTTAAACCAATGTGGTCTTTAACTTTGGGGAAATAGAGGAGACTAATTTTAGCCTTGAAAAGCATCACCAAGAGCAATCAGCTCTGCTTCCAAAGTACTTGCAATCAAACCTCTCTGATGCTGGTACATTAAAGATAGTGATGTTCACTCAATAGCATACACATTAGCTGATTAGATATGATTAAGTATATAATATATATTATCTCTAGAACAGTCTGAGTAATGAAGGATTATTGGATCTTTGTTATATAACCAAGTTTCCAAGGATGGTCTTGTGGTTAAGGTACAAGACTGGGATTTAGGAGTTCTGGGCTCAATTCACAGATCTCTTCCACAGACATCCTAGATTACCTGGGGCAAGTCACTTAATCTCTCTGTGCTTCCATTTCCCTTCTGTGAAGTGGAGATACTTCCTGTCTGTCTCTTGTCTGTTTGGATCCCAATTCTGTTTTGTTATCATGTGAATCAAAATGGAGAATTGGGCCAAAGACTGTAAAATCTTTAGGGCAGGGATTATTTCTGAACATGAATCTCTACAGTAGCTTGCATAATGGGACACTGATCTCAGCTGGAACCTAAAGCACTTCTCTAATGCAAATAATAACCATAATATATCAGGAGTTTTAAGTCTGAAACTTGAAAGATATTTTCAGCTAGGTGCGATTGGTCTATTGTAATTGGCCTTGTGTTGTATTCCTTTATATTCCCCTTGATTTCCTTTACATTGCCCTTGACTTGAGTAGCAAGCGAAACATTTAATGTTAGTTTTTAAATCTTTTGTGAGGCATTAGGCTGAAATCCTAAATGAACTAATGCATTTCATGTTTTGTAAACTAAAAATAGTAACAGTAATAGTAACTGATCTTTCAAATTAAGAACAAAGGGAGTGAGCTCTTTGTCAAGAGCGTTGAGTTTTTCTGGTCAAAGGAGCAATAGAGAATGGCAGAGTATTACTGTTCATGACACAAAGCTTAGTTTATTTTCATAAGCAGACCAGAATTTCATAACCTTATAATGCTGATCCATTCAAATGAATGGAAAGGTATTGCTGCTTCCTTGAATTAAAGAACTGTAACACACGTGTTTTATGCTGCACTAATTGTCACACACAAATACCCAAAGCAAGGAAATAGAGTCAATGCTGCTCCTGATAACACCTTCTACCTGGGAGCATGGAAACCTAAACCCGTGTCCCAACTTCTGTATCCACCCTCACTGCCACATAATCCAGCTAGTTAGTAAAGCACTTAAGAATTGCAATAGCTTTTCTTGGAACAAACGCTGAATGATAATTTGGATCCGATATTTTATTATGTGCCAAATAGAGCTGATATATTTAGCAGAAAAGGGATGAAATCCAAGCCTGAGAATTCTACTGAATCATCCCCCCTTGAGTGACCTCTCAGTACATTCAAAAGGAAGGCAGAGACTTGCATACTGAAGGGATAAAACGTCACAGTTGCTGAATTCAGTATTTAATTGGGAGCAAGGGAACCAGCTTATTTTTAGCAGCATGATTTTGTGTTGTAAAGCTTTAGGTTTGCATAAAAGGTTAGTGTCTTCAAACTTTTGTAAGCAGTTACAGCTTTGACTACTTCCACTTGGTTGATTTATTACTTTTCAGTTGGATCTTAAACATGGCATATTTATTTTTTGGACCTACTCTTGTGTATGGGAATGGCTGGAGGAAAAACGTAGTTGTCAGATAAAACATTACCAGATTCTGACATTAATTTTCTAATTACTTTCCAAGCTGTGGCTTACATGTTCTCAACTGGCGCCAATGAACTGTCAAAACTTGCTAGTAGGAAATTCTTCCAAATGTAAAAGCGACAAAGGGTCCTGTGGCACCTTATAGACTAACAGAGGTATTGAAGCATAAGCTTTTGTGGGTCAATACCCACTTCTTCGGATGCAAGCAGTGGAAATGTCCAGAAGCAGATATAAATGTGCAGGGAAGATTCAGGCTAGAGATAATGAGGTAAGCTAATCAGGGAGGGTGAGGCCCTCTTCTAGCAGTTGAGGTGTGAACACCAAGGGAGCAATGCCGGGTGGCTCAGGCCAGCTCTGTGCAGCAGGACTCAAGGAGGGAGCGTCACCTGCAACCCCTGACTCTCCTCAGCAGGCCGTCGAGCAAGCCTGGGTTGTGGAGGGGTACAAGCAAAAATAGTAACTCCAAGGGGAGGCTCAGCTCACACCTCCGAGCGTTCTTCCAAGCCCGACAGTTTGAAAACCACTGTACTAAAAAAAATGCACTGTCCGCCATTACAGGATTTTTTCTCACATATCCCCTGACAAGAGTTCGCCTACCCCTACAGTACACATACCTCAGTTTGAAAACCACTGCACTGTAGCATTTTTTTTTCTGCTTTACTTTTTTTTCTAAATAGCAGAGTCCAGTTGTATAACTACTAGCTATCGTTTTTACCCCATAAGTATTACTATACTTTGGTGGCTAGTATCCTGCTCATCTCTCTACATTTGCCATAATGAGTATGCAATTTTGATCTTTTTCTGGTGGTTTTAATGGTGTTTTTTTCTGATACTTTATAACTATGGTAGTCAGTCATCCTGGAATGAACAGTGTTCTCCAGATTGCTGACTATTAAAATAAAAAGTGCAAATTCCACAGGGGTGGGGAGCTGCAGGGATCCCCCTGCCCGCAGCCAGGGAGCTGCCAGGGATCTTCCTGCCCCTGCCCTGGAAGCTGGTGAGCTCTGGGGTATCCCCACTGCCCATGGCAGCTTGGAGCTTGGGGGCCTGCTGCCTCAAGCGGTGGGCGTACCTCACAGCTCCCTGCCACTGCGAGAGGTGATGGAACCCTGCAGCTCCCAGCCACTGGGGCTGAAGTCAGACATCTTTGGAAGTCATGGATTCTGTGACCTCCGTGACAAAATTGTAGCCTTAGCTTTTACACTGGCTTCCCACTATCAGAGAATTAAGTTGAACATTTGTATACTGGAACTCTGGAAAGCATCTTGCACCTAGTAAATTCTAAAACTTTTTTTTTTTTCTTTTCAGAAATTAGATTTGACTCTTACAATAATTTATAAGTTATCATTTTATCACCATGTAGGAAAGATAGGAAGTATGGCAACGGACCACCCTGGCTTAACCAGGAGATCTTCAAAGATCTAAAAATAAAGAGAGTCCTACAAAAATTGGAAACTAGGTCAAATTACAAAGGATGAATATAAACAAATAACACAAGTATGTAGGGACAAAATTAGAAAGGCCAAGGCACAAAACGAGATCAAACTGTCTAGAGACATAAAGGGTAACAAGAAAACATTCTACAAATACATTAGAATCAAAAGGAAGACCAAGGACAGGGTAGGCCTGTTACTCAGTTGGGGGGAGGGGAGGGGAATAATAACAGAAATGGCAGAGGTGCTTAATAACTTTGTTTCAGTTTTCACCAAGAAGGTTGGTGGTGATTGGACGTCTAACGTAGTGTCGGAGAAAAACAGAGTTCTCACTCTTTCTTTGGGTGCAGCAAGGCAGATACACTTTATTAACTCAAGCAATTGCACAGAGGGAGAGAGTGCACTAGGACACAGGGTTTCCCCTTCCTAGGCAGGTCTCTCAAAGGATAAACAATTAAGGCAAGCATTTATACCTTTTTGTTACATACAGTAATGATCAACAACTGCAGTTTGTTTATATTATGTCTTGCCCATTCCTTGCCCTCTTCTGTTCTCAATACATCGCTATCTCAAGGCTGGGTCACGATGACTCTACTCTGCTGTCTTCTCACCCACTTCTGACGTGAGCCCCCTGCTTCTACAAATCTCGCGTTATTACAGCTAGAGTTAGCCTGACTCTTGGTCATATAGAGGCCTGCATCCAAATTCCCTCTACCGACTTCCACACTCCCCCTTTTTGTGATTCTAGCACAACTATCAATGTTAGATTTCCATTCTCATTAGATCTTGTATTTCAGACTCTACATCAAACACTTAAACCTTTGGGGTTTTAATTGGATGCAGTGACAATGCATGGTTAGCATGGACATGGAAAGTATTATTATTTTATTTATTATTGCGTCCTTTATAACAACAATAACATAACCCTAAGCTAACAACAACAATACAAGCAATAACATTCCCACAGTAATAATATAATGGGGTTATTGTACAGTCTTAGTCACAAAGCACAATACATCATACTTAGTAGGTAAAGTAGACACTCTATAAGCTGTATGAAACATACTTTTCAAATTTATATATACATATATATTGAAGCATATGAATTTCCCCTTGTAATTCAGAAATTTTCTGAATCTCTGGTAGGAGTGAAAGTAAATTTTGGAATCGATCAGGTACTAGGGTGGTCCAGTTAAAGGGTATCTGAAACCTAAGGGCTGATTGTAAAATTCTATCTGCAGGCCAATAAATAATATGGACTTTCGTATGCATTTTGGTCATGCTTGCAAGGCATTTTAATAGTGCGGTTCCTTCGGAATACAATTTTATTATGAAATCTGGATTTCTTCACTAACTAAAGGCTACTGATTATTTAAGTTGATGAAATTTTCAAGGCTAGCATCTCTTGAAAATGTTTTACAAAGTGGAATTTAGTTCTAAACATTAACTTGATAAAAATAGCGCCTTATTCATACGATCCACTCCTTTGTATGCATTTAGTGTTGCTTCTCCTTGCTTCAGTGACTCCTGTGCTTCAACAACAATGAAGGATAAATATGAAATGACTTCCTGAATGTGTTGGACATGTCTCCAAAATGTGTCACCTATATTTATAACTATTACTTTGTTTCCTTTATTACACGTGACTGAGCATATATGAAGCTAAGTTGTTATATTTCAGTGCGGACTGTATGTTCAGAGCTGAAAAGACAGAAGATCTTGCCCCAGAGGCTCTCTATCTAAGGGTGTGTCTACGCTTGCAGAGTTTTTGCATTGTAAGTTTCACCGGTGATAGGGAACTGGTGAAAGTAAAGTGCTGGTTTGTGTACTCACTTAATTCCTCAGGCATCAGAGAGTGTTTACATTAGCAGTACTTCCATCACGGATGAGGTCAGTACTTTAGGGCAGCTATCCCACAGTGCAGCTCTCTCCAGTTTGATGATGGGTCTTGTGGGAAGGGCGGGGTGGGGGGGGTGTGATCATGGGCATCCTGGGTCCCTGTGGTCACCTAGGCACTGGGATATCCCCAGGAGGCTAAAAGCTGTGTAAACAGGAAGAACGTGTCTTCACTTGCACATCACTGCAAAAGCATCACCGATAAGAGCTGTATGCCTCTCGTGGAGGTGATTTTCTTTTTGCGGTGAAACTTATGAGTTTCAGTGCAGGGCTTGCAAATCCAACCTTTCTGATGTTGTGAATCAAAATGATCAGTCTACCTAAAACTAAGTATCTCTAAGGTTTTGTATGCATGCAGCCCTATCACAAGCAAGTAAACTTAATGGCATGTGGCATCTTTTCAGAGTTGATTTATTTGTCATATGTTTGAAGGGAGATGTGAAAGCAACACAAAGGTCTCTAAGCCAGACCAAGGCATGTAGAAGGTTGAATACGTAGCAGAAAATAAAATATTTCTACATTTTCCACCAGAGGATCTCAAAGTGCTGGATAAGTATTAATGAATTCATCCTTTCTGCACCTCACTTTCTTGATCGGTAAAATACATCTACTTCACAGATGTATAAGCGTTAAATAGCTTTCACAAGGTCATATTAAAACTGTGTGGCAGAGCTTAGAATAGAGCCCAGTTCTGTGCTTTGGTAACAAGCCTACTCATCTCCTGAACTGATACGGCAAAGCAAATGTACCTTTTAGAGCAGGCCAGACATTTTCTGACAAATGCCTTCCCTCCCCCCCCCCTTTTTTTTTTTTAAATGAAAAATGTTTCACATAAATGTGTTGATTTTGACAACATTTTATTTTTGTGGGAGGGAGGGGGCAGGAGACAAACATTTTGATTCAACATTTTCCAAAGTGAAACATCTGGATTTTTTTGTTTCAAAACAACTTTTCATTTTGAAATTTTATATCACAAAAAACATTTTGATATGGCAAAACTAAAAATTTTTTTTGATCTAAAATGGGTTTTGTGGGGGTTTTAAAATTTTAATTTAATGGGCAAAAAAATCTTTTTTTATTCCATTTTGGAACTGAACAAAGTTTGAAATCACAGAATTTCTTATGAAAAAATCTGGTTCCTGCCTAGCTCTAGTAATTTCCACCTCTTGTATAATTCTATTAAGGGGATGGAATTTCCCTGGCTTCCCACTATTTCAAATAAAATGTTCTTTACTAATTTCCTTTGTTGCCTCTCAGGACTTTGAAGGCTGCTATTTCAAAGACAAGCTATAATCTTGTCCACATTGTGTGGGGTTGTCTGTTTTTTTGCAGTGATGCAGGTATATAGGTATTTAATGTACGTTTTTATTTATAAAACCGGTGTCTTGGGCTCAAACTATTTCTAAATCTCTCTTTGCAAGATAAGATCAGATTATTTTTTCTCTTTTAGCTGGTCTGTTAAACCCCCAGTAGATTAATCACTTATACTAATAATTTTGATGCAGCTAGCCATAGATTTGTGAAATGATAGGACCTCTCCTATCTATGTCCCTTCCTCATTTATACCTGTTTCCATGTAGGCTAGGTCTACACTATCACTTACTTTGGTATAATTTATGTTGCTCTGGGGTGTGAATAAGCCACCACCTTGAGCAGCATAAATTACACTGATCTAAACTCTGGTGTGGACAGAGCTTCTCCCGCAGACATAGCTACCATTTCTCACAGAGGTGGTTTTATTCTGCCAACGGGAGAGCTCTCTCCCATCAGCATAGAGCAGCTTCACCAGACGCATTACAGCGGCGCAGCTGCATTGGTGCAGCTACAGTAACTCCCCACTTAACGTCCTCTCGCTTATCGTTGTTTCGCTCTTACGTCCTGCTCAGTTACAGAACATGCTCCATTTAAAGTTGTGCAATGCTCCACTATTGCGTTGTTTGGCTGCCTGCTTTGTCCACAGCTAGCAGCTCCCCTACGCTTCCCCTCCCCCAGCACCTCCTGCCTGCCGGCGGACCCCGCGGAACAGCGCCTTCCTCCTCCTCCCCCTGCCTCCTGCCCGCAGCAATCAGCTGGCTGGCGGTGTTTAGGAGGCAGGAGGGAGGGGGGGAGGAGCGAGGAATTGACACGCAGGCTCCCCCTCCCTTCCCTGTCTCCTGAACACCGCAAACCAGCTGATTGCTGCGGGCAGGAGAGGGAGGGGGAACCTGCGCACCGAGTCCTTGCTCCTCCCCCCTCCCTCCTGAACGCTGCAAGCCAGCTGATTGCTGCGGGCAGGAGCGAGGACTCGGTGCGCAGGTTCCCCCTCCCTCTCCTGCCCGTGGCAATCAGCTGGTTTGCTGCGTTCAGAAGGCGGGGGAAGGAGGAGGAGCAAGGACGTGGCATGCGAAGTAAAGGAGGAGGTGGGGGGGGGGGAAGAGAAGAGGCAGGTTAAGGGTGGGGGTTGGAGGAAAGGGTGGAGTGGGTGGGCTGAGGGTTGAGCCCCCTGCCGTTTGCAGAGTAGGGGAAGCTGCTGCTGCACAATGTGCTTCTCCTAGCCTACAGCACCTTCAGCCTCCTTGCCTGCCTCATTGTCTCCAATGCCAGTGGGGTGTGCCTGTGTGAGATAAGCTGGGGAAACCTCCCAACTATAGTACTGTATGGCAAAAAAACAACATTTCCTGGAACCTAACCCCCCCCCCCCAATTTACATTCATTCTTATGGGGAAATTGGATTTACTTAACATCGTTTCACTTAAAGTTGCATTTTTCAGAAACATAACTACAACATTAAGTGAGGAGTTATTGTAAACTTTATTTACAATATTTACAAATTTAAAGTTCGTGTAGTGCTTCTAGTGTAGACTAGCCCTTGCTTATGACCCACTCCTCAATCTGCGCTCCATCTGTCTGCACTCTCCCTCGGTCATGCTGTGTTGCTTCTGGTGACCACCCACCCTTTCAGGTAATGGAAACCCAGAGATAAGAAATGAAGAGCAACTTAAGCAGGGGTGGACATTTGGAGAACTTGGTTTCTGATGTTGCCTACTGTTGCCAGACTCAGTGCTGTGAGGAGGGTGGGTCCCGAAGTGGCTATGTTGTGTGAATCCCCATTCAGCTGCAGCTGAGCGTTGGTGTTAAATCAGTATAGAAGAAATACATGTGTGTTTTAGGTTTCTTTCCAGATGGCTGCTTTGATTATTGCATTTAATTTTTTATTTATATCTAATGATTAAACAAAATATGGTTAATTTTTAAGATGCATATTAGTTATAAACATGTCTCACCTAAAACTTTTAAATGAACTGCCTTAGTTTGATTACAGGAAAAGAGAAGGTTGGATTCAATTCTATAATAAGATTAACACTACAATAGGACTTGCTAATGCAATAGCAAGGGGGATTTCCAACTTTTATGTGTAGAGAGTTAACCAGATGATCGTAGTTTCCAGGTTTATCTAAAAGAGGGAAACTTCACCTCCACATCTCAGACAAAAATCAAATACAAACAATCTTCCAAGCTGAAGTCTCAGTCTAGTTGTAGCCACAGTCCTCTTCTTTGCCAGAGGGTCTCTCCTTCCATTACCTGTATAAAATTGCATCTATTAAATTTTAGTAAACAATAAGTGAGACTGCAGTTCATGTCACCTATCCTAACCTAGAACAATTATTTATCCATTGTGACAAAGTTCCTCCTCTACCTTGGTGAGTTCTGCGCTTATTGGCGGATTTTGATCACCTCAGAGATCTTCCCCTCTGGTAGAACCCACAGTCAAATTCCTCCTGTGTCTGATCAGGAGTTGGGAGGTTTGGGGGGAACCCGGGCCCGCTCTCTACTCCGGGTTCCAGCCCAGGGCCCTGTGGATTGCAGTTGTCTATAAGGTTTCCTGTAACAGCTGCATGACAGCTACAACTCCCTGGGCTACTTCCCCACGGCCTCCGCCCAACACCTTCTTTATGCTTACTGCAGGACCTTCCTCCAATGGTCTGCTGATGCTTGTACTCCTCAGTCCTTCAACTCCTCTCACTCTCAACTCCTTGTGTGCCTCTTGCTCCCAGCTCCTCGCACGCAACCCCACAAACTGAAGGGAGCTCCTTTTTAAACCCAGGTGCCCTGATTAGCCTGCCTGTCTTAATTGATTCTAGCAGGTTGTTCTTAATTGGCTCCAGGTGTCCTAATTAGCCTGCCTGCCTTAAATTGGTTCCAGAAAGTTCCTGCTTGTTCTAGTGCAGCCCCTGCTCTGGTCACTTAGGGAACAGAAACCTGCTTCTCCAGTGGCCAACATCTCTGCTCCCCATTCTCTTGAGGTCGTCCTGCTGGCTAGTTGCTCCCCTGGTGGCTGCTGCTGTAGGGGGGACCCTGCTGGTGTGACCCCCAAGGGGGGAGTGTGAGGCCCCACTGTTTCCATCATTTTTGGGGCCTCCCCTGGCTAGGTTGCTGTTGCCTTGCTGCTGCAGAGTCTGCTATTGCTGCTGGAGCTGAGGAAGGAGTGGAGGGAGCCTTGTCCTGTGGAGGGGGATTATAACATCTTTGTTTGTGTAGTGGTAGGTGCCTTTGTTGTGGGGAGTTGGGGGAGTGACGTGGAGCCCTTCCCCTGGCCTGTCTGCCCCCCCCTCCTACCACCGCCGATGCCCCCTTCGCTTTTTCACCTTCCTACCTGTCTCTTGGCTTTGTTCTCCACTCCCCAGCCCAGCAGTTTGCTCTGTCTTTCTTTCCATTCCAGGACAGTAGCTGCAGCGAGCAGGCATTTGTTTGTCAGGCGCCCGTGAATGCGCGTTTCCCTTCCCCTCCCTTGGTTTTGTCCTCCCTCCCTTGCTGCATTTGGCTGGTGGGCTTCCCTTTCCCCCTGCTTCACCCCCTGGCCTGTCCTTGCAGCTGTTTGCCCCCTTTCCCTTTGCTGTCTGTCCTGCCCGTTCCCTTTCTGCCCACCCTGTTTGCTCTGTTTTGCCCTGCCCTGTTTTTTTTGGTCCTTGGTTAGTTTGTTTGTCCCGCCCTCCTGATCAGACCGTCCCCTTCATTCCGACCCTTTGTTTCTTGCCCCCCCTCCTGGTTAGCCCTCATTGCCAGCGTGCCCACGTCCCTTTCTCAGCGCCTGGAACCCCTCCCCCCCGTTCTGTTACTTCCCTCACCGATGTGCACTCCATTATGATGTTTTAGTTTTCCTTTCCCTTCCTTAGTGCAGCCGGGGAAGCCGGCGTCCTTTTCATCTTGTGCTAGAAGTTGTGTCCCTTGTTTTTTCCTTTGTCTCCTTTTGTTGGCATCCTCCTGCCCTGCTTTCAGCCTAGCGGGTGGGGTGTGGTAGCCGTTCCCCCCCCCCCCCCCACCTCCCCTCCCTTCCCCCCCTTCCCCCTCCCCTCATTCCCTTCCACCTGTCCTAGCGGCTGTCCCCATCGCCCTTCTCCTGTGGTGGGTGGTTCAGGGGGCGGGATTTCCTTGGCCGCTCCTGCGGCTCCCTTTCAGTCTCCCCCCCGCCCGCCCTTCCACGTGATGGCTGTCCCGACTGCCACTGCTGGGCTACCTGTCCGTCCTGCCCTTGAGGCACCAGCGGCGGTGGGCACGGATAGAGACCTCAGGGACTCCTCAAACTCCGTTGCTGCTGCTGCGACCTCTGCCGCCTCCGTGTCTGAGACTGCTCCCCTGGCCGGTGGGAAGGGCCGGGGGACGAAAAAGGGCAAGGGCCCCGCCCGGAGGGCGATACCCCCCAGGGCGGTGGCTCCTTTTCCCGCTGCGGCCCTGTTAACGGCTGCAGCCCCCTCTTCTCCCTTACCTGTTGTTCCCTCCACCAGCTCTGGGGGTGCTGCTTCCTCTGCCCCCAGGGCGTACGCCCAGGTGGCTGCGACACCTCCGCTCGCCGCCTCGCAATCTGCTCCAGCCGTCTCCCGGAATACCATTCCCGGCGGCCGGGGCCCCTTTCCCACCCTCACCAGGGAGCACGGGGTGCGTTGCCTCCTGGTGCCGGCCTCTCCCCACGTCGAAACCTACGTGCGGGCGTTGGCACGGGTGGTGGGGCCCATGGCCGTGGTGGCGGCCTCTAAGATGTTTGGGAAGGCGTCAGAGGCCGCCGCCCAGGAGGCGGTGGAGAGGGGCTTGGCGGTGGGGGGCGTTCACGTCCCCCTTGAGCCATTGGAGGACCTGGGCGTACGGGTGGTTTTTTCCTCTGTCCCTCCCTTCTTCCCCAATGCCGCCCTTTTGCCGTTCCTCTCCACCTTGGGGAGGCCCCTGTCGGTCCTCAGCCCCCTTTCGTTGGGCTGTAAGGACCCCGCCCTCCACCACGTTTTGTCGTTCCGCCAGCAGGTGCAGGTTCAAGTGCCGCTGGCGGCACGTGGCGGGGAGGTGTTGGAGGGGTCCTTTCTGGTGCCCCATCAAGGGGCCCAGTACCGGTTTTTTTATTCCTCGGGGGAGGCCCGGTGCTTTCTCTGCCGGGCGGCGGGGCACGTCCGGAGGGACTGCCCCCTGGCCCGGCTTGGAGGGGCACCTGGGACCCCCGCTACCCAGAAGGGCATCGGCTCTTCCAACGCCGGCGGCCCTGATCGCCCGGACCCTGGGGTCACCCCTCCTCCATTTGTGACCGCTGTCATCTCCGCTCGGGTCTCGGGGGTGGCCCCCCCGACGTGCCCAGATGAGCGTGCGGGCCCCACCGCTGAGGTGGATAGTAGACTGGAGCCCACGGAGGAGAGGGTGGCAGGGCCGGTAATAGGACTTGAACGGGGCCTGCCCCAGGGGGAGTTTGTCCCTTCCCCTGTTGTCCCGCCCTTGTCTTCCCTTACCCTCCCATTATCGCCCTTGCTCCCGGGCCCTGACCCGGCTAGCCAGCCCTTTCCTATGGGGAGCTGGGAGTTAGTACAGGGGAGACGCCGTAAGTGGGGAGCACGGGCCCAGCATCCCCCCCTAGTTGATGAGGGGGAGGGGACCCCCTATAAAACCAAGAAGGGGGTTGCTGGCGCCGGGCTTTCCGTTGACCCCCTTGCTGGGGTTTGTCACTTGGAGTCGGCCGAGGTCGCTGCAGCTGAGGTACCGCCTCCCTTATGGAGTCTCTTCCTGAGGGGGTAACAGACGGTGCCCATGTTGTCCCGCTGCCATCTGTACCCCTTGTGGGTGCCGCGGTGGCTATTGCCCCCGCTGCCGTCGAGGGGGATCCCGTGGTGGTGGGTGGGTGGGGAGTTTACTTCCATCTGTGATGAGATCGAGGCCCTAGGCTTGACTCCAACCACCGAGCGGGTGGATGTTCCCCCGCTAAGGGGGCCTCGGTCAGGGCGCTTGCGATCTGTCGCCCCCCCACCTCCCTTTTCCCTCGCCTCAGGCGGACGTCCCTGTTCTGGCCATTGCACCGCCCCGGGACCTGACCATCTGCCCGGCAGCAAATGGTGACCTGGCTGGTGCCGCCGTGCCCAGTGAGGCGACGGCTGAAGCCAAGCGGCCGGGCTCTGAGCCTGTGGGTGTTGTGTTTTCTGCAGTAGGGTTGCGGCCCTCCCTCCCCCCGAGTGCTGTTATTGTAGGTGCCTCATTCAGTGGGGCACCTAGGCCTGGTGTGGTGGAGGTGTCCCACTCTCTTGCTGTCCCTCAGCCCATAACGCTGGGCACTGAGAACCGGTGGTCCTGTCACTCGGGCCCCTGATTTTTGTCCCTGTTCCCTGCCCTGACCCTGCTCCCATCCCAGATCTGTGTCCTGACCCCGTCTCCAACCCCACCCCCGTCCTTGACCCCGTTCCTACCCTCTATTCCTTTCCTTCTCCTGTCGTTGCAGCTCCTGGGGTTGCCTCATTTTCTTTTTATGAAGGCCCCCGGGAAGCGGTTTTTGTCTTTCCTTCTCCTGGCCCATCCGGGGCTGCAGTTCTCCCTCTGCCACGTTCCCTAGGGCCACATGTTGTGTCAGGTGGCGCGGCGCCAGAGGGACGGGCGTTGTGGCGGGGCTCTGATCCCTGCGTACCTGTCTCGATGGGCCATGGGGCCAGCAGGGGGGCCCAATTGGGGGACGCCCAGGGGTCTGTGACCCCGGTCCCTGCCGTGCAGAGGAGTGAGATGCACTCTTTCTTGAAAGACACTCGTGGCTCCACGAACAGAGTGCGTCTTGCTCTTCAGTGCTGGGGTGATTTTCATCTGGTTCTCCAGACAGTGAGGGCCGTGTTGGGGGAGGGCAAAGGGACCAGGAAACAAGGCGCAGCGGCTTACCAGCGGGCCCGCAGCTTCCGTGATGCCCTGCTGTCTTTTGGGGTCGGTCACGGTTTGCTGCGGGGTCCAATGGGAACCACTAGCGCCCCTGACCGCAAGGATCATCCCCAGCCTTCCTCATGTCGCCGACCATCTTTGCAACTTTAAACACTCGGGGCTGTAAGCTGGGTCTCCACAGGTGCCGGGTGCTCTCCTTCCTTCGGGAGGGGGGGTACTCGGTTATCTTCCTGCAGGAGACCCACACGGACCCAGCCGCCGAAGCGAGCTGGCGGCTGGAGTGGGGGGACAGGGTCTACTTTAGCCACCTTTCGGCCCGTCAGGGCGGGGTGGCGACCCTGTTCTCCCCACACCTACAGCCCGAAGTGCTGGGGATCACCGAGGTCGTGCCGGGTCACTTGCTGCATCTCCGGGTTAGGGTGGAGGGGCAGATGATACATCTTGCAAATGTCTATGCCCCGGCATCTGGCCCGGAGAAAGCACGATTCTTTCAGCAGGCGTCCGCCTTCCTCGGTACTCTGGATCCTCGTGAGTGCCTGGTCCTGGGCGGAGATTTCAACTGCACCCTCGAGGAGCGGGACCGCACGGGGATCGAGTCGAGCCCGGCCGCCGCAGACGCCCTCAGGGAGATCGTAGTCATCACTCCCTGGTGGATGTCTGGCGCAACCACCACCCAGACGATGACTCTACGTTTACTTTTGTCCGGGTGGAGGAACAACGGTCGAGCCACTCCCGGTTGGATCGAATTTATTTTTCTCGGCATCATCTTTCGCAGGCCCACTCCTCCAGCGTTCGACCGGCCCCGTTTTCGGACCACCATTTGGTGGCCGTGACGGCCTCTTTCTTCGGAGAGGCCGGGGCAGGCCTATTGGCACTTCAATAACAGCCTGCTGGAGGATGCGGGGTTTGTTGTATCCTTCCGGGAGTTTTGGCTGACCTGGCGGGAACAGAGGCGTGCCTTTCCCTCAGCGCAGCGGTGGTGGAATGTTGGGAAGGTGCGTGCCCGGCTCTTCTGCCGTAGCCACACCGGGGTGCCAGCCGGCGGAGGGATGTGGTGATAGAGCAGCTGGAGCGGGAAGTGTTGGAGCTGGAGAGGCGTCTGGCCGCCAGCCCCAGAGATCCACCCCTCTGTGGAGCGCACCGGGAGAAGCGGGAGGAGCTCCGGGCCCTTGACGATCTTCGGGCCCGGGGTGCTTTCGTACGATCCCGCATCCGTCTCCTGCAGGAGATGGATCGTGGCTCTCACTTCTTCTATGCCCTGGAGAAGAAGAGGGGGGCAAAAAAGCACATCCTCTGCCTTCTGGCGGATGACGGCGCCCCCCTCACAGATCCGGCAGAGATGCACGAGAGGGCCAGGGCCTTCTACGCTGGCCTTTTCTCCCCGGATCCTACTGATGCCGATGCTTGCGGGGTGCTTTGGGACGGGCTCCCAACAGTCAGCACGGGCGACCGGGACTGGCTAGAGCTGCCTCTCACTCTGGCCGAGTTCTCGGAAGCCCTCCATCTCATGCCCACTAATAAATCTCCGGGCATGGACGGGCTGACCGTGGAGTTCTACCGCGTGTTCTGGGATGTCCTCGGCCCGGACCTTGCCACCGTCTGGGCCGAGTCTCTGGAGAGCGGGGTCCTCCCTCTGTCGTGCAGGCGAGCGGTGCTCGCCTTATTGCCGAAGAAGGGGGACCTCCGTGACCTCCGGAACTGGCGTCCCGTCTCGCTCCTCAGCACGGACTATAAGGTCGTGGCGAAGGCCATCTCGCTGCGGCTGCGGTCCGTGCTGGCAGACGTGATCCATCCAGACCAGACCTACACCGTCCCGGGCCGTACCATCTTTGACAATCTTTATCTGGTCCGGGACCTCTTGGAGCTTGGGTGTAGGGATGGTCTGTCGTTCGCCCTCCTGTCCTTGGACCAGGAGAAGGCATTCGACCGGATGGACCACGGGTATCTCCTGGGCACTCTGCGGGCATTCGGCTTTGGGCCCCGGTTTGTGGGGTTTCTCCAGGTGCTGTACGCTTCCGCGGAGTGTTTGGTCAAGCTCAACTGGACCTTGACCGCACCTGTCAGCTTCGGGCGAGGGGTGCGTCAAGGCTGCCCGCTGTCGGGTCAGCTGTACTCTCTGGCCATTGAGCCCTTCCTTCGTCTCCTTCGTATGAGGTTGACGGGGTTGGTGCTCCATGAGCCGGAGGTGCGGTTGGTCCTGGCAGCGTACGCCGACGACGTGCTCCTCGTGGTCCAGGACCCGGATGATCTGGTGCGGGTGGAGGCCTGTCAAGCTGTGTACTCGGCGGCCTGCTCCGCCCGGATCAACTGGGTCAAGAGCTCTGGCCTGGTGGTTGGGGCTGGGTGGCAGGCGAGCTCCCTCCCACCCGCGCTCCAGGCCATTCGGTGGAGCGCGGGTCCGCTGCTCTATCTGGGCGTTTATTTTTCCGCCACGCATCCATCTCTGCCGGAGAACTGGCACGGTTTGGAGGGCAGGGTGACTGGGCGGTTGCGGGGCTGGACGGGACTGCTCCGGTGTCTCTCCCTTCGGGGTAGAGCACTGGTGCTCAACCAGCTGGTCCTGTCCATGCTCTGGCACCGACTCAACACCCTGTGCCCGCCCCCGGATTTCCTGGCCAATCTCCAGAGGTTAATTCTGGGGGTTTTTTTGGCCAGGACTGCACTGGGTCTCTGCAGGGGTTCTCCATCTTCCCCTGGAGGAGGGCGGACAGGGCCTGACGTGCATGCGCACGCAGGTCCACGTCTTCCGCCTCCAGGCCCTGCAGAGGCTCCTTTATAGTGCAGGTGGCTTGGCGTGGAGCACGTTGGTGTGCGCCTTCCTCCGCCGCCTGCGAGGGCTCCGATACGACCGGCAACTCTTTTTTCTCCGTCCGAGGGGTCTTCCGCGAGACCTCTCCGAGCTGCTGGTCTTCTACCAGGACCTCCTCCGTGCCTGGAAGCTGGTTTCAGCAACCAGGCCCTTTGTGGCCACCGAGGGGGTAGATCTCCTCGCAGAGCCCCTGCTACACAATCCCCATCTTCGTGTGCAGGTGGCGGAGTCCCTCCTTGGTGTGCCGGAGGTTGGTCCTGGCGGGAGTCACTAAGATAGGAGACCTCCTGGACTACGACCTGGGGGCTTGGGTGGACTCCCGGGCACTTGGTCGGCGCATGGGGCTCTCCACCCTTATAACCCCCAGGCGCGTACTCCAGGAGGTGGAGGCAGCTCTGTCTCCCGCGGCTCGGTCTCTCCTCGAGCGGGTCCTGCGAGAGGGTGCATCCCGCCCGTCCCTCACTCCAGGCCCTCCGGATCTCTCCATCGGCCCCCTGCCCCGTGAGCCTTCCCGGCCTCCCCCTCCTCACACATCGAGCCGGCTGCGTACAATGCAGCCGGTTCGTTTTCAAACCGCGCCAAGGGACCATCTATACGCGCTCGTGCTGCACGCGCTCCATTTCCCCAGCCTCATATCCCGCCCAGACACCAAGTGGCGGGACCTGTTACCAACAGTGGAGGGTGGGGGACCCCGGTGGGCCAGTTTGTATTCTCTTAGTCCCGCGGCCTGCCGGGGATATCAGCTGGCGGCTCCTGCACGGAGCAGTGAGCACAGGCGTGTACTTGGCGCAGTTTACCCCGGTCCCCGAAGCCTGTCCCTTCTGTGGCGAGAGGGAGACCCTGGCGCACACGTATCTTCAGTGCGCCAGGCTGCAGCCCCTCTTTCGGCTCCTCCAGAACCTCTTATTGAGGTTCTGGCTGCACTTTTCCCCTCACTTGTTTATTCACGCACACCCAATTCGAGGCCCCACAAAGTCGCGGGACCACCTCGTCAACCTTCTCCTAGCCATGGCCAAGGTGGCCATTTGGAACACCAGGGAGGAGAGGTTGGCACGGGGAGGGGCCTGCGACTGTGGGGCTGTTTTTCGTTGTTTTATCCGCTCACGCATCCGGGCAGAGTTCCTCTGGGCAGCATCCGCTGGCTCCCTCGATGTTTTTGAGGAGCAGTGGGCGCTGTCCGGGGTTCTCTGCTCAGTGTCCCCTTCCGGTTCCTTAGTTTTAGCCCTTTGACCCTCACGCCCGTTCCTGTTCTTTTATTTGTTGCCCCCCGGAATTATTTGGGATCTAGGTTTTGTGGATCCCTCCCCTTAGGCTGGGGGGTGGGATCCTTTAGCAGTGGGCGGGCTTGCCCGCCCACTTCCCGGACCCCAATAGGATTGGACTTCTGTACCCCACTTGTCTGGGTCTGTCACACCATGTTGAAAATTATCCTCTCAGAAAGTGAAATAAAATACATTCCATCAACATAGCTTTCTACAAGTGCGAGAAGAGACAACCATGTAAAGCTATGAGAATTTGCACCATTAAGCTTGGCCAAATTTCTGTTGCCTGAACTGTTGTAGAGGGCGGTGTATGTTGACTGACTGCAGCTGTCCGCCCCACATTTCTCTTATGTCCTCTGTGTAGTTTGTAAAATGCTTTGGGATCATTGGGTATTAAAAGTTCAATATAAATGTGAAATATAAATGTCTCAATGTTTGGTGTTGATAAGAAATCAGTCTCATGAATTTTTGTGACTCTTTGGGATTTTTCAATAACAGTTAATTGCTGCTGAATCATAAGACCAGTTTGCTTTGCTTGTACGATAGCAATTTTTCAATATAAATTCTTCTCTTCTTCTGGATGCCAGGCAAAAGAAGCCTGGAAAATACAATTAACAGCCTCTATCAATGCCTTTCACTTTCAGTTGCCAGCACTTTGTGTTGATTATAAAAACAGTGGGATGTGAGGCTGACTATGCTCTAATGGTGTGCGTGTGTGCGCGTGCGTGCAGGCGTTTGAGACTTATTCCAGTGATCTGGTATGCTATCTGTTACTAAATGAAATCTGATGTTTCTACTATGAGTTTAAGAGGACAAGGCTTTTTCCTTTTTGACCTTTTGAAAGATTGCTGCCACAAAAATAAAAAGCTTCTCTGTTATCCTTCTTTTGGCTGTTATTTTTTATTTACATCAGTTAGCTACAATCTAGGGGAAACAAACTTCTGTGGGGCAGGGGAAGGGAGGATCAGGCCCACAGTGAGCAAAGATGGCCTGAGGTTGCCATTCAGTTTCTTACTAAAGCACCCTTTTTTATCAATAAATTCTGTCTTCATCTTCACCATGCAATTGGCACCCAGAACAGTGGCTAGACACAAGTGATATTAGAAATAACCACCTTCACCAAAGGCTTGGCAATTTGTTCGTTTTCCCGTGACAAGAGTAGTGGTGACTTTATATTTTTAGCTTGGTTTTGCTGACTACAATTCATACGGAGATCATTCCTGTGGATTCTCAGTGCTGGATTAAAATCTCATTCTTTTAGAGCATAATAGATAGTGGATAGGGACGGAGCACAATCACAGTCCTATTTTGTGCTTATCCAACCTCCTTGCATGAGCCTTCCCTTTAAATTATATTTTGAGAAGGTACAAATCAGAAATGATTTGTACTATTATATATCTTTCCCTAATAATAGTTTTTGTTTTCTTTTGGGTAGCTGAGTAATTTGTCTTCCTCTAAAGCTTTAGAGCAGTTTTCACGTATCGTATGAGCAATGCACCATCTTACTGTGTTTATTTTCACCTTTTTGAAAGATACAGACCTGTTCTGAACTGAAATGGAAATCCTTTGTAGCAAATGGCCTTGCTGAAGTGCAGCTGGCTCCTGGTGCATATTGTGTGGATGATTGGTTGCTAAATTTGCAATGCACTGAATGTCTCCCTCTTTCTCTCTCCGATGCTGGTTGCAGAATTATAGCAGTGATGCTTTCATGTTACTCTAAGTGAAATACTGTGGCAAAATAGATATATTTGTTTCAATTAAATAACTTGCAAACTATTTTAAAACTGGTATTTGTTAGCATTGGTATCTCTGGGGGATGTTGCCAATGTACAGTGGTTTATTTTCTGTATTTTACAATTATATGGCTTTCAGCACAATTCTATACGTTCCCCATGATAGAGGAGTACATAGAAAAAAAATAGGAACAATTTCAGTTGCACTTTTTAAATTTTGCTATTCAGTAAATTGAAACCAGCATCTTTAATCCTGACCTGCTTTGAGCATCCCTAATGTAGAAACAGCAATAACAGTTGGTCGCTACAAAATATGTGCATAGTATGTGTGTATTCACAAGGTTCCCTTCCACGTATTGTGCACTGAGTGATGCTTGAATCTAGAAACTCTCAGTTTATGCCAGATTCATGTAATTACAGACTCTTTTTATATCTTTCAGGACTCATTGTTGGCGTGATTTTGAGATATGGTTCTCCCTCCAGCAGTGGCCATGACAAGCCATTCAGCTGCTCACAGGAGGACAGACCATTTACGACGCTGTTGGTCAATGTCAGTGGAAAGTTTTTTGAGTACACCCTTAAAGGAGAAATAAGCCCTGGAAAAATACACAACGTGGAACAGAATGACATGTTGCGAAAGGTAAGGATAGTTGAGTTTTTGTGAATAACTATTGACCTATTTTGTGAATGACTGCTGCATAGATGGCGCATCCTGTTTTCACGCTGCTCTCTCTACCCACACTTCCCTTCTTGTCCTCCAAACTGAGTGTATGGTATGGTATGATGTTAAGTATTGTATTTCTAGATGTAATAGAATTAAATTATTTAAACTCATTCAAAAGTGTCGTCTGCATAGCATTCATTGGCAAAATTGTATCTTCTTTGTATCCTAGTGTTCACGTGTCCTTTCATAACAGTTCAAGAATTAATGTATGCTCAGTATAACCAAAGCCATTTCTGTATAATTAGCTAACATTTATGGATCCACGTCAGACACTAATTGCGATTGAGGTCTAGCTCAGTGCTATAGTACAGGGAGTTCTTTACACTTAGTATCTTTGATTTTTCTTCTCTATTTTTTTAGTTCAATTATGTTCAAAACTAGTTTCATTTCTCCCCCCTTCCATCAAATGTAAAATATCTGAAACTGGGAGTTTTACATATGAACCCTAAGTTAGACACAACAGTTTTCTAGTAGTACTGATCACTGACTTTTTACAATCGTTGGTGTATCTTTCATTTTAAATTGTTTTGCTACCTTGAACAGTTTGGCCTGGCTTTCATTGGGACTTGACACTTACAACTTCCACTGAAGAAAATATCAGGGTGTGTGTGGTTTGGGTGACTTATTCATATGGTAACTATATGCAAAAGATGTATTTTTTAAAAGCTTAAATAGTGTTGGTGCTACAGATAAGAACCAGAAATCTACACAAACATCATGGTTGATACCATGATAAGGGGCTTTATGGCAGCACCTTTTGAATCTAAATGTCTGTGTTTCTGGTTCATTTAAGGAGGAGACTGCCTCCTAATAGTTGGGACTGTTAAACTCTAGAAGATTCCTGAATATATTGCTATACCAAAGTTCTCCAAATACAGTGGTCTCTATTAAAATGTTCACATATATAATGTTACTTCATGGGTAGTAAAGAAAATACTTTGCAAGTTGTTTGTTAACATTAACTACTTCCAAAGGTAAAAATGTAAGTATTTTATTGGCAACTGCTGTCTGTGTACTCTGTTTGTTTTTTTTTATTATTTTAAATAGGCGATTACATTTTTTTTTTAAAGGTAACATTTGACCCAGAAGTTTTCTTCAACATTCTGTTGCCTCCTATTATTTTCCATGCTGGGTACAGCTTGAAGAAGGTAAGTGTAAGCACTTTCTGAGAATGTAACCATGACACTTTCGGCCTAATGCTGCATCACTAACAGAGTACAATCTCCATTAGTGCCGCAGTTCTGAGCATAAGTGTCTCTCTTGTGGTGCCTCTTGCGAAGCTAGAAAGTCTCGTCCATTGTTTCTAAACAGTTGGATAGTTTTAAGAGAAAGCATTTTATGCATTTAGTGAGTTACTTTTAGAGAGATTGGCCCAAACCTAAACTGTGATCTGAACACCCCTGAATATTGGAGGATGGAAACTCAGGACTGCACTTTGTGACTTGGGGTCATCACCTACAGTTACTTTCCTTTTAAACTCTTGGCCCTCTGTTACATTAGTGTCACAAGCATCTGGTTATAAAGCTGTGTCTCAACAAGCCCCACATAAGGTTTTAAACATGATTCAGGTGGGACTTCTGTAATATTTAAACAAATTTAATATAAGATTTACATAATAAGATTGAAAATATTATTTCCTCGCAGAGTGGAAGGCTGTTTCCTTATATTGCTGTAGGGCTGTGCTATACATTTTGTTGATGTCGTGTTTTCACATAGCTGAGCTCTAAAATATTTTTTTTTCTCGTATAGAGACACTTTTTCAGGAATCTGGGGTCTATTCTGGCTTATGCCTTTTTAGGAACTGCAGTCTCTTGTTTTATTATCGGGTGAGTGAGCTTTGTGAGATTGTGCAACTTTTATGTACTAGTTTTAAGTTGATGAAATAAATGCTACATCGCCCTAAACTTCTGATTTCTAGTGATTAGAACAGTGACTGTAAATTTTCAATTAGGGTTTTATTGATGTGTCCTTTGGGCAAAATTCAGCCTCTAAAATTATGCTAGAATTTGGTTGACTTCAGATAGGATTTTGCTTTCTTACAGAACTGCCAAAAACAGACCACGAAGTTTGTAAAAACAATTCAGTTCCGTGGTGGTCACTGCTGTTTTCCAACCCTACAGTCCTAGAGATCCAAGTTTCTGTTAGTTCAAGTAATCCGTTATGAAAACAAAACTTTACAAAATACTTGAGTCTACATGAATTGGCCTCTATTTCTAATGAAGATGCATTTAATCCAGAGAATAGAGGCAACTGTTAACCAAGAATCTCGACTATCAGCTTTTAGAAGCATCCTCTTTCACCTTTTTAAAAATAAGACACATAAGCAAAATGATTTTGATTGTGAATACTTATTCTGTTAACAATGTTGCATCTTTTCAGCATGTGGACTTTTTGTAAGAGCTCTAATGTATGTATACTCAGTAGCTGCTTTTTTGCATTTGCTACTTTGAGGGAATTACATTATTTTTCCTCTGCAGTGAAATAGCTGTTACAGTGCAAAGTTCCTTCCCTAAATACTACACGATTCATTAGGTAAAATTGGTGGATTGTGTGTTTTAATCATGAGGACAGACTACATGTCTGACTTCCTGGGTGCTAAATGACCTCTGTTGGGTCATATCACACTCTGGACTCAGATGATGAGGAAACATCTGTTGAGAGATTAGAGTTCCACTCTCACTGTTCGATACTGAGCTCTGGGCCTGGGCTTCACTAGAAAATTAGGTCAGTTTAATTACGTCAGCCAGGGGTGTTAAAAAATCCACACCCCTGAGAGGCGTTGCTAAACTGACCTGAGTCCCTGTGTGGACAGCACTAGATCAACGGAAGAATTTTTCCATCGACCTAGTTACCTAGACCAGTCGTTTTCAAACTGCAGGTTGCGACCCAGAACTGGGTCGCGGAATGTAAGGCACTGGGTCGCAGTGGCTCTGGTCAGCACCGCTGACCAGGCCGTTAAAAGTCCTGTCAGCAGTGCTACCCGGCTAAGGCAGGCTAGTCCCTATCTGTTCCGACACCTCGCTATACCCCGGAAGCGGCCAGCTTCCCTTTCAAAATGTTTGAAAACCACTGACCTAGGCTGATGCGAGAACCCCTCCCATCAGTGTAGACACTACCTATGATGAAGCTGTAGCATTTCAAGTTTAGATAATCGCCCCCCCCCGCCCAACCCCCCGCTTTAGTGTGGCAAGGCCTACCTGAGCAGTGATGCGAGGATTTTATCTTTCCTATACTCTTCAGAGCCACACAAAGGAGACACCGCCCTCCCTGTTTTGATAAACACTGCTTTATCCTCTTACTGCAGGAATCTCATGTATGGTGTTGTAAAACTAATGAAGTTGGTGGGACAACTCTCTGATAAATTTTACTATACAGACTGTCTCCTCTTCGGAGCTGTGATATCTGCTACTGATCCAGGTACTGCAGTTACTTAAATTATTCCATTGATGATACATTGAGGATGTATAGTTGACAATTCTAACTTTTTTTTTTTCTTTTCAGTTACATTATAATGGTAACTCTGTGTGTATGTACTGTATGATGTATATATTGGGCATCAGGAAAGTTGGTATCTGGTAAAGACTGTGCTGGTATCTGGCGAGACAACACATTTAGAAACAAAATGTACTGGTTAGCTCTGCTGATGTGTTTTACTTAATAGAGTTTTCCTTTCATGAATTCAGTTGAATGAATGTAATCTTTTCATTTTCTGGAGAGCCTCTCTATGCTATCCCTTTATAGATTCACTGCTTGAAATGTAGTATTACTTTTTTATAAAATAGGTGCAATCTTTTTTGAAATTTGAAGGTGGTTTTTTTTTTTTTTTTTTTTTTTTAATATATTTACGTATAAGGACACTTTTTTTTTGATAGCCAACTGTTTAACCTTTTTTGAAACTGTGTCTTCAAAGTGCTACACACCCATAAAGTTGTTTAAGTTTTGGAAATCAACATCTCTGGAGAACTGTTGTGCACATGTGTGTCTGAAGTACAAAGCAGGAACTATATTTTAAAACACACATTTTTACGTATTCAATATCTGTTTCTGTGAAAATGGGAAGTGGCAGCCTGCAGTTGAGATGGACTGCTGGCAGTTGGATTCACTTCTGCTTCCTTTTACATGGAAACTGGCATATGATGAGTGAAAATAAGATACACGTGGGGTGAGTCTCCAGGACCTTCTTCCTCAATATCAGACCCAAGTTATTGTTCTGGAAGGATTGCTTTGAATAATTACTAGTCTTGTCTTGTCCTTCTCAACTTCTGTTTGCAAATATGTTTATAACATAGTGTACTTTTTGGACAAGGTACTTACAAATGGTTTTATGTGTTTTTTTGTTCTTTGTGGGTTTTTTGGGTTCTTTTTTTTTAAAGAACTGAAATACTAAAGATTTGCGTGAAAAGATTGTAAAAGCCTTCTATTGCTTGTTACCAGTCCACAACTTTTTTCTGGCTATTTGATTGTGGAACTTGGACGTATTGTTTAAAAAATAGTAGGATTCTGGCAGAGTGAAACTGTTATCTATTTATGTCCAATGGTTTGGAGGACTTCCTAGAGAAACTTCTTGTGTGTGAGAGAGACAGCGAGTGAGCCAGCCCCATTTTGGAACAAGACTGCCCTAAAACTGTCATTCCACCTCCAACAGTCAATTTACCTGTACAGTATGACTCTTAATTAAATATGACTAAAGTCTTTCCCATTTTTGTTTGAAATTGTTCCACAGTCTATGGTTTCTGCTTCTTTAGGCAAATTGGAAAATGTCTGCTCCTTCCAGCTCACAAGCACTCACAATAAACTAACATACATGTTCTTTCTTATTATTTTTATAGTTACCGTGCTGGCAATATTTAATGAGCTGCATGCTGATGTCGATCTCTATGCCCTTCTGTTTGGAGAGAGTGTTCTAAATGATGCGGTTGCCATTGTATTGTCTTCGTAAGTAACAATTCAGGCTTCCGCTATGTGAAATTTTCTATTTCTTGTTGTGGTTTAAGTGGTAGCTATGAATCATACTATTTTTCTAAAAACTTAATCTCCAGATATCTTTTTCTAAATGGATTCTGCCTTGTGAACTGAATTGATAAACGTTGCTAACATTTTTGTCTGTGCTACAGAGGTGTGTAATGAATCGGGCAAAAGAGAATTGGCATTTCAAATCCAAATCTAGCTGAATACAATATCCCTTTGCTTAATGATCTGGCATAAAAAAAAGATTTTGTTGCCATCACTAACTCCTCCATTTTCATCTGACTTTTTTTTTCTCCCTAGATCAATAGTTGCCTACCAGCCAACAGGTGAAAACACCCATGCGTTTGATGCCGCAGCATTTTTCAAATCAGTTGGAGTTTTCCTTGGAATATTCAGTGGCTCTTTCATGATGGGAGCAGTGACAGGGGTTGTGACAGCTCTGATATCCTTTCTTGTGTTTAACTCTTCCAACGTGCAGGTGTGTTAGCATTAACATTAAGCCCTGATCCTGCATGCTGACTCCAGCAGGTTTCAATCATTATTCGTCAACACATTGCTGAACACAACTTGCCGTAGTCTGCATTGACTGACTGTAAAATCGTGATCAGTATCATGTCATCTTAGGCCTTGTCTCTGCTAGGAAGGGTTTGCTGATGAAGCTATAACAATAAAACAGGTGGAGACAGCTTATATTGGCAAAAGAACTCTTGCTCGTGTAGGTTATACCAGTTCCCCAAACAAAATAAGCTATGTTGACAAAAGGACATTACTGGTATAATTGCATCTACATTGGGACTTTTTCTAGCATAGTTGTGTGGATCTGGAGGGTAATTTTTTTTTTCATACTCCTAATCTATACAGCTCTGCCAGCAAAATTTTTAAGTGTAGATCAGGCCTTATCCACCCATATAGCAAGGGGAATAGCTGTATAACCTCCTCTGACGTGGTGTACCAGACCTGTGGTCTTTCCACATCCCGCCCCAGAAAAGGGCAGTAGAGTGGAGTCCTCCAAATGGCCTAGAGAGGCTGCAGGGGAGGCAGCCAGTCAGGGCTCAGTAGTTAGTATAAAAAGAGCTGGAGGGCCAGAGTGAGTTCAGTTCCTTGCTGCAGCTGGAGGAGCATGAATGGTGTGCCCTGCTGGCTGATGAATTTACAGGACCTCGGACAGAGCACTTCTGGCAGAGATTCGGGGGGGGAGCAAGAAGGAGCTCCTGGCTGGCTGCTGGACTCAACCAGGACAAGGCTCTGAGGTAACAGTAAAGAATGTGCTGGGCCTGTGGGGAAGTGGCCCAGGAAATCATAGCAGCGACTCAGCATAGATAAAGGGACAGAGTGGATGGCTGCTATTATAGGGTCCCTGGGCTGGGACCAGGAGTAGTGAGTGGGCCTGGGTCCCCCCCATTGGCCACTGGGGAAGTGATCTGGACTTTGATACACCTCAGAAGGGGATCTGAACCCTTTTAGTAGCCCAGGAGGAGAGCTGAGGACAGAAAAGCCTATAGAGGACATGGACATTGCCTTCAGTGAAATCGCCTTGGAGTACGGCTCTATACCAGGGTCGAGGCCATTTAAAGACTATGGGACTAATTAAGGGCCTTAGCCCAAGGAGGGCTACAGGGAGAGAAAGGGCTTGCATATGCACTCTGTCAAGGGGAAGCTTCTGAGAGGCCTACCACCTCTCTACACCACCTTCATACTGGTATAACTCTTTCCACACTAAGGATTTTACTGGTTTAACAATATCTGTAAAAATCACACACCCCTAAGTGACATAGCTACACTAGTGAGACTTACATATAGACTGTAATTGTAGAGGAGACCTACCCTTAAGCAGTTTTAATACTTGGAAGGCAACTTGGTGATTCATATTTATTATTCTAATGCCTTAACCACTTGAGCCATTAATAACCCTTTCAGACACTATTGGGCTCTTGCTAGGGGCCTTGTGTTTAATCTTTCTGTAGGAGTCTCATCTCAGATGTTGTTCAAATAAAACTCGATTCTATCTTTATCAGTATTGATATAATACGACACACTACACGTGATTTTTTCCCATTATTTTCAAGCCTATGTCCCAGTTCTACTATTGGATCTGCAGTGGAATGCTGTACACAGGTACAATGATCAGTCTCTGTGGATCTGGTTGGAGGGCTGGGGCATTGGGCCTAAAGCTTGACCAGACTAAGAGGTCATGATGCTTCATCATACTCACAGCCTTTTCTTCTAGATATGCTCGTCTACTCTTACTCAAACACAGTCTGTCTGTCTTTGATGCATGTGTGCATCAGAAAACTGACCTCAAAGGAGTGGAAAGTGATGCATATTTTTAAAATCATAAATCCATGACATTTCATTTTGGACAACATTTCCCCAAAAGTGTGTCTCATTACATGTTCCCATAGCCCAGGCTATCTGACTGCTCTCCCTGCCCCCACCCCGCCCACGTCCTGCATAATGAAAATGCTTAAGGCATTAAGAGATGAAAAGGTGCTGTGGTACCTTTTTACAGCCTGAATTTTTAGACTTCTCAGGTTTGAGTGATCATTAACATGATGTTAATACAGTGCTTCTCATACTGGTCTGTGGTCTGCCAATGGTGCATAAGGAGCTGGGTGGTCACATGTTGCTGCTACTTCAAATCATATTCAACTACCAAAATGAATTTAAAATACATAAATAGTTGTCACATGACGCATCCATTTTAGCATTTGCTCTAGCTGACACGGATATTATTTGCTGATGAATGAGAGGCAGAGTGGCCAGTCAGGGAATGGAAAGGGAGGTTGTTCACAAGATAACATCTGTTAAGAAAAAGCTTGAGACTTTTCTTTAACATACATGCACTGGAAACCTCAGTTAGGATCACTGTTCCCTCTAAGCTGTGTGCGTGTGTGTGCGCACACAGATTCTAAACCCTGCGCACATGGCGAAACACTGTGCGCACAAAAATTTGCACAGAAGCACAACAATTTGTATAGAAGACATTTTTTGCGCACATGGCCTGTCAAAAATTTGCACAGAAGAAATATTTTTGCGCGCACAGCCTGTCAAAAATTAGAGGGAACATTGGTTAGGATATGAAACTTTAAACTCTTTCTTTCCAAAGTGAGATTCACTTCAAAAAATTTAATTTTATCCAAGTATAATACTGAAAATAAAGGTTTTAATTAGCTTAAAGAACAGTAACACCTTATTGTTAAGTCACACATAAACTTTATAAATGTCTGCTTCTGACTGATTTTCCCCGGTGCTGACACGGCTGTAGTTGTTAGAGCACTTTGCCTGCCTCTGCACCTCTTTGTCATTGAGGGTTGAATAAATAAATAGGGGAAGTTTAGTCATGCATGACCCATTTTTAAAATTATTTTGATTGTTTCTAATAGTTATGCAAATAACTTGCCTTTGTTCTTTTGGTTTTTGGTAAGATATCCAGGAACAGATAGCTGGTCAGTATTGCCACACTCAACTATATGTGATTTAAAAAAAAAATTTGTAAGGGTATTGTACATAATATTTCCTTGCAAATGCAGAGTCTGCCTGCTTGTTGTGCATACAAGCACAGTATGATGCCTTCTCTACAATATTGTGGGCTTTGGTGAGGGAAGGGAATAATATGAAGAATAAAGTAATGGCCAAAATACCAGTCTTACTCTTTGATGTAATGTCACCATCATTGAATGACCATCATCATCTGAGGTTGGTCTTATCTAACTCTTAACTCCAGCCAAATTATGCTGCAGACTCCATCCTTGCCTTTCAATAATAACAGTATAATAACTTTGAGAGATAAAAGTAATGGGACTACTTAATGCTGAAGGGATTTTAATTGAAATACAGTGTTCTCATTCATTTGGCAACCTGTAGTGTTTCATGGTTAATCACTTACAGCCCCATCATGATCATGGAATTCTGTGGTAAAGCCCACATGAGTGCAGCAGAGTTTCCAGGGATGATGGCTTCTCTTGTGAAGCGATGGGAGAGGCAGGGAGCATGGTCTCCAAACCTTGTGGCTCTCCAGAGGAAGGAATTGCCATCCCTCATTAGTGCGCCTCAGCCTCCCCTTCAATCACTGGACCATGGCTCCTCAGCAGGCATGTTGCCATTGTGTAACAGTAATAATGGTGGTGAAGAGTGGGTATTAATGAGGCAGTGACACACCCATGTAGATGTCAGCTGGAATCTGAGGGGGAGCACACTGTGTACACTTGTTGCATCCTGGTTCTATATTTGCTCACCTGACAGTGGCTCAACCCAATGGTTTCCAATTGTGAGGAGGGGCGTCTGTGGACATGAGAAAAGAAGAACCATGCAGTAGCCAGAGCAGCCTCTCCCATACCCTTCGGCAAATTAAGGCTCTTTTTGCTGCTGCTAGTAGCTGTTTTGTTTCATTCTGCCTCTTACAGCTCAGAGATGCATAGGATCCATATTCATTTTAAATACAATCAACTGTATGAAGTGTCCTGAATGCCTAGAAGTGTTTGATGCCAGCACAGAAACTGGAAATTGCCTAAAACATTAATATGAAAGAGAAAACTGGTTGTATTCTATCATAACTATTTTGAGGTATAGAGCAGGTGCTATTTTAAAGGTAGAATGGAAGTTGAATTTAATCTCCCATCTTTCAGCAGCTCTATGAGCGTCTCGAACAAATTCCTTTTGGGCTGACATTATCTGAGCTTGCTCTTATGTCAAGGATGAATCTTTTTTTCCTGAAAGACTGAGTTAAATTAGTTCAGCTAGTTTGTTTCTAAGTTTTATATGGGCATGAAAAAATACAGCTTCATTGAAGCTGAGATTTTTTTTTTGTTTGTCTCAAAGGCTACAAGCCAAATTTTGAAGAAAAATGATTCAGTAGTTTCAAAGTTATAAAGATGGCATACTGGAGCATATATATTGGAATTCTTCCATTCAGATTTCAAAGATGCCTTGGTAAAAGACAGCTGGTCTTCTCTGGCTGGGTGTGCTGTAAACTAAAATGTTTCTGGACTTTAAAAAAAAAATTAATTTAAAAAAAACCACGCCAGAAAAATCTTTAATTCAGAAACAAGCACTAATTCAGTATCAAATCTGAGAAGTGGAGTGCTCCGAATAGAGAGCTTTAAAATGGTTACAGCTTCTCACAATGTTAACAAACATATTTTGCACATAGGGAGACAATGTAGACTAGTGCTCTATAGCCATCCCCATGTAAAATGGGGATAAAGTTATTGGCCTCAGTTGTAAAGCATTCTGAGATCTACTGCTGAATAGCACTATGTAAGACTGGAGTATTAGTAGCAGTAGCCATTTCTAGTCATGTCTGTCTGGTTAAATGTAAAACCTTGATATATTTGTGTTACTAATGTACTGTATACCAGAAGATGTGCAAGGTGGCCAGGTTACTGTTGCAAAAGAAACCTTAAACTTCCTCATTCTTGAGTGTCTGATATTTCAGCCTTGACATAGATGAGTTGATGCATTTAATGTTGAAATTGTCTTGGTTTTGGATTGACACTTCACACTAATATAGACAAAGGATTTTTGTAAACATTAGGTGTAATTATACTAACATTCAGCCAAAATCACCAAGTATTTGTTGACCCCTTAACAAAGTATTTATGTGACCAAGTTTACCAAACTGCATTGCTTCCCCCTGCTGGAGACCGCTCTCTTCTTCCTGATGTCCTGGAGCACTTTCTTGCTAGCTGAAGCATGTGGATTTACAGGTGAGATGTTTTGGAGTCAAGCACAGAGAGATCAAACTTCTATCCATCTCCTTTTTTCACTTACTTTATTAAATCTGTTTTAACAGCACTTCATATAAGATGCATGATTTTGGTGCTAAAATGTTTTCACTTTCCTTACTGGTAAAACTACACTGGAAAACAGCCTCTGGAAAATGTGGGCTTTTCTTATTACCTGTCAAAGTCTGTGCATGTTAGAACTTGGCTCTAAGCAAGAAATGTAAATTTTAATTAATTTTGTGTTGACCGCAGTACCCGCACTGATTACCAAGGGAGCTGGCTTTCTGTTTTTAGTTACTACTTCAGACCCTAACTCTAAAATTAAATAATTCTACTTGCACCTTTGTCACCTCTGTATTACGTAACTTGAGACTCCTTAGCTTCAGATACAGCTTGGTAATGGTTCCCCAAATCCCCAGTTAAACATAATGTGATGTAGTGTTCTGTATATCTTGGACTTAAATCAAGGGCAGATCCCCTCTCCTAATGAATCTTCTCTGAGAAGAAATCCAGTCTACTGCACTGGGTTACCTAAACCTAGGTATTGAAGTGATTTCTGCTGTCTGTTACCAGCAGCGTGTCCAAGCCATGCCGCTCATTCATTTTGTTGAAGAACATTTGGAGAGCTCTAAAATTTTATTTAATAGTCTTACAGAAATGGTTGGTTAACAAAAACATCATATAAACTTCCCTTTATGGTGAGGAATAAATCCGTAAGAACTAAAGAACAATGTGTTAAACCACGAGTATAAGCAAAGGTGGCAGGGCAAGGGATTGTCTTTTTGTTCTGTGTTGGTTCAGCACCTAGCACAGTGGGATCCTGGTCCATGACTAGAGCTCCTCGGTGCAATAGTCATACAAATAATAATTAAGGCAGTCAGGAGAATCAAGTAACTATGTTCAGGGCCGGCTCCAGGCACCAGCAAAGGAAGCAGGTGCTTGGGGCGGCACATCTGAAGGGGTGACATTCTGGCCATTCCTGGGGCGGCACATTTCAAGGGCCGTTTTTTTGGTTTTTGTTTTTTTCCTGCTTCTGCAGCTCTGGCCGTGTGTGTGTGTGTGTGTGTGTGTGTGTGTGTGTGTGTGTGTGTGTGCGCTGGTTGGAGTGGCACAAAAGCTAGAGCTGGCCGTGATTATGTTTATACTGGATTTGAGAGGGTAAGCAAAGAACTTCATCATCCAGCTCTGTTTGTGTCTGTGAATCTATTGGCAGGTGTGGTGGCAGTTCTCTTTTGTGGAATTACACAGGCTCATTATACATACAACAATTTATCAGTCGAGTCAAGAAGCCGAACTAAGCAGGTGAGACCCTATTCTTCACTTGCCAAGTGGTGTAGTGTTGATTTTTCAAGTTTTACTATGTAAAACTATGTAATCTTGAATGTGAATGTTTTTCTCCCCAGCTCTTCGAGGTACTGCACTTCCTGGCTGAAAACTTCATATTTTCGTATATGGGTTTAGCTCTTTTTACTTTCCAGAAACACATATTCAGCCCAATTTTCATCATTGGAGCTTTTGTATCCTTTCTTGCTTTTCATCTAACAAGTTATTTATTTTAGGTACCTGAAAACTTGCCATGCCTTATTGCCTTCCCTCAACCACTCATGCATCTCGGAGATGATGTTTTTGGATTTGTTTTCCTGCAATATGCTGCTGATGCAAGAATCTTTTGAAAACAACCTTCATCTGCCCTTGCAGAGTTAAGGACCTTATGGCATGCAAGCCTCAGGGCTCTCATGTATCTGAACAGCTTCTAAGAGCTGTGTATCATTGGTTTGTCCTCAATAGCACATATGCTGGAGACAACTATACTCCCTGCCGTTATAAAAACAGAACTTAAAGCTTCAAATATCCAGGGTGGAAAAGGTGTTTCAGAATTAAAGGATAGGGGAAGAATACCCCATGTTGTCTGCTCAAATCCGCATACACAAATCAAGGCACTATCTTGCCTTAGTTAGGCCATGTCTACTCTACACAATTAAGTTGACCTATGTTAGGCTGACTTACAGCCACCACAATAATTACTGCATTTTTTTCTGTCCATGCTACCTTCCTTCTGTCAGTGGTGTGTGTCCTCACCAAGAGCACTTGCACCAACGTAAGAGGGGCAGTGTGTGGGCTCAGAGCCCAGGCTCTCCACTTGGCACCAAGCTCCCAGCTGGAGCCCGGCTGCCTCTTGTGCTCTCTGCTCCTGGCTCCCCACGGAGCTCCTAGCTGGAGCCTATACAGATACTGCATCGCCCATCCTACATCCGCCTAAGCCTTGCCCCTCTTGTCGAGGTGGGTTTACTAGGTCGGGGTAGCAGGCGAATTACAGCGACAGGAGGAACACTGTAGTGTGTATGCTTACATAATTGGGTTGACGTAAGCTGCCTTACGTGGACTTACTTTGTAGTGTAGACATGCCCTTAGATACTCCTTTGCATATATCTGGAAAATGGATTAGCTGAGGGTAAATAACTGAGAGAACCTACCATGCCAGAATCCATATAAGAGAGTGCTAACTTTCTGTGAACAGCGATGGCTCAATAAAACAAGATTAACTTGGGGTTCTAGGTTTTTGTGGTATTGGGTTTTTAGCTAGCCCAGAACACATCTAGCCTTAATCCACCTCTGGTAAAATAGAAAATGGCTCAGTAACGTTTACCTTCTCCAGGTTTTAAAACACAAGGAAGTATGTTGCGCACACACACACATCCACCCACCCCGTAGCCCAGTAACCTCTCTTCCGACAGTGCCCAGAACAGAACAGGTAATCATCAAGTGATCCATTCCCTGTCGCCCATTCCCAGCTCCTGGCAAACAGAGGCGAGGGACACCATCCCTGCCCATCCTGGCTAATAGCCATTGATGGACCTATCCTCCATGAAGTTACCTAGTTCTTTTTTGAACCCTGATATAGTCTTGGCCTTCACAACATCTTCTGGCAAAGGGTTCCACAGGTTGACAGTGCATTGTGTGAAGAAATACTTCCTTTTGTTTGTTTTAAACTTGCTGCCTATTAATTTCATTCTGTGACACCTAGTTCTTGTGTTATGAGAAGGAGTAAATAACACTTTCTTCACACTAGTCATGGTTTTATAGACTTCTATCATATCCCCTCCCTTAGTCTTCTCTTTTCCAAGCTGAAAAGTCCCTGTCTTATTAATCTTACCTCATATGGAAGCTGTTCCATACCACTAATTTTTGTTGCCATTTTCTGAACCTTTTCCAATTCAAATACATCTTTTTTGAGATGGGGTGACCACATCTGGACACAGTATTCAAGATGTGGGTGTACTATGGATTTATGTAGAAACAATGATATTTTCTGTCTTCTTATCTATCCATTTCCTAATGATTCCCAACATTCTGTTCACTTTTTTGACTGCCGCTGCACATTGAGTGGATGTTTTCAGAGAACTTTCCACAATGACTCCAACATCTTTCTTGCGTGGTGACAGCTAATTTAGACCCCACCATTTTATATGCTTAGTTGGGATTGTTTTCCAATGTACATTACTTTGCATTTATCAACATTGAATTTCATCTGCCATTTTGTTGTCCAGTCACCCAGTTTTGAGAGATCCTTTTATAGTTCTTCACAGTCTGCCTGGGACTTAACTATCTTAAGTAGTTTTGTATCATCTGCACATCAAAACACATCTGGGATGGGCTAAGTGAAAATATTTTTTATAAGGAGTTTGTTTTATCTCACTCCCCAATGGAACAATCTACATGGATTTTTGCAGCCTTAATCATGATAAAATATAAACCTTCCTGAGGGAATTACATAGTTAAACTTGATGGCAAGACTCATGGAAGATGTCCCCTTCCCAATGTGCCTAGTCTCCTGAGTTTTGGATGGATGAGTGTGATTTTTTTTTTTTAAAGGTGCCTTCCACTAGTGTATTTTAATATCATATTCTCCTTTCTCTGCTGTTCTCTCACCCTGCCTAATATGCAGCCTTTTCAAATTCCACATACTATAGCAAAGGACTGCGTATAAATTTGCCTCTGTTTAAAGTATATACATATTTTAAACGTCCCAACCTTTGGCTATTGACTATTAGCTATTTTATGCTCCGCTCTGGAGAGGTTGGGAGTATAGGTGGGCATATGGTATGGTCTAGATCGGGGATCTCAAACTCAAATCACCACGAGGGCCACATGAGAACTAGTAAATTGGCCCGAGGGCTGCATCACTGAAACCTTTTCATACAATGATACAAAAGTATAGTCAAAAATGAAGAGTAATATAATATTCTATTAAAAGTCAATGTATTAACTTTTAAAAAACTAATGCAAAGAGGGGTTTTAATAAAATATAAACACTCAGTACTGTTTGGAACTTGGCTGCCAGTGGAGTTGGCGCCTATGGCAGGCTGCAGGAAATAACTCCGCGGGCCGCATGTGGTCCGTGGGCCGCGTGTTTGAGACCCCCAGTCTAGATTGTAACATTTATAATGAAAACTAAAAATATACGAGAGAAAAGGCCTCAGTGGATTTTCTGAAGCAGAAAGAGGATTTAGAAGTCCTCAGGAAGATAGATAATGAGGCAGATATTACAGCAGTCAGCCTCTGGCTTTGGAGAACTCACCCCAAAACGGGGTGGACTTTTCTGATAAATTGTTTGATTTGAATATGGCATGAAAGTGGTTCCCTGTTTTGTGAGCTAACCATATGGGCAACCAATGAGGCTTTTGTGCACCATATTGTATTTTAAAAGTGCTTTGAAGGAGGCTGCATCTTCCTTCTTCTCATCCATCCCCTCTCTCCTCAGCAAACTGATTCAGAAGAAATAAATAGGGCTGGGGAATCCTCTTCAGTTCCTGCTAGTTTTTTGAGCTATATCAAAAAGCAGAGTTTAAGTTCTTGTGCTGAGGTCTGTTACAGTTGTTAAGATTTGAAGGTGTTTGTCTGCATCCTTCAATTTTTTTATATTTCAATCTGCATCAAATAGCCTTGATTTATATATTCAATGTCAAACTTTTATACTGCAATAAGGTATAAAGTACAGTAACTCCTCACTTAGTCACTCAGTTAACGATGTTTTGTTGTTAAGTTGCTGATCAATTAGGGAACATGCTTATTTGAAGTTGTGAAATGCTCCCTTCTAAGATCGTTTGCAGGCTATCAATTGCGGCAGTTCAGCTGTCCCTTTCCCCACTGCCATGTGCTGCTCCCTGAGACTCCTGCCTGCTTGCTGGCGGGGGTGGGGGGAAGGGGAAGAAGAGGGGGGCTAATATCCCCTCTGCTCCTGCATCTCACTTACCCCATCTTCCATAGAGCGGGGCGGGGGGGGGAGGGGGGGGGGAGAGACACACGGGGGAGGGAGCTGCTGCCTTAGGCAGAAGCTGCAGCTTCCAGGCTTGCTGATCTAATTAACAAGGCAGTGCACTTCTGAACCCACTCTTGATACTTAAAGGAGAAATGCACATCTCTCTCTGAAACCCATCTGCCCTCCCTCCTTTCCTGCTGGCTTGTAGAGTGTGAGAGTTAACCCTTGAGGGCTCAGCCAACTTCTTCGTTCATTTAGCAGTAAGGCATTCCCTGGGAAATATCCCACCCTCTGACTCCTATATAGATATAGTGTGTGTGTGTGTATATAATATAGTCTTTTGTCTGGTTGAAAAAAAGTTCTCTAGAACCTAACCCCCTCATTTACATTAATTCTTATGGGGAAATTGGATTCGTTTAACATCGTTTCGCTTAAAGTTGCATTTTTCAGGAACATAACTACAACGTTAAGTGAGGAGTTACTGTAACCAGCCTAATGAGTAATAAGACCTTTTTACTATCGGAGTACATTTCTATGCCACTTATAGGAGAAAAAGTAACTTACCTTTTGCTCCAGTGAGTAGGTTGTGTTAAGTTTCCAGTAGCATGATGATGGAGCAGATGTCAGTGACTGTGAATTTATCTTAAGACCAATGGATCCTTAACCCCCAGCTGTGATCAGATTGCAATCTTTTTGGGCAGAGCGGCACACATCTACCCTCTCTCTTTCTTCTTGAATCTGGGCAGAAGGCACAAGATCGGTTGGAACTTTCAGCACATGATGATGTTTTCAGGTAAAAGTGTTTGGTGAAGCAATAATTCTGTTTTACATAAACCTAAATAATCCTCTCATGTGAAAATCCTCCTTTTTATAACTAATGTGCAATTTCTGAATAGGAGAAGAGTGGTGTGTGTTTGGTTTTTTTAATTAAAATAGTGCTGTAGCAATTGACTTAGCATAGCATCTTTATACAGTGTCTGTCTCCTATTCTTCAACTACAGTTCTTTACACACAGATCAGAATCTGTCATGATTCTGACAGGAGTGACAGTCTCTGGCAGCTGGATGACTCCTGCATAGTTATGACTAAGATTGGTTTAGGGAATGACAGGACCAATGCTGTCAGAAATATAAATGTGGAAAAACCACCTAGAGCTAGAGTTAAAGTAAAGAAAAGGGGAGGGGGAGTATTTTATTTGCTTACTCTGTCTCACAAGTGAGCTGCTAATGTTCGTTTCCTTGCTAGTGAAAACAAACTACTGAGTGTTTTTACTGTTACAAATAAGTCCGGGGCTGCCTGTCTGGGTAGGCCTTGATGCTGAAGTCTGAAACCCAGTGGGATGTGGGGTGCTTAGAAGCATGTTATTACCCAGAATTCTCCAAGCTCACAGCTCTTTTATAGCAACACTGGTGTTAGAGCTGAACAAATTGAAAGGTTTGCATGCTCTTTCTGGATGCAGAGAGCTTCTTAATTTCTAAAATGTATCTTTATTTCAGTCAGCAGGCAACTTCTTTCCACAAGCTTTTCTGGAAATATTTGTCCCTATTATTTATACAATTACCTTTGAACTCATAACCATGTTCATGAAAATGCTGTGGCAGAGAATGAAGCTGGCAGGTAGCTTGTTACTGCTTCCTCATTTTCAGGGCAGATATGCTCTGCCCTAAGCCATGGCATAGGTTAGAGCAGTCTAAGAGCTGCTCTAACTTATGTCTGCTGGTTTTGGTTTGTAAGGAACCATAGCCAGCTGAGCATAGCTGGAGCACAGCACACTCTGACCATGTCCCCTCCCTATCATAACATAGCCCCTGTGCCTGAGGTGAGTGGGGGTTTGTGCAGGGCATTGCAGTGCTAACATTGCACATCTTCATGGGCCAGATCAGGTGGTGTTTTCATGGTGTTCGGTTATTTTAAAAAGCTGATACAGTGGGGAGTCCCTTCTTTTGGCTACTACACAATATCTTGGGGCTTTGTTTTTAGACTGGATGAATGTTTAAGGAAGTGCTGTGAAAACTAGTACTTAAGAAGTTCACCTAGTTCATTCCTTTCTTTCTGTGTAGGTCTTAGAGGAGCCATGGCATTTGCTCTGGCCATACGAGACACTGCTACTTACTCGCATCAAATGATGTTCTCAACAACCCTTCTTATTGTCTTTTTCACTGTCTGGATTATTGGTGGAGGCACAACACCCATGCTGTCATGGCTCAACATTAGGTCAGTACACATCCAAACACCGGGCAACGTCATAGTCTTTAAAAAAGAAAAAAAACACTGTACTGTGCTAGTCGCTGATACTCTATAAACACCTGTGTGATGCTTGTTAGGCATCTCTTGATTTTAAGGGGTGCAGATGTATTGGTAAGGACACTAAGAAGTAACTTTCGTTGACACTGAGTGTATAGTACAAGAGGATCCCTATTAACCAAAACACCTGGAGGCCTGAGCTCCTTAGCAGGATACAAGTAACATCTATTGACTTGAATGGAAATTGCTCGAATCCTACAAGGAAACAATAGGGCCCCTGTATCCCAACTTCTATATCTAATGAACTAACACCAGTCCCCATCTATTGGCCCCTGATAATAGCCCTGCTCCCGTTCCCATTGAGTTCAGTGGGAGTCTTTCCATGGTTTCAGTGGGAGCTGGGTCAGCCCCTATCTAAACAGGCTGTTATCCAAACAAATGTGGTGTTTCATGGACTGTTAGAACAATCGGGATCTTACTGTACTGTGTGTATTCTGGTTACTGTGTTATAACGAAGGACATTCAAAGGATTGAAAAGGCTTGAGGACATGGCAAACATAAAGATTATGGTTATAGTATGTAATCATAGCAACTTAGTCAAACTGCCAATATACAGATGCTTTGACGTTATAGGCATATATATTTTTGAAGCTACTTATGGGAAGCAAAAGCCCTAGAGAATCATGAATCCATTAACGATTATTTAGCAGGTATGCTCCTGCTATATTGGGGTTTTGGCAGCTGAAGAGAAAAACTGGCATACTGTACACATGCTGTGTGGCCCTTACCATGTACTGATTGCCTTCGATACGAAGTGTGTTCACCAGAATTTGCAATATCCAAGGTTCTGTAGTAGGGTATAGGGAAGCACAAGAGAAAACTGCAGATGCTGAGGTAAGTCTCTATTTATCTTGGGTAAAATTAGCAGGTTAGGAACCACCCCTGTAGTTGGACAAAGAGGAAATTGCCAGTTCCACCAGCTGATCTGTATTTCCTAGGTTTAGTTAAGAGATGACTCAGAGTGGGTGGGAATTCCAAATGCTTTTGGAAATCGGCCTAACTGCTCCCATTGAAATCAGTGGAAGTTGAAGCATTGCAGTCAATGGGCGCAGAAACAGGCCAGCACTGAGCGCTTCTGGGAATCCCACACACTAACATGTTTTCCTCTAGAATTTTCTAGGCAAATTCTCAGCAGACTAGCTTTAGTAGCTATGGCTAGCAAAGATGTCCGACATTACCAACCCCCAACTCCTTAGATTCTCACCTTGCCGTGATGACCTTGGGGTCATTCCAGGTGGCTGAAGGTTAAACTCAAACAGCTGGATACATTCTTGAGTGTTTGGGTTGGGCTTAGTTGGGACAGCTGGAAATATTACTCAGATCACAGGCCTGTCATTACTTTTTGCAATTTGAGGATGAGGCGTACCTCTCCTCTTGCAGTGACGAACCCTTTTTTGATGGTCTGGCCTAGGAACCTGAGGTGACATGAGCATTTCTGGAGGCATTTGAGGGAGGACGTTGTTTTTTTCCGACAGATTGCTCTGATGATAGGGCCGCTTCAGTGGTTTTGCTCCATCAGTAGGTGACACCATGTTCTTTTCTTATGCTCTTCATGAAAGTGCCACTCCTCAAAATCAATAATTCAGGTCCTGAAGCAGCACAGGTGAAAACACTAGTTGACCAGTGCTGTGATACCACTCCTGGAATAGCTTCTAAAAGACAACTGTAAAGTCACAGCAGGGCAGATTGACGTACCTATAGGTATTAAATTGTGTGTTGGAGCCATAACAGCACCCCCCTGATTGGAAGTAAAAAGAAATCACTACCTTTTTGGCTTGGTTGAACAGAACAAAATGGTTAACCTCTCATCTATATAATGATATAGATCTGTTCATAGCATTCTGGTTAGGAAATGCAGTGTTTGACTCCTGTACAGTGTCCACTGGAACTGCTGCAGTTTGTCTTTTTTTCCAGAGGCCACATAAAATTAAACTTACTTAAACCAGGAGATGGCAGCCATGTGCAGCTGAATAAGAGTTAGAAACTCAAACACTGGTCAGTGGTCATTTGTCATGATACAGTGCCAGCCACTGAAGTAAAATGCCCCCTTTCTTATAGGAGGGTAGCAGAGGGATAGAGATTACAGCTTCCCAGTGAAGTTCAGAAGAGTTTAACGTGCTAGTTTTTCTCCTTTCGGGTAGCGTGTGAGGCATCAGAAGATGCAGTATAAAAATACAGGCTTCCTTTAGTTCTATCTCAAACAGAAGCAATAACATGGAATATAGGGCTCAGCCGAGGTGCAGTATGGAATTCAGGGCACATTCACTGTTTCTTTACATGGATCATGCCTGGGCCCCTGGCAATTATGCCTTTTAAATTAGATTGCAGGAAATAAAGCGTGAGAGGTTGAGAGTTGTTTAATTATACAGGATACTTTAACAGAAAAGAGATTAAAGGTTAACATTGCTTTTTGTTCATTTACTAGATTAAGTGGGACAGGGGGCAGTGATGCAGTTCATGAACTGGACCTATAATTCAGAACTTGCAGACAACCATAAAAAAGGCCACTTGTACCCTGTGAAATCCGGAATGGTTTTCCTCTAATCCTGCTCTATTTGACTATTAACTTTACACCTTCATTAATAAAGATTAATGAATCCTCACAAAAACCCTGTGAGGTAGCTGGTATTATTTCAGCTGAAGTGTACATCCTCACTGCAGAGTTAGCCTGGCTGATCAGCACTAGGGTCTATCCCGCAGGTTGGCCTACCCTGGGTGTGAGCACCTACACTGCAAAGCCCCATCTGAGTTAGTGTGTTCTCCTTGGTGCTGCACTCACCTGTGTATGTTACCAGGACTTCTGGGGACACATCCCATGTTCTTCGGACTGCAGTAAGATGAGCTGCTCTGTGATTCTTTCCCAGTGAATTGTGGGTAAAATTGTCTGCCCTGGGCACGTGGGGGGAGGGAATTATGGGAAGGCTCTGGAGGATTATTAGCACACATGCAGTGTGGATACAGGCTGAGTTACCAACCTGAGTGAAAGTAGCATCGGGGGCTAGTCCATACCTTCAGCTGGGCCAGCTAACCTCAGTTTAAAGCACCACTAAACCTCAAATGAGAGGATTTTGAGTGTGGATGGGAAGGAGCGTAGGGGCAATGCCCAAGTAAGAACCCGAGTTTTAACTCTGTAGTGAATACAGATTCAGCGGGGATGGGGGCCTAGATCACTTGCATAGTGACACAAAATAAATTGATTGCGGTTGAGATTGGTATTTAGCACTTTCTGGCTTCCACTCCCAAAAGTGCTGCCTCTACAGATGTAAACTTTAAACCTTTAATTTTCAGTTTACATATGAAAATAAGGTTAATGGTTGAGTAGGAAGCAATAAAAGCAGAAGGCTTGAGGGTGAACACTGTTACTTCATCTCTAACTCAATTAATTGTGCGTGAATACGGCTAGGGTGCTAGAAGAGGAGGTGATCTTTCAGAACATGATGCACTACTGATGTGCAATGAATGAAGCTAAAGTGCAGCTAAACACTATGTATTTTCATTTTGTCAATCTAATATAAGAATGACAAACTGAAAATATATAGTTTTTACCTTAAACTTCAATTTAATTCTTAAGCCATTAGTATAGTGCGTTTATAAAAGGAAAAAACAAAAGTCCAGCTAGAACTAATAAAATTCTTCCACACTTGCCTTGTTTGGGAAGTTATGTCCATTTTAGATTCAACCACTGGAAACTAAATGTTAAAAATTTAGCTTGGATAATCTAGTGGGGGTAGAGGGGGGGGAGTTTAAAAATCCAGTCTGCTCCCATGTGGTGACTAAAGCCAGGAAACATTTTTTCCTGCCTGAAGCTGCTAACGAACTTCAGAGAGATCTGACAGGCCAATAAATCAGAAGCATTGTCAAAGCTCCTCTCTAGAGAGTGGCTGACTTAAGTTTTCACTTGTGCTTCTCACAGAGAAAGGGAACTCTTGCATTTATCTCAAAATAAGGGACTGTCATTGTTCATTAGGAATGGGTGACCCGTTGGGGCACTGCTTCCTTTTTCCAGTTTAGTACTGAATGTTAGCAAAATGCAGACTAATGTCCTCCCCATTTTTGTTCAAAATTTGTTGTTTCAAACTAGGTGGGTGAGAATAGTCACTACAAAGTAACTGAAATTAATTCATTTCAAAACATGAATTTGAATTAGTAAACAAACTTTTTTCTGAATTTTAGGAACTGTAAAATAGCTTGTGATAAAGATATTATTAAGCACTGTTCTTGCTGGGGGGAGAGGCTTTGATTTCCAATATTAACTTTTTTGGTTTTTGGTACTTAAAGGATGCATAGTTACATGGTTACTATTGAAATAGCAGGATTTTAATTGAAGTGTTGTACATCTTATTCAGATACAAAGACTTATTGAATATTTTAACTATATGGAAGTAAAATTGCACAATGTACGACTGATCTTAAAAATTTAAGCAATGAGAAATTGAGTGATGTGCAGTAAATAGGCATGGGGCCAGATACTGACCAATGAGAATAAAAGAAAATATTCAATAGCTAACTCATTCAGTGAGTACCATCCAGTGCACTGAATGAGGCAGGTGTCCTGTGGAGAAAATGCGATCATGTAATTTAAAAACTGAATTACAATCTGCACAAGGGTCTGAATTAAGATTGCACTGGCAGAAGTTCCATCATGTGGCATCATACTGACACCCACATGGATCATCAGCAGGGTTGAAACCTATTTAGCCCCCTTCCCAAGCTCTGGCTCCTCATCCCAGTCTTCTCTTCTTCCAGGTTCTCTGTCCAAGTCCCAGCCTCCTTTCCGGGCTCCACATCTGATCTCCCCCACGCCTCCCCCACTCCCAATCTCCTTGCCCAACCAGGCCCTCTACCCTCCCCCACAATTTTGAGTGTGAGCTCAGTCTCTCCATCCCTACTCTCCCATTGGCTCCCTGTCTCCTTGACCAATAGGACCCAATCACCCCTTCACCCCATTCTGGCCTTAGTCCCCTCTTCCTTCAAGTCCGACTGCTTCATCCTCTGCGCTGCCTGGAGAGATGAGATCCCTGCTCTCAGTTCCTGTGCTGGTGCCACTGTGGCCCCCATTACTGGGAAAGAGCAATTAATCCTATTCTGTCCCTGCATCCCAGGGCTAGAGTGTGCTCAGAACAGATGGACCCTTCAGGAAAATTTAGCAGCCAAACTCCAAGAAGTGTCTATTGAGCATGTGCAAACTGGAATTTTTAGGGGCTTGTAATGTGGTTAAATTGGGGTGGGTTATTGGTGGGGATGCCAAAAAGCACATCCCTGACACCAGGGTGCCCTCTTGCCAGATTTGAAGTCCCTGCTCCAAAGTATGGAGGCACTAGAGCTTCTCAACAGACTGGTTGGAGGGATATTTTAACGTCAGTAAAAATGTATTTTTCCCTAAACTCATTCTGAGGAAAAAGCTGAACAGGTTTTGCTGTAACTTTCCAAAAATAGCAGAGACTGCCATACGCCATGGAAAATATCAGCCTGTTGGTTTGGCAGTTATAATCAACCGAAAAGAGAATCTTAGAATGGAAAGACTCAGGCAACCTTAACTGTAGGTGTCCCTACCTGCACAAGGTAACCTTAATTCTGGAACTTGCTAATTTTAGAATGCTCAACTTTGCAATCTTTAATATTTTTTTTAAATATAGTGTTTGTGTGTATATGAATTGGCCATTTCTTATATACATATGCACACAATCTCTCTCTCTCTCTCTCTCTCTCTCTCTCCTATCTGTATTTACATTATAGATATTTCTTATGTATATGTGTAGCCAATCATAGAAATGTAGGGCTGGAAGGGACCTTGAGAGGTCATCAAGTCCAGCCTCTGGACTGAAGCAGGAGAAAGTAAACCTAGACCATCTCTGACAGGTGTTTGTCCAACCTGTTCTTAAAAACCTCCATTGAGGGGGATTCCACAACCTCCCTTGGGGCTAGTCTACACTTACCGGCTGGATCGGAGGCGTCGGATCGATCTTCTGGGTTCGATTTATCGCGTCTTGTCTAGACGCGATAAATCGAACCAGGAAGTGCTCCCCCGTCGACGCTGGTAATCCAGCTCACCGCGAGGAGTAAGCGCTGTCGACGGGGGAGCCTGCGCGCCGCGTGTGGACCACAGGTAAGTTCGAACTAAGACTTCGACTTCAGCTACGTTATTAACGTAGCTGAAGTTGCGTGTCTTAGTTCGACGGGGGGGTTAGTGTAGACCAGCCCTTGGAAGCCTATTCCAGAACTTAAACTTTTCAGCTAGAAGGGTAGTTTTGCTCATATCTAACCTAAACCTCCCTTGCTGCAGATGAAGCTGGTTACTACTTGTCCTACCTTCAGTGGACATGGACAACAATAGATCACAGTCCTCTTGATAACAGCCGTTAGCATATTTGAAGACTTTTATTAGGTCACTCTCAGTCTTCTTTTCTCAAGATTGAACATGCCCAGTTTTTTTTAATCTTTCCTTGTAGGTCAGGTTTACTAAAGCTTTTCTCATGTTTGTGGCTGTCCTTCGGACTCGCTCCAGGTTGTCCACATCTTTCCTAAAGTGTGGCACCCAGAATTGGACACTACTCCAGCTGAGGCCTCACTAGCACAGAGTAGAGTCGGATGATTACCTTCTGTGACTTTGGTACGACACTCCTTTTAATACACCCTAGAATGATAGTAACCTTTTTAAAATCTGCATCACATTGTTGACTCGTATTCAATTTGTGATCCGCTATAACTCCCAGATCCTTTTCAGCAGTACTGTTCCCCATTTTGTAGTTGTACATTTGAGTTTTACTTCCAAAATGTAGTAATTTGCACTTATCTTTATTGAATTTCATCTTGTTGAATTTAGACCAGTTCTCCAATTTGTCAATCATTTTGAATTCTAATCCTGTCCTCCAGAGTGCTTGCAACCCTTCCCAGTATGGTGTCATCTGAAGATTTTATAGCCATACTCTCTACTCCATTATCCAAGTCATTAATGAAAATACGAATAGTACCAGACCCAGGACTGACCCTTGCAAGACCCCACTAAATACACCCTCCCAGTTTGACAGTGACCCATTGATAACTTCTCTTTGAGTAGGGTCTTTCAACCAGTTGGGCACCCACCTTTATAGTCATTTTGTCTACCTTGTAATAATTGGTTGAAATAATTGTTACATGTAGTTTGTTTTCCTGTAAAGATTCTGTGGCAATATGGTTGGATCTCCTTTTCTTGGAGGTGATAGCTTCTGGATGTGATTATCACCCACATGGTTGTATGTAAACAAACTAAGGGATGTTATTAGCAAATATTTATCATACAGTGTTGTCAGTGTTGCTTTCTATAATTTTTTTTAAATCATTTTGTATTCCATTTTTATTTTGTGTGTTTGCTTCTGTTGTTGGTTTTGGTTTGTTTTTATTTTGAGCTTGGCTAAAGATACCAGCTCGCAAACATTTTCTGTTACTTACATTCCATTCTTGTGCTGTACCAGAGTTGGTGATCATGCTCCATCGGTGGAAGAGATAAATGAAAGCCGCTGGCTGTACTTCAGGTGACACTGGTTTCCTCAGTATAAAATTAAGCTGGTGCTTGGCTTTCTTCACCTTTCTAACCCAAAGTATGTGTTCTCTTTCTACGCTACGGCATGCTGCTTCTTTTCAAACGAGAGACTGTACAATTTCCATAATTCTGAATCAGTTTCGTTCCTGTGAGCTGAAAGGGTGTGGTTCCCACAGGCAGAGCTTTCACCCTTTCAGTTTTTCCAATTCCCCTCCCCACCCCTTAAAATCTGGATAACAGACCCCTTCTACCTCACCACACACTTAGGAAAGAAAGTAAAAAGGTTCTTTTATTGTAAAAATAAAAGCCTCAGCTGACTTCTGTGAGTTGGGAAATCATGGATTTAATCCTATAATCCTTACTCATGCAAGTAGTCTACATGACTTCCAAGGGGTTACTCAGGAGAGTAAGATTGACTCACCCCATGGTTGCAGGACTGTCCCATATTGGAACCCTCCCAAAGAAAGGTGCTGATCGCAGCTGATCCATTGAGTTTAGTGAGAGAGGAGTCGAGAGCCATGTCCAAAGCTAGTGAACTGGTACACAGGGCCTGTTGTAGGCTGCTGAAGGTGTGTATAGTGTAATAATTACATTCATTTGGTGCATCTTTAATGCACCCTGTTGTATCACAGGAGTCCTAACCCACCGGTTAGTTTTTAGAACCACAAATAGGCCAACACCCAAACAAGCTGCATTGAGAACCAGAATAGTTAAAGGACTACCAGCACTCAGGGCTCTTACCACAGTGACTGTACATGCTTCGACATGCCACCTATGGTGAATTCCTGCCCTCCATTTCAGGCTTTGGGAAGGCTGGACTTGGGCATTATCACCAAGAATTAGAGCTGCCCTGCTTTCTCTGGCCCAGTGTGGAGTTTCTCAAAGTGAGGATCAATCAGGCTTTTAAAAGTGTGTTTTGTCAACTTTTTTTTTTTTTCATGTAAACTTTCCCTTTGAGTTCTGGGGTTTTCGTGTGTGTCAGCAGAAGTCACAATGACAGTAGCACCATTGTCACAGCTCATGTGCATGCAAGGTGGGGAGGAGTCTGCCTAACGACAGTACTGACCAGTGCTCAGCTTTAGGGTCACAGGTGGCACACCTGAGTAGTCACTATGGCACCAAGAGTGATGCTGGAATTCTACTGGAATTCTAGATCCCTTCCAAACCACATTGGTTAAGGAAATAGTGTTGACAGGGAAAGGTTGGTAGTTAAGGAACTCAGTTGGCAGATGAAGTTACAAGCTCAGTGATGATCCATTTACCATTAAAACATGTCTTAAATCAAGAGAAGCTGTTAATATTCTGAAAAATAGAGAATTATTTTCATAAGGGGTCACACCTTCATTTCAATGAGCTTGTTTTCTGCTCTAGATACTGTTACTTTGTTTTGTCTGTATAAATTCCACTGAATATCCCAAGACCAGAATGAAAATGATAACTAAATAATATTTTTACTAAGACCGTTTGTAGTCATCTGGTTCTACATACCAAAATAGTGAATCGACGCTGAAAGGAGAAATGCATTTATTGGCCGATTTCAGACTTTATTATCCGTAGTCACAACAGACAATTTTTCACACATGACTTTTCTCATATACTGTTATCCCTCAGCCAAGTCTTATGTACATAATTTTGTTGCCAAATCAAACACTTCATCTGTGAATCCTAGAAACCATATGTTGCAGCTATGGATTGTCAGAGTGGATAGCACAGAAAATAGTGGTGGTTGCTGGGACTGGACTGCCATGTTCTTGGCTGCATTGCAGCTGACATGCCCTTCAAGTCACATAATTCGGTTAGTTCTTAGACCAACATATGCTTGTTCATCTGGCTTTCCAGGAGACTATTTCAGTGAAATTCCAAGATGACTGGGCTTGCTACGGTCACTGTGCACCTGGTGTATAAGAGCTAATCCAAGTAAATCAATCCAGCCCTGAACAATTTTGTACTTCAATACAATTCATGTCAACAGGAACAAATATTGACTTCCATAGCAATATTGTTATGTATTGATCTTTGTAATTGCTTATGGAGCATCCAAGTAAAGGGAAACCACTTTGCTTTGAGAGACTTTTCTCCAACATCAAGAGCTTTTCTTGAACTGAACTAGAACTCTGTCTTGACCCCAAAGTGAACTATAATATTTGATTACGTTCTCTGCACTAAATTCTGATGGTGGGAATAATAGGATTTGTCATGAATTGTATTTATATTATAAATTATTTGGTGGTTGCTTAACAACTAGTGGCCAACATCCTTATGGGAGTAATGTTAACAAAAACTAGCACTCAAACATTTAAACTTTAAAAAAGGGACTTATTTAAAGGCGAGAGACCTAGTCAAAAAGACCCTGAAGTTAAGCGAAGAACTAAAAATCCTTAGACTTTGCATGAAGACTATTAAAAAGCATTCCATAATAGACACATCAGGCACACACACACCCTAACCAAAAAAGAAGCAGATGGGCAAGAAAAAGGTTAGCTTGGTTAAGTGTTAAGATGCAAGAGGTTTTTGAGCCTCAGAGGTGTCTGTCAGAAAATGGAAATCCAGGCCAAGTGAAGCCAGTAGAAATGCCTATAAATTACAGCAGATAAAATGGGAATTATGAGGGATAAGAGAATTTGAAGAGCAAATAATCAAAGACATTAAACAAAGATTTTTTTAAAGAGAGACCGCATTATATGAAGTGAGGTTGTACTGAAGTGGGGAAGCAAGGAGGGTAAAACACCAAAGACTTTGAGGGACTGGTGAGTATGGACTAACAGGGAGCAAAGGAACCAATTAAGGAGGAGAAGGACATTGAAGCTAAATATTTTATTTTTTGCATCTGTCTTCATCACAGAGCATATTAGGGAGATACTTATCCTTTTTTCTGGTAATAAAATGGGGTACTGTCCGAGATTAGGGTCTCAAAAAGAAGAGCTGCTAGAACAAATTGATAAAAAGCAAAAAGACACCCAATTAGTATAAGCCTAAGAATGAAGTGGCTGAGCTGCTAAGAAAAATAAACACTTGCATTAAAATCAGCTACTATACTGGAGGACACCAAATATTGTACCTATTTTTAAAAAATGCTGAAAGGTGAGATGAATCATTCAAACCAGTAGGCCCTATTTTGGTACCCTGTTAATTGGCTGAAACAAGTCAAAAATAGGGCTGAAGAACACTAAGGTAAATGTGATAGGAAATAACCCACCTGACTTCTACAAAGGAAAATCAACAGAAATGAGGTTTTTTTCCTCCACAGAAAATTGCAACGAAAACTTTTAAGTTTTCATCTAAATTTTCCACAGAAAATTTCAGTTTGGAGCAGAAATTTGAATACTGAAAAATTTTATCCAAAACCCAAAATAATTCAGTTTTGGAAATGCTGCCGTGGTGCTTCATCGGAGTTGTAGTTCAAGTGCCTCATGCCCCCATTCTCCTCTTTGTGCTGTGCTTTTAAGAGGCACAACATAGAATCTCACCCTGTGTGGAAAAAGTATTTCCCTGTCAGTTCAGTTTAAAGCTTGTTCCCTTTCAGTTTCGTTTATGCCCTCTTTTTTTTTTTTTTAATGATAAGAGGGGAACAGTAATATCCAATCTACCTTCTCTGTCCCATTCATTGTAACTTTATCATGTCCCTTTTGTCCACCATTGATAGGCCCTCGCCTGGGATTTTCTGTTCAGTTCTGCTAATCCCATCTCTAAAAGGATGTAGCCGAAATAGAGGAGAGTTATAGATGTGTAACGGGTGGCCTGGAAAATCTTCTATATGAGGAGAGTAAACTAAACAGTCAGTTTTCTCCAAAAGTAAGCAAATAAGAGGGAACATGATTAAGTTGCACAACATGAGTGTGTAATTTACTCCTATTTTTTCCCTTACTCCTAATACGAGGAGACATTCAATAAAATTGAAAGACGATAAATGTAACACTGATAAACCATTCTCTTGTGAAATACACAATTAATCTGTGGAATTTGGTGCCACAAGAGATCCCGGAGATCAGGGGCTTAATAGGATTTCAGAAGGACTTGACAACTATAAGGATAGCAGAAACATTGAGTTACCTTAGATGAGATTAAATAGATGTTTGGAAGGGATGCTTCAGCCATAAGACCATCACTAACTGATCAACTATAGCAAGGAAATCCCCGTATGGGCACGCTAGTCTGTAATTGCCTGCTGTCTGGTTTCTTGTCCCTTCCTCTAAAGCATCTGGTCCTGATCACTTTAAGAGATAGGAGACTGAACCACAGCCGCCAACTTCCGGTTATATCCGTGGGTGCTGACGCCCGGCGTCGGGGCCCTGCCTCCGACGCCGGGTGACATTGCGGGGCCCCGCCCCCCGACGCCAGGCCCCGCCTCCGACGCCGGGTGATGTTGCAGGGCCCCGCCCCCCCGACGCCAGGCCCCGCCCCCGGGTGACGTTGCGGGGGCCTGCCACCGACGCAACGTTGCCCAGCATCAGGGGCGGGGCCCCGCAACATCTCCCGGTGCTCCGGTAAGTTTGCCGCGGGTCCGGGGCGGGCGGGGAGCTGCCGGTGGGTGCGGAGCACCCACCAATTTTTCCCCGTGGGTGCTCCAGCCCCGGAGCACCCACAAAGTCGGCGCCTATTGACTGAACTAGAGGGATTACTAGTCTGATCCAGTGTGGCAATTCCCATGTTATTTAGGATAATGAAACTTCCCAAAAGAGACAGCAAACTAAAATAGTGAATTCCCGGGCAGTTCAGACTGCAGGGGTGTGAATAGCAGTCTGCATCAAAGTCCAGTGCTGTAACTCCTGTGTGGACACAAACTAATAGGTTCCCAGTTAGCGTTAACGTAGTCCTCTTCAAACAGGATTACGTTCATGTGAACTAGGAACCTCTTAGTTCACGCCCACAGCATCCTCAAGGGGGAGTTACAGCGTAGCACTTTGGTGCACTCTGCTGTTCACACTGCTGTAATCCAAACCGGGGGCGGGGGGCAGTGAAGACCTAGCTTTAGAAACTTTTGCTGATCCCTTTTTAGGCAGTATATTTAAAAAGTGTAAATTATAGTATATACTTAAGCCATTTTGAGGCCTGTCTAGCATCACAGTACTCTTGTGTACATAGTCTTCCACATAGGAGGCATGTTCCCTGCAGAACAAGAGGCTAGCCACAACTCTGCTAGTCCGTGCACAAAGTGGTATGGTTCTAAAAGACACAGCAGGGATGGCAGCCAGCCAAGGAAGAGGGTGGTGAGTTGTAAATGAAAATCTGTTGCCTGGTGAAGGATTCTGGTTAATTGAAAAAGGAACTTACTTGTAATGTGTCTATGTATCTATGATGGAGTAAAGAAAGACTCTTCCTAAAATGACTTCTATAATAAGCATGTGGAATGCTGTTGAACTAACCACTTAAGCTGCTTTTAAAAATGAATTCTTGTCTGTTTATGGTGTTTATGACCACCTGATAACAGTTTGCTTTTGTATTGTTTGTTTTCCTAATGTTTCTATAGAGTTGGAGTTGACCCAGATCAGGATCCCCCACCCAGCAATGACAGCTTTCAAGTCTTACAAGGAGTAAGTAATTAGATAACTTTCTTACTGGGCTGGTGATCTAATATAAAATGAGATAATCCAAAAGAACGTGAAGGGTATGTGACATTGGTGAATATTTTCTCTAGTGATAGATGCATTTTATTTGCTGATTGATACCTGTGTTGGCTAATGGAAACATTTTCAGGTCACAGAATACCCCATCTTGATATGTGCTTCTAAATTTTGTAATTCAAATTTGAATCTTTTGTAAGAGCACCAGATAATTCCCCGGATCTAAGTTTTTTGCATGTTGTCTAATGGCTTGCTTTTTTATTTTTCCACTAGGGATTCTTGCATTCTTCTTTAAATGTTCTAAACCATAACCAGTTCTTTTTAGGAGCAATGGATAGAGAAAAGTCCTTATGGCTTCTGTTCAGTGACTGCTACCAAATACTACACTTTTAACTGTGTAAAGTAGCTGCAGTTAGATTATCAAAATTAATCTTTGGTCTCATCTACATCAATGCGCACTAGAGGGCAATGATTTAGAAGCATACAACACATTGGTGCACCTAACAGGCCCATGTAGATCCTGCCAGCACAAATTAAAAGTTCCCTTGTGCTCACCACTATGTTAATGTGTACCCTCACTATTTTACACAGTGCACCAGTGCAGGTTAACCTCACCCCTGTATTGCCGATCACCACTGTAAGACTAAGTGAATGTCACAAATACACCTTTATCGTGGATACAATAGAAATTCATAGCTATATGGTAACATTCACTGTGATAGCTACGCACCAATATTGCAATGATCACTGCAATAATATTGCAATCACCTTTTCAATAAAAGAAAAAACTTTTCCAGGTTCCTTTGTCCATAAATACAGAAAATGTCACTTCCAAATGACATCCATCCAAGTTCCCTTGCAGTGAGTATTCGGAATGGGAGTAAAATGTTTGTTGTGAACTGACCTCTCTTGATTGACAGTTGCCTCTGCGCAAAGCCATCAGAATCATTTGAGCTCCACTCCAGCCCTCAACTCAGAGCTGAAGTTGCCAGGCCCTCAGTACTGGTTCATGCTAAACAGATTCAGTACAGCAGTTAATCACCTACCCTGAAACCTGTTAAGAAATTAACCTGTTAAAGGGGGAAACAAAGCGCACAACATAAAACACTAATAGATTTTTACCCGGAAGATGCACAGGGCTCTAGTTTCTCAGTTCCATGAAATTCAGGGTACAGAACACCAACAGGATACACACACATCACTGACTGCATTTGAAGTGAAGTTTCCGTTAGCTGTATCTCCTTGCTGATAGCTTGCTGTTTCCTGTTGTAAGCAAATGACGATTAAAAAGAACTTGTTCAGGGAGCATCTTTCTTTATTGCAGGAACTAAGCTACACATCTGTCTTGAGCTCCTTGTAGATATTGGGTCAAATCCATCCCTAGTATAACTTCACTGAAGTCAACAGCATGTTATATGTAATTTCTAAGACTATATGGCGACAAGGTAACACAAAGGATGAATTTGGCCTTTTGTGTCTGGAAGGTCTCCGAATAGGCCCAGTCCCGCAACAGAAGTCTCTCTTTCTGCCTTTCCTAATCTCTGCATGCCCTACCCAGTCCCAAGGAAGACAGTGGGAGCAGGGTAAGACCCAAGGTTTGATGGCAGTGCAATGATGTCATGTTCTCAGCCCGTTCAGACTGGACTGAGCCGTCTCTGAGGAGCTGCTTGCAGCAAGAATAATTAGAAAAAACGAGGTGTAATAGTCGCGTTGACAGTATTTGTGAGGAAATTAGAAGCTAGTCATTTAATCTATATTCTGTCCCACACAAATGTAAAGCATTTATCTGAACTGTTTTTCTGCTTAATTGTGTGTATTTGTATCCTTAACAAAAGCCATTAGTTATAGTTCCCATGGGATTTCCACCCCTATTTTACAGGCCCAAGATCAGGAGCAGGTCGCAATTACAGCAGAATAGATTTATCATTTGGAAGGGACCAGTGAGCTGTTTGTTGAGAAGTCTGGCTTTCTGTGGTGGTGTTACTCCTTTTCTAGGTTGGAAGCACATGGAGGTGGTAGAATGGCTTCCGCATTATTTCTCCAATGATTTGAAGATTTGTTTCATGGGTGTTCTCACTTCATTAGTTTCTCTGAGCGAGCTTTGGCAGCTTCTAGCCAAAAGAAAAAGTGGTTACAAAAGTAAAAACAAATGCAGCTCAAGACCAGCTGGTCAATCACTTGTGCTGCTGCTATTACATTAAAAGGCTTATATTTCATGCCAGGGACTCTTCTCAGTGCAAGGGTTGATGTGGATTAGACAGAAAATTGTGGGGGGCTGTGCCCCCCCACACCAAAAGGCTCCACCCCCTGCTCCTCAGTTAAGTGCCAGCCCTGCCTCCCCCCTGAGGCCCTGCCCCATGGCCACATCGGAGGCCAGAAGCTGGAGCTGGCTAGTGCCATGGTGCAGGTGGCCATAACGCTCCCCCCATCTCCCGCTGCTGCTGCTCAGAGCCCCAGGGCTGTGTCTGCTCCTCCGCTCCTTTCCGCCCTTTGACTGCTCGCAGCCTGTAAGAGCCACCCAGGCCGGGGGGACCTGGCTCTTGGGACGCAGAGCCCTCAGGGGGGCAGCAAATGCAGAGGGGTGGGGCCCAGAACCCCAGTCCGGAGCGGGTCAGTCCAGGCTCTGGGGAGCTCTGGACCCTCCACCTGCCCTTGGTGGTGCGGCCTGGATCCCTTGCCCCCTCCTGGGCTTACTTCTCTGCTGCTGCTGGTGGCGACACTGCCTTCAGAGCTGGGTGGCTGGAGAGCAGCGGCTGCTGGCCGGGTGCCCATCTCTGAAGGCGGCACCGCCGCCAGCAGCAAGGGAGAAGAATCTGCGTAAGGTTTGACCTTTGCGCTGGGAGGGATGGCTATGGCGGGGCTAAAGCAAGCTTTGGGGTGGAAAGCAAGCCCCCCACCCTGCACTGCCCCTATTTAAAGCTTTAACACTTTTGAGACTTAATCTGATCTGGCACTTAGCAAATCCTTCACAACCTCACCCAAATATAATTAATCAAGCTTATATGGATTCACTGATGAGCCTATTTCTTCTAATGCTGATTGACAAAGCATAATTTTATCTCTGAAATTCATTAGGTGTGGTAAAGCCTCTTGTTCTGACCATGAAACAAGAGGCTTAAGGCAAAGATATCAAATAAACCCAAAGTAAAGGAAGCCAAAGTTGAGATGAATAGAAACAAATTTGGAAATGTTCCAGCCTATTTTATTCAGTAAAAACTTTCAAACCATAGGTTCTAATGTTTAAGTGTATTTATACTGGAAGGCTTAGTTCTCTGATGCAACATCTGGTTATCAGCTTCAGATTTTTACCGAATGCTACTACTGCATTAGCTGAGTCACAAGAGGTGAAGTTACTTTTCCCCAAGGTACACCGTGAGTCATCAGTGTTTAACTAGTCTTAGGACAAGGAATGTTTTTTATCATTAAAGTAATTAAGGATGAATTTCACTCCAATGCAGAGGGACCCAGGACATGCAGCTTACATCTTCTGCACTGAACCAGGCAGAATGGCCCCTCACTGATCTGAGTGGGGTGGGGCATTTTCTCAGCACACCAGTCTTCCTAAATTTAAAAATCTTCTTTTAAAAATTCCCCCCCGCGCTGCAAAATCCCATATAAGTGTGGTGTTACTCATTTCAGTGGGGATTACATTTATCTCTATAATTACAGTGGAATTTTTGGGTGGAGGTATGTGTCTGTGTTTCCAGAAATAACAGAGTGCATTTTGTCCTTTCATTCTCAGGATGGTCCAGATTCTGAAAGAGGAAACCGGACAAAGCAGGAAAGTGCTTGGCTCTTCAGGTTATGGTATAGCTTTGATCACAAGTATCCTTTTAACAAGCATTGCTTAGCTTCAAGATATGGAAGCTAATGCAGTGTTCAATTTCTTTGCCATTTATAACTCTCTGGATTTACAGATTTGAAGATGGGGTTTTATAAAGGTCATTCAGCAGAGGGCATTATAGATTTGGGGCACAGGGAAGAAACTTGAACTTGCAGTTAGTTTCTTTTATTATGGTATGTGGTATTTCACCCTTGTGTGGGAAGAGAAGAAAAGGAATTCTGCATCAAGAGCAATGATCGGGAAACAGATCAAATGTTGTAGGTCCAGAAAGTCAGTGATCCATTTTGCAAAACAATTCTCATTTTTGCTAGTGCCCAGAGACCAAACTAGCAGTCTAGTTCTTCCTGAACCTCTGTTCTCCAGCTCAGTTACTTTTGCTTTGAATAGCCACACTGCTTCATTAGGATGGAGCCCTTATGGGACACCCTGTAGATGATATGAGTTGTCTAGGACTCAGAAGTTGTCTGACTCATCCACCCTCCACAGTTAGAGTATGCAGCAGCTTCCACGGAAGCCAGTGGGAGCTTCTGGGAGCCCAGCACTTTTGAAAAATCAGACCACTTATTTAGGAGCCTAAATATGAACTTAGGAGCCTAACTCTAGGCACTCAGGGTTAGAAAGTCTTGGCCTAGGCTTCTTGACAGCTGTCCCTGTTCTTGGGTCACATCCCATTTGGGGAGTTTATACTGAAGATTGAAAACACACGAGTCAACTCCTGCCCTCCAACATGTGCAACCCAAAATTCCTTGTGTGTACCAGATGCAGAATTTGACCCCTATGTGTATTGCACACCTTTCTAAAACACCCTTCACTATGCTATTTGTGTGGTCTTGCTTTTCTTCCATGTAAAAGGGATGCCCCACAGTTGGAGCTTAGCTCTCCTGTCTCTCCTCCTTTACAGTTCCTGTGATAGATGCCCTGGGCATGTGCTATACTTAATAACACAGTAAGTCCATTTTTTAAGCAGAGGGGTGGGGTGGGGGGACGAGACGACTCTGTGTCCAGATACATTAAGAAATAGCCAGGATAGCCATGTGGCTTACACTTGACTGGAACCTGGGAGACCTAGGTGCAGTTCCTGTTCTGCCACAGACTCCTTGTGTGACCTTGGGCAAGTCACTTCGCTTCTGTTCCTTAGTTTATTTTTGTCTGTTTTGAAGGTTGACATAAAATGAAGGTTTCAGAGGGAACACCCCCCTCCCCCTCTCTCACACACACCTTGGCTGCTGCTGGACGGTGAAGTGTATCCCCAGGGCATGGGGTGCAGTGTACTCCAGCACCCCCAGGGACCCCTTATCTCTGCCTCCATCGCACCCTGGAAGGCAGGGCTAGGGGATCCCCAAGAAGCTGTGGGGAAGTTTGGGGGCTGGCTCCCACCCACCGCCCTCACAGTGCACACTGCCCAGGGGCCTCTGCACACATAGCCCTGGGGAGGCCCAGGAGCAAGGGACAGAGAACAGAGTGGGACCAAGCGGCTGCCCTACAGGGAGGGGGAGTGGCAGAGCTCCTGGCTCAGCATGGCTGGGAGAGGGATGACCCCCAACACCCTGGCAACCGGGAGCCGCCTCCCCCCTGTCGGCTTTGCTCTGTGCAGCAATGAGGAGGAGCCGGAGCAGGAGCTGTCACCACCACCAGAGGAGCAGGAACAGGAAGCGTGCTCAGCCAGGCAGGAGCTGCCTACAGCGCTGCTCCTCTGCTGCTGGGATACATCTGGAGGACTTCTGGGACCTGAGTCAAGCTGGGGCCGCGTGCACCCAGGAAAGCAATAGGACTTGGACCCTGTGTTCCAGTGTAACATGGGCTCAGACCCTCCAGCCCTGCAGTGTCCTGGGACTGTAGGTCTGAACCCTATGTTAGCACAATTGGTGTGTGGACACAAGATAGGTTAGGCTCGAGCCCAGGCTTACATTGATGTGTAGACATAACCTATGGGAGCACATATCCTAATTCAGTGGTTCTCAAACTTTTGTACTGGTGACCCCTTTCACAAAGCAAGCCTCTGAGTGCGACACCCCCCCCCCCCCCTTATAAATTAAAAACACTTTTTACTATATTTAACACCATTATAAATGCAGGAGGCAAAGTGAGGTTTGGGGTGGAGGCTGACAGCTTGCGACCCCCCTCCCTCCCCCCATGTAATAACCTTGTGACCCCATGAGGGATCCCGACCCCCCAGTTTGAGAACCCCGCCCTAATTTGTTGAAATACTTGTAAATGTTTTTGTAATCCTGAAGAGACAACTTTTCGGGTGGTTGGAGCCACTGTCAAAGTATCAGTAGGTCAATTTTTAGGCCAAACTACTTTGATAGTACTGCTACTTAGCATTCTTTTGTGAGACTCACTAGGAAGAGAGCTGGGAAATAATGCAGAGTATGTGGTAGTGATTAACTGCCTTTTAAGAAGGAAGCAGAGCTGACTAAACTTCCCCTCCCCCTCCTCAGGGATGTGCCTTTGTAAACTAGGGTTGGCTGGCAGTGTTTATTTCCTCTGGTCTGACCCTGGCACAAGCACAGTCCCCAGCAGGTGCATGAGAGGGAAAAGCATTAATTTAAAGCCACTTCGTTCGCTCTATTACAGTTGAATTTGCTGGGGAAAGATCTTTGCAGGCTTTTTGCTGATGAAACATTGGAATCCAGAAATAGAATTTCTTATTGCTATTGGCTTTTTTTTAATTTCACAAAGAGCACTGTTAAAATGTGCCCTTCAGCGCCAATTTCTGGGTAGGGAGCAATAGGTTTCTGGTGGGTGCAGTTCAGTACAAATGTTACCTGCTTATTGGAGTTCGTTCATCCACTGTGCTCATTTAGAAGCCTGTCCCCTCTGAACCCCAAGTTTAAAGTGGTCTCGGGATAGCTCTCTCAACAAATGAAATTTGTTCAAGTGTTTCACAAGTGAAAAGGAGATTCTTCTTCTTTGAGTGATGGTCCCTATTGTATTCCACTGAGGCGTTACATGTAGGCGTCCTCCAAATTTGCAGCCGTGGAAATTGTCATGGACCATGAAATATGGTCTCCCCTGGTCCCCCACAACCCAGCTCTGAAGGGAGAGTGGAAGCTGCTGGCCAGGTGCCCAGCTCTGAAGGCAGCAGGGGCACCGACTCCGTGGGTGCTCCGGTGCTGGAGCACCCACGGAGAAAAATTGGTGGGTGCTCTGCACCCACCGGCAACTCCCCGCCCGCCCCGGACCCGCGGCAAACTTACCGGGCACCGGGCGATGTGGCGGGGCCCCGCCCCCGACGCCACGTTGCCCAGCGTCGGGGGCGGGGCCCCGCCCCCGACGCCGGGTGACAGCACCCACGGGCAGGGCCGGAAGTCAGCCCCTGTGGAAGGCAGCGCTGCCCGCCAGCAGCTATAGAGAAGTAAGGGTGGCCATAACATGCTGGGCAGCAGCTGCTACTCTCCCACCACCCCAGCTTCAGGTAGAACCAGCGCAGAAGTAAGGGTGGCACTACCACGACCCCCCAATAGGCTTGTGACCCCTTTTTGGGTCTGGGTGTCCAATTTGAGAAATACTGTGGAGAAATCACACATTTTGCATGGGTTTGTCACAGCATAAATAGCGAATTTCATGGTTGTGTAACACATCCACAAAATTTGCTATTTATTCCATGACGAGCCCGTGAAAATTGTGTGATTTCTCTGTGATTTAAGTAGACCCCTACTTATATGCATGCTCCTTGCATGTGGAGCCAGAGATTTTGAAAGAAGTAGTGTCTGTTGGTCCACGCATGCAGCCTGGCTCTGTCTCATGGTTTTGTCCCAGGTGATAAAGGGCGGGGCAGATCAACCACGCCCTCAGTTCCTTCTCACCACTGCATGGTCTGAGTCAGAGCCTCTATTGTTTGGCCCTTGTGATGCGTTTTCTAAAACACAGATACAAGTCTGTTTTTATTCTTGTATATAGTTAGTGGTGGTGTTTTTGTAGTAGTTTTTAGGACTTAAGGAATTTGGGATGCCATTTTACTGGCCTCCCATTTCTCTCCCCCAGCACCCACACCTGGGAACTGCATTATGCTGAAGATGGCAAGGTTCAAGGTCTCCACTTCCTGCCCTCGCTCGTTCTCGGTCAGCGATGAGCACCAGCGCTGCCTTTATTGCTCGGTTCCTAGTACCATACTAACCTGAGCCACTCTAGAAGTTGTTTCATTGCGTATTGTGGGAGAACGTGTCTGTCCTTCCTGAGCCCCTCTGCAGAAATGTCCTTAGCCTGCCAACACAGAAAACTAAAGTTCTTCCAGATGTGCACGCTTTTGTCTTCTGTCCATTCCAGATGGTGCCCAGATATCATAGAATCATAGAATATCAGGGTTGGAAGGGACCTTAGGAGGTCATCTAGTCCAACCCCCTGCTCAAAGCAGGACCAATCCCCAATTTTTGCCCCAGATCCCTAAATGGCCCCCTCAAGGATTGAACTCACAACCTTGGGTTTAGCAGGAAAATGCTCAAACCACTGAGCTATCCCTCCCCCGGAGGGATATGGATCCAGCTATTGTTTCATGAATGATTGGGAAGAGAGTAGTCTAGTCCTCTGCTGGAAGTATGTGGGAGGGGAAAGGATTCCAACAGGATCATGGGAAAACTCACTAAAGGAAAATCTTTTTCCACTACGGTGTGTTTTTACTTTTTTTAAGCAAAAAAAAACAAACCACCAGATTTTTCTGTTAGTGTAATCAGTTTACACAGAGTACTTGAACTGGTTATGCATCAATGACTGGATTGTTTATATTAGAATGTCTTGTTTTTACAGTGGTTTTCAAGCACACATCTGTTTTTCCTTAATTGTTTTTTAAAAGTTATTTAAAGCCCATTCTCACCCATAGTGGCCCTCCGCTAACTACAACTCTTCCAAGTTGCTGTGGTTTGCTGGCCCGCTGTTTGACTACTCCACAAGTTTATGATGTAAGTATAACGGCAAACTATTAACTTACTTTCTTCTACCTTCCACTAAAAAGTTTCCTTTACAGGACAAATTACATAACTTAAAAGATGTTGCAAGTGCTGCTTTGTGCCAAGTATGGTAGCAAAAGGTTTGAGACTCAATCCATAGGGCAATATCTTCTGCTGGTAAAAATCAGAATCACTCCCAATGACTTCAGTGGCGCTGCACTGACTTACACGAGCTGAGAATCTAGCCTATGATGTTTTCAAGTCATACACCAATAGTATTTACATTTCATGATATTAGGAGGCCGTGAAGCCCAGTCAACAATCTATCTACTGTTCAATCCCTTAAAAGTATCCCTTCTTGTTTTAAATACAAAATGATTACGACAAGACGAAGATTTATGTTCATTATTTTTGGGGTTGCGTTTTAGAGTCCCTTAGGAGAGCCAAATGATCCACCTTAAGCAGGCAATCTGCAGAACTTGGTAAAACACTTCCTTCTCCTCATTCCCACACTTTATTAAGGTTCTGTTTATAAATAAATCATGAATTGTTAATAATTTTTATAGATTGATAGACCAACAGGTCAGTATGCTGAGTACATAACTTTTAAAATAACCAGCACCTTCTACTGATGCTCTTGCAGCAATCTAACTCGTACTCCTCAAGTTGAATTTGCGTAGAACATCTGTTAATACTTTATAAATGGAACCTTAATATTAAATGTGACCGAATTCAAACTTGCAGGTTCTCCAGCATTTAAATGTGGGTGTCGTGCTATGTACGCTTGACGCACTCTTAAGAACTCTCCTGTTTCTAGTAAAGATTTATAACCCTCCATCAGAAGTTTTGAAAAACTTTCTTCCACCGTCTCTGCACACGTTAGAAACTCATTTTTCATTTCAAAGTCAAACTTTAGACCTAAAAAGTTTGTGAATTCCCATGACACTAATTGCTCTCTGTCAAAAGGCATTAAAAGTGGCATTGTTCCCATCATAGGCATGGCATTGGGAATCTTAAAATAGGTTTTAGGCTGGAAGGCTTTCATCAAACCAATTAGTATACTGTCAGCAGCCCTTTTATGATCTCAAAGTTTATTGAAAATAAGAAAGAAAAACTTGTAGCACCTTAGAGACTAACAAATTTATTTCAGCATAAGCTTTCGTGGGTTAGTACCCACTTCATCGGATGCAAAGTTTATTATAGTTCAGCTTCACCTTTTATCCATTAATTAAGGATTTAACTAGTTGAGCGTGCAGGTCTTAGATTTCATTTAACTCTGTAGCCTGGCTTTATTTTCTACTCTTACTCTTTTACATTATTTAAACTTCCAATTAACATGGTAAATAGCGAGTAGTGCATTTGAATCAGTACAGTTTTTTGGGGTTTCCTCTTGGGGCATTACCCTAATCAGCTGATGATTTACTGTTTGTATATCAAAACTCTCATGAGGATGCAACTTTTAATCTGTAGGCCAAATTGCTCAGCTATGTAACTCTAGTACTGTAAAAAGCAATACTGTGAAACTATCACTCTGTCCTTTTTCTCTTGAGCTATGTCTACACTGCTTGCTTCTTTGGTGGCATGTAGTGTACGTACCCGTGTAGCTCCCCTCACACAGGTATAAGTAGACCATGAGGCACAGCTGTGAGTAAAGACGCTCCTGAAAGGTGTGGGTATGTACTCGAGTACATTCTCTACACAGCTCTTTACGCGCCCAACCTGCGCTTCCTCATCTATCCTGCTGTTTTTAGCTGTACAGTGTCCCACTGCTAGAGCCTTTCCCTGTTGTTGGAGCCCTTCCCCAGACAGCAGTGGGGAAAGGCTCAGCCACCTCCCTGGTGCTGGAGCCTCTCCCCAGAGTGGCAAAAGACTGGCAACAGGAAAAGGCTCTTGCAGCAGTGAAAGGTTCAGCCTTTCCCCATTGCCTTCCCTCTGCCAGAGCCTTTCATTGACACGTATTGCCACACACAGCCGCGTGGATGCGGTGTGCTTTTCACTGTTGTACGGTGGTAGGTGGTAGAGATGTAGCCTTGGCGTGTTCCTAAATTTAGATTTAGAAAAAACCTAATAACCTTACGCTTTGCCACCGGCGTCTCTGCCAGAACTCTGAACTGCAGAGTTGTTCTATGCTTATCCTTATGCTACAACTTTCAGTGGGTGACTATGGAGAGCTTACATGGCAGTCGCAGAACCAGCTTGTCATACGCTTCAAACTGGGGACATTTTTCTCCCTTCTCTACCAGGTGCAGGGGATTCAGTTGTAACGCAGTCCTGTCTGCTGTGGAACAAAGAGATCAGCCCGTAATGCATATGCTTTTGTGATGGTGCCCTCAGTTTAGCACACTTAAATAGTATCGTTGAGAGGATTAAAGAACAAAATAAATGACTTATCTAAAAATGCATTACTAACACAGCCAAAAACGTAGTTCCAAAAGGAAGAAGTAAAGCTGCTTATTAAAATGATGTCCAGTTCTGAGATCTTCTGTAGGCCTTTGCCTGAGGAGATCATGATCTGCAGGTTGTGGTGAGAAGACCGTCGTGCATGAGCACGTTGCTTTACCCTTCAACCTTTTTGTCGGTACTCCTTCTCTGAAGTAATGGGCAAACGGTGCCAGTGTTCCCTCTCGTTTTTTTTACATCCATGTGCAGAGTGAATTTTATTATGTGCACCAATATGGAGGCGATGTGTGGCAGGGGTGGGTCCAAGGGGTTCGGAGTGTGGGAGGGGGCTCAGGGTTGGGGCAGAGGGTGAGGTGTGGGGGAGTGAGGGCTCAGGCTGGAGGGGGTGGGCTTTGGGGTGGACTGGGGATGAGAGGCTTGGGGTGCAGAAGAGGGCTCAGGGCTAGGGCAGAGGGTTGGGCTGTGGGGTGGGGCCAGGGATGACGGGTTTGGTGTGCGGGAGGGGGCTCAGAGCTGGGGCAGAGAGTTGGGGAGTGCAGGCTCTGGGGTGGGGCTGGGGATGGGGAATTTGGGGTGTGGGCTGTGGTGGGGAGAGAAGACTCCCCCAGCCCTCTCTTGCCGCAGCCCGGGGCCAGGGGAGAGATGCCTCTCCCCTGGCCGCGGTAGCTCTGGGGCTGAGACCAGGGGAGAGGCGCCTCAACCCGCCTGTGTGGCCTTTGATAGGCACAGCTTAAGGGAACTTAAACAGCCTCCCCTTTCCATAGCTGGTTTTAAAATTACCTTGCTATTTTCACATTGTGGATGCTTCCCCTTGTGCACTGGGCGCATTTTAATTAGATGAAAAGGGATCGAATACCTTGCTGGCCATCAAGCGACCCCATTTGTATGTGGAATACAAATAATGGCTTCCAACTTTGATATTTACTGTTCTCCTTACCACTTGAATTCAAGTGGTTTGCATGTGAGGTGCTGAGTCAGCGTACCTTGGTATGTAGAGTGGGATATTTTTCAAAAGCAGAAAGCATTGGCTTACTTCTGCTCCCACTGAAGTTCTCCCTTTGACTCCAGTGAAGGAGAAGTAAGCCAGCACTGAGTGCTTCTGGAAATCCCACCCAGAAACTTTAATCCTTGCTTCCTCAAATGCAGGTTTGCTAACCCAAATGGGAGTAAGGGAACAAATTGTAATTTTAAAAGAACTTTGTCATACCACCCACACTGAAGCTGATTATTAAAAAAAAAAAAAAAAAAAAAAAAAAAACCCACACAATAGCCCTGATGTTTGCCTTTTAAGTCTTTAAAGATATCTGTATAGAAGTTTATAATATTTGCTGTTACTTTAAACTGGCTGATCCTACCAAATCTTTCTTCTTCTATTTGAAAACACAGCTGTGTGGTATTGTCTGCTCATCCTAATGAAGCTACATTTTATCAAAGGTTTTCTGTTAACAGCTTGCTTGACTGGGCACTCATACTTTTGATGTCAGGATGTGTTAGGGACAGAGCATTGCTAGCATAAAACCAGCAGATGGAGCTAAATTACTTTTCAGGGTAGAGAAAACCTGGCAATAGGTTTTTACTACAGCTGGTCAAAAGTTTTCACATTTCAAAATTTTGAAAGGCTTTTTTCCTTGAAATTCTGACAAATAGGAATAAAATTGTGCAAAAATTCTGAGTTTTTTACTCCCCCCCCCCCCCCCCCCCCCCGTTTTTATTGGCTTGTTTTTATACCAGACTTGCATGCATTTGTTCCATGATGGTGTATAGAATTTTGCTTGATTATTTAATAGAAATCTTTAAGACAGAGTGCATTCTCCACCAAAGTTAAGGTAGCACAGATTTTTTTGTGCTCACCTTACTTGATATTTTTTGTTACAGTTGAAAACTTTGCATCAGAAGTGGTCATTTAAATTACACATACTGTCTGTGCTGGTAAAAAGTGGTGATCGTTGTTACAATTAAATTGCAGCTATTGGTACAAAAACCATATAAACCATGCCATGTACACGTCTTTTGCACTCCTGGTTCTTTTCTAGTAGATAGCAGAGATGCTTGCCTGTGTAATTAGTGATCTTAAATAGGTTCTAATCTTTTAACCACTAATAGCCCCAGCCCCCTTTCCCAGGAGTGTGATAGTCTTAAGAGCCAAGTTTTACCATGATTTACTGCCTGTCAAATTCATTTAAGTGAATGCATTGCAGTGTATAGATCAGGGCAGAATTGGGCCGTGTGTGTGTGTGTAACTGACCAATTGAATGAGTTAACAGTAAAGTAAAATATGTATTTCTTGAGTGAATTCAAACTGCTCCTTTCACAGAATGATAGGGGATTGTAGAGGCCAATTTAGAGTTATTCTTGGAAGAATTTCAAGTCCCCAGGGATCCAGTTGGATACATTTCCAGTCTTTCTCAAAAGAATTCTTCATGTTGCCTGGGACCCTTCTGAGGCACAGTAGGTTCATTCACACATCCTTTCTGCTTGGGAATATGCAATCACGGATTTACATATTAAACATAATTGTTAGAGTACATGTTCTGTGCAGACAAGTTTCATCATTTGTGAAGCAACTTTCATAGAAGCCTGGAGTGTTCAGAAAAAACATTAAATAAATAGCCTGTTGGTTGCAAATGCTAATCAAAGAGGTGGGATAAATACAAGAGTCTCTTGGGTTATAGGAGGCTGTGCTTCTTAAATATGTAGCAAAAACTCATTTGTTTACCCTTAAATTGATCGTGTTGATAAGTTCATAAGTATGGCCTTATGGCAAAATGCTAGGATGGCAGCCAAGAGGAATGCAGGAACTGCTATGCAGGATCAGACACACATGGTCCACCTAGTCAGTCTCCAGCAGTGGCCAACACCAGATGCTTCAGGAGAAGATGCAAGAAGCTTTATAGTAGACAATTTGTGAAATGATTTATTGTTTTCTTCACAATCCTCATTTATTGGTCAATATAAGCATTTATATACCTTCTGAAAAATCTATTTTACTCTATTCAGTCTAATCGGATGTTCTTATTCATACGAACATCAAGTTCTTCTATATTAGACTCGGATACTTTGTGGCAAAAAATTCCATGAGTTGGTTATGCATTATGGAAAAAGTATCTTTTTTTTCAGTCTTAAATCTTCTGTCTTGCACCATCATTGATTTTACCCTCTTATATTATACATAAGGCTATGTTTTAGTCATGGGTATTTTTAGTAAAAGTCATGGACAGGTCACAGGCAGTAAACACAAAATTATGGCCTGTGTCCTGTCCATGACTTTTACTAAAAATACCAGTGAATAAAAGTTGGGGGAGGGGGCTGCCAAAGGCAGCCTGGGTGCTGGAGAGGGGGCGGTGCATGGCTTGGGACCCCTGCTGGGGGTGGGGCTCCCTACCAGGCTCTGTGCCTCTCCCCCCAACCACAGAGTTTGGCTGTAGGAGGGGGCAGTGGTCTCTGGGCAGCACTTACCTGGGGGGCTCCCCAGAAGTGGCAAAATCTGCCTCGCTCAGGTCCTAGGCAGAGGTATGGCCAGGAAGCTCTGCATGCTGCCCCCACCTGCAGGCACCGTCCCTGCAGCTCCCATTGGCCACGGTTCCTGGCCAATGGGAGCTGCAAAGCCAGCACTCTGGGTGGAGGCAGCACGCAGAGCTTCCTGGCCACACCTCTGCCTAGTAGCTGAGTGAGAGAGATGTCGCCGCTTCTGGGGAGCACCCCAGGTAAGTGCTGCCCAGAGCCTGCTTTGCCCCCCATCCTGTGCCCCTGCCCCCTCCCACATCCAAACTCTGCTGCTGGACGGGGGGCAAACAGTGGCCCAAGACTGCCCTAGCAGTAGCCGGTGCACTTGGCGCAGGGGCTGTGACACTTGTATTTTCTTCCATAATACTATTTTGCAGTGACTCTTCAGTGCTAAGAACCAACCATATTTGCTCCATGACTCAGGTTTTTAAACTTAAAAAATCCCTACATTTATAGCAGTAGCTTTACAGGGAACAGTAAGGTGATGTTTAACCACTTGGTTTAAAGTTTTAGCTTTTACTTACTTAGGCTAGACTTTAAGAATTTAGAAGTAGTAAACTCTTTTATGTATTGATTGGTAAGTATAGATCTATTTGTTCAGCTGTTTTAAGACGATGAAAAGAGAATATTAACCAAGTGTTATTGGATGCTCTTTTTTTCAGAATCAGGAGCAGCTTAGAGAGGAGGATTCAGATTTTATTCTGAATGATGGTGACCTCACTCTGACATATGGTGATACGACAATAACTGCTAATGGCTCTTCTGGCTCCCGCACTGCTACCACTAGCCTCGATGGCAGGAAAACAAAAAGTAGTTCAGAGGAGGCATTGGAACATGATCTGGGAATGGGAGATAATGAAGTTACAAGCAGGGGCACCCGACTAGTATTTCCTTTGGAAGACAATGCATGACTACTGCCTCAGTAAAAATACAGCTGTAGCCCCGTGGATGGATCAAGGAAGACTGCAGGCCCCAGTGTCACTTGAGGTGGGAATGCTTATTGAATTGAACTAACCTGTCTGTTTATAAGTGGTTTTACTAAAGTCTGAAGAGACCAACTTTGACTTTTTTTTTTTTTTCATTCAAGATGCTGACAGTGGGTTTTTAAATGTCTAAACTAGAGAAATGGGAAAATTGGTCAGTCTCTTCTCACAAAACTGCATACTGAATCTAAGTAGAATTAGCATGCTGCAATTCTCTTTCAGTTGCTGCACCTTTCTGAGAAGAGGTTTGTGAAAATGTTACCCAGCAGAACCAAGCTAATTCAGGCTGGGTGGAGTTCTAGCTTGGTTTGGGAATGAGGGGAGGGGAAACCCAAACAAAAGTCTACTTATTCTAAGACTTAAAGGTATGGGTGCATGTCTGATTTTCAGGAGGTTAAGTGTTAAATTGCTCTCTAGAAAACTTGAAACTATGTATAAAAGGGAACAGTATGTACTAGGAGTACAGGTCCATGAATGCAACACTTTTCTGGGGTTTGTTACTATATGACAAACTGCACTGAATTACTTCAGGAAAAAGGGAAAACAGCACAACTTCCTCATTGCCAACATATAGTAGGTACAGTTTAGAATAATTCAGTATTTAAATAGGGAGGCAGTCAATGTTGTTTAGCCCCTTAGCTTTGGACAACTTGAGTATTATTGTTTGCATATCTTCTAGCACATCACAAGAGAAAATTTCTTAGACTCCAAGACTGAAATGAATGACTCAAGCCCTTATCTAGGCTCTGTGATTTAAAAAAACCACTTCTTCTCTCATTAGGTTGTTAAAAATCAGATGAAGAAAGCCGCAACCCTTTTTTTTTTTGATGGAGATAGAGCAGATAATGATAGTACTTGCAGTGAAGCTAGAGAACAGTATTGAACATATATGAAATCAAAAGTTTCCAGATTCAGATGGGAAGTATCCCTGGAATCCGCTTTGATTGCGTGTTAGGTATGATGGTTTAAACTGCAAATTTTTTTACTTAAAGAGGGGAATATAATACTATAAATTTAACCATTTGTGGTTATTACATCTGAAGAAAGGTGTTTATATTCATTCTCATTTGCAGAGTACATGTGAACTTTCAGCGAGGCACTGCACAATTATATAAACTGTGCAAGTGGCATACACACTATAATCCCATCTAAAATGTGAAAAGGGAAAAAATGTCTTTGCCTAGTACTAGACCCATTTTCATGTAAACTTGCTTTAACTTATTGCTGAAGGCTTTTTAATTCCCAGCACAGTAGCTAGTAGTGACCTCTTTGCATATTAAAGCAAATAGTTGAATCTATTACCTCCTAAACAGAAGCTCAGCTACTGAAAGCATGCTTTAAAATGGTGTAAAGTTCTACTTTCATGTCTCAAAAGGGTTTAGAAAATGTTATTTTTTAAACTGGCATTTTGTGGCCCACTATTAAAATGTAATGTAATCAGTTTGCTAAAGTGCATTTTTTTTAACTTGCCACTTCAGTTTGTTCCTTTCCCATAAAATTATGTATGAATAAAAATCAATTCTGGTTTTTCCTTAAGTGACCGGTTCAACTAAACAATGGGCTAACTTTAAAATTACAAGTTCCAACTGCACAGCAGCACTGAGATTGTCTAGTTTGGTTTATTTTAAATACAGTGATCTACCGCCTACTCCTTTCCTCTTAAAGACAAATTATTGATCTGTCTGAAAGAATCAAATTAATGACTATGCATCATAGGGCAAGACGGTAGAAGATTTCTAAAGCTAGACCTGCCACTTGTGGTGGAATTGGAAAGGTCATGCAGTCCATCTGCTCCCTTCTTGAGTAGTTCAGAGATGAAAAGTTCAAGCATCCTGCTGAGAGCACTTCAAGCAACAGACCACATAAACAATCTGGCACTCTGCTCCCATGATTAGAATGGATAGCATCCTGTGTGAGCACTCACTATCTCTGTTACTCCAGGACTTGCTTCTTAAATACTACCGTGGAGGAAATTGCTTCTTCTGGAGTGATGAAAATGATGTTTACTCTTGATAACTTTAACTCTTTAGAGCCTGCTGCATTCTGCTTTTGGAGCAATAAATCCTAATCATGTCAGACATTTCCTTTTGTAAAAACTTAAATCATTAGCCAACCTCACGTGCAAACTGCTTTTCAGATTTTAGAGAGCAGAACCTGTCCAAATCAGATGGACTTGCCCATCTCTGGAGTCAGGCAAACCTTTATATGCAATTCAAGACAGCCTAAAAGCTGTCAGACTATCAGAGATAGAGGGTGGGTGAGGTGGTAATATCTTTTATTGAACCAACTTCAACAAACTTGCCTCTCTCACCAACAGAAGTTGGTCCAATAAAAGATATTACCTCACCCACCTTGTCTCTCTAATATCCTGGGACCTACACGACTACAACAACAAAACTTTATTGGCGCAAAGCATTTAGGAATAAGTATACATTTATCTCTCAAAAATGCTATAACGAAGTGCCAGAGAGAGACTTTCAAAATTATCATTTTCTACTGCAAGAGTCGCTCCAAATTTTAGCACCATCCTGTATCAGAATACTTCCAATAGCAGAGTTAAGACTGAGTGTACTTAAAATGGAGTTAAATCTGAAATGCTAATCATGAAAGAGGGGCCTAGTAAAGTTGTCTGAATGTCAGACTGAGGGATAACTTAATTATTCATCCTTAAAAGGAAAGGGCCTTTAATTATAAATTATGCTTTAAAATAGTGGTTCTCAATTGGGGGTACATGTACCCCCTGGAAGATCTCTGCGTACCCCTGGGGTACATCAACTTCTAGATATTTGCCTAGTTTAGAACAAGCTCCATAAAAAGCACTAGCGATTTCAGTACAAACTAAAATTTCATACAGAAAATGACTTGTTTATTCTTCTCTATATAATATACACTAAAATGTAAGTACAATATTTATATTCCAATTGATTTGTAATTATATGGTAAAAGTGAGAACAAGCAATTTTTCAGTAATAGTGTGCTGTGACACTTGTATTTGATTTTTGTAAGCAAGTAGTTTAAGTGAGGTGAAACTTGGGGGTATGCAAGGCAAATTAACTTCCTGAAAGGGGTACAATAGTCTGAAAGGGTTGAGAGCCACTGCTTTAAAACAATGAAATGAACATGGTTCTTTCACTTTCAGTTTTGACTTCAACCTTTCTTCCCAATGTAGACTTCAGAATGAATCAAAGCTAAATGAACTAACAGCACCAACCACTTGCTACTATGGAATTCATTAACTGTTACAGAAAATTACCTTTTAATAGGATTTCTTTACTAAAAACTCACAAGAAACATTTAATCTTTAGCATGGCATGTTTTATTTTCAGCTCGTGCTCAGGTTTTTTTTCTTCTCCTTTGTAGTTCATGTGCTCTTTCAATTTACCTTGTACTGAAATTTTGCTCTAAATGTGAAAATCCTTTTCATGGAACAGTGTGATGAATTTTAACTTCATGCCAATACTGAAGCTGGGTTGTTCAGCTAGAGCTTGACTTAGACATACAAATAGATGTAGTAACAAAACAAGGAAAGTTACTGAAATTCCTGTATTTTTTTTCCCCTTAAGCTTGCTCTGAGTCTCTGAACGGAAATCATAGTTTGACGGTGATGAGCAATAAGGCACCTCCTATACCTTAGTATCTTAGTCAGATCAGAGTGACATTTAAGAGAGGGTCTTCCTGCTAACAGGTGAGTTGCTGAATCAGACAGCCTACAACATACAAGATCACTTCATTGGCTGATACCTGTATTAAGGATGTGCCTAACATCTGCCTGTGCATTATGCCTTCATAGCAGTAGAGTAATGTTAAGATATTAATGGCAATTTAATAGTTAAACTATGGCTTACCCAAAGTCCGTGCGCCTGTGGTTCAAGGAATGGGCTATGGAATTTGCTTAAGAACTGAGTTTACTGATTAAAAGTGCTTCACCTCTCTGGCCGTTAAAACAACATTATTTTTAGTACTTTGAGTCAGCATGAGCTTTGTCCCAAATGAGATCGACAAAGTTAAGACTATAATCGGCTCTAACACTCCACAGATGCTAATGTACCAATTGTGTCTGGGAAACTGTTTTGCAGCTACTTAACATCCCATATAAAAATCTTTAACATTCACTCAATCCTGGCAAAGCCATTGTAGAACGGTTACCCAATCATAGTACCTGAACGGTCTCAGAACATAGCTAAACCTTGCTTGGTGTGCTCATGTGTCTGCTGAAAAATTCTGGAAGTTCTTTCGGTGTGGTCATGTTGAAGGATGTGTAAAAAATCTCAAACATCTGCTTTTAATATGACTATGCTCGTTTCTTCGCCCCCATACTAGCAGATGTGAAACTAATTTGTTGCGACACTCCTGTACCCAAAAAACCACTTTTCTACCTCTGTCTTATGTACGCCACTTACCAGTGGAGCTTATACATGTTGATTACATGCAAACAAAATCTGTTAAGATCACTGAAGTTGCAAAGACAAGTTCTTGTGCTAAGAAATGCTACCATTAAGGTTCCTCTGCCTCATTCAATGCACTCAGTATTTTATTTTATCCCCATTATACAGTGTGTGGCCCTATGTCCGATTTAGTGCACACTATGAAACCTAGCTCTGAGGACAAAAAAAATTAACTTCCTCGTGGGCTTTTCTATGGCATTTATTGCTAGAATATGAGAGCTCTACCTAGAATAACCACAGGGCCCACTTCTGTAAGCTTGAGTGGGGCTCTTTGTAAGTGGGGGGTTTGAAGGACTTGGTCCTTCTACATAACTTCAGTTTAAACAAAACCTGCAATCTTTCTTCAAACACTAATGATCAGAGAAGTGGTTATTCACTTAAAAAAATTCAGTATCTTTGTTACAAGAGGCTGATTCTGCACAGTAAACCTGAGAACACTGCAATCATCCTACGGACCTTCAGAGAAAGGTTCAGTGTTGCCTTTTGGAACTTTTGTTTGACGTTGTAACTCACCACTAATAACTTGCTCCAACTCCATTTTGGCAGAGTCCCTGCTTCTGCACATGAGTGAGAATGGAATTTAAGTGCTTAAATAAAAATAAAAAAAAAAAAAGTAAAGCATGAGAAGTTAAGCTTATAAGATAGGAAAAAGGCCTGTCAGAGTGAAATCAGTATTCAGTGAGTCATCTAGTAGCCATTTACTCTTTCAAAATATTCAGCTTACAGGCCAGGGAGGCTCAGTGGGATGTGAGTAGTGGGAGTAATACTCTTCATGTATATGGACTGAAGTCCCAGAGAACAGAGAGAAGAGGGTGGGAGGGAGAATCCAAGGAAGCCAATATCACATCTTAGAAAGATCCAGTTCAAACTTCAGGGGAGTGAAGCAGACCAGAACAGCTCAGTAACAAGAGCACGATTCTCATATATCCAGTGTGCATTGTAGAGCTAGAGGACATTTTAGAAAGAGAATTTGTTCTTGCATTTGAAAATACTGTTTTAGTAAGACAGGTTTGCAATATGATGTAGCTTAATATCCTTCCACTGTATTGTAAGTTTTAAGCTTGTGGAAGAAAGTTTAAGATTCCAGCTGATAAGAATCCAAATGCCCCTACGGTAGGTTTTGTATGCCATTTTGTAAAATAAGATATCGAAAAAATAAGCCTACATACCAAAAGAAGGAAAACTTGGAGGAACTGGTGAATTACAAAGCCAGAGAAATGGCTTAGACATGCAGTTTTAATATAGAAATACTGCTAGAAACAGTCCTGCTGTGGCTTAAAGCTGAAGTCCTAAATTCAGCAGAATTCCCATTGAACTTCAGTACATTTTATGCCAGGGGAAGGACTGCAGGATCCAAAATACATTAAGGGGACAACATGCGGAATTACTTTCAGTAACAACTCTTTCCCTTCCACTACTTGACGTAAGAAATAAAACAGAAAAAATTCAAACTTCAACAGTGGCTCCCGTGTACATGTCAGGGTTAGGAAAGTAAGTGGCTTTCATTACACTGCAGATTGTTTCTGAAGAGTTCAAAGAACAGCTGCCCAAAGCTACACAAACCAAACTCAAAGAAATCAATATTGACTATGGAATAACGACTTCTGAATTGCTAACCTTAAGGTACGTCTATACTACCTGCCTGATTCGGCGGGTAGCAATCGATCTTCTGGGATCGCTTTATCGCGTCTCGTCTAGACGTGATAAATCGATCCCAGAAGCGCTCTCCATCAACACCGGAACTCCAGCTCCACACGAGGAGTAAGCGAAGTCAACGGGGGAGCTTGCCTGCTGCGTCTAAGTGCGGTAAGTGCTTGTAAGTTCGAACTAAGATGCTTCGACTTCAGCTACGTTATTCACATAGCTGAAGTTGCGTATCTTAGTTCGACCACACACACACACACACCCCCCCCGTGTGGACCAGCCCTTAGTCTGGTGAGTGTGCATCAATTTACGGAATCTTTCAAAACACTAGTGCACATCAAGGCTGGCCACCTTTGAATCCATAGTGCAGGCCACCACGCTGTTTCCTCTGCAAGTTACTCTATTAGATCTACTGACTAATCTATACTGATGTCACTGAGCACTGGGACATTTGTTACAACCAAAGTCACGAGTGAAAGACTCCTATCCACAAGCATCTAGGTCCATGGTATGCTGTCAGGCTAATCTTTTTAAAATCTTAAGTGGTGGTAATAGACAAGACATTTTAAAAGTCTATTGGTAAGTTACTGTTCTCTGTTAGAAGTTCAGTTAGAGTGACTGAAGCCTAGTCAGCACTTTGCTCATATAGCTGTACAGGGTCAGTGACTGAAATAAGCTATAACAGCAAAAGCACTTATGCCAATACAACTGTCTATACTAAGGCTTTTGCAGGCATGGAAATGTCACAAAAAATCCACAGCCTTAACAGGCACTGCTAGGCCGGTAAACATTTCTAATATAGACCTGGCCTGCTTGTCCAAACTGAGAGAAATGCAAATGTTCATTTCAGATTTGCACTCCATAACAAAGCTGCTATGAAAGGATTTCCAGCAGTATAGGGAATGGTTAATTCATCAGCTTTCCATGGGAATTCTATTAGTCCTAGCTTTTGTAAAACAAGCTCTTTGTAGGACTTAAATGTGAAGCCAACTTAAATGTGGAGCCAAATTAAACCCCAGATCGCATTGAATAAATGCCCTGAAGCCTTAGCATTCTTTTAAAAGGTTTATACAGTACATTAACAATGAGCACTGTGAAATCCCAGCTCTCAGCACCAAAGGGTTATTTAAGGTATGAGTTATAGGCAAACTTGAAGTGGATTTTAGCTTGGCATATCAGTAAGAGCTTAACACAAGGGGTCAGAAGCTCCGCTATGCCAACTGACACCAGTTATCAGCCCTGAACTTTTTTTCCTCCCAAACAGACAGAGGTTTCTGTGCATTTTCTTGTAAGAGTATGGTGTGGTGTTACTGTGCTTTCTGTGGATTAGGTCACAATGCAGTAGAAATGGAAGCAGCACTTCAACTGTTCCCCCCAAAAAAGTGTTTGTATAATCAAATTCACAACTTACTATATAATATACTGTATTCAGAACTCTAAAAACACAGTCCTGGTATTAGGATAAAAATTCCCAGTTACAGGGTGGGGAAGCAGAGCACTTAAAAAAAAACACCACCTAGATCTGTGAAAGTTGTGCTAGAAATCTGAAGTGTACAATACTACACTTGCAAATACTGAGTTTTTGAAACCGTAGATTTGTCCAAGTATTGTCAGTAACTTAAAAATTTAAGTCTCGTTGCCAGAAAAAGCACCTACAACTGATCAGACTGGCAGCTTCAAACTGTAAAATAAACCACTCCATATTGGAGGTTCATAGTTGTCCATATTGCACTGTCATATCCTTACTGGAAATGAAGTCATTGTGTCCACCTGTTTTAGCTGATTAAAAAGTGTTCTATGCAAAACTGTACAGTTGTTAGCATAAATTGAAGTTCTGAAAGGATGTGGAATGTAGTCTTTTCAGGGATGAATTTTTCTTCGCAGTCCTTGGCTGTACAGTAACACATCCCTCCAATGTCTGCAATTCAAGCTATAGGAGGGGGAAAAAAGTAATACTGCATTAGAACATTTTTTCTGCAATTAGCAACTTCAGTATTCTCAAAATAGAAGGCATGTTAAGAGAACAGTGTGAACTTATTTTAAACTAGGAATTTTAAGCTTGTAGCTCATAAGCTCAGTCTTTAATTACATTAAGTAGCAATACACTCAGTAAGATATACAGAACTATAATATTTTAAATGGGGATGGCGGAAGAGAAGAAATCAAGTTACAATAAGCTAATAGTATGCTCTGAACAAAAGCAGAAAAATTGTTGTTGTGTGCATACTTATGTACTGACAAACTTTTTCCAACAGATGGATTTAGCAATGTAATCAGTTTCAGTAATAACCCAGGTGCTCAAATTAGCTTGTTCATACATGCAAGACTGCAGCCACTCATCCCTTTTCAAAGATCTAACAATACAAGACCCCTCAGAGGATCAGTAAGATATTTTAACAAAACACAGACCAGGAGGAGTATGAACAAGTACGCCTATCATTAATGGACAAAATGCACTAACGTATTTACCTGTACTTTAATCATTTACATTTATTAATTTGCAAACAGGCCTTGCACTCATTGTCAAATGACAAGTACTTTTATAGATTAAATATATAGAGAACTGAATTTTGTCCTGTGATACAGAAACTATTACCTGCCAGTGTTATGCAGCAGTGATGGAAAAACAATGGTATGTAAACATTTTATTAAATGTGTAAACATTATAACCTTAATTTGATCACAGAACTTGTTTCTCCAGTCAATGACAAGGCAGTCTGTTCAGTAAATACCCTTTTCAATTTTGAACATAATCCAGCAGCATATGTCTATCTTGTAAATTTGATTGCTTTTTAATAATATTTCCTGGACATAGTAAATTAGGCCTCTCTCAAGTCATTCAGCTCCACTGAAAATAATATTAATACAAATCCTTCACTAATGTAATTAAATGTGCATATTCCAGACCCACTGAGGTTTTTTTTCATTCCACGAGAACTTTACCAACATATTACCAACCACAAATATGTCAAATTAACACCACTACTTTAGCATGGATATAGTATACTTCTCTGTGTACTTAGTATTGTTTAACAGGATTTACACTGGCAATGTAAAGTATGGCAGACAGACATACTTCAATTGATACCTTTTCATAGACTATCTTGTAAAGGTACAGTCAAACCCATATTAAGTCCGAGTAGCATAATCGTTGCACAACTAAAATTCAAATGACTGCATACTTAAAGTTAGAGCTTTCTAGTCCCTTCCTCACCCTCTTCCAAAAACTTAGCTTGAATAAAGTATATGACAGCAGGAATCCTTAGCACATAATGCATTCTTCTAGTGGCCAAATATTACCCCACATATAATGCAGTGGGCCCTTGGCACCATGAACTCTTGTATGTGTACTCCTATTATTTACTAAGTTTTATCAAACAAAAAGTTTGTGATTCTCACTAAATGTGGATATTAACCTTTCAGCTAGGCTTATGTTATAGATGTTCTCTTAAGGGGACACTTTACTTCCAGTGGAACATCGTTTTCAAAACTAGGTAGCAGAGCTGTTGTACACGCCATCCCCTTTTTCTGCCATCAAACAGGATTTACTATTCCAGGGCGTCCATGTTGCATTGCAAAGCCACTGCTGCCATTCATCACTTGGCTAGTCTCTGATGTGAAACTCTGTAATAAAGTAGCTTTTCTTTGGAGGCTGATTTGCTTTTCCCACTCTCTTTCTGTTCATGAGCACTGTGGAAAAACTAGTCAGACACAAAAGCTGCTGCAGCAGCAGCCCTCAGGGAAGCTAAGTACTAACTTGCTATGAATACTTATTTGTAATAAGTGTCATTTTAGTTCAGTGCATAGGAAGATACTCAATGAGCCTTGTTGTTCGTGATAGGTTTCTACTTATTGTAACATTGTCTGTCACACATTATATCCTACCTTTTGCTGTTCTTTTTAGTAAGCTTGCACAGTTAGCGTCAGACAAGCTCACAAGCACCATTTACAGGATTGACTAAAGAACTTCTAGGAGCTGTTCCAGAAACTGTTTGAAACTTACACTGCAAATTTGTTTTTGTTTTTTCAAAATTGAAACTTACTTTTTTTATTTTGTCATGCATCTCATCCACTTTACACTATCAGAATGCATAGGGGATGGGGCTGTGGCCAGCGGGACGCAGGAATAAATGGTTTAGTTTTTCACTTAGGGCTTGAGATCTTTATGTTGCATGAAGGAAATGACAATAATGCTGCTACTGATTTCAGTGGTGCAGGACTGGAGTCTCATCGCTCAGTGTCTTCCCCCTTCAGCAAGATACCTCTACATTTTGCCCAAATGAGGGCCATACTGACAACTTGGAAAGAGCTGACAGGTCCCAATCGCTTTCTATAAAATTAAGCAAGACTGCAGCCACCCTAATTGTTTAAACAGAGGTGTGATCCATTGAGACTACAGGTCTGAGCGTGCCATGGTGCAGCCTCAATCAAAGTAAAAATACTTCTTCCTGTGATTTGTAGTCTCCGTGGTGCCCCTCTGTGTTAAAGAGGAAGGTAGCTCTGGGTCATACTATAATCAATCCATGAACTGTATGAGGTCTGCCCTGGCCTATGGATAAAGTTTTTGTGCAGGGGGGGTTTAATTGCTGGATTCTGAAAGGAATGGCCTTAGATGCTTCATACCTGTAAAGATGTCCAAAGGAAGTAGCATCTGTGTGCTTGAAGTTGTTCACTTAAACATTAGCTATTTTAATCTTAAACTGGTTCAAAGAAATGTCAGTTTTTAGCCACAAGCAGTAACGCATGTACTCCGTTGGACAGTAACAGCGGCTAGTGTAGCTCTCCCACTGTGAGCTATCCATCCCTTTCATTGACATCAGGCTTACAACCAGAGAGGAAGGACAGGAGGAGCTGAAAATGAGATCCCTCTATCAAAATCACCACCCTCGAGATGAGAGCCTACCATGACAGAGCAAGGGTATAGATAATTCTTGTGCTAGCAGGTTTTAGCTTTTAGGGGGTGGGTAGGTAGGGGCAGAGAGGGCATAGAAGGTCTTGCAAGATCTTATTCAGCGGGCAATACTTAGGGTTTACTTGGTGCAAATCTGTAGCTTAATGATCATTAGAACTTGCAGAAGGCGTTCTACTCCAATAACATTGCAATGCATTACTAAATCCATCCTGTTGGAAAATTGTCATCTTCTGTTACTTATGCAAGTACCTTCCATCTAGGCCTAGAGAGAGAGAGAGAGAATCTATGCTTAGGAGATGCAAAAATTGACCGCATCACTTAACATGGCTACTTTCAGAAGCTATATATAAGCCGGATAAACTGACCCTGTGCCTCACTTGTTTTCAAATGCCTTTAATAATAAAGGAACACAGTATGCTTTTTACGACAAAGATTTAAGAACTTATTTCTCACAAGTTCTCGGGGGGTGACTGAAGACCAGTTTCAGAGGGCTCTCTCCCCCTCTTCAGCCACTACATTTTCAGTACGCTAATATCCTCTATTTAACTAATTCCAATAGGAGATGAATGCAAGTTATCCTGTGGACAGTGGCAAAGAACCCAAATGCACAGAATAGCTTTAGTGGAACCTAGCTGTAGAAATTCCATAGTCAGTCTTTCTCCCTAACTCCAAAATAGAAAAGAATATTTTAGTGATCAAGTCCCAGTATCCTTTTTAAGCAGTCTTCAGGGAAACCCGTAAGTTTTTAACAAATAGACTAGTTCTTGCTGCAGGAGAAGGCAACATTTGTTTTGGATTGAGAATACAATAGTCTCAATGAAGTTGTATTTGTTAATCTAGTTTCCTAACCTTTTCCATTAAGTGTCTAGAACATTCTGGAAAACTACTATTTTAACCTCTTGCTGAATTAGATGGTCTTTTCTAAGAAAAGGAGGTTACTGCAATATGCTTGAAAGAACAAAATAACCAATGTGTTCAGAGTCAGGCTTGAAGAAACATTTTCTACACGACGAAGTAGATCTCATTATGATTTCTGTGTAGTGTAATGGTTTGAAAATGATTTTTTTTTTAAATACGAGGTTTGTGTTCTAGTTCACTATTAACTTGAAGATTTAAATAAAACTGAATACAGACATTGATTCTACTGTTTTCATTTTAATATTAAAACGAGAGTCTGCTGTGGAATGAGAAATAGAACATTTAAAATTGCTCTTTGTTTCACAGAAATTTCATACTATAGTAGGTAAGAATTGAAGGGGAGCATATATTCTGAATTCAATGTGTAGATATGCTAAACAAGTTCACCAAGTTGGGGGAAAAAAGTTACTGTTCTTGGTTATACACAAAGAAAGAGAGAGCACTTGCTATTCTCTCAACTGAATACTTTAAAAAATTCTGTACTTAAAGTAGACATCTAAACCACTAAGCAGAACCCACTGCAAATTTAAATAACCCCTGCCCAGGTCATAGGACCCCTCCTTTCACAACTTAAGGGCTTGTCTTCACTACCCGCCGGATCGGCGGGTAGCAATTGATCTATTGGGGATCGATTTTTCACGTCTCGTTTAGACACGATTAATCGATCCCCGAAAGCACTCCCCGTCAGCTCCGGAAATCCACCTCATCGAAAGGCGGAAGTGGAGTCAATGGGGGAGCGGCAGCGATCGACTCGCCGCCGTCCTCACGGCCAGGTAAGTCGATTACGATACGCCGACTTCAGCTACGTTATTCACGTAGCTGAAGCTGCGTATCGTAGATCGACACCCCACCCCCCCCCAGTGTAGCCCTGGGCTTTATCAGCTATATTGCCAGCCCTGTCCAAACTTTTAATAATGAATGAGTAAGCCCCTTCGTTTTCAGTTTAAACCGGTTTTACTGAAAAAATCCCAGGTTTTACAAAAAGTATTATTTGTTTTTTCCCTGATTTTCACTCTACTTTTGTATCATTCAAATATATAAAAAAATAACTTGTTTTATTAGGAAAATGCAGTACATCACAATGAAATATGTATTGTGATAATACAACAGTCTGTGTATAAGTAAAGCTGCTTGTTGAAGTAAGGTTATGTATTAATCTAGAAGATACACACAATAAATAGGCATGCGGGCAAGCTCTGAAGCGTGCGCGCATCTGAATGTATTGATGAATCTCACGCCCATCATGTACACATTTCAAGCTGTTAGCAGATAACAGTTTAAAGATCTGACACTATAATGGGAAGAAAACAAAAATCTGTATAAGAATACATTTCAGGACATAAAGTATGTGACAAAGTTCCTCCTCTACCTCGGTGGGTCCTGCACTTATTGGTGGATTTTGCTTGCCTCAGAGATCTTCCCCTCTAGTAGAATCCACAGTTCAGGTTAACTCCTCCTGTGTCTGATCAGGAGTTGGGAGTTTTGGGGGGAAACCTGGACCCGCCCTCTACGCCGGGTTCCAGCCCAGGGCCCTGTGGATTGCAGCTTGTTTAGAGTGCCTCCTGGAACAACTGCATGACAGCTACAACTCCTTGGGCTACTTCCCCATAGACTCCTCCCAACACCTCCTTTATCCTAACCACAGGATCTTCCAGCAGTACGCCCTCTTACTCTCAGCTCCTAGTGCCTCTTGCTCCCAGCTCCTCACACG